>JAIVEN010000003.1:5406147-8107971 GCA_026686845.1 Adenanthera pavonina
TTTAGGAAAAAAATTAGATACTTAAACTTGTATACTTAATATACTTTAATCTAATCAAATTAAAACAGGTGGATTCCACGTATTATTTGTTCTATAACTATTTTAATTATTTATATTGCTAATTTATTTTTTAAAAATTCACATATTTTGATTTGATTTAATAAAAATAATTAAGTATATAAACTTAAGTACTTTAGTCTTCCCCATAGTTTTAATTAAAGTTCTGAACTATAATTTTTTTCGTAACTCAAAGTTTTTCTACTTGAGTTAAAAATCTAGTCTTTTATACAAATAACTTCAATTTTAAATTCCGTTGACAGCTACACAAGGCTATCGTTATTTTGGTTTTGTGGGTTGAAATAGTCTTGTTTGCTTGATTAATACAATAATAATACTCATTCCTGCTCTGCCATCATTCACAATGACAAGATTATTGCATTTTTGGTAAACTAGAAATATGTTTGCTAGTGTGTTTTTATCAAATTTAAGAAATAAGTCACATTATTTATTACTTGTGAAAATTACACTCATTATAAATTTTATAACACTAATATATATGGATATATTGATTGCAATTATTTTCTTTCAATTATATTGCTTTATCTCTTAAAAATAATAATTTCCAAAAAAATTCTTTTTGAACGAAATACGTTGATAACACTATGGCATGTGAAACCAAATTGTTTTTCCTTGGTCTGATATCACCGAAGTCTGAGGACTATTAAGTATTAACTTCCCTTACTTATTACTCAACCTCAAGGCAAATATCCAAATTTCTAAAACACGGCTAATATTTAGAGTCATGAACTATATTTGTAAAATAAAAATCGTATCGTAATTAATATATACTTAATATTTATATGAAGTATCATGTAATATTAATTCATAATTAAATATTATTATTTCATTCTCTCTCCGTGTTTGTATTAGCCACTCTATTTTTTTTTTAGCCAGAAAAATTCTCCAGTCGTCACTTAATTATTTCCTTTTAAATTCAGAAAAAAAAAGTATTTATGGACGTTAAATTTTGGTGAAAAAACAACGTCAAAAATAAAGAAAGCGGGCAGGGAAAGTGTCGGCTAACAAGAGATGGTACAATTTGTCAGATGGTCAATTTAATAGGGAGATCACGGTTACAAAAAAGTTAACTTTTATTTATAAAAATAATAAAATGTATACTAAACATATTTATAAAAATTTCTCTTTCACGTTTCTTTTATGAAATTCTTTTCATTTGTAACAAAGCTAACTCCAAGAAGTCTCTCTTTTTTATATTATATTTTATTAATAATTAACTAATAAGAAATTATGTAATTTAGTTTATCAAATAAAATAGAAATATTTTTATGTGTTAAATTTTAAAATATTAAAAATCTTAAATAAGAATTATAAAGATATAATAAAAGAATTTTGGCTCACAAATGTTAATTCAATTGAGAAGAAATTGACCTATATTCTATAAAAACATAAGTTCAAGTTGTTGTTGATGAGTAGTAAATAAATATCCTGGTAAGTAACCATGAGTGGCACTTTAGCCATGATACTTGATAGTCCCCTAGTTTCAACTCACATTAACTTTTTTTTTCTGTTCCGAGCAAAATAAAAATAAAAAATTAGGGTGAAAAAGTGAATAAACATAAACTGATTATGTTTAAAAAATTATACACGTGGTAACGGCAAAAATGCATCTCCATATGTAAAAACTTCAAGTGCTGTATAAAATATGTAGTTTCCTTTAGAATATAAAGCACTATTTTCCTTCTGTTTCAAATCATTATTAATTTTTACCCCCATTATTTATTATTATATTCATGCATGCTATTTGTTTACTAAAATATTTAGCCAAAGGGGGGTGGCTAACTTTGATGTTAAAATGTGCTAAGTTTCTCTACCAAAAAAAAGTGTGATACTTTTTTTTTATTTTCAATATAATAATAATAGCATCCAAATAAGTCTACTTTTTAAAAAAGAATACAAAGTTATAATACAGGTTAAACAATGCTTAACTTTTTTTTGGTGCACAAACAATGCTTAACTTTAAATATATATATCAAATGTTAAGAAGTTAAATAATATATTCAACTACTATGATAATTAAATATATCTTTTTGGAAATAATGCCATAATTTATATTTATGCGAAATTAGTAAAATATGTAGCCAAAAAAAGTAATGCTAGCTACTAGGTAGATTTTTTCCCCTCAATGCCTGCCCTGTGAAACAAGTCAAGAGACGCCCACAAGACTAGTATTGCTCCGGAGATAATCTGAAATACTAAACAATGCATTCGAGAGACAAAGAAAGAGATCTCTTATTTCTCTTTTTTCCATTTTATATTTCTTTTATTACATCATGCAGAATTGTCAGAAATTCAACATTTAAAATATCTTACAATATAATTTGATAAATAAATTCATTAATTAAATTTCATAATGAGTTTTATTTATTATTTCAATTTCAATTAGCAACTAGAGTTGGAGACCGGCGCAACGCATTTTAGGTTCTCCCTTTTTAAGCTTGTGTGTTTTGTTTGATTTTTCATTTATGTTGGGCTTTTTAGTGGATTAAGACATAGATTATGTAGGTTGGTATTTTAGTCTAGCCCATTTAATGTTTTCAATGGATTAGTGAAGTGTTTGTTGTGTGTGTGTACACAGACATACATAAGTATATTTTGGCAAAAAGGTGTTTATTTTATATTGAAGAGGTGCATTTACTGGCGAGTAGATATGAGGTTTGAGATTCGTGGGAGGGAACTTAATGGGTGGTTGTGGGGATCAGCAAACTTGAATAATCTTGAATACAAACTTGAATTGATTTTTTTAAAATGTATGGGTCTTACTTGGGCAGAAATGGAAGGAGTTCTTCACTCAAAAAACAAAAGATTGATGAAAAGTAAGATAAAAATTATGACAATTAATATTTGTTAGTATATCATGGCCTAGTTCAAAAGTTGCAGGAATTCGGTATGGGGATCAATAATCTTGAGGTCTTCTCTTCTTGTATAAAAAAACTCGAGCTTCAAGGTTTCCGGCCAGCGGATTTCTCAGTCCAGGTAGCGATGATCGATCTGCTATATATGTATCCTAGTGTACTCTCAAAAATTGCTTTTCAATCACATGAAAGCCCATATTAATTAAAGCAAGAGGCAGCAACATGCTTTGTCTGTGTAGAGAGAAGAAAATAAAAACAAAGTAACACATATCTTAATCAAAATCAAACTGACCAACGACGAGATTTCCGATCTTTTCTTTATTAATTCAAGTATAGGAATCAACATTTCTTCCAAAGAAAACACCAAATAAATCAACCATATCATTTGCTGTACTGTATATAGATAAAGACTTCTTGTACCGTGCACAACAATGGTAACAAAATAATAAACTTACAGCAGCATCTTAGGTACATCCTAGGACAAAAAATTATTGGGTGATTCATTTATGGCATCTTTTTATAATTTAGTTCGTTTATGACATTCTTTTTCTTCCACTTATGGCATATTTTGTTATCTCCTGACTCCTTTTTTATGTGTGCACACATAAATCAAAGCATCAGGAGAAAAATTATTGGATGGATCGTACGTAGCACTAACTTATTTAGAGATAGTCATTCTCACATAGGCATTTTAAGATTTAAGTTTTATGAGAATAGTTCGGTGGCAAATTATTTTTTTTATTAAAAAAAAATTCCAAGGTTACTACATATAATAATAATTTAGATTTCTAATGATGGAGCTACATTGATGAACGGCTAATATCATAACAAATTGTTGAATATATTGGAATCTTTAAAAATCAATCTTTACTTTTAATCATTATTGTAAGAATATTTATTAAAACACCTTGGTTTCGAATATTTTGATAGACTTTTAAATATTGGAGTAGCAAGTAGAGACATATAACAAAATCTATACCTAAGCAAAAGTTAGAGTAGATTTAATAATTCTTATTTTATGCAAAGGATCACATCCAAGAGTGCCAAGTGCATGATCTACAACAACCCAAGCATATACTTCTACATTAAAAACCCATACAACCAAATATTAAAGTATTGCCTTATAAGTGATCAAAAAATAAGCCATCAAATATCACATTATGACAATAATAGTATCACAAAGAGCATTGATATGAATGAGTTGAAGAGAAACTGCAATTTTTCTAAAAAGAAAAAAAAACAATAAGTAAAAGATGATATGATAAATTGGCTTGCTATGTGAACTTTAAGGTCTTGGGATCACTACATGCTCTCCTTCATCTAAAAACACTTTCTTCCAATTTCTTGTAAAATTATTCCATGAGAATACTCTGGGTCACCTATAGTCTCCCAATTTTCTTATCAGATTATGATATATCTAAATAGGTTAAATAAATTTTTTACTTCTACTTTTGAAATTGATATGTTTGTGAAAATGACCTGTATTGTAGACTTGGAGTACAAATGATATCCATAGGTACATCCTGGATTAAAAGCTTTTCAATTGGAATATCATCTACCATTGGCAATCAAGCATTGAAATGGTTGTTTTTGTATGAAAATGCAGGCTATAATTTTTTTTAAAAAAAATCAATTATATATAAATGTGTCAAGGTATTTTGAAATAAAATAGTTAAAAGGATTTAGTTAAGAAGTCAAAGAATTTACTAAGATTGTCATGTTAAAGTCATAGTTATTAACAAAATGCTAAAGTATTGAGGTCAGACGCATAAGGTGAAAAGAACTTATGTAGAGAAAAAGAATTGAAGTGTTTCCATTTTTCAATATAAAACTTAGATTTTATAATCAAGAACTTTGCTCTCATAAAACATATAAAAGCAAACATATACATGAGTTATTCTAGCCGCAGATATTATTTCTAAAAAAAGGTATAGGTAAGAAAAATTCCATATGAATACAATAAGAGAAAGTGATGTACCAAAAGTGGCAACATGTGTTGAATCATCTATAGCTCCCATATTCCTAGATAATAATTCCATATATGACTAACAATCATGATATAATTATATTAATAACTTAGATATGCCAATCAAGACAAAAAGAAATTATTATCCCTTACTTAATGAATTCCAAATATAATTAATTTCAGAGAAATGGATGTAAGCCTACAATTTTCCCAAAAACTGCATACTCAAAAGATTCATAACTTCAAGGATTTAGCATATTACATGAAATAAGGATAAAGTAATAATATGTTATAGAAAAGTAAAAGATTCTCCAACAGTGCATGTGACTATAATTGCAATTTTGCATATTCAAGTTTGCAGTGGGGCTTCAATCAGTGTGTTAATTTTACTAAATTTTTTATGAGATTTCAATCTTTTCAATTGCCTTGTAAGAAAATAAATCTTGTAGTAAATATAAGAATAGAATAATCAAAAGCAAACAATTTATATTGCTATGGAAGTGCTTTGATTATGTGGAGAATTTGGTGTCACGGGCTACATTAAGATAATCACTGAGATAATGAACCTCTTTCAAAACTGAAAGTTGACAGTAAAATTATCAAGAAATCATAGGAACTACTAAAAGTAAGACATTAGAATTAATAAAGAAAGGTTGCCAAGATATTTTTGAGATACAAATAGGTTAAAATTTACCTGCTAAAATCATTCACCAACATTTGTTCCATCAACAATAACCATGGAATCACCTATACCACAAGCAACTTTGTTTCAAACTTTATCTTAAAGTCCCAATTAAACAAAACTACCCAAAATATATTTAATTAATTACCTACAAACTTCCAAAAACAAAGAATAAGAGTGAGAGATTGAAGATTAGACAGTATACTCTCAAAGTAAGATGCATAATATGGACACCCAGAAAATGAAAAAGGTAGATAAAAAGAACAAAAGAATTAAAAATAACACCTATGCCAAAACAATGAAATTAGTTTCATAATTAAAGATAACACCTATGCCATATCAATACATATTCTGAATGTCTCTAGATTTTGCTCCCCTGCTTAAGCACTAACCTTTTATGCAATATCTATGGAAGCGTTTTCAAAATAGGTATAGTGTTTGTTCAACACATAATTTCTTGTGTTTAGGTGGTGAAAAAAAGGAAGAAGGATTAAGTGATGCTCAAAATGGATATCCTTTCATATCTAAAAGATTTAAGCTTGAAGAAGATGCAAAATGCACTGAAATTTAAAAATATTAAGAAAAAACACCGTAACATTTTATAATGAAAAAGAGGTATCAATGCCCACAAATCAATTTATTGTAGTTTCAAGTTATTAATTTCAAGCCTTCAGAAACCATAATGTGAATTTCTACTATTATGCAGCATACCAATTTGTTTCATTGAACATGAAGAGGTTCTTCACTTTCATATTCAACTTTGCTTATTGTCATGATAATGTTGGCATATTATAAGGTTTTAAATGAGGATCTACGCCTAGTGGTAAGGTAGTAAAAATGAATGAACAACGGTAAATGTTTGGAACTTCTCGGTTTCATATGACAAGCTTGGGGTAAGGCACAAGCGATAGAGAGATGCCTCGAAGCAAGGAGCTAAGCAACTACCCTTCAGCAAATAGAATTTATTCATGATGACAACATAATTAAAGTTAGTGAAACTTCTCTAAAACAACTGGACTTTACTTTTATTATTTATGTTACAGTGTCAAATCCTTTGTTTTTCTGCCTATTTTCTTTTCGAGCCACAACTACAAGTGGAGGATAAAAGAGAGGGTTAATGTTACTATAATTAGTTTTGTAATGATCTTCAGTAACCAAAGAACTCCTCTATCATCCAATCCCCCCATATTATGATCAACACTCCTACAAATAAGGCAAACAGAATTTGTAACCTCCACAAAATCCACAATTTGAAAGACAAACAGATTTAACCTATATTTCTAAAACAAATAAACAGACAATTAGTGAGGAACAAACAAATGAGGAAACAAGTAAGAAAGCACTTGCCAAAATAATGGAGCTTTTGGTGATGGTTAAAAGAATTTAGATTAGTTTTTCTTTGGCAATAATAGTTCGCAACAATAATCCTTACCTTCTAACATTCACAATAATTATATTTGTTATCCAAAAATATTTTCATAGCAAATACATAATGAGAAAGAAAGAAATCAGAAAAATAAAAGCATATAACAATCATCCCTACTACCTATTTTTAATGTGACAATAGAACCAAAATAAGTCTAACATCATAAATCTCATGTTAATACAAAAAGCTCTATTATAAGGGCTATTGCATCATAAGAAATGAGATCATTTACATTTTGGTAACACATTTTGAACCTTTGTCACACTAGCTAGTTTTATTAACTTTATAGATAATAAGTAACATAAAACCAAAAAAACATTAAATTAAAGCAAAAGTAGATTTATTAAAATATACACTCATAAGATTAGCCTATTCAGTAGAGATGGCTTTAGCAATTTTCCTTCTATGCTCAAGGGACTTGGGTGCTCTTTCTATTACCTTGTGCCTTTGGCACTATGTTCTTTTGTTTGACACTCTGTAGCCACACTTGCTTCAACTGGTCAATCAATATTTCATAGGAATCCTACTGCAACTTGTCCTCATTAGCATATCATTGTCTTGCGTTACATCTTATATTTAAAAACATTTTCCCATGAAAACTGCTTATTTGATGTATAAAAACATCCTTAGAAAAACTCAAACCAGTTAAAACTTTAAAATTCAACAAAACTATTTTTGCTGGTTTATAGCTCAATGTGCAGCAATTTCAAAAATCAGAACTAAATATAGAAAAATCATTTTCCAGTGATTTAAGTCTTTAAAAGTCATGCACATCTTGAATTTTCATAGAAAAATAAAGAACAATGAACGCACAAATTTGTACATTTTATTGCATAAATATTACTATTCATTTTGTGTCCCTGTTTCTGTCCTAAAACTGAACCTTAACTTTGAAAATTCATTTCTCATAATATACAGAGCCATTTGGTACATACTTAGTATCTTTGGAAATATTTATTTGTCTACTTTCTAAATATATTTTTTTATACATTTATTATACTCCTACTGATCAAAGCATCAATATATATTATCAGAGGTCAGATAAAACTATCACTAGAACAGTTCTAGTAAATCACGCATAACTACCATTGCATAAATCCAAATACAACCAAACCAGTGCCATTGTGTTTCTGAGATATGGATCTATCCATGCGTATAAACAACAAAATTTTTGGATACATATTCAAATTTATACAATGTATTAAAATAGACAACCAAAAATTGAACAATTGCTTCAATCTTCTTCCTCCCTCTTCATTGTTAAATTCTTTCCTTTAGCATTATTTAGCCTTATCATTGGGAAACATAGGATGAGATGGGGGACATCTCAATAGCAACATAACTCAAGCTTATCACATTAGCTTAAACTTTGCATAATCACAATACTTTTATAATATGCTTTTGGGGAAAATAATTAAAAATATAAGTTGCAGTAGAAATTTTGGCAACATAATAGCTTAGCAAATGGGTATCCCAAAGCTTACCTTTTAACTTAAAAGGGTCAAACCAATCATAAAAAGAAACCAAACATCACAGTAATATTTTTAAAATATAAGCACAATATATAAATATAAAAGTTTAGAGTAAGAGTTACTACCTCAAAGTTTTACTTACTTAATCTTAGATTTTTTGTTTCTCTAATCACTCCTCTGACTTGATTAGAGCCTATTAGTATCATTAAACTTTACTTAATAATTTATTATTATCATATAAATTTAACTCAACCATAAACCATAAACTCTTCCCTCAAAATTATATCTTGATCCAAAAAGAGAAGTAAGAGGGAGGAAGAAAATAGCTTAAACTCTAACTAATTTTAAACTAAATAAATAAAAAAGAAATCTAGAAGAGATTTGGAGGAGAAACTTACCTTAAAAGACATCTACTTGTCTTCATTTTCTTCCTCCTTCCTTCTTTCTTCTTTTTCTTCGTCTTCCTTCTTTTTCTCGTATTCTCGGCTCCTTCTTTTCTCTCTCACGCTTCCTCTTCCTCTCAACCTGTATGTGTGGTAAAAGGTAAAGGGAATATTTATAGGAAGGGCTGGTGGTTGTAGACCATTAGATCACGATTTAACCTGAGAGCTTACAATTATTTTCACATTTTATATATCAATTACTTATTATATCCCTAAATATTTTTAACTTGAGAGAGAGTAGGAGAGGGTAAAAATATACAACTTTTCCCTCCTAACTTTATGTCACATTAAGAAAAGGGAATAATGCACTTTTTACTTTTTCAGATAAGTTTTGCTCTGTTTTGAGTACTTTTTGATCTGGATTTTCTATTATATCTAGTGCCCTTTCTATTTATTTTATCTGTGGCACCTATTACCTTTCTTTTTTACTTTTTCATGTATGGTCTATCTATCTTACTTACTTTTTAATATCCATTTCCTATGATATTTACTATTTACGTGAGACCCACTTTTTATGGGATTTATATTTTTTCTTCTCATGGCTCACATAACTAGTATCACTTGTACTTTTAACTTGCACCGAAGTATTTAAAATATTATATTCTTTATCTTATTGTAAATAATAATTTTACCCTTTTTAAGCCGCTTTATATATTTTAGGATATTTTGAACCTTAAGCTAATTTAATTAAATATCTAGGTTTCTCCACTTATCATGAGTTAATCCAAAGTACTTTAATATTATTTATAACATGATCAGGTTATAAAATATATAGATAAAAATTAGGATGTTACATCTTGAAATTTTTGCAATTAAAGTTTGCTGCTCATGAAATAAAGATCGCTGTGTTGATTAAAACTATTAAGGGTAAAAAAAGTAATCACAATAAGCAATATTCATATCAATATCCCAAGATGATGGGCACCAAAGACACCATTCTGCCTGCAAGAATTAAAATCAAGTAATAATAACAACATTCATGGAAAGGCAGACACTCACATTTGTGCATGCCCAAATTTAACCAACTTAGTTTTAACCTTCGTTACCAAATTTCAGTAAACAAATTATTTACAAGAGAAATGATCTTGATCAACTCATGTGTAAGACACGAGTTAATTGATTTTGACTATGCCACTACAAAACCCACTAAGAATGACCATTAAAATTATGACTAAAAAATGTTTAATTTTCTCTCGCATATGAGGTGATGCAGAAATTGGAAGTCACAACTCGCAAGTGGCTTTCAATTATTATTATTATTAATCCCGAATGAAAGAGAATATAAAAGAGGAAACAAAATGACAAACTAATTGTATGGGAAATATAATTTAAAAGAGTAGGAGAAATTATCTAGCAGAGCTTTTGGAGGTATGCAAAAAAAGCCGGGAAGAGGGGAGCATCGAGGAAGTCTCAAGGAATAATCTAGAAGAGGCTTGCAAAGGAAGCCTAAAAGAGGAGTAAGCTTGTTGTATAAACCACACAAAACGAAAGAATGTAACACCATAATAAGCCACACAAAATAATAGCATGGTTGCACTGTTGCAGTGTTTAACGCCATCAACCACAATTTCCACTGTTATAGGAACAGTAGCACGGGATGCTACTTTTATATATATAAAATGTATTATATATGTGTAACTTGAAAGCTGATAATTATGATAGCCAGGGAACAAAACATAGGCTTAAAAGAATAAGATTCATGAGGAAAAATGAAGACAACAGAAAGTGAAATTTTATTTTTAATAATTTTTACTTTTATTCAAATTGACTTTACTTTTTTTTCTATATTATTTATTTATTTGATCCAAATTATAGGAGAATTTTTTGGGGCAAAATTACAGGAAAAAGTACAAATGCAAGACTCCAATACAAGTAAACAAAAACTAAAATAAAAACAAAACCTTTTTATTTATCACAAACTCATGAATTATTCCAGAAACAAGCCCCGGGCCGCGACCGTCGCGGCATGGTTGATATCTAACAAATCCCATAAGCTAAGCCCATTTTCCATTTTTAAGTGTGAATCTTAAGAAGACCATTATTTTTATATTTTTCTTAAAATGTTTAAACTTGCATAAAATATTTTTATTGTTTAATTGATTTGATATTCTATTAATAAAAAATTTTATACCAAAAAAGTGTATATAATTTAAAATTTAAATAAATTCGTTGATAAAAATTTAAATAAATTATTTATGCATAATCTGAATTTATGAGTTTTCTTTAAATAATACCCTAATATAGTTTAGATATTCTCAAAACAGTGCAACTCAAATAAAACATGATATATACGCGTTCCTTCCATAAAAAAAAAAAAGATATATACGCGTTCCATGGTAGAGGCAGTCAACGTGGCGGCCTATCCGCCCTAATGTTATTCAAAAAAACAAATTAATAATTTCGGATTTTTATTTTTCCATCATACATCTCTTTATACACAATACCTTCTCTTAATTGTGATTAAATAATTAAAAAAATAATTCATAAATAGATAATATATTTAATTTAATAGTTTATATTTATTATTATAAGTAAATATTTTTTAAAAAATAAATTATAATACTTATTTATGATTATTATTAAATAAATAATATATTTTGATTGAAATAACACTTAATCATTTCAATAGTATAAAAAAAGTTATTTAAAAAAAAAAAAAAGAGGTATGAAGAGATCTAAATGTAATAATTTCCCTCTATCCAATGGTAAGAGATTGAAAAATAAAACTATTCTCCACCACACATTGTAACCACCAGCAATATTCCCTACCACCATCCCCCGCCACCAAATTGCTTCTCAAGTTCGCACAGCCCTAGAAGAAGACGAAAGTAATATGGGTAATTTATCATCATGAAGCGGTTGGCTTCGAAGATAATCGCTTCGGTCTCACTGTTCGTGATGCTGTACGTTATATGCGGGACGAGCAGCAACCTCCATCCCCTAATCTTAATACCTGGCGCAGGAGGTAACCAGCTTGAAGCCAGGCTCACCGGCGACTACAAGCCCGCGAGCCTCCTTTGCAACCGCTGGTACCCACTTCACAAGGACCACGATGGCTGGTTCAGAATGTGGTTCGACCCCAGTGTTCTTCTTCCTCCCTTCACCCGCTGCTTCGCTCATCGCATGACGCTTCACTTCGAACCCCACCTTGATGATTTCTCTAATGCCCCTGGGGTTCAGACCCGTGTCCCTCACTTTGGTTCCACCCAATCACTTCGTTATCTTGACCCTTATCTCAAGTGAGTCCATATTTTTCTCTTCAGTACTGTCTTTAACTTGTGAGGCATGATTGTGACTGTGAATAATGTTTATGTGCAGGCATATTTCGGCGTATATGGCACCGTTGGTGGATTCACTTGAAGGGATTGGATATGTGGATGGTGAAAATCTGTTTGGAGCTCCCTATGATTTCCGATACGGTCTTGCTGCGAAAGGTCATTTGTCACAAGTGGGTTCAAAGTTCTTGGAAGATCTCAAGTGTTTGATAGAAAAAGCGAGCAGTTCGAATGGCGGAAAGCGAGTGATACTTGTGTCACACAGCTTAGGAGGACTCTTTGTTCTTCAACTTCTGAACCGAAACCCTCTCTCTTGGCGTCAAAAGTTCATCAAACACTTCGTGGCTCTTTCTGTGCCTTGGGGTGGTGCTGTGGACGAAATGCTCACCTTTGCTTCGGGGAATACGCTAGGAATACCTTTGGTAGATCCATTGATTGTGAGAGCAGAACAGAGAAGCTCTGAGAGCAATCTGTGGCTTTTGCCTAATCCCAGGTTGTTTGGTGGAACCAAACCATTGGTTATCACGAAAGACAGAAATTACACGGCATTTGATATTGCTGATTTTCTCAAAGACATTGGTTTCCCCGAAGGGGTTTACCCCTATGAAACTCGAGTTTTGCCATTGATAAAGAACATAGAAGCACCGGAAACACCTGTGACTTGTATTATGGGAACGGGCGTGAGAACCCCAGAGAGTTTGTTTTACAGTAATAATGATTTTGATGAACAACCGGAAGTGTTTTACGGGGATGGAGATGGTACGGTGAACATGGTGAGCTTGTTAGGGCTACAATCACTTTGGGAAGATGAGAAGAATCAAAGCCTCAAAGTGATTAAAATAGGAGGGGTGTCTCATACCGCGATACTAAAAGATGAAGCTGCACTTGATGCAGTAATAGGCGAGATTAGTAGACTTAATTTTAACGGAACGACCTTTGTTGCGCATGAGCAAATTTTTGTGGATGCTTATAGGCGATGATGCAGAGTAAGTCAATAAGCTCTTAACAGAGAGCAGAAAGGTTCTTTTGAAGAAACAAAACTTTTCATGTTCTTTTCTTGTTCTTGCCGTGAATGATGTGTTCTTTTGTAAACTTGCGCGTACTTTTTGTTCCTATTATTGGGGATTTTTCTTATTGTATCTAGAGACATGTAATAATTTATACATTATATTATTTAAACTCAATCAGTATCATTAGTTCTTGATTCGAATCAACATCGTGGTTGGCGTTGATGGGTTAAATCCATTTGAAGTTGAATCTGAATTGGTTTGTCATGAACGTTTGACCTTTGTCTTGTGGAAAGAACGCAGAAACAATAGTTACTATGTTATATTATAAAAAAAAAAAAACCATGTTATATTTTAGAAAAGAGGATCGGGGAGGATACGAAACAATGGTTACTTTGTTCATGAATTTTTTATCTTCAACTTTGAGTACAGCTTTCAACTTCAAGCCATTTACAATTACAATTACCGCCGCTAGGAACCACCGTCGATACTGAACTGAAGCTAATGAACATCACCTAAGAAACAGTACAAATGAGCCTTTTGAGTTTTTGGCTTGTTGGTTAGAGTGTATTGCTTTCACTTGTGAGGTCGAGTTTCGAACTGGCAGAACCATACAGGCCCTAAAAAAATAGTGCATTTGAATTGACAAAAATTTTTAAAAAAATTCGTCCACTATTCTGTTGTGTGAAATAAGAAAACTTATTTTAGGCAGAAAAACAATTTTCTTTAACGTAGTAGCCGAATTAGATGGACTAGCGCCCCAACTTTTCTAGGCTTATTCACATGGAAAAGCCCCAAGATTTGGCCCATAGTAACATTGACGAAAGTTTAATTCATTGCGTTGCGACATTATGCATGTGGCGCATTTTTTGGCTGGGATCTCCTGCATCGTTGTCTTGTAGTTTTGTTCTAAATCCTTACTTCTGTTTACGTCGCAACAACTTCAGTGACGTGCGGTGGGCTAATGAGCGGAATCTTGAGATAACTGTAGAAGTGCCAAAACCATCTGATTGCTCCACCCCTATTTTTCTACCTATTTAAACTCATCACGTCAACGTCAGCGCTAACCGTTTCAATTTCAATTTTCACCGATCACTCTTCTTGGCCTCTGCTCGTACCCCCCAAAGACGGAAAAAAATAATAATAACTAAAAAAAAATGTCATGGTTGGCTCGCTCTCTGGCTAACTCTCTCCGACTCGACGACGATGATGACGGCGGCGGAGACGAATACGATGATGAGGAAAACGACGGCGAACCTAGTCGCCCTCACGACCCACCAACTACTTCGCCCAGAAACCATGAACGTCGTCATCAACAACAACCGCACCAACCACAAGATAATGAACTTGAATCAGACAATGAAGCGCAAGCTCGAGGAGTCAAAGAGGACCTCAACGAATTCAAGCAAACCCTAACCCGACAATTCTGGGGAATGGCCTCCTTCCTAGCTCCGCCTTCAACAAATTCCTACGCTCCAAAGCACGAATCATGTTCTGATCCCGCTGCTTTAGTGGGGAATCAATCTGAGCCGTCTGATCAGTTTGTTTCTGGAAATGGTGAAGGAGTTGATGAGCACGATGACGTTGCAATTTCCAGGATTGGGCGTGAAGCAATTGAAGGTCGGTTCCAGGATGAGGTTCCAGAAATTTCATGTATGGCCCCGGATTTGAGTTCGTTTAGATCGGAGTGTGTTGAGAATGAGGAATTGCAATTGGACGAGTCTGATCTTAAACAAGCAGTTGGAATTACAGAGGAGGTGTTGACCTTCGCAAGAAATATAGCGATGCATCCCGAGACGTGGTTAGATTTCCCTATTGATGAGGAAGAAGACACAGATGGTAAGCCTACTTCGTTATCAGTAATCCATTTTTTTTTAGAGAATATTTTTTCTGTCGAATTTTTTGGTTCTTTTTGTGTTGCACAATTCATTTTTGGACATTGAGATTAGCTCGTTTTTATTGATGTCTTTGGAAGTGCCTTACAAACTTATTACCGACTCCAACATGAAGCTCGGACTTCTGAATGGAAGTGTATATGACCTGATTTGATAACACCATGGCATGATTTAGGATGAACAGACACTAACATTGATATTGGACACGAATGTTTGGCGTGGTGTTTCATACGAGTGTCTGACATTTGCTTGTCTTTTGAAGTGTCCATGAACAAATTTCAGTTTAAACTTACATGCAGTAATCATTCCAGGTGAAGCTCATAGCATAGCCTACTTAAGTACATAACTTGGATAATGCGTTGGTTGTTCTTGGTTTTGATCTAAGGCTGCATTCCAGGTAGAGGTAATTGTTTTTGGAGGACATGTGTCATCATTTATTGGGTAGTTAGACTGTAGCTTCTCTTACAGAATGGAGAAAGTTAACAAAAGCAACATTATTTATATCTGATTTCTGCTCAACCAAAGATGCCAAAAGGTACTGACCTGGGAGACCTGTATTTCAGTGCAAGATATGATTGATTATGAAAAAGTCAGTTTCCCGATTATCTTCTTCTTGTTTTATACTTCCTTTCTGGTACTTCAAAAAAGAAGGATAGCACTAATGATAATTCATTCTATGCACCTGTTTACTATTGGATATATGAGGCTAGTTAGTTTCCTTCTTTTTCAGCTATAGGCCACTAACTTTTATTTACCTAGTGCATTTGATACTAATTGTCAAATTTGAGATACTGTAAACAAATGTTGAAAAATTTAGTAGTTATCCTACAATATTTTTTTTTTTTTGGGTTTACATCTTTTATTCTTCTTTAATCCATGTTATAAGATTCGACAAATTTTTACGTTGGCTGTCGAGGGCCTAACACAACCCTCCTCCTTTACCCGGGCTTGGGACCGGCTATGACACTCCATAGCCGACCCCTGGGATAAGGCTAGTGTTGTTGTTGTTGTTTACATCTTTTATTCTTTTGGTCATCTTTTATGCATATCAGTTGCTCTGATGATCAGTCTAGCTGTTTGCCCCATTTCATGTTACCCGTTGACTTGCAGATTTTGACTTGTCTGATGCTCAGCAGGAGCATGCTTTGGCCATAGAAAGACTTGCTCCTCGGTTAGCTGCCCTCAGAATTGAGTTGTGTCCTTGCCATATGAGTGAAGGTTACTTTTGGAAGGTCTATTTTGTACTTTTGCATTCTAGACTTAGTAAACGAGATGCAGGGGTTTTGTCTACTCCTCAGGTAAGTTACTTTGGTATTTTCTGCTGCATTTGTATTGCCCTTGCAATGCCATATCTTACAATCTATTGAGAGATGCCATCTGTGAAGTCTGTTTCAGTTGTATTGGTTAGATTTTGATCCGTTGTAATTACATTGGTCTTTTAGACCAGAAATGTTGTTTTATCTTAGTTAGATGGAACGTGCTCTTTATTTGTGTATAGGTTTTTAATGTTGGATTTTGGTACTGTAATCTGGTGTGGGATAAGAGGAAGCGGATCGATAATTGCTAAGCTCGGGAACAGTGTTATAAACTACTTATAACTGGCGTAGACAATGCAACAGAGTTTCACGAAGTTAAAACTTTAACTTACTCTTGCAACAGTTCCTTTGGTTTATGATACTTAGTCGGCAACCTTGTCAGACATCATCTTGGTCATTTGAGCTGAGGAGACTAATGTATTTAAATACAATTCGAAGTTCTTTCCCATGGTTGCTTCAGCATCACAACTTTCTTGAATTTCTGGATTCTAAAATTTTAGAAATTTGCTGTCTTTCCTTTGCTCCTAACAGGACCGTTCTTTCCAAGATATTGTCTCTTGATGAGCATCTTGTTTATCAATCAATATTTTAAAAAAATTGCACATCCATGTCAGATTGGACTTGGAGATTGATGTTGGGTGCAATACAATGTTCCTCCCAATCTTTTTTTGTTTTTCTTCTGCTTATGTGATGATTTTCCTTCTTTGGCTTGAACATCTCTGTCCAATGTTTTGCTCCAATTTTGTTGACCCTCTCCTTTCTTGGGGTCTGTATTCTTCTCAATTTGAGAGCAACTTTTCTAGTGCTCACAATATTCATGAGAAAGAAAGCAAAAGGAAAATCAAATGTTAATTGTAACACTTGGTCCTTTATTGAATTCATTTTCGCATGTGTTCTCTGGCTGTCATAGGTGCTTATTCAAAAGTAATGAGGGTGACTCTAGCTTTAGTCTGACTCATTTTTGTCATCATCATCATTATCATCTTCATTATTTTAAATATGGACTTGTTTGCTTGTGGTTAGATGTTAATGATTGTATTAATAAGTATGACATTATAGAAGAATAGGTTTCTATGTTCGAAAATGGTTTGAAAAGACAAAAAGATTAATTTGAGGCTGGAAAGATTTGGCTTCATTATAGTTTAGCTATGAAGATCTGCTTTTTCTCTAGAAGTGTGTTTAGTTCAATTCAATGATGATCAAGTAATAAACTCAAAAGTTCACATCTCAGTTTTTTATAACACTTCCACATTAAGCTATTTTGCATGTGCTTTACAATTCATGGAGAGATTGTTGCAACATTCTTTGTTCTAATGTCTGCAGGTTATGGCTGCCAGAGCAGTATGGATGCAGGAGTTGCAGAAGCCAACGAAGCCTGAATCTGAATGGTATGGAAGAAGCACTTCCTATGCGAGAGACCTTGCTCAACATGAGGATTTTCCTCCCAGCATATTAGATTATGCCATGCCTCATATGACATATGGATATGAACCAACCACTTGGCCCACTGTGGCAGATTATGAGATTGAGAAGCACGCTATTGAAAGTTCTGAAACAATTTTCATTGATAAGTCTGTCATTGAGGAAAAACCTGTTGAGGACAAGAGTTTAAGAAGTGATAGATCGTTAAAAATTACTCTTCCAAACTATGAAGATGATGATGATGAGGATGAATGGCCTGAGGAGGATTCTGAATTGGAGGGAACCACCATCCCTATGGTCAATGAAGAGGACATATCTTTCAGTGATCTTGAAGACGATGATTATGGCATAAAACCTGTCAAATCCAAAACAGATTCAAGGACAGGATGAAATTTCAATGAAAAATATGCGTTGTCATGGAAGTGAGAACATTGCAGAGTTGCTGGTGTCGGGAAAAAATTTGGCCGTTTTGTCTGGAGCTTTCTTTCATACACAATGCATGGCCGACGAAGTTTGGAAAGTGTCATTACGTGTGACTAACTTTGGCTGTGCATCGAACCGATTCCTGTTCCACTTTTTTTTCTCCTACCTTTGTTTCCAGCCGCAAAGCGAGGTATGGGCTTTCCCCTCGGGGGTATGTATATTGGACAGAACTCAAATGAAAGGGAAGAATGGGGGCAAGATGAGTGATCTTTTAATTTTTTTTTGTAATTTTTTTCTTATTTGATCACACAAGTGATATCCTGGTTATTCAAATGGAAAACGTGCACGAGATGAAAAATATGCTTCAAAAGTTTGATTTTTAATAGACAAACGTGGAAGTGTATATAAGAACGGAAAAGCAGGGGGCAAGAACAAACTCCTTTTTCAAGTTTTTTTAGTGGAGCATTGGGTTAGGATAATTTACATGTTGCACAGCGATTGTAGGGCTTATGGTGCTTTGCTATATTTTCTTGTGCACATTGCTTGATTGTCATGTTGTTCATTGAATATAATTTTTTTTTTATTGATGAATATATTTTATATTGATTCAAGTACTCAACCGAACAAAATAATTGAAATTTTATGAAACAAAATTTAATTTTAAAATGATTGAATTATTAATTATTAAGCAAAAATATCTTCTAAAAACCAGTATAACAGTGAATCATACGATTGTCTTTACCCTGATACTCCCACTGATTGAGATAGAGGAGCTATCGACCTGCATGCTTAGCATTTGTCTCATTTGTTTGGGTTTCTTCTTGTCCAGAATTATAACTGTTCTTTTAGTTTTAGATGTGCCCTGGACCAGGAAATTCATTCGGCAGTCATTGATGAGCATTGAATGCTCATCATCAATCTAATGATGCAGATTTAATCTTATTCTATTATTATATTTTTAATATATTTTTATTTTATTAGAGGTAGAAAATAAAGTAAATATAATTTTATAATTGTCACTTCTTTTAAAAAGGCATTGTTATTGTTTTTAAAAAATAAAAAACTTTAAATTTTAACCAACCAAATTAAAACTAAACAGTTTAGGTTTTATTGTAGTGCTAATAAGTACCTTCCTCCTGCTTTGGTAATAATGTCCAAATAAACCTTATACCATAGTTTATAACGAGACAATGACACCAGTGTCTATGTGCCCAAGACTAGGAAATTCATTCGGCAGTCATTGATGAGCTCTGAATGCTCATCATCCATCTAAACTGAATGGTGTAGATTTAATCTTATTCTATTATTATATTTTTAATATATTTTTATTTTATTAGATATAGAAGATAAAGTAAATATAATTTTATAATTGTCACTTCTTTTACAAAGGCATTGTTATCATTTTAAAAAAAATAAAAAAATTTGAATTTTAACCAACTGAATTAAAACTAAACAGTTTAGGTTTTATTGCAGTGCCAATAAGTATCTTCCTCCTGCTTTGGTAATAATATCCAAATAAACCTTACACCATAGTTTATAACGAGACAATAACACCAGTGTGTATTTGTTAAAACTAAAGAAACTATTTTAAAAATATATTTTAACTGCTTGAAATTTAAATCACTTAAAATTTTTTACATATTACCTTAAATGCAGTTAAATTATTTTCATATAATTTAAAAATCAAAATAATTTAAATTTAATTTTTGTTTAAAATTAAAATTGAGATAATCTGAACTGCTGACTCTTGACAATCACTAACCCATTTGGCACGAACTAATGAGAGGAGGTCCTCCTACAACTCCTTATAATTATAATATTTAATTATGTTTTAACTGTTTAAAATTTAAATCACTTAAAAAATTTTTCATATTACCTTAAATGTAGTTAAATTATTTTCATATAATTTAAAAATTAATAAAATTTAAATTTAATTTTGAAATATTTAAATTGAGATAATTTACACTCCTGACTCTTGACAATCACTAACCCATTCTTTGGCACAATCTAAGGAGAGGAGGTCCTCCTACAACTCCTTATAATTATAATATTTATCATTGTTTATGTTTGGCATATGAAAAAAAAAAAGAATGGATACGGAAAGACAAAAATAATGTTTAATGTGAATACAGAATAAAAAAAAAGCAAGTGATGTCAAATGGAGTAAAAATAATAAATAATGAAATCATTGGTAAAAATAAAAATAAATCAAGATAACCCACATTTTAAAATTTGGTTAACCCAAGCCCATTAAAATAGTACTTTTAGAATTTAGTGACAACAAAAATTAGATGTTCCACCTTATATTCTTTCCAAGTATTTGGAATTGAGCTCATATGTGAAATGGTATGTCTGATGTTTGGTGCTCTTTAAAAATTTATTGGTTTCCGTTCAGTGTGATACAATCCTTTGTTCAATTCCACATATCATTGTACAAAAATTTGGGTCAATATCTATACCGTTTTCTAGAAAGATAACTAAGCAAGCAGCTCTATAATTAGAGCTGGTAAAATGGGCCAAAACCCACGGGCCAACCCGCTTAGCCCGCCAAAATGGTGGGACGAGCTGAAAAAATTAAGATATTTTATAATGGGGGTCAAAAACTTGGCTTGCCCCGCCAGCCCGCCTAGCCTACAGGCTAACTCATTTTTTTTAAAAAAATATTTTTATATTTTTTATTTTATATAATTATATCTAAAAAAAGATTTAAGCATCATTTTCTTTCTCAATCTTTCCTATATTTTAATTTTAGTTGTATTTTATTTTGTTGAACTAAATGTTACTTGTGGTATTACCATATTAATGTATTAATATATTATGCTTGAAGACTTTATGCACCAAACCGATAAAAGATTTTATGAATGTAGTTATTTTATTCATGATAGTGAATAAGAAATTAATAATTTAACCAAGTATGGGAAAAAGGGACTAACCAAACAAAAAAAATATGAGAAATTTTATGATTTAATAAAAAAGTATAAAAAAAAAACAGACTGGCCCGCTAGCCCGTGTATGGCGGGGTGGGCAGGGGATTTCCAGGCCCGCCCTTATGGGTGTCCCAGCCCGCCCCGCCCCGCCCCGCCCAAAAGGCGGGCCTATGGCTGGCCGACCTGTTTACCACTTCTATCTATAATTGTAAGTTTATAGACAATCTATTTTATATAGTTCTGAAAATACCCTTAATGTCCTATATGAAAGTGGTTGAGTACATCCCCTGCATTAGTTTATGAACGCAAGTCAACCAATCTTCCCTTGCCTTGTACTATTTATTTTGTTCCTTATTTCTTTCCAATCATATGGTTTAGGGAATGTTTGACTAGGTGGTTTGCCTTTTGCTAAATTTGAGATTCCCTAACATAAATTATCCTATCTAAGTTCCAAGTGCCAACTATTACATCTTGCGCCTTTGTGGATTAATTTTCATTGTCAGTGGTGAGGGTAGCTTCTTTCATATGCTCATCCACTACTAACCGTGTTGGTTGAGAATGAATCCGTTCATTCTGCTGGCTATTTCAGTTTTGCCAATATGCTCATCCACAACTAACTTCCACACTGGGCTTCCATGGTGCAGTCAAAAATAAGACTCTTACTCTTAGCAAGCCATTATACTTGAAGTTCTCTTAAAAAATCATAGTTAATGTGTGTTAGTCATCACTGTTATTCTTGTTTAGATTGACCAACTAGGTCTTGCTTAACCAGTTTAGCGGCCCTGATTGAAATCACTGTTTTTGCTGTGGTATCTAAGAATGCTTTATATCAACTGCTATACATGGACCAGTTCAGTTCCCTTGTCTTGGCACGTACTCTAGAGCAGCATCGATAGTAATAATCTGCTTTCTTTATTCACTCAAGATATGTAAGTGCTGTAGCTCGGCGGTGCATAGAGGCTTTGTAAATCTGCGCTGCTGGTAGTGATCTGTATTTAAATAGTGCAGACTATATATAGGACCCTCTGTGTCAAGTAACTTTAGGTTTTAGGCAGTTGGCAGCATTGAAGATGCTCGCATAAAACCCGGGAAAAACATCTCTAAATCATTCCTAGGCTTCAGGGCTCATTTCTCTGAGATGTGTAACCAACCTATGTAAAACCTTGCCTCGATCAAATTATTTGTATCTTGCTGAAGAAGATGCATCTCTTCTCAATCTCAAAGACGGAAGAATTTTATTACTGTGAACAGGCTGAATAGTTTATTATCAGCAGCTGTGAACACTTGCGTCATGATGATGGTTCGTTTGCACAAGTTAGGCAGAGCCAACTGGTCAACGATGTTTATATTAAATCCACAATCCACTTTGTGAATCATGATGATCCATTTTGAGAAATACTAGCATTCATCAGATTCATCATCATAGTTTATAGCGACTTTCATTAGTCTTGGCTAGTCCACGTTTTAGAAGCCTTTCAATCACACTTTAGACATGATGACCAAAAAGGCAAAGCCGTGTTTGACACTCTGCCTTTACTTTTGAGCCAGAGAGTTGGGTGTTGGACAAAGTTACACAACAGTGGAGGACCATGTTTACATGTGAGCTTGAATTTTACTCATGATGTTACATGTTGGGATTTATAAGAATCTTACTCATGATGTTGCATGCTGGGATTTAATAGTAAACATGCTGCCATTATATTATTAATCATGGGAGTTATTGGCTGCTCTGTGACTTACTTTGACTCTTAACTCTAAGAGCATGGTATTTAGTGCCTTTTCTCTCTCCCTAGGTCACCAACAAGTGTCTTGTCAGTAGGTTGATGACATTATTTTTAATTTCCTACTCCTCTGTATATTTGATTCTTTCTCCTTCTTTTTCAAAAGGTGAGGATTCAGATTTGCAGTGCCTTTTGTGTTAAGGGAAAAAAATGATGGGTTCTATTATTTGAGAGTGACAATGGCTGTTGACATCAAATGTATGGGCACAAGGCTCGAGAAATGGAAAGCAGATTAGATTAGTCGAATCTATAAACAGGAGTTACTGAGATAAATGTTAATTAATATGTGAATTAAAATGATTAGTGAAAAAATCAGTTATATAGAGGTTTCATTTACAGAGAGATGTATCTTCGGAATCAGTTTAATTGCGTGCTTTCGCATAGGGAAAGAAGCAATATCTGCAGGAGGGAAGCAGGTTTGAAGAATTCAAGTTATATAATTGAATGAGTACAAATATATGTCAAGTTTAATTATGTTAAATTTAAGGAATAGCGAAGTGCCAAAGAGGTTTATAATTCTTGGTAGGTAGATAGCATAATCTATACGTCATGTTTTAGTTTTAGTTTGGATATGCTCACGTGTTTAATGTTATAAAGAAAAAAGAATAAACAACCAATAAGCACATAAATCAATTTAACTATTTGTCTTGAGTTGGATCTTCAGATATACAATTGCGTCATTATGGTTCTACTTAATTGAACTTAGATTAGTCAAAATTTAATGTGATTATTGAATATTGAGTGGTTTGATAAAAAAATAAAATAAATAAAGAAGAAGAAGAACAAGCAACAAGTTATACTTGTGTTTACACATTTATTTCCCTGTTTCAATTACAGAGCACAGCATATAGTTACCATATAGATTAGGACTTGGGATCGAAAATTATTATGTCCCCTCCGCTGCCCCACATGCAAGAACTCGAGAACTTGTCAAGTATGACCTCCCACTCTCCCCTACCCTACTCTTCCATCATACTTTACTCTTTCGCCTGCTATTATTGTCGCTATTGATTTTTTATTTTAAATTTGACTATGGAAATCGTTGCTTATTGTTTCAACAGAACACTGAATATGATCCATCGCTCGGATTGGATTAACCATCAGAAAGAAAATCATATTTCACTAACTCCAGTTAATCTGATCAGAGAGCACCGGAATCCAGAGGATTGTGTAATACGCAGAAGATTCACCAAGACTTGCAAGTAATAATTAATTATGAGAACTCAAACAACCAGATGCAGATTCTGCTCATAAAACGAAGAAGTAACATATATATATATATATGCATATACATATACATGTACCTATATATATATTAACAATAACAGGCACTGTAGATGTTTCATTTATTATTTGTATTTGTGTAACAGATTGGAGGATGCGCGAGATAAAGATAAAACCGATAAGTGATGATGTTTAATTTTTGGGTTTATGCTTCTGGGTATAGATGTAATCTAGATGTGCCGCTAGCGTCCTTCTCATCAAACATTCTTCTTTCCCTTCCACTTCTTCGCAGTTTTCATCTTCCACCTCTGTCTTCATTTCCATCACACCCTTCAATTCAAATCCCACGAAACCAGTAAGTACAGGGAGAGCAAAAACATCAAACATCAGAAGCTGAAAAGAGAAACAATTTCAAAAGCAAAAGAAAAATGATTTTATGGGTTGGTTTACAGGGTAAGATCGATTAGGAGGAAGGTACCTCATGCAGAGAGGAGTGGCTGCTGAATCCAACGTTGGGACGAGAGGAGTGTATTAGGCCTAAGCTTAGCAGAAGAAAGATGGTGAAGATGGTGAAGAGTTTAGACATGATTCTTCTCTTTTTAATCAGCTTTTTCAGAGTCTGTGTGATTGTGAGAGAGATAAGTGGAAGACTGGGACGAGACGATTTTATATATATAGACAAACTCAGATGGAATCAGCTGGTCAGGCATGGTCCCCTCTCTAATTGCGGAAAAAAATTTTGTCCACGTTCACTTAATCAGAATTTACCGAAATAATTGTCTTATTAACTACTTGGCAAGCACCATTGGTTAAAAAATCTCAAATTTGGAATGAAATCTTCAGAGTTAAAATAAAATAAAAAATATAGAATCAGAATCATATCTATATATAGGCATTGATGTTAAGATTTCCCCCCCTTATCATGCTGATCTTAATTAATATTTAAAACAAATATTTTGTAGCATCAATTCAAATTATTTATGTTTCTTTATATTGTCTAAATAATGTCAATGTATGATATTATATATATTTGTAAGCTCAATAATAAAATATTTGAATAATCTTTTAAAACTACTTTTTATCAAAATGATAAGAATATTTTGGCAGCTGGCAAGACCCCTTTAGGATGTTACTTGATAAGAGTATCCTTATTTATAATGGCTAAAATTAGGGTATATTTGCCCCCATGCATATTCTTATGAGAGAATTGCTCTTCCATCTTGATAAGTCTATAATTACATTTTTCCGTTTAAAAAACTCTAAAAATTGTAAATGCTCTATCTAAGAATTATAGAATATGAGGTCAATCATAGTGTGCTGTGGAATTAATGCTCAAGATTGGTGGAGAGTGATTTGTTAATTTGTCACGCGCTTTGTGGAAAGGAATCGAAGGAATTGCATAAAATGGGAAGGGTGTGACCACACTAACATCATTGCAATTGCGACTTGCAAATCACTATTTTAGATTCTTTTCTCTTTTGCATCACTTCTTGTTTGCGTTATATGACGTCACAGTGGCTATGATATACATATACATCTATCGATATTGGATA
This sequence comes from Adenanthera pavonina, assembly GCA_026686845.1. Classification (NCBI taxonomy): domain Eukaryota; kingdom Viridiplantae; phylum Streptophyta; class Magnoliopsida; order Fabales; family Fabaceae; genus Adenanthera; species Adenanthera pavonina. The sequence goes on from JAIVEN010000003.1 coordinate 5,431,893, forward strand.
CGATAAATTAGATAAATTTTAAAATTTTATTATACAAATTTAATAAATATATATATAAAAATTTTGCATATATTCAATAAATTAATATATCAAAAAAATAGTTTTTAAATTAACATTTTAAAAGTAATATAAAAATATCTAAAATAAAAAATTAAAAAATTAATTTCTTTTATAAAATCTTAAGTCATTTTAAAATTAAAAAAATTAAATATACGATACATATATCGTTTGGCCTTAATTAGAGATAAATGACAATTTGTTCTTTTAATCCTTCCAGCGTAGGAGTGGTAGTATTTGAATTTCACCTCCTCACGGAAAAATGGAAATCCTAACATTTCCATTCTTAATAATTTCTTACTTCCTCCGTTACAATATATAGTGCACTATTCTAAGTAATTCATGTTTCAAAATATAGTGTATTGTACGGATTACATTATATTTTTTGTTGTCTTTCCAGTATTGCCCATAATAAGTAAGTTTATATATTTTACGGTTACCAATGTATTTAATAAAATTTTTTTAATGATTTAGTTAAACCATAAATGAATGAAGAAGAATTTTTTACAAAAACTTCACTCTTCACAATTGTCAATGACTCATAAGAACTTAGAAAAAAGAATAAAGAAGAGAATGACTACAATTTATTAATGTAAAAAATATTATTAAATAAGGATAATTTGAAAAATAATAAAAAAAATTCTGATTACTAATCATTGTCTTGATACGTATGTGATAGTTAAAAATATATTATAAATTGAAAAGGAGAGAATATTATTTAGAATTTAATTCTGCAAAACTTATCTCCGTTATTGACCACGTGGTAGAAGTTGAACACGAGATAAGTCCAGCTTTATTGATAATTACAGGTTCACATGCAGTAATATCAACAGCCATGGTTACCTTTCAGGCCACATAACAAAGATTTCACATGAAGGAGACGCTGTGCCTTTTTTATCCAAAGGTTGAAACTACAAGACACTTTTTACCTACTTCCATGCGATAAAAATTTACGTCATAATTTTTTTATATTTATTATTTATATGATATAATGTATATTTGATTAATAAAATTAAGGCAAGTTCTTAGAATTGTATTTAACACATCATTATTCATGGGAGGCTATTTTGGTTTATAAAATAAAAATAATAATTTTATATAATCAAAATAATTTTTGTATCTTAAATATTATATATGTCTCTTTTATATATATAAATTAGAAACGATTTTTTTTGTTCCAGACGTGCTGATTAAATAGTAAGTTTTTATCATTATGTTTTTGGAAAAAAGAATTTAAAGTTTTTGATAAGGAGATGGGGATGGTGATGATAATATGTGTAGAATAATCATTGTATTTATGTGTGCATGTTGGGTGTTGGGGACATAAGGATATAATATAGGGCGCATAGGATTAGATCGTCCCCAACGTGTTCAGATTTTCAGAAGGATGGATGCACTGCCACCAATTCATTCGGCTTTTCCTTTAAGTGTTTTTTTTTTTTGGTTGCTTTTTACAACATACAGTGAATCCACATCTATGATAGAGATACAGATTGACTTCAGATTTTACTAACAAATGATCCATTTTTTTTTAAATAGTACTTATAGAGATATTGCTTATTAATAGGATTTTTATTAATAATAAGATTCAAATCCATCAAGCGACTATTTATAAATCATGAATACTGTTATAAATACTAAAAAAACTTGTTAATTTTGAATTAGTAGAAGATTCTTCAAGCTGTGAACAAAATTTTAGGCTTGCATGGCCAATATATGGTACCATCGATGGCCCACCGCAAACTTGGATGCTCAATCTTGTTTAATAGCTAATCCCAAAGTTAGTGGGGGAAAATGTAGGAATCAAAGATCAAAAGCACAGGCTGAACCGGGAATGCTCTTGCCTAATTAGCACAATTGGCAATTGGTAACCCATAGAAGAATCTCACATGAGTAATTTGTTCATATATAAACAACTCTTTTAATATTTAAAAGTTAGATAATAATTTTTTTTAAATTTGTGCGGCACGCAGGCCAAAAAAACAATTGTGCAACGCAACTGTTTATTTCAGTGATTACTTACATGAATCTCGTTAAGAATTTATTTTTATAAGGATAATAACTTCATATTCAAATAACTCATTCTTCCACAAAAAAAAAACTTTTTTTTTTAAAATTATCTTCATATAACTTAAAATTTATATAAGTCATTACAATTTAACAAATAATAATATTAACTTACCTAAAAGTACTAATATTAATACTAATCAATATAAAGTCAAACTCATCAATATGTTGACATGACAATTGGGCCCCTCAATTTCAACGGGAAAGAAAAATGGGGCCTGAAACCTGTCAGAGGCATTATAATCATCCACGAATTCTTACATGCAAGGTCATGGCTTGGGCTGTCAATATAAGCATTTTGAATTTTTTTTTTTTGTATTCAAGTTTTAAAAGACCAGACTAGAAAAAAAAAGGGAAAAATATGAATGAGAGACCCTTGATGGGGATTAGAGTAGGCAAATCGAAAAGAGGGCAATTGGGTCAAATCTGGTGGGAAGGCCCAGTAGGGTAGCCCATAATTAGACGCACTTCCACACTATGGGTCATTAGCTTTTTCACCCATCCGATTCCGGTCAGACACAATTGAATTGGCTTCTTGGCACATCCTATAAATTAGGTTGACGAACATGACCACACCATTCTTGTAGAGAAAAAATTAGGTGTGGAGAATAATTGATTGTGAAAGCTTTGGGGCAATGTTAAGTGCTAATTCTTAATTATAATTAAATTTCTATATATATATATGTATATTATTTAAGTCTATGGCTATGACGATGGTGAAGTCCATTTTACAAGCGAAAAGAAAGATTTACACATCCACTCAATGGAGAAAAGTAAAAAAAAAAGGACAAATTCCTTACAGTATCCATGGAACTGAGATATTTTTAAAAATTGTGTTGATTAGTGGAAAGTTTTAGTGAATAAATTTTAAATAAACCATTATCATTTACTCCTTCCGATCCATAATATAGGGTGTGGGATCCATTTTCACGCCCATTAAAAAAGTTAAAAAACATCATTAAATATACCAAAAAATCCAAATTTATCCATATTTATTGAGGAAATATTAAAATGATTAAATTAAGCAATTATCTATATGCTTTACAAGTGTAAGAGAGAGAGAAAAAACTAACTTACATAATTAAATATAATAAGGGTAAATTTGTCTATTTAGATTCCTACACCTTATATTATGGACGAAAGAAAAATGGGTCTCACACCCTATATTGTGGACCGGAGGAGTATTAAGGGTGAATGTTGTCTCTGATTCATAAAGATCTTCAATGATTTCAAACTGATTCACGCAATTTCTATCCGATTCTCCTAGGGGTAAAAACTTTTTTTCTTGAATGAATATGTTGGAACCAACTGAAAATTTTGCAAATTCCATAAATCTTTTTGAAAATATCTGAGTTTCGAGGAACGTGGTTGGAATTTTTACAAGAAACAAAGGTTGTAAAAGTGAGGAGGCCATGAAGTAATTATGGGGAAGGAAGAGTAAGGGAAGCGTGAGGACTGGGCATAAAATTAAAGAATATTTTTCTGACACTCATAGTTTGTTCAAGGATGATGAGTAATGATTCATGCTTCATGCGAGTGTGATATCATAGCCTCCTCGAAATATACATCTCATCTCCAATTTTATTTTTAATTTAATTAATTCTGAACATCTTCATTACGTCGACGGCGTGTCACTAAAAAAGTGAGTTATCAAAAGAGCTACGGGGATAAGCATTATAACGCTGGAACGATAACTAGGCCCCTCCCCTTGTCGTAAACACTAAACACACTGCTAATTATTAATTCGCACTATAGGTCGTTTCTTTTATATTGTCCACTTTTAGGTATGTGTAAACGATAATTATTAATTATGATTTAAAAGTTGTCCATGTAATTTCACAAATAATCTAATCTTGAAGGATTAGTATGGTGCTTAGCATGATCTCTAGTTTAACTATTTATGTTTTAACCGTAATAAATTTTATAGCTGTTGAAATCATCATATGTGAATTTTTCATCTATTTTTAAAATATATGTAAAGACATTTAAAAAAAAATATCTTGTTTCATTTTTATTAATTTTTTCTGTTTTAATACATGTTTTTAACTAAAAATATTTTTCACATATATATTTATAGATAAACTCAATACCAATATCATTAATAGCATTATAAAATATAAAATCTATAACTAGTTCCACTGTTTCTTTTTTTAACTTGACAACAAGTTCCATTATTCAAGAGTGATCATTTAAGACTCTGCCAAAAAAAAAGTGTTCAGTTTAAATTAAAAATTTTAAATTTTGATTATAAAATAAATAAATAAATAAAATTTATAGTTTCAACGAAATTAAAAGAACAATCTACACAAACATTTATTTGTTTTAAATGTGTACTAATATATTATATAAATTAAAAAAACCACACTCACACATCTTTAAAATGATTTGACTCGCAAATCTCTTAATCAAAAGAAATACCACTTGTGAAGTCGTGATTAAAGATAGATGCTGGAAATCTACGTGTAATATGAATAATGAAGTGGAAGCTACAGTTCCCGAATTAATTAGAAAAGTGGAAGCTTCTTAAACCCCGTCATCTTAATTCGGTGGTGAGATTGAAGGTGGATGCAAATTCCATGGCTGCCACTACCACATCCAGCTGCTCTGGCTTCTTCACTCTGCGATCAAATCCCGACGAGTCTAGGGTTCGAGCCTCATCGAACCAGGCCTCTCCTGGTGGTTGCGGGAAGCTCGATGGGGTGGCCATGTGGTTCATCAATGGAGTCAGCACCGCTTTCTTTGCATCATTGGAGCGTTGCTCTTGCATCCGTGTCGCCACCGAGGAAGACGGCGAGGAAGCCAACGACTTGCCGTTGATCCTCAACGATGGAAATCTCCGCCGTGAAGGCGGCGGCACCACCAGCCGGAGAAGGAATCCAGGTAAAACAAAGAAAACTAGAGGAGTACTCGCCGATGAAGACGTCTAATCAAGGATCGATAAAGTGATGATACAAATTAAATACACTACCTGAGCAAAATCAAGGTCTCTTTTCATGGTGAGTCGTCATACATATATTGGAACTGTCAATTGTGCCTTTGGAAGCTTATGTTTTGGGAAAAATGAAGCTGAGGAGTAACTTTGTTCATTGTTGATTGCATGCCTTTGAATATGAGATATAATCAAGGATGGTTCATATGTATTATAATAAATTGTACTAAGCTTTAATTACTTGTCTTTCTTCATCTTCATATGAATCCTTCTTTCCGAACATTAAGCTGCAGTCAATATGCGTTTTGCAGAGTTTAAACTTAAATTTTTGCGCAGTGAACGGCATGATCAACAAGAGATCCGATCAACTATGATCATATAATTAATTATGAAACCTGCAGACTTGTGAGCAAGTTAATTATGAATTCTCGACTGGGCTTTCAATTTTAACCTACATATGAATACCAGTTTAGTTTGTTCATATTGAACCAAGAGTAGGTTTCACATGAAGGCGATTTAGATTATTTGCTCATGAAATCTTGGTTCATATTAATTTGTTTGAAAAACACGATCCATTTTTATCATCATATGCATCGGATGTATATGGTTAATCGATCAGATCGCTCTACTCTTAGTCTTTTAGTGCACGATGAATTGGAAAAACATGATTACTGGGATCATGCGTGTGATCGTTTTTAATTAATTTGTACAGTTTCAAGATGATTAATAAAGAGGATTCAATTCATTCATTAGAATTAATATATATATATATATATTGTGAAAATGTGAAGCAAAAGTGGGGAGTAGGGCTAAAGTTGTATCTAAAAAAATCAGAAAGGTATCTCCCATGTCCATGATAATGAATGATGTTGTCGTGAGGGTCATGATCATGCTGTTACTTCATTGGACAAAGTTTCTTTTGTTTTTCTTAACTTTTTCCGCTCCTCAAGGAATCCAAGGTGCGTAACAATTGGGCGTGCTTCGAACTCCCAAGAATAATAACATTTTTATTTATTATTCGCATTTACATGCTCATTTTGACTTCTGACAGTGAAACGCGTATTCTTGTGTTTAATTATATGTTTTGTTTAGATACGTTCTAGGCCACAAATTTGGAAATATATGCTCGAAAGATTGCAGAACTGGCCGGCTCATACTTAAGTTAATTCATATACTATACTGGTCGTTTTCTGCATAATTTCTGAACTAATTTCGATCGCAAAGATGTATTTGGCTGTTTGCGTTTTGGCCCATTAGGTTTGGCCTTTAATACTTCACAAGTCATCAAGTTATTTCAGTTAATATCGAAATCTTTAACACTTGCAATCAAAAGAAGGTTTTAAAAAAGTTAACACATACACACACACATATACGTACACATGCATGTTTGAAATAAGCTAGCAAGCCATTCGTATATACTGTGTCTTTAATTTCTTTGTGTAGTGAGTACTATGCACGTTTACGTGACGGAAATTGAATATTTAGAGTGCAGTCTACTCACACTAAAGTCAAGAAAGAAGAAAAAGAAGACATACTAATAAACTACTATATATATGAGCAGCGAAAGCCGTGTTTTGATCGTTTCAAAACACTAAATTGAGTGCTTGTATTTGACTTATGCCGCTTAACTTCGACTTGGAGGGTCAATAGATTCTCTTACTACTCTATTTTCACATTTTTATCATGCAGAATTCCTTCCATTGATTGCCATCTAACTATGTATTAAGAAAAGAGAATATCAATAAACAATATATATTTGGTTTAATAATATTCACTTATTAATTGTTATACATGAAATGTTATTGGAAATAATATCATAATACTTGTTTATGGTGGTTTTTTTGGGCCAATTATTTATTATGGTAATTCAATGAATAATATATTTAGTTTAATATCAATATTTCACGATTTAAATCAAATGGATAGAAGAAATTGAGTATAAAAGTTGTGAACAACAAGTATTGAAAGATTCATTTTTTACTCAATATTTGCTTTATTTTTTTGGTTTGGTAACATGCTTAGCTGTTTGATTAATTCATACTATTTAATTTAGTCATCACGGTTTGTAACCTTAGCAGCATTCATAAAAATTAGCCCAGAATTATAATTGCGCATCTATATAGTGACGCATAAAAATTTTCAATGAACATTTTTTTCCATTCGAAAATGGATCATAGTTTTAACATTTCGAAATTTCATATGGTTAATCGAATTTCTGAGGCAACATTTTCTTGCTTGGCTCGAACATTACTCTGTTACCTTGCTGAACAAAGGATTCAAATTCTTACCCTGCTACATTTGAAGGAGAAAAAGGAAAAATTGTGATATAATATCTATGGTATTATCACAGTTATTATTTAATTATATCTATTTTTTAAGTAAAATATTAAAATACCATCATTATTTATTTCACATTTTATGTATTATACATATAAATTTTGTATGATATATGATTTTTTTTTTATAAACCTGTATGATATATCATCATCGAACATAAATGAAAAGGATATCCCACTAGTCCTAAAGTCCCAAGTGTATGTTCGAGAGTTTAAGATAGAATGAAATAAAATGATAATTAATGAAATTATATTGAATAGAATGAAGTAGAGTGGAACGAAATATAATGTTGTATTGTTTGTAAGTTTCATAGAGAGAATGAATGGTTTTATTTGATCACTATTTGAAAATTATGATAAAATAAATGGAACGGAATGTATTATAATTTTTTTATTTCAATATTACTGCTATAAATTAATTTAAATAAAATAATTAGTGGCTATTAATTTAAGAAACAATAAGTTTGTTTTTAAGTTGCAATAAAATATTTATAAAAAAAGCAGCTATAAAGTAAATTTTTTAACACACATCAATTAAATAATTAAGCAATTTGAATTGAAAAAAGAAATAATATTATGCATAAAATAGATATAAAAAAAAAATTCAACATAATATAAAAAATAAAAAATAAGTATGATGTAATAGAGAAAGTAAGAGGAGAGTGAGAAATATTATATATGTTTATATAGAGGTGAAGATAATTTTATAATTATAATATTAATCTTAAGTCATTCCATTATTATTGACCCCCCAATTTGGGGGGAGAGAATAAAATGAGTTTACGATGGCTAAGTATAGCTTGAAAGGCCATCACTTGCCTTCCCATCTCTTTGTAAAAAATTTTTCTAAATAATAAATAAGATTTATTAGTAATCACATTTCATTTCATTCAAAATAAAGCTAAAGATAGCTTGGAAGGCCATCACTTACCTTCCCATCTCTTTATAAAAAATTTTTCTAAACATAGATAAAATTACTAGTAATTACATTCCATTTCATTTCATTTTTATTTACATAGAGTAAGAGTACTGGATACATTATTTCTTCCGTTTAGTTGGGCCCCCTTGATTTTAGGGCTCCAATGTTTGAACTGCTATAGTGCTCTATGACAATTAGCTGTATGACAATTAAACCGTGCGGTAGTAACTTCTGTGCAGACATCCTTTTTCATGTTTTGGCCCAAGTCTCAGAGTCGGTTAGCTTTGTTCTTGTTCGAAAATTTACATGTTGGAGAAAACAATGACAAACGCCGTTGCCGGGGATCGAACCCGGGTCACGCGCGTGTCAGGCGGGAATACTCACCACTATACTACAACGACCTCGTTGAAATTATATAGATTACAAAACTTTATAAAACATGTAGCACTTGTCGTCCCCACCGCAAGTCCGGGACGTACCGCACCGAATAACTGCTGCCAGTGCTGGGTCTTCCCCCTTCTTGTTCACAGTGTTCCCGTCACACATGGGCGACGTCCGTGGGGTCAAATCACCAAGCGCTCTTTCCGAATAAATTTTGGCCATAAACCCTCTTTAGATTTTGATTCCTGTTTCATAGATACAAGTTGTTTTGCACGGTGAACAAGCTGCTCGGAAGAAAATGTTTGGTGATGCCGGAGAAACACCCACGAGGTGCTTTTACGAATTCACTGTTTCATTTTATCAGGCTGTATTTTGATTCTCTGAATGAATGGTTTTTCTTGTCTTACTCGAAAATTCGAAATGCACTCGCAGACTGATGCCGCAAAGCAACTTTTTTATTTTTTACTGGATCAGTTCGTGTAATTCGGCTATTCTAATCACATGATTAATGTTGTGATTGATTATTAAATAGCCTTTTGCTATCATAACGGGGATCTGATTTGCTCATTGTTATGTTTGAAAGGTATGAATTATTGAGCATGGTGAAGAAGCACTCAAACTTACTAGGAAAAACCATAGTTGAGGAGAGTGATGCTCCTGATGTTGAAATGGATATGAAATTTTGGCACGACGTCTTTGATTTGTATTTTGTCTGTGGAAAGGAGTCAAGGGGACGTCAAGATGACGATCTTGTATTCTTTGTCAGAAAAATGGTATGCTGTATTTAACAATGAAGACTTTGAAAATGGATTGCTGTTTGTTGTTTTTCCAGTTGCTGTATTGCTGCTTTACTATCTAAGTAATGGTATTTATTTTCTGCAAGGTTAAATTATCCGCATATTTTATTCATTTAGAAATCTTTCCTGCAGGGACCCCAAGGATATTCCTATAATGATGAGGAGAGCGATGCTCCTTACTTTGTACGCAGGTGGGCTCCTAAGGTAAACGCAGGCATTGGATTGTGAAGTATGTTGAAACTTTTCCAATTATCTCCCTTAAATACTAGTTATGTGACTTCTGGTGAAGTTCAAACAGTTTCTAGCATTCTCTTACAATATTTTTGCCCTTCACAGATGCCAGTGGAGCTTTATGACATACATAATAACTGTACAGTTTTTGCCTTTTTGTTTGTCTTACATACAGTATTAGTGTGTTATCTTTTCATGCCATTCAAATCATTGCATCCCCGAAGATTTAGAAGAAAAGCATCTTGGTAAAATCCTGAGTTCCATCTTTCAGTCCTTGCAATCATACATGAAAATTGTTACCATACCAATATGGCACAGATATTTGAGTGTAACTAGAAGTTACGGATATTTGGCTGTTAAACACTGTAAAATTGCCATCCACAACCAAAATTCTAATGTATGAAACATGCTTTGGTCTGACCTTTAACGCAAAATTTGCCCCCAAGCTGACTTTGGATTGCACTTTTTTTATTTTGCAAGCTAGAATGTGTTGTTAGGCGTTAGCTTCATATCATTATCTTTGTACATGTGCTTCATATTGCCTCTATCCTCATAGTTGTTGGAATTATATAATTTTTATTACAATGGGAATTGGCTGCATTAAGGCAATTACGCTCATATGCAATTGCTGTTTATACTTTGTGAATTCTATTTTTAATTGCTAAATTTCTATATTCTCAATAAATTTATTTGTTGACATTGGATGTGGTAGTCCATCCATTATGATGCCAAATAATCTTTTTCACTTTTTGTCAACCAGTTGGACAACTTAATTGATGAAACTTCAACAGATGTTGACTGGAGGCGTTCATTTTACTTGAATTTAATTGCTCATACTTCCTTTAGTGTAACTATTGCAATTTGCAGGTAATGTTTTTCCTTTTTTTCTTGTCCACCGTTTTGTTTCACCAGCTATGTTTAAAAGTTGTTGCAGTCTGCACTCTGCAGAGAATTGATATTTAGTTCAACTCTTGTCAAAATGTGACTGGGATCAATGAGTTGTTCATTTCTGGGGCCTTTTCTAGTTAGCAAGAATAGATTTTCTATTTGACAATTTCCAGCATTCATTACGTTTTCAGAGGCAGTAGATTTGTTTTTCTAGTTCTTTCTTCATATTGATTTCTGTTGGATCAGAAAATGTATTGGTTATAGTTAGAGTGATTGCCTCAACTTAGATTGAACCATTCCCCTATTTAGTGGAGCGTGTTGTTATATGCTTTGTATAGATAATAAAAAAAGGATTAGGTAAGATGTGTAAAATTTTGTAAGTTAAGATTCTTATTTTCTTTTGTTTTTGTCATAAACATTCATAAAGGGAATTTGAACTATCTCTTTCTCCAGTCACCAGGTTCTTCAAAATCATCAAGCTTCACAAAGTACACCATTGTCCCCTATATATAAGGTAATTGCAATGTAGTGAAACTTTTTCTATCATTTGAAATCATATTTACTTCCTTGACTTTAAAATTATTTTTAGGGATGGCCAAAAAATGTTTTTAGGGGGTTAATTTCCTTGTGAGTAGTTCTGATACAGAAGGCATATCGTTAGATAGTTTAATTAGGTTCTTTGAAATCATCTTTATTGTTGATGTTGTGTAAAGATTTCAAAGAGTTTATTTTCAGAGTTGTGTTTTTTTGCCCTTTCGTACTGCTTCAAGTTCTGCATTATGTGCTTGTGAACATCCATTGGTATAGATAAGCTTATTTTGCTTTTCTTTATATAGAACTCTTTCAATCTCTTGAGAGGATGCTTTCCTCCCTTTGAATCAGCTATCACTTGAGAGGATGCTGATGAATAATATAAAATGCATCTAATTTAGCAGTGTGGCCCTTTGCACTTCCTCAGGTTGTAAAAACTGTATATGCATCTCCAAGTCGTGTAAATTTTCAATTGAACTCTGAAAAGGCAAGTATATTTATCTTTCTGGTTGTGCTATATACTTGGATTGGAAGGGGTGCTATCTTTTGACGCTTTTATCTGCAATGACGCTCTCATGAACTGGTATCTAGGAAGTGGAGACAACACCTGCTTATCCGGATATTTGTTTTGCAATTGATGACTTTGACTCCACTTTTGATGCAATGGTAATTCACTCATTTTAATGATTCATTTATTTTTGAATCCCATTGTTACATCTGGAAAGTGCAAGTATTTCATGTTCTTTGAGGTTCAATTTTTAGAGTTCTATAATTGTCATGTTATTGCTTACCTTCGCCAAGAATAGCACTTGAAGTATCAGAACTGATTTTTGCAAATTTGCTTTTCCTGGGTAGTTTCATATTGAAAACACTGTATTTGAGATGCTTAGCATTGCTGGTAATGCGTGAAGAGAGTGTAAATTATCTTTCCAAAAATTAGTGGATATTCTTGTTAAAAGCTAAGGCTCACATTGTGCAGTTAAGAGCTGCAATATATGATTAACATTGAACTTTAGGAAATAACCTGCATAATTAATTCCTTGTGTAATCCACTTCATGTGATCCTTTTAAAGATTATAATAAAAAAATATTCACTGGACTTTACTAAATAACTTAAGTTTTTTAGTTGACGGAATCGTTGACTTAGTACAGAGGTTTCTATGGCCGAGTGGTCTAGAGTTCAATCTTTACTGCTTCCCATTTGCTAAATTAAAGATTTAATTTCAGCACTAGGCATGTTGAGCCTGTGCTTTATCCACACTTTAGTTCAAGGAGATTTTGTATGAGGGGCTGATTAGGCTGGAAATAAATCAACAAAACAGAGAAGATGGAAAGGAATAGAGAAGTTTCTATTAGGAAAAACATGGTGTAAGATTCTTAAACCATAATCACCAATTAAATAGTCTATATTGAAGGGAGTAATCTCCCAAATACAAGATAATTGTTAAATAATATCCTTAATACTGATACAATACCCAACTGTATATTTATAAAAAACCCTGAAGAGATGAATATTTACTATAAACCAAGACACTAACATAAAGTAGTAGTAAGGGGGTAGCTAAGATGGTGTAGTGGAAGATGTGGCCAAGAGATAAGTTGAGTGATGGGCCATGTGATGAGTTCAAGGGCTGTAACCATCAGCATTAAACACCAGTACTTCCTACCTACATTTTTGTGTAACCTTCAGTACTTTGTCTGTGCCTCTCCACATAAGGATCAAAGTCATAACCTATGTTTGCCCAACTTCTGAATTTCTCCATATTTCTTCCTTCTGAAGCATGTGCAAATAGGTGGCACCATATGACCATATCAAGGGGTGTGTTAGATACTATAATAAAACTATTCATAGGCTTTCTCATAGCAAGTTTAGCTTTTGTGTTGTGTTCTCTGAGGAGGCTTACTCCCTGTTTGTGTATAGTATCAGGCTCAGAGTTTGGGTTAATGGGCTTGGGCCCAGCCCAAGTACTGGGGTGTGTGTTTGTGTTGTGTATAGCTCAGATTATATGTCTGATCTATATAATATGTGTAGCAATACAATCTACAGTAAGTGAAAGCATTTTTCAGCAAACTAATCTTTCTGAGGAGTAATAACCCCCCTTGTCCAGGAAAGAGGATATCATAATTTTAATTCCAATTGATAACTGTTTTAGTCTATCCTATTTTTTCCCCCATTTTCTACAGGTTTTAACTGAAAAGGATCATTGCTATTGTGTGGTTCTTAATGCGCATGATGGGGCAGCATTTCCTAGTGAGGAATCACTTGATTGCAGTGTTAGTGATAAAGCTCCTTCTAGAGTTGATCCTAATTCTCCAAAGAGAAGGGATACTAAGGTTTGAGCAATGCTCACTTATGGAGTAAATTCCATTCTCTTTCAGAATGTTTGTCTTTCTGATTGGTGCTTTCAAGTTTAGAGATGATTGTGTTGCCTGCTTTGGTGTTATAAAGTATAGAATGGACATTGCTTAACTGTATTATAGCAATGAATGTGCTATATAATCATTTTCACCTTTGTTCATAGCAGTGCTCTGATGGTGCTTACAGCCTTGCTTGTGTTCTTGATATATGAATCCTTATTTTTACATTTCTCACTTTTAATTAGTTGAAACTATTCTTGTTACTTTTTTGTGTTTCTTCTTTAAATAAATGTGAACTAGGAATTTTTCAAGATGGAAGTTTAGGAGTTTACAGATAATTTGGTGGGAGGACTTATTGTGACAGAATAAACAACTAAAATTCGGAGCAACAAGATAATAAAATTTCGTTGTCTGAAGGCCATAGTAGTTCCAGATAGTATTGGTTTCAATTTTGTAGCTTTTCTATGATTATATCAAATGAAAAGCTAAATGATGATTTCATCAGTGTCTATTACTTGCCTCCTTTTGTATTTGAAAATATATGAATTTCATTGAGTCTCTCTCAAGCATTAATCAATCGTGACCCTTTATTTTATTTAAAAATGTATTATTTTCAAAAATAGCTCTGTGAAGTATTTCCCTTGATGATTCCGTTGACATTATAGCACTTTGGCTAGAATTTCTAATGTGAGCAATATTGTAGACATGCTGACTTGGTAGTTGTGATTTGCAGCTTACCCTTTTCTCAGGGTTTGTCAGCTATCAGATGGTTCGAGATGCATATGATGGTAACTTATCCTGTGGTGATCTCTATCTGGATAATTGCTTTTATAATCAAGCATTCATTTTTTAATGTATCTGTAGAGTGAATGGATGAGAGACATTTTAAATATATTTGACATCTTCAAGCTCCAGGGAGATTTACAAAAATATTTGCATGTAGCACACTGATCTGTTTTGTCATTGTGTCTTGGGAACCTAAGAACTTAACACAAACTATGATTGGGATATAATATTGATCTTTACATGAGTCTTGTGTGCACGGTCCTGTTATGATATTCCATCCTACAGTTACTGACATGTCCATGCTTAAAGCAGTATGATAGTGTAGACTAATCTTCAGTACCCTTTTGATGGGCTTACTGATTCCGCTACTGTCACTAAGATCTATAGAAGATGTGTGAAACAGAAAAAGAGGGGAGAGGAAGGAACTGAGCCTGAAATTATGGTGTGGATTCTGGAGGGGCCTAAGGTGATGAGTTGGCTAGGAAGGAGAGAATGGGAAATCCAAGCCAATAACTAACTTGATGGTGCAGGTGAGGGGTGGTGATCTGGATGAGTGAGAAAGAGGTGGTTAGAGTGGGCAATTTCTTGGCTGAAGGGGGTGTGAATAAGTTTGGTAAAGATTCTATGTGGGAGACACCCTCTTGAATGCTAGTGGTCCTTTTATCATCTTATTTCTTCTATTTTTTCTTGTGTTCTCTGTTTTACTGTTGTTACTGTGATTGAAGCTCTGAGTGGATGTACTGAACTCATGATGTTTTGTTGTTGATGTTGGCTGATGAATGAGATAATCATATCTGAGTATATTTTTTCAGAAGCGTTGCATTGCAGTGTTTATTCAGTTACAGGGGAAGTTCTATCACCTCTATATTCTGCTTCATCAAGTTAGACTTCCCCCATAAACGATACTCCTTTGTTACCATGCTAAAATTAGAAGATGACAGTATGTGTATAATGTGAAATTTGTAAGTTTTACGTTGCCAATGGGTGCCACATACCAGTATGTCAGTTGCTTTACATATTTCCCCCTTTGAACTACAGCTGGCAAATCTAGATTTGGTAGCCTTTTATCAGGGGGGCATTCTCCTTGCAAAACGGACAGAATTTACATGAAAGGTCCTGGAGGCCGTGGGGAAGTTGAAGTAGCTGTTTCTGGTGTTGCAGGTGGGTTATTTGTTTGTTGCTAGGATTTTAGAAACCTCTTCATGGAACTCTAGGTATTTTTGTTTCTTACCTTATGAGCAGAGAGAAAAGGATACTTGACACTTAGCAGTCGTAACATATTTCACATTTCTTGTCTGCTTTATATTATGTGATTGCAATTGAATTATTATTCGGTCAAAGTGCCAGGCTCCAGAGTGTCATAGACTTGAATAATTGGTAAATACCTCAAATCCTTAACGATATAAAAGCTGGTCTGATTCCCTATTGTATCACTATTATGAGACTCCTTACTGGACACACCTGGTGTGTGAACTTGTTAATGTTCCAATTCTATGATGTTAAAGTAGATGAAACGGTTGGGGAAATAAAATCTGCTGTTGCAATGACAGATCAAAGTCAGGAGGATTCAGGCCCTTTTTCTCCAGTAGTATCAAAGAAAGGGTTTGGAATTGGCTCAATTGTTCGGAGAGCAGCATCAGTTGCATCGGTTGCAGCAAAACACGCTTATGCAGCTGCCTCTGCCTCTAGCTCTAATTTTGATGATGAATTGATACCTTTGAAATGCAGCTTGATGTCTATATCCTTGCCTTGGGAGCATATAGCATATGATCTTTTGTTTAAGGTGAGATTCTGGACTGGTTATTTATTGGCAAATGAAATGTGATTGCATATTAGGAAACTGTTACCTTCTTCATGTCAAAGTTGTAACAGTTTGCAGGACTAGGAAGCGTTACTTTAATTTCATATGGCTTGGAATTAAATAGACTCCCTCGTTCAATGGCCTAATGGGACGCGGGCCCCCCCTATTTTGAAGGTACTGATAATAATTATGTGATTGTCATATTCAGGGCGCTCCTCCGGTGAACATGTGAACATCTGATGAATTTGTGTCTGCTATGGTAAAAAGGGGAGGGAGATTGAAACCTTCAAGCACACAACTTCCACATCATATTTTGGAATTTGTTCCCGCCGCCCTTCTGACAATTGTCTATAGTTGCATGTTGCATGTGCAGGCACCAAAGTGTGCATATTTGGTGTTGGGTTGAGCAACTTGAGGCAATTTATTGAATCTTTGTTGTAGATAATGTGTTGTAGACGTTTTATTATCTGTTTGGATGTTGAATCTTATTTGTAGTAAATCCTAGTTGCATGTTAAAGATCCATCTGGAGCATTTTCCCAACCGTTATCAGCATTGAGGCGCTATGCTCATGTAATGCCTTTTTTTTAAAAAAAAAAAATAGATGTGCTTAATCTTAATAATGCTTTAAATAATCATTCTTTCCTTGATCAATCATTCTTGCATTTTTTACCAAATTGATGCAATTCTTTCCCTGAGCTGCATCTTTCTAGTAAACCGTAAGGAATACGAAAACTTTTTTAAATAAAAAAGATGTGATGTTACGTTTTTGTTTCGCGTCCTTCCCGTGTTGGATATTTGCCTTCTAGCGATTGCACTTTTAAGTTCATTTCTTTCCGTAGAGGACCCAGCGTTCCAAATTTCCTATCGGACCTGATTTGCACTGCTATACTAATTTAACACACACAAACACAAGCATGGCGACTAAGCGCTAAAAAACACTAGGCACCCTTGACAATTTTTTTTTTTGGACCAGAGGCACCCTTGATAATTAACTGATTATGCTCATCGTTCATTGGAACCACATTCTAATTGTGATACGTAAGGCTATCCGTCGTATTCGTTTGGGGTATCTAAGAATATTCCATAACGCATAACGTAACAACTTTAACTAGCATGACCTTCCTCAGGCCCAAAAAACAAAAAAAATACAGCTCTTGTACCTGTAAAAACAAAATAGCACGACTTTCAATCTTGACGTCATCATTTGAGACGGAATTAGCGTCGCTGATTATTGGTTGGTTAAACAAGGCATGAGTATGATATTCTTGCTGATCAGTCCTATTGTCGAGAACCTCCGGGAGACCTTGTCTTCACCAATTTTTCTTCTCCTTTTTTTTTTTATGCAAAAAGTCCCAAATGAAAGAAAAAAAAATTTGGCATGAATCACCATTAAACGTGTAGTTTAACTGGTTAAGATTTGTACTAGCAAGTGGTTTTAACTATTAATTTTGGGTTTGGAATATACAATCACATTAAATACTTATTAAAAAATTTTACTATTTTTGTGATCATACTCAACTCGATTTGAATTATACAGAGTCTAATATGACTACTAGATATCATCAAGAAAGTTGATTAAAAAAAATAAGTTTTGGCATGAATCACATTTACATTGTGGATTTCCATGTGAAACCTTTCTACTCCTCCCATTTTGACTCCTAGTAACCACCTTTTACATATACTTATTTCCAACTTTCTTCAGTTTGACCAGCAAGATGCATGCAGTGTGAATATGTTTTTAAGTTTTAACCAATATATTCTTCCTATTGACAATTTGACATTGT
The DNA here is from genome assembly GCA_026686845.1 of Adenanthera pavonina. NCBI lineage: Eukaryota > Viridiplantae > Streptophyta > Magnoliopsida > Fabales > Fabaceae > Adenanthera > Adenanthera pavonina. The sequence continues at coordinate 5,449,759 of JAIVEN010000003.1, forward strand.
ACTCCATCCTGCCAGTACTTCACCGCAATAGCACTTTCTCCCTCAATCTAGACTTCTTCAAATTGATCTCTAATCCAAAAGCAGTTTATTAATAATCTTCCATGATAATGATTAACCATACCCCCTTTTTCTGCTCGTTGTAACCTAACTTATCCACAAAACATTAATGGTGGTAAATGGTAATGGAATCGCCGTCTAAAAATCAACAGGGCTGAAAGGTAAAAGCAAATAAAACAGGGTCAGCTTAAAGACATATACCCTGCGAACAGTTGATAAAGTAGGGGCAACCAAAGTGGTACTATAGATTCTTTCTAATAAAATTTTTCTTGCTGCATGTGCAACCTACTTTGACACACTAAAAGAAAGACGCGGTTTCTGAATTTTGTTTAATCGAAATTAAATTAATTAAGGTGTTAATCAGTAACTATTGCATGTTATCCTCCACTCACAGTTGCTTTAATATATGCTATTAATTAATTAATTAGGTTCAGGCGAGCCAACTGCCCCTGCAGGATGCACAACTAAGAAAACTCCCTCTGGAATATTCCTTTCCAGTTTCCATCATGCATTTCATTCTTTGATCATAGTATAGGATCTGATCCAAATCCAAAAAAAAAAAAGGTATAGGATTGCGTAGGAATGCCTAGTTATATATCGTTCAATGTCATGCTTAGACGTGAAAGGATCCACTAGTAGTAACACACACACACACACACACACACACATATCCGGAAGTAAAACTAGCAACGAAAACGTAACACTTGCGTATTTAATTATATCAAGTCCAAATGAAACTGTGCACCGATCAATCCCTTGGTTTCAAAGGCCAAAAATAAAGTATAGTAATCCCAGAGCTAAAAGTAAAGTATAGTAATCCCAGAAAAGAAGAATGGTCATGTGTCAGGTAAATATGAATTTTTATCAATTTTTAATTGGGTTAATTTGGGTAAAGGTGGAAAGCGAAAGAGGCAGCTTTTGGGTTCAAGTGGATAATCGGTGGGTGATGGTAACCTGTCGACGCCTTTTTCACTGCGTGAGTTGTTATGTGCGTAACCAAAATGACTTCGGCGCACATTCTGATATCTCTCAACCGAATTGGTGCTTGTGTAATTATGTTTGATCCTTCGTCATTAAGCTACACCTAATCTTTATGTTTTATTTTGAAAACTTTAATTTAATTTTAAAGAATCTAAACTTATTACCCTTATTCTGCTTTTGATTATGATTGGACGAATATAACCTTATTTCCAAAATCTTTTGCTTTCATGGACCCCACGTGTCCCTGATCGTTCGCCTTTAAATACCAATCTCTCTGGCTTCAGTTCTTCCCTTTTCCCCTCCTTTCCTCTCTCCGGTCCACTCTGTTAGCACCGGTTTTCCATTTTTGCTGCTTCAGCCATGTTCTGCAACGACGACGTCGTCGAACCCCTCCAGTTTCCTTCATGCCAGCTTCTTGAAACCATGCTGACGCCAAGTGACGTCCAGGAGCTACTGTCCCTCATTCAACCCGAAGATCCGGCCAGTCCAAGCTCCGGTTCGCAAGGATCGAACCGGGCGCTTTACTCGTTGGACGAGAGAAAGCGCAGGCGCATGCAGTCGAACCGGGAGTCAGCCCGGCGGTCCCGCTGGAGAAAGAAGAGGCATTTAGAGAACCTCACGAACCAAGTGAACCGCCTGAAAAGTGAAAACCGAGAACTCAAAAATCAGCTAGGCTTCACCCTTCATCAACATCTCATGGTATCCCTAGAGAATGCCCAACTAAGATCAGAATCCGTAACCTTGATGACCAGGCTTTCGGATCTATATCGGGCTTTAGGCACCTCTCTAAGCCCTTAAACAACAATCGGTAACAAAAGAAAGACTATATATGTAGAGATCGTTCACTATACACACAATAACTCACTCTCACGCACTGAACCAGAAACTGGTTCGTACGTGCATAGAGATAGAGGTGAAGTCGATGGATAAGGAAACTGTTAAGTGGCTAGTCGTTTTCGTTTATATTTGTATTCTAAGAACGTAGGAGAAATGAGGGGGGTGGTTTGAAGAAGCCCCACGTCGTTGGAAGTACAATGTAAAGAGATATGAGAGGTGTTGCTTTTTGATAATGTTGTCACCTTTTGTTGTTTTGCTTTAATATTGTGTAAAAGAAGTTAATATTGTTTTGATAATGATTAGTGAGTAGAAAGAAGAGATAGCTAGGCAGTTGAGCTGGTAAAACGATTGAGGGTGGATGGGGGCTGGGTATCTTGGTGGAATATTAATGTTGGGATCATGGTTGTCACATTCCATGTAAATATATACGTCGCTATATATATATATATAGCTTGTATGGGCCAAGCCAAACCATGTATGAATGGGGAATGCTATCATCTTGTTCTTGTTCCCCTTCTTTAGTGTCTTTTTTGGATAGAACATCTTTATTTAATTTAATTACATAGACTTGACCAAAGACCTCGGTGGGGAAAGATATTTGTCGTGCAGACATGCCCTCCCTTTTTTCAAAAAAAAAAAAAGTGTGTGTGAGAGAGAGAGAGCGTGTTGTTCCAACATTCTTCCTCACCCCCACCTGAACCGAAAAGGAAAACCAAAGATAAAATAAGAAAAGCACAAGAAAATGAAATGAGTAAAGAGCAAAATTAATGAAACGTATGGCTAAAATTGTTGTAAATATCTCACCAGGATCCACACGTACATGTAAATAACTCTCGGCTAATGTAGTATCTTATTCATTTCTTATGTAAAATTCACTTCATCAGTGAGTCATATTTAATTTGAATCTGTAAAATTCATTTGAATTGAATGATCTCCCTTCTCCCATTCGCTCTCTCACATATAATTTAACAAAAAAAAAAAAAGAATCATGTTTAACTACTTCTACCAGTGCACTAACGAGAGTAAATTTTGGAGACATGACGTAGTTAGGTGTCGGTTGGATTCAAATCCCATACAGTAGCAGATCTCCTGAAGCAAGATTACGAACTACATATTTATATCATTGGAATTTGGAATTAGGAAGATATCACGTGAGAGATGGTGATTTGATATTCCAAATCTCACACATGGATTTAATTAGTCTTTATCCTCCCAGTGATCCAATAATTAATCTTCCTTTTAAAAAATTTCACAAATATCTTACTTTAAAAGATTCAATCCGTGTTGTCTCCACCACATAATACTACTGGTGGAAAATACGTACTACCTTTTTTCATTTGAATTATAATTATAATTTTGATATATAACTTGAAAATATAATTAAATAATTTTATTTTAAGAAGTTAAAATATTAATTCTTAATTAGTTGCATGAAGGTGTTTCAAGTTACTATATAAACTAAGAAGAGTTTTGGTAAAATTTATAATTGAAGAACTGAAATTTGAATTACATATATTCTACAAAACATTTATCATCCCCGAGTTATTTTCCATGCACGTAAAATTCCCGTTCACACACACAGAAAAAAGAAAACAAATTAGCATTAGGACATATAAACCTACGAAAATTCGCGGCATCTTCTATTTGTATTAGTTTGGATCTTCTGTCGTGCTCTAAACATAACATATTCCATTTTTTTTATCATTTACAATACTGCATGCAATAAACTACTACTATTTATGCAGAGGATCTGAAGTCTGTTTTGTGTCAATTCTGGTGATATTACACAAAGAAACAAATGCAGAATATTTGGTGGTAATATCTGTATAAAACTTTCAATATATATATATACACACACATTTAAAATTCGATCGAAAGGAGAACAAATACATGAAGGAAGCATAGTCAAATGAATATACTTTATATGCATACATAAATGAATGAATAATAACCATAAGATGATACCGTGGTGTTTGCTGTGGTCAATCAATCATGCATTGATGAAAAAAAGAAGAGATGAACATGCACGGTTTGCTTTGAAGTTATGGACAGTTTACCTTACAAAGTCACTCTCTCTCTTTTTGATGAATGGGTCCTTTTTTATCCAAGTGCAAGGAATGGATATCAATTTCAGATTTGTAGCCCCCATCAAATCTCCAAAGTCTCAGTTTCTCTCCACAAAGTAAAATTACAAATTAATGAAATAAAATAAAGAAAACAAGTGGCAGAACAAAAATTTATATAAAGCTAGCTAGCTAGCTACTTCATCATAACTCTATCCAATGTGTTAATCTTCAATTGGTGCCCCCTCAAATTGCTTGTTAATTGACCATAATTAACTTCGCAGTCAAGCTCCTGTTGATCCCCTTTCTTCACGAGCAAGTTCTTGTTTTTGGAGTCTACCAGAAACTGTTATGGTTCAAAAGTTTATTAGAGAAAGAAAGGGGTGCTATGTATCTTTTGACCTAATTAATGGCTTTGATTAGATTTAGATGTACTAACCTTGATGAGATAACTCGATTTCTCTGAAATGATTAATTAATAAACAACAAATAACTGAGATATCAAGATGATTTGCATTATCTCTAAGGTGCTGTGTGGCGTCCTTTCCTCTCTTTGTAATGGATATGACAGCAATACTTTTTCACTCCACTGAAATGCTGTTTTCTTTCATTTCTCTCTTCAAATTGGCTCGTGTCAATTTATCTGTGACAGAAAATTATAGTATCAAAATTAAGCGAAGCAAACTTGTAAAAATTGATGACATTATACGGAGGAATTCAATCTGTTTGTTTTTTCCCCTAATTTTTTTCCAGTTTCAACTCAGACATGTTTAAATGATTCACTTTAAGGGAACTAGTCTAGAACAACTTAAATTCATCATTCTTTTTGGGGCGAAAAATGCAGTCTGTATGCAACTTTAATTGATAATAGTTGCCTGAACTTTCAAGACTAGAAAAATAAGTTCTTTAATTTTTACTCTCTTGAAAAATAAACCGTTTTATCTATCATGTTATATCAAATATGAGGTGACCAAGTTCATTCCATTGCAAAAGCATGTCCACCGAAAGTTCTTTTCGATTTTAAAAAGAAAATTACCCCAATTACAAATCATATCAAATTTCTATGAAAAAAAAGGAGCATGAAAATTTTATTTCTTAGAGTGTGGAAGTCAAATAACTTCTTTTTCAATTTTGTAAATTAGTAAATAACCTAAAGTTTAAAAGACGTTACAATTTTTCTTTTATATTTTTCCAGCAAACATCTTTTTTTTTTTTGCCAGAACAAACATCTTGTTCAAATTTATGATATTCATCATTTCACATTTTCTGTTTTTTCCACAAGGTGTGCCAGAAACTAAAATTTTTTATTTTCACATAGTTTTCGGGTCAAAAATCTCGTTGCATTCTAGATCATCACTTTTTTTTTAATGAATGGGGCTTAAAGCTCAAAACAAGTTCTAGATTATCACTATGGTTCATGATCCTTTTCTGGGCCAATCACTATTTTCACGATTCTTAATACACTTTTCTCGTTGAGTCATTTGCGTATATTGGAACAGGCCCACAATCTCATATCCAAAATTTGGAATACCGAAAGTGCTTGGCCCAAAAATGTGGCCGTCATAAAGAAAATAGAGCAAGGGCAAATCTGTAAACGGAAAAAATTCAAATCCTGGAGAAAGCTTTTCTAACGTTCGTGCACTGGCGCAGCCGCCTTGTGACAGATATTCAATTAGGCTGCCGCTGGAGTACCCTTGGATAGTGGATAGATCTGTGATAAAATGGAGAAGATCTGCGTCGCGGTCCGAGTTCGGCCTCGGATTTCTGAGGATTCCTTCTGCGGTAACTTCTGGAAGGTTGAAGAGAATCGCATTTCTCTTCACAAGGTTCATGGCACCCCTGTCTCTGCCTATTCTTACGCTTTCGGTATTTCATTTTGACCTACCTTATCCTTATGCAATTTCGTTCCCTTGGTGTTCGTGTTTTGTTTGATTCTCATTCTTTTACCATTTTCCTTTCATTGCAGACCATATATTTGATGAAAGTAGCACGAATGCCAGTGTCTACGACCTCCTTACTAAAGATATTATTAATGCCGCAGTGGAAGGATTCAATGGTATGTCTTACTCTTTCCTTGAGTATTACAAGCTTTTTATATAAAAGGAAGCAAGGCTGTGTCGCTTTACTAATGTTGACGTTAATTGTTGAGTTATGCACTTGCAGGAACTGCGTTTGCTTACGGGCAGACCAGTAGTGGTAAGACTTTCACCATGAATGGCTCAGAAACAGATCCGGGGATAATTCCTCGTGCTGTTGAAGATATATTCCGCAAAATTCAGACGGTAGGTACAGCTAGGAAAGTTGTTGAAGTAGATTTACCTGTTCTTCTGAGGCTGACGCCTGAACAAATTGATTCTCAGGTGTCTGATCGTGAGTTCCTGATTCGAGTTTCTTACATGGAAATCTATAATGAAGAAATTAATGACCTTCTTGTGGTCGAGAATCAGAAACTGCAAATTCACGAGAGTTTGGAGGTTGGCCATCTGCATTTTGAATACTTTTTAATAGCTAAATAGATGTATAAATTTACTGATTGTTTCGTCTTCAGCGCGGAATATTTGTTGCAGGCCTCCGGGAGGAGATAGTCAATAATGCTGAGCAAGTTTTAAATCTGATTAAAGCAGGAGAAGGTTTGTAGTGCCACATTTTAATAATCCATCTTCAACAGACATGCTATATTTACATTGGAAGTTATGCTTCTTCCAGTAAACAGGCACTTCGGTGAGACAAATATGAATGCTAGGAGTAGCAGATCGCATACAATATTCAGGATGGTATGCCGCCCTAAGCATAATTTTGTACTTGTAATGCTGGGATCCACTAAACGGCTTTTTCTTACTTAATTACTCTTAAAGCGTATGCTTTATATACATCAAATATGCAGGTGATTGAAAGCAAGGGGAAGGATTCCAATTCTTGTGATTATTTAACAAGTGATGCCGTCCGAGTTTCCGTATTGGTTTGTATTCTTTAATCCTTGCTTTTAAGGATTTGTTGCACACGAGTGATGAACATGATCTTTTGTTCTACTTATCTAAAGTGATTTACAAAAATGATCATTTATTTGATGAAGCTTCTATCTTAGGAAAAATACAACCTTTAATACGTACTTATTGAGATTGTTATAGTAGAATTTGGTAGATCTTGCGGGGTCTGAAAGGATTGCTAAGACTGGAGCTGGTGGAGTGCGTTTGAAGGAAGGGAAACACATTAACAAGAGCTTGATGATACTGGGCAACGTCATCAATAAACTAAGTGAAGGTTCCAAGCAAAGGTATACAAGTAACTGTCTCTCATAATAATTTTAGAAAAGAATCATTCTTGAGCCTTTTTTTTTTCCTTTTTTGTGGGGGCAGGGGGCATATCCCTTATCGTGACAGTAAATTAACTCGTATTCTCCAACCAGCACTTGGTGGTAATGCTAAAACTTCCATCATTTGCACAGTAGCACCGGAAGAGGTAGGTTGTTGTTTTGTCCTTATGTTTCGATTTTACCTTATTCTTCTCATTTTTGATGATTAACATTTTTTCAATTTTAATTACAACATATTGTTAATCTATTAGGTTCACATTGAAGAAACAAAGGGAACTCTCCAATTTGCTGGTAGAGCCAAACGCATCACAAATTGTGTTCAAGTGAATGAGGTTAGTGTTTTATGCACATTAAATTAACAATCTTGTGATAGGAACTAGTGAATGTAGAATTGTAAATTTATGAATCATAAATCTCAATTTTGTTTTGTATTTCTGGAAGCTGCTTTCATTTGCATGCTACTCTCTCTGCTAGTACTTCATTCTTGCGCCTTTTTGCCGAAGCTTTTAATTGATGAAAAGGACTTCGCAGATTTTGACGGATGTAGCATTGTTAAAGCGCCAAAAATTAGAGATAGAGGAGCTGCGTAGGAAGCTTCAGGTAATAATAGTCTTGTGATGACATTTTAAGGTAAAGAATCTTACTTAGTAGAATTACTATTCAGGGATCACATGCTGAAGTGCTGGAGCAAGAGGTTCTTAAATTAAGGAATGATATGCTCAAGGCAGGTTCTTCTTTCGAGTTTCGTCTGCTGAGTTTCAGCCATTATTTTCTCTCCAAAACATTAAATGCACTTATTTTATCTTTTAGTATTAACTATCTGTTCATATTATACTGTTTAGTACGAACTGGAGTGTGAGAAGCTTGAAATGGTACTGGAAGAGGAGAGGAAGTCACGTGATCAATGGATTAAGGAGCAACAGATGAAAATTGAAAATCTCAATGGTGCTGTTTCTTTGTCAGATTGTGAGAGGAATGAAAGTCAGGTGCGTACATCAATAACAATTTTTTATCCTGCTTTCATGGCAACTTCAGATTCCATTACTGCTGGTTAGAGGCGTAATCGGAATTCCGATTACTTTACCCTTAGATGCTCGCTGTCCAATATTCAATATATTAATACGTGCTCATAAGTTCTCGTAGAGCCAACTCTGTACTTTTGAAGATTCTCTGAAGTATGATCTTCATATTATAATTTACATAAAAAATTGATCTTCATATTATAATACTATACTATGCCGCCGCCGCCGTGGCGCCCCGCGCGCGCCTACTCCTACTACTGCTACTAATAATAATAATACCTGCTAATAAGTTCTCATACAGCCCTGTGCCTATAATGGATAAGTTTTTATTTGTCTGTTCTGTATAGGTCCTCATATATTCTTCATTTATTCTGATAAGTTGTAATAAACGGGACAGGGTTCTCTGAGGCACAGCCTTAAGGCAGAGTGCGATGACATTAATAGTACATCTGAAGGAGATATTTTTAGAACCCCTTGTTTAAAGGCAGCTTCCAATGCTTTCGTTGCCACACGTTCAAATTATTCAACAATGCCAGATTATAGCCCTCTTCCAGATGCTTTCAGCAATGTGGCTGATGAAGACACGTGGATGAAATTGAACAAAGGTTATGTAGCAGATCTTAATTCACTTCAAGCTACTCCCGCTCGAAAAGTTCAATCATTCCCGACGAATGATGTCACTCCTGTGAGTTTTTTTTATTTTATTTTATGAATATCTTGCACTTCTGTTCTGTTGTACTCATCCACAACCCACGACACCGCGAAAGCAGTAAAACTGAAAAGAAAAGGATGAGCAGCTATATATAGTTTGTCCTCCGTAAGTGAAGATATAAGCTACCTGATCAATCCTTCCATTCTTGAGCTATAATTGTGGGATGGTATTTAACATCATAAAACTTTCCTTTCCATAATAATGTATTCATGGGTTATGAAAATAAGAATTTATGTATAATATGGTTGGTGCTTTTCTTTCAACCAAGTCCATGCTTGATAGCGTATATATACAATTTTCTTTCTTTTTTCTTCTTTTTCTTTTTCTGCTGTTTTGATTTGGCTGAGGCTTTTTTCAGGGTTGTTTGAGTGAAAAGTATGAACAAGAGGTTCAAGATTTGAGGAGACAACTGGAACTTGCCAATAGAAAGATAAATGAACTCGAGGTTTGTATGAAAGTTACATTTCACCCTCCCTTAGATTGAAAGTTGGCACACATGAAACGGTTAATACTCCAAAACGACCAACTAAATAAATTGTTTGACTTAAAACTATGAACTATGAACTGGTTAATGCTCCAACATTGAACTGCAACTGCTATTTTTTCTATGGACATGAAAATTAAACGTATCAGTTGTGCAACTAGAATATGTCCAGCGTCGTTGTCCTTAACTTAAGAAACCACTAGGTGGTGTTGACATCGAGTTATAGAAATATAAAGCATTAATTTTCGGACAATCCGAAAGTACAACCTGTGCTTGCTTCATACGAGAATGGGACAAATGGAAGTCCAGATTCCTTCCTTGTCCTTGATGGTCTTGACTCTTGATACTATTTACTACGAAGCCTCTGCCTTTTGAGCTTGCTCTGACTAACTGTTCCCTTTCTTGTGCGCTGATGTTAATGCACATGCTCCCAGAGAAAGAATTCGGAGGAAGCAGAACTAAACAAGCAATTAACATCTACGATACCTAAACATCAACGAGAAGCACGATTGATAGGGGAAGATCCTCAGAGGTTATCTAAATCCATGGGAACCTTCAAAGATACGTTTGAGGAGGTTTTGTCAGCATTGCAGGTTAAATCTGTGCAGCAAACCAGGTTCTTCAAACCTTTATTTGTCCCGATCTTCTTGAGAGAAAGAAAATTAATTGTTTTCTGTGTTTTAAACAGAGATTTGTATCAAACGGCAAATTATCGGCTGTAGAAGTGCTTTCGACCATGAGTGAAATTGGTGTTCAGCTGTTTGCTACTTTAGAAGCTTATTTTACTGTAGACATGGATAATGGCACGTCTTCCATCGAGAATAGTGCTCTGATCCACGAAGAACGAAAACGGCTTCATGAGAGGCTAAATAGTATAATCACATCATTGGAATTATTATCGGAAAGCACAATCCCCGTGAAGGAACAAGAGAGGAGTCCGCGGTGCCGCTGTAAACATAAGGTAGTTGTCTGGCCACAAATATCAAGATATCAATCATTAATTATGCTAGCATTCTGTGTCATATGTTTAGGATATTTTATGTCCTTTCAGAATTTTGATGTTTTAAATGAGAATCATATACTTAATACCTGAAGCCATGACTGGCATCAGTTGAATAGCTTAATCAAGCTAATACTTAAACAAATATAGGAGTTTCTCATATGTTTCATTATTTATAATTACAAGACGGTGAAAATCGTTGTTGACTGATTTTAGTCATTCCTTGAGGAATGTCAATGGTTGATGGAACTTGTATGAAATAGTCCATGGAAGTTAATGAGATGCTTTTCATGGTGCCCTAGTAAAATAAGACGTACCCTTTATATTAGATAAACGCTTATCCATATTATGGTTTTTTCATGTGTAAGTCGAGACTCTTTCTTAAAAACCTTAAAATGATTGGTTTCTCTTGAAGAAATTATTATTAGAAATATTACGAGGATTCATTTGGTGCATCTCGTGAATAGCTCTCTTGTGTAACCTGTCCCATCCACATGAATAGTCCGTCATAACCATGCAGCACCGATAAGAGTCTATGGAATAATGCACCGTCAAGAGGATTTTCTATTGGATAGGAAGAAACAATCAGGGCAATCACTTGATAGAGTTTTAATTAGTATATCTTCAGAGAATCATTGAGCCTTGTTTTAAATTATGACCAGGCCCAAACCCAACAACCACACCCCGCCCTCAAAAACCCCAAAACACAAAGACTTATGTAGAAAGAAGCTGCATGTAGATTAAGTTTAGTATGATATCACCCATGTGTGGACTGTTGCGTGCACTCGGTTTTTCGAAGAGAATCGTAGGTAAAAAGATAGAACTGCATTCTTGATAGGATTTGAGGCAAAGCATAGTAGGTTGTTAATTTTCTTAAACTAATTTATTTTTTGACAAAGGGCTCTGATTTGGGAGAAACTGCTATTTCAAAGGAGACCCTGTGCAATGAACTCAACTCGATCAAAGAAAGATGCCGGGGCTTAGAGGAAGAGGTTAGTATCAGTAATCGCCTTCTGGAGGTTTCAAAAGATAAATATAATAGCTTGGAAAGGGAGTTTGTGCTTTTAAAAGACGAAAGGGACTCTCTGCTCCAGATGATCTCTCAATCATCCCAGAGGCTTGAAATGGTTTCAAACCAAAAGGAAAATGCCTTGAAGGATTTAAATACCGAAGTACTGAGAAGAAAGCATCTAGAAGGAGAGGTCAAGCAGTTTGCTGCTGCTTTTGCCTCCCGTCAAAGATCACTCATATCTTTCCACGGTGAATTTAAGAGCAAAGTTGAGAAATTGAGAGCTCAGACTACAATCTCAGTACCCAAATCTCTCGGGTGTCAAGACTAGATATGTAGTAAACCTGCAATGTCTTTGTACCTTCTGTTTCTCATGAATTGTAGATTAAACCTCTACTGTCATAAAATATTTATTTGGTTATAGGTTCTAGTCTCTCCGATTCATGAAATATTTACTTTGGCAACTAGTAAGGTTAAGGGTCATGACTTCGGTGTCAATCTGTTTGGCCTTATTGCTTTCTTGAACAATTAATTTAGTGAACATCAAAGAAACTTTGGTTCTGTCTCCTGGCCTGTTCCTAGTGTATACTCTACAACAAGTGGACTAGTTTTGCAGCAAAGTTGATTCCCATTGATGAGGGTTAGCAAATAGTATACATGCAAAAGGTGCGATCCTAGGCAGTGACGGACCTAGGTGGTCGATTTAGGGACAAGTGTCCCCTTGAAAAATTTATAAATGTAGTTTAATTAGCATTAAGGTGGTGTTAAAAATATAAAATTATTAAGTGTTCTGTTCTTTGACTCCACATTATTGATGGTATAAAAATGTTCTGTGACATGCAAACTATAGTCATTTAAAAAATTTTAGTTTAGATATTTCAAGATTCTTCATGACGAAAGTAAATTGTATCCGCATGTTACCCGTGATTTGATTTGTTGAAGCTTCCATAACTATTATTTAATACAGATGCCAGCACACATTCATTCTCTTAAATTGAAGTGGGGGATTCCCACAAAAAAAAAATTGAAGTGGCGGATATGTTTCTTCGGCAGGAAGGAACTGTTTAGTCCTTCTCAAAACCATTTTCTACTAAACTGTAATTTTGCACCACGAAAGGCTGATCATTGCTGCTGAAAACAATTTTGATAAAAGAAAATAATAACTGAAATAAACGTGAAAAAAGTAATCTGAATTTGCATGGCTCGTTGATCGTGCGACAGCTAACTGAAGCATTACAAATACGTTAACACAAACCTCTTACCTTTAGCTTCTGCTCAAGTTAGCGAACCCCTCAACAAAATTTATAAGCAATGGGATCAGACCCGTGATAGTTGATACAGCTAAAAATCACCGACTACTAGACTTGGATTGCATACAGACAATTCAAAATCGGTGGTTGCAATGCAGTTTGAAATAATTATTGGATATTACATAAAATTAATACTCCATTCGGTCCTTTTTATAAGTACTATTTTTAGAATACAAGATATTTCCTCCGGACTTTTTTATAAGTCACATTTTAGAAGTTTTTTATGATCCGATATGTAAATTACTTTCTATAAGTTTTTGAAACATTAATTATTTTATTTTCAAAATGTTCTTATTTAATTATAAGAAATAAAGTGAATTGTTTAGATTTGTGGTATTTATTAAAGAGTAAAGATGAAAACTACATAATTTTTAAAATAATTTTAATAATGTAACAAACTTTTCTTAATTTTGATAAGGTAATTGAGAGTAACTTATATTAAGAATTGGAGGAAGTAGTTACTACACATTTTAAAAAATATTCCTATTTAATGCATGCTAGAGAGAGAGAAATTAAATAAAAATAGTTTTGAAAGATTATCTTAATTTTTAAAAAAATTAATATAATTAACTAATTTTAACTCTTATTCTTAATCTACGTGATTCAGATAATTAATAATTGCATTGCTCCTAATCATAATGTTTCAGTCAAATCAAGTCCACTTGTCCTGCTTACAAAGACTAAGCCCATATTATCGTCCTATTAATTAAAACTTTCTTTCTCTATGTTCTAGTTCTCTCGTCTCTTTCCCACCCGCAATGCATCTGAGTTGTTTAACTCGAAATGTCGTTGCTCATTGCTATTACATATTTATATTTAATCATTTTGTGAAGCCATCCCACCGTTAAGCGATTATGTCTACTCTCTTCACAACTTATCTTTTCTCTCTTCTCAATCCTGCTATGCACGATTTAAGTTTTACCAAGTAATTACCTTATTCACATACAAGCAACATTATCTTACATACGATAGTGTAATATGGAAGAGTACATATTTATATTAGACACAAGTGTTAAATTGGTTAGAATTCCAATATCAAACTATCAGAGACCAGTAAAGTAGCTTTGTATGACTACCTCAAAAAAAGAGAGAGAAAAAAAATGGTTATGCACTGCGATACCATCAATATTCAACGTCGCAAAAGTCATATTAGTTGAACTTGTCTGTGTCTCTCTTCCAATCAGCTGTATTGTTATGGTGCTTGATCTTCACAAAAATGACATTTTTTTTGGGACCATTCTTATTGAATATGGATGCAGATCAATTAGAGAGCCCTAAAACTGTGTGCAATGGATTTAAAAAAAAAAGAATTAATACTAGGAAAGCTTGGAACTTATAAGGACTTTATTAAAAAATTCCCAAGCTTTATGACATCTCATTTGACAGATATATGCTCTCCATCTAAATTTATTTCTCTTGCACACCATCACGCCATCATTTAACTACCCAAATTTGCGAGCCACATCTTCTATTCCAGTATACCCCGTATACACTCCAATTTCAAGCCCTTCAATTTCCTGCCATCATTATGGCTTCAACCTCCAAGACACGGAAAAGGCTTAGTGATTTTCTGAAGGAGGAGCAAGAACCTTTCGTCCTAGAGCTTTACCTTCTAGAAAGAGGGTACTCCAAAAAATGGAACTTAGCTCAGGATCAAGAAGAAGGCAACAGTTACGACAATGGATACTCAGGCAAGAGTTTGGAGCGATCAGCAAGTTCTGTGTCAAACAATAAGAGAAAGGCTCTGCTTCGTTTTTCCGAAGTTGTAACATCTGTATGTAAGAAGCTTGCTTCTCACAACGAAAGTCCTAAAACCAGAGACACTGACAATAGAGATGACGATACTATTAGTGTCCCTCAGACTGAAAGGGTTGATCAGAAGGTTGTGGAAACAGACAGATTTTCATCTGCTAGTGGCTCCACTTTGTTCAATTCATGCTCAGAGATTGGAGAAATTGAAGAGGAGACTTGGATATCATCACCTAAAGATCAGCCTTCGTTTATTTCAGACACTTGCAGAGCTTCAAATGGATGCAATATTGCAGTAAAGAGGTACAAATTCAAATTCTTACTTACCTTAAAACTTTCACAGTAAAAGCTATTCATTGTAGAAAACAATTGAATCTTGCTATTTTAGAAAAAATATTAATTAGTTTGGTTACTCTTAATAACAAAGCCAGCAGGCTACTAGTAATGGAAAACACAGCTGGAGATACATAGAGCACAGCCCTGCTTTACTGGACAGGATACACGCTCGCAGAGTTCAAGTATCCCAAAATAGTAAGTATTACTAGATGTCACAAGCACAGGTTTAACCTTTTCTTTTGTTTTGAACCATGTTTGTTACATGTGTCAGTTTGTTTGGCAGATGAAAGAGTGAAGGAGGATGTTGGGAGAATGGAACAGAGAATACTAAATTGTGGAGAAATTGTTATGCCCAAGAAAATCACAGAAGACTCACTGTTATCAGCTGCTCTCTGGGGATTGCTGATTCAGTCAGCTGAGAGAGACGGACACAGCATGGAGTTAAGGGAGATTCTTGGGACTAATGTTTCTCAAGTATTGAAATCTAAAAGAGCATTGCACAAGACAAAACAACTCCTATTTGATTGTGTGAGAGAGATTGCAGTAAGCTTTCCCAGAAAAGACGACGGACAGTCAGGTTACAAACAATTATTGGGGGCTGAAGAGTTGGGTAACCTCATTTGTCACAAAACAAAAGAGTCGGGTCAACAGGCTGGAGACCAGACAAACCTCACATATTTGTTGACTTTGGATCACTTGAAACCAATGAAGGAATGGAGTGATTTTGAGCCACATATGAAGGGTATTAGCTTTGAGGTTGCTGATGCAATTTTGGACTGCATCAACGACGAAATTGTATCAGAAATGGTTGAAATTTTCACACCAACTATATAACATTGTTAATTTCAGCTGTAGATCCTAGTGCCCCATTTCTTACCATTCATAATGCCTTGAGTCTTATTTGGCCACTGCATTTTGAAACACCAGCATCCAAAAGCCCTCATGTAGTCGTTTTAATCATAGATTTTGTCCTGGGGACCGAAAAAGAAAATTTTTAAGCAAACGAAAATGATCGGTTTTTACTCAACCATTGGATTACAGAACAGTAATCTTGTGATTTGCTGATACTCAATCTTACTGTTCAACTTAGTAAAAACTGGATAAGACAGCAAGAGCAGTGTCTGTCGTTGTAAACATACAAAGGGTGCTGGAAATATTTGAGTTATCTCATAAACGAGCAGCTAATCACATAAAACACTATATTGTGCGCCATAAATATGAAAGCAAAATGTTTAATCATAATAATTTTGCAGGATGTTGACATTTAAACTACTAATTGACACATTATAGAGAGGGGCAAGAGTGTTCCCCTCCTTATCTCAAAACATTTAAAGCAAAAGTTACAAGCAATTCCAAAAATTCCTGTGGGGACAACATAGTGATGACTTCTCCACTCATTAATAGCTGCTTTTATTCTCTTCTTTCTTTCGTAGACTCAGTACCACACTATTAAACAGAGTATACCTGCGCCATCACGCGACAAGCATGGCACTCCATTTAACCCCTCCACTGCGTTAATTCGTATACAACTACACTCTATGTGGTAGGCTCTGCAAAATACTACTCTATTGCATATCCTTCAATGCCATACAAATTCCAACTGATGCTCCATTTGACGTTCCCATTGGGGATTTCGAGAACAAATGGGTAATTAAGAATCACGTCATTTTGACATAGTATTGCTGATTCTTCAATTTCAATCCCAAAGAACAAGAAGAAAGAGAGAATTAGTATTGCGGAATATCGTCACATGTTTCTCTAATCATTTAAGCATTTATAATCAATTAATCATAATGCAGTTATGCAAATAAAGCGTTATCACAAGCAATAACTAAATAAAGTTAACATCACACACCTTACTGTGGACCTCTTGCGATCACTGCCATGTCTTTGTGATTCTTGGGTTTCTGCTTATCGTCCTTTTCAGAATTCACATCCTCCGTACTGCTACTGCTTTCACGCAATGCCTCTTCGGGCGCTTGTGTTTCTATGTTTTTTTTTTGTAATTTAATTTAATTTTATTTTATTTTATTTTTTGGTTCCTTTTTATCCCTCTTTTGGGCCGCAAATTGTGATGAAGTAAACTAGATCCAATTGATTATAAAAAAAAAAAAAACTGAAATCCGGCTAGTAATGTAAAAACCAATTAAACTGAAATCCAATTATTAGATATATAAACGGTGTCATCACAAATCCCGAGAATATATCGCAACCTTCACATTATTAACCTACTACTCTCACAAATATCGGATTAAGGGAAAGAGGTTCATAGGATGGTGAGTTGATGTCTCCTCCATCCACTTTCTTTGTCCAATTAGCCATCAGATTAGAAAAAGTCATTGACATTATCAGGTTACGTCCTTCAATTTTCTCTTCTTGGAAATCTAAAACATTGTATCGCCAATTCTCCAATACTAATATCAAGTCTGAAGAACCCCTTTAACTCTTGTTTAACCAAATTTTCCCAACAAATATGGTAGATTATTTCAATTTTCAAATACATTTTAAGAAAAACAGTTGAATCATTACATTTATTAAGAAATTTTAATATTTTTTACTATTTATCCTTATTAATTATATTATCACTCATATTTTCTATAATATTTTTCTTTCACCTATTAATTATAATTTAAATAATATGAATAGAAAAAAAAATAATTAATGTACAAGACAATCCTACCAAATATCTTATATTTTGTACCAAATGATATTTTTAAAAGATTATTTATATTTAGGGTTTTTGGAGTAAATATGCACTAAGGAGGGTGGTGGATTTTGGGAGGAGGAAAAAAAAAACGTGTCTGATAAAAAAAACATTTGGAGGGGGGCAAGTCAAGTGTAATGGCCCAAATAAGATGTGCCGTCACTTTTACTTCAAGTTCAACCCCTCATTCCGTTAGTCTTCTATTGCGCTCACAAACCAAAGCTGTGATCAGCCACTCATATGCATAGATGCACCCTCTGCCCGAGTGGTGACCCTAGGCCTTAGCCTTGGGGTCTCCAGTAGTTGAACCACGAAGCAGACCAAAAAAATTAATAAAGCTGGAATGTGAAAGTTCGTGAATCGTACAATCTAAATATTCCTTTCTATATTATAATAATTGAACAAGAAGGAAAGCATAGAACAGCGGATATGGCAATTGGCCCTGGGATAAAATTACAAAAAGCTTGGTTGGCTTGGCTTACAAACATAAGACGACGTGTTACGTGTATATATATATATAAACACATATACGCTGGCACTCACGCATGAATCAATCTTTATCTATGTTTTGTGAGACGTGAGAGATCCTAACCAAGTTATTGTCACGAACAGCGCAGGAACGCTTACACGAGAAAAAACACAAGCTCTTTCTTAATACTGAGTCACAACTCTTCTTGTCCCTACTTTTGCGAGTCTTGGTGCACTCTTTGTAAGCGGCCAAGAAAGGATCGTCGTCTTGCATCCACAGTCCCTTCTTGGAAGATGTTCTGTAGAAAGGAGGCTGAAACGCACATGGAGGCAGTGGAATATTCTGAATATCTTGAAAACTACTAACAGTACTCATCTTACCACCGGTCTCCGTCGTGCACGGTGGTGGTGGTAGTTTCTGCAACAACTCCTCCTCCTCTCTTCTGACGCTTTCAGCATGAGTTTGATCAGTTACCTTGGACACACCAGCCTTCTTTTCCCATGAGAAGGGTACGTTTCCATGTGCATCACTCATCGATCCAGCCATCACTGCAAGACTTCGTTTTCTGGTGAAGTTTGATTCTCTCACAACACTTCTTTATTTATAATTAGCTCTCCATGGTTCTAAACGTCATCATGTCTCAAAGGGACAAGGACGACCTAGAACATGAGGTTGGACAATCCGTTATTGGCTTTGAAAAGAAACACGAAAAAGAAAAAGACAGACAAGTTGGGTAAGGAAGACCCGGTCCATACGATAATTTGCATTTCTATTACAAGACAAATTAAGATATGGAGGAACAAACTTAAGATGGTTGACTTGGTTCACGTATAGGGACATTTCTATATTATACGTGTCCTTACTCGTTGGACCAGTTCAAAAAATGCACAGTGAAACTGCTCAAAAGCAGAATCGCCTTATACTACCTTAATCTAATTTATTTACCATATTATGATATAAACAACCTTTCGAAAATTCGGTATTTTTATGGTCAAGTTATTAAGGCCATGACAATGGAATGTTGAATCAACTAAATAGTTTAATTCTAATTAAAACTAGCATGGTTTATAAATTTTGGACTCTTCACTAGAAGAATAATTACTCGTGTGATGTATTAATTTGACTAGCCTTTCGGCCAACCTGAATAGTAAAAACTTTTATACTAGAATATATAGCTTTTTATCAGAGTCTATCTAAAACCTTTATCATTGCTTTTTGTTTTGTGCCATTGCTCCCCTAAATCAATAACATTGTTATTAATTTTTATCATTAATACCTTTGTAAGTTAAACAATAATAATCATCGGAAAGTTAACATGCATCAAAAGTTTTTCTACTATTGTAAATTAAGTAAACCTTAATTAGATATCATGTACCTGAGTAATTAAGGTCTTTATTTAGGTGTGCCTGTACTAATGACTAAAAATGATTCTTCATATTCAACGATGTTGAACATTACTCTTCCTATGGTTGTTGGTTTCGCTAAGAAATTTTATGATAATGATGTCACATTAAATATTGATATATTTTCACACATTCTCGAATATTGTCAAACAGCATTATCTTAATTGCAGAGTATTATACAGCTAGCTGTTGGCTTATACGTTCGGGTCTGATTAATTACGCAAGTTTGCAGCTCACGCGTATGCTATTGAAAGAGATTTGATATGACTTTGTTTAATTAAAAACTATTTCTTCAAATTTATACATTAATAATAAAAATCGTGGCATCTCCTCGAACGACATAAAAGCTAGCTCACCCATATTGATTTGATATATATATTGAAAAATATTTTTTAAATGCAGAACTAAATATATTAAGAAATTTTTAGAATGATCTCATTCTAAAAATTTCGTTATATTAAGAATCTGATTATCTATCTCAATTGGTATCTAGGTTTTCAATTTCTTAATATAGAACCCTTTGGTATTTAATATAAGATCATTTTAATCGAATTATATGAATTAAGAATGTAAGTTAAAATTAGTTAACTACATTAATTTTTTCAAAACTCAAAGTCATTATTTTAAAACTGCTCTTATTTAATTTCTTTCTCTTTCTTTGAAATAAATTACATATAAATATTTTTTTTAAAATATGTAATAAATATTATTTCATATCTTAAAAATAATCTTATATTTATAATTAAAGTAAAATATCTTATACATAGGTTAAATGAGATTAATTAGAATTTTTAATATTTTTTAAGCTAAAAATAATTTTATAGAGGTATTTTAAAATATTTATCCCTTTAATTGAATTAAATAAAATTTTAAAATTTTTATTATATTTTAAAAATCCAAACTAAAATTTATTTTAATATATAATATATTATAATTATAAGTATAAATAATATATATTATAATTATAATTGTATAATTATATTTTGGGGGATGGGGAGCACGCCGTGGGAGAGGGGAATGGGAATGGGCGTGGGTGTTTTGGGGGGAGCCTGTCACCTTATAGATTAAAAAAAAATAACACACATCTCGGTTTAATATAAATTAAGATGTGTAAAAGTGTACTTTTTATCTTGATGTCAATGATATTGAGAAGTAAAATTTATAGTATATTGAGAAATGATATTTGACTTATAGTATTTTGATAATTTTATTTTTTATTTATTGTATCAGGGTCAAAAAACCTGTAAGATGCCATTGAACATAATAAGTTGGCCGTTCCGGACAAAGAGTTGGGGTCCACTTGCAGAGAATTAGTTTTATGATGGAAACACTTCTTATATCATATATCATAGGTAAAA
This sequence comes from Adenanthera pavonina, assembly GCA_026686845.1. Classification (NCBI taxonomy): domain Eukaryota; kingdom Viridiplantae; phylum Streptophyta; class Magnoliopsida; order Fabales; family Fabaceae; genus Adenanthera; species Adenanthera pavonina. Next base: position 5,470,566 of record JAIVEN010000003.1, read on the forward strand.
TTATAGACAAATACTAAGGGATTAGGGCATTTCTAAAGAAAAATCCTAATTTTTCACAATTCTTAAAAGCAATCAAAGTTGTAAATTAAAATTAAAATTTAAAGTGAAAAGACTAAGTTATCTTTATTTTTCTTTCCTCTCTCTCATTTGTAAATGAGTCAAAGTTAGTTACAAATAAGTCAAAAATTAATTACCAATAAGCATTAGCTACAAATAAATGGTAAGAGCTACAAATCAGCGAAAGTTAATTGCATATAAATAACAATCAATTGCAAATAAACAAAAATCAGTTGTAAATAGGGACAGGGTTATATTCATCATTTTTCAAAAAAATTTAATTTTAATTTACAACCTTGGTTCCTTTCGAAAATTAGGGAGTATCAGGATTTCTTTTGAAAATATTTTGATTTCTTAGTATTTATATGAAATTTTCCCTGTATGATAATTCAAAGGAAACAACTGGATAGATTATGATATATTAAAAAAAACGAGTTATTAAGTCTTTAGCTGATGACACGCACAAACAAAAAATAAATAAAGAAAAAGAATGAGTGAATTTCAAGAAAAAGAATAAACAATTAAACACAGCACAATTTTGACATTTTTATTTTTGGTTTACCAAAATTTTTGACATTTTGTTGGCACACTAGACCATACTGAGTAATTCATTAGAAAGACGCTGCAAAAATAGAAATTCTAGCGTTTGATAATAATTTTTTCACGATCGACAAATAATTTCTTTACTGTATAAGTGATAAAAAATTTCAAAGAATCTATGAAGCATCCATGCTTTAAAAAAGTAGAAACACACATATTTGATACAAGATACAATATGATATGTTTATTATGTTTATATATATGTATCTATCTATACTATTTTATACTCATATGTATCATTTTAAATTTTTTATTATAAACTATGATCATTTGAAGTTGTTATAAATATTTTATGGTTTATTTTAATGTTTATACCATAATTTTTGAATATTTAATACTTATTTTTTATTTTAAGGAGTAGATTTATTAATTATATATATAAATAATTACATAAATAATATTATATATGTATAAATATTCTTCACACCCGTATTCTAAAATTTTAGAAATTAAAATATTTTTCATATCATACTATATCATATCCAATACACATACTTGTATCGGTACTATATAGGAAAGAATGGTGAAATATATTTTTTTTTTTTCAAGAAATGTTTAAATCCCTTGTACTTCAAAAAGGAAAAAATACATTCTCTCCCCTGAAATAAAAAAAAAATCACCCCAACTTTTGTTTCACCAAAATATAAGTTATTATTATATTTTAATTAGCTGAAATGTATTTATAATTATTATTCCTATAATATAAAAATGGTAAATAAATATTTAACTTCTATAAAAAAAAATCTAAATTTATAAATTTAAATAATAACGTAAATAGAAGAAGAAGAAATGCAATTTTTAGTAAAAATTGGTATTGAGCTTAAAAAAATTTAATCTTATTTTAATTTTTAAATAAATTGTGTTTAATTTTATAAGGGAAAAGAAAACAAAGAGGTAAATCTTAAATGTCAGATTTAGTTTTGAGACCAATAGCATAAAATGAAGACCCAAAGAATTTTTTTTAAATATAATAAAAGGGGTGGAGGAAACCCAAAGATTAACACAGTAAAAGCCTTTTTGAAGCCCAAAACCACAGAAATAAGCTCAACATAATGAAGGGCTTAAGCGAGGTTTTTTAGCTCGGGTTTTAAAACCCAGCCGTATAAAGTGGAAAACCAATCTTTAAATATCATCCTCATATTTAGGTTTTTGAAGATGCAGGAGCCGTCATACCTATGCTACCAAGTAATGTAATGGTAAAAATATGTCAGAGCTCTTTTATGTAGCTTACAACATAGTTTTTTAGAGTTTGACCTAGCCTAACCTATTTAAGTTAGACATTATTTTTATTTAAAATTTATTTAAGTAGACAAGCCTAGCCTAAAGCTTGCTTGTCTGTTTACAATTATTTATATAAATATAATTTATATAAATATAAAAACAATAATATTTTAATCCTTGCACTTTATTTTTAAATAGGACCCTATAATTTATATTTTTTTAATACACTCCCAAGAGTCTCCAACGTTGACAACATTCGTCCTTAGACTAATCAACCTTTTAGAAAATGCTCCTCGAGTGATCCACGTGGGAAGACGGAATCCGTTAAAAGTTGATGTGGCTAACCATTATCCTTAGCCACACAGGCTAAAAGAAACCCAATGATATGGACCGCAATTTCCAAGTGGACAAGACGGGGTGCTAGACGAGGGCAACTTCAAGGGACCAGGTGCAGCTAGTGGCAAACCTTCTTCCCAATAATTCCAACAAATAAAGTTTCGTAACCGATGAATTTGTTCGTGGCTTATACCCATAACCGATGATGCACTTGATTTTAAAAAAAAAAAAGTAATATAATTTCTTTGCTGTCAAAAAAACCAAATCTGGAGCTAGCCACTTAACGTCAATGCAAAGTCCCACTGTTTTAATCCTATTTAACAATTAAACCATGCATTTCGGCCTCTATTCTGCCAACCCGGCCAAAGTAGAGTAAAGAAAGTTCCATTTACATGTGTTGATGGGTGCTTGCTTTTTGGAATCCGTCACATCTTTTACCAACCATACTAATACTATCACTGATATGAGAGAATAACACATAAAGAAGGATAATGGACTGTAGTGATCCATGGGGGAAGGTGCGGAGCGGAAGCGAACAACATCGGAGATACTTGTTTGAGGTTAGTACAACAGAACCGTTCAAAAGATTCAAAGCTCCTATATATCTTTGACTATAATGCACGCACTTGATTACTAATTTACTATTGTACCATTAAATTCATAGGCTTTTAATTTGTCTCTATCTTTATTGGATTAACATGTCTCTGACCATAGCCACAGCTACAGTGCACACACGTATATTCTTTGTCTGCCTTGTTTCTGCTGGAATCACGTACAGTCACAAATATATACTATATTCCAACTGCTAATGCAGATCCTAGCTGCATCATCAAACCATTATTCAGCCTTGTTACTTCAACAGCTAGCCTCTTATAAATTCAACACCGATAATCCAAGGGTCATATGATATCCATTGAAACTTCAATTCTGGTGCCCATAAGGAAACCAACGTTGAAATATACTTAGATTGAATGGAAGATTTAATTTCCTTTTGATGACTGCTTCAACATAAACCTCTAAAAACTATTAACAACGTAGATCACCACCCAAACATTTTCTTGAATGCTGTACTTCGAAACCACTTGTTTCTTGTCACCTAATTGCCATCAAATCTTGCACCTAAAATTAATAATTTTCTCTGCTTAACAACAAATTTATATTTCCCCTCCATGATAATAATTTCAAATAAACGTAAATAACCTGGAGCTTTCAATCTCATCCATGTATGGTTCTTTAAAAAAAAAAATTGGTTGAATATAACCAAATAGAAACTAAGGAAAAAAAAGTGCTACTTTGACTGACTAACTTCAACCTTATCCATAGAAATTAAAAATACCCAAGTAAACCATGTTGGGATTTCTGCATATAAAAGCAGCGAAAATTTAAAAATTTTAATCCAAAATCTCTCATAAGGATTCGTTGATTTTGCTCAAAATCAAATAGAAAGGCAAAAAACATATCTATGACGAATTCAAAACTTAACCTTTATGTTTTCTCCATTGAATTATTAACTGGATCAAGATGAATAACTTTCACAAACACTTAGCCTTTATGGTATTCACATGAACAGGGAATAGTTTGCTAACACTTAATGTTTTTATGTTCTTATCCTCCAAAATCACCTTTTTAAGCTTTTTTTAATTTTAATATAAAAAAAAGGTTTCTGTTTCTCTTTTACTTTTTCTCTTGTTGGTGGTGTGTAGAATATAAAAAGGAGGAGTAGTAAGTGAAATGAAGTATGAAGTACGAAGTATCTTGAAGACTCTTAACCCTCTCTATTTATGGAGGGCGGTGACTTATTTTCCAAACTAGTCACATTTAATTTAAATACATTATTTAAATTAAGTATTACTTTATCTCCAAGTTAGTTTAATTAAATTAATTCAAATATTAATTTAAATATTTTATTTAAACTAATCCTTACTTATTAACCTATAAAGTAAGTTTGAATTAATATTAATTTAATTATCATTTTAAATACTTTATTTAAATTGATTTATTCACTAACTTAACCATTAATTTAAATATATATGATTCAAATTAGATCATATCTAATTTAATCCACATATTTGTTTAATTTAACATTTAAATTAAATAAGAAATTATCTTCATTTAATTCAAATACATTATTTAAATCAAATGAGATATATATCCTTTATTAGTTTAAATATACATATTTTTTGAATTAAATCATATTTAATTCAAATATATTATTTAAATTAATGCCAATATTTTTTTGATTTAAATCTACCATTTAAATTAAATCAAACATTATGTTCATTTAATTTAAATAACACTTTTTTAAACTAAACAAAATATATATATATATCAAAATTAATAATATATATCTTATATATATGTAGTAATTTCTCTTACCACCTTCTAGAAGAGAGAAAAGTTATTATTTTATTATTCAATAAAATAATATCTTGCTAATTAAATTAGAAAACATTCCAGAATATTCTTATCATTAAGAAAATATTATTCTCTTATTCCAAATAAGAGAATTTCTAGAATATTCTATTGTTGCTAATGGCCCCAAAATTTCTTTCAGTCTACAAGTTATAAGAGGTGTCTAGCAAGACATTACAACTACTCAAATTATGTGAAGATCGGTGATCCGATACAACCTATTTTACAATACATGTCATGTCCTTTTTGTCACATGATATTTAGGTTAAGCATGAAACATGCAACCATCACTCCCATATTGCTTAACCAAGCTTTTACAATCCTAAGCTCGATTGACTAAATAAATGAAAACTTATTTTCATTTGAGTACGATCATATATTTCTCAGTTTCACTTCATCATGGGGCTTAGAGATATCTCTCTTATATTAAGAAGGACAAATTCCATTTTGATCACTCAACATCCACCGCATGGCTTCTACTGCATTTGAAATCAAAATAACCTACATGATCACCTAGTTAAAGAGTAACTTTTAATTATTCTAGGACACAGTGTTTCTCATATAAGAATCTATGGAGATCTTAGGTATGAAGGCTAGATGACAAAACTATATATGAGATAAGCTGATAACTTGAATCCATGTGGCTACCTCATGGCAGGTCGGTCCAATACCTTGATATCCAACAATATGGTCATGGTATTGATTTGTATCTTAATACATAATTATTAATTAAGATCATATTAGTCTTAATTCATCATTATTCTCACAATGATGATTGTCCAATGATATTTAAAATAGTTATTATATACTTATTCATGCATCCTATTATAAGCATTTAACCAATTTTGTCTTCCCACATGGATCCCTTCAGGAGCATTTTTTAACTGGTTGATAAGTATGAGGTTGAAAGTTGTAAACGTTGGAAATTATAGGGAGTGCATTCAAAAAATTTAAACTATGAGGACCTATTTAAAAATCAATGCAAAGTATAGGGATTACAAGATTATTTTCCCCTAAAACATAATAGTATTATATATAATTTCGGCAAAAAAAAAGTATTATATATAATATATAATTTAAATTAATTTTATTATACTCAATATTTTACCAAATTCCAACCATAACCTAAATAAATTTTGGCCGCCTGAGAAGTGATAAGTGAGGACTTAGAGCGAACCCTAGCTTCCCTCATTGCCTCCACTCCACCCATTGCCTCTCGTCGCCTTGCCTCCAAGCTCCAAGTCCAACTTCAAGTCCATGTCCTCGTCTCCCATGGGCTATGGCTATACTTCCAATATTCAAGTTGCCTTCACCCATCGCCTCTGTCTCTCGTGGCCGTAGTTGCAGCATCTACGAGCTTACGCCCCATCTCCATCCATTGCCTCCATCTCGACTTCTCCCTATAGGTGCAAGTTGCGAGTTGCGAGAGGTAGCTGCAAGCTTCGAGCCTCCATTCATTGCATCCCTCTCCTCGTCTTCGGTAGCTGTGAGAGGAATGTGTTCTCCTTTTATCCTATAATTTCTTTTTCCTTGTTGCTTCACTAAGAAGATGAAAAATATCAACTATTAATTTGATACTTTGTCGTACTCGTAGTACATATATTAGATTGAACATGTGAAAACGTTAGCCCAAAAAGAGGGGAAAAAACCATTTGAAAAAAACCATCTTTTTTCCTATAAGGTTTTCTACCAAAATTTTATAGTTGGTTTTCAATACTGATTTTTGAAAAATAAATTTTCTTGTTTTCTTTCTCTGCTACACATGCTACATTTTTCCTAGATAATCCAGGTGTCAAGGGTGACAGGAAACCTGGGCTTTTGCTCAAACATTGGAGGTGTTTTTATTGATAGGTTTAAATGGCCTAAAAGGAAAAAGAAAAAACAGAAGAAGCTAAAACAGTGTGGCAACGTGCAATATCTGGATTTTCATTTTTGTTTTCATTGTCTTTGGAGTTATTGTCCAAAAGGATAGTATTCATGTGCTCCATGTGGTGTGTTGGTCATGGCTTATTTTAATGGGGATGTTATCTTAGATTTGAAAAGAGGTTGAGCTTCATTGTTACACTTACTATTGTCTTTGTTTCTTTTCATTTTGCACATATATTTTTTGAAGATTTCTATTGGAATGTCTTATTATCCTATTCTGTGGCTTTCTTATTCCTTGAATAAAAATATTATTTGCTAAAAAAAATATTGGTCGAATAGTTGAAATTCTTTGCAAAGTCATGACACCTTTTATTACTTGAGTCTTGATTCTGCTGGTTGTAACAGGCTATTGTTTTTTCCAATGATTGATTAGGTTTCAATAGGTGCATAATAGAAGTTCAGCTGCTTTTATTTGAGGGAATCGTTGTTATCTAGAAAATATGAAAGTGGAAGAGGTCAATCGATGCCAGGAATGGTACCCAAAATTTAGATTAGAATTTTTTATTTTAAATTTAATTTAAGGGCATTTTGGAAGTTTGATTAGAATTTTCTATTTTCCTCCTACGGCATGCGGAGGAAGCCCGAAAAGAGAGAGTAGTGCTTAAGAAGTCTTGGTGAGTGGTGAAGGGGAAGAATAATGAACTAAACTAATACCATGTTTTGGTTTGCAGAAGTGCTTTTGAAGGAAATGAAAGAAAAAATGGAAATAGAAAAGAAAATAAGATTTAAAAGTATGTTTGATATGATAATGGAAGTGAGATATAATTTTTATTTGATATGTATATTTATAATACTATGAGACCAAAATGCCATTTGCAAAAGCTAGAAAAAAAAAACTAGCCACCCATCCTCTAAGACCTTTATCGCCGATAGTCCAAGAACCACCATGGAGACCACCATTGATGACCACAACCACCATTTTCACAAATCTTGCCCATGAACAAAAAATCGCACGAATTAAAAATAAGGTCCAAGAAAAGACTAAAAAAAAAATGCATAGATCTTTCACCCCATTCATAAGCGTCTTCTTAGACCATTCATCGGCAAACCATTGGTGTCTTCCCAAACTCCTACCGGTGACAAATCAGAACCAGAATTTACAATTCAAATTTCACAAACTACTTTCACCAAATTATCAAACTTCCTAGAAAAAAAAAATAAAACTCCATCAAAGCCAGATCTGAGTTATTTAAGGAAGCATGAAGGGATGAATGACGTTTTTGTAGATCTTCCAAATGTTCAAATGTTATTTAAAGAACCCAGATCTGAGTTATTCAGCTTTATCAACGTCGACAATGAAGGAAACCATTTTTAGATGAGGTCACTGATGATGAAGAAAATGGTGAAGGGATGAACCACGCCGTTGGTAGGGGTTAATCATGTCAACGATGAAGAAGATGGGGCATAAAAGGTTGTCGTTGTTGTTGGAGGGCCTCACTGGCCGATGAATCCATGCTGCCAACGTCGATTGATGAACCCATGTTGGACCAGGGTGGCTTAGATGGAGATGGTGACAGTATGAGGTCGATGGAATAGGGACAAAAAGGTCTAATTTTTTGACTTCCATGGAGCCTAAGGCAAGGAAGCCGGTTCCAACATTTTTTATGGAAGCAGCTTCCTTCGAGAAATATCCTCCAATGCACCAAACACTTTATTTTCACACTTTCACCTTTATTTCCAGTTCCGTGTGTATAGTTCTTTCCAACCAAATAATGCATAAAATCTCAATCTAGAGAAAAGAGAAATGAGGAGTGCTCGGGAAGCTCTAATAAATATAAGATAAAAATAATAATAATAAAATAAGAATTTTTTTTTGCCAAATAGTAATGAATTCCATACACAATCATTGTTGTAGAATCAGTGCCAAAACATTCAACTTTCTTGATATAAAACCCCTGCTTACTTTTATTCATATTCACACACACACAGATATATATATATATATATATATATAAGATTTTTTAATTTCTATATCCTATATTTCTAACCATTTAATAAATTCTAAAAGAACACCTTGGGACTTTTAAAAAATTATCTATAAAATTATTATAAAAATAGGAGACAAATTTGGAATTTAATTAAAAACATCAAATAAGCATTAAAAGATATACATAATAAAACATTTATAAATTTGATGCGACAAAATTTTATTGGACAAAAGTTAAATTTTTCAACGCATCTGATGATGTTTTCTTCAGGAATATTTGATGTTTGAAAAAAAAAAAGAATCTCTTTCAAGAATAACCCAAACTTGAACATTATCATAAAATTAATGATAAATAAAATTACCATTGTATATTTGATATTTGAATGGGTAATGTTTGGAAAGGAAACCAATTCAGAAAAAATCCCAGAAAGAGTGGTTATTCAGTTATATCTAAAATAGAAAGATGTATTCTCATATTTTTCACAAAAAGAAAGGGATATTTTTTTAAAATATAGAAAGAACAAACAAAGATATAATAATTAGAAAAATGAAAATAATGTTTGTGGATCCTGAGCCAAAAGACCATTACACATTCTTTTTTTCCTCTGCAAAGGAGCGCGTCCCACAAGGAAGTCGCTGCCTTCGCTTCGCAACAACGGAAAACTCTCACAAATCACTTTAATGAGAACAATACACGCTACTTTTATATATTTTAAGATTTAAGATTTTTGACATTTTCTCGGTACACTGGACCATACTGAGCAATTCATTAGAAACACGCTGCAAAATATAGGCTATCATTATAGTTTATTTAGCTGAAATATATTAATAATTATTATTCCTATAAGAAGAAATGAAATTTTTAGTAAAAATTAGTATTGAGGTTCAAAAATTTAATCTTATTTTAACTTTTAAATAAATTGTGTTTAATTTTATAAGGGAAAAGAAAACAAAGGTAAATCTTAAGTGTCAGACTTTTCTTGTTTTTGGTGAATAATGTCAGACTTAGTTTTGAGACCAATATTATATAATGGAGACCCAAAGAATTTTTTTAAAATATAATAAAAAGGGAGGAGGAGACCCGAAGATTAAGATAATGAAAGCCATTTTGAAGCCCAAAACCACAGAAATGGGCCCAGTATAGTGAAGGGCTTAATGGGGTTGCGGCTAGGGTTTTAAACCCAGCCGTATAAAGTGGAAGGCCTCATCTTTAAATATCATCCCATTTTAGGTTTTTGAAGACGAAGGAGCGGCCATACCTATGCTCCCAAGCTCAGGTTTCTTCTTCCGTCCTTTGACTCTGTTCCTGCAAATCCCTCTTTGTCTTGGTTGATGGCCTTGCGATTCATGTTTGGTTTGTTTCTTATTTTATCAAATTGTGTTCGATGCATTCATTAGATTCCTTGATGGAAGAGAGCAGAGTTGGGTGCTATGATTATAAACAATTCCTCGTTCTGAATGCTATCGCCATGGCATGACAGACACGTTGACACCCATAGAATATGAGCTCCACCCATCTGCTTCATTCTATTTCACTGCGTCTGGATTCATATGAGCTTTCTCGATCTTCTCTAATTATGTTCAAATATTTGCGCCTCCTTGTTGATCTTGGAAAACCTATAATGAACTGTTTTGTGAAAAATTGTAAGATCCAGAGGAGTTTGAATCTTTGATTTGCAGGGCAATTGACTAAACATTGCTTTGTGCTTAAACAACTCCTGAAATTGATTGAGTGGTGTTTAAAGCCCTAATCTTACCGAAATGCTTGAGGTTGGGGTTACGCACGCCACCATATCGCTCGCATTATTCATATATTCTAATCTTGTGTGTTTTGATCCATGTCGCGCAATTCATATAATTGTTATGGTGTCTTAGAAACTCTGAACTTCCTAAATTTAACTCAATGACTTACTGTAAATAACTTTGACTAAAATCTTAATTTATATCATTTTTTTTAAATAAAATGTTTTTAAAAATCCAAAAAAAATGAGAATTTTTGGTAAAACCTATTGAAAGATAATTATGATTTCCCACCCTTATTTTATACTCTCTCCCGTCTTATTTATACGGAAAAACTTTTATCTTTGGTAGTCTTAAATATATAATGGTGTATTAAATTTTTCTTTTTAAAAAAATTGTGTATGAAAGATAATTTAAATATATTACTAATTCAAATTAATATTGTATTAAGTAAAGGTATTTTAGAAGAAAGTTAAAATGTGAGGCAACAATTAGTAAGGGTATTTTGGAAGTTTATACTTCAACGATAATAGAATAGCTTCCATGGCTGGATGAGGAATAAACAGATTTTCCAAAATGATACCATCTCGGCTTCAAGATTGATGGATGAAGTCCTTAGCTTAATTGACTATAAAAGTTGCTCAAGACACCAGTAATTAGGTTTTTTGGCAGGCTTTATATTACTTTGTACTTGTAAATACTTGTGCGGCATTTTGTTTGTTGACTGTTTGTACTCTGGTTTTTTTTAATGAAATTCCTTTACACTTGAAAAAAAATGGTGGCCTTCCCCCGTGAAAGTGGCTTATAAAATCTTGGAAGTAATGAAGGGAGTAAAATCACCTTATGCGAGAAGATTTAGGAATAGCCGATGTATGTAAAATTCAAATGCTTCTTATGGAAAGTGGCCTTGAACCGCATTTGTATGGGTAAAATCCATAGCCTTTTGATCAAGAAAGAAAGAAGCAAAGCAATTCTGCCAGACGGATGGGACACAAAAAGGTGTTCGGCCTCTATAATCCCCAACGCATCAGGACTTGACAAGATGGCTAAGATGAAACAAGGCAAAGATGAGAGATGAAGATGAATGAGGAGAGATCAATGAAGGAGTTTCAAGCATATGTAACTATTTGTCACATCTTTCTTTCTTTCTTTCTTTATTTTTTTTTGGGCTGTGTGAACATAGCTGATAAAAGTTGAGAAATAATTGCACTAATTTTCAAATGCATGAACTTTATGGGTAGTGAATTGAAAATAAATATAAATTTAGAGACAGAAAAAATTGATTCTCCCCATAATTTTCTCAAAAAAAAAAAGATATACATATGGGTGTGTATCGGATTCTTGAGTGTGAACACCCCATTTTGTCCGGGCATTTTATAACAAAAACGAGTAACAAAAAAATAGAAAGTAAAATAAAATAAATTGAATTATAAATAATAATATATATATATAAATAATAATAATAGAAAAAAAAACACAAAAAAAAGGGGAGGGGGTAATTTCAGGCCCAAATATCACGAGCCCACAATTGGACTTGTGGGTTTGGACCAAAGGGGCTGCCCTAAACAATTAGGGCAGCAGACACCGACACGAGGGACTGAAAAAGAAACCAAAGAGAGACCGAGAAAAAAGGAGGAGCAGAGCAAGCGAGGAGAAAAAAAGCAAAAAGGGAGCTGCATGCGTGAGGGAGAGGGAGTCAGGGAATGCGGAGAAAACGTGCACGCAAAGCCGAAGGAACCAGGGAGAGAGCACGCGTGAACTGAAAAAGCTGGGCCGCGAGGAGGAAGAAAGGGGGAGGAACAGAGGCCGCGAAAAAAAGAAAAGGGAGCCGCGAGTGTGAGGCGGGGGGAGCTGCGATGTCCGAGGGAAAGAGGGGAGCTGTGAAAAGGAAGGAGGCCGAAGCTGAGACCGTGAGAGGAGAAGAGAGCCGCGAGGAGGGAACCACCGTGGAGACCTGGGAGCGAGATTTGGAGGAAAGAAAGAGGGAGGTGAGACGAACCGAGAAAGGAGGGGAGAGCTGGCCGCGAGCTTGGGTCCAGTGAAGCTGAGACCGAAAGCCGAGGGAGCTGCGAGTGAGAAACCGAGGTAGCCGCTGGTAGAAAAGGTAAAGAAACTGAGGGAGCTACGAGTGAGAAGGGAGCTGCAAGGGGGACCGCGGGCATGAGGGCTGGCCACGGCAGCATCAGAGGAAGCTCGGCCGAAGGAAAAAGCAGATGGGGCTTGGACCAAGGAGCAGCCATGGCCGAGGAAAGAAGGTGAAGCACGGCACGGGGAGAGGATGAACCACGAGGGGACTGGAGGAGGCCGGAGCTAATGGAGGACACGAGAGACGGAGGCCCTAAAGAACAAGGGATTCTGGGCAGAGACAGAGAGGGTGGAGAATTGCTAGGAAAAAAAAAGAAAAGCAAGGGCAACCGCGGGTAGGAGAAGCTTCAATCTAGTAAAGGGAGCATCGGCTGGGTATATTTTTCTTCCCAATTTCAAATTGTGATTCCCTTTTGAAATTATAATCCATCACCTCCAACGTCATTGTTTTCGTTGCTGAGATGTTGCTTCATTCTGTCACTGCTTGTTTCCTGTGCTGGTTGTTTTTTTTGGCAAAAGAAAACGAGAGAAAGAATAGAATGAAATAAATAATGCTAATAAAAAGGAATGAAATAAACATGCCCTTTGAATCATGGGACGGTTGGGTTTGATCGTTTAGGTTTCACTCTGTTCTCTAGTTAATTTTGTTCCTGAGATTGGGTACTATTTCAAGTTTCATGGAAACATTCCTGCTTAGTTTGTTTATCACTGAAAATCCGTTGCTGTGTTGTTGGCTATTAGAAGAATCATTGAGGTACATCCAATAAGCTTGCATTTGATAGGGGAATAGTACCTTAGTCCTGAGGATGCTTTAGCTCTATGCAAATGGTCACTGGAGTTGTGTTTTAGTCAGGAACTAGTTTAATTTTGATGTTTTGGGCCACTGCATCTCATGCAATTGCTACTGGAACTCTGTCTGTATTCTGTATTTTACAAGCCCCAGGTTTTGTATGTATATATTATGCGGTTTCCGTTTATTCTTATTTAGTTCATGATGTTAGTACTATTAGTTCGTGTGTGTAACCTTTTATTTTGTCATTGTTGGTGTGGGTGCGCACATGCGATAAGGCTCGCTATTGTTTTCTTATTCCTTTGTTTGTGATGCCCTATATGCTCGGGCTTAGTCAAATTTTGCTGTTAGTTGAAACTTTAATGGTGAATTAGTTTAGCTCATTGCTACCCACTGAATCATGGGTTCTTTTTGGCTTTCTTTGGTGCTCTGTCTTTGGAAGTATTATTCTTGGTCTCTAGTGCTCAGCTTCTGGAAATTTTGTTCCAATTTGTTGTTGATTGGTAATTTGTTTACGGTTGCTGCATGTAGGATACTGTAACTTTAGCTTATAAGTCTCATAACCAAACCCGTATGCTAAATATACTTGGTTATATTCTTTTGACTGTTTGGTGTGTTGATGGGAAGAGTTCAGAGTGTCTGTGTAGGATAGGATATCATTTTGCTCAAAATGTTAGACTATTTATGATGTTTGATTTGGGAAAGGAAGCAATATTAGCACTAATTGAAACTTTATGCTGTGATTCAAGTTAGTTGAAGAACTCCGTTGCTCAGTAAGACATTGATGCAAATGTTTGGAATTGTGATAATGGTGTTTAGTTCTATACCTTTAGGATTGTTTTTCGGGTGCCAACAAAATGCTCAAATTTGATGGTTTTAACTAAGAATGAAACGCAGCAAGTGCCTTAAAGATTTAGCCTAGACTTATGTCCCAAGTATGCTTTGCACCTTTGTGTCTGTTGCTCCTCTCCTTCATAACATTTTATCATCAGGGGAGTTTAATGAAATAATGAACCTGCATTGACCTGTTTGTTTGCTCTCACTTCTCTCGCAAAATCTGAAGTTGCAAAGATGTGTCCGAGTGGCTCTGGGTGTTTCTTTCTTGTTGTGATTCTTGTCTTGGAATATGAATATTTCTTGTATGTTTGTTTTGGTTATGAAAATTGGATGAGCATCTTGAACAAACTTGATCATGTGGGAATCTAGTCATTGGTCGGAATGTTTAAATCCCGTGTTTTGAAGCTTGGATTATGTACATCATATTAGGCTTTTGGGCTGAGATTTCATACAACCTGAATTTTAAGAATTGGCATGATGAGTGTACATGAAATTTTAGTTGAGAAGATTCCTCAAGGAGAATACTAATCATGTTTATCTTTTTCCGAGCGATATGGGAGCATATACCAAGTTCGGGAGAAATCAATGTTATTGCCACCAAGCCGAGCAGAGGAAATAAAAGCTATCAGCTTTGAGGCAAAGGAAAAGAAAATGAAGATACTAGAGTTTGCTTCTTTTCATCTCATGATTGGGTGTAAAATTATTTACGCTAGCACACACCCTAATAAATTCTAGTTGATTTTTTATGTTTTGTTGTTTTTATTTCTGATTTCGGTTTTTATTTGGTCATGGATGTTTCTTCTTTTCGCCTTTAGAGTTTGCCACGAGGGACCAATTCTCCGTGTGTTTATAGAGTGTCAGTCAATTATACCATGAGTGAGGAGTTGCCATGGTATAAACATTGACTAAATCTTATTTTATTTTATTTATTATTTTACTTATTTTTATTTTTATTCTTATTTTTTAATATTTCTAAGAACCAGTTTTTTTTTGTTAAAAGTAAAAATAAATGAAAACCCTTTCTGCCAAATCTTTTTTTTTGCCTTTGTGCTCCGAGTGGTAACACTTTGAGCATTTAGGTGTTAATTAGCGAGCTGTGAGTGATAAAATCACTATAGATCCTAATTGATTCTTTTTCTAAAAGAATAATAATAATAATAATAAATAAAATAAATAATATTTGAATATATATATATATATATGTCATATTTTTAAATTTTCTTGACCGCTTTTCTTTCTATAAAACGACTATAATCATATTTGTTTTTATAATCTAATATAAAGTTGTTTTCATTTATTTCAATTTTATCTAAGCCTTTTGCCTCTTGCCACGAGTGGCATCACCGTGAGCACGCAAGCGTAAATCAGTAACTTGTGAGTGATAAAGTCACCACATATGTTGATTATTATTTTTCAAAATATACGTAATGATCACATTTGTTAATTTTTTTAATAAACAAATAAGTGTTAAAAGGATTTTTATACTAAAAAAATAATAATAATAAAATGTTATTTGTTTTCTTTCGAACTTTCTGTGTCTTTTTGTCTCGAGTAACATTACCGTGGACACTTAGGTATCAATGGGTAAATGTGAGTGATAAAGTCACCACATGAGCCAATTGATTTTATTTTGTGAACATAAAATTGTTTTCAAATTTTTTTTTTAATCAAAATAAAATGTTCAAAAATCACACATAATTTTAATCATATTTTCTAAATTGAGAGAAAAACATATATTCCTTTTTAAGAATTGATTAAACCAAAAAATAAAAAAACAAAAAATAAAATAAATAAATGAAAAGAAAAAATAATGGGAATTAACTTGTCTTTTACAAATTAAAACACATCAACCAATTCTAAAATTTGTTTTCTTTGTGTAAAGACAAATTATTTTCTATAAACTTCTCTTTTCAAAGAATATATATAATAAAAAATATCAACCCAATGACACGCTTTTTTAGTCCGAACTACGTTGATTTTGATCCCTATCGCAGGGTACCAAGGCCCCAGACTCTAATTCTGGGTTAAGTCCACTTTTGTAAATAAATAAGTATTTTCTGATTTATTTGGTATTTTTTTCTTAATTTAATAAATATTTACCAATTTATTTTCCCAAGTTCACTTTTGTAAATAAATAAGTATTTTCTGATTTATTTAGTTTTTTTCTCTTAATTTAATAAATATTTACCAATTTATTTTCCCAAGTCCACTTTTGTAAATAAATAAGCATTTTCTGATTTATTTGGTGTTTTTCTCTTAATTTAATAAATATTTACCAATTTATTTTCCCAAGTCCACTTTTGTAAATAAATAACATTTTCCTCTTATTTTATTTTTATCAACTTCCCATACTTTCATTCTTTATTTTTATTTTTATATTTTTCTTATTTTTTTAGCATGTGAATAGTAAAAGGGCAATCAAAATAAGTTTGTAAAAAGCCATAAAAATTGCATGATCAACCTAAGGTAACCGTTCTTAGGAACGGGTGTTGTAGGGGTGCCTAATACCTTCCCCACTCACAATCGTACTCCTGAACCCAACTCTGATTTGCAGACCATCGTTGTCTTTTCTTTGTTTTTATTCGGTTTTCCAAAATTTTCCTTAAAATTTTGGTGGCGACTCCTCAGAAATCGACCTCAGCCGTGCGGGCCGATTTCTCTATTTTTCTTTACCTTCGCGCCATCCGCGTCGCATATTCGGGTGTGACATTGAGTGATAACAAATTGGGAAAATCCTATTTCAGAACTCTTCAACGAGGATATTTCTAAATTAGGAATTATAAAAGTTAAAATTCTTAAAAAAGATTTAAGTCCTTAGAGAGGTCATTAAAAAAAATCTTTAACCAAAATACTACTTCCCCTTCCCCCTTTTCTCCCTACCTCACTGGCAATGTCACTGGAGCTTTGGTCACCAATGATTGTGCCGGAACAGTGACATGTTTTCACTGGAAAAATAGTTATTGCCACTTGGAAATTTAGTTATTTCCACTCATAAGTTAAAGATTTTGTTATTCTCACTCGGGAAATGGTTTACCCCTACTAGGAAATTTAATTACCCTCACTTGGAAAATTAGTTATCACCAGTTGAAAATATAGTTTTTTCCACTTGAAAAATTTATTATTCACACTTGAAAATTTAATTATCCCTACTTGGAAAATTTAGTTATTTCTACTTAGGAAATTAATTATCACCAGTTGGAAATTTAATTATTCCCATTTGGGAAATTTGTTATCCACAATTGGAAATTTAGTGCCCGTTTGGATTAACTTATTCATAAGTGATTATAAGAATAAATGATTATGTATAAGTGATTATGAGAATAAGTAATTATTTAAAAAGTGACTTGTGTTTGGATGTATCGAACTTAAAAGTGATTTTCCATAATTGATTGTGTTTGGATAAATATGATCAAAATCACTTTTGGATAGATAATTACTTGAAATGTCTTAAATGCCCCTGGTTCTTAAATAATATTAGTCTTTTTATAAATGAATCATTTATACATAATAATATTATGTAATTAGAAAAAATTTAATAGTTTTGTAAGTAAAATTCTAATTTATAAATAATATGAAAATATTATACAAGTAGAATTATTAGTGTACATGTTAAATTAAAAATTAAAAAGACTAAGATTTAATATTAAAAAATAATTATACATAACTATGGTTGGGTAGCAAATGGCCGAAGAAGAAGACGATGAGAGACAAAAGGAAAGGTGGGGCGGTTTTGGTCAAATGTGCTGATAAAAAAGTAATGAGCTCATTTAATGCTTCCAACGGTCATACTATTCATAAAAGTGATTATGAAAAGCTACTGGAGCCAGCTTAATTCAATCGAGCTTATTTTTGGATAAGCAATTATGCAATTTAGGTAGGTGTTTGGGAATTGATTAAATAAGTACTTTTTTTGACCCCATAAGCGCTTAATAGATCAATCCAAACAGATTCTTAGTTATCTCCACTTGAAAATGTAGTTATCCCTATTTGAGAATTTAGCTATCCCCACTTGGGAAATTAGTTTTTTTCACCTAGGAATTCAATTATTTCCACTCGGGAAATTAGTTATCCCCACTTTCCAAGTGGGGATAACTAATTTTTCATGTGGAGATAACTAATTTCACAAGTGAAAATAATTAAATTTACAAGTGGAGATAATAATTAAATTTCCAAGTGTGAATAACAAATTTCCAACTAACGATAACTAATTTTTCAAGTGAGGATAACTAAATTTCCAGGTGTGGATAACAAATTTCCCAAGTGAAAATAACTAAATTTCCAACTGGTAATAACTAATTTCTCAAGTAGAGATAACTAAATTTTCAATTAGCAATAACTATTTTTCCAAATGAAAATATTTCATTGTTCCACCACTGTCACTAGAAACAGAACCTTCGATGACCAGACCTACGACAATGTAGTCGGCGCCAATGCTGGTGAGGTAGGGAGAAAAGGGGGAAAGGGGAAGGGGTATTTTGGTTAAAAAAATTTTTTTATTAGTTATAAGGACTTAGATTATAGTTTTTAATTTAAAAACATTCATATTGGAGGCTCTTGAAATGGGATTTTCCCTGACAAATTTGGGCACACTTGCCAATTTGAGTAATCATTAATTTTTGGATTGACGTAAAGATGAAGTAAAAAATTGTCATGTGCTAATATGTTTGTGTGGGTGTGTCCTCACATGTGAGGGCTATGTTTGTAGGTGCCAGATAAATATGTTTAATATATGATCAGTATGTCTATCGCTTGTGTATTTGTATACGGAGACACAAATATTTTGTTCGTGTCTGTAATACCATATTATGTGTGTAGTATATCAGTGTCAATATTGAAAAGCTCCATAAATTAAAAGTATTTGAAATTGAAACAGTTAGAAATTAAAAGAGTAGTTTGATCCATAAAAAATTAATGATTTAAAAATTATTTTGAAAAAAGAATCCTATAAGATATTTGAAAACAAGAGATTCTAATCTTAGGGGAATCACAATGACAGAACTTAGACGAAAAGCTTTACCAAACATAAAAATGCTATTTTTTTATTCCAACTACAACTTTCCGGAAAACTCCAGAGAAGCTGCCACATCAAAATAGCACAACCAGGGGATTGTAAACTTGGAGCAGTTTGTGTGGAAAGAAAGTGAAACAAGTGTCATTTGGAGCAGTCGAGGAAGAGACTTAAAATGATAAGGGTGCATTCACTGAGAATCCGACTATTGCAACAACGACAACCACTCGAAATCTCAAAGGATAAAACTAAGCCACCCCTTGGCCCATGTTTGGATTAGGGGAAAATGGGGGGACATTTCAAACAAAGCCTCAGTGTAGCTCCAAGACTCTATGAATATGCTCCCCGATCAAGTTTATTCTCGTTATTTTCGATCACAAAAAGGCTATTGGTTAATACAAGAAAATCAAACTTTGCAAGCTATTGCATCACTATTACCAATTCTGCGGAGTGTTCTTTTACTCCAGAAACAACTTCTAGGACTCATGCTATCAGCACTCCATATGACCGAGCTATTAACATCATGCAACATAGCTAGCAATGAGAACTACGATTAAAATTTAGCCCAATGCATGCTATTTTATTTTATTTTATTTTTTTAATCGTGTCAAGGAGTCAATTCCAATCGAGATCCCAATTCTTGGCAGTGGTGCCTAAGAATGGCTATTTCAAAGAAGCGGTACACAAGTAAAAAAGATATCAAAAATCTTCCGTTTTTCTGTGTAACCAAAATACTAGACGTACTTCTCTGGATAATATCCAATGAATTAGAAAACTCTCCTGAACATTCACTATAAGTCACGCAATCAGAGTCTCCACTTGGCCTGGACCTCGCCATCTACTTCATAACCCAAGCAACATCACCACTGTTCAATACAAACATACGAGAACGGACGCACAAGATCTGAAGAAGTTTTTTTGGGAGAAAATAAAGAAAAATAAAGTCAAACAAACATAAATATCCAAACTATGAGCGAAACCTGGTAAAACCAGAATCTGCAAATTTCGAGATTACACAAATTTAAGGGCAAATTAAACTGATAATCAAGCCAGAACAGATAAAAAATCTCTCCATGGCAGCCTGAGAGGCTTGTTTGTGGGTAGGGGAGAATTACAAGTTTGGCAAAGAGGAGGAATTCCCAAGAGTGGATCCAAGTAGGTCATTGCACAAGCTGGCCCCTTCGAGTGTCTTACTATTCTCTGCCTGTGGACTGCTCCCAGAGTTGCTATTGGAAACTGATCCAAACGCGGACTTGGGCAAAACCCCTGTTGGAGATGACCCTAATGAAGAACTATTGTCCCATCCATCTGTCATGAGGTTAAGGGCAGATGAGTTCTTGGAGCAGTCACTTGTATTGTTACTAAGATGAAGAACTTCACCAAGAGGACCTCCCATGGAACTTTCCCAAGCAATTGGAATCCAACTAGCCTGCCTATTACTTGATTCGTTCAAACCAATTCCCACACCCAAACCCATTTGAATTGGGTCTAGCTCCCTTGATAGGCGAAGTGGTGACAATGTAACTTTTTCATTGGTAGGCGAGGAAGTGGATGACATGAAGTTCGAAGAAGCCATGGGGATAGAAATCGAAAGCTGGGTCCTTTCTGATTGCATGTCAAGTTTGGGCCAGTCATCAATGAAATGCCGAAGGGATTGTTGTGATTCAGTATCTCGGTACGAGGGATTCTGTGAAGAACCAAAGCTTTTTTGAGAAGGGTTAAGTAGGGAGTCAGAAGTAACCAGCCCAAACTCATTCCTTGAAGATTCTTCGTACGGGATTTGCTCTTTATGTATCATAAAAGTGTTTCCCTTGGGTTTCACATCAAGTGTTGGAGGCAGCATTGGAAGAGCAGAACCGTCCTGCACTCTCTCGCTAGCATTCTCTTTGTTGTTCATAAACATCCTGCAATTAGAGAGTTTACCAGATAAAGACACCATTAGTGAACAGGACGTGGCTAACACTACTAAACAAGTACACTTCATGCATTGCAGCAATCTCTCCAGTTCCACAAAGATAAAGTTCAAAAGTTTGACACGCACGAGACCATCCTAGGTTCTTTGATTGTGCACTGTCCCAAAACAAATGAAGCGCTAACCACAAGAATAATGAACAGATGGCAGGAGAGCTAAAAGAGAAAAGAAAGGCAGTTTAGTTGGCTAACCTGTCGATGTTGGTTGGAGCAGAAGTATGAGATGAAAGAGGCTGCAAACTCTTGGATTGATGATGAGCAAAGGAAAGGGTATTGGACGCAGCGTTACTTGGCACCACTACAGAGACCGACGAGGATGCATTAGGAATGAGCTTTGAGGCATTATTGGTAGTGGTGGCGCCAGAGACGGCATGGCCTGATTGGCCTTCCACAGGCTTTCTTGAACGATGGCGGCCTCTGTTCATGTGGCGCTCACAGTATTTCTGGTCCACAACGGCATCTCTTGAGCACCGCCATTTCTTCCCATCTGTTCTCCTACACCTTCCCGGCTCAGGATCAGTGTTATTCGAGAATCCCAGATGGAAACCTCCCCATCCCACTGCATCATAAACAAGAATACAAGTTAGCCACTACACACATCTAAACTAATCCACCCTGTCTCTTACTGCTTTTGTCGTAGATACGCATATCTAGTGAATTGGAAGGCTTGAGCTCTTGCAAGTTTTATACGAAGAGGAACTTACGTGTATTGGATCTCAAAAGTCCGTTGGAAAAGTTACTGAAGCCAGCAGAATCGAGAGCTTTTCTGATAGGGATGAGGAGATGAGAAGGTACGGCCATATTTGCAGTCATGTACTTGTAGATCAAGGCTTGGTGTTCCAGCTCCATCCACTGGGACGGAGTGAATGGCCCTCTGGTTGCTGTTAAAACCCCGTGCATGCCTCCAGAGCTGTAACCTGATGATAATCCACAAGATAAAGCTCTAACACAGCCAGAAATGGAAGTGTATACAAAGCCAAATGTTTTGGTAATTTCCAAACCTTATTATCGTCTTTTACCACGGTTGCTCAAATTATGAACATTTGTTAAGACGCATCACACATCGTTTTTTAATTAAAAATAAATAAATGATTTTTATATTCACATTAATTTTTTTAAATTTTATAAAAAAATTAAATTTATGATCTGCAATTCAAAATTTCAATTAATATTGAATAAAAATCAATATATAAGATTTTTAAACTTTGAAATAAAAATGATGTGATTCTTAAAAAAATTATTTCTTTTTTCCCTTGAAACAAATTCGTTTCTATTTTTCATCCCACAGAACAGCATAATAATTTTATTTTAAAAGAAGAAAATAATTTTGCAAGGAAAAAAAAAAGAAAAAAGTGAAAAGAGGTATGACAGAAGACAGAAGTAATATCTCTGATGTGCAAAGGGGACTACAATGATATGGGTTTATCCTGCTTTAATTGAAGAAAATAACAGTCAACTATGGGTGTGTGTGAGGGAAAGAGTTGGAAAGGAAAAGAAAGATCACAGGGAAAAAGAATACAGAGCCAATCAAAATTTGGAGCTTTCCTAGCTCATCCCATAGCTCTATCCTGCCTTCATAAACCTTTTCTGATTTAGGACCCTCAACATCAAACTTTTATATCAAACTTCTGACGATTTATTATATTTTAACAGATAAATCCATTAAAGGGATCTAAATCCAAAACCCATCTCCCTAAAACGGGAACACAGTGATTTAATCTTGACAAGAGGAATTTTCTCGTTTTTACTTTAATCTTGACAAGACTCTAACCACAGGCCATTCTTCCATTTTTCATGAAAAAACCGTCACGCTACTGTAGAATCAGCCGTAAAGACCCATAACAACCCATTCCAGTCACGCAAAACGGACATGGGAGTATTTTTCAAGAAGGAAAAACCCGCCATTCACCGTCAAGATTTGACCTTACTTCACAAATCAGAAACGAATAGATATCGCTTTTCAGTATTTATTTCCAGAAAATAATGCATGATTACTCACTCCTTCCCCAAGAATATTAAGGGAAAAAAAGGCTCAAAGAGGTAGCGCTTCAAGTATCCAGTACATACCTGTGTTCCTGGTGTAAGCAGCTAACTGGTGATAAGAAAAAGGCAATGTGGCATTTGGGGAGGCCTTGTCCGTTAACTGAGACTCCGATTTGGGAGAAGAGAAGGTGAGCATTTGAGAATCAGAAAAGGGAGTCGTATTAGATCTCAGCGAAGAGTTTCTTTGGTGAAGCAGCATTGGACCAGATCCTAAGAGATGGTGAGCATTCGGCCAGATAGATTACAACTCGTCGATTATCTTCAGTTGCGGCAGATCTCTCAGGGTTTGGATCTCAGATCCGTACGAGTTTCTTCCTGCTTTGACTCAGGATTCGAAGCTTGAGAAGTAAACCCAGAAGTGTCCGAACTGAACCCACCAACCCATTTAAAATCCACCACCGAAAGATCTGTGTGGAGAACCCAACAACTAGGCGAGCATGAAGCTCAAGCTCGAGCTCAAGCGATTATGTAGCATTTGTCCCGTTGGAGAAGACAGGCGCATCTTATGTGTGAATACCAGATTTACTTACTTGACACCTTAAAGCTGAGCTGAAACTGGAAACCGGACTGGTTTTGTTTTTCAAGACTTGATGTCTTTAGAAAGATAAAATAATTGGAGAGAGAGAGACACTGGCTGCAACCAAAGATATTTAATTTTTAATAGAAAAACTTGAGAAGAAAATAATATAATTTAGTATTTCATATATCTTTTAGTTTTGGGTTGTGGCCTACGCATAGTTTGAGAGGGCATTTATGGAAACTTGAGCTGGCTGAGAAGGACGTGGATCATTGTCTGAGGCTTGTGTGACTAACATTTTTTTTCCTCTGGAGGGAAAATTTTAATCTTCAATATTTGACCACAGAAATTTACGGGGATGTTGTGTTTTTCACTTTTTATAGGATTTAGACAAGGATAGTGAAAGATTCGGCAAAATTAAAAAAAAAAAAAAAAAGATTGGGATGGCGAAAGAGGAAGGGTGTTTCTGTGTTTGTTTTAAAATTAACTTTTTAATATGCCTTGCAAAGTCCGCTAGCGGTTTCAGCATAGAGACTTCTCACTCTTCTTAAAGTTAAAAGGCCAAAGCGGTGATGGGCCGCATGAACAAATTCGCATTGCCACGTGACTCAGTTTCCTCTTCTAAATTTTCTTCATCTCTGTCCCGTTCGAGCCAGGATTTTTTAAATATAGTTTTCATTTATCTACACTGTCTAAATTTATATTTTAAATTTTTATGAAATATTAGATAACAATTATTTTTAATTATATTTTTTAAATAATAATATTAAAATAAAATAATTAAATTAAAACCCGAATAATTTTTTTATCTCTCTTTTGATCTGTTTAAAGAAAAATTTATAATGATACTAGTATTTATGACAATAAATGGGTTCCTCCTTTCGTAATAGGAATAAAGTAGATCTCTCGGGATGTCTCTCTAGTGTGAAGTTTGGCTCCATTCATAGAGAAATGGGCTTAACTTGAGGACAAAGGGATACTCTCCCATATTCCTACGCCTGTACAAAAAAGAAACGAGTACGGTTGACTGATTGTGGGTGGACAACCAAAACAAAATACCCTTTTTTTTTATTTCTTTAAATACAAGTTAACATTGTAGCTTTTATATGCTAAACCACGTCTACTTTTTTGGTGGTTGGTTGGAAAACAAACGGCATATAAAAAGATCCTCACCCTACGAGCTCATCACATCACAATTGGGTAAGAACATGACCACTCCTAACCAAAATTAGACAACCTAAGAGTATCAAATGGTCAGACAAAAACAATGACGATGACGAAATGAGCAATGTTGTTGACCATGTCATCCTGGATCAAGTCTTATCACGAATCTCCTTGCTTCAAATCCAAATATAATATATTCATATATTATTTACGGATCAAGAAGAGGGTAGGGTTGGAGCGATCGAGGAGGAGAAAATTAACGTTTCCAATGTTTGAAAGGGGTATGCATACATTATCCTCTGCATTCATGACTTGATATATGTAGTAAGTATATTCTCAGAACATACAAATATATATAAATGTACCACTGAAACCTCAAAAGTGTCAAAATAAGGAGTTTAATTCGATCGTCCGTCTATTTCTGCTTACCAGTTTCAAGTGTGGAAGCTTGAAATGGCAAATGGTTTAGAGTTGACCCCACGATTCGATGGTCCAGAGAGCTTTCTTTCCAAAGTCCAAACTTGCAGGGAGCATTGATTTATTAAATTTATTTGGTAGGATCATGAGAGACCCAACATAAGATTCGGATGCATTAAAGAGGGACCGTATGTATGGTCATGGAAGAGCAAAAATTTAGTTGAGTCACAGGGTACTCGCGAGGCATAAAAGAATAGATACTGCTAAGTATAAATGGCGTATAGAGTAAAGAGATGAGAGAAGTATGATGATCGATGTGGTATTCATTTTTTGAAATGGGGATAATAAGTGCACAAGTGAAGAAACAGAAGAAGACGAGGAGATATTGGGGAATGTTGGGAGTCAGACACTGATAAATGTCGCTTTTTGAGAGAGCACATCCTCATGTGTCAGTTAATCTGCAAAATTAAGGCCTCCTTATGTTTGGTGTCCACAATTAAATAAACAAAATTTTTTTTCCTTCTTTACCCTCAAACAAAAATTTGACTTTTTTGTTTTGTGACCGGGGAAAAAAAAATCAGAAGTAACGTTGAACCTTACGTTCAATAGTTACATTATCTTTAATTTATGGGATTCATGTGAAGTCTAAAATACATCGCACTATTTATAACTAATGACAAATAATATAGGCTTCCCTTTATAAACTTTTATATTGATCATGGATTGATATCTAATTAATTATTTTTATTACATTTTTGGGAAAATTAAGGCATCATTCCGTTTGGTGCAGGGAGGTAAAGAATGTTTAATGTTTTTGGTATCCTTATAATTATTATTTAATTGATTATATTTTTTAAAAGTAAAATGTGAAGTTATTTATTTTATTATGTATACATAGTATACTAGATAGATAAATGAGAGAACATTGTAGGCTCCTCCAAGGGACCAAGGGAAGAGGGGGCTTCAATATTACGTACTGCCATTGTCTCCCGATAATGGGATTTTGCACCGGGCTGTCATGCCATTCACCTACAACGCCATCTTTCACCTTACCACACGGGATCCGTGCAATCAATCTCCCTCTCAGCTTCCAAATATATGAAATTTCTTATGCATACATAAACAAATAAATTGGCCTTCTCTCTCAAATCTCCGACCAAGTCCTTTCATTAAACTCCTCGCTTTCTTCTGGCAAAAAAAAAAAAAAAAGCATGTCCCTTTCTTTCATACATTAATTGTAGATACCATAACAAGATTTTGACTGGGGGACTTTCTAAGTATATGATCAACATAAATGGAATATATTTTCAAAATACAATAATACAATACAAAGATACAATGTGAATACACTGAGAATATACAGGGTGACTTTTTAAGAAAGGAAGGGAAGAGAATAGAGGGGCGATGCATCTATCCATGTCAACATTTAATTGAGTGGAGGGACACAACCCCCCATTACGGCTCATCCAGCTAAGCCTCATTATTATTTATCATCATTTTTTTTCTCTTTTCCTTTTTCTTTATTTTTTAAATATTTCTTTTTTTTTTGGTTTGCCGTACCATCGTCCGAAGCGTGTGGGGTGTGAGTGACAATACGACTGAAATATTTGTGCAACGCGCTTCGATTTTTGCACCGGACAAAAAAGTGAATTAACTTAACTTTTTTTTTTTATGTAGTTAATTAATTATATACTTCTTCAGATTGATTAAAGAGAAAAAAAAACATTCACCCCTGAATACGTTTATTTTGCTTGATAAGAAATGTTGAGTGGAAAATGATTTAGATTTCTCTCACAAGGCATTCATGACTTTAAAGGACATGCATACGTTCACCTCGAAAATTCGTGAATTACCCCCTTGGTTTTTTATAAGATTCTTTTAGGAGATTTTTATATTCTTTAATATATATATACAAGGGTGTATTCAAAATTTAGTAAAATATTAAGGGGTAATTTTTATATTTTTTCTTATTCATATTATAAAGAGTTTTTAGCTAATTTACATTTTTTGAGAAAAATTAATTACAAATCTTAAACTTATACAAAAAATCCCAACATCTTATTTTTATTTTTATTAATTATTAAGTTTCGCTCATCTATTTTTCAAGTTACGAAATAGTTGATAAATTAATAAAGATAAAAAAAAGTATGTTATTACTAAAAATTGACACAACATCTTATATTTTGAATCAATTAAAAATTTTAGAAGATTCTTTATAATATAGACAGGAAGAAGTAAATATTTTTTTATAATTTTAACTCTTTCTCTAAGTATTAATGTGAGATAAAGATAAATAATCTATCCGGTCCTAAATATAATAATACATTCTTAACTACTTCACGTATCTTAGAAAAAAGAATTTAATTATTAAATTTGTCAAGAAATTTCAATTCAATATTTTTCATCATTTGATCTTGCTAATTATATTAATTCTTGTATTTCTTATAACATTTATCTCTTATCTGTTAATTATAGATTAGGGGTATAATGACAAAATAATTAATGTATTAAATAATTCTGAAAGATGTCTTATATTTTGAATTAAATATTATTTCTAAAAGATATTTCATATTTAGGATGAAATGAAATAACTTCTATCAAGAATATTATAGTAATTTTTTTTTGACAAAATCAACCATTCTAATTAATTTTAACCGGTGCTTGTAAAATAACGAGTAGAGGAGTAACATTACAATACAATACAAATGAGTGTACGGCCAGCATTCACTTTCCACATGAATTTTGTTTTTACACAAAAGAACTTGGAATTTATATCTCTCAAGCTCGCAATGTTCAGCCTTAATTTTATGGATACTTCATATTTATTTATTGAGAATATATTAGGCAAAAAGATAAGGAAGCATTTTCGAAGAGAAACCAATCGCGGAGGCAACAAATATTAATTTTTAGATTAAATCGTTTCATATAAAGTTGAAAAATCCATAGATTAAAACTGAATTAGTCTGATAGATGTATCTTTTTGACTGAGTTCAAATATATTGTAGAATAAAAAATATTAAAAGTAGGAATTTAAGAAAAACAAAGCAAAAGATGAGAAGACGAGGAAGGTAAGAAGAGAGTCGATAGCATTATTACGAGCAGATAATAGTTATCCTCTCTGAACGTTGATTGAGAAGGAGGAATGGCATCTATTATCACCTGTTTGGCCATGTTGTGTTAATTCATTTTATTTTATTATAATGGAGAAGTGAGATGAGATGAGATGAGATGAGAAGAGAAGAGAAGGTGATAAATATGAGAATGCTGCTTTCCCTATGATGTTGACGCGTCAAGAGCGGGATGTGGCCTTGATGTGCCACGCGGGTCCACCATGCATGGGCGGAGCCCTTCTCCTCAATTTCTGACCTTTTAAAAAACAGCGCAAAAAGAAAAAACTTAGATTATCTAAATAAAGAAAAACTTAAAGGAATGGCTTGATAATAATATGGAAGAAATAATGGGAAAAAATTTAACTTTCTTAAAAATAGAGTAATTACTCTTACTTGGTTGAAAAAAATATAAGTTTTCAAGGAGATAGGCTTAACTCAGAAGAAAAGTGTTTGCAGTGTTTTTTCAAAATAACACTTAATTTTTAATCATTTTTCTTAATAAAAAGATATTTATGTATTAAATTTAATATTAAAATATCATATATCTATTTTAAAAAATAATTTAAATTTCTCAATAAGTAAAAATAAAACAAGCAAAACAAAAATTAACTTGTTGGGAAATTAATTTTTCAAAAAATATATAATTGCCGAATGTTACTTTTTCCGGAATAGCAAATGAGCCCTAAATGGAAAAAAAATAAAATATTTAATGTAGGTTATCATATTTTATTTCAATTTAAAACTGCTGAATGTGAATTTTGTATTTTATTGTAGATATTTTAAAGATAAGATATTTCATTCAATTCAATAATGTGGAGAGATGAATAATGGAGAAGGGGAAAAAATAATGGAGGGATGACGCTGACGGGAATGGAGGGAGAGGGGGTAGTGGTGGGTTGATGGGGGAGGGGGTGTTAGGGTTGAAGAGAGCGAGGAGGTTCGCCTCCCCTTTGCCGACAGCTTCAAAGGGGGGGCCCGTTCTCTTGTCTTACTCGCGTCACCTTTCGTACCCCCTAACGCCCCTCTTTTTTATAGCTTCTGGACCCCCCACTACCCACTTGATATATTTCCCCAAACTAAAATTACAATTAAGTGCCTGTATTCTCCAAAATTTGAGTTACAATTCTTTTTAATTTAAATCATTATCAATTGATGTTGGTTTATTTTTTGGAAAAAGACATAAAATAAAAGGTCTTAGGAAGACCGTGCCCGTGCCCGTGCCCGTTTGTTACCACATTACAAACCTGGTTTGAGCGCGAGCGCCCATTTAAATTTCAATTAGTTAATACTGAGTTTTGAAAAAATTGGTTTTATAATATAGTTATGATAAAAATTAATTTTAGACTAATGTGTTTATATTTAGATAATTTATTTGAAAATTGATTTTGATAAAACTCATAATTTTCCTCTAAATTGAGTTTAAACTCTATCCTATGATTAATTTAATTTACTTGGACTAAAATTTAATCTACATTTATTTAATTGAGAACATAATATATCTGATATAATATTTTTTATAGGTCATAATCTATAAAAATTAAAATTTTGAAGGGATATTTTAGTTAATAGATAGGATAAAATTTATGAAAATATTATTTTCCTAATTTTTCTATTTTTTCTAATTTTTATTGATCTATTTTTATCTGTCTTGAAAATAAATATAAAAAAAAATGAATAACCAAATTGAAAAGCAGCAAATGTATTACTTAACTCCGTTTTCACCCAAATTCACGGCAGCAACACAACTGATTTGAATACCCAAACATCAATAAAAAATTGGGAGAATTGGTTTGCGACTAGAACGTGGTTTCTGAAGAAGAACCAAACGGAGCCTTAATTAAAAATAAGTTCACGGCCCTTTGGTTGATATTTTTCAAATAAAAGTCATAATTTTTTAATAAAATGTGTTTTGTCAAATATAAACTATTTTTTTAAAATTAAAACTGGATTAAATTATAATTTAAAAAAATGAAGAAGATAGTTACTTTTCCTTTTTTGAAATTATAATTTTTCTTTTTCAAAATTATGATTTTGGAAAAGGACGTGAAAAGTGACTTTATATCATATATTTAAAAGTACTTTTAACTGTTATCATTCAAACAGATTTTTTGACATACTATAATTTTATAAAAAAAAATATCCAAACATAATAGCTTATAACAAAACTTACTTTTACTAAATTTTATTTTTACAAACTTCATTTGTTCTAACTTATTTTTATAAAATGAAAAATCAAATGGACCCTTTGTAGAATTAGTTTAATAACGTGATTATAATAAAAATTAATTTTGTACTGACATATTTATATTTAGATGATTTACTTAAAAATTATTTATGATAAAATTGATTATATTTGAATGATTTTAATAAAATATAGTTTTATATGTGTGTGCGTGACGTAATTTTGTGATTTAATTATAATTAAAGAAATAATTAAGAATTAGCCCATATTTCAACAAAATTGTTAAAGAGCTATTGGGATTTATTTTCTAATATTTTATTTCTCTTATTTTTAATATTTTTTTATAAGTTATTATTCATAGATATCAAAATTTTAAAAAAATATTTTATTTATTAAATTTGAGAAATTTTATAAAAATTTTATTTTTTTAATTTTTTTATTTTTATTTATTCATTTATATTTATATTTATTTTTATTGTTCCACTTCTTACCAGTTGCACCATTTTCCAGCACGCCACCATCATCTCACTTTTTCTTTTCACTTCACTTTTTTCCTGACTAGGTTCCTACCATTTTCAATATCCTCCCATTCACATCAAAGTCAAGTGGCGGCCTCCTGTCTCTCCATCGTCTTCCACAATTTTCCAGCGAGCTGCTCCTCACCCACACCATTCCTGTCCCATCCTCGGCCTTCCCTATCGTCCTTTAACGTATTTTGTGTCACTTCCTCCGTCTAACATCTATTAAGGCTCTGTTTGGTTGGGGTTTTTTGAGGGGGAGGGGGAGGGAAGGGAGGGGATTTAATCCCCTCCCCTTGTTTAGATCTATTTTTTGGAGGGGATTGGAGGGGATTTAATTCCGCCCAATCCCCTCCCCCATCCCTTTTTCATTCCCCTCCAATTTGGGGTTTTTAGGAGGGGATTAAGTTTTATTACTCAATCCCCTCCAATCCCTTCCTGAACCAAACAATGTTTCATTAAAATCCCTTCAATCCCCTCCCCTCGAATTCCACCAAACAAGGGAATTTTAAAATCTCTTCAATCACTTTCCCTCCAATCCTCTCCATTAAAATCCCTCTCCTCCCTTCTCCTCGGTTGAACCAAACAAACCCTAAGGCAATATAGCTAAGCAATCTCGGAGTTGCTTCTTATGCAATGGAGTTCCAACATGCCGCATTTTATTAGCCAAACAGACCTTTTAGAAAGAAAAAAAAAACTTGGTTTGTGGCTGAATTTTGGTTTCAAACTGAAAACTAAACAGGCTCCAAATTATCAGAACTTATGTTTTTTTCAAAAATTAGTATATATATTTTTTAAATATCTTAAATTAAGATAATTAATTAATTTTAACTTTCATTTTTAATTTACATAATGATTTGGTTAAAAAATGTTATAGTATTAAGTACCAAGGGAGTAATGAATTCAAATTTATTCATATTTTACATAAAAGTCAGTTTTTTTTAACATTATTTTTCACTATTGTTTATTTACTATTTTTAACCAATTTTTTATTTACTTTTTGAAATAAATATTACCACAAAAATATTTGAACATTATATATATATATGTACAAGAAAGAACTTGGATTATGTAATATAAGATTTAAACAAAACATGTCTATGCATTTGCATAAAATCTGCATTGATCCGTGCAGTTTGTGATTTATAAATAATGAGATTTATTATTTATTTTATATGATATATATATATATTAATTTATAGCAACCAACTGCATTTCATTTGTCAAACCCCATTCAAAAGCATAAGAAATATTTCTAGGTTTAAGAAAAATAAAGAGCGATATAGTAAGATATAAAAAATCCAGCATCAGTTCATGTTTCCAACTTTACCGGTGTGCTGGTGGTAAAAAAAAAAAAACTCCACTGGCGGTGTGCTAATCCTTTAAATTTGAGTTTTGTTAATGATGAAAAAGAGCTCAACTAAAAAAATAAAAACTAAAAAGTAAAGTAAAAAAACCAATTGTTTCATGCCACTTCAGACAAAAAAAATTTAGAAGATCCTGGTCACATCCCCATTTTTCATATAGGGATATTATGACTAGATAATATTATAAATGATATTATTTTATTTTGGATTAATTTATGATGATTGAAAAAATCTGGATATTTAATTAAATTAACTTAAGGCCCAACACATCCTAAAATATAAAAAAGAACTTAAAAAAGGTAAAATATATTATTTACAATAAGAAAAAGAAAATAATATTTTAAATACTCTGGTACAAGTTAAGAGTATAAGTGATACTGATTATGTGGACTCTGAGAGGAAAAAGTATAAATTCGATAAAAG
Source organism: Adenanthera pavonina (assembly GCA_026686845.1). Lineage (NCBI taxonomy): Eukaryota > Viridiplantae > Streptophyta > Magnoliopsida > Fabales > Fabaceae > Adenanthera > Adenanthera pavonina. The sequence goes on from JAIVEN010000003.1 coordinate 5,503,217, forward strand.
GTAGGTCCCACATAAATAATAAATGTCGGAAGAGATAAATAGTTAAAAAAAGTAAGTAAGATGGGTGGACCTTACATGAAAAAATAAAAGAGAAAAATAATTGATCTCCTATATAAAGTAAATAGGAGGGACATTGATAATAATAGAAAATCCGGTTAAAAAAGTATTCAAAGCAGAACCAAATTTATTTACAAATGTAAAAAGTACATTATCTACTTTTTTTTATTTAACGTAAAGTATGGAGGAAAAAGTTGGACATTTTTACTATTCTCTACTCTCTCACATGCCCAAAAATATCTAGGTGTATAATGGGTAATTGGTATATTAAATATGAGAAAAATTGTGAACTCTCGGATTAAATCTTGATCTGACGATCCATAATTATCAGACTATCCTATAAATACCCCTTCCCTTCCTCATTTTCACACACATTCACGCAAGAAAAGAAAGAGGGAGGCGCGGGAGAAGAGGGAGAAAAAGAAGAAAAATGAAGAGAAAGGTAAGTATTTTATCCAAATTTCTTCTAAGATTTTTTCTTTATTTATTTAGTTTAAAGATTAGTTAGAGTTTAAGTTATTTTTTTTCTCCCTCTTATTCCTCTATTTTGGATCAAAATATGATTTTAAGGAAAGATTTTATAGTTTATGGTTGAGTTAAATTTATATGATAATGTTAAATTATTAAGTAAGGTTTAATAATACTTTAGGTTTTAATCAAGTTAAGAAAGTAATGTAAAGTTAAGTGAAAGTAAAATTAAAAAAAAAAAGCTAGTAAAGCTCTAAGGTAGTATTTTATCCTTACTTAATATTATTACATATAAATGTTTTATATATTATAATGATTTATAAATGATGTCATGTTGCTGTTATGAATATTTTCCTATGATTGGTGGTTGTTTTATGTTAAAGGCTAAGCCCCGAGATACCCATTTATTAAGTCATTATACTACCGAAATTTCGTTAGATAACATGAAAATTTTGATAATTTAATAAAAGTATGTTATGTTTTCAAATGTTTTTGTGATGACATGATGGCATGGGCAAGTTGAGTACTGAGATTTTTCCAATCTCACCCCATTGTTAACCAATGTTAGGGTCAAATCATGACAAATGGAAGCATGTAGCGCATGACGAATAATGATGATAGAACCTTGCTAAAAGTTGTTAATATTCTGTTTATGTACTGTCTATTTTTTGTTACTGTATAAATTTGTATATATCTCCAAAAATTCATTGGTCTATATGTATAGATAGATCTATGTCTTAGGAATAAAATAACACTGGTTTGACAATATTTAGAGCTATATAATCTTATTTATTCCTATCAAATCTACTCCAGTAGACATTATTTTTGACCTCTGATGACATATATTGATTCTCTTACCCGTAGGAGTAGAACAAATGTATGAAAAAAATATGGTTAGAAAGTAGACAAGTAAAGCTTTCCAATAATGCTAAGTATGCACCAAATGGCTCTATATATTAAGAAAAATGAATTTTCAAAATTAAGGTTCAGCTTTCGGACATATATAGGGATGCGGAAATGAACAATCATATATATATAATAAACTGTACTAATTGGTGCGTTCATTTCTCGGTTTCTGATTTTTCCCTGAAAATTCAAGATGTGCACAATTTTTAGACACTTGAACCACTAAGAAATTATTTTTATACATTTAATTATGATTTTTTAAAAATCACTGTGTAGTGAACTAAAAAGCTGCGGTCAATAGTTTTAAGAAGTTTTAAAGTTTTAATTGGTACAAGTTTTCTAAAACTGTTTTATTATATTAAAACCAAACAATTTTCATGGGAAAAGCTTAAAAATGTAAGGTATAACATTTTTTGTATCAGAGCAGAGATTCGGGCAATCTTTACAATTGGAAAGCTATGTCTACTCTTTAAGTAATAGTTTCCCTTTGGATATCAAGCATATTAAGAGATCTACATTATTCCTTATAAAAGTATCGCCTAAGAATATTCTAGTGGCATATGAGATTAGTCTAGAGAATAACTTGAGATAGTTGTTGTATTAGATGAGAGGTCATTTTATAAATTTATTTTCCCTTAAGTTATAAAATTTTTCAGAGTTGGATCGTAGTAGATCCTAGTAGTAAAGTATGATTGCAATAAATCCCAAGTCTAGTAGAAGATCCTATTAGGGCTTAGAGATCACAGTAGATCTCATGGTCGCAGTAAATCAAGTGGGAGGTTGCAGTAGACTTCTAGAAAGAATTAGATGATAAAGGAAAGATTACTGAGCCCTATAATTATGATAATACTCTGAGAGACAATGATTTAAGATAAATTTAAAGTGAATTAATTGTAAATGTTAGACCCTCATTAATTTGGTAGTTAGTACCCTCATTTTTTTTTAGCTCATCTCCAAATTTTAAAGTTATTTTATTTTATGAATGATACCTACATTTTTTTAAGAAAAGTAACAGTTATAAAATTATTTTTATTTTACATATAATAAGATAAAAATATATTATAAATATAATAATAAAATTAAATTAAATTTAAATCATTCAATTTTAAACTAGATAGTATAGATCTATAATGCGTGTTCGGTGATAAGTACTGAATGTAAATTCAATTTTTTATAAGTAAATAGTGATTATCGGCTATCAATCATTTAAATTTTAATTATCAGAGTAATTAATCTTTTGAATGAGAACTAGTTGATATATTTAAATGCAATTGATCTGAAGTTTTTTCTTGTTATTTAAGTGGTAACTTCAAAAGTTAATAAATGTTTTAATAATGCAATACAATACAAGCTGCCGACATAAAACAATTAGAGGTTCATTAATCCTCTATCAGGAGATATTAAAAAAAAACAAAGGACATAACAGTGTTTTTTTAAGTGTATGGTAGTTTTTCTTTTTTACGGTCACTGCAGTGAAAAGAAAGGAAAACATTTAATAATTAATAATATAAAAATATTTCTTAACAAAATTCAATTGGTGACATATTTAAGGTGAATTACTACCTCGTATAAATCTTGTATATATATATATACATATATATATATATATATAAAGTTTGATGAAATTGGAAGAAATCTAAAGTACCACATCATCAAGAAATTTTAGATTGTCACATTAGTAAAGAATTCTTATTAGGTGAAAAGTGATCTATATAATGTAGTATTTATGGTTCTTAAAAAATTTATAAATTAATAATTTAAATTTGACTATCTAATTATGGGTAAATTAATTTATGTGAAAATTGACATATAGTGATTGACATTTCCGGTCTTTAATATGAGTCACCTTCAATTAACTCATCAAAATAAAAAAAAATTGGTTACAACATTAAAATTATCTTAAAATTAATATGATTCTTATCTTTATCCATAATAAATACCACAAATTAAAAATCTACACATTCTTCCTTATTCATAAATAAGGGTATTTTAAAAATAATATAATTAATACTCCAAAAACTTATGAAATGTGACTTATATTTATAACCACAAAAAGCTTTTAGAACATGACTAATAAAAAAGATTGGAATAAGTATTTGAAAAACTTATTATTATATTATGAATTGTAGATAATGCAAATCATAATCGTTTATTTGCAAAATAGGTGCTTGCATCAATATTCAATTCTGGATCCCAAAACTTATTACCATAAATTAAAATTGCATCTAATTTCACTATTTTTGCAACAATTTGAAATTATTATATTTATTTGCAATTATTGCTCAATTAATTCAATTTAGTTAAATAATTAAATTAAATGTTACATTATCTATTTCACTCTATAAATGCCGTTGATAGAAGCTTGTACAATACTCATATCCAATATTAGCCATTCAATTGATCCATTGAGGAAATTTTCTGTGTTTTTCCATCAATATGGTTTAGTCATTTATTCAATCAATCTATATATTTTCATCTATTTGTCAGTTTATTCTTATTACAATTGATTACATTATTATCTTTGCCTATTTTGTTCTTCTATCCACTGATTAACAAGATAGTTAATATTTCATAATGTTCATAAATTTTTCATCTGAGCTATTGCTCCAGATTGATGAGATATATGTCATCTTCTTCTTGCCCTTGTCAGCGGCTTTCTTTTCCTTTCTTTGCTTCTTTAGAAATTGTGGACAATCCCATTTGATATACCCTTACTTTTTGCATTCATAGTATGTGACAGACTTTTTGCTTTCTTTCTTGTTGTCTCCAACTGCTTCTTTCTTGAAAAATCATTATTTTTTTTTCTTATTATAGAACCTTCCGATTTTTCTGACCATCATAGCCAGAGTCTCTTCATCTAATTCTTCACCATCATCAAATTCCTCTTCCTTTTCTTCTGTAGCTTTTAAAGCAAGGATCTTCTTCTTCTTGTCTTGACCCGCTTCCTTGAGAACTTTCATTTTTCCCTCATACTCTTCAAGACTACCAAAGAGTACTGTGACAGAAGCCATTGACTCTCCTCTGGCTTCTTTTATTGTTGTTACTTTAGGTTGTTATTCCAAAGGAAGAGCTCTAAGGATTTTTCTGACTTTGTCTGGCTGAGTAAACTCCTTGCCAAGACTCTTCAGTTGATTTACACTGAGGGTGAATCTCTTTCGTAGCTCTTTAATCCTCACACATCCCATCATTCTAAAACTTTCATATTCACCAATGCAGGAGTTCAATTTGTTCTCCCTTACTCCAGTGGTTTCTTCGTAAGCGATTTCTAAAGTGTCCTACATACCCTTGACTATGGAACATTATGTCACCCTATAGAATTTGTCCTGGTTTAATACACTGACTAGGTAGTGTTTTGCCTTAAATTTCAGCAGGACTCTTCTTTTATCTTTTTCATTCCACTCGTCTTCTGACTTCTCCTTGTATTTGTTAGCTAAGCTGGCTTCCCAAGAGGGGGGTGAATTGGGAATATTAAAATTTTTCTGCAAAGGCAAACAACAATAATGATACAAACGAGATAATAGAAAACAGAGTATAAGCAATAAAAGGAAAGAGGAAGAAGACTCAGCAGTTTATCATGGTTCGGTCTAATCCTCATAACCTACGTTCAGTCCCCAAGCCACTACTCAGGATTTTTCCACTATCTCTTGCAAGATTTCAATGGGTTCTTACAAAAACCGCAGTACACAAACAGTTCAAGCGTTTGAGCTATAACCTACTCTCTCACTCTTCTCACTTAAGAGTAAGTGTATCTCCCTTAGTGTATTCTCACACTAAGAACAATCTACAAGTGTGTAGATATGTACAAATTGTAATCTCTCTCAAAAGAGTGGATATGAAAGTTAAAGTGCAATACATGAACTAAACAGAGGGTAAGTGAGCTTTGAATAAATCAATAAATGAAATACTAAATTTTCAGTGTGTAAATCGTTATTCTCATTACCCAATATCTTAAATAAAGTTTTATTTGTAGTCTTGGGGTAAAACTATCTGTTAGAACCAAAGATTAACCGTTACTCACAATAAAGTAGACGTTCACCTACCGCATTAAATATATCTGATAGAAGTTATGCGGATAACGGGTGACTATTTTCCTCTGTTTTCAACATAGAGCTCTTCGTTATTCGGATAGCCTATCTAGGTTATGCGGATAATAAATTGCCCAGAACGGCTAAGTTTTAGCTCAAAATCATTTTTATGAAAACCACTTAGTTATCAGGATAACATCAAGTTTTTCTCAAAACTGGGCTTTGTCAAAATTGGGTTATCGGGACAGACTCATAAGATTATGTGAACATGGTATTTGCCCAAGAATGGTTCAAGAATTCTGAAATACATGTTATCCGGATAACCTTCCTTGGTTATATGAATAACGTGTTTACCCGAGGAGTCCAAGTGCTCTATGACATTCGTTATGCAGATAACCTCCCTAGGTTATGTGAATATCGAACTATACAGTACCAATTTTCTACACTGTTCACTGTGTTATATGCTAAGTTGCCTACCTTATCAGGATAACCACTTTAACAGACTTGAGAACTTGATTCTCAACCTGTGTTATGTGGATAATTTCAATCTCTTTTCATGAAATCGAAGAATAAACACTGAAAAACCTTTGAGATTGAGTCTTTATCCCCATAACCTTTAATGGTTATGCGTATAAGGTGAACCATTATCTTGAAAACAAAGTAAGCACCTTTGAAAATAGTCTTTGAAATTGATCTTATCCCCATAAGGCAAAGCATTATCGCTAAAAAGCAAATTGATCAACTTAAGATTGGAGTTTTACCCTCATTAGGTAGCTATTTCTTGAAAACCAATTTTGAAATTGTGAGTTAACAGTTAGTCATTCCATTAGTCTCTTATAGTGTTGGATTAATTCATATTCAAAGCTCACTACCTTCTTTTACAAATGAATTCTCTAGGATTGTAAACCAGTTCTTCAGGAAGTTCCAGCTTTATTCTTCACTTCACTTGTATTTCTTTGATATTGAATCTACCAAGCTCACTTTTGGAATCATCAAAATATCTGAATTAAAAGTATTTCCAATCATCTTGCAGCTTCATTGGGATGAAATTTCCCTTTTGGATGACATACCAGATGTCCAGATCAATGGACTGGAGATAGATTTGCATTCTCATCTTCCAGTATCCATAGTGTTATCCACTGAAACCAGGAGGTCTATTTGTGTTGTTTCCCTCTGGCAGAATACTCTCTCCAAAACCAGCCATTAATTTTCCCAGATGGCTAGATCCTTTACTTGGAAAACTGGGCTCTGATACCACTTGTTAGATATGCTAGCTTCCAAAGAGAAGGGGTGAATTGGGAAGATTAAAATTTTCTACAAAAGTGTAACAGAATAGTGAAAGCAAAAGTGACAGTAAAACAGAGTATAAAATATATCCAAGTGAAAAACAAGATAAGGGAAGAGAAGACACAAATATTTATGCTGGTTCAGTCTCTTTCTTTTGACCTACGTCCAATTCTCAAGCTACCACTTGAGATTTTCCACTATCTTACAAGAATTCGGTGGGCTTCATACTATGTCTCAGTACAAATTGATGCTCTATTCCAAGAGCTTATAATCTCACTCTCTGCACTCTAGCTAAGTGCTTCCCAAATCCCATGAGAAATCATCTTACAAGAAAATCTTTCTTCCAGATAAAGATAAGATTGATTACAGTAAATGAACTCTCTAGTTTAGAGTGTGTATTAAAGTTGAAGTACAAGATATGAAGTATGTGAGAGCAAAAGACTTTGACTCAATAAGTTTGCAGAGTTTCAGTATACACAATGTAAAATCGTTACCCACACTTTCAAATGAAGTTCTATTAATAGATTTATGTCTTAAGTATTCGTTAGAAATAAGATTTAGCCATTAGAGAAATTACCCAACGGTTACTCTGTAAAATTATTCATTCACCAACCACATTTAATGCGTCTGATATCTATAGTTTGAATTTTGGGGAGTCAATATGTGAATTTCCCAGAAACCGTAAGTTAAAGACTTTAACGTTAAACTTCGAAGTTCGTCTGTTCTAAAGAAAAATTCAAATTTTCATTTTTTTTGACAAATGTTTCTATATTGGAATATACGAATTTTCAAGTCTAAAATACTTCAGGTAAGTGTGAACAGTTATTTCATATTGCTACAGTACCTTCGAAGTTTAAATTTTGGTGCCCAAAATTCGTCTGTCAGTGAGCAACTCAATATGGTACAAAAGTTCTTCTTTTCGAAATTTAAATTTTCAAATACCAAAGTTCGTCTGTCAGAGAGATTTCTTATCAGATTTAATTCAAAATTCGAATCTATGAAGACTGAAGTTTGTCTGTCAGAAGAGCATTTGAACAGACTTATAAACTATCTTTCTAAAATTTGAATGTTTCAAAATCAAAATTCGTCTGTCAGATGACTAACTTGGAACTCTTTTCAAACTTTACTTTCAGATAAACTATGAAATATCTTCAGACGAATTTTTCATTTTTCATAGTTTGTATTTTACCCGAAATTTGAATTTTGAAAGATGAAATTCGTCTGTCAGAAGGACCTCTTTCAAACTAACATTTTTTTTTTTCAATTTGAAGTTCGAATTTCAGATATCAAAATTCGAATTTTCAAAGTAACATATCAAGTTTAACACTTCAAAATTCATCTGATAGTGAGTTTTTTTCAAATACTTCATGAGTTATTGTAAAAACATATTTTTAAAATATTTGTGTGCAAGATCAAAGCATTTTACTTTTATGAATACAATAAGAAATCCTACTTCTAATCTTAAACTCATTTTTCTTAGATTTCTTCACTTGAGATCTTTTGTACACCTTTGATATCTTCCTTCCAAGCTCTAATTGGTTTGGAATCATCAAAACACTTGATTCAACAGAGCAAAGATTTAGGCAATCTTTACAATTGGAAAGCTATATCTACTCTTTAAGAAATAGTTTCCCCTTTGAATATTAGGCATTTTAAAAGTCCTACATTATTCCTTATAGAAGTATGGCCTGAGAATGTTCTAGTGGTAGTAGAGATAAGTCTAGAGAATAACTTGAGATAGTTGTTGAATTAGAAGAGAGGTCATTCTATAAATTTATTTTCCCTTAGGTTATGAAATCTTTCAGAGTTAGATCATGGTAGATCCTAATAATAAAGTAGGATTGCAATAACTCTTAAGGATCGTAGAAGATCTTACTAGGGCTCAGAGATCATAGTAAATCTCATGATCACAGTTAATCTCCAGAAAGAATGAGATGATTAAGAAAATGTTACTGAGCCCTAGAATTATAATAGTGCTATGAGAGATGATGACTTTAGATAAATTTAAGATGATTTTTACAAACACCCTCATTAATTTGGTAGCTAGTATGAAAGTTTACCTAACGACTTTTCTCAGATTCCAAGCTACTAATTAGAGAAGCTTGATTGTGGGATAAGAAGGATGATATTAAAGGTAGAAGCTAGCTGCCATTTTCTGGTACTAGTTCAACCAGAAAGAAAGCAGGAAAGAAAGATAGTTATACGCTTTAGAAATGTACTTCATGAAAGAAGTAAGAGTAAATAAAGGCTGGCAAAAGTTAAAGGAAAATGAAAACCTAAGTAAGTAAAAAGTAATAATGACCATGAAAGTGAAGTATCCCACGTATGAAGAAAAGTTAGATCAGTGGCATAATTTTCTAAATGATAGTGGCCATTGAAAAACAAGAGGTAATTAGAAAGAAGAAGTAAACATGAGAAGGATAATGGGTAAACTCATGCATGGCACAAAGGGAATACGGTCAGATAAAGATTTAATGCCTTAAGAAAGTAACTTATTATAAAAGAAGTTACAGTATTGTCACACTCCATGATAGTAATGACAAGATAATACATAAAATATGCCAGAAAAAGAATAACCATTGAATGTAATCAATTTGGGTTCAGAATATGAGATATGTTAATGGGTACAAAAGGAACGAATTACGAGCCTAGGGGATTTAGGAACTGTGGTGAGCAATTAGGGGATTGTGAAACCTTAAATAGTTTGCTGCTAGACTCAGTATGAATTCTAGTTGTAGAAGGAAAATTCTTGGCCAAAAGATCTCATAAGAAAGTATAAAAAAATCCTCCAAAAGATAAATGCGGGCGAAGTAAGACAAAAAGAAGGTGGTTTTGGGTCTTAAAACCTGATTAAGCAACAAATGATAGTGAGATTAGTACAAAGGTGGGATTCTAACTGTGTTAGCAAAAACTATATAAAAGGGTTGAGGAAGTTCCCTTACATTGTCAAAACACCATGAACTCCTTTTTTTTCTTATATATATGACCACCAAAAGGAAGAAATTTTCCCTTATAAATAGAATCGTAAGGAGTATTATATTACTATCTGTCATATATAAATAATTAATTATCAATAAAGTATATGATTGGCTTTCTATTTTGCTTGCAATACACAATTTTTTATTTAATTCCTTTGCCCTTCCATATTCAACTAAAAGAAATCGTTAAACTAGAATTCTTATTATAATTTTCAATAGCAACAATTGATCATGTTTTATTATATTGAATACTCTACACAAACAACATATTCACAATTGGATATTGATTTCTAATTCATTTTATGCGAAATCAAGTTGGTGATCCAAACAAGAAAGACTCACGTGTTTTTGTTGTGAAATGATAATACTTCTTCCAGATCCTTGCTAAAAAAATTTTATGATATGTTACTTTTTCAAAATATTGGTAATATTAAATTTTTGTTTCAAATTTATTCTCATATTTTAACGTATTTTATCAAATAGAGGGAGGAATTGAGAGACAGTAAATAAGATGTGCGTTAAAATTTACTTCCTTAGATTCGAGTATCTTTTAACTAAATTGTAAAGAGCAAAGAAATTGGTTAAAATTAATTAAGGTTAATGAATGTGCAAAAAATTCCAAACATTTTTTAAATTTACCCTTATCTAATTTAGTTCGATGGAAGCCACAAAACTGGAAGCAGGCATGTTACTCATATTTTTATGCATTTGGTGTGACACATTTGGTTTCCTAATACATTAAATGGGAGTATTAATTCAAAGGCATTTAGGGAAGAAAAAAAAATCAATGTACCTTGTGAAATGTTCAAGGTCTTATAATAAAAACATGTAAATCTTTCAGAAGGATTCGTATAATAAAGAACGAAGGGATTAATGAATTAAATTTAGAGTAATATTAGAATGACAAATTAAATTTAGGGTAATTTTCCCAAAATGTGTAAAACATCTAGAAGTGACTTGTATTAAAAACTGAAGGTTATGTCAAAGTTTATGCAATGTTGGACCAATTGTATGTTGCTATATTCCATGTGTGTAGCAAAAAAGGGTCTAAATACCTTAATTCTTGATGTGGATCGGAAGCGAACAAAAACTACTATTAATGTTATGTATAGAAAAATTTTCAATAATTTAGTTTAATTATGTCTTTTTTGTTACTTTATTCATTCATATAATTATATAAAACATATTGAATAATCATAGTATTTCTCTAATTTGAAAGACAGGTAGTAATTTTTTAGAGTGATATTCTGATAAAAAAATACATGAGATTTTAGGAATGTTGAACTTTAATTTTTAATGTGACTTCAAAATTTGCCAATTTAGGATGTATAACTTTGTTGCCTTAGATTTCTTTTGTAACTTTTATTAACTTTGTTTTAAATGTGACTTTTATATTTGTCTATTTTATATTAAACTTTATTACCTTATATCTCTTTTGTGACTTTTATTAACTTTGTTCTTAATGTGATTTCGAGATTTGCCAACTGTATAATGAAGTTTACTTTAGTTTATCTCTTTTTTAAAGAATTATGAAGACTACACTATTTTTTAAAGATTTACTTTTGTCTTTCATCTTACAGTGTTAAAGAATTAAATGGGAGACTCAGACTTCTCTGAAGATGATTTTAATGAAGTTGCAAATGTCTTTACATTAGTTGGACTGTATACGGTAAAACATATATGTAAGGAGCCCTGAAAAACTAGTAAGCATACAGGTCTTTTGTGGGTAAATGAAATTTTACAAGGTCATCTTATTCATTAGTATGAGATGTTTCGTATGGAAAATGATGCATTTTATCAACTTTGCACATAATTGGTAGAAGAACATGCGTTAAAGGAAACGAAGAGAATGAGACTACAAGAAATGCTTGCAATTTTATTGAATGTGATTGGGTATGAGTTGGGAAATAGGATGCTACAAGAGAGATTTAACCACTCAGAAGAGGCTATAAGCAGACATTTGCATCAAGTCTTAGTGACTTATCTTAAACTATCAATGAAATGTATTAAGCCAAAAGATAATAGATTTCGTGGTGTGCCAAAAAAAATATGACATGATAAGCGATATTGGTTGTTTTTCAAGAATACTAAGAAGCTATTGATGGTATCCATATCCCATGTGTTGTTAATCTTAGTGAACAATTGAGATTTATTGAAAGAAAATGATTTCCAACACAAAATGTAATGGTTATATGTGATTAGTACATGTGCTTTACTTTTGTATTGGCTGGACAAGAAGACACCACACTTGATGCTTGTGTTTTTTACAATGCCCTCATAAATGCTTCCATGAATTTTCGACACTTACCTCTCGATATGTTTCTTATTCATACCTTTATTTATTGTTTGAGTTGCAATTACAAATAATTGACAATACTTTTATTGATTATTAGGAAAATATTATTTGGTGGATGCTGGTTATCCAACACTAATTGGATATCTTGGTCTATATAAACGTAAACACTACCACCTTCCATATTTTTTACGTTTATCTAGATATGCGAACAACAATGAATGATTAAATTATTATCATTTAAGTTTTAGATGCATAGTAGAAAGGACTTTTGGAGTTTGAAATGACAGATTTCCAATTTTATATCGAATGCCTAACTTTAAATTTCAAATACAAGTTCAGATAGTATGTGCAACAATAACTATGCATAACTTCACTAGAAGGAATTCTTGAACTGATTCTGAAGTCTTACAGTTTGAAACTGAAAATATGGTTGAACATGAAGATGGTAATCATGGTGATGAGTATCAACCCTTAATCGCAAGTTAACTATGACATCTTCAAGAGAAATGAATTAAATTCATGATTCAACTAGAAATCAAATTGTACAATATTTATAGAACAATTAGTTTTGTACTATTTTTTTTAAATATTGAATTTATGCATTTTCAATGTTTTATATAGCATATATAAAACCATTAGTCATGTAATATTTTCATATTATTTATAAAATAGAATTTTAATAAAAAATAATTAAATTTTAATTCATTTACATAATATTATTAGGTGTAAATGATTTATTTAAAAAATAAAATTATTTAAGACCAGGGTCATTTTAGACATTTTAAATGATTATTTATCTAAAAGTGATTCTGATCAAATTATTCAAACATAATCAATTATGAAAAATCACTTATTAGATTAAAATATCTAGACATAAATCACTTTTTATATAATTACTTATCATAATTAATTAAAAAAAATTATTAATTTTTATAATCAATTATAAGTAAACTAATTCAAATACCCATAGAATACCTGATCAACTTATGGCTGGCAGGATTGATTAATTGTAACTCGGGAGGGAATCGGATGTTATGCTTTGTGCAACGAGGGAGGAGAAAACATCAGATCAAACATATTGTGGGTATTGGTTACCAATCATTATTGTTTCAGGGCTTTAGGTTTCTGAGCGTGGCAACCTACTTGATACTACTATTGCTGGGGAAAGAGCTGGTCAAGATTCTCAGTAAATATACGTATAATATTGGTAAACACTAGACAAGCACACGTAATTAATAGTACTATGGGATAGGAATAGTAGCTAGGAGCAACCAAATGAAATGCGGCTTCAGCCTCCCTGACACTTGTGCATGTCTTTGACTAACCGCACAACACTCCCCCTATCTATTCTGTGACTACTCCTACTTCTGTTTAACAATAAAAAGGAGAGAACTCCATTGGAAGTTGGAACCCCAACCAAACATAATGATTTTACAAGCATTAGGCCTCACGTGACTCTCTTCCTTTCCTTATACTCCTTTTTTTATTTAATTTAGTATTTCTTTGCTTTTCAATTACTAATAATAATAGTTATACTTACCATCCATGAGTGACGAGTTTAGATTTATCCAAAACGACACATCATTATACATTTCGTGTTTCTCTGCAACTCTTGAGAGTTTCAGGAACGGACACTGAAAAAAAAAAAACAGAGTTTCAGGAACGGAAATTGAAAAAAAAAAAAGACATATTTTGTGTCCGTTTAATTTATTTTTTTATAAAAATATTTTTAGAATAATTACAATTTATAAAAATGAAGTTTGGATAAAAGTAAAAAAATTTACTAAAAAATTATTTAAATAAAAAATAATAATAATTAAAAAATATAGTTTAATTTATAAAAATACAAACCAAACAAATTCTTCGTCTTTCTGCTCATCAGGAACGGAAACTCAAAAAAAAACAAGAAGACTCCTGTGAGTTTCCAATCGATTACAGATAATTAATAAAATACAGCGCAGATGTTCACCTCGACATATACTCTCTCCCACCTCATATATAAGTTTTTTTTATAAAATATATGCATATTAATAAAAGTCTTTTTAATATTTGAAAAATTTTAAGAAGGAACCAAAATTTTTATTATTATGCCCATTAAATGTAGGGACTAGAAAATAATAATAGAAATAAAAATAAAAAAATTATACATAACACTTTATAATATTGATAAAAAATTTGTCCTACAAATCACTTTGTACATGGTACATGAGGAAGTATACATATAGTATAATATAACGCGTAGTAGCAGTAGTTTGTAAGGGGTTTTGCATCATAGTGTACTAACCAGTGAAAAATGAAAACGTCACCATCGAGCTATGGGATGGAGCAGGTTACATTACATAGGGTTATTTTAAGCAACCTCGTTTCAAATAAGGAAGTCAAAATCAAAATATTTAATTAATATTATTTTAAAATCAAAATATTTTAAAATAATAAAATGAGATTATAATTTTAAATTAATTAAAATTTTAAGTAAAAAATGATTTAAATGTTCTTATTAAAATGTTTGGCACTCAACTTTTACTTTTTATTACTTATATTATATGATTTAACACTTAACCTTTTTAGTTTTACATTGAACACGTTATAGTCTCAAAAAAATTCAATTGAGGAGTTCAACATAAAATCGAGAAAACTCAATATTAAATTATGAAATTTGTATAGTAAATCACGGGAGTTTGACTATAAAATTCTGAAACTGATCAGTTAAATTTTTTTATGATCATAATGTGTCAAGTGTAAAATCGGGAAAACTCAATATCAAATCATGGAATATGAGTAGTAAATTGTGAGAATTAAATGTCAAACTTTGGGACTGATTAGTTAAATTTTTTTGTAATCATAATGCGTTCAGTATAAAAGAGGAAAAATTTAGTGTCAAATATTAGAAACTGAGTAGTAAATTGTAGGAGTTGGGTGTCAAATTCAGAGGCTGATTAATTGAAACCTTTTATAATAATAATGTATCTAATATAAAATTGAGAAAGTACAATATCAAATTATAGAATCTGAATAATAAATATTAAGGGCTGAGTGTTAAATTAAAAATAAAGATATTTAGATAATTTTTTATTTAAAATTTTAATTAATTTAAGACTAAGCTCAATTTCCATCCTTTTGAAATATTTTGATTCTAACTAAATATTATAATCCTAAAATGTTATTTTTCAATAAAGAAGAGAGAAAAATAAAGAACGGGAATCGATGGAAGGGGCATCATTTGAAAAAAAGAAAAACAAAAGCAAGGCATCAGGCACGGGGGTGTTGATAGGGTTGATAAATTCAAAGTGGGTGTTGATAGGGTTGTGTGTAATCCCAAAGGCATGTCTTATTAGCTTTTGATTCTTTTGGTCAAAATTAATTAAACAAACTGAGGGATGCGATTCGACGCGATGCTATCACATCCATATGCTCTCCCTTCGGTTGTCCCTTCACAAGTAAGAACCTACTGCCCTCCAACCTTATGCCCCTACCTACCTAGCCCGGCAACCCCAACTTTCCTACGGCCAAGATCCAAAAAATTGGATCAAGCATTAGACGCGTGAAGATACTGATTCCAAATTTAATAAATTAATTATGATTTAATTAAAATTAAATTAATTGTAATAAATTTAATAATTTTTTAATTTTATATATTATATAAAAAATAAAAAATATTATTAATAAGTTTCATAATCTAATATTAAAATCTAAATAAGTTAATATTTACGTGAAAGTATATATTTTGAAATAGATTTTATTTTAATTTTTTAACTTTTAAAAGTTTTATTATAATCTTTTAATTTTAAAGATGCGATCAAAAGATTCATAAATTTAACATTGTTAAACAAATTAATAAAAAATTTATTTAAATTCATCTAATTACTATTATTATATATTAATTATAAAATAATTATAATTATTATTTTTTAGGCTCAAAATAAATAATTAGTACCTTAAAAAAATAAAAAAGTTAAAAAATATATTAATTCAAGGCATTAAAAATTATAATCTTAGAATAAATTATTTTTAAAATATTGTAGTAAAATGTTTAAAATTATTATATTAAAATAAATAATTTTTATTTATTTAGGACAAGTTGACAAGTTAAAAAATTTAACTTGAGAATATAAAATATAAAAAATAAATATTTATTTTTTATAATAAAAATATGTTAATGTCTTAAAATAAATATTTAAAACCTAAAAATAAAAATATTTATTTTGTTAACATATTTTTAAAGTAGTAAATATTTAAGCCTTAAAATTATTTTTGTTATAATTTTTATATTAATTAATACATAATAATATTAATGATGTCACTTTTAAATAGGTAAATTATCATTTTTTATTAGTTTATTTAACAGTGTTAAGAATTATGAAGTCTTTGGTTACATGTTAATAGATAAAGGATTAATATGAAACATAATAAAATTAAAGGATTAAAATGAAACTTATCTCAAAATTAAATGATAAAAAGTATACTTTAGTCTCATATTTATTTGTAAATATATTTTGAATTTAAAATAGTCAATTAATATTTTTGTTCATATTATTTATTAAGTAAATTTATCATTATTAATAATTATGTATCATAATAATGTTTATACAATATTATAATATAAAAAAATTATATAAAAATAATGTTATTTAATACTAAAAATAATATTATTTTTTTTAAATAAAAAATTTTAAAAAAAATTAAAAATAAACCAATTTGACCGATTCAGCATCGGTTTAACCTGTTTTCCTTTAGTTATCACCAAGTCTGGAAATAAATAGTTGAGATTTATGATAGGACTGAATCTAATACCGATAACTAGTCGAACCAGTCAAACTAGCCGATACAGTCCTTTTTTTTTTTAACATTGCTTACCACTTTCATCTCTCTATCCATTATACTTGATGTCATCACATCTCATTGCTATCCCCCTATTGCAGTCCTCTATCTACGTTGGACAAATTGTATTTTTAAGTCCTGATAGAACTTTATTTTCTACAATTTTTTTTAAATCTATTAATCAAATATATTAGATTCATGTAATATATAATCAATCTATTCTTCCCTAATAGAATGCCACTGACATGGTGAAAAATAACAGTAGAACCCGATTTAGAAGATTATTAATCTTACCTCTTATGCATTTTTTGGGAGATATTCTGGAGTTTTCTCACCTTAGATGATCCAGTCTGTTTTTAGGTAGTTCTGCTTCATTTGAACAAAAATCAAAATAAAATAAAATAAAAGAAGCGGTGGGTAAGAAATATAAGACATGTTTGACAATATTTTCTGTTTTATTATTTTTAAAAATTGAGAATAAGTTTGGAAAATAAAAAAATAAAAAAATTTATTTAAATAATTATTCTCAAAATCATAAATAGTGAATGATAGATAAGTTATTCAAAATTTATAACTTTACCATTAATGAGACGGGTGTTTTTTATTTTTTATTGTATTTTACAGAACAAAAACTATAAAACACCTTAAAGTTGTTCTGAGTTTTATATTCTTTTGTTATTTTATTTCTTAAAATAGTTTATAAAAAATAGTTTTATTAAATAAGTTTTTTTATTTTTCTATTTTTAAAAATAAAAAAAATTATTTTTAAAAACAAAACCAAACATGCTGGTGTAGACGGCGAAGCTGTGGGAGCTTAATAGCAATCAGTACACAAATGATCAGTGCTACCAGGACAGCATGTACTCCTCCTCCTCGCTTGCGCTAACAATCAGGAAATCAACATGTACTACGTAATATACTTGACCATAGCTTCCATCAATACATAGCTAAACCAACTCTGTATATACTTGTATTAGTTCCCAACGTTATAACTGTTCAATATAGCTAGCCACCTCTATTGTGTTAGTCATCAACGTTATCACTGTTATATCTTCTGTTTAGATTCCATACAAAATAAAAGTCCTTTTTTTTTCTTGATTGTATATCAAAAGTATTCTCTAACTCTTAATCTAAAACTAATTTATTTAGACGGATAAAAATAACTAAAAATAAATTTTATTTCTTTCAATAAGTTATTTTCTATATATACATTTAAAAATCAAATATTTGAGAGACTTAACTATTTACTATCTATGTTGAATCTTTTTGGATATTGTCCTAGTTTTAGTTTTTATTTTCCTTTAAGTATGGAACTAGCATGCATTTTTTTCCTTAAAAATAATGGGTTATGTTCCTTTTATCTGAATTAAACATATTATTATTTAAAAAAAACACACACACACACAGATGGAGGAAAGCACACCCCTGGGCTTATGAAAGATGCACTTTCAGCCGGCTGTGGTATCCGACCCAAGCTGATGCATTTTTATTCTGTTTGATGCTACCAATTTGAGTTTCTCCACCGAATCTGCAGCTGTCTTTTCCTTTTTTATTTTCTCAAATCTTGAAGTTATTCTTCTTCTAACAGCGATTTGTAGTCTCTGTGTAGAGTGAGCATTATAAAATGGAACAATATATGCCGTCACAATCACATGCGTGTGCTTGTCACGTCCCTCACTACCCTCCCATTCCAAAACTGCATTCCAATTTTTTTTTTCTGATCTTCCTGCGCGCTCCCCTATACTTGAATTACGACCAATATTTCAAACTAATATGCGTAGTGTTAAAAAAAGGATATAAATTAAAAAATAATTAACACTGCGTTCCCTGGTGTATATCATATTTAAACATAGATTGATGCTATCAAGTTGGCGTCTATCTAATAATGCATCGCCAGGTATTGTTATTTAGTATTTGTTAATTACATATTAAACTTGAAAAAGTAGGATTTTGAGCTGTACTCATGCTATCCATTAACATAATTATAAGTCTGTCATCGGGACGACCAAAACCTCAGGAAAAGAAGAAAATGCTTCCCTCTGAGTATTATATGCGTGTGATGTTCTTGTAACAATAAGATGATAAGATAACTTATTTAAATCAATATTATTGGCACTACCCAGATGAGTTTATTTCTTAAACTCCTAAAACATATATTAATTAGCCCTTTGTGACATCATTTTCAATGTTATAAAATCTCATTTACCGCTAATCACCTTCATCTAAATAAGTTAGTAATCACCAAGGCTCGAAGCTCAAAAAAGTTAAGAAAAAAAAGACGTCTCTCGTATTCGTAGCAATCGACTATATATTATACTTCAATTCACTTTAAGGAGGGTTATTAGCATATGATTCTACGCGAATAAAAATGGAATAGAGGTGGATTATGTATAGGTCCAATATAATTTCTTGAGTCAGACGTTTCTCATAACCATCAACATGGATTATTCAAAACCCTATGTCACATGCAGAGAATTAAATTAAACTCCGGAACGTATAAAATATTGAGTAGATAATTGATTTAATGGTGATTCTTATATGCATGTTCACCTATCCTCGAAATTTAATATATTTCAGGAGGAGGGTGCGATTACCGAATATTCGCACGGCACTAGACCAAGTATTATTTTATTAACAAGACGCCTCCCAGCATGTGAGGAAATCTTGGGATTGAGCCCTGCTTTACACCCACACCCACACATATATATAATTTACTATACTTCCCCTTACCCCTTTGATTTCTTCAGAGATGATTTTTTTTTTCAACCCACGGAATTTTTTTCTTAAATATTCACGTATATACATAATATATACAGGAATTCAAGATAGTTCTGGAAGAGTGTTGTAGAAAATAATCAACATTCCACGATTAAAAAATATTATGCCATGAATGGGATCTCTTAGGAGTTTAACTGCTGCTGTACTCAGGATAAAGGAGTTTAATCGAATAATCTAATTCCTATGGCCCGAGGGTGGTGAGTGGTGACTCACTTGTAGTTTCATAATTTTCACTCTCTTTAACTATCTAGTGTCTGAAAAAGAAAATGAAATCAATAAATATATCATATAACATAATTAAAAGGAAAAAAAGCTTATAAAATTACTACAAGAACGTCAATATTAATAAAGTCATGGGGGCGTTGGACGTTGGTCCAGAAAATTTTTAGAATGATCATCAAAAGCTATATTCATATAATGTCCTGTGTTCTATCGCTGGTAGAGATTTTGTTTCTTTCTATTTTTGTGGCTCAAAGTTAGTCCAGAACGGGTATTCAAAAGTGGATTATATCATTGGATCCAAATAGTTTTGTTCGGCATTTTGTTTTTCCGGGTTTCGGAACAGCTATGAGATGATACCTGGTACGACCCCAAATTCATCAAAACTATATGGACCCAACAAAATAATGGAGGGCCAATAAACGTTCTAGAAATTGTAATAGAGTAAAATCACCCGGCCCGTCTACGTCCTGTACAGTTCGTTGGTCAGGTCAACGTTTCTTTTATTTTAAATCTTGATAGACAAATTTCACAAAAAAAAAAATCAATCTTAAGCGACACATTTTATCACAAGGAAATAACTATACACTTTTGCACCGAGTTTGAAGTGAAGCATACTGTGAGCATTATCAAGATATAACTTTCGTTTTGCTTGGGTTCCCTTGAAATTGAGGTTTCTAATTCTACTCTATTTGGGCCTGATCCTGAACATAAGAATTAATTAACGGGCCGAAAGGATTCATTGGGCCCAACAAATAAAGTCCCTAACCTACAAGGAAGTTCGAGTCGAATGTGTAATGACTTTCATAGCGACGAAGTACGTAGGGTTTTAGGGTTTCTGATAGAATTGGGGATTTAGGGATTTTGTACAGTTAGGAAGCGTGGAGATTAATTGAAGATGGATTCTGATCAAGCTAAGCTGTTTGTGGGTGGCATTTCGCGGGACACTACCGAAGATGTTCTGAAAGACCATTTCGCCAAGTACGGCTCTGTTCTGGGTTCCACGATTTCGGTGGACCGCACCACCAGAATTCCCAGAGGCTTTGGCTTCGTGAGGTTCTCCGATGTTTCCGCGGCTGATAAAGCCCTTCAAGACACGCATGTTATACTCGGAAGAACGGTCAGTTTAACTTCACTTTTCTTTGACGGTTCTCGGTTTTGCCCCCTTTTATTGCTTGATGAAAGAATTAAATCTAGGGATAGAAAAAAGAAACTCAAGATTAAATGGCGTTGTCGCCAATGAGTGATGTAGGCCAATAGGGCTTGAGAACTCGGTCATTTATAATCGTTTCGTTATGTTTATGAATGTGTTTCTTTTGGAGTTGTTTGATTTATGACTACTTCTCTGCCCTTGTATAGGTAGAAGTGAAGAAAGCAATACCCAGAAGCGAACAGCAACATCAAAATCTACCCCAGAGTAGAGGGACGAGTAATTGTAGTAATTATGATAGTAACAGTGACCACTTTAGCACTAAAAAGGTTTTCGTTGGGGGCTTATCAGCTGGTATTTCGGAAGACGAGTTTAAGAAATATTTCGAGAGGTTTGGCAGAATAACGGATGTAGTGGTGATGCAGGACAGTATAACTCACCGGCCTAGGGGTTTTGGGTTTATTACTTTTGATTCAGAAGAATCTGTTGAAAGTGTGATGATGAAAAGCTTCCATGACTTGAATGGAAGACAGGTGGAGGTCAAGAGGGCTGTGCCAAAAGACGGGAGCAATGGTTGTGATGGTGTTAATAGAGTGAGATGCAAGAATGGAAGAGGAGCCCCTAAAAATTCCCCTCAGTATCCTAGGTACATCCCCCCTGCGTTTGCACCTCATACCTGGTATGGTGGCGATGGATTATATCTTTATGGATCTAATATGTATGGTTGCTGGTACCCTATGGGGGGGTATGGTTGCAATGGATCTGTAGTTCCATTTGATGTTCCTAGGAACTTATGGTATGGCCCCCTGGTAGCCAGTACTCAGACTTGCCAGGTGCCTTATGCCTCTCCAACTCATGCATATGTGAGTGGTAGGGGTGGACTGGTTGGTACTGAAATTAGGGGGTACAATGGCTTCATGGGATCTGCGGCAAGTTTTAAATTTGATCAGGTTTTTGGTGTCAATGGATTCCTACCAGCTGATGTGACATCATCTTCACTCAAGATTGAAGAATTGAATCAGGAAGTGGAGTCTCTAAGTCTGAAAGGAAACAGTGCTGAAGCTTCTAGGTAACAGACTAAAAGGGTAACTCAGCCTCAACACCTGTAGGTAAATTCTTGCTGACTGTTCCTCACATGGCAATGAAATGTTGGTCTATTCTTTGATAGATGGTAGAAGAGCTAGTCACTCTTCTTCTGGTCTGTATAAATTTGCGAAGCTACCTCATTCTGTGTCATAAATATGTAGTTATTTAGTTATAGCTTTCTGTCATGTCTAGTTGTGGAGTTTTATCAGTAGAGGATTCGGGCTCCTGTAAAATAATGGCATTGGAAATCCTTTCTTCTGTTTTTCTTGTCTATAAATAGGTGCTAATGCTATCTTTGTCTGCTTGCATTATTGAATCGCCCATTTTACTATTGCGTGGTGCATGCCATTGCTTCTGTGGTACTTTTGTACCCTTCATGATTGAAATGCTCTGAGTCCTTTACTGGGCTTCTAAATATTATCTGTTCCCATGTTAGATATCTGAAATATTATCTATTGCATAGGTACTCCTTTTGCAAGGACGTTAATTATATAAATTCATATACTTCGACTTAATCATCCTTCGGATTTTCATTTGCGTTAGGATACAAAAAGCCTCTAAATAACATGTTGGGCGCAATGGTCCGCCCAACCTTACAATTAAGTACATTTTCGAACATTGTTGATTCTGAAATCAAGTGTTCCAAAACGTTCCCAGGGTCAAGCTCATAAGTAGCCACAATTGTAATTTTTGATCTTCTGGTTGATTATACATGTTAGTTGCGTCATTTCTGCGTAATCTAGTGGATTGAAAACTAAGCATTAAATGTCACACACGTAATTTGATATCATGTTGTTGCTTATGCATTTGTTAGTAGCATAATCCATGCATAATCTAGGGGATTTAAACCAAAATAGTATGCTGGCTTGTGAAATATTTACAGTATTATGTGTTGTGCGTGATGCACGCTTGTGAGATTATTATGAGTAATTTTACATCCTTTTTTTAGCCAATTTTCTGATATAGATGTTTTTATTTTTGAGCTATTACAATTTCACAATCGTCTATGGCGACTTTTGAAGCTGCCGCGGATTATTATCGTGTTGCTATTTAGCTTTTATAATTTGGATTGAACTGCAATCGTAGTGCTTGCCAAGGCCCTGACAAGTCATTTGAATTGAAATGTGAGAGATCTTAAAGTGAAAAATGAGTTTGAATGCTCATGCCGCATATCTCTCTTTTGAATGAACTTACCATAAAGAACATAAAATAAAATCCTAATTGTTTAACCATTTCTTAACCCCCCCCCCCAAAAAAAATGTATATATATAATAAGGTTACTTATCTTTCAATTTAGTTTTAGATTATAGTTTTCATTTTAATTTTTAAATATTTTCAATCATGATTAAAATTTAGAAGATATTTGTGAGAGTCAAGCACATTCAAATAACTGTAATATAAAATAAAGTTGATTGTACACTTTGACAAATCCATGTATCTGTGTAATTAGTAGCTGCAAGATTTGGTCTTCATTTGACAAAAAATATCATTTTGATTGCAAAACATAACTGGAATATTGACTTCATTTTAAAATAATCCAATTTGCGATTTTTTTTTTATTCAGAACTAAGTCATTAATTAATTAAAAAACTAAAGACCAATAATTTGTTTTTTGGCCAAAAAAACTAAAGACCAATAATTAAAATTGTAGTAGTTTGACATTTTTCCAAACGACATTTGAATTGTTTAATATTCCCTCTGTTTCAGTTTATAGTGCACTTTTAACTACCACACACGTACCAAGACAATAATTAGTAACCGAAATTTTTTTCCATTATTTCCCAAATTACCCTTATTTAATAATACTTCATACATTAATAAATTACATCCATTCTCTCCTTCATTTTTTTTTTCCGAATTCCCATGAGTCATTGATAATTGTGAAAAGTGAAGTTTTTGAAGAAATTCTCCTTAATTCATTTATGATTTGACCAAACTATTAAAGATTTTTCATTAAATGCATTGATAGTCGTATAATATATAAGCTTATTTATTATGGGCAATACTGTAAAGACAATGAAAAAAACACAATGTAATCCGCGTAATGCACTATATTTTGAAACATGAATTTTTCAGAACAGTGCACTATATAGCGTAACGGAGGAAGTATTTTGTTTATAAATTAGGGAGCCTTTGTGAGAATAAAATAAGCGAAACTTTGTTTATTCGTTACCGAGAATTATATGCACGGAATTTACATGAATGAAACACTGATAAATTAGAAGCACGAGTTTGTTTTAACAAAAATGCGAGAGGAAAAAAATATTATGATACCGTGATTAATAGTAATTTGAAATTTTTTAATTGAGAGGATTCTCATTAAATTTCAAACAATATGAAAGGTAGTATATTAATCTTAATAATTTAGATTTAGTACCTGAATATTTTTATTTATTTTCAAAATGAAAATATTAAAATAAAAATGCTTGAAAGGTTCGGATACTGAGATAAGGCAAATCCAGATTAATGGCCCCAAAAAAAGGCAAAAAAAAAAAGTCCGACATAAAATTGGGCGTTGCTCGTTCGCAATATCGTTGGCTGGAAGACGAACTGGCGCTATAGTGATAGCGAGAGAATGATTCTGATTAGCCAAGCTCCTGGAGGAGCACTGTCTGCCAGATGTTCCCTTACGTCCCCGGCAAAATTCGTCAATGCAAATCCATCGCTCTTCGGCAACCGTAGACCCAAATTTATCACCAGAAGAAGCCACGTAAAACCCTTGCAAATTACTGTCGCTAAGGCCGAGGGAAGCGTCGAGTCAGGTTCAGCTTCTAATTCGGCTCCCGCTAGCACTACCACGTCTGCTCCTTCAGCCAATGACGAAATGGTTTTCGTGGGTGGAAAAGATGTTCCTTTGGAAGGTGTGATCCAGTTCGAGAAACCCAGCAATTCCTCACGCTTTCAAAAATGGGGGTAATTCTAACTTTTTTGAGCTATTTTAAGTTTCTGTTATCTTGCATCAAAGGGAATGCTTCTTGTGACATTCTGTTAGAACTTATGTTATTTGGTTATTGTGTTGCAGACGCGTGGCTCTTTTCGCCGGAGGGGATGTGATGGCCTTGGTTTTGTTTGCGGCTATTGGAAGATTTAGTCATGGTTTTTCAACTTTCGATATTGAGACGTTACGAACGGCTGACCCATTCATAGCCGGTATGCTTGTTTTTTAATTTGGCTGAAGAAGCGAAATTTAGATTTGCGTGCTTCTTAGAAGGAAGGGATAAAGTAAAAAGATGAGAGATTAGAAAATTGAAAACCTGAATGTGTATTAATGCCACAGGCTGGTTTTTAAGTGCTTACTTCCTCGGAGGTTACGGGGATGATGGCCGTGGAATGAATGGTCTATCAAAGGGTGTCATAGCTACTGCCAAATCTTGGGCTCTTGGGATCCCTGTAAGTTGAATATAACAAGTTGCGGCTTTTGCAATTGCTATAATGATACTCTTAATTAGCTATTTGGCTTAAGCTTCGGTTTTCTTCCGGAAACTGTGACTTACAGAATGTTAATTTCACCCCGCATTTCTTATCTCCCCTCATCAATTTCAGTATTGTCATGGTTTATTTCATCACAAATTCACATGTCATTGACTTAATTATCTTAGTATTACTGCTTTGAACTCATGATTCGACAAGAAAGTTTCCAGCAGTTTAGATAGTTGAGATGATGGGATTGCCCCATCTAGAAAATGAAAAAAAAAATTGTATTATTGCGGAGTCCTTTCCTGTATCCTGTGGCCATCCTTAAAAGGATATCATTTCTCTCTATTTGCCTTCTTGACAGATAGGAATTATCATAAGAGCAACAACGACAGGTCATTTTCCAAACTATGGTTTCATATTTGTGAGCATGGGAAGCACTGCTGTTTTGCTAACCTCAATTAGAGCATTATTATATACTATTTTTCCGGCTAAGGATAGTAAGAAGAGTGATGTCTATCGCCGTGGCAGCCCCTTTGAACTTTTTGAGGTATGTGAAATTCAATTGTCATCTGATCTTGAGTTTTTTCTTTTTAGTCCTACTTCCAGAATAGGTTCTTCCTGTATTACTGATTTCGTACAAACCTGAATCTTATGCTATGGTACTGTATTCTTGAAAATATGTTTTCTAGTGGCATTGGCTGAGAGTAAGGCAGTGGGAAATCTTGAATTAGAAACTGATGCATGTCTTTTTTATTGTTTTCTTATGATGTTATAACCGACAAATAAAAAAGGGACTCTAACTTTCTTGCTACAGAGCAGCTGTTCCTATCATGAGTTTGCTCCAGGACGTCCTGTTTGCCACTGCTTGGGAAAAAATATGTAAACTCTTTATAAACTTTGAGTCACTAGCAAATAGCCCCTTGAACTTTTAAAACAGGAATATAAGTTCCATAACTTTCATGCTTTAAGAAATATGTCCTTTTATCTTATTCATCCTTTACGTTGTTATCTCAAATGCCACTTTGGCTTCTCATAACTCACATCTCCAGTTTAAGGGTATTGTGTGGCATGTATAGCCTGATCTCTATTTCCTTCCTGGGGGGTATATTGGAAGCAGTAGTTCAGCCCTTTTGTTTCCAATGGGGTTAGGTTGAATCCCAATTGGGAGTCCAAGCTAGGGCCCTTCTGCTATTTCATCCTCAACTGTTTCTTTTTTTCTGAGTAAGGATGCTTGTTCCTTTGGGTTTATTAATTAAATTTGCTGATACATTTATTCCAGTCTTAAGGGCTTTGTACTCCAATCTACAGAACGCCCATGTCATCACCAACCCCAACATCTGAGAAATGGATTCTATGGTAAATCCCGTTAAGCAAAAAAATCCTTGTAAACCCTTTCAGTGGATCTAGGTTTGTGGGATCTCCAAAACAGCATTTCCATTATCAAATATAAGAATACTTTAATCTAAAATCTAATCCCCAGAACCGAGGGGGGACTAAAGCCCTATGAATGGGCTACCTAATTCAAAGAATGAAATTAAGGTTGAAATAGATAGAAGGACCTATTTCTGAACATGAAAGTTAAGTGACTTATTTTTCAGTTATGCAACCAAAGTGGTGGCTTTTACGTTTTTCTCAAATTTTTAATGCATAATTTCAGAAACTGAGAGATTCACACAATCTACAGACATGTTCTATTCTTTTATTTTGACAACTAGTTACAAATGCTTACAAGTTTCAGCTAACTGTGCAAATAAATCCCAATTTGTTGATAGTTTCCCTTAAATTACTCATGCTGATCTCGTTATTGCCATGCTACAAATACCTTTAGGATTTGAATAGCCATCTGTGAGAGCAATGAGGTACTAAATTCTCTTACAAATTCTGTTCTTTGCAGTTGCTAACCTCATTAGTACGGAGGTGGTAGCTGTGAGTTGCAAATTCAATACACTTGTAATGTGTACATATATTAGTAAGAGGTATATATTTATTCGTTATGAGTTTCTTTTGTTTAGTGCAGTAAATCATTTTAATTATGCTCTGATTCATCTAGATGGATTTTGGTCAACTAGATTGAGATTTCCTGTATTTTCATAAGTTCGTCATGCCACATGATGACAGGCAGAAGCAATAAAAAATATGATTAAACTAATTGTGAATGTTTACTTTTGAGTACATTTACCCCAAGAAAAAGGAAGGATAGAGAGAGCAGCTATTGGCATTGGAGCTGTGTGAACACCGCATTTTATCCGGGTATTTTTATAAAATATGTAATAATAATAATAATAATAATAATAATAGTGATAAATAGAGAAAAAAAAAAGAAAGAAAAAATTAAAACTGAAATCTTAAAAAAAAAAGAGAGAAAAACTTAAAATATATATATATATATTTGGGCTGAAATGTTTTAGCCCAAACATGTCACGAGCCCTAGTGAGGGCTCGTGAACAGGTTAAGGCATAGCCCTAGAGAGCAGAGGAGGGGGGTGGAGAGACGAGGGCTGGCTGTGAGAGATAGATGGGAGCAGAGGGAGGCGACTGAGAAAAGAAGAAGAGAGGAGACGGAGAGACAGAGGGAGTCTAAACCAGGGGAGGCTGGCACCCGAGAACGAAGTTGAGAAGGCCAAGAGAGCTGTGGTGAGGGGGTGAAGAGAAATAGAGGCAACTACGATGAGGGAGCGGTGGAGAAAGACAAAGGAGGAGAAGCCGCGGGCAGAGCTGGAAGAGAGACTGAGGGGGCTGGTGTCCGAGAGCCATAGGGCTTGGTGGGAGGCTGAACCAGAGAGACTGAGGGAGGCTAAACAAACCAGAGTGAGCTGTCGAAGGAAATTAGAAAAGCAGAGGGAAGAAGGCAGAGATGAGGAAGCCGCGGGAGCAGAGGAAAAGCCGAGAAAGGAGTGTAGGCCAGAAGCGACGAAGGAATTTCCACTACTCCGTACTCTATTACAGCAGAGTAGTGGAAGCAAAAAGCATTTAAGGGCGAGCATGAGTTGGGACCGCAGATAAAGAAGAGAGAGTGAGATTGCGAGAAGGGGACAGCTTGGAGGCCAGAAACGACAAAGAGGCTCTACTCTGTACTTTGCTATAGCATAGTAGTGGAGGTGAGAAGGAATGAAGGCACGAAATGGGAAGGCAGAAGCAGAGGAGAGAGGGCATGAGGAAGAATTTGGGTGGCCACAATTTATTTTCCTATAAAAGGGGTCAGCAATGAAACAGAAAGTGGGGGGATGATTTTTGGCATTGAAAAAATCCTAAGAGAGACTGCGAAGAAGACAAACAGAAGAGGAGGACCCGAGGAAGCTGTGAAGAGAAATTCCAAAAGGTAGAGAGAGGTTGGAATTTCAAAGGCCGGAGTCACAGAGAGCCCTGATCAAGAGAAGCTGGGAACGAGTTGCAGAAAGAGTTTGAAAGGAGGGCGAAACAGATAACTAGCAATCAAAGGACGTAGTACCATTGTTGTTTGGGTTAGTTTAGTTTTCTTTTTTTCATTATGTAGTATGGCTTGCTGTCTCTTTCTGCGATACTCTGTGTTTTTGGGATGATTTTTGGCTTTATTGCTAGATGGAATTAGCCTTTAGTTATACATCGTGTCATGGTTTCGTTTTGACCTTTTAGCGCTCTGTTTCTAGAAAATCTGGTTTAGGCTCTTATCATTTGGTGCTCTGTCTCCGGGGAAAACCTTGTTTTGGTCTTTTTAAACGCTCTAAATGTTAAATCTCATTCTGGGGGCTATATTTGAGTGCCAAGTTTTTTTATCAAATTTGATGGTTTGGTTTGTTGAAAAAGTCTCAAGCTAGAGCCAACTTATTAAGCTCGCCAGTTTTTGTTTCTTAAACTGTTCGGGTTGTTGAAGGGAAGGTGTTTTGATCATGAGTTAAGTTCCCTTCCTGTAATATTAGTTTGATTACCCTGTTCCTGGTTAGCCGAAGTCTTATATCAAGCTGATGATGATTTACTTGTTTGTTTTTATTCTTTCTATCCCTTAAGACCACTATGTGCGCATTGATGAATCTGAAAACAAATTGCTTGCTTGTACCTTGATATATTTGGTGGAGTTATGAGCTTTGCTTCATTTAGAAGGAGTGTAACCTTCTATGCCTTCGGAATCTTGCTTGTCTGGCGTTGATAAAGTTCTATAACTTTGGAATAAATTAGATTGGAATGAATCTGGTTTTGGAATGTGGTGATTGACCAGTTTGGCCCTTTGGTAATCGTGGGCTTGTTTGGCCCCTTTTAATGTTTTATTTATGGTTGTCCTATTGCTACAATAGTTAGAATAGTGATATAACATTTGTGGTTGAATCCTTCAATTTGGTTTGTTCAGTGGAAATGTTGCATCATAAGGTCGGTTTGGTAAGCATTTGATTTCTATTGCCTTGAATGTTTTTACGTGGAAATGAGGGGGAATGAGGGGGGGTCTAGAGTCTTTGAACATGAAGAGATGGTGTTTTGATCATGAGTCAGGTTGCAAAATCTTTACAATAAGGTTTGGTTAAAAAATAAATAAAATAAATAAAATAAAGTAAAAAAATAAAAATAAATAAATAAATAAAATCCAAAAAATATATAATAAATAATATACATATATGTAAGTCATATTTTTAAATTTTTTTAAATTATTTTGTTTTTAAAATGTGTCATCTCGGTCGCGTTTAACATAGGGAAATAAGAATGATTTATGTAAATTTTATCCTTTAAACCTGTCACTTTTCTACTCCGAGTGGTAACACCGTGGTATTGAAGTGTTAATCAACAATTTGTAAGTGATAAAGTCAACACATATGTTAATTATTTCTTTTTAGAAATATACGTAATGAGGACATTTGGGATGCTTCTTAATCTATTTCCATTTTGTTTATAAAATTATTCTTGCCAAAATTATTTATTTTTCTTCAATTTTTATTGCTTTTTTTAATAAAGAATAATAATAGCAACAAAATGATTGAAACCAAAATTATTCGTTTCCTTCCAAGTCATTATCATTTTCACTTATCTACTTCGAGTGGTAATGCCATGAGTATTTAAGTATTAATCAGTAACTTGTAAGTGATCAAGTTACCACATATGCTGATTATTTTTCCTCAAAATATATGTTATAATCACATCTTTTTAATTCCTTTTTCTTTTAAATAAATGTGTTAAAAGGACATTATTTATTTTTCATAATAAAAAAGAAAATAATAATAATAATAATTTGTAAAAAAAAATTTCCTTTTTGAATTTTTATGCCTTTTTGTCTCGAGTGGTACCATCGTGGGCATTTAGGTATTAATGGGTATATTGTGAGTGATAAAATCGCCATATTAAACCAATTGGTTTTATTTTGTGAAAATAAAATTGTTTTCAAATATTCCTTTTCAAATCAAAATAAAATATTTAAAATCACACACAATTTTAATCATATTTTCTAAATTGAGGAAAAACATATATTCTCTTTTAGGAATTGATTAATTCAAAATATATATATATATAATAATTAATGAAAAGAGTAAATAATGGAAATTAATCTGTCTTTTACAAATTAAAATATACCAATCAATTCTAAAAAATTGTTTTCTTTGTCGAAAGATAAATTATTTTTTATAAATCTTTCTTTTCAAAGAATATATATAATAAAAAATACCAACCCAGTGACACGCTTTTTTTAGCTCGAATTATGTCGACTTTGATCCCTATCGCAGGGTACGTAGGCTCCAGATTTTAATTATGGGTCAAGTCCACTTTTGTAAATAAATAACATTTTCCTCTTGTTGTATCTTTCCCAACTTCCCATATTTTCATTTTATTCCTTATCTTCATTTTTACATTTTCTTTTATTTTTATATTTATTCTTGCATGTGAATGATTAAAGGGAAATTGAAATAAATTTTTAAAAGTCATAAAAATTGCATGATCAACCTAAGGAAACTGTTCTTAGGAATGAGTGTTGTGTAGGTGCCTAACACATTCCTCACTCATAATCGTACTCTCGAACTCAATTCTGATTTACAGACCATTCTTATCCTTGTTATTTCAGTTTTCCAAAATTTACCTCAAAATTTTGGTTGCGACTCCTTCGAAACCGGCCTCTGTCGTGTGGGCTGGTTTCCCCTTTTTTTTCCATCTCTCGCGTCATCCGCGTCGCATCTCTGGGTGTGACAGGCTGCCTATGGCACGTATCAAGTATGGTGGGTACAATGTCCCTGGCCCTGGTGCACTGGTTTAAATTGGTCATTGAGCTGGATGCATAATCATAGCCAATATAAATTTGTCAATTAAGCAGGGGAGCAGTGTCCTTGTGCTACTGTTGAATTCACCAGCATGTATTACTGGGAAATAGTGTTAAGGTTTACCTACCAAGTTGTCAGCATGTCTTTTTCCATCTAACTCCATCTGCAAATCTGCTGCTCATGTTGTGCAGTAGAGGAAGAACTTTATCAAGTGGATAAGTAAAGTTATGGATGTTTAACCAGGAAAAAAAATGGTGAACCTTGGCCTGGAATCTTCGCTATCAGAACTGTCTATCAGATAGATCATGGTGGATTCCAGTTAATGACGTCAAGGAAGCTAGCATTAGACCTAATCATTTGATTTACCCTGTATTCAGGTTCAGTTATGTTGACTGTTGAAACTTGAAACTGGACTAGAAAACCTATCAATGTGCAGGGTTCTCATTGTCTATTTTGAATTTGAAGTTGCCTTGCCTTCAATATCATGAAATATGCTTTCACCCGATCACCAATTATGTCAGCGCTTAGGCTTTGTTTGGAATGAGGAAAAAGTCGAGGGAGGAAAAAACTAAGAGAGAACCTAGACAAAGAGATGTTTAGGTTCTTTCTTGTTTTCCTACTTAGTTTTCCATTTCCCCTTATTTTTCTCTCATCCAAATGAACGTTTAGTGGATGCCAGCTTTTGTAAATAAATGTATATGAATTCACTATCCATGTTTGATTTTATGTCACATTTCAGTTATCATTCTTGTTTTTACAGGGCATTTGTTTGAAGGGAAGGATTGGAGAAGCTGTAGGTAGTGCATTTGTTTGTTTTAATGTAACACCTTTACTGGCCCCGAAAAGATTATAATGATGTGATATTTGATTCCTTCACAGTGCAAATTTTTTTGGGTCATGAGCACAATCTTTATGTCCTCATAAGCAAATCAGGTTATGGTTTATTGTATTACCTTTTAGGTGTTTATCATATGTATCTTCATAAGCAAAAGATATAAAGTGTGAATGGATATGGGTAGGCCGTTTGTATGTATATTTGGATATGAACATGTTATGAGATTCGAGTGCCTTGTGATTTTGAAGCGTCCTACAGAACTTGTGGAAACATTGACTATATTTGAGACTGATCATATTTTTGAGTTTTAAATTAATTGTCAACAATCAACTATGACGAGAAATGTTGAATCATTGACTATATTTGAGCAATTGAGAGGTTCTACAGCTAGTAATGTCTAGACTTATGTATGATTGCTTGTCTGAAGTAGCTTTTGACGATATTTTCTTCTCCTAAAAGCTTCTAATGATATTATCTTCTTCTTCTTCTTATGAGAGGAGATGCATGGACACATGTAAAATTAACTTGTAGCCTGTTTGGTTCGTTCATGTGAAGTAATGGGTTTTACTTCACATGAAAAGACGCGTTTAGTTGGTTTTTTATTATATGATCCCTATTACATGATGTAAACATCATCACATTAAATTCGGTAACTCCCCTTACATCCATTTTGATATGTGATCCTCATTACAGTATTATAATCATATGCAAAATGTCTAAATTATCTCACAAAAATGAAAATGACAAGGGTTCCTTCTTGTTCTCCATAGTCCTGTTGGTTCTCCATCACCGTCTGCCATCTCTTGCCTTTCTCCATCATCATCTTGTCCTCCACCGCCATTGTGCTCCAAATCTACATGGCCACTTCTCTTATCATCCTCCACTACCATCACCTCCCAGACATCTTCCATCCACCATTTTCCAGCACTAAATCTGAATGACCATTCTTTCCCTCCGACCATCCCTTCCCTTCCTCTATCATTATCTCCTCCCATTGTCATCCACCCATTGTTGTCCACCACCAAATCTGAGCAACGTCCTTGGTTTTCTTCACAGATTCGGGAACACGCCGGGAGAAATGAATTTTGATCCTTCCTCCCTCAACCAACGCATGTGAACCCATTCATTCGTCAACAATGGCAATGTTGATCGGGAATCTTCAACACTTGGTTTTTTTTTTAATGAACTTTTCATATCTATGTTAGATTGTTGATGTTGATCTGTGATGGTTTTGTCACCGGGGGAAAGGTAACAGATGAGGGATTTTTTTTGGTTTTTTTGGCAAGGACAAAAAAGTCATCTCACATGTATTTTTTGTTTTGTAAAAAATAAATATGATCCCACCATTTTTTAATGCTATACCAAATAAACCCATGTATAATCATCCTCTCATTACATTCCTTCATATCCCTTCCATCACATTACCTAATCTATTTTATAATTAAACCAAACTGGCTGTTAGACTATGCCCATGAGAAAGTTTACTTCGTCAATAATTTCATCGAACAAAAGAGGTGGGCATACTCAAAACAAAGCGTTTCAATTTGGTCCTCATTACCAGAACACTACGTTTTAATTTACTCGTCCATCATGTTGCAAGAAGCTGCTGCTCGAACCAGAATATGATATCAGAAATAGAGGTTTTAGTGTATCATCTTCAGATCTTTGTGTATTTCGATGGATATATATATCTATATATATTTTTGGGTAGGAAGATGTTATTTGTTTTTTCATCTAGAAGGTGCCAAGCAGTCAAGCACACACTGCTAGTTTTATATTAGTCCTCGTGAAGCTGCACATAAATTTCATTCATCTGTGACTCTGAAGCAAGAAAACCACTTAAATCAGATTAGAAACTTTTGCGTGTCAGGTCATAATCTGTAAAACCACTAATATCGATGCAAATTTGGAGATTTTAGTCTTGGAAATACTAATCTGAGGAGAAATGATTTACTAAAATTTTCTCAGTGGAGCAGCTTCTTGCGATGACAAGGATGAAGAAATTTGGGGGTTTCGTGTAATGCGTTCTTCCACTTCACTGGTTGTTGTGTAGTGCTTAGTCATCCCCACTTATGCATTTTTTGGCGTTGTCATCTTCATCCATACTCTGGTAGCTAGCTCACATGGACAAAATAAGGAGCCAATTAAAAACTCTTGCAAATTATAAGGAGTAACTTTTGCACTTCTCCATTGTATAGGAAGATTATTAAAAATTTAAAAGTATAGGGATTGATTTTAAAATTCGAATACACTATGAGGACCAAAAGGATAAAACTGATAGTCTGGCTTTAACATGTAGAAGAATGAAAATAATAATAAATGAAATTGTAGAGACTAAAGGGGAAGAAGGTATTATTTTAGAGTCCCACATGAACATGTTTAACCAATAAATCATACCCTGTGTATATGTGGTGTATGCCACTAGTCAAGTCAGTCAACTATGAGCAAAATGAAACTTTCCACTTTAGGCCCAACACCTAATGGGCCTCACATCAATTCAGTTTGGACATACAACTGGACCTCTAACCTCTGTAATTTCTATCTGTATTCACGGTTTCTTCACAAACTTTTTTTTTCTTGTATCTATAAAAAGAGAAAACTATCTAAAAAAGATGGTACCTAAATAGTGAAATGTTCTACATATCTGCACTCACACACTTCTCACCAATATGGGTATTGACCCCCATCATGATTGAAGGTGGAGCTCAGCCATGCAAAAAATGTTTCCGTAGTGAAACACATCCTTGCATTTTTTTCCTTTTTAAAAAAGATGTCAAATGAAAAAACCACCTGATGTAGTTGGTACCTAGATAATACAAGGGTGTCCTTCTCAAATCGAGATTTTGGGCAAAGTGTAGGCTAAGCCTGAAAAGAGTTTAGTCAAAATCTCCCTAGATGCCTCCCTTCGCTCTTCATATTGTTTTTCTTTCATTAAATTTCCCATCACTGTAAAATATAAAAGCAAATAAAAACATACTATTCATAAAATATAAATTGTACAATTTTTTTTTGCTAGAAATATAAATAATACAATTTATTTCAACTTTTTTAAACATGGGCCAAAGCCCAAATCAAACTGTATCAACAAACAGTACACAGACTCGAGTCCCTTGCTAATCTATCGAGGAAGGAATCCAACGTTTTATTTCGTCGCATGCCAAAAACAGGAGAAAGTTAGTATTATTTTTCTTATTATTATTGAAACAGTAGCCATGTATGAAATTCTTGATATGTGCTGTAAATATAGTTATTTAAAATCTCAGATAATGCAATAGAAAATTCCTCACGCGTAAATTAGAGACAGGAAAAGGAGATAGAAAACACAGAAGGATTGGACAGCACTCAGGCATAGCCCGTAGGGCTCATCGGATAGGACAGGCTGTTACTGCCGGTAGCCGTCGGGAAAAGGTTTGTTGGGTTCTGCCTGCGGTGTCAAATCAGTTTACTCTCTGCACAGTTTTTTCCTTTTTTGTTTACGTGTCTATCTCATTTTTTATTCTTTCAAGTTTCTGTTTTTTCTTTCTGCAAAATACGCATAATGCACAGTTGACCTTACTTGGCGTCGCACACGAATTTCTCTTTACGTACATATTTGACACTGATTTCGGGTACACTTCTAGGTTTTGCAATTCAACACCGTCCTTTCTTTTTTTTTTTTTTTTTTTTTTTGAATTCAACACCATCTTCACCTGATTGATAAATCAGGCAGCCACAATATTTCAAAATTTACGGCTGATGCCAGCTGCAGATTTAGATTAGTCTTCCTTCACGATACTAATTCTGTATCAGGCAGACGCGTGGAACAACATGAGGAATCGCTTATTTATCTTGTGGACAAAGAGACGTGTCATGTGGTGATGTGAAGAGGAGATGTTAAATTGAGATGATAGGGTTTCTGTGTAGGTTTTGGGTGTGGGATTAGCTTTCATTTTCAGTATATTCCTGGCAGGTCAGTTAATGCATGGTCTTAAAAACCTATAATGCCATAAAAAGAAACAATATTTCATAGTCATGTTCCATTAATGAGCAGATAGCAACGCATGCAGGTGAACAGATAAACGGAAACCAGACACTGCAAACCCCTCCTCCTATGGATATGGAAGCATCTAATGCAAACGCCATATATAAGAAATATATAATAATGAATTACTGATAATAAATATATATCATTTTGAGGAAGAAGCCAAGGATGCTTTCGGGAAAATCTATCACGTTTGAATGTACGTACTTATTGGCTTGTTGCAACAAATAATGAATGAGGTTTAATATGTGATGATATGGTAAACTATATGGTATTTTCACCATTTTGGGAGACGGTGGAGGGAGTAGGAGGTCCCTCGGGAGGAGGAGAGGGTCGTTGTGTTGGTGTGAATGGCCATATAAGGCAGGCCTCTCACATCAGCCTATTTCTCAATAGGTATACAAGTGAGACATTTTGTGACAATGACTGGAATCTAGGCAGACTGATGAGTAGTGAGGTGATCTCAAAAGCAAAAGATGATAATGAAACTCATTTTTTTAGTAATAAAAGAAAAGGAAAGGGGAAGACTGTGTGGATACACAAGGCAGAGAGAGAATCTGGTGGTGATGGTGACCGAACATGTAAGCACAGATATTGACCATACAGGCCAGGCTTAGAGAGAGAGAGAGAGAGACAGAGAGGGGAAGAAGAAGAAGATTAAGTAAAAGAAGGGTGGATTGTTGTTAGGGCACAGCTAGGTAGATATTGGGTGCATCAAGCAGAGTAGGGGATCAGGAAATGGATTGATCAGATTCAGACACAAAATGAATGAACTTCTATTTTTCTTCATCCAAACTATTTTTTTTCAAAAAAAAAGTTTTGTATAATATGGTCTGTACATATATAGTGTCAGGGTGATGGACCAACGGAGTTTGGTGCCGTAATGGCCTAGATTTTGTTTGGATTTTGTGATCTCACGTGATTCCATTTTCTCCCGCAGCTCATTTATTGCGCCCCTCTCTGCCTGCCTTTGGCCTCCGTTTCTCCCTTCCTCTCAATTTATCTTTAATTTACCCTCCCCTATTATCTGATTTTTCTTAATTTAAATGCTCTTTTAAATATACATTTAATATTAATAACTAATAAAATTTATAAAATAATTAATTAATATTTTATTGAATTTTAAAATAATAAATTTTTAAAAAAAAATTTTAAAAATCTTAAAAAATATTTTTATGAATTAAAGGAAGTACTAATTTTTTATAACAATTATACAATTTTTTTAAAAACATTACTTTATTAAAAAATATCACCACATCATCAATGCAAAAACATTAATGATATCATTAATAGCAATATGCAAACTAAACTATATAAAAATTTATAACAAAATTACACCAAATATAACTTTTTTTTTCCAATTTTATATAATATACAAGGATCTAATTAGCTTGATGTACATTAAAAATTTTCACCTTAATTCATTTTTGTTATATAATCAGATGCATTTTTTTGTAAATTGCACTAAGTTTAAAAAGAAGAGTGATATATAACTTATTATATAAATAGTGCTATGGTTTAATAATATATAGTAATATTTATAGCTTATGAATAATAATTTTTACTATTGATTTAACATTTTATATTGATATTTTTTAACATACATATAATTAAATATATTTTTATATACATTACATAATGTCTAGAAACTATTTATAATTAATGAAAAATACTATTTATTGTAGAAATGAGAATGTACTTTAGTGATTTATAACACCCAATACCGTTTTTTATACATTAAATAAAATATGAAAATAAATCATAATGTTGCGGGGCCACGAGTGTTTGATCTGCGTTGCTACTGAATTGGCATGCCCCTGTTCATTTATGGAATCCATTGTGTTCTCATTCTCTAATGAGCATTCACCATGCAATTTTAATTTAGGTGGTCTGGATTTATAATTTTTTATTTTAATTTATTTACATAATAATAGTATATTTTTAGAATGTAACCATTGTAAAATTATATCTATTTCAAATTTTATATATAATAAAATAAAAAAATATAATTTAATTTAAACTGTACAGATTTAATTTGGATCATTCAGAAATGATGAAAATCAAAAGTGCTCTTGGGTTTATGGAGTATTAGGGCATGTTTAGTACAGTTTTTAAAAATAAAAAAATAAAAAACCTTGTTTGATAAATTTATTTTTTAGAAACTGTTTTGAAAAATAGAAAATAAAAGAACAGAAAATTTAGAATATTTTTAAGGTGTTTTGTAATTTTTGTTCTGAAAAACATAAGAAAAGTTGAAAGATATCTACTTCATTAATGATAAAGTTATAAATTTTAAATAACTCATTCATCACTTACTAGTTATGACTTTGAAAATAATTATTTAAATAATTTTTTTTATTTTCTTATTTTCAAAACTTATTCTTAAAAACAGTTTTATAAAATTATTTTAAAAATAAAAAATAGAAAATACTGTAAAACATACCTACTTCGGTTTCTTGTTTTGTGACTTTTTTCTTCTAAATATATTCCAGAGTTGATTCTCTCAGTTTTCTTTCTAGCTACAATGTAGCCCTTATGTTCATACCTACGTTTTAACAGTTGAAAATCAAATTTTAGTGTCAGAATATATGCCCTTATTTAAACTCACCTTCTGTTTATCAAATTCGATCCGTCCTTGGGACGATGAGGTAGGTCAACAATCTCGAATCTATGTTTATTGGTTTCCGACCACTTATGACTTAATCAATTTAATGGCAAAACCTCAATAACTTTCTCCTTCTTTAAAAAAAATAATAAAAAGGATATAATAGAGCCATACAAGAAAGGACACTAACAAAAGAGTATAGCCATGAAGAATGATAGACTTATAGCCAATAGAGGCAAATTATGTAATCTGTTTACAAATTGGGGGGGTTTTTGTCGCAAGTCAATCAAATAGAGTGGATGGCTTAATTATCTAGAGCTGTGATTCAAAGAAAACCATTCAATTTAATTTACATGAGCGAAAATAAATGCCTTATTTCATTCATTATGAAGGTTGTTGCGATCTCATTGAATAAGATTCAGAAGGGGCGGTGAAGATTTCCGCTCAATAATATCCTAATTCCCAACATGGTTTTGTGCCTTTTAAGATATGCCAGACAATAAGAATCCAATTTTTCCATGAAGC
The DNA here is from genome assembly GCA_026686845.1 of Adenanthera pavonina. Lineage (NCBI taxonomy): Eukaryota > Viridiplantae > Streptophyta > Magnoliopsida > Fabales > Fabaceae > Adenanthera > Adenanthera pavonina. Next base: position 5,542,893 of record JAIVEN010000003.1, read on the forward strand.
CGCCGCAATAGTTCTATTGATTAGTCCTATGCAAGTTGCCTTACCTCTGCGATCCACTGGTCCATATGTATCAAGATGAACCCAATCTGTTCCGGGGTTTAGGAATATGAATGTTGAGGAATAACGAGCTTTTTTCCTTCATATCCTCTGTCTTCTTGTCGTTTATCATATATAATCTGAATGCAATGCCTCCATTGGCGGAGACTAATTCCTTGTCATAAAATCTTTTATATCTAGTTTTCCATATCAGCCAGGTAGCTAGGGTCAACACTCCTTTTCAACAAAGTTTTATGGTTCCGCATCCTCCAGCCTATCTATCTGATCGTGTTCCAACGAATCCAACCCTACAAATTAAAGAAAGTGAAAAGGATTAAGTTAAAAGGCTTGTCTTGAGTGGTTTTACCCAGATCTCTTTATGGCTCTGGCCTCTGGTGCAATCTCTACGGATGCGGATGTGGATGTGGAGGGAGGTTTTTGCGTAACCATAGCCACATTGTTTTTCTCTGATTATTCCCTCTTGATCTCTTACGAAAGAACTTTTGAAGGAGGTTTAAGAAGGCTTTTTAGAGAAAACATTTAATTATTTATTATTTTTTTGGGCATTCATTATATAGGTCATTTCCAAATCTTACTTCACAAGCTGTCGCAAGGTTTGCACTGCTTAATTATTTAATATTTTTCCAAATGTTGTGGTTCATGACCCCTCTAGTCGCTTAATTTTGTTCCCCAAACATTTCCTCATAAATAGGTGCTCCTGTGAAATACATATATTCGAAAGGTCTCCATTTACTACTTTACATGTTGAGTACTACTCCCTCTATTTTTTAATATAAAAAATAATTGGAGAAATTTTTATATTTCAAAATATAAGGAATAAGGGGGTTTATCTGGTGTATTTAATAATTTTTTTAAAAAATATCCTTAATTAATATAATATTTTTTTAATTATATTAATTGTATGATATAAAAGTTGTTAATATTAAATGATAATATTTTTTAAAATTATTTTATATTTTATAAAAATTTATTAATTTTTTTAATTAATGTAATTTTATCTTTTATCCCTTATATTAAAAAATAGATTGAGTAATTATTTATCCAGCATTACTATTATCACTCTCCTTACCACTCTCCTTATCTTTTATTTATTTATCATAAATAAAAGAAAATCCCCAAAAAACATTAATGGAGAGTGATAATTAATTATCATAAATAAAAGAAAATCTGGGATTGCCCAAAAACATTAATTACTTACTGAATCAGAACATCTCCACTAATCAAGGCTAAATCGACCCCTAAGCGAATGAGCTATATACATATATATTAATTAGGATAGTGAGGTAAAAACAAAAAAAAACAAAAGGGGGATAATAAGAAGAAGAAGAAGAAAAGAAAAGGATAAAGATGATGCATGGGACCACAAGCCAGGTCTATAACATTTGAAGCTCATTGAAAAGGTTGATGAAAGTGAACCAACACAACTAGTGCTTTGCTAAGGCTCGTTCCCAGAGATGAAAATAGATATATATTTAATAGTACCTTCGGGAGATACAGTGATCATTTCATTATAATTACCCAAACCATCGCTCCCACCTCTGTGCGCGCACCTATATATATATATATATATATATTCATATACACACACCTACCATGTTGTTTTCTTTTTCTTCTCTTGTTCCACCTGTTTGTTTTCCCTCCCAAACACACAGGAATTGGAGGAGTCCACCATTCATGAAGGTTCAAAACGAAATCATTTCACATTTGAAAATTTGTCTCCATGCAAACGTTTCCGATGTTACCATCCCAACTTACCATCGACATTGCTTATCATGGAAAAATATGCGTTATTGTATATTGCATGCTCTTTCCCATTCCCAAGATAAAGTTGAAGCCAAAATTAACAGATGCTTTGACTGGTCAGAATCAGAGCCATAAAAACTTAGAAATTACGGTAATTATATATATATTATTTAAGGCAATTCCAGACACTTTTAAGTCATTATCAGAGGGAGGAGATGTCAGTTAAATCTAGAGACATTTGAAATATACTACACTGCATTTAAAACAATGGAATCGGACTCTTGGATATTTACGATCTGATTTTAACCCTAACAAATTTTAAGCCTAACTAAGAGCTAATCGAGGTATGGCGTCCTACTAAGTAATGTTGTATTTTCAAGTCACCGCTCCCACCGTTTGAGTAATATATATGGATCAATCCTGATCCAAAGTATTGACAATTAATAAGACTGAAGTGAAATTAATAGGTAGGGTAACTTAAGAAGGACAATTGAGACAGATGGTATGAGAGGTTTTTTTTTTAATCTTTTTATTGAAGATTAAAGATCTGGAGTGAATAAATTAAAAAGAATTAAGATAAGGATGGAGAAGAAAATGGAGAAAAAGTGAGAGTTTTTGGGACCCTTTTGGGTGGGATAATTGGGGGGAATATATGTGAAGGCAAAGAGAGACCCACTTCTCACTTTTGTGTCGGGAAGCAGGTGTTGACTACGCTCAGACGCCAACGCCATAGAAAATTAAAAAAGCATCCTTCTTCCTGTTTCTGCTTCACGCTCTCTCAGGCGCGTCACCCAACTTCCCTCTTCTCTCCCCTCTCTCTTTTTTTGATGAGGCGGAAAATTCTCTCTTTTTTATTTCTCACCTCCTTTCTTTCCATATCCTACTATTATTTAACTAACCTAAATTATATAAATATAAATATTGAAAGCCATATTGATTTGAATAAAATTTTAAATAAAAAATTCAAAATAATGAGATGAAAAAAAATAACAATGATAAATTGTACAGAGCCACCCAATTAATATTATTTATAACATATAAATAATATATTTTGATTTTGATTATATATATAAATATAGATTATACCTTAAATAAAACTAAATTAAATTATTTTTAATTATAATTTTTTAATATTAAAAATTTTATAGTCACTGAATATATTATTTATAATATTAGAAACTTGTTGATTATTTTATATCTCAATTAATAAATTCAACAAATATGATACCGTACAATAAAACGAAGCTAATATTAAAATTCTCAATGCGCATAATGTTTTTAAATATCGCAAAAACACAGTTGAATAATTTTTTAAAATAATATACTGTAAGAGAAATATAATTTTGTGATAAATATAAGTTAAAATCCAATTTCAAATATATATAAATACAAATTATAAAATAAATGAATGTTCAACGTATTTTTTATATTTATACTGAATTTTAAGTGAAGATTCGATGAATATATTCTTATTAGTTATGATATGTGAATATATTATATTAGATTGATCAATACTACTATGTCACTCCGAGAAATCTTCTTCATAACAATAGATATGCCTAAATAATATTGTTGTTGCTAGGGGCATGTATGGGGTGAGTTGGGTCAAACTTCCCTCCACTTGTTATCTAGCCTAATAATACTTAAACTAAACTGGGTTGGTGTCGAGGAAGCCTGATACCAAATAATTTTTTGAAATATTAAAAATGAAATAAAAAACTAATTTTATGTATTAACAAAAAATTTAATTATTAATGTCAAAATAGATTTTTCTAAAAAATATTGCTAGGATAGGAATTATTTTTTTAAATTATGAATATTTACAATTATACATTATTTTTCATATAATATTAAATTAATAAATTAACTCAAAGATTTAAATACAATTAAAATATCAAAATATTAAAAAAAATTTCATAGGAATTAAATAATAAATGTATTATATAAAATATATAAAAAACTTATAAAATCAATTAATATATATAATAATATTTGTTTAAAAAAAACATATATATATATATATATATGACGAGTTAGACTAGACAAATCAAAGTTAACTTGAAGCTTGACTAGACTCAAACTATGGTTCAACTTAGTTGGCCCGATAGAATTGAGTTAGATCGGGCCAACCAGACTACGAATTTCCATGCCCAACCCTAGTTATGCCCACTAAAGTATTGGAAAAATAAAAGTCATGATAAAGATTCAACACCATTAGTTTTACAAATTACCATAATAAAATATTTTGACAAATTGATTTTTTTAAAATGTAATGTTATGAGTTATCTTATAACTTTCCTAGATAAATGACAATTAAATATGGTAGAAATAGAAGAAACTTAATTAAGAAAAACATATTTACCATTTGCAAAATTTTCAATAGATAACAATGTATCAAACTTGAATTAATTTGTAATAAAAAATTTTGATTTTACTCATACTTTCCTATTTTTAACTAATCTTTTTTTATTTTCAATTCATCCTTACTTATTTTTAACCAATAGTCATATATTTATAACTTATCCTTACTTATTTTCAAGTAATTCTCATCTATGCCCAGCTTTGATCTAGAGAAAATTTTGAAAGTTTATGATATATTTTAGAATTTTTCTTCACAAATATTTGAGTTAGAATTTTTCCAACTTCCTTTTATGACCCTTGAGAGAAAAATTGTGAATCATGCATGCCATAAAATATTAAAATTTGTTTCGATTTTAGAAATGTCAATATTTTATTCAATTCATAATTTTTTAATTTTATTTTTGAAATGACAACAGAGTCTTTCGATCACGCGCCTGGTCGCCGCTGACGCTAAATTATTTGTTTAGTAAAATCATACTACTATGGTGAAGAATTAGAATACGGCGAAAATCAGTAGATTACCGGGCCTGGTTATTAATGTTTGCAAAACAGTTTTTTTATTTTTAAAAATAATAAAATAGAAAAAATATTTAATAAATTTAATTTTTATAAAATATTTTGAAAAATAAAAGATAAAATATTTAAAATATTTTTAAAATATTGTATAATTTTTATTTTAAAAAATATAAAAATATAAAAAATATCTACCTCATTGATAATAAAATTATAAATTTTAAATAATTCATTTAACACTTATTAGTTATAATTTTAAAAATAATTATTTAAATAAATTTTTTATTTTTTTATTTTTAAAATTTATTTTAAAAAATAATTTTATAAAATTATTTTAAAAATAATAAAATAGAAAACACTGTCACACACTAACACTGTTTCCCCCAAAGTTCGCAATGAAACACTCTGGTCGGATAAAAATTTTTAAAAAACTGATTCAAACATTTATATGTTCATTTTAACTTAAACAATTAAGGAATTGAATTAAAATTAATTTACCATCTTCATTTTTTAAAATTAAATTATTTTTTAATAAAATTTTTATTTAATTTTTTTTCTTTCCTTAGAATGAAAAATAGGATTTTTTTAAAAAAATATATAATAAATATTATTTTATATAATGAAAATTTTTATATTTAAGAGCAATGCAAAAGTGGAGGAGTAATCATTTTATGGGAAGTTTTGTAAATTAAATAGGGCCATTAAATTTAGGTTGATATTCCCGTCATAATATACAGAATTGTGTCGTTATTATTGCCTGCAATTTGAGGATTAAACTAGCGGTGAGCCAAACGATAAACCTATATATTTATAGCCAGGGAATAGTAGTGTTTGTTATATATTTTTATTTTATTTATATTTTTGATAAATGAAATAATTTATTTAAAGTGAATTTAAATTATTAGCAATATTTTTAAATATTAATATATCAATATAAAATAAAAAACTTATAACAAGTTCTATTGTTTAGAATATAAAATACTAATAGGACTTATTTCTTAAATATTTTAATAAGTTTAATTTAAATAGTATAAATATAATTTAAACAATTTAAAAATCAATAAGAAAAAAAGTTGGATAGGGAGTAGAAAAACAGGGAAGAAGAAGAATAATTATTTATACTGGGAGATGAGATTAGATGACCCAAGAGAAAACTCTATCCTGATTGACGCTGGATGATGCGTTGTTTCCCATTCATGGTGTGCCCGTGAACTCTATTCCTCCTTTTGTCATTTTGGTTCCAATCCTCCCTTCTCCTTTTACGAATAAAAGAATTATTTTTTTTTGCACTAATCGTGTTTATATTAGATTATATATAAATAATTATAAAAATGAATGATTATTTATAATAAATTATGAAAATAAGTAATTATATCAAAAGTGAATTATGTTTGGATATTTTTAACCCATAAGTGATTTTAAAAAAAAAAATATGTTTAGATATTGGAGTTTCAATAATTATTGGGTGAATAATGAAAAAAAAAGTGAAATAGTGATTATGGAAAAAAAATTAAAAAAAAATAACTTATAAAAATAATAATTTAAATAATTATAAATAATTATTTTAATCTAAATTATATTTATTTACTAGTTCCATAATATTTTTTTGAGCTTCATAATTATTTATAAATTAAACGAAACATGCCGTTAGTAGCTCTCAAAAGTTTTGATCCGAACCTTTAATCAGTTGCATCGAAGACAATAATTTTTTAATAAATATATTCTTTTTTCTTGTAAAAAAATAAAAAAGGAAAAAGATAAAGGGAAAGGACGAAAGTGAAGCAGTACTGAGAGAGGAATTGGGGAAAAAAAAGGATTTAAAAATAGATGGTATGTAGAGTAGAGTGTGCAGAGAGTGGGGCTCAATGGTAGGGTGTACTGTATGAACTGACCGGAGGGGCAGATATATTTGCCGCCCGTCAAATCTATCTTAATATCAAAAGCAAATTAGTTTTTGCCTATCTCGCTTCTGATCACGCTGACCTTGTTCCTCTCCCACCATTACCTACGCCTCACTCTATTGGTTTTTTTCATCCCTACTAGATTTACAGTACTATACTTGTTATGCTATACATACATCCTCAAAAAGCACAGTCATAAAGTTATTTATTTATTTTTGGTACAGTCATAAAGTTATTTAAGTCTGTATTGTATTTAATGTGTTGAGCTCATTCTTCTGCGCGAGCACTTGTGGACTTCGAGGTGTTTTTTGTTTTGGGGTTGTATTTGCTGATTCTGGGTTTATGGTAGGGTTTAAGCAAAAGTTAAGTGGGGGAAGGAGATAATACAGGGGAGACCCAAAATTTTTAAAAGAGGAAAAAAAAAAAAAAGATAAAGCAAAAGACGTGGTCTTTCTCATATACACAGATCCCTATGGGAATGAAGTGGGTGCGTTGCTTGCTGGGAATTCATTCTTTTTGCTTAGTTTAAAGAGACCAGTTTTGTTGGCTTCGGGGGGAGAGATCGAGACGCAGATTTTATGTGAAGAGGGGTGTCATAGGAGAAACAACCAAAGAGTGAGTATGTATGGTTCGTTGAGAAAATTGCTGTAGCTACCCAACAAAAGCCAAAACCCCAAGTCATTCTCTCGTTTGCAGGAGGCAAAGAGATTTTCGTTATGATTAGTTTATTTGGTGTCCAATGATTGACTTGCCTTGCTGCGAGAGACACAGGTAACAAAGTTCAAACCTTGAGAACAAGAAAGAAAAAGGAAAGGACATAGAGAGAGAGATAGAGAGTGAGAGGTGTGAAGAAGATGAAGTCCATGAATGATAGCAGGAACAACAACGATGGGAGTGGGAATAATAATAATAATAATCAAAACTGGTTGGGGTTTTCTCTGTCACCCCACATGAAAATGGAGGTGACTTCTGGCCCTCCCCTTCATCATCACGATCATCATCAGTATCATCATCAACCTCAAGCTTCTGCTTCTTCTGTTTCTAGCTCTGTTCCGACAACCTTCTGTTTGTCGCCTTCTCAGCTCGGCTCCTACGGAATGTGTTATGGTGCTGCGGAAAACCCACCCTTCCATTCTCCATTGACCGTCATGCCTCTCAAGTCCGATGGCTCACTTTGCATAATGGAAGCTCTCACTAGATCACAGACTCAAGGTATACGTTAGCTTTATTATTATTTATGTTAAATATATACTATTTTCTTCAGAATCAACTCTAGACTTGCGTCCAAAAGTTGTGAACTTTTTTAAAAATTGGTTTTATGGGCTTTTAATTATAAACTTGCGGCTTCATGTTGTAAGCGATGATGCCGAATTCGTCTCCAAAACTGGAAGACTTTCTAGGTGGTGCAACTATGGGGACTCACGATGCAATGGCTTTGAGCCTTGACAGCATCTACTACAGCACCCAGAATGCGCAGACTCAAACCCATCGAGACCATTCTCTCGACTTTCTTTCGGAGCCCTTCAGGCAGCAAGACGCCATCTCTGCCCAGTCCCATCCTTATTATTCTGGAATTGCTTGTCACGCTATTTATCAAGCACCATTGGAGCAACAAAGCAAGGAACCCCAAATGCCTCCAATGTCAGAGGAAGGCATTGCTTGCTTGAAGCACTGGGTGGCTCCCTGCAGGGACTATTCGGTTCAACAAGGTGTAGAGCAGAAAAAGAATGGAAGCATAGAGGATGACGGTGGAGCATCTGGCTCTGTTGGTAAAGTAGGGTGTGGAGATTTACAGTCTCTTAGCTTATCTGTGTGCCCTGGTTCACAGTCTAGCTGCGTGACTGCTTCACAGCAGATTTCCCCATCTACGACGGACGTGGTTGCCATGGAGGCCAAGAAGAGAGGGCCTGGGAAGTTGGGCCAGAAGCAGCCTGTGCATAGGAAATCGATTGACACTTTTGGCCAGAGAACGTCTCAGTACAGAGGCGTCACAAGGTTGGTTCATCCCACAATCTGTGTTGAATCTTTCGCTTCTCTTTTCTCCAATGTTTTAATCCCCTTATTCTATTTGAACCTTGTTTTGTTTTATGGCGGAATGGGTAATTGCTTTGCGTCGTTGTGTATCAGGCACAGATGGACTGGTAGATATGAAGCGCATTTATGGGATAACAGTTGTAAGAAGGAAGGGCAGACCAGGAAAGGAAGACAAGGTTAGTGAGACATTGGAAGTCATAGGCATTACTTTGTGCTTGGGTTTTTGAAGTATTATTTCTACTGCAAATTTGGTCCACTTGAATTAATCTTCATAATAACTGGGTCACCAACTCTTGTCTCTCATGTTCACCGATGTGGATGACGATCAATGGAACGTTGCGTCTTGCAGTTTATTTGGGTAAGTCCTTAACAACTGACTATGAAACTACAACGGTCTTGTAATTGTAAATTGCTAAGTGTTGGATTTCCCTTTTGAACCTTAGGGGGCTATGATATGGAAGAGAAAGCTGCAAGGGCGTATGATCTCGCAGCCCTCAAGTACTGGGGTCCCTCAACCCATATTAACTTTCCGGTATATATATAGTTGATGTTTAATGCTTTTCAATGAGTCTGGTAGCGCTTGCTGGACTGGTATCAGGAATTTTTTTTTTCCTCTGGCAGTTGGAAAATTACCAGGTTGAACTGGAAGAAATGAAGAACATGAGTAGGCAAGAGTACGTTGCCCACCTGAGAAGGTACTGATGATGGGGTTTATTAAACTGGCATAATCTATCAATTATCTCATGTAGGATTATGAGCAAACTTCCGTTTGTTTTTGCAGAAAAAGCAGTGGCTTTTCCAGAGGGGCTTCAATGTATAGAGGAGTAACAAGGTTGATTTGGTTCTACTACCACTTTTTCTCGTGGATGAGGAATAATTAGTTGATGATAAATGCCTAATTCGAGTTTTTGTTATTTATGCAGGCATCATCAACACGGAAGATGGCAAGCACGAATAGGTAGAGTTGCAGGAAACAAGGACCTTTATCTTGGAACATTCAGTAAGTTCTTCCAAATTTTCAATATAAACAACGCTGCTATTAAATTGGTCAGAAAATTGTAGGATTCTAGCAAAGGAATGTTTTGTGTTAGGCGCTAGCGTGCTTTAAAGTAGTTACGCTGGACTTATTTTTATACTGTCATTTCTACTTCAATGTCCCTTTTGCCAGACGTTAGTGACTCCCAATGCTTTTTTAAAGGCCGCCTACATCTACCCCTTTGAGAGTTGAGATTTACAAGTCACTTTTCTAAGGCTGTTTTCTCTGATATCATGACAAAGAAATACAAAAAGGGGTATCTCATCAACAATGGCCTAGCAAAAGCGATAGCTTTTGGAAATTCTTTGTTTTTATTTTCTGTTTGGATTTTGTCTCTCAGGCACCCAGGAGGAAGCGGCTGAAGCATATGACATAGCTGCCATCAAATTTCGAGGGGTGAACGCGGTGACTAATTTCGACATATCAAGATACGACGTGGAAAGGATCATGGCCAGCAATACCCTTCTGGCCGGTGAGCTGGCTCGTCGAAACAAAGAGAGCGAGCCTAGAAGTGAAGCCATTGAGTACAATGTAATATCGAACCAGGGCAATGGGGAAGCAGTTCAGGCTCAAACGAATAACAACGAGAACGGTTCAGAGTGGAAGATATTGTATCCTCCAAATAGCTGTGATCAGAAAACCGTGAACTGCGGAAATTACAGAAATTCAGCCATCTCTATGGCCCTACAGGATCTCGTAGGGATTGATTCAGCGGAGCCAGGCCAGGCCATACTGGAGGACACTAGCAAGATGGGATGCACTCATTTTTCAAACCCATCCTCGCTGGTCACAAGTTTAAGCAGCTCAAGAGAGGGAAGCCCGGATAAAACTGGCCCCACCTTTCTCTTTCCAAAGGCTGCAATGGCTTCAAAGATTGTAAGCCCCATAGGTAGTGGAGTTAGTTCATGGTTCCCCTCAGCAGCATCTCAGTTGAGGCCACCCTCTGCTCTTTCAATGTCTCACTTGCCAGTTTTTGCTGCCTGGAATGATAGCTGAATTTTTGCATGGAGCAAGAAAGGCATTGATGGCGGAAAAAGGTGAATGAATGTTTGTTTTTTGGAAGTCGTTAGTGGAGGAATTTGGGGGATTAACGACAGATGGGTAGGGACCAATTATCTGTCATCTGTCTGTAACCAAAGCGCAAAAAGCCATCTTTTTTAAATATATTGGGATGGGGATAATATGCAGATTTGAGGGAAAAGGTGGTTATTAATTAAGAGAGGCGGGCTAATGATTAAATTCTGTGAAATGATGTTAGCAATATACAAGTGTAGCCCTTTACATTATTGAACTTTGCTTTTTTGAAGTTTCTCTGTTCAGCTTGTTACAGCTAAGTACAGAAACCAGCTCAATATGTTTCCCCAATAATGCAAAAAGGCTCTTCTCCATTGACCACACCACATCGTTTTGTTGCCAATACTTGTTCCTCCATCTGCAGAACGCAATCATTGCATAAACCTTTCTCACGAGGCAACGAAGACTCCATTCCCTCATTATTTAAAAAAGCGAGTGCTTGCAGAGATTCTTGCATGAAAGTGTCTTGTTGGCTTAATCGTCATAATTAGTAGGGGACATCTTCAAATTTTATTATACAATAGCTGAAGCTGTGGGGGTTAAATTTTCCCTATAATTTTTTCTTGAACTCCACTTTGCCGTATTCCTAAGAGCTATTGGGGGGGTCATAAAGTGGATCCAAGTCCTGGTGCGAAAGCTTTAGAGATTAGAGCATTAAGACAACTACAGTAACGCCCCGTTGTCGAGTGATATCCCACGTGTGTAGTGTCCCTCGTGTTGCCCAAGACTTTAATTATCGACCATTATAATTTCATAGGACGACAACGAGGAATTAATGCCGGAAAAGCTGGAAATAGTTCCGAATTGAAGTTGGGAATAGCTGTTTCTCTGCGCATCATGTCTAATATTTGCGACTTTGCGTCAAATAATCTCAATTATTATACTACGACGTCGTAGTTTTTGCAGCAGGGGATGAAAAGGACAGGTTCTAGCGAGTAATCAGCACCTTAAGGCAATCAGCTGCCACCTCTGCCACACTTAAATTTTCTTTTGAAAAATAGAAAATGTTGTTTGAACCAATCGTTCGGTGATCTTGAAATGCTGTTTCACCTAAGTACAAGAGAGGGGATTAGGTATAAATGGGCTGAATAGTACTCAATCGACTAAGGACGATAGTGAGTTCAATAATGGTGGCAGATTTGAGTCATGAGGGCAAATAGTGAGGTCATTAATTAAATGTGTTGAATAAAAGTAAGAAGCTTGTACTGTTATACTCGTATATAGTTGTTCCTAGTGTATATATACCTGGACTCCCATTTGATGAAAAGTAACTACATGTAAAAGAATAGCACTGTATCTTTGAATTTGCGCCTTGGATAATGAAATTCAAAGCTTAGCTTTAAAGGATAAAGCATATTCTTTGGCCACCACGAGGAAAAAGAACACGTTTGTATTATTTCCTTTTCAAGAAGCTAAGTATATATTCCTCTGTATGTAAAGAAAAAGAAATAAAAACCCCTTCCAATTATTGGATTTTTCGGTTGATTTGTTGTAGACTTATTGTGTAGAAAACTAGCCAGCATGGTCTTTCCTGGAAACGGTGCTTATTTTTTGGACAAGGAAAAAGCAGGCATGTCAAAAAGTGAAACACAACAAGGAACAGATTGCATGAAAAACAAAAGGCTAAACTATAAATTAAGATTGATGGTCAAAAAGCATGCAAATTCTCGCGGAAAAGATGACAAAGTAAAAGAGATATCCCATACTGAACAGAGAGGAAGAAAAAAGTAAGATCCACTTGTATGGTTTTTCATTCTATCCTTGGGAGATTAGTCAACAAATATGATTACAAATCTCTTATTTGTGGACAGCTTAAGCAAAACTAACACCAGCAACACAAAACAAAAAACATGAACAGAAGTGGGCATAAAGGACTGGACAGCTTTGGAAAAAGCAGTTTGCGCATTAGCTGGATCGTCGTGCAAGTTCTATCACAAGTTGAAAACTTGGCGGAGAAAACTTCAGAATTACGTACGTACATGCTTAGTGCATTGAAGACATTGAAAGGACCCGACGTTAGGATATAACAAATTAATGATCGTGCATGTGGTGGTTGAGTTCAAAGTGAATATAATTAAAGTTGAATATATTTGCACCCCTCTAGTCTTGAAATAATTTTGGACTTGTTATGGAAAAATGACAAAGTGCGTGGGTGCATTGGTCAAAACAAGCGTCCCACATATAGACCAGATAAAATCCCATCGTCAAATAGTTAGCATGATTGGAGGTAATCGCCATGGCTCTGTAACACACACTTATGAAAGAAGGGCCTTTCAAATTGGGTATTATTTTGGATCTGATTAGGAGAGAGAGAGAGAGAGAGAGAGTACTATAATGTGGTAGCTTAGAGGCCCACAGTTGAATGTAACGAGACAAAAAAACAACCATATTGCTCTCGTTTCTAAGTTGATGTGTTGAATGGAGGGAAGGTCCCCACAAAATACGAATACAAGGATGGGAAGGGAGATGGTCCCAGAGAGATGTATAGAGTATGGGATGTATGGCAACTTGGGTTAAAACTTATGAGGGAATGCTCCAAGACGAGATGTCGTATACTGGAATAGGAGGAGGAGGAGGAGGGGACCAAAGAAACCTTGTAAATGCGTGGTGCTGTAATTGAAAGGGAAAGAATAAGGGTGTAATTGTGAATGTCCCCTACAGATGCACCATGTTTCATTGAAGGAGACTTGCTCCAAATGCAATTAATCACTGCCTCTTCTTCCCTTCAATTTTTGGTCCCGTCATTCTCAGGATTCGCAGGTGGATAGGATAAGGATACGATACATATATATGTGTGTTTGTGTTAACTAATACTACATGGTTCTTAATAATGGGATAGCATTAGATGATGAATGAATTTTAAGGTGGTGTTGAGTAATAGAAATAAATAAATATATATATGTATGCATGTATGTATGTATGAGAGATAATGTTGGGAGAGAGGAAGGAAGGACAAAGGGAGGGGGCCCCTGAGTCAGAGGGGCATGCCTCTGAGTTTCTGAGGGTGCTGTGCTGACATGAATTGTCCCTTTGTGTCCTTTATTTGGCCATCACTGGCTGCCTCTTTTGTTGATTTAAATTGTTCCGTGTCTCGTATTTCTTGTCCCTCTGTCATCTCTTCCTTTCCCTCCAGCATCAGCATGCTCTCCTGTGAATCCCCTTCAGATACAGCAGTTCTCGTACCATTGTACTACTACCATTACCATACACTGCTTCCTATATACTGTATAAGTCAATACAGGTGTCACTTAAATTTTGGTCTTTAATTGTAATTGTAATACTATTACATAGTGTCAATTAAAATTAATTGCTAGATTTTTAATAGGAGTGACACTCTTCTTTTGAATTCATAACCTTCTAATTTTATGCGATTCTGTTAGTATAATGTGTTTTTCAAGTTATGATTTAAAACGATTTATACGCACAAACACAACAATGACCTTTTCATAATTAAAAAAAAATATTATACCGTGCTTTTGTAAATAAGGGTACGTTCATTTATAACGATAGCATATAGATGATTTGGAATTCGGAGGTATAAAGGCGGGAGAAGGGAGAGTGACTGCGAGAACTGAGGCGGAGTAGTCCCAAATCCGAATAGAAGGAAGGAATTCAATTTAGTGGGTAGAAATAAATTAGATAATATATATATATAATTAGGTTAAAATAATCTAAAATAAAATTAATAAAATTGGCGGGAAAGGGGAGAGAGGTGTCAACGTCACGTATCTAAGTGAGAATCTTAGGGAAGTGACACTCGTGATATCAAGGGGCTTCTTTTAGAGGCCGGTCGTTCCACGTGGCATCTAACGCCGTCTGTTCTTCCGTCTCCGCCGTAACCTCTTTTTCCCTTCCAATTCCAATTTTTTTTCCCCATAAAATTCCCGTCTGCGGGACACTCCGTTTATTTATTTCTGTCACCCCCACGCTTCTTTCTTGTCTTCAATCATTTGTTTCTCCATCTGACTCATAATTTGAATTCTCTTCGGGTAAAAGAAATTTAAAAGATAAGGTGAATGAACATAAGTTTAGATTTTTCAAATTAAAATCGTTAATAAGTGAGAAAAATATTAGAAATGAGATTATATATACACACTTTTTTATTCATTTTTTGTGAAAAAATGTTTTATAAAATATTTAAATTTAATAAAATAAAAACTATATACATTTTGATATAATTACTTTTCTTTTTCGAGACACTATTAAGGTTTATACTTTTAAAGAATTTCTAATAATCACGTCCATCTTTGCTTTTCTTTGGCTAGTTATTATATTGTGTAATATATTTTAATTTTAACATATAATGGATAATGAAATTCATATTTTCATAAGAAAAAATTGGCAAGATTTTTTTAAAAAATTTAAATGATGGGCCTTCTATTTTATTTTCCCTAACTCTGGACTTAGCGTTTGAGTTCATATTGACGGGCCTTTATCTAGAATGCTTTTTGTGTAGGCTTGGCACAAACATGGCCATTGATACAAAGCGGCCTTTTCAAACTGTGGTTATGGGCCTTTCACTGTGGGAGACTCCTAGAATTCCAGTCGTTAGAATTCAATTCCCAAACCAGGGTTTTTTTTTTTTTGGGAAGCCATACATAACCAGTTTTAATCAATACCAAACGAGGCATGCTGAGTTGTGGCCCATTATAAGGGGCGTAAAATTTAAATTTATGCCATTTCATTCTGAAGAACAACACCATCCTCTGATTAAATTCCATCCCAAGAAGATTTTCATAGTTTCGTTGAAGTTAATAGAAGAAATGGACGTGACGAAGATCATTAATTGTAATCCATGAGGAGACAGTCAGGCATGCAAAGATTCCCTTCGTATTGGTCGGGGCAGGGGCACTGTGTTTTAGGGTCTTACGTTTTCCACTGATGCTGATTGGTGAGTCCATCAATTTTGAGACACCTTTTCGAAACTAATATGCTATGTATTTCATCCTACGTTGGTGTCATTGTAGGTGTCCATTTGACATCCACATTACTAGATTAGTCACTTTCATTGCCATCAGCAAAAAGCCGAGGAACATCTTTAATTATGTGCCTTTAATCCAACTCAAGCAAATACTATCATCATGTTCATAACCCATCAGGCTTCGCACAAAAGCTGCAAACATGCAAGAGCTTTACCATATCATTTTGATGTTTCCACGGTACTTTATCATTAACAAAGCATGATTATGTTAGTTATATTTACACGTTATGCCACTATTCCACTCACCAACCACCTACAGGGTAACTCCATCCTTTTTAAATTCAGAAAAAATAAATCTTGGGGTCAACAATTCCAAGATGGAGCCGAGATAGATCTTGTTAACTCTCGTTTTCAAAAAATGTTTTTTTTTTGTAAGTCGATATCTAAGCATGAAACTATTGGGGCAGGTGGGTCATGTTCCCAGTTCTGTTGCTGTAATATCTTATCGCAATTATTAAAATATAGCTGTGCCACAATTTTTTCTTCAGGAAAAAGAAGAAGAAAAAAGCAGTTTTGTAATATTGAGAAGTCGAGAAACTTGTTTGAGTGGAAACATCAATGTCGTCAAATGATTGCTCTTTGTGAGCCGTCATGGGGTGGGTGAGATGCATCAGAGAGGAAGAAGCATCGAAGCTTTGAGCTTCCTTAATATATAGCAGCCTTTTCAGTTTCAATTTGAAAGGAACCCCATGATCATTACTTCCCCTGCCCCATCCTCTGCGCATGCTTCTATTATAGTATTTCCCTTCATGGCTTTCAGACTCTTCCTCTAATAAAAAGCTACTAATTAAACACTGCGTTTGGCGTAAATAATGTACTTTTAGGGAAGTGTGCTACGTTCTCCTCAGATTCTAATCACCTTGATTAATTTAATAACAACGACGCAAGCGATTTGTTGGGTTTTATATATGTACGAGAAGTGATTTTCTACATGGAAAAGTAAGGAGTTGGCAACTTTATATAAAAGAAAAGAAGATGAGAAAAAGCTTTCCCTAAAAGTAGAAATCTAATGTGGAGAAGTTAACTTGGTAAAGCAAAACACCCTCTCTGAAGATTATGATGAAAAGCGAGGGAGGGAGGGAGGGAGGCTGGCTGATGATACATAATGAAGTGGTACAAAACAAAACAATACAAGAAGAACATATATATATGTGTGTGTGTGTGAAGAGATTCTTATGGAAGGAAAGGCATAAAAGCATCATTGCTAATTGGGGAGGACCACAGAGCTGTGGACCAAAGAGGGGGAGTTAATACAGCCTAAGGTGAGATGAAAGGTGCTTGGTTCGCACGCGTGATGGCAGCTTATCTGTAGGATGCTTCTGTGAGGCATTAACTTAATGTTAATTTCTGACATAAAAATAAAACCAATGAGTTATAGTGGTGTTATCTGTTTGGCCTAATTGCCTCACTTATTAGCTCACCAACGTAGGTGGGTCAATGTCCCTTTCGCCCACTGAATCTGAATCTGAATTACTATTACTAATATTTACAATCTGATGATGAGACAAAACCTCAACATTTGTGATTGCACCAGAAACTCTATTTAGAGTTACCCGCCTACCTTATTTGTCAAATTACTCCCAAAACGCTGCCTCTGTAACATACTGTTTCCTACTTCTATTCTTTCTTTCTTTCTTTTTTTTTAAATGATCTTCCTATTTTCTTTCAGCGAATGGAAACGTAGCTTTGACTTCGCAAACATTTGTTTTCTGCGGCCATGAAAAAAGTGCATTAGTGAATAAAACTATGAAAAATAGTGAGGTCAGCATACTTCTAAATAAAATGGTGATGAGCTAAACCAAATTAATTCATAAACAAAATCGCTCTTGTACATGGCAGATACCCCCGGTTTTTTATATTGCTTTCAACAGGCTACGATTTTTTTTTTCCAAGAACAGGCTACGATTTCAAACTTTGTTATATAAACTAATTGTTTCTTTATAATATTAATTTCTAGACTAGAAGCGGTTCATGTCGTTAATAAATAAACTTCTACGGACTTTGCTATAAAAAAAATTATAATTTATACTAACTTTTCCTTTTGTGTACTTGCTTTGCTTGAGTTAATAAAACATTATAATTAGAATCTTTCGCTGATTATTCTCACTCTTTCATAACTAAATCGCTCGCAATATTACACTTATAAGGATGGTCTGGTTCTTTGCAACTTAATGGAATGTAATATAGCAATGGCAGAGCCTGGACCATGTGTTAGGGGCTAAATTAATTTAAAAATATAATATTTTAATAATTACAGAATTCATTAATTTTTTTGGAGAAAATTATATTCAGTTGGCTGACATGGTCCATTTTGTGAATAATGACTCCGTATCTTAATGATAAAGATTTGATTAGAACAATATGTTGAAATTTTTAATTCGCTTTACGGGGTCTAATGACATTTTTTCTAAATTAATTTTTTGTTGATGAAGATTATTGCCCATCTGATAGCAATTTCTTCTTCAAAAATATTTCCGTTCTCGATTTAACAAAGAGAATTTGAAATTATTTAATTGAGAATATTTATAAAGAACAAAATATGTAAATTCATCCAACAAAATTAAGAATATTATTAGGCTAGTTTTTTATCAGAAAAATTTAGTTTGATCTGGGTTGGGTCTTGTAAAAATAGTTAGAAAAATAAATTAAAATTCAGTGAGTTTAAGATTTAACTTAAATAGGTTTGCTTCAATGAATTGGTGCATAATAATGTTTTTTTTTATAAAAAAATATTAGTATTTGGGTTTATTAGATTTGAAATTTTGGGTCAAATTTAATTGGACTTGAGATAAGTTTTCACACGTTTAAATATCTTTAAACTTAAACGTATATGGATTAGATCAAAAGTAAAGTGGAGGATAAATAAGAGGTAGGATGTGTAAAATGTCAAAGTTAGCGGGTGTTAAAATTTATGGGTACTATTTCTAATTTCCCCCAAGTGAGCCCACCCCCAGTCCTACGTGGCTTAATGTAATTTAATTACTATTACATGTTAGCTGTATAATCCATTATGTAAACCAATTTATTTATTTTATTAAATTAAAAAAAAGATGAAAAATATTGAAATGCCTTTGTCAACAAATGGCAATCGGCATCTAGCGAGTGATGACGGCCAGCAGAGGATGGTGGCGAGCAATGAATGGCGACTAACAGAAGTAAGGGCATTTTAAACTTTTGCCAATCTTTACATTACAGTAAAGATGATTCATGAGGTTTTTTATAACAAGAATGATGTAATTAAGTTTTACATCGTAAAACTTTTTTTTTCTAAATGAATTCAATGACACTTAAATTTGACCTAATATCAGAAATCAATAGTTGTATAAAAAGTGTTTATACTAGTTTTTTTCTTAAAATTTTTATTTGCTTTTTTAAAAATTTATAGGATCCTTTCATCTTTTTTTGTCATGACAACGTCAATTGAATGAAAGAAGGGACTTGATAGTTGACCAAAATAAAAAGAAGGTAGTTGACCTCTTTTAAATAAGATTTTAGATTTAAAATTCATAGATAAAAAAAATCACATTGTGAAACTAATTAATTTATAGTATTAAATATCAAATAATTATTTAAAAAAATTCTTGTTGTGTTGGTACTTGGCATTATTATTAGTACTAAACTTATTTACCTTTTCTTATATGTTTTTTATACTATTATCCAATTAAAATTTAACACATAAATTTTTTAAATTTTTTTAAAGTTAAGAAATTAATATTTTTAATATATAATTAATGACTAAATTTATAATATATTAAAAAATAATCCTCATGTTAACTTTTAATTGACAAATAACAAAAAAAAACATATAAGTATTTTCTTTATTATTATTATTCTATTATACTACAAATAATAAAGGTTATTTATTTAATAAAAATTTAAAGATACTTTCCTCATTTTTAAAAAGTATAAATAAAGAAGAGGCTTCTATTTCATGAGATTGAATGTGTATAAATTATTTTGAAAAAATTAGAGGGAATGAATATACTAACTTCTAAGTTGGAAGATTGCACTTTCGTGTCTCTCTCTTCCTAATTGCTAATTATTTTTTCTTTCAATTTTGCAGAAAACTTAGATAGATCAAGCAATTTTCTATTTTCAGGCAGATCCATCACTAATCTCAAACCACCATCAATCCTTAGTAGCCAAATAAAAAGAGGGGTGAAAATAAATAAAAGAGCGTTGATTTGATTCGTTTGGTGAGGCATTTAATCATACTTTATAAGTGACTGAAAATGGTGTCCTATTACAAAAGATCGTGATAAAGGAGAAAATGAGGCGTTAATGTCGGATTTTTGGTATTTTGAGGGGTTCCAGCAAGATCACAACCAGGCTACCGGTTGACCGGATAATTTAGTTTGACCGTATTGAACAGCTACCCTCCTTCCCTACAGCTGGAAAACGTACCCGGACAAGA
The DNA here is from genome assembly GCA_026686845.1 of Adenanthera pavonina. Taxonomy (NCBI): domain Eukaryota; kingdom Viridiplantae; phylum Streptophyta; class Magnoliopsida; order Fabales; family Fabaceae; genus Adenanthera; species Adenanthera pavonina. The sequence goes on from JAIVEN010000003.1 coordinate 5,563,007, forward strand.
AGCTAAATATTCATCATTAGATTCCATTATTCCTTATGTTCCTCACCCCCCTCTATCCTTCCTTAATTTATATCTATCCCCAAACCCTTTTCCTCCTTCACTATCATTACTTTAATATATTATTATTGTATACTACTACTATTTTCTTAAGGCACATCCACAGGACACTGATTCCCTGCATTCCCACCAGACCGTAAATTCCTCACTTGCCTTCATCTAGCCATACACTTGTTCCCTGGGCTCCACCCAGATGAATCTATCAGGTGGGGTCGGCTTGATGAGCCCTGATGAGTGAGTTTGCCGGAGGATGATGGGGGTTAGGTGCCAAGCTGAGGGTCCTGAAAAGAAATGAAAGAGTGAGTGTGCAACAGCAAAGAGAGAGAGGTCTGTTACATTACAACAGTTGGCATATGTGTCAGTACAAAGATTTTTAAAATAAATAAACAAAAAAAAGAAGTATGTCAATAAATACAGAGGGAGCAAGCTTGGCCTTCAAGAGAAGGACCTCTTGAATCCAATCTACGTTTTTGAGAGTCAAAAAATACACGCACGCACGCACACGCTCTCACAAAAAGAGAAAGGCGTAGTTATTAATTAAACCCATTTACATGGAGTAAAGCTTACAGGAGAAAAGAGATTAGGTTCTGCAATAATTCACCAACAGGAGCAGTTGGCTGGAGTTAGTATGTCTTTTAAAATCGTAGTACATTTCATCCCTTATTACCTTAGGCAGGTAAGCAAAGTCCCTCAGTTTTTCCCAGTTTTCCTCTTTCTAGCTTAGTAGCTCCTGGTGTTGTCTGCAATCTACAAAAGTTGGATTTTTATGCCTCCTTAGATGTTTATGCTACTTCCCATTTGGTGAAATTGGGTTTTATTTCTTGTCGAAATTAATCGAGCATTCCATGCTCTTGATGATACGGTCAGACACCCCAGTATAGTATAGTATGGTATACTATAGGGTACTGTGTTGAGCCCTGCCCCTCCTTTCACCAGTCATTACATTGATTTGATTAGAATTTGATACCCTTGGCCCTTTCTGCTTCTCTTGGGTTCCCATGCCACAATTTATATCAGGGTTCCCGCAGCTTCTCTTTCCCCTCCTGTCTTTAAATCAACAACCAAATATACTTGCTATTTCTTCGTTCGGATTTCCGTTGACAGAAGAATCTCTTACTGGGTCTAAAAGACTCTAGATTGCTCACATCAATCACACTGGTGTTTGAACGAATGGAACAATGGAAATCGTAGTTGATTAGCGGGCGAAGGAGAAAAGGGAATCTGCTTTATTGGGAGTTTGATGAGCTGTTAGCTAATCCCATTGTTTGTCTAGGTCCGCTTTATGCTCTGAAAGGTTCACTTTCCTGAGTGAGGGGGAGCATTTTTCCCTTTTCTGAGCATTACAGTAGTCTTGATCCTAGGGTTCCTGAAGCAAGAGGTAACTAGCTGGTGACGACTACATTATATTCCTTTTACTTTGTGTCCATGCTACGATGAGATTGAGGGGGTTTCTTTTACTTTAACTTCCTCTCAGTCCTATAAAGCTGCCAAACCTGTTTTGTTCCTTGTTGAGTCCTGCAAGATATCTCCCCCAACTTAGTCAAAAATTCGCTTACTCTTTAATCATGATTTTGTTTACTTCTTTATAGTTATTACTATCTGCTGCCTGTGGAGTCAGGATTGAGCTATTATATAGGTCGTTAGTTAAGCGAGTTCTTGGAGTTTAGCAATTATTGAATTCAGGAAATGGGTGGTCATGAAAATGCCATGGGGTTTCAACATGGACAAGAGGCCATCCTGAACTGTACATCATCGGGTTTGAGCACCAATGTTTCAGAGATCGCAATTAGCTCAGTGTCTATGGCCAGGCCCGCCGTTGTGCCGAATCCTTTTCTTGGTTCTTCTTCTTCCACCTGGGATCCCCTTGTTTCGCTGAATCAGACTCAAACTTTTGGAGGTGCTTCCATGGTTTCTCACAGTGAGTTTGGCAGTTCATCTTACCCTCTTGTGTTGGAAAATCAGGGATTGAGTGGCACCTCTCACCTTGTTCGATATATGCCTGACTCCAATTTCGCTGTTCCCTCCTATGCAAGTGGAAGCTTCTCAGAAATGGTTGGCTCTTTACCCCAACCTGGGTGTTCTGATTTAGCTAATACAAGGTATGGCCCAACTTATAATCCAAACGAGGAGGCAGCCATGAAAAGGGCTCCATTAAATACTGCACAATCTCTGCTTGAGGATTCAGCTCCTGAAGTAGGAGTCACAGGATCTGCATCTAACGGAAGTAGAAGAAAGCGAGGGCTTGATTACAATCCTACGTTCAGTCCGAATAAGGTAGATCAAGCATTCTAATCAAATCTCAGTTAGGGCATAGAAAATGTTAATACTTTTTTCATTTGGTTAAATTTATGAATGAACGGCTTTATAACCTCTTAATAGAATGCTGAAGGGGAACCAATGAAGGATTCTTCTGGTAAGAGCTCTGATGGTTTTAAAGAACAAGATGAGAAGAGACAAAAGGTTGAGCAAAATAATACTAATGCAGATTTGCGGGGTAAGCAACCATCAAAGCAAGCTAAAGACAACTCTCAAAGCGGAGAAGCTCCCAAAGAAAATTTCATCCATGTGAGGGCTCGAAGAGGTCAAGCTACGAACAGTCACAGCCTAGCAGAAAGGGTACCATCTTACTTAGAAAAAGTCTTGTACTAAGAATTCCCACTTCAAATCATAAAAACCCTCGTTGAACTTATAGAACATTTTGCTCGTAGGTAAGAAGAGAGAAGATTAGTGAGCGAATGAGGTTGCTTCAAGAGCTTGTTCCAGGATGCAACAAGGTTAATAAAGGGATTTTTCTAGTTGTAATTTCTCACGTGGCACTTTTAATATCGGATATTAAAGCTTGTGTTTTGAATGACTTGTTTTAGATAACTGGGAAAGCAGTAATGCTGGATGAGATTATCAACTATGTGCAATCGCTGCAACAACAGGTTGAGGTATGCTCTTCTGCAGTCTAAGGAAAAGCTTCTTTCCTTCTGCATTGTTATGAAAATATTACTATATATTTAGTCAGGCGTTCCTAGAATCTAGGATCTCTTATTTAAACAGTTATATTTCTTTTGTGCGAACAATAATGTTGATCCGATGTCCACTGTGCACATACCTCATTACCTGTTAGCCAGAATTCTTTAATCATCTTCCAAAAATAATATAAAAGAATCAAGTTTAACTATTTAATTACACAAGAATGTTGCCAATAATCTGTATGATGAATTCACTGCATATGCTTTAAGAGACAATTGCATTAGCAAGGTTATGGACTACTGAACTAATCAATGCATATTCTGCAGTTTTTGTCAATGAAACTTGCCACTGTGAATCCCGAACTGAATTTTGATGTAGAGCGGATCCTATCCAAAGATGTAAGAGATGGTCAACACAATTTAATTCTTCTGATTTCACTCGCTCTTGTATTTCACACAATTAATCTTTTAAGTTCATCTGCTTTGCTTAGATTCTTCAATCACGCATTACAAATGGAACGATTGGTGGATATGGGATGAACTCCTCTCACTCATTCCCCAGTGGAAGTTTTCAGGGAACTGTACCTTTCATACCAAACACAGCACTGCCATTCCCTCCTTTGCCTCAGGTAAAACAACTTTGTGAAGCACTCTTTTATCAAGTCTTCACTATCTTGTATGTTTAAATGATGATTTTGGTTGATGCAGAGTGTTTTGGAGCATGAGCTCCAAAACCTGTATGGAATGGGATACGATTCCAGTACAGCTCTTGACAACGTAGGACCCAGTGGTAATACTCAGAGATGAGAAATCTTCTTTTCCATTTCCCCATATGGTTAATCAGCTCAAGTTTTTATGCTCTCATCTGAATAATGTGCTGTCATTATGTTGAACAGGGAGGTTGAAAACAGAGTTAAAATGAGTGCAAGGTGTTTCGTTGCATGGGCTTTTTGATCCTCCCGACTGAGGACTTTGAATTTTCAAGTTGAAGGCACGATTTAACTAAAGCTAAAAAAATGCTTGGGGAAATAGAGAGGGGAAAGAGAAATAAGGGTGGAGTTGTATAGGATCCTAATACCTAACTGTTGGCTCTTCGAATTTTTAGGAGAAGATTACTTATTAGATTCAAGCATTATTATGTATATTGAGAGAAGGAAGTCAGGCTCTGATTGGTGAAGATGATTGATTGGTTTTCAGCTAGTGTTGCAAATTAGAGGTGGTGTGGACTTTTTTTGTAAGGGGGTTTTGGCTATTCTTGTTTTGTTCTTTGGGAGGAAAAAGAAAAAAAAATTGTAATGAAATGAAGAGCTTGCATAGAGGAGCAAAAATATTGCAACATACATAAAGGTACGGTTGTCTCCAGGGGGATCAATGGCACAAACTTGAGTTCATGAAATGTCAATCTTATTCCACACTAACACTTGAGAAATGAGCACATGTATGTTTATCACAGAATTAAGGTCTGTGCCAACTTCCTAGCCAAGCACCAAATAGTCGAAGCTTCTTATTTCACTTTTGTGGAATATTTTTTATGAGAATGAAAATAAAATAAATATACAAATGGCACGTGGTCAAAATGTCGTGTAATGGAAGGACGTTGTTGAATTTAACTCAACATTTATGAATCCTTCAAAAGATAAATCAAACTCGTTTTGGAATGGAATAAAATTTTATAGTGCCAACACAGGAATATCCCCGCTAACCAATGTGAAGCTGGAGCTTTCTTCCACTATAGGTTATGAATCCAGTTTTAACCATTGTTATCAAAATTGAGCTAGATCGGCCGATTAGACTGGTCGAATTGAAAATCGGTGCCTAATTCGATTAGACTGGTCGAATTGAAAATCGGTGCCTAATTCAGTGTGATCATGCTACATAGTCGATATTGTTCAAAATAAGTGAAACCAGCGATATTGTTCAAAATAAGTGAAACCAGCCTTAAACGGTTTTATCGATTCTGTGTTATTTTTTTTATTTTTTTAAAAAAATTTTTTTAAGAAAGAGTAATGTTATTTTTAGTATAAAATGTTTTCTTTATATATTATAATATTATATAATTATTATTATAATATATAACTATTAAAAATTATATATTTACTTAATAAATAATAAATAATAGATTGTTAATTTATTATTTTGAATTCAAAATATGATTATAGATGAATAATAATTTATTTAAATTAAAATATTGAGTTATAAAATTTATTTAAATTTATATTATTTATTTTAAATATATTATTTTAATCATTATTGGTCTGACCTTGGTTTGACCTCAATTAAATTATTAAATTTTAAATTAGTATCTTGTCTGATTCGACGTCTAATCTGATCCTGCTATCATTTATTTTAACGTATTAAAACCAAGGACAAGAGTGCTTGGGATTAACCCTCCTCCGGTTCATGTTCTAGCGCCAGGTTGGGCTTGATGATCCAGAATATTCGTACTATCAGGTCCATTAGTAGCCGCTAGAAACAGCGCTTATATTTTTAAAATTTATAAACATAAAATTACAACCCATCATGTATAGAATATTGACCTAGATTCTTTTTCGAGTAAAAAGGTGAAGGGAAAGCATAGTCTTGTACGAAGTCTGGAGGCGCTTTTTTTATTTTTTAATAAATGAGTAAAAGCAACGTTTATATTTGAAAATTTTGAATTCTGAAGAGCTTTGACCTTTGAATAAACAAATTTTAGATTCTCTCAATTTGTACAAGAAAAATTAGTCATTTATTATAATAGATTCCAGCCATTCATATTATTTTGGAAAACAAATTATATTCAAGGATTTCATTTCCCAACACAAATTGTGCTTTCTTTTTTTTAGAAAAATTGATCAATTCATTCATACACAAAACAACATTTCTTATTCAGCTGTTGTAACCTTTTGATTATGCTGATTGTTCACTGCTTTGGTTTTTTGGTAATGCAGTGAACCTTTTGTATTCTTTGAAAAAAAAATTGCTCCCCTCACCCAAAAAATAGTGCCCATGTCAGCTGTGGTCTCTAGCCCGTAATGTGCTCTACGAGTGAGATTTCCAAAAGAGATTTTTTTTGGGCCAAAATATTCATGTAATAAAGTGCAAATATCAACACCAACAAGGCAATTAAAAAAGAGAGAGAGAGAGAACACAAGGACAAACAATCTAAGCAAAGGCTCGAAACAGCGCCCTCTGATTTTAAAGTTACAGTGGTCAATTCCCTGCACGATACAAATTATGGTAGTGGCCAAAGGATGGTAGTCCTAAAACTTGATCACAAGAGTTCAACCTCTTTATCGCTAAAGCATCAGCAGCTATGAAGATTTCCCCTGTATCAAGAGAGAAAGAAACATCTGAAAACTATGACAAACCTCCACAATATCATAAATCATACTCGATAATCAACGACAGGGTGCTGCCTTTGCATAGCTCTAGACCTCACACATAACAACTGAAGCACCAGGTAAGAAGCACAGCTTCTTTAGTCTTACATCTACTTCGTATTTTCTAAATTTCTAAATCGTTGGAATCAAAGATTCAGATGTCATATTGAGTTGACGTTTAAATTGATGATATAGAATGAAAGAAAAATAAAAAGTAATTATTACCAATCGAATATAAGAAACAAATTGATTGAGATATCAAAGTAGGTGATATTTCATAATATTTTCGAATATGGCTACAAAATGCAGAAACGCTGGGTGACGTGAAAAAGATAGTAAGCTTGTTTTCAACAATTTTAGGACAAATGAACAATATCTAATCCCCTTGTCATATTTTGGTCGCAAATGGCTTAGCTCGTGGAAACCTCTTTGATTTGGAGAGACGGATAGAGAGAGAGAGAGAGAGAGAGAGAAGGGATGGAAAATATCTTAGATTAATAGAATGGTAAATTTGTACAAATAACTAAATATTTTAAACCGTCACACTTTTCACTTGTCCAGTCATGTTTCTATCACTTGATTTATCTACAGGGTGAAGCGTGCTACAAATTCTGGTACATAAACTGATACCATCGGAACGAATGTTTTATTTTCACTTGTATTTGTTATTATCGAAGACAACGGCACATGGCAGAATCTGCATGTTCAATGCAGTTCGCTTGTTGTATATATAGTTGGTGCTTAGTCTATTAACGTGGCCCATTCATTTAAGGAGAGACACGTCCTCAAGTGACCCAACCCATCCTATACGTATCCTGTATGCATCATTCTCTTCACTACCGTATAACACAATCAAATAGGTGAAAGTATCACACAGGGATAAATATGTATATGAGACTCCTTTTTTAAAACAAAAATTACTCTCTTCTTAAATCAGGAGTGTCAATTCTTGAATTAAAAGGAAAAAATAAAAAAGTGAAGCAAATTTAAAGTTTTAAGCAATCTCTACACGCCACATCACGGAAATACAGGCTGACAAAGTCATTAAATGTATTTGCCTATTTGTTTTTTCAAAGGGGTGGCCTCGCATGAAATTGAAGAGATGAAAGAGAATTCCTGTCGACTATTATGCTCAGTTGCTTACTCCATTAGTAGACCAAAACATGTGTTGCGTAGCTCATAACACGACGTAGTATCAAAATAGCATCAAACTTTGGACACACTATCGATTGAAGATCCCTTAACCTCTCATATCTTCCTTCTTTATTTTTTGATCTCATAAAGAAAAACTGAAACCATCACTAAATCCTTACTCGTTTGTAATTGATCTTTTGAAAAACATTATATACGTAAAAAAAAAAGCATCAGAATAATAAAAAGATGGTGTGAATGGGAATGAATATGAACTATATACGAATCGCATACTGGAGGAATGGGGCCGGCAACTGCACAACAACCATCCGTCCGGATATAGGCCCCACATCGCCACATGCCCTTGTGCTTTCTGCCTCTTCAACATCAATATGAAAGTGTGTGTGTGTGTGTGTGTGTTATTCCAATTCCAATAATAGCCTTAGCTGTGAAAACCCCCCCTCATCAATACCTTCACAAGTATTTCCTCATCCTGGTAAGGCTCCAACACTTTTAAAGCCTCTAGCATTTAATTCAAGTCTGGGTACATATGCATAATTTAGTAAATTCACTTTCCTTTGGCCCTCGCAGCAAAATAGTAATAGTTCAGTATGACATGACCTGGACCTTTCTTGAGTCATCCTAGTCGTCTCCTTCATACTGAGTGTGGAAGAAGTTTCTTGCGTAATTTTCCGAAGCTTGAGTTCTTTATGAATTTAGTTATTTCCTGTTGTGTTGGAAAAAGGTTGGAAGTACACATGGCAAATTCAAGATCGAAGTGACGGAGGACCAATTGAATTCACAAGCATTACGTCACGGAATAATCAAGGAAAGTTGTCGCCTCCGCACAGCTAATAAGATGCCACTTTTTCTACCATTTGAGCAACTTGACAAAAATGAATGAAGCATTTATATTCTGGAAAATAAGACAGCCAAGATAAAAATGGTTCCTGACTTCTACTGTAACAAAAATTCCAATTCATGTTTCCAACCACAGATATTTCTTACAAAAGAATTGATCCCAACAATTAACTAAAGAATCGACAGAAACTTACAAAGTGGGAGGGAGGAGGTAAACGTAGAAATGAAAAACAACTCACATATCATTGAGCTACCAGCAGCTTCTAGTGTATTGGTTCCCAAACTGAATCGAAGTCATCACTCTTTCTGACCATATAGCACAATGTCACCTCGTAATTGAGTGGAATAGGATTAGGATCCCGTATGGAGGACCCTGCCGCAGCAGTCGCTCTGTATTGTCCCATAATAACTGTCTTTGAGGGATTTATAGGGCTCGGATGTGTCCTGTGTCCATCCTTGCTTGCTGGTATTCATAACTAATAATCATCTACACTTCTTTACAAAGCTCTTCCTATCAATTTGGTTTCAATCAACCTGCTCACCAATCAAGTCTAAACCTACTAACAGGAAGGATATCCCTTGAAACAATAAGAAGTAAAAATGAATTCCCTGTGCAGATAAGAGACTCCTCACTGAAGCTGTTAGTAGTAGGAAAGCCAACGCAAGCTCCTTCATGTAAATTCTGTTATGCTTCTTCTTCTTCTTAGACGCCTTTTGCTCCTGTCTTTGTATTTCCTCAAGATCAGGCGCTGATGCTGTTTTCTGATGCTTTGGTTCTTTATGAACCAATGAAATGAGATCACCCTCCGAGGAACGACCGGATTTCTTGGTCACAACCCACTCATATGCACTGCCAAGCTGGAATAGTCCAGAGATCATCGCATTGAATTTGGTCACCGACATCGTATTCTCAAAAAGAAGATAAGGTACGATAAAGGGGAAGGATTTTGGAGCTGGAAGGATGTTAAGAAATGACATGGTGGCAGGGATGTAACACACAACCCAGGCAGGAAGCTCAGCCTCTGGGACAAACATTGTCATGGGTAGAATTATACAGAAAAGGGTAAACGAATAGAAGGGCAGTATCAATTTTCTTAAGAGAAAGAAGAGAAATATTAAATTGAATTTCTTCCCCATGCTTATCTGTGAAAACAAAATTGGTACCACAATTATTATGTATGCACCATAATTGAATTACGCAAGAGTAGTGAGATAAAATTGACATATGCATACCTTGCCCCGTATGATGTCGGGCAAACAAAGGCGAAATAGTTGCATTGGCCCAGAATGCCATCTATGCTGTTGCTTCCGGTAAGCTTCATAAGATTCTGGAAGCTCACACTGGCACTGCACGCAATAACGAGTAATAATCATTTTTTCTTTTAAGAATTGATGAGCCATGACGAAATAATAGATAGATAGATAGTGTGAATTGATGTGAGGCAAACCTCCACGTCATTGAGGAAAATAAATTTCCAGCCATGAAGATGAGCTCGGACAGCTATGTCCATGTCCTCAACAGTGGTCCTCTCCAACCACCCACCAGCTTCCTCCAAAGCTTTAATTCGCCACACTCCGGCCGTTCCATTGAACCCAAAGAAATTAATGAAAACACCATTCACTTGCTGTTCAACCTCGAAGTGGAATGCCAAATTAATGTTCTGCAACCTTGTTAGCAGATTTTCATCCTTGTTCACAAAAGACCATCTTGCTTGAACTAGCCCTAATTCCTCATTATCCTGCAGAAGCAGCAAGTGGATTAACTTACATACATCTAAACTATCCTTCTCAGCTAATTGAAAACAACAATTTTCTGGTGAGTCTCACAATGCAAAACTGAATTGATTACTTACCTTGAAATGAGGAACAGTTCTTTTAAGAAAATCAGGGGTGGGCTGAAAATCAGCGTCAAAAATAGCAACGAACTCGTAGTCTTTTACATAGCTACAACTCATGGCAGACTTGAGATTACCAGCCTTGTACCCTTGCCGAAGCATTCGATGTCGGTACACAATGTTGGCGCCTTCTTGTTGCCATTTTTCAACGTCTTCTTTGATCAGGACTTGCGTTGTCGGGTCATCAGAATCATCCAGAACTTGAATTAGTAACTTGGATTTGGGCCAATCCAAATTACAAACTGCAGCAATTGACTGATGATAAACCTGAGCAAAAACAAGCCTCTCCAGTCAGATCAACATGAATGTGACACTCAAGTATTCAAAAATTAATACTATGCCTTACCTCTCTCTCATTGCACATGGGGATCTGCACTAGTACCATTGGGAAGAAGCCTTTCTCCCCAGACTCTAGATCTACGGCACCTTCTTTAGGAACAGGCTTGATCCTCTTGAGTCGAATCCAGAAGCAGCCCAGACAAAGAACGAGTCTATCCAAACTCTGAATAAGGAATAGGACAATACACGCATTGGCCAGGAATTGCAGAGGTGGAGCTAAATATTCTACACGAATCAAAACCCACCGCGAATAGAGCCAATCGAAGACGTCTTTCACTCCCAATGAGGTTATCCATATATAGTCCAGTTGAAGATGTGGAGTCCCAAAATGCCAACCCTTAAAGTAGGCAGCAACCTCAAAAAGTAGTAGAAGCACAGACAACCACAGGAACACTTTAATACATGAATAGAACCTGCTCTTCACAGTAGGGTTTTCCTTTTCTCTGCCGCCGCGGATTTCGTTATCGTGGTCGGCGTCAGCATCAGTTCTTCCGGAGGCGACGCGGCGCTTCACGGCGGAGGCTAGACCGAACAATGCAGGGGCAATGGAGGTCAAGCAACCTGCGGCTTTGTGGGCTTTGAGGAGAAGAACCCAAGTGAGTTGCTTCGCGTTTTTGCCTCTGCCTTTGTCTCTTGGACGACCCGAGTGTTCGGAGATGAGGAAGTCGTCCTCTGAAGGACCCTCAAGCTCAACCATGGACCAATTAGGGTTCTCCATCTTCACCACCACTGGGGTTCCCCGGTGGCTCTCTTTCCCCCACCAATTGAACAAGGGTGCCATTGCTGGGTCTGATCTAAGAATCCCACCACAAAAACTAAAAAAATATACAACACTAATTTGCAGTTTCCAAGTAGCTCTCTTTCTCACTCTCTCAATTTTTTTCCTTGAACTTTTTTCCCCTTGGCAACAGCTTGAATGCTGAAAAAAGAAAACTTAAAACCAGAAAGGTGAAGTAAAAGGCTACAACTTTGATCTCATTGTGAGAAAAGAGAAGGAAGGCGGGAAAAGGAAACAGTGACAGACGCGGGATGGAGGAAGCAGAGCAAGGAGTCTACGAGCGACGGTGACATTCGGAGCCAAGTTATATGTGAACTGTTTGCCGGAGAAGGAGAGGGGATTGTGAGCTTGAAAAATCCGAGTTTTAGGGAACACTACGACCTGCTGGATGAGGCCAATACATTTCCTATCCAATTACAGCTTGCAACGAATGAAGGAGGTCTCCGGCGTAGTAATAAGAAGAGATAGTGAGAGAATAATCAAAAGGAGGAGCAAGATACTTAAAACAGAGGGAAACAGCTCAACACGTCTAAGATTTTGATTCCAATAATTCTATTCCATTTTTTAAAAAATGTCTACCAAGAATTCAACACGAATATTACCCCGATAGCACGTTCAGCTGTCAAAATCTTCCAACTCCAAACTTTCACCAACATCTCTTTATTTACTAACAAAAAAATTCACAGATTTTCTGGGTGAAACTCAGTCTATTCAAATAAGGAAAGAGACCAATCATAGAATCACCCTATCAGTAATAAAAGGCCACCCTTAATAAAATTAGACAAAAATCACCCTGGAACACAGTTTTTTTTTTTTTCCTCCTATCTTTCCACCAACTCCTTTTAAATTTCAATAATCATACACAACCACTTTCTCTTACATACGGCAAGAAATCGTAATTACTCCAAAGATTTTACGCGTGCTGAAGGAAAAAGCTTCAATCCTGCCTTTCCTATGTTCTATGCTGTGGTAAGTCCCCCTCGTGTGTGAAACCAAGGGCAAAAGCGAAAAATTGAGTATGGCAGTATTTACGAATGACGACTATAAAATCTAAAGTCACACACCAAATCATAGATCGCGAAAGGTCGGAGAGCCAGCCAAAGCATGAATAAGATCTACCCTCATTTTTCAATATAAAGGACAAAAAGATAAATTATATAAATTAAAAAAATAATAGATTTATCTAAAATATATAATAATTTTAAAAAATCTCTTAATTAATATTAATAATTTTTACACCTTATAATTAATATAAATAAATTGTTTTACTAGTTTTTGAAAAAAATAACATTTTACTTAAGAGTATTTTTAGAAAAAAATATTAAATATATCAAATAAACTCATATATTCTTTATATTTTGAAATATGAAAAATCTTTCAATTATTTTTTATATTTGTGAACGGAAGGAGCATTAATTAATTAATTAATTACGTACATTAGCTTATTATAACAGCCCAGCACAAAGCACCACGCCAACAAGCCAAAAAAGCGTCAATGGTTTTAATTTTCAATTATATAGTAACAATCAGTAGATCAATATTACTATACAATATTACAATATATATGTATGTTACCAAAAAAGAATATTACAATACATATATATAGACAAGCCAAAAGTTATGGATGCAGCTTATTTTAATTCCTTATAATGCATAGAATCCAATTTTAGTTATCACTGCACATGTATTTTTCAGTTATTTTAATTTTTTCTGAGAACAAATAAAAAGGCCCCAAAACAATTAATCCAAAAGCGGTAAAGCCGTCCCTTCTTGGAGTTGGGGATGACCTGATCCCTAGTCTTGCCTGAAAATAGTGCCACTAATTCCAGCCTCCCATTCAGCTGATCTTCGTTATGCTAGAGAGTATAAAGCACGCTCTTCTGTATAGCTTATTAATCACACCTTATTTGTTTCATCTTAAACCAAGTTAACATCATAGCAATAGAATCCATTTAATTATCCATTCTTGCTTAAAACTTGGAACATCTCACAAGCAAAAATACTACCTCCGGTCCTATATATAAGAGTTTTTATCTTGATCCTAAATATAAGACATTTTACAATATACGAGATAATATTTATTATATATTTTTAAAAAATGTCCTTATTTAATGTATCTAAAGAGAAAGAGAAAAATATTAAATAAGAATAAATTTAAAAAAATATTAAAATTTTAAAAAAAATTAAGATAATTAATTAATTTTAATTTCAATTTTTAATTCACATAATTCGATTAAAACTATCCTAATATTTTAAACACCAGTGGGAGTATTAAATCTATTTTTTCATCTGTTAAAGTTTCCATAAAGTAACCCTGGGCTAGAATGCGAAAGTCCCTTGTAATTTATCTTTTTGGGCCACTGAGTCCGTTGTCGCTCCCAAAATTTTATAGCATGTTTGGATTGCCAAAAATAAAAACTTATGGGCTCCATAACTGCTTATGTGGTGGAGTTGTCAAACAGAAACAGCTTTTTAATAAGCACTTATACCTCAAATAAGTGCTTATGGAAGAAGCTGATTTTTTCAACTTATGATAATCACTTATTCTCCTATAATCACTTATTTCATTTTTCCTTCTCACTATCCACCCAATAATCACTTAAACCCCAATATCCAAACACATTTCTTTTCTCAAAATCACTTGTGAGGTAAAAATATCTAAACACAAATCACTTTTGACATAATCACTTATAGCCTGTTTGGATTGCCAAAAATAAGCACTTATGGGGTCCATAAATACTTATGTGGTGGAATTACCAAACAGAAATAGCTTTTCAATAAGCACTTATGTCTCAAATAAGTGCTTATGGAAGAAGCTGATTTTTTCAGCTTATGATAATCACTTATTCTCTCATAATCACTTATTTTATTTTTCCTTCTCACTATTCACCTAATAATCACTTAAACCTCAATATCCAAACACATTTTTTTTTCTCAAAATCACTTATGAGGTAAAAATATCCAAACATAAATCACTTTTGATATAATCACTTATTCTCATAATCACTTATGAATAATCACTTATCGTCATAATCACTTATACATAATCTAATCCAAACACACCCTTAGTTTATTACCACTACCGTCAACAAATGCACGCGCCAAATACGCGAGTCCCACTGAAATACCAAGCTCCTCGATATACTATTGGCGAGGAAAAATTTAGACATGGATAAAAGTTCAGCTTTATTTAAAAAGAAATTTAAAAACTCAATTTCTCTGGCGAGTACTCAAGGTTGATGCCACCGACAACTATTGTTTTTATTTAGTATTTATTTATTGGGTCAATAATGTCGCCGACAGCCTTTGGCCTTTAACAGTGAAAAGGAGCGGAAATCGCATCGGGGGCCACTTTGGGAATTTCACTGAGCAGAAGGTTAGGCGAGCGCCGTTTGGGTTTCAGATCGCCTAGTGTTACGGTGTACGCGAGTGTAACCAATAAAAACCGCCGGCTTGATTAGGGAAGGGATCGACGTGTGAACTGATGCGAGAACCAGTACTAGCGAGCACGGAAGTCCATGCGGGTCAGCCGCATGGGAACCAATCACCGCGGGCACTGAATTTGGGTCCTAGTCTAGTCACGTGACAAAAGTGTGGCGCCGTTTCAAAATTCAAACCCGGGGGAAGGGGGTAAACTGGAGATTTTACTGATTCCAGATTTGCTGTAGAAAAGTGAAAACAGAGGGTGGATGAAGCGGCCCCGCAGCATCCATGCTGATGCTTGGTGCTGTTGGGAAGATAAAAGGACAAAACGTGCTTAGGTAATGAATTCGCACGTGTGAATCGGTTTAGATACTACTCCTATACTCCTCGTTCCTTGATATAAGGAATAAGAGATAAAATCACACAAAGCAAGTAAAGTAATAAAATTTTCAGGAATAATATATAGTAGTTTTCAAAAATACCCTCATTTAATGTTAATAACTTTTCTATCATATAATTAATATAAATAAATTATATTAAAATCATACTATCTTAATTAAAAATATTTTTAAAAAAAATTATTAAATATATAATACAAATTTCATATATTTCTTATATTTTGAAACACGAAAATTCTCACATAAAATAGGAAGTAATTCTTTGTGAGATGACACGTGTGAGGGAAGTGGTCCTACTTCTAGGTCACACATAACGAAACAAGTTGGCCACTACGGCCGTCCAGATTGCGCGCAATTCTCGCTATTTCGCCCACCTCATTATTCCCCTCTATTTTCTGTTCTGTTTTAATATTCACATTAATTAATTAATACTCCTATACTAGAAGTAAATTAATTTTCTCAATTAACTAATCATTTGTTTGTCCTTACATCACTTCTGTTGGAAAATGATCGTCTCCAGTTCACAACGCTGTGATTGCGCTATTTTAATTTTTTCAACAAGTTTCGCCCCTTTGTTTCAACATTAGCCGCTTCCTATTTCAATTATTCTATTTTGAAATTTGATTCATGAATTTTGTCTTCGCCCCCAATAAAAGTAAACTTTCATTCCCATGAGCGTAACCACGTTTAGTGTTACGATAAGTAGTGATGAAGGAATTTGTTTATATATATATATTTGTTATCTTTTTTAATTATCATTTAACAACTTTTTTTTTTTCAATTTTTACTGGGATGTATTACATGCCATTGTTTTTATGATCTTGCAGCTTTGAAATCAGGTTTATTTGGGGGATATACATGGTAGTAATTAAGAAATTGAATTGCATGATGATAAGGAAGAATCTGCAGGAACAATTGTGGATGAATAAGACGTGGTAACCAGCGAATAGCCCAATGGGATAATTCATAATATAGAGGATACGGTATGAATTTTGTCGGTAGCGTCGTTGCTGGCAGATTAATGATTCTCTACTCCAAAGCACAGAGAACTATCTGGTGTAATATATAGTAGTATATTATAGTATGATTGGTCATCCTTTGAAAATATTAAATTATATATTAATACGACTAAAATAATGCGGTATTAACAACTAAAAGGCAGTGAATGAAATTTGCATCGCATGTTCATTTAAATGACACGTGGAAAATTAACATCTATATAAAGATTGGAGCATGCTGCTGTAGAGTTATGCCTTCTACGGTCGTGGATGACAGCTCCTTCCAATGATTACTTTTTAAGGCTTTATTTTCACTTTACCCACTAACCCAATAATACAGCCCGGATAATTCGCTATTGTACGAGTCCCGCTCTCTTGTGCAATACTGCAGTTAGTCAGGGTTTACAAAAAAAATTTGAAAGGGGAACATGACAAGGAAGAGTAGGGACACATGCTTGGTGAGTTGTTATTGTATAATCAAAATTGGTTAGGTGAAAATGAAAGGGCCAGGTCTCTCTTTACCTACAGTGGGAGTGCCTCTTGATTTATAATCATAATCATATCTCCAAAAGAACCAATATGGATTGTCCAATTGGAGAAAGCATGATCCCACACGCACACAAGTAATTCATGATTATTCAATCCCTTTGTATATAGATTGCTACACATTGACCCATCTGACTCACTCGCTATGGATGGATGTATGGCACACTGCACCGACACTCTCTCTTTTCTTAAACATTAAACATAGTATATCAATTAACATACGAACTTATAATCGCAACAGTCATAATATAAAAGAACAACATTGTGAAGTTGTTCGAACTAATGGAATTATTTTCTACTCTTAAAAAGCATATTTTTCAATTTTCAACATATATTTTTAGTCTATATTCCAACTTAATTTTCCTCATTATTAAGTTCAAAAGTAAACTGCGGTCGAGTTTGAACACTCACAAATCTTCAACGCATAACAACAATTAATTAATCTAGGTATGAACTGTCGATTGAACTCGTTAAAATTTCAAAATAACGCGTTAAAAAAAAAACCAAACCATCTTAGAGGAAAAAAGAAAGAAAGAGAGGTTGTTTTGGGGATGAAGATGATGAAACATTGACCGGGTAGGAATAATGGAGAGACGTATGATGAGGTGGAGCCAGTTGGACACTAGTTTGGAGATGCCAACAAAAGGGGCTGAAACTAATAGTGATATTCAGTCGCTATTTGGGACCAGATTGCCAAGAAACAGTTACGAGTCAGTCAGTCAGTCCAACTTTCGATACAGACGCATAGCATGTGCTTCATTAAGCACCACATACAACTAATATTTGTCCTTTTTATGTAATACTACAAATTACTAATTGACTTTCATTTTCATTTTCTTTTCATTTCCATTAAGAAGGAGATATAAATATTTTGGTCAGAAAAGCGTTCACCATGAGTAAAAATTACTACAACAGTATGGTGAATATTTGAGTCCAGAAAGTGAAGTTGACCTACTTTTTTGTGTGACTAATGTACCATAAAGTCATTGCCCCTAGTGGAATAGCACGGGTGGTTTACAGTGCAGATTTTTTTAAAACAATTTTTTTATTTTTGAAAATTTTTTTTGATAAACCTGTTTTTTATAAAATATTTTAAAAAATAAAAAAATAAAAAAATAGAAAATTCAGAATATATTTAAGATACTTTATCATTTTTATTCTGTAAACATAAGAAAAGATAAAAAATACTCATCTCATTAATGGTAAAGTTATAAATTTTGAATAATTCATTTAACACTTAGTAATTATGATTTTGACAACAATTATTTAGATAAATTTTTTTATTTTCTTATTTCTAAAACTTATTCTAAAACACATTTTTATAAAGTTATTGTCAGAATAATAAAATAAAAAGTCCTTTATATTTTTAATCTTATTATGTTATTTTTGCATATAAAGATTGGTGAAGGCTTAAAAGGATAGGTCACCACTTTTTCTACACGAGAATATGCCAATTGGAGAACGATGCTTTCGAGAAAAGCAAAAAAAAGAAAATCAAATAAATGGTTGTTTCCTTTGAGGCATAATCTTTTTTTAATGATACTCCGAGGGTATAAGTATTAACCCATAATTTGATCAAGATTATTGAGCTATAGTAGCAGCACTATTAAAGATTGATGACAGTTAAAGATTGAAGTAAAATATTTTGGGAGAAACAAAGGAATAATTTAGGAAGGTATAAACCGGAATATTCAATGGGGCGATTGAAATGGCATCAATGCCCCCCTTCCCCATGTTCTGTGGCGGCGTGCCAATTCAACAAAAGTACAGGTCCCATGTTCTTGTTGGACCAACTAACCATCCTCTCATTCCGCTTCTCCAGCCTTTTTTTCTTCGTAGTACTTTTTTGAGATTTTTTTTTTATAACTTCTTTTCTTTTTCTTTTTTTTTTCAAATAGTAAAATCGGATAAGCTACTAAACACTAATTTAGAAAAGTTATCTCAAGGTAATTCTTATATGGACAAGGATTGAATTTGAGATCATAGTTAAATGGTGTTTAATCATTTACCACTTAATCTAATTATTGTTCATTTGTTTCTCTAACTTTAATATTTAAACTAGATGTGGCTTCCAATATCATGTAAAATTTGAGAAAATAAGTTATTTTATTTATGATTTGTAAATAATATAGCATGTTATTGAATCTATAGATTGATATATATAATAAAATTCATAATAAGCTTTAATATTCACAAATTATTAATAACGTACGTATCTCATTATTTGCATGAAATGCAAATAGAAATAGGGAGAAATGTGAAAAAAAAAACAAAATAAAGAAATGTTTAAAAATTTGGATCAAAGTTTACTCTATTTTTAAGGCAGATTAAAATTTTCCAAAGTCAACTTAATAAATTTTTAACTCATGTTAAAAATTTTTAGTACCAAATGAGAATTTAAAAAAAATTTTATCCTGACTTTTAAAGTTTGCTTGGAAAAATTTTAATTTACCTTAAAAATGAGATGAACTTTGATCCCATTTTCTACATACTTCTTCATTTTGATATTTATTCTGAATTCTCCCGTGTATATTTTGCACTTCTACTGGAAGACATAATTGTAATAAAATCATCCAGTGGAATCCAATGATTTTGAAATTAAAAAAAATTATACTACAAAATAGTGAAACACGCAACTCAATAAATACCAAATAAATCACATCATCATTAGATTATTTATAAATCATTTTCCCATTTCCTACATAAATTATCTAATCATAGATGCATGAAAAAACACTCACAGTTTTATAATATACATTGGTCTGAACTATTTTTCAATTACTATATTTCATTCAATAAAAAAATCTCACACCTTTCCAACCATTTCCCAAAACAACTCATACTCTTCCTTAAATGATTCTTCCTTAAATCACTTATAAACATTTGATCAGAAAGGGAAAAAGAGAAAAAAACTCATCAGACAAATCCCACTTAATAGGATCAAATCCAAACAAAATGAGGCACTGATATTGTGTCTATATGTGTGAGCGCTCTAGAGAGAGGGAGGGGGGGAGAACAGTATTCTCTCAATAATTGGGGACGAATTTTGATTAGCTGTTCCTTTGAATTACTTACGGGCTTACAGCTCAAACTTGAAACTTCCACTGTTGTATTTGTTTTTGGAGACAATTTTAGGTGTTAATTACACATTTGGCCCGTTGATTTATATACTGAGGCTTCGCTTTTATAAATTATAACTCCAATTGATTTTAAATTATTTTTTAATTTTATTTTAGATTTTTTTTATCTTCATTCTTTAACTGTTTCTTTAATTTTGATTAAAGTTTTATTTGGTTGTCTTTTAATTTTACTTTGATTTAATAATTCAGCTTTCAAAAATTATTTATGCTTTTCCTTCTCTCAAACATTGTGATATTAAATAAACTCCCTAGTGTTAGAAAGAGGAAAAATTTTGAGTAATTTTTCAGAGTAAAAAATTAAGATAAACAAAATGAAACCAAAAGATAAAATTGGAATTGAAACCAAATTTAAATTAAATTAAACAGTAAGATTTCAAAATGAAAATGAAGCTTGAGATGAAGATAATCTAGAAGGATGCTAAGGAAGTCAGAGCTAGGACTAGATTTAAAAACGAAAACAAAGGATAAAAAACACACATTTGACTATCTTTTATTTATAATTGGACGGTTTGGGAGAAAAACCAACCATACGAGGAAAACTCTTACTTTGCCAATATTTGCCTCAAGTTCGGGACGTCAGATAAGGTTTTTCCCCCGGTGAAAGGCATATAATACTCTAATTCCTATTACAGAATTAGAAATTTTTTGATAAGTTTTCTTTTTTTTCTTTTTTGGGCCGAAGACATCAGATAAGTTAATGTTAGGTGAAAGACATATAATGCTCTAATTCCTATTACAGAATTAGAAATTTTTTTAGGACCACGCCAAATCACGGTTGGTGGAGATTTCTGAGACTTCTCTCAAGTCTTCAGAAATTGACCAGTTCTGTCTTGACTTGAATCCCTTAAAACCAATCAAATCAAATTGACTCCATCATTAACTCACGAAAGAAACCGATCGAATAATTGTGAAACGAATTGAGTTATGCACGAGGTGAAAGAGTTTCGCATTTAACCTTATTGACAAAATGAAAACGTCACGTTTTCATTAGAGCATGAAAGAAGTATCTATGTAGCTTGTTAAGCTAAATCACCGACACCCTAACAGTAACTAACAAATGAAAAGGAAGAATGTGATGCACGTTTCAGTCGTCACATGCTATCAATGTTCACTTGGTCTGCCCCACCGCCCGTTGCTGATTCTACCAGGCAAGGTTTAAAAATACATGAAGCACGCGTCCATGTTACTCAGAATGGTCAGTATCAACCCGAATTAAATGGCCGAACCAGCAGCTCCCAGGGGCATTCGGGGTACATAACAAACATTTATATCGATGATAAGATTGTGACTTGAATTAAAAGTCAATGTAAGATGGACACTGCAATTGCAATCAGATAGAAAACATGCCAAGCTATCTATATTCTGGGTGCCATAGCGATCCTCTGCTAAAGCGTGAGTGAATATGGTGTCCATTATGATGAATAAGTTTGCGGGTGAGTTTTGTAGTGAAAGGTATAGTATCAGTAACTACAAAAAAGCTGTCATATACAAGGTAATGCAGCAAATTCAGTCTGTTGTTTGATCAGAATCTAGAAATCTAGTCAAGGCGATTTTAAGGTGAAACATAGTATAGCAGAGCAATTCTGATGATGTCAGGTTCCGGCTGCTTCTATTGTTCTTTACCACTGAGGATGCTGCACAAGTCGCAATATGAGACAGCCAAAACTAACGTCAAAACTTTGGGGATAATTTATGAAATATAATCTGCTCATGAACAGTATAATTTTTTTATCTGGTAGCTGCTGATACAGTTGAGAGCATTAGTTATTCCATACTTGTGTAACATATATGTCAGATAAGAGAGGAGAAATTGATGCATTAATCAAGGGAGTTGTTGATTAGATTAAATGTACAGTGGCTCCACGAACCACAAAAGTATGGTCACTTCATATCTTGCTAGATACGGCTGGGTCCTAACTGAATTAATGGGCAACAATATCTGCCACTCTGGCTTTGAAGTTGTACTTCGTTGCCCTGAGATCATGGGAATGAGAAGTTGAGTGAAGGAAATAGTTTAAATACTGGTAGTTTTCTAATAAGGTAAGCGGTCTATCCCTTGGTTTAGTAGTTTTCTCATTGCTGGATTACAAGATGACGTTAATATATGAATTACTATTTTCTACCCCCAGTTTCTTTAGCCAAAAAAATACATGAACCACACCTAAACTTCCCTTCAAATGGCCATTACTACTACTTCGACTCCAAATATAGTCCAATCCATAAATGTCAGTCTTAGTGGAGATCAACGCCTTTGAATGAAATAAGTGGAAACGGGGACTGAAGAGGCACGAAGACCGCAAGTGCCGTGAGCGATGGTAGGCGACTAGGCGTTAATATAGCCTCCTATTAAAATTCGAATGTGATGTTAAGGACTTTCAGCTCTAAATTAATAGACGACTCAATTTTTTTCGTAAAACATGTCTACATAGTCATGCAAGAATTTCAATGACTTTTCTATTTTACTTTCTACAAAACACGACGGTTTTTGCTGGAAAAAAAATGATGGTTTTATTTTAAAGAAAGGAAATTAAAGCCCAGACTTGGGTTTTAAATGAAGCCCAGAAGTGAGTCTGTCGACAAGGCCCATTAATGTTGCTCATCCGTCCAACAGTTGGTTACCTCTTCAATACTTTTGTTAAGAATAACATGATGATGCGCTGAAATTCTTAATGCCCCGCGGTAATGGTATCCATGTACACTGACAGCAATACAAGAAGATGCAAGATTTTAGAATCCTAAACAAAACTACATTTGAATAACAAAACAACAAGATTTAGAATCCCCTCCCAAAACTATGCTTTGTTTGGATTTGAAAAAAATGGGAGAAGAAAATAGACAGGAGAAAAAAAGAAGGGGAAAGAAAAGTGTAGAAAAAATATTTTCTCTTTTTATATTGAGATGAATAAAAGAAAATATAAGGAAGAGAAAATCTACTTATTTCAAAATAACAATAATATCTATATTACTAACCATTTTTAGTTCCTAATAACAATAATAGTTTTATAGTGTAATGCAATAATTATTAGTTCGAGGTGACAACAAGTGACGGAGGGCATTATCAATATATATAAAATATTCTTTAAAGATTATTTTAGTAAAAATATTTATTCTCTCAAATTTTTTTACTTTTAAAAAGAAAATTTTAAAAATAAAAGAAAGGAACCTCATGTGTGTTTTTTTTTTTCTCAACTTTTCTTTATTCCCAATTTTTTCTTGTTATCCAAACATGATAAAATCTATTTTTTCTCTGAATTTTCTTTTTTCCTATTTTTCTATCAATCCAAACACATTCTACATATGAAACTTGAAAAGGATAACAAGATGCCGGAACTGAAATTCTATCCCAAAACTGTCTTTTGATTAGATAGACAATAAGGTACAGGAATTGGAATTCTATCCCAAAACTAGGCTTTCAATAACAACTGACAAGACAAGTTTTATCCCAAAACGATGCTTCAACCGTGAAAAAGTCGAATCTCAAAGGAAAACAATTAATAATCCAAAGATTGGCGGCAAAACTAAAGAATCTGCAACATGTCGTGTCAGATCGTACCGGGACAAGTTTCATGGTGAGTGCTAAAACAAGCTGACTTTGACAGAGTAGCGGTGTGTAAAAAAACTCCGTCATCCGATTGGTTCGGTCTAATTCGGTTTTATTGGGTTAATCGGGTCAGATTTTAGTTTGGGTTGGACCGAGCTTTGTGTTCGTCCATTTGACCCAACCCAACCCGAACTATATATACATATATATATATATATTTTAAAATATATTATTTTATATATATTAATTAATTTTATAAGATTTTTTCTATATATCTTATATAATACATTTATTATTTGATTATTATAAAAAACTTTGTAAAGTTTTGATATTTTAATTTTATTTAAAATTTTAAATTAATTTCTTAATTTAATATTATATAAAAATAATGTATAGTTGTAAAAATTTATAATTTTTAAGAAAATTAATTTCTATCCTAGCATTATATTTTTTAAAAAATTTACTTTTACATTAATAATTAAAATTTTTTCATTAATACATAAAGTTATTTTTTATTTTATTTTTAATATTTTTAAAAAAGTATGTGGTACCGGGCCGGCCCGGCCCGGTATCTAACCCGGACCAACCCGGGGGTGCACGGGCCGGGTTTCGGGCGGGGGTGAAACCTGGCCCAACTCGGCCCATGTACACCCCTACTACAGAGAGATTCCTTTCACTTTTCTATTTAATATTGATATATATAAATTGTTTCATCAATTTGTCGATAAGATTACTGTGGCTTGACGATGATAAATACGAGTGTTTTAAAGATTTAAAAAAAAATCATGACTATCATAAAACACATAAATAAAAATGATTTGTTGAAAGATAGGGTCAAGAGTAAAATTTTAATTAAGGTGGTCCAAATAAAAATAAAATTAAAAATTTTCTGTGAGATATAGATTTAAAATTCTAAAATGCCAGGGAGAGTCAAGCTTTCCGTGATCATGTCTTGAGAATCCTATATTTTGAATGGTCTGAAAAGGATGTGTGTTTAACCACCAAATACTTGATTCAACTAGTAATGGGGTGGTATTAGTTTAATTAGAAGCCTCAAGTTTGAATCCTGAGAAAACAGTTATATTAAATACTTAATGGTAGAGTTTATTATCCAAAAGGGCACTACTCAACTTGATTTAAATTAATCTAAACCCCAATAAATTTTCTGTTAAAGTAAAATAGGTTCAAAATATCGGATACACATGAGAAAAAAAAAAAAAGACATGTATCACAATTCTTGCTTACTCCAAAGAGGATCATTATTCCTCTCCATCCCCCTCTTCATTTCCTTGTCCTTAGCTTTTTGCAAAAATTAAGATCCTGATGACACGATCGATGGTTACTCCTTTAATTAGTATTTTGTTTCTATCTCTTTGAGCTTATGACATGATAATCACATAACGTGTTAGGTAGGAATTTTGGTGTGTTGAATTATTCAAGATTCCCAAGCAAAGTTGCATAGTATAGGTATATAATTACATATGGGTCTGCCAGTCTTACGTTTGAGTGAGCCCCCTGATATAAACAGTACGTGCAAAGTCACACTCCCACGTTCGGCAAAATGGAGTTTGTTCCCCTCCCATGCACTTGTGCAGATATCAATTTGACTTCTGTATTCATTAAAAAAAAAGATACTGTAATATTGTTTATAATTTAAAGATCAAGAATTTGATATATATACATATATAAATATAATTTTTATGGCATGTTCAGAGATGGGCAATATGAGCTGGCCTGTATAACTGACAAAAGAGTGGATTGGGCCAATAAAATTGACCTATTTTGAAACAAGCTAATTTGGGCTAGGCCGTGTGTTAAGTGGGAAACCCATTTGACCCTTTCTCTTTTTTTATATCAAATCATCCGGTAACATAAACTTACTCTATTTTAATTAAAGAATTTATCGAATATAGACTAATCCAAACCAAGTTGGATAAGATTATAAAGGGCGATAAAGTTTTCCCTAAGTTTTTAACGTAACTGCATTCTTAATGTTCAAATTTAAAACCTCTATTTAAGTTAGCATAAAATTCTGTTTGTAGAATTAAGTGTTGAGTGGTTTTTTCTCTCTTTTTTAAAACACTTCTCCCCTATTCTAACTTTTTTCTAAAAAATATAAGTAGCATAAAAATTCAAAATCATGACATATCAAAACCATATAAAACTTATTTTGATCATTCATATCATATAAAAATTTAGATAATTTATATTATATATTATATCGAAAGATAGTAATTTTTAAAACACTTCTTTGATATAATGATTGCTCTCAACATGTTTTTAATATTCTAAAATATTCCCTTACAATTTATTAATAATTATGAAATATAATTAGCTTTTTACAGTAAAAAATAGTTAACTTCATTGGTGGAAAAATACAATTCTACGTCCTATTTTTTTCGTCGATTGTATGAGAAACCAACGTAAAAAAAAATAATTTGTGGTAATTTTGTAAATAAATTTATATTAATATACTTTTTACATTATTTAGTTTTAAATTTGACTTATAAATTTTAATTTTACATCAGTTATAATCACAACATACGCAAGAAAGGAAAAAAAATAAATTTATTAATTTTCTTAAAAAATGCACATTTTTCTCTCCAGTTCCAAAAGGAATCGACGTACTGATGAGGATAACATTTTAATCGTCCTTCTTTCCCCATTTCAAATCCTAAGGCTCTGTTTGGTTGGGGTTTTTTCAGGGGAGGGGAAGGAAAGGGAGGAGATTAATCCCCTCCCCTTGTTTGGATCAGTTTTTTGAAGGGGATTGGAGGGGATTTAATTCCCCTCAATCCCCTCCCCCACCCCTTTTTCATTCCCCTCCAATTTGGGTTTTTTTGGAGGGGATTGAGTTTTATTACTCAATCCCCTCTTGAACCAAACAAGGTTTTATTAAAATCCCTCTAATCCCCTCCCCTCGAATTCCACCAAATAAGGAAATTTTAAAATCTCTCCAATCCCCTCCCCTCCAATCCCCTCCATTAAAATCCCTCCCCTCCCTTCCCTTCGGTTGAACCAAACAGGCCCTAAGTTTCCTTCCTTGTCCCTAGGTCTTAATTCTTCAGTTCAGACACCCCAGGCCCGTGTACCTCCATTTCTTATTCCAATTTCGCTCAAACCTCCTCCTTCAGCCTTCGAGCTCCTCCATTTCTTTCGGCACGGTGAACTCCTTCAACTTCCGAGCTCCTCTGTTTCTTGAGCCTTCCTTCATTGTTCCAATTTCAGTGATGGCACGGTGATCTCTATCCCAACCTCTAAGACCCTCCCTCATACAGTGACAATGACTTGAAATAATGACCTTTGCTACCAATCCAGTGACAATACAGTGACCTCTGCAACACAAATCCTTCAAACAGCGATTGAAACTTCAGATTGAACTCCTTCAAACCTTGGTCGGTGACCTCCTTCTTAAATCAGTTGGAAGATCGACCTTTAACCTCTGTGACACTTTCACTTGACAGATCGAGCTCCAACCTCTATTTAGGTGGTATAGCTTGAACTTTTGTCACTTGTTTCATTCTTTCCTTCCTCCTTCATGACTCTAAACTTCAATCACTGTTGACATGCCTGGTACTCTGTTTGAACATGCCTGGAACTCTGAACTGTTTTGCTCGGGTTGCTTCACTATGAAAGGATCGAAATTCTTTGTTGTTGGGGGCAATTTTAGATTCGTTGTGAACCATAAGGATGCTTTGTTCATTGTTGTTGGGGCAATTTGAGATTCATTGTGAACCCAATATGAATCTGAAGCATATATAATATTCTAGTTTTACTTTCTTGCATAGTTGTTCTCGTTAAGGCTAAGATGCCTTTGATATGAACCATAAAGATGCTTTGTTCATTATTGTAATGGACCTGTATTTGTATGAACTGAAGCGATTAAGTAAGAACCTTCCTTTCTTGAATATAAAGTTTTCTGCTCTATTTGGTTTCCTTTTCTAGAGGTTTGATATCCCAAATAAAGTTCTTAGTAGCTTGAAGAATTGTATTGCAAGTGTTAAAAAACTATACCTATATTTATCTTTTCATATGGTTGCTTTGTTTAGTTTCCTTTTCTAGAGGTTTTATTAGTTTACATATTTTATTATGACGCTATCTCATTTAATAAGCTTTTGATGTGCTCCTTGTGCAGAAATGCTAGGCCAAATACTATAATAGTAGCAAGTATGTAAGACACTATGATATGTCTATTTTATATTTACAAAATCTTACATTTTGTATCTATTTTTATCTTAAAATATTGTGATTTGATACTTTTGGCATGATTTTGCATAATTTGGAGTATATTTACATCACAGAAATTTTTATGAAGATTTTAAGCTGCATAAATAAAAAAAGTTGGAGTGAAACGTACAAAAGAGAGTTGACCCATTCCCAACTGATACTCTCACCTGGGCATGGGTGAGGAGGCGAAGAGGAAAATTTTCAACGAGATGACTCGGTGTCAGGTCAACCACGAAGACACCCAGCCGGTGTTGGGTGGGCTCATTTCCTAGGAAAGAAGACGTGTTTAGATGGTGCCAAATGGAGAAGAAATTGTTGGGCCTGGCACCGGCTCATCTTGCATTCTTGATTTATCTCTTTATACGTTTTCATGATATTTTGGGTCTCTAAACTTTCTTTATAAAAGGAAACATTGCAGAAACACTAGAGGAGATTCAGGAAAAACACCCGGAGGTCATAGAACATGGTTCAAAATGCATCTGTGAGCAACTAAGAGCAATTTATAGAGAGATAGTAAGGAGATCTGAAGAGTATTAGAGATAGATTCTTTCTTTTCTACTGTAACTTTGTCTTCTTATTATTTTCACTATGATTTGATTTTTATTTTCATGTGTGGCTAAATTTCCCAATCAGGGGTAGGGATGTAGTCTGATTAGGATTGACTGGATTTATTCTCTTTGGTTATGACTCTCTGAATTTGTTCTTCAAGTTATATTTAATTTGTTTCTTCATTATATTTATCTCTCTTGTTTGTTCATGTGGATCATATGCTTAATCACTATAGAGTCTAATTAATGGGTAAACTTGATGGACTGAGAGATAAAGAGTGAACTTAGATCTAGAGAGATAAACATGAATAACTAATCTAAAGATAGAATTAGGAATTCGTGATGATATACGTTACAGTTTTTAAGGTTTAATTAGGAATTTTAGTTGCGCGAGAGCGAATTAAATCCTAATTAAATAAGGATAAATTGATCGAAAGGTAATTATGACACTTTAAGAATAATGATCATTATAATTATGTAGAGTCTAACCAAAAAATATAATTTAGTTATCCTACAAGGTGAACCCCGATCTTTTGACACTTTAAATACTTGAATCAAAACTCAGACATTATTTTGTTTTCTATTTCTTTCATTTTTAATTCATGTTTCTCAATTTAATTGTTAATTGCTTTTGAGATTAAAATTTTGAATTGGTAAATTTTCTACTTCCCTTAAGTTTGACCTTTGGAATATTTCAAAGAATTTTCTACTACTATAATCGACTATGTATACTCGTAGGATTTCAATCACATTGCCATAATTTTGATTGAAGTTTCATATTTTGTAACTCCCAAATGCCATATCTATTTTAAAACATACAACATTTACTAAGATTGCTAATCCTACCTAAGTGTGATGTTCCACTTGTTCCTCCCTTCAAGTCACCTATGATACAACTGGATTTTTGAAGAAGAACGAGGATCTATTGCCCTTGGATTCCATTCAACTTCCATCTTCATGTACATGTCATCTTCCTAAGGTATTTTGCAGCCCATATTCTTTTGTAGTTTGAGAAGCTTGTAGTTGGTCCCTTACACAAGTCTGGTGGAGCATATTCCCAAAAGCTAAGTGTTGCCACAAAATTCAATGTACATTAACAAAATTACAGTTTTCCAATACTTGAATGATCAAGAAATCATCTAATTCTTAGCAAACCAGTGTATTGATTCTCCTAGTCTTTGATTCATTATCAATGTTAGTTCTTATATGCTATTGAATGTATTCCTCTTGTTCAATGTTATAACTTTGAGGAAACGAAAAAACTTCCTCTTGCAAATGATAGTGATTCTTTTAAGATCAGACTTGTGAGATGTTAAACTAAAGGCCTATCAACCAAGATGGTCCAAATTGGTTATTTTAATTGCTAAATAGTCAATCATTTTACATGTTAATATTTATAACATATTTTACTGGAAGAACAGCGCTTGTGGCCACTTACTCTAAATTCTAGAGAGGTTGTGATGGAGAATTTAGAACCACTTACACTAGGCTCTAGAGTTGATTAGTTGTTTATTATTTTAGAAGTTTTCATTCACTATTGGTTTTGTATTATGGAATTGATGGAATAGTTGAAATAAAGGGATAAGAAGGAAAAAAATGAAATTTAAATTTTGTTTTTTTAAAGGAATTTAGGAAGCGTTTGTTGTTGTGAGTAATAAGCGTTCCCGAAAGTTTTGGAAACATTTTCAAAGCATTTTTGAAGTCCAAAAACAAACGCTTTCGAAACTCATGTCTACTTTTCTTCCTTTCCATAAAAGGAATTTTCACGTGGGTTATTTATGCAACCGTGTAAAAAATATGTTTTCCACATTTGTCAGATCCACGTCACCTCCACAATCGGTGTAAAAAATTTTTTTTGCAGAAGTGCTTTTTTGGCATAATGATGATGATGATTAGATTAGAATTTAAATGATGAAGATTATAACATCATCATTTAACTATGAATTGTACACGAACTATATGTATTGAGTAATTTAGCGTGTTTGAATCACGAGTTGTGTTTAAATTATATAGTTTGAATTATTTGTTTAAATGTTTTGAAAGATATGGATTTTATTTTGGAAAAAAAAAATGGTTGATTAAGACAAAGAAGTCGCCCCTCACCAATATAAAGATAAAAAAGATAATTGTGAGTTGTTTAGTGAACTAAAGAAGTAATTGATGATTTGGAATTCTCGAATTCTTTGGGGCCAATATCCATGGTCCCCTAACTAAGGGCCTATTTGGGAGCCAATTTAAAATGTGGTTTGGGGGTTAGAATGAGTTTGATCTAATTAAGTGGATGTTTGGGTGGTCAAATAGATCATGTTGGAGAATTGATTTTGAAGGTAAATGGAGTTGAGGCAGAAGCAATTCCAATATTGTTTTTCCATTTACTCCAACTAAGTTTGAAAAAAAGTCAAATAAAAATAAATTAATAAAAATAATAGAAAATAGTGAATTTGGAAAAATAAAATTTCTATAAAATTTTTTCTATTCAATAATCAAGATATCCCATCAAAATTTTAATCTTCACAGATTATGACCAGTAAGAAAATGTTATATTAGATGGACTATATTTCTAATTAAATAAATATAAATTAAATTTTAGTCCAAGAAAATTAAATTAATCATGAGATGGAGTTTAAGCTCAATTTAAAGAAGAATTATGAGTTCGTTAAAATTTTAACTAAGACAAATAATCTCTTGCTTTTTTCGTTTTGCTGGAATGGGAGAAGAGTCTATGTTGTACACATAACTGTTTTGGGCGTAGGTTCGGTTTATTTTTGAATGAGAAAATGATTCATTTTGAGATAATTTGGACCATTTAATTTATTTTGAGGATCTAACTTTTGTTCTGTCATTAAAAAATATTCTTGATGGAATTAATCAAACCATCAAATTTCATTCAACTTACGAGGTTATATCCATATCTATATATTACATACTCATATAAGAGGCCATATTTAAATTTGAATTGAAACTTTCATAAAGTCATGGACTGAAATAAAATATAAAGAAGGGAAAATTGGAAAAAAAATGATCAAAAAATAAAATATTTGGAAAATAAAATTAAAGTTCATCTTATTTCTAAGATAGAATAGAATTTTTTTAAATAAAAATAAAAAATTTCCAAGTCAAAATATAATTTTTTGATATTAAATGAGAGTAGAACAATTCTATCATAATTTAAAAATAAAATAAATTTTAGACTTCTTTCCTAAACATTTTAGGCTTGTCTGGTTTCTAAAACAATTTTTTTATTTTTAAAAATAGAAAAATAAAAAAAAACTTATTTGGTAAATTTTTTTTGTATAAAATATTATGAAAAATAGAAAAATAAAAGAACAGAACACTCAAAGCATCTTTAAAGTGTTTTGTAGTTTTTGTCCTGAAAAATACAAAAAAAAAAGAAAAATACTCACCTCATTATTAATGCTAAAGTTATAAATTTTATATAACTCATTTAACACTTATTTATTATAATTTTAGTAATAATTATTTAAATAGATTTTTTTTATTTTTAAAATTTATTTACAAAAATAATTTTACATGACTATTTTAAGAATAATAAAATAAAAAAAAATATTATTAAACAGGCCTTGATTATTTCTTTTTTGTTCCAACATCCATTTAAGCCTCCAAGGCACAAGTTTCATTATTAAGCACGCAGGGCACACCAGGTCCTGCAGTGCATGCCACGTGGTGCTCCAACCTCTCCGATTTCATTGACGATTCAGTTTTCCTGGCCGCCTCCCCTTGGTCTTCTTGTTTTTCTTTTCCCTTGTGTAGGGATTTTTTTCCCATCAAGATGATCTGAATTTTTATGCTATTTATTTGTATCATATCCTATCACTCAGGTGATGAAATCCAATCAAATCGAGTCTTTGAAAATTCTTAAATTCTGAGTTAGTCTGAAGTAACTTTTTTCTCATTTTATTTATTTTTTCAACAAATAAATATAAAAAATATTGCCATGCCTTGTCAAAATATATCAATTACTTTCATTTGCTAACCAACAAGGTCCCACATAATAAACAATTTAGTCCCTAAGTATGTTATTTTAGATTTAATCATGATCATGTGTATAAAAAATACATTATTAAGAGGTATGAAATTTACTTTCATAATTTTTACACTTTAAAAATATTAATTTTTGACTATCGATCATTTATTTTTTGGCTATCGACCAAGTGATAGTCTTGGTGCTAAAAAAATAACTTTCATTTCATATGCTTAATTTAACATTACAATTGAATTTTCTTGCATTGTATAAAGCCTAGTCTAATATCCAGAATATGATAAAATAAAAAATTAATTTGTATATGACAATATTTTCCATATATTTGAATAAAAAATATTAGTATATAATGATAAGAAAAAAGTATTGTATATTTAAATTTTGAAAATGCATTTTATTTGATCTAATTAAACGGAATATGAATGTATTAATTTTATAATTATGCAATGCGTGACTGAATTTTTTATTTTTTATGTATCTTAAATTTATTGAAGAATTTTACTTAAAAAATTATTCAAATATATTCCTTTGTTATAACTTTTAACTTATAGGCATGTTCTGAAGCTTTTGTTATACACTCCAATATCAATTTTATATTAAGAAAATGCAAGTAGAAGAAATTATTCTGAGTAACCGCATAGCATATGTTGCCAAATCAAAATTTCAAGAAATTCCAAACGCTTCTCAGCATTGGACCCCTGATCATAGTTTATTATCTCAACAAAGCGCCCCCTGTTTTGTACTCATTGTTTCAAAAACACTGGGTTTCTACTTAATTATATAGCCACGCTATATTGAATTATTGATATCACTGCGCTGTGTTTAATGCTGGTTGCATAGTTACATACTCCTATATTTGTATAAAATTATAATGTGTGTACATTTATTAAAAAAATACCCCTATGATATTGAATTATAAAAAGTTAAAAACTATACAGGTAAAATATATTTTAATTGAAGGGGACTGATCAATAAAAACATAAAAAAAGTTATATATGATTTTTTTCATTTCCTTTTGAACAGATTATATATTTAAGAAAAATACTTTTTCAAAAAAAAAAAAAGACTCTAACGAATTTTTAAATTGCGCGCATATTTTAAAAAGAATATGAACAATACATCTAATTTCTTAACTTTTATAAATAGATTTTCTTTTTCTGTTCTATAACTAGTTATTGAATAATTAAGTAGAGAAATCCATCTTGCATTGCATTGAAATGAAAGTTTGAAATTTAAAGGAAAGACTAGGGCCTAAAGAAAGAAAGGATAAAAGCCTGTTATAGTAGATAATATATTAAAAATACATATTAAATACATAGAGTTTTCTTTTATGTATATATATATACATTCAATACCTTGAACTTGTTTTATTTTAATTGCAGAATTTATCAAGGCTTCTGGTTAATGTGGAGTTCTACCACCAAGTTTTAATGCGAATGCATTCTTAAGGCTTTAATTCAGTATCTCTAGTTAAGTTGGCATAACTCCTATCAGTTGAATTAAGTACTGAGTAATTAGGTTAGAGTTTTATTATAATGATAACTTTCACCATCTTCCTATTCTTACTAACTCAACCAGGATTAGCCACTCACATGTAAACCTGACAATGCTCTCATTTAGATTGTATAATTGCATTAATCTTAATTAAAATATCACATCATCTGTCGCTCATATCACCTAGTATACATTAAATAGATATTTGATTAATATAAAACAACTAATTCTATGAAATAGAAAAGTCAAAAATTGTTTGATGAAATAATAAATTAATAAAAATATTATATTTGTAAAATAAACTCCACTTATGTAGAATCATAACCGGTTTCAAGCTCAGGTAAAGGAGGAGAGTTGTGTTAGATTCTCGACAGCCAACGTAAAATTTTGTCGAATCTTTATGACATGGATTAATGATGTTTTTGTATTAAGGTTAGGTCGTTACCCAGAAATAACACGCTGTATGGCTCAAATGCAGTGTTAAATAAGCTAAAGCTGCTACATCGGCATCTGAGTGTAGTGTTAAATGAGCAAGGGTTCTTACATCATTCTGGACAGGTGTAGGTAAAGAAATTAGCTCAGGAAAGTAAGATTCGTTTTGGTTCTTAGAATATTAGTACCTTAATAGGTAAATCTATAGAGGTAGTGAACGTTATGATTCGAAAGAGAATTAATGTCTTATGTCTCCAAGAAACTAAATGGGTAGGAGAAAAGGTTAAAGATTTAGACACTACTGGTTTCAAATTTTGGTACGTAGGGAAAGTCAGAGCGAGGAATGAAGTTGGTATTATTGTGGATAAAGTTTGGAAAAAGAGTGTGGTGGAGTCAAAATGATTAGAGATAGGATTTTATCCTTAAAATTAACTACTGGGTATGATATATTCAATGTTATTAGTGCTTATGCACCTTAAGTAGGGTTAGAAGCACACATTAAAGATAAATTTTGGAAAGATTTGGA
Source organism: Adenanthera pavonina (assembly GCA_026686845.1). NCBI lineage: Eukaryota > Viridiplantae > Streptophyta > Magnoliopsida > Fabales > Fabaceae > Adenanthera > Adenanthera pavonina. The sequence continues at coordinate 5,597,663 of JAIVEN010000003.1, forward strand.
GGACATGGTTTGAAATATCCCACAAGAAGAAAAGATTTTCATTGGTGAGGACCTTATTGGTAATGTGGGAAAAGAGACAAGACAATATATGGGAGCTCATGGCAATTTCGATTTTGGAGAATTAAACGAGGAGGGGTATTCCATTCTTAATTTCTCAATGGCTTATAACTTCACGATTGTGACCACTTATTTCAAGAAATGGGAGGAATATTTAGTTACATATAAGAGTGGAGACTAAAGATCACATATTGATTTCTTTTTGGTAAGGAATTCGGATAGAAAAGCTTGTAAAAACTGTCAAATGATCTTTGGTGAGAGTTTAACTTCATAACATAGAATCTTGGTCCTTGATGTTCTATTTAAGAGTCATAAGCTAGAAAGTCGAACAGCCTTGAATCCTAGAATCAAGTGGTAATAACTAAAAGGTGAGAAACAATTGACCTTTACAAGAAAAGTATTCGAGAAAGGTAATTGTGACTCCCAAGAAAGTGCTAATATCATGTGGGATGAGATGGCTAAAAAGATCAGAGATACCGTTAAAGTAGTCTTAGGTAAATCCAAAGGTTTTAAATCTAAAGATAAAGAATCTTGGTGGTGGAATGAGAGTGTGTAATAGAAGGTAAAACATAAAAAAAGAAAGTGTTTTAAAGCCTTACACTTGTGCAATAATGAGAAAAATTGGAAGAGTTATCACTTAATTAAAAAGGAGGCTAAGAAAACAGTGAATAAGGCTCGATCTAAAACTTTTAAGGAATTTTACCACGATTTAGGAATGAAGAATGGTGAACACAGGATTTACAAAATTGTCAAAAATAGGGAAAGAAAGTCAAGAGATTTGGAACAAGTAAGATATATTAAGGATGAGGAAGAAAAAATTTGGTTACTGATGATGATATCAAAGAAAGATGAGAGAACTACTTTTATAAGCTCTTCAATGATGGATTGGATATGACTAGTGATATAGAAAGTATAACAACTCATGAAGATGAACTAAATTTGGGTTTCTATCATAGGATCCGAGTTGGATAGATAAAAGAAGCTTTTAAGAGAATGAATAATAGTAAGGCTATTGACCCCGATGGTACTCTTATCAAAGTTTGGAAGTGCTTAGGAGAGAAGGAGGTCTTGTGGCTCACTAAGCTTTTTAATGAGACCTTAAATTCAAAGAAAATGCCAGAGGAATGGAGAAAGAGCACTTTGGTATCCATATACAAGAACAAGAGGGATATTCAAAATTGTGTTAATTATCGGGGAACAAAACTTATGAATCATACCATGAAACTTTAGAAGATAGTGATTGAACATAGACTAAGAAAATAGTCTTATATTTTAGAAAACCAATTTAGATTTATACTAGGATGGTCTACAACAGAAACTATTTATTTATTAAGGGGTTTAATTGAAAGATACCAGAGTAAAGAGAGAGACTTGCATATGGTTTTCATTGATTTGGAAAAAGCCTATGATAGAGTACCAAGAAAGGTGTTATGAAAAGTAATAAAAAAGAAATGTGTTCGTGTGACTTGTATTCGAGCCGTAAAAGATAGGTATGAGGAGTCAACAACAAGTGTGAGAACTCTTAGAGGTGAGATAAATGGCTTTCCTATAAAGATAAATTTACACCAATGATCTTCTTTGAGTCCATACTTGTTTGATTTGGTTTTAGATGTTCTAACAGAATATATGCAGGAGGAAATTCCTAAGTGTATGCTTTTTGTAGATGATATAGTCTTAATTAAGGACTCAAGAGTAGATGTTAACTCTAAACTAAAGTTATGGAGACATACTTTGGAATCAAAAGGTTTCCATTTAAGTAAAAGTAAAACAGAATATATGCATTGCAAATTTAACAAGTTAGAAATGATTCAGAGGTAAAAATTGGAGAGTAAACCATTCCAAAAGTGTCAAAGTTCAAATAGTTGGGATCAATTTTACAAAGTGATGATGAGATTGATGGGGATGTTATGTATAGGATACAAACTGGGTGGATAAAGTATAGAAAAGTTTCAGGGGTTATTTGTGATTGTAAGGTACCTATAAATCTTAAAGATAAATTTTATCAAATTGCTATAAGGCTAATGATGCTATATGGCAGTGAATGTTGGGCTTTGAAAGGACACCAAAAGTATAAGATAGGAGTAGTAAAGATGAGAATGTTAAGATGAATGTGTGGTTATAAAAGAATGGATAAAATAAGAAATAATTGCATACGAGGGAAAATCGGAGTAGCATTTATCGAAGAGAAAATGATTGAAAATCGTTTAAGGTGGTTTGAGCATGTATAAAGAAGAGGACAAGAGGAGCTATTAAGTAGAGTTGATCAAATGGCTTGGTGCCCTATCAAAAAGTTTAGAGGAAGACCAAGAATGACACTAAGAGAAGTTATGAGACATGACTTCTTTATTAATGATTTATCTGAAGAGATGATATTTGATAGAGCCCGTTGACGTTGTATGATTCATGTAGTAGACCCCACTTAGTGGAATAAGACTAATGTTTTTGTTGTTGTTATATTATATTTGTAAAATAATGTTATAAATTTAAATAATTCATGGAAAATCATTTGAATGTAATAACAATATTTGTGCAAAATAAACAGTTAAAATGTAATCCTTAAATAAAAGCGAGGGCATCTATGTTTACCGGCCTACTTTTTTAATCTTTAAGTTTTTTTTTCGACCATTAATAATAGTGATTTTATCTAGTCCTATAAATTTAATTGGCTAAATAAAAAAACCAATAATAATGCATTTTCATTCTTTAGGTTCATTTCATATATACGCTTTGTTCTAGTGCTTATACTTCATCCAATATCAATTTTAAGTGCATGTTTAGATTAACTTTTCTATAATTGATTATAAGAGTAAGTAATTTTTTATAATTGATTATGAGAATAAGTGACTATGTTAAAAGTGATTTATGTTTGAATGTTTTTAGTTAAGAATGATTTTGAGAAAATAAATATGTTTGGATTTTGAGGGTTTAAATGATTATTGGGTGGATAATGAAAAAAAGTGAAATAAGTAATTATGAAAGAAGAAGTGATTATTATAAGTAGGAAAAAATAGTTTCTCTTATAATCACTTATTTGAAGTATAATTGATTATCAACATAGGTGATGTATTTCACAAATTTTGGAAATAAGCCATTATGGATCCCTATAATCATTTATTTGAAGTATCCAAATAGGCTCTAACCCATAAAAATATATAATAGAAATCATTTTGGGCAACCGCATATATAGTTAAATGAAAATTTCAAATAATGTTTAAGATTGCGAGAAGGAAGTCCCTTGATTTAGTATTAGTGGTTTGTTCCTATTGATTTAGTATCAGTGATTTGTTCCTAAGTAGTTAGGTACTTAGGTTACTATCTAATTAGTTAACCAACAAATCTAATATGCACCTAAATACTTAAAACCAATGTTAAGAAAATTGAACAGGGCATAAGATCGATCTAGGCACCGGTTCAATGGTTTTAAAGTTGGACTGCCTTGGATTTGGGTTGAATTGGTTGTAAATAAATTAATATATTTTACATAATATATGCTTAGATGATGCCCAAGAAGTAGCTTACTCAATAATTTTCAATATCCAAATCTATAACATACAAAGTCACTCCATACATAGTTTTCATCCAAATGACAAAATCCATAACCATATGTCAAATCCATAACCATACAAATTACAAATAGCTCACTCCACAATGCTCAATATCCAAATCCATAATTATACAAGTAGTTTTATTATCACACAACAACAAACAAGTTTCCCTTATTTTCAATATCCAAATTCATAATCATACAAATGGTTCTATCACACAACAGCAGTGTTAATCATCATAAAGTTCATTCAAATTAAATTCTTGAGATACTACATCATTGGCATTTGAAATAGATCTAGAAGCAATATCATGCTCAATATCAGCAACCAATAATCCCAAATGTGGAGGCTCGGGAACATTTATCTCTTCAACACCTAATCATATATTTGATGACAAATTAATAATTTATGCATAAAAAACTATTATATTTGTGAACATTGTATTTTGTCCGAACATTATACATAAAAACTAAAACTGGATAAAAAAAACAAAAACAAACAAAAACAAAAAATAATAATGAAAATAAAACGAAATAAGGTAATAATAAAAAAAGAGAAAGAAAAGAAAGAAGAAAAAAAAAGAAAATAAAGTTAGAATGAAATTTGGGTTGAATGCAGATGGCCCAATCTTCTAACCTTAAAACCCAAACACTAAAAAAATAATAAAATAAATAAATAAAATGATAAAAATAACAAATAAACTAAAAAAAAGTAAATAGTAAAAAAAAAGGGGGTATATATGTTTGGGCTGAAATGTTAATCAACATTTCAGCCCAAACATCCACGAGCCCAATTGAAAAGGGCTCGTGGACAAGGCAAGGGAGCCCTTAAGGGCTCGGGGGATTGAGGGCACAGAGGGACTCGAGAGGAAGAGAAGGGAGAGCCGCGGGCAGAGGGGGAGTTGGCCGCGAGAAAAGAAAAATCAGAGGGAGCTAAGGCAGCCGCGAGGAGGAGAGAGTCGTGAGGAGTCTGAACCAGGAAGAGAGCCACGATTGAGCACAGAGAAGGTTGAGAGAGCAAGTAGCCGCGGGGTGGAGCCGTGAGTGAGACCGAAGAGGAGGAGGAGCTGCGATGGACCCACAGAAATCGAGGGAGATCCGAAACAGAGGGAGCCATCGAGAACGAAGGTGAGGAACAGAGGGGGCCATGGGATACGAAGAAAAGATAGAGGAAGCCGAGAAATGAGAGGAAAGGAGACAGGAGGAGCATGAGACTGAATGAGGCAGAGAGAAGTGGGAGCTCAGAGAAAAAGCTTAGGGCTTTTGGAAATCTGAAAGGGAGTTAGGGTCTGAACAGAGGGGGCCACGAGATACGAAGAAAAGAACTGAGGGAGCCATGAACGGTGGAGCCACAGAAAACCAGAAAGAGGGCCTGAAAGAGTGAGTCAGAGGGGCCCACAGGTGAAAAGCAAAGGTGTTGACTGATGAAGAAGAGGAAAAAGCCAGAAGGAGCCGTGCACGACAACAAAAGCTGGCCAGAGAAACACAGGTGGGAGCCGTGCACGATAATGAAAGCTGGCCAGAGAAACAAGCGTGGGAGAGCAAGGGCCAGAAAAAAGGAAGTTGTCCCATCGCTTTGTACCTGCCATAGCAGGGCAGAGCAGGCAAAGACGGCTAGAACAGAGAAGCATGGAGGGGGGTGCATGAAATCACTGGTCTAAAGCTGTCACGGGCTCAGGAAGCTTTGGCTCTTTTATTGGCAAGAATTATATAAAGAAGCGGAGAAATCAGGGCACAAAAGGGGATGGGAAAAGGCCAAGAAACAGAGGAAATTGAGGGGGCAGCCACGGAGAGGAGAAGTGAAGGAAAGAATCAGAGGAAGGACAAAATTATTGAAGATTTTCTTCAACCATAGGTTTGAATTGCTCTGCTCTACTCTGCTTTTTGTTTTGGGCCATTGCTCATGTATGGGGTCAGGTTTGTGCTTCGATAGACTCCACGCATCAATTTGGGATCATGCTCTGTACTATGACTTAGAGTAAAGAATTGATATTTCATCATTTATATATTCCTGCTAGGAATTGGTTTTTATGTGATCTATACTCTGATTTGCCTGAACTGCTGTTTTCATCTTTTAGTTGAGAGTTTGTTCCTACCATGGCTCTTATCTTGAAGCTTGTAAAAATTTTGCTGCCAACCTTTGATAACGGCATTCTATAGCTTATGATACTATGTTTGTTATGCCTTGGTTGATGTCTTGTGTTTCTTTGATGGGTGGGACCTCGAGTATGTTCAGTCTTTTGCGATGAGGTAGTTTGTGGCAGGATTTTGTTTTCCCAACATTGAATAAGCCTTTATAAGATGAAGATTTTTGTTAATCCAGTCTGCTACCAAGGACCTTTGAAAGCTTTCTGTTCAACTGCTGTGTGATTTGGTTATTATGGTGTTTTGGATCAAAAATATAAAGAATGATGGGGAAAGGTCCACGGCATTGGTTGCCATAGATCATAGGATTGTTTTAAATTGCTTCCGAGGTTGTAGATTTGAGTGTCAGATTTGCCTTGTTTGTTATAATACCTATTTTTGTGGAGATGTCACTTATAGTTGTCTGGCTGTGGTTGTTTTTGATCTAAAGGTAATTAATTGGTGTTAAAGAACAGGCATATAAAACGGTTTGCTGAGTTGGGTTTGTTCCCAAGTTTCCAGCTTTTATGTTTCAGCATTATTAATGTTATTGCAATCCCTCGTCAGTTTTGAGACAATGTTGGTTCTGCGTGAGTGACATCTTTGAACTGAGATCGAAAACAGTTAGGCACCAAACTGATTTTGGAATTATAATAGTGGTGAAATTTTACAGACTCCTACCTTTATAGTTGATTTTTGGAGTCCCAGTTTTTACATAACAGATCTTAGGTTTCAGGATGTTTATATATCAACTTGCCCTCATCCTAAATGTGAATTTCTTTTTTATTGCGTGAATATGTCTTGTTTAATACAATATAGATGTAATGATAATGGGTGATGTATTGAGCAAGTTTGTGCTGCCAGGAACGATCATTATTTACTTTGGGGTATATTGCTCATTAACATTTTAAACATTCTTCATCTTTATATTGTGCATTGAATCCATCAATCCTCCTCTTAATGTCCAGTCACGTGGGGTTGTTGATTGAAAAGTATTCCTCCCTATATATATATATGTATATGTATATACACGTACTCTATGATATTCAGATGGTTGCTATTTTAGTATGAGATGTGGGGTGGAGTCATGTGTAACTTACCTTAAATCTTCTAATAATAAACATATTATCTCACCAATGCATACTTCTAAAAGGGGACCAGAGGATATAATAAAATTTGAAATGGTATGTACTGTGGGATATTGACTACCTAAGCTATCATGGTTTGTTTATGATTTGAAAATCCTTGATTGAGCACAAGTATGCGTTGCTTTGTCCTGTTGGTCTCTATTTTAGAGTTTGCCACGAGGAACCAATTCTCCGTGTGCCTATAGAGTGTCAGTCAATTATACCATGAGTGAGGAGTTGTCATGGTATAAACGTTGGCTAAATCTTATTTTTATTTTATTAATATTTATGAGTACCGATGATTTTTTTTATTTATTAAATGAAAAAAAATAAATGATTCAATGAGAGCCCTTTATTTCAAATTTTTATTTTGGCCTTTATGTTCTGAGTGGTAACACCGTGGGCATTTAGGTGTTAATTAGCGAGCTGTGAGTGATAAAGTCACCACATATCCTGATTAATTCTTTTTCTAAAAAATATATATATATAACAAATAAACAAATAAAAATAAATAACATATGAATATATATATATAAGTCATATTTTTAAATCCTTTTTAACGCTTTTCTTTTTATAAAACAACCATAATCGTATTTATTTTTATAATTTAATATAAAAATAATTTTATTTTTTCCAATTTTATCCTTTAAGTCTTTTTGTCATTTTGCCTCGAGCGGCATCATTATGACATAAAAGCGTAAATCAGCAAATTATGAGTAATTAAGTCACCATATATGCTATTTGATTTTCATTTAAAATTTTTCTTCTGGTATTTTCTACTCCGAGTGGTAACACCGTGAGTATGTAAGCGTAAATCAGTAACTTGTGAGTGATAAAATCACCATATATGTTGATTATTTTTTCTCAAAGTATATGTTATAATCACATTTTTTTAACTCATTCTTCTTTTAAATAAATGTGTGTAAAGGATGCTATTTATTCTCATGATAAAAAAAAAAGAAAAAAAATAATTTGTACAAAGAATTGTTTATTTTCTTTCTAACTCTTTTTGTGCCTTTTTGTCTTGAGTAACACTACCATGGACATTTAGGTATCAATGGGTATATTGTGAGTGATAAAGTCACCATATGAGCCAATTGATTTTATTTTGTAAAAATAAAATTGTTTTCAAATATTTCTTTTTCAAACCAAAATAAATTGTTCAAAATCACACATAATTTTAATCATATTTTCAAAATTGAGGAAAAACACATCTTCTCTTTTAGAAGTTGATTAAATAAAAAATAAATCAATGAAAAGAGTAAATAATGGAAATTAATCTGTCTTTTATAAATCAAAATATACCAACCAATTCTAAGACTATTTTCTTTGTGGAAGGATAAATTATTTTCTATAAACCTCTCTTTTCAAAGAATATATATAATAAAAAATACCTACCCAGTGACACGCATTTCTAGTCCGAACTATGTCAACTTTGATCCCTATCGCAAGGTACGTAGGCCCTAGACTCTCATTCTGGGTCAAGTCCACTTTTGTAAATAAATAACATTTTCCTCTTATTTTATTTTTCCAACTTCTCGTATTTTCATTTTATTCTTTATTTTTATTTTTACATTTTTCTTATTTTCATATTTATTTTTGCATGTGAATGATAAAAGAGCAACCAAAATAATTTTTAAAAGTCATAAAAATTGCATGATCAACTTAAGGTAACCGTTCTTAGAAACGGGTGTTGTGGAGGTGCCTAACACCTTCCCCACTCACAATCGTAATCCCGAACCCAACTTTGATTCGCAGACCATCCTTAGCTTTTTTATTTTTTTGTCTCGGTTTTCCAAAATTTTCCTTAAAATTTTGGTGGCGACTCCCTCCGAAACTGGCTCCCCGTCGTGCAGGCCGGTTTCACCCTTTTTCTTTTTTATCTTGTTTTCCGCGCCATCCGAGTCGCATCTCCGGGTGTGACATTATCATATAATTAATATTATAACATTAGAATGTAACAAAAAAATCTAAATTCTAGAGTCTAAAGTCTAAACCTTCATTATGGCGTGATTCGGGAATTGAAGAAGTTGCAGTGTCACCAACTAGAAAATCCTGATTTTGAAGATCTTTAGCATTAAACTCAAGACTTGCATCTTCTTCGGCTATCTAAAACTCAACTTTGTGGATTCATAATCAATAGAATTATAACTTCTTTTTTTCTTCAACTTTGACCTTACATAAAGAATATAAATAATAAAAGTTATCAAATATAGCTCAATTGAAGCTGAGAAAAACAAATGACAACAATTTATTACCTATTTTGCAAACGCAAATTATAATTAACATAAACAAGATCATTTAATCACTGATGTTCTAGCCTATTTCTTTTCTTTATATGAATCCGTTCAAACAAGCTCCAATTTTGCTCACATCCAGAAGAAGTTTAACCCAAAATATGAATTGCAAACTTCTTCAATATTGGGGCAATGCCCCAAAAGCATTTCCACCAAGAATCTACATCAAAGACATTAATTTATATGATTAATAATACATATTTGAAAATATTGTAAGCAAAAACTATTAAGTAATAATTAACAAATTGATACTTACCAGGTTATATTTCTTTTGCTACCGTATTAGCTTCATCTCGACCGAAAGAGCCTTGACACTTATGGTATAATTGCATCTCAGAAATCATATTTGAATATTTATAAGTAGATTTGTAGATTGAAAAAAAAACTAGCATTGCTTCTATCACCCTACTCTTCTCACGAAATCCCGTATCATAAAAGAATGATGGATTTAGAAAATAAGTTGCTACATGAAGAGCAGTCTTCAAATGCTTATCCTATCATGCTTTAATGATGTCCATGTAAGGCTTATACTTCTCCTTCTTATTTTGAAATAGAATCTTGATTCCATTTTTTGCCTTTTGCAGGCCTTCATAAACATATCCTAAAGAAGATCTTTCATCTTCATTTACAATTCTTAGTAGTTGGATGAGGGGACCCACAAGACATGCCACTTGATGACAATTATCCCAAAACTTGTTATCCAATACAATATCACTAATAAGTCTACCTGCTTTAGTCTTTGATAATTTATGATCATTAAAGAACTTATCCACAGCTAAGGCTTGCAAGTTACTCTTGTGGTCATGCAAACTCTTAAATGTAATAAAGGTAGTTGCAAACCTGGTCACGCTTGGATGTACAATTTCTATCCAGCCATCTCTTCTCCTAAGCCATGACAAAATAGCTATATGATTGTACACAAACACAAAGATTTTTTATGCCTTTTTTTGCAAGGTCAAACATATGAGGCATGTTGGAAATATCCTTCAAAATAAGATTTAAACAATGAACCGCACAAGGTGACCAATAAATGTGATCATACTTTTCATTAATCAACTTGCCAGCAGCTACATAATTTGCTGCATTATCAGTCACAACATGTACGATGTTTTCAGGACCAACCTGCTTAATAACATCACAAAACAATCCAAAAAAGATTCTTGGCATCTTTGACTATATGTTAAGCATCGACAGACTTAACAAAAATTAAACCAGAAGGAGAATAAACTAGGAAGTTTATCAATGTACATTGCCTTTGATCAGTCCAACCATTTACCATAATTGTACAACTTGTTTCTTTTCACTTGGCTCGTTGACTTTCAATGAGCAATTGGCATTCTTTCTTGTAATCACCTAAAATATTGACTCGAGCTTCATCAAAAGAAATGTCTTTATTGGTCACTAATGCCCAATTGCAGCAATTGCATCCAATGCCGGTTGAAAGTATAGATAATTCAATGTATTAAATGGAATGCAATTCATATATAGCCACTTACAAATGGCCACCTTGGCTTTGTATTGTACTTCTTTAGAGGATAATACACTCTTAAGACTTGGTTGTGTACCATGAGTTGTTCTTGGAGCAAAGTAATTGCTAACCCCACTACTAGCTTTTCTTTTTCCAAGTGTAGTTGTGGCACTAGTAGGTACCTCTCTAATTGGAGTTAGAGTAAGAGTTTAAGTTTCGCATTCATCCTCAGCATCATAGTTGTGAACACCCCATTTTGTTCGAGCATTTTTATAAAATATATATAAAAAAAGAGATTTAATAAAAAAATGAATAAAATAATAATAATAATAATAATAATAATAATAATAATAATAATAATAATAATAATACCAAAACCTTAAAAAAAGGGGGGCTTTGGGCCAAAATTCAGTCCAAAATCCAAGATACAAAAAAAGAGCTTTGGGCCAAAATTCGGCCCGATATCCAAATTTAAAAAAAAAATCGAAGCCTTTCATAAAAATAAAATAAGGAAAGACCAGATTGGGCTAAAACCGTTTCAGCCCAATATGTTACGAGCCCAATTGAGGGCTCGTGGACTGGTCTACTGAGGGAGCCCTTTAGGGCTCGGTGGAGGTAAATCCGAGGGGAGCCCTTTAGGGCTCAATGGAGTCAAGTGCAGAGTGAAGAGAGATAGCTGCCGAAGGCAAATTAGGGAGAGCACACAAAGAGGGAGGCGAGGCAGGGATAGCAGAGAGCAGTGAGCCGTGAAAAAAGGAAAATGCCAAGAGGGTGCTAGGGTTCGGTGGCGGTGAGGGGGTCGCGAGCGTGAGGAAAGGAAGAGGAGTCGCTAGAGGAGGACGAACGAGTGGGAGCAAAGCATGAGCCAGAGGGGGGGCCGTGCGAGTGAGAAGAGAGATGGATAAAGCTTTAACCTAGGGCTCAGGTGAGATAGAAACCAAGGGAGCCAGGGGTGAGGAGGCGAGACAGAAACCAAGGGAGCCGAAGGAAGAGGGTGGTGGAGCGAATGGAAGAGAGAGAGGCACAGAGGAAGCTCTGAGCAAGGGCCGCGAGGGAGAAAATGAACTGAGGGAGCTCCGAGTAGAAGAGTGATGAAGAGAGCAAAGTGAAAGAAATCTGAAAGGAGAGAGAGGTAGACAAAAAAAAAAGAAAAAAAAGCTGAGGAAGGAAATAGAGAAAGAGAGCCTGGAGACCAAGAAGGCCAGTCCACGGATGAGCAACTGAAGGGAGGGTCCATCAAGAGCAAAGGAGCCGAGAAAGAACTAGGGGAGTCCAAACGATTGAAAAAGAGAAGAGATTAGGGTTCAAAGATTCGAAAGCAGAAAGGTCAAAGATACAGCGAAGCATATTGGACCTAGGTGAAGGAAAAATGAAATCCAGCATGCAAGCAACGAATGGGTTTGGATTTGGGTTGCTTACATAGGTAATGGTCCCTCTCGTTACTTTTTTGTTGTTGTTGTTCAATTTCATCCATTCCTATTCAGTACTCATGAACATTACTCGGTTTCTCATTTTTCCTTCATAATTTCTATTCTTATTTTGGGTGCAAGAAAAAAGGATAACTAAGGAAGAGAGCTTTTGATTTTAGAGAGGGAAGCCGAGAGAGTGAAGTATTTAGGAAAGGATTGAAAAAAAAAGGGAAAAGTCTTGTGCCTGGTGCTTGTTTACAACTTGCCTGCCAAATGATTAACAAAATGCTTGAAAGGTGATTCATTTATGGGTTCAAGGATTTAGTTGGAACTTTAGTTGCTTTTTGATTCTGTCATCATCATAAGTTTGTAAGCATAACTTTAAAGGCCTCCAGGCTTTATATTCTAATGCTTGTGAAAGTTGATTTTGGTGCCTATGTTTGTCTGATCAAGGGTTTGGTATACAATTTGATAAAATATGGGGTTGTTGTTAAGTCTGAGATAACAATTCTTATTACTTCTTGAGTGTGAATAGCATTAGGATTAACTCGGCTAAGCACAAAGATAGGTCTTATTGGTTTCACTTACGCATAAGAAGCTTATTGTAACTTATTGCTGCTACTTTAGTGCATAGGACTAACTTCAAGCTTTGGAAAGTGATCATTTGGCTTTAAGTTGAGCTTGAGAAATTTTGTTGCTGCATAAATTTTGCTTAAGCTTAGTAAAATTATCATTCAACTTTGGTTTTGCATGAGGAGGTTTGTTTTAGGTGTTGGTTTTGTTTATAGCTCCAAGTCACGCTAATTACACCTCACTTTGATCTTCTAAACTTGTCTTCACTGCTACAAACTCATTGGTTCTGCTTCATGTGTCAGAAAGATGATCACAGGCCATGTTCCTTTCGGTCGACGATTGGATTAGCTATGGCACCTACCCATTTGGTTTTAAGCTTCTCAAGGGGTCATCTGACCTTGTGTTTGTATACCTAAGTACTGATTGGGCCGCTGTATGATTATATGCTGTTATAACAGTGGGAAAGGGGTATACCTCCATGATTCTGCATGCCCAAGAACCAGTTTAGTGTGCTGTCTTGTTTTATGCCTATAAATGAGCCATTTTCCCATGTCTTTATTAAAGGCTGGATGATGTTGCTGCACATGACTATTCAGTTTTAGTCATTTGAAATACTTATATTTTCATGATAAAAACCACAGTTTGATTGCTGTATGTGTGTATGGCATTTTGAGCTTAAAAAGTTACCATATTAAACCATGACCCATGGAGAATTCTTAGTTTGTTTGATTGCTGCGTGTGTATGGTTCTGTTTGGGTTTTAAAAGTGACTAGGAGATTTTCTATAAATGGAAAATCTTGATCTTGCTTGCCTCATGGATATGTCATGGTTTAAACTTGAACGCGCCTTGTGTCCTGCCTTATATGAAGATTATTTTTAAGGGTTATAACCATTTTGGTTTTTTGTTGACTTTTGCATTGTGAGATATCCAAGTGATCATGTTTATGTATTGGTTGTACATTTAAATCCCTTAACTTATGTAATTTGTTCTAAAGTCAAATTAAATCACAATCATATCTGTGGGCTAGTTAGCGTGTAGACTAAGGCCCTTATAATGATTGTTTGCTTTGGTTGAGAGGAATGATTGTATATGGTCATTGTGGCTTCATTTGTAATATTAGTGGGTGGTGGAACATTTATAATTAATAAGAATTATTTCTAGATTCCATTTGAGAAATGAGTGGGTAAAGTTCATGTAATTATGGGATATTGTAGTGAATAAATACAAACGTCTCCATATTTTCTTTTAAGCACTATGGGAGTATGAGATCGAGCCTGGAAAGAGTGGATTTTCTTCATCAAGACAAAAGAGGAACATCAAAGCAAGAGAGGGGAAGAAAGCAAAAGAGTTTGATCTTTTTTCTTATCTTTAGGTAGTTTTCATTGTAGTGGAATAAAGCTATTACTTGAATTTGCACATTCAACACATATACATTGATAAATTGTATTTGGTTGTGTTTTTTTTATTTGTAATTTTGGTCTTTATTAGTTATAGCTTTTTTTCTTTTTGCATTTAGAATTCGTCATGAGGGATTAAATCTCCATGAGCGGATAGCTAGAGTGTCAGTCAAAAGTGCCATGAGTGAAGAGTTACCATGGTATTCATATTGGCAACACCATAAATATTTTTGGGTTTGAATGACCTCTTTTGTTATTATTATTTTTATTATTATTAAAATAAATGATTAAAATGAAAGCCCTTTATTTTAAATTTCTTTTTACCTTTATGCTCTGAATAATAACACCGTGAGCATTTAGGTATTAATTAGCGAGCTATAAGTGATAAAGTCATCACAGATCCTGATTGGTTCTTTTTTTTTTTTCTAAAAAGAAAAAAATAAATAAAAATAAAAATAAATAATATATAAATCATATTTTTAAATTTTTTTTATCATTTTTCTTTTTATAAAAATGCATCATCTTGGTCGCGTTTATTTTTTATAATTCAATATTAGGAAATAAAAATGATTTATGTAAATTTTATTTTTTCCAATTTTATCCCTTGAGCCAGTTATTTTTCTACTCCGAGTGGTAACACCATGGGTATTTAAGTATTTATCAGCAATTTGTGAGTGATAAAGTCGCCATATATGTTGATTATTTCTTTTTAGAAATATACATAGTAATGACATCTTGAATTCTTCTTAACGCTTTTTTTATAAATATGTGTTAAGAGAATCTTATCTATTTCCATTTTTATAAAAATATTTCAGGCCAAATTATTTATTTTCCTTCAATTTTATCCATTTTTCTTATTTATGCTTTTTTTTATTGCCTTTTCATTTAAAAAGAAAATAATAATAATAAAAATGATTGAAACAAAAAGTATTCATTCCCTTCAAGCTTTTATCCTTTTTATTTATTTGTCTCGAGTGATAACACCGCGGGTATTTTAAATACTGATCAGTAATTTGTGAGTAATAAAGTCACCACATATATTGATTATTTTTCTTAAAAAATATGTATGTAATAATCTCATTTTTTAATTCTTTTTTATAAATAAATATGTGTTAAAAGGATCTTATAATAAAAAAGAAAGTAAGAAAATAATTTGTACAAAAATTATTTGTTTTCTTTTGAATTTTTTTATGCCTTTTTGTCTCGAGTGGCACCACCGTAGACATTTAGGTATCAATTGTATATTGTGAGTGATAAAGTTGCCACATAAGCCAATTGGTTTTATTATGTAAAAATAAAATTGTTTTCAAATATTTCCTTTTCAAATCAAAATAAAATGTTCAAAAACGCATATAATTTTAATCATATTTTTTAAATTGAGAAAAAATATATTTTTTATTTTAGAAATTGATTAAACCAGAAATAATAATAAATGATACGAGCAAATAATGAAAATTAACCTGTCTTTTACAAATTAAAACACACCAATCAATTCTAAAAATTATTTTTTGGAAAGACAAATTATTTTCTATAAACATATTTTTTTCAAAGAATATATATAATAAAAAATACCAACCCAGTGACACGCATTTTTAGCCCGAACTACGTTGACTTTGATCCCTATCGCAATGTACGTAGGCTCCAGACTCTAATTCTGGGTCAAGTCCACTCTTGTAAATAAATAACATTTTCCTCTTATTTTATTTTCTCAACTTCCCATTTTATTCTTTATTTTCATTTACATAAGTTCACTTTTGGAAATAAATAATATTTTCCTCTTATTTTATTTTTCCCAACTTCTCTTATATTTCGTTTTATTCTTATTTTCATTTTTTTTCTTAGTTTTACATTTATTTTTGCATGTGAATAATTAAAGAACAATCAAAATAATTTTTAAAAGCCATAAAAATTGCATGATCAACTTAAGGTAACCATTCTTTGGAACGGGTATTGTGGGGGTGCCTAATACCTTCCTTACTCACAACTGTACTCTCGAACCCAACTCTGATTCGCAGACCATCCTTATCTTTTCTTTGTCTTTACTCGGTTTTCCAAAATTTTCCTTAAAATTTTGGTGGTGACTCCCTCCGAGACCGGCTCCCACCGTGCGGGCCAATTTCACCCCCTTTTTCTCATCCTCCGTGCCATCCGCGTCACATCTCCAAGTGTGACAATAGTCTTCTCTAGACACATCATCAACCTTCCTTTTTTGCTGCAATTCCTTTAAACACTTTTTTATTCTATGGCGAACATCATGAGGAACTATTTTACAATCACTTATTTGACCTATAACTCTGGCAAGATGTTGCTTCATTCAATTTATACCACCTCCCTTATATGTCTTTGAAGAATGAAGGCAAGTATACACATTAGTTTTTCCCTCTTTTTTTAAGGCAAAGTGCTTTCATGCAGGATCAGTCTTCCCACGAATTGATGAAATAGATGTTGATTATGATACTTCATTACTTGAGGCAATAGTGTTACCAGGAGTAGGAGTAATATTGTCACCAGCTTGAGCATTAGGATTAGGCGATATATCCATACCTTTAAAGGACTAGGAAGACTTTTGTCACTAATCAGTAGGTCAGCTTACACTAATGCTAATTGCTAATTACTAAATAGAGAGATTGAAAATAAACAGAGCAGCATGAAATTGGCAATTGCATCTGCAAAGCCAAAAAAAATTTAAAATGCCTTAAGCATCAATCACACTTAGAAAGCAACAAAGAGATTGAGAATAGAGTCACAAAAATTATCAAATTAAACAAATAAACAAAGCAGCATGAAATTGCTAAATGCATATGCAAAGCCAAAAAAAAATTTAAAATGCCTTAAGCATCCATCACACTCATAAAGCAAACAAAGAGATTGAGAACAGAGTTGTTACACCCGGAAATGCGACGCGGATGCCGCGAGAAAAGGAAAAGAGGTGAAACCGGCCCGCACGACAGAAGGCCGATTTCAGAGGGAGTCGCCACCAAAATTTTGAGGGAAATTTTGGAAAACCGGAACATAAAAACAAAAAGGGACAAGGATTGGTCTGCGAATCAAAGTTGGGTTCGGGAGTACGATTATGAGTGGGGAAGGTATTAAGCACCCCCACAACACACGTTCCTAGGAACGGTTACTTTAGGTTGATCATGCAATTTTTATGGCTTTTGAAAATTTATTTTGATTGCCCTTTTACCATTCACATGCAAAAATAAGTATATATATAAAAAAATAAAAGAAATGTAAGAAAAATAAAATGAAAATATGAAAAGTAGGAAAAACAAAAATAAGAGAAAAATATTATTTGTTTACAAAAGTGGACTTGAAAAATTGGTAAATATTTATTAAATGAAGAAAAAAAACATCAAATAAATAAGAAAATATTTATTTATTTACAAAGGTGGACTTGACCCAGAATTAAAGTCTGGGGCCTACGTACCCTGCGATAGGGATCAAAGTCGACGTAGTTCGGAATAGAAAAGTATGTCACTGGATTGGTATTTTTATTATATATTCTTTGAAAAGAGAGGTTTATAGAAAATAATTTTGTTCTTCCACAAAGAAAACAATTTTTAGAATTAGTTGGTATGTGTTAATTTGTAAAAAACAGATTAATTCCCATCATTTACTCTTTTCCTTTTTTATTATATATTTTTTTGTTTAATCAATTTCTAAAAGAGGAAATATATTTTTCCTCAATTTAAAAAATAGGATTAAAATTATTTGTGATTTTGAACATTTTACTTGATTTGAAAAGGAAATATTTGGAAACAAATTTATTTTTACATGATAAAATCAATTGACTTATGTGGCGACTTTATCATTCACAATATACCAATTGATACCTAAATGTCCACGGTGGTGTCACTCGAGACAAAAAGGCGTAAAAAAAATCGAAAGAAGACAATTTGTTAATTTCAATTTTTTCTGTACAAATTATTTTTTCTTTTATTATAAAAATCATTTTAACACCTATTTATTTATTAAAAAAAACGAAATTAAATTAAAAAAAATGTGATCATTACGTGTTGAAAAATAATAATCAGCATATGTGGTGACTTTATCACTCACAAGTTACTGATTTACGTTTACATGCTCACGGTGTTACCACTCGGAGTAGAAAATAGCAGAAGAAAAATTTTAAATGAAAATCAAACAGCGTATATAGCGACTTGATCACTCATAATTTGATAATTTACATTTATTTGCTCACGGTGATGCCACTCGTGGCGGAAGGCAAAAAAGACTTAAAAGATAAAATTGAAAAAAAGAAATCATTTTATATATAAAAATAAATATGATTATGCTTATTTTATAAAAAGAAAAGTGATAAAAGCAATTTAAGAATATGACTTTATGTATACATATATATATATTCATATATTATTTATTTTTATTTCTTTTATTTTATTTTATTTATCTTTTTTTTTTAGAAAAAAGAGTTAATTAAGATCTGTGGTGACTTTATCACTCACAGCTCGCTAATTAACACCTAAATGCCCACGGTGTTACCACTCGGAACATAAAGGCCAAAACAAAAATTTGAAATAAAGAGCTCTCATTGAATTATTTATATTTACTTTTAATAAATAAATAAAAACATTGGTACTCATAAATAAAAATGAAACAAAATAAAATAAAAAAAAATTTAGCCAATGTTTATACCATGGCAACTCCTCACTCATGGTACAATTGACTGACACTCTATATGCACACGGAGAATTGGTCCCTCGTGGCAAACTCTAAAAGCGAAAAGAAGAAAAATCCATGACCAAATAAAAACCGAAATCATAAATAAAAATAACAAAACATAAAAATCAAATACAATTTATCAGGATGTGTGCTAGCGCAAATCCAAATAATTTACACCCAACAATGAGATGAAAAGATGCAAACTCTAGTATCTTCATTTTCTTTTCCTTTGTCTCAAAGTTGATAGCTTCCATTTCCCCTGCTTGGCTTGGTGCTTGACTTGGTGGCAATGACCTTGATTTCTCCCAAATTTGATATATGCTCCCATATTGCTCGAAAAAAAAAGATAAAACAGGATTATTCATCTTAAATTTTGGGGCAGAAGGAAACAAGGTAATTGCTTTTAAATAACAAATACCACATGCTAATAAGAAGCAACGCCGTTGCTCACACGGGGCTAAATAATATCAAAACATTTAACACATTCAACCAAGCATTTTCTAGCTAGCCTTCGCCCATGTAAGGCAAGCTTTTGAATTGGAATTAGGAACCCCTTTACTGACACACACCCAAAAAAGCAATTTAAGATTCTAAAATCACTATGCAAATATATGAACACGCGAGATGCTTTTAATCTCAAAACAGTGAGCAAGTCAAGCGTTATGTGAGATCAAGCTTTCAAGTGGAATCCTTAATATGCAAGATTTTCTTAGAAGCAAATAACCCCAAATCGAGTTACGAAAATCATATTTGTCAAGCCTAAACTCAATACAAAAAACCAAAATCTGGTGAATGGGCTTAGAGAAAAGAAAGTCGCGAGCTATACTCCTAATTTTTACCAAACATACTTTGACAATGCAAAGGTCCATTTTCAATGGTTCATAATTCGAAGCTATGGACTAAAATGTGCATTGGAGGACACTGGAGCAAGCTATACTCCCTGCTACTTGATTCCATTCGAGACCCACATATGACAAATGGAAATCTCTCTCTTAGATGAAGAACAATCAGATTAAACCAAAACATCCTATGACAATCACACAAGCAAATTGTGGCAGTCAATAAGAAAACCTGTCTACACTTGAAGCTACCGTTGGATATATGTGAGCCGTAAGACACGCACGCCATATAATTCAACCTCCATTTTCATGACCATAAGATTCTTAATAAACTCCTCTAATATACTTAGAGGCTGACATCATATGGAACCAAACAGGGAATGAAACTTGCAACCCTCAATGCATCAAAATGTGTAGATTGAATCAATCAGCATTGTATTCTGTGGCAAATCCAGACAAAGGGGTGGGGGAACCACGGCAATGTAAAAAATGGAAGTTTAAGGAGTTTCAAGCCCAATATGACACCTAACTCAACCTTTCATCAATGCTAAACTAATGACAGAGTATTCACCATAGGATTCAGACAAGACCAAAGCCACTTAAGTATATATTCCAACACCAAATCAATAACTTTTGTCACTCAAGCATTTATATTACTATTTTACAGAACACCAAAGCCTTTTAAGTAAGTTAAATCCGTAAAAAGAAAAACCATGGGCAGATTTTCCTCTTTCAAACCAGGCCATCAACGCAGGGATACAAATATCCTTAAACATTATGAACAGCCTAAGCCAATGTCCAAAACGCATACAATAGGCTGAAAAGACAAAAATCACAACACAGCACTGTCTGATACATGATTCTAATCAACCAAACAAACAGAACACTTAACCAAGTGTCCACGGCAACCACTGTTAGAACCAGAATGCTAAGTGTAGTTTCGATAAAAATTTCCTCAACCTATCGCCTGAAAAATAAGCTTTTAGAAGAGAAATTACCAGTTGAAGACCGAGGTCTCCTTCCCTCTTCCTCGCGGTTCCTCTGTGCCTCTCTCTGTTTTTGTTCTTTTTTTTTTTTGCTTGCTCTGTTTTCACTCAGCTTCTGCGGCTCCTCGGTGGCTTTGCCCGAGCTCGCGGCCAGCTCTCTCTCACCACCTTCGCCCGCGGTTTCTGGTCTCATGCTCAGCCCAATTATTAGCTCCCCTGTGCCCTCTTCCTCTCCGTGGTTTCAGTTGCTTCCTCGGTTCGTTCGGCCGAGCCCTAAGGACCCCCTCTGGTTTCCTTCGGCCGCTCCCTCTCCCTTTCTTTTCTTTTCGCGGCCAGCCCTTCCTTTTCTCTCCCGCCTCTCAGCTCTCTCGACCTCACGCCGTCCCTCTCCCCGGTTCAGACTCCCTCCTTTTCTCTCGGCCACACTCCTTCCCTCTTCCCTCCGCGGCTGCCTTCCTTTATTTTCTTCTTCGCGGTTCTCCGCTTCCCTGTGCCTCGCGTCCTCAGCCCTAGCTCCCTCTGTCCCGCGGTTTCTAGTCTCCAAGCACCCTCTGATTTTCTCACTCTGCTCCACCGCACGGCCAGCTCAGAGCTCCTCCACCTGAGCTCCCTCCGGTTCCTTTCCTTCCATTTCGTGGCTAGCTCCTCTCTCTCCTTCTCTGCTTTTCTCCTTCCTCTCGGTACCGGCCTCCCTCGGTTCTGGCCCCTCCGTGGCCTCACTCGCATAACTCCCTCTCAGCTCACATCTCAGTGTCCCCTCTGCCTCAGGTGCCTGCGGCTGTTCTTCGCCTGGAGCTCTCTCCCAGCTCGTCCACCCCCCTCTTCTCAACTTTCTACGCGTGATACCTGAGCCCTTTAGGGCTCAGGTAATTTTTGGGCCTGAGCCCTCACATTGGCTCAGGTCCACTTTGGGCTGAAATTGTTTCAGCCCAAAGTAAAATTTTTTTTTTCTTTATTTCATTTTTCTTTTTTTTTTTTTTTCTTTATTTTGTGTTTTTTTTTAATTTTTAATTTTGCTTTCTTTTTTTCTTTCTTCTTCTTTTTTTTATGTTTCCAATTATTTATTTATTCATTTATTATTATATTATATTTTTTTTACTATTATTTATTATCATTATATATATACATATATATATATTTTAAATTACCTGGACAAAATACGGTGTTCACAAGAGTCACAAAAATTATCAAATGAAACAAATAAATAGAGTAGCATGAAATTGACAATAGGCAATTACATTTATAGAGCTAAAAAAAATTTAAAATGCCTCAACCATCAATCACGCTCAGAAAACAAGTCAGCAACGTGTGGTGAAATAGAGAAAGGAGATAGAGAGGAATGGAGTAGCTTAACCTCAAGAGAAGTTGGCGTGGAGGTGAGAATTGAGAACACCAAAGCTAGAAGAGAGCTCAACCGGAAAGAGAATGTCAAAGGAGGAAGCACAACAAATTTCACCTATAACAACAATGAAGGAGAATGCCGGTGGCAAGGAAGCTCAAATGGACAACGATGACGGCAAGCTACTCCATTTTTGAGCGAGACTACAAGAGTAATGGCAGCCGATGTTGAAGGAGGAAGGAAATGAGGTTAGGGATTTTGACTCTAAATCTTGAACCCAAGTCGTCTGAAGTCATCCTCTAGCCACAAGAAATTAAAAGGAAAAAGAAAAGGAGGTAGCCTTTATTTAAAAAATGACATAGTTTTTTACTTAAAAAAAAGGCAACTTTCGAAACAACTTCAATTTGACATTAGGCTTTATTAAAAAAAAAAATCCCCAGCTTGTTTGAACTGGTTAATCCATCAGTTCTGGCCAGTTTGACACCGGGTTGATCTGTTCTTGACCGGTTTGATCATCCCCCCAACTACCCCCATAATTCCGGATCAGACTAGTAACCGATTCCCAGTCGAACCGATCGCTTCGGTCCGATTTTTAGAACTTTGCCTAAAACTTTGTTCATGCATTTCTCTTTGGTTTGTTCCTTAGTATTAGTTAAGTTACAAACAATGCTCATAATAACTACATTTTGTTAATTTTAAATGATTTCCAATCCTTCTTTTTTCTACTTATCAAACATTATTTAATAAAATATTTTTATTTTATTTCCATTCTTTCACATTTTTCATATTTACTACTCTTCCATTCCCATTTTTATTCTATTAAAAATTTTCACTAGTCTCAAAATGGGTAGATTCAATATGCAAGATGCATATGAAAAATTTATCATTGGCCTCTTTGTTTTGTTATTAAAACAAAACAAATAAAAAATATTAGCTTCATTTAGATGGGAGGAAAATTTTGAAATAGTGCTACACTTATTGAATATCTCACCAAGAAGATATGGAGGGGTGCTTGGTGTGGGTGTTTCCACACCACACACTTTAGTTAACTTGATTGTAGTATACTTATATATCCATAATATAGGTATTTTTAATAATTTCATGTGTCTTAAAATTTTTTTTTAAGTAAGAAGACTTTTTTCCATTATTTCAATATAAATTATCAAGTTAGTCATTAGATGAATGAGGGATAAAAAATACCAAACAATATATAATAGAGAAAATTCTATTTAAATACCTAGAAAATAAAATATTTTAAAAAAAGTGCTCAAATTCATATAATTTCAAAAAAATATCTTATTTACAAGTGATAATAGTATATTTATAAGTGAATAGAAAAATTTATAGAAATTTACAAATTATTTACAAATAAACCAATTTCACTTATAAATATATTATTTTTACTTGTAAAGGGAGGTCTTTTTTGAAATTAGGTGAATTGGGGTACTTGTTTGAAAATATCTTTATTGGTATTTAAGTGAGATTTTCCCTATATAATATCATATTTTGCAAAAAAATATTTTAGATGTCACAATCTGGTCATCTTTTGGTATTTGACCGGGTTGTTAAAAAGGAAAAAAAAAGGAAAAAACAGAAGAAGCATATCTGTACGAAGCATCCGGGGATGCAAAGGGAAACTAAAAGACACTTGTGTATGATAAAAAAGGAAGGCTAAATGAATATCGACGAGGTGTTCATTGTGCCGCGTTAACAAACAAACAAGGCCTATAAATTAAAAGCAGCCCTGTCCTCAAATTTCTCCAATTCTGTTGAGTAACTGAAACTTCGAAAAGGTTATAAAGCCGCCAGCTAAGCGGTGAAACAATTTGCAAGAGCCAAGGCATTCGCCGCCGCCGTTCTTGTCCTCCCCCGTCGTCGTCTCCGAGAGGTGGCTCGGATCTGCATTCCGACATGGCAGATCAGTACACTCTTGGTTGGATCCTTTGCTCTGGTTTGCTTGCCTTGGTTGCCCTCTACAATTTGGTTTTTGCCAGGAAGAGCCGTATTGTTTCCTCTGCCGCTCCACCTCAGTGCATGAATAGCATAACCACCGCTACAGGAGAATGCAGAACCATTGACGGCGGTGGCAAGGTTGATGTCATCGTCGTCGGAGCTGGTGTTGCTGGCTCTGCTCTGGCTCACACTCTTGGCAAGGTATTTTTATTTCATATTCTTTTTCCATTTTTCAGATTTCACTTGTGACAGAATCGGAGGAAGTGGCTTATTATTTTCTGCTTTTACTAATAATGGAAGTATCGTGATTAATGTTAGGGATACACTTATAATTTATGGTTTTTGTATGGGGAAGATTAAGTTGCAATGTTATAAACTATAAAGATTCATTCGACGATGTTTAGTAATGAGAAAAACGGGCTGATAATAATGAAAGGACAAAGCATAATTTTCGTATCTATAGAGTTGCTGCCATTGTATTCATGCTATGCCATCCGTCAAAAATGATTTCTAATTGCTATCCTTGTTCTGACTTCCCCCTCTCATTTTTCTATGCTGATACAGAAGGAATGGATTTAGGAGATAATTTTGCTTTATCTTCCGTGAAATTCAAGAATTTTTTATTAGGAACTACTCAATTGATGAACTGATTTTCCGTAAAAATATATTACAATGAAATGGCGTTCCAAATGAGAGATCGTACGCCAATCTCTGATAATATAGTTAACTGTGTGATTTCTGCTGAACGAAAATTACTATTTCTTCTTGGCATGGGCTCCGGTAGTTGTGTCTCTGTGCACTGACAGTGCGGATATGTAATAACAACGTAATATGTACTTATGCATTTCAACACTAAAGAAGTAAAACCAAGAGGAGTTGTAGTCATTCCCCGCTTCCGATAGTAATTAAAGATCAATTTGTTTTTCCTGAAAATTTTAGATGGTTGGTGTATTTCTTCTCGGTGAAGGAGCCAGTTTCAGTCACAAAATGAACTTATATTTTCACATACTTCACAATTATTTGAAGAGTTGAACAGTTTTCAGCTGAAGAAATATTTTAGAGGCAATATACATAGATTTAATGCCATTTCGAATCTCAGGAGTAGATCTGCTGATCATGTTTCATGTATATGCTTGAGTATTTAATGAACATATTTGGCTAGGTTTTCTTTGCCTTACCCTTAACATCACTGTCTGCTGCTCTGAGTCTGCTACTCTGCTTGGCCATGATGTTTTGACTTGAAAGATGATCACCTTTTTCTTTTAGGGAGGATTAGTCTTGTGAACTGACCTGGACTTTCTGCAAATTTGATCATATAAGGGAACTGACCTTTGCCTTGAATTTTGCAATACACATCTTTCTTTTATAGTCAAGTAAACAGATCTTGGACATTCGGCAAATTTGATCGCATATGAGAATTGGCCTTTGCCTTGAATTTTGCTATACATATATTTCTTTTTTCTTTATTTTTTTCTTACCCTCAAGATATTGCTGTCCGCTACTCTGCTAGCAAATAATGATATGACTTGAAAGATGATAATCTTTGAGTGAGGAGTAAGCCTTGTAAACTGATCTTGAACTTTCTACACATTTGATGACACAAGGGAATTGACCTTTGCCTTAGATTGTGCAATTATACATCTTTCTCTTTTTTATCCTCTATATTTCTGATAGCAATTCTTCTTTGTGTTGTTAACCCGTGTGATTCAGAACAAACACAGTTTTAAACTCCTATATACTGATTATTTATTATTTATTGGAGGATGGGCGCCGAGTACATGTTATAGAAAGAGATCTGAGTGAGCCTGACCGAATTGTTGGGGAGTTGCTGCAACCTGGGGGCTATCTCAAACTAATTGAGCTCGGACTTGAAGGTATTCCATATTTAATTGTGCTCAAATTTTTATTTTGTATTGGGTATTGTGGTTTTAGAACTACACAAAAGAAATAATATGCTATACCTTTTGTTAGAGTTAAGCCTCCTTACTGAAAGATCATGTCTTATGTTTTACTGCAGATTGTGTGCAGGAAATTGATGCTCAGCAAGTGTTTGGTTATGCTCTTTACAAGGATGGAAAACATACTCGACTCCCTTATCCATTGGAGAACTTTCACTCAGATGTCTCCGGCAGAAGCTTTCACAATGGGCGTTTTATTCAGAGGATGAGGGAGAAGGCTGCCTCCCTTCCCAAGTACTGATTTCAGTTTTTTTCTAGATAATACCAATATATGACTTGAGCTCTGTTTATATATTAATAATCCCTTGGTATAGTGTTGCATGTTCGTAGGATCCACCTCCAAGTATATGTTGATTTTGGCGGACATGGTAATTTGATTCAAAACTAATGAACAACTGATTTCTTTGATGGGTCATCGTATATACAGACAGCCTGTAGGCCCCTACAATACAATTTTTTATACAACATTTAAAGGTTTTTAATATCATTTTTGTTCTTTTGGACCAGGTTTCACTTTATTACTAATAAATGCGATACTTATAAATCTGTAGTGTGCAATTGACGGAAGGAACAGTTACTTCCCTGCTTGAAGAGAATGGGACAATGAAAGGTGTCAATTATAAGATTAAAGATGGTCAAGAATTTTCAGCTTATGCTCCTCTTACTATTGTTTGTGATGGGTGTTTTTCAAACTTGCGTCGTTCTCTATGTAATCCTCAGGTGAGAATGCTCTTTCAGCTTAAATCTACGATTAAGTTTCCACATTGCATTGTTCATCTTTCCCTGATGACATCCAAATTTTAAGTTTATCTGTCGCTATCTTTCATTTGGTGTTCCTGGACAGCTACTATGTCTTTAAGTGTGAACACCAATAATAATTATAAAATCGCTAAAGTTATATGGCACTCTTTTCCCAGGTAGACTTTCCCTCTTGTTTTGTTGGTTTGATTTTAGAGAACTGTGAACTTCCATATGCAAACCACGGCCATGTTGTACTAGCAGATCCTTCACCAATTTTGTTCTATCCTATAAGTAGTACGGAGATTCGCTGTCTGGTTGATGTACCTGGTCAGAAGGTTCCTTCAATTTCAAATGGTGAAATGACCAAGTATTTGAAGACAGTGGTAGCTCCACAGGTATGTCTATGTGCTATAAGTTTTTTAATTTGTTTTTAATCTTGCAAATGCAGCTATATTGATAAATTCAGCTATTGGTATCTCATTGAAAGATGATGTGACAAATTTTTGCAGATTCCCTCCGAGCTTTACGAAGCCTTCATAGCTGCAGTGGAGAAAGGCAACCTGAGGACAATGCCAAATAGAAGCATGCCGGCAGCTCCTTATCCTACTCCTGGAGCCCTTCTGATGGGAGATGCATTCAACATGCGCCATCCTCTTACTGGGGGTGGAATGACCGTGGCATTGTCTGATATAGTTGTGCTCCGGAATCTTCTCAAGCCTTTGCGTGACCTAAATGATGCATCCACGCTTTGCAAATATCTCGAGTCCTTTTATACCTTGCGGAAGGTAATTTGTTATCATTCTAGTCTTTAGCATCGCTCACATGTAGTAAGTAGCAAAGCTAATTGAATCAAAATTAAAAATATCTTAATGTTTTCAAACGGCAGCCCGTGGCATCCACCATAAATACGTTGGCAGGAGCCCTTTACAAGGTTTTTAGTGCATCTCCTGATAAAGCGAGGAGTGAAATGCGGCAAGCATGCTTTGATTATCTAAGTCTTGGAGGTGTATTCTCGGAAGGACCAATTTCTTTACTTTCAGGATTGAGCCCCCGTCCCTTAAGCTTGGTCCTCCATTTCTTTGCTGTTGCAATATACGGTGTTGGCCGTTTGCTGATCCCATTTCCCTCGCCTAATCGGGTTTGGATCGGAGCACGATTAATATCCGTAAGCATATGAGCCCCGTTTCAATCGATTCCATTGGTTCTCTAGTGTTTTACATGAATGAATATGATTGCGGAATCCCATCCATTTTTTCTCGCGCTGATTCTTTTCTTTTTGCAGGCTGCTTCCGGAATCATCTTTCCCATAATCAAGGCAGAAGGAGTTCGCCAGATGTTCTTCCCTGCGACTGTCCCAGCTTATTACAGAACACCTCCGTCTAAATAGGAGTGAAAATGAGCAAAACATATCTGCATGTCAAGGTAAGGTCCTCTGAAGATGGTCTTTTCACTATTCAGTGTTGAAGGCGGGTTGATGCTTCCAGACTTGAGTAATCTACTAATCCTTTTGTACCCATAACTGACATTCTTATGTGCATATACCTGCTTTCTCACAACTTGTAAGTTTCGATCTTGTCCACTGTCTGTTTACAATATCTTTATGGTGAATATTAACTCACGACGCGTCGTTTTGCATTTAAGCAAGAACAATTGAATACGGATACAAATGAAACAAACTCGGGGTCAAAGAATTCACTTCAAGACTTTTAAGTTGTCTAAATTTTTCACTAGACCATACTTAACACTAGTGAAAATTGGAGAGGAGGATAGAATACATACCTATTTTGCCAAATTATTCTACTAGCTCCTTTCTTGTATATAAGATCTTTTTAGACTTTTATTCCACACAGCTTTGATCGAAATTACAGATGGATTCTAATTATTGTTCACAGTAGAGGACACTAGAGAAGAGAGAATCGGAGAGAACCGGATGAATAAGGAGAAAAGAGTTAAAACCTTCTTTTATCTCAAGTGCAACTCTCCCTTATATAAAAAGAATTAAAACCTCAAGGAGAAAAGAATTAAAACCTCCTTTTATCTCAAGTGTAACTCTCCCTTATATATAAGAAGAAAAGAATTAAAACCTCAAGGAGAAAAGAATTAAATCCTCCTTTTATCTCAAATGTAACTCTTTTTTATATATATAAGAGTTTTCTAGGCTCATGAATCAGCCCATCAATGGGTGGCCCAATCCAAAATTTCTAACATTTTCCATTCATACATGATGGAATGATCATTACAGAACCTCTAATCTCTCCCTTCAATTTCATACTAGGTGCTCTGCCATAACTGTGTGGGCAAGGCATTTACTTTTTGTAGTTCTTGTACTAGAAATTTTATGATAGGACCAGCATAAGACGACTTTCCACACATGTGTATCTCATACACAAATAATTGTCTTAGATGCCCCAGATCTACCTATATACACTTCTCCATAACAAATCTAATCCCTCTCGAGTTTTAACATGTATAACTCAGATTGCTTTTATCACATGCATAGTATCCATGCTTATGATGTCTCTAAAAAGACTTCATAACGGGCTAACCTTAGATACTAGTATAGTTGTATATATTTTAGGTGATCTTCCTTTTACCCATATATCATTTCAATAAGAATCAATTACTTTTCCAGCAATACCCCTTTAGATCAAATTATCATGATCATAGGATATACATTAAAGTATCAAACATTGAATCATCTGTCCATGATAATTTCAAAGTCATAAGGGCACCAATGAAAGGATTTATTCATTTCTGGGACTCACACAACAATAAAGCAGGAATCTATTTACTTGCTTCCCATTTGTGGTTCCTAAGCACATGCAGTATGAATTGTATGTCGATTTGATTTGTTTTGTTAACATCATATAACTTTTAATTCAGACACACACAGTGTCTAACCTGAATTCTACCAATCACCTTACTTCTCATGACGTCAATTTGGCGAATTCCTCATTTGGCTACAAGTATTATGGATTATGGGTATTCATAATTTGATCCATATATGGATTTGGATCTCATCTTGACTCACTCTTCTCTTTTGTCGAGGCAACATATATTATGTGTTTCTTCTCTGCCATATTAGTGCTTCCGCTACTTTACTGACAAATATAAATGTCTCATCTTTGCCCGCTCCTCATGAGTGTCAAAGACGCTTGCTCATGTGAGTAAGCCAACCTCATCAACCTGTATGACATACTATATATTGTATATATGTTTCTCATGATTATGACATTCAATGCAAAAATTGCATTTTATTTATATTTTTCAAATATTACATACGTGCGTTACTCTGTATTCTATTCATACTAAGAGATCTTACATATTTCATATACCTATATTTACGTATTTGGGCCTTGCTTGGGGATTTGCTAACATCACTTTGATAGAAATACAATATACAATAACACGTTTTGTACCATTGCCACTTTTTTTTAAATCTTTGTACTTTGTATCTATGTACTTTGCTTTTACATGATACTCAGGGTTTCTCACTAAGACTATGACTTTTGATTATCTC
This sequence comes from Adenanthera pavonina, assembly GCA_026686845.1. Taxonomy (NCBI): domain Eukaryota; kingdom Viridiplantae; phylum Streptophyta; class Magnoliopsida; order Fabales; family Fabaceae; genus Adenanthera; species Adenanthera pavonina. The sequence continues at coordinate 5,627,679 of JAIVEN010000003.1, forward strand.
ATCTTACCCATAGCAAACTCAAATGTCCCACTAGTAATCCCTAAATTCTTTATTAATCATCACAGCCATAAAGCCAAGATATTGCTACTAGACATGTTTCATATTATAATTCCGTGTCCATTTCTTGCTATAACATTATGACATTTTATATAGCAAGAAAAATATATCAATGAGTCTATTTTTAACTCATCCATATTTTTGACATTCTCAATGTACTGGGGTATCTAATTTGACTTATATCACATCCTTGATAATGAAATATATTCAACAATCACCCTTAAGTATCTTGGTACTTTTGTACTCATTTTGACAGCTATACAACACTTTTAATTTTGAATCTGATTGGAACCGGCTTACAAGCCTCATCACTAAATGAGTTCTAGTTATTTATACCCTTTGCATGCATTTTGCTGTCAACAATATTGAGATAAGAGACTTTATCAATAACTTTCCTTCAAATTTCACATGAGGATTCCTCTCATGACTCAAGCTCACATTTCTATAGGAGTTTCCTCAAGGTTTGGAGACTTTCCACATTAAGGGACTCAAGAATTCCTTTGATATAATTCTCTTGAAAAGAGAATAATTTCTTTGAACTATTTTTTTGGATTGTAATTTCCAAGAATATATCCTACATTATCTTTATTCTTATACTCAAATTTTAAGGATAACTAGTCTTCAAAGACTAGAAAACAAACTAAATTAATTTTGGCTAATAATGCATTATTCATCTAAGAGATACTACTACAAATTTTTCTCAGGCAGCATAATGTAGAAACCTAATGTTTCATTCCAATCATTCAAGATTTATATGAGATTATATCTCGAAGAATTCTTAAATGGTACTATGTATCTCAATCTCTACAAAAAAAATTCTTGGAGTCCTTTTTCCCAAACTATTATTGCATCCACTTAATCTAATTTCATATTCAAACAAATAATTATAGCCAAAATTAGTCCAAATGAATCAATGTACATAATAAATGGGAAAACTTTTTTTTTCTAAATGCACACCCACTTTTTGTACATACCACTTAGTAATTGAGCACGTCATATTGTATCTAATGTGTTCTCAGTTATTCTCATAATATCAACATATATTGATTTTGTTTATTTTACTTTAGCAAGGTATGATGGAGTGTCCAAAACAATATTTGACGCTTTATTATGTAATGGAGCTACTATAAATGACATCATCTTTAAAATGATATCTAAATGCACTTGACATTTACTCTACTCTAGTAGGGTCATGCAACATTCTAATTTTACACAATTATATTTATCATAATGCTCCCACTTAAATTGGAAACTCCCACTTGAATTAAGAGCTCCCACTAGGATCAACAATTTCTATTGTGATTGATAACTTAAAATACAATCACTTGTTTTTATAATTATGAACATGTGTTTTGTAAAGAAATATAATTTTAATGATCATTTCCTTGCTAAGAAGACTACTCTTTTAGAAAAATAAAATCCAAATTCAGCTACTCATATAACATTGTTTTCATCAATAAAAACATGATATATTTGTAAATTTAAGGGTCTAATATATATACTCTTATAGCTTTTATAGCTTAATTTCCCATCTTATAAAGGAAAAACATTATGGACACATAAGCTGACCCTCATAGCCTTAAGATTCTTAAATCTTGTATACCCTTTGTCCATGAATCATAACATATATGAGTAACTGATTGAGAGGGTATGTGGCTAAGCATGAAAGCATTGATCAACAATTGTTGATTTTAACCACATATAATAAAATTTTTATTTCTCTTTTGACAACAACTCTATTTATTATAGAGTGTTAGATCATTCTCTTCATGGAGTACCTTCAATTGTTATGATAAATATTCACATTCTTTTCATGAATTATTGTTAGTGATTGTGGTAAAATATCACACTCTATGTTTTGTCCTCTCATTAATTAGGACCACAAATGTTACAATGGACTACATGTAATGGAATGTTAATCCTAGTTTTTTCAAATGATTTATTGGTTGCTTTATTCACTAGCCTACGTTCTCACTAGAACATTTCAAAGTTAGGAACAAACTCTAACATTATTTTTCTTTTGTTATTTTAATTTGCTTGTTCCTGACTCAAAAGCTTTAACTCAGTTTGCCATCTTTCACATTTTTTTTCACTATTACACATAATGACTAACACAATGATACCATTTGAAAAACAAAGAACTAGTGTCATTTGTCTCACTAATGAGCTATCATGGAAATACACACTTAAATTAAATCAAGAAGAAATATATTAAGAAAAGTATTTGTCGAACTTTTAATGCATGAAGCATATCATGTAGGATTAAAGCTTTCTATACAAAACTAATTTGTACTTTAAGCATTCTTCACCTTTTCCGATGTCATTTCCTATATGCAATTATCTGCTTTCCAAAAGCAGTTGACCAACAATATTCCACAAAGGATCCTTAATCCTTAGACATATTGTTTATGGCTCTTGAATCACCATTCACAAAAAGGATGAAATATTTTTAAAGAACTCAATAAGCCAATTCCAAGAGCATATGTCTTAAAAGTGGAATATTACAACTTCATGATAATTGGTTTAATTCAAAGCAAATGCAAGCAAAACATCTATCATTTTTTTAACATATCACTGGACTCTTCCTATGTCAAGATTTTTTTCATCATGTTGGTTTCTCTTCATGAATTTTCTTTTATAGCGTTCTTAAATTGTTGGTTATATCACTTTACTTATAGTTCTTTCATTCTTACCCATAGATCTTGAAATTTCATCCTTTATCATATACTCATGATCAAAGGATTTGACAACCTTTCAATACACAATTCTAAGCACAACTACAAGTTACCCTATTCATAACTCAAATTGGGCAAGAAGCCTTTCAATAAACTTAATTAGCAAATTGAGATTTTGTTAAAATCACACAACTCAACATTGTAATTTGAGTTACTATATTCCCCTTTCTTGACTTGACAAATCTCAGTCATTTAATAACATTAATTTGTATTTCATGCTCAGCTTATACCTATATATTCAGTGTTCCTTTCTCTTTTGATTGTCAATTATGACTAAAATTTTGTAGTGATTTATTGTCATAAATTATTACTATTTAGCATTTTCATCCTTGTACTTTTGACATTCAATTGTCATGCCCAATGTATTTACTCACCATAATCAAGTATTATTTATTTGCATAGACAAAGCACAAAATTAACATATATATAATGCCACTTTATTTGCAATAAACGTCGAATAGATCCACAATGAAATTAATAGTTCCATGATCAAAAGAGTACTCTGTACTCTCCCATCACATGTATACTAAAAAAGTCACCGCTTCTCTATTGAGTTTATTTGCAAATATTGCTTATGAAATTCATAGCCCCTAGATGACCCCAGGTTTATTTTCTAAGAGCTCCCGCTTAGATGGGTCTCTCATTCAGCAATCATAAGCAAGTAGATGAAATTATAAAACACAATAGCATATTCTAACACATCATGTATTTTATAGAATATGTCAAATAAACATAAATCTAGTCACTAACAATTAGGAATTCAAACACTTAGAAAACCTTGTACACAACTTTTTCTTCATCCTTAATTTGGTGAAAAAATTTTGATAAATATCTTTAATATATTGGTCCAAACTAAGCATTATCTTTGAGAGCCCTATGGGGACCCTTTAAATACATCATTTCATTCATATGCAATGGGCATAACATTGTGTATTTCTCATGTCGGAGACTAAAATTATAAGACTGTTCATCTTTTGTTTACCTTGATGCATTGCTCATCTTGGAGCTTAATTTAGTCATGTAGACATGCATTGACTTTCATGGATCATCCCTAATTTTTTTTTATTATTTCCTAGAACACATTATCTAGGAATGTATCATGTCTCATATTGAATCATATGGCCATATGAATTTTTTTTTTATAAAATATTGATAGCCATTTGTTTTCTGAGCACAAATATGTGTGTTGTAAGAATATTATCAATTTTTTAATGAAGTGTCTTGATATAGACTTTCAAATCTTTCACTATTTCAATATTATTTGGATGCATTTACATTGATTCCTGATTAGAAATTAATTAGAACCACAAAAATTATACCATTTTAGGCCAAAATAACCAAGAGTTGTTAAAATTACCTTGAAGTTTGACAAAACACGTATCAATATGAAACTTGTAAATTAGGGATTTTTAGAGTCAAACTTAATTCCTAAAGATCAATTCCATGCACCCTACTTGTGCTTTATGAATCTCTTGGAATATATAAATTCCATAAGGAAAAAAATGGGAAAATGGAAGGTCTTACACATGTACTCTACACATTGCTATGGAGGTCACTTCCAGTAACATACATTGCCTTACGGTTATATTTTCAGCTCCTACTCTTTCCTTTGGTATGTGTTGTTTGGTCAGATGGTGAAGGGCTGAGTCTCATGCTCAACTCTAAAAAATGGTTCTACTATATATATATATTGTTTTGTTTCGTGTGTGTGTTTTTTTAATCAATTAGCCAAAAAAAAATTAGAAAAAAGACATTTTAGTACCTCTATAAAAAAATATTGATAAATGAACAGTACCAGTAGGAAATTCAGTTGATTCGAGTTGAGAATTCAGTTTATAAGATTATTGAATTTTTAAATTGGATCCTTGGAAGAAAATATTTTCAGTTATGGGTCCTAAAATGTCTTTTTCCTAAAAAAAAATTGGTCCATGACAAAAAAAAATTTGGGCATTTCCTCTCTTGTGTTTCTTTTTAAACAAATAATATAAAATTGCATTAACTTGATTGCAATGTTACCATGGCATTTGGATCCTAGAAGTTTATTGATCCATCTTCTAGCTTTATACGTGATTACATGTCCCTCAGTTTATTTTATTTTAATTATTCTTATTATATTTTTTGTATCTAGCATTACACGCTAGAAAAAAAAATTTGCCCACATATACAATAGATATAGGCATATAGCCATGGTATAGTACTCTCCATGTGTTTAGGAGATAAGGGAAGTAATGTGTTCAAATATTGATTCCCACATGCCCTTCAATTTTCTTTTTTTTTTTGACATTTCATTTAGCAATATATAACAAAATGTGATGTGAGCCACCATAATGATGGTTATGGACGCAAGGCTCAGTGGCTCATGGGCATTTTCTATAAAGGGAGTAACGTGGATTCAACTTCCCATTGTAGCTGTCCACACATTTTTATTTTTCAATTTTTGGTGATAAATTATTTATTAAACATGGGCCAACACTTTTACAACTAAAAAAAGTGTCGCTTAACAAAAGAGGGGTGGTTATTTGAAAGAGGGGACATGGCTTCAACTCCCCCCTTGTAACCGGTTGTACAGTTTTTTTTAATTATTTTTTATTTGTTAATATTCATTAAGTAAAAGTCAATCTAGTGCCTTCAACTCCCCTCGTGGTTATTTTTTTATTCACGTGGCTCACATGCAATTTTTTAGAAGCGCAGGGTCGTGGGTTCAACTGCTGCCTCGCAACGATTCATACCATTTTTTTTTTATCTACAACCCTCTACAATTTCTGGAAAATTTTTAGACCTGAACACTCAAATTGCAGTCACCATATTTCTTTAAATACTTACTCAAATTGAGCATATTATATGTTATTGGAAAGCTCTTTAAACATACTTTCCATTGATATATAGTTTATTTCAAGTAGTTTCCTAAGAAGAGAAAAACTGACCCTCAAAATGTGGTCTCATAATCATATTTCCAAAAATTCAAATTCTGGATATCCATCTTCAATTCATCATATCTCCCGCAGTTTAACTCCGATTTCAATGGTCTCGATGGCGTTAGAAAACTTGTTTCACAGGCTTTACAACCATACATATTTTGTAAAATTTTGTTGCATGTGCAAGAAACAATAGTGCCCAAAATTTTTCCATTTCTGCACTTCTACCGAAAAATCATTCTCAAATTTTTCTATATTGGATAACCGGTTCATTCTCAAATTTTAGGCATGATTTTTCTGCACCTACAGGCTTCATATTTTTCGAATTCCATGACCTAATTTTGTCTATATGAAAAATCCCCAATTTTTTGCTCTAGAATTCAATTATGTAAGAATTTATTTAATTAATTGAACATTAATGTATGCACGAAAACTTGTTCGTATAAATATCGAGGAATAAGAAGATTGAGCCAACCTGGCTCTAATATCAATGATGAAAATTGGAAAGGATGATAAAATATATATCTATTTCGGCAAATTAATCTACTGGTTTCTTCTCTGCACGTCAGATCTTCTCAATTTTTAGTTCCACACGGCTTTGATCGAAATCACAGATAGACTCTGATTGTTGTTCACAACAAATGACACCTAAGAGAGAGAGAATCAAAGACAACTGAATAAATAAGGAGGAAAGCATTAAAACCTTTTATCTCATGTATAACTTTTCCTTATGTATCAGAGTTTTCTAGGCCGTATTAGAGTTTTCTAGGCCCATAAATCAACCCATTAGGCGACCTAGTCCAAAATTTCCAACAAACACTAACTTATTAAATTGTTCCACGAGTTTCAAATGTAGTAAATTATATATATATATATATATATATATTACCTATTTGATTGTAATGTTGATGTTTCTATTATTTAACATTAATGTATAGATGCACTCTCAGATTTTTAATATAAGATTTTTTTTACCTAAATCACGTGAATTAAGAATAGAAATTAAAATTAGTTAATTATCTTAATTTTTTTAAAAATGATAATATCTTTACAAAATTATTCTTATTTAATTTATTTTTCTCTCACTCATGAATTGGATTTTTTTTGGTAAGGCATAATAATAATACATTATATTCTGAAAAAACAATATATTTAAAATAAAATCAAATAATTTTATATTTAAAACCTGAGTAACATTTAAACCATGAAGAAGAAAGCTCAGCTGAGAGAAATGGGGCTAAATTTATGCTTTTGCATGCGAGTGGTAAAATATAATTAAGATTTTTACACACGAAGTTATCAAAATCCAAGAATCGTTCAGTACCTATGTCTCTTCAACAGTTGCGTCGAAGCAAAATCATAAAATGAATAAGAGTATTGCAGTTTTAACACATTCGTCATATTACTCTCTCTCTCTCTCTCTCTCTCTGCCTTTTTTTTTAGTTCAAGAAAGAGAGATGTCGCTTTCTGTCAGATTGCAGCTATATTGTGCCATTACCAGCAATACGAGCTGGGCCTTCGTTTTTTTTTTTGCCCGGCGATCTGGGCCTCTGACACTAGGAAAAATTAATATCAACGAACCACCATTTAGTTATATCATACTTCATCCATATAAAAAAACCCCAAATCATACAAAAAATTTATATTAAAATTTTTAAAATTATAATTATTTCCAAAGAGTAAAGTAATATAAAATTTTATGAAATTTATTATCATATTTTTTAAAAATTACTATTACTTTTTTTTAATTTTGATAATAAATATCATAAAATTTTATAGTAACTCCAATCTTTGAAAAGAATTATGTTTTTACAAAATTAATATAAATTTTTTAAATTGAGTGTTTAGATATAATTTTCTCTAACACAAACTTGCTGTACTGTAATCTTTTCGCCGCCAACCCAACCAAAGCAAGGGTCTTCAGTATCTTGTGAAGCTCCCGCGTGACATGGCATGGCATCATCCCACCCAATCTGGTCAGGCTACTGCAATGATTCATTATCAGATCTTCTTCCTAATAAAGTATCCAGTATTTAAAGTCCCTGTGTAGTTTGAATACGATGACACTTTAAATCGCATAGAGTTGTCACCCACATTACTATTTGCATTTCTTTTTCCTAATTAAGATAAAAAAAAAAGATATTATAAATAAGTAGTTCTCACTCAGAACGAAACGCCTCACCAAAAATATTGTGCATCTAATGTAATTAGAAAGGGGCCTAATCTATGCAGAGCAAATGAATTATAGTGTGCACCCTTACATCTAATGAAACCACGCTATAGTGGCTTTGAATGTCGGGGTGCATTGTTAATTATGCATCTCTTTTCTTACATGCATAATTTTGACTCATCTCTAGGTAGCAACCTGATGATAGAATATTCAATATATCATTCTCATACAATTCTGAAACCGTAACACACAGCCGAATCATTATTAAGCTAGTCAATAATTCTACGAAGACATGAATTTGTAAAAATATATGGAATACCTTAGCCAAGAAGGTCTCTACAATCTGGGGCAGAAGCAGAGGAAGGGTTGGGCAGTTACAGCTTCAGGTTCTTTCTTTCTTGTTTTATGGTTTCGTAAGAATTCATCACCTCTTTGAATTTTGCCTCCGCAGCCTCTGTAAATTCACAGGGTTTACAAATATGAGTAATAAAGTAATGAAATGGGGTCACAAGGTCAAGGTGGTACTCAAAATGGCCAATCAAGATTTACCTCTGTTATCCTGGTTCTGATCAGGATGATACTCTTTTGCCTTGGTCCTAAATGCGGTCTGCAAAGATGAGAGGTATACTCTATTTACAGCCACACCACGCCATTAACACAATGAGCAATAAAAACATATAATTTTAGCAGGGTGAATAAATAACATCTGCAATATGTAACAAGAATCTGAAGGAGGAACGCCATCATTAATATTAAATCAGGGTTTATATCTCAAAATAACATGTTTTAACAAATACACACACACACACACAAAACACCATCCTCAGGTCAGCTACTCAAAAATAGTTGCTAAAATGCGAAGACAGACTATAGCCAGCTTATAATTTGCCTTGAGTGTAGATGCTAGGTTAAAATATTTTTTACATAATTTCTCAAAACTCCAACAAAATGATGTTATAACTAACAGTTCAAGAATGGTACCCAAATTAATATTTAATAAAGCTCAAGTCACAACTATATATGCATTTCACAGAGGCTGAAAGGAAAATTGCACAATACAATATCACAATGAAACATTCTCTTTATCCAGAAGAATGAAATGCAAATTGTTATTGGTGATGTAACGCTAGCTGTAATATGCAAGGGAAGAAAACATTACCTTAATCTCCGCATCTGTATAAGGCGTTGTTCTAAACCTGTTATCCAGCAAAATATAGCAAATAAAGAATTAATAATAATGCTAATGCTAATGAATGCTGCACAAAAATGCTAAATTCTTCTCCATATGCATAGCTCTTCAAGTGCTTATCTAATTCAGGCTAAATACAGAAACTCCACACATGACTAATGGTCTTGCCACAATCAACCTATCCCTCACGAACAACAAGGATAAATCTCTCTTGAGATACTGAGAGTAAAAGGTAGACCCCTTCTAACTAAGTTTGAATACACAAAAGCTAGGAATTGAATTCTCAGCCATTTACTTAAGGGGTGAGAAGCTCTACCACTCACACCAACTTGAATTAATAAAAATCACATTCTGGTTTATGTCCTTTTAATTGTTAAAAACTGCAATGTTTTTGGGACAAGCACTGCTTTGAATGAGATTAGATGTTGTTAACTCCAAAAAAAATCAGAGAGGTCTTCCATAACTATATGATTTTGTGGTTATTAGACAAATTTCTTACACTCCACAACTTCCATTTGTTTTCCAAAATATGGATTTTACTTTCTCAAGCTATATAAATAAACATTTATACAGTGATACAGCCTTTCCTGTTGAATCACATCTCAAGCATGTTCATAGCTAGTATTCAGAAGGTGAAGAGTGAAGAACAAAGAGGGCTTTTAACTTCTGCCATTGTCACTGTACAATGTTAAAAATCTTTTGCCCTAAACAAGCATGTCATTAGAGCATAGCATTTTAGTTATCAGCCAATTATGTTCTAAACAAGGGTCAATACTGGAATTAAACTCTTAATTTGTCCCAATGCCAGCATGCTTTAAGTACTTTAAGATTGAAAATTAAAGAGTGAGAGAAGACAAAAAGCTTGATAAAAATGACGAGATGGGTTTAATCACTAAAACGTGCATCCATTCCAAGATATAAACCGGGCTTACATTTAGTGTTTTATGCTGCCTCCACTGGAGCATTTCAAATAAGGCATAACTGAAGCATAAAAATGTTTTCTATTGGCAGAATTCTACTGTCAAAGGACACATATCATAACTAATCAGTGAATTCCATAGCAAAATCACAACAATTTCTAATTCTTATGATGAAACTTTTTTGGTGTCAACTCCAAGCTGGATTTTTTATGACAACTAGTGCCTCAGGGATGGAAAAACCCATTAAGTCTGATATCATTGCTGAAAAATAAGGCAATAGAAATTCATAATGTAGGCAATTTTGGATTCAAATGAGATTTACAGAAGTACCTGTCAAGACCCAGAACTGAGTAGTGATGTGATAATGAATAGCTTCCAGTTTCTCTTGGACCTTCCTGATAACTGGTCCTCCAATCTCTATAGGATGTATCGGTCTTCCAATACCAATCATCTCTCTGGAAATGTTGATGATCTGCACCAGGACCATATTGTCTCCAGTTCTCATAGCTTCTTTTGTACTTACTCCTTTCCCTGTTAAACACATTTTGCATACGCCTTATACGTTCCTGCAAAGAGCATAAGGACAAATACCAAGGTTCAAGCCAAAATACCAAAGATAACCAGCCAACCAAATATTTTGACAAGCTAAACATTGCATTTCTTAGCAACATACCAGAGTCCAAAAAAAATTCTTTTTTGCAGTCAAATTCATTGCTTAGGAAAAATTTAGTTCACCCTTTCAAAAAATACAGCAAATTTCCTATTTCAAACTTAATGCAATGCAAAGTTTATAAAAATAATTGAAAGCATACAACTAGAGAGACAAAGCTCACCACTCTCGCCATCTCCTCTTCATACTCTTCTTGCAGCCGCTTATTGTACCTTTTCCATGCTTCTTCCTGGAAAGCTGATCGAAAAGAACTGCCTGTCCCTCGTTTCCATGATGATTGCGACCTGGACAACTACAAAGTTCAATGGGATGCATGATCAGTTTCTATAATGAATCTTGTATTGCTAATGCAAATATATATAAAGCTTGAGTGAGATTGAGCTCTTCATTAGCGACAAATTTCAATTCACTCAGATAGATATTGGCATGAGGTTAACAAAGTTAACATAAATGTAGTAATCAAATCCAGTTGGCGAAACATTTTGCTAGCATATATTATGTCTACCTGTGCATAGAACCAATCAACAGTCCTCCGCAGCTGACAAACCTGCCAAATTGCGTCACGCATTAAATAACAACGTCTAATTAAAACTCTCCGCAAAAGAACAATCCAGTACCCGCAATAAGCCATGTTAGAAATATAATGAAGTGCGAGTTTTCAGAGGCAAACTTGTATCAATAATTCTTAAGAAAATAATAAAAATTGAAGTTTTCTATTTTGCAGTTTAGACAAATTTAGACTTAGAAACTACCAATCCAAGACCATAAAAAGAATTTAATCAGCAGAAAAGTAGCTACCAATACCAAACCACCTAGGAACATCGCTGCTAATGTGGTTCGGTTTTGCAGAACGCTTCGGAATCAATTCAAGAAAAGAAATGCGAAAAACTCACGGCGACGGTAGTGACAGTGGCACCTATCAAACCGAAGAGGAAAACTCCCCAAAGCTTCACATCCTGTTCGTGTTTCTCCTGATAGGGCGCGTTTGATGATGGCCATGGATTATCCTGTTTTCGATCATCTGCGTCACTTTTCATGATCCCCTTCCCAACCTAACGCGGTGCTATTGCTTCCTTGAATTCCACAATCGACACATGCCACGTTTTTGAAAGCACAAAACCTTTATAGGAGCTTTGATAATGCTCCGCCAAACCATTTATATTTATAACTATAATTCAATTATTTTACTATCCCGTCAATATTAAAAAAATATTAAATTTATTAAATTTGTCTTAAAATTCATTTTTCAAACCACAAAACGTTATCTAACTATATTTATAATCAATAAAATTTAACTTAAATTTTATTTATTTTTAATTTTTAAATTTATTCCTAATTAAATACTATATTTTTTCAATCATAAATTACATTATTTTTACTCAACATAGATAATGAAAAGTATTTAGGAAAATATTTATTCAATGATCCACATATTTTATATATTGCAAATTACTTGAATAAATGCTTATTGTAGAAGTAGTTAGTTTGGATAATTAAATTTGTGGGAGATAAAAAAAATTTCTTAAAAATAACCCCATGTAATGCTTAAATTGTAGTATCATATAATTAATGAATCATTATTTTTTTCTCTCTCATGTATAATTAATAAGGAATTGTATAGGTTAGCCAAAAAAAAAACGAACTGTATAGGAAAAAAATTAAATATACTAACTAATTGATATCTATACCTTCTATACTGCTTTATAATTTATAGTAAAACATATTTTTTTCAGATTGTCTCAAATAAATAATCTTTTTTTACACTAAATTAATTAATGATGAGAGTATATGTAGAATATCACATTTATTATTACAAAAATTTATATATATATATATTTATATATTTTGGATAAAACCTCTCCCTCCAAAATCTGGGAGAGTATAGTTTTTTTTATTTTCTTTATAACACACTTTTTTGTCGTTGCCACAATGCCATGCCATGTATACCATCGAAATCAGCAGACAAAAACGCAGTGTTTCGGATTAAGTTTCGGCTTGGGCCACATTTGGGTCAGCAGAAATGGGCTTCACCTGAATCAGAGAGAGCCCATAAGTTCCTTGAATCAGCGGTTGAGCACTGTTGGATTTTCATTCTAACCGACACTCGAGATTCTAGGAACTAGGAACTAGGGAGCCTTTCTTTCCATAGTCGCAATTTGCGATCAAATAATCTCATTCCAATCCATGTTCTACTTGGCAAAGCATAGTAACAGGAACACCTCCGCGAACCTATATCCGTGTCCCTGTCTTTTGTCAAAAAGGATCTGACAAACAGGGAATTCAGATCTAGCCCTTGATAGCCCTTGCATAATGCGGGTCCTATAGCACTATTTACTGGTAATTCCATCTCATTCTTAGCTAGACAGCATTGTATGGTTCGTGTCAAGAATAGGTGAAGTTCTACGGACTTATTTACTTCCATGGTGAAGTAATAAACTTTGACGCATTCTTGCTGTCGTTATATGGCCGCCACACTTTCAATCGGTTTCTTACATGCAGCTTTAATGGCATTTTGAGTCTGAACCGCTTAAATGACATATATCAGTTTGCTATTTTGCTTACAATGAAGCTAATGCTGCCGTCTTCCTGATCTCATTCTGCAATTTTGCTAAGCATATTGCAATAGTTTGATTTGTTTTTCTACTTAGTATCTTGCAGATAGCTACATAACATCTTTATTGTCATAATCAATTGAATCGGAAGGGTATGTCGAGGAGACCGGTATTACCATCTCGAAGATTGGGGGACAGCGGTGGCGGATTGTTTTCCAATTCGAAATCGCGGTCTTCGCCGACTTTGTCTGTTGGGCTCATACTCGTGGTAAGTGCCAATTCAGCCATTGATTTTATTCAGATCATGCATATTTCATGGAGCTCACTATGCTGCTTTATCTGATATGGCTTGTTGGGGAGATTTTAATTATTTTTAGTTCCTTTACTTTTTAGGGTGGCTTGCTTGTCATTGCCTATCAATACAGGAGCTCAGGTTTGTCTCTCGTTACTTGGATTCATTACACAGTTTTCCTTTTGTTTCTAGTATGAATTTATGTTTTTTACGATGATCTATAATCTATTTATCACATGAAATTTGATGGCTTTTACCTATCGTCCTCGAATGGGTTCATGGATGATATTGTATCGCATATTTTAATTTGCTTTCGCCTGTTTATAGTAAGAGTTGCCTCAGAATTTCATGCACATCCGTAGTGCTGAAACTAAACTACATTTTCTAATTACTTTATTTAATTTATGAATAGGTGGATTTGGCAGCCGTTTAGAGTCTGCCAGCAGGGTTGAAGGTAATCTGATTTTTCCTCCCTCTGCATTTTTATTTGTTTTTGACCTACTAGCCATTAGAAAGATGATGGAGGTCTCCTGTTTCGTACTTCGGTTTGCTCAGATCTTACCTCTATTGTTGCTCTGTTTTATGATTGTGGCATTGTCCGCGAATCATCGTGATCAGTGCCCTTGGTTTTATAAAGGTTGTTGGGAATTGCCTAATTGGGTTCAGTGTTCGGAGTTGCTCATGGATTTCTTGTTTTTTTTTCCTTGGTCGAAAAGGATTTCTGTGTTTTGGTTCAGCACGGAAAAGTCATAGACCCTTTTCTGGTTGTGTTCTCTATCGTCATAATTTTGCTCCTTTGAAGTTTGAAGCAACACAGAATTTTATCCAGAAGCATGTAGTGCGATACATAAGTGTCTTCCAGATATATTGTAATAATATGGACTCCCTTAATGCAGGTGATTATTTATGCACATCGGAGGTCCAGCGAGCAATTCCCATTTTGCAGAAAGCATATGGTGATGGCATGCATAAAGTTTTGCATGTTGGTCCTGACACTTGTTATGTGATCTCTAAATTGCTAAAGGAGGAGGAAACTGGAGCCTGGGGAATTGAACCCTACGATATAGAGGATGCTGACAGTAATTGCAAAGCATTGATCCGAAAAGGCAGTGTGCGTGTGGCTGATATCAAATTTCCTCTTCCATACAGGCCAAAATCTGTTTCTCTTGTAATTGTTTCAGATGCCCTGGATTACTTATCTCCCAGATACCTCAACAAAACTCTCCCAGATCTGACAAGGGTTTCGTCTGATGGGATAGTGATATTTACTGGTAAGAGCACTGTATGAAATGTATAAACTGGAATTCATTGATTTGTTTGCTAGTCTTCTTTTTTTCCTTTTCCCGGAAAGAGATACCTCTAGTCTAAACTTTGCTTCAACTCAATTTGATCTGTTATATTACCACCCAAAAGGGGGCTATGAAAAGTAGGAAATGTTTTTCAGACTTGCAGTTCTTCACAAGATGTAGGAATTTCATTCTTTAGAATATTAATTCACTTTGCAGCCAGAGTAGTATTTGTTTATGGAGTAGCAGTGATGTTTTAGTTTATTTAAACAGAACACCTGAAATGCCTTTTATCTGACTTAAAGGATTGAATCCGTTCTTTGGTGGTGAATTTGATATGTATCTAAGAAGTTTGGCTTTGGCTGTTTAAGCTGGGAGAAGAATATTTTCGTAAAAACCAATGATTCTTTCCTCCTTAGGTTCTCACTGACGGACATCTGATCGTGATACTTATAATTGTAGGACTTCCAGGTAGTCAGAAAGCTAAGGTTGCAGATGTTTCCAAATTCGGCAGAGCGGTGAGTGGAGCTCCATGGAGAATGGAATTGTTCATTCATGTTTGTGTGATTGAATGCTTTATTGGCGTTTCTTAGCATTGATAAACAGCCCTTCCTTTCTTTTTTGGGGAAAAACAAGAAGTGAAAGAGACTAGTGAACTTGCAGGGACAGAGGGGAGGAGGATGGTATATTTTTTTATTATTATTTTTTAAGTTCCAAGTGAATATATCGATAGGACTTGTCTTTGTTCAGGCTAAGAGGAGAAGTTTATCCTGGTGGGCTCGGTTTTTCCAACAGACTAATTTAGAGGAGAATGACGCTGCTTCCAAGAAGTTTGCTCAGGCTGCTGCAAAGAGTTCGTTTGTTCCAAGATGTCAAATATTCCACCTGAAGTCTCTCAATTGACCACTGAGATGCTTTCATTAGTAGCATTGGAGCTCCTGATAGCTACTTAAGTTTCCAATTAAATCACTTTCTTCGATAGAGGTAATTTGTAATTTGATTCTTTGAAGTATAACGGTGCATTTTCTTTTTGTTGGATTGTAATAGAAATTTATATTCATTGTAATTTCAATTTTGCTCCATATTAAATTATAGTAAAATGAAATTCTTTCTCTACCTTAGATTTCTCTCTCTCTACACACAATTTTCTTCCAATAAAGTTGAATTTGAGTCTGAAAGGATTAAGGTTAAGTGGAGCTGCAAATTACATAAGTGATTTATTTATGTAAATTTACGTGATTTATAAAATGGAGCTGTTTCCCCTTCTTTGCTTGAATTCAGGTAAGTAAAGATTTTCATGGAGAGGAGAGGCTTCATCCGTTATCTTTTGCTTTTTATTAAATATTTTATTTAACTAAACCCATTTATCATATATTACAAAGAATGATTCAGATTGTTACAACTTACAATCTTTAATAGTATAATTTGTTATACATTTTATATTGATATATTCTATAAATTTTATATTAATATATTGATGCTTGAAGAAATGTTATGGAATAGAATAATAATATAAATATAAATAATAATGATTATTTTTTTAAAAGAAGTTTTTTTATCAATAAAAATTAAAGGGAGGTTGATATGACAGAAACTAATACTCCCTAAGAATATATCTTTTTTTTTTTTAAATTGATAAGAAAGTTAAACAAGCACATTCCCCTTGGAATATGTTAAGTAAGAGTGTTCAAAATCGATTAAACCGAATTAAAATAAGATCTATTTTGGTTTTTGTTATTCTGGAACCAACTTGATTTGGTTTAGTTCAGTTTCAAACCTTCAAAACTTGAACTAAATCAAACCAAACCTACTATATTATTTATTTATTTTTAAATTCAAATACTATATTTATTTAATACATTTTATTTTTATACTACTTATTAATATAAGTCTTTTAAGTAAAAAAGCTCATAAATAAGATTACAAGACATTTACTAGTTTGGAAAAAAGAATATAGATAAGTATATTGTTATAATTAATTATATGAATCTATCAATAAATAAATAAAAATGTTAAAAAAAATGAAAATTTTACATAAAATATTCATAATTTAGAAAAATTTTTAGATATAATTTGTGTTTGTAAAGTATTTATATGAAATTTATTTAATTTAATTTTTGAAGAAAATGATAATTTAAAAAAAAATCAATTTAATATGATTCAAATCAAACTGAACCAAACCAAAACTGAAACTGAATCAAACCAATTAGAAGCAAAACTAAAAAGGTCTCAAGAGATGTCAAACCGATTGGTTTGGTTTGATTTGGTTTTTGTCCAAAATTGAACTAAACCGAGTCTTTAAACATCCATATTCACAAGGGACTTTTACGCATTTCAAAGAATATTGGTAACCCATGTGGCAATTGGCAAGTGTGAGGTAGGGTGTAGATAATGATATTCAAACTTGATGTAACAAAAAAAGATGCACATATTCCATCAAATATCATTACTTGAACAATACAAATTATCATTCCACAAACTGATAGAATATAAAAATAATTTTATAAATAATCAACAAGATCTTAATATAATTGATAGATAACTAAGTTTTCTATGCATGCTATTTTGAATTTGACTTTTAATCGTGTGTATGAAAAATGTCTTGTTGAAAAAGACAAAATTCATAGTGGTAATCTCTATATTTCGAAGAGATTAGTTTTCGATTATCAGTTGGAAGATATACTCGGTGTTAAAAAAAATTTATAAGTAAATATATTTTTAGGAAAACTATTTATTATTAAGTCAAATATAATCAATAATGTATATTTTGATTTTTTTTTAATAACAGAAGGATGATTCGTTTCTTCAATAATATAATAGACGTAAAATGTTCAAGGGCCAACAAACTAATTGTAATTTCCCCGTAAAATCATTTTTCTTGGGACATGTCATTTTCTCGAATAGCAATATGACCAAGAGAATTTTACCAACATAAAGAACTCTTTCCGTGGCTGACCTATTTGCCTTCTTTTCAACCTCTTAAAACGAGAGAGATAAAGAACTGTGGGAGAAAGAGAACATGGGAGGAAGCAGAAGAACCACTAGTTTGAAAAAAGATGCTCGTGCAAGCAGCAGTGCTGTTGATAGAGACTGAGATTGCACAAATTCCTTCCTCTTCCCTGGCGCATTCGCATGATATTGAACGGAATAAAAGCAAATAGAAATATAAGAATATGTACGAAAGTTTTTTTTTTACCAAGAAAAAACACATATGACAGTTAGGTTAAAAGTTACGTGCATGTTTGGTGCTCTTTTTTTAAACTAAATTGTATTTTTTAACTATCATTTTTTTCTTTTTCATCCAAACAGTTTTTCAGTAAATTTTTCTACTTTTATCCAAACTTCATTTTTATAAACTGTGGTTATTCTAAAAGTACTTTTACAAAAAGACAAACCAAACAAGCACATAACGTTATCTTACATCATTCAAAGTTTAAAAGGGTTAAGTATAATTTAGCCAATAAGATATTGAATTTAAATAATATGAATAAAAAGTAAATGTTAAAAAATTTGATCTCTTCTAATGGCTTTACTTAATTCAACTCTAATGTAATTTTTGAAAATTAACAGATTTAGTTTTGAAAAACAAATATTGTAATTTTGTATGAATAAAATTTATATTTGCAATATTTTTTTTGGCAAACAAATATTTGCAATATTTTGATAAAATAATAGACGTTATTAGTCCACATAGACCCTGGCATCTTGTGCAGGTTTAGCCGCACAAATTTGCGTTCTGTGTTTTCGGCCAACCACAATTTGTTCCTTTTTTTCACCACAAAACGCAATTATGTGTTTGAAATCAACATGATTTATAAGGGCATGTTTTGTTCTATTTTTAAAATTAATTTTTTTAAAATAGAAAAATAAAAAAATTTATTTGGTAAATCTGTATTTTATAAACTATTCTGAAAAATAGAAAAATTCAAAAATAGAAAACTCAGAATAACTTTAAGGTGTTTTGTAGTTTCTATTCTAGAAAACACAAGAAAAAGTGAAAAACACTAATCTCATTAATAATAAAATTTTAAATTTTAAATAACTCATCTATCACTCATTAGTTATGTTTTAAAAATAATTATTTAAATAAATTTTTTTTATTTTCTTATTTTTAAAACTTATTCTTAAAAATAATTTTATAAAATTATTTTGAGAATAATAAAATTGAAAATAGTTTCAAACTGACACTAATATTTTGGGCCCATTCAACAAGAAAATCCAGGTGGCTCAATTTCGGTTTGTTGCCAAGCGAAAAGATAAGACGGCCCAAAAGAGTTGCCAAACGGAAAGCCGAGTGGTGCACATGAAAACGGTCCCAACGTCTCGCAAAAACTTATTTGCAAGTTGCAACGAGTGCCAGAAGAAACAAACCTATGCCATATTTGTTAGGTCATGACGATGAGTTGGCAAAATCATGTAAGTAGCTCAAAATTCGTTCCTTTATACGTGGTGATGCAGCGTCCTGGTAAAGCTTCATATATTATTGGGCGGTTTCATTTCTGCCTCACGAATTTGGATTTCCCTTCGCTGTCCGCCACGTGGAGGCCCGCTGCTTTCGCCAATTCATTATTTCTTAATTGAAATCAATTAATATGGCTCCCGCTATTTCTCTCAATATCTTTCAAATGTAATGAATATGATGATTACGAATGTCACAGATTATACCAAATACGTGGCCTCTCATGGAATGTCTCTGTCCCACTTTTAACTAATTGCGGGTTGGCGGTCTGCAACAGAATAATGCACTGGTGCCTATTTGCTGCGATTTCCCGTCTTTTGATATTTCTCGGTGGAGTCTATAGAGGAAACCCCCACCCATTGGCACAAAAACTTAGGTTTTCAATTTTGCTCGTTGCCTTCTAATCAATCCCGTGCGTACCTGTGAAGTTTAAGCAACGCGCAGCAATGGCGTGCAAGTTTTGAGCCCACGCTCCTTCCTTTTTCTTACACAATTTTGCATTTTATAAGACTGCTTCTGCTTATTGACATTTGCTCTATTCGTATTGTTCGGATATTTACTGTCCATTGGCAAATTCTTCTTTAGTCCCCAGGTACCCCTGCAATTTTATTTTCTTCTTCTTTTGTCAGATTAAAAATTATTGTTCATTTCATAACTCCTCGATTTTCTTTTTGAATCTCTCTCTTTTTAACTTGATAAAGAGGGCCTAAATTTGGTTCGTCGCGCTTTCACTTACGTAATCGTTTATTTCTATTAATTAGCAGTTTCATTTATGGTATCCGTTTACAATTCCAGAGCAAGTGATTCTCGCTTACATTGTTTTCCCAAGCTTCACGGTTTTTGTTATCTACTATATGTAAATATGTGTCTATATAGCTTTAAATGCACACACAGCACGTATAAAGTGAGAGGAATAAATCTTGTCCATCAGATGTTGCATGAATGGCCAGTGTTAGAACTTCAAGTCATATAACTTTTTGGAAGTGGACAAACCTTAAGTACTCCCTTAATGTAAACAATTCGTGCGAGATCCACTGTTTAAGATTATTTATCTCATTTTCGTAGCAAACCAATGTTCTCACTAGATATGCGTTTTCAGGATCACTAGAAGTTTCATTTAATACACTTTAAGGCAATCATCCATTTGATTAGGAAGTTCATATTATATAGAGAATGCTCATAGAATTTCACATTAATGCACAATATGAGTTCTGATATTTTGAAGAAATTATTATGGGTGTCTGATCAATAACAATTTTACATTTTGCTTGGCATGTATAATCAATATTTTAAACTCATATGATCTAATAGTTGGAAATTGGAATGATGGAAATTTCATTTTATAAGTAATTCAACAGAGGAAGTGTATATGGTAGTATGGTGTTACACTGGTGTCAGTGGTCATAGTTATTCAATCTTTTGTTTCTTCACACTTGATTCAAGGTGAAAACCACACAGTTTATATTCAGAAAATCTGATTTACTCCTACTAAGGACAACAATTATTTTTCCATGCTGCATGCCTCTAACTTGTCTTAAGAAAGCCATTTTTGAGGCATTGTTTGAACTATATATGTACTCTTCAGGTGATGGGCATGGTTTGGATGTCATATGTCATTCTTTCTGGGTATTGAAATGTGTCAAGGTTGCCAATACAGCGGACAAGGATGAAAATTGTTGCTCTTTTAACTTCTGCTGGAATAAATATTGGTGTGTGTGCGGTGCTTCTTTCACTTTATTCAATATTAAGAAAACAGCCTGGCAATGTTAATGTATACTTTGGACGGAGGCTGGCCTCCAAACGTTCAAGACACACTGATCTCTGCTTGGAAAGATTTGTTCCCTCCCCTAGCTGGATATTGAAAGCATGGCATACTACTGAAGATGAATTATTGGCTGTTGGAGGCTTGGATGCTGTGGTTTTTGTTAGGATAGTTGTATTCAGGTTGTTTTATCCCTTCAAAACATAATAATTTTATTCTTTGGTGTCTGACATGAAATATTTACTGGTATTTCACTTTTACCAATCTGAAAATTGAAATCATGTCCACATATGGCACCCTAGTGAAGATACCTGAATCATGGAAAGAAGATAGTGTTATACTCACTTTTATGATATTTATCCTGTGTTTTTCAGCCCACTTTATCACTGCTTTTGGTTGGTGTCTACAAAAATAGAAATATAAGGAATATATGTTTAATAACATGTGACCTTCATTATGCATCAGATGATTTCTTTGTTAATTATTCTGATTTGTTAACTTTGTTCACAATGATATGTTAATTTTTGAGCAATTTCTCATGAAAGACCTCATTTGTGCCTCTAAGCTGAAAGGAATCTACAAGTTGAAACCGCCCAGGAATTGGGATACTGATGCATAAGTCTTGATTTAATGCAAGTTCTGAAAAATTCAGTAAAATGTCATGACTAGATTAGTCCTCAGTTAGCTAAAAGAATTTTTGGTGTTATGCCTGATTTTGCATTTGGTTCTTCATGGAAATTTATAATTTTGCCTTTGGATTATGGTAAATGTGCCCAACTTTGCCCTATTTTCATATCTGAGTTGTTATCTGTTTACTTGAAGTACCGTTTTCTTGTTACTAGAAAACAGCTGTTAATCACATCTAAGTCATAGTAAATATATTGTATAAAGAGTTCTCACTGTTTATTTTGCAGCAGTACTTACTGTCAATTCTACTATTTTCTTCTTCAGTCTTCGAGTTTTTTCTGTTGCGGCTATCATCTGCACTCTTTTAGTGCTTCCAGTAAATTACTATGGCCAGGAAAGAAAGCATGAGGATATTTCTTTTGAGCCACTGGAAGTATTTTCCATTGAGAATGTTAAAGAAGGTTCAAGATGGTATTGACTATCTTTTCTTCCTCGATTGAAGTGCTATCTATGTTAATTTGGTTTGAATAGGCAATGTTTTATAGAGGTTTAGAGTAGAATGATTTAAACAACTAAGGTCTTTAGATGTTCAAAGTAAAGAACAAATGATGATTTTGAAGTGACATGGGGATCATCCCTTCCTTGTCCATTTTCCTCTTTTTTCTTTACTTATAACTTAGTTTTGCCTCCTCCTCGCCAAGATTTCTTTTAGTAGCACAGATTCCTTAACAAGAACATGAAGGGAGCAGGAAGATGTGGTGAAAATCAGAATCTAGACCATTGCTAATTGTTAAACTGTTCAAGGCCCAAGTCCTCCTTTTTTTATTATGTCTGTATGTAATATTGAACAGGATAATGTTATCATTAATAAGAACCACAAATGTAAATTATTTAGAGAAAGAATGGCTTGAAATTTTGAAACAATTCATTCAACCATTTAGTCATATGGAGAGAACCAATCTCCCTAATACAAATATAAATTCTTTCCTTCAAAATAAAGCTATGTCCTAATGATCTATTTATGCTAGTGGACAGTTACAACTAAGTAAAAAATCCACTTATCCTAAAAGCCAGGCAGACTTGCAGTGGTGCAGTGACAGAAGTGCAGTGGTGGGGAAGTTACGATAGTGGACATTGAAATGACTTAGTCACATTGCATTATGGTGTTCATGTGTTAGACATAAATGTCTTAATTCCGGAATATACATTATAATTGTTACTCATAGTCTTGTTTTTTTGGTTCTGATGTCAGGCTCTGGGCTCATTGTCTGGCATTATACATCATAACTATCGCTGCTTGTGCTCTTAGTTATTTTGTAAGGAGTTGAACTTACCTGCAACTTCTCCATGTTCTCGTTTTTATAGAATGGCCTTAACATTTTTTTTTCCTTTTTGAGTATGACTAATCAACTGTTATATTATATCTAGGAATTCAAGGCCATTACTAATTTAAGGCTAGTGCATATTATTGGGTCACCTCCAAATCCTAGTCACTTTGTAATTGTTGTGCGAGGAATTCCATGGTCTCCAGAAGTCTCATATTATGAAACTGTGAGAAAATTTTTCTCATATTATCATAATTCAACATATTTGTCCCACCAAATGGTTTATAAGTCTGGTACTGTCCAGAAATTGAAGGTGTGCTTCTTAACTCCCTTTTAATTCTTCTTTATGGGTAATATAGGTTTTAATGAAGTGGTGTATTCTCAAAATCATGCTTTTGTTTCCAACTTTATATTAATGTAACATTTATTTCCCTATTAGCCTATGCCATCATCATGAATGTTGTCATAACTGATTCTGTGTGCTTATTCAATAGTTTGTTTATGGCTGTCCCTTGGTTCAAGTTGAATGGAACTAATATGAGGGCTCATCGTGGAAATGAATATCTATGCTTTTTAATGTTCCGAGACATGCTTTACTTTGCAAATTATAAGGCTGTTTGGTATGAGATTTTCTTGTATAATTTTTTTTCTTCTGAAAGAAGCTTGCAAATCCTTTGAATCCTCCATGTACCAAAGCCTTTTCATATTATAGAGGATTCATGAATCTTTTGATACATAATCCTCAGGTGTGAGGGTCACATGCCAATATGTTAGAATAGAAGTAAGCATTATGGTTGTATTTTTTGGGCTGTTATTGATATATTGTATATTGTATCATAATCCATTTAATGAAGATAGAGAATGCCACATGTTATCATAATCTATTTCATGAAGGTGGAGAACGCCACATGTTAATGTGGGACTGTATGATGTGTTTTAATTCTTTCTAAAGCAATTAATCCCCCTCTCTTTTGTGGGCCTTGATTATGATTATAGAGTTATTGAATGTAACGTTTCCTGATTTATCTCAGTTTTTGTGTCAAGTATCTGATTTTGTGGAACTCTTCTTGGTACCATAACTGCTATTTATTTTTATAATTTTTTCTAATCTCCCAAAGAAAAAAAACTCAAGGATGATGCAGAGCTGATGTATAAATCCATAAGGGGTAGTTCATGTGATCAGAGTTGTACGCTACGTCTTACGCAATGTTTTTGTGGAGGGCCTCGAAATTCTTTTAAGATGATTTCTAATGAGATGGGTAGCATGCACGGGGGAACAGCCTATGATGACATGAATTTAGATGAAAGAAAAAAGGTACATTTTCTGGCTGGATTATTTTATCTCTTCTATATTTGTATGTGTTCGGGACTTCTTGTATGGGCTCAATAAGATGCACCAAAGATAATACAATATTTTCAAAAAATAAATAATTGTGTAAGTATAGGAAACTAGGCTAGTTATTTAATAATTTTTATGAAAAAGAGTGGTGGCTATAAGTATAAAGAAAAGAACGGTGAGTAGTTGTTCCATAATTTATAACTTCCCAGTGCTTCTTATCTTTACTTTAGTTTTTTGGAATAGATATTTACATGGAGTATGGGTAATTAAATATTGGTTTATTGTTCCCAATAAATATATTAGTTTATTACATTGTGATGGCACAGAATTAGTACAAAATCTCCCACTGATGATAGGGAAATGAATAAATCACAGCTACAGTACCCTCAACAATAAAAGAAAGCTAAGAAAGAAATATATTAATGAAGAAGGTGACAACTTCCCTGACATTCGAGAGGCAAGACTCTCCTAGCAGTGGACACCTAGACAATTCCTTATCCCCATCATTCAGCACAAAGCCCTAGAAAAGTTCCAGGGTGGGTCCCACACCAATACACCTCACTGACCTTACTGAATTGGCTGAACAGGTTTTGGGTATTCCTTTGTCTTCTTTCTGCTATCTGTTGGGCCCTTGGTTCTATTCCTCTTATAAACCCGGCCCACCAAAGTATTAGGCCCATACTTTGTAGTAAGAAATAAGTACGCTTCAATTTTTAATCCAAACAGTTGATTTTAAATAATAAACTATTCAATTATTGTAATTTTTAAGTATGAATATATTAGAAAGTGAATTTACATGCATGTTAGTTTATGCCAAACCTCTAGTAATAATTATGACCCATTGATCGCTAGACAATATAGTTGGACCGATCAAGCTTAATAGCCACCGCTTGACTGAGAGGCCCAGTAACTGATGATCCCTTGAATAGTGGGTTTGTGTTCAAAGGTAGGCTAGGATTAGGTTTAGCAGTGGTATTTGAGATGGAACCACTATTAGGAGAAGAGGACAAAGAGTTTGCAGATTGGGAAGGGGTATTCAAAGCCATTGAGGTGTTTAGCCAAAAAGGGTACTCTGATACCAAGAATGAAAATCAGAATATACAGTCACAAGCGTAGAAAACAATGCATGCACTATTCAACCATTAGGTATATATAACATACAAGCCTTTCTATATAAATGCCATGTAGCTCTGCTTATTATATTCTAGAATTACACAAAGAATATAAATACATAAGCAGAAAAGTTCACACGTGGGTAGACAGTAGAACTATTTTACTGTTAGTGTCATTACTACAAAGTGTGTGGATCCCACTAAGTTTGTGTTTATTATCTCCTCACTTGATTATGTCATGTTATTTCCTCATGAGAAGATCCAATTCCAGCATAGTTGTAATACAGTAGAGTGGAAAATATTTGAAATATAATTCCCTATATATGTATTTATGTGTGTCACACACATACACACACAAACCTTTGTAGGTTCAAGTTTCAGTATAGAATTTGCACTGGATTGGAAATCTTTGTTCTAAGCTTATCATGAAAACTTGATTTGCTACCAAATTTTTCACAAATTCAATTTGTGTACACTAGGACATGCAAATTTGTAATATTTCATACTTGTGTATTAGCCACATATCAAGTATTTGATTTAGAAAATGTCATAATTTTTTCTTACATTAATTCTTGACAGATCATATTTTATTTTTCCCCCCTTCTCCCGTTATGATGGGCTTTATCTCTTCTTCCTATCATTGTGCATCAATTTAATTGTTTGTTTTCCATAAAAAATAATCTTTTATTATTTGACATGTAATGAAATGCAGGTTTTTACAATTTCTTTTTCTTATTATGTGGTCATAGATATATATGTATGTAAAGTAATGTGATGTTAAGAATTTTGTACGTCCTCGACTTTGTGATTTAAGGTGGGGTCTCTATTACAGGAATCTGCGGCTGCTTTTATATTCTTTAAAACTCGATATGCTGCGCTTATGGCTTCCCGAATTCTTCAAGCATCAAATCCAATGTTATGGGTGACAGACCAAGCTCCTGAACCACATGATGTTTACTGGTCAAATCTTTGCATACCTTATAGGCAACTTTGGATCCGTAAGATAGCAATTCGTGTGGCTTCTGGTGCCTTCATGATTGTGTTCCTTATTCCTGTCACATTTGTACAAGGCTTGACTCAACTGGATCATCTTCAAGAAACTTTCCCTTTTCTGAAAGGGATTCTTAAAAAGTAAGATATTGCACATGTGTGGGGGCCAATGTTGTGGACTTTTATTTCTCATGATGTACCTCATTATTGTAGGAATAGAAGGATATAGGGGTGCTGTTGTATGTGATGGGCTTCATTTTAATAAAGCGATGCTTAACAACTGAGGTACATTAGAAGGCAAGAAATTTCTTGTTCTCCTTTGCAAGCCAGCATGTGTGTCTTAACAGAAGATTACTTAAACATACTTGAATAATCTACAAAATTACTGTGCCAATCTTACAATTGCAAGTTTGCACCCACGACGAGACTTACCTATTGTGAGTGAGCAGGTTTTTATCTCACATTTGTTAAGCTAAGTTCTTGCCGGCATGCCATAGTTTGCACTGGTGGTGTCAGTATACTCATTTTTCTTAAAGCTGTTAATTGTCTAATCTGCATCTGTTTTTATAAATTTGACATTTAACAACGTTAGAAGTTCTAAATTGAACTGTGAAAAGTACATTGTCTTTGCTAAAATAGAAATTACGCTAAACTTTAATTGATTATAACTGACAAGTGGAATGTGGAATATTGGGTAATTTATTTAAATTTAAAATGCAACACATTCATTGCAAATTGACCCTGTATTTCTGTGCAGGAAATATGTGAATCAGATAGTAACTGGATACCTACCAAGTGTGATTTTGATTTTATTTCTGTATACTGTTCCTCCACTGATGATGCTATTCTCCACAATTGAGGGGTCTATTTCCCGCAGCAGAAGGAAGAAGAGTGCTTGCTGCAAAGTCTTGTACTTCTTGATCTGGAATGTGTTTTTTGTTAATGTTTTCACTGGGTCTGTTATCAGCCAACTCTCAATCTTTTCCAAGGTAACGGACCTACCTGCCCAACTTGCCAAAGAAGTGCCAGCACAGGTGATATTTCCTGATTCCTAGATGATGATATCTGTTAAAAATTGCATTGTTGCATAGATTTATGTATGTTGGCACACGATTTATATTTCCTTTTTTTCCTAATAGAAGTGATTTATGCTCTGGAGTATACAGAATTGAGCGACACAGTTTAATTTACTTTGGACAAAATATCTGAATATATTGTTTGAAGAATCAAAATACAAGGTTATATATAGATAATGGGAAATGCTACACTAGGAAACAAAATTAATTGGTGAGACAAATCTTTAACACCCAGGGCTGATTGAACATGTAAAACGCATGCCTCGTTCCTAGGGTCAACTGGAAGGCCAAGCTTTGTGATGGTTCTTAAGGTGTTTGGGTCAAATAGGACTGAAAAAAACAAAGGTAAAATTATGTCTAATAGCAATGAAGGCTACTGTAGAAAATTGGCAACAAACGCCAGAAAATCTAGCAAGAAAGCCTAGGGCTTTGATTCCGTAACAAAATGTTGTAATATCTTGTTTTATTGAAGAATTAAAATACATTGGTATTTATAGATACAAAGAAATATTAATTTCGGAAACAAAATTAATTGGTGAGGCAAGTCCCTAACAATTAGGGACTGATTTAATATATGTGCATAATTCCCAGAGTCAGCTAATGATTACAGTAATTCATTAATTACCAGGATTTCTATCAACTTTTAACAGTCTACTCACACGATAACTAAGTTCTTAAGTAACTAGTGTTATGGATGTTCAATGAGGCGCATAGTCCAAATAATGTCCAGTATATTGGGTTTTCTTAGGACACCAGTGCTGTTGTGGCTTTCATACTCGATCAGGTTTAGCATTAAAAAATAAAACTCCTCCTTTACCGGCAGCATTCTTGTTTACTTCATTCCTGTTTGTACACAGAATTTTTAGTACAATAACAACAGCTTTATCCCACAAAGTGATTACACAGAATTTATAGTAATGTAAAAAAATGAAAAAGAAAAGTATATCTTCATTTTATTTGCTATGTAAAACTTGAAATTTACTGATTCACCTTATTTTGGCTCTTTCCTTTTTTTTTGGGGGGTTTTATCCAGGCTACCTTCTTCATAACCTATGTTTTATCATCTGGTTGGGCAAGTTTGGCAACTGAACTTATGCAACTTTTTTCTCTCTTCTGGATCTCGTTCCAGAGATACATACTCAGATGTAATGATGATTCACTGATGGCCCCAGCATATTTTCCATACCATACCGAAATTCCAAGGATCTTGCTGTTTGTATTCCTTGGGTTCACCTGTTCTATTCTAGCACCCCTAATAACACCCTTCTTACTGGTTTACTTTTTCCTTGGTTACCTTGTTTACAAAAACCAGGTGAATATTTCTATCAGGCTTTTTCTTTATGGAGTTCATTGAGCTTATTTCTGTTCTTATTATGTTTAATCATGTACTGGCTAAAAGAAAAATCTATAATCAATATGTCTTACATGGACTTAGACATGCACAACAATTTTCTCCATGGTGAATATGCTGGACATATTTGTGGATAATGTGCTGGCTGCTTAGTGCCTACAACTTTTTTTCTTTGTGAATTTGTTAATCATGATATTATACATAATTGGAAAAGGAAGACAGGTACTCGAAATAAAGTGATTGCTTATGGCCTACACGGGAACTAAACTTGTTCTCCCTTTGAACCGAAAACAGTAGACTGACAGTTGTTAATTGTTTAGAACCTATATCAAGGAAAAGCATTTACAGCTATTCGTTTTTGTTAAGTTCAAGCGGCAACTTCAGAAATTAGAAACTCTTGATTGAAATCGACACTTGATTTTAGTAAGGCTATATGTTAGCAGAACTTGATTCTTCTATTTTGTATATCTTGACTATATCTACACTTCTATTCTATCCAGTCAGACCTCATTAGTTTCTTGCTATCGTAGAGTATTCAAAGGGGACTGATACATATACTAGGACAGTAAGTGGGCTATCATTAGTGATGTTTGATGTTTCATTTATTTTCTTTTCAGCTTGTCAATGTGTATGTCACAAAATATGATAGTGGGGGAGAGTATTGGCCTATTGCTCACAACACAGTGGTATTTGCGTTGATCTTCACTCAAATAGTTGCTCTTGGGGTATTTGGAATGAAACGCTCAACGGTTGCTTCTGGATTTACCATTCCATTGCTGATCCTTACCATTTTATTTCACGAATATTGTAGGCAGCGATTTCTCCCAATATTTAAGAACAATTCAGCACAGGTTGAATCTCTCTCTCTCTCTGCGTCTGCCTTCTGTCTCTCTTTCTCCCAGTTGAAATTGATATACAACTTGTTTCTAGATCCTTATTGACATGGATAGGAGAGATGAGCATGGTGGAAAGTTGGAAGAAATATATGATCAGTTGCATGCAGCCTACTGCCAGTTCACTTCATCGACGCCTGACTCTGATTTTTCCATTCGTACTCATGGCCAGGACGTGGAGGGTTCAAATCGGGTTTCAGAAAATTTGGAGACAGGTTTGTTTCATTCACATCCAGTGATTAGGGAATCACCCTCTTATCTCCAACACAGATAATTCTTTCCACTTTTCAGGCAAACCAAAATGATGAATCGTGACCGGGTCATGGCAGTCCAGCCAAGGCAATTTCAGTAATTGGCAGAAATTAGTTGAGTTACTTTTCTTTTCGCTTTTACTCACTGGGAGTTGCCATGCTATGCCCAATAAGGCAGGTGCATCAAGTCGTTAACCTCTGTCAATCAACGTAAATACCATATAAATACACTTGTGAAAGAAAAAGTGGGAATCAGATTATGCCTCTCAAGTTCTGCGTCTCAGCAACCACATCTATATCCTCTGCATGCTTCGACTTAGTTTTTATAATTTTCAGAATGTAAAAATTTCGTCACACTGTAAATATTATGCATAATAGGATAATGCAGTATAGAGGACGGCTGCTTCCCTATGTTCCGTCATACCTACACATGTAAATGAAGGGGCTTTAGCTCGACAAAGGCAGTAAACTCAAGGATACCAATGACTTTATGCAATGATTGGTATGCTAGAATAGTTTTTTATGGGATTGGAATAAGAAATGGAATGAGAATAAAAATAGGGAAGAAAATGAGAATGAAAATGAGTTTTAAAAATGTGTTTCATGTGTTAATGAAATCTTAATACATTTTTATTTGATATATATATTTAAAATATAAAAAGACAAAAATGCCTTTATTTTAAAGAAGTAAAAAAGCCCTTTAATCGGTAATTGCTCATCCCGTTGGCAACTAGAGGTACACAACTCAAATAAACAATTTCAGGCTCAAATCAACAATTTCAACAATTTTAGTTTGACAAATTTGTTGAAAAACCCACAAAAATTGTGAGCCTTGGAGAACAACAAATTCGTGGATGATACCATTGACAAAGAATGAGATCGGCAATGGAGGAGGTAAGAAGGAGATCGACAACTAGAGATCTTCACCATCACGCCGTTGCTCTTGCTATTTGGAAAAGGAGGGGTGGATGAGATCAGAACTAGTGACTATGGTGTCAAAGTCGGTGGATGACAAGAGGAAATTGTAGAAGTAGATCAAAGCAGAAGGAACAGATCGAATTCAAAATCATTGTTGGAGCACCATCGATAGAGGAGAAATGAAGGAGGCCATTATCACTCAAGAAGAAGACAAAAGGAGATGGAGAAGAAGAGGCGGAGGGAACCAAAGTTGGCGACGTTGGCATCGGAGTTTAGGGACGACAAGGCGGCGAAGTTGTGGCTACAAAGGGTAGAGCCATTCATTTGTGTTGGGTGGAAGGGCAAGTCAGTGACAAGGATAGAAGAGTGAAAAAAATAGATTCCAGGAAAAGTCGGTTGATTCCATAGGTGGGTGGGTGGAAGCCAATTTTGGTTGTCCTGGTAGAAAAGAAATCCATACAGAATAGGTTTCAGACAGATCAAACCATTTAAAATGTAGATTTCCTTTCTGTTTCCATTTTCTATGCCTTAATTCCTGTGTACCAAACATACCGTTAATTATGTTGTTGCTCTTCAATTTTTTTCTTGTTTTAATCAAAGTAACTGTTAATATATTATTTTAATTTTTTTATTAGTTCCATGTAAATAAAACTTATTTCAAAGACGCTTGTAATCACCGTGAAGGGTGTTAGAATTTTAATTGTGTGGATTATATTTTCCGTCGCTTTTGCTAAGATCCTGATTGTTCCTTCCTGTTGCATTCAAATACTACATAGTCGTTACCCAAAAAAACAAAAAAGCTACATAGTCACTATGCCAAGCTTCCACAATATGGTTGCTCCTTCGAGGTCAAAAGAAGCATCCTGCAAATTATTCAAATTACCAAGCATAATTTTGATCATCTCTATATTATGTTCAGGTAGTGACTTGAAGCTTACAGCTACTCTTAACTCCATAGGTTCTGGCCTAGCAAAAAACTCTAC
Organism: Adenanthera pavonina; assembly: GCA_026686845.1. Taxonomy (NCBI): domain Eukaryota; kingdom Viridiplantae; phylum Streptophyta; class Magnoliopsida; order Fabales; family Fabaceae; genus Adenanthera; species Adenanthera pavonina. Next base: position 5,659,551 of record JAIVEN010000003.1, read on the forward strand.
GGGTATTTTTTTTAAATTTTTTTACTTTCAGTTTTTTAGTTAAATGCAAAAAAAAAAAGCTTTTTTATTTTCACAAAAAAATGTGAAGAAAATAATTGCTTTGCCAAAAGTTGAATATGTGACGTGGAAAGAGGACGCTGCGAAGAGATCAAAGACCTTGTGATACTTTGGTTTTGAAATAGGTGATATCTGAATCAATAAACTAAGAAAATTTTTATTTATAATGATAATTTAATTAATGAAACTGATGTGATTAATTATTAATTGTTTTACATTGTTCATTTCATAGTCTGCTTTACAATTTTCACTGAAAAATCGGTAATTAACGATAAAATGAATAGTATTCTGAATCATATTGAAGCCGAAGGAGTATTTTGATTAGGGTTGCGGAAGCAATGTGTGTCAGTCCATCATTGTTAAACTGGATGCAAAGTTTTCAGGATGAGACTCCTTCCTCCAAGCTAAACCAATTCATTTAAATTATTTGGCTTGGGTGAAAAAAAAAAAGTTCAATATTTGTTCACACACTTGTAGAACACAGTGCACTTCTGTGGCTTGACCTTAAATATACTCCATGATTGTATTGATTTGAGTGAGAGATTTTTTTAAAAAATTTATTTATTTAAGAGAGTGGAATTTTGAACTTTATGTTAGTCTTATAATAAAGACGGGCGATCGAAGACTTGATAGAATAGATAAATGTATCATTTCAATATTAATTTGCATTGGTAGGCAACAACCGTGCATATATACGGTGTATATTCATCATTAATAAAAAAATTGAAGACAAGAAATTATGTCACAGCCACAGCCATGCCATATTTTCATTAGAATTTTATGATAGCATAGAATGATATATCTACAAAAAGTCTAATAAGGCATGCATGTCATATAGCATATATATATATATATATATTCACACACACACACACACACAGAATAGTGAATTAATTTAAAGATAGGCGTGTCCCCTCAATTGGTGGTCGGTCTTCCTTTATAAAGAAAATATTTTTTTTCAATTCATATTATAAAACAATTTATATGATAAGTTATTAATACAAAATATAGGGTATTGGATAATTTTTTTTTCTTTTTATCTATATTTTTAATACTTTTATATTTTTTATTTATAATTCTATAATGATAGTAGGATGATATATTTGATAAAAATAAAATAAAAAATATAAGTACTTTTTATAATAATTTCAAATAAAAAATAATTTCTTTAATATATATATATAATTAATACAAAATATTTTATGATATAATATGTTCGGAGGAGAGAAATTTACAACATTGATAAAGCATGGGCAGTAATTTTGAAACAGTTAAGAAATATAATTAATAAGGGAAACAAGATTGCCAGGCCAATTTTATCATGTTAGTGAGTGTCATTATCAGTGCAGAAAGATACGGATTTCCTCAATAATATATAAAATTAAGGAGGTAGTGAGAGAAGCGTCGTTTGGCTGTTGTCAGGGCTAGGGCTATAGCTTCCGTATCTTATTTTGGGAGAAAGACATCTCTACCTAAAAATGTTATCAAATAAATAATATTACCAAATAAACAGTATAAATGCTGAGTTCAATTAATTTGAATTAGAAATTCAATTTATAGTACTACTAAATTTTTAATCTGAATCTTAGGAAGGGAATATTTTCATATGAGGATTCTTAAATATCTTTCTCCCTATTATTTTTTTATAGTCCAAGAGATTTTATATTAATTATAGACATATAAATAAAATTATTATTTTATCTAAAATTAATATAAAAATATTAATATTTTTTATTTTACTTTTACTAAATACTTCACTCCATTATTATTGTAGGATTATAAATGAGAGATAAAGAAGATTTAAAGATAAAGATAAAAAGAAAATAAAAATATCTAATACTCTATATTTTAAATAAAAAATTTTTTAAATAAAATATCCTATAACATAAATTAAAAAAAGCAGTTATTATTATTATTATTTTTTCGGCCACTTCTTTGGGTGCTTATTATTATCGTCATAAAGTTGACACAATATATATAATGTATTCACTGTCACAACCCAAGTTTTGAAGAATCCTTGGTTTTATGTTCAAGGATTCTTCTGTTGAGTTCTCTCTGGGTTAAGGATATTCCCTTCTTAATTTGCTGACTTAACTTTGTCTAATTTAAACCAAGTTTGCGCAATTTATTCCCTAATTAAGCACATAAATGACATTGTGTAGGTAGGAGACGAGTTCAACCAATTAATGCTTCACTAACCTCAGGGAAACCTAACAATAAAAAAAGAAACCGGTCTTTAGTGGGTTTTTTTTTTTGTGGCATTTTCAAGGCCTACTAATGACATTAATGTGGTTTCTTGAAAAACACCATTAAAACAGGCACCACAAAATTTTAGTGGTATTTTTCTAAACCACTGAAAAAGCATAAAAATATCGCTACCTATAGTGACAGATTCAACTTTAGTGATGGCTTTTTAGACGCCACCGAGAGATTGTTTCTGCACAATTATAAGTGTGGAAGTGCCTAATTAATTTGAAACTAGTGAGAAAGTCGTTAGCTACTAAGTCGCTAGTTTCAAAATATGTCGGCCCCAAAATATTTTAACGAGTCGTGATCATATATAGCTTACCAGACAATCTCTATATATGTGGTCGACAAAAGTTAATATTACAACTGTAATCAACTACATATGTAGACTGGCATTGAGCTTAATTAAACAAGATAATACATCAACCCCACCTTTGATTTGAACTTTTGAGCACACGAGTCAGAAATGTGTAGGGAGGTCTTGTTTCGTGGACATAGTGATGCATAGCTAAATCATTGTTATGTGTGGTGAAAGTAAGCCACTCACACACACACGAGTCTAAATATCCTTCCATCTAAATATCTGGTTTTTGTGTGGATTTGATGACATGTATACTTAGTTAATTCATCCCTCCCAGCTCAGATATTTTGCATGAGATTTAAATATTTAGGGCCTGTTTGGTTCTCAATTTTGTAAAATGAAGTTAAGATAAATTAAGTTTGTAAAAATGAAATTTAGATAAAATAAGTTTATTATAAGTTGTTATAATTGGATATTCTTTTTATAAAAAAAAGTTTGATAAAAAATCTCTTTGGATGATAAGGGTTAAAAGTACTTTTAGATATATAATATAAAGTAAATTTATTTATCCTTTTCCAAAATCCACGTTTTGTTAAAGGAAAAGTAATTTTTCCCCTCCTTTTTCAAAATCACAGTTTAATCCACATTTCATTTTTTAAAAAAGTAGTTTGTGTTTGGCCAAACACATTCTCTTAAAAAATTATAATTGAAAACCATGGTTTCTTTTTAATAAAGATGAACTAAACAGGCACTTAAAGGTTTTAGCTTTGTTTCTTTATTAATTAATTGATTTATTTTATTTTCCTAACACAAAATAATACACCACCTAGTTAAACGGATCAAACAAGCTATGATAAGAAAAATAACATTGTGAATATCCAGTAGTATATATTTGGCATTGGATTCCAATTCCGTGCATTCTGTATGCCTTCTAAACTAAGTGTTGCAAAATTGGTAGCATCGAAATTGGAAAAGACGAATTGGTAGATCAATTTCTCAATCGATAAAATTTTTAAACATAATAAATGACTTGAAATATTGGGTGGCGATGAGATATAATCAACTTTGTTGTTAAGAAGATTCACCAACTATAGTTGACCTTAGCTGAAAACCACAGCACTTAAAAAATTCAACGTTGAAAAGATATCAGATTATCCATTTGATATATCACTATATGTAAGAAATTAAGTAGGAAGGTAGAGAAAACAAAATAGTATTTTTTTAAAACACCAAGTTTAAAGATAGATTTAGTTAATAAATATTTTACCGTAAAATATTTTGTCTTTAATCTAGAACAAAAAAAACATTTAAAGTAAAAATTAAGAAATGAAATCGCTTATCTCTGATTCGATCTATCTCATAAAATGAGGCATGGGCTATATTTTTGCATTGCTTTTGTTTTCATATTTGCTATCAAGGTTTCAAAAGTTGTCTCACACGATGGCTGTCCCCTTAATTGCCTCTAACGTGTTTAAAACCTTAATCTTAAATTGAACCTTGCTTTCCAACTTGATTTTAAATATTGAGTTAGTATGCTGCTTGTTGTCCTAACAGGGTTTGGCTCCCTTCATTTGTGCTTTTTAACCTAATTTTGGTACCAAACATTTGCTTTTCTTTATACGTACATTCAGAGACGAACGTTAAGTTCTTTATTAGAAGGTAAAATTTTCCGTTTCTTATCTCTACTTTTTTTTTAATGAATGGCTAGAGTTTAGTATATATGGTTAAAGGTCAAGGCAGTGGTAATTAAAAGTACTTGGTGTACCATATATGGCGACTACCTTACAATTGGGTGAAATAAGTTCAAAGTTTATCCTTCGCACAGAGCAAAAGCAATAATTAATCAATGCAAGATTTTTTTCCCCTTCTTAAACCAATTACAAGGAAACACTAATAAAGAATCAATGCCAAGTCAGTTACCATTTGCATGTCATCTCGCAAACAACCTTCGAGAAACTCCTTGGACATCATGTTGTAAATATATTGCACCTCTACAAAAGATACACATACACACGCAACGTTCATTTTTTTATATTTTTATTATCAAACTCTAATAAAGATTATAATATCTGTAAATTTTCAAGAAAATATCATTATATCATGATTATAAATATCACACTTCATATTTTAATTTAAATAATTTGATAATGAAAATGTAAGAAGGTATATAAGTAAACTCTAGACATACGTTTTTCTCCTATTTCGCAGAAGAAAGTAAAATTTCGGAGTGTTTGATCTGAAGTTCTTTAATAAACATAACATATGTGGGATTTTTTGTTAAGATTCAAATATATATAGTTCTAAGCTATAAAAGAAAATCCACTTATTAAAGAATTTAATGGCAAATTTCTTTTAAGAAAAAAAAAACTGCACCTGAATTTTGGCATTTGACAAAACGAAGCACTTCAAAGGTCTACATGTAAAAACATTGAGCCTTTTTACCCTGTAGAGAGAGAGAGAACGGAAAATAGAAAGGAAAGAGGAAATAACACTCACACACACACACAAGAAAAAAGAGATATCTGATCTGATATCTAATGACCAGTTAAAAAAAGGGGACAATATATATATAATATAATGTGAGAGATATATGGAAGCAACAGTAAGAATCTCAGGTACATTCAGTGGTCAAATTATTTGGACAGTGATACATATATTGAACTTCGAGCCCAAGGTCTAGAGCTTTAGCTTAATAAGACGAATTGAAAAAGAAGATCGAACGTACAACATGGTAATTTTAAAATAATCATTTGTCATGGAATGGATTGCTGTTCCTCTTTAACAGTTAGCAGATCCACATGCATATCACTTTACACGTTTAGCTCCAAATATGTAACAAAATGCAACCCTTGATAAACCAGCCTATGCAATTAATGTGCATAGAGTTTCATGGCCATGGGTACTCGCCCATTATAAATATTAAATAGAGTATATATAGGCGACAATGAGTGCTGATGATCAGAAGAAAAAAAAAATCTTAAATATTCTTTCTAATAACATATGACACATATATTGTGCTTAATTTATTCTTTTGCTCAGAGAATCAATATATCCACATATATAATAAAATGTATAGTAAGCCGTCCTGTTAACAACTTATGACAAAGCAACTCCAACTTAACAAGTGAGAAAATGTGTCTACTACATTATATATCCAATATTCAGTTTATAAATTGTAATTACTTTATATATATATATATTCTTTTTACTTTAATTGCCCGGAATTGCTTCTATCTATATATATGCATTTGATTTAAGCCTACAAAGGATATATATGTAATGCTGATCTCCAGGGGCGCAGTCTGTAGATCAGGAAAATGAATTCTTTATTTCTAAGAATTAATTAGAAGCTGCAGATGAATTAACTAACCTGTAGTTGAATTTAGGAATTAGGTAGCTAAAAGGTGCATATATGCATGCTGCAAAATTTCTAGGAACATGAAAATGTTAACATTATTAATAGTAATCCTAATACACCTTAAGTAGTAAACAAATCTCAAGTGTGAGTACTGATTTGGAACAATTAATAACGAGAATAGAGCAGACAAACCGGTCATGGCTAGCTATACATATATATATAGCAGATTTCATCATCCATGGAGTCAAACACAACGTCTCCTTTTGCTGTACTGTAAATTAATGCACCTGGATAATGAAATATTTATGGCCTTTGGTACGTCAACTCTGGGAAAGAACATTGTTGTGGCATTCCTTGGTAATTTGAAGGAACAAGAGACTGATAAATGAAAGAGGTGGTATCCGCAAGAGGTGGGGCTATCTTGTCATTGACCATCATCATGTCCTTCCCAAACAATGATTCCAGTCCATCTAATCTTTGTGGATTATAACTGTAATTACTATTACTGCATACGATCTCCTCAAGTCCTCCTGTCTCTTGGGCCAATTCTATTTGGTTGTTGTTAACTGTCATACCATTATGAATCATGGAAGTGGAAGAAGAAGAAGAAGCCATATTAGCTTGTTCTTCACAAACTGGTTGTGCGCAAGGAGTACCATCCGGGAATAGATCAGGATTAGTAATATTCAAAGCATCGAGGGTAGGGTGAATATAATCAAGATCATCTTCATCGGAAAATCTTCCTCCCAGCTTAATAAGCAATCTTTTAATGGAATCTTGGTCGTTGAAACTCGGGTCTTGATTTGAGTATGGCAAGGGAGATAGCACAGGCATGTGTGGCCAAAACGGTTGTGGAATACTAGTATTAATAATAGAATTTTCGGGAGCTAATAATAAGGAGTTGGAAGTGGTGATTCTATTATTAGCTGCTTCCTGCTTGCTTTTACTACGTGATTGTAGGTCTTTACGTTGCTTGCCCAGAAGCTTCTTCTTCAGTCTTGTGTTCCAGTAGTTCTTTATGTCATTATCTGTTCTTCCAGGCAATTGTGCTGCTATTACCGACCATCTGCGTAATTTCACCACATATATATATAATCAAATTGATTAAACCCTTCTCTTCATTCCAAAATTCGAATCTGATTAACTAAATTCGTTGCACCAAAACAACTATAAATACAATTAGTAATCATAAATAATATATACCTGCTTCCAATACTAACGTAGAGGCTGCAAATAATGTTGTCTTCTTCTTCTGAGAAACCCCCATGCTTGATATTTGGTCGCAGATAGTTTAGCCACCTCAGTCGACAACTCTTCCCACATCTCTTTAACCCTGGTTCATATATATTGAAACCCTCACATAATTAAAAAATAAGGAAAAGAAAAAGATTTCCCAGTACTTCTCAGAATTTTTTCATTTTTGGAGCTAATTCCTAATTTACTGAGTGTATGGCAAATCAGTCATAGAGACATAAGAGGAAAAGAAGAAAAAATAAAGAGAGCCCCACATAGATTTAAGGGTTTTGTGTATGATACCGATTTTTTGAGGCAAAGCGATCCAGTTACCACCAGTGCCACGCTGTTCGATGTAGGACTTGAGCTTGGCATCTTCTTCTGGTGACCAAGGTCCTTTCTTCACGTTTGCTTTGTCGCAGCAAGGAGCCCTCCCCATGTTCTTCTCTCTTTCTTTGATCGATGTGTGTTTTCTCTGATCAGTTATAGATATAGCTGCTTTATTAGGGGTATAATAATAGGGTAATAGCTTTAATCAGTTCTCTCTTTTACAGCCCTTGAATTCAGAATTATTAAGAGAGAGAATCACTAAAATATAAAAAATTAAGTAGGAGGGGATAAAACATGATTCCCAGAACATCCATCACACTGTATAGAAATATAAATATTTTAGGTAAGGGTGTGGCGTAAAAGAAGGGTATTTTTGTATAGAAAATTCCAGAATTTGAGTATTGCCAGAACGGGGGAATAAGGTTTGTTCTTCTTGTCTTTCTCTAACCGGAATCAACTTGTATTTGTAACTACGTGGGCTGCTTTATTTAATCTAATTCTTCTTCCACCTTTTTCAGGTTCACCCGTACATACACATGCTACCTTGTTTAAAAGACTCGACTTCCCTCTTTATTTAGGTTAGTTATTCTGTACATGGACCACCTTTTGTTACAAGTACTCTTTTTTTCATTACATTTTTTTTATAATGATTTGATATTATTCATTAATTCAGAATAAAGATAAACTATTTTTTATAATAATTTAGGATTATTTTTTCAACTTAATCATATCTAGTTCCTTTCTGGAGACAATTTTCAGTTTTGAATTTCAGACAAGTATTAATAACTCTCTAAAATTTTGAGAGAGACTTTTGCATTATTTCCTCAATCAATACCATGTCTCGGAAACACCGGGGTTAATACTACGTAAACTAAAATATTCTCTAACGCTTGCCTAATATAGTTAATAGTACAATTTTACTTTATCTTGCAACTATACATTAATAAAATGAAGTTTCATTATTTTTTAGATGACTAATTAAGAAATTTGAATAAAGAAACTATTCGTTATTTTTAAGTTTTTTATGATCTATAATGTCTGTACGTTGAATAATATATATATAGCACTTTTATCCTCCCCCCACTCGCTCACCCCCCCCCCCCTAAAAACCACACTTCCTCTCTCTCTTCCATACACATATACACATAGTATATCAATGTCAATATTAATATTGAAGACTTTATCATATGTCAATTGTCTTAATAAATGTAACATATTTCTAGCTGACTACTTTAATAAGAACCTGGTTTGAAATACTTATAGATTAGCGGCGCATTGTTGTACTGCTGCTTTGGAGGCTGTTTAAATAACAATATCCCCCCTCGTTTCAAACCTACTTTTTGAAAAATAGAGAAACAGTCTATATTTCAGGGTATAATTATCTAACTTGGTTATATTTGAGCATTTTGCGTCCAAATAATAGAGGTAACTCTTCCGAGGTATTTTTTCCATTCACATAACAGAAGCACTCCATACTAATGACAATATTTGAAACTTCTTTTTCTAATCGATCTATAAACATTAGTGAAGATGAAATAAAGAAGCAAAATGATGAAAAGAGTAATGACAATTAAAGAGAATGAGAATATTAATTATCAAAGAGATTTATTAGTATTTTCTTTTTTATTGCACTCTAAAAGAAATAAATAACTAGGTATATTTGATGCCTGTTTTTAGCCACAAAAATCTTTAAGACATTAAGGCTCCGTTTGGTATATAGAATATTTTTTATGTAATGAGAATAAAAATGGAAATAAGTTTTAAATATATATTTGGTATGTTAAGGAAAGAGGGTAGGAATAAGATAAAAAGAGACAAAAGATTACAAAATGACTAAAATGCCCTCAAATTAAAAAAAACTCCTTTCTTCTTTCTTTTTCCTCATGACAACAATCACCCACCATAGCCACCGCAAAGAACCACTATCCTCCTTCCACATCCACCACCATCCTCCTCCCTCCTTTCATCGAAGCATACAAGAGAATGTGTGGGGGCTGGGGATGCCCTATTATTGCCATGAGTAAGCAAACCACCGTCGCCATGGGTAGAGAGCATACACCTGTCACCATTGCTGTCATTATCATCATCAAGCATGCATACAACAGTGGATCTATCAAATTATTGTTTTGATTCCAGACCCATCGAAGCAACCGAAAAAAATTATCTTTTTTGAATCTAGATTTGTGTGGGATGGCGACAACAAGTCAAGGAGGTTGAACCCATGGCAAGGCAAGGAGGTTGATCCCAAGAACTCTATTGCAATCTGGTCACGACAGCATGGAGGTTGAGCTCACGGATTAGGTTGAAGACAATGATGGTGGAACTCCTCAGTGGCAATCACTGACAAGGAAGATTGAAGATGTTGACAGCAGAACTCCTCGACGGCAGTAACTGGTGACGGTCATGTTGACATACGATGTCAAGGGTTGAAGATGAAGGAGAAGACAATGGAATTACTGCAAATGAAGAAGGGCATTTTTGTCTAAAAATTACTATTCCCATTCTTGGCTTTGCAATCCCACCTCCTTCCATGGGTTTGCTGATTCCCATTTTCATAGGAATTAGTCATTTCCTTGTAATGTTATTGCTACATACCAAACTAACAAGATGTTGGCTTTGCATTCTCATTCCCATTCCTGAGCCTTAATTCTTATGTACCAAATATGGCCTAAGTTTATGAGTCTTATATACACACACCTTTTTTAAGTTAAATTCTATCTTAGATAAGTCTCAATAATAAGTGCATTATACAAGTAAAATTGGAGAAAGAGACAAGGTATATGGTCTTAGAATTAGCTAGAGAGAGAGAGAAGAGAAATATTAACATTTGGATTGCAATTAATAGACTTGGGGGGCAAATGAATTCACCAACCAAAAGTTAACCCAAGGGTGGAAAATTCAGAGCAGTCAAATTCTTAATCAACTGTGGTCAAATGGGGGTTGGCAACCTTGAATAGGTGACATATTTTTCTAGAAGCTAAATGGAAATAGACAGGGCACTACCCGGCATTGAATTTATGTGGACAATACGGTGCATTTTTCCTTTTTGGTTGGTGAACAGATCATGACCTACAAGCAAGTACTCTTCATTCTTGTCACTAAATTAACCACAAACTATCCCGTGAATAACCAACGATTTCCAGGCTGCATTTAAATGAATTGATCCACGTCCATTCAGCCTGTGATTACCCCATAACAAACAAAAACATAAACAACAACTGCATGTAAGGTTTGGAGATACCGATAGAGAGAGCAATTAATTAATCAATCTGTATAAAATCCATTTCTTTGTTTTTTTCTTTCTATATTCTCTGTTCTTTCTTGTTTGAACTCTAATAAATTAAATCTTTCAAGCAAAAAATCTACAAGACTCGGACAGAGGCTCAAATCAAATGTCACGTAATTAAGGATGTAGGCAGAAAGTAAAGGAGGAGGAAAATTGTAACTTAACGTACCGTTTGGTTCAAGTACAGTGCTCTCTTATCTCTATATCCATCCTCATTGGCCACTTTAATTTGCAGACTTTGATTTTGTGATGCCCTACGCAGCCATTAACTTATGATTCTTTGTATTTAGGAATGCATACACGCACGCGCCTGCGTACATATACACAGTAAATTTATCCAGAGGCAACAATATTATGTAGAGAGAAAAGGTGAGCACAATAACATTACTTTTCTATTCTAATTTATCTGATAACATGCAAATGATTCAAACTTCACAGCAATATATTATAAGATATATGAACCCTTTAGTATCACTCCTCCATTGCAGTTCAATCACAACTCCTCGGTATAGGTGTAGAGGCGGGGAACGATCAACTAATTAGAAGGAATCTACCCTCTCATCATAGAAGCAAGTGGTTGGAGGCTTGATTAATGTGGAGCAAACCAAATTAGAAGGAATCTACCCTTTCTCATCCTAAAAACAAGTGGTTGGGGGTTTGATTCTTAACATTGGTATATGAATCAAACCCAGTTGGGAGAAATCCACCATTAGTTCTCAGTACTCTAAAGAAAATTAATTCTTCCTGCTAGTGGGGCTGGATACTCCTATTCCATAACCAAAAAAAAAAAATAAACACCCTAATTAAATGCCTGCTTTGGCTGTTAAATTGACTCTTCATAACCTCATGGATGATATTGTTGACTGTACTTAATTGTATTCAACTCCGAAGTGCTCCATACATTTGAATGCTCAGATATATAGAGTACTTTTCCTTCTCTCTCTTTCCCTTTTATGTCATCAAAATCTTTTTTTAGACTAAAAAAATAAAATAGTACTGCACTTGCAACCCAATTATGAAAAAGCTAGACAAACTCACATAAAACTGTCACTTGACGAAATTGTAGAGTCAATGAGGCAACTAATTCGGCAATTTAAACTTGTTATTAACATTAGACCTAGAATCTAATTGAACAGACTCTCACTTCTCAGGAAATTGTGGGAGGCAAACCTATAGCTCTGAATATTTTATTTCTGAGTAGTGGTTGTTTCTGTTATAGCTTTTGAAACATGAAACAATTGAGAAGTCAAAAAATGAAATGAAATTAAATAAGGATAATAATAGAAAAACACATTCAACCATTGGAGAAAATAAAAAGGTTTAGCTGACAATAGAAGCAAGAGCAAGCTGTAATATCATAATTAAATAATAATGATAATATGAGAAGGAGTAAACGACAAATATCAGAAAAGTAGGGCAGCCACCTTACAATATAAATGAGCATAAATTTCTAAATCTGATTTGACCTGCATATTTGAAAATTCAATCTTTCTTGGCAATCTAATTCATCATGACAGCTGAAGCCAACTTCCACTCCAGGTTTTATTATCTTTTATCATCAATTAACCTAAAAGTAACAAATACATTAATAGATAAATAAAAAAAAGTCACTGGGAGACAAATAAGAGATCCAGATAGATCATAGATATACAACTTTTCTTTCTTTTATTCTTTTATTTTTATTTAAATGGGACCGCAAGGTCTTGTGTGATGACATCAGGGGAAAATGTACATGTATAATACTGCCACTCGGAGATAAATCATGGTAAAAACAAATAAAACAGAAAATCGTATGGTTGAAGTTCAGCGCGTAGAGATATTAATATACGTGACCGTTTATTTTAAAGGACGAAGTAGATTATCGTTACGAGGTATTGCATTTGATTTGAAAAATAGACGTTACAATCATAATCGATGTCAGCTAATTGGGGTACAAGAGTACGAAAACGAAGTTAGAAGAAATGCTTTTATCTGGCTGACTGGGTCATATTCCACGCAATGAATTAAAGTGAGGGAAGGGAGCCAACTGTTTGTGAGAAACTGGTTTTGTCATATAGTGACAGTGGGGTTGGATCGAATTGGAATAAGACATTGGAAATCACAAGATTTGTGGGCAGTGAAATTAACGATTCAAGAGTGTGGCAGCTTGACTTTGATGCTAATTATTATTAGGGAAAAATGACCATTTAGTCCTTATAATTTACACTCATTTTTAAATAAGTTCTTATACTTTAAAATCTTATAAAATGCTCCATATAATTTTTGGTGTTTGCAACGTTGATCCCTATAATAACTAAACACTTCTAATCAACTCCTTGCTCCATTTACGTGGAATAATAACATCAAGTTTTTATTTAGGTGGCAAATGAAGAAAAGAAATGGTTGTAATATTAAAATTTTCTGCATCTTCCCACGCACGTCTTTCTCTCTCTCATTTCTCTATAGCTAATATTTCTCATGCCAGCAATATGACAATAACAGAGTGAGTTAGGTGGTTGCGACAATTTTACCTCCAGCGATCATTCTTCCCATGCACATCTTTTTTTTTTTTGTTATAAATTAGTGGTAAAATGCTGATGCTCACCAACCACATCATCACAGTCACAAATTACTCCAAAGTTCAAACCTTTAAAATTTGAACTTTAAAATTAGCTAATATTGCTGTAGAACTTGGAACCCACTAGTTCTTCATCATTCACACTCAATCTCATATTATTCCATGTCTGGCCTAAATCTAGCGTTTCCTCATGTGAGAAACATATGGAAGATTGTCACTTATATTTTGTTGAGGTGACATGTGGAAGTCATTATACTGGCATTATTTCACTTGTTATATTTTTCTCTTTAGAATTTTTTTTCCATCCTACACATGTGCCTCATTTTTTTAATGCAATAATAATGAAGAAATATAACTTGAAGATTATAATTTAATTGTGAGATGTCAAAACTAGTTCCTCAATAACTTAACTTTAAAACAAGATCTCTTTATATATGATAGGAGTAATACTCGATAATGATTAGAAGGTCTCTTTATATTAACCAAAACTCAGGGTAAATGTTATCATGTTGTAATGAATAAACTGAATTCAAGGTTTGCTTGGTTTGTTATACTTGAAACTCTTGTCTGCATCTGCATATACATATATAATGGTGTTTGGATGGTCTCCTATGATGAGTCGCACGTTAGAGTGAATTTGCCATGAATCAACTTTAATAAACAATAAAACAAAATAGAGAAGCTTCATTATAATAACTTTATCCATTCTTTCAACCTTGTTTTCGAATGAAGTAGCAAACTTAACTGCTAGTGCAAAAAGAAACCTCTATTTTTCAGTTTGTAAATAGAGCATAGTGAAAACATTTTTTTTCTCACAGTCAACAAGTCGAGGATACCGACCAGCTTTGATTGAAGCATTGGTTTGTACATCATCTTAGCCATGGCAACCAAAAGCACAATTATGCTCTATTGTAGTCACTTTGTGTTGGCCGTGGGTGCATTCATAATCAAGCATTCATGCTTGGTATAGCCACTGTCAGATCCACATTGTAGGAGTAATCAATGTTACTGAGGTTCTTTAATTTGAGAATGGCAAGTTTGGCATCATGACCCATCAAGACTACCACCACAAGAGGGCGCGGGAATTAGATAGGGAGTTATCGAAGAGAGACAAAAGTGTGAGGATAGTGGGAGTTTGGAAGAGAGAGAGAGCAATGGGTTATTGAGGGATTGAGTCCGACGGGTTTGGGAGGCCAAGTGGGTATTTTGTTTCAACAATTTGTGCGCAAGGAAAAGTGAGAGGAAAATGTGAGAGAAGTAAAGTTCTATGGTGAGGAGATTGATCTGTTTACATAGACTTATACATTGAGGAGGCTAATTGAAAATGTAATGAACCTTGTGAAGGAAAACGAAAAATGAGAGGGAGATGGAAAGAGGGAAGGATGATGGGGAAAAAAATAATGACCTATAACTTTATAATTCATGTCATACACCTATGTGGAAGTTTTGTTTGCATTTAATAGCCACATCACCAGGGGCGGAACCAGGATTGAAGTTGAGGGGGGGCCAAGTTTCTATAAAAATTAATTTACACATATAATATTATTAAGTTTTGTTTTTTAATATTTATCATAAGTATTTTTAAAATAATTTTATAACTTCAAAAAGGCCATTAAATGATAAATTATGTATAAATATATAATATTTAAAAGTAAATTTAAAAACATATAAAGTGAAACCTTATGTGTAATACATTAATTTCAAGAAAAATTATGAAAAATATACAATATATATCAATAAAAGATATTTATATATATACATATATGTGTGTATACAAATTCTCCTTGTGTGGCATCTTTAGGGGGGCTAAACCATTGAAGTCCTTTGTCATGGCTGTGCTAATAGCAGAAATACATGATAAGGAGCAAGGGATGGGAGGGGCCACAGCCCCCCCCCCCCCCCCCCCAAGGTACAACGTCGGTCCGCCACTGCACATCACCAGTTTTTAATGCTGTCACGCCACATCATCGCTATGAGGGATTAGATTACTAACCATTGAAAGTAAGGGGATGAAGCTTCTAACTGTGATATCGTGTAAGGATCTGTTTAAAAGTTTTTAAACTATATGGACCTATTTAAAAGCTAGTGCAAATTATAGGGACCAATAGTTGAATTATCGCTTATTATTATTATTTCAAAAGATATATGGACATATAATCATGGAGGTCAAAGAGAGGAAAACCAGGTTAGCCAGCTCGACCAGAAATATTATATATAGTCCTTATTAATTATTATATAGACGGGATGCATTGAACAGTGGTCTTGTGTTCTAGGTGCCCTCCTCTCTTTATAGTCAACATTTGGGTCCCATATTAATTTGGCTTGATTATACGATTTTTATTTAATGCAAGGCCATGTATGGGGGGTGCATGCACCTATTGAAAATTCATAGAGTGATCACTTACATGTGGGACTGTTCTGTTTGGACTTAATAATCTTTATCCTTTGAGATGAATTATGGTTCATGCATGTGAAATAGCTCTATGGTCGAAATGATAGAATATTCAAAACTAGATTGGCTCTCACACAAGTTTCGCAGCTAATCTGTCCTCCTATCATTTTGCTCTTATCTCCCCTCCATTAATGTTGTGAATTTTGGTCACCATCTATATAGTCAATGGATTTTGTTTATATCGGACAAGGTCTGGAGCTTCATTTCCACAGACTTGTGAACATGTTATGTGGAAGAATCATATCCAAATAAGACATTCAATAAGCAGTCAACTTGCATAGAGACTTTTAATGAATTGCATAAATTTATGCAACGACCATACTTGTACGGCATAAATTTATGCAAAATGTTGGGCCCTCATATTTGTTTTTGGGGCTTGACAACTGAATTTATACAGTGAGACTTTAATGGGCTTTGCACAGGCCCAGCAAAAGGTTGGATAGATTCTAGCGCAGTCAGAGACGTGAATACACACAGGAAGGTGCGACACTATATGGGAGGGGGCATCAACTCCTCTTCTTCCATTAAACTAGCAAGTAGCATATTTGGGTCATTCGAAACAAATTATCTACAGCATTTGCTCCCAACAATACCTTCAACCAATTCCTTTGAAAAAACAAGAAACAAATTCCACATCGGTGTCCAGACTTTCTAAAGTTGACCGATCAATGAGCAAAAGTTGGGTAGTTTTATTCCAGAAAACCATCTCTTTTATTATATTTTTTCAACCTCAATCATTGAATTAAATCTTTAGTTATTTTGATAAGTTCAGCAGTCTCACATGGAACGTCCAACAGATACCTTTTTACCGGACTAAATATCCCAAGTCTCAAAAGAATCATGGACCCATTAATTAGCAGCGTAACTTCTGATCTGGAAAAATCCGTCGGATTAATTTTTAATAAAGCTATTCATTCTCTTTAATATCAAACATATGGAGCTTTGTACCTCAATACAACAAAATATAAAGCAAGTCAATTCAGAAAACTAAAAGTAGACTCAACGAAACTAGTCCATGTCAAATGGCTACACTCAATCTCCTTCACTGTTGCACAGGTAGTGACTACAAACATACAGATTGCCCTACAAAAGCTATACTTTGTCTGGTATATCATCCTCTTCATGACATGGTGAATTGCCATTTTCCAGAAACATGTCAACCCTTTTGCTGGTTAATATTGATGAAGTTTCTTATACGGAGCCTCGTTTTCAATAATCCACAGATATTTATCAGCTCTGTAATGTACTTCATTACTATTGCTGAAATGTTCAATCCTTTAACCAAACCAATAAGCAATATACAGCATGTCTTGTTTGTGGAAGAGTCCCATATTTCCACATATGCAAATTTGTGTGCATTCTTTCGCAGAGTGACAGGGCTACCTTCTAGCTTGAGTTGGTTATGTTTTCCCCTTTCCGGATATTTGTGTTGATTCCGAATTGCTTGGAGATGAGTTGTGCATAGAGAAGTTCATTCCACGTGTCAGGCACTCCAGGTAAGCACCAGTGGCTGCAATCCTGTGGAGCGCCAGGTGGAGTACCTTCTTCCCTGTACTTTGAAGGATGCCCATCTTTCCTCATCTCTGACAGATACGTGATGTTCAGAAACTGCACTTTCCACTTCCCATACCCCAACTGTTTCACAACCTCAGATATAACCATGTTATAATATGGTTCTGTTTCAATTCTTGTGGGGTCCTTTTCTGGTCCTGTTTCGTTGTCACAACCCCCCCCTTCATTCCAATCGCCACCCCTGCAATTTCCACCCCCCAGACTTGAATCAGGAATCTAGATTTGGGTTCATATATAATTCTCTAGTTTCTTAATCCACGTCAAGCAATGTACTTGCCTGTAATGTACAGGGGAAAAGCTGCGGAAGAAAACGAAGCTTTTCTCAGGATCCAAACTATTCAATGCCCATGACTTCCATGTCTGTAAGGATCTCCTAAAGGCTTCCATCACATCCATACTCATGTTTACTTTGGTCCCTTCTTGAAAATAGCAGCCCCTGAAAAAGGAAAAAAGAGCCAAGTTCATCCAAAATCAGCTAATCAAATAGTGAAGAACTAGTACAAGTTAGTTGAGTCGGTTGTGGATATTAAGTATCGTACGAGTTAATGGTTTTATAAGGATTCCACCAGTGGCCAGAATTGAAAATAAGGACATCTGCTCCAACCCACATATTGGAATACCAGTGCAGTTTGTCGAGCTTAATGACCTTTTGGACTTGAGGGGATGAAGTGGGAGGTGGAGAGGCTAAGAGGGACAGGAATGGTGTCCTGTAATATTCTACTGTCAAGTTATATTGTGGGAACCGCATGGAAAGGTAGCCCTTGTGTTTGTTGATGGGCTTGCCTTTGACCTCATTAATTGTGGATACATTGGAGACTCCTGGAGCCAGCATGCACAGTAATGATTCCCATTGATTTCTCCCTACTGAATCACCAGCAAACACAATGCGTCCATTCCGACTTCTCTCCAGAAGGTCGGTGGCATTGAATCTGCAACAGAAATGGTCGGGATTACATTAATATATAAAGCAGAGCCCAGTTTAAGTCGCAATATTGATCCTGGTGTTTTATCGGCTTTATTTGAGTATGTAACTATTTAACTAGTGTGGTCGACTTTTGTTACGCTATGTTTCTCTCAGTGGAACGGGGAAACTATTTTCATGTGCTCATTTTGTGAAGGAAAAAAGTGAAGAAAAGATTTCCCACCAATCTATTTACTGCAATTTTTCAAAACAAAATTTAATTTATATATTTATAAAATTGATAGGAAAAATCAATTTCAAATAGAGAAATCATCACTTGCGCAATGCTGTGCAAGAGAAAACAACGGTTATATTGCGTGCGTCCTTCAAATTTTGAAATAGAGAAATCATCCCATCGTTTGAAGCATTTTTTTTTTAATGTCAAAACACGTATGCAATTTAGGCAGAGCCTTGTTAATTGTGGGTCCTGATTCCGTGCGAAGCCATACACAGCCTGCGCCGTCACACACAAATTACTGTATTCACGCAATTTTTTTTTTCAAAATTAATTAAAAAAAAAACCCCTCCCCCTCACATAATTCACGCGTTTCGTGCCACGCACAGAATCGCCTTCCATTAATTGTTAGGGAAGCACTCAAGTGTGAGGGAGACATTTGGTGAGACCATAGACCAATGCTATGCGGGAAAATAGGATCTAACAGGTTGTGTATTTATGTTCACTAACACTTTTCTTGTCTCCTTTATTGAATCTTTCAAACCTCCAGCATCTACCTGTAATAGTGCAATGTACTCCCTCTAAAGCAGTGCTCTCTCTGTTTTTTTTTTTTTTTTAAAATCTCTTACAATTAGAACACAAGGTACAGAACAGAGCAGTAAAAATGCCAACAATATGAAAACCTACTCAATAATAATAATAATGAAATGAATAGAGAGTGTTACCGTGGAAGGTGGCAGTGGTGAGGTTGCCATCGCCATTGGCGGAAAGATTGGTTGTGTCTTCCGTTAAGGCGGCAGTGGAAGCCAGGATCGAGAAAGGGGCAGCTTTCATTATAAGAAAGAGAAGGTGATGAGGAAGGTCGGTCCCACACCCACCGTCCTCTGGAATAATCACATTCACAGCCTTGGAGCTGCGTCGAAGAATTGGGGCAGAAATGAGAAGAAAATCCGAAACGATCCAAAGGGTTTTGGAGGTTGAAAATTACTATGAGGGAGCCTAACAACAGGATGATGACCAGAGGAAGTGCTGATGTTAATTCTCTCTTCATTGTTATAAACACTCCAACAATTAATTAATCACGTTGTTGTGTGTCGCTCGCTCTGCTATATTACATCCACGTACGAATGACCACCCTTCATATATATTACTTCGAATCAGTATAGATCAATTTAACGACTGTATTAAATTTGGGAAAAAATTGAGAAAAGCACACGTTGCGAGAATTCATGTATTCTTTTATGCTTGGGTTTGTTTCTTTTTCGACTGTACGTGCTCCTATCCATTGTTCGTGTATAAAATTTATGAACGTATAATTTAGACATTTTTCCCTAAAATAAATGGTGTTTGTAAGCATGTTTTTGGGGAAGGCTTTAGGTAAGTTGATTAGTGCCAGTTCCAATCAATATATAATTTATGGAAAATTACACTATTTATTAATTATAAACTGTGCAGCTTATCTCATGTGTCCACCTCTAATTTGCTCCCTGCATCAACGTCGTCATACTTCGGCCATAGTTTTCGGTATCAAGCATATAGAGGTAGAACTGGAAAGCACATGGGCTTTGGGCTGCTATTTGTTTTTTATTTTTGGGCTCAAGTAGCCCCTCTATTACCAAACAAAAGAACAAATCATATCTGCATCACTGGCCCAAAATGTATGGATTGAGATTTCAGAAGATCCTCCTGTTCTTCCTTATGACGAATATACATACATACATACATACATACATACATACATATATATATATATATGTAACTGTCACACTATTCATTTGGGTACTGCAATGGGAACAAGATAAAGAGATAGTGTGCATCTTTAGGTGGTCGATGTCAGAATGTTCTCTTCCTTTGTCTTTTAAACGTAATGAGTTTGTCAATGTTTTTGTTCTTCCCAGATCAAATATGCGTTATCTAGCTTTATTTTCACCCTTCGTTTTCTCATGAGTATTGAGTTCCCTGTTCATTATTTCTAAATCGAATTTATTTCTTTTTTGGGCATTACTAACTAATCTAATGTATTCATACGTCCTTGTACACGCTGTCTAGCATTACTAGTTTACTGTCGGTAATGGGTTGGGTATTTAATTCTCCATGTGGATCTAAGTCAAAAGTTTCTAGTTTCCTAAATAACTAGTCTGAAATCGTCAGTTTTCATTTCAATAGTCTAATTATTAATTCATCAATATAAACATATCTATAATTAGTAGTATTTATGAATAGGTACAGATTTTTATTATATAGATTAATATCTTAATATATGGATGATTTTCCATTGATTCCAAATTTTCAATCAATCATGGATATGACTATGAATATACGTTTTGGACTGCTTTCAAAAGAACAGGAAAAGAGGGGCTCCGTTTTGTGAACGGTGAAAAGAGTTTAGACTACTAAATAAAAATATATATACATACATATATATCTATATATATTTATATAGTCTCAATAGAATTTTTATTAAAATATAACTATTAAATATCTTCTAATATTTTATATATCTTATCAAAATTTAAATTAATTTTTGGTAAATAAAATTAATTTTTATACAATGTCAAACATCAATTTTATTTTTAATGTGACATTAAAAATGATTGAATCAATGTTTCATTATTAGGTGGTCCACATAGATTAGAGAAAGTAAGAAAAATAAGCTTGAGTTTTTTTTGGCCAAAAATATAAGTTAAGTTTGAATCTTATTATCAATGTGAGAATTTCGTTAACATAAATATCTCTAAAAGTGCTCTTTTAATCATGAAACTTATAGCCTGTTTAGTTCCAAAAATGATCGAGAATAGAATGAAATGGACTAGATTGACTATTAAAATCGAAAACAAAACTAGATATCATCAAAATCAATTTCAACCCTGATGTCGGTGGAGGAAAAGAGGAGTTTAATAGAGGAGAGGAAGAGGAGAGGAAGTAAGGGGTGAAAGAGAGGGATAAAAGTGAAGAAGATGAGGTTTGTGAAATAGGGTTCCAAAATGACCGAGAATAGAATGAAATGGAATAGATTGGCTGTTAAAATCGAAAACAAAACTAGATGTCATCAAAATCAATTTCAACCCTGATGTCGGTGGAGGAAAAGAGGCGTTTGATGAAGGAAAGGAAGTAAGGGGTGAAGGAGGGGGATAAAGGTGAAGAATATGGGGTTTGTGAAATAGGGTAATTTGGTTTAAAAAAGGATTCTTGGAAACGAGAATGAGGAAAGATGGAGATCAATATGGTAATCCTCATTCCCTATTTTTTTTATGTCTTCATAGAGTCTAAATTCTCACTTTATTGTATAACAAAATAGTCTAATCTTTGGGGCTTGTTTGGTTGGCTAAAACAAAATTGAGGGAAAGGAAAGAAAAGAAAATGAGAGTTACGAAAAGGAAAGGAAATGCGAGATATTTGATGGGAAAGGAGAGATGTTTGGTTGATTAAAGAAAGGAAAAATGTTTGATAGAAAAAAATTGTTTGGTTTGAACAAAAGATGAAAAAGAATGGAAAGTAAAATATGAAATCTCCAAAATGTCCTTCATCTAAAAAATAATAAAATATGATTTTTTATAATAATAAAATGCATTAAATTAAGATAATTAAATTTAATTATCATTATCCATAAATTAATAAAATATAATAAAACAGGTATAGGTATTTTTAATTATAAAAAATAAAATAATAATTTTTATTTTAAAAAGCCATAATTGTAATTTAATCAAAATGAAAATGGTTATTTTAATACATTTCCTCCATTTGTTTCTTCTTCCCTTTTCTTTTATTAAATATTTTAATAACTACTAAGAATTATTGTTTGTCAATGACAAAACGTGGCCCTGTACATCTTCTTCCCAATTGAAAATGATGATCGCTCAAGCCTCCTTCTCCCTTGGGTTCGCAGCACAATGACGAAACACCATCTTATTACATTCCTTAATTTTCTAATTAAGGCTAGTTTTGTCATTCCACATTAGTCTCCCGCCCCATGAAACTTGCCTTCTGTCAGAGCTAGAGTGAAACAAGTCTCCCCACCAACGCTGGAGACTTCTCTCCTTTCCATAATACTATTGATACAACCAAACAGCCACTGCCCTAGAAACAAGTCTCCTCTCTGCATGTTCTCCTATCTGCCTTGTCCAACCAAATGAGTCATTGGAGTAGGATTTAGAATCTTATTTCTAAACCCTTTAGAAATCAAATTAAATAGATCATTTCAGCCCATTTATATTTATTTTTATTTAATCAATTTTATTTTTTTAAAAAAAAATTTATCTACCTAATATCATACCAAATAAATTTATAGTGATCATTATTTTAGTCATAACTATTCTATGTTATTTTATCCCGAGTCATTATGGGACCAAGCATGACTTGAGTATATTGATATGAATGAACCTTTACAATTCATCGTGACCTTAGTATATTGATATGAATGAACCTTTATAATTCATCTCACCTAAAACTTTTTTTTTTAAGAAAAAAAATGTGAGCACACACATATATCAAAATTTGCCACTGGATATCATTAATTAGTATATGTACAACTGACGTGCCCGTGTTTTACTGCCACAGATAATATCGTGCTCTTGCTCTTTTTGGATGGAAACTAACCATGGGAATTCGACATGATTTCCCTATTGAAAATGTTGACCGGAAGATCTACAAATATCTAATCTAACATCTATTATTCTAATTAGAGATGCCTGGGCCTTGCCTTGATGAGACAAGATATATATCCTTTTCATACGAGGCAAAAATAATTACATTGAACAGCACCAATAGCTCGCGATGCAAAAGCATCATTCAAATTGCGAGCCCTCGTGCATCTGGCGTGGGCCTCCTTACATTATCCTCAAGCAACGATAGAATGGTATTTGAAAGGAGCTAGAGAGCAAATTGGAAGGTAAGTGTTTAGAGCCATGTGATGGTGTCCATATAATTGTGTACTTCAAACAAGTATAATGCTCCCTATCTCCCAAAGCCTGGTCCCCGTCATCTACAGGTACATGTATTAGACCAAACACAACCTGAGTGGGGTTCGCTATCCCTTAGCTTTGCTTCTCGAAAAGACGGTTCGAGCCTATTCATGTATTTCTGTTTATGCCTCCCTGACTGTACCTTATACCATCCTTGTCCGACCCCTCAAACTCGTCACAAGTCTCTACCCTATACTTTACCCTCTGACGAGGACCATACAGAAACCCTAGCTAAGGATTCGATCATCTCTGCCCCGGTCTTGATTGCTAGTTGCGTCTGCAGGCAAGCATGTAAGGCAATAATTAATCCATGGTGAACAGTGAGAGGGAAAGAAAAGAAGGAACTAGATGCTGATGAAAAAAGGGCAAGGTAGTAAAATGATTACGTAGAGGATTATATATTGGTAAAGACGAAGGAGGGAGAGGGAGAGGGAGAGGGAAATTCAAAATCAAAACCAATAATTGATGATGGCAACTCTGTTGTAAATGCAGACAAAGTTAGTGGGATTGTTGACATGGACGGTTGGTAAGGAAGAAAAGAAAAGAAAAGAAAAAGAGTGGGATGTGGAAAAGCCAAACAAAGAGCACAACCCTAAATTCTCACTGGTCGGCTGGCCTTAACCCCCGGAACTCCAATCTGAAACCTTATCTCCAACAACATATTTTAATACCCTTTTTATTTACCCTTTCTTATCCTCCTCCCTCCATCATTCCTTCCCAACTTCTACGCTCCATAATCATCATCTTCTTCCTTTAGAAAGAATCAAATACCCAATCATCCCAAATTATTGGTTCCTGGTCCACTCATTTGTGTGTACACACTCATATCTCCTTCCTTCTGCTCCACGTGGCACTGGCCTGTCCTCGACACGTGGCTGATCAAATCCATATATTCTGCTTATAAAGGGAATATAAGTGATTCAAAAAAAAAAAAAGGAATATAAGTGGGTACATAGGGCTCGCTTTTTGTGATCAACTTGCTAAACTGGCACGGTACAGGATGAGAAGATCAAAATTATGATTTGGAGAACCAGCATCGATGCCATGCCATGCATTACAACACCCTTCATTTTTAAGCTTTCCTTCTTTATTTACTTTGTTTTTCTGTCTGTCTAGTTCTTTTTATTGTCTAATCCGGTACTCCCATTTAGAGCAACAGGCTGTTGTCCAGTCTAATCCCAGATATTCGCAATCATCGCTTTGATTAAATAATGCTATTGGATTTTTCTGTATTGTGTGTTCGTGTCAATATCTATCTAATCGTGCTTGAAGCTTGTCTTTTAAGAGTATCGACAATTCTATAAAAGCAATAATTTTGTGTTTTAAAAAATGCCTTCCTTTTTTTTTAATTTATTATATCATGACCTCTATGAATACTAATTTATTGAAAAAATTTTGCTCCACACAAATTGAAGAAGGATATAGAAGAAAGTTGACATAGCTGATGGTTACCTGTCCCATCTATTTCAAATTCTCAATCATGATACATTGAATTAATTTATTCGTCGGTGATTCTTATCAATCATGTCCTACCGAGTATAATATTTTTTGGCAATGATTTTGATTCATCAGCAACAAGTTGCCTGAACAGCATTATTTGGGAATAAAGATTTAAAAGAAACAGAAATTTTGAAAGTTCGATAAAGTTAACAGCGGCCAGGGAAAAAGAAGAGAGACGTGATTGGACGGGGAAGGTTAAGAAAGCAAATTGCAGAATTTAAAAAAAAAACGTGAAGTTAGGTCCGGACTCCCAGTAGTTTTATAGTTAGAAATATCAGTAACCAAAATGAAAACTAAAAGGTAAAAGCATTCCGATAAGAAGAATTTAACCAAGACCCTGATATTTGTATATATTTAAATAAATCTGAATATTACAGATCTCTCTTGTTTTTTTGGTAATAATATCTGATATTCGGTTACCTCTTTTAGAGATCTCTATTTAAAGTTTAAATTCTAAAGAAAACAGAAGTAGAACTAAGGACTGTCTCCAACAAGAAAAAGATGCTGATGAAGACAATTCTTCTACCACTCCAAACACTACTGCTATGTGAAATTTATAACGATAAAAATTTTTATCAAATGGTTGATTATATATAAGATGCGATACCATGGTTCACAATATTTTATATATATATATATATATATATATAGAGTGGCCATCTCTCTGTTTTCTCGTAAAAAAAGGTGGGAAAATAAAGATATATCCTATCCAAAGTTGACTTTTAAAGCATCCAAGCAACTTGTCATTGCCATAAAAATCCCATATAGAGGCACGGAGGCTTTGCAAGTTGTTTCCCGTGATACAACACCAAAATAGCAAAATATGCCCTCGATACCCAATGTGTGTCTTGGCTTTATATTTTTACGATATACAAATAGTAAAATATTTGTTTTTTATTTATATTCAAATTTATTATATATTTATTTTTGTGAATAGGAAATATCTGAAATACTTTGATTGCTAATTTAAAAAAAAAAAGAGCGAGAAAACAAAGGGTAAGAATGTGGAGATGAAAGCTTGAGAAGTATGTTAATTTCTAAGTGGATGTTGATCTTTTGTATTTCAGGTGTGTCATGTTTAGTTGCTTCCTCTCTGCCTGAGGGGCTACTTACTAAACCCATCTACTTTGCTTCTGTCTTCCTTTATTATGTGCTATATCTGTCTTCTTGTTTTTCCATTTTGTTTTTCTTCCTCTAACTAGGTGATTGCGTACAACTCTTTTAAGTGGATTGGCTTTTTCTTGAAAGGGAATTTATTGAGTGGTGAATTGTGGAGGAGAAAGAGTGACGATAAATTTGAAATCTATATCGATCTTAAAAATATTATGAAGCTTGGCGGTTAATTAATAGGTGATAAACAGTGTGCCTTTTTTCATAATTTCTATTCTTAATCTGCAGAACGCTTATTTTAGGCTTTTTGCAAAGCATGAAACCCATACCTAATTATTATGTTATAAATTATAAATATATAATGATATAATAACACATCCTCTGGTCCTAAATATAAGATTTTTTACCTTGAGGATTGATCGGGATCCTGTAAGTATACAGGATCGATCACAATAATAAAAAACCTCCGGAGCATTCCATAGGTCGAACCCAAGGGAGGTAGTAAATTTATAATCCAAACTTTTAATCCCAAAAGTAAGTGATAATCAAATTGAGAATTCAAATAAAAAAGAAAATAAATAGAAAACAAAACGATATCTGAGTTTTGATTCAGTTTTAGAAGCGTCAAGGGATCAAGATTCACCTTATGGGATAAATAGATTATATTCCTTAGTTAGACTCTGTACAATTATAATGATCATTATTTCTAAAACGTCTTAATTACCTCTCGGTCAATTAGTTCGTATTTAATTAGGATTTAATTTGCTCTCGCGTAACTACAGTTCCTAATTAAACCTTGAAAACTACAACATATATTACCATGAATTCTTAATTATATCTCTAAATTAGCTATTCATGTTTATCTCTCTAGATATAGGTTCACTCTTCACCTTTCTGTCCATCAGGTTTAACCATTAATAGATTCTATGGTGATCAAGTATAAAATTCACATGAACAAATAAAAGAGATAAATAAAAAAAACAGATTAAATATAACTTGAAGAATAAATCCACAGAGTCATAATTAGAGAAAATAAATACAATTTATCCCAATCAGATTACATCCCTATTTCTGATTGGGAAATTTAACTACTCATAGAATTAGAAATCAACACAAAACTAAAATCCCAAACTATGAGAAGAATAACAAGAAGGAAGAGTTATAAAAGAAAATATAATCTTACTTCAATACTCCCCAGGTCTCCTTACTTTTTCTCTATAAATTGCTTCTAGTTACTCCCAGATGCATTTGAATCATGTTCTCTGGCATCTGAGTGTGTTTTTGAATCCCTCTTTTTGTTTCTACCGTATCTCCTTATATAAAGAAAGTTTAGAAGTTCATAAAAGTCAAAGAAATCACAAAAACGCGTCAAAAACATGTTTTTACAGATTTCTATTGCTTTACCCGGCATTGGGTGCTTCTGAAAGTTGTAAAATCATGAAATTTGCTTTGACCCAACACCGGTTGAGTTTGACCCGGCACCAGGTGGATGCCTCACACAGAAAATAACTCGGTTCAGCTTCAAACAAGTCATTAGCTCATGTTGAAATTTTGACCTCAATTATCACCATGATAAAGTTGAAATTTGGAAAAATTCAAATATGAAAGTTGTAACTCTATGTCTTAGCTTTCAAACATATCTTAAATCACCTCAATCGGAGTTCAGATGTGAGAGTTATGATCAAAATACCGAAGGGTGTTGAAACTTTTCAACATAAACAATTTGTAACGTTTTGTTCTGAATGCTTCTAAATAAACCTATAACACCATGAAACATCAAAATATGTAAAATCATGCTAAAATATATCAATATAAACATATTTAGATATAATTTAGAGTTTAAATGTGAGTATTTTACATGTATAAAATGGACACATCAATGATCATTTCTAAAATACAAGGTATATAGCATTTATTATGCATTACAAAAAATGCCCCATTTTAATTAAGGATAGAAGGCAAAGAGAGATTGAGGAAGGATAATTTTAAAAAAATGTATTGATTTTTTTTTAAATTAAAATAATTAATTAACCTTAACTTTTCTTTTAATTTGCCTAACAAAAGTATTATATTAAATATCAAAGATCGTATTAAAGAGAAAAAGACATTTGGGGCTTATTTTAGGGAATAATGATGATAAAAGATCCCAAATTTAGGAAGTCAATTAAGGATTAATGTCATTTACTGCATTAAGAAAATTACAAGGACAAAAATACCTTTGAAGGGGAAAAATAATATAGAACTCATCTTGGTTGAGTTGTAAATTTTTAAAGCTTCAATGTAATTAATGATTAATGGAGTTATAAATTGCTAAAAAATAATGGGTTTTCCCCTAAATAATGGGTTTTTCCCACGCTTGATGTCCATTAATTATTGTTATTATGTCTCTAAATAAGTCCTCAAATATTATTTACCCTAATGTTGAATGTCAATTAAATTCATGTAATAACTAAATGTGGCTTTCATACTTTATATGGGTCCAAAAAGTGATAAGTAAACAACTCAAGAATAAGTATTATAAGTTATGTTGTAAAAGAATTCAAATTCAAATATGTAAAATATAAGTCACTTTTTTAATATTAAATATTTATTTTCATATTTGTTTCTTATCAAACAATTATGTTGAAGAGAGATTAAGAAAGAAATAATTAAAATAAGTATAATTTAATAAAAGTAATATTAAAAATTATAATAAATTTTTAAAAATTAAATAATTTTAACTATTTTTTATATATAAAATAATTAAAAATAATTTATAACAAATAATAGAGACAGTTAAAAGAGTCATATTATTCTTTTTTTTACCCAAAAAAAGATCATATTATTCATGCATTTCCAGCTTCCTCGAATTTTAAGATTTATATTGATTTGGATACACACTTTGATTAGCTAGGTTTTTCATTTTTCAAATTCATTTCGATTCAGAAAAACAAGTTGGCGACAACAGTCCCAAGTCTTGACTCACTTTATGTGCAAATTAATGTGGTGCTTAGCATCGGCTTTTGACGATAAAGCATTGACCTATATATATTATGAGTACAGTAAACTATAATCAACTAATAGCAGGGCGGAGAGAAAAGTAAAATAGTTTTTGTATTTTTATACAATAATTCGTTTCACAATAAAATATTTTGGCTCATTAAAATAACTTTTCATTAAACTTATTAACAAAACAAACACAAAACTACAAGTTCGGATTTGTAAAAATTATCATTTAAGAATTTTTTAGATTTTTCACAATATTTATTACTTTAATATTTCAATGAAATATTAATTACTTATTTTACCATTCATTAATATAAAATGAATCATTTATGAAAACATTTAAAGCAAGTATATTTTAATAAAATATCTTTAAATTTTATAATATTCTAAATTATTTAATAACTTTCATAATAAAAAAATCCTAAAATAACACTACAAATTAAACACTGAAAAACTTGATGAAAGTGGGTGTGGAACCTTCCTTTTAATTTAATTCATAGTGATATTTGGGGTCCTTCAAATATTCCTAATATTTCTGGATCTCGATGGTTTGTGTCATTTATTGATGATTGCACTCGTGTAACTTGGATCTATATTTTGAAACAAAAATTTGATATAAGCTCTATATTCTCATCCTTTTACAATATGATTAAAACTCAATTTGGGATTGAGATACAAAGATTTCGTTCTGACAATGTAAAAGATTTTTTCAATCAATCTTTATCAACCTTTTTTAATACTCAAGGAATTATTCATGAGTCTTCTTGTATTAATACTCCACAACAAAATGGGGTTACTGAAAGAAAAAATGGCCATCTCTTGGCCACCACAAGAGCCTTGCTATTTCAAAATAATGTTCCTAAACAATATTAGGGGGAAACAGTTTTAATTGCAAGTTATATAATCAACAAGCTTCCCACACAGACTCTTGGTTCAAAAAATCCTGTACAACTTCTCACTCACTTCTTCCCTGACTTCAAAACTTTGAATAATCTTATCCCAAGAATATTTGGTTGTGTTGCGTTTGTTCATGTACATTCTCAAAATCGAACCAAACTTGATCCTCGGGCCCTAAAATGTGTGTTCATTGATTATTCTCCTACTCAGAAAAGATACAAATGCTATCATCCTCCTTCAAAAAGATTCTATGTCTCAGCTAATGTGACTTTTTCTAAGAGTGAGTCCTATTCTCATAATATTTTTCCAGAGAGAACTGTCTTTCCTGATAACCAAAGTCAAGATCATTTCTTTCTTGAAATACCAAATGACTCCTTTGGACCTTCCAATTCATGTGATTCTCAACAGCCTCTACTCCCCACTTGTCCTTTACAGGTTTACTCTCACAGAAAAGAGACATCTCAACCAGAGCAATTTCAATTTTTCTGAATTGGCACCTGTTCCTGAAGGCACAGAAGTAACTCCTTCCCTTGAAAATATAGATGATGATCTTCCTATTGCCTTACGCAAAGGTACTCGCAGTTGCACAAAACGTCCATTATATCCTTTGTCATCTTTCATTTCTTATAACAATTTGTCTTGCAGCCATAGAACCTTTCTTGCAAATTTAAATGATATTTCCATTCCTAAAACTTTATCTGAGACATTGGCAAATGAAAATTGGGTACAAGCAATGAAAGTGGAGATGGAAGCCCTAGAGAAAAACAAGACATGGGACCTGGTTCCGTTGCCAAGAGGTAAGAAACTAGTTAGGTGCCGCTAGGTCTTCGTAACTAAATTCAACTCTGATGGTTCCTTAGAAAGATACAAGGCACAGTTAGTTGCAAAAGGATATACTCAAACCCATGGCATAGATTATGTGGAGACTTTTGCCCCTATTGTAAAAATGAATACAGTCCAGATTTTACTGTCTATTACTGCTATCCGAGATTGGCAATTACTGCAATTCGATGTTAAAAATGCCTTCTTACATGGTGATTTAGAAGAGGAGATCTATATGGAGGTTCCACCAGGATTTCATTCTCAGCTTACATCCGATACAGTTTGCAGACTTAAAAAGGCTCTTTATGAGCTCGAACAATCTCCAAGAGCATGGTTTGGGAGATTTACAAAAGTCATGCTTAGTATGGGGTACAAGCAAAGTCAAGGTGATCACACTCTATTTATCAGACATTTGGCTTCAGGGGGAGTGATGGTGTTACTAGTCTATGTTGATGACATTATAGTCACAGGAGATGACATGGAATGAATTAATTTCTTAAGGAAGCAGTTGATGCAAGAGTTTGAAATTAAAGAATTAGGGAGGCTTAAGTACTTCCTAGGAATTGAAGTTGCTCATTCAAAGCAAGGAATCTTTATATCACAACAGAAATATACTCTTGATTTATTAACTGAAACAGGTAAATTGAGATGTAAAACGATAGATACCCCAATAGAAATTAATCACAAACTTTGTGGCTTCCCAGACCATACAACTGTTGATGTGGGATCATATCAGAGGCTCGTTGGCAAACTAATATATCTGTCTCATACTAGGCCTGACATAGCTTATGTTGTAAGTGTTGTGAGCCAATTTATGCATGCTCCTAAGGAATCACATCTTCAGGCTGTACATCGAATTCTACAATACTTGAAAGGTACTCCAGGAAAAGGAATCTTATTCAAAAGAGGAAATATATTAACTCTTGAAGTCTATACTGATGCAGATTATACAGGTTCCATAATTGATCGGAGGTCAATGACAAGTTATTGTACTTTTCTTGGTGGACACCTTGTCACTTGGAGAAGTAAGAAATAGAATGTGGTTGCTAGATCTAGTGCAGAAGCTGAATTCAGAGCAATGGCCCTTGGAATCTGCGAGCTATTATGGATAAAGATAATCTTGGAAGATTTGAAGGTTAAATGGGACGGTACGATAAAGCTTTACTGTGATAATAAATCAGCAATTAATATTGCTCACAATCCAGTATAACATGACCGGACCAAGCATATTGAGGTAGATCGTCATTTTATAAAGAAGAAGCTGGATACTGGTTTAATTTGTACACCATTTGTTCCTACTAGAAAACAACTTGTTGATATTCTCACAAAGGGATTGTCTAGTGTTTATTTTCAGAACTTGATTACCAAGCTGAGATTGGCGAATATCCACTCACCAGCTTGAGGGGGAGTGTTAGAAGATATTATAATATTTTAGGATATTATTTAAATTATATTGATTCTTTTCTATTCTTATCTTTCATAGAATCAGCATAGAATCAGGGATTATAATCCCTACATTTATTGTAAATATTCTGTATTTATTTTTTAGCTCCTAGGGTAGCTTGTATATATACCCGTGTACTCCTCAATTGTAAATCATCAGAGAATATTTTTCTGACCACTATTCGTGTCATGGTATCAGAGCCAGGCTCTATTTCTTCTCTGATCATATTTTTCCTTCTGCCCTAATTTTTTGTCCGCGCATTGTTCACTATGTTGGCGGCACTGTTCACGGCGCGCATACTATTCACGGGCACTGTTCGCTACGTGACTATTCATTGTGTGGCATCACTAATCACGGTGGCACTCTTCACTGTCGCGAGCACTGTTCACGCTTCATTGTTCATTGTTTTGCGGTGTCACTATTCACGCTCAATCTCCGACTGACACATTCCGTTGACCGCTTCCATTCTTTTCTGCACCTGTTTCAATCATGAGTGAGTCATCTACTACCGATCCTAATGTTAAATCTTCCATTGTCAGTAATCACGCTGGCATCGGTGGTGTCTCTGGGGAGTTGTAGGTTGTTCCAATGGCTTATAAATTGAACGGGAAAAATTTTTTGAGTTGGTCTCAATTTGTTCGCACATTTCTAAAAGGACGTGAAAAACTCAGTCATCTATTGGGTACGAGTCCTAAGCCAGGTGATCCAAAGTTTGATTCCTGTGATGAAGAAGACTCGCTAATTATGTCATGGCTGTGGCATTCCATGAATCCTGAAGTCAGTAAATCATGTTTGTTCCTGAGTTCTGCTAAAGAGATTTGGGATTCTGTGCATCAAACTTATTCAAAAGTGAATGATGCTGCTCAGATCAATGAGATTAAGACAAAAATCTCTTTTACTAAACAGGGAGGTAAATCTATTAATGAGTATTCTATGCTAATGAAAAGTTTGTGACAGGAATTAAATTATTATCAGTGTATTATGATGAAATGTACTGAAGATATTGTCATCCTAAAGCGCTTTATGGAGAAAGAAATGATATTTGAATGTCTTGCAAGATTGAATACAAATCTTGATACTGTAAGAATTCAAATATTTGGAAGAGAAGAGTTACCTACTCTGAATGAAACTATTGCTATTGTCTTAGCAGAAGAATGACGTAGGAATGTGATGATGGAGTCCAAGACAATTGAAACTTCTGCTTTGGTATCAAAGAGTAATAATCAAGCTTCTCAACCAAAGCATTCTAACAACTTCTTATGGTGTACTTATTGCAACAAGTCTCATCACACCAAGGATAGATGTTGGAAGCTTCATGGTAAACCTCCGAATATGAAGAAGAGATAAGAGCAAGCTCATGTAATTTAATATGGCAAAGATAGAATCTTTTCATAGAGTAAGTCTATAAATTATTTTTTTAAAATAAAACAAAATATAATATATTCCCTATCTTTTATTTATTTAGTTTGTTTTTTATTTTAGAAATATTTTACAAACTCATTTATACAAAACGTAACTTCAAGATGATGAGAAGCTCCTCACTTGTCGCTATATCTTGTACCTTAAGCATTTCTCTTTTTTTTTTTTTTTGAGCTGGGAAACTTTCCGCGGTGAAGTCCGCGTGGAGTGCGCGTGATTACCATTCCATCGTACGGTTTCTCGTCAAACTTACTCCCTTATCACCCTATTACAAGGGTTTTTTAACTGTTTCTTTTCTTAGTAAAAAAATAGATTACATATCATAAAATTAAAAAAATATTAATATTTTAATGTTATTCTTATTAATTAGGATTAAAAGTTATTTTAAAAATTTATTCTTATTTTAAAGCTTCATTTTCTTTCTCTTTTTTCAATTTACAAAACAATATCCAATAAAAGAAAAAAACATAATTTTTTGTTAAAAATTATATAACTTTTTATATTAAATAAGGTTTCTAAAACAACCTTTATAATATTACATGATGAGGTATTTGATAAATTCATCCAATTAATTAATTAATAATTTTTCTAGATTCCGATCGCCTCATTTATGCTCACCAATATGAGACACCTGTCAAAGGGATCTGCACCGTTTGTTTTCATCTCAAGAGTCAAGATTTACATGAGTCCAGCACCTTGCGAATATGAGACAGACACATGTCAAGACTGGAGTTTTATTTTTTTATTTGTTTTATTAATTTAAAAATAAATAAAAAATATATGAAACTCAGTCAATATTAAAACAATAACAATAAAGCTTTATGTGGTTGAAAAATGTCATATACTGTGTTAGATCAATATAATATATATATATATATAATCAAATTTATAGGAAGATGCACTTTTTATTAGTTATAGACATTCCAATTTACATTCTTATGCTGCCCTTATGTTGTATTCATGTGAATTTTATCTTTTAAAATCAATAGATAATAAAAATAAAATATGAAACTCTTGAGATTTTATTTTAGATATATCATATAGGTAAATAAAACAATATAATCTATTAAACTAATCTTGCTTAATGGGAGTGATTTTTCAAGTTAATTAAATAGTCATAACAATTTAATCTATAAGGATAAATTGATAAAATCATTTTTGGGGGAAAACCTTGAAGTCAAACAAAAATGATTGAGACATATACGAAGTTAATCAGTCATTATTCTCAAAAAGTCTCTGCGCAAAATTAATTTAATTAATTATCTTATTTATTATTTACATATTACATATTCAAAAATAAAATATCAAGAGTTTCAGATTTTATTTTCTTATTATTTATTAATTTTTAAAAATAAATATAAAATCTTCAAATTTTAATTAAATATGGAATATGTGAAACTAGAAAAAAGTCTTTGTGTTTTCTTTTTAAAAAGCAGTTATCTTAAAAAGAATAGTAACTCATTAAAAAAGGACACCTATCTAAATAAATAGTAGATCACTACCTGTGACAAGAGATTTTATTTTTATAAGTTATATCAATTTATCATTTAGATAAAACTTGATAGTTATTATTTTAACATTTGTTATGAGTTCCATATATTTTTATTTACTTTTTAAAATTAAGAAAACAAATAAAAACTTTGAAATTCTAGACTTGACATTAATTAGTCCCATTGGCATATTGAAAACTGCTGGGCTCATTAATTTTAAACCGTGAGATGAAAACAAATGGTGCGGATCCTTTTGACATGAGCCTCAATTTCGCAGGAAAAAATGAGGCAATTGGAGGCTCTTTACATATTACATTTTAATTATGTAAAAATTTTCTAGTATTTTCAAAAGAATTATACTCCATCTACTCCTTAATATAAGATCATTTTAACCAAATCACGTGAATTAAGAATTGGAATTAAAACTAATTAACTATCTCAATTTTTCTGAAAATCCTAATATTTTTCCAAAACTACCATTATTTAATTTCTTTCTCTTTAAATACATTAAATAGAGACATTTTTTGAAAATATATAATAAATAACATCTCATATATTATAAAGAGTCTTATATTTAGGATCAGAATAAAAAATCCTATATATAAGGCTGGAGGGAGTATTTTAGCATTTGTCTTTGACAACATTGTGACATGTTAGCATAGAATTTTTTAAAGTGCAAAACATGAATTTAATAAAAGCATCGATCAACTTGCTCGAACAAAACAAAAAAAAAAGGCATCAATCAAGCCATATCCACCCTAAAAAAAAATAAAATTAGTTCAACAATTTGAATTAAGCATTAACGAACTGAAAGCCAAGCAGAGACCGTACAAACGTACTTCAATCATAAAGAAGTTGCAATAGCACGATTCTCGATTATTGTGAACATAGAATAGAATCGTGTAATCCTACAAGTATAAACATGAGAAATAAGTATATTTCTTATTCGCTACTGCTGTAGAATAAAGGTTTTGGGGAAAAAAGAAGAAAGAAAAGAAAAGAAAAAATGAAGAGGAAAGTGAAGGGATTGAAAGGCATGATATATTCTGTCTATTACGCACTATCTATTGCGCTACCCACTTTCCACGTGATTCCACGTAAACCATCTACCATGTATACCTCATCATTCATTGCATATTTAGTTTGAACCTTTCCCTTTTTCACAAGCCAGTTTGCGATTGCGAGGGAGACATTAATTGCTTTTAATGGTCAACCTTTGAGCCCAAAAGACACATTGGAATTGGAATTTACATTATTCCCGAAGCCTTATTCCTTCTATTATTACATACTACTACTAGTATTCTTCCATTCATAATATATTTATTAAATATTCAGTCCCCACAAAAGTCTCTCCTCTTAAACCCCTCTTCACACTTTGTGTTCTAATTATACCACTATCCCTTCATTCCTCTTTCCCCTCCCTTCTCATCTCCTTTTCATTCTATATATTAACAGGATTGCCAGGAAGCTCCCCCAACAACATTTTCAGCTTCAGAAAGAATGAGTTCTGCTGATCATATGTGTAATACAGGCCTTGGGCTTGGTCTTGGTCTGGGTCTCCACCATCAGTCAGAGACGTGTCACGGAGAAATCCGACGACAGAAGAAAGAGGAGGATCCATTCAAATGTAACGACAAGGTATACCCATCTCTTACGTTAGGACCGCCTGATCAAGAGGTGAATCAACAGCTTCCCACAAAGACTGAATCTGTTCATTTCCATGCATTAGTAGCAGCCTCTTCTCCCAGCGCAGCCTCTTCCTTTTCCAACTCCTCAAGCATCAAGAGGGAGAAAGAGTTTGTGGGCGAAGAGTTTGATTTGGAAGTAGAGAAGCTTAATCCTTCCAAGCTAGGCGTCGACGTAGACGAAGATGGTAATCCCAGGAAGAAACTTAGGCTCACCAAAGAACAATCTGCTGTTTTAGAGGACAGCTTCAAAGAGCACTCTACTCTCAATCCAGTACTGCTTCATCCATCTTCCACTGAATTATAGTTATTACTTACGTAGTCTTATGTTTTTTTTTTTTAAACTATATGTGATCCCCTGATACTGGTTCTTGTATATTTGGGAAACATCTCTAATGCTTTTCGGTTTAATCTTTCTTTCGTGATCATATTCTCAGAAGCAAAAGCAAGAATTGGCAAGGAAGCTAAACCTGCGTGCGAGACAAGTAGAAGTTTGGTTTCAAAACAGGAGGGCCAGGTAATAGATTATTGCTTCACTTGCTTCTAATCAATCCTTGCTTCCATAGATTAGTGCAATAATCTATTGAAACTTTCATATTAACTACTGATGGTAGTATTATGATTATTGGAATATAGGACAAAACTGAAACAAACGGAAGTTGACTGTGAGTTACTCAAGAAGTGCTGCGAAACACTAACGGAAGAGAACAAGAGACTGCAAAAGGAGTTGCAAGAACTGAGATCAATGAAAACGACGTCGCAGGGACCCTTTTATATGCAGCTTCCAGCAGCCACCCTCACCATATGTCCTTCTTGTGAGAGGATTTGCGGTGGCGGAGGCGGCGGCGGCACCACCAACGGATCTTCTGTCACCACCGCCTTCCTTATTGGATCAAAGTCCCATCATCACTTGTACAAAAGCAACTATCCATTCACCCACTCATCCGCAGCTTGCTAGCTAACTGAACTAGGAAGGCAACACAAATTTTCCGACTTGGTCTTATTTTTGTTGGGTTAGCCAGCTGTGCCTAATTAACTTGCAGTAACTAGGTAGTGATGTAAGATATTCATGAATTAAGGGTAGACTTCAACGTATATATGAATTAAAGGGATTTTCTTTTTTTGCATCCATATGTAAAATATTTATCAATCACGCTGATTATGAATAATAGAGTGATCAAGAGTTCATATCGTATCCTCTCTGTCCTTTTCGGCTGTTTTTTTTTTTTTTGGGTTCAACCTATTTATAATTGGCAAGAACCCTTTATATTCCATTCGATGAAATTACGGGTAAGCTGACTCATCGAAGCTGCGCATGAACTTTCGGCAAGAGTATGTTCAGAGATTGCTTCCTCACAAAGTTTTTAGCTTCTTTATAACGTCAGATGTGAGGTTTCTCTTAAAATGGGAAAAAGACATTTAAGGACCCCCCAAGACAGATTATGACAAATTAGGATCTCTAATTTGTCTAATCATCCCCAGGTCCCCAGGTCCTCAACTGGAATAAAAATAAAAGCTCCTGGACAAAAATAACCCTCAGTTCAGAAACCCAAAACACACGCACCCACGGCTCCTTCTGTGTCAAAATCTCAAAAGCGAATGAACGCACGCACGGACAGACGGCTGACTTTGTTTCAAATATGTCCTAATGTCATTTTCTCAAAAGGCAAAATCTTTTGCATCCATCATTTTCGACTCTCAGCATTCAGTTCTCTGCTCCAATTCGCACTGAAACCCATCTGCCCTCTGGTGTTTTGTTACTTTTATGACATGATATACGTGTAGTGATTTAGATTTTAAGTACAGCTAGGAATTGAAACTAAATTCCCAAATGCGTCAAACTGATTTCCCAAGTCCGTCAAATTGATTTCCCAAATTCCTGAAACTAAATTCATAAATGACCCAAACTAAATTTCCAAGTGACTCAAACTTAATTCTCAAGTCCCTCAAACTGAATTCCCAAGTGCGTCAAACTAAATTTCCAAGTGACCCAACTTGAATTCCCAAGTGACCTAACCTTAATTCCCAAGTTTGTTAAACTGAAATCCCAAGTGGCTGAAACTAAATTCCTAAATGACCCAAACTAAATTCTCAAATCTCTCAAACTGAATTCCCAAGTGACCCAACCTTAATTCCCAAGTGACCTTAACTTAATTCCCAAATTCGTCAAACTGAATTCACAAGTCTCCCAAATTGAATGCTCAAGTTTAGGGACTTGGGAATTCAGTTTTGGACACTTGGGAATTCAATTTGGAGGAGTTGAGAATTCAGTTTGGGTCACTTGGGAATTCTATTTGGGAACTTGGGAATTTAGTTTGGGGGACTTGAGAATTCAGTTTGGTGGATTTGAGAATTCAGTTTCAGGTACTTGGAAATTCGGGTATGAGACACTTAGGAATTCAGGTATGAGACACTTGGGAATTCAATTTGAGAGATTTGGAAATTCAATTTGGGGACTTGGAAATTCAATTTGAAGGACTTGGAAATTCAGTTTGGGGGATTTGGGAATTCAATTTGATGGACTTGGAAATTTAGTTTGATGGACTTAGGAATTCAGGTATCAGACACTTGGGAATTCAGTTTGGAGGACTTGAGAATTCAGCTTGGGTCACATAAGAATTTAGTTTTAACCACTTGGGATTTCAGTTTGACGAACCTGGGAATTAAGATTGGGTCATTTGGGAATTCAAGTTGGGTTACTTGGGAATTTAGTTTGGCGCACTTGAGAATTCAGTTTGAGGAACTTGAGAATTAAGTTTGTGTCACTTGGAAATTCAGTTTGGGTCATTTGGGAATTTAGTTTCAGGAACTTAGGAATTCAGTTTGACGGACTTGGGAAATCAGTTTGACGCATTTGGGAATTTAGTTTCAATTCCTGGCTGTACATAAAATCTAAACCACTACACATATATCATGTCATAAAAGTAACAAAACACCAGAGGGCAGATGAGTTTCAGTGCGAATTGCAGAGAACTGAATGCCGAGAGTAAAAAATGATAGGATGCAAAAGATTTTGCCTTTTGAAAGAATGACATTAGGGCATATTTGAAACAAAGTCAGCCGTCTGTCCATGCGTGCGTTCATTCGCTTTTGAGATTTTGACACAGAAGGAGCCGTGGGTGCGTGTGTTTTGGGTTTCTGAACTGAGGGTTATTTTTGTCCAAGAGCTTTAATTTTTATTCCAGTTGAAGACCTGGGACCTGGGGATGATTAGACAAATTAAAGATCCTAATTTATCATAATCTATCTTGGAGGGTCCTCAAATGTCTTTTTCCCAATTTTTATTTATAAAATTGAGAAATATTAAAGACTTTTACCTTCTCTCTGCCTATTGGATATTGGAAGCAGTAAAAGCAGAGAAATGACAGTAAGGTTTGACTTGATTGTTTATTCGGTCTTCAGTCAAACTTTTGTCTGTTATTTATTTTTTTTCTTTATAACAAATCATCGGCGATCTCATAAATGGAATTAACGATTACAAGTGACTTTTTTTATTTTTCTTTAAAAGAAAGTTGAGGTGAATTAGTAGATCTTAGGAGTCATATATTGAGATCAAGAATAAAATTTGAACCTACCCGTTTACCCCTTTGCAGGGTATGCTCAAGTATTTATCAACGGGACCAAATGAATCTTTAAAATGAACAAGAAGCAACTGGAAGGGGTAGCTAGATGCCAGTGCTTAAGCTGAAAACTCTTTCATTCAGTTAGTATATGTGAATTTAGTAGCCAGAAGGGTAAGGTAATCAAGGGATGTGATCGAGAAGATAGTTATGTATCGGTTCTTCTAAATTAATCGAGAGACTTATTTAACTAGTCGAGCAGATTATTGATAAATATTTGTAAACAAATACTTTTTTCCTTTTTAACCGTTTGTTTCTAAAGTTACCTTGTCGATCGATTTAACTTTGCTTAGACCTTTTGAAAGGCAATGCTAGAAACCAAACTAAGTGATTAAA
This sequence comes from Adenanthera pavonina, assembly GCA_026686845.1. Taxonomy (NCBI): domain Eukaryota; kingdom Viridiplantae; phylum Streptophyta; class Magnoliopsida; order Fabales; family Fabaceae; genus Adenanthera; species Adenanthera pavonina. The sequence goes on from JAIVEN010000003.1 coordinate 5,700,349, forward strand.
TAACATGTACATCAGGCCGAAAAACCAAATTAATAAGCTTAAATTTTTAGAGGAACCAAAAAGTTTAGAATATCGACTTTTTACACTTAACCAATTAGTTTATTGTATATTAAAATAAGGTTATGCTCAGGTAATGTAGGTAGGTAATTTTTTGGTGTTTTTATAAGGATTTCTAATGAAAATTGAGAATATTTTATGAAAAATATTCATGCGATGATAATTTTGAAAAAAAAAATCAATCTATTATATTTTCTTTCAAAAACTTATAGCAACTACTTATAAATTGTACAGAAATTTAATTTCTCCGTACAACAAAGTTTTGTTAAACCAAGCTAGATTGCATGGAAGAATCAAAACATTTTAACACCTTATGCCTCATTTGGTATTATTGTGGATTTTCACTTCATTTGAAATTATAATTGGTTCTCTGCAAATTTAATGACATAAAAAATTGTGTCTCTAAATTTATTTTTAAATTTTTTTTATTACTGTTATTAAATTTTGCAAAGTTTTAAAATTTTTATTTTCAAACTAAAAGTTTAAACAGGTAATTAAACAACTTCAGTTCTTTCATAATCAATCAAACAGGCCAATGGAACTCTGAATTTTTATTGAAATTCGTCCATATAAGTCTCCCAAGTAATTAGCTTGATAATAATATCCATTTCCTCATTTCAGTCCTTAATATAAGTCTCTTAGTATACGCCATATATGCTTCTAATCTTACATATAAACCACTCTCAAACAGCCTTACGCATATCATGAAAAATTGTTAAGTTCCATAAGTTTATCTTGAACTTGATTTATTTTCTATATTTATCTCTAACTAAATATTGTAACTTTTCAATTAGCACGTATTTTCTTTTAAAATGATTAATGAGAAATATATATGAAAAAATATTTAATAGACCAGGTATGATTTATATTTTGTACCATATAATATTTGCACTCAGCCATATTAAGAAAAATTTGTCAAATTTTAATATTTTTTACTGTTATCCTTATTAATTACATTAAGTTGACCTTTTACCTCTCCATTAAGCTCTTCTTAACCAAGCATAAATGGGAGAAAATAGTTGAGTTGATGCAATAGATATCCTTTAAAGTGGCTTATATCTTGGACAAAAAATAATCCTTCTAAGACCAAAGTAGTAGTAAATTTTGAACTAATCCAAATGAAGAAAAGTTCCATCTTACTTTGGCTTTGGACCTAATTAACTGCGTCTATTCTAATAGCAATCAATTAATTTCCATTAATTCGATCCAATAATAGGCTGGGCATTCATCTTATCTTCTGCCCTTTTGTTTTCATATATAACTTTTCCAAGTGTGTTGTCACAATTGTCATGGCTTGTGTTGTACGTGGACGGGTCCCAACTTTACAGGATGAGTTATAAAGTGCATGACACACATGTTGATTATATTATTAATGTGGATTGTGAAGCATAGCTTTATCTAATTTACTATTATGTAATCAAGCGTAATTTCATCAAATTAAATTAAAGAAAAAAACGGGGATAGCAATGTGCTGTCGCCCCATCATTGAGAGATCAAGCAAAAGCGAAAAAAGGGGTCCAAAAGACAAGTATAAAAAAACAAAGAATAATTAGCAGCTAGATTTAGTGCTTGCTGTTATAGTAGTATATGCATATTGGAAAATCCATGATTGATCGCATCATGAAAATGTTATCATCATCCATCATTACAGAACATATCCAATAAGCTAAACACACACACATATATATATATAATCAATTCAACTAAAAACATCATATATAGCTAATTGTCTCTTGTTTTTTGGGTCAAGTACGTGAATGATGGATCTTGTCATGTCGAAGTTGCGATGGGCACCAATGGTTTGAATAAGCCGGTGGGACAGAGCCAATGAGGGATAAGAAAAGGAGGATGATCGATGTACATATATAATTAATAATAAAAAGTATATTAATTACTTTCACAATCTTTCTATTGGATGAGTCACACCAAGTTGATCATTTGACAGGATTAATGTGTGCTCCATGACAACGAGAATTAGGTATCCTTTCCACGTTTGAGCACACGCACATAAAGCAAATAATTATAATATGGTACAGTCAAAAGCAAAAAGTATGAGATATAATCACACACAGTATATGATATGCTACAATTAATGCTTAAACTATTGTATATTGTGACTTTAGCCCAAAAAAAAAACTATATTTCCTGAACCAACGCAACAATACAATCCAGTCGCTGATTGCAGTTTTTTTTCTTTAAATTTACTTCCCTATCTTACCCCACATCACTGTTGTATCAAATGTGAGAAACAAGTATTCTAGCTACCAAAAACAAATGTGAGAAACAAGTATACTGAAAAGAAGATAAATATTTTCTGATTTATTTGGTGTTTTGTCCTTAATTTAATAAATATTTCTCAATTTATTTTCTTAATTCATTTTTCTCATTTTGCTTAAATATCCTCGATCCTAATTTAACTTGTTTTCTTTATCTTATTTTTCAATTTATTTTCTTAAATATTTTTTTTCTCATTTTCTTCTCTAAACCCTTTTAATTCCTAAGTTAAATTATTTTTCTCATTCTTCTTATTCTATTTTCCAAATTTTGCAAAACTTCTTAAAATTTCCTCTACCCTTATTCTTGCATGTGATTTATAAAAGGAAAACCAAAATATATTTTAAGTCATATTAATTTACACGATCAATGTAAGGTAACCGTTCCTAGGAACGGGTGTTGTGGGGTGCCTAACACCTTCCCCACGCACAATCGACTCCCGAATCCAACTCTGGATAAGCAGACCATCCTTTTCCTCTTTAACTCGGTTTCCCAAGATTTTCCTCAAAATTTTGGTGGCGACTCCTCACAAGTCGGTTTTCACTCGAAAACCAGATTTGTTCTCTTTTTCCGTCCGTCGCATTTTTCCGGGTGCGACAGCTTGGCGACTCCACTGGGGACATTTGAGAGTCAAGCCTATATACGTTGAGTGTGTTTACAATATGGCTTTATATTTATTTTGGTTTTCCTTTAATTGTTGTCTGCCTTGCATGATAATATATCTTTTTTTCACATGCCACTTATTTGTTTGTTATTTGAATAACATGCCATAGGGTTGGTAAGGTGATTTACATTGTTCTTTCACGCCTCTCTAGTTATTTGGGTGTCTGAATAACATGTCTTAGGGTAGATAACATGCGGATTGAACCTCAGGATAGAAGACTTTATCTACTGTGTTTCTTGCCTGCGATTGTGATTTGTTGGACAGGTAGGGTCATGTAATGCATAAGTACAGGTTTGTATGCTCTCCTCACACACTGTACACTGACACATCTCTCATCACACACATTTTGGGCCCTATACCCGGGTCTGTGAGCACCCTAGGCTAGCGGAAGTTTGTAATGGTTTCCTCATGGGTTTTTGAACTCACGACGGTTGCCATGAAGACTTCACTCAGGTTGTATCTTATGCAACACGTGCAGTTCCCAAGGAGCTTTGGAGCCTTTGGAGAATTGTACTTGTCGAATAAGATCCTCACCATATGGTGGGGGCAACTTGGGGACCTTTTGAGAGCAATAGAACCACCTTGAAACCATGCACGCTAGTAAGCAAATTAGTTCTTGCCTGACCACGTAGGGTAAAAAAGACCCGACCCAGGATTCACCCTGAATAAGACACATGAGAGCACATTCCTTTCTTCGCATGCATCATGACATGTCAACATTATAACCTATCTTGAGAACGGTGACAAATTGTTACCCTCACCGGAGTAAGTATCACATGTCATTATGAGCTGATACGAGGCAATGAAGGTGACTGCATTGAAAATCCAACTTCAAGCTACGGGGTCTCCGACCCTAGCTTAGCATTGAGTCCAGGCATCGTTGTTGCATTATAGCATGAATTTTACCCTAAGCCATAAATTAATAAACAGCCTAATCACAGGAATTAATCTAAAAATAAAAATAAAATAATAATAATAATAATAATAAATAATAAAAAAATAATAATAAATAAAAATAAACAATGCACATAGCCCTGGTTGTATAGAATTCTGGATTTTATGTAAGCCGATACTTGTTAAATTTCCACAGAGACTGCGAGTCACCGGAGGAAAATTGACACCTAATAAAAATAGATCTTACGAGTTGTCTTTTTCTTATAATGTGCAGGTGATATATCCAGCATTAGCGATTGGCATAAGGGTAATGGCGTTAAGAGGTAGTCAAGATCAGGCACCCACCGGAAAGGCATACAGGAACAAGGGCATCAAACTCACTCTGGAAATACAACCGCTAGATAAGTTAGTCCAATTAAGTAAGCACATCCGAGGACGTGTGGAATGGGAATTCAGAAAGAAGTACGGTAACATACTTGATCTCTTGAAGGTACCCGTGCACACAGAAGCGTTAATTGAGCTCTGCCAGTATTGGGATGCCTCACTCAGGTGTTTCACGTTCCCTAACTTCCAAATCACTCCGACATTGGAGGAGTACGGCGAAATTCTGAGGATGCCAATTAAAGAAAATTCAGCCACATACATCAGATTAGAAGGCTTACCGGCCCGAAAGACCATATCTAGGCTATTGGGAGTTACCCCAGAAGCAGTACGAATAGTGCATCCAGGCCCAGGCGGGGGTATCTCCAGATATGACGTCGAAGACCACTTAGAGAGACTCGTAGAAAAGCAGGAATGGAGTACTTTTTGTAGAGTCTTGGCAATGGCCATTTATGGAACCATTATTTTCCCCTACTCAGCGGGGGTAATTGACATGGAAGCCATCAGTGTGTTTCAGAAGGTAGAAGACCACCAAGTTAACCCAGTGCCCGCAATTTTAGCGGAGACGTATAGGACATTGACCCACTGCCACTCAAAGCAGAAAGGTAAAGTAAGATGCTGTCTTGCCATCCTGGATATATGGATGCTAAGCCACTGGTGTGGGAAGGAGCGCCCCTTTCGAAAACAACAAGATCTGGACAGCAATCCCCTCACGGCATTTACCCCTCCTCGGGCTTTTGATCATTTGAGCCCGAAGGAATGGATACAGAAATTTATTGAGGGTGATAACAGAGAAACGTTCTTATGGAAAGTAGATTGGTGGTGGGAGGAAGAAATTATTTATTGCTGCGGTAACTTCCCAAATGTACCATTGGTCGGACCTAGAGGCGCCATCAACTATAACCCAGCTATCGCACTGAGACAACTTGCATATCTCCAGACGATTCCTTCAGCCGATGAAGTACGGGCCATATACATTAATCACACGGACGAGGAAATGAAGGCGCTATGCCTAAATGCTAAAGAGGCCTGGAATGAAATAACCTACAAGGGAAGGGCTAAGTTGGGTAAAAGGCAAGTCAATCCCACGTCAGAATATGAGGCATGGCTGAAAGGAAGGATAGCTGGAATTAACCCCGCATATGCTGCCCGAGATCCTTTGCGGGGGAATAATACACCCATAATCAATGAAGAGATGAGGAAGCGTCTTGCGGTAAGGGAAAGGAAAATACAGGAACTGCAAGGAGAAAGCTCCAAGGACAAAGAGGAGTTAACCCGCCTCCAAGAAGAATGCACTGTCTTGAAGAATGAACTAGCGGGGGAAAAACAGGCTAGAGACCTGGAGAGAATTGCTGAAGTTAAAAGGCTGAAAGAAGAAAATAGGAAGTTAAGGAATAGTCTGAGAGACAAGGAGATAGAATCAACAAACAGTAAGGCAAGGCTGATGAAGATGACGAAGGCAAAAGGGGCACTCGAAAAGCGGGCGAGGGAAAACGACTCTATTGATGACTTGCAACAAGAAGTCCGATCACTCACCAAGTTACTGCAAAAGCGGACGGATGAATTATCCATGGTACGGGGAAGTACCGCGGAAGCAGTTCAGAATTTAGTGGACAAGCTTAACCAACAAACAGAGGATACTGATAAGTGGAGATCTCTCTACCTTGACAGAACCGAAGAAACCAAAGAATGGATGGAAAGGTGCAAAAGGATGATCGAACTCGCCAATGAGGCAATTCCGAGCTTCGCTTGGGAGTTTAGGCGCGCTGAAGGAATGGTTAACCCGATGAATACTCCGCCTGAGATCACAGAATTTTTCGCGTTATGCGCCCGCATCATAAGTGAACTTCAATGTTTAACGAAGTTCTGATAATGTAATATGAATGTTAAGTTTGTAAGACTTTTTCAAGATTAATGCAATTATCAATCTCTGCTTACGCACTTACGCAACTATCTCCTGATCCGTCATCTGTGACTATAGTAAGGATGAGATTCAAGGTCCTTCTTATACGAATAGTCAACTTTAAACTCCCCTGAGACGATAGGTCCTCGGGAGGAATTAGAGGGCCTGTAACGCGTCCAAACCCTTATGCCAATGCAATGCCGGATATTTCACATGACCAGACAAAGAAAAGGTAATTCAACTAACTGAACTTGTTAAAGTTAATAAACTTATTCTGTTAAAACAGGTAAAACAACATTGCGCCCCCAAAGAAAAAATCTTCTGACCAGATCCCACCAGTAAGGGTCTATAACACGCGGTCACGTAGTCGGGCATCTGAAAACGAAAGCATGGAAGGGAATCAGGAAGCTGAAGGGGGATCAACCGTGATCAACGATCGAATAACCACAATGGAAACGCAAATTGCCGAGATGAATGCCACGTTGAAACTGTTGACTGAGTTGATGAAGAGTAAAAATACTCACGAAACACCAAGCGCTTCGAATCCCGCGCCGCCTAATATTGAAGTGGCCTCTGATTCACCAAGGGCAGTGGAAAAAGAAGGACAACCGACGGATGCCCATCAGACAAGAAACCCGCAAATGTCAGTCCTTGAGAAACAAGGATCTGGAAAGGGGACGGCAAGAGAATTAGAATACCCAGGTGAAGACCCTGTGTATACCTTTCAAATCCCAACGCCGACAAACAAAGATAAAGAACTGAAGGATGAATTGGGAGAGTTGAAAGAGCAGCTAAAGACTCTGCAGGGCCTGAACACCTTTGGGTCCTTGGAATTAAATGAACTATGCCTGACCCCTGAGGTAGTCATACCCAAGAAGTTCAAAGTACCTGACTTTGATAAATATGATGGCAGTGGTAATCCAGTATACCACTTGAAATCATATTGCATCAAGCTGTCGGTCTGGTCTCAGGATGAAAAGTTTTACATCCATATATTCCCGGAGAGTTTAACAGGCGCCGCGCTACAATGGTACATGCAGTTGGATAGAACGAGGATCCGAAGATGGAGCGACCTTACAGAGGCTTTTATGAAACAGTACAAATTCAATCTTGACATCGCCCCTACTAGAGAACAGTTAAAAGCCATGAGTAAGAAGTCCACAGAGACCTTCAAAGAATATGCTCAAAGATGGAGGGTGTTGGCTTCGCAAGTCAGACCTATCATGGAACCTGATGAAGTTTGCTCATACTTTATCCGCACCCTACCAGAACCTTTCTACCAGTACATGATAGGCACGTATACTGATGATTTTGCCAATTTGCTGAAAGTTGGGGAAAGGATCGACACAGACATGCGGGAGGGGAAAATCCCATCACCTCAAGCAAGTGCCAATGCTCGGAAAGCCCAGGATACTAAGAGAAAGGACGGGAGCGTGAACTATGTTCAAAACACGAAGCCGTCCCCCACAAAACAACCCGTCACGTACCAACTGGGAGGAGAACATCCAAGACCATTCCAAACAAGCCCAGGGTATGGCCAAAGAACCCAAGGAGGAGGGCAGCAAAATGCTCCCCGCCAAGATAATCGGCCATGGCCCAACTTTGGCATGACGAATGCAGAATTGTATCATAAACTCTATGAGGCCAAATTGCTCGGACCGAGATCCTCTAGGCCGATACATCCCCCGTACCCAGCCTGGTATAACCCTAACGTAATCTGTGAATATCATATGGGAGTGCCCGGGCATTCAATAGAAGATTGTGTCACTTTCAAACGAAATGTGTTGAGCTTAATTGACTCTAATCACATCCAACTTAAGACAGGAGAGAACTCCACCATCACTTCCAATCCGTTGCCTGCCCATCAAGGACAAGTAAATGCCATCTATAGGGAAGCTGATATTTTCAAGAGCCTTGAGGATGTCAAGGTTCCATGCGATATTCTATATACCTACTTGAAAGAGGCTGGGTATGAGCTAGAAGTAGTCGAAGGAAGTTGCTCAATAGACGAAGAACGTGGGGGAACATACTGTAAGTATCACCAGCGCAAAGCTAGTCACGACACTGTACAATGCCCTCAGTTTAGGGAAGAAGTGAGGAAAATGATGGCCTTGGGGGTCATCACACCAAGCAAAAATAATGAAGAAATTAATATGGTGGAAATGAGGTCTATCGAGTTAGCTGTCAAGGAGCTAACCCCTCCAAGAAACCCGGGGCCAGTATCTTTCGTCATCAATGAGCTGCCTCCGAGTTCTCCAGTCCCGACAAGCTCAGCGGCCCTTACAGCTGCAAGTCCAAAGCAGCCCATGCTGACCATAAATATACCAGCACCTTTTCCCTACAATGATAACAAGGCGGTTCCTTGGAGGTATAATGGTATCATTGAATGTACGCAAAGTGGTTCAAGGGGAGCGGAGAAAAACCCTCAAGCAGTGTCAAATATAACCGGCCCTGGGGGAATTACTCGCAGTGGGAGAGTATATCTTCCATCTGAGGGGAAAAAGAAGGAGAAGGAAACGGAGGCTAAGGGTGATAATCCCAAAGAGACTACTCAAGAAAAGGTGGTCACGGGGGATGAGGAATTCCTGAAGATAATGAAGCAGAGCGATTACAACATCGTGGATCAACTTAAGAAAACCCCGGCTCGAATTTCCATACTGGCACTAATTCTAAGCTCCGAGGCGCACCGCCGAACCCTACAAAAAGTACTCGATGAAGCGTACGTACAACCAAGCATCACCCCAGAAAAAGTAGCAAGTATCATGAATATCTCGAGGATGGTGTCCACAATTTCCTTTTCAGAGGAGGAAATCATAACAGATGCCGCTCGTAACGCGAAAGCTTTACATATCACCTTGAAGAGCGGCGGATATGTTGTCGCTAGGGTGTTGATTGATGGCGGTTCTGCACTCAATGTTCTCCCTTTAACGACACTCAAGTCGCTGGATATAGAGATGGCGGAAGTTCGAAGTAGTGATATGGTCGCTAGGGGTTTTGATGGGTCTCGAACCAAAGTACTGGGCGCTTTACAGTTACCCCTGGAAATTGGGCCTTGCGTGTTTATGGTAGATTTCCTTCTCATGGACATAAATTCCACCTACACAATGCTGCTCGGGAGACCCTGGATTCATTCAGCAGGCGCAGTACCATCCACTCTCCATCAGAAAGTCAAATTCATTTGGGAAGGAAAGATAGTTGTGATCAAAGGGGAGGAGGAGATATTGGTAAGCAAGCCTAGCTCCCTCCCATACATCGAAGTGGCGGAACAGGAGGACGGCCCAATTTTCCAAGGCCTGGAGATTGAGACTGCTCAGAGTAGTAAGGCAGACATCAACTCCATTATCACCAGAATCATGGAAAGGAGCGGGTTTGAACAGGGTAAAGGACTGGGCACACACCTGCAGGGCATCCGTCAACCCTTATGTTTACCAAGTAACCCCAAGCGTCAGGGACTGGGATATGGTCACACTAAAGAGAGCTCCGACGAAGAACCCTCGCTCGGCAAGAAAAGGGGTGAAAAACGAGAAATCCCCCACCTTCATGAAACATTCCCCAAGCCGGCTGAAGTTACCAATCAACCAGTAATCTTGATGGTCGCACCTAGTAATGATAAAGGCCCGGGCATTAACACCTGGATTATAGCTGATACCTCAGATGTGCCACTATCAAATTGGGAGTATGAGGATGCAGACGATGTCGTGGCTTTAGAGTAACTGTTTTGATTATTTCCTCCTTTTAAATGCGTGTTTAAGTGGTGTGTTAGTCTCGTAATCGGATTGTTCGCTTCTTAATTGTTTTATCGTAATGTCATTTGAAACGTAAATAAAATGCCTCCACACAAAGGAGTCTCTTCTTGTCAATTCATTTTGTTTTTATCCGCCTGGCATTATTTGTCTCTTTTTACTCGACATTCATTCTTGCCAGGGATTTGGCCTCTGCTGAATCCGTGACCGACATGGAAAATGCAAGGCCCTCGACAGATGATTCACTTGTTGCCACTGATATGCATGACTCTGAGCTCAACGACGAAGAGGATATTCAGGCATTTGCCAAATTACTCGAAGCAGAAAAGGAGGGAATCTCCCCACATGAAGAGACAATAGAGACTATTAATATGGGAACTGAAGAGGATAAGAAAGAACTCAGGATTGTAGATAATCCGGAGCGTAAATTAATGATAGAGCTCTTCAAAGAATATTTAGATATATTCGCATGGTCTTACAAGGATATGCCAGGATTGGATCCCGGCATCGCATCTCACAAAATTCCGTTGTTCCCAAACGCCGAGCCAAAGAAGCAGAAACTGAGGAGAATGGCTACAGAAACATCACTACAGGTTAAAGATGAAGTCATGAAACAACTAGAGGCAGGATTTTTAGAGGTCGCCAAATATCCTCAATGGGTGGCAAACATCGTCCCTGTGCCCAAGAAGGATGGCAAAATTCGGATGTGTGTGGATTATCGAAAATTAAATGAGGCAAGTCCGAAAGATGACTTTCCTTTGCCCCACATCGATATTCTGGTAGATAATACTGCTCGAAGCTATAGGTACTCCTTTATGGATGGATATTCTGGGTACAATCAGATCCCCATGTACGGGGATGACAAAGAAAAAACTACTTTCATCACGCAGTGGGGAACCTATTGCTATCGTGTAATGCCATTTGGTTTGAAGAATGCCGGAGCCACTTATCAAAGGGCCATGGTGGCCTTATTCCATGATATGATGCATAAGGAAATTGAGGTATACGTGGATGATATGGTAGCCAAATCTGCGCAGAATGAAAGTCATGTCGCCATCCTCAGAAAGTTGTTTGAGAGGCTACGCAAGTACCAGTTGAGGCTGAACCCGAAGAAGTGTGTCTTCGGAGCATTATCGGGGAAATTGTTGGGCTTCATTGTCAGCCAAAAAGGAATAGAGGTCGATCCCGATAAGGTCAAGGCTATCCGTGAAATGACCCCCCCAAAAACAGAAAAGGAGGTTAGAAGTTTCCTGGGGCGACTGAACTACATTGCCCGATTCATAGCCAATCTGACAGCTACGTGTGAACCGATCTTTAAACTATTGAGGAAAAACCACCCTGGGAAATGGGATAACAATTGCCAGCAAGCTTTTGATAAAATCAAGGATTATTTGCTGAAACCACCTGTTTTAGTTCCGCCGTCACCAGGCCGCCCATTAATCTTATACTTGACGGTCCTTTTCGAATCAATGGGGGCTGTTTTGGGCCAGCATGATGAGTCAGGAAGGAAGGAACAAGCAATTTACTACCTGAGCAAGAAGTTCAATGATTGTGAGGCGCGTTACCCTATGATCGAGAAGACATGTTGTGCGCTCGTATGGGCAACCAGAAGATTGAGGCAGTACATGCTCTGCTACACTACATGGTTGATCTCCAGGATGGATCCGTTGAAATATATTTTCGAGAGCCCACATGTAGCGGGAAGGGTCTCAAAATGGCAAGTGGTATTGTCTGAGTATGATATAAAACATACGACTCAGAAAGCCGTCAAAGGAAGTGCCATAGCTGACCATTTAGCAGAGAATCCTTTGGAAGGCTATCGGCCGTTAGATTTCCATTTCCCTGACAAAGATATAAATTCGGTCGAGGAAGACGAAGAAGAACATAATGGAAAAGAAAAGAGGTGGGAAATGTATTTTGACGGGGCAGCAAACATGCATGGGAACGGTGTAGGAGCCGTGCTGGTCTCCCCGGACGGAAAGCAATTTCCTGTGGCCATTAAGCTCGAATTTGAGTGCACTAATAATGTGGCAGAGTATGAAGCTTGTGTCAGTGGCCTTAAGGCGGCTATTGATCTCGAAGTAAAATGCCTGGAGGTATATGGTGACTCGGCCCTTATTATTTACCAAGTAACTGGTGAATGGCGGACCAAGGACTCAAAGCTAATCCCGTATCAAGAGTTATTGTCGGAAATGGTCAAGCAGTTTAAAGCCGTTAGCTTCCATCATCTGACCCGAGACAAGAATAGATTTGCTGACGCACTTGCTACTTTAGCGGCAATGATTCAACTGGACTGCGGAATTCACATCAACCCTATTCAGGTAAAAACCAGAAACCTGCCCGCTCACTGCTTTTCTGTTGAAGAAGAACAAGACAAGCTCCCATGGTTTCACGATATTAAGGCCTATGTGGCTGATAGAACATATCCGGCAAGGTCAACGGAAAATGATAAGAAAACACTGCGGCGTTTGGCCATGAATTTCTTCATCAGTGCTAATGTTCTATACAAGAGAGGGTATGACGGCGTCCTTCTCCGTTGTGTTGATTCAAGCGAAGCACAGAAGATCATGATAGAAGTTCATGAAGGAATATGCGGCACCCATGCGAATGAGCACACCATGACTAAGCAGATCCAAAGATGTGGTTATTTCTGGATGACGATGGAAACAGATTGCATCGAGTATGTACGGAAGTGCCATAAATGCCAAGTTTACGCCAATAGAATTAATGCGCCTCCAGTACCGCTACATACTCTGGTATCGCCTTGGCCCTTCTCCATGTGGGGCATCGATATAATCGGCCCTATCAATCCAAAAGCTTCAAACGGGCATCGCTTCATCCTTGTTGCCATCGATTATTTCACCAAATGGGTAGAGGCAAGTTCTTTCCCTGCCATCACGCAAAGGACGTTCGTTCGTTTCTTAAAGACAAATATAGTTTGCCGCTACGGTTTACCAGAGAGAATAATCACTGACAATGGTCCGAACCTGAATGGGACTGAGGTCAAGAAATTGTGCGAGCACTTCAAGATCAAACACCACAATTCTGCGCCATATCGACCACAAATGAATGGGGCAGTAGAGGCAGCCAATAAGAATATTAAGAAGATTCTAGGGAAAATGACGGTGACCTATAGAGATTGGCATGAAATGCTCCCCTATGCCTTACATGGATATCGTACTACAGTGCGCACCTCTACAGGGGCAACCCCTTATTCCTTGGTTTATGGGATGGAAGCGGTCACGCCTATCGAAGTAGAGATCCCGTCCCTAAGGATAATGGCCGAGGCTGAGATAGGAGAGAGGGAATGGGCGCAAAACCGATTCGAACAGTTGAATATGGTTGAAGGAAGAAGACTCAAAGCAATATGCCATGGCCAATTATACCAGAAAGGGTGGCAAGAGCATTTGATAAAAAGCTTCGCCCAAGGGAATTTAAAGCTGGGGAGTTGGTGCTTAAGAAAATCCTGCCGAATCAAGAGGACAGTAGGGGCAAATGGGCTCCAGCCTACGAAGGCCCATACATAGTCAAACAAGCCTTTGTTGGTGGTGCGTTAATACTGGCAGATATGGAAGGTCGAGAATTGTCAAAACCTGTTAATGCGGATGCTGTCAAGAAATATTATACTTGAAAAAGAGAGAGAAGAAAGGCCTGCTGAGGTATAAACCAAAAACCCAACGGCAAAGCAACATAGAAGGAGGTGGTCTCTGGGATGACTCCATTGAACACAAAAGGTGAAAGCCCGTGTCTGCGAGGACGTGGTCGCGCTCAGAGTATGCATACCTTTGGCAACCTGAGGGATACACGAGGGCCGCGCTCGACGGGAAACCGCCGATATACTAGAAATTACCCTTTGTTTTTCTTTCCATATTTCCTTAATACATTTGTAACCCCTGTTGGTTGCCCTTACGATCAATTAATTTGAATGCCCCCATTATTCTTCACACTCTTGTCGACGCCTCCTACTTATAGTGGCTATCGAACTCACGACACTGACATAACGAAAATTTTAAAAGAGGAGATTACCAAAACAGCATCTCTCAACACGCATCAACTAGAGGAGATAATGATAAGCTTACTGGTAAAATGAATAACATGATTGGTTAGCGTGCCCCGACAGAGGATGGGCTACAGCCTCTAAAAGCAGCGCTGTCACGAGTAGTGGGATCTGGTCACTGGATTTTGAAATGATAAAAGAATAACAGATACCGAAAATTATCACACCAAAAAATAATAAATATAATAAAATAAAAAATCTAAACAAAGCCCATTTCCCACATATTTTCCTTAATAAATTCCCATCAAATTACAAAAAATAATAATAAGAAAAAAAAATAAAAAAAAAAGGGGAAGAGAAAATTGCGTTTATTCCCGCATTTCACACATTGCAATATCCTCAATTGTCAGGGGCACAATAAGCCTGGCATCGTGACAGGCACAAAATCAAATCCTACGTCAGAGTAGGTACCCTTAAGATCCTGCGTCAGTGCAGGTAATTCGCAAATCCTACGTCAGATGTAGGTACTCTTCAAATCCTGCGTCAGTGCAGGTAATTCGCGGATTCTACGTCAGATGTAGATACCCTTCAAATCCTGCGTCAGTGCAGGTGATTCGCAAATCCTACGTCAGATGTAGGTACTCTTCAAATCCTGCGTCAGTGCAGGTATTTATCAAATCCTACGTCAGATGTAGGTACTCTTCAAATCCTGCGTCAGTGCAGGTATTTAGCAAATCCTACGTCAGATGTAGGTACTCTTCAAATCCTGCGTCAGTGCAGGTACTTATCAAATCCTACGTCAGATGTAGGTACCCTTCAAATCCTGCATCAGTGCAGGTAATTCGCAAATCCTACGTCAGATGTAGGCACTCTTCAAATCCTGCGTCAGTGCAGGAATTTTTTTCGAATCCTACGTCAGAGTAGGTTCCCTAAATCCTGCATCAGTGCAGGTACTCTTCAAACCCTACGTCAGAGTAGGTACTCTTTAGTGCATGCATTTGAGTCATAGCATTATTTATTCATGTACTAGTCCACGAGTGTACATTGCGTGTTTTGCATGAAATATTCATTCACCGTTTTACTGGCAAATTAAACCACCCGTACCCAAAGTAGAGTCTCACGGACTCAGGAGTTCAGATCATATTACGTCTTTTGCATCGGGGGCAAGTGAGTAATCATGTTTTGCACGGACAAAATTTGTGTTCTAATCTTTACTCACTCCTTATGTGAGAACTCCAAAACTACATTTCCCTCATTCTCACACAAGAAACAAGTAAAGAGGGGCAACTGTGAACACCCCATTTTGTCCGGATATTTTTTAACAAAAACAAAATCAAAACAAAACAAAATCAAAACAAAAACAAGAAAAAAAACAAAAACAACAAAAACAAAACAAAAATAAAATAAAGCAACGTACACTATGATAAATAATAAATAAAAATAATGAAGAAGAAAGAAAATGGAAAAAGCACAAAACAAAAACAATTAATTGGGTTCTCTGAAAAAAAAAAAAAAAAAAAAAAGAAACGAATGAGTGAATTAAGGCCCAGATACCACGAGCCCAATTGGGGCTCGTGGATCTGGGCCACCAAATGGCCATGCCCTAAGGCTAGGGCAGGGGCAATTGAAGAAAGAACCAGGCGTGGAGCAGAGGACACGGCCGAGGAAGAGATGCGAGGACTGAAAAGGGAGGCACGAGCAAAGCTGCAGAGACAGCCGCGAACCAGAATAGAGCGGCCAAAAGCAGACAGAAAGCACGGGAAAGAAAAGACGCATCGTGAAAGCAGAGGAAGGCAGAGGGAGCCACAGATCCAGAGGGAGCACCGAGCAAGAAGCTGGCACGTGAGCACCGAGACCGCAGAAAAAGAAAAGGGAGTCCGGAATTAAGGCTGCGTGACAGGAAAAGGAGAACGGAGGAAGAGAGAAAAGCTGAGCATGAAAAGACAGGAACAGCGGGGGCAGCCGTGAAACAGACCGGAACAGGGGAGACGTGCACGCAACGGGAAAAACCGAGGACCACACGCACGGGGGCTCCTCTACTCTTGGCCGTGGAGGCTCTATAAAAGGGACCGATGCAGGAGCGGAAGAGGGGGAGAAGGGGAGGAAATTCGGAGAGCTGGAAGATTGGTGGACCGAAGATCAGAGGGAAAGCATCGGGGGGAAATCTGAGGGAAGCTAGGCAACGATCTGTCAAGGGGGTTCGGCAAACAGAATAGCCCTAAAGATTTCAGGGAGTCACGGTGAGCTGGTGACCGATAGACGAAGCCGGGGAACCGAGCTCAAGTCATTGTTCGCCGAGTTGCAGAAATTCGGCTTCGGTAAACTTGCTATTTAAATTTCAAATTTATCACTCTGTTTCTGGTTGTCACGCTTGAGACCACTGATTTCTCGGCAGAGGTTTAAGATTGGGTAGTTTTTGTCTAGGTTAGGCCATTTATTCCGATGAATGGTTATTTTCCAGGTTACACGTTTTGTATCTGCGAATTTTAGGAATCCCAGATTTAGATTATTCATACTGTCTTCTGAACCAACTGTGCGAGGTCTCGTCAGTTTTGAATGAAATTGGGATATTTAAGTTTGTTCATGTGCTGCTTGTTTCTCTGTTGGTTGCCCCATTGCTTGAGCCCTTAAGCATCATGAGCGTGTGGTTTGAATTACTGGGAAACCCAATGGCCGTTTCTGGGGTTAGCCTGTAGCTATGCAAACCCTGAGGATAAATTGTGTGTGTGATAAAGCTTTGGGTGTTGAGAGGTCAAGCTTCGAGTGAGTCTGTATGCTTCCAGTCGTGGGATCCGCACTCTCAACACTGTCTCCTCACTGGGCCTCATAAACGTTGGTCCATCATCTCACGGGCCCATCATTGAAATGATGATGGTGGGGATTTGTTTATCCTTGTGGGCTGGGTCTTAGGAGTTTTTGTTGGGCATGAATATTTCGGTCAATATTCCTTTTGGGCTCGGTGTGGAGAGGCCCGCTATGAGTTTTTTTTTTTTCTTGTTTCGGGCCTGTCGCCACAAGCCCATAGGGGAGTATTGGCACCTTACACGGGATTATACCTAGTAAGGCCCAACTTTTGTATCCCTTAAAGTTTGCTTTCTTAATAAATGAATAAAAAGGCCGCTAAGGGAATAAATAAAGGATTGTCTGTGTAAGTACGTCTTGCGAGGTTTTGAGCTTATGCAGGTGCCTTCGTTAATCGTGTTGTTGTGTAGGTCTGCAAGTCCGTGTAAATAATAAACAGCTTTGCACTATATGATTTTGTAATATAATACACCTTGAAATATTTTATATGAGTAAGATCCGTTGAATTTCAAATTTTCCCTCAAATAATAGAAATAAGTGATTTAGTAACCACCACGTGAGGTTTTTGGAACCCACGCAGGTAGTCGAACTTACTGAGTTCGTCGCATGAGATTATGAGTCCACGTAGATACACCAGTTAAATAACTCGTATTTTCAAAAAAAAAGAGAAAATAATGCAATAAATTTTATTTTGGAAATAGCTAATAAATTATTCGGCATTTTTAAATAAAACCTTTATACCGCGAAGTTTAGAACTTCTGCAGGTAATTAAGGAATTAATTCATCAGGCATGACCGCGAGTCTACAATAGATGAATTGGTTTTTCCTCTTTTCAAAAGAAAAATTGACAAAAGTACAAGAATATGCTATTTCAAAAATCATATAAAGGCATTTAAAAAATAATAATAAATAAATGAAATGAAAGAAATGTTTTTAAGACAAAATAAAATAAGAGTAAGTAAGCGGAATTAAATTGTCTTTTGCAAATTAAAACACACCAACTCAATCTCAAAAAAAATTGTTTTGTTTGCAAAAAAGTCAAATCATTTTCCCTTAACTTCCTCTTACTACAAAATAAAAAATATATATATATATATCAACCAAGTGACACGCATTTATAGTCCCGAACTACGTGGACTTTGATCCCCATCGCAGGGTACGTAGGCCCCAGGCTCTGATCCTGGGTCAAGTCCGCCTTTGTAAATAAATAAATATTTTCTGATTTATTTGGTGTTTTGTCCTTAATTTAATAAATATTTCTCAATTTATTTTCTTAATTCATTTTTCTCATTTTGCTTAAATATCCTCGATCCTAATTTAACTTGTTTTCTTTATCTTATTTTTCAATTTATTTTCTTAAATATCTTTTTTCTCATTTTCTTCTCTAAACCCTTTTAATTCCTAAGTTAAATTATTTTTCTCATTCTTCTTATTCTATTTTCCAAATTTTGCAAAACTTCTTAAAATTTCCTCTAC
This sequence comes from Adenanthera pavonina, assembly GCA_026686845.1. Lineage (NCBI taxonomy): Eukaryota > Viridiplantae > Streptophyta > Magnoliopsida > Fabales > Fabaceae > Adenanthera > Adenanthera pavonina. Next base: position 5,718,540 of record JAIVEN010000003.1, read on the forward strand.
CCTTATTCTTGCATGTGATTTATAAAAGGAAAACCAAAATATATTTTAAGTCATATTAATTTACACGATCAATGTAAGGTAACCGTTCCTAGGAACGGGTGTTGTGGGGTGCCTAACACCTTCCCCACGCACAATCGACTCCCGAATCCAACTCTGGATAAGCAGACCATCCTTTTCCTCTTTAACTCGGTTTCCCAAGATTTTCCTCAAAATTTTGGTGGCGACTCCTCACAAGTCGGTTTTCACTCGAAAACCAGATTTGTTCTCTTTTTCCGTCCGTCACATTTTTCCGGGTGCGACACAAGTAAATTAGATAAAACTTGTATAAATGGATTGAATATTTTTAAGCTATATATTTGATTGGATAGTACGAGATGAAATCAACTAGGAGAAATAGTAATTTTGAATTAAGTTCTTGGGTAATTGTTTTTTTTAAGATGGTAGAGGAGTTTCAAGACCATTTTTGTCACTTAATTTTGTTCCTTCTAAATTAGAAGGTTTCGGAAAAGAACATAATAGAAGAGCAGTACATTATAATTATATATCCTTTAATTAAAAATGTATTAGCATGATATTTTAATCATGAGGATAATATTAAAAAATAATTTACAGGTTGTTCTAATTAATCAATTAATCATTCACACTTTCCTTTCGTTATCATGCCCACAAAAAAAATAAATAAATAAAATAGCTCACCTCTAGTGACCTCTTACCCTTCCACATTTTGTTATATTCTATTAATCATTAATTCTATTTTATAAATAGATGTAGAGCTATGTATTATACAAAAACTAACAAATAAGTCGTATAATATATGACTTATAAATAGTTTGCCTTGATATATATTTTATATTTTATACCAAGATTGATTGTACCAAAATCCAAATTAATATACAATAAGTTTTTGGATCTTAGAGACACCTGGAAGCCTAACAATAACAATAATTTGTGACCACACTGGAGCATGTCTTCTATACACAGACACGTACGCGTATGTAGGAGTAGAAAATAAGGGTAGAGGCTTAGTGGAATGCTTTAGTCGAAACAGCTAAAGTGGGTGTCACCACAACACATTGATTTATAAGGCTTTGGCACATGTTGAATATGGGATTTAGGCATGGAATGATGTATCTAACTGAATGCAGTTTTTTTTTTTTTTTGCCATCACTGGTCCCATCCCATATAATATAATTTTTTAAATATAATTATCTAATTAAATCAGATTCAAATATTGTCGGTCTAAATGAAGTAGTTCTCTAGCACAATCTTTTAATATAATATAGTTTTAGTTTAAGTGTCTAGGAGCACAAGGCCCAACATGTTGAACCAGTGTGGTCCAACAACTATTTCATTTATTCGGTGAGGTGTATGAGGCCTTTTTATTGTTTTTGAAACAAATTTTGGAGGAAGTCGTGTTCAATTGCACTTTGTTAGTCTTTTTCCCTTCCTTGAATTTATTTAATCAATTAATATATCCATTTCTAGAACCTTTCCGCAACCACGTCACCTTCAATTGTTAATATCATTTTTTCTTTTTTCGACGAACTATTGTTAATATCATCAACGAAACGGTTTCACCGTATGAGCAGGAAAACCTCACGGGGTTTTTCACCACGCAGTAATCAAGTTTTGGGCCTGACTGGCCCAAAGAATCCGCAACAAGGATATGTTCTCATATCAAAAGCCCCCAAAGCCCATAATAATAATAATATAATAATATGAAAGGGCCCCTCAGCCCTACAATTGTTTGACCAACAAATTTAAAGCAAGAAAACAAAGAAAGGAACTTTCCATCGAAAAAAAAAAGATCTGACATTTGAAAACTGTCAGCTCAATTTTTTTTTTAGTTTTAGCTCACACACATTGATAATATGAGTAAATTACATAAATTTCCCTTAACATATAAAGTTGTGATAGGTTAATTTTTATTTTTAATTAAAACACTCAATTCATTCTATGCTTTATTATAATATTCTATAAATTTTATTATATATATTTTGATATTTGATTGTGATTCTATGCTTTATTATCTGTATAAACATAGGCGTATACTTTTTTTTTAGTATAAAAAATATCGCAATGAAGCATTTGTATTGGTGGCCCCAGGCTGCTTTGTTATGGTGCTTGGACCGAGTCAGATTGTCACTCGGGCTAACATTGCTCGCTTGAGTCTGGTGTTTAGACTTTAGACCAGTATCACTGGAGCAAGCGGGGAGAGAAAAAGGATGTGACCCCCATCAAAAGCAAACTGTGTCACAACTCACAAGAAGTGCAGCGAAAAGATTTTTTTAGCCCCTTATCAATAAGCATGTAACTAAGTTGGTAAACAGCGTATAGTTTAATCAGTTACTGCAAGTTTTTGCATTTGTTGTCTTATCCAACTCAATTCAAATTGGTAAGAGTATAATGTGACTACCTGCCACCCAGCGGTTTATACCCAAAAAATGAAAAAAACTCTTTTTTTCCCAAGATGTTTTACACAATTCCACCCACACCAATCTCATCACAGCTTGCCCACTTTTTTTTTTTTTTTGCTTGCCATCAACATAGGACTCTATCCAAAACTAAAAAGCAAACTTTTTACCCCAAAAAAATAAAACTTAAAAGCAAAGTGATTTCCTTGTTTAGCAGAATTAGCATCCGAAAAATATACGTATGTAGAAATTACTGCAGTGAGGAATTCAAATCTCAAATCATAGTGCCCATCCCTCTAAAACCTTGTTTGGCCAGTCAATGCCTTGTTAGTCTCTCTTGGTACCAGCAGAATCTATGCATCCCAAATCTGCTCTAACCATTGCAATATCTTTTAAAACAGGGAAAATTGGGAATAAATATCAAAAAATTAAAATATTTTATTTTTGGTACCACATTTTTTTTTTAGGTCAGACTTAAATTTTTCTAATTGAGAAATGAAAATTTCTAACCAAAACTTGGATCTTTTTAACAACTGATATTCAAATTTTTCTAATTGAGAATCGAACTTTTCCAACTGAAATTTGATTTTTTTTCCAACAAAAAGATAACTATGGTAAAAAAACCAAAATATTTGGTTTTTTTTTTTTACCAAAACCCAATATTTCCTTTAAAATATCAACATTTTTCCAATCTGTGCCTGCCCGCTTTAATTGGGCATTCATTCCTCTTTTCGCAAAAATTAATTCAATTCACACATTCATGTATATATGTTCTAATAAATAGTAATAAAGAAAATTTGATAATCCAATCCAAAATATAAGGCAAATTGAACTAATTACATATAAATTAAGAAAGAGAATTAAACTAATTAAATTTGTCAAAAATACATATTTTTTTCAACATTACCCTTAATAAAAATAATTTTTAAGACAATTTTCTTTTTCACCAATTAATTAAAGACGATGGTAAATCAAGAAAAAATAATTAACATTTTTTATTTTATTTAAATAGTACTTATATTTTAGACTAAAAAAATATTCTAAAATAGGATTTATATAATGCACCGGAGGGAGTAAGATTCACATTTTATATTTATATTCATTATTTCTTCATTTATCTATCGTCTATAAATTAATAGCAATAAAGAAAATGCAATAGTATATAAGATTCACATTTCATATTTTTATTCATTATTTCTATATTTATTGTTTTCTAACATTCAAGCCCCGCTAAAATATGTAAAATAATTTGAGGAGCAAAAAAAAGTTGCATAGAGCCCAATAAAATGTGGTGAGAGTCTGAAAAATACATAAAAATATTGCACAAACCTTGAGAGAAGTCCTAATTAATATTGCGGCTCAATATAATAGATTTTATATTTGATATTCATTCAAATAAGATTTAACTATATATTTGTTTATAAATAAAACAAATATATAGAATTTGCGCCATGTGAGGCACGGAAAGTTCCAATATTGCTTATGAAATCAAAATATATGAATGTGAAAATATATAAAAAAATATGAATATCAAATACATTTTAGGAATCTATATATTTTACATTATTAAATGTAAAAATGTAGAGATTGGCTATCTTAATGATCCACTTATTTATTAACTTTTCTTATATCTAATTATGTAAAAGAAGTAATGACTTTCAGTAAAGAACACATTAAAGTAATGGTAAACTAGTGTGATAAAATATGAGTTTGTATATCTATATAAATTACATGGTTTACTTCTTATAACACTATATATACCAAACTTTTTAGTATTTTTAAATAACTTTCTAGAACAATTTGTCCTATATCATGATATGATAGCATATCCTAATATACACAAGTGTAAGGATTTTTTAGAATTCTCAATTATAAAATTCTTTTAAAATTTGGAGAAAGAGTGATATAAAGATAAAAAGTAGAAAGCGATCAAATAAACTACATTCAAGATAGAAGAAATGGAACAAAAGTAGTTACCTCCATGTTTAAACCGTCATTAAAATTTTGTTATGAAGTAACCATTTCAACAATTGTATTATTTGGAAAAGATAAAATATATTAAAAAAAAGTGAAATTGCCACAAGAAAATTGCAAATATTAACATGATAAAATCTTACATTCAAACATGCCTCTAATACTAAAAACTATCTAACAATAGTAAGAAAAGACTCACATGATATAGATATATATAGATCTTATCGTAAATCTAGGCAATCAAATTGTGGTCTTTCACAAATATATATATATATATATATGAATTTTATTTCTATATTTATCTTATATAGATCTAATTGTAAACCTAGACAATCCTTTTTCACAAATATATATTTAATTTTCATTTACATATTTATCATCATATCAAATTTAAAAAAAAGAAAGAAAAAAATAAAGCATATATAAGAAAATAAATACTAGTTGGAATATTAGATTTTTTTTCATAGTTAGTATAATGATATGGAAGTTTAAAATTGTGACATGTTGTGCTTTCAGCCTCTAATTTATGGAATTACATAGATCTTGTTGTAGACCTAGACAATCAAGTCATGATTTTTTTACAAATATATATATGATTTTATTTTTATATTTCTTATAGATCTCATTGTAAATATAGATAATCAAATCATAATTTTTTTTACAAACATATATATGATATTCAAATCAAATTGTGACTTTTTTTCACAAATATATATATCCCATTTTTATTTTAATATTTATTATCATATCAAATTTAAAATAATAAAAGTATATATAAGAAAATAAATATTATTTAAAATACGTGAAGTCATAATTTTTATACTTACAATGATGATATGAAAAACTAAAATTGTGACATGTCATACTTTCCTATTTTTATTTTCCCTTCACCTTTATAATATATAATAGATTGTGAAGTAAACTCTGTCAATTTAATACTCAGTAGTACAATGTTTAAATTTTAAAACACTAGTGTTATCTTATAACAAGCAGTTTCCCCCTACCAATGCAAGGGGATTCAAACATTTATGAAAACTTAAAATGCGCGCGAACGTACACAGGCGATATAACAGTATTGTGTGATTTAACTTTCTTATATTACAATGACGAGCTAGAATTATTCTCATTCTGACCGAAAAAAAAAATGCACTAGTCATCAGCAAGTTAATTAATAAAAAATTTTGTAATATATTGTAAAAGTCTTTCCTGTACAATGGAAATTTTTTTCTAATTGCACCCATATATTTCATTTCTTACTGTCCACCAATAATTTAATTGTTCAATGCATATGAAAAATTCAAATAATGATTCTAGTCCAGTACCTTACCTTTTCCTTTTTATTTCTTGGCTGGAGCCATAAGCTTTGTGAGCAAACGGAAAAATGGCCATGGCTAAAGCTGGTAGTGCACTTGAAATATTTTTGCAAATGTCACTTGTAATTTTAGTTGTCCAATAATTAAAGAAGACCCGACCGAGGAATTAAGCCACATAGAATCATACATAACTATGCCCCCGTAATTCCTAGTATACCAATATACATAGATAAATGCATATCCAATAAAGTACGACACAATCTAAGTTCGTCCTCTCCTTCCCCCAACAGGAATACTACAAGTCACGAAACATCGGAATATTAGAAGTTTTTCTCTCACTCAAATTAACTTGCCTTCATATATATATATATATATATTTGGTAAATTAAGCTTGAAAAACCGTTACTCCAAAAATTAACAAATACCATGTAAATATCCCGTCTTAGATTTCCAAAACACTCATGGGATTTGGAATTTTGCATATCACTTACATGAAGTGTCATACACACATACATATACATATACATATACATATATATAGATAGATAGCTAGATGAAAAGGGAGTCAAGAAGGAAGAATTAGAAACATGGAATCAGCATAAGTTTCATTGTTATGTACACTTAACAAGCTAGCTAGTAGCTCCCTTGACTGACTGATAGCTTTATCTGGTACAGAAGCACCATTTGGCAATTTGTTTCTCCCTTGTGCTTCCAATCAATCACACAGTAAAATTACACACTATAGACTCTGCTTGACGATCCAAACGATAAAGAAAAGTACGGCGACGACACATCCATCTTATACGATCAACATCCAACAACATCTGAATTACTTATTGCTACCCGATCCGAACTCCTAAAGTCTACTGAAAATACCAGTTGCAGAAGTCATTGAAAAATATATAACATATAAAACTACCTGCGCATGCTATCACACTGCACAAACTACTTAAATGCGTTCCGTTTCCTTGTTTGGAAATTGTAGCTCTTTCTTGTTCAGGTCTTAGCCATGCCTGCATTTAATATATATATATGATATAATAAGGTGGTCGTATCATAATATATATATTTATATATATCATGGGCCTAGACGGTAGTGACCATCTGGCATGTAGTGACCATCCATATAGAGAGCTGCATTCTGTGGATGAAGCCCATCCATCACCATGAATTGCATGTCTTCAGATGGCTTCCAGTGCCTCTTCCTTTGATTTATGAACCAGTTATTTATTTGCTTCTGGTCCAATCCGGTTGATTCAGCCAATGCCACCTTCTCTGATTCCTATAAGTTACACACACACACACACACACACACACATACCGTTCACTCATCAAATTAAACGTTAAACAGTTAAATATAATATATATGTTTTTACATACCGAAGGATAGGGCCATTTGTAATGTAATTCCCACCAGCTGAGTAGCTTTTGCCTAGCATCTTTGGGCAGTTTGCCTTTCTTCTTTTTCTTGGAGAGTTCTTGCTTAAGGCTGCTTAAGTAACCACTATACTTCCTCAGCAAGTGGTTCTTAAGCTCACGGTCTTCAGCTCTAGGATCAATCTCCGGCAATTCTGTTTCTCCACCACTATTGTCTTGATCCTCTTCTGACGAACCAACCCCTTCACACTTGTCATCTGCATAATTGCTCAACATACATGTCTATAAGTAAGTTCCTCATAATTAAAATTAAACTTTTAGATCTAATAATCAGTACAACGTATATTGCAACACAATACCTCCCATCCGAATTTCTTCAGCTCCCAGCATTGGACTTCATATTAATATTAACAGATAAAAATGTACAGAGCATCAATCCTGAAACCTCTCCTTAGAGGGGCATTTTCCAGAGGAAAGACAAGGGTATAACTATTTCCATCCTATGGAATTAAAAGTAAGCACTTTATATAACTAATAATCTAAAATCTATCATCAATGATCCTTTTTTTTTCTGTCTTTGAAGCCTCTTAATACTTTCTAATTTCTTAAAGCCATTCTTCGCTCTTCCCTCACGTCAAAGAGAAAAGAAGGATAATAATACAAATGCAGCTTCACATTATCAGCAGCATTCATTAATAAATAAAAGAAATGTACTAATTTAGCCCATACAAATTACTTAGTCAGTTTAAGTTCTGAATATATTATTATTAGTACCATTTTAATATTAATATTGATGATTAGTGAGCTTCGTGGAAAGAAACGAAATCACAGAAAGTGCAAGGGGTTAAATTTATGACGCTACTGACAAAGCCTGAGGGTGATTGGAACAGCATCCAATGTGAAAACTAATTATAAATTCAACTAAAAATTGAAAAAATATTAAATAATTTTATTACCATTTATTTAATATGCAAGGCTTGGAGTGCATCGAAGAGGCCAGAACTGTCGACTATAATGATAGTGTGTGTGCGCGTTGATGGGAATGTCGTCCCACAAAACCCAATAAATCAGTGAACAACAAAACCCTTACGAATGAATTAGTTAATCAGAATGTATTCGCGAAGAAACCCTAGGAAAATGATCTTGTCAGAACTCACAAATCTAGGAGAGAGCTGAATAGGGAAGCGTTTGAAATTGTGAATGTGTTTTATCCCAAAAAAGAAAGAAAATAAAAAAAAATGGTGCGATGAAAATGGGAGAATATTTGCCATTGAATATATAATATAGAAAATAATAAAATAAATGAAACATGACTATTATGGAAAAAATATTTTTTTTCTTTCTTTAAAAAAAACTCACTGAAATATAGGCTCGAGATTAGGTCATGTGCTTGATCATCAATTTCATCTCTCTTTTCTGAGTCCCTACCCAGAATATGAAAGGGAAACTGGAGGTGTACTATTCCAGTCAAAGTTTCTTACCTGAGAATCCAGAAATACTTCTCTAGTTTACGGGTTTCAAGAATTAGAGACAATCCGAATCGTAAGTTTGTGCACTGCCATGTATTAGGCGCATAACAGATAATTGGTTTAGTCCAGATTTCACTTGCTTTCAGCGGCAAGAAATACAAACGCTATCAAAACAGAATATGAAGGTGGGAAGATGGTAGAGTAAGGCAAAAGAGTAAAGATAAAATACCGGAGAAGATACGGACGGATCCATTGCAAAGCATATTTAGTTGAGTTTCAATCCTGCGCATGAAATCCATGGCTTCTTGGATAGGCCTCGTCAATTCCTCTCGATACTTCACAAGCATGTCATAGTAAGCTTCCTGGTGATCATCAATAACAGCATAATACACGTCTTCAGCCACAGTTCACACATATCGATTCACAAATATTAGCAAGCAAACCCAAATCAATTAAGCCACAAGAGACATCCATTAAATTAAAACCAGGGGGGGGAGGGGAGCACACCATGAATTGGTCGAGTTCAGGGTCCTTTGAAACCTCCCTGGAAGCGGCCGAAGATCCCTGCCGTGCCTCAAACTCCTGGCGAGCAACAGCTAGACGCGCCACCACTTCCGGTGGAGCTCCCACCTGAAAATATAAAAGCTGGATATAGAGCTACAGAGACAGAAAAAATATGTATATAGCTATAACCAAACCAATCGGAGTTGCTATCGCTATTGCTGTTGAGCGAAGAATCTGAGTTTTGAATCCAGTTGAAACCAAGTTAAAAAAGATAAAAAGAAAAGGGTACAGTTAGAAGCTAGTGATGATGAAATGTTGATTCGGAAATTAGGAACCTTTTGGCAATCCATGTAAGCCTGTAAGAGATTGGAGTACTGAGGATGGGCAATGATTTTAGCTTTGATAGCTTCAACCTCGTTGGAGCTGTCACCTCCTCCTCCTTGGTGGTGCATCATGTGAAGATTTCCTCTCAGTAGAGGATATTGAAAAATCTGAGTTTGGTGTGAGGTATTGGCTTCGGTTTTGACGGTGGGATGTGGTTGATCGGATTGATGAAAGCAATCAGAGGCACCGGACTGAAGATGAAAAGTACTGATGGGCAGCTGATGAGCAACGCTCGAACCACCACTGCTACTTCTTCCATACCCAATACCACCAGAAGAGTACAAGAAATTAGCCCTTCCACCATTGTTTTCGCTCAGATTATTGTTATATTCCTCCATCCAATATTCTAATACCAGGCTCTCTCACCTAATCAATCCAAAACTAAGCAACAGCTTGAACCACTCAACAGAAGAGAAGGCCAGAAAACCCTACGTTATCTGAACAAGGTAAGAGCTTAAAACCCTAAAACTAAGAAGAGATTGCTAATGTTGTGAGGGGTAAGACCACGGAATCAGGAGCACAAGTGAGGCTATATATTCATGCCGAAGACGAGGAAGAGAGAAGGGGATGATTTGAAAGATTTGTGAAGCGAGAGAAGGAAGGAAGGCTTTATTTTTTCAGAGGAAGAGTCAGTGATTGCACCAAAGAAAGTGTTGGACACAGCAAAGACGCTAGAAATGAGGGATCATCAGAGAGTACGAGTGGTTCGCAGGTTAAGGATTGGAAAGATGAGAAGGAGAGAAGTGGGAGGTGGCGCGGTCGTAACCGGCAATGGCTCCGTATCGTGGGTGGTTGACAAGACTTTCTTTCCTTGCTGATATAAAAGAAATATTTGATAATTATAAAAGCAAGCTACCATAGCCCTGGAGGTTATGCCCCACACTTCATTTCCTTTTTAAAAAAATATCTTTACTTCATTTGTTTATTTTTCCTTTTATCTCAATACATTTTTTACATTACATGCTTCCTGTTTCTTCCATTTTTAATGTATAGCATAATGTAATGTACGAGGCCGTGCGTTAATTAGAGATTATATCATGCCCGTATCAATTTATCACCATATTGTTTTTTCCACCTGGACTAATGGAATTTGATAAAATCTCCTACGTGATTAACACTAAAAAAATCCGGGCTTTTAACTTGTACACATTCACATTTTATTGATGATGGACTTAAAAAGGGTCTCCATTTCTTGGTGAGGGTTCCCAACATATGTGTGCAAGTAAAAAAATCGAAATAAGGGCAAGCTTCATGTAAAATTATTACCATGGTTTGAAGAGTTGGATTAAACTAGTTGATTAGACCAAAAAATTGGAAAATTGGTTACTAAACAGATCCATATAGAGGGGTGAATTAACTCAAAAGAGAACAAGTTAAGAATCATTGGAAATAGCTGGTCATAAATTAATCAAAATAGATAAAACCTATAATTCAACCGATTAAATTGGTCAAATTTTTTATTTTTTAATTCAAACCATATTTATGATTTATGCATATCTATATAACTAATAAATATTGTTTTCATGATTTTTAAATATTTAAGGGATTAATTTTTATTGTCGGTTGAAGAATTTTCTAGATACTTTAAAAAAAATTAATAAACATTGGAAAAAAAGATTAATAAGCAAATGGACAAGAAATATATATATTTTATAAAATTATAAATAATAAACTAAATATATACATTATAAATATCTTATATCTCATAATTATTTTATCTTTAGTTTTAAAACTATAAAATATTTATTAGCTTTTTAAATCATATCCTGACTTCTTATCTTTATTTACTTTAATTATTTTTACTTCATTGTTGTTTCTATTTGACATCAATTTTTATTTTTTTATTATTTCTATCTTATTTAAAATAGTTAGCATATAATTAAAAGTATATTAATTTAATTAATACTAATTCAACCAGTACAGCTTAATCACTTAGCAGTGAACCGGTATCTCAACTAATTTAATAGTTAGTCTGATTTTTAATATGTTAATAATTACATATAAACATGCCATTTGATTGAGTTAATTAATTAATTTGTTTTACTCATTTTTTGGTGGAAGAATTCATTAGAAGGACCATGCAAGAAATTTATTTAGGGAGAGAAACCATTTTCAACCTATGTTGCATTATTCTTTGCTGATTATGCGTCATTTCCTGCAAGAAGTCCATCACCGCGAATAAGTTTTTTCACATGGTCTTTCTAATTAATTCCCCATTTTTTGCCTCAACATTAATATTTTTTATTTATAAGGATTATCTTTAAAGTTTTATGTGATGGATTAATATTTAAATTGTAATTGAAAAAATCAAATATGTATTGGAGAGTAATAATTAAATAACTCTCCATTTATAAGTTGTAAGCTTTTTAATTCATTAATAAATGTGACATTCTTCCGTGAAGACGTGTGATGGTGCCTGTAAGCAGCAATGTTTTTATCTCTGATGTATTTTGTGAAACTTAATTATGGAAGGTGTGGGTAAAAACATGCATAAATAGATAGATATATTTTTTTCTGTGGCAAAAAAAAAAGATAGATATATTTTTTCATATGTTTTATAAAATTAAAAGTGAAACATATTGTTCTTATGTATCAATGGCATGATTTATTATAAATTTATATACTATTATATTACATATATATATATATATATTTTACCAATACTATTATTGTAGTATATTGAGAAGTTAAGAGCAATAAAGAAAACGTTCTCAGTAAATTGCTGTTGCTTAGGAATAATTTTGTCTGCACACCTACCATTAATTTAATCCGTACGTGAAAGTTCCCTGCTCTTCCTTGCTTATTTTCCCAAACACTTACGTCCCATCCCATTCAACAACACTGAAGTTCTTTTCACAGATTATCTTTATATGATTGGTAATATCTTCCTGCCTATTCGAAACGTTCGAACAAATACTCCCAGAATTAGCACCAAGTGATAGAGTATTAATTAATTATACTAAAACGGTGTGCCAGGGATTAATAAAGCCTTTGTTCAAGATTATTTTTTTATCAAGTTATTCAAGATTATTTTACTCAATATATTCAATAATAAGAACGAAACCATTAATCTATTATATCACTGGTATACATACGCTTTTTTTCTTTTGAAAAAATTATATTGAATTGCTAAAATTTGTCCTAGCAGTCAAAATTTAGAATTATTGCCCATTTCTTCTCAGGACAACTATTCGCCCATTGAAATTTACTATCCTTGATAAACTTTTAGAAGGTTTGCAAAGGCAGATTACGCATGTCAAGCATTTAATTTTGTGTTAAAATGAATATTAAAACAAAGACATGTTCGTATTTTTGTAATTATTTTATTATTTTGAATATGTAGTTACTCGTTTTGATATTTAAAAGAGATTTACCCAATTTTTTTTTTTTAAGTGAGTTCAGACTTAAGAGGAAAGTGCAAGCGTGCATAGTGAAAATTCAAGAAGAAAAAGAAGAAGAAAACAATGGCCATGTTGAGGAAGAATCTGAGAAGGTTTCATCATTAGATAATTGGATGACACATTGTATGTTCGCTATTGGATTATAATGGGAGAAATAGGTTTATCATTAATTAATTCATCATACTTGTTTTGCGCTGTTGGTGACGACTCACTCCCAGGCCCAGCACAACCCACCCACGTGTAACTGTGTGCGTACAGAGACACGGAACAGCAAAGAGCTACCTTCTTAATCATTTTATTGTTACATATTTTATTTTATATGATAATTTTTTAAAAATATAAGATATTAAATATATTTTTTATTTTATCCATATCTTTAATTCATTCTCACTCTCTATTTATAATTCTATAATGATAATAAAATGTAAAATATTAGTATTTTTATATTAATTTTAAATAAAAAATAATTTTTTTAATATCCATATATTGATAAAAAGTGGATAATTTGTTATTGTTGTGCCGTTATTTTGTTGGTTGAGCAATGAGCCAACCTGCTTCCTCCTATTTTCAAATCTCATCCATCCATCGAGGAGTGGCGGCTGCCACCTTGCCTTTCTCACCATTTTAATTTCTTCCGTGGACCAACATCTTCTTCGTCTTTCAAATTCCATATATCTCTTTTAGTTAAAAAAAAAAAAATCCGTGATCTCATCTCACGTTAAAATGTTGTGAATATATTATTGATTTTTTCATACATATATATATATATATGTTTGAAACTTAGGAGAAAATAAGAAAGCAAGTTAAACTTTTCAAAAAAGCAGATTAGTTAAAAAAAATATAAAAGTTCTGGAAGAGAGGAGTTAGATTTGGCTTGGGAAATAGTAAAACCTTAGTCAGTTTTATTTTCTAAGTGGCTTATAATATTTTTTCAAAAATACACTTAACTTTTTGATTCATTTCTTAATAAAATGGTATTTTTGCCTTTAACGCTAAAAATAATATGCTTATTTAAGAAAATATTTGAACTTAATGAAAAATAAAATATGAAACAAGCAAGATATATATATGTATATTTTTTCAATAAGTTAAATTTTACATAAATTACTTTATCAAGTGATCTGTTATTATGGAAAAATCTGTGCAAACAATTTTGAATTTGAAAAAAGAAAAAAGAAAAATCATTGAAAATATATATTTGAGTTCAAAAACCATCTATCAATAATTCAATATACAACACCATGGAGTACCTGGTTCAACGGGCTATTGAATTGTATAAATCCTAAAATTAGAGTGGAATAGATTTAGGATACATTATTTAAAAGTGAGTTACATTATTCATATTTTTTTAATAATGCAGCTATTATTTCAAGGTTTTATGTGAGAGAGAGATTCATTCTAATTTGATTTTCTTAAAGAAGAAAGAAAAGATGTGGAAGGAGAAATATGAGTCAAAGAGAAGAAAAAAGGAAGCGTAATGAGCTAGATATACAGTAGGTGGCTAGGGAGTCATGACGGATGGCAGATTCAAATCAAAATTACTGAAATCATCAGTTAAGTTGCAAGTTCTGGAATATTATGATGATGATCAGGGCAGACGGGGAAGTTAATGTGGACTGCCACTGCCTCCCCATCGTCGCGCATACCCACTAAAGTTAGCCACACACGCCACTCTCCCTAAAGTGCAAGGACCCCACTCCCCCGAGACTCCCGCGCTCTCTTTTCTCCTTTTTGTGCGTATTAGGAATACTTGCATTAACTCTATCAAAACCAAAACCTAGGTTTTCATCTTAAAAAATACAAAATATTTTTTTTTACTTCTACCAAAATATAGATTTTCACCCCCAAAAAATAAAAACAACTTTTATTGTTTCCATTAAAATTTAGGTTAGGTCTTGGGGTAGATTCACCTTCAACTCAAAACCATTAAAGAAAAAAATTAGACTGAACTGGCCAGTTTAATCGGAACCGACACCTGCTCTGGTCTAGGCATAAATACAGATTGGGGGCTCAGAAACGGTGTGAACCGGTCGAACCGATTAAAAATCGATACAAAATCAGATTGAACCGGTCTGAACAAGTTTTTTTTTTAATTTTTTTAATATTTTTAAAAATAAAATAATATTATTTTTAGTATTAAGTAGCATTAGTTTTAGTATAAATTTTTTCTTTCTATATTACAATATGTTATAAGTATTATTATGATACATAATTAATAATAATAATAAAATTATTTAGCAAATAATATGAAAATAGACTATCAATTGACTATTTTGAATTTAAAATATAATTATAAATAAATATTAATTTATTTATATTTTAATATTAAATTGTAAAACTTATTAATAATATTTTTAATTTTTTATATATTATTAAATTTATTTTTTATCCTAGAATAAATATTAATTATATGATTATAGATAAATATCTTTTATATTTTTTATCTATATTATTAAAAATATATTAATTTATTCACAAACAGTTTGATCCCAATTTAACACTGTTCCAACTACTGAATCTTAAAACGTTTTTTACCTTACCCGATTTAATTTAATGAATGATCCCATTTTTAATA
This sequence comes from Adenanthera pavonina, assembly GCA_026686845.1. NCBI lineage: Eukaryota > Viridiplantae > Streptophyta > Magnoliopsida > Fabales > Fabaceae > Adenanthera > Adenanthera pavonina. Next base: position 5,733,951 of record JAIVEN010000003.1, read on the forward strand.
CCAGTAAAAAAAAAACACATCTATACCTTATCTCTTCTCTCTCTTCTCCAACATATATATTTTTCCACTGAGAAATGAGTAATTTGAGGAGGAGGGTATTTCTCTGCAGCAGATTAGATTGGACGTTTCCAACTTTTCCAAAACAAAAAAAGGGACACTGCCTAGTGCCTGCAGTATGAGTTACATGCATACATACATATAGTACTCGATTAATTAGTCCATCGGCTATCCCCCTTCCCTTCATTTGTCATTCAGCTTCACTATTCTTCGCCTCTTCCCCATGCTTCCTCCCTCTCCTTTTCCCCCATCTCCTTCTCCTCTGGCCTCCTCCTTTTTCATACAGCTTCGTATTTCTTCCTCCAACTCCGATACACACTACACTACTCCATCGGCTTTGCCTTTATTCATCACATTAATAATATTCCCACCCCTTCTTCCCTTCAGTTCCATTCCATTAGTCTATAAGAATGATAGTGTGTGTGTGGAGGATAACAGGAACGTGGTGTCTGGGGGAGACCATGCATACACTTGCTTAGCTAAACGTATTTTTCAATATTTCTCAACGGACAGATGCTTAAGTAGTAATTCGAGTGATTAGTTTCATTTATTGGTCAGATATATAGCTCAAGACGTGATTTTATGATCCATGATTTTCATTGGAGTCTTAACCCTAAAGTCACGGTCACTAATTTTTTTCGACCAGTAAAATTAATGACGCAGATTAATTAATTACTTACTAATTCAAAGTGAAACTGCATATTAATCGCGATCCCTTCACCCTCACTTCAGTTTTTGAGTCATGTTACAGTCTAGCTGTCTATTATTGGGCTGTTTCTTTTCTCAATCACATCACCATCAAAATCACCATCATATGAATGAGCTGTTCCTGTCACATCACTCCCAAAGTTGCTCATGAAAATTTTTTCTTTAATAAAAGCACCGTAGGTAGATATAATATAGATTCAAGATTTTTCACTCTCCCCAAATGCATTGGTAGGTAGTGGATTATATCCTCCCATTTTCTTCCAGTGTGAATTCGTGGGAAAAAAAATCAAGTGAGGACCAATAATATTTTCCCATTAGAATCTCATTTAAAAATTCCCACTGAACTAAATTTTCAATTAAGAAAAACTAAATTTTTAATTCAGAATTCTGATTTGGAAATAATTTTTATCTAAAATCCTCAGTTATCTTTCTCCTGATTGATTCATTTGATTATTCTTGCTCAATTTAAATTTTCAAGTTTCTTTAAGATAAAAATGATTTTGTTAATGTAAAGCATAACAGTTTTTACTGGCCAAATAAATTGATATATTAAATTTTCACAAGCTTCTGTTTTATTATAAAAAATACAAAATAATTATTAAAATTAGAAGTTTTATTTATAAAATGATAATAACCACAATGATTTAGTAGCTGCTGACAAAAGATTGGCAAATACCCCTTAATTAGACTAAGATGGCGTGTGTATGTGGGCTCATGCCAAAAAAATAATAAATATATATGACCCATTCAAACTTAATTATTAGCTTAGTTATATAAGTTTTAATTGTGTTTACACTATATATATATTGCCTTCAATTTTTGTAAATGATTTTTTTGGGGTGAAATGTAAATAATTTCTTAAAACATTTCCAGTTACACATTCATAAAAACAACAAATATAACTGCAATTAACTGTTAGTTGTACCAAAGCCAAAACGAAAATAGAAACCTGTGAGCTTTGCAGTTTGCATTTTAAATAACACAAATTTTAAGCGAGTATCCACATAAGAATCAAAATTAGGTAAAAGTCACATTCTTATAATCTTTTATCCTCTACAAATATGGAATGGCATACTGGTGACTTAAACTCCAGTAAAAATGCAATTAACGGTACCACTTAAATTATCAGCTTTAGTTCTAAAGAAAAAATAATCAACATTAAGCCAAGGGTAAGATGAATTTGGACAGGTCACAGGTACAATCAAAAGACGATAGCGACGAGGCATATGAGAACACTTGATCCTCTTTCTCCAGTGATATTAGACTTAGGCTATGTTTGGTTACACGTTGGGAGCTACGTTTTCAAACCCAAAAACAGTTAATGAAATTTCCATCCTATTTGGCTATTCTTGCAACCACGTTGGCAAACCATGTTAAGGCGCAAAACTCATTTTTTCTCAAAGTGACTATAGACCTGCTTCTCCGTTTTAAGTTACTATTCTTATCTATATTTATTTTAAAATAAGATAAAAATAAATAAATAAAAATGAAAAATTTAAAAAGATAATTTTTTTATAAAATTTCTTTTATCTAATGACTAAAATATTTTTTCAAAATTTTATTCTCCATGGACTACAACCTGTAAGAAAATGTTACATCAGATATATTATATTCTCAATTAAATAAATGCAGATTAAATTTTAGTTCAAGTAAATTAAATTAATCATGTGATAGAGTTTAAGCTCAATTTAAAGAACAATTATGAATTTTGTCAAAATCAATTTTTAAATAGATTATCCAAATATAAACACGTTAGTCCAAAACTAATTTTTATTATAACTACGTTGTAAAACCAATTCTACTAAAACTCATTTTTACCTAACTGAAAATCAAACGGACCCTTACATGAAATTACACGGATGTGGAAATACACCTTTATAGGGAGAATTGTAAAAGAAATACAAAAAAATCAAAATATTTGAGAAATGAGGCTAAAGTTTACCCCATTTTCAAAACAGGTTAAAATTTATCAAAGTGAACATAGAAAAATTTTAAATTAAAATAGAGCGTTTTGGTATCAAGTGAGAATAGAAACACATTTTTTCTTGATTTGGAAATTTTCTAAATTTGCTTTGAAAAATTTTAACATGTCTTAAAAATAGGTTGAGCTTTAGTTCAATTTCCAAAATGTTTCTTTATTTTGGTATTTATTCCCAATTCTCCCTTTTTATTATCTTTTGATATTTCAAACATTATAATATCTAATATTATTATTATAACTATATTACAGTATTTGATATAATAATTAAAAATTAATTGATATTTTAAAATATAGTTTATCATCGCTTAATCAATTAGCTTCTGTGTACTTTAATTATCTTTGGTTGGTAATAGATCTATAGTCCCTCTAACTAAGAATTTCTTTCCGATATTAAATATAGGGTCTTTTATTTTGATTATAAATATAAGACTATTTTTTAAAATATGAGATAATATTTATTATACATTTAAAAAAATATCCTTATTTAATTCATCAACCAGAGAGAGAAAGAAATTAAATAAGTATAATTTTAGAAAAAATATCTTGCTTTAAAAAAAATAAGATAGTTAGCTAACTTTAATTCCTATAATTAATTCACATAATTTAGTTAAAAGAATATTACATTAAGCACTCAAACGAATAAATACTTTTTTACTCAAAAGATAATTAATTAGGACATTTTGTTCAGGCTTTGCTATATTGTGCTTGAGCATCAATTATACTCCTTCCATCCATCCAATATTACAAGACAACATAAGAAATTTTTCTTATCTCATAATATAAATTAACATATAGTGCTTTATTATTTTTATCTCTTATTTATTGTAATATTATTATTGTAACTTGTGTTATAATTAATTAAAATAGTGGAATTAATGTGGTTAAAATTGAATTTTTTTTTTTAAAGTTTAACAATGTAATAAATATCTTAATATTTGTGAAACTTTTCCCATTATCTTGTAATTGGGATGAAAGGAGTATAATTGATCAACATTTCTATTCAGTCTGACCGTCTGATGGAGCAAAACAAACTTTTTTTTTGGGTAAAGCCAAAGCAACTTTACACACAGTGTGAACAGTTAATTAGTTAACAGGAGTGATTTATGATTTCTTGATCTATTGATTAAGATAATGAAGATGTAGATTGTATGGTAGGAAATAAAGTACCCGTCTTTGTGCCTGCCATTATCAAGTAAGGCAAATTCTAACCAAGATGGTGAAATAATTCTGAGAATAGATGCTAAGCAGAAGACAGTTCTTGGAGGGCCCATGTCTGCCATTAAATCATATCATATATGTTTAGCAGCCACCTTTCCCAATTTAATTAGTCATAATATTCAACAACTAACTTTGTTGCGTAAGGAAGACAAGGCCAATCAAGAGTTATTTAGATAATTGCATATATAATAATATTATTACTATGTGATTGATTATCCTTAACTACTTGTTAAGCAAACTAAGCCAACTTTAGAGTAAGAATCCGAGGGTATAATTTATCATTCATCTCGCTAAACATAATAAATAGCATATGCGACTACGTACGTGGAACAATATCATCCACGACTACGAATTTAATAATATTTCCATTAGTTCAACTAATTAATTAATAGGATCAACCCTCCAGCTCCTAGATCCTTAATAGCTATATATCCTCGTAAAAGAGAGAAAAAAGAAAATATACCACTTGCTTTATTAGGCAAAATATACATATTCGGGTTTGCTGGCAAACAAATGAACGAAAAGATGATTAAGCGAACCAAACATCTGAATTTTGTCAATAAAGGTTCATTTTCAATTACCGTGTAACAGTAGCTAAAGTTGGAATTAATTAAGTAGAGTACAGTAATTAGCACTATATATTTGACTTAATGTAAGGAAAAGATTGAAGATTGTCTAATTAGAGAGATTTATATATAGATTGATTTGACGGAAAAAGACAGCAAATTCGCGTAAAGGAAAAGTATATAATTCAGCAAAAGAACAGTGACCATGTTTTGGCCCTGTCATTTGCATAAACCTTTTACGCTTCTTGGCGCATGAATGATTAGTTACATTTCAATTAAAGCCCATTGAATTCTAACCGAAACAGATTTCGAATACATTTCAATTAAATGAACTGAAAAAGAAAATGATATAAAAAAATAATTAATTAATCAATTAAGAGAATACTCCACTCTTTTTAATTAGATAACTATGAAACAATGTCACCAGAAGTGTATCTATACACTAAATGCTGTGTATAATATAAGCAAAGAATTCTTCATCATTGAAAGTAAATAATGTCATCTCATCAATTGGGTCAAAGCAATATCACATAGGCATGAAGCCGGGACGACTTTTATTTAATAATTGATGCATGCATCTGAGCAAATTATTTCTACACAATAGTTTATTATTTTACATGCAAGTGATGGCCAGGAGGATTCTGCCCTTTTCATAACCTTCTAAATTATATCCTATATCTCTTTTTGTTAAAAGGCTTTTGCAAATTATATAATAATATCTCAAAAGTATTAAGTGCGTTGCCTTTGTCTATATATATTTAAAGTTTGTTAGACGCCCATGGCCCTTTAATCCCTTAGATTATGGATAATTAAGCATGATGATTTTTTTTCTTTATTTAAACATGGGAAAAGTTGAAACCATAAAGGGGTAATTTGAAAAGAATCTCATTTCCTTTTTGCTGTTTGAGTGAACTTCGTCATAATGGGAGCAGCTATGCTCATTTCCGCACTCATGCCAAGGGAATCACAATTCATTTTTGTTTATTTTCTTCAAGATCACATCTGATTGACGCATAAACTCTTTTCTTTTCTTTTTTTTCTTTTTTTCTTTTAAGTATAAGCATTAATTATTAAACCGATTTAATAATTACAGAATTCCGGTATTTAATCTCCCCGCATGTTCGCCACATGTCATAATGAAGATTAAAATATCTAAGATGTGGCTTCTGAGTTCGGACCCAAAGCTCGTCAAAATATGTCTGCCTACAAGCCTAATAATACTTGCAGAAATTATAGCCTGTTTTGGTACAGCCAATCATTTCGAATTGAAATTATGCGACTCATTTCCTCGTTAATTACATAAGTAGTACATTCTCTCACCGTCCCCAATTATTACAAACAAATAAATACCTCTTTAGTCTAGAAAAAACAGTTCTAATTGCTATACTGATTTGCTGCAATACAATTTTAATTTTTTTAAAAATTATTTATATTAAAATTTTGAAATGAGAATATTAATTATTGATAATTATTAATATAATTTTAATTACTCAAAAGTATAAAAAATAATATTAATTACTTCATAAATTTTATTTATATTTTTTATATTTTAAAATAAATAAAAAATTTAAAAATTTTCTTATAATTTAGAATAGAAAAAATATATAGTCTTGGAGATTACACATGTTACTTTAGTTTTTTTTTTGTTTTTTTACCATAGACTAAACTCGAAGGGACAGCTTAACGAAATCACCGAGAAAAAAAATCTAACGATACATATTATTTTCATGTAAAATTGAATTGAATTGATAGTTTGTTATCAGACATATTTATGAATCAAGATACACAAAATGAGTTTTTTTTTATTCAGCATAAAAAATACCTCCTAACTCATAGTCGGATATTAATCTATTTGAAGCATAGAAATTATTAAAATATACTTTATTTTTTTCAATAAGACTTCTTTACACAAAATAAAGAAACGAATCAAAGATAATATATTTGTGAGACACAATTATTTATCAACCTTGTCAAGACCTTATTAGTAAAATATATAAAAGAGATTATATAGTGGATAAAAATATATTCATAATAAATAATTTAAATTTGAATCAAATTAAAATCTCAAACAAATTTCGACATTAATGAAAAGGTGTGATTGTTGGTAAAAAGAAAATATTATGACTTATACCATGTGGTATGATTTTGTCTAGTTTCACAAGCTCATTCTATTCAAAAAAAAAAAGAAGAAATATGTGTGTGCATGGAAAAAACTGGAGTGAGAATAAGCCTTGTATGTTCAGAGGCCCTCACTAAAAGTTAAAGTCAATCAAATCCCACATCGCAGTGAGTGTGTATAGGTTAGGAGGTAAAGTTTTGGATTGCCACTCATATTTAAAGGCTTTATCTATTGTTGTAAGTTCATTTGACCAAAAGCAAAAAATAAGACATAATTACTAATGAAAATTGGGGGAATTGAGAAAAATATGACTCATACTAGGTAGAGATGTAGATTCAAATTTCATTTATAAATATCTCAATATGGTGAAAGCTTTGTCAAATGAATCCCTCGAATTGATAGAAGTCCGTGTCATATGTGAAGGCATGGACAGATTTTTTTTTCTTTCTTTTATAGCGTCTGTAATTTTGAGAAGTTCTTTAATAAACAGTTAATGGACGTATAAAAAAAATTATATTCATATTTTAACCAGTATATGATCAGTGCACGTATTACAAGTCAATGTCCATAAAAATATATCAAAATGAGATATAAAATTTATAATAAATAATATCATTTATAAAATATTAATAACATTATTTTTTAAAATTCATATAATATATTACACTCATCAATATATCAATATATTGTATTCATCAAAATTATTTATAATTTATAAAAAATATTTATTTTATTTCACTGATTTAATGAGTAGAAAAGTCAAAAAAAGTAATGCATGATAAGTAGAAAATGGGGTCGGCAAAAAAAAAAAGATAAGTATAAAATGAGTTAAAAAAGAAGTGCCCCGACACAGAGGAAGTAGGAAAGTGAGTTAAAAAAGAAGCAAAAGGGTCCGTACATTCAAACGTGGCTGAAACTTGAAACTGGGGAGGAGACAGGTCACAGGTAAGAGGAGCAACGACTGGGAGAGACATGAATATTGAATAGTATACTACTCTCAGTCTCTCACTCAGCTCTCAGTTCTTTTTTTTTTTTTAAAAGAAAAAATTCTTCTGAATATTCAATTGTTTTTTTGGGTTAACCTTCTGAATATTCAGTTTAAATAATAAATTTTCTTCTGTTATGATGATTGACGCGAGAGATGGAAAACTGCGTCTTTTTATGCATACATTAGTACATATCTGAGACTGAGATATGGCATGGGGTGTACAGTTAGAGTCCAGTCTTCAAACTCCACTTCACTTTGAGTCTTCTCTCTGTCTGTTTCTCTCTGCATTTTTTTACCGTCTCAGTCGTGGCCCTCCCTCTGCCCCCTCTGACCATTCATGGGACCCACCCACGGTGTCGTTTCAAGGAGGGCGCGCGATAACAGCGCGCGAGCTGTTTCCCAATGCACTGTGACTGTCCTCCATCACCATTCTCTCCTCTTAAAATAAACCCCTTCCTTCATTTTTCTTCCCCAATAATACTACTACAGTATCAGTACTGTAACATAAAACTTTTTCTTTTCTTTTAATTAATTAATTGTTGCTCGGGACTACTTTTCATAACCACGTAACATGCATTTATTTAATGTTGAAAGCTTCTTTCCCTAGCACCGTTGCTGAATTACACTCCGCCGACACATGGATGTCCAAAGGTGGAGATACACCGACTTCCTTAAGCCCTCCATCTTAGGTATTTGCTAATTAGATGGTGACCATTAATCCCAGTTTTAGAAAAACCAACTCCTACGCCAATTAGCTTATGTAAAAACTCATAGTATAAAACTAAATAGTTGTATTATAGGTGGTGGGAACTCTAATATTCTCAACAGGGTACACAAATGGATGGAGTATAGAGTGAGAGTGGGGGAGGGGACATCCTATCAAACTTTAAGCCGTGTGTGAGTGGCGGTGTATGTGAATGAATAGGTGGAAGAAGTCGGAGTAGTAGGGCAGATGCATGGTGAGAGGAGGCCCGGCAAGAATCACTATGTGCCCATGTGAGAAGTGGGCTCCTTCCAAGAACCTCCGGGTATAGTGATGAGACTCCCTGTGGGCCCATCCTTGTGTCTTCCCTCAATATCATTCTTCACTATCACCATCAAAATAATATTATATACACAATTTAGAAACATGTAGTCATGGATGGAGTCGAAGAAACAGCAGGAGGAGTAGATGGTGGGAGTCTGTCAAGTTGATGTGAGTGCCGTGTGTGCCTGTCTCTTCTGGGCCATCCCACTTCGATTTGACGGCTACTTAATGGGCTTCACACAAACACCATTTTAGTTTCTATTTTCAGATCTCTAGTTTCTTCAAATTAGTCTTCGGATCCAAGCGCCTCCGTGTAAGAAACTGATACACACCATCACAGTTTTGATTCGATAAGGAGACGTGTGTATGTATCTTCTTTATCTCTTAAAAACTATACTACAATTATTACAATAGAAACTTGCGCAAATAATTGAGATACGGCCTATGAGATTGAGGTGGATGTGGGTTTCACGGTGTGCATGTTGTCATCTTCATCCTCGACATCGCCCTGATAGGGTGCAACCAACCATATGATATGAAAGCTTCAAGTTCCGTAATCATGGTGACCTAACAGATTCTACTTCGTCTGATCTCTCTCATTCTGCGTTTGTTATTTCTCCATTGATATTTGTTGGAATTCACACTGGTCAAAAAAATTAAAAAATCAATCAAGTGCTTGTTGACTGAAGAGATTTGTTCCCATTTTTTGTGTTTTGGTGTAAAGAGATTTGTTCCCTTAATTTGTCTACTACTTCTTTTGGGCTATTTTGTGACACATGAAATGGGCTTTTTTTGCTGAATTAGGGCTTGCTTGCCTATATAAACAAGTGAAATACCAAGTGATAAATCAACATTCCCATTAGACATGCATACATAGGTCTATGCTATATGGAAGTGTTTTTTGCTGCAGAATGAAACGTGTACTAAAGAAACCAGATATATAAAAGTCCCATTTCTCATATTAATGTTCTTGTCTACGTCGATAATTGTGTAATAAATTTCGACATCATTTTAAGTCGTTTATTTTTTTGGAAGAGTATTGATGATGTCTACATTATAGTAGTTAATATGTAGTTTTCTTAAATTAATATCAACAATCTCAGAGAACGGGAAAAGAATAAAGAAAATCCTAATCCTCTTAGAAGTTGTAAGTTATTTCTGAAAATAAAATGAAATAACTAAAAATCATAAAAGATTTTCTGACAATGAGTTTTGCAATCACAACCAGATAGAACGTATGTTATTTCATTATCAGAATAGTGCATCCAAGCAAACACACAACATTATATCACAATCTTGTGTACTTCAACAACAATAGAAAGACTTTCCTTGTATAGAACCATGAACACACAACAGAACAACAAAGAAATACTTGTAATTAGGCGTAGCAGGATGCTTATAAATCGATGGTACGACCAGGGGAGAATCGCCCTTGTCAACAACAATTGTCTTGGAAATCTTCTTTGAGGGGGTGACAACTTCCACGTTGTATGTTCCATGGAAGCCTCTGAAACCAAACTGCCCCTGCTCATCAACATGTCCATGACTGTGAGACAGCCACTCTTGCTTCAGAGCAAGGAATCTTTTCCCAGCTTCATTGATCTCACCTTCTGCATTCACCAAGTGCGAGTTGTTCCTGCTCATAAACAGTTCCCAGAATCCCCACAGCATTATACCATCTACAGAAGGGTGAGCCAAAGCTTCCCTCATCATCACTTCCAGATCATCTGCTCTCACAAATTCATTAGTGGAAGACACATCAAGCTCTGTAAACCAGATTGGTAGACCCAGAATACCCAGTTTATCCAGGGCAGAACAAACAATAGGTCCCACCGGACTGTCTATGTGACCCTGAATACCGATTCCCCCAACAGGTGCACCTTGCTTTTGCAGATCAATAACATGCTGAATGTATTTTTCTGGACATGATCTGGTGTCACAACCATCTTCAACATGATAATCATTTACAAACAGGGTAGCAGATGGATCTAGTTGATGTGCAGTCTTGAACATGTTTGCCCGGATGTCTTTACCAAGTCTATCTTGATAAAATGAACCGTGCATCATTTCGTTATTCACATCATAGTGAACGAACCTGCCCTTATAGCGAGTAAGAAGACCTGTTAAGCGATTTTGGACAGCTTTCATCAAATCATCTTTACTTAGTGATTTAATCCATTGTTGAACTGTGCCATCCACTTCCCAGAAGATACAATGTCCACGAGATTTTATCTTGTACTTCTGACACAAGGCCAACATATCATCAGCGTCCTTATAGTTGAAATTTCCTTGTTGTGGCTCTGTCCAATACCACTTCAACTCATTTCCAAACACAGCCCAATTAAAATGCTTGACAAAAAAGTCAACAAAATCTTCATTGTCAATATTTGTTCTGTTGATACATGATCCAACAGGAAAATCGTTCTGTAATTGTCTTACTTTCACCAAGGTAAGGTTGCTGCCTGAGTTTGGTCCTGAGAATTTTAGGATTACATCACGCTTACGGATCTGCGGGGCATCAAATGAGCAGTGATTGAAATGACAATTGAAGAAATTTGTAAGTTGATGCAATGTTTAGCTCATCCAATTACTGAAGAAAAGAATAACAAAATGATTAGGCATTAGAGTATGAAACGTGTACTTCTCTTCTGATTAGCATTGCCTACAAAGAATCTCGCTTTTCAGTATCTTATTCAAATTATAAAGAAAGGGCGTTGCAAGAAATGTGTCAGATGGCAGATCTTATGATGCTTTCGGTATTGCATACAATTTTCTAGACAGGATAGCAGAGTACGCTCAATCTTTTTTCAGGAACACACTAATGAATCAAAATCATTGGTCATGACTCATGACCCCAAGTAAAACAGACCCCAACTCTGGAGGCATTAATCTGCATATCCCTTTTTCTTCTCCAGTTCTGCCTTTTTATTTATTTTCCTCTCTTAGGGGTTGAGATATGGGGAATTACCCATATGTTACTTATTCAAACCAGTTTAAACAAATACATATTAAGAATTTCTGTCTCTGAAGACGTGTTTTAATAAAAACTAATTATGATGAAGATCAAATTTAGACTTTACCTTGTCTGTCTGCTTCTTTAAATATTTGAACCTTGTTTGTCTATCAACTGGAAAGATCTGAAGTCCAGCAACCATTAAGTCTACGCCAGAAACAGGACCTTGGATATAAACCATAACCTTTGATGGTTGCTTCTCAATTCTGAAGGACCCACCGATTTCATACCATCTGTCATCAGTAACCTCAACTTGTCCACCGTTCACCCACTGGTTGTCAACACCAAGTGCAACATTAACATTCTGTGGGCCAGTTGATCCTGAACCAACGCGAACCCAAGCAGATACTTGGTAAGTCAAGAAGAGTTTTAATTTTTCAGTGATAATCTGAGCAGGACCCATCCATGTCTGTGTGCGATTGGTCACAAGGATGTAGTGTCCACTTAGGGGTTCATGAAGACCCAGGGAGTCTCTTGCCATCGGAGGAATAATGTGAGGAGAACCAGTTCCAACACTTAAAGTACAATTGCCAAGGGGAAACCATCCGTTGGTACCATCAGCCAGATTGCTGTTCTCAATCACATTAACCCCAAAAGCAGCATTCTGTAAAATAAAACCAATCTTGAGCAGCTTGAAATACATAGATTTGGCCTTACATTTATGGTATCTTATGCCAATATTTATACTCTGTAAAAAGAATTTATGAAACAAAATTCCAAGAATTGCAAGCATATATTATTAGGGAAGCAGTTTTGTAAGTCTAACCTTAAAATCTGGCGGTGTTGAAGGAGGTGCTTTAGCTGCATGCTTTAAAACCAAAGTATTGACAAGAATGTCAGTGCCTGGAGGGGGACCTTCCAGATAAACTACCACCTTTGATGGGGAACCATTCAAAAGGAACTTGCCCTGCATTTGAACCCAATCTTTATCTGTTGCCTGCACACTTTAGAATATAATATCTTTGTTCAGCAATTAAGAAATGTCACCGGAGCTTTCTAATATCAATTATCAATCACGCATGAACTTCATAATCCTTTTTTTGTTTTCTACGTGAAGAACTAAGACATACTGCACCAAGTTTCTTTTTCCAGTTTACCAACAACGTCATATCTCTAAGAGTATGTAAAACACAGCAATGCCTACTTTTGAAAATCATAAAGGGAAAAGAGACTCACTTGGCAATGCCTATATACTGCTCTCGAAGATCTGGTGTTTGGACCCACAAAGTAGCCCGTACATCAGCAGAAGTGACATTGTTCCCATATATCCGAACTAAAGCAGTGGCCTCATAGGCAAGCTTACGCTGTACTTTTCCAGTGATCTCTTGCTGAATTCCATTCCAGCTTTGTGTGCGTTCTGTTGCAGATGCAAAATACTTCCCTATCTGAGGAAGAATTTTACCGTCTGCCATTGAGTTATGCAAAGCAATCTTGCAGCCTCTTCCAGACCAATTATTCAGGCCATCATCAAATGTTGGGTTTACTATAATGTTGTCGCCTCCAGCAGAATCACATTCAGTGCATGTAGACTTCTAAAATAGATATGAATGTGTCTTATATAAGTGTGTTATAAATATAAAGATTTTAAAGTAAGACACTTTAAAGTATAGCTATCAGACTTTACTAAAAATATTCAGACTAGAAATGCAGAAGTCAGTGTTTAAAGTGCATAATTACATGATACTCATTTAGACTGGAACAGGTGATCTCTACTGATTGTACGAGCAGATCAACTCCAGGAACAGGTCCTTCTAGATAAAAAATAACCCGCTCAGGTATAGTTGGCAAGGAAAATGTCCCTTCTAGCTTTGCCCAACTGGCCTCTGTTGCAGAAGTCCTGAAAAGAGTAAATAGTCTTAAAATATTTTCAATCTCTTTGGAGCAAATGATATGGTACAAAGAAATTATAAAATTCTTTACCTCCCAATGAACAAGTAACTAGTAGCTGAATCTCGATATTGTAGTTTTAGAGTAGCTTGAACATCAGCAGACCCCTGAGGAAGCCCAGATACTCCAACACAAGCTGAAACCTTGTAAGTGGAACCAGTGGAAATTCTTCCTGTGATATCTTGTTCAAGACCTTGCCAGCATTCCTTACGGTCAGTGACAACAGCATAATTACTATCCGACTCCACTAACATTCTTCCTTGAGAACCTGATTTAGCTGAAATTACATAGCCACGGCAGCTATTGGGATGCCATGACTCCAGCCCTCCAGAGAAGTCATGGTTTAATAGGATATTACTAGACTTCCTCTCACTTGATCTAGAGGCATTTCCTTTCATGATCTATCAAATAATGCAACATCAGAAAACCATTAGAACTAAACACCAAGGAACATATTCATGTCTGATTGATACAGCTTCAGAGACATATTCCAAATGTGTACTTAACATACTGGGCAGAATTCCCTTTACCATCTGCTATAGAGTGAAGAAGCAGAAGGAAATGAAGGAAGTCATCAAGTAAGACTGATTAGTGAACAACAAATTGTATCAGCTGACTAAATTTTACTTTTTCTGAAGACACACTGCAAGAATCCCCTTGAACTTTATTTTGACATGCTACTTCTACTGCCTATATTTCAGCATTTGTCACTGTCAACACGTTTGCCTGTGACCAATTATACACAGCACAATTTATGCATAGGCTTCTATCTAACGCAGTGAGACTAAAAAAAAAAATAGTAGCCATAACGTTAGATAGTGTTAGAGCAAAAATTTAAGATAAGCAATGCGATATGATCTCAGATTCCATCCATTGTGAGACCACTAACTCGTGCATCATATGTTGCCAATGTCCATGAGAATATAAGTTATGAACAACGGGGCAGAGTCATTGTGGTTAATCCAGGGCTCTTTTTAAATGAATGAACGAGAAACCTCTGAAATTTCATATAATAACGTGTGATAAAAAGCCCATACCTTTGAGTCGCTTCCAGGATTGTTCTTTTGCGAGTTTTCCATAGCTTCACCGGTCCTCTAAGCCAATATAACAATCAACGAGAAGAGCTTCAGTGAAGGAAAAAAAAAAAAACCAAATGGCCGGCCAATCAATCCAAGAGAGTAATATGACCCACTTGGAGAATACAAAAGGTTGAGTCAGTTCATAGAGAATGAAAGGGGAAAAAACCAGGAAAGTACCTGAGGATGACTGTTATTGAGGTGACAATGGGATTTCGAGACTCTGCTTGTGAAGAAGCAGGCATAGAAACTTTTCATTTTATACACACATCGCTCAGCAAAATTGCAAGTGAAGGCTACGGAAAAGTGCCGGGCCAACAAACCAACCAATCAGAGAAACCCCTGCTGGAAAAGCCGTTTGCTTTCAATCCCACCTGTGCTATGTGTGATTTTTCGAAGACGGGAGGATCAAATGAATTTTATAACCAATTAAACACTTTTAAAATTCCAAGAAAAATATTTGTCTTTCTGCTTTACGTTCTCATAGTGCTCCAGCCTTTCTATAATATTTTGCTTTGTCTTGCAGATTAGTAATGCTTGAATTGGAATGGAAGCCTGAGGCTCAAAGACCGAGATGTTTAGGATCCTTAATCTTAAAATAATCACAAAACCTGACTTCAATTTCAAGATAAATGAAGATTGATTTTTCCGGAGTTAGGTGAACAAGGCTTTTCTATACGTATATAGGAAAACTAGATCTCCCTACATATAAAATACGAAGTCGAATTGCAGACATCTGATGGAGCCCTGAAACTAAAGGACTGTCACCCATCCAATCTCTTCAGCTTCCAAAATTCAGATATATCGACACTAAATCATCGTCGTTATATCTTTGCCAATACCAAACTTGAGAGTGGCCAAATATTTTGCCAACTGGAAATTGCTAAATAATGCAATTGAAGTCAATCAAGTGTGAATTTAAAATATAAATTCAGCATATAAAGTGAGGCTTAATCAAATATGCTATTGTACACCCAACGGGGCTTCCTAAGACTTGCGGTGATCAACCATATTTATTCGCTAATGAGTATCTTGAATGCGGTGATCAACCATATTTATTCGCTAATGAGTATCTTGAATGATCATGGCTCACGCAAACTTAAAAGTCCCTTGTCATTCTACAGGACAAGCTGATCCGGAGAGGGGAAGACGGGAAGAGAAAGGTTCTAATTAAGGAAGGCCACTTATGCGTGCAGAAACAACCCACGGTAGATCAAAATCGAGTATTTCTACGGTTACAGAAAGGCATGCATAGATATATACATGTAGGTTGAAGCAGATAAGAATCTCTCTATACGTCGAATTGAACAAAGAATTTCACGGTGGGGCGAGAGTGAAGTATGTGCAAAGTAAAGAGCGAATCTGACCTAATTCTACAAGAATAACTATTCCTGTCTTTAGGTCAGCATAAAACTGTTCCATTTCAAGGTTGCTTCCCGCGTTACAGACATCTGTAATTTGGAGGGCAAACACAGGACTCATTCTTTGTCAGGGACAATCCGACAGGACAACCATCTGATCCTTTCTCATTCTTCTTCCTCTTCTTGTAACAGTGAGATATTTTTACCAAATAAAAAAACCAGTGTTATTGAGGCCCAGGCCTAAGTCGACAAAAGAATTTAAATTGGGCTTTGCCATAGTTGGGTATTTCCTTCACTCATTAGGCTAATAGGCTTCTAAATATTTTGGCCCAAAAACAAGACACTGGAATTCGGCTTCTATTTATGATAGATGTGGAGAAAACGGAATATTTTATTTGATTAGGTTGCTCAAGATTTGTTTAGAATTAATTTACTACTCAATTAAAAAAACTGATGTAATATTTAAATAACTCAATAAAAGACTAAAGCTTACTAGAAATTTTTAAAAATAAATAATTAATTATCAATTGGTGTCTTTGTTAGCCGAGATCCCTCATAATTTTTATATGAAAATGCTATACGGAATAGGGAAATGGGGAAATGAGACTAAGGGCATGTTTGATAGTATTTTATAAAATTATTTTTGAGAATAAGTTTTGAAAATAAGAAAACAAAAAAAAAATGTTTGAATAGTTATTTTCAAAATCATAACTAATGAATGATAGATGAGTTATTCAAAATTTATAATTTTACCATTAATGAAATAAGTGTTTTTCACCATTTCTTTTGTTTTCCAGAATAAAACTACAAAACATCTTAAAAATGTTCTGAGTTTTCTGTTCTTTTATTTTTTTTATTTTTCAAAACAGTTTATAAAATAGATTTACCAATCAATTTTTTTTGTTTTTCTGTTTTCAAAAACAGAAAAACTGCATCAAACAAGCCCTAAGCATTCGGATATTTTTTCCTTTTCACAGTGTGTATATATATATATGTGTGTGTGTGTTAAAATGCAAAACACTTTAAAGATATTGTTAGTTTTCTGTTCTTTTTTTTTATTTTTCAAAACAGTTTATAAAAAACAGATTTACCAATCAAGTTTTTTATTTTTCTATTTTTGAATCAAGTTTTTTTGTTTTTCTGTTTTCAAAAATAGAAAAACTGTTTTTAAAAACTACATCAAACAAACCCTAAGCATTCGGATATTTTTTCCTTTTCACAGTGTGTATATATATATATATATGTTAAACTGCAAAATACCTTAAAGATATTATGAGTTTTCTGTTCTTTTATTTTTTTTATTTTTCAAAATAGTTTATAAAAAACAGATTTACTAATCAAGTTTTTTTATTTTTCTGTTTTTGAATCAATTTTTTTTATTTTTCTGTTTTCAAAAACAAAAAAACTGTTTTTAAAAACTGCACCAAACAAGTCCTGAGCATTCAAATATTTTTTCCTTTTCACTGTGTATGTATATATATATATATATATATGTTAAACTGCCTATTGAAATATGTAACATTGTAAATTATATTTTGGCAAGAATATGGTTCTCTCTCTCTCTCTCTCTGTGACGAACCACAAATAAATTATCAAGTATTGGCAAAGGTTTTTATTTTTTTTGTTTTTTTAATGGCCAGAGACAGAAGGAAGGGTTTGTAAAAGAATAACTACGTGACGACGAATCAAATATTATCACATGTGTTATAGCCTATCAATTTTTTTGGGCCAACTGAGGCCTATCTAATTAAAATCACTCAAAAAGAGAGCAGAACAATGATATAACAACGAGTTTACCAAAAACAAAATGATTTAACATCGAAAGAGAATGAGATGCAGAAATGGGCCTGCACATGGCTCATCTCTTCCTTGCCACTCAATACACTTCCAAGCTTCCTCTCCGACCTCACACTCTATCAAGCTCTCTACAATCAGATGGGGCATTATCACACCACCAGCGAAATTCCTCTTCCCACTCACATGCTTTCCTTTCCAACCAATCTGCGCAGAGAAGGTGATCTCTATCAACCGAGTTTAGGGAAATTTCCCATTTCCTATTGAAGCATTCTTGGAAAAGAAAAAGAGAATCCAAACTCTTTGGATTGATCTCATACCCCAAATAAACTACACATGAGCTTATGCATTACATGAATTTCAAAAAATGAGATGAAAAGAAAGGCGCAGCAGGTTAATTATTCTCTGGCAAGGAACACGAGGAGTAGGACATTGCTTTCCTTAGCATGCCATGCAAAAACCTATTGAAGATATAGAGATGGCTTTTTGGGTGCTAACCTCAAAAATATGCATTCGAGATGGATCCCGCCGAAAAGATCGAGGGTGACATTGGTGAGGTCACACGCAGATGAGTCACTAGATATTGCAATGAGGGGTGAATTGATGGTCACAACAAAACATTATTTGAATACCAAAAATTTAAAACATTGGATGAGGATATTTTCTATTTATATTAGATCAATCTATTTTTTTTTCTATTGAGAACCGATTTGAACCATTTTTAAAATATGTAACCTTTTTTGTTTTTATTTGAATCTAAACAAATTTAAAACTCTAGATGGGGATGGATTGAAAAAAATCTTGTATTAATCTTAACAAATTTTTGAAGTTTCCGTGAACATTATGATATTGATAGTCTTGAAATTACTAATAGAAATATTGATAGAATAAGTTAATGCTCCAATTGAAGTATTAAACTTTATAAAATATATATATATTTTTTCAAATGCATAAATTGGTTATAAAACATTTTTGGTAATTCTTGTATTAGTTTTTTCTGAGTTTTTTCAAAATTAAATTACTTAAATTTTATTTGAGATTAACGACAAGGTATATAAAAAACATTAGCCATATTATTATCTATTAAGAGTAAAATGTTAAAATTATTTTATTATAAAACTTTGATAATTAATTTTATTTCTCAAAAAGCTGAATATACATATACATACATACATATATATATATATATATGATAAGTTCACTAGACCCGGCAATTATCTCACCTTATGGTGTGTTTGGCAACACTTATTAAACCTTGGTTTGAGGTCAAAATCAAGGTTTGATAAGATTTGTGTGTGTTTGGGGGATTTTTCTATTTCTGTTTAAGAATTATTATTTACGTAGAACAACGGGGGGTTTTGAAGAAGCATAATAAATGTTGCTTTTTCTTTTTCCTTCTCTATTTCTATTTATATTTATTTTAAAGTCAAATAAAAATAGACTAATAAAAATGAGAAAAAATAAAAAATTTAGGAAAATAAAATTTCCATAAAATATTTTCTATTTATTGGCCAAAATGTCCCTTCAAAATTTTAATTTTTATAGATCATGACTTGTAAGAAAATGTTATATCAGATATATTATGTTCTTAATTAAATAAATACAAATTAAATTTTAGTCCAAGAAAATTAAATTAATCATAAAATAAAGTTTAAGCTCAATTTATATAAAAATTATGAGTTTTGTCAAAATCAATTTTCAAATAAATTATCCAAACATAAACACGTTAGTCAAAAACCAATTTTTATTATAACTAGGTTATGAAATCAATTCTATCGAAACTCATTCTTTACTAACTAAAAATCAAACGGATCCTTACGCTTTCAAATTGCTTAACACGGCCTCGAAGGGATACATAAAGTTTCTATGTCTTCTAATAATTCTACCATAGAACTATAATTCTATAAACGCATCAAAATAGAAATAAAAACATACAGGTTTACTGTAGACCTAAACCATATTTGGATTTAAGAAATTTGGACGGAATGGGAGATGAAAGAAAATTTTTCATCTTCTTTTTTTTTTTTCAAAATCAAATAAGGAAAGTAGAGCATTTTGCCTTTTCTCTCTAAAAAGGGAAAGACAAGTACTCATTGTCTTTATTTAGTTTTAAAAAAAATAACAGAAAATTTTTCATACTCTTTAAATCCCTCAAACCAAATAAATATCATGATGATAATAATTAAAACTTTGCATGGTTTTAAATTTCATTTGATCTTACTCCCTCCACTCCTTTTTTATTTGTTGCATTATAGAAGTTTTTTATAGTTCTAAGTATAAGTTATTGAGTTTATGGAATATTATTATTTTATTTTTAAAATTACCTTATTTAATTATGAGAAAAAGTAGATGTTTAAGTTATGGTATTTATTAGAAGTAAAGATATAAAAATTATATCAATTTTAAAACATTTTTAATGATCTAATAAACTTTTTTCCTAACTCTGATAAGATAGTATTTTAGTGAAATAGTTAAAAATCTTTATTAAAGACAAGAGGAAGTACTATGTGAGACACATGTAAAATTTGATTAAGTAATGCAAAAAACATTTTCATATACTCCTCAGTTAATATTATAAAATATTTTGTATTAATTATACGTATGTTAAGAAAATTATTTTTTATCTGAAATTAATGTAAAAAGTACTAATATTTTCTATTTTACCATTATTAAATATCTCATTCTATTATTATTATCATAGGATTATAAATGAAAAGTAAGGAAGAATTAAATACAGGAGTAAAATAGAAAAAAGTATTTAACACCTTATATTTTAGATAAAAAATTATTATATAAAATATATTATAATATAGATATGAGAGAGTACAGAGGAAATATGAGATGTAAATATTTAAGTTTTATCAACATTATTTGTGCAAAACAAAAAAAGAAAATTGTAATATATTATACTAGCTTACATCATTAATTGATATAGAATATATCCTTATAGCATAGAAGGACACTTAGCAAGTTTACAACATCAACAATATTAACATTATCCCATTAAGTGGGATCAGTTATATAGACACTAATGAACTCTATCAAACATTATCTCTTCAAATAAATCATTTTAATAGGGCTCTAAGCTATTTGATCAACTCCTCTTACTAGTTCATCTCATCTCATTTTCTGTATATGCGCAAACCACCTTAAACAATTTTTTACCATTTTCTCCTTGATAAATGCCACTTTAATTTTTTCTGGTATAAACCATTTAAAATGTTTAAATATTAAAATTTTGCTATATGAATTAAATTTAATTTTTTTAAAAATATTAATTTAATGTTATTAGTTTGAAATATGTTAGGTTTTAGTTAAATAAACTCGACATAGATTACAAAACTAATTTAGCTTATTAAGACTTCATTTTAGGCTTAAATTTAAGTTTTTTAAGAGTTTAGTATGATCTAGAACTTATTTAAATGTTTATTAAAAAGTAAAATAAAAAAAACTATCAATTTTAATTTAAAAAAATTTTAAACTTTAAATTTTTAATCAACAAATAAATAATCCATATATATTATTTAATGACTTATATGTTTAAGTGATATAATAAAAAAGTGGTGTAATTTTTACTTTTATAAATATCACCCACTTCCTTTTTAGAGTTTTTACTAATTAATTTTATTATTATTATCCACAAAAAAATGATAATAAAAAAAAATCAGAAAGAAAGTATAGGTTATCAATATGAGCTTCATCTATTTAATTAAATATGATAGGCTAAATTACACTTTATATAGGCTATCCTATAGACCGGGGCCCAATTCCACCCTTATTCGTGAGGACAAGTTTGGGAGGGGATTTTAACCTTTAGGTCCTTTACTCCTTCAGGAGATAATTTTAAACCATACTTGGACTTAACCTCGGTTTAACAAACCCACCTCACTTCTTCTCTCCCACGCTGCAGGTTATATTTCAGACACCTACCCACGACAATTTCACATCTAAAGATCCACTAAACACTTCCTCTAAAAACGATGATCGGAGAACTAGCTTGTTTGATCCCGAACCTTCAGATTTCTCATTCAAACTCGTCCGATAACTCAACCAGAGCACTGCCCATTGATGTTTTAACTATCAACTTCAATGGCAATGCCGGTGGTTGCGATTATCCTCCTTCCATGGATTACTCCACCGCTCTCTACCCTTTTCTGTCCAATGATCTCACTCCCACTGATTTGGATTCGCTCTGCGAAGATTTCGACGCTTCTTTTGATGCTTTCTCCAGCGATCATTTCCGCATCTTCGAGTTCAAGATCCGCAAATGCGCACGTGCCCGGTCACATGACTGGACGGAGTGTCCGTACGCCCACCCCGGCGAGAAGGCTCGTCGGAGAGACCCTCGGAAGTATCACTATTCCGGCACCGCATGCCCAGAGTTTCGCAAGGGGAATTGCCAGAAAGGTGACTTCTGCGAGTTTGCTCACGGAGTATTTGAATGCTGGCTTCACCCTTGTCGTTATAGGACCCAGTTCTGCAAGGACGGAACAAATTGTCGCCGTCGAGTGTGTTTCTTCGCTCACAATCCGGAGCAATTGCGTTTAGTCGCCAATGGGTCGGGCGAACCATCGGATGGCTCGCCGATTTGTCACGCCTCCTTCGTTTCATCGCCGACATCAGTTCTCCACTCGTCGCCGATCTCTTCGCTGTCTGAGTCCCCACCGACATCGCCGGGGAATCCCCGACCCGGCATGAGTGAAATAGGGGCCTCAATGCGTATTGTTCAAGGTGATAAGCCTCTTTCAACTCGCGTTCCTCAAATGCGTTGCGTGTTCGGTTCACCTCGTGGCGTTCATATGGGTTCAGTGGTTGGTTCGCCCCGGGTTTCGAATCTCCGACCCGGGTTTTCTAGCCTCCCTTCGACTCCAACTCGGACGATGACGAAATCTTGGCCTAGTCCACTGGATCTGTTGTTGGATCAAAGTCACGAAGAAGAACCTGCCATGGAGAGGGTCGAATCGGGAAGAGAACTCAGAGCCAAAATCTACGCTAAGCTCTGTAAGGAGAATTCATTCGGGCGAAGTAACACACGGCTTTCGGGAATGTTCTGACATGAAAATATATAAATTGGTTATCATAAAATTCTATGTATATAGTTGAGGAGGAAGTCAGGAAGAGACCTTTCTCTGTTTTGTGAACTTTTTTTTTTCATTGAACTTTAACATTATCTGCATGATTGATTTCTTGGGGGTTCCAAATATGTGGAACCATCTTATCGTGTATCTTTTGAATGTTCATATTTTGTGTCAGTGAAGAAATTTATTTTCTTGTCGACAAATAATTTTTAAAGCATGTGACATTGGCTGTCGGAAAAATGTCAGGAAAAACTCTGTTGCCTGTTGGATTAAATGTTGCTGGATTTATTTATTTATTTGGATTCAAGAGATGAAGAAGCTTATTTGTGACGATATATAGCATCCCCTCCTAACAAGTAATTAGAGTTGTCCTGTGCGGGTCAAAACGGGCGTGTCGAGATTACAAGTCCGAGGTGGATGGACGTCCCTTTGAAGCCTCACTTTCCGGGCTCATATACACCGAGCTATAATTTGGAGGCCGAGCTTAAGCGCAATGAGCCGAGTAATACATCGGTTATCGAACGATAAGGCCGAGTAATCGTATGGCCAAATGATCGTCCGACTGAACAACATCTCGGCCATATGGCCGACTATGGGTTTCTCCACGAAAACTGTATTGCCCCAAAAACAACTGGCTATGAGTAACAGTTATGGGATCATAACGGTTATGGAATCATAACTGTAGGATGAAAAATCAGGGATCATGCAAAAAGAGCGCGATACTCCATAACGATCATTTATGAAATATCCCGATAAATTAGGGATTACAGGGATAAGATGGTTTAACCTTAACGGTCAGGAGAAGGTCAATAAAAAGGAGAAAAGATAAGCATAAAGATACGATTGCACCGCACACGGTGAAGGGGAATAGTCTCTTGATCTTTTGACGGAACATTTTTGGCGCCCACCGTGGGGCCGAGAAAAATTATCCTACCACCACCTAGAATCATGGTGCGAACCAGGAGCAGTGCGGGTGCAGGAGAACGACGCTTCGAAGACAGGCCTTATTTGGAGGACCACCCTATCATTCGAGCAATGCGTGAGGAGATGGAGGTATTAAGAAAGAAGAACGCGGAGATGCGTGAAAGGAATAGGCAGTTGGAGCAGGAACGCTATCATGAAGGTACTTCTCCTCCTCGAGGAGGGGAACGGGGGAATACCAATAGGGATACTCAGCGGTCACATCAGGAGGGAAGTCGACGGGAGGAAACACACCATTCAGAGACAAACATTGACAATTTATGAGGGGATAAGCAGGTCGTCCGGAGACATCTATTCGTTGATGGCATCATGGAGACGCCATTGCCAAAAGGGTGGAAGGGCTTAAACCTAGAAAGATATGACGGTACTACTGATCCTGATGAGCATGTGGATGCATATGTCATGCAGGTGAATCTGTTCACAAATGAGGATGCAGTTTTGTGTAGGGTCTTCCTTATGTCCTTGAAAGGAGCAGCTCTGAGTTGGTATACCCGGCTCCCATCACGATCTATTGATTGCTTTGAAACCTTAGTCAATAAATTCAGCGCGCAGTACGCTACCAGCCGACCTCACCAGCTTACCTCGGCTGCGTTGGTAAACTTGCGACAGGAGAAGGATGAGTCCCTAAGGAGTTTCATGGAGCACTTCTCATCAGTCTCGGTAAAGATCCAGGATCTAAACCCTGAAGTAGTAATGCACACGATGCTGATGGCTCTCAAGCCGGGGCCGTTTGCCGACCACCTATGTCGAAAACCACCTTCCGATATGGATGAGCTTAGAAATCGTGCGGCCGGATATATACAAATGGAGGAGGTGTCGAAGTTTAGAAATAGAGTTAGGACTGATCTGGACAAGCGAACAGAATTAAACAACCGTGGAAGCTTAAGGCCGATGTTAGAGAAGGGGAGGTTTAAAAGAGAAGGTACTAGCCGGGGGCCGAAGTATGACTTCTACACTCCACTAAATACCAACTGAGCTCGAATTCTGGAAGAAGCTTGCAATACCGAATTGATACGGCTCCCAGCTCCCGGACACACCCCGGAGACGGTGGATCAATCAAAGCATTGCAGGTACCATCACAATTATGGTCACACCACGGAGGAGTGCTGGACATTACGGGACAAGATTGAGGAACTGATCCAGGCCGGGCATCTCGGCAACTTTGTACAGAGGGGTCACGGACGAGGCCGCGGTAGAGGTCAGAGCCGAGCTCAGGAAGAACCTCGGCAACCAAACAAGGAAAGAAGACAGCCAGACGACACTCGAAACAGGGAAGAAAACAGAAGAAGAGGGAATCTCAACAACCTCAGCTGTCGCCATTACCTCGGCATGCCCTCTCTCCTCTTTATCAGGGCGAGCCTGCAGATTATCGGCGATAGGTCTTGCTGATGGGGCCATGTTCTTTATTGAACGCCAGTTAAACTTTCCCATCACCACTGCAAAATAGAAAACGTATATTAGAAGCTGAAATAAGTATGGCAGCAGAAGATAAAAGAAAATCGGCACTCACGTTTAAAATCTTTATTGGGGGTTGAAAAGTAGGGGAGCCTAAGTAAGATTTTGCAGTTCAGGGGGCGAGGTAATTTATTTAACTTGTCGACATCCGCCTTTTCGGATGCTGACATAGCCTCATAACACCAAGACTGGAACTTGATGGGAGTCCGAGTCCAGTATAGAGGAAACCTGGGTCGCCCCCCCTTATCGAAGAACATTTTTGAGTAACCCTCGGCTGGGCGCACCTTGAAGAAACTTCCTTTGAAGTCTTTGTATGACGAGGTATAAGGACCGATTATCCCCTTCCTATTCATACCACTAAGGGAAATCCAGCTGATCTTATCTTCAAATCGGATCTAGTAGTAGAGGAACTTCGAAGCGGTTGGCGTCATGTTTAATTTTCTACATAAGACCTCGAAAGCCTTTAGAAATGCCCAGCTATTGGGATGAAGCTGAGTTAGAGCGACATTCAGTGCCCTTAAAACAGCGCACTCGAAGTCTGAGAAAGGAAGGCCAACTCCCAGTGACTCGAATAACGTTTTATACATATGTAAAATGTATTTGCACTGGCAATGCTGACAGGAAAATGTGCTCATCTTCAGCACACGGCTCGACAATCACGGCCTCCTCTGTTCGTGTGCTAGCCAGAGAGATCGACTTCCTCAGCTCCACAATTGATTCGGCAGTCCGAAATCTAGAGTGGTAGGATCCAACTTCTCCTTTCACCTAATAATATCCCGGAAGTCGAATGTCGGGAACTGGGTCTCTCTGAACTCTTGAAACGACTTTTCATGGCTTTTGTACGGCCACTTGCACGGCAGTAGCTAAAGATGAAGCCTCCCTTTCAGCCGGAAGGTCGGCCAGACGAAAATTCAACTCCGCACTGGGAAAGGAAGAGTGTGACAGCGAAGGTTCTTCCCCGATGCCCAGAACCTCCCTCTCAACCAGGATTCGATGAGAGGACGACCCAGCTGATGCCTCAGATCCCCGGTTTGAACTCATGATGGTTGGGAAAGATATAGAATAGTGCGTAGTAATTGAGAAAAGGGGGAAAAACAAAAGAGGGCGTACCTGGAAAAATGACGAAAGGGGCAAGGAAAAGGAGGTCAAAGACAACGAAGAGATTCAGAGGGAATGAAAAGCAAATGTAGGTTGAAGTAAAAGGATGAGCACCCAAGTCCTACACGTATATAGTGAAAACTCCTCCTCGAAACGAGCAAATTAATCATGACTTTAGGGAGCCAATCGTCACCATTAGGGAACATGCTTTGGCTGATGAAAAGACGCAGCATTAAATAACGTCGTGCGCAGCCGTACGTGTATGCGCATTACCGTTTTAGAAACCAAAATGTCAAAGAGCCTCTAGGAAGGTTCTGGAATCCCTAGGGGACTGGAACGATTCAAATTCAAAAAACCAGTCTTTAGTCGGTCATGTGATTCAGAGCCCTCTCGTCCAAATTGGACTCGAGGCTCGGGGGGCTAGTGTGCGGGCCAAAACGAGCGTGCCGAGATTACAAGTCCGAGGTGGATGGACGCCCCTTTGAAGCCTCACTTTTCGAGCTCATATACACCGAGCTATAATTCGGAGGCCGAACTTAAGCGCAATGAGCCGAGTAATACATCGGTTATCGAACGATAAGGCCGAGTAATCGTATGGCCAGATCATCCGACTGAACAACATCTCGGCCATATGGCCGACTACGGGTTTCTCCACGAAAACTGTATTGCCCCAAAAACACCTGGCTAGGAGTAACAGTTATGGGATCATAACGGTTATGGAATCATAACTGTAGGATGAAAAATCAGGGATCATGCAAAAAGAGCGCGATACTCCATAATGATCATTTATGAAATATCCTGATAAATTATGGATTATAGGGAGAAGATGGTTTAACCTTAACGGTCAGGAGAAGGTCAATAAAAAGGAGAAGAGATAAGCATAAAGATATGATTGCACCGCACACGGTAAAGAGGAATAATCTCTCGGTCTTTTGACGGAACATGTCCCAATTTTTCCCTCTTGCATATAGTGCCTACACTGGTATCTAGTAAATCATTTTCTGCTGAGAAAAAAGTCGATGTTTGTCTTTAAGCTCGGATTCTCTTACTCGTTCTGAGCTTCTTGTGGTTCCTATTTTCCATGCTGTTTATTTTATCCATACTCTTTTGTATTGGCTTTCTTGCCTCATCTACGTGTTAGTTTATTGGGTCCCTTCCCTCTTCTTCCCGCTCGATAAGAATGGACATGGTCTCCGCAGAAAAAATGTTCCAATACTAAAGGCAATTCAATTGAGTAATTTTATGAATAAAAAATTTATATTGGGAGAGTTTTTATCCTATTGGAGGAATTTGAATTTTCTACTCATCACTAATCCATAATCTAAACCGTTGAAAGTAAAAAAAAGGGGGGGATAGTTTAATTTTATTTTATAATTTAAATAAGTTATTTATTCAATAAAAGTATGCTATAAAATAAAAGCAGTCTTCTATAATTTTTTAAATAGATAATAACGATGCCTTAATATAAAAAAATAAGAAAAGAATATTTAAAATTTAGATCATCTAAATCAAATTTAGACCATTTCGATTATATCAACAACCTCTACTCATCCTAAGGATAAGCAAAGGATACATATTTCTCTTTGGGGATAAATCAAACTTATTAAAATATTTATTAGTGCTCATAAACTGGTGGAGTTTTCACTATCAAACACCACGTAATGAAACTGAAACTTGGATATTCTACGAACATAAGGATAACGGCGGTGGAAGAGATATACTAAACACCTAATTAAAAAATGATGGTATAGACGTATTCAAAACTTATACAGCCGGATAAAGCCATGAATCACATTATCGCCATCAAACAATGGGATAATTCAATGGTAGTATAAAACGGTGTTTTTAACAGTGGGAATGGTATTAATTATTTGGCAAACAAAAATAAAAGTATTGACAAGTAAATTCCTTCGTAAGAAAGGAAAACAATTATGTTACGGATAATGAAGAGCTAATAGTAGAATATTAATAAAAGCTCTTTACCGAAAGAGAATATTATTAGTATTTATTTGGTCTAAAATAAAATTGGGCTAAATATTATTATAGAGCACATAATGTGTTAGTAAAAATAAAATTTATTAAACATATTTTCCTTATTAGGCCTTATAATATATATATATAAGGTCTCATAGATTTTTATTAATGGTGGCATGTGGAAGTTATATGGTTGAAAGTTACTCCATGATATATGAGAGAAATCAACATATAAAAGAAGTGGGAGAGAAAGCAGGGAGTACATGGCCTTGAGGAGCTGAAATTCTGGCAAGTGGATACAAACATGGGCTCAGGAAAACTATCGCTTGATGTTACCTATAAATAGCATAAAGGCAGTCTGGAGCATGAAGGATCATCAGCATCATCAGCACACAAACACAAATATTATTATGCATTTACTTTTCTACCTTGTTTAAACATTCTTCATCTAAGCTTTCATTTTGTTTACTTTTTCCAACATCACTATACATCATCATTATTATTTCTTTGAGTGATTATCTACTTTTATATTTAAATTCTCTGCAAGTCTTAAAATTTTCAACATCATCTTTTTATTTTTATTTTTGGTACCTACATTTGGGAAAATTGTGAAAAAGAATCCCAAGAATTATCACTCGTTTTGATTAGAAATTAGAATTCAAATATATTCAAAGTTCACATCTCTGACACGCATGAAGTATATAATTTTCATAAATTTATTGTCAACATATTATTTTTACATATAATAAAATTAAAAATCCCGAAGCCACGAGTTTAACTGAAACCAGATCAGATGTGCAGTGCAAGCGTGGAGATTGAAGCTGACTAAGCAACTCTTATCTACTAAGCCCTAAAATATCTTTAAACTTATCCACTTGGTGCCACTTGGTACTCGAAAGATTCTTTAATACTATATTTACAACAAATAAAAAAAAAGGGGGATCGATAAAATTGATTGAGGAGACAAGATGTGGTCAAGGATACAAGATTGCTTTAGGAGGGGACCCTTCAAATGAAGCAATGTCCGATTTGGATGAGCAGTGAAGGAAAAGAAAGGGAATAAATAAAATAAAATAAAATTACACTTTCAAATTAAAATAATAAATTTATTATAAAATAGAATTTATTATTATTTATTTTTTTAATCTTACTAATCAATATTTTAGATTTTAATATTTTTTATTAGTTAACATTTTTTTATAATTAATTCATTCTATTGGTTTTAATTATAATTTTCCCTATAATAAATGAAGGAGTAATAAATAAATAGATGGTAATAAAGAAAAAACTAGTACAAGGATGGAAGGACGAAGAGACAAGGTGGAAGGTGGATTCTCAATTTCAGTCATAGTCCAAACACGTTTTCATGACTGGGAAAAGTTTCTCTATGTAGGAGATTCTCCAGTGGCGTGCTGTTTGGAAGATTGTCTATCCTTATTATATGTCCATCTCACTCCCCATTCCTATCGCTATCCAAATCCCCAATCTAAGAAAATCAAAATTCTTTCATCATTAAGCAATTGTCTCATTATGAGTTGTTTGGTGGCAAGTAATTAACCACTCACATTCAATAAATTAATTATATTCGATATACTCTATAAAATAATAAATGTTTAAATATTAAAAAAAGTTGCATCCACTTACATCTCTATATCATTATTCTTTCTTCGAGTGTATAATTATATGAATGCGGAATATTTAATTTAATAATTGAGGTCTTTCTTTCTACTTTCGTGTGCTTGGAAAGCAAATTCGATTTCAAAACGATAGGTCGATGTTTTCACAATAATTATGTTAAATTTTTTAAAAGATGAAATAAATTTTCTAAAGATGTACCTAACGAAAAAAAAATTAAATTTAAGAAGTAACTATTTTTATAGAATCATTCTTCAAAAAGTTGTGGAGTTAAATGTTACCATGATCTTTACTGAATAATTTCATGTGTCTCTATTGCTATTCTAAGCATGATAAAATACTCCTGCCCTCAGTATTTCGTAGAAGACTAGTCTCAGCTGCCAACAACAATACTCCTGGTCTTCACAGAAAAAAAGTAATAAAATAAAAGTATTAGAACCTCAACTACAAGAAATAAATTTTATGCACATTTCAAAGAAACAACGTTTTTATATCATTATTATAATAATAAAAATTAGACAAGATAGGGATGTTGTGGAATGTCTATTGCTCGTGGTATCATTAATATCAATATATATACAATTCGTTATCCATGAATAATAAAATCATGCAGTGCAGGGGACATATTTCTAGTTAATAAATTGCAAAGATACATGAAAATGTTAATGAAATTAATTATATATTTTTTATTTCTTAAATGTAAACTTTTCATCCAAACTTTTCAATTTTTAGTGGAAAATATTTTAAATAAAAAATATATATAAGGTTTTTTGTCAGAAAAAATATATGTGAGTCAATAAATGAAATTTTAATAAAAACTTTAAATTAGATTAAAATATAACATAATTTTTACTTATAATTAAGTTCTATAAAATTTTTCAAAATATAAAATTAAAGAATTAAATTTATTTTTATTTTTTCATTTTGGTGGGCTTGTGGGAACACTCTGACTCAAATTCGAGACTCTGACATTAAGGTTGTGGTTGTGATTTCGCCTGTTGTCTCATTTTGTGGCTGGTGAACTCTGATGATGTGGCATGAAGCGAAAGTAGAAAGAATGTATTGACTATTGAAGACGCGGATTTCCGTATCAATGGAATGGATTAAAGCAAGGAAAAAAGATATTTTATGACTTTTATAAAATAATATTGATAACTAGATAGTATAAGTTGAATATTCAGTTAATTTAAATTGAAAATTTATTTTATAAAAATATTAAATTTTTAAATTAAATTTTTTTAAAAAAATATTTTTATATGGAAATTCTAAAATGTTCTTTTTTTTATCCTTAAAGTAACTATTGTCCATGTCATCAGTTATCAGTAACATCTTTTGCTCGTCCAAGACGAGACACTTTGGTCGAGATTTTAACCAGAATTTTTCCAACATGGGCCATGGGACCGCCGTTTGAGAATTATTAAATATTCTTGGCGACTAAAAGTCATTGATGTTTCATTCAACATGGTCCATTCCATTCATATGCATTCTTTTATCTTTCAATTATAGTTATGTAGTATACAAATTAATCCATTGGTAATATTTTAACTATTTTGTAATTTTTATCTATTCAAATAAAAATAATACAACCAAGTTTCTTTTTTTTTTTTCAGGTAAAAATGTATAGGGTAAAATATTGTTCAATTCTTCAATATCTTATGATTTTAGTTGAATGTTCATTATAGTTTTAAAACTTATATGTGGTCTACAAGTTTCTAATTTCATGATTTAGAATTTAAACCTTTTTTTTTTGTTGCCAACACATTTTTTTGCTTGAACTAAATAATACTCATTAATACAAGAAATCAACAAGAACAACAAAACCTCATCGGAGCCCCGAAGAATTATGAGAGAATTACTATTTAGGACTAGAATTAACATTTTATTCTAATTTTATAATTTCTTTTTCAACTTTTGCAACTTACAATTTGTAACTTATTTTTTAATTTTTTTATTGTGAATGATTTTGGTGTTTTACAATTTTCTTTCTATAATCTACAACTTACTTACTCTATTGATTGGGATTGACTAGTCGCAAAAGGCTGTTGATTGACGATGATAGGAGGAGAAATAAAAGTTAAGAGTATTTTGATAATTTTATATATTTAATTTGAAAAAGTTTATCCCTTTTGTAATTAAATGAACAATAAATCTCATTTTATAGTTAAACTAGATTTTCCTCCCCCCAACTCACAAGTTGAATATAGAGGTATCGGAACACATTAGAGACATTTTATTTAATTCTAAAATATATTAAATTTTAAAAAAATTATCACTAGCTCCTCCTATAAAAAAGATATAAAATAATATTAATTAAAATTAATATAAATTTTAGAATTAAAAAATATGGGATCCATCTAAAAAAAATGAACCCCACGTATAAAAGAATAAAAATGAATAAAAAATGAAATCACTTAAATAAAAAAATAATAAAAAAAAAGAGACACGAAGCCCAAAGCAGATGAAGTGGCAGCTACTACACAGTACTCATTTCACCCTATTTTTTATTATATATTTCATGTTAATTTTAATAATTCCTCCTAGAATTATCGACATGAAGTGATTGATGAAGCTGACAACATGCCCTTTACAATATCAGTCACTACTAACCAATCAGCAATTTTGATTCCCTAAGTAGCAATCAGTGATATCCTGATTTTACAATGGCAATTTGCATAGGCTCGAGCTGGCATATCCTCCGATCTCAGGAAGAGGAAATACAAGATGATGGTTATTTGAGACAGAATAACTCCTGCAGAATAACAAAGCTCTGACATGCAACTACTAAAAGATAAATTTATATATCTGTATATAATATAGAAATTATAATAAACCATGCTATTTATAAATTATATGTAATATATATAATTTTAATTTTGTGTGACATGGAGGTTTACACTAGGGTCATTTGGTATATTTATTGAAAAGTAATTTCTCACAATCTATACTTCCTAACAAGTTTTATTTTAACTTGTTTATTTTATTTTTTAATTTTCAGAAAGTTTAATTTATTATATATATATATATATAATATTTTAAGATTAATGACATAGACATTATTTTTCTGTAGAAAAATATTAAAATAATAAGGATATATTTAAAAAAATTAATAAATAATTAAAAAAGGAGAATTTTTCTAAGTTTCCCTTCAAAAGTTTTCCTTTCCAAATTAAGCTTCCCAAGTTAAGCTTTCTGAGAAGTTATATATATATATTTTAATCAAATAAAAATGATTAATCTATTTTAAAAAAGTTGAACTTCCTCCCCTTGATTCCATGTTCCAAGCAACCTGATTCATATGAAAAGTAAAGTAGCTCACGGCTTTTCTTCCCGCGGGAAGAAAGAAAACCATTTCCCATAATCCGTGGGCGCACTGTATTGGAATTGGATGGTTGGTACCGAATGGGTGAATCAACTGACGCTGAGCAGGCACCAAGTTAAATTATGCATTTTAAAAAAAAATAAAATCATCAATATAAAATATATAAAAAAAACATAAAATATTCATCAATTCTCAATCATATAAGTCATCTTAGACTCAGTTTAAATATATATGGGACTCACTTTAGTCAATATATACTAATTTATTTGTTATTTGTTTTTTATTGATTTAAATATATAAAATAAGTTACTATCTAAATATAGAAGCTCGAAATTCGATAGAATCCAGAAAAATGTAGTTCCCGTTGATTATTGTCATCAGTTTAAATGACAAAATTTCTCTTGAATTTATACTTTTACACGAGAAGATTGAGTTGTTGCAGTTATGTTTGAACGCGAGCGTGGGGAAGGAGGGGAGGGGGTCCATGAGCCCGTTGTGGTACAGACCTAGGAATAGTAATAAAACCGGCAAGTGTCATCAGAAATATTCAATGCCTCGCTTCTGACATTGCACAATAACACTGCACTGCAAGTACTACGCCTCCCCTTTCTCTCTTTTTTTCCTTTTGTTTTTTTCCGCATTGGATTCTTTAATTATGCCTTTCCCCGGTTGCCCCCCAAACTATTAATTAGAGTCCGTTTGATTCAAATTCATGGGCCTAGCAGTTATGTTTAGTTCATCGAATTACATGATTATAGGGTTATGTTCATAAATTCAAATATGTCTCTGAATATAAATAATAAATCTGTCTAAAAATTATATATTTGAGATTACATGACTATAAATAGAAGTAAAAAGACAATATTACCCTTATGAAAATATGGCAAAAACATTTTAGTACTTTATTATTTATTTATATTTATTTAAATATAAAAAATAATTTATTTTTTATATACTTCAGTGCCATCTCAAATAAACTCGCATATATTTTATTTACATTATATCTCATTATATTTCTTCCCATTATATTCCTTGATCCCCGTGCAAATGAATCAAACAATCTGTTCTACTTTCTAACTTTGCTTTCTTGGCGGCTCTCGTTCATCCTCTTTACATCGGAAACAACGAAATAAAAAACGAAGTGACAACAACAACTAGATGTACAACTAATTGTCACGTCTTGAATCCAAATATCACTTGCTTTGAAAATAAAATGAAAATAGGGACACATGAAAAGATAAAAATCTGAATCAGGTAATTGCTGATTCATTAAGATTGATTTCTCAAAACGCGCTTAATCCACTTATACACACAGACACACAGACACAGACACATTACATATATATATATATATATCTATATAGTATTATATTAATAATCTTTTAAGATATTTTATTTTTGTTGTGATTTAAGATAATGACTAATGAGATCTAATTTAAACAAAAATTTATTACTATGAAATATTTTATAGGAGTATTTTCTTCGCTGAAAGCAAAAAGAAAATGTTACTTGCTGAATGCAAACTCAGAAGACTACATAATATTTTATCTATACTTGCCCAATGACTATTATCAGTGCCAGTAAAGTTCCTGTTTTTTCTCTCTCCAAAAAACGAGTTCCATTTTTTTTTTAATACAATAACTTTCTGGCGTACAAAATTTCTAACTGACTGACCCACACTATTTTTGGGGTCAATAATTGGTAATCAGGTTATAAATATGTGTTTACCAAAAAAAAGAGGGGGTATAACACACGTTCCTGAAAGAGAGGCCCAGCAAGTCGGGCTTAGACTCTCTTCCTTTTGGATCAAAAACGAAAAAGACCTTTCACCAAAAAACAAAAAGAAACGAGAAAGACCATTAATTTTAAAAAGACAAACAGAGAGAGAGAGAGACCAACCAAAATATTGTGGTCAACCATCATTGACCACACAGCACACGCGCACACACACACACACACACCTCGACCCATAATTGTACATGTGGGAATACTCATTTTGCCCCTGACCTTTGGGCTTATTACAAACTGAGTGCATAAACTTCAAAATGGAACACGAAACAGAAACACCATCGTGTTTTTGAATAACTTTGACGCTTTTAGGAAGCCCGTTGAATCCAATTTTTTAATTTAGGAAAAAGAAATTCAGCATAGCTCAAACCAGAACCCACCTACGCCCTTTCTTTCTTGCCTTTTTGAGCTTCTTGCTTTCAAGCATGGTGATGGAAATAGGTTAAGTTATGGTTATTTATGGGAAGAGGTTAGCATCAACTCTGGTAAAAATTAAGGATAAGGAAACTTAGGGCTTGATGGATTATCTTCACTGTTTTTATGTTCTAAAAAAATTCATGAAATTATTTTCCAGAACAAGTTTAGAAACAAAAAAAAATCTATTTGAATAATTTGTTTTGAAAATCTCATCTTAAAATAAGAAAATTAAAAAAATTGTTTGGAAATATCATATTGAAAATAGCTTTTGAGAACATTGATAGATGATGGTAAGTAGTGGAAATTGGCAAAGGACAAGGTGGCATATGGTGGTGAACAATAGAGGTTGGTGATCGTTGGCAATGGTTAGTGACAATTAGTGGTATGGTCAAATGGCAATAGTTCGTAGCCGTTCATGGTGGTTAATAATGGTTAACGTTGATTGACAATAGTTGACGATGGTTAGTGGTGGATAATAGTAGTTGGTGGTGATTGATGATGGTCCGTAATGGTTGATGGTGATCAGCGGTGATTAGTTGAGATAGTGGTCAATGGTAATTGGTAATAGTTGGCGATAATTAATGATAATTAACAATAGTTGGTAATGGTCGATAATAAATGGTGGTGGTTGATGGCGGTCAACAGTGGTTAAAAGTGGCTAGTGGTGATCGATGACAAATAATGGTAGTTGGTGGTTGTTGACATTAGTCAGCAGTACTCGGTGATGAATATGAACAAAAATAGAAAATGAAACCTTGTTTTAAAAACATAAAAAAATAACAAGTTTTCAAAACAAATAAACAGAAAATGCCTATTCAAATAATTTTTTTTTGTTTTTAAAATAGAAAATAGTTTTTAAAAACATAAATCAAATACGTCCTTCACTCAATTGCAGCATGTCTGAAGCAGTGTCACGAATATCTCTTTTCCATTTTATTGTTTTATTAGTGTTAATATCAATGATAATATGATATACTTGCTAAAAGTGTACTTGAATAAAAATGGTGGAAAATTCATGCTTGTCGTCGTGGAGGGATGGTGGAGATTGAAGAGGAGGAGAGCACATTAATCAAAATGCAAGAATAAAAAGTGGCTAGGGCAAAATGTTCAAAGGCTACATACAATGATCAATTACAAAATATTTTTAATTAACTTAAATAGAATCACTGATTTTATATTGATTTGTGAGTTGTTTTTCCCCCAAAACACATGAAATTGAATATTCTAGTATATTATAGTTTATTCTATTAAACTTATCCCACTTTAAAAAAAGGTTAAACATAATTATTTAATATTGATAATTGTAGACTGATAATTAAATTTTGAGCATTGATCAATGCTAATTTACAAATAATTTAAAAAAATGTTCTAACAATACTCAATACAGAAAGAACTAGGACAAGTAGAAAACATTGATCCCACTACGCTTTGTTTTTAAGTTTTTTAAACCAGAGGCTAGCTGCTAATTATTGCTGTCATCTATATACAGACATGAATGAAGATGAAATTAAAGTGTGTTTAACGCAATAAATAAAAGAAAACATCGTACACTTTGTTCTATATTTTCATTTGTCCCTTACAATTTCTCTCGTTCAACGTGGTCAGAGCTCAAGCCTCAAGGGCACCCATACATGTTTGTTTTCAATGGTGCCACTCATTTTTCCTTTTTCTTTTTTTTTTTGTTTCTCTTAAACAATCCTGAACTAAATAAAGAGTGAACCTATTCAAATTCAAGAATGTCAAGGATGAGAACAAAACGGAGTTGTTTTCTGTCTTTTGTTGTTAAGAAGGAAAAGAATAATAAGGAACATAACTTGAAGTCAAAAGGTGGCCAAGAAAATAACCTTTAGACCAAGAATTTAAACCATTAATTCAAGATTCATCCCCTGTATGGCTTCTTTTAAAATTCCTCCAAGGTTTGGAAATTAATTTGAAAAAGTAACTTTCACGAGATAAAGATAGTGCTTTAGCAAGGCTCCATCATTTACGGTGTTGGAAAATTTTCCGGACGACCTTAATTTAATTTTTTTTAACTCCCTGTATTTTTCTAGCAAACAGTTTCCAACATATATATCGCCAACCAACAACTCTAGTCAAAATTAATTAATAGCTAGGAGGTGCTAATTAATTACCTTTATGTCTTTTTTCTTTTGGACAAACCAACTTAAATTAATATCTTGAATATTCCGTCTCTCGCCGTTTTTTAGAATGGAAAAGAGAAGTTTGCTTTGCACGCATAAATCACAATTATAAAACAGTTAAATTATATACGACAATTACGTATAGTTCCATGTACTATATAAGGTTTATTTTCTTGGAGAATAGTGAATTATGAGGTTTAAGAATACGCTAAACTAGATGAACATCATGATAAAATTTTTAAGTCAATAGTTATAGATTACACATAAAGAAAAGTTCAAATGTCCTCTTCAACCTAATTATTAGTGCATTTTGTTAATTTAAAGTGAGGATTGAGGAGTGAACGAAAATCAAAGGAAAAATTTATATCTATAGACCTTGAGTTGACAAAAATTAATTTGGGGAGAGGATATGATTATGTAATTATGGGATGAGCAGATTTGATTGTAACGTTAAAAAAATTTAATTGTAATTAGATCTTTTACTTTTGGTTAAAAAAATTAGATCTTTTACTGTAAATTTAAAAATCTTTAATAATAGTTTTGGCAAAATAAAATTTATTTTACATTTTTGTTTTAAAATTATTTAATAAAAATATGATAAATATATCATCTTTTTAATATCATGTCAACGTGGTATGACATAGTTAAATTTTAAATTTTTTTCCAAACATTTTATAATTTTTTAAAATAATTTATAAGATAAATATAAAAAGTTAGAACAAAGAGTCTAGTTCATTGAAAAACTAATTTAAAAAAAACATTTAAGACAAGATCAAAAACAGCTCTAAATTTTTAAGATGAAAAAAATAGTTTTTATCAATTGAATGACTTGACTCAAATAAAGTATTTTTAAATGAGTTTTCATTAAATTTTGAAAGACAATTAACTAATTAATTAATTAATATAAATAGCAGAAAACAACAACTTGTCGGAAAAGAAAAAAAAAAACGCGCACCCATACAAGTTTTATCTTGAAACAAACAACGAAGATAGTGATACGAAGTCAAAGCTGTAGGTAAGGTGGCTCCAACTTTATAACCCCTCTCACCAGACGCCTGAGGGTGAAGGTCACTGTGGTGTTCTGTTTTGTAAGTACTGGTCCCTCTCTGTGTCCCATATTTCCTGTCTCTCTTGTTCTGCTTTCCGTTCTGAGTGAAAAAGAGGCCATGGGAAGAGCTCCTTGCTGTGACAAAGCTAATGTTAAGAGAGGCCCTTGGTCTCCCGAAGAAGACGCTACTCTCAAGACTTATGTTGAAGCTCATGGCACTGGTGGTAATTGGATTGCATTGCCCCGAAAAGCTGGTCTTTCTCTTTCTCCTCCTTTTACTTATTTTTATGCCACTCAAAATTTTTTATTCCTCCGTATATCTCTTGTTTAAATTTGCTTTAGTTACTAGTTTCATGATCAAGATGAGTTTGTGGGGTTGAGATTCTATTTACTGGGATTGTTTTCTATTGTTTCTTGCTTGAGTTTGAAACAACCCAAGAAGACAAAAATGGTGTTGCTTTTGTGTTGCAGGACAACCATTTGTTCCAATTTCCTAGTCCACTGCCAGAAAAAACCTCGTTTTCATCATATGCCTTTTGTCTCTCTGTTTTTTATGTACACAGCTATCATAGTTTTTTGACATCTGTAGTTTCAAACAGAGGCTGAGAGTTGTTCTCTCCCAGATGTGTCTTACTTTTCCAGAAGCAGTCATATTTTATTGTTCAGATTTACACAAAGAAACTTGCGTTTTTTTTTTAATTTTCACAACTGCCTTATGAGTCCTCGTATACATTTCAGGCCTTCGGAGGTG
Organism: Adenanthera pavonina; assembly: GCA_026686845.1. Taxonomy (NCBI): domain Eukaryota; kingdom Viridiplantae; phylum Streptophyta; class Magnoliopsida; order Fabales; family Fabaceae; genus Adenanthera; species Adenanthera pavonina. The sequence continues at coordinate 5,773,431 of JAIVEN010000003.1, forward strand.
TGGCAAGAGTTGCCGTCTACGGTGGCTCAATTATCTTAGGCCAGACATCAAACATGGAGGCTTCACTGAAGAAGAGGACAACGTCATTTGTACCCTTTATGGTCAACTGGGAAGCAGGCAAATATTTCGAACCATAACTTTTTTTTTGTTATTTAGTTTTTTTTTTAGCTTAACCTCATGAATTTGTTTGTTATTCTTCAGATGGTCTGCTATCGCCTCTCAGCTTCCTGGTAGAACAGACAATGATGTGAAAAACTACTGGAACACCAAGTTAAAGAAGAAGCTAATGGCGGGAAAGGTGAACCTCAAAACAGTGACCGACAGTCGCGCTCTCCCCTCAACCACATTACTGACTCATAATGTTCAAACTCAAAACCCAAGTTCAGATTTTCCTGCCTCGAAAAACCAGAGTTCATCTCCCTCAACTCTGCCCATCCTGACCGAAGCTAATGCTGGGTTTAACATTAACACTCACCCCATGAGCTTTGACCCAACTCAATTATACAGTCCAGGGTTCATGGATGTCTCAGAAATTAATGCAAGCTCGAGTATGGTGTCCTTGTCTCAGGAAGGTTCAAGCATTTCAGATTCATCTTTGATTGCAATGGATAACAAGGGCTTATTGCTGCCGGGTCATGCTGGTGACGAAGCTACCCAGGTCTTAATGAACTTTGGGTTTGGATTTCCCTGTGACCTTATGAATGGATATTACTCCCAAGAGAAAATGGGTGAATTCGCTCCAAGCTCCTACCCTGAGTTGGTTGATTTTAGCTTTGCTGACATGAAGCCACAAGGACTGAATCAAAATGTTGTTTAGTATTGATCACAGTTTCCAAGAGCAAATCCACAAACGCAAAAGGAGGATTAACAAGCGAATTAATTAAGGAGAGGGCTCGCTGACATCTTTACAAATAGTTCCTGCGTGATAAATTTAGTTGAAGTACTTCTCGATCGTGTGTTCATATGGATAGGAACATATGTAGCCAGGTAGGTCAAAGTTTGATTGGAACAAATAAGAAATATTAAAGATTAGTAACATGTATTCTGTGTGTGTTAATTAGAGGTTCATGCATGTTGGACAATGTCAATGTGGGGTCTAGGAGGCGAAGTTACTCTTTTTTTTTTTATTAACTTTGTTTTTTTATTGGAGGAGATAGAAATTTAAGAAAGTGGGATGACATAAGCATGTTTGCCAGTTTCTTGTTGGTCAGTGGTCACGAATGTTGCATGGACTTGAGTTGAGGCCAATTCAAATCTCATAATTGAATATTGTGTCCCTCTCACACATCAATCATAAAAGATTCTCTCTCTCCGCCTCGCTCCCCTCGTGATGCATTTTCAGCGTTCAGTGATTATATATCACTATGATCGAACGTGCTGAACTCTGTAACTCGTATATACACACACACACATAAAACAAAAAAATAGCCCATTAAATTAATTGTATAGCGCAGCCTCAAATATATTCAAAGACATGCATGCATTTTCCCCTCGTACATATGCGAAAACAAGGCAGACAAACATGACAGAGTTATTAATTCTATTTTCTACCGTCCCTTATCTCTAACCGAGTGCATTTAAATTTTCTTATGGTCAAAGTCTTCTAAGTACACACAAACACGCATAATTATGTGTGTGTACTTAGCGGACTTTGACGACCATAAGCAAATTTAAATGCACCTGGTTAGAGATAATGGAGGGTGGGTGTGTGTGTATTAATGGAGGATTCCCCTGACACATTAAATATGCCATATTTGCTTCGAGTCAAGGCCACAGATTATGACTTTCACTGCAAGTTTGCGAACCCTAGGCCTAGCTAGAAGAAATTACTAATTCGCTCTTTTATATATATATATATATATATATACACACTTGTTTTATAAAAAATTTTCAACTAATTTACGTAAATTAAGAAAATTAATTATTTTATTGAAATCTTAAAAAAATTAAAAAAAAAATATTTCTATTTAATATAATAATATAATCTACATTAAATATTATTTAATTAATTAAGAGTTTTTTTTTTCATCCAAAAAGTTCAATATCAATTTATGAAAAGAAATAAATGATAAGAACAAACTAGAAAAAATTCTATAAAATATTATAAAGTCTCTTATTATAAAAAGGAATAGAAAAAACTTATGAAAGATTGCTTATAAAAAGGACTGGAATATATATATATATATATATATGATATTCATGTATGTATACGCCATCCATAGGCAGCCATAGATTACTTTGACAATTGATACTGCTTTCAATTAATTTCAACTCACTTTACTGAATAAGTGTGTTTTACTATATTAAAGCGACGGTAAAAATCCAAAGCGCTATATCAGGAAGTGGATAGCTTAGTTATGGGTTTTGCTATAAATTTAAAAAGGTGGGAGGAGGCGTCTAATGCTGGCCAAACACTGTTAATTTGTTTCTTCTAATGTCTGTAAGTAACTATGAATTCAAGAAGAGACCTGATCGCGTAATGTCATCCATTTGCTTCTCCATGGCGTTATTTGTATGGATGAATATTCCTTCACCAGCAACGCTTGAACAGGAAGAGAGACATATATATTGTCATAAACACACACTGTCATTGCCCCGTGTATATATATATATATATATATATATATATTCTTTTTTTCTAAACAGGCATTCCTTCAACATGTGGACTGTCAGATATACTAAAATATGCTTATCTTTTTATTTAACAAAGGAAACAAACAACATTTTAGACTGCGACTGCGAAGTCCAAATAAACCAAATTATCTCATTATTCTTTTTTTTTTTTTCCGTTCACTCGAAAGGGGACAATAATAGAACGAAACCCTTTTTTCTGTCCCGTTTTATTTTTTGTTAGAGTGGCAGATACAGTCATCACTTCCTGTAATTTCTCCACCTCCCCAACCGTGCACGGATATGGACAGAAGTTAACAAACGCAGAGTGAAACGTTTTGCAAAATGTGTTACAAACAGACGAAATAATTTGTCCATATCTAAATGGAATAATTTCAGGTTGATTATTTTGTTTTAATAGTTTAAACTGCATGTTGTTCTTAAAATATTATAAGACGAAGAAAAAATTTTAATTTGCCCAGATCTAAATGGAATAAGCGTTAATTATTTGATTTAATAGTTTATTAACTGCATGTTGTTCTTGTAACATATAATCCGTAACTAAAAAGATAAGTATTTTAATTGAAACACATGAAAAGAGAACTTTATCGTCCGTTTCTTGCGTATATGTGTGAAGAAATCCTACGGAAATTGCTGAAAATTTTTCTGTTTGGGCTTTGAAGCTACCATACCAGCCTTTTGACTTTGAAGGATTCGAATTCCTCAACTTGATTAAGGTAGAAATTTGAAATTAGACTTCCGAAATTCTTGAGTGTGAAAGAATATATATATGTATATTATTGACGATAACCAGGAGTACCCGGCTAACAAAGCAAAATGATAGATCCATGTAATCTAAATAATGTGTGCATATGTACGGCCCTCGACATATAGGAGCATTTTAATCAACTAATCAATTAATAATTAATTAGTTAAAGATAGCGCCATCCATTTCAAATGAAGCAGTAACTGAAACTAATTATTAAAAAAATACAATTTTTTATGACATGTTGGCACCGTAGACTAATTAATGATTCAAACATAGTAGTACTTTTATTAGATCCATTTATGCGGATACATAAAATTTTATTATGTTTTGAGGCATCGAAAATTCATTTTTTAATTGAGTTAAATTATATATTGTTGGCAAAAAATATTCATACAAAATTTTTAAATCTGAATATATAAATTTAAATTTATATATATATATATATCAAATAAATATGCTATCATGACATCTTTAATGTTTTGCTTCTGTTTTCTACAAATTTATGGATTGCATCTAATTAATCTTATGTAAGGCTAAGACGCAAGTCTTGAATATAATAAAAAAATACATTTTCGATTTCTTTACAATTAAATGTGGTAAAAAGTTCTATAAAAATAAAATAAGTAATATTTCATAGTCTACGTACTTTGAAACAAACCATTAAAAATTGAATACATCTAATTTGTGACTTATTTATTTATTTAAGAATGATCATGTATTGGCTATTTTTGTGAGAATGGCTGAGGTTAGAGAAAGCATTTGGTGTTTCTCTCAAGGAAAGCACTAAATCGTGATCTTAAATACATCAAGATATCAATAAATTAAAATTCTTCCACGTAAAAATAACAGCCGTCCATATCCACACCTTGGTAGGCAATAATGACTTGGAGAATAATATAATTAATTCAAATATATAATATTTTCCCACAAGCAGACAAAATCTGGTGATTCTTGTCTCAATAATTATAGGATTTAAAAAATGAAATAAAATTTTATATGTCATTTCAGAGTTGAGTTTCATGTTTGCATTGTTTCGATTTTGTTTGGAGTAGAGCGTATATGGAACGCCTGCAATACATCAAACTCTAGTTTTTAATTCCCTCCTGTAAGGAATGTTTTGCCAATAACACATTTAATGTACGTGGATGATACTCTTTTGTTTGCCAAAGCTACGGAGAAGCAATGTCTCTGGTGAAGAACATTCTTGCTAGATATTCTTATATGTCTGGACAACAGATCAATTTTAATAAATCTAGTGGGGTTTTCAGTCCTTCTATTCCGCATCGTGGGAAGCACAGGCTGCTTGCTGGGGGTTCTGTTTAAATCTCATTTGGGGAAATATCTAGGTACGTACATATGGGGATGATACTCAAGACCGTCATATTTATGAGGTATAAGGAAATTATTGCAAAAGTTCAAGCGAAATTGGAGGGATGGAAGGGTCTTCTTTTATCTCAGGCTAGAAGGCTAACGCTGATTAAATCTGCTTTAAGTTCCATGTTGGTTTATGTTATGCATGGAACTGTTGGGACGAATGACACCTTGGACAGGGAAGGAGGGGTCACGGGTGCAGCACATGAGGCACAAGAGGTAAGGCGCAGCAAGAGGATAAGAAAGCCTACGTGGAGGGTCCAAGGGTGATTATATAACGGCCAATCACTACTACAGAAATTGGTTTTTGGTATGCTTTTTTTTCGGTATTTTGGTACGTTTTTGAAGCGTACCTTATGTGACCGCTCCAAAAGTCTATTCGTGCGCTTCAATAAGCGTACCTAAACACAATCATTGGGCTGAATAAGACGTGCTATTTCGGTACGCTATGATTGAAAAGCATACCCAATATTTAGTCTTTGGGTACTCTTCTAAATAAAAGCGTACCAAGAGATAGGTCTTCAGACACGCTTTTTGTTGATGAGCGCACCCAAAGCTCCTTCAATTTTTTTTTTGAAATACACGTTTTTGTAATCTTTCCTTTTCAACCTGGTACATATAAATTTATAATATATCATTTTCATCCATTCAGCGATTTTCACAATACAGGATCAATCACAAAAATATTGTTGGCTAAAAATTAGTACAAATTAAACATCACAACATTTTTAACACATACAAAACAAGTCAAAAAATCTCCTGGTAATGTCTGAAACAACCCAAAGTCCTAGCTTTGTATCTCCATAACAAGCCAAAAAATCTTTGAACAATGTCTCAAGATTATAAATACCAGCAACCTACATAATATGTTCTAACACATATCTTGACCACTCTTCTTGAAGTTCTTTTATCTCATCTTTGGTGTAGGAATCACAATACGAGTCCGAGAAGTACTATAAAATGAAACATCACAACAAAATTAGTGAAATGAATATGATAAAATTTAATTAATTAAAAACTTACATAATATATACAAGATCTGAAGAACATACTTTCTCCGGAATGGTAGATTGGTCATATAATATGATATCCTTCATAAACTTTAACACATAATATCCACAATCAATAGTATTTTGCTGCTGAGGGCACTATAAAAACAGTAAAAAATCATATATCAATTTCTGCATGTGATGTATTAATTCATAATAACTTCTTCACTCTAATTCTATCAATGCTAGTACCTGTATTAAAGTCCATTTGTATTGTGTGGGTTTTGATTTTGTTGGAAACCATAAGCCACGGCTCCCATGAAAAGTAGTCAAGGAGCTAACAAGATTAAAAAAAATTAATATATGAATATCACACAAATATATAGATGTATGAAGAAAATAAACATATATGCTTACTGATTAAAGAGCTTCATTATCATATCAGGAGCTGGGCGCAAGTTAGCATTCATGGAATCCAAATAATATATTTCTGGAGTTAAAGGATTAATGACGATCAACACCCAATGTTCCCTAAAAATTTGAAATGAAGTGTAAGCAAATTGTAAGTATTTCACATTGAAAGAATTCAAAATTAGAAATTCTTTAATAATTGAGTCACCCCAAATTATAAGGTGCCAGAAACAACATATCCTCCACTGCTCTTGCTCCAAATAAATCAGACAAAGATCGTGATTGCTCATATATCTTGCTTCCTCCATGTGATGATATTGTATGGGGGTTGACGAAAGAGAATTTACTCGTCAACCCATTAGGGACCAAAAAACTATGGTATAGATACCTTAAATAAAAATACACAAATTGATTAATATTGTTCACATCAAATGACAAATAAAAAAGCCAAAACTGATTTCAACCATGAGCTATCATGCAAGTACCTGAGATATACATTGATGACTGTGGCACCTATCCATTCATGATCAAGCATTTCATTTATTTGCTCAATAACAAGATGATCAACTACTTGCATGTTGTAAATGCCATGATGAAAATTTATTTCATGTGTTTTACCATTTGCTAAATCCCTTTTTGCTAGGATCCTTAGAGCAATACCATTTGGCCCACATGTGTTATTAGTAACTTCAGGGATGGGCTTTTTCATCACTGGTTTGGCAATCGATTCCTTTGATTGTTGAAGTTTACCTTTGACTTGTTTCTTCACTGGTGTAGCAATAGATTCCTTTGACTTTTGGCTTGTCCCTTTGATTTGTTTTTTGCTCTTTTTGGGCTGTGCAATTTGAACAAAACAAGAAATCAATTTAGTTAGTTAGGGATCAACAATGAATATAAGTGCAATGCATTGTAAGGATATGCCAATTTCCTTACCATTTGTACTACCTCAATGAGGTTGCTTGGCCATGCTACAAAATAACCTATTGCATCACCAACTTTTGTCACTCCATCATCAGTAGGTATTGGCAAATTAGCTCCTTCCTCATCTACTTTGTCAATTAGAACTTTCAAGAAGCCATCGGGTAGTGGTACATTATGTAGAATTGCACCAGGAGTGTTAAACACGCTACCCTTTGCAACCACATGACGTGTTGGGGTCTCCAACCATAATTTGCACTTTGATTCACCCTATACCAATCATAAAGTAATAAATGACGAATTAATGAAAAAAAAACTATAATGTACTTAGTAGGGAAGAAATACCTCAGGAAGTTGAGATACAAGTGTGCAACTATCTTTCATGCTGGGGCTACCTTCTGCCGCCAACTTCCCTGCCCCTAGCATGAGTTTCATATTTTTAAACATCTCATCATATTCATTAAAGCGCATGGATTGTTGGTATAATTGATGCTCTAGGGTGGACACTTTTTCTTCCAAATATGCAACTTTCTTTTCAGCTTGAGAGTTTGAATGTTTTCGAGTCCCGAAGTAGCTTGTTTGAGTGACCCCAAAACCAACACCTCTAACACGACCAGGGACTTCAGGGACTTGTAACACCCTAGCAAGTATATCGTTACGACCAAAGTTCTCAATCTCATCTTCTCTTGATTGGGATAGAAACTCCTATCATCCAAATTATTAAGTAAATGTTAAGACTTATATTTAATAGAATAATGATATATGCATATATTTAATACTTACACATTCATCCCAAACCCTCTGAACACGTTCATCATCAATATTACCCTCCTTGTTTTCTCTTCCTTTCTTCCATAGCACATGATAAGAAATTGTGGATGCTTCTGATCCTGTCTCTTGGATCTAATTTTTAAAAATATAAAAATACAACAAATAAAAACATTAAAAAAATAAAAACATTTAAACCAAACGATAAAAAACACATAATAATCACTCATAAAAAAACAATATATGAGAAACACATATTATATGTACTTACCATTTGTTGCTCAATTGTTGAATATGGTGTACGACCTTTTCGATAAGGATACAGTGAATTGGATGCCCTTTCTTGATTTTCCTCACTTACTTTCTATTTAAAATGAAAAGTATTAATAGAAAAAAATATGAAAATAATAGGAACAAATGGATTTAGCGTGAACTCTTAAAATAAATTAAATAAATTAATGAACTCTTATTCTTTTTTATCTATTTACATTTTCTATTCATTAAAATATTTCTTTTTTGGATGACCTTTTCTTTTCCTTTTGAAAAGCAAAAGCAAATGGATTTAGCGTGAATCATACAAAAGCAAGCTAAGTGCAGACATTGAATGTTGATGTACCTTTCTAAAGAATACTACGAATAGAAATATAATTACTACCACAATTTGTTGTTTTGCCCATTGATATGCAAGCATTAGTTAATCCCTATGGCTTTTATATATTGATTGCTATATAAAATGTTAATTGGTCCAAGTAACTTCATATTCCATCATGTTTTTCTTGGGCTTGCTAAAAATAGAAAAGTGATACAAATAAATTAGTGGTGATTTGGAGTTATGAAAGTAACCTACTTTCATTTAACCAAGTCAATTTGAACATCAATTTTCTTAACAATCTGTTGCCACCAAATAATGTTGGATTAATATATTATACAACAAAAAGGAATACATGCATGCTGAAAGTTCTGATTAAACCAGAAAAGACAAATACAGCTTCATTGCGCGCTTAAGTCTATTGCTTTTGGTAGAATTTAATATACACACACACAAAGAAGACACATCAGCAAAACTTTATATATTGGGTTTCAGACCTTTTCTTTTCACATCCATGTTCAACTTGAACCCTCACCTACATATATTCAACCTCCAGATTCACAAATTTTCCAAAACTCTTCCTCATGGTGCTAGAAAGACAGATTATAGAAGATAAGTGCAAACAGAGGGAAGAAAGCTATAACATGACAGCAGTGGTCTGTTAAATTTACTAAGTAATTCAGCAAGTGTAAGAAAGAAATAACTCAGGGGGTGCAATAAGAGTCAACTTTCAGAAACTATTAGATATCATATATCATAGTATACTCATTGCATTCAGCACCAGGGAACTTGAAACTTTTCATAAGAGTTATTTCAGCAATATTAATTTTTAATTGGCATGTTTTAGTTGCAGTTACATGGCTTCTAGACATTATTGAACAATATACATATATATATGTATACATATATATATATATGTGTGTATCTTAACAGACACTATAATAAAGCAACATGACAAATAGAAATGGGAAGCAGAATTCGAAAGAGACCTCACATAAGGTTGTTCACTTTCTCCGCTTGGAAGCTGTTTGGTAGAAGAAAAGAAAGTTCCTATCAAACACAGAATTGTTGTTAGGCCAAATTAGAACCACCCAATCTTCCCAAAGTGATAGAATCACATAATGTAATCATCAACAATTCATGAGATGACGTCCTCACTAATAATTATTGTTATTGTTATCCACATGCATATGAATGGGACCCAATCAAACATCATCATGCATGTGTGTCTCTTTGTATACACACACTCACACACACACACACACACACACACACACACATATATATATAAGCATTTCAGCAGAATCATTTGCTCTGCCTAAAGTAGAACTCTCATAAAGTTGGAAAATGAGATCACAATAACAAAGCAGCAACCACACCGCCCCGTTTTATTTTTTTCTGCAATCAATCTATTCTCCAATACCTTTCCTCTCAGTTACTGTCTCACTGATTCGCCAATTTCTCTTTCCATACTGTACATACATTACATCCTCTCAAATGAAAAATCTATTCAGTATCTTCAAAATTTAAAAAACAAAAAATAACATGATAAATAAATGCACATATAATCCACTTTCTTTATTTCCAATTATTGGCTTTTTTTTTCCAACTCACTGTTGTCACTTAAAAAAAATTACGTAGTTTTCATTTCAGGTATCCAAATTCATATAATTAACCCCCTTATATTACGCTTGGGTGTAATTTTGTTCACAAAGCCCACAAAAGTGAATGATATGTACGACCTAATACCATACTGTAGTAGTTACCAGTTATATCAACTTTAGATTAAATTGGTATTAATGACAACCTTTCTATTTTTTTTCTTTTTTACCCCACTGGTTTTTATGGTTTTACGTGCTTGGTAATCTTACCATGATGTAGTATTGCAGAATCCTTCGTGGTCCCAAGCTTCGCACTCAGAAAATTTGTTAGCCAATGGTACATAAGATCTGCTTTTTTAAAATTTCAAGATTGTGGTCTCTGTCATGAAAGAATAATATCATTATTCAAAACAATAATAAAACAAGAAATAAAGGAAGACAATGTGGTACAGTTCAGGCATCCTATCCCAAAAAATATGAATCGCGTAATAACCTTGCCATCTATCCCAGACCACGATTCAATCTCCACTGAAATTTACATTAAAATTTTTTCTTACAGTATGTTCTTAAGAGCATCAAACGGATGAAGAAGAAACAAACTCACGAACCTTCGATGTGCAAGGATCCATTTGCAGAAACCCACAAGGCACCAGTTTCGCAATCTTAGTGTGCTGAAGCTACAGTGTGCAGAAACCCAGAGAAGACTCACAAAGACCAGCGAATCTTTACAAACCAGAGAAGACCGGTAAAGCTACAGTGTGCAGAAACCCAGAACCACGAGTTTCACACTTGCCACCGTGACTCATTTGCAGAAACCCATGACAGCCCGCGAAGCTCCGAAGACCGGTGAAGACAGACGAAGCTCTGCTAATCTAGTGGAGGCAAGACACAGTTCAATGAAGAGCAATGGAGCTCTAAAAACCCACGAGGAGTGATGCAGCAGCAAATCTGAAAAGAGGATAGCTTCGATAGTCCAACGAAGCTCTAGAAACCCATGTGAGAGAAGAACCTTCGCATTTTAGAACAGAGCACACGACCGGCCACGAAGAGCGATGGAGGGCTGAATTTGTGAGAGGAGGAGCTTCACGTGAGGCAACAAAAATGAGCAGCAAGGACTGGGCAAATGGCAGAAATGGTGAGTTTGGCGCCAGAACATAGAAGAGCGCGGGAGTGGTTTTAGGCAAGAGGAAATAATTAAGCAGAGTATATTTCTGGAGTTTAAGTTGCGTAGGGAGTAAATGTACTGTTGCTTTTTTTAATTGAGTTTTGGTATGCTTGAGAAAATAGAGTACCGAAACTTCCTATTATTTTGGTATGCTTTTGTATAAAATGCACCTATATCTTCTTGAGTGTACATATTTTGGTATGCTTTTTAAAGGAAGCATGCCAAAAAATAACTATTTGGGTATATTTTTTTATATAAGCATACCCAAAGGTGATTTTTGGTATGCTTCTTGAAAAAGCGTACCCACAGGTGCGTACCAAAATAACAAATCTGTAGTAGTGAATAATTCAGAGGAATAGGGAGGGCGTATGAAGGACCATTTCTTTCTGACAATTCTCTCTCCCTTTGACATTCTCTCTCTATTCTGTTATGCTTTCATGCTACGTTCTGGCAAATTTCCTTTCGTAGCTCTGTACACACCCATTTTAACGTTATAGTTTTCTTTCTCTTACTGTCATTAGAGAGCTGTAATGAACGTTAGTGACGTTAAATTCAAATCTTTATAATACGCAGAGCCTTTGCTTTATTAAGATCATAACATTCTTGGTGCTCTCGTTGAGAAAAACTCAGAAAAAAAATGGCAGATGGAACGCGTCTCAAGGAACTTGCTGCAGATATGAAAAAGATGGGTGAACAGATGGAACAGTTAGAATCAGTAGCAAACTCTCGAATGGAACAACTAGAGAAGCTAGTGATAGATATGACTCGTGTTCCTATTGCTCGAGTTGATGGTATTGAGGCAACGCTCGAGACTCTCACCAGAGCAGTGGATTCCATTACTCGAAAACTAGAGAAGACTACAATACTTGGGGAAACAATGCCCGAGGAAGGGTCGTCCAGAGACACATCCAACACAACCTCTTATCAACCATTCCATTTGACTTCTTATCAGCCATCCTAGTGGAAACAGGTAAAACTCGACTTCCCTAAGTTTGATGGTACTGATCCTGTGAACTGGTTGTTTCGAGCTGAGCAGTTTTTGGCCTACTATGATATTCCGGACTCGCAACGGATTACCATAGCTGCTGTGCACATGGAAGGGGTTGTAGTACCTTGGTTCTAGATGATGCAAAAGAACAATCTATTCCCAAACTGGAAAACTCTTGTTCGTGCTATTGAAGACCAATTTGGCCCATCCAAATTTGAGAGCTCCAGAGGAAAACTATTCAAGATGCAACAAACTAATTCGGCCGCAGATTTTTTTCAGCAATTCATGGTACTCGCTAACAGGGTGGAAGGAATGACCGAAGATGCCATCATGGATTGTTTCATTAGTGGGTTGAAACCTGAACTCAGACATGACGTGATAGCCAAGACCCCAACAACACTTCTTGAAGCTGCTTCGTTAGCCAGATTATATGATGAGAAACAAGCCTTATCAGTAGCCCCACGATCGAGGGTTGTAGCTGTTTCTACGACACCCATAACCACAATGAAATCTGGGAGTAACTCGCTTGATCCTGCAACGAGCACCATTTCCGGAAGGAATGTAGGGGTGAAAACACTACCACCATTACTTCCTACGCCAACCATGAAACCTGGACTGCCCTTGAAGAAAATGCCTCCATCGGAAATTCAACTCCGGCAAGAAAAGGGACTATGTTTCACCTATGAAGAGAGGTTTACTCCTAGTCATAGGTGTCCCAACCGACACTATATGATCCTCCAGTGTGATGAAGAGGATAGTGATATGGGCAAAACTATAATGCCTGAAACAGAGGAAACCGATAATACTGGGGAAGAAATTACTCTGCACCACCTATCTATGTATGCCTTCAGGGGTTCCACTGGACCAGCGACTATTCGTTTTGACGGAACCATTAGGGGACGATCAATACAAGTTTTCCTGGACTGAGGGAGTTTGGACAATTTCATACAACCTAGAGTTGTGCATCATTTGAATTTACCAGTGATACCCACTCCAAGGACAAAAGTTGAAGTGGGGAGTGGTGAACGGATGCAATGCGAGGGATTGATACGAGAATTAAAGGTTGAAATCTATGGACATACTCTGATCTTTCCAGCCTACGTATTACCAGTGACTGGATCAGATGTGGTGATCGGAGCTTCATGGTTGGAAACAATCGGATCCCATATTGCTGATTATAGTAGATCTATGATTAAATTTATCTCTGGTGGTGAATTTGTTACTTTACAAGGGTACAAATCCGTACAAGTAAATCAAATCCAATACCGCCAAATGACACGTTTGCAAACAAAGGAAGCCATAGCAGAAATGTACGTCCTGCAGGCTTATGGAACGGACGAGACACTAGAAAAAGGAGTGGAATTTCCAGAAGATTTACATCCTGACATTCGGGGTATTTTAACCAAATATCAGACCGCCTTCAAGATACCACGAGAATTACCACCTGAAAGAGGTTACAATCATCAAATTGTGTTGGAGGCTGGAACGGGACCAGTAAAAGTTTGACCTTATAGATACCCATTCATACAGAAAACAGAGATTGAAAAGATGGTTGCAGAAATGTTGCGAGAGAACATTATACAGTCCAGCACGAGTCCGTATTCGGCTCCAGTGATTTTGGTTCAAAAAAAAGATGGAACATGACGGTTTTGTGTGGATTATTGAGCATTGAACGCAGTAACGGTGAAAGATTCATTTCCCATGCCGACGGTCGATGAACTCATTGATGAATTAAGGGGATCTAAGTTTTACACAAAGCTAGATATTTGGTCCGGCTACCATCAGATTCTAATGCACCCCAATGATAGAGAGAAAACAACATTTCGAGCCCACCAAGGATTATACGAGTGGTTAGTCATGCCCTTCTGTCTGACAAATGCGCCGGCAACATTTCAGGCATTGATGAATTCCATTTTTCAGGGCTACCTTTGAAAATTCGTGCTTATTTTTTTTTATGACATTTGAATTTCCAGTGCCACGTGGCCCTCTCATTTGCAGCATTTGACCATGGTATTGGAAAAGTTGGTCCAACATAGATTGTATGCTAAGCTGACCAAATGCTCTTTTGGACAAAGAAGGGTTGATTATTTGGGTCATATAGTATCGGGTAAGGGCATTGAAATGGACAATCAGAAGATCCAAGTTATGCAAAATTGGCCCATACCAATTAATGTTAGTCAACTCAGAGCATTCCTTGGGTTGACGGGATATTACAGGAGATTCATAAAATCCTATGCCCAGATTGCAAGCCCATTGACACAGTTATTTAAGAAAGATGGGTTCGAATGGAACAGAGAAGCCCAACAAGCATTTCAACTACTAAAGAAAGCCATAGGGGAAGCACCAGTTCTTTCATTACCAGATTTCACACAGCCTTTTATTCTGGAAACAGATGCTTCAGGATATGGAATTGGAGCAATCTTGAGTCAGTCGGGTCATCCGATTGCATATTTTTCAAAAAAAAATTTCACCAAGAATGCAAGCCAAATTAGTATATGCGAGGGAACTACATGCAATAGTTGAAGTTGTTGCAAAATTTAGGCATTATCTATTCGGCAATTTCTTTATAATTCGGACTGATCATGAGAGTCTTCGTCATCTCAATGACCAGATTATACAAACTCCTGAGCAAGAAGAATGTCTTCCAAAACTCATGGGCTATCGATACAAGATTGAGTACAAACCTGGGAAAGCCAATATTGCTGCAGACGCATTATCCAGGTGTAATTACATGGTGGTTACTTATCCTTATAGTGCAGTATTTGAAGAGATTCGACAGGCTGTCAAGATAAATCTAGCCACCCAACAGCTAATTAATGAAATCCAAGAAAACAAGCTTGCTGACACTCAATATGTGGTCAGAGATGGCTTAGTTTACTGGAAACATCGTTTGCTTATACCCTCTGACGCAAAACATATCATCCAAATGATCCTTCAAGAATTTCATTCATCAGTGATGGGAGGACATGCTGGCACTCTCAGAACATTTCATAGAGTTGTAGTACTATTTTATTGGGCATGAATGTGCAGGGATATTCGAAGTTTCATTCGACACTGTGACATTTGCCAAAGAGCAAAAATGTCTCAATTACATCCTGCTGGGTTGTTAAGTCCCTTACCTATTCCCAAGAGAATTTGGGAAGAAGTGGCTATGGATTTTATCACTGCTTTACCAGGCATTAAGGGATACTCTGTTATTATGGTGGTTGTAGATCGATTAACAAAATATGGACACTTTATCCCTCTTAAAACTGATTTTAATAGCAGACAAGTTGCTGAATGCTTCCTACAGAATGTGATCAAGCTACATGGAATTCCTACTTTCATTGTCTCCAATCGTGATGCCACTTTCACCAGTTCTTTTTGGCGACATCTATCCAAATTACAGGGGACTGAATTGCATTTTAGCTCTGCCTATCACCCACAATCGGATGGTCAAACAGAGGCTTTGAACAAGTGTCTCGAGATGTATCTTAGATGCTTTGTTTTTGACTCACCACGAAGATGGCTGGATTATCTTCCGTGGGCAGAACTATGGTACAATACAGCATATCAAACGGCCATAGGCATGACGCCTTTTCAAGCCATATATGGTCGGGATCCTCCATCGATCATCAAAGCTTTATGGGATAAGTCTTCTCCCATCGATATTGTCCAACAATTGCAAGAGAGGGATAAATTACTTGACCAGTTGAAGCATAACTTGCAGAAAGCTCAATTTCGAATGAAAAATAATGCTGATAAACATCGCACAAATGTGACTTTTGAAATTGGTGATTTAGTATTGGTCAAGCTCTAGCCTTACCGTCAGCATTCGTTACGATTATCGCAATACTTGAAGCAATTTGAGAGCCTATTTATTTTCTTTTGTAGCAGAAAGTTGTCATTTCTCCTTTGTTATTTCTTTAGTTTTCCCCGGGTTATGTTACATTTTCGCCGTTTCAGGGAGGTTAAAACTGCCTTATTCCTCTCAGGTGTTACAAGAGGATAAACGGGAGTTGCTGACTTCTTTCTGTGCTACTTACTTTGTTGGTTAACACTCCCTCCATTTGGCTGCACAAGACATTATTTGGACTCATATAAGGCATTTTGTGTATTTAATTTTTTTAATCTTAAAATACTCATAAAAAATATGAAATTTAATTAATGTTGAAAATTTTAATTTATGAGTCAATTACATTAAATGAAGATAATTTAAGAAAAAGTAAAGAATTTTTTAGTTATTAATTATTATTCTTGATTTAAATAAAATAGTTAAAAGTATCTTATAAATTAGAATGGAGAGAGTATAATAGTAAATTGACTTTATGAGAAAAAATAATTCCCTCCTGGAATGTATTAGAACTTTTTTTTTTAAATGATTGTGGCGAAACGAGCATATGTCAGTAATAATTATTTCATCCAATCTCTCCTTCCCTCCCATGTCATCCTTTTTCTTCCTCTCTTGTGGCTTCCTAGTTTTTTTATTACCACTCTTTCAGCATCCTTTTATCTAGAACAAGTTCTTTAGAAGAAGTAACACCAAAGCACATCTCTCTTTTTATAAACTAATTGATAATAATTGATACTTCAAATGTGATTTTGGTTCTTAATAACGACACAAAAATGTGCCCTCACGTCTCGAAAATAAAATGTCACGACTCCTTAAAACATGTAAACTTGTATACATCTTGATGAGTACCAAATTTGCAATAACATGTTGCCGATTCAGTGGATTTATCTTTCTTATTTTTAACAACGTGAACAAGTCTAATAAAAAATATAATATTTCAAAAATAACTTTTGACACAATAATATTCAAACAATCAATATTTGAAATAAATAACATCTTAATATTCTTCTTTTTTGATATAATTGCGTGGACTAAATGAGTAGCTTTTTCAGTATGGTAATTTCTATTTACAATGTTTAAATTTGAGATCTTACTTTAAATTTTGTACTACTCAACCAACTTCATATTAAGTTGTTAGTAACAAGTAACAACTTAATATTCTATTTTTTTTTTACATTTTACTACCTTCAATTTTAATACAAGACATTTTTAACCACATAACACATATTAAGGATAGATATTAGAATTAGTTAACTATTTTAATTTTTTAAAAAATTACAATATTTTTTGAAAACTATCTTATTAAATTTTTTTCTACTTCTTTTTCTTCTCCTCATCAATTAAAATGGGGTATTTTCTTTCTAATGCTATATACTACATCTTATCCTAAAACTACTGCAGGATCAAGTCAAAAGTTCATAATATATTAATATCTGGTAAGCTAAATCTAAATACATTGCTTAATAAAACAGGTTCAAAACTTCAAACCCTCATAATATATAGAGGTAGAAAATAGAAAAATGAAAACGGTAATGATCGATTACTGAATCTCTCAAACCATCAATGGTTGTCATCCTTGATATCACCGTTTTCCCGATCCATCTGAATCATCTTCAACTTTTACCGCTCAAAGGTGCTTTAGTCGACCTCATCGAAATCCATGCATTTATATATTTTCAGGCTCTAACCTTCTGACGACTTCTGTTTCTGTTCCATCAACCTTCCTCTCTTCTCAGTTTCTTCGAAAATATCCATTTGCAGATCCACCATGGATTTCATGAAGGTCTTTGATCAGACCGTTAGGGAAATGTGAGCTTCACCTATCCTTGCATTGCAATTTTTATCTGCTTCAACCTCTGTGCGTGGATTTTGTTTTGCAATTTTAAAGCTGCCAATGCTGATTCCCTTGTTGCGATCACTTTTGAAATTATAGAAAGAGGGAGGTGAATCTGAAGGTACTTAAAGTTCCCGAAATCGAACAGAGGGTAAATCTCTTTTCTATCACATTTTTAATCAATTAAACCGCCATGTTGAATTTTTCATGCATATGAATTCCTCAATTTGAATGGCTATTGTCTGGCGTTAGAATTAAATTCGGTTAACGATATATGTTCTTATTGTAACGCGTAAATAATCCTTACAAGTCACGATTGTCAGGTTTCCAAAAAATTGATTTGAATGGAAAGTTTGGAGGAGCTTTTTATAATCTGCTATCGCCACAATGTTGACAAATTATTTTGAGGTTAACATTATGTTGTATCACCACCTGATGAAAGGCTTACACTTGGTGAGGAGATGGAATTTTCACAAACTTTAAGGACTTAAATTTGCCTATTTTACCCTACAATATGCTCCACTTTTTATTATGAAATGGCCCTTTTTTGTCCTAGTCATGTATTTGCCACAATTGAATCACATTCCTTTCCAAATACGGAGTGGTTATCTGGCATTGGTTCAGTTCAGATATTGACTGTTATAAATTATGACTACTCTTTCAATTTCTAGATTGTGATCTTTTTTTGTTAGTTCAAAAATCAAACTTCTGGGTTAATTGTATTATTTTAGTGAATCTTTACCATATATCTATATCTATAATTCAGGTATTGGACGCTACAGACAATGAACCTTGGGGTCCTCATGGTTCTGCACTGGCAGATATTGCGCAAGCAACCAAAAAATTGTAAACTTTTGTATAGTCATCCTTCTCTATAATACTTTTGAAAGGAACATTTCTTCACAGTTTTCATTCTAAGCTGAAAATTTCTTGATATTTTTATTAGTTAATTACTTCTGCTGTAATTTACAGTTCTGAATGTCAAATGGTCATGAATGTCCTTTGGACAAGATTGAGTGAGACTGGCAAGGATTGGCGTTATGTGTACAAGGTAATACTTATAACTATGGTGTTGGCTTGTTGCTTAAATCTACCGACTACAAGAAAAGGCCTTTCTGCACTTTCCATGCTGGCGTATACTACCTGTCTATTTTTAACATCTAAAACTACCCTTTTTTTAACAAAAATCAGGCATTAGCTGTTATTTGGTAGCACATGGATCTGAGCGAGCAGTTGATGACATTATAGAACACACTTTTCAGATATCAGTAAGGACCATTCTCTTGTATTCAGCTAATTTCCCTTTTAACATTGTTGCAAGTGAGATGAACCTTATCTTGTTTATTCATCATTTACTTTGTATTGGTAAAGGCTCTTTCCAGCTTTGAATATGTTGAGCCTAGTGGGAAGGACATGGGAATCAATGTCAGGAAGAAGGTAGAAAATATAGTGGCCCTTTTAAATAATAAAGATAAGATACCAGAAGTGAGAAATAAAGCAGCTGCAAACCGTGACAAGTAGGTCAAATTTGTCAGCATTTTGATCCCCAGAAATTGTGAACTTAACTATTTTGTTCTCATCATATGAAATTTTGTTATGCTGCTTAATTTAGGTACTTTGGACTTTCTTCTACTGGGATTACGTATAAGTCTGCTTCAGCCTTATCTAGTAGCAGTAATAGATATGGAGGCTTTGGTTCAAACGACAGTGACAGATATAGGAACGCTTATAGAGACAAGGGTAACTATGATGAAGGAAGATACGAGAAAGACTTCCCTGCAAAATCTCCAATCACCAGTGGCGATCAAGGAAACTGCATCAAGAAGGGTTCTTCACACTCTGTCTGGTAGAGCATCACTAATTGTTAATATGATTTCCAAATAGTTAGCACATTGGGTGTTTATTGCATAGTAAACTTGATGCAGAACCAGTGGTGGGTCAAGGGGAGAGATAGGGAGGAGAGAGAGAAATAAGAGAGAGAGACAGGAATAGAAACAGAGGAGGGAGAGACAGAAACTGAATAACTCATAGCAAAATATCATTCATTCATTCATTAACTGCCCTTCACATACACGAGTAGCATATATATAAGGGAGATTTCCTTCCCATGAAGAAAGCCAAGCAAGTTGCTCTGAATATCATAATAGAATACAAAAAGAAATAACAAAAGATGATAGGAAACCTTAATCCTAAGAAAGCTATAAAATATTCAATTAAAACATAAAACTAAATTCTTTCTAGAATAGTATTTTCCAAATCTTCTATCAAAACTTGGGAATGTTGTCATATATCTAGGCAGATTTACTTTTTGAGCAAGTTTTGATGACTGCATAACCTTCACGTTAAATGCAATGTAAAAATAAGTACATGTTACTTTTGTGTGATGACTCTACAAAGACTCACTCTGAGTGCACGATATTCATAAAACGGATTCTGATTGACAAGAAATATGTTCAATTCTAGCCTTTGACTTTGATCCTTACTCTTCCTTTTGTAGTTCAATGAGATGATTTTGAGAACACTGTTGAAATGGGACGGTCAGTTGATGAACATGATGCTGTTTATCTCAGGTCCAGCCGTACATTTGCACAGCCTTCAACAGTTATCATACTCTGTTAAGACATGGCCCCTGCATGGTTTTTACTTTGTTCCTTTTTCTGAGTTCAGAATATTTTGTCTTGCAGCGAAAATCAGAATGCTATATCATCCAAACGATCTAAGTCATCTACTAATGTAAAAGACTCTGATAACTACAATTCAGTTCGTTCCCAAACTTCAAGTGTAAATGCAAACAATAATGCAGATGATTTTGATCCAAGAGGAACTTCCACTACTAGTAAGTATTCTACAACTATCTTCTTCATTGAGGCTGATGATTTTATTTAATTATTTTCTTGAATCATAGATACGTGTTGAGGCAATGTTGAGTAGAAGTTATTGTGGTGCAAATGTTCATGTTCATATTGGTGGTTCTTCCGTCATTTTTTCCTGCACAGGAAATTATCTCTAGAAGTTTTTTCTTTTGTTCTGTTTTTCCCCCCAAAATTTGACGCTATTACACTGGCTGCAAACTTTAATAAACCTCTTTTTAGCCTTTCTTGGATTTTGGATTACTTTGGTTTTTCTTATAGGACAAACTGAGGGTTGTATGCTGGAACAGTAGATTTAAAAAGAGGATGTTGTATGTTACAAGTTTCATCCAACCTCCCTCAATTGGAAAAAAAGATATAAACAACAACCAAACTCACTATAATATTGGTAGAAGGATATGCTGTAGTCATAAATTTATGACATGTAGTTTCTGCAGAATTGTTTCACCTTTTTGTGACGTTGATTCTGTTTTAAACAGAGGCATCAGCTGGTAGCTCTAACCAGCTTGATCTATTTGAGCAAGATTTAATTGGTGACCTCATGGATGCTCCAACTTCTATTCCTACCGAGAATCCTGTGACAAACAGTGTTTCAGATGTTGATCTGTTTGCAAATGCAACATTTGTAACATCAACACCTCAAAAGGACAAAGGAGCTACTTCTCAACCACTGGTTAGATTTTATTACCTCTATGTTTAATGTTATTTATTTTTCTCATGTCTGCTGCCCATGACTTGCTGGTTTAGTGGCACTGACCTATACTATTAAGTGGTAGGTCCTTAGTTCAAATTCCCCTCCATGATCATTGATTCCTGAAAATGAGAAAGTGTTGCTTATGTAGCTTATTGTTTTGCTCAACTGGGATTTGCTCAGTTACATTTTACTTGTTTGGAGCAAATATATTTGCTCTACTCTTTGGTACAATTATCATATCAATTTCTTCTCTCAAATTATTTTCATTTTAGTATGAACCTGTGAAATAGTCAGTGGGCGATCAAGAGGCGGAGGAGGCAAATTGCCTCAAGCGATGTAAATTTTATCTTAAAAAGACTGTTAGTGTTTTTAAGAATGTGGACATATTAATCATTTTAAAAGTTTTTAAATTGT
The DNA here is from genome assembly GCA_026686845.1 of Adenanthera pavonina. NCBI lineage: Eukaryota > Viridiplantae > Streptophyta > Magnoliopsida > Fabales > Fabaceae > Adenanthera > Adenanthera pavonina. The sequence goes on from JAIVEN010000003.1 coordinate 5,795,254, forward strand.
AAATTATTATAGGAGAAAACAATGGTACCTTTTCTGCACATTTTCCTTGGCAGTGACGGCTTTCCTTTTGCTTGGTACTAACATAAATTTTTTATTTTTTCATTGGTTTATTGGTGATCCCATGCACAGAAAGAGTTTGATCTATTTGCTTCCCAACCAGCACAGAACGAAGTTGATCTACTTGCTTCGCAACCGTCCATTCCTTCGTCAGTAACATCAACTGTTGACCTGTTCTCCACTCCTGAACCGGCTCTACAGCCAGACAGCAAGTCTCAAAACTCTGGACCTACAAACAATGGCATTGTTGATCCTTTTGTTGCTGTCCCACTTAATAAATTTGATGGATCTGATCTCTTTGGTGAATTTACTTCTCATCCTAATACAACATCATCACAGCCCTCAAAAAGTCCTATCAATGATGGCAACCATGAAAATATGAGTGGTAACACTTTTATTGATCCTTTTTTTGCTGTCCCACTAATAGATTTGATGGATCTGATCTCCTTGGTGAATTTACTTCTCATCCTGTTACAGCATCCTCACAGCCCTCGAAAAGTCCTATCAGTGAAAGCAGCCATGAAAATATGAATGGTAACACTTTAGCAGAGTCTAAAATTCCGCCTAAAAAGGACTCGTTTCAGGTGAAGTCTGGTATTTGGGCAGATTCACTAAGCCGTGGACTGATTGATCTCAATATATCTGCTCGTAAGTTTTTTTTTTTTAAATAAAATTATGACCTTCCCTAATATCTTTTGCACAACAAAATAATGGTCTCCTTCGTAAGTTGTTACATTCTCATGATATCCTGTTGTTTTAATGCATGGTCGTTAGCATATCCATGCGTGATTCCCTGGGGCATCAGCCTTTTAATTAATTAAGATATCCCATGAATCTCCCAATGATTAAAGCACTCACTTCTGAATTTCTGCTATATTTTGGAGATGCCTCGCTTTAGACTATGGTTAGAGATGAATAGGGTTGGAGGATATTGATAAATTACTGGTGGGTAGAGATGATGTGTTTGTCTCAAGCAAGCTTTATGCAATGTTATGTTGCAGCCAAGAAGGTATCGTTGGTAGATGTTGGCATTGTGGCTGCATTAAGCAATGGAATGGATGAAAAGGACAGAGGTCCGCCGCCGCCATCTTATCATATGGGAAGAGCTATGGGATCAGGAACTGGTCTTGGCATGTCTGGAGTCGCACCTTTACAGCCACCAGCAGCAGGCGGTGGCGACATTTTCTCAAACTTTAACAGCCAACAACATCAATTTGGTGGGTTACGAAAGTAAAATTCTCATTTTCAACTCCTCCTATTCTTATCATTTTTTTACTCCAATTCCTTGTGTTTGGTGCTGGGTTTTGTTCATATATTTGTCTACTGGGATTTAGAACTGAGTCATCGTATCTGCTCAAATTGCAACGGCATGCACAGTGGCTCATGTTGTTTGGCCCTGCAGAATAGAGAAGTACCGTTTTGTTTCCATGTGAATAATTAAATACTAAATCTCTACTTAAAAATAATAAATAAATTCCTTGTGCCTGGTTGCCCGCTATATGTGATCTCTAGTTCGCGTTTTCTTGGCCTCTTTTTTTTTTTATACAAACGTGTTCTTAGCCTTTGTTAGACCTGCCGTCAGATTAGCTCTGAAAGGAAGTACGAGCCCAAATCCAGCTATCTACCGAGAAAGATTACGAATTATTTAATCACCAATTAAACATTCTGATGGATTTATTAATAGGTGCTTCAAATTATTGTTTATGTAAATACTTAAAATAATTTTATTCGTAGCATCTCGCTCTATTTTCTAGCCTTGATGACTTATTGGCAAATAGATTTCACTAATAACTTTAATTCAAAATTTACCTTTTAACATTTTAACCTTGTAATCTTCTTTTTTCCATAAAAAAAGTAACCTTCTGTTTAGCCATCCATAGGGCATTTAAGTCGGACACCTCAATTACAATATTGAAATGCAACATTTTTACGTGACAATGAAATGCAACATTTTTATATATCAACCGGTTCGAAATTCAAATCAAGCCTCATCTTATTCGAATTGAGTTGAACCATATAAGTTTTTTCATTAATAATTTTTTCTAGACACAAAACTCAAACCTCAAACATCAATCCTTACTTAAGAAGAACTAGGACCGAACAACTCAAACCAACTTCTATTTGATATAATGAAATGCAATTTGTTACATTAGTATTATTGTTTATTAAGTATATGTTTAGTTAGAAAATCATAAAAATATTTGTAAAATTATACATAGGTCTTGTTATATTAAAAAAAAATCTACTGCATATATTATTTGGTTTTAAAAATCTATTCATAAGAATATAAGAAATTGCTAATAATTTTTTAAAGTACTTTGAATATAAAAAATATAGAGGAGGAAAAATAGAAAAGGTAAACAACAAATGAAAATGAATACAGATACGCCACGACAGAATAGCAAGACTACTATTACCTGCCCAAAAAATTGTATATGGCTTTTAAGCTTAAGGCGTTAACCAACCGCTTTCCCTGAGATTTGTAAGGTGTAACCCGATCTTTAGTTTTTCAGACTACTAATTACAGACCCCGAAATCGGTTCTAATTTTTAAGTCTTCAGCATATAGATTTTATATTTGGAGGAGCCTACGTCCACTAGCCCTACAATGTCCAAGTCAAACTCGAACACCAAACCCACTCCAACTCTCAGAGTATTATATGCCCAGAAAACTCCGACTTATTTAATATTATTCCATTTAAACAGAAGCACAGCTTTTTTCTCAGTACACATCCAACATTCTACCCCTTAACATGGCCTCTGCTTTCCTCACCTGCTTCACTGGTCCCATGATAAAAACCTACACAAACATATATACATGGACAGTTATAGTTTTAGAAGGCAAATCGTTTAACATAGTTGTTTTTCAGTGCAACTGATCTCTGAAAGGGCGAAAACGAAAACGAAAATATGTGAACCATAGAACCATTCCATAGTTACAAGAGAAGATCATAATAAGTTCATAACCAGAAAAAGAACCTCTTCAGATTAACCAACTTTAGATGTGTTTCCAGAAATCCTAATAGGATTGATTGTTCGTATGCTTCCATAAAAAATTAAAAAAAAAAAATCAGTTGCAAGTTTTCAGCAAGGCCACATGTAAAAACAAAAATCCAGACATCATTTAGCCCTCTTTTGCAAATGTCAAGATTTAGCCTCGTAATGATTGATATGTAACAAATCAATATAATGTCAGAAATAATGTCAATTACATGGGATGAAAATTAAATTCTAACCTTGTCAGGTGGGCCCTTAGCACCTCCAATGAGAATTTCCGCACTGAACCAGCAAATGCATTTAAAAGTTAAAACAACCAAGAACAGTGCTTCTTAAAAAATATTTGGTGTAAGGAGGGAAACAAATATTTACTTGCAGGACTCCTTAATTGACAAAATTGAAGCCCCTTTTCTCCCAATAACACGTCCCATCTTTCCCTGGGGAACATCAAGAACTGAAAGGATTTCTTCCTCAGGAGCATTTCCATCCACTGTCAACTTATCTACTAGATAAGCACATGGATTAGCGATTCATGACAAAATTAACTGTACATTCAGTCACTTAGTCCAGTCACAGCTATCAACTTGTAAGTTATAATAATTTAATTAAGAGAGCTAAAAATCAAATACTTCCTATCCTCAACGATTTAAATCTAAAAAACTGAGGAGAAAAAAATTTAGCTAAAACAAAAACCTATCCTTGGTGCACCAGGAAGAGGAACATCGTAATAAATGGATCTGCAAAAGACAAATTTTACACCAGGAAATTGCGACCTACAAGTTCATAATTCAGGCCCCATTTCGCTTTCCATACTATACGTACCCAGCAGAGAATTGGATGTACTTAACATTTTTGCGGTAAGTTTCAGCATATTAAAATCCCATTGACAAAAAAATTAGGCTTAAACTTGAAAACACCAGAACTGTCAAATTATGCCAATACCTAGTCAAAGATCATCATTGACAACAGATTATTTCAAACTAAGCTCTCAGTAGAAAATAAAATCTGCATTTGAAGGTAATTGGCACTATAGTTTGTTCATTTGGAGACACAATTTCATAATTATATTCCATTTGGAGACAAAGTTTCATATTTTATCTTTTGGTGTACACCAAAGGTATCCCCCAACTGACAGTCGAAGACAAATCCCTTTGAGGTATAAAAATTACTTAAGTGAATATTGCCTCTCCTAACAAAGCCTTTTCCATGTCATCGGATGATGGAGACAAAGTTTCATATTATAGAACAAGGAATTACATTTATTACCTGGAATAGGAGGTAGAGATGGCCAATCAGCATAATCATCACCATTGACACAAAAGCATCGGCAATAGAGAGCACCACGAACAGCAAGATACCATAGAGACCGTTCATTTAATTTCTCCATCATCCGGTGATAAATGTAGAGAAGAAAGCGAACATCATCAGCAGCTGCACGGACCATTTGTTCAGATAATGGTCTGTACGTCCAAAACTTGGGGTCCTGACAAAACATTAAGAATTAAGAAATGATATAAATAGATGACAGAGTTTGATTTGAAGACACATATACATCAACATTTTGACATCAGAGGCTTATGCAAATTCCTCTTATTTACCTGAACAGAAAAATCAATATTAAAAACATAGATTAAAAAAGGTGAAGTTTCCAGTAAGTAAAATCATAAATTGTATGATTTAGAATGTTGGCGTTTACTGCTTTTCACATAGGTTCCAATAACTCACAGGCTCACAGCACTTATCAATCACAGCATAGTAGTATACCATATCAAATCAAACCTTAATTATAACATCACATAAGAAAACCAAACATGTGACCTGCCCTAACGTCCATGTTAGACCAACAATTTCAAGTAATAAAAATTTAGAGCTACTACAATATCTTTTTCATAATATATAATAATGTGGTTTCAAAACCAACCTGCCGAAGGAGGATGCGAACTTCTTCTTTCTCAAGATATGATATACCTACATTCAAACCCTAAAAGTGAATATAGAGGAAGTAACCAAAAGACTCAAAGGAACTGAGAGGAATTATTAATAATCTCTATCTAGGCTAAAATTGGCAAATAAAATGGAGTCCATGACTGAAAAATATATTCTGACAGAAACCAAGTATATAGATATACCACAATAATATGGATCTGCAAGGAGGCCGACAAATGAAATGTAGTCATCTGGCAATCTCTTCCGTCCTTCTTGCTCCTCTATCAGTGAATAAGCAATCTGAAACAAAGCAAGGTAAAAAATAATTCACTTAATATAGAAGGAGCCAAGGATCAATAGTTCAAACACTATCATATCATATTTGATATAAGGTAAGAAATTATGCTTGACCACAATAATATTAACATTATGCTCAACCTTAATAATATCAACAATATGGAGAAGTAAAATAAATAAATAAAACTCTAAGAAAGGAAACTTATTTCCTTCCTTAAAGAATTTTCATTTTCTCTCTCCTGCCTCACCTTTTTCCAAAATCCAAATGGAATATTGGGGGGGGGGGGGGGGGGAGTCAAGAAGTTACTCTTAAACCTTGAACTTAATATTAAGTCACCGACTGATGATGTCTTCACTCAAAAATGTTTCAAGAGGAAAATATTGCTGTAAGCAGCTGATTAAGTAGAATTAGAAAAGTCATTCTTCTCATGACAACCATCAGATGAGATCCAAAAGTCCCTTCTCTAAATGCACACAGAACCGTTCCTACATCCTTCCAAAGTCCATACACTATGAAATTTGTGCTACTGTGGAGGTAATTTAGTTCTTCAACTTAACAATGGTGCCCAAAATGAGAGAAAAATTGGCATGGTAATAATAAGGCTTACCTGGGTATCCACGACGTTGTTCAACTTTATGCCAAATTGAAAATACAATGCCTAGAAAACAAGAATATTTCTATTAACTCTTCTGATAGTCAAGTAGAGTAGGAAAATGCCAAGATGGCAGGATAACTCCATTAAACTTCATAGCTAACAATAAAGTAATGAGAAAGCAATAAAATCAATCAGATACCTCACTGTCTCGTTTGCAATCATGGATCACTTTTGTTATGTAACTAGACTCAAGTGCAGGCTTGCAGGCTCTTACAAGCATCTCTCCCCCTTCGATTGCATCAACAAGGTATATAGCATCTGGAAATGCAAGCTGCAAGAGGATGAAAACTTAGTAGATAGCATAGAAATAGGATGAAAACTCATTGAGTCTTCAATGCAAAAAGACTGGACGTAGAAAGAGAAGGTTATAAATTATAAATTGAAATAAAGTAGAAAACATAACACCCTCAAAGAATAAGAGGCAGATTAAGAAGTATAAAAGTGCTACACTTAAAAATTAAGAATACATCCTCAATATAACCTTATTAATAATGTCACTGTTAGCACGAGAGTGTACTGTGTTAATTATATGCGGTAATTAGTAATATTTTACCTATCAAAGCCGAGCATATTTTCTATCTCGACTAAACAAGAAAAGTGAATTTAGGTTCTTTCTATTCACATAAGTTGCTCCTGTATATTTACATATAATAACTTTGACATTCTGCCAGGGCGTCACGGAACATCGCCATTGTAAATAGCTTTGACATTAACGTCCGAGTCCAGTACATATATCACAAGCTCTCTTGTCCGGCTTACGAAGCAAGCAAGTGAAGCTCACCTGCATTATACATAAAGCTCCATTGCGACACAAGTCTACACCCTCACAATCGAAACCAATGACGAGCTGCTTTTCAGGTGAGGGCTCGAGGAATTCAACAGGAAGTTGAGATGCCCTGGTGACAATATGAATAGGCACCCGTGTTGAACGATCTTCATGATCCAGAGGCTTGTCACCTGAGTAGTTATTGAAATTCCACACAAGTCAATGCAATTCAACGGTAGAGTCTCAATTAGGTTCAATTGAACAGCGGATTACGATTCAAGGCAACACGCTATCAACTACTAAAGAGTTGTCCAACATTAACTTGAAAAAACAACAGATGAAGCTGTAGAAAAATGAAGAAATCGATGTCGTAAATTGATCAACGTAATCACAGCATGTTCAACCCAAAAATTTGAAGAAAAAATAAAAGAGGTAAAGGTGAAATGAAGGGTAAATTGAGAAAAGAGAAGGAGGAGAGAAAGCGTGAAAGAGAGAGTACCAGGTTGAGAGGCAGATGGTAGAGGAAGATCTGTCTGATATGACGGAGGAGAAGAGGCCATGTGATCGGACCATCCAAGCACATCACTCTTTTCTCACCATCCTAACGCATTTATTCATCCCCTTTTCCTCTTTCGGTTTCGGTTCTTCCTTCCGCTATTTTCCTGAAACTGATTCATTCTTTATTTTTTTCCATTTTTACCCTTTTCACTAATTGCACTATAAACTTCTGATTTTGTTGGTCAAAAGATTTGTTCAGAATTCAAATTATGTTTGATATTTAAAAAAATTAAAAAGACTAAAAATAATATTTTGATATTTTAAAATACATAAAAAAAAAATTTTATTGTGTTTCATTAAAATTTTATTCATTTGTAAGATATAATTTTTAATTTTTAATATTACTGTAAAATAGTCATATTTATGTTACATTTTATTTTACTTAGTATAAAATTATAATTTTATTTTTAATGTAATAATAAAAGGAGTTAAACATTTTGATTTTTAAAATAACTTTATATTATATGGATGTTAATGTTATTTGCAGAATAAATTCGAGAGTTTATCTAATTTTTTCTTGGCAAAAAACTCTTCTTTTTTTTAATAAAAAAGTAGCAAGTACGCTTTAGTTGTACCTGGGGCATATGGCTCGGAAGTCAGAACCTCGAGAAGCAACTTCGTTGATAAGGCTATTTTTACAAGGTCATGGTCAAGCTTGATGTTTTTATGTATCATTTGATTTCTTGCAAACCCAATATAACAAAGGACGGCCACAAGATAGTTTGGAAGACAAGTGAGGTCACAACTTCCATCAATTATACATTGTCAGATTTTAATTTAATCCATTCAATGGTTCAAAATCTTAAAAATAACAAAATTACAGTTCCAAATCACCATGTCAGAAGGATAACACAGACCCTTCCCACTGAGGTACAGGGAAATGAATTCTTGGCTTATCTAATTTAAGGGTCATTGAATAAGTAGCTATTTTAAAACATATTTTATCACAAACAAGTCCACTTATCATGGACTAGAATATGCTTTCTAATGAGCTAAAATTTTCTCAACCCAACCTACCAAGAGAGCCAAACATGCTAGCCCATATTAATAAAAAAAAAGTAACATTATTTTTTTAAGCAAATTGAAATTCCTATATCCATAATCTTAATTCACAAAAATAATTTGCCATAATATTAACTTTTCAAAAATCACAATTGACAATCCAAATTTCAAAATATCATCTCCAAGTCTCCGCAAAATTTACTATCACAAATTCATATTTCACAATGAATCAGGAGGGAAAGAAACCAATTACAATGGTGACAACAGAAAACTTACACATGAAAGATGTTTCATGAAAGGGAGAATGAAAAAGAAATTCCTATGAAATTTGTTTGGTACACATTATTCAAACTTTTTATAAGTATAAAATAGTCATTTTATGCAACTCTTCTTTCCTTTTCCTTCTCCTTTTCCATTTCCCTCAGAATAACTCTATCCTACCAAACATAGCATAAGTGTTTAAGAAAAAAGCGGAATGGGACAGCCCATGAGTCACTCGGCAAACCTTTTTGCAACCCAACCCACTACTTTTTTATGGGCTAAATCTTTTTATGTAGTACGATAAAGATATATATATGGGATATAATATAATATGATATAAAAGATAAGTCAATTTCTAAAATTTTTAGATATGAGTGTTGAGAATATTTATATATATATAATATTACCCATGTAATTATTTATACGTATAATTAATAAATCTATTTATTGAAAGAAAAATATTAAATATTTTAAAAATTATAATATAAATGGTAAAATAAATAATAAAATATTTATAACATTCAAATGGTCATATTTTACTTAAAAAATTTGAAGTAATACATATGAATACAACATGGTACGGACTATGGATATATACATATGCACAAGTACAATATGCGTATTATATTTTATCGTGTATCAGATATAGATATATCTACTTTTTTTAAGTATCGGTGCTTCATAGATGCATTCGTATCACAATAATCTAACTAAAGTTATCTAGTTAAGTGAGCTCACAAAATTTGTTCTTAACCTAAACTTGAATCAATATATATTCTCAAAGTTAGATTATTTATTAGTCATAAATAATATAGTTCATAATAGACTCTATCCAATGCATAAAACATACTTTTAATTTATCAAATCTGCTAAAAGCCCCAGTAGACTGTTTACCAAAAAAAATGGCCTAAGATGTCCATTTTTTCCTTCTTTTGCAACAGCCCAAGAGACCAATGAATCCAAATAATATAAATTATTGGAGATGCATGTGAAATGGAAACTACATGATAGATGGTGGGTGAGAGTTGACATGGTTCTGTGGACAGCAGAGGTCAAGCCACTCGTGGCGAGTCATCAGAGGATGCAGTGGAAATTGGATCATGGGATTTGTAGGCAAAATGGGTGCAATGCCAAGCACTATTGCAAAACTCAGCACTATTGTCTATGACATCAAAATTTGTTGGGATAACGATTTTACGAAGGTTTGGGTCCGCAATAATTTATTTGAAGCCATTAATCTTATAATTTGCAGTGTCTCCAGCGACTATCTTTGGAGGGACATAATTGATAATGCCAAGGGTCTCATCATGAGAGATTGGAGCATCAATATTGATCATATGTTCTGTTCATATAAACTAATAAATGTGTCAATTGGCTTCCTCACATGGTGCATAGGAACGACAATGACTTCACCATTCTTTAGCAGCTTCCAACTAAATGCATGCATTTGCTATATTTGGATAGAGGGGAGGAAAGTTATTCTTTGTACCATGACTTGTAATCTTTTCTAGGTCTATCCTACCCTGTTTGTGTTTAAAAAAGGGGGAATTATTAGCGCTTTGGCCCTGCAAATTTGCCTAATATATTCATTTCGATGTTATATCAAGGATGAAAAATGATTTACACTGTTATTAACTTGTAAATACTAAATAGTACATCTCATTACAGATTTTATTATACATATATATATATATAAATATTATCTTTTAGTATATTATATAAATAGAATTTTCCCTCCTTGAACATGAATTCATCACACACAACACAAAAAATTAGTTTAAGAATTCTCTTAGCTTTTGGATGAAAAAATAGTTATTTTAAGTAAATTTAAATCATTCATTTGATTTAAACAGTTCAAACATATTGATAATATTTATTATTTAAAAAAAATTCAAACTAATTAAATTGATTAGACTGATAATTTTTTTCTGTTCAGTGAAAAATTTTACTGTCCCTCTTAACTTGAGGACAATACTTTTTTTATGTAAATCTATTATCTCTTATTTGCAAACCTCACTTGGCCATCTATGACACCTTCTAATTAAACTGGAGGTCGTGCTTTGCATTTAATTTAAAATAAGTCGTAATAGCTGGCATTGCTTTTTATAAATTTTATAGAGAAAAGATATAAATTGTGAAACATATTCACATTATTTTTTTTTAAAAGCAAAATACCATGTCTATGAATTTCTTAGTACCCGTAACTGTACCTGCGGTCACTATTATTTAATTTAACGTTATTGTTATCTATGTCGCTCAGGAGACAGAAAAATCGTTCAATGCGTATTGAAGTGTATATATTGCCATAGATCGTCTTGTAGTCTCACTGGTTATACATCACTCCTACCTTATCATACTATGATTAGCGTCCAGTCTAAATATTTAACTTATTTGCGTAGCAAATAAATAATTATTTACTGAATTTGTCAGCCTCAATTGTTGCCATTGATAGCCACCTTCTTCTTATCCATTTGGCTAGTGTAATGGAAAACAATTTATTACAATAACAATTTTCTCAATCCAATTAATTCCTAAAACACAAATGACGTGATAGTTCACGATAAATCGCATTTTTAATACATTTTTCTTACCTTCTTTTTTACCCTTTTTTTTCCTGCAAATTGCAATAAAAGTTATATACCTTTCGATAGTGTAACTAAAACTCCTGCATTAGATTTATGTGGTGGCTTTGGTGAAAAAGTTTATGGTTTCTCACATGTGGTAAAGAGTTTGAAAAGTTTCCATAAAAAAAAAAAGTAGAGTTTAAAAAATAAATTTTATATGCTCATAAAAAAAAGGAAAATAAATTTTATAATTTTATAAATACTATAATTTCTTATAAATTATGTATTTTATATCAAATATTAATATTAAATTTGATTTATAGTTCAGTATTATTGCTAAAGAAAAGAGAGTTTGGTATTAAAACATATAAAATTTTTCGAATTTCTTATTATAACAAAAAGGTTTATCATTTATATATGTTCGATCAAATGATTTATGAAAATTTTTAATAATATTTATTGTATTTTAATAATTATTATTTAATAACTTTTTTGGTTAAATAAAGACATAAAACTATTTTTATTTTTAAAATTGCTTTACTTTTTATGTATGTTATTTTATTTTTCTTCTATAAATCAAAGAATTAAAGAAATCAAAGTGATTAGTTAATAGTTAATAGTCAGGGGACGGTAGACTACAGATAATATCATTATTGCCCAAGAAATTATTCATTCTATGAGAAATATTTAAGGAAAGAAGGGCTTCATGGCTATTAAAATAGATCTCGATAAAGCGTATGACCGGATAAAATAGAGTTTCATTTTCCAGTGTCTTCAGGAACTAAATCTCCCAAATAATATACAAAATATCATTTACGATTGCATCTCATCTCCTCTAATGCAACTACTGTGGAATGGAAGTAAAGCTAATGAATTCTCTCCTACTAAGAGGTCAGACAAGGTGACCCCATGTCATCCAACCTTTTTGTGTTAGCTATTGAAAAGTTGGGCCATATGATACAGGCAGAGGTGGAATTTGGAATTCAGCTTCCTTTTAGACTGAACAAATGAGGTACAATGATTTCTCATTTATTTTTTGCTGGTGACCTTGTTCTTCTAGCTGAAGCTAATATGGAGCAAGTCAGAGTTGTGAAAGCTGTTCTAGATGATTTTTATGAAGCATCGGGCGAAAATGTGAATGCTTCCAAGTCGAGGATTTTTTTCTCACGTAATGTGCAACATACCAGAGCTAAGGAAATTAGTGACTTCATGGAGTTCCATTCTGTCGGGAATTTGGGCATGCCCCTTCGTCAGAAGAAGGTATCCAAATCTACTTACAAGTTTATTCTTGACAAAATGGATACCTGTTTAACGACCTGGAAAGCGAATACTTTGTCTCTGGTGGCACATCAAACTCTTGTTTCATCTTTTGTGTCGGCTATACCTATGTATGCTATGCAAACGATGCCACTTCCTGTTGCTACATGCAACAAAATTGATAAGCAATGCAGGAACTTTCTTTGGGGTAGCACCACATCAAATAGGAAGGTGCATTTAGTGAGTTGGGACAGTGTTTGCTACAATAAAGGAGATGAGGGGGATGGGGTTAAGGAAGGCAAAGTTTCAGAACAATGCATTTATGTAGAAATTGGGATGGGGTTTAATCACAAGGAGGGACGCTCTATGAGTCAAGTTCATGCATGAAAAACATAAATATGGATCCAACGTGATCTCGTTGGTGCAGAATAAAGCCTCCAAGTCTTAAGCTTGGATGAGTATTCAGGCTTCTTGGAAGAAGGCTACTGATGGGGTTGCTTGGAGAATTGGAAATGGGAGAGATGTTAAATTTTGGCAAGATGTTTGGGTCCCACACATGGATAAGCTCGAGTCTTTGGCTTTTACACCGATCCCAAATACTATTAGTTCATGGAAAGTTGTTGACTGTATCACTAAGTCTGGTAAGCGGAACTGGCAGAAATTCTAGGAGTTTTTTCCTCTAATTGTGCTCCATGATATAGTAAAAGTTCGATTTGACTTAAGTAATAGGTGGAGTGATAGTCCTATTTGGAGGTGGACATTTAATGGTGTTTTTTCAATTCGATCTGCTTATAGTAAACTTAGGGGAGGGTTGAACTTAATAGATAGAGGTAGATGGCGTGAGGTTTGGAAACTAAACGTTCCACAATGATATTGTACCTTTATTTGGCTTTGTCTCCATGATGAGCTGCTCACTAATTATGCTCGTCAGAAAAAGAGGGATGCATTCTGATGATACGTGTGCTATTTGCACTATTGAAAGGGAAGTTAGTCTTCACGCCTTGAGGGATTGTTCCCAAGCTCAGGAGATCTGGGGATCTATTATTCCAATAAATTTGTCCCAGCAGTTCTTATCTTTTGACCAAGTTAATCATGGTTATTGTGGAATATTGGATCAAAGAGGCTTGTGGATGGGTTTGAGTGGAGGCAGTGGTTCAGATTAACTGTGCGTAGTGTTTGATTGGCTCGCAATAACAAAGTGTTTAACAAGGCGCTAGCGGATTTAACAGACATACGAGGATGTGTTTGTGCCTGCCCAACCTGGTCAAATTCTTTCGTTGGATCAAATGTTGATGCTAGTGCTAGGATTGAGATATGGGTTGCACTATCACTTGGGGTTATGGAGTTTAACGTGGACAAGGCGTATAGTGGATCGTCAAAGGTTGACGCTTGTGGTGGTGTGGCTAGGGATAGTAGCGAAGTGTTTCGGAGGGCTTTTATGCACCGTTTTGGGCGTGGCAATAGTGTTACGGTAGAGCTATGGGGAGTGTTGCAGGGCTTGAAAATAGCTTGGGATTGTGGTTAGAGGCAGGTGCTTGTGGAGTCTGATTGTTTAGAGGTGGTCCAAGCCATCTCCTATGGGGACTTCGAGGATCACCTTGATTAAGGGTCAGTTTGGGAACCAGTTGTAAAAGTGGTTAGGGGCCAAAAATGAGTTTGATGGAGTTATAGATGTGTTTGTTTCATTTTCACTTTTTCGTTTGACAATGATTTTGGGCCGCAAAATGAGTTTTTAGAGAAGCAATAATTGTTGTTTTTCCGTTCTACTTCTTTATTTTTGCTGGTATTTATTTTAAAGTCAGATAAAAATATATCAATAAAAATGAGAAAAAATAAAAAAAATTAGGAAAATAAATTTTTTATAAAATTTATTCTATTTATTGATCAACATGTCCTTTCAAAATTTTAATTTTTATAGGTTATGACCTGTAAGAAAATGTTATATAAAATATATTATGTTCTTAATTAAATAAATGCAAATCAAATTTTAGTTCAAGTAAATTAAATTTATAATGAAATAGAGTTTAAGTTTAATTTAGAGAAAAATTATGAGTTTTGTTAAAATCAATTTTTAAATAAATTATCCAAATATAAACACGTTAGTCTAAAACTAATTTTTATTATATCTATGATATAAAACCAATTCTACCAAAATTTATTTTTAACTAACGAAAAACCAAACGGATTCTAGGGGCTCTCGAAAGAGATTTGCAGGCATGCTTGGGAGGGAGTGGTTTGTTGAGTTGAGATAGTGCCACAAAGGCTCAAATCATATAGTAGTTGCTCTAGCTAAAAGGGCGCTCTCTGAACCAGCTGACTTTATTATACCAATTCAATCGGTTTTGTATCAATTTGGCCAGTTCTCCACTAGTTTAAAAAAATGATAATTGATAGCTATAACTGAACTGAACTTTGGACCGATTTCCAGTCCAACTAATTCAATTAGCTGGTTCGATTTGGTGTTTCTTTTATTTTTTTTATTACAAGGAAAACAAATCTAACAAACTAAATAGTATGATTTTTTGTATAAAATTTTTTCTATCTTATAATATTGTATAAGTATTATTATGATATATAATTATTAATAATGATAAATTTACTTAAAAAATAATATGAAAATAGAATATTAATTAATTATTTTGACTTCAAAATATAATTATAAATAAATATTAATTTGTTTAGATTTTAATATTAAGTTGTGAATCTTATTTATAATATTTTTAATTTTTTATATAATGTGTAAAATTAAAAAAAAATAATTTGTATTATAAATTGAATATTAATTTTATAATTATAAAAAAATATTTTTTTATATTTTTTATTTATATTATTTAAAATATATTAATTTTTTATAATCTGTCTCAATCGATTAAATCACTAAATTTTAAGTCGGTGTGCAAGCCAATTTAGTGGCGGGTCCTATTTTTAATACTGTGACTGATTACGAGTACAGATCTCATCGAATCCTGCTTTTTATTTGGTGCTCTTCCCTCTGTCTGTCATTTTTATCCATTCCCTCAATCAATGAACGACACGCGTTCTTACGCTGCACCATTCACCAATCCTCAATAGCCACATCATTCCCCACTTCCCCACCCAGAAATTCTATGGAGGACACACAATGAAAAACCCAAAAGTGATTCGCTAGTCAAAGCTATCCGCTTTGTCTCTTTTCCCTTTATTTAAAAAATATACCCAATATATTTACACTTTATTTTTTTCTCACACCTTTTAATCTAACCTTGGTTTGATTTAGTTGGTACAAGGAAACTTTGATTTCTTTATTATAATTTATTGAATGCATTCATAAAATCCTATAGCATAAGTTTCAATTCAATTTCTGGTCTAAAAAATCAATTAATTATATCTTGATTTAATTTTAATTTGAAAAATTCATATTTTATTTTTTTTAAATTTTAACCATTATTTTAAATTTTATGATTAAAAGATTTTTTAAAAAAATAACGTTAATTTTTTTGAAAAATATAGATCAAACTTTAAAGATTCAAATCTTAAAAACGTTGCCATTTTCCGGCATCACAAAACTCATAACTAATTCCTTCACAATTTGCTTTTGCAACAATTTAATTTTCATAAAAACAATAAAAAATAAAAAAATCTGATAAAAATAAAAAAATCTCATAAAAACAATATTTGTGAAGTATTATTAACGCTAGTCTTGCACAATAAAGTGTTGAATGCGTTTTGTTAATTTTGTCCGCACATTATGGCCGAAAATTTTTTTGTTTGCACATTTACCACAAGTATTGAATGTCTCGTAGCCAAAGAAAAAAAAATTAAAAAAAATTCAGGATATATATATAAACAGTTAAAAATTTAGTTTGCTTGAGCTGAACATACAGTTTATATAATTTGGAAAATTTTTAAATTAGATTTTAATTAAAAAATATTTTTATCTTTGCGTCATGAACTGTATGTGGAGGATGAGGTGTTGCGAATGCCGTATTAAAAAATAGAAAGCAAAAAGTGAAAAGTATTGAATTGAATGGCAAGTACTCAGATGGGCATGTAATTATCCAGAAACAATAAAAAAGATTTAGGCGACAAATCAAGATGAGTAATTTAGTGCAAAAGGGGCTTCTAGCTTCTAGCTTCTAGCTCTCTCCAGAAGAGGCCCACAAGTCCGCACTTTTGCTATTGCCCTTTTCTAAGACGATGATGCTCTGGGGAATCCCTAAATCAGCCACATCACCTCTTACTTTTTCTTCACGAATTTGTTCTCTCTCGCCTCTCCCGTTATCCCCAATCCACTCCCCCTTTTCTATCTTCCTACCGTTTTCCGTAGTCTCCGCAGCTTTCTCTATCTGCCATAAGTTTTCATCACAGAACGCTTCTGCTCTGACCAGTTCGACTTTTGTTCCGCGACAAATAGCTTAATTTTGCACAAGAATGGCAGCAGAGTTTGGCTTCTGAGTCTGACTTCAGATTTCTCTTCCGATTTTGGAGCTACTATGAGTCGTTGTGGCACTGACGAATTGTTTTTCTATTCTAGAAAATAATTGCAGTGCGTAGTTGGGTTTGGATCGTTTTGAGTTTTTCTTTTGGGCGAACGGATCAATTTTGAGTTATTGCTAGCGAGATTGACTTTTTCACAGGCCCACGCGGTACCCAATTGGTCAAAAGTAATCATCCTGTCGAGAAGTGGAACTGATTCCATCTAGATTTTAATCAATTTTGTGTCCGCAGTATAGTAGTTTTCTTGGAGTTGTGCGATTCAGAACTGATTTTGCTATTTGGCTTTAATTATTTTGGATTTCTGCATGTGGATGATTGGTTTCGAGGTCATGCCGTCTTTGCGTGATACCAGCTTTACATAGAAGGCGTTTTGTTAAATTATTAAGAGCTAGGATGAAGAGAGGAAAAGACGATGAGAAGTTCACGGGGCCGATGTTCCCTAGACTCCACGTTAATGAAACGGAGCAAGGGGGGCCAAGAGCACCTCCTAGGAATAAGATGGCCCTTTATGAACTCCTCAGTATTCCATCTCAAAGGTTCAACTCAGGTGTTCTTTCAATAAAACCAAATGGTGAAAGTAATACAGTTCCCCCAGCATCTTCAAGCCAGGTATATATCAGGGTCTGTTTTTTTGTCTCAATTCTTGCTGCATTCATTCTCCTTTTTTCGAACTTACACCTGTTCTCCGACTCTTGCCCTTTTGCAAATTCACTTTTATGCTGTATTTGATTTATATGCATGACAATTCGCAACCAAAATGAGTCCTCAAATAAAGGCGCCGGCGGTGTAACTCATCTGGTGTTGCATTGGAGAATTAATTATAAGAGAAAATAATTTTTCAACAGGAATGCATCAACAAAGCAAACTGCTCGTCCATATTGATTGTCATGGCATGAACTTTGTCAATAAATTAATTTATAGTTAACTCATCTTAGGACATTTGTTATATCCTTTGGGAAATTCTTCTACCTTCGATCAAGTGAAAACAAGAGCTAGGGTATTGGAGGGTTGCTACTATCGTGCTCTATACCCGAATGACTGAAAGTTGGTTGATATGTACGCTTTTTCTGAGAAAGCATGCATGATGGGGGGTTCTTCTTTTTGAGTTAACTGGATTGTAATTTTTGTGCTCGTTTAGTTCCTTCTGGGTTACGAATGTTAGTATAATTTTACTTCACTGATTCATATTGTTAATGCTCTTCCTGAAAGTACGCAGTTTTATTAGTTTGTTGCTTTATGTGAGATGATTAAGAAATAGTTGTTTCTCTTTTTAAATTTGGGATAAACATGTTTGCAGGGGACTTGTCCTGACAGAACTTATCCCTATCCAGTTCATTTACCTCGCCAAACACCTACTTATCGAGCTGGAAAGAATATTTCTCATCAATCTGATGGTGCAAATCTGAATGATTCGTTTGCACAACTTGAACAGAGAAAGAAGGTAGATGAAGATGACTTTAGGGTCCCTGTATATGTTCGTTTGAGGATTGATAATTCTAATGATAAAACTTGCAAGAGTTTTAATGGGAATAAAGTCACTCCCATGGACTCTAGGTATTTTTCTTCTTCGGTGGATGTGCAAAACAATTGTGACAGAAACCCAAAACAAATTGGCTTGCCTCATGTCAATATGAGAAGAGATTCGAGGAGTGACAGTGAAGGACTTCCAAAAGTTAGCCCAAGTAGAGACCAGGCAAAATCCACCAAAAACATATCAAAAGGAGAAAATATTGACAGTCTGGTGAGGCAGGCCAAGGAGACTCTAAATCAAGATTGTCCTATGGCAAGTCTTAGCAGATTATACCAAGGAGATGCTTGCATACCACCAGAATGTGGAGCTGGGTCAGAAGCCAATGACACTGGACATGGTGAGGGTCTTGTTGAATCAACAAGGGATACAGAGACGGGAAGTGTCCCCTTGCCAAGAGACTGCTTTCATTCTACAGCAGATAAAAGTGGTCCCGTGGAGGCTATCAATAACATTGAATATCATGATACCAGGACTGGTCGTCCAATACAGAATGGCCATATAGAAAGAAGCGAAAATGTTTCCAAGACCTCCATGGTAGATAATTTGTCAAGCATAAAAATTTCTCCTGATGATATTGTAGAAATAATAGGTCAGAAACATTTCTGGAAAGCAAGAAGAGCAATAGTCAAGTAAGTCTTGTTTCTTGTCAGTAGCGTATTTTTCTGTAGTGGTCTTACACTTGTCTTTTCCTTTTGAATCCTTTTTATGTTATCTGATTGGTGGACTCTTTCTTGTGCTTTGACCTTATAAAATGTTTGTTGTTGATATTACAGATCCTTATAGTTTTTGAATGACAAAATGTCTTGTTTTTTTTTTTTCTCATGACAAGTGAAAAGGTATGGCAAAGGGGGGAAAATCCTTAAGTTACTATTGGTGGAAGTTTGTCCATCAATTGATTAGCTTTATTGTACATGTAAAATGAGATAATCTCCCCTCCTTTCATCACGTTATGTACCTGTTTGGTTAGTAAAGGAGGCATAAGTTTGAAAATCTGAAAAATTTTGCCCATGGAGAGAGGAAAGGTAGGACCAATAATTATGGGCTTCTGCAGACTACTACCTACAAGAGCTGGGATTCTTTTTATTTTTCTGTTCTAATGCTGTTAAAAGATGCAGTAACTTTTTAATGCATCCCTAATTAATAATGATAGTCTGGAATGTGGATTGGATATTAAATTTGAAACTTTCAATCAAGGAGTTGTTATTTAGCTTTGAGGAAAGGAAATATTTATAGTATTGGGGTCCCTTCTGACTTGGTATTCTTTTATTTTTGAGATCCTTACTAATTTTTTAATGGTGGGTACTGGATCGTCTTACAGCAGGGCTTAATGTTGTACCATGTTGAAGGGGAACCCCATGACAGAAGATCATCCCATGATTCACTGTCCTCTAGCATCTGGAGTTTGGATATATTCCTGTCTTGGTTTCCTCTTGCTTGGTTCAACATGTGACCACTGGGGCAAGTTTCTTTATGCTGCACTGAAGGGCTTGGACTAAGAAGGGGACCAAGATATGCAGGATGATAACTAAAAGTATGGTGGGGCCCTTGGAGAGTAAATGATGAAGAGTTGTTGGATGTTATGGAGATAAAGGGTGCTTTTATGCATATGGTGTCATGGTTTTGCTGTGTCGAGCAACATTTTGGGATGGAAATTTATCTTTTTATAGCACTCACTTTAGCTAGTTGAGACGCCCTGTCGTCTGTAGTTTGTACTGGTTTAATATCAAATAGATGTCTTCCATATTATCTGATGCATGTACTCCCCCCATAAAAGAAAAAAACTATGAAGCTCTAAAAATTTTTCCTGGTTTGTTGATTGTATTGACTATGCTGGATGTATTGACAATTGTATGCCTCAATGATCGATGATAGAGTCTGGTATTTATTTTGAAACAGAAATGATAAACTGTACTAACATCTCTTATAAATTATACAAAATGTGATTCTCTGTTATAAGTTCATTCTTATTTGGTCTTCCATATGAATACATTCTATGTAAACATGATTGTTTATGATCATATTTATGTGTCTTGATATATTAATTCTTACCGTAAGAGTCGTGTTAAGATCTCTGAGGAATGATAATAGTATGTGTTCTAGACTGGAATAGGAAGATATCCTGCTTAATCAGTTAGCAACTGCAACTGGAGATTCTGAGTTTTGGTGGTTTTTGGGTGATATTGTTGTCCTCCCAACATGACAAATGACAATAAATAGTTCCAGATACTACATTATTGACTTGTTTTGATTCTATGCAATCTCAAAGCCTCCTTGTATGGTGCAATTTTCTTGATCGAACTCCTGTTTCTCTCTACAGTCAACAGAGGGTGTTTGCAGTTCAAGTGTTTGAGTTGCACAGGCTGATAAAGGTAAAGTTTTCTCTGACACGATTTTGTGGCTAGTGCTTCATCCAAAATCAGAAGCATGTCAGCTTTTCTTTAACATGCACACACAAACATCGACCCTTAGTCTGTTCATACAGCTTGGTTCTTACTTGAGCAGGTCCAAAAGTTGATTGCCGGATCACCAGATCTTCTGCTTGAAGATGGTGCTTTTCTGGGAAAATCTCCTCACAAGGAATCTACTCCTAAAGAACTTTCACTGGAATATGTTGTAAAATCTCAGCAACAAAATCTCAAGCGTAAAGATGATTCTGAAAAGCTAAACCATAAACTAGAGTGTTCTGCAGAGAATGCAGTTGGGAAGACTTCGCTTTCATCTGTGAAAAATGGTAGTCACCTTTCAAATTACACCCCCTTCTCTGGGAATCTACACCAGGCAAATGTAGCTGTGGATAGTAGAATGGGTCCCTCGTGTTACAATCAGTCACCTGGGCATCAGTGGTTAATTCCTGTTGTGTCTCCTTCTGAGGGGCTTGTCTACAAGCCATATCCTGGCCCAGGATATACTGGAATGGCTTGTCAAGGATTTGGGCCTTTTGGTCCAACTCCCTCAGGAGGTAATTTTATGAATCCTGCCTATGGAGTCCCAGCTTCTAATCAAGGAATTGGGGTTCTGCCAGAGACTCCTCCAGCAAGTCATGCTTACTTTGCTCCTTATGGCATGCCAGTTATGAATCCAACAATGTCAGGGTCAGCTGTAGAACAGATGAACCATTTCGCAGCACCAGGTTCTAATGGCCATTTATCTGGAGAGGGAGCCAACTTTAACACTAATAACCAAGGCTCTTGTAATCTTCCAGTTCAGAGAAATGAGAGTATGTCAAATGTCATGAAAATTCAGGTGCCCAAGGGAAGTGAGTTACAAAGAAGTACAGCAGGTAGTCCCAGTGAACTGGTGGTACAAGGAATGAGCTCAAGTCAAATTGCAGAAGGAAGGGATGCACTTCCACTTTTCCCAATGGCTCCGGTGGTGACGCAAGGAGCCCCTGAATCCCTTGAGACCATACAGCAAACTCGAGTAATCAAAGTCGTGCCTCATAATCCCAGATCTGCAACGGAATCAGCAGCTAGAATTTTCCAATCAATACAAGAAGAGAGGAAACAGTATGATTCGGTCTAGTGCTGTTCATTGAGGTTGGTCAAGTTCCTGTGCTTCTTTTTGGGGAATGACATGTTGTAATTTGTAACGGGCTATTATATTTTAAAAAAATTTTCCTTTTGGTTTCTGATTTTGACCTGGTTGTAGCATAATGGTTTGTAGATATCTGTGGTATGTTAAAACTGGTCAGTCAAATTAAATGTGATACGAGTATTTGTTGTCTCCATATGTATAGCTTACCGTTTATCTCTGGGCATTGGAAATGGATTCAGCTACCCCGTGTTTGCGGTGGGATAGGAAGTGGCGTAATATCCCATTCTATTTACTGATTGAATTTACTTTGCGATGAAGTGGCGATCAAGTTATATTCATTTGTTGCACTAGATACATTCGGATTGGTCTGTCATCAATAGATATGCAAGCGCACGGGTAAGATACTTGCATGATTATCTTGTACAATAAGTGGCAGCTCCATTCAAACAATTCTGTGTTTGACTTCTGGTAATGTAGTTCGTTAAGGTACCTCGAACCGGTCCGCCTTGTCTTCATGCTAGTTTAGCATGTTACATAGGGAAGGATCAACTTCACAGTTCACACTATTTCTTATGAGTTTGCGATGCATTGATTACGAAACATGGAGAGTCGTAGAAAAGAATTGTCTTGACGCTTGTGTAATTTTTGTTTAACTTAATTTTATACCTGTGGAAATGAAGTTTTTTTTTTAATTATTTGTTATTTAATATACTTATTTTTTGTTACCATGTTAGGAAGACTAATGTTGTTGTTGTATATCGGGAAGGGAGTGGTCCCACTTGACAAATTTTGGATAAGCTAGTGAGTATAATTTAAGATTGAATTTTCCCTTAAATCTCTGTAGCCTATATTCAATTAATCCACAATTAATTATGACTCACCACCCAGCCAGCCTGCCAAATTTGCTACATCCACTTTCTATACAGACGCCCTAATGATCAGAAAGCATAATCAGAGGCATTTTATAAGTTTTCAAAATTTTTAATTTAAGATTTATAATGCATTTTTTAAAATTTTCATATTTCTAAAAATGGTTTATTCTCATGTGATAACTGATAAGTGATTTGCCCGTCTAAATTGGTAGAAGTAGAAGTGAAGTGGAGCCTCATTGCAACAATCAAATAAACATTAATTAGACATGTTTCTTATACATTACATAGAGATATTTATATTTTCCCCCAAAATATATATAGTTCGAAAAAGTATACAATATTTGGCCCAAAAAAAGGAAAAGTATACAATATAAATATTTTTTTAAAAAAATTACTTCAATAAATGGGGAATGAATAATGATAAAAATTTGATTTTATATTAATATTATATCAATAATAAATAAATAAATAAATAATAAGTTATTTTAGTTTTACATAATATATTAATACTCTAAATTAAAAATTATTATGAAATTTATCTTTTTATTTTGTGGAATATAATTTTTGTAGTGGAATATAATTTTCCTAATTGCACTTCGCTACTTCACAAAAATATACACTGATTCATATCTACTAATAGATTTGGATATACTTATCACAAAAATTGCATTTTCTAGTTTGTACTACTCTTTTTTTATAGAATATATATACTCATCGTTTTTACCAAACAAAAAAAAAGATTTGGATCTATTAACAACCCGAGTATGTGAACCGTCAACTATGAAATATTGATATTTTAAAAAAATATACACTCATATCTGATACATAATACGATATGATACATGTACTATAATTATGTATATGTATTTATCTGTACCATTTTATACTTATTTATATTATTTCAAATTTTTATAGTAAAATAAAACTATTTTAAATTTTTATAAATATTTTATGGTTTATTTTAATATTTATATTATAATTTTTATAATATTTAATACTCTTTTTCTTTTAATGAATTTATTTATTAATTATACATAAAATAATTATATAAATAATATTATATATATATATATAAATATTTTCTGTATCTATGTCTTTAAATTTTTAAAATTGTTATATTTTCCGTATTATACCATATGATATAATGTATGTGGTTTCAAATAACACAGTTGACATTGGGAAGGGAAAAAAAATCACTGTGACAAATTCACACGAATGCATGCGCAATTTCAAATAATCTCAACATTTAGATTGTCAATTTGCATGCATCCAATTTGAGAATATTCATGTTGGAATTACATTATAGCATAAGTAGAGCACTGGAAAATCAAGGACAATAGGGAGGGCGTCGACCTGGTCCTCCAAAATAGAAGACAGGCTCAGCCCCAATCTTTTGGGCGTGGTTGAGGGCCGAGTAACAGTAGGGTTCGTTTGCCCAAGCGCTCACAAAATCAGGATACTTGAGAGTAAGTGAATAGTCCATAATCCTAATGTTCTGAATGAATGCCGCATTCCCATACAACCGGCTGGCCTCCTCCCCACTGCCCATCGCCGTCGCCGTGTGCGGCGTCTGTCTCACCTGCGAGCTGAACACCTCCCCTCCCCACTGCACCAGTGTGGCTTTGTATGCTAATGAGCTGAATAGAGACGAAGGCCAGTATCCTATCGGAACGTTGTTCGCCACTTTAAGCCACCAATTCCCTGTTGACTTATCCTGTAATTCATACAGTTAATTCTTCTGCAATTAATTGTAACACTATGTATAAGATTCTTCATTGACAATAGCCAGGACAAGAGATGAATTACCCAGAAAATACCAAAGTTGACCACATACTGGGGTCCAAGCACAGAAGAGTGAGGTTCAAGGGCAGCACCAAGAGCTACTTGTGTTCCCGTTTGCACGAACCCAGAACATGTAAGATCGAAGCAACCTGTTGTCTTGTACGAATCTTTCTGAGAAATCCAAATGTTAATTTCACTCCAAATATTTCTAACTTCTCTGAATGTGAAATGGTACTACTTACAGTCCAGTACGCAAACAACCGAGTCGCACTGTCACCATATAACTTGGGATTCACCTAACAAAACGTGGAGAAATAACACTGCTTCATTTCATTATTTGTATAGAATTTACAAGTCAAAGGACTGGGAAATTGACTAACCACCCAGCCTGCTTCAACACTTTCAAAATCAGGGCCATTTCCAGATCTAAGCCACAATTGGGCAGTGGTGAAATCATCTACGAGGTCCACTCTTGGATTCCAAATGTTAATATCTGCTTGGGCTCCTATATAGCTGAATCCCGTTGTCGCAAGTAATGCTACCTACAATGAGTTAATTAGTCCGAGACAAAAGTTGTAGCCTGCTGGGAACATGCTACTGATATTTAATGCAATGTGTTACCGAGCGATTTCCCAATTCTGGGAGTGCTGTGAGTTCGGTAGTGGCATTCAGTTGTTTGACTGATGAATTGGTGATGTGTAGTGAGGGTTTGGTGCCGAATCGCGTGAGAGAATGGGCTCTAAGTAAATCCTTCTTTTGAATTCTGCGAATAGGGATGGTTCCATTTGGACAACTTCCACTTCGGTGCCATATTTGGGATATTATTGACTTGGCAGAAACATCCTCATTGTTTTTCGCATTTGAATTCTGGGATCCTGGTATGAAACTTGGTGCTATCTGCACAATTCATTCATCATCTTCTTCATCAACCACATTACGGTTATTTATAGTGCATTTGAGTATTTTCTTTTCTTGGCCACAAAAGATACCATATATTATTGACGAAAATAACATCAATCCAACAAGAAAGATCAATGAATTTGTTGTTTGGGAGTTAAGGATGACGGGAAATTCAGCCAAACAATAGAGGATGATAAGACGTAACATAGGTGCAGTTTACTTTTACCTGAATTTTGTGGTTCTTTAAAGCAGGGTGGTAGAAAGCAGGTTGTTTGTAGACGTCAACGCAGTCAACAATATCTCCATCGTCACTCTGTAGTTAAAAAAAAAAAAAGAAGAAGCAAATTAAAAGTTGCATAAATTTTTGCATTTATTTCTAAAATGTGCACAAATTTCTTCTAAAATAAAAAATAAATTACATGGTCTTCTTGTTTTGTTAAAACTATAAAGACATTTTTTAAAGTCTACACAAACATTTTCTAAAAATAAAAATTAATTGAAAATATCTCTTTAAAATTATTAAGTTTCATAATTTTTTTGTATTTTTAAAAGAAGTTTGTGAATATTATAAAAATGGAAAAGGAGTATATATAATTTCAATAAAAATTGAGAGAAGTTTATACTAAAATTCTTTGTTTTAAGAAGGATTTAAGTAAATTTTTTTTTAAAAAATCTATATAATTTTAATGAAATGAAATAATATTCATATTATTTAAAAAAATGAAATTTAGAAAATAGAATCAGAAGAGATTGTGGTGTATAATTTACTCTAGAGTTACATTTAGTATGAAAGAGGAATAAAAATGGGAATGAGAATGAGAATGAAAATGCAAATGGGAATAGACTTTCTAATGCATGTTTAGTATGTTAGGGAAAAACAATGAGAATGATAAAAAGAAAAAGATTAAGAAGAAAAAAGGGTAAATGACACAAATATCCCAATCCAATCTCTTCTCTTCTCTTCTTGATCCAGGAAAAGACCATGGCCATCAATGAAGAAGCAGCTTACAACCCAGATGACTATGTAATCCAAATAACAGCCAACCAAATTAATCCCAAAATTCAACAATTCAAACTATCACAAAGCCTTTTCCTACATACCAAATATTAAATATAGCCTGTGATTCAACACGAGGGGACTTGTAAACAAAGAAAGAAACCTTAATGGTCTTAACGGCTGGTTTGTTAAGGAGCTTCAATGTGGCATCAATGTCCAATGAAGATGGTCTTGCCTCCACTTTCATGTGAAGTCCAATGATGCATCCAAACATGGCTCCCAGTAACAAGGTTGCAATGGTGCATTCCCCCATCCCCATTTTATCTCTTCTCTTCGTTTGTAGTGTACCTACACCCTGAGTGATAAATAGCACCAACATTTATAAATCCATATATGAGGGCCTCTGGATCCAGAAATATGGAATGATAATTAATGTCATTAATGTCTTGACCAAATATTCAATGAATTAATGCTCCAATAAATTTTATTCTTTATTTTTTAATGTTTTTAATTAAAAAAAAGTCTAAGAATATACTCTATGGGGTTACAAATATAAAATAATTTTAGATGGGAGGTTTAATCCAGACTATAAGAGAAAAAATGTAGATTTATATAACAATAAATGAGGTATTCTAAAAATACCCATCAACTATTATAATTTTCAATGAATATTAGTTAATCTAGTGTAAAGAAAAATATTATTAGTTAAAGATGATTTAAAAAATTATATTTAACTACAAATTAAATAAATTTAATCAATTTTATTAATATATATATAAAGTAATTTTTTTATATTTAAAATTGAAGAAACTATCGCTACCACTTAATTCAATTTGTAAGGGCATATTTTGTGACAAAAAAAAAACTTGTAAGGGCATATTTTACCCTCAAAAGTAGAGGTATCGTATTCCAGCCCGAGAAATGCAAGTGATCATAACTCACCACCATCTACATTTGCTGCCATCCAGTTCCTACACAGAGTACTGATGATTGGAAAGTAAAATCAATGCGGATGATGTATGTGCCCACGATAAAGTTATATTATCTCCAGTTATTTTACTAGTCACATTCTAATAAATTTTTATGTTTACAAGTATAATTGATTTGGTATGAGTCTTTGAAATATTAATTATTTTATTTTTAAAATGTTTTATTTAATTATGAGAGAGAAAGTGAATTATTTAAAATTATAGTATTTATTAGAAGGTAAAAATGAAAAACACATTAATTTTAAGATAATTTTAATAATATAACAAATTTTTTTTTGTTTCAATTAGATATTTAGAAGTAACTTACATTAAGAATCGGAGGAAATAAAAGGAGTGGGAAATGTGAGTTTACATCATTTTTTTTTTAAAACAAAAATCTTTTCCTCTTTATAATTTTATATTTCCTTATTCCTATTTACAAGGTATCCCTTATAATTTTTAATATAAGATATTTTTAATTGAATTCGTAAATTAAGTATGGGAGTTAAAGTTAATTAATTATCTCAATTTCTCTAAAAATCACAAATTTTTTTTCAAAAATACTCTGAATTAATTTCTTTCTCTCCCTCTTTGGATACATTAAATAGGGATATTTTTTAGAAATGTATAATAAATACTACATCATATATCGTAAATGATCCTATATTTAGAAATGGAATAAAAGGTTCAATATTTAGTACCAGAAAGAGTATTATCCTCAGTTTTAAGTATAAATCATTTTTAATTATCTCATAGATATCAAGAAAAATTGTTAAATTTATTAAATTTGTCCCAAATTTAATTTTTTTTTAAATTAATCTCGAATTAAATACTTGATCTTTCCCATCATAAATTAAAACTTGTCTAATCTCTCTCATTGTCTAATTAATGGGGGTCTTTATGGAAAATTTTAATTAATGATTTAGACATAACTTAGATTTTGAATCATAAGAATTCTTCTCCATGCAATTTATATTTGAGACCAAAGATATATATTCCAAAAGCTTTAAAGTTATTCAAAATATAAGTAACTTTAAATATTTCAAGAGCATTAAATTTTTTCTAATTTTACCCGAAACTTTTTATAACAAAAAGAACCGATTAATAAAAGATATAATTATGATGTGGCTACAATTTAATTTAATGAGAATAATATTATAAAGTTATAGTAATTTTTTACAATTTTAAAAATTATAACTAACTTTAACTAATTTTCTTACTTTTATAAATAAAAACCAATGAAATAATTTGTTAATTTAATTTTATAATACATTTTTAAAATTTTTCATTACATTAAGAATATTTGAATTCTACTCACTATTCGTACTTAGCAATGGCATTGCTCTATGACAAGTAATTCACAATTGCAAGTTGGTAGAGATGAAGAGTACCATTGTCATGTGTTGCCGCAATAACAGTGACAATAGACATGGATATTCTGAATTAAAAAATTCTCATGAAGATGCATCTTTTTTTAATTATTTATATTTGCTATGATGAATAACAATTTTTCATTAGCACACTCCTACCCTACGGAAACTAGACATATTTTTGTATAGATTACATAAAATTTGAAATAAATTGTACTAGCTTATAAATTATAAATAGCTAAACTTATGTTATGATAGATTTTAAATGATAAAGAGCTGACTATATCCCTTAATAGATTGGGTTTTATCAAGTTCAAGTTTGTCGAACGTCACATATGTGGTGCCAGAAAACACATTTGACTGTACTTGCAGTTCCAAATCATTCCCAGATTCAAGATCACCAAGTTGCTTACAACTTGAGAATAGGTGGAAAATTAATTAGAAACTTTTATTCATGTTGGAATTACAGCATAGTACTAGTAGTCCTCTGAAAAATTAAGGGCAATAAGGAGGGTTTCGTCCTGGTCCTCCAAAATAGAAGATAGGCTCAGCTCCAACTTTGACATCGTTGAGGGCAGAGTAGCAATAGGGTTCGTTTGCCAAAGCGCCCACATTCTCAGGGTACTTGAGAGTTAGCGAATAATCCATAATCCTAATGTTCCTTATGAATGCTGCATTTCCATATCGACCACTTGCAGCATCCCCACTTCCCATCGCCGTCGCCGTGTGTGATGTCTTCCTCACCTGCGAGCTGAACACCTCCCCTCCCCACTGCACCAGTATGGCACTGTGTGATAATGCACTGAACAGAGACCGTGGCCAGTATCCTATAGGAACGTTGTTCGCCACCTTAAGCCACCAATTCCCTGTTGACTTGTCCTGCAATTCATACAGTTAATTCTTCTGCAATTAATTGTAACACTGTGTATAAGATTCTTCATTGACAATGGCCAGGACCGGAGATGAAATTACCCAGAAGATGCCAAAGTTGGTCACGTACTGGGGTCCAAGCACAGATGAGTAAGGTTCAAGGGCAGCACCAAGAGCTACTTGTGTTCCCGTTTGCACGAACCCAGAACATGTAAGATCAAAGCAGCCTGTTGACTTGTACGAATCCTTCTGCAAAACCCAAATGTTAATTTCATTCCTAATATTTCTAACTTTTCTGAATGTGAAATGGTACTCCTTACAGACTTACAGTCCAGTACGCAAACAACCGAGTTGCTCTGTCACCATATAACTTGGGATTCACCTAACAGAACGTGGAGAAATGAATTGCTTCAGCTCATTATCTGTTTACAGTTACAAGGCAAAGGATTGGGAAATTGACTAACCACCCAGCCTGCTTCAACGCTTTCAAAAGTAGGGCCGTTTCCATTTTTAAGCCACATTTGGGCAGTGGTGAAGTCGTCTGGTAGGTCCACTCGTGGATTCCAAATGTTTAAATCTGCTTGGGCTCCTATATAGTTGTATCCCATTGTTGCAAGTAATGCTGCCTGCAATAAGTCAATTAGACCGAGACAAAAGTCGTAGCCTCCTCAGAAAATGTTACTAAAATTAATGTAATACCGAGCGATTGTCCAAATCTGGGAGTGTGAGATTGTTGGGGGCTTCTGGTTTGACTGATGAATTGGTGAAGTACTGTACTGGGGGTTTGGTCCCGAATCGTTGGAGAGAATTAGCTTTGAGTAAGTCCTTCTTTTGAATTCTGCGAATAGGGATGGTTCCGTTTGGACAACTTCCACTTCTGCGCCATATTTGGGATATCATTGACTTGGCAGAAACACCCTCACTGTTTTTTGCGTTTGAGTTATGGGATTCCGGGATGAAGCTCGGTGCCATCTGTAGAATTCATTCTCCATCTTCTTCAATAACCATATAATGTCCATTTATAATGTGTTAATTACTGGAAAGTTAAGGATGACGAGAAAGAAACTATGGGTAACTTACCTGAATTTTGTGGTTCTTTAAAGCAGGATGGTCAAAAGCAGGTTGTTTGTAGATATCAACACAGTCAATAATATCCCCATCTTCACTCTGCAACGGAAGAAGAAGCAGCGGCAGCAGCAGCAAATAATAAGAATTAGAATAAATTATATAAATATTTTTTTAAAAAATAATTGTTAAAGATTTCATGCATTTTTTATTTATTTTTAAAATTTACATTGATTTCTTCTAAAACAGAGAATGGATTACATAAACGTGTTACTTGGTTAGGAAAGATTTTAAGTAAATTGTACAAATAAAAAATTATATAATTTAGATAAAATAAAAAAAATTACATCAATCCAGAAAATATAAACTATTTTAATTTACTATAAGATTTAACATTGAGCACAGACTTAAAAATTAAAACAAACAAACAAACCTTAATGGTCTTGATAGCTGGTTTGTTATGGAGCTTCAATTTGGCATCAATATCCATTGGAGATGGTCTTGCTTCGACTTTCATGTGAAGTCCAATGATGCAACCAAACATGGCTCCTACGAACAAGGTTGTCATGCTGCATTTCTCCATTCCCATTTTATCTATTCTCTTTATCTGTATCTTCTCTCTGGGTGATGAAGAGCACCAGTGTATATCAACATATATATATATATATATATATATATGAGGGCCTCTGGATCTAGAAATACCATGGAGTATGGAATGATAATTAATGTCATTAATGTTTTGACCAAATATTCAAGCAATTATCCCTCAATTAAATTGTATGACTTAAAAAATGACATATTTTGACTAAATATTCAAGCAATTATCCCTCAATTAAATTGTATAACTAAAAAAAAATGACACATGGAAGGAGTTCAGGTTTTTCCCTTTCGTCCACCTGATCTGTTTAAAAATTTGTTCTTTATTTATATACATAAAATGCGAGTTTTAATTCAAAGAGATGTTACTATCTAATGGATATGAAGTTTAAAACAAAATATTTATGAGAGGAGCAATACTATTGATAATTAGTAAATGTGGTTTCATGGAACTTTTAATATATATAGATATAGATATGTTGACTACATAAATCAACTCTAATTGAAATTTTGTTTCATCAAATGTTTTGTTTAATTTTGAAAATAGTTTAAGTGTACCAATAAAATGGAAACATTATGTAAATGTTTATCCCATTACTTGCCGCTTGGGCTGCTAAAATGCACTTCTAATCTTATTAGAAAATCATTAATTATTTTTTCCGAAATATGGATATGCATTTAATAATATTTTCATAACATTTATTGTAAAAAGCAGTGCATAGTAATACATTGTTTTTATAATTTTTTTTCATTCAGCTAAAGTCCGACTATTAGAATGTAAAAGTGGAAAGAAAACGAAATAATGCCTCAGGATACACATTCAATGCATCAATATTTATATTTTTTACCTAACAGAAAAAGGGAAGAAATAAAATCTAATTAAGAGATTCATTTAATTCCATGCAGGTTTCGATTCTTATCAGATTAGAATGATTTAATTAAGAGATTCATTTTGTTTTTTTCTTTCCTGAAATTATTTTTTTAACATAACAATTTGGTATTTGAATCTAAATAGGCGCAATTCTCTCAAGATATTTTTTTTATTCAGAGGCTTCAAACCGACAATTTTATTCAAGAGGTATTAAATGTTTTTGGTTTAACCAAATTATCCTTGGTGGCCTGAAGAATGTTTTAGTTTTATAAACTCCTTTTTTTTCCATGCGAATGTCATTTTCTTTTAAAAATCATAAGTAACCTTATTCTAATTCGAATGAAATTAACAAGGGAGAAGTACAGTTAAAGACCAATATAGTAAATTAATTATAAAGAAGAATTTTAGTTAAAAAATGTTAAAATTTAAAATATTAGATAGTAAAATTGTGAGAATGAATAGTAATAGGTCATATTTTGTAATAAATTTATTATTTTGATCTCTAATTCTAATTCTGCCAAATTAAAATCCAAAATCAGAATTCTTCGTATTTTGGAATGACCCAGAAAACACCTAATATTCATCATGTAAACATCTAGCACATTAAGGAAGTACATACTGAAACCCACGAAGTGAGTCATATTCAAAGCAGTAGCATTAAAATTACACCCTGTTCTTTTTTAGTTTATTTTCTGTCAATTTATTTTTATATAAGGCTAGTTTCTTTCAAAAATAAAATATTTTAATTTTCTTCACACTAACAGAATAAATTCATAATTTTATGTTAAAACTTAAATTTTTTTATTATCATATAATGAATAAAATTATAATCTTATCTTATATTAAAAGTTGTATAAAATAGATTAAAAAATATTTCTATAATATACTGTTTGGTCTAAATTTGTAATAGCCAAGCTACAATAATATTAATATATGAGGCCTAGTTAGTAATTTTTAGGTTTTAAATTACTTAGGGTTCATGATGTTTATATTTATTACTTATTAGTGATAATTGTAAAAGAGATCATGGTTTTAATGAGTTGGAGTATCGAGAAAGGAAACGTGGACAGAGAGTCTGCTGGACAAAAACATTCAATAAATCTCTCAAGACTCACGCTTGAGCTTGAGATTTCTTTTCGACTTTTCGTACTCTGCTTTCATCTTTTATATTTTCTTTCTAGATTTAGGAGTTCTCGGTTTCATTTTCATTATTTAGTATGACATTTTATATTGTTGAACATGTTTTTTTTTTTTATGAGTTGGATATGTTTCATTTTACCAATATTTATTAGTTCATTCTCCTCTTTTCAAATAAAATCTAATTAAGAGATTCATTTAATTTTGTGCAGGTTTCGATTCTTATAGATTCATTTTGTTTTTTTTCCTGAAATTATTTTTTTAACATAACTATTTGATATTCGAATCTAAATAAGGATAATTCTTTCAAAAAATTTATTTTCATTCACAGGCTTCAAACTTACAATTAATGTTATTCAAGAGGTATTAAAAAACATAAGCCACCCCATTCTAATTCGAATGAAATTAAAATCTAAAATCAGAATTCTTCGGATTTTGGAATGACCCAGAAAACACCTAATATTCATCATCTAAACATCTAGCACATTAAGGAGGTGCACACTAAACCATATTCAAAGCAGTAGTATTAAAACAGAAAGTTTTAGAAGCCAAGCGGCCAATGATTGGAAGAGGTCTAAGGGCACATAGGGTTTCTACCAGGTCCTCCATAGTAGAACTCAGGATCTTCAACATAATCTCCTACATAGCGTGCATGATAACAGTTATATTCATCTGAGAAAGCTTGAACATAAACTGGAGACTTCAAGGCTGGATAATTATCACGAATTCGCATTCTTGTTACTGTACCACTATTATAAAAAATTGGATCAGGGAACTGTCCACTGCCCATTCGTGTTCCAGTATGAGGAGTGGTCCCTACCCTTGTACTGTAAACTTCACCACCCCACTCCACCGATTCTGCATTTGACCTCATTGCTGCAAATAGCTCTGGTGGCCAATAACCAATATTCTTCTCCTCATTGTACTGTAACCACCATTTGTTTGTGTAGGGGTCCTAAACCAAATTAACCAACAACATCAGATAATTTCTTCAAGGGAATCAAATTCCGATGCTGAAGTAACAGTTATTATGTCTCACTTTGTAGATGTAAATAGTGATCTGATATGTAAGATCAGCTGGTATGGATGTTTGATGAATTGCTGCTCCCAGAGCAATCTCATTACTAGTTTGAACAAACCCAGGACACGTCAGATCAAAGCAACCTGTTTTAATCGAACCATCAACCTGCAGAATTTGGTATCCCAAAAATTTATTTCGTATTAAAAAGGCTTTTTTTTTTTTTTTTCAGATTGATAATGGAAACTTTTACCGTCCAGTATGCAAATAACCGAGTCTGTCTGTCTCCATACACGCTGGGGTTTACCTGCAGTAACGGATTTCGGTGAAAAATGACACGAAAACTTTAGAGGCTCAAGGGTTAACTTTAAAGACACACTTGAGAAGAAGATAGTGAAGTTGGTGGGTTAGTTTCAGTGGCCACTTTATAGGTTACTTTATGAGCAAGTAAGCGAGAGTTACCGCCCATCCGGCTTCGATGCATTCATAGTCATTGTAAGGGCCATTTATGAGAGTGACTTGGGATGTGCTGTACTCATCGTCAGTCTCAACATAAGGGTTGAATACTCTAATGTCTCCTTTAGCTCCCAAGTAGCGATATCCCAATGTGAACAATATTGCCTTCTGACTCACATCATCAAAACTGTTCAATTCAGTCTCTCCATCCAAGCTACAAAAGATATGCTTAATTAAGCTGTTTTTCTGGAAAACGTGTACATACAGAGTGGTTTTGCTGTTGCACTGAAGAATCAAGATTCTGATGTTGAGAAAAGCTGGGCTTTTTCCTTCCATAGTCTTCAATGGAATGAACCTTAAGTAGGTCTCTCTTTCGTATTCTTCTTACAGGTATTGTTCCTTCTGGACATGTTCCACTTTTCTGCCATATTTGGGAAATTACAGGAATGGGTGACTCTTCAGTGCTCTGCTTCATTCTGGTCTTAGTCTTTCTTGTGGTTCTCGTTCCAGCTTTTGTCTCTTTGGTTGCATTATAAGTGGGAATCATCTGCTTAAAAACGGATCATGTTTTTTGAGTTGAAAAACGGACAATACTATAATCCAGAAATTTATGATATATGAAAGAGGGAGGTGAAGGCAGAATCACCTGAATTTTGTGATTTTTTAGAGCAGGATGATCGAAGGCTGGTTGCTTATTTATGTCTATGCAATCAATAATATCTCCATCTTCACTCTACGACAATCGGTAGCCAAAAAGACACAGCATAAAGATAAGCTTCCAATGCAGGATATACTCTGATCAGTTAAACTTTTCAAAAAAAATCTAAACACTTCGCTAGACATGAAAACTATTTGACCCCATCTAACTTTCATTTTCTTGATTAAAACGTGTCTGTTAAGGGGCTGATTAAGTAGTTTTGAGGTAAGAGTTTTCCAACTAAAGTATTTATTCAAAACCAAGTGAGAGAAGAACTGAATGAAGAAGAAGATGGCGATGATAGATAGGATTACCTGGATAGTTTTCAAGGAGTGCTTGCGAAGATGCTTTAATTTTCTTTGAACTTCCAAAATCTTCTGTCGTGAGAACGACTCGCCATCCACGAAAGGCATCCATGTTAGTCCCAAAATAATCAACATGAATTTGAATGCGATGCCATGAAGGTGTAACACCTTTCCCATTAGAATTCAAATGAAAGCTTCTTCTTAATGTTCCCTTGAACATAAAATTTCAGATAACAAAATTGAAATGGAAGGAAAGAAATTTCATTTATTGCTAACATATGAATGATAGACATTGCTTAATTCAGCTATCTAGCTAGCGATGTCTGCATGAGTTACCTTCTCCATTTCATCCAACCTTTGTTTACATCACTTCTTTGACGTGGACTATGCTCTATTTATCTGGGAAAAATATAAAAAAGAGATCAATATTGCCATTAAAATTGAGAGCTTTCACTCTCACATGCCTTCAGAAAATTTTGCTTGAGTTGCATTTACTACTTTCGTGAATTTGACTACAAGATTTGACATCTTACTGAAAAATTACACCCTGTTCTTTTTTAGTTTATTTTCTGTCAATTTATTTTTATATAAGACTAGTTTCTTTCAAAAATAAAATATTTTAATTTTCTTCACTAACATTTTGAGAATAAATTCATAATTTTATGTTAAAACTTAATTTTTTATTATCATGAATAAAATTATAATCTTATCTTATATTAAAAGTTATATAAAATAGATTGAAAAATATTTCTATAGTATGCTGTTTTGGTCTAAATTTATACTAGTAGCCAAGCTCGAGTAATGTATGAAGCCCAGTTGATAAATTTTATGTGTTAAATTAATTAGGGCCCATGATATTTATATTTATTAGTGGTAACTGCAAATGAGATCATAGTTTTAACGAGTTAGAGTATTAAGAAAGGAAACGGGGATAGAGAGTCTGCCGGACAAAAATATTCAACAAATCTCTCAACACTCACGCTTAGCTTTTGGTTTTTTTTTAGTATTGAGCTTTCATCTTTTATATTTTCTTTCTAAATTTAGAAGTTCTCAATTCCAATTTCACTATTCAATATGACATTTTATATTGTTGAACATGTTTCTTTTTACCAATATTTATTAGTTCATTCTCGCGTATATTCTTATTTCCTCTTTTCAAATATCTAGCCTGTTTATTTTTCTTAAATTTTATTTTGTTATCTGTATTAGGAGAAATTGTGGTAAATGATCACAAGGATTCATCAATATTCTGATTAAAGAAGTCATGATTTTATATATTGTTAGTTAGGCTGACTTCCTAAGAGGGGGGTGAATTGGGAAGATTAAAAATTTTCTGCACAAAGTGAAATAGGTGAAGAAAGCAACGTATAATGAAAGCAGCGTATAAGCAGAGCAAATTGAAAAAGTAATGATAGGGAGAAGAACACTCAGAAATTTATCCTGATTCGGTCTATCCACTTGACCTACGTCCAGTCCTCAAGACACCTCTTAAGATTTTTCACTATACTGCAAGAATTCAATAGGTTTCTTGCAAATGTCACAGTACACAGCTTGTGCTCTGTTTTCTAGAGCTTTCTCAATCTCTCTAAGCACTTCCACAATGTGCTTCCCAATCCCCTTGTGATATCCCCTCACAAGTAAATTTATCTTCCAGATTAAGATTAGATTGTTTACAAAGATATAACTCTCTTAAATAGAGTAAATATGAAGGTTAAAGTACAGATATTGAAGTTGAGAGGGTAAAAGCTTTTTGAGAAGAAGATTTGGCAGAATTTCAGTATATACAAAGTTTGATTCGTTACCCACAGCTTCAAATGATGTTATATTTATAGATTTATGTCTCAAATGTCCGTTAGAGACAAAATCTATCCGTTGGAGAAGTTATCCAACGGTTACTCTGAAAAACTATCCGTTAACCAACCGCATTTAATGCTTCTGACATACTGAAATTCAAATTTTGGTTGGTCAACAGACGAATTTTGAAGGAACCGAAGGTTAAAGCTTCCAACGTTGAAATACTGAAGTTCGTCTGTTCATGAAGTGAAATTTAAATTTTGAAACTTAGAAAATGTTTCCATATTGTGACATACGAATTTTCAAGAGAAGAGTTTTTCTGTTAAGTGTGAACAGTGTTTTCAATTTGCTACAGTGCCCTCGAAATTCAAATTTTGGAGTCCCAAAATTCTTCTGTTCTCAGCAGGCTCAGACAGCACAGTAGTTCATTTACATTGAAATTCGAATTTTCAAAGAGTGAAATTCGTCTGTCAGAGAGACCTCTTTTCAGACTTACTTTGACATTCGAATTTACAAACACTATCATTCGTATGTCAACATGTCATTGTAACAAACTTACAACCTTAACTTCTGAAATTCGAATGTCCATGTTCAAAGTTCGTCTGTCAGTGAGCAATTTTGAAACTCAGAATAATCTTGATTTCAGATGAACTTTAACATTGTTTTAGACGAATTTCATCAGTTTTCATAAGTTGTATTTTATCTGAAATTCGAATGTTCAAAACTCAAAGTTCGTCTATTGCTTAACAGCTTCTTTCAGACAAATATGAAAATTCAAATTTTGGAAAATCAAAATTCATCTGTCAGAGAAACATCTCTTCAGACTTATTCAGTTTTAACTCGAAATTCAAATTTCCAAAACCAAAGTTCGAATTTCCAACATGACAGTTTAATGCAATATTTTCAAACTTCGTCTGTTGGTGGGTATTTTTCAAATATTTCATAATCTAACATAAAATCAAGGTTTTAAAACGTTTTTCCACCAAATCAAAGTCTTTTACCCATGACAAAAGATCCTACAACAATCCTAGCATTGATTACTCAGATTTTCTTCACTAGAGACACTTTTGAGCTCCTTTGATATCTTCAATCCAAGCTCTTCAATGTTGGTTTGGAATCATTAAAACTTTTTGATTCAACATATATTTTGAGATTCACACCTCTGACACACCTAAAGCATATTTTTTCAAATTTATTTTTCAACATCTACATTCAAATGTTTGGGGAGCAAATTATAATTTTTAAAGCAAAAGATATATATATACATACACATATTATTTTTTACCATAAAGATATATATATTGTTCATACTTTTGGAAAGTTTAAATTTTTTTGTCCAATATTAGAAAAGTTTAATTTAATTTATTCTTTTTGGGACAATTAATTTAATTCACTCTAATTGTTCAAAGCTACGTGACCAACTCAATAGAGTGAGTCCATTAGACATAGGGCTGAATAAGCTGGCCCAGTTCAACTCAACCACATCGGGCTAATCGAGTCAGGCCAAAGTTAGGGCCAGACACCATAACCCCGACCCGACCCGACCTATATATATATTTTAACTTTTTTTTAAAATTATTTTATATATCTTAATTGATTTTGTAGAATTTTATTCTTTATGTATCTAATATAATCCATTTACTATGTAAATATTTTGAAAACATTTTAACATTTAAATGTTTCAAATTTTTTTAAATTTTGAATTAGTTTTTCAATTTAATATTTATGTAAAAATAATGTTTAATGGTTAAATATTCATAAATTTTGAATAAATTTATTTTTTTAAGAAAATATATTTTTAAGTATAAATAAGTATATTTTTTATTATTACATTTTTTTTTATTTTTTTAAAAAATATATATATAGTATCAAGACAGCCCGGTACTTGGTCCAATATTAACCCAAATAACATCAGGCTGAACATCGAGGAGAGGTTAAACCCGGGTCGACATGTCTCATGTTCACCCCTAATTACACGTTTATCCACTTTGATGACCCCACGTATGAGTTACAAGCCTGCATTGCCTGTCTTGGCCATTTATAAGAAGTAACAAAGGGCCTCTTTTATTTCACAGAGAGAGAGAGAGAGAGAGAGAGAGAGAGGATCTTTTAGTTGTATATGTTTTGGTGTTACATTTAACAGTTGGTCTTTTTCATTTTTTTCCTTTTTGCCACGAAAAAAAATTTAATAACTACCAGTCAATATATCAATAATTGGTGAACAATGCCTCTTCTAATTTTATTTATATTTAGGCACCGTTATAGGTTTGCTCAACATAAAAATGAGCATAGAATGCTGATCTCAAAATTTAGATTGCCTAAAATAAAATTAGATCGTTTAGATTTTATTACATTTTATTCTTAATATTTTAATATTAATAATAACAAAACATAAAATAAAAATAATCCTTTAATTTTTATCTTTTAAAAATGAACTTTAAGTTAATCTCCATAATGTCTCAAATCCAAAAAAAAAAAAGTTAATCTCCATAATGTCAGATGGCTACTATCGCCTATGGATGCATCGTTAGTCAATAAATTACTTCCTTTAACCGCATCAGTTAGCAAACCAATATCAGAAAGAAAACACCCTATTACCCAACAAATGATCTACAAAAGCTGCATAATTTCTTCTTTACAAAGACGGTCCAAATAGAGCTTGATTAATAGCAGTAGCATCAGGATAACAAAAAAATATACTGAACTGAGTTGATAATTAGAAGCATGAGTACGACGTCGCTTCATAATATTCTTTACCCTTCTCACTTATGCACTAGAATGTTGTTAATTTCAGGTACACGGATTAGATGATCAGCTAGTAGACTGTATGTATTACGGTGAATCACCGAATATCATCAAGGCGGAGTTAATTGCACAAAGGAAACGAATCAGAGCCTTGTAAATGAATTAAAATTCGTAGAAACCTGTTAGCCAACTATAATTAGAAGTGGGTTTAAGGGCACATAGGATTTCTACCTGGCCCACCGTAATAGAATTCAGGATCTTCAACATAATCTCCCACATAACGTGCATTATAACACCTAAATTCATCAGCGAATGGATAAACCCAATCTGGGGACTTCAACGCAGGCGAATTATCATGAATTCTCATTCTGCTCATTACAGCACTAATCCCTGTATCAGGAAATCTTCCGTTACCCATATGTGTTTTCGTATGAGGACTCGTCCCTACCCTTGTGCTGTAAACTTCACCTCCCCATTCCACAGATTCTTCATGACGGCTTAACCCTTCGAATATCTCTGGTGGCCAATAGCCTATATTGGTTTTCTCATTGTATTGCAGCCACCATTTGTTTGTAAGATCCTAGGTAAGTAACCAAACTTGAGCAATGAATATATACTTCTTCAGGGCAATCACAACCTGAAGCAGTAACTGCGTCTTACCTTATAGATGTAAATAGTTATTTGGAAAGCAAGATCACTAGGAATTGATATTGGATTAATTGCAGCACCCAGAGCAATTTCATTGTTAGTTTGAACGAACCCAGGACATGTCAGATCAAAGCAACCTGTCTTCTTTGAAGCATCAGCCTGTAGAATTTGGCATCACAAAGCATTAATTAGCAGGTCTTGTAAAAAGATTTGCGTATTTATTAAGATTTGATGTAATCTTACCGTCCAGTATGCGAATAACCGAGTCTGTCTATCTCCGTACACACTCGGGTTTACCTGCAGTTATTGAAACCTTCATAGCCCGTTGAAGGGTTGATATATAACTTGGGATATACGTATAGTTAGAACTGTGAGAGAAAATGATAGTTAAGTTGGTGGGTTTTTGTCGAATGCCACTTTTTTTAGACTTAGTGAACAAGTAAATAAGAAATTGTTACCGCCCATCCAGCTTCAATGCACTCATAATTGTAGTAAGCTCCACTCAAGAGAGAGACTTGGGAAGTGCTGTACTCATCGTCGGTCTCCACAATAGGGTTAAATACTTGCATGTCTCCTTTAGCTCCCAAGTAACGATACCCCACTGTGAACAATATTGCCTTCTGACTCACATCGACATGTATAGATTCAGTTTTTTTTTCCAACCAACAAGAAAGGCTACACTACTAGAAAAGAAAAAAAGGATTGCGTGAGTGACATACAGAATGGTTTTGTTGTTGAACTAAAGAATGATTCTGATCTGTCTGAACAAATTGTGGAGAAAAGCTAGTCTTTTTCCTTCCTTAGTCTTCAATAGTATGAGCTTTGAGTAGGTCTCTCTTCCGTATTCTTCGAACTGGTACTGTCCTCTCTGGACATCTTCCACTTTTCTGCCATATTTGGGAAATCACTGTCATGGATGACTCTTCAGCCCTCTGCTTCATTTTAGTCCTAGTTTTACTTGTTCTCTTCTCCTCCTTAGTTGCATTATAAGTGGGGACCATCTGATAATATACGGTTCACAATTTGCGAGTTTGAAAGTCAAACAACTCTAAGATTAATGCACACACACACACATGGAGTTGAAGGCAGATCACCTGAATTTTGTGATGTTTCAGAGCAGGATGATCGAAGGCTGGTTGCTTGTGTACGTCAATGCAATCAATGATATCGCCATCTTCACTCTACAAACAACAGTTACAAGAAAGATTAAGCACAAACATAAATTTAGTATCATTATGAGATAATTTTACCTGTATAGATTTTAAGGAGTGTTTTGGAAGGTGCTTTAATTTTCTTTCAACTTCCAAAACTTTCTGGGGTGAAAAGGAGCCGCCATACCCAGAAGCCGTAAATGCCAGTCCCAAAATAATGAAGGTTTGTTTGAATCCCTTGAACACCCTCCCCATTGGAATTTAAATGAGTGGTTTAATTTTTGCAGATCCGTTGGCATAAGTTTACTGATGGAGGACACCAGACATTTTATTTGTTGGTTACAAAGAAACAAAGACTTTTGCACATTGAAGGTAGCCAGTGTTGTCTGCATGAGATACCTTCTATATGTCATCCAACTT
This sequence comes from Adenanthera pavonina, assembly GCA_026686845.1. Classification (NCBI taxonomy): domain Eukaryota; kingdom Viridiplantae; phylum Streptophyta; class Magnoliopsida; order Fabales; family Fabaceae; genus Adenanthera; species Adenanthera pavonina. The sequence continues at coordinate 5,837,798 of JAIVEN010000003.1, forward strand.
TTGTTTACATCACTTGTTTGACATGTAATTGCTTTATTACTCAGAGAACTTTTATTGCACAGAGCTTAAGAGATAAATCATACTATTTATGGTGTGTAAACAGTGCAACTAATTATATATTTTATATTTTTTTTCTGATAGGATAGGGCTAGATTTTATAAATCGTCTTGCAAAAAACTTGGTAGAGCACTTTTACAAATTTAGAAGAAGGCTCAGAATCAAAATGAAGATAAAAATGGATTAAACACTGCTTTGTAGATTGATAAATGTTACTAGTATATTAGTATATATAATTAGGTAGGCCGAATCAAACCAGGTTAAAGTATAGTGTTTTCCTGCTTTCCAAGTTTCTTTCTTTGCTGAAATCTGGTAGTCATGTTGATACATAATGTTTGATGATTGTGAAATGTATCAGCACAAATGTTCGTTTTCTCCTGTGGATAGAGGAAATAAATTTGAAAAAATGTTGACTTGTGCCTTGTCATGACATCAATTTTTTTTTATTAACTATCAAATATTCGTTTTAAGTTTGATATCAAATGTTGTCTTGGAGGCTTAGGTCAGGCCCAGAAAAATCTTGGGGGCTGGCTTTCTAAAGATTGGGATAACAAAAAAATTACTCTTTTATCTCAGAATGTTTCAAGGAAGATTAATTAGTGCGAAAATTATCGAGCAATTCTTCACTTCTTAACTTCTCATTTTCTTTTATTAAATAAAATAACTAAAATTACTACAGGGTCTAAAATGAAGTTTGGTTGTTGAAAGCTAAAACAGATGTGTTTGGTTTAACAATTATTTTCAACATTTACACACGTAAGAATTCAAAATAAATTGTATGGTTCACATCACAACTTATGAAATAATGTAATTTATAATAAATTTTATATTTTATATTGATATTCATGACATTGATGATTAAAAGGGAAAACATTAACAGCCCATGTCAGCAAATATGGAGGGTAATGGACGAACTATGCGGTATGTGCACTCTCTTCCGGGATGGACAGCCTCATACTTTGTCGCATTAATTTGTCCTATGAAAATGATTGAAATCTGGTTTTTGAATTATTTCAATTTATAAAAAATATTTTAAATGAATTTCGGCAATTCAAATTATTTAAAAAACAGACAACTACGTTCGCGGGAAAATAAATTTAGAATTTCAAGAATTATTTAAAATAATTTATTTTTTATAAAATAAAAATAAATTTTTGTTTACAATAAATAAGGAACAGTTGGGTTAAAAAAGGGGAAACTAGGCAAGGGAATTTACACACGTTCTTTGAAACTATGGCAGAAGAATGTACAAAACTACAAATAATATAAGCTAAATCTATGACAAAATTTTCATTGCTTGCTTCGCACATACGAGTTTGGCATTATCTCTTTCCACTTCGAAGTGTCAAAACAGAAGTTGAAGCATGCATTATAATGAATCTGAATTGAGCCATACTATTAATAATTAATAAAACAAGAATGGCTTTTTATAAATTTTATCAATTCATTTATTTTAAAATAATTATCACTTTAAAATTTTGCTTACAAAATAAGACAGCTATTAAATAGTTTATATTGTAACAAAATCTAATCATGTTCAATTCAAATACATTTATATTAAATTTCTTTCTAATGATTCACTTAATTTTTTATTAATAAAGAATAAAGCAGTATAAAATAACTATGCTTCATTGAAGTCTTAAAGAGATAAATATTTTGAAAAATTAGAAAAAATTTAAAATAATAATTATTTTGAAATAGAAGCAGTAAATATATTGGTAATATATCCTTAATTAATTCTTTTAATCATAATTATAGATGAAAAAAATCTTAGATTAATTAGCTATACAACTAATCACACCAATAAAAACTATTAGATGAGGTTGAAATTCATCCCTCGTGAGAAAAACCGGCAAAATTGGCTAAGTTGGAAAGCCTACGTGTCAAAATGGGCTCCGTTTTTGTAAGCCTACCTCGTATGAAATGAGTCCGTAGACCTTGTATTTTTTAAAATATTTTTATATTTTTCTAAAAATTTTTATATAATTATTTAAATTAATGTAACTAATTATCACTATCATTTATTAAAGGTCAATATAATATTTAAATTTTACAATTTATACATCAATAATTAATAAAATAATATATATTTTTTAATATTTTAAATTAAAAAATGGCAACGGGTAGCCCATTTGTGTTACTGACTTGACGGATACGGGCTCAAAAATCTATTTTCTATTTAAACTCCTATTTTTAAAACTCAATTTATCTATTTTATCATACTAAATGGGTTAATCTATAAGATTTAACCCATATAGTCGATTTTATTCCTAAATATTTTCTCTTTGAAGACTTCCTTTGATAGATGAATTGACCTTTTAGTCTTTTACATGGTTATTACATCATATATGCTTTACTTTTTTTGTGTTCTAAAAATAGCTCATTAGCCATTATAAAGTAGATTTTTTTTGTCAATAACTCTTAGTAAATATGGAAATACGGGAGGGCCTATAAGGTGATCTACGATTTGACTTGATTTAGCCTAACATATTTAATAAAAATGATATAATCAAGTCTATCTCTATGCTTATTTAAGTAAATAAGATAATCCTATATATATATAAAACTTACAAATCGGCCTTTTTATATATAATATATTATATGAAATTTTATTTATTTTTATTTAGCATTAAGTTTAATAATGTATGATTTAATAGACTAAAATCTTATTTCAATAATATTAAAAAAGTAGGCTTTTAAATAGACTTGAGCCTTGAATTTATAAAATTAAAAAAAAAAAAGAAACGTCGATATAAGCCTACAGTTCAAGTTTAAACTTTAAACCTACAATGCAAATTTGATTTGTTTAGCCAAAGTATGACCTAACTTGGTTTATTTCAAGCAATTGAAGACTATCTAAATTTGATAGTAAAGAAATAAATCATTTATATGATTTTGAAAATCAAATTATCAATATTAAATTAGTAATCAGTGTGATTTATTGTTTACTAATTTGATTATATTTATCTAACAACTACAATTTAAAAGAAAAAAAAAACACAGACACATATATGTTTATTCATTATTACTCAAATAATATAAATATATATACATATAACTCGTTATCATTCATATAAAATATTTTTACTGAATATAATAGGTAAACTTATAAATTGTAGCATATAAATTTGGAAATAAAATGTTATAAAATCTTACCACTCTTTCCGGATAGATAGAAAGGGGGGGCGGGGGAGCCGTGGTCCCCCCCACCCATTCCCATTTCCCATTTCCCATTTATTTCTATCTATAATCCAAGCATTTGGTTCCCTCATCTAAGAGGCACCATCCCAATATATATCTATATATACATAATTAAAAATATAGATAAAGAATATAGATATGTAGTCAGTATGGTTTGGGTTTGAATTCGAGTATCTTGTCTCTATGTGCATGTATCTACACACTACTTAGTTTATCTTCTCTGTAGACATAGTTTATAGAAAAAAAATTTCTTGACCAATGAAATTTATAGAATAATTAAAGCAAATACATGCATTCCTTTATATTATAAGGAAACACAATAATATTGCCATCTTTGTCTTACTTTATAACTATATTTTATCAACAACAAATCAAGATATATGCCTTTCCATTTTTTCATTTTAAATTCCCAAAGTTGCTACTATAAAATTTATAAATGTGTGTACTTTATTTTAACTGAGACATACAAAATATAAGTTTTCAAAATCTATGAAAAATATAAAACAGTTGCTTGCATTATTCTTATAGATTCTAAAGATTATATTTCATCTTTTAAACTTTCAACCAAAAAACAATTTATGACATTTCACAATCTCTTACTTTCAATAAGTAATAGTATTTAATGAGAACCCATAAAATTAATTTTTTAAAAAGTAATTATAATAAATATTAAAGAAAAGCTTAAATTAGCAATGCATAATATTTCAAAAAACTGGTTGGCAAAAAAATTTTCAAAAACTTGGCCCCCTTGGATTTTTTATTCTGGCTGTGTCCCTGTCCGTGAGAACGGAAGTTACTTTGACTCCTCCCCAAGGCATTTGTTTGGTTGGTTGGTGTGGCACCACAACCTCTCATGTGACCTAAATTTAAATTTAAAATAGACTTAATAATTTTAGTTAAACGATAATATAATTGAAAAAATATTATAGAAACAAGAAATACTATAAGTTTATTATATTTATTATTTTATTTTAATTACATTATATATAATTAACTTGAATACTACTATCAGTACTATGCACTGCACGAAAGGTTTTGAAGAAATTTTTAATGAAAAAGAAAATCCCAGAATTCAATGTACATATTAGAATAATAAGATACAAGGTTTGTCTTATATTATAAGGTTCATCTTTATATATTGGTGGCAAAAAATCTTTATATATATATATATAGAAAGTTTTTTGAATGGCCGAAAAAATAATAAAAAGACAAAAATCACCAAATATGCACGTAGTAAAGAATCAGGACCTATCATTCAAACTTTATATCTATAAATTGATAGATTGATTTGTCACCATTAGAAGTTTAGACTTAATTAAAATTAATTGATTAAGTTACTTTGATGTCCTTTTTTTTTTGGGGGGTAAATGTGGGGGGATTTGATGTCCCATTAATTGTAGGATACAGTCAATCCAATTGGATCAAACCAACGTTTGATTACTAGTTGTTAATTGTTCAGCCCATCTGAATTGGTTTTGAAAACAATTACAATTACTAATAATTAATTTCAATTCGATAGAAGGAAATCATTGACTCAATCAAATGTCGAGAACAATAATGATTACTTTTCCGGTTCATATTATAAAGTATTTTGTATTAATTATACGCATATTAAGAAAATCACTTTTTCAACTTAAACCAATACAAAAAGTATCTATATTTCCTATTTTACCCTTATTAAATATCACATTCTATTATCATTGGAGAGTTATAAATGAAGTGAGATAAAACATTAAATACATAGGTAAAATAAGAAAAAAATATTTAATGCCTTATATTTTGGATCAAAAATTTGTCATATGCCTTATAATATGAACAGGAGGGAGTATATTTTTTCTCTTCTAAAATTAAAAACTAAATTTCATCATTGAATGATTAAAGAATGGTCAATGATCTTGATTATTTAGACACACACATCCAACAATCATGTTTCACAGTCTTTTTGTGTGGCTATGGCTGCGGATTTTCTTCTATGATACAAAGAACATAGTACAACGTACTTTCGACGCCAGAGAAAAGTAATTATTGGTATATCATGCTATTCCTAACATATAGCTGGCCAAAAAAAAAAGCCTAACACATGTTTCCTTATTGCTATTATTGTCTTTAAGCCGTGTTGATCTCACTATTACTTGTGTAAAGCATGTTAACTTCTACATTTTTTCTTTTGCAGATTTGAATTCTTTATTTTCAATAAATAAATATATTGTATGAATTTGGAAAGTTATTTTTAAAAAAAAAAGGTGAGCGGAAAGAAACAAAATGAACCCTAAACATATTACATGCCCCACTGACTTCTATTTCACTCTCAAATACATTTATTTAAAATGTAAGACCTCTTGAGTAATAAATATAGCATCATTTTCATGTAATATTTAATATGCATTATAAAAAATACCCTTATCTATTATATATATAAACAATGAAAAAAGCAATTTTTTGGAGGTTTGGAAAAATCCGAACCTAAACACAGTTTTTTCATAACTTTGGAAACTCTAAACCCCTTAGTTCCTATTTTTATTATTCAAAGTTAATTTTAAAAAAATTATGATCCGCATTATTTGGTCTAATAATCTTTTTTTAATTCATATTGCAATTGTTTTCTACGGTAAAATCCAACAAGATTTGAAAAACAAAATTTATGCCTATATTTAAAATTAATATATTCACTCCTTAATATTTGGCACATTTCAAAATTTATGATTCAAAATAAACACAATTTACTTAATTTAATTAATTATAATATGTATGTTTAAAATTTATCCGTAATATGTGGCACATTACAAATTTTATAATTCCCGATCCATTTTTACATACACCATTTAATTAATTATAATATACATGTGGGAACAGAAAATCGGTGCATCATCAAGTTTAAATCAAATATTTTAATGAATTATATTCAACATTTATATATATAAATCTTAACAGGTAACTTCCAGTTCCAGATTATTATATATGCTATTTAGCTAATTGATTTCATGTTTAAATTGTAAAATAATTTTCAAAAGATATAAGATCATAATCTTTTAATGTTATTTATGTGAAAAGTTTAAAGATATTGAGTATCTAATCTCATATGGTTTGTTTATAACAATTTGGATATATTTTATTCATTAATATTTTTAGTTATCCCAGAGTAAATAGATTAAAGGTTTAGATTAGAATATATATTGATGTATTATAAAAATATGAAACTAAATGCATATATTTATTGTGATCATTCTAATATGATTTATGAATATAATCTAGCTAATCTTGGATTCCGTCAAATATTTTAAGTAGTTAGATTAGATTTTTTATGCCAAATCTAAATTCAAATAGTTATTAAATTAGCTTATTTATTTTTTATTTCAATTTTTATGGATACTTAAATCTATTTTTTCAAATTTAAATTTGGTACTTTCCTGCTCATCGTATTCTCTACAAATAGCATTTATATTTTAATTCATCCCATTCATTTGTATTTACTAATATTCCATCATTTCTCCAATTTTCCAAAGCCTACCGGACATCATGACAAAGAGTTTTGACTTTGTATATGTTATCAATCAATTCCATGACAAATAGAGTATCAAGATTAGGATTGTGAGGATGTGGATGATGCTGGATTACAAGATTAAAAATGATTTCCAATCTATAGATTTGATGCAACAGGACAAATTTGTAAGTATTTAACAACTTCCTTTGTGATATGTTATGTTATTGCTTACTAATTTTTACTCACTTTTCAACCCCATGTCCCATCTTTTAGTGTCAATACTGTGAGTTTAAATATCAATAAATCATATGGGCCTCATGTATTTGCAGTTGCTAATGAAAATTTATATTGCTAATATTTCTCATATATAAATAGAAATATATTATAAATATTTTTTCATGTGTGCAGGGTGATTGCATAAATGCCATTATAAAGAAATCATTTATTTAGAGGTTTAAGCCTTTACTCCGTGAGGGTGGTGTCTATCACATTTCAAGATTTAATGTTGGATAAAACAAAGGATCATTCTGTACTACTAATAATAAATATATGGTTAACTTTTAGTTTTCTACCGCTTTGAAAAAAATAGATGATGATGGATTGATCTATCGATATGAGTTCAATTTCTTACCATTAATTGATATTCTAAATTGGGAGGCAGATGACAAGTATTTGATAGGCAAATCACGTTTATTTGGTTTATTTCACTTTTTTCAAAAGTAACATACACGTGTGTATATTTGATTAAAAGCTAAACATAAAAAAAAATAAAAACATCTATATCTCAATCGAACTCATTATTATTTTTTTTTACAGAAACGAACTCATTACTTATTTTCTAATAAACATGTTATTCTACTCCCATGATGTCATATTGAACATCTGGATTCTCAACTCCCAAACTATTAGCAATACCATATTAATCTCTAATCTTAATTGAGTCCTTGATGCTCCATGTTGAGTTTGGACCCTATGAGGATATCTATTATATTTTTTTTTTCAACGTTGCATAAATATAGTTTGTTGAATCCATTGAATAAAATGCTTTGTATATAATACGTGTTTCAATTTCAAATATATGTTACATTTCATGCAAATGTTATAGGTAAGTTTTATAGACTTGGTGAGATGGAGGAATTGTCAAATGAAGGGAAAGACCAAAAGAGGCTTGAGATTGAGTTTGAGGATACTAAGTAAATATATTTCTCTTGTTACCTTTATTGAATTAGTTCTAATTATATAATATGTTAATAAAATGTTGCAATTTCTTTGGTGTTAAAGGTCACTATGTCAGCTATATTTTATGGGGAAGTTTTGCTCTTGATATGGTCAATTTCATGTGCAAGAGTCATGAAAATCCCATTGTGATAATTTTTCAATGGTGTAAGATTAAAGAATTCAAGGGTAAGTTTGAATCCATGTAATTATTTTCCATCTTCATCTGAAAATCTTATGCTCATATTTAGACTTATTGATGGCGTCAGGTGTAAAGAAGATTTCAAATTCGATGTAAATGTCTAGGATGTTTATTCATCTTGACTGAAGTCACTTCCTTTGTTTCCCAGTATAAAAATATATTTAACGTCCCAAATAATTAAGTTTTATAATTTTAGTATTATATCTCAATCATTAGAATATATCTCAATCTTAAAGCCATTATGGCATTCTTTTTTAACCAAACACAAGTTTTATAAGTTAGGTTATTTATTATTTTATCCCAATCGTTGGAATATATCTCAGTCTTAAAATCATTATTAAATTTGTTTTTAACTAGGAGCAAAGGTATAATTATGTATGCATACATTTTTATTTTTTTTAATTGTGTTCCATATTTCTGTGTTGGTAGTTTGCAACCTATCACCTTGAGCTAACAAATATCACTATGCAGATCAACTATTCACTCCAAGATGATATACTCCAATTACAAGATCACAAGAAGCTTGATAAAATACGTGACTTAACTGTAATGAGTTTTCATAATTCATTGCAATTTCTTCCATTCAATCACATGTATAGATTAAAACAAAATAATTAGTCATGCTTATATATTGCAGAACACTATATTTACAACCATTGTTACAGTAATTAGTTTTGAGAATGAGTGCAAATGGTTTTACAACTTGTGTAGAAAGTGCTTGAGGAAGGTGACCCTCAATGATGAGGGGTTTTATTGTGAGAAGTGTTAGGCCTTCATTAAAACTGTAGTACTAGAATTTAAGGTGCAAATACGAGTTATAAATGACATGGGTGTTGTTAGCTTCATTGTCTTTGATTGTTAGTTTTCAAAATTGGTTAACACTACTATACTGAATTATAGAACAAGGTATATCGAGTGTATAGAACTTGTTATGATTATTATCTTACCAAAATATGATGCATAAATATATATTATTATGACTTTTTCTATAAATCAAAACTTTTATGTAGTTTTTTTGTTATTTTATTTACCCTCCATCAATAACAAATCTATTTTATGTTAGAAAGCTACGTGTCAATTGGGATTTAACCTTGACATCAGTAGTTTGAACTAATTCATATACAAGTATTATTGTGTTGATGCATATATATTTAATATAGTGGGCATAATAGATATGTGTGTGTGAGTGTGTGTTTTCTTATATATATATATAATAATTCTTGAAGAGGTAGACATCATCAATAATTACGTATACTTATCAAATTAATATATATAAATATATGTTCAAGTTTTAGAGCTAATGGTCTCTCTAATGATGCACAGGCTACATGTGACATCAACTAGACACATGAGTGTTTTGAGAGAATCCTTGGTAAGAAGTATGTTTTCAAGGTCAATGTCATGACCCAAAATCTTGGGCAGTGACCAACATATAGGTTAAGCTAATTCATTACTACTTAGCCTACAAAATTGGAAAATTTATCTATATTAAACTATGATATAATTTAAGAAGTCTTAATTCATATACATACACACTAACCACCATATGATCTACCAAATAAAATAAAATAACTTTCTTAATCCATAAACATTCCCATATTAATTGTTGCGACCTTAGAGTCTTATCACACAATCACTAAGTATTTCCCACGTGCATCTTAGAGTATGCCAAAATCATTATCTTCATTCCACTACTAGATGGTCTAAAAAAATGTAAATGAGTGGGGTGAATTTACCACGAACTCAGTAAGAGCATAAATAACAAAATGAGTGGAAAGGAAAAGACATAAGTTAGAGTTTTTCACAAACCGATTACAAACAAAACATGAACTATCAAGACATAAACTTTTTTTGAGAAACCACGTCATACATATAGGAAGCATGTAAATATGAAACAATATAAATATATAAAAACTAATTCTATTAGAGTTCACATAATGCAAGAAACTCATGTCACACCAATCACACTGTGCTATCAGTTTCTACACCATACAAACGTTTAACATTCTAATACCATGACACTACATCACATTCTAGTATCTCTACCCTATGCATACAACAATTCTAATTGAAAAAAATTAAATATTTCAACCATTATCATATCACATCACATCATAAAGCATAAGACCAATTCAACTTATAACATATCAAAATTCACGAGAACCCAACTCAACCCGTTATGCATCATAGTATATGGAGACCAAACTCAACCCATCATTTGGTGTAAAAATTTGTAGTTTAATTTAATAATACATGAATAATAAATTCTCATGTATGGATTCAATCACAGAATACTGTGACATTAGTGATCTCATCTATTTATGCATACATTGTCATGTAAAGTTTTGGTATGGTCAAATGGTAGAGAAAAATAAACCCACCAATAACCCATAATTCAGCATGTGTTGCCTTCAAGGAAAAGTATAGTTACCGCTTGCAAAACCAACTCCAGATCTACTACATAGGTTATTAAATCATGGAGATTGGATTAGCAAACATTTTCATGAAAATATTAGACCTTACAACATGATGTTTGCGTTTACATCATCAAACAGAAAGATTGATAAAGAAATGAATCATGGTTGTGTACCATATGTCTATAAAATGAGTGGACAAAATGTTCATTTGATTGGCAGTATTCTTCAGTCAACTAAATCAACACCAAAATTTGCTCAAGTATATTTATATGACACAAGCAATGAAGTATCAAATAGGATACTATTATTAACCATACCAAATTATATCTTTTCATTTCATTTTCCTTTATATCTCCCAATGCAATATCCTTTATTGTTTCTATATGGTGAGGCTAGCCATAGTGATGAGATTTTACATAATCAGGAAGTCACAGGATAAGGAATATGAAGTCATCTAATCCTAAGGGATACTTTGCTTATAAGATTTAAGACCAAATAGAGCAGAATTTAACAATATTGAGTGGTGATAAGCTTTTCTAGCAATTTGTTGTCGATGGTTATACAATAGTGGAGTCACAAAGTCTTTCTTTTATTAGAAATAATAAAAACAACTTAAGGCAGAAATTTATAGTGGCCCTATAGAAGTTGTCTTGAGGGGGCAACAAACCCATTATCTATGGGAAAAAGGATCATTCTTCCATCATCTTTTATAAGGGGTGCATAGTATACTATTCAAAAGTATCAAAATGCTATGGCTATTTGTAAATGAGCTGAATACCCATATTTGTTTATTACTTTCGCATGCAATCCTAAATGGCAAGAAGTGACTAGAGAACTTCAATAAAAAAATTGTTGAATGGAGGATCATCCTGATATTCTATCCAAGGCTTTTAAAGTTAAGCTTGACAATATGATATATGATATAACTAAGAATAAACTATTTGACATAGTCATGGCAGATAATATAAATATAAATCAGTAAACTTTATATTTTATTGATATATTACTACCATAACATTAATAAGTAGGTCAATAACTGATATTCTTTCTTTTGTTTATAGCAATTTATACTATTGAGTTTCAGAAGTGTGGGCTTTTTCATGCCTATATATTATTATTATTATGATCGAAAGACAAGCTACACATTCCAAATGATATCGATAAAGTGATTTCTGCCCAAATACCTGACAAGGAGCATAATCCTCAACTTTTTGAAGCCGTAAGTAGTTTGATGATGCATGGTCCATGTAGTACAATGAACATGAACTCACCGTGTATGATTGATGGTAAGTGTTCAAAACACTATCCTAAGTCATTTAATTCAAGTATTAGTATTGATGATGATGGATATGCATGCTATAAAAGACCTAATAATGGTAGGGTTGTTGAGATTAATAATATAGAACTAGATAATCAATTTGTGGTTCCATACAACCCAACTTTGCTACTTAAGTGTAAGGCACATATCAATGTTGAGAGGTGTAACCAATCTGATTCAATCAAATACATTTTCAAGTATATGAACAAAGGCCACGAGAGGGTTACTGCTGTATTCTATATATAGTCAGGTGGCTTAAATGATGATAGATGCTGTGATGAAATAAAAATGTTCAATGATTGTTGTTACTCATCCCTATGTGAAACGACATGAAGAATTCTATTATTTGATATCAACTACATGAAGGCATATGTTGAGTGATTGTCCTTTCACTTGCTTGATTAACAATTAGTTGTTTATGTGAAGGATGAATCATTGGATTCAGTTTTGAGTCGAAGTTCTAACAAGCAAATTATGAGCCTGTTTGATTCGTGTTTTTGAAACAATTTTTCTGTTTTCAGAAATAGAAAAACAAAAAAACTTATTTGGTAAACCTGTTTTTTATAAACTATTCTGAAAAACAGAAAAACAAAAAAATAGAAAACTCAGAATAACTTTAAGTTGTTTTGTAGTTTTTGTTCTGGAAAATAAAAAAAAAGGTGAAAAACACCTACCTTATTAATGGTAAAGTTATAAATTTTGAATAACTCATCTATTATTCACTAGTTATGATTTTGAGAACAATCATTCAAACATATTTTTTTGTTTTCTTGTTTTCAAAACTTATTTTCGAAAACAGTTTTACAAAACTATTTTGAGAACAAGAAAACAGAAAATACTGTCAAACAGGTCCTATGTTTCTTGCATGATTTCAAGCTACTATAAAGTATCCAAAAGTTAGAGTGCTAACTTATGCATTAATCAAATACACTAAATAATTTATGAAAATTTAAATTTATAAATTAGTCACATTTATAATATGATCAAAACTAATAATTTTTTTAATATAATAAAAGAAATTAAAATGTGTGTTAAAAATTTTTTGGGTTAAAATAAGTGTTTAAATAACTCTTAAATAATATTAAAATTAAAGAGGGTATTTTGATCAAAAAAATATAACAATATAATTTAACAACCAGTTAATGGTTAGGTGGATAGAAATATAATTTTAAAATTATATATGAGATCTGTGTAATATAATTTTTTATGTTATAGGAGGGTTATGCAAGTTTTAAAAATAGATGGGTGGGAATAAAGGAGTCGGTTTCTCTTGCTTCGTCTTTTAATATAAATTTTAGAAAGTGACGGTCCTTGAATGTAAATTTAACCAAAAAATTTTGAGACCATCTAGATCACGACGGCAACTCGCAATAGGATGCGCAGCATACAACAAACAAACTCGAATATGCGTGGAAAATGAAAAACATTCTGCGTTTATTAGATTGCTCCAGTCATACACCGTCACCCATGTTTCTGTGAATCCGTCCCGATGCTTACCAAACTAAATTGACTTTTCCTCTTTCTGGCCTCTCTCTCGCTTAACCTCTCTCCCGCCGAGATTCACTCGCCGAACCTGGGTGGAGTGTCACTTCTGCAATTAATTTGTGCGTTCCTGATGAGAACCTAATTTGATTTTCCGTGTGATTCCTCATCACCATCCATTTATTTTTCGTCTTCAATAGCCGATTTGGTATGTCGAGAAATTTCCTTGCCTGATTCAGAAAACAAAACCCATGTGCTCTTTAGTTTAGATGTCCGGGGACGGCTCTGTTTGAGCTAATACCCATGTGCTACAATCTTGGCCTTCCCAGCAGCACATGCTCTGTCTCGATTCGGAACATTCTTGTACCTATTAGATCTATGTTGGTTCTAATGTTAGGATGATAACGTTCTAACATAGATTTCGGGATTCTGAGTACCATGCGATGACTTATGAATCTCTTACCAACTTCCCTGTTTTTATTTGTATTCCTCGATTGAGTTTGGGACTCTGGAATGATTCGCTACTACTGCCAATAGAGTTAACGTACTTACAAGATTGAATCCTAAAGGAGTCGGTCGGATTCGATCCTGCAAAAGACGAGCTTCCCAGTGGGTGGTTGCTATAGTAGGTTTTTGTTTTGACAAGATGCAGTCGAGGGTTGTTGCCGTCGAAGAAGGAAAAGAAACAACGGTTTCGAGCAGAACGAACCAATCCAAAGCCTTGCCACAAAGATTACTGCAGCTACTTGTGCTGTTTCTTGCTTTATGTGCTGCGTTTACAGTTATCAGTGTATACACGATTAAGCATTTTGGGGTTCACAATTTGGTAACATCGGTAAATTCCAGTCTTCAGCCTTGTTATGAGGAGCCAAGTGGTCTGGAAAAATATATTAGGCCTCCTTCAAATCTGATCCACAATATGACTGATGAACAACTACTGTGGAGAGCCTCCTTTGTGCCTCGAATCAAGAAGTATCCTTTCCGTAGAGTTCCAAAGATTGCATTCATGTTCTTGACCAAGGGGCCATTGCCTCTTGCACCTCTTTGGGAGAGGTTTTTGAAGGGACACGAAGGCTTTTATTCGATCTATGTTCATTCATTGCCATCATTTCAAGCTAAATTCCCTCCTTCATCTGTTTTTCACGACAGACAAATCCCTAGCCAGGTTTTGTAAAATCGATCTCATGTTTTTACTTATTGTTGGATGGAAATGTGAACTTATGGATTAGATATAGCTTCATTAATGTCCTCCCCCCGCTCTTTTCTTTCCCAAAAAAAAAAAAACCTTGTTGGTCTTAAGTAGCTAATATGTCATCGGTGACATTTTCATCAACTTTGAAGTTAAATTTTCATGAACATCATGGATGTTTTCTATTTTGTGGCTTTAGGTGTCTCATAGGCTTGAGTGACTGATGTTGTACAGTAAACTGTCAAAGGTAATGCAATTACGATTATAATAAATCATACTGAAAATACAAATATGCTTTTAGGATTTGCGTTCACTAGTGGATGATTCAGAGTATGTGATACAGTGATAGTCTGAAGATCAGCAGGTTCCTGACAACCTGTAAGGCTGTAACTAGATTACCAAATTATCCACACCTGGTTGCAAAATTTAGAGTTGTTATGCGCGTAGAAGATCATTTGTCTCTGCATGTCTTGTGTATTTTAATGTTAACGATATTAGATTTTAAAGTGGTTGGTTGCAGAATTAGATTAACATAGGTAGAGGTTGAGCATAGTAGTGAAGCTGTTTAGTTCAGGATTGTCACTAATCTGTAATTTTGTGTATATATATATATATATGGGTGACTGTTGCTTTATAGAATCTGGAGCTGGTGTTTTAAAGATGGTCCAAATGAATGGTTAGTGCATATTTTTAGATTTCATGGATGTTCTGCTTCAGCACATGTGTATTTTGTCCAGAGATTTAATGGTTGCTGCTTTTCAAATGCTCTGAGAATTAACGACCTAATAATATACCTGGAGTCTTGTTAAACTATCCATGATTAAAAATTGCCTTCTTGACTACTGCAATCCTGGGCGAATGGTGTGAATTTTGGAAATCATTGACATGGTTAGAAATAACTGGTCCTGTTTGGTAGAAAGGGAGTCTTGGAAAGAGAATGGGAAAGGGATAGGGAAAGAGAGAGAGGTTTGCTGGAAAGGATACAATACAAATCATGTTTGGTAGTAAAGGAAAGGGAGCGGGAATCAATATGTTTCTCTAGGGACAAATTTGGCATGAAATTTTTTATTCATGGGAATGGAGGGCTTTCTGGAGTGGAAAGCACTCTCACTTAAACATGGGAATTTAACATTCCCAAGGAAAGATGCTTGCCACCACCTGCCAAACACAAAATTTTCCCCCTCACCTGTTTTCCCTAGCCTTCTTTACCCTGTACCAAATGTAGCCTAAATGATAGGACAACGTAGACAACAAAGTCATTGTTGGAGTACTTATTCTCCCTTTAACCAAGTAAGTGGTTTGAAGGAAAGGTTGTTAATTTTTGCATGATGGTTAAATTCCAACGAATATGAACCGTGAAGCATAGTTTCATGAGCCTTGTGAAGCCTGTAAAGCAGTTGCACCCAAGGTTTTTGCTTAGTTGTTAAGTAGTAAGTAGGGATTCATGCATGGACATGAGATGTTAAGTCACGTCTCATTTATTGTTGTTGAACTTGAGGCTTTGGCATACACCCCCGGTGAAGAAAATTGGTGCTTAAATGCAGGAGAGTTTGCTCTAGTCTATTTTCCTCACCCTGGAGGCTGGAGAGTTTGCTCTATTCTATTTTCCTTACCCTGGAGTCTTTAATAATGAAAATGCATTAAGCTGCCGTTGATTTCCAGTTAGTATTAATTTTCTTCCGGTGTACCTATCTGAATATTTTTGCACAAGATTTTCATCATTCTAAATGGACGAATGCTGTTTCTGGTGCAGGTTTCTGAGTGGGGAAGGATGAGCATGTGTGATGCTGAAAGAAGACTACTTGCTAATGCATTGCTTGATATTTCCAATGAGCGGTTCGTTCTGCTGTCTGAATCATGCATTCCCGTCTATAGTTTCAGTGTCATCTACAATTACATAATAAGATCGAAATACAGCTTCATGGGAGCATTTGATGATCATGGGCCATATGGCAGAGGTCGCTACAACGAGCACATGTCCCCTGTTGTGAATATCACAGATTGGCGTAAAGGGTCTCAATGGTTTGAAATAAATAGGAAACTTGCCATCAACATAGTTGAGGACTCTAAATTTTATCCAAAATTTGAACAATATTGTAGACCAGCTTGTTATGTGGACGAGCACTATTTCCCCACGATGCTGACCATTCAAGCAGGGAATATATTGGCGAATAGGAGCGTAACTTGGGTGGAC
Organism: Adenanthera pavonina; assembly: GCA_026686845.1. Taxonomy (NCBI): domain Eukaryota; kingdom Viridiplantae; phylum Streptophyta; class Magnoliopsida; order Fabales; family Fabaceae; genus Adenanthera; species Adenanthera pavonina. The sequence goes on from JAIVEN010000003.1 coordinate 5,854,554, forward strand.
TGGTCCAGAGGAGGAGCTCACCCAGCTACCTTTGGAGGATCAGATATCACGGAGGAGTTTTTCAAACGAGTTCGTGAAGGTCATCGTTGCCTTTATAATAATCGAAATTCTTCCGTCTGTTTTCTTTTCGCCAGAAAATTTGCTCCCAGTACTTTGGAACCTCTGCTACACGTTGCACACAAAGTTTTGGGCTTCTGATCAATATTTTCCTTATCCATTGCACCAATAGGAAATTTTAGATTTGAAAATTAGATTTTTTTTTTCTTAATTTGCCCTATGCATATTGGTTGTTGGTAGAAATATAACCTCACTTTTTAATATTGTGTCCATGCTTCTTTCGGCTCAAATATCTTTATTGAATGTACATAACAGAAGTACTTGATCACCCATTACATTCGACTATTTTAGCCAAATTTATGTTTAATATTGCATGAAAGCTTCATGTGATTTGTTCCTTTTATTCTATTTCAATACTAAACAAATGGTGTATCTAATATGCTTTGTCTGTGAATTGTGAATCGGGAACACCAAGTGGGAGTATGTCCTCGCTTGGTCCCTATTCTCTGCTGTGCAACAAAGTTCCCCAACATGAGGTGTGGGGTCTATACACTGTGTGTGGAGGTGTCTGGTGCGCAGCACCGTCTTGCACAGTTGCAGACAATTTGAGTCCGTCTTGGCTGCTGTCTAGGGTTTGGGTTGACATAAAATTTTTTTTTTATAATTTTATTGAAAAGAAAATTCTCTTTGTATCACTGCGTATGTTCATCTCCGGAATAGAATCTTACGCATCACTCTGACAGATTGAGAGCCTTAACTAATCGTCGCGCCGAATGTGGCAATTCCAGTGTGTTTAGGCACACTCCAAACCATATTTTCGATCTTAAACACAGATTTAGTTCTGCATTTTGAACCCTCAAAACGTGATTTTTGGGTGGCATCATATACAGAAGACCAATGATAATTTAGGAGTGCCGAGAGGGGATGGTGAGGGGTGGCGTAACAGGGGGTAACACAAGTTATTTGAAGTGATCTCAAATATTCTCTCATTCATTTGACCTATTTGAATTCTTTTTCTTGCAAGTTGCAAACATGACGTTATCTTGTCAAAAAAAAAAAAAAATGAATAAAATAATGCATTTTCACCATTTCATGTCACTCACTGTTACCACTGATAAATATCTCCCTGATGACAAAGAACAAATCAAATAATACTGAATTTAGGCCTAGGCTGAAACAGGAAATGAGAAGATTCTGGAAACACGCTATTTCCGTTACGTGGTGCCCCATTATTCGCTCATTGGATGGGCCCAGAAGTTCAACCTCCATTCCGCTTTGTGATTAATTCCAGTGAGTCTCCATGATTGCAGCTATTATTACCTCCGGTCCTATATATAAGAGTTTTTATCTCAATTTTAAATATAAAATTATTTACAATACATAAGGTAGTATTTATTATATATTTTTAAAAAAATATTTTTATTTAATGTATCTAAAGAGAAAGAGAAAGAAATTAAATAAAAATAATTTTAAAAAATATTGAGATTTTTAGAAAAATCGAGATAATTAATTAGTTTTAATTCCAATTCTTAATCCACATTATTCGGTTAAAAGGATTTTACATTAAAGATTAGAGAGAGTATTATTCTTCCCCACTATCCTTCACGCGCCCATACATTACATGTTACGTGCCTTGTATTCAAAGTGAAAATCAGGCCAAGCTTGGCCTAAGGGGCATTTCATTTCAATACTCAAAATTTATGGAAGTGGAAGTGAACAGAAAAAACTTTGTTTTGTAGTATTAATCTTGTTTTTCTTTAATTTTTGTTAAATTAAAATATAACAAATATTTTTCCTTCATTTCACTTATATATTTTCATATTTTTCTATTTGTATGGTATCTCATAATTTTGTTTAACAAAACCAGGAAAAGATTCGGATATCAAAATACAGTTTTTTGAGTTATAAATATAAAAAAATTATCAAAATATAATATGCCAGATATTATTTATCAAAACATAATAGATAAAGCCAACTCATGCAAACGTGTTTTGTCTTCTTTTAACATAAGTCGATTGGTATATATATACGACTTATTTTGTTTGATTTAATTTTTTTAAGAAAACTAAATCGAATGGTATATATATACGACTTATTTTGTTTGATTTAATTTTTTTAAGAAAACTAAATCGAATGGAAACCATTCCACTTAGTGCTATCAAATCAGGCCGACCTAGCCCATTTGGGCCGGCATGCCTCGGGTTAGCTCTAAAAACCTGATTTGACAAGCAAGCTTAGATTTTCAAAGCCGAGCCCGTGAGTATTATTTTAATTTTTTAATATTTTTCATGTTTTTTTAATAAATTTTTTTCATATAAATTATTTAAATTAATACAACTAATTATTATCATAATTCATAAAAAATAATATAATATTTAAATTTTACAATTTATATATCACTAATTAGTAAAATAATATATATTTTTTAATATTTTAAACAAAAAAAAAGGGAAAAAAAAAAGAAACAAGCTTTTCAGGCTGACCCGCTACAAATCGGATCTAAATGGGCCGGGCTCGAAAAGTTCGAGTTGTATTTTGACACTAAAAATTGAAGCCCAATATATTTATTTTTTTAGGCTTTTCAGGCCATCCTGTTTTACCTACCATAATTCCACTTGTTTTGTTAGGACTACTTATATGACTTTGCTTTTGTTTTATGTTTCTTTTTTAAATCTTGGTGTGTGAGTTTTGTACACTTTTGTTCAAATTAAGCATTTAAAAATTCATGCTTCGCATGACAAAAACTCCTTTTTTCCTTTTTTAATTAATTAAATAAAAATATTATTTATACGATTATTGATGAAATTAATTAATAATTTGTATTAAAAAAATGAACTTTTGTTATACAAAAGCCACATGTATTTTCAAATACTTAATTTGAACAAAAGTATACAAAACCCACACACTAAGAATTTTTTATAAAAAAACATTAAAACAAAAGTAAAATCATATGAATCGGCATGTAACTTTTATAAGATATGACAAAATAAGTCAAATGGTTTCTATTCAATTTGTTTTTCTAAAACAAAATAAATCAAGCAAAATAAGTCGCATATATACTGGTTGATTTATGTTAAAGAGACAAAATGCATTTGTATGAGTCAGACTTTATCTATTATATTTTAATAAATAACGTGTTACATGTTAAATGTTGGTAATTTTTTTTTATGTTATATTTAACTCAAAACACCTCAAAATGCTTTTCAAAAACTTATACGACAGCGTTCCAAGTTCGTTGCGCTTCTCATATCCGTTGGAGATTCTCCCAACGGAAATAGCTGGCACTCAACTAATCGCCAGCCTGTAATTCGGGCAGCTACCCAAACTGCCCGCTTAAGTCTGTCTCTGTCTCGCTCTCGTTGTCCCTCCCTCTCTATTTAAACGCTTCTTTCTTCAAATACGGTGCACCGTCTCAGTGGTCCAACTGCTTCAAAACTCAAAACCCTAAAAGTCCCTGCATCGTCAATCAATGGCTTTCACTCAGCAGATGCTCGTGAGCACAATGGCGGTGCTCCTCACCGTCCTTGCCGTTATCAATGCTGCTCTAGCCGCCGAGGCGCCGGCTCCCAGCCCCACATCTCCTGCCGTTGTTATTTCACCATCGTTCGCATCTGGTTGTGTTGCCGCTGCTGTAGCTCTGTTCTTTGGATCTGCTCTCCGGATCTGAGGTTGATTTTTATCATTTTGGTACAGCTGTTTAGGAAACCTGTTGGTGTGGCAGTATTAGAGACTCAGCTAGTAAAGTAGTGATATAAATTTGTCTCTCGATTTCCCATGCACATATTATATGGATTATATGGATCTTTATTTTACGCGTGATTTCTTTTTACTATAATATTGTTATATGTTTGCGATCATTGATTGTGGTACATAATCGATTTCTGTTTGAGTATGTGATTATCTTAATCATTGATGTCTTATATTCAGAGTTTCTCCGGAAGAGATTGAATAGTCTTCGTTAAGCTATTTAAAGCGGTTGATTTGACGTAAATCGGATAAATATTTACTTCCTCTGCTTTTCAAAAGTATCGTTCCATGAACATTTTTTTTGTCCCTTTTTGTAATAAATTTTTTAATATTTTATAAATTTTTTTTATTTCATTCTTATTATTTATTTTCTTTTTTAAACTATTATTAAATTTTTTTAATAAAAAAGATATTTTTAATTGATTAAATAATATTTAATATGAATTATATTATTATATTAAATAGAAATAAAAAATAAATATTTACTTTTTTTTAAAATTTTAAAAAAAATTTAAATTTTTTAATTTATGTAAAACAGTTGAAAGTTATTCTAACAAAAAACTAGGGGAGTATATAATTTGGTTGAAGACAATATTCAAAATGCCACTGAAAACATAGATGCCTCAAAGCCTTCTTCCTAGAAATCAGAGGCCAGATTATTCGACTATGAATTCCGGATTCAAGAATTTCATTTCTGCTTCTAGCGATAATCTTGTTTTTTTTAGTTAACAATTGATTGGTCAAATTATTTTCTACTACTTCCGTTTTGTTTTTAAATATGAAATAGAGTGTCTATGCAATTCAGGGCCCATAGTCACAAGATAATGGTCGCACTAGTTTTTTCCCCGTTTTTTATTGCATTACCACTAACCGGCTCGAGACTTCTCAATCATCAATAGTGATGGTTGTGCACGGACGAATAAATTTTGCGACTCCCTGACTCCCTCGATTTATAATAATAAAATTAGCAAACTTAGATTCTCCTTATTCATATCCATATTATATTATAAAAGATTTATAACTCTTTCATATTTATTAAGAAAAACTTAGTAGTTATTTTAAAAATTTATCCCTTTTTTTTTCTTTCACTTACAATCACTTATAAAATGATAATTAATAGGGGTAAAAAAGATAAATTTCTACTAAAAATCATATAATTACTTATATTTTGAATCAAATAACAATTTTAAAAGTATGTTTATAATATGAACCTAGTTAGTGGTGGCTTATCCTAAATTTCAATTGCTTTACACGCTCTTCGATTGCCACTTTATTCTTTTGGGAAAGTGCGTGTTTTTAAAAGCATCATTTGGTACTGGCTTCAATGACTATTGTTCTCTAGCTTATATACTCCTACTTATTTTTAATATAAAACACTTTTAGTCAAAGTTAAAATTAGGTAATTATCATTTTTTTAAAAAATTATAATATTTTTTAAAATTATCATTATTTAATTTTTTTCTCTTTTTTTAAAATATATTAATTAGAGATATTTTTTTTAAAAAATATAATAAATACCACCTTATATATTATAAATAATCTTATATTTATGATCAAAGAAATAACGTATTTCCAACAAATAGAAAATGATTTATGCACCATAGAATATGGCGCACTAATTAGTGAACAATGTTGGTTTCAAAAACTGCCGTTGTCTTGTTGGCCAAAAAGAAACTGCGGTTTAATGTCTATTGCAACTCCTTTACGGGAGAGGCTTATTTTGTTCATAATTTATACTCATTTTTTAATATAAGATCTTTTTAAATGAATCATATAGATTACGAATAGGAGTTAAAGTTAGTTAACTATTTCAATTTTTTCAAAGATTACATTTTTTTAAATTATCTTTATTTAAACTCTTTCTTTATCTTTTTGAGATATATTAAATAATTTTTTTTAATATATAATAAATATTATCTTATATATTATAAATAATTATATATTTAAATTAAAGTAAAAAGCTCTATGTTTAGAACCGAACATTATACATTTGTTGGCGGGATGAAATGTCATATTTTTGTTCGCAATTTGTTGGCGTGTTCGAATCTTCTGGCCTAATTAGCCCAAAAAAGGAAAACATGGCCTAAGGGAATTCCTTCGTCGTTGTAAGTTTTTCATTAATTTAAATGCTCTGCAGTGCTGTAAAAAAAATTGTATTTAATTTGATAAAAAATAAATATAAAAAGGAAAAATGGATTCCATTTGCTATTTTCTTATATTAATAATATTAATATTAATATTATCAATGTCATTAATATATCATCAATTTTAATATAAAATATTAATAATGTTTGTTGTTCAAATAAAATATGTAATTTGATTTTTCAAGACTTTGTCTTGCCATTTCTTACCATTTTTATAGATAGCCAATAAGTCTCAAACACTAATTAACAACAGTTATTTATCGTGCTAAAAAAAAAAAATTAAAGACCGATCCATGTTCCCGTAATTCAAGGGCATCACTTGAGAATTACTTAAGCTTCACATATGCAATGAGCTGACAAAATCTTGTAATGAAAAGCACCCGTACGTCCCCTTTTCAAATGAATAAATCAGAACCTTTACGTATACAGCACAATAATCCAAGATTTTTCATGCAACCCAACCATACTAACCATATTGTCCCTTTGCGCTTCAAACCAGCACATGTACTTGCAGCAGAATCCATTTATATAAAACGAAGCCATATATTTAATTTTCAAGCTTAAAACAATATCTACATGTGCAGCAAGCTGAACCAATTCTTTCTCCGTCAAAATCAGTCGAGTGGTCACACTGGATACTCAAACATACAAGCACTGAATAATTCAAATCACTTAACATGTTAGAATGTTAGTGTCGGATACCATATTCAATACCAATGCGCATTGATACATTTTAAATACGTAAATTAAAAGTATTCAATTTTATTTTTTTAGAAAAAATAATTTTCACACGTTTAGTCAAACATACTAAGACGTGGGATATTAGTGGAGATGTATTAGATGACTTCGACAGTGCTAGAATTTTGTCTCTTGATGAAAACATGTAAGTTGTCCTCTTTACAAATAAGAGGCAGAGAGAAGATAAAATTGATACTATTCTTATTAGTAGACACTAGCCAGTAGGCAATTCGACATTGATAGTAGTAAAAGTATGGTTGTTAGTGAAATTTTCTGGTGAGAATGGTTTTATATGTTTTGTTTGGTGTTTAGTAATATCAAAGGACATTGATTTGGATTCTTTGGATTAAAATTATATTCCTCCCACGTTTTATGAATATACATATGTATTATAGAAGTGCCGTACCCTATATTTTTTTAGAAATGACAATATCAACTAAGGCAAAAAAGAAAAAAAAGAAATGACAATAGCAATGTACAAATCCAATACATTAATCGTACTTGTGCAACATAGGCTCAAACTATATCCTAGATGTGCAGTCGGTAAACCAAGGACTATGGCATGGAAAGCCCTGATACATGACGACTAAAATTGCTTAAAACCAAAGGGGCAAGTGCAGCAACAAAATTTAGTTTTTAGGCGGAACAAACATAAGCATGAGATTCATTTTAAAGGCATAAATAAGAAACAATGGGATTGTAACAAGAAGGACCAGTTCCTCATACCAAAATTGGGCCAAATGGATATGACTTTAATCTTAGACCAGCCCTATGCGCTTCTAGCAGCAACAATAGTTTTCTCATGTACAAACAAGCCAAATGTGCATGCCCTTGTACTTCACCGAGTACCTACATACTTCTAAAAGTAACAATGACTTTCTCATGCCAAGAAACTAAGCCAAATACCTGCCTTTGAGCCTAAACCAGTTCTTATGCATTAACAAAAGCAAAAGTAAATTTCTCCTATAAAACCAAAGTCACATGATCATATGTTTAGAACTTAAATCAGTACCAATATGTCTGTAACAGCAAAGATGACATTCCCGTGCAGAAAAAAAGGCCAAAAGATCATCTTTAATTTCAGAGAAAGCATGCTCATCAGGTTTTACAGTTAATACATTCACAGCATAACAGAAGGTAGGAATCCCAAGCAGAGCACACGCTATAACAACAGCCCCATCACGCAGCACAATTCCTATGACCTTGCCCACTCCAGCAAACAAGTCATGACACCAATTCTTCACATCAACAACAGAACCATAACTTCACAACTTAAGACAATGGAAATAATAGTTGATTTATAACCGTTCTTTTATCGTGATATGAAATCAACTATTATGACCCATGATTCAAAATGGCATCTAATTTTTCTTAAAATTCACCAACAGCAAAATACCAAGGGTAAAATGACTCAAGCTTTACAGAGAATTAGAGAAAGAAACTAAGACTCTCATTCTATTAAATGTGTAAATAGAACACCCAAACATTGATGCTTAATTGCTTATGAATGCCCGAGGAAAGAATATAAAAAGAATGACTAATTCCTACACCTAACCTGTTCACACGACTCACATGCTCAGCCTTCAAGTTCTTCTTCCTTGCTCTCCCTCCTTGAATATGCCTCCTCTTTTCTCTGATCTTGAGGTTCATGCTACCTTCTTGCTTCAACTCTCTTATTTTCTCTTGATCATCTCTCGCTTCCTCTTTCATACTTCTCTGAATCTGTCACCTTCAACTCCACTTACTTGGCTGAGCTTTCTATGGGTTCATGCCCCAGCTCGATCTCTCTTCATCTTTATTTCTCCATTATCTTCTTTCTCCGTGTTCATTCCAAAGCTTTCTCTTCCACTCTCTTCCATCTCCTTGGGACAGACCATTATACTCTGACATCTGCAGTACAATAGGTTCACCCAATCCATCTTCCACGTTACCAATTCCTTTTTACATTGCAGTTATAGTCAACCCCAGGCAGTTACCAAAAACAACTCCTAAGTCTCAATGAGCACCAGACCGCTTTAGTTTAGGAGCAATGCTACCAAAATCATTCGAGACAGCAGATCCTGACATAGGAGTTCAAGAAGCTAGTGAACAAAGCTCTAATCATCTTCACTATGGTGGTGCTCTTGATCTTCAAACAAGTCCTCAGGAGGATCGTAGATGATCATGCCAGGGAAAAGCTCTAAGAAGTCATCTTTTACCTTCTCTCTTAATTCTGGGTAGGGAATAAGTCCCTTCAATATCACTCGAAAAGGTAATGAAAGAGGAGGGTCAGGAGATTGTCTCATTTCTTCATATATGTCCATCGCCTTTGAGGGCAAACCACTATCCAAAAAAGTTCTAATGATGTCTCCAAATGTGTGCTGATCAAAGAGAACCTCCTCTCTTTTCAAATCTTCCCAAACCCTCTTTGTTTCCTCCACCTTTTTGTTTCTGGCAAGCATCATAAGCATGTCTCTGTAAAAGTACATATCTGGCCGGTACCATATTTCTTTGCGTACTACATCATACAACTAGGACAAAATTTTTGTCATTCATAAGTATATAAGCACACTGCATGCATAGAATAACTTTTTTGTACATCTGATTAATGACAAGAATATGAGACCAAATGGTTTAAATAAATTAAAACAAGCAGCACCAGAATAATTTGAGAGTAAAAACAAATATTGGCACTTTTAGCTCAACAAATTTGGGAAATAACAGAAAATTCTTCCTCTGAGATGGCCCAAAAACTGGAATTAAACTCTAGCTGGATACTTGCATAATTAATTTGACCAAAACAATTGTTCTAGGGCAATTGTTGAAACATCCAAATAACAACTTGGTCTACGAAAGGCATTGAACAATACAAAACAACTACGCTTAAATTTTGTTCTCTCTAATGCCAGACAGTAGCAAGGGCAACCAATGGAGTTCAAGGATAGCAGTTTAGGTTCTAAAGGTTTATAATACAACAAGTTAAATGGGATAAGAAATATCAATTAAATATACAGGCAAATGCAAGAGGATAAGGATTTTAAGTTTTTTTCCTTTAATAACCAACGGGATTTAATAAAAAATGGATTGGAAAATAGATTAGCGAATTGAGATTTCTCCTATGTGGTTGACCAAAAAGGTTCATCGGTACCTTCAATTTTTCTTTTGTATCAAAGGGGGAAATATATTAAGCATCAAACATTAGTTACAAAGTCTGAGGGTACCAACCCCTTGAAAGTGAATTCTCTTGTACTGTAATAGAAGGATGTAGTATGCTCTTGAAGGTGAAAAGTCCTATAAGCCGAACAGATGTCATATCAAATTTAGAAAAGGTCTACAATTGATAAAATTGCACAACTAAATTCAAAAAACAAGAGCAACAACCAAAACCAGCCTTGAGATAATTAATACCTTAATGATATTGAATTAAATTAATTCACAGGAAAATAACCCATTGATCAGGATTAGTTATCTACTTTTCCTAGAGTGTTAGCAAGTCTTTGCCAGTCCTAAATGCACAAGGAGTTGGACTAGTGGTAGAAAAACCACAATATAGTACATTCAAGGCAAGAAAATCAGACAGGGACCAAGGGACTAAAGAAATCACTACTTAACAAGGTAAGAACAATTGAGATTGAGATAAATTACCCCACCCCACTACTAATCATTGATCACTTACATAGTTACACCCAGTTCAATAGTGTAACTTCTCCTTGAAGGTTCTTTTTATATCAAATAAATATTATATATACAAATCAATTTCGTTTGTTTGATATATTTTAAATCACAAAAGGAGAGAGCATATAGAGAGAGTAGGAACCTTCATGCAGAGAAAGACCTGATCCTGCCTCTGGAACTCGGCGAGCACGGCTACGAGATCAGACTTAAGCAAGCGAGAAACATGAGAGCGGATGAAGCGGTTGAGCCGGACCGGATGGGACTGTAGCCTTTTAAGCTCCTTGGCCACGATCAGGCCTTCTTTACCCATCTCCTTCCTCCGCCTCCATATGGACAAGCTAGGGCTAGAAGCTGAAGTTGAGGCCGATGCCGAGCCAGAAAGAAATCGACGGCTTTGATTTGGGGAATACAATATCTCTGACACATTGCGGGAGATGTGATAGCAGGATACGGTGGCTATAGATGAAGCTCTTCGCAGTGCGTTTGCAACAAGACACAGCGACATCGAAGAACCCTCCTCTTCCGATTATCCCAACAATGTTATGGCCTGTTTGGTTTCACGTTCCAAAAGCAGTTAAAGCCTAAAACCGAGTTTGCCATTGTAGTTCACATGTTTGGGTGTCCGAATCTGAGCGCGTTGGAATCATGAGAAGCAGCTGGGATGGAGCTTTTCCGTTGAAGCAAAATTGATTCTGGCCGATGGAGTAAGGAATACCCAACTTGCCCCAAAACTGTTCACAGATCCGCTGCTGCACGATTTGTGGTTGAGGCGGGAGGGGAAGCTTCTCCTCTTTGATTTAACAACACCTCGCTCGACAATAAGCCTTGGGAGATTCCATAGAGCGGGCTGGCTTCTTCGATTGATGAGGAATTGGAGACGGTGCTGGCTATCGTGGATGGTAGGGGTGGGAACAGGACAGCCCGTCGCCTTTCACGCGGTCTATAGCCTGACGTGTTTGGGATGGTCTATTTAAAAAATAGGTGAGTAAAAATTTTTTAAAGAACCTGTTTATGTAAATAGACATGATCTATTTACTTCGTGCGAGAAACCGACCTAAACCTCTTTACATGTATTAATATATTTAATATAATAATTTATAATATAATTACATATAATATAATATAATTTAAATTAATTTTATTAATTTATTAATAAAATATAATATTATAATCAAAACTAAATTTAAATTGTTATCCCCTCATCTTATTGGAACGAGCTTGAGAACCATAGCCTCCATCGATCCTCTTCACCTTCTTCTCCTAGTCACCTTTGCCTTCATTTCTACATTGCCTCCATCTCTGCATTGCTTCCACTTCCACCTCCACCTCCACCTCCGCCTCTGCATTGCCTCCATCTCCATATCCCCTTCACCTCTGCGTTGCCTCTACCTCCATATCGCCTCCGCCCCCACCTCCTTGTTGCCTCTGCATCGCCTCTGCCTCCATCTCCCAATCGCATGACTAGCCTTCATCTCCATCTCGCAGCTCGCAGAGTTACAATAGCTGCAAGTCTGTAACTCTGTGAGCTGCCTCCATTTATTGCCTCCCTCTCCCCATCAACATCTCCAATTGCGACTTCGAGCAACCTCCATCACATCTTTCCACCATAGCTACAACTCTAAGATTGATGTACGTGTTCTCAAACCCTCCCTCGTCTCTTGCTTTATTTCTATCTTTGTGTTTTATTTTCAGATTTGTTTGTAGTGTTGTTCTTGTGATCTCATCTCTTAACTGGTATATGTGTTCTTAACCCCATAATTTCTGTTACTTTGTTTTTGTGTTTTATTTCCAAACCCTCCCCTTCTTGGAATCTTTAAAATTTCCTTCGGTGATGAGGAAGTTTTTTCAAACCCTCCCCTTCTTATGAGTCACAACCTGACCTAATTTCCAAGTCAATTTGGTATATTAGTAGGATAGTATAAATCAATTTCCAAACCAACTAAGCACATAACTTCCAATGCTATTGTATCAGCTCCTGATAAAAATGTTACAATTGCAAGGAAATGTTCGATGTTCCAAGTTGAATTTGTTGGTGAGTTATTTGCCATTTTATCTAATGTTTTGCTTGATGCAATTTCAATTTCCTAGATTGTGTTTTACCCAAATTGTGTTTGGAGTTGGGTAGCCTAAAAGAAATTATTTTTATATAACAAAATGATGATACTTTTTTCTATCACACACACAATTAGCATGTATTATGCCCTTGAAAAATCCTTCTTTAGTTTTGTAATTATGGAAGACTAATGCACGGATATTAGAAAAGGATCAGGACAAAAGATCTGTTGTCACAGTTTCATGATGGATTAAATGTATTTTAGCTAGAGATATGCACGCTCTGTTCCTTTATGTTTTATTATTGTTCCTCTTGTTTTACATGTTTTCTTTATTTACATCTCCTGGGAAGTGATATGGGGATTCAAGTAGCCACTGATTCAAAAAAATGTGGCTATTTTGCAGTTAGAGGATATGTGATTGGGAGTATTGATACATCTCTATGGACAATCTATAGTAAAGGCATCTGAGAATATCGTGGCAATGTTCTTCCAGATGGTGAATTTTCTTTCAATCTTTGCCTTTCAGATTTCTTTTCAAAGCTGCTTAACTGTTTAATTTATAGGCTATTAACACATTATAGGATTGGTGAAAGACCAAAAGCTGTATGAAAATATAATCACACCAACAATCAAAGCTGTAGATCATGATGTTCCTGTAACTCTTGATGAGGTATGATGCCTGTAGTATCATCTTTGACTACCTATTGATTGTGATTGAACTTATATTAAGAAATAAGCTTCACATTTCTTTTTGTCCAGAACATGATCAATTCAAGTTTGAAACTATGTATCCTATTAATTAGTGCATTGCTAGTTGGCTCTAAAATGCATTCATTCTATATGTGTAGATAATATCATTGAGGCTGAGGCCTTGTTCTTGTCTCACTTCCTAGGAGATATTCATCATGTAAGTTTTACTAGTGACAAAGGAGGAAACAATATAGAACTACACTAGTTCAGGCACAAATCCATTCTTTACAACGTAAGTTTTATCTTTATCATCAGTATTCTCCCCAAAATAGAGGAACAATCAAAGAAGGAAATGTCAAAATCTTTCATGTAGTTTGATATACCAAAATTATAAATATTGAGGGCAAGAACCTAATTGAGTATACATATGTTGAGCTGCCTTATACATAAACATACTTTAATTTCTTAGAATCTCTTGTTTGTTTGATTTCCATTAGTCCTTGTTAAAGTTTCTGTGTTACATGTTTGTTTGTAAATAATATTATGATTTAAGATATTTTGCTTATATAGAGTTATGTATTTTAATATTTTGTGGCATATGTTTGCAAAGGAAGGGGTGAATTTTTTGATTCCGTACCACAGTTACATACATCCACAATATCAACTCTATATTAAAAGTACTACATCATCAATTATTTGTTTTTTCCTTGATGTAGGCTTTAAATAGACTTCTGGCCAGACCAGGCCTTTTGAAGGCTCAGGCCCGAACCTAAAGTAATGTCTGATGTAAACCAATAGGCCAGACTTATGTCTAAGGCCTACCACACGGGCCTGACCTATTTAAGCAAGATCTGATCTGACCTGACCTTATTTCCACCCTTAGTAGATGGAAGGAAATTGTTCTTTTTCGATTGACTCAGAATTGCTGAGAGGGATGATGAGAAGCTTCCTGATCAAAATCAAACAAAGAGCACAAGAACTTACCTTTATGCATTTTAATAATTATCATTAATTATTATTATTTAAAAATAAAAATGGGATTTTTAAAATAAAACTATTATTATTTTTGGCCACAAAAGTATTAATAATGATGATTTAAAATAATTACTTTAACACATATTAATAATGATTAATATTTTATTAATTTATTAATAATGATAATTATAAATAATTGTTTTAATATATTTTATATTTATTAATTAAAATTTACTATACCAATTATAGTATTAGTCATGTCATATTATTAAGTTTATTTATAATATTTTTATTTTTATATTTTACTTTATACATACATATGTACATATATATATTTATTGCTTTATTAAATAGATTAACTTATATAACTTATTTTGTTATTTAATAATATACTATAAAACTCTTGTTATTTATAATAATTATACATCTAAAATTATTTTTGATTAAAATCTTCTAAACATGAATCACTTTTACCAAAACTAATTTTAAAATAAAACACTCACGCACAAATCACGTTATATCATAACAAAATCAATTGTCATCACAATAATATCTTAACATCTATCTTACTCAAACTCCATTTTATCAAACTCAGAACCAAAGACAAACTTACAATCGTCTTGAAAAAACAATGTTAACATCATGTTTGTTTCGTTATGATTTATAACTTTTTTCAGTGACATATATAATTTTTTTTATACAAGACATATAATTTCTCATGAGTCACCATAGTGTTTTAAACCTAAAAATAAAATAAATTAACAATGCATCTATATATATATATATATTATATAAAACTAAAAAATAACCTATGCGATACACAAATTGATCATATGATAATGAAAAATAATACAATTTCATTCAAGCATAATATAAAAGTGACAAAAATTAAGTATTTATTAGTATATACAGTTCACTTAATCAAAATACCAAGTTATTGAACACTTTTTTATATACTATAATTGAAGTAATGTTTGTTGCTTTCCCTTTTCAGTATTGGCATTTTAAAATCATACCTACTTTGAATTTAAAATATAGTAACATACAACAAACTATGAATAAATATAGGTTTGAAAAGATATAGACTAACATCGCATAAGTCTATTCTTGATTCTTATTAATGGTAATTACAAATGTCAAATATCTTAGAAATTGTCTCCTAAGTGGGAGCTTTTAAGTTAAATGATGTAATAGTGAGTTGGGGAATAGATATAATGTATAAAAGTTTACAGAATAATAAATATCTTTCAATTTAATGACATGCTTACGGACCTGAGTAACAATTAAATGTATTTTATTGTATAGACCTAAATTATTTGCATATTCATAATTTATTACTTATTAAATTATATATAGAAATTTGATTGACATTCTATTAAAAAAATATATATGAAGATGATATAAATATTTTGGAATAGTTTTTGCAAAAAAATATTTTGGATTAGTTAGCCCAACTCATTGATTGGCTGCAATATATTGAATATTTATAAAATAATAAAAAAATTATTAATTACATAATAAATTTTTTATTGCTAGAATATATCGATTGATTATAAATTCAAAATTTAATTTGACAACATTTTTTTGAAAAAAAAATTGATAATATTTTATTGGCTAAAAAATACATAATCCCTTGAACTTTATATTAGTTGCACATATTCTCTAATCTTAAAAAGCTTAAAATTAAAATCCTAATATTTCAAATTTTGACAATTAATTTCCCCAACATTATTCACAGATAAATTAAAATCACAACGTGAGATAATCAATACTAAGCAATATCACAATTTAACACATAGAAAGGTGGTGTGAATAACACATTAATGAACAGTGAACCTAACAATGATATAGATAATATAAAGTAAATGATAATGAAAAAAGACAAATGAAACAAAAAATTGCTGATAATAACAACCTATAAAGAAACATAAACTAACACAAAAAAATGGTGTAAATAAGACATCAAATATCATATGTTTTCCCTTAAAATGGCGTATTTTTCCTTTGTTTAATCTTAGCCGTTAATGCACTAAAATCTCATCCATCTATTTCACTCCTCATATTAAACTCTTAAATGCTCAAATTTGTGAACAACATTGCTAAGCTCAGTTTTTCCATTTCATTTGAGCAATCATCTAAATGGAAATTTATGTCGATGATTCCTCCGTCAAACCTATTTCGATGGAGAATGCAACATATCAAAATCCTATTTGCGTGGCCATCTCTGTTGCCTTCTCCATTGTGCATCTCCATTGACAAAAGCAAAACCCAATTTTGCTTCACGTTTGCTTCCTTTTTCTGTTAATTAGAAATTGTAATTAGTGATTTGGTGCCAAGATTTGTAATTTGTGATTCGCAATGCATGTGTGAAGTATATTGATGTCCAAAACTACACTAGTTATATAGTTTTGTGTTGCTAAATTAGAATGGCCAAAACCATATTATAACCTAATTAAGCTTATACTTTGGTCAATATGCCCCTTCAAGCCAAATATATCCCTTCAAACTTACATTTTAGTTGGCCTTTTCTCCTCTTTAGCTATAGTGGAGCAGGTACGCAACTTTTTTCAAAACATTGGGGGAGCAAAAAAAAGAAGCCAAGATTGGTGGAAACATGGGTTAAAAGATATTCAACAATTATATTAATGAAATGCAATATAGCCTATGGGAAATAGGAAGCATCCAAAACTTTTAACAAAGCATACTGTAATTTTCAAGGATTAGCAGTTTTTGCAATTTGCAGGGGAACCTTTGAGCACAAAACTGTAATAAAAGGGAAAAGAATTAGAAATTAAAAAATGAGAAAAAAGATGCAGTTAAAGAAAGATGTTCTCTCCAGTCAAACAAAATGAAATTAAGATAAGTAGATATAATCAATTGATATTCAATAGTGGTGGAAAATTTCAAATTGATGTAATTAAAAGCTAAGCGTGCCGAATCCATTTGTTTCAATTATAGCGAAGATCCTTCCCACCTTGCAAAACTCCTAGAACTCAAGTAAAATGCCTCAAAACCTCTCTTGTAATATATGCATAAATAGATATAATTAGATGTAAAGAAATGAGAAAAACTGAAAAAAAGAAATTAGAAATCAAGAGATTGATTGGTCTCAATAATCGTGGATGAGGGGAATAGCTTATCAACACACAATGATTCTAATGATTATTGAAAAATCATAATCCAAGAAAAGGAACTGAAGAAGAAAAAGATTTATTACCAAATTATTATTGGAAAGGGTTCGCCAATTGGTCAATGAAATTAGATATAATTGAGGAGTTTTAGGGTATTTATAGATTATAAATTAGAAAAAATAACACTTAATTCAAATCAATTTATACATTAAATGGCACCATTTTAAAATTAAAAACATATGTTTAGGATTTAAAACTTTAAAATTCAAATTGGGTTAATGTAAATTTTGTGGTATTATCATGCATTAATCCATTCCATGTTATATGTCAGCATTTCATGTCAATACACATCATATGCACATATGGTAGTCCACCTCATCAGAATTAATGTAGAATTAATATCTTTTGCCCCTGATTATATATATATATATATATATATATAATAGATGTTAAAGCCCTAGTCAAGATTGATAGAGTTGCAACCATAGTAGATGTTTGTTTAACAAAGAAATGCTTCAAAGACAACCCCTATATACAAATAGGATAATATTTGCATGCAAATTTAAAAAAAATATTTTTTTGCAATAAAACCAAACAATAAATTTAAAAATATAAACTTCAAATCATTCTAGTTAATAAATTGAACATATTAATTTCAAAATATTAACTAATATATGTTTACATATTAGACATATGTAAGATTACATGACACATGAAATATATTACAATTATGAAATTATATTGAAAAAATGTGGGTTAGATTAGATAGAATTAGTGGAGCCGTTGAAACCAAAGTCATGATAGATAAAGCTGCCCAATCTAGAGGACTTGCAAAGTATCGTTTTTTCTTTCCACATGCACAACCCTTTTTCAATGTTTATTGTCAATAAACTTTGCATTCCAAATATCTTGTAAATATAATACTCTCTCCAATTTTTAATGTAAAACAATTTTAACTGAATTACATAGATTAAAAAAGAGAGTTAAAGTTAATTAATTACCTCGATTTTTTTAAAAATTGTAATATTTTTTTCAAAACTATTCTTATTTAATCTCTTTATCTCTTTCTCTTTGGAATATATTAAATATGAATATTTTTAAAAATATATAATAAATACTATTTCATATATTGTAAAAGGTGCTATATTAATGAAGGCAAAAAACTCTATATTTAGGAACAGAAGTGGCAATTTCTAAGAAAGAGGAATGAGAGAAAATAAAATAAAAATATAGAGTATATTAATTAATAATTATATACTTCATTTATTAAAAAAAATCACATGCCAATCATTAATTTGAATAATAATTAACTACTTCATTTATTAAAAAAATCACATGCAATTCATTAATTTGGAGGCCGGTGGCCCTTACCTGCTATGATGCTTTTGGAGACTCTCACCAATCTAAAATGTGAGAACTCTTTCTATTTATTCCAACTAGGTTTTTCTCTTCTGCATGATACGTAGAGGTACACAGGAACGTTTTATTTAGTTATAATATATTAATTTCATACAAAATTTTATCACTAATTCTCCTATAAAAAAAGAATTAATATCAAATGATATTAATTAAAATTAATATAGATTTTATAATTAAAAAAGATTGAATTTGAGGAAAAAAAAAAAGAAAGAACATGGGGCTCATCTAAAAAATGGAAAAAGATGGACTTACTTAAAAAAAGAAAAAAATGAATGAGGAAAAAATTGGACATACTTAAATAAAAAAAAGAAAAAGAAAACAAAAAAAAAACCAAGGTTTAAAAAGCCAGACCGACATTGAACTGGTTAATATATTGATTTAAGGTTTAATAGTTCAACTGGGGTTCAACTGGAATTTAAGCGGTGGTAATAAATTTAATAATTTTTTAATTTTATGTATTATATAGAAAATTAGAAATATTATTAATAAGTTTAACAACCTAATATTAAAATCTAAACAAGTTAATATTAATTTATAATTGTATTTTGAATACAAAATAGTCAATTAATATTCTATTTTCATATTATTTATTAAGTAAATTTATTATTATTAATAATTATGTATCATAATAATGCTTATATAATATATAATATGAAAAAATTTATACAAAAAATAATGCTACTTAGTGCTAAAAATAATGTTATTTTATCTTAAAAACTAAAAAAAATTAAAGGAAAAAATAAAACCAATTCAACCAGTTTTATATTGGTTCAACGAGTTTTCCACCTGTTTTCACTGGTTTTGAAAATAAACGGTTAACATCTATAATCAGACCAAACTCGGTATTGATTCATAGTCTAACCACTCGAATTGGTCAATTCGGTCCAATTTTTTAAACTCTAGAAAAAACTAAAAGACACGGAGTCCAAGGGATAAAGCTGCAGTATTTGACTAATGTACAGTACGGCTTCACTTTACTTTTAATTATATATTAATAATATTTAGTCCTAATCTATCTTATGACAGTATATTAACTATTGACGAAACCTTCCCAAACATTAGCATACCACTGAATTATGACCAACTGTGAGGACTGACTTTAGGCTGGAAAATGTGGTTCCAAACAAAGCTTTGTTTACAATTTCCAAAACCTTTGGTCCTTTACTAAAGTTTTTTGTTTTTCAAATCCACACCAAATATAAAAAAAGTTAAAGTGAGTAGTAAACCTTATCGCAAGCCCATTTGATTTAAGGAATTTAGAGGGGGAGGGAAAGAAAAATTTTCCGTTATTTTTTTAAAACTAAATTTGGATAGGAGGAAGAAGAGGTGATAAGAGGAAAAAATGTTTCCCACCCCCCTAATTTGATTTGGTAAAAATAATAAGACAAAAAAATTTCCTTTTCCTCTTCTTTTCAAATCTCTTGAACCAAAAAGGGGTTAAAAGGTTAATCCTTACAATTTACAAATTGACAAGGTTGCTAATTCCCGCCTTATACAGAAAATGATATTATAAGCTATCGACCGATCTGTAAGACTTCAAAAACACTTTTTTTTAATGTAAAAAAGGAACACTTTTTATACAAGGAAGTATGCAAGGATCAAGGAAAGGTGAAAAAAATCAGGAGGTGAAAACCTCAAGAAATAGCTCAAAACTACTAAATTACTGTAGAAGGTAGTAGAGAGCAAGGAAGCCCTGGAAGGCTATTATGGACTATCAAACAAATCCGTTGAAAAAGTGCTTGATAAGAATATCATCAGGCCCAAAAAGAGAAGAATGAAGAATATCAACAATACTCTATGAATTCAGCCTATTAGTTAATTCAGAATTCCATCACAAATGGTACAAAGACCTGACAAAGACATCACATACGGCCCGGGGATTTGCTGGAGAAAATTATGAATATTTGACTTAGGTTTGCAGCTCGACCACATCCAACAATGGGATCCATTACACTGAAAGACGCCATGCAAATACCAGTGCTGGGTTGCAGTTGCTTAGGTTTTGTTTGAAGTTGGTAGCAACCAATCAGCAGTTCAAGATTTGTCAAGGGGTGATGGGGAAGACACTTCCTGGGGGCAATTTGCTTCCTGAGCAGAGGAAGCGAGGAACATTCTTTCCCCAATAGCAATGTTCTGGGTTTATGTGACTTTGTTAAGTCATAATGATCTCGGTGCTCATTAAAGTAACCTTAACTCAACACTGGTGTAGAAGGAGCAACGCATAGAAAGCTTATTTTCACACTATATCATTTATATAAACAAATGATGCAACAGCAAAGACACATTGAGAAGTGGATAGCAATGTAAACTCAGATTGCATAGCTCTGAAGTCAGGAATGGAGTAAAAGCAAATAAGTTTTAATCTCCATTGTTGTGAAACTTTGAAATGCCAAATTGACAACCAACCACAATTTACTTTCAAAGCTAAGCATAATTTACAGAGAAAATTTGATATTGCTAATTCACATCATTGTCTTATAGTAATATTTGAAGTCATAGACATACTCATTGGCTGGGTACAGGAATACCATCTTCAGTAGCCATTGACTCTGGTGGAGGAGACTTCTTAGCAAGAGACTTGGGAAAGTCAACATCATCTTGTATACAACGCTGCAGAGGATGTGACAAGAGTATGCACATGTGACGGAAAATGACACGCACTAACCCTTGCCCACTCTCCAAGATATAGCCCTCATATTCACTAACTTGTTCAAGGGCTTCCACCAGGGTATCATAGACTGCCTGGGGGCAATTTTCAGGTCCAGGTTTGTCATGGAGGTACATCACATCCAAAGTGAAAAGTCTTTGGTTTGCAGACCACTGATGTAGTGGTCGCACTGATGATCGGCAATAGATGAGAATCTGGGAGAAGGATATTGCATGTTAGAATTCAAAGCAGTAGCACCTAAATAATCGTTGATATCAACACAATATAAGAAACATGCAATCACAGAGACAGAACGTTCAGGGCAGCCACCACTTACCACTCTGAAAATGCGATTCTGCAGACGAGATTTCTTAGCTTCATGAGCAGCAACTCTGAACAAGTTGGTAAGATCTGGTTGGCCACTAGATGTACTAGCTGAAAGCCCCCGCACTGCAGCAATTGCGGACTCAACATCATTGCTGAACTCTTTCTTAAGCTGTAAATTATAATACATGAAAAACAAACACAATTAATCCATGCTTCAAACCGCTTCTTAAAAAGAAACAGATAAGAATGTTTTAATTTTATAGAGCCAGTATTTACATGGAAAAAACATGAAAGCTGTTAATTATTAATTCCTTTATAGATAATCTAATGCACAAACAGCACATCAAACATCAATAAGATGAAAAATTGCAGAGATAATATCATCAGCAGTCATGCAGAGGAAGCATGTAGAACTAAGACATTTAATGCATTCTTCAAAACAGTTGCTTGTTTATCTTCATAAATAAAATATTATAGAAGCTAATAATCAGTAGGCCAGACAACCATTTTTGTGAAAAAAACTGATCATCTTGGATTTCCAAAAGGCAATATATGTGTCTACTTCATGAAACTAGGAGCTTCCAAGGATATAGTGGCAATGAAGACTACAAAGGTACTCATGAACCACAATGGCATGATCAAGATCTCAAAAAATAAAATCACTACAAGTAGCTATAAGAAAAAATAAGAGCTTATTCTTCATTTTGTCATGCAGATTTAAAAACGAGTTTCAGAAAACTTTCAAGATCATTTTAAAAAAAATAAATTTATCAGAGCATATTCTAATTTTTAGCTCTCCTTCGGGCTGTTTGATAACCCCCAAGTTTTCCTCTTGGAGATATCCTTCTGCCTCTTTCTATTAAATTATAGGGTTTGCCCTTCTTTCTTTTGTCTGTGGTTGTGGTTTGGCGCTCTCGTGTTGCCCGCATGTGTGACTCTATATCTAGGTAGAATACAATAATAATAAGAAACACATAAAGATTGGGGAGAAAGTATGAACATAGCTTATTTGAAGTTGTTCCTTAAGTCTGAAAGCAAATGACATGTTTTCCTTTAACCGATGTACCGATGTACCAAGAAGTCCAGGACTAAACTCTTAATTTACTTTTCAATCAGCATATAAGCATAACAAAGAACTCGCAAATCAAAACATCGAATGTCTCTCCTCATCCTATTGCTCCTCGATCCCCCATTGTCTCGGGAACCAAAGAGAGGAACCGAATGAAAATAAGTAAAAAAGCATAAGATGAAAGAAGAAAAAAAGGGAAATTTTATATAAAATTGTAAAAGGGAATACACTGGCCACAGATTCGAGAGAAAGAGGCAGACCTAGAGATTTCCGTATGTCATTGACTACGTTTGTCATCAACAAACAGGAATGGGAAAAAAGGTTACCCAAGATGCAGACTTCCCGAGTGTGGCGAAGGCGAAACGATGCTCAGGATTGATGGTAAGCTTGGCATTAACGAAGAGAAGGATGGCTTGCTTGATGGAATCCAGCCTGGTGAGGGGTCGGCCGTTAGAACCAGTGGCCTTCAACTCGACAAGGGATTCAGGGTCCACATCCACACAAATCAGTATGTCTTCGTTTCTGAGGGATCCCGATTCCAGCACAAACTTGCTTCCTCTGGCTGAACTATCTCCCTCAATACCCTCCATCTCTAATTCTCTCCCTCCCTCGCCGTATCCGTGATTTTCGCGGACTGATCGTCAATGAGATCAGATGGTGCTTCTTTTTTAGTTGGTCAAAAACAAGATGGTGCTTCTTTTGTCCTGGCATATTTCTTGGGAAAAGGATAAATAAATATCAAAGAAAAATATTTTTCTTAAAAAGTATCCAGTTTGTAATTAAAATTAAAAAATAAAAAATAAGATATCTTTTCTATATAAATAATTTATTTATAAATAATAATAATATATTTACAAATGATAATAATATATTTATAAGTGAAATATATTTATTTATTAGTGGAGTAAACTTATTTATAAATAAACTTATTTTATTTACAAATATATTATTACTATTTGAGTTATTTACATAAGAAGAGTATTTTTATTTTTTATCTTTTAATTTTAATTCTAATTAACAATCTTGTTATTTTTTTTGGATGAGGTGAATTTGGGTATTTTTTAAAAATATTTTATTTTCTTAATATTTATCTAGAATTTTTTCATTTTCTTGAAAATTTGATATTTTTATTTAAAAAAAATATAAAATATAAAATTTCTTTTAAATATAAACTTAAAAGGATCTATATTAAAAAATAAAGAAAAATTGAAATCTCAATTATTTATATTTTTTTATTTTCTTATGTATCTTTATATTTAACAAATATATAAATTTTCATACAAAAAATAAGATATAAATTTAAAAAGAGATAAAAATATAAAAATAAATTATATATTAAATATATTTTCTTTTTTTTATTTTTAAAATATATAATATGTTGAGTTAAAATATCTTCGTTTCTGAACCAACACGTAAAAAGATCTTCATGAGGACTTCGGACGCAGAGTTTCCCCGTGGGTTTTTTTTTTTGTGGGGGGAGGGGCGGGGGGGGGGGGGGGCCGGCGGCGGGGGGGCGGGCCGGGTGTGTTTGGGGCAGAGCTTGGATTTGCAACGTTTTCAAACTGAGAGGACAAAAGAAGCTAAAAATGTATACATGAGGCTGTTTTTAATGTTTCGTTGCAAGAAAAGTAAGAAAGCAAAAGTTACATGAGTGGAAATAAAAAAATAAATATATTAAATAGCAATTATAAATACATAATGAATATTATATACAAATAATATAATAATGTGGTTGATCAAGGCCAGCTCCCGTTATGAAGATTTTTGTATCAATTAATTTAAATTATGATTAAAATGATAAAAATATTGATGCAAGATAGACCAATATCAATTGGCACAAATTATGGAAGATTTTTGTTTTGACGAAAAATTATGGAAGATTAAGCCGCCGATAACACTTGGCACAGGTGAAAAGAGGGAAAAGAGAAAAGTGAGAAAAATTGAAGAGAAAATTATATTTTCTCTTTCGTAGCTAAGGAGAGAAAAGTGAATGGGAGAGAAAAATGAGGTGAAAATAATATGTGGGTTCCACATGATTTCTCCCTAACTTTTCTCCTTCAAAATAAAGAGATTTTGGAGAAAAAACTCTCATTACAAAATTATTTACCAATTTTTTTTCACTTTCCCGCTGTTAATTTGCCCTTCTTCTTTATCTGACTTTACTTCTTCTTGTTTCTCCCATCTTTCTCTCTTTTTCTTTCCAAGCTTGAAGTTTCAGCAACAAACAGTCTTCTTGTGCTACACTTTTCTGCAAAATCAGGTTAGTATTTTTGTTCCATATACATCTGCTTGAAATTAATGAAAGCACAAGTCTAAAAAATCTTATCCATCCATATATACATATGCAAATCTGTCAAATTTGTTTCATTTATCTTTGTTATGTTGTATTACTTCTTAATGTAATGTTATATTTTTTTTAGAAAAAAATACCAATATTATTTTTAGATCTAAATATTGTTATGTTATATATTTTTAATTTAAGTATTATTTTAAAATTTTTGAAATCAATATATAAAAAATGATTTTAAAAATTTAATAAAATTAAGATTAGATAAAATAATTTTAAATTAAGATTAAAATTAAAATTACAGTTTAATTTTATTTATTAATATAATATAAAAATTATATAAATAATATAGTAGAATAACAAGTTTTATTATATATAAGAATATTTTTAAAAATAATAAAAATATTATTGTTAATGTAACATTAGTTACTTTTTCTTTCTCACTGTAACATTAGTTACTTTTTTTTTTCTTTTTCCCTTTTCTGATCAGTTAAACAGTTAAATATATAAAGAGAAAATTATTCCCCTCCACCCTTCTCTCTACCCTGGAATAGTGAGATTTAACTTCATTGTTATATGTAAAATATGCTTCCTTGAACTTGGAAAATCTAGTTTTCATCAAATCAAACTTTTGAAAGTGTTCTCCTCTCACATGGCACCGAAAGGACGTGGTTTCATTTTTTAAAAGGATTCAAATATGCAAAATATAACTAGTATGTGAGAACTAATATTCATTTCTCATGTCTGTCTCTTAATAAAATATAATTAAGATGGATTATAATTTAATAAGAGTAATATTAAAAAATTTTGGGAAATATTGCATAATTTAATAATTTTAATGCACTTGAACAGTTTTAATTAACATTTATAAACAGTTGAACTGATTACAAATCACGGAAGGAGTATCACATGATATCAACATTTCTCGTTTTATGTGCCATGCACATTAAAACCCCTTTCAGAGCCCATTCTTCATTCCTCAACCGCATTCCTCATCTGGAAAACATGAATTGCTTCAGAAAAGTCACATAAGATACACAATTTGAATGTAAGTTTAGAATCAAAGCAGTATTTAAAATTAAATGTGCCGAAGCTATCTAAAACACTTTTTTCAAAAAGAAACAAAATAATTCAGCGTAGACAGGGCTATGGAATTTAACATGTTGGCAAATAACACATCTAACTTAAGCCAAACGTCAAAGTTAGAAGAGAAAGAGCAGATCTCAGGATTCAGCTCAGATTATATCAAATTATAAGAAATTCAGAATATAACAACTTCCAATGTGAATCCAGATTACCAAACTTCGAGTATACCAAGCGAAAAGGGGAAAATCTTAAGGATGCGGAGATTAATATAGCTGCTTTAAATTTGAAGGGAACCATAATACCATATGTTGGTGGGTGGCCTCCAATCGTGAACAAGCAGCTAATTACATATAGGCACCATGCAAAAGGTGGCTTGTTTATGCATAAATCAACAAACACCCGTGTCTGACTGGAGTGCCAATTACGCCAACATGAAAAGAAGGGACTGATTTCTAATTTCACCAGATATTGTGTCTTGAAACTAACGACAACATGTTTCAAGGATCTTCATCCGGTTTTCCGTTTAGGCTCCAAGCGGCAGTCAGGTGACTATCGAATGAGCCACCGCTGCTGACTCTATTATGGAGCCATCTCTTCCTCTAATACCTATTTCCTCCATTATTACTGCTTCATCAATTTTATTTTTATAAAAAAAGAACAAAATATTGAAATCGAGTTTATACATCACTTAGGAGAAGAGAAATGAGATTGTACCCCCAAACCAGGAAAGAATCAGCCAATGAATGGCGCGGAATAAGAACCACGCAGCAGCTGAGTGATCGATCGGCTCAACCAGAGAAACTACTCCACAAGAAACTGAGGGGAGCTCTTTATACTTACTGAGGAAACCCTAAAGCATCCATGAATTTCCCATAATACCATCATCTGACCTGGGTTCATCCATTAATCTTTGTTTGGGCCTAACACTGTCCAAAACAAATTTGGGCCTAAATACTGTTTTATTTACCTAGAAGCTAGAAATATCACGAGAGAAAATAAAATAAAATAGTACCGAATTTCACAAAATAATAATAATAATAACGAAGTCGCCACGGCTGACTTGTCACGCGGTTGAGTAGGTGCGGTGCCGTTTGTCCAATTCCTAACCACTCTCTGCGGGGCGAGAGAGAGACTGCATCGAGATCGAGTCTGATTAGGTTGACCGTGGACTGGTTAGATGAAGGGTTCTTTTTTTTTTTTTTTTTTTTGAACTTTCCGTTTCGTTTAATTGTTTTGGTTCAGATTCATAAATTGAAAAGAACTAAATATACACCCACATTTTCATTTCTTTTTTCTTACTCTGGCCTTTAGCTTCTGTCATTCTTTGCTACTCCTTCTTTGTGAAGCATCGAAGGTTTTGGCTATTTTTGTTTTTATTTTTCTAAATCAGTTTCGGTCGATCCGCGTTAGAATTTCGGCACCATGAACTCTGCCACATATTCTGCGGTTCTTCCCAACACCGACTTGCGTGGTTCCAGTCTTCATCGTTTGGATCGTAAATTTTCGCTGTAAGCCGCTGCTGATGGATTATTTCATTATATAATGTTTATATATTTATCTGTCTTTCATGCAAGATTAATCTAGAGAAATATTTAGTTGGCTTTATCGGGCATCAGCTGTTTATTTATTTCAACCGATCATAGAATCTTAAACCCTTGCACAAACTCTTATCTTACATATCGCTGCAATTTTTGTCTTTCATTCTGCGAAGGGATCATGCTTTTCTGATTTCCATAGCATTCCCCCTATATCGTAAGGTATGGTTTCACATCTTACCGAAATTAAGATATTCAATGAAGTGTTTCCAATTAACTAAGGAATGTCTCTCCACCTCCTGCAAATTTTCAGGGTTGAGTATGACTTAAGTCATATCATCTAGGCGTATGCATTATTGCCGTTTTTACTAATGAACGGATTGGGTGAAGCTTTTTCTTTTTTCCCCCACTTCTACAAATCTTCTAGGACTTCAAGACTTTTAAGCTGTGTAATTTGAAAATGCAATGATAGAATAGTCAGCCATTAACGTATGTCATGTTCAATCGTATATGGTCGCTCATTACCCATGTCTCAATTATTTTTTTTCAACACTAAATTTTTGCCATGCAACAATTTACCCTCAATGGGATTCAGTTTTCTGTATTTTGTACCGACTTTCCGAAATTAAATATTTATCTTGATAATTTGATTAATTTTCCAATTAGCGGCGACTATTTTAAAATAGTTGATTGTTAGTAAGTATTTTGTTGCTCTACTACCCTCTTTCATTGTAGTAGATATTTAAACTCAGTTCCTCTGTTTTCAGGCCCTGCTTTGGTACAAGATATCTTACATATGTCCCTGGCCACTCAGGTTCTAACAAGTCTACATCTCAAGCATCCTTGATTATGTGCTGTAGATCAGTTGATCAAAGAAATGGCATGCACCGGGGATCATTATGTTGGGATCCCTTTAGCAGGAGAAACATAATAGGTCAGACATTTTGTTCTGTGGGCACATGCACGTATGATGGACCTGCTGTAGAATCACCTTCCCATGTCATGGAAGAAAAAGTTGGGGTGCTGCTTCTCAATCTTGGAGGACCTGAGACACTGAATGATGTTCAACCTTTTCTGTTCAACCTTTTTGCTGATCCTGTATGTTAGTTGGCACTTAAATGATTTATGTTTGGCCTATTTTTGTTTGCTAATATTTTTCTTGCATTGAAATAGGATATCATTCGTCTCCCAAGGTTGTTTCGGTTTCTACAGCGACCATTGGCCAAACTCATTTCTGTGCTTCGGGCACCTAAATCCAAGGAAGGATATGCTGCTATTGGAGGTGGCTCCCCTTTGCGAAAAATTACAGACAAACAGGTGCACTGCATTTTTGGTTCCTGTGCCTTTTTTTTTTTCTTCAGGCTTTCCTATAATCTGTAACCTTCTCAAAGAGGAATACTTTATTTCCATCATTTTTTCATTCAACAATCTGCTGATTAATCGTTTTGAATAAATTTGATGTTGGCAATGTTCTTATTGTTTGTGGTGTTCCTGCAGGCACATGCACTTAAAATGGCTTTAGAAGCAAAGGATCTTTCTGCTAAGGTCTATGTTGGGATGCGGTACTGGTATCCTTTTACTGAAGAAGCAGTTCAGCAAGTGAGTCCATGTTCCTTTGGGTGGTATTTTACCATTTTATTGTCCCTATAATGTTCTTATATGTCAATCTTTTCATTTATAATTGAATGACGTATAGGGTGATTAATAATGATTTAAAGTCATATGTTCTGCTATCCAGTCCATTAGCATAGATTTGAATATAAAATTAAAAAGCTTGTTATACGTGATAGATTAAGAGGGATGGGATAACAAGGCTTGTGGTGCTACCACTTTATCCCCAGTTTTCTATTTCAACAACTGGGTCTAGCATTCGTGTTCTCGAACATACTTTCAGGTGCATATAACTCTGTAAACATCACTTTGTCATATCTCTAAATAATTTAAAGTATATTGATATATTAATACCAGATTTATTTAATTGTCAGGGAAGATAAATATTTGACCAGTCTGCCTGTTTCTATTATAAACTCTTGGTATCAACGAGAAGGTTATATTAAGTCTATGGCAGATTTAATTGAGGAAGAGCTTCAGACGTTTCCTGAACCTAAGGAGGTGAGCTTTATTCATTGATTGTTTTTGACATTATTCTTTTGTTGCAACAAATGTGAAACTTTCATTATAAGAACTTGGTTTCAATCTTCCTAAAACTTGGTGATATTATGTGTTTGACTCCAATCTTTGAACCATGATTTCTCTTATTTTTTCTTATATTAGGTAATGGTATTTTTTAGTGCCCATGGTGTGCCTGTTAGCTATGTTGAGGATGCTGGTGATCCATACCAAGATCAAATGGAGGAATGCATTTTCTTGATTATGCAGGAGTTGAAAGCTAGAGGAATCAATAATGAGCACACTCTTGCTTATCAGGTTTGTTAGTTGAGCCCTTCACTGTCATCTTGCTTCTCCTTATCAATCTAGTTAATGTGTTGGTTACTTGATGTTTACTTGCTGACTCATATTCTTGCTTCCTCTTTGTAACACTTTCTTCTTTCTGATATTGTCAATCATTTTGTTGGATGAATTTTCAGAGCCGAGTGGGTCCTGTACAGTGGCTGAAACCGTACACAGATGAAGTTCTTGTTGAACTTGGCCAGAAAGGTGTGAGGAGTCTTTTAGCTGTTCCTGTAAGGTAAAGTTATTATTGGCCTTTCTCCTTCAAGTCCTATAGAATAACTCCTAGGCTTTGACATATCACTCTTGTTATAACTCTTTAAATTACTACTTTGAACTTTTTTTCTTTAAAAATGTAAGATAATGAAGGAATTTTAATTTTAAAATTTCAAATAGCAAAGCACTAACTAGATTCTTTAAAAAATATTTTTTTATAAGATAGAAATAATTACCTCTGGATAAATGATTTATCTGATAAGATAGAATTTTCAAGATTTGAAGTGACAAATCACTAATTGAAACTTTTTTTTTTTTTTGAGTTTAAGATTTGTAAGTTGATTAGTTGCCAACACCTAGAGACCAAACTTCTGCAGAGATTAAAATATTTTAGTATGGATGAAAAGTTTGTTGGAGTTAAAATGGCTTGTTTCTCTTGTATCCCAGCTTTGTGAGTGAGCACATTGAGACCCTTGAAGAAATTGATATGGAGTATAAGCATTTGGCTCTTGAATCTGGCATCAAGAATTGGGGACGTGTTCCTGCCCTTGGTACCAATTCTTCCTTCATTATGGATCTGGCAGATGCAGTAATAGAAGCTCTCCCTTCAGCCACAGCCATGTATTCACCAACTAGCTCCTCTGAAGTCGTTGAGCATGATGACCCTGTAAGATATATATTCAAAATGTTCTTCGGTTCTATCCTGGCATTCATCTTGCTTTTGTCACCCAAAATGCTTGTGGCACTTAGAAATCATATCATCCAAACGAATTAAAAACTACTTGCTGACTTTGAAGATGCCGCGGGCATAGTATAGTTGAAGCTTTTTGCTAACAGATGATGGGTATACGCATTTCATCCCCCCTGTTTTTAAATTCCTTTGAGCCTCCAATGTAGACAGAGCCGAGATACAAAAAATCATTATAGTTGATCGAGCTAAACCTCATGAGTAATTTCTCCTTTTTTTTTATTTCTTTTTATAGTTTTCCGAGTGATATAATTTTCTTACGCTTTTTTTCTGTTTCTTTGTGAGCAGTGAACTTCATCATGATTTGTTAAATAAGAACTATTTTTGGACATGCCTCCATTTTGACAGTTATCTGTCTTCCAACACTTATGGCCTTGCTCCGGTTTTTTCCTTGCAATCATGCAAGAAAAATTCAGAAGTAGAGTTTAATCTTTATTGGGGGAATAGTTTCATGTTTAGATCATTGAACTTACAAAAAGGAACTAATTTGACGGGCTTCAGTATTCAGATGTTTACTTTTTGTGGGTCCACGTGATGTTTGACTTGACGTCATTGGTTAATACATCTTATATGATTCCCAAGAATTTCATACCATGCAATTTATCAGTGGCCTTTTTAGCTGCCATCATTTCAGGGAAGTGATTTCAAGACAATTCAAATCCTGGCCAGATTCACAATGACCTATTTTGGCTAATTCAACGAGAATAAAATAAAATGCGTTTGAATTAATCTTCAGCCTCCCAGTACTGCGGTTCATAACTCGATCAGACCACTCGAAGTGAGATTGATGATCTTCACCTGAACTTCTAATGGAAGTCATTAAAAAAGAATATATCATAGCCCTGATATTCGTGGAATTTATCAGACCTTTCGATGTTGCGTATACTATAGATTATGTTGGGATCAGTTTTATTAACGTGATTCAGACGTGGGGAAAATAAATAGACAGGACAGGAATATACCAACACTTTTATTGAAGACTATTAATTTTATCTTTCGGAAGGGACCATACAAAACCAGACTAAGCTAGTCATCGAGGGAAGCTGACACCTCTCAGATCATCTACAAAGGAACTGACAAGGTACCAATGAGGTTTAGCTCATTATGAACTCTAATGCTATAAGCCCAAATGAAACATTAATGAATCGGTCAACGTGAGAGGTAACAAGTATAACTCGGTTGGTTTAAGATTTACTGGTAATAACTCGTTCAAAGTAAACGAGTTTAGATCACCAAAAGAAAATAAGGAAACAAGTCTAATAACCCAAAAGGCCACAGTAAATTCTTAATAAATCACATTAAAATACTAGAAAGTAGGATCTCGCAATATGTTTATCACCATCTAAACACTACTAACCTGGGTTCTTGTACAAGCTATGAGGCTGAAGCTTGGGGTATGTTTTATGGCCTTAAGATTGCTTGGGAGTCTGGCAATAGGAATGTTGAAATCGAATCTGATTTGCTATTATTGGTGGATGATGTCCTACGAGAATCTCTACTATCCCTAGTGTGAGTACCACTCTCTTGATGATTCAACAGTTTCTAATGGGAGGTGAAGGTAAGACACATCAATAGAAGTGTAAATTGTGTGCTCACAGTCTAGTAAGATATGCTAGGGCCACAAAATCTACCAAAAATCAACTGCAAGAACCACTTGGTTTCGTAAGAATAAGACTAATGTTATTGTTGATCCTTAGGACTTATCCGCCCTGTACTGTAGTTGTTTGTTTTTCAGTTTATCCTACCTGATTTTACCAAAAAAAACACTACTAACCGTGTAGATGCTCCTATTGCAAGAAACCACTATAAAAGCATCAATTCAGGGTTCCCAAATATGCGCAATACATAATCAACTCTGAGGGGAAGCTTTAGCAAGGCCAACCGTGCAGGTGGTCCATCATAGTTTTCCCCAGTATTCCCACCAGTAGTCCGGAATAATCAAGAGAAAAATAAGCGGCCAAAAATGCTCACACCATATCTTATGAGTCCACCATGGGCTCTTATTCATTCCCAGGCTAAACAACATACATAAGAGGCTTAAATAAGTAGATCAAGTCCAACATGTATAAAATTCCACGGAACCTCAAGTTCCATAAAAACTGAGCAGAATGACAAACAAAAAACAGATAAGAGGAGATATATGACATTGGAATATTTCAAAACAATCTTTCCCTTGCAAGGTCTTCAGCAAGATACACCTTGGCAGTGCACTGTGCACCAAGATTTAAGCTTAATTGACCTCACTTTGTCCACCACAAGAGGAAGTCCTTGCGCCTATTGATCTTCTTCTGCAGCTGGAGGAGTCCGTATAGTAAGGCCTCAGCAATTGGAGGACAGCCTGGTACGTATATGTCAACAGGAACTATCCTGTCACATCCTCGAACAACAGAGTAGGAGTAGTGATAATATCCTCCGCCATTAGCACAACTTCCCATAGAGATGACCCATCTAGGCTCTGGCATTTGATCATAAACCCTACAAGATTTTTTTTTAAGTGTCAAGAACAGTAAATTTCAGAAGCTTCGAAGAAGTGCAAGACAACATGAATCAAGCTCCTGGAGAGCAAAGTGATACTGGAAACAGCATGGAATTTAATTTCCCGAGGAAGGGGATGATAAAAAAAGAAGAAACGCCACAGTAGTTAAAGTCAGGACTTTATTCTCAAGGCATAAATAATGTAACTTTTTTCTCATACTCTCTACAATGCAATGCACAGGAAAATATAGTCTAGTTATAGTATAAATTAATAGTTGCTAAGACTGCTTAAAAGTATCTTAGGCCCTCAAAAACTTCAACAAATTCGAAAAAAAAAAAAAAAGCGTTGCAGCACCTTAAAAGTGTATCAGCAAGCTCAGTAATGTTTAGGAACAAAGCTTTAGAAGGGAGAAACAAAGATGAACAACCTAGAATCTTACCTCACAAGTGTAAGAACCTATTTCTGGAACGCAGTATTAATTAAATGAAACCGCTTTCAACAACAGCATTCCAGCAATCAACTCTCATAATGGTAGAATATACTGAATACTGATAGTGACCTAAACTGATATTATTCCACCATAACGACAAAACTCAATAAAAAAAAATGAAACAGGTCATCTTTGGCTTGAGTGGATGTAAAGGAACAGCAATTACCATTCACACCAAAGTATAACGCTCTCAGACTGGGAAAATTTTTTATTAAACATAAGTATGGCATGACAACAGAAATTCCCCTTTCCTGAATACCAGCCATGTTTCATGGGCATTCCATGAACTTTCATCAACAACCACATAACAGCATCCAGAAAACATGAAAGAATTGACTAAATTTCAAGAAACTTCAGGTATTGTTTAATTCCACCCACTACTGCAGATTATTCTCAGGATTCATTCAAGAAGGATCAGAGGAATAAATATGTGATCCGAGGAATTAAAACATCAACGTTCCATTCCTCCCACCCCTCCCAAAGAACGCCTCATCTATCAGTAATTAATACATCCTAGCAAAGATACATTAGTCACGAGGCAAACCAAATAAAGTAGAGCTGTGTTTATAAAGTCATTTATGTTCTACTGTGGTACGTGATTCAAAATCTCCAGCGAGCATTGTTTTATATACCAAACTGTATTAATCAACAAAATCCTATACTTACACAGGGAAATAATTCATACGTAATCTGTAAACCTGGTTGTCCTTCCTAAGCTCCACATGAATATTATTGAAAATGAATCGACT
This sequence comes from Adenanthera pavonina, assembly GCA_026686845.1. NCBI lineage: Eukaryota > Viridiplantae > Streptophyta > Magnoliopsida > Fabales > Fabaceae > Adenanthera > Adenanthera pavonina. The sequence goes on from JAIVEN010000003.1 coordinate 5,889,244, forward strand.
CAGAACCTAGCAACCTATACACCCAATAACTAAAAAAACAAAACCCTAGATAAAGCCAACAGAATTCATCAATCAGAACACAACCCTGCAGACCTGAAACGAAGAAGGAAAGAGCGAAGGTCAACAGAAACACATCATTAAAATTGAAGCTTGATATTCACAGTCCAATTCCCGAAGAGTTTATCAGCAAGCAGAGTTATAAGAAAGGAAGTTGAAAAAAGCACAGAAATTGACGAGAACGAGAGTAATAAGGGGGCAAAAAAAATATACTTGCGGAGAGCAGGGGCCATCTTGTTGGTGAGAGTGCCGGCAACAATCATGCAATCGGACTGGCGAGGGCTGGGCCTGAAAATGATACCGAAGCGATCAAGATCGTAACGGGCGGCCCCGGTGTGCATCATTTCGACAGCGCAGCAAGCAAGACCGAAGGTCATGGGCCAGATGGAACCACGGCGAGCCCAGTTGAGGAGATCGTCAACCTTGGAGATCACGTACTCCGCGGCCTTGGAAAGACCGGGAGGGGAGGAAGAGGATGGGGGTAGAGGCCGAGCATACGGTGTCGGAGAGGCGGTGCCGGAAGATGCGGCGGAAGAGAGAGAGCGGAGGGTGGTGTGGAGAGAAACTATACGTTGAGGAGACACAAGCTGCGGGAGGCGTGAGGAGGTTCGGCTGAGAAGAGCCATGGGGGGATCCGCAGGACTTCGGGGTTGCTCCTTGCGTCCTCTCTCCTTTTTAATATGCACCTACTTTCCCCTTTCCCATCTGATCTGAGAGCTGCAATTCCCCATTAACCTCCGAGAAAAATCATAAAGAACCAAATAATAATAATAATAATTTTAAGATCCTTGTTTTTTTTTGTCGCAATAATTTTTTAAAAACAAAATTTAGTACCGTGACTGGATTTTAAAATTATGTAATTTTTAAAGAGACAAGTTTTAATTATGTCAAATTATTTCTTGAAAATAATAAAGAAAATAGATAAACGATATGAAATTTGTGTTTATTGTATGAAGTGTTATTTTTTCTTTCAATTAAAATTGCTGTTCCTATTTTTCAATGTTTGAGGCATTTAACATAACTTTAAATAAAAATTCTTTATAATAAATATTTTTAACTTATGATTTTCAAGAGTAATTTTTTAAAATATATAACAAATTCCTAATTACATTACATTGTACAAATCGGTCAATTACAATTTTAAAGAATAACGGGGAGAAAAGGCCAAGAGAAAAAAAAAAAAAAACTCCGTGACAATCATACAGGGTGTAATAGATCCTCTAGTGTCTCTTGGGATACTAAATCTATAGACGGCACAAAAAAGAAAAGATACAAAATCTATAATAGACCCAGAGATGGGCTGTGCAATAGTATAGAACCATATCTTCGAATTTTGAGAAAAGGCTAACCCATCGTCACATAATTTTTAATTCTTGGAAGCAAACGGCTACTCTTTAATAACCACTCTATGCTTTCTCTCTTTATGGCTTGAATAATCATAATATAATAATCGATCACTTTCCACGCTCGACTATTTGTTTCTCGTTGTGTACCACTTGTGTTGGTTTTTTTTTTTTTAATTTGGTATCGGTAAAAGAACATATTTATTCCTTGTTAATAAAAAAATATTAAGAAATAATATTATTAAAAATCAATATAAAAATAAAAAATTTCACAATAAGCTACAGTATTTTTATCTATGAAATTATAAACACTACAATTCATTTTAGACTCCATGTAATATACAAAAAGTATGTTTAAACTAATTCTATTAGATAAGAAAGCATGTCAAATCTAGTGCTATTAGATAACAAGTAATAGCAACCATGTCACAAAATTGTAAGCAGCAGCTATATCACAAACTAAGTTCAGATAATGTTGTAATAGCGCACATATCAGATATATTATAACTCAAAATACAACAAAACCTGTGGTAAAATACGTTAAACTAAAAAATTAGCCATGACTGCCCCGTAAGAAAACAGCCAGTCTCTCCCCTCGGATTCCAAATAGCACATGAGAACCTTGACGTCAGACTTTTGTGAAAATGTATTAGTGGGTCATAACCGGATATGAGTGTGAATTCCACATCATCTAGCTGTGATGGGAGAAGGAAGATCAGCCTCCATCACATATGAAGTTATGAGCCTCGCACAGGAATTCTATAAGTTTCCAGGATATTCTATGCATAGTACATGTAAAGGCTATTTGAAGCCGCACAGGCAATCAAGTTCTCCGTCGGATGCCACGCGAAATGAAGCAGTTTGGTCGTGAAATCGAAGGCATTCCCATTTGCATCAATTCCAGAATTATCTGCTTCATTCATAGTCATGGTAGAAAATGAAAATGCATAATCTAGATAACTAGACAATTGCTGATACTATAACGGTAATGCAGAAACCCAAATAAGGTATTTTATGTGCAAGTTTGGTGGGGTAGTACATTAATGATCTGATTTATTGAGGTTGTCCTGCATGTAACAAGAAACAATGTTATAATCTTTATTTTCAATCACATCAAGGATGGACGTTTCTTCTAATGCAAGTATGTTTTGAGTTGAACAAAATAACAACTTATCAAAATGAATTTTGCATATTTGCTAAATAATTGTTAACTAAAAGTGAATCTGTACTCAAAATGTGGTCAAAACACACACAGTGTCAACATCACAGACACATTACATCAGACTTCGCACACAAGAGCAGCAAGTGAGTATTAAGACATACGTTGCCTAAGAACGAGGGGAAGGGTGCTCAGAGATCTAAAAGGCTCGAATGGAGTTTGACCTTGTCTCCTGAAGGTACATCAAATAGTTAAGCTACATTATATCAAGATGAAATGGTCAACAAGAGTTTTGTAGACAACAAGCGAAATGCTGATCAATTTGCAAATGAACTTTGCTAAACTGGTAAAAATGAAGGCCATTATTTTCAATTAATATTTATGCAACTTTACCAGTATCAAAATTAGAATATACCTCATTGGTTTCACGGAGGGTTCTAGGATTCTTGCTTCTGTGCTCCCTTCCAAACATCCCAATACACGGAACAAGTTGCTGAAATCATAGACAAAAGCAAAATTTTCTTTACCTAAGACATGCATCTTAGACTGATAATTATGGCAAAAAATAAGGCCAGCATTCATAAAGCAGACCTGTATGAACCTGGTGCCACTCGGAGTCCATCTCCACTAAGACAGCACTCAAATTTATCAAAGATAGAGTCATTTTCATATACATCACAAAGCTGATAAAGGTTCAAATTAAAGTGAATAAAATTGCATGGTGAAATAAATGCTTTGGATGCATTTGTTGTCATGTAAAACTTCGAGAAACCAACAAATCAGTCACCTTTGGTCTTAAATATTCATGAACCTGGAAAGTAGCAACAGGGCCAGAATCCATATTTATATCCCATTAATGGAGAAAAAGAAAAGAGAAAGAGTAAATCACGAGAGCTAAGAACATAAAACTTGTTATAGGAGTAAACATCCCACCACTACTGTCCTTAATTAAAACATGAATTAACATGAACTCGGGGGAATGAAAACCACGTCTGACTTTCATGGATAAAAACAAACAAGTCTCATATTAGTAATTGAAAAATTATAATTTTATGAATCATAGAGTTACTTTCCATTCAAGTAAATTAATTGATTTAACGATAGTGCTCAAATTCCAAAAACTTAGTAATTTACAATAACAAGATAGTACTTTAATTAATGAAAATTCCCAATAACCAAATCACATGTATGGTTCCCCAGATGTATTTCATGCAATCTAAAAAAGAGGAAAAATGAAAAAATAAGAAAGAGAAAAACTGATTCTATCAAAATTTCCATATTCCTACAATATGACTTCTGGACAATGGCCCAAATGATATGATCTTCTAGGTACAGGTTCAGCACATTCACTATTTTTACATGCTAATTTAGTGCTTGCAGATAATTAGTAAACAAGTACAATATATTTAGACAAACAAATGGCTATCTAGAAGCAAAGTTCAACAAAGAATGAACATAAGGTATGAACTTCAGTCACAAAAAGGTCAGACTAAAAAAAGCCAGGCGCATCTGAAGTTGGTTAGTAACATTTTCCTTCTACTTCTAGAAATATCCTCCTGAATTACATTAGAAAACTAAATCAACAAAACAGACAAAGAAATCAACCTTAAGGGTCGCATAGTCACGACTTCCATTTGAACATGGTATTTTCATTCAGACTGCTTTGAGTTCTACCTGTTAGATCCTCCATGTTTGCAGGCTTGACATCAACAATATTAAAACTTTGGTTGCTAATTTCTAAGTTCCAAAGATTTATTTTGAGATCATCAGCTGATATAAATGTTTCAACATCAATGCAACACGAAAGGAAAAGAAAAAGAAACAACAATAGATAAGTCACCATCATTACCTTGACAAATAAAAACCATATATCCAAGAGATAAGAGGTATACAAGAACATCATTGTTTGATGTTGTATACATGTCAGGAATACAGTGACCACTTGGCCAAAAAAAGAAAGGAATACAATCATCACATGCATGGCAAATTTGCCCATTAAATATGAACGCACTCAAGTTAAGCAACACACAGCAATTCAGGCAAATAAGAAGTAATGGTATAAATATGCAATCAAGAAGATAAACCTGTACTTTGTTTGAAATAGAGTAAATATGGTAGTCATGGGCATGAGCATAGATTCTTCGACATCTTGCCACGGGACTTCTCTCATGACTGGTCACCTGACTTTTCAACATATAATCATCAATTCTTAATAAAAGAACAAGCATGTGATTAGAATGAGGCAGTATATATCCTCTTGTACTTCTTCCCCGGCTGCTCTTTCCCCGAACACACTTGGGAAAATTTCCACATAATCGGCAGTGGGACCCCCGCTGCTGCTGACGCCGGGTGTTCCATGCTGCCATCACCACTTCCATTCATTTTTTCTTCTTCGCCCTTCTGCTACAATTTGCAGACCAAATTGACAAGAAAATCAGTCGGGTAAGAAGATCCAACCCAATGCAAGGACCAGCTGATCCGAGACTGTAACACAATCCAACGGATTAAGTACAGTCTTCACCGGCTTAAACGGTCCCTTCCTTCGTCGTCGTCCATTTAAAACAAATATCTGGACATCTAAGGACTTGACGGCGAAGGAACAACACAGTCAAATTCTACTAGTGCCGGAAACTTGACTAACATGAGTAATATCAGCAAGATTCAATCTTTGTTCTGTATTCTATAAGACGAGAAGCTGTGGATTTCCCCGTAAACTCTCTCCCCCCTTTTCCTATTTTGTTTCCTTCTGATATGAATGAAAACGACGGGCAAAGAAATTCGTCGTAGCTTGTTTACACTTCACAGGTCTGGATATGGCATTGGAATGTTACTATTTATATTTATTTTCTGGAAAACTATATTGAGAAAGAATGAAAAAAATATTAGTAGCGACGGATAGCAGATGCTCTTTTCCTTTAACTTTTTATCTTCTTTTCTTTTTTAAATCCTCCCAAACATTTTTGTTGGCCAAGGACGCAAGATGATGACTACATGAGGAATGGCACGTGGATGTCATGTTTTGGATTCTTTTTTACCCCTCGACTTTTATTTGTTTATTTATTTTACTGGTCACTGTATGAACTTATATCAGTAGAGTTGATTTAAATATGCTGGTGTTTATCACAATGCTGATATTATTCCTTATTCTGTCCTCTAATCAGTTCACATTTGTTGGTCAATAAGATACATATTCCATCCAAACACAGTACATAGAGAAAGGCCAAACTTGAGAGTTTTAAAGAATACTTACAAATTGTTTTATTCTTACAATTGTTTCTGGTCTGAATTGACGAACGGCGTTTTAATGCTGAGTCAATACGATGATAAAGTTTGTTTTATTTTCTTAAAATGCATAAAATAATTAAAAATCTTATGTTTAGGAGGACTGGAGAAAATAATAAGGTTGATGCCAAAATAACTAAATAAGGTTTAGAGGGATATTAGGGTGAAATCAGCTAGATATACTTTTGAATATGCTAAATCAATCATTTCGTGGGTGGGAAGTGGGTCGTCTAACAATTAAGAAAATATATATTAATTATCTAAGTTAAAGTTCAATTAAAATTATCATTATATGCTTTTAAAAATATAATGAAACACGTTTTATTTTGAATCAAAGTAAAAATATTAAATTATAATTAACATAAATTGCAGCAATTTCAATATATTTATAAAAGTTATAAAAAAACGTAATGTTTGTAGGCTGGGTTCCATCATTAGATTGGATGTCGTCTTAATTTTGAAAATTTTTTTGTAGTTCTAAGAAGTATACTTTTTATTAAGGCTGCTCAGTGGATTCGATGGTCCAGTTGGCCTGGTCATTTCGAGTCGAGTCAGGTCAAAAAGAAAAAAATATTGAAATGGAAGCAAACCAGGCTAAAAGGAAATCGAGCCGGGCCAAGCCTCGGGCAAGTCATAGGCCCATGCTGGCCCAATCGGATATAAATATTTTTTCAATTTTTTATTTTTTTTTATTTGTTAAAAATATTGAATAATTTCATATGATTGTTTTTCTTTCATTTACCTCATGTAATAAGTTAATTTTATAATTATAGTTGATACATTTTATTATTTCAATCTTTAATTTTATTTTAAAATTTAAATTCATTTCTGAATTTAATATTATATAAAAATAAATAATATATAATTATTGAGTATTTATAATTTTGATAAATGTTACTATTTAACTCAATATTATTTCCTATAAGAATATATTTTAAATGAAACTAATTATATTTTTTATTAAAAAATTAAATTAACTTATTTTTTATTTTCTTTTTTACTTTATATTTTTACATCGGGCCAAACTCGATTCGGTATTGGCCTGGTCTCAACTCGGTGTTTCATCGGGTCATCCCGAGCCAGGCCGCTAGCTAGATTTTATTGGCCCGGGGGTGTTCCAAGTCGGATATTAAGCCAAAGTGATGCCCGGCTCGGCCTAACCCATAAACACCCCTACTTTTTATATATTTGATTTGGTTCGATTTAATAAAAAAACTAAATCGAAACAAAACAATCTGAATTTTTCTCGGGCCTTGTCAATTCAAAGTGTAATCAGTTTTGTTTGATTTGATTAATGCTTTTCGATTTTTTTTTTACATGGCATCATTTTTCAAAAATTAAATTAAATATATTACATATAGATACTTTATAAACACAAATTATATCTAAATAATTTACTAATCAATATATTTTATGAATATTAGAAAATGAAATAAAATATGTGTAATTATGAGTAATTGGATATATTTATATATTATTATTTATTATAATATAGTTATTAGGTTGAAATGGATTTCATTTCAATTCGGTTTGGATTAATTTTTATCGATTTGGTTTGATCTAATCGGTTTGATTTGATTTTGAACATCCTTACTAATTATATGTTATTCTTATATCTGGACTTGTATGCCCACGCTTGGTAATATTAAATTTTCCTTACAATTAAATATTATTTATATGATTGAGACTTTTATATATATAAAATATATATATATATAATACTTTTACTAAAACATCATATATTAACAACCTAAAAAGAATTTTATTACCTGATTTTGTTTAGTTCTATAAGTTGAATTACAACAAAATAAAAGAATTTTATTTAATTATATCCATGATAAAAAAAGACATTTCATTTATATTTAGTTTCTTTTGTATATTATACAAAATTTGATAAACAAATTGTATTATTTTTTAATTTACAAATAATATAATTTATTATAAATTTTATATTATACATTGATATTGATGGTGATGGATATTAATATCCATAATATACTAATTGATTACTTATATTAATATTAATAAATATTTTTCATTACAAAATTCTTATCCTGTCGATAACTATAAATGTTTTTGGATAAAAATACCAAATGTGTCCCAAGGCATCGACCCAATGATTGATCAACTCAATCACATCTATTCCAACACTAGGGAGATTGTTTGTAGAGCTATCAAAACAGGCAACACCAATAAACTGGCTCGAAAAAATGAGCTGGTTCAGGTCTTAACTTTATGAGTAAATACATAATTCAAGTTTTTTTAGCCCGGTTCATGGCTGGCCAGCCTAAAAAGCTCGTGTCCTTTTTTTTCTTCCTTTTTGTTTAATTAATAATATATATTATTTTATTAATTAATAATGTATAAATTATAAAATTTAAATATTATATTAATTTTTAGTAAATAATAATAATAATTAGTTATGTTAATTTAAAAAAATTATATGAAAATTTTTTAAAATAATAATAATATTTAAAAAGTACAGGCCCGCGGGCCCATATTGTATGGGCTTAGGCTTTTAAAGCTGAGCCCAATGGGACGGGCCAACGCGGACAACTCTAATGGCATTTTATTAATTGCCATCGAATTGACTTTTAAATTAAATATCAATACAAAATTTATTATAAATCATATTATTTATACATCAGTGCAATTTATTTTTAAAACTCTATATAATACTTGAAACCTACCTCTAGTTTAACAATAAAAATGAAATAGTTAGTCCCACTTTTTTTTCACTTATTTTCAATTTATTTAGACATTTTTTTTACTAACGATTTACTTGGACATGGAAGATTTAAATTAAAAGAAAATAAAATCAAGTCTTTTGCATTAATTAATCTATTAAATTCATAGAATAAACTAAAAAATTAAAGGAGAGAGATAGATAGAGAGATGAGACCACTCAATTCATCCGGGAAACTAGTTTTATCTCCCATGCACCTATAAGATTTCGAATGAAAATATTATACTAATTATTTCACCTTGGTTTTAAAAGTTTAGTACCCCTCATCCACCAATTATTTCTATCATCTCCATGTTCCTAATTTTTTGTAGAGCAATTACTCATTTACTTAGCTGCTACATGATGTGTCCATTTTATATATATAAAATATCCACATTTAAGTTCTAAATTATATCTAAATATGTTTACATTGGTATATTTTGGCATGATTTGACATATTTTTGTATTTCATGATGTTATAGGTTCATTTGAAAGCATTCGGAGCAAAAACGTTACAAATCATTCATGCTGAAAAGTTTTGACACCCTTTGGTATTTTGATCATAACTCTCACATATGAACTCTGATTGAGGTTTTTTAAGATGCGTTGGAAAGCTAAGACATAGATCTACAACTTTAATGTTTTGAGTTTCCCAAAATTCTATTGTTATCATAGTGAAAATCGGACTCAAATTGTTAACACGAGCTGATAATGTTATGAAGCTAAAATGTGCATCTGTCCGTACAAACAGTACCCACCCGGCGCCGAGTCAACGCGAATTTTGAGTGTTTCTACCTTCTGGAACCACCCGGCACCGTATGGGATGAATATATGGCCACCCGGCGCCCGGTCAAACACGAAAAGCCCATAAAAACTCATTTTTGACGCTTATTGGTGATATTTTGGGCTTTTATGAGCTTCTAAATTTTTTCTATATAAAGTTACACGACAGAAATACAACGGGAGATTGAGAAAAACACTCAGAAGTCAAAGAACACTGTTCTAAATACATCTGTGAGTAACTAGGAGTATCTTATAGAGAAAGAGTAAGGAGATTTGGGGAGTATTAGTGATAGATTCATTCTTCTCTAATATAACTCTGTTTTCTTATTATTTTCATTATGATTTGGGATTTTAGTTTTGATTTGATTTGTATTTCCATGAGTAGCTAAATTTCCCAGTTGGGGGTAGGGATGTAACCTAACTGGGATAAATTGAATTTATTTCTTTAGTTAAGACTCTTTGATTTGTTCTTCAAGTTATATTTAATTTATCTTTTTATTATATTTATCGATTTTGTTCGTTCATGTGGATTTTATGCTTGATCACCATAGAATCTAATTAATGAGTAAACTTGATGAACTGAGAGGTGAAAAGTAGGGGTGTGCATGGGCCGGGTTTCACCACCGCCCGATACCCGGCCTGTACACACCCGGGTTGGTTCGGGTTAGGTACCGGGCCGGGCTGGGTCGACCCGGTACCATATGATTTTTTAAAATATTAAAAATAAAATAAAAGCTAACTTTATGTATTAATGAAAAAATTTTAATTATTAATGTACAAGTAGATTTTTTTAAAAATATAATGTTAGGATAGAAATTAATTTTCTTAAAAATTATAAATTTTTACAACTATACATTATTTTCATATAATATTAAATTAAGAAATCAATTTAAAATTTTAAATAAAATTAAAATATCAGAACCTTTTAAAGTTTTTCATAGTAATCAAATAATAAATGTATTATATAAGATATATAGAAAAAATCTTATAAAATCAATTAATATATATAAAATAATATATTTTAAAATATATATATATATCTATATATAGTTCGGGTTGGGCCGAACCAAATGGCCGAACCTGAAGCCCGGCCCGGTTGGCCCAATAAGACCGAGCCAACCGGGCCACATGTTTTTTGCACACCCCTAGTGAAGAGTGAACCTAGATTTAGAAAGATAAACATGAATAACTAATCTAGAGATAGAATTAGGAATTCATAATGATATATATTATAATTTTCAAGGTTTAATTAGAAAATTTAGTTGCACGAGAGCGAATTGAATCCTAATTAAATTAAGACTAATTGACTGAGAGATAATTAGGACGCTTTAGAAACAACAGTCATTATAATTATACAGAGTCTAACTAAGAAATAAAATTTAATTATCTCATAAGGTGAAACCTGATCCCTTGACACTTCTAGAACTGAATCAAAACTCAGACATTGTTTTATTTTCTATTTTTTTATCTTTTTAAGTTGAATTATTAATTTGATTATCAATTAATTTTTGGGATTAAAAGTTTGGACTATAAATTTACTACCTTCCTTGGGTTTGACCTCTAGAATACTCCGGAGACCTTTTATTACTGCGATCGACCTTATATACTTGCAGGATTCCCAATCACTCCACTCGGGTAAAATATTTCCACTATCTAAGCACGGCTCTTCACCTGCCTCTTTCAATTTCATCTACTTGTTGAATTAGTTAATTATTGGAGTAATTAGATACTCAATTAAGCAATTAGTTCCGTATCAAGTACTAAGCCCAGAACAAATGGGGTTCTAGTTGATTGTATAAAGTCTGTTATATGTTAGATTACACGTAAGTTTATGGAATAAAGTGCCAACCTGGAGCTTAATTTATTAGTTAGTTTTGTATCAGCTTTGACGACTAATTGGGAAGTGATTTTTTTATTATAACAATTAATTATGTTAAATTAATTAATTAGTATACTTTCTAAGGGACGCTTATTGCAGCAGTGTGGTTTGGGGATAGTTTGCAACTCATGAACATTTTATACGAGGGCACTTATTTTATAGATTTCACATTGGGTATTCATCATTATGATCAGTATCTAATACTCATCATTTTAGATGGATTTAGATCATCCAGTTCTAATCTAAATTGTTCAAATTTATAGTTGTTTATTTTGATTTTTTTACATAATAACAATATTTTTTTAAATAAGAGTTATAAAATTATATCTACTTTAGATTTTATATCTAATAAAATAAAAATATAATTAAATCTGGACAATTCAAATTTGATCTAGATGATTCATATTTGATCTAGATGATCTAGAGACAAGATGAGCACACGATGCTCATCACCCGAAAGTGCTCTCTTATTTCGTAATTTCCAATCCACTCATTTTTCTCTCTCTCTCCAAACTTTATGGTTGTGTTTGGGTAGAAGTTTTTTGCAGGTACTTAAAGGGTTCCCTTGTTTGATTCAAAAAATTAGAGGAAATTTAATCCCCTCCAATTCTCTCCCTTACCCTTTTACTTCTCCCGCTAAATTAGGGTTTTTTTAGGTGATTTAGTAATTATTACTCAATTCCATCTAATCTCTTCTAATCCCTTTTTGAACCAAAGGAATTTCATTAAAATCCTTTTAATTTCATTAAATAAGGAAATTTTAAAGGCTCTCCAATTCCTTTTCCTCTAATTCCCTTCATTAGAAATTCTTTCAATCTTCTTCCCTCCAATCCCTTCAGTTGAACCAAACAGCCGCTATATATCTTTCCAACTCAGTAATAAGTTGCTTCTCTTTCTTATCTTTGCAAAGCATTTGTACTCTATAATCATAACATGAATGCACAAATACTTTAAGCATTAGTTAGGAATAAGAGAAAAATAAGGGGAGAAGAAATTAGGGGAAAAAATTGGAATGAATATAAATAGAGGGTTAGTCTGTATTTATCTTTATTTTTTCTTATAATTTTCTTTTTCTCCTATTTTCCCTTCATTCCAAATGAAGATTGTTTGATTCAAGTTTCATAATATCCCATTTTGATCCATATTATTAGCACTACTCTTAACTAAGGGTATTCAAAATCAATCCAAATCGATTGAACCAAATCAACAAAAATCGATCAAAGCTGAATTAAAATAAGGTCTACTTCATTTTTTGTAATTGTGGAACCGACTCAAATTAGTTTGGTTTGGTTTCAGGTATTTGAAACTTGAACCAAACCAAATCAAATATCTTATACTTTTTTTTAGTTTTTAAAAATACAAATATTATATTTATTTAATATATTTTATTTTATAACTATATATTAACATAAGTTTCTTAACACATAATAACTAAAAAAACTCATAAACAAAATTACAAGACATTTATTGGATTGAGAAAAAAGAATATAAATAAGTGTGTTATTATAATTAACCATATGAATATACCAAAATAAATAATTATGTGAAAAAATTTACAAAATTTTAAATAAAATATCCATATTTTAGTAAAATATTTAAATATAATTTATGTTCATAAAATATTTATATAAAAGCTATTTGATTTAATTTTTGAAGAAGGATATTTTTTTTAAAAAAATTAATTTAACATGATCAAAATCGATAAAAAACTTAATCAAATCGACCTCTTACAAAAACTGAAAAGGTCCTCATTTATAAAAACCAGCCATGATTTGGTTTGGTTTAGTTTTGCCCAAAATCAAATCAAACATATCTTCGAACACCCGTACTCTTAACCATCTATTTTCAAAAAATCAAAACAAATCAAACCTCTGAATATCTTTAATTTTAACTATCTATTTTCAAAAACAAATTTTTTTATATGCAGGCGCATATATCACAAATTGTGTGCCAATTAGAATGGGTTCGTGTCATTCTTTAATGAAAATATTAGAGACGAACAATTAATTTTACTTTGTAGATGTCGATGCTCCTAGTTTGAGAGTGAAACAGATGGAGAAGCCACTTTAGAGTGATAGATGCGATTTTTTTTGGCCTCTATAATACTAAGTTTTTAATTTTTGGTATGGATCTTTATATTCTAGTATGGGAGCGGTTTCAGGTGAGAGGCAAAGGAACGTTAGAGTCCGGTGGGAGAAGAAGAAAAGAAAAAGGAAAAGACAAAAAGGAAACTAAGAAAATAAGATAATATTTTTAATGAGATATAATAATCAATTGATTATCTTTTTGTTCCTTAATATAATTATAATTTGTAATTTTTTATAATTCTTTTGTTGGTCACATTTTTTAGTTGCAAACGTGCTAGAGGAATTGATCATTAAGTGAGTTAATAACTTGATTTTTAAATCAAACATGAAAGCTTGGAGTTTCTTACAACAATTTCCTTAATATGGATACGAAAATGTGATATAAAGGGAATTAAGATAAAAAAGGAGAGAGGCTTAAGTCATTAGAACAATAAAATTATGTATATAGAAACATATTTATACTTGATGGAAAATTGAAACAACTCTAAGTAAGGACTAAGTGTTGGCAGTAGCGTATAATAACCAGTTCGAGTCGTGCAAGGACACTGTCCTTAATAGCTATTTTGCTACACCTTATTAAATGTAGCAGTTTCCCAGGATTAAACAAACCCTTCCTGCTCGGTGAAGAAGCAATGCAACAGAACAACAGAAACCAAATAGAAGAAGATGAAAAGAAGCTCGGGAGAGCAGAGGAGGAGAAGAAAGAGCTCCATAGGTTGTTCGTGAACTCAGTGTACATTCTTCAATTCTGGAGCTCAATATTTATAAGCTCCGAAATCACTTGAATGTTGGACACACCATAATCACAATTAAACACTGGGTTTGAATGTTGGGAGACAATGGTTAAGGAAAATTATTTTTGGACGTTGAGGAAATAAAACCGTAAGCTAAAAATGATTTCTAAATGTTGTAGGAACAATGTTTTAATGGTTAATAAAATCTGTTAACAACAAATTTGAGGAAAACCGAAAACTTAAATGCTCCAACATATTAGAATTCAAAGGTTCCAAGTTTGAAATTGTCAAAAACTGAAGTTTTTCTGGTAAGCAATTTCATAAAAATTATTTTGTATTTTTCAAAATAATTTTTGCAAAAAATGCCTAGTGTCTTGTTCAATTCATGCACAGGGGGCAAATCGACAGATTTCAACTACTTTCAGTTGCATTGGCCCGTTGTTGCACGTGTGAGTCCACTTCTCCTGTTGGCCCATTTACTAGCCCAATTTTACATCTTAACTTATATACACTAAGGCTTCCATTAGTTTAAGTAATGTGGGACTTCCTTGTTAACACACACATACATAAACTCTAATAATCCCTCACATGTGTGTTAAAAAGATCCCTATCATCAGGTCATCTGGTTTACAACATAAGTATAAGCATTTTGAAACTGGTGTCTTTTGGACTATGAACCAGACCTAAACCAATAACACTTTGTATACAGAATTCTCAGTGAAGCCTGCTTCTATGAACCAACAACTCTTGAGTGCATACTAGAGGTATTATTAGTCAGATTATACCCCCACATTTTCTATTATTAATAGTGGTTTTGCACATTAGATGACCGTGCGTGCGCCTAATTTTAATGAATGCTCTAGAGATTTCGCCACGATCTCATAGGAGAGGCCCCACTCCACATTTATATAGGTGATTTCATCAAGTGTATCTGCAATGAATACACTATCCATAAAGGATTATAAAATCATTATGAGCTTTGCTCAGCCTCACTAACAATGTATTCTAACAATTTCTCAAATTATAGGAAGAGACTAGAGGATTTTAGTGCTAGCAGAACTAACAAGTGACTTGTTTTTACCCATGTGAACCTTTTTCATGAGATCTCCAATCACAAAGATTTGGTTATCATCACCATTAATTTCAAATTAGTTTAAGTCTCATTCCCCTCGATGTTTCAATAATTTGTTTCTTCCCAAAGGGCTTTGTTAACGAATTCGCCAGATTTATCTCTAATCTCACATAATCGATTGGGATAACTCCATCTTTTAGCAACTACTTTATAATATTATGTCTCAGTCGAATGTGTCTGCTTTTGCCATTAAAGGCCTTATTTTTAGTCATAGCTATCGCAGATTAATTATCACAATGTAAAGACACTGATGGTGTTGGCTTTTCGCCTACTGGAATGTTTGTTGAGAAGTTTTTCAATCACTCAGCCTCAATACCAGGCAGCTCCATAGCAACAAACTCAGAATCCCTTGAAGATTTTGTTATAATACTTTGCTTGCCTGATTTCCAGGTTATTGCACCACCACTAAGAGTGAAAATATAACTACTAGTGGATTTTGTCTCATCTGAATCTGAAATCCAATTAGCATCACTGTATCATTCTAATACAACGGGAAATTCACTATAAAATGTACCATAATTCATGGTATCTCTTAGATATCTCATTATTCTTACCAAGGCCACCCAATGGTCACTGGCTAGGTAGTGGGTGTATCTGCTCAACCTACATACGATATATGCTATATCAGACCTAGTAAAATTCATTAAATACAACAGACTTCTAATGATCTGTGCATACTTAGATTGAGCCACAAGAACACATTTGTATTTTGTTAGTTGTATACTAGAATCATAAGGAGTACTCAAAGGAGAATCATCAAAATGCCCAAATTTTCTAAGAATTTTTTCAATGTAATATTCTTGAGATAATAAAATACTATTTTCATTCCTTATAATTTTAACATCCATAATCACTTTAGCTTCACCTATATCTTTCATATCAAAATTTGATGCAAGAAAATGTTTAGTCTCAATCACAACATTCATGCTTGTACAAAAAATAAGCATGTCATCAATATATAAACAACTAATCACACAATCACTATCTACAATTTTTGTATAAACACATCTTTCCACTTCAACAGTAGAAACCCATTACTTTTCAAAACTTGATCTAATTTTTCATGCCATTGTTTGGGTGCTTGTTTCAAACCATACAAAGACTTGACAACTTTACAAACTTTGTTTTCTTGCCCAAAAATTACATACCCTTCAGGTCGTACCATATAAATCTCTTCTTCTAAAACACCATTTAAAAAAGTTGTTTTAATATCCGTTTGATGAATATAAAAGTTGTAAATTGAAGCCAAAGCAATAAGAATTCTTATCGAAGAAATTCTAGTTACAGGAGAAAATGTGTCAAAATAATCAATATTTTTATTTTGAGTAAAACCTTTGGCTATCAGTCTAGCTTTATGTTTATCAATAGAACCATCAGAAAAATATTTTTTCTTAAAAACCCATTTGTATCTAATAGCTTTTGCTCATGGAGGCAAATCCACCAAAGCCCAAATTTTGTTTTGAATAAGAGAATCAATTTCAGCTTTAATAGCTTCTTTTCAAAACTGAGCATCAGAAGATGAAATAGCTTCATAAAAATTTGATGGTTCATCTTGTACTAGATAAGTATAAAAATCATCTCCAAAAGTAATTTCTTTTCTTTGCCTTTTACTTCTCCTTAAATTTTCAACCAGATCTTCAATTCAAATTTGTTTAAAAGAAGGAAAGGAATTTTCTACTCTTTGAGGAATTTGTTCAACTTTTAGAGGAGAAATATATTCAAAGAATTCGGTATCTTTAGTTTCAATAATAGTGT
Organism: Adenanthera pavonina; assembly: GCA_026686845.1. NCBI lineage: Eukaryota > Viridiplantae > Streptophyta > Magnoliopsida > Fabales > Fabaceae > Adenanthera > Adenanthera pavonina. The sequence continues at coordinate 5,906,180 of JAIVEN010000003.1, forward strand.
TGTGATCCAAAATATTACTTTTCAAAACCAAAAATCTATAAGCAGCACTATGATCAGCATAAGCAATAAACATGCAATCAGAGGTTTTAGACCCAAATTTTCTCCTTTTAGGATCAAGGAGTAAGACTTTTGCAAGACACTCCTATACTTTTAAATATTTAAGATTTGATGCAAAACCTTTCCACAATTCATAAGGTGTTTTATTGGTTTTCTTATAAGGTATCATGTTTTGTAAAAAACAAGCAAATAATAAAGCTTCACCTCATAAATTATCTGATGCAGAAGAACTCACAAGTAAAACATTCATCATTTCTTTTAAGGTTCTGTTTTTTCTTTTTGCAACACCATTGGACTCAGGCGAATATAGAGGAGTTACTTCATGAGTAATTCCTTCTTTTTCACAAAAATCATTTAGTAAAACATATTTCTCTTCTCTATCTGATCTTACTCTTTTAATCTTATTATTAAGTTGATTTTCAACTTTCGCGTTATATAAAAGGAATTTTTCAAAAGCTTCATTTTTATTTCTCAATAAATATACTTTAGTAAATCTTAAAAAATCATCAATAAAAGTAATATAATACTTTTTGCCACCTCTAGTCATAGTTTGTTTCAAATCACTCAAATCAGTGTGAATTAAAGAAAGTAATTCAGTTTTTCTTTGAGTAGAAAAATGAAAATTTTTAATTAATTTTGCTTCTACACAAATTTCACATTTATTAAAAAAATCATTTTTAATTCCAGAAATTAGACCAAGGTTTTGCATTCCCTTTAAATAACCTTTACTAACGTGTCCTAATCTAGCATGCCACACATCAATAGAATCAATCATATAGACAAGAAAGTAAGCAAAAGAAGATGCATTTTCATTCATTTCAACAACATTCAGTAAAAAGAGTCCTTGATTACAATAACCCTTTCCCACAAAAACATTGTTCTTTGTCATTACAATCTTATCAGATTCAAACGATACTTTAACCCTAGCCTTGCCTAGTAGGGCCATAGAAACTAGATTTACTCTAACATCAGGCACATGTAGAACATCATTCAGAGCCAAGGCCTTTCCGGATATGAGTTTGAGAACAACCTTTCTCTTCCCTTGAACCTTTGCAGTTTGGGAATCAGCAAGATAAATGCATTCTTCTCCTTCCTTGATAGGATCATAAAAGGTAAACATCTCCTTATTAGTACAGATGTGCCTGGTAGCCCCAGAGTCTACCACCCACTTTCTCACATTAGAGATAATGAGGGCTTGAGAAACAACTGCAGCAATGATCTCATCATCATCACCATAATCTCCTTGAACTAAATTTGCACTTGAATTTGGAGGATTATCACCTGTAGCCCTCTTTCTACTTTGACCTGCATAGTGACTTGGCTTTCCACAAACATAGCAATTGCCTTTCTTTTTGAAGGTGGGGTTAGCATTCTTAGGCTTGTAATCAGGTTTCTTGTTCTTAGAATCATACCTCTTGTTGCGTTACTTTGTCTCCACCAGGTTTGCCTTGGATGTTATCCCTTTGCCTTTAGTTGCTTGGATTGCCTTTCAGTTGGTGTCTTCAATGATGATATGAGTGATAAGTTTTGATAGCGACAATTGCTTCTGCTTGTGTTTAAGCTGTTTCTTGTAGTCATTCCATGAATCTGGTAGCTTTTCGATTAGGACTCCAGCAACGAACTCATCAAGAAGGTTGATCTTCTCTGCATGTAATTCCTCTAGCAATTTGTGGTACTCATTAATCTGCAACTTGATGTCTTTGTCCTTGGTCATTTCCCACCTATAGTAATTCCCAACAACGAACTTTTGTTTTCTAGCATCCTCAGCAATATACTTGGTGACCAGTGACTCCCATATCTTCTTTGCTTCCTTATAGACACAGTATACATCAAAGAGATCATTAGATAATGTACTACTGACAGTGTGTCGACATACCTTGTTTGCATGAATCCAAATGTCTCTTTGGGTCTGGTCAACATCCAGAGGAGGCCTGGATATCGTGAGTGCAACCGCAACACCATGCATATCCAGGACAGAGAAAATACGCTCTTGCCATTGTTTGAAATTATTGTCATCGAACACCTGAATTTTTGAAATGTCTGGGAATGGCTTGGGCAATGGCATTGCAGGCACGACGGTTGGAATGAAACTGGAAGTAGCAACACCACCCAAACCACTCGTAGCAACGTTAACATTGTCAAAATCAGGACCACCTTGGTGTGACTCCATATTAACTCTTAAAATTGTTGGCAGCAGCATACAATAACTGGTTCGAGTCATGCAAGGACACTATCCTTAAGAGTTATTCTGTCATACCCTGTTAAATGCAGTAGCTCCATAGGATTAAATGAACCCTTCCTGCTCGATGAAGAAGCAAGGCAACATAACAATAGAAACCAAACAGAAGAAGATGAAAAGAAGCTCGGGAGAGCATAGGAGGAGAAGAGAGAGCTCCGAAGGTTGTTCATTAGCTCGGTGCACATTCTTCAGTTCTGGAGCTCAATATTTGTAGGCTCCGAAATCACTTGAACGTTGGACACACCATAATCACAATTAAACACTGGATTTGAACGTTGAGAGACAATGAAATTAAGGGAAATCATTTCTAGACGTTGAGGAAATAAAACCATAAGCTAAAAATGATTTCTAAACGTTGGAGGGACAATGTTTTAATGGTTAATAAAATCTGTTAACAACAAATTTGAAGAAAACCGAAAACTTAAATGCTCCAACATATTAGAATTCAAAGGTTCCAAGTTTGAAATTGTCAAAAACTGAAGCTTTTTTGGTAAGCAACTTCATAAAAATTATTTTGTATTTTTCAAAATAATTTTTGCAAAAAATGCCCAGTGTCTTATTCAATTCACGTGTAGGGGAGGCAAATCGACAGATTTGAACTGCTTTCAGTTGCATTACCCCGTTGTTGTACGCGCAAACCCACTTCTCCTCTTGACCCATGTACTAGTCCAATTTTACATCTTAACTTATATACACTAATGCTTCCATTGGTTCAAGCAATGCAAGATTTCCTTATTAACACACACATAAACTCTAACACTAGGAATGTAAAATGCTAGAAATTATAAATAAATTCTAAGAACTATCCTTGATGAAATTTAAAACATAAATAAAATGCCATGGCGGTTGGATTTATAGGAGTGATGGATGGATGATAGAGTGCCAGGATAGAACTACGGAAGCCTACATAAATTGAACCCACAAATATGTTGATTGGCCATTAGATAGTTTTTGTGTTGTTCTTTTTGGGTTGTTGAACCTTTTCCTTCGTTGCTTGCCTCTCCTACGCATAAGTGTTCGCTTGCTTGTTGGACCTTTTTTGGTTGTTGAACCTTTTCCTTCTACGAGTCTCAATTTTCTCCCCGTTTTTACAAATTTAGGGCCCACGCTGTCACTTTTTTCTATTAAATCACTTTCAATATTTTTTAACTCCGTAGCCTCTACATTACATAGTGGCCCACTTCCTTGACTTTGACTAAGTATGTTACTTTTGTGTCATTTTCTCCATTTTTCTATTTCTTTTTTTTATAAAATATAATATAAGAAAAACAGGACCGAATTGTTTAGTTCAACCAAGAACGAGTGTTAGGTCTAATCTAGATAAAAAAAAAAAGCTATAGGATTTTAGAATCGATATGAACCAGTCAAAAATTGATTAAACTAATTATAAACCGATTTAAACTGGTAATAAACCAGTATTTTTCTATATTTTAAATTTTTTTAATTTTAAGATAAATTAGTATTATTTTTAGTACTAAATAGCATTAATTTTTTGTATAAATTTTTTTCATATTATAATATTGTATAAGCATTATTATGATATATAATTATTAATAATTATAATTTTACTCAACAAATAATATGAAAACAGAATATTAATTGACTATTTTAAATTTAAAATATGATTATTGATAAATATTAATTTATTTAGATTTTAATATTAGGTTATGAAACTTATTAATAATATTTTTTATTAATATATAACATATAAAATTGAAAAAATATTAATTTTATTACTACTGATTTAATTACTATTTAACCATGATTGAACCATTAAATCTTGAATTAGAATCTTGGTTCAATAATTGATCCAATTTTTAATAACATAGTAAAAAACTTAGTAAATAAGGAAAAATCATTTCTAAAATATTTTTTTAATAATATTTAGGCAAACAATCCACACATAGCTTTTATAATTTCTTTGAGCTTGGCCCACTCAAAATATGATGCAAACGTCTTCATAACAAATATTAATTTCTATAAGTTTTTAAGTGTAATATTCTTATTTAGAGTTTTTTTACCAACATCAAATTGAAAAAACTACTTAATGTGGGTGATACCTAAGTGGTGAAATTTAGAATCTTTTTAAAATCATTTGAATTTTGGAGAAGCAAATTAATTATTCAAAAATGAAATAAATTAATATTCATAATTAATAAATAGAAAAATAATTTTATTTATTAATTTTATTTTGATATATTATATTGATGCTTGCGACAAACGAAACATACAATGTTATATCATTATATGTCCATCACACATGAAGCTAGTTTTCATTAAATGTTATTAATTTTTAATTTAATATTTTTAAACGTGTTTATTTAAATAGTACTATAATTAATTATTTAAAATAATTTAATAAATTTTTTAATTTTTTATGTTAAATCAATATGAAATATTATTATGAATTTGCTATATAAATATTTTAAATTCATTTAGATTTTATTGAATAGAAATTAGATATTTTAGATTATAAAAGTAAATTAATTATTTTAAGTTATTTTAGTATAAATTTTAATTGATAACAAGTATATTATAGAATCTTTAATAAAATATTCTTAAGATCTCAAAAATTAAACTAAAGTATGTAGTTTGAAAATAGGGGATGGATCTCTAGAATTCCAATAATATCGAGGGAAAGTCAATATATTTTATTCTTTTTTTTTTAATGAAAAGATATTTAACTTTATATGTGCCTTTTATGCCTATTGTTTCTGCCTTTTTGTCCCAAATCAACACCTGTTTCCCATCACTTCGTGGATTTAATTCATGCTTGAATTAAAAGTCTTCATGTTCAACAATTTCACAATTATGAATTTGGAATCTGATTAAATAATCCTGGTGAAAAAAAAAAACTGATTAAATAGCGTATTCTTTTTATTGGCCAAAAAAATAGCGTATTCTTACTTTCCTTGTCTCATAATCTGCTTTTATTTTTGTTATTTGAAGAAGGAGAACTAATGGATTTGCAGAGTATTTTCAAAAGTAACTCTTTAATGCTGGCAAAGGAAAAAAAAAGATAAAAATGAATCAAATATGAAATCTTCTCGTTCACTCTTCACAAGTACTTTATGCTTACAGCTTGCAATTTTTTGCAATCATACCGATTATATTCCTTCTTCCTTTCTTTTTTCTGTTTCTGACTCTGTTTCTTGCATGAATCACAAGCACTTTTTTTCCCCCAACTACATGAATCGCGAACATTGAATTTTGGAAAAAAGATATTTGAGAACCTACTAAGAAAGAAAATTCTCACGAAGAATTACAAAATTTGTAAATTCTCAAAAAGAATTTTGGTCCTCACCGTGAAGAATTTTTTTTAGTGGACAAAAATACCTTTAAATTTGGGGTGCTAAAAAATATTGTGACTCGTTGGAAATTTTTTAAACATTAATTGAAAATTTTTTGCAGCCCAATTGAAAATTTTTTCAAGACTACTTTTTTTATATTGAAATATCCAGTGTTAAAAACATTTATGATCAGGAGGAAATAATATTTCAAATGTCAATTGGATATTTCAGTTATTCTACTCCCCCACTTGAATTTTTTTTTTGAAAACTCTACTTTTTTTATACTAAATTTCGTATTGCTGAAAAGAGTTATTAGCAATTGAAAATTTTTCAAAAATCACTTGAAAATTTTGGTTACCTCAATTAGAGATTTTTCACTTGAAAATATCGAATTTTTTCACCTCAACTAATTGTCATCATTATTTTCCATAAAAGTTATTAGCAATTAAAAAATTTTCAAATGTCACTTGAAAATTTTGGTTATCCCACTCAGAAATTTTCACTTAGAAATAGGGATTTTTTTTTATCTCAACTAATTATCATAATTATTTTCCATATTTTAGTGTAGGAAAAAGTAGTTTTTAAAAAAATTCCAACTAAGATAACCAAAATTTCCAAGTGACATTTAAAAAATTTTCAACTAGTCACGACACTTTTTAACACCCCATATTTTGGTGTAGAGAATTGTAGTTTTGAAAAAAAAATTCCAATTAGGATAAACAAAATTTCTAAGTTATGTTTTAAAAAAAAATTTCAATTGATCACAATAGTTTTCAATACTCTATAATTCAGGGATCTTTTTGTCCCCTCAAGGATCACTTGGTATGGGGAAGTAGGGAGGGGAAGTTCAACTTTCCGGGAAGTAGAGCAACTAGTATTGCTTGGTTTGAAAAAAATTTAGAAATTTCGGGGAAGTTGGACTTAATTCGAGAAGTTTTACTTTCTGAGTAAACCCTTGAAAAGTTCTACTTCCCGAGCATCTTATAATAATTTTTCAGAAATGCCCTTGATTTGTTAATCCATTTTCTAAATAAAAAGGGTAATTTTGTATTTAACATAAAAATATAATTGAAATTTTCTGAAAACTTAAAATAAATCAAGTAAGTTATATGGACATTTCCCAGGTAATTAACTTTTCAAGATGTATACTTCATGAGAAGCTACTTCCTAAAAAGTATACCAAGTGACTCCTTAGTTTTCTTCTCATGCTAAGGTCCTGACATGTGCTTGATGGCAAAAAAAAGAGGAAGAAAGAGAAAAGTGAAAGAGAAAATACAAGGAAAAATTACATTTTCTTATACTATTACATTGTCAAGAGAAAAGTGGGAGGAGAGAGAATTAAGGGAAATAAGATGTGGGTTCCATATATTTTACTTCAATTTTCCTCTCTGAAAGTGAAGAGATTTTTTAGAGAAAATTATTCTTTTAAAATTGATCACAATTTTATAATTTTTAAAATATATTTTAATTCTATTCAGTATTATATTATAAATTAATTCCATTTAGGAGAAAAATTCGTGTTATGATTTTTGAGATAAAAAATTAAAATGGGACAAAATAATTATAAATTAAGACTAAAATTAAAATTATATTTTAATTTCATTAGTAATATTTTATAAAAATCATATAAATAATATAGTAGAATAATAAATTTTATTATATATAAATATTTTTCTAAAAATAATAAGGTATTGTTGTGATTGTGAAATTAGTTTTTTTCCCTTTATTTTTTCTCTTTAATTCAATTATGGGAAAAAAAAATTTCTTCCCCTCACTTTTTTCTTTCCCCATTTTTGCTGCCCTCATTTTTTTGTCCTTATCCAAGCAAAAGTGTTTTTTAGAAAATTATAAATTTTGAAGTTTTTGTGAACATCTTTCTTAACAAGTTACTAAATGTTTTGACAAATTTTGAAGGTTTTTTTTATTTGTAAATACTCCGTCCGATTTTTTTTATTAATCATATTCTAAAAATGATCTGTAATCTTAAATATATGTTACATTTTACAAATTTTTAGAGTATTAATTGTACTATTTTTAAAATTTCCTTATTTATAAGTAAGAGAGAGTATAAATTGTTTAAATTTGTGATATTTATTATAAATAAAGATAGAAAATACAAAAATTTTAAAATAATTTTAATATTGTAATCAATTTTTTAAATTTTAATAAATCAGCTAAAAAGAACTAATATTAAATATAGAAAGGGGCAGAATGAAAATAATAGAGTGTCAATTGAACAATGGGGAGCCCATCTTTATTGGAAACTCACGTCATCATTATGTTTCAACTATATTTACTTAGGCGTCCTGTTTAAGTAAATGAAAGTAATATATCAAATCTTTTGAATATCGTTTATCAAATAAAAAAACTTTGTTGGCCAAAAAATATTTTCAATATATTTTTCTTAAATAACACCATGGTCAAAAGCCTTGAATATCTTTCCAATACACGAGGGAATCTAGTAAATTTTTTTTTTCATCATACAATGATCAACTGAGAATATCCGCACCAAAAAAAAAAAAACTAACAGGCGCACATATTTTTCTCCGCAAGATGCTCACCATAACAGTTCTGTTTTGGATTTGCTTCAATTTCTTTTTATATATTTTATTACCTGGTATTTTGGGATAAATGTTCAGCTCAAACTAATCTAGATTTCATTGTATAGGATATTATGGCAGCTCATAAGTACGGATGTAAAAGATTTGTTTCAATTCTATTAACAGTTGAGGCAAAAAAAAAGAAAAATTCTATTGATTGTAATATACAAAGATATATTATATTGTTTATAATTTACCCCCTACGTTTTCAATAAAGTATTCTTATACTCGATAAAATTGGCAATTGCACTTCATTTTTAATTTAATGTCATAATTAAAAAAATTTAATATAATTAATATCAATATTAATATAAAATATATAATTTATAGCAAGTTACTGTTCTGTTGCCAAAACCGCAAAATCATGGAACTCACCTAATTAGGATGGTATGAGATATGCATTAGTTAATTTTATTCTATTATTTATTTTTACGCATTGCTTGAGTGTGAAACGATGTACAAAATTTTGTAAGACTATGTGACTTGTAGTAATTTTTTAAAAAATAAACTATTAAATCAGAAAATATAAAATTTACTAAATAATTTAAGGAAAAAACTTAAGCATTTAAACTTGTATATTAAATAAGCTTTAATCCAATCAAATCAGGACAATTGAACTTTTTTTTTTATACTATTTATTTTATAACTATGTAAGTTTATTTTCAAATTTAAAATTCACAGGTTTTTATTTGATAAAAGTAGTATGAGTATATGAGTTTAAATATTCTCTATAATTTAATTAATTTTTAAAGGACAAATGATAAATGCCCAATAATAAAGTAGAGAATAATATAACAAATAATTGTAAAATTAGAATACGAGAAGAAATATTTAATACAATGAATACTCTATTTCTTCCAAGTCACGTGTATATGGAAAAATAGTTTATTAAAAGAGATAAGATTCATTCTAATAGTTTTTATATCTTTAAGGAATTAGTTTTTGATTGTCAGTTGAAATACTTTGATCCTCATTAAAAAAAAAGGATCTATTTTCAAAACGGTAATCACTTTGAATCTATGAACACATATTAATAAGCTTATTAAATAGTTTAAATTATGGCAAAATATAATAATATTTGATTAAACACATATTAATACACTTATTGAATAGTTTAAATTATGGAAAAATATAATAATATTTGATTAAATACTCTTAAAATTTAGAAAATATTAATACATTTTTTTGACCTGATAATATACTTGAACCCTACCAACTATCATTCTACTAAGTACCAACTATCATTTTCACCATTGAAGGATAAATCATAAAATGATGCAAAAATATTTAATACTTGATTCAATTCTAAAGCGAGAATATTTTGAATCAAAACCAAAATTCCTATATGACAATTATTTTAAAATAAAAAGAATAATAGTTGGTCATAATAGACTGTTGAGTGTTGATTAATTAAAAATGTAGTTTTAAAACAATGTTAGTTCAACACAATGATTGACTAGCTCAAGTAGTCTAGATGGACGAAAAATATTTGTTATTTGTTGATGAAATTGTTAGTATCAATGAAATATAACTTCAAGTTGCAATACATGAAAAACATATTTAACGTTTTAATATGTTTGAATTAGTCCTAAAAATTTGTTTTAATCCCTTAAAGACAAATTCACATATTTCAAAGTTTCAAATCAAATTTTAATTCCATTTCAAACACTATTTTCCTATCACACCGTGATTTTCTCACGCAATAATAAACAATTAAACACTATCTGGTTTCGGACGAAAATAAAATTATAAAAGCATGACTATACTAATTAACTAAATAGAAAGGGTTTTTTTTTAATTCTTAGTCTGTAGGGGAAAAAAACCGTAGGATGATTTCAATCAGCATTGTGAAGTGAATGAAGCAAAATCTTCAGGGAAAAAAAAAAGATAAAAGAAAAAAGAAAAAAAGAATGAAGCAAAATCTCAAAAGCGGAGTCGGTGGGGCGGGGTTGCGGGGCAATTTAATTTAATATGTAATAAATAATAATATATATTTTTAAATTGTCGGCGTACCCAACCCTGGTTAATTGAACCATAGACTGAGGTTGCAGCTGCTCATGCGGACCGCTCGTGAAGCCTTAAGTGTCGCGGGATGGAGCGTCGGTGACTCGGTTTATGACTCGAGCGAGTTAAGAGCGGGTGGAATTCAATAGTGATTGGCATATAAAGCATGAAATCCCGGTGCAATGCTTGCGCCAATTGAGACTTTGAGAGAGAGAGGAGGGAGAGAGAGAGATGGTGGATGCTAGCGATTCAGTGTCGGTGGATATTGAAGCGATCTCTCCCAAGGCTAAGGTATTGCAGTTCATGCATGTATGTTACGCCTTCAGATGATAATTGATGCCTTGCCTTCACTGTCTGTGTGCTAAGGAAAATGTTAGAATGAAGCATTCAATTCTGGAAGCAATGTGAAACCGTTATGGTAGTAATTATAAAATTGAAGTTTTCTTTCCAGCTTTCAGCTTCTTGAATAAGCTGAATGAATTCTCCTGGTTCTTTTCTTATGTTACTTGCCCAGTAACTTTTTGTTTAGTTTTTTTATGGACTCTAGCTATTATGAATATCTGATGATTAACTGGTTTTTATTTGCTTGCTCTGCGTCGGTGTTTCCTCACTCTAAGTACATCATTTTGTTCAATACATTTCTTTCTTTCTTGCTGTTGAATGTTATTGTTACTTTTCATTTTGCACAAAAAATTGGCTTCAGCATTTCTGACATACGTCCTAGCCTGTTCTCTTTGTCCTCTGCTGTCTAAGAATACTATCCCTTTATCATTCTTTCCTATTTTAAAGATTTTTAAAACATTTGTTTGTACCCGGCTGGATTAACCTGGATATACAAAAGGGAAATTCTTCAGTTCTCTTTGGTTCTCAGGGTCTTCGATTCTGATAGTTGGTCACATAGTAGGTGGTAGTCTGTAGGATATCAGAAAATATTTGACTTAGATGTAAAAAATTAATATAACATTGCGATTCTCCTAGATGCAGGCCCAGGGTTCGTTATTTCATTCAGTCATCTATTTCTGGTGTTGGCTTATTCACTCTAATATACTACATGTCATTATAAAGTTTTGGTTTCTTGTTTTAAGTCTCTAACATGTAGTTGCAGACTAAAAAGATGAAAAATATTTCATACATGGATTTGGCAATTTGGTGTCTTAGCCTAAAAAGTAAAAGAAGAATGGGTATAACTCCCCATCATTTCATCTCATTATTTTAAAATAAAAATACATGTATCTTCAACATTTTAAAATAAACAAAACAAGAATTAAAAAAAAATTTGTTTGAAGGTATATAAAAATGTCATTGAGTTGATAGCTCACATGTTTACAACCTTGGTATTTGTGATCAAGGGGAATTTGATGTGTTTGGATTCTATCAGTGAAAGTTCTTTAAAATTTAAGGCACGCTTGACGTGCAATCTCCAAACGCAGGATTTTCCTGAGATTCGCTTCTTTTGTTGTTGAATTGCTTCTTAACATGTTACTCCTTTAGTTCCATCGCACCAGTGGGTATCCATATATATATATATATATTTATGAGTGTGCCCAAAGTATTTGGACGTTTTCATTGCACATGATCAATGCTCACACATGTTTATAACTGATTTATCTCATTTACTTATTTCTCCTCAATTAGTGTTATCACTCATGACGTCTTGTCTGTTCTAATTAACTTCGTGAATGGCTACTGGTTAACATCCTGCTGAAATATCTCTGCAGGAACATCTTGTAAGAACACGTTATGGTTCTGTATCTGTTTCTGTGTATGGAGACCAAGACAAGCCAGCACTTATAACTTATCCTGATTTGGCTTTAAATTGTAAGTTCATCAAATTTTTGGTTATAATTTGATTCCCTTGGTTTCTCTTATTTTTTCATGGGAACGTTCCTTTAATAGATTTATTTTGAACATTATTGTATCAGTACATTTAGGTACGAATAGAGTTTTAGAAATCTGGGAGTTTTGAGTAATTAAAGTTTGTATCATTATATTTATAAGAAACTTGAATATTTCTTCTTTCATCTTTTTTTTTGTAAAAGAAGTAATGGTTGAGTAACTCATGAAGGTTTTTGCTTTCTGGAAAGTTTATGTTTACTCTTAAAAGATTTCATGCCTAGAACACTAAGACAAAAATGTTCTGTTGTGACTTTTAGTTAAAGGTTTTTTTGACGTCGTGTTTTTGTTGACAAACTAACAAGTTAACCTTTTGCTTTATCAGATGTCTCCTGCTTTCAGGGTTTATTGTTTTGTCCTGAAGCGTATTCCTTGCTGCTCCACAATTTCTGCATATATCATATAAGTCCACCTGGACATGAGGTCTGTAGCTTTATGTCTTGATATTTGTGTCTCAACTCTCAACTGTTATAATTGTCTTTATTGCAGCACGCTATAATTTGTCTGGTTCCTTATCTTTAACTTTTTTAAGAGCTATTGCAGTTGGGAGCTGCTGCAATTGATCCTGATGTTCCAGTGCTTTCAGTTGATGACTTAGCTGATCAAATAGCTGAGGTTCTCAATTTTTTTGGGTATGTTCAATCTTGGCCAGCAATTGTTTTCAGTTCAGTATCATTAACAATTGCATTCCTTAATTTGTGGTTTAGTTTACTATGTTGACATCTGCTACTACCTTCTGGAATAGATTGAAAGCAATGCTTTTATAACTTTTTGCAACTGAGCCTAGAAGCTGATCTCTTCTTTCCTTCATCTTGGGAAGGCAATCTGACCTTCACTCTCTCTCTCTCTCTATAGTCTTAGTGCAGTCATGTGTATGGGAGTAACTGCTGGGGCTTACATCCTTACCCTATTTGCTGTAAGTTGTTGTCTTACTCTGCAGTTTCTTATTCTGCCAACTGACTTTGAGTTTCAATAATGGGATTGTTCTGATCTTTCTAACTCTTGACAATAGATGAAGTATAGACAACATGTTCTTGGTTTGATACTGGTTTCTCCTCTTTGTAAAGCACCATCTTGGACAGAATGGTTGTACAACAAGGTCCTTTTTCTAAACCTTAAAAACCATTTAACTTAAATAAAATCTTGCCATTTGCTGAAGATTTTTCAATATTTTCAGGTGATGTCAAAGTTACTTTACTTTTATGGCATGTGCGGGGTGGTAAAGGAATTACTGCTGAAGCGGTACTTTAGCAAGGTATGCTTATGCTTCCGAAAGCATTATTCTGTTTTCTGTTTTCAGTGAGTTTGAGTCGCTTAATTTTGAAGTGGGATGATAGGAAGTTCGAGGAGGTGCTCAATTACCAGAGTCAGATATAGTACAAGCATGCCGAAGAGTTAGTCCTATTATTTTATGTTCTCTTCACATATACCATAAGCTGCTTCTTGCAGAGACTATGTGATAAATGATTGCTGTTTGTCAGAAGCTGAACGCTTGTCTGATTCTGTTTAAAATTTGTTTTTGACAGTCATTGGATGAGAGGCAGAGTTTGAATATTTGGAGATTCCTGGAAGCTATTAATGGGTAAGACACACATCAAAATAGCAGCTGTCTTCCTACTGAGAAATGACTGCCTCCCTCTTTCTTTTTAGTATAACTTGGGGGAGTGTGTATTTATCTTCAAGATATTAGCAATTCACGAGTTGCAACATCATTTAGAAATTGAATATATTTAGTAGCACGCGTGGTTGATAATTTACTAATTTTTTTTTGGTATACTGATAATTTACTGATTTTATTGTCAAATGAATATGCCAACGTCAGTTGGACTTCAACAAAATCTTGAATAGGAGAATGCAATGTGCTTATAGCTTAGGAGTACATGTCATTAAATGTGTATTGATATCCCGCAGGAGATCTGACGTCAGTGAAGGATTGAGAAAATTGCAGTGCCGTTCCCTAATTTTTGTCGGTGATATGTCTCCATTTCATGCTGATGCTCTCCATATGACCTCAAAGTTGGATAGACGATTCAGTGCCTTAGTTGAGGTGTGTAAAATAGTTTCATTCCATCCTGATCTATGATGAGACTGTGTCTAATGAAATGAGTTCCATTTTTTTAGTTTTTGGCCATAATGAAATGAGTTCGATTTACTTGGCGTTTTTGTGGAACTTAGGTTCAAACATGTGGGTCAATGGTAACAGAGGAACAGCCTCATGCTATGTTAATTCCAATGGAATACTTTCTCATGGGATATGGCTTGTACAGGCCTTCCAAGCCAAGTGTCAGCCCGAGAAGTCCCCTGAGTCCATCTTGGATTTCTCCCGAGCTTTATTCACCAGAGAGTATGGGTTTGAAATTGAAACCAATAAAAACACGAATTTCTGTGGAAATCTAGAAGTAGATTAATGAGTTTGCCAATTCGCTGCTCGTTCTCTCATGTCACGTGTTTGTTGTATGAGTTTATAATTCTGTGGCCGGTTAGAATTAGAAATCTGCTGAATTAGGTGGACGCAGATTATTGTAGATAGGGAGGAGTAAAGAAGAAATGGAGGCAAGAGAGTCGGGAAGTGTTTAGTAAAAAGCACATATAGTCATTCTTTCATTTGTAATCATAGATTTTAGCTGATAGGTCTGAATAGGTGGTGTTGATGCCTCGGAATTATTGTTTCTGGATAAATAAAATATTAAAAGCCCAGCAATTGTAAAGCAAACATGGAGGTCATTGTAATTCCTGTGCAATCTCATTATTCGTGTATTTTGATGTTGATGGATGGCATATTTATTGTCGGCATAGATTTTCTTTCTTTTTTTTGTTTTTTTTCAATGCTAAGTTAGATATACTGGTCACCTTCTTTAGATGATGCCCTTGCCATCTGATGTCTCTGAACCAACATAATTTGATTCGATGTGGACACTACAGGAGCAAAGCAAATCAAGGATTCCATTGATAATTGAAAGTCTCAATATTTCGACTCAAGCCATTTATTTACGAAGAATTATATTGCAAAATCCCATGTTTAACAATCAAAGGTGAAATTTTTGGCCAAAAAATAAAAAAAAGGCTACCGACGGTGAAATTCTTCCGCAACTTAAAGAACTTAGAAACTGCCAGGGGCGAAACTCGTCCTCGCGTGGGAATGATGGAAATACACGAGTACATGAAATCGCACAGGCTAACACCCTGTATTTGGTTTACCATTCACAAGCCCAAATTTAAGTTTACAATTCCAAACATATTGAAATCCAAACAACTTCTGTGTTCGTGCCATTCAGCTATCGCATTTCTGCCCTGAACCTCAGTTAATGCAGAAACTAAAGTTTGATTTAAACTTAAAAAAATTGTAACCTAAAGTCTGATTTAAATTTAAAGTGTAAAGTTTAATTCAAACACACACAGACTCCCCTCTAACAATTTCTCCAGCTATTTGTGAAAAGCTCTAATTAATAATTCAAGTATCCGGAAGCAGAAAAAAAAAAATAAGAGAGCTGAGAGACGTTAGTGATTCAGAGTAGAATTTCACCTTTAAGCAGATTTATGGAATCATGACTCCATGTTTTCATCACAAATGACTTTACAAAATGCAAAGAGCACGAGGAAAGGTGTAATTAACCTAAAGAAAATAGATTGGCCAGGAAAAAAAAAAGTAAAACCAAAACAGGCAATATGAATGTAATAGTGTTATTTACTGATATTCTATTTTGTTTGGTACGAGTCTTGGACATCCATGATTGGAAGCCTACCTTTTCAAAAACAAACTCCATCCCAACCCAACTACTCAGAGCATTAAGCATTATGCACAGCTCCGATGATCAAAAGGATACTTTCTTCATATTGCAGCGCGACTTTCCTTACCTTCAATTGATAGTAAACCTTTGATTGCTCAAGCTTACCCTGCTGCTTCTATGGCTGCTCTGTGTGCCTCCTTCATTTCGAAGCGCCTTTCTTTTGTTCATTTCAGCGTACATTTCCTCAATCAAAGGTTTCCATAGCCTTACACGAGCATTAATAAACCAGTTGGATACCTTGTCATCCACCCAAATCATCATCAGAATTCGTAACACAAAGGTTTCCAAACAGCTCAAACCACAAAATAAGGTTTCAGTCAAGCCAGATGAAGTAGCAAGAGCAGCAGGAAGACTTACCTGGCTTCTAGTCAATCCACTTTTTACTGCAAGTAATTGCTTCTCTGCATCTTTAGGATACCTGAATTCCATCACACTAAGTTATGTGAAAATTCATAGGAGCACAGCCTCCATATACAACATTACTATTACAGCCTAGAAAGGATAGCTGATAAATAAGAGAACTCACGGATGGAGGAAATTCTGAAACATCCAAGCCCGTAGAACTGAGACAGATCGTTCTGGTAAGCCCCTTTGGGGCCTCCATAACTGATGGTCTTTTCTTTTCAACTGCTGCAGAGCCCATTGCTTTTCGATGAATGAAGCTTCCGTGGACCTTTCCTTCTCTTCTTCTGAGCGTGAGCTGTTAAGTTTTTCTCCCATGGCAAGAATAAAATTGCTAATCCTCTCTCGCAAATCCTTGTACGACAAAGAGATTGTTTGAAGGGCAAAATGTGCATGAACGTGTGGGTCCAACTCTGTAGCAGCATGAAATGCGGATACAACAGTATGTATCTCATCCAAACACTGGTTATATCGACTGTCCACCTGTGTTAAAAAAAGATTACTAATGATTCTGCGAATATTGTATTGTGGAAATGGCATGATAAAGTCAAGATCAAATGATGTAACAATGTACCGTCTTACCAGTTGTAGAAGTGTCAGAAGCTGGGATTTCTTTGATTCAGCAGCATCATGGCTTCCAAATGAAGAATCAAAATTAGCTACAAACAAAGAATCTGCATTGTGATTTGTCGTTATCATTCTCCTGGATGGAAGAGCTGAGGTTGATGTGTTCCCGTCTGCTCTGGCTCTACTACCAGCAGCTGAACAATGTATCTGTTCTCTATTTTCAAGTGAATACCTAGTAATTTGAGCAAGTATTTCTTGAACCCCGGTAAGATATCTGGACCCCAATATTGCTTGTGAAAAATTCACAGGTCCATTGGAACCCAATCTCCTAGAAACCCCCCTACTGCTGCAGGAGGCTTGTTCCAAGCTATCAGAACTCGTCTCCGAGCACTGACCTGTGGTGGGTGATGTTGCTAGACTTAATGAGAGCTCATTGCTAAAATTCAGGTAATCATAAACATGGTGGGTCAAGTTTGCACCATTTGATGATGTCCATCCATTTGGATCCAGGTTTCCAAAAGAAGGAAGCGAAGGGTTTGAAGTATCCTGCCAATTATTTAACATGTATGGTGCCAGTGCCTCAACTGAGAAGAGTGAAGGGGACAAAGCTACCGATTTCTCCAAGTTTTCTTGAAGATCAAATCTGGCAGCAAGAATGGCAGCAAGTGAAGCAGGAGTGATTGTGGCTCCAGCTAGTTGATCCTGAAACTCACTGTTGTTTACGGGACATGGAGTTCCAAGTGGGGCATCTTCTATAATGTTCTTTCCTCGAGACGAAACCAAGGAATCAGGATCAGCACCGCAGGCAGGATTCGTTAGAGGAACATCCGAAGAAGGGACATTACTTATGAGTTCACCTGGCACTCCAGCAAGCATAGAAATTCCATTCAAGATGCGTGTTCGGTCGTTAAGGTTAAATGAATAGCACTGAAGGAGAGCATTAGGTGTCTGAGGAATTTCATCTATGACAGCCGAACTTCGGCCAGCCATGTCCATTGAAGCACCGAACATCTCATTCTCCATCGTCATAACAAGGAAATAGAAGAACTGCAATATCACTGTTTGAATTCTGAGGAGGGTTCTCTTGGCTCTCTCATAGAAAATATATGCCTATCATAACCATATATCAAGCCGCATCGATGCTATAAAATGAGGAAAATGAATAGATGACTCTTCAGCGTCCTAAATCAATAGAGCATCTTTTCAAAGTTCAAAGCTGGAAATACTTTGAAATATGAAAGGTGAAGAATTGATAAAAGATTGGGTTGAGACTACTATCAACGGATAGAAAGCAGTATGCGGTCAAAAGGATGCACGTGAGCGCAAGTTCACGACCTACCTTCCCTTAATAATCTTCACAAACCAGAAGTCTTGCGAATATTGCACTGCTGATTGCCACGATATGTGGATATAGAGGTCCTGCGAGAAGCTGTATGCGAAAAATTAAAAAGAAGTCAGAAATGCCTGGTTGGATAGTAACTAGATTATCAAACTCACCACCCCAGCAGATTATAACCATGAGCCAAAAAAGCAGTGGCACAGAACTAGGGCTATTTGGTTTGAAACAAGAGAAGAAGCCAACCAGAAGTAACCTTGTTAAACAAAGAAGGCCATTACCATGAGTGCGTTGGCTTCTTTGCATGAACAGAAGCTTTTCATTTCCTTCAAGAACCCCAGACCCAAAAAACGAGATTCTTTGTTTCAGAACCCATTAAACCCGAAAAACCTGTACTGATCTTGCAACAAAAAGACTACTCTAAATTTAATGGGAAGAACCTGAGAAGGGTGTTTGTTCAATTAAAGGACCAAGGAAAAGAGAAAAGGGAGCTTTTAATAGAGACAAACAGTGAAACGAAGAAGACCCACAAAAGAGTAATAATAATAATAAAACAAACAAACAAACAAGAAAGGAGGGAGAGTGGGGGAAGGAGAAAACACATCGCTCTGTGGTGCAGCGCCACTCATTTCTGTTGCAGGCTCTACTGGGCCCATCTCCTGCCCCTCTCTCACTCTCTCTCTGATGTCTTTTTCCTCCTTCACCACCTCCTATTATCTGCTTCTCTGCAATCATCACAATCAAAATATCTGGATTCTCTCTGCTCAAACTTCTGTTCATGGCAGGAGCTCTCAGAAACATTTTCAGACAAAGCCCCTTGCTTTATAGCCTACTTAAAAAACAGCAAGGTAACGTAATAAGAAAGATGAGTAAATGGAGTTAAAAAAGTCCCATGCTTTTTCTTCACTGTGTAACAACTAAAAGCACAAGGCAATTGATATGTGAAAGGAGAGATAAAAGGGCAACACTCGCAGTGTACTTTTCTCGGGAGTGGGCAGGCGGAGAGATGAAAACGTTGACGTCAGCAAAGCCAAAAAATGACGACAAAGGTTTTTTTTGGTGGGAAGGAAGATCTTCGACGAAATTATTAATTAACTCTTTTCGCACTCTGTTTGTCGTATGATCCCAATCCTATCCTATGGGTATGAGCATTGTGGAGTGCATAGCGGTTAATTATGATAACCCGACCTCTCTTTTCAAATCTTTCACGTTGTGGAAAAAACAAGGCATCAGGTTCTGTATATATTCTGGTAAATCATGTTTCGAGTGTCATGTTGTCTCTTTCCCGTGAGATCTTGTTGAAAACTTTTTCTTTCATGGCCAGAGATCTTGCTCAAAGTCTAATTGCTTTTAAGGATAACTGGATAATAAATGGTCTAAAAAAATCGGCGTGAATTAAAAAGAAAGCTTATTTTTTATATAAAAAGGGAAAACTTATTTTCACAAAAGCATAAAACAATATGATATTTTACTTGCAAAAAGAAAATTAGTTTTGAAGATTTTTATTTTGACATCTTCGATCTAATATCTATAATTTGTGTCTACATAGCTTAATCGTATAAGTTAATAGCCAGGTATAGTACGAATAAATAAACAAGGATTCAAGAAGGAGGATGGTGAGTTGGCTTTTCTATCATTTATTCTCTATTCTCTATCTTTTCTTGGCCTGTCGGTCTCATATTTTACAATTTATTGAATTTTAATATTTGTTTTTATTTTGAAATCTGTAAAAGGCAGAATAAGAATAATTAAAAATCAATAATTTAAAAATGATGGCTTAAACTTTAACAAATAAATATAAATTTCCATATCTAATTTAAATGTTTCAAAAATTAAGAGAGAGAGAGAGAATGCTTGGAAACATTGACGGATTGAATTGGAAAAAAGATATTTGGGGACCTTTCAATAAATATATTACTAAATTAAAACCTATAAAAGTTAAAATCATTTAAAAGGAACTAAGTCCTTATAAGTAATTAAAAAATTTTTTTTTACTAAAGTATCCCTTTCCCTTTACCCCTTTTCTCCCTACCTCATTGTTGCCAGCGCCGGCAACGGCGGCATTGTAGGAGGTTTGCTCACCAGTGACATCGCCAGAGGTCTGGTCATCAGAGCTCCGATCATCAGTAATAGTGCGGGAACATGGAAATGTTTTCACTTAGAAATTTAGTTATCTCCACTTGAGAAATTAGTTATTATCAGTTAGAAATTTAATTATTCCCACTTGAAAAATTTGTTATCCATACTTGGAAATTTAGTTATTATTAGTTGAAAATTTAGTTATTCTCACTTAGAAAATTTGTTATCCACACTTGGAAATTTAGTTAACGCAATTTGGAAATTTAGTTATCTCCACTTGAAAAATTAGTTATTGCCAGCTGGAAATTTAGTTATTCTTACTTGGGAAATTTGTTATCCACACTTGGAAACTTAGGGCCTGTTTGACAGTGTTTTCTGTTTTTTTATTCTCAAAATAGTTTTGTAAAATTGTTTTCGAGAATAAGTTTTAAAAACAAGAAAACAAAAAAAATCTGTTTAAATAGTTATTCTCAAAATTATAACCAGTGAGTGATAGATGCGTTATTTAAAATTTATAATTTTATCATTAATGAGATAGGTGTTTTTCACCTTTTATTTTGTTTTTCAAAAACTACAAAACACCTTAAAGATGTTATGATTTTTCTGTTTTTCAGAACAATTTATAAAAAACAGGTTTATCAAACAAGTTTTTTTGTTTTTCTATTTTCGAAAACAAAAAAACTATTTTTAAAAACTGCACCAAACAAGCCCTTAGTTATCTCCACTTGGAAATTTAGTTATCTCTACTTGAGAAATTAGTTATTGCTAGTTGGAAATTTAGTTATCTTCACTTGGAAAATTAATTATCACCAGTTGTAAATTTAGTTATTATCACTTGAAAATTTGTTATAATAACTAAATTTCTCAGGTGGGGATAACTAAATTTTCAAGTGTGTATAACAAATTTCCCAAGTGAGAATAACTAAATTTCCAACTGGCGATAACTAATTTCCCAAGTGGGGATAACTAAATT
Organism: Adenanthera pavonina; assembly: GCA_026686845.1. Lineage (NCBI taxonomy): Eukaryota > Viridiplantae > Streptophyta > Magnoliopsida > Fabales > Fabaceae > Adenanthera > Adenanthera pavonina. Next base: position 5,927,408 of record JAIVEN010000003.1, read on the forward strand.
TCTAAATGTGTATAACAAATTTCCCAAGTGAGAATAACTAAATTTCCAACTAGTGATAAATAATTTTTCAAGTGGAAATAACTAAATTTTCAAGTGGAGCTAAATAAATTTCCAAGTATGAATAACAAATTTCTCAAGTGGGAATAACTAAATTTCTAAATGTGGATAACAAATTTCCCAAGTGGGAATAACTAAATTTTTAACTGGCGATAACTAATTTCTCAAGTGGAGATAACTAAATTTCCAAGTATAAATAACAAATTTTCTAAGTAGGGATAATTAAATTTTCAAGTGGAGATAACTAAAATTCCAAATGTGGATAACAAATTTTCCAAGTAAGAATAACTAAATTTCCAACTAACGCTAACTAATTTCCAAGTGGAGATAACTAAATTTCCAAGTGGAGCTAAATAAATTTCCAAGTGTGAATAACAAATTTCTCAAGTGGGAATAACTAAATTTCCAACTAACGATAACTAATTTCTCAAATGGAGATAACTAAATTTTCAAGTGTAGATAACAAATTTCCCAAGTGGAAATAACTAAATTTCCAACTGGCGATAACTAATTTCTCAAGTGGGAATAACTAAATTTCCAAGTGGCAAAAACTATTTTTCCAAGTGAAAATATTTCACTGTTTCGGCACTGTCACCGGTGACTGGAGCTCTGATGACGTCTCCGGTGACTGGACCTCCAGCAATGTCACTGGCACCGGTGACAGTGAGGTTGAGAGGAAAAGGGGAAAGGCCAAGGGGAAGAGATATTTTGGTAAAAGATTTTTTTTTAACTACTTATAAAAACCTATATCCTTTTAAAGGATTTTAACTTTTGTAGGTTTTAATTTCATAATATTATTGTGGGAGGGTCCCAAATATCTTTAACTTTTATAGGTTTTATTTTCACAATATTATTGTTGAAGCGTGCCAAATGTCTTTTTCCCTATTGTATTTGGATGTTTTGGCGAACCACGTTGCTGTTGATGGAACCCACTCGGTTCACTAACTGAAGCAAGACAAATCTCATATCTGATATATATATATATATATATATATATGGAGATATCTGTAAGCTTTTGGACTATAGGCCATCAGCCGGGCCGATGTGTCAGACAAGTGCCCATCCCTCTTAAATTACAAGCCTCCACTGTCATGTGGGCCTTACTCTCAGACTTAGTGTTGACCCACCCTTTTTGGGTCAGATTTAAGCCCAACCAATTAGGGTAGTATGGGCCTTTACCCGCATAGGCAAGCCCAATATCTGAGTTTTGAATCGGAGAATGGACCTCTTATTATGATTGTGGAGGATTTTAATGTGAACACGATTACCTTACCTATTTGTGAAGCATTTGTGAAGTGTGCTAAATTGGAATGGAATATTCAACAAAAATAAGCCGCAAAAGCTGTGTGGGGACACCACAGGCTAGATAGATAGATGGAGAGAAAAAGATGAACGAGTGTTTCATATTCACGTGTTGCTGAAGGGTTGCTCACAAGATCTTCACTTTTCTTTGCCCTTGCCTTTCAATTCAGGGTTGACGGTTTAGCCGCACGAAAAGATTTTTAATTGCACTGGTACACCTATCTTTTTCTTTTCTCTCTCTCTCTCTTTTTGGCCACATTTTTCTTTTTTCTTCAATTTCTGGACTCTGTTAATTACTCTAAGGTGCGAGGGGAACAGGCAGGCAAGCAAAATTAATATGTTTTTATATAATGCTTATAATGTATTTCTTGTCATTACTTAATAGTTTTTATCTTCTTTCTTTTTTTCCCCATTCAATCTACCTCTCAAATACCAATTTTCTCTCTTTTAATTTCCTTTTAAGATTGAAGCTGAATCTAATCGTCACATCCTTTTTAAACTACATTTTTATGTTTTTTATATTTGAGTACGCGAAAGCGCAGACGAAAAACTCCTCTCGTTGAAAAACCCCACATGTAATTAACTTCGTTTTGCAGTCGTGTGCATGGCAAGTCTAGATTTTTTTTCCCTCTCTTAAATATTTAATACTCTCAAGTCAAATGTCAATAAATTGCAAGTTGCGCAGAAAGCAGACTATTCAAACATGCTCTCCAAAGATGGGAAGCCTACTGTATCCAGTTTTTCAAGACTCGTTCCACTATAAGGAACTTGGATCAATATATACTCAATTGATGCTTAGATATCAACCAATGTCTATTGAATAAAAAAAGTCACAACTACCAAATTATTTTATAAAAATTAGATGATGGAATCGTGCCCTACATGGAGCCTCATATAATAATAAGTCGGATTATTCACGAGTTGTGAGCACTTCTAATAAATTTATTTAATATATAGAATAGATTTTGAAGCCCGGTACTGACTTCCCCTCTGCAAACTCATTAACTAATTTAAAATTTACAAATTATATTAATACCAACTGTCTAACCAACAACCGGACTTTGATGTATAATCCTGATTTTTAGGGAAACAAAAAAAATTGAAAAGGAGGTTGCAGCTGCAATCATGACTGGCCACCGATGAGGTCAAGCATATTGATCGAGGCGTTTAAAAAGTATGAAACAGAGTGCACTGTTCATTAATCTTGAGGAAGCGGTATAGCCATAGCCACTATTCCAAGTTTCTGAAGGTTGAGCTTCACCACAGTGTCCACAAACATCTTCGTATCTTCTCCGGTATTGCCCTCCGGTATGTCCACGATGTACGACTCTAAGACAATCGTATATACCTCCCCGTCCTTCTTGAACTCATTCACCGACGTAACGGACCGGTAATTCTTGAGCCGGTGTTCGCCGCCCACAACCCTAAAGCTGAGTATGTGCTTGTTGTCGTCCAAAATCTCCAGCCTCTCGGTGCTGGTTGACGCCGGAAGGCCCGAGACGACGGCGACCTCTCGGATGCTGCCGACGCCGCCGTCACCCCTCATGTTACAGCTCTTGACGAAGTGCTTGTACTTCTGAGGGTTCTCGAAGCTCCGAACCAAAGGCCACACTCTGCGAGCCGGACCCTCGATTCGTTGGGTTATAATGGAAGTGCATGTGTTTGGGGAAGGCTCGAATGTGTGGTATTTCTGCATGACGGGTTCGAGTTCTGCGAATTCTTCTGATGTTAGGCCCTGAGGACGTGCTTCTGAGGCCATGGATGTCTCGCCCACGTGGAATTTAAGCATGCAAAAGAAGGAGGAGGAGAAGGAGAAGAATAGGAGGAGGGAGGAAGAGAAGGAGAACAGTCAATTAATAGAGAACGATAATAGGAAGACATGAGGAGCAAGTGTGTGAATTTATCTTTGGGCATATGTATTTGTTTTGTTTTGGACACATATGCCCTGCGCGTTTCTGTTTCATTAATGTCACCGAGGGCCAAGCATGGCTGTCATTACAATCAGATTTTACCAGTTTAATAAGCTACATGAGAGTTAGATGGGGGCCCACTGGGCCATTGCTTTTGCTATTTGAGGAAATTCTGCCTCTTAACAGCATCTTTTTATTTAATATTATGGTCTATGTGAATTTCACGTAAGAATATCAAGTACTCCGGGGGTACTATATAATGCTGAAGCAGGTTAATGTCGTACGAACAAAAAAAAGTTATTAATAGATTCCAGGCTATCAATGGTTATGTGGGGTATATTTTTATAATTAATGCGCTCAAATAATTAAATATAAGTTTTTCTCACTTGCATCTAATTTTAATTTGAATAAAAGATTTGCTATTTAGTCACGACGACTAAATTAATTTTAGGAATGTTTACGAACACACGATTTTAATATGTTATGTATGAAATTTAGAGGGTACTATATATTTAAAGGGACAGGAAGATGCAGGAGAAAGGGATAAGAATGTAAAAAAGGAGAAAGGAGGGGGCAGAAAAGGAGAAAAAAGACAAGAGGGGGAGTCGCAATCGTTGAAAAGGGCGAAAGCTGGAGAATCGGGGTGGATCATGTGAGCAACTCCTAACAAACCCCTCTCCGCGTGATCTATACTTCACTTTGCAGGATTCTCTCTCCCTTCCCCTTCACCTTCACGTGGGCCCCACCCGACCCCCTTTTCTATATTTCAACACTTTTATTTCGGTTATGTTCCATCAAAAAAATCGAGAAATTATTCCACCTTCAATATGCAGTGTCCCTGACATTTACACTTATCTTTTTTTCTTTTATTGACTATCTCCCGACCGTTAAGATTCAACCGTCTTCTCCCTGTAATCCCTAATTTATCGGGATATTTCATAAATTATCATTATGGAGTATCACGCTTTTTCAGCATGATCCCTGATTTTTCGCCCTGCAGTTATGATTCCGTAACTGTTATGGCCTCATAACCACTACTCCTAGCCGGGTGTTTTTGGGGCAATACAATTTTCATGAATAAACTTGTAGTCGGCCATATGACCGAGGTGTTGTTCAGTCGGACGACCATCTAGCCATACGATTACTCGGCCTTATCATCAGATAACCGATGTATTACCTGATTCATTACGCTTAAACTCGGCCACCGAATTATAGCTTGGCGTATATGAGCCCGAAAAGTGAGGCCTCAAAGGGGCGTACATCCACCTCGGACTTGTAACCTCGGCATGCTCATTTCGGCATGTACACTAGCCCCCCGAGCCTCGAGTCCAGTCGGGATGAGAGGGCTCTGAATCACATGACCGACTCAAGACTGGCTTTTTGAATTTAAATCACTCCAGTTCCTTAGGGATTCCAGAACCTTCCCAGAGGCTCCTTGACGTTTCGGTTTCTGAAACGGTAATGTGCTTTCACGTACAGCTACCTGCAGCGTTATTTAATGCTGCGTCTTTTTGTTAGCCGAATCACGTTCCTCAATGGTGACGATTGGCTCCCCAAAGTCATGATTAATTCACTCGTTTTCGAGGAGGAGTATTCACTATATACGTATTGGACTTGGGTGCTCATCTTTTAACTTCAACCTACATCTGCTTTTCATTTTCTCTGAATCTCTTCGTCGTCTTTGGTCTCCTTCTCCTTGCCCCTTTCGTCATTTTTCCAGGTACGCCCTCTTCTGTGTTTTCCCCCTTTCTCAAGTGCTTCACTTCGCACTATTCTATACCTTTCCCACCCATCATGAGTTCAAATCGAGGATCCGAGGCATCGGCTGGGTCGTCCTCTCATCGAATCCTGGTTGAGGGGGAGGTTCTGGGCATCAGAGAAGAACCGTCACTGTCAAACTCCTCCTTTCCAAGCACAGAATTAAATTTTCATCTGGCCGACCTTCTGACCGAAAGGGAGGCTTCATCTTCGGCTACTGCTGCGCAGGTGGCCGTAAAAAAGCCATGAAAAGTCACTCCCAGAGTTCAGAGAGACCCAGTTTCTGACATTCGGCTTCCGGGATATTATTGGGTGAAAGGGGAAGTTGGATCCTACCATTCTAAATTTCGGACTGCCGAATCCATTGTGGAACTGAAGAAGTCGATTTCTTTGCCAGCACACAAATAGAAGAGGCCGTGATTGCCGAGCCGTGTGCTGAAGATGAGCACGTGTTTCTGTCTGCGTTGCCGGTACAAACGCATTTTACTTATATGTATAGAACATTATTTGAATCGTTAGGAGTTGGCCTTCCTTTTTCAGAGTTCGAGTGTGCTGTTTTAAGGGCGTTGAACGTCGCTCTGACTCAGCTTCATCCCAACAGTTGGGCGTTTCTAAAGGCGTTCGAGGTCCTGTGCAGAAAATTGAATATGACACCGACCACCCCAAAATTCCTCTACTATTATCAAATCCGATTTGGAAATAAGATCGGCTGGATTTCCCTTAGTGGTATGAATAAGAAGGGGATAATCGGTCCTTATACCTCGTCATATAAAGACTTCAAAGGAAGTTTCTTCAAAGTACGCCCAGCCGAGGGTTACTCGGACATGTTCTTCGATGAGGGGGGGCGGCCCAGGTTTCCTCTATATTGGACTCGGACTCCTATCAAGTTTCAGTCCTGGTGTTACGAGACTATGTCGGCATCCGAAAAGGCGGATGTCGGCAAGTTAAATAAATTACCTCGTCCTCTGAACTGCAAAATCTTACTTAGGCTCCCTTACTCTTCAACCCCCAATAAAGATTTTAAACGTGAGTGCTGATTTTCTTTCATCTTGTGCTACCATACTTGTTTCAGCTTCTAATATACGTTTTTTATTTTGCAGTGGTGATAAGGAAGTTCAACTGGCGTTCGATAAAGAACATGGCCCCATCAGCAGGACCAAGTACCGAGAAGTTGCAGGCTCACCCTGATAAAGAGGAGAGAGGTCGTGCCGAAGTAATGGCAACAGCTGAGGTTGTTGAGATTCCTTCTTCCTCACGAAGCCCCCCGAGCAAACGTGCTCGACTTCGGACCATCGACGAGGAGCTTGTATCTTCAGCTTACCAATCTCCCTTGCCTTCTCCTGTTAGACACTTGCCTTCAGGCATTGATCCAAACATCGCCAAGCTTTTCGGGAGTAACGTCCAGGAAATCAGTGATAAAGAGTCCTTGCAGCGATTGGGTCCCAAGGCTGTTTTGGAATCCATGTCAGCTATGTGCCTGCGCGCTGCGAATATAGCCTCGTTTTGTGGGGAGGAGTATGAGGAGAACGATCGTCGCCTGAAAGCTGCTAAGGCCGAGCTTCTGGAAGTAACCAGCGCGAAGGACAAAGCTTCCTCGGAGCTCGCCGAGGCTGCAAAGTCTCAAGCAGCTCTCCTTCTGCAAGTGGAAGAGCTGAAATGATCCCTCGCTGATGCCGAGATGAAGACGCGAGCAGTCGAAAAGGAGCGGGATGCCCTGACAACTGAGATTGCTTGGGTAAAGAGCGCTGAAGCCGAATCCTCGGCCCTTGCTGCTAAATTACGGGAGGATTTGGAACAAGCGAGGAAGAAGCAGGCCGAGCTTGAGGCTGACGTAAAGGAAGCCGTGCAACAAATAATGAAAGAGCACGTAGAGGGCTTCCATAAAGCACTTCGTCAGGTGCATCTTTTCCTGCCGAAGATTGAGCTCTCGGCATTTGATGTGAACAAAGATGTTAAAGATGGTGAGCTTGTGGATGAAGACGAACTGTAGGACACAAAAAAGAGAGATGTTCCTACTGCTGCGAGTTGCTTACCTCCTTGATTGTCTGTTTCTTTCCTTTTCTTTACTTTGATGTCTTGTTCAGACTTGTTAATGATAACAATATTACTTCTCGACCTGACTGCGTTCGATTTTTCGACTAAGTTTAAAATAATCTCTCAGTTCGATCTCGACTTATATTTAATTCCTCCTCTCGGTTCGTACTCGACCGAGTTTTAATTGTAGATCTCGGTTCATACTTGACCGAATTTCAATTCCTCGATTCACACTTGACCGAGTTTTTAACAAATTCTTGGTTCAAACTTGACCAAGTTTATCCACCTCCCCGATTCATACTTGACCGAGGTGTAATTCTGCTTCTCTCGGTTCATACTTGATCGAGTTTTAAATTGACATTTTGGTTCAAACTTGACCGAGTTTATCCACCCTCCCGATTCATACTTGACCGAGGTGTAATTCTGCTTCTCTCGGTTCATACTTGACCGAGGTTTATGAACATAATCATGATAAAAAATTTCTTTTATTAAAGTAGATAGGCGTGCCTCATTAAAACCTTCTCGGCCAAAACCCTCTTTTGCATATTCTTTGGGACAAAAGACCGAGTTAGGAAAAAGAGTACATCACCTTCCTTGTATACATCAACTAACTGAAGTAATTTTTGAGGTGAGAGGCATTCCATGTCCTAGGGATTGCTTCTCCTGACAGCTTTTCTAATCTATATGCTCCGTTGCCCAACGCTTCAGTAACCCGGTAAGGTACTTCCCAATTTGCAGCTAGCTTTCCTTCGCCGATATTCTTCCTTGCTTCGCTCTGCTTTCTCCAAATGAGGTATCCATTAACAAAACTTCTTGGCCTGAGCTGAGAATTATAACGCCGAGCCACCCTTTGCTTACAAACTTCTTCTTGTATACGCGCATTTTCCCTGACCTCCTCGGATAAATCTAGTTCGATTTCCATATTTTCCTGGTTCATATGTTGGTCGGGGAATATTCGCCTAAAGGACGGCTCTCCTACTTCCACCGGGATCATTGCGTCAGCTCCAAAAGTCAACCTAAAAGGGGTTTCCTTAGTGCTTGACTGAGGTGTGCAACGATAGGCCCAGAGGATGCTCGGTAATTCCTCAGCCCAGGCCCCCTTCGCTCTTCCTAATCTCTTCTTGAATTCTCCGAGGATAACCTTGTTTGCCGCTTCTGCTTGTCCATTTGTTTGGGGATGCTCGACCGAAGACACTCGATGCTTGATACCGAGATGTTCATAGAATTGCTTTAGGTTCTTATCCACAAACTGCCTCCCATTATCAGTAACCACCGAGTGAGGAATCCCATACCGACAGACAATATTCTTCCATACAAATTTCTATACCTGCTGTGCCGTGATCTTAGCTAACGATTCCGCCTCAATCCATTTAGTGAAGTAGTCTATGCCCACTAGTAAGAACTTGACCTGCCCTTTACCCATCGGGAAAGGTCCAAGAATAGCCATTCCCCAGACCATGAATGGCCACGGAGACGTCATTGTGTGCAATTCTTCCGGTGGTGCATGGCGCAGATTACCAAACCTTTGGCACTCATTACGCTTCTTACTATACTCGGTACAATCAGCTCGCATAGTGGGCCAATAATAGCCGGCCCGGATTACTCTTGCTGCCATAGATCTTCCACCAGTGTGCATCCCACACACTCCTTCATGGATTTCGCTCATAACATATTTCGCCTGTTCAGGAGTGAGACATTTTAAAAGGGGAGTTGAGAATCCTCGCCTGTATAAGTCTCCTCCCATTATTATATAATGTGAAGACTTCCTCTTCAATCTCCTTGCTTCGTTTTGGTCGCTGGGTAAGGTTCCTTCAGCCAGATAGTTCCAAATAGGAGTCATCCAGTCCCTGTCTAAGCTGCGTCCAACCATAACCTCATCAAGATCGATACTGGGCTGATGTATTGTTTCCCTGATAATCGTCTCATGTTGCCCGAGCTTTTTGACATTAGCCAGTCTAGATAGCAGGTCAGCTCGGGAGTTCTCTTCTCTTGAAATGTGTTCAATCGCAAATTCTTCAAAGCATTTAGCCAATCGCTTTACCTTATCCAAGTACCTTGCCAACTGTGGATCTTTGGTCTGGTAAGCCCCCGAGACTTGTTCAGAAACTAACTGTGAGTCACTCCGACACCTGACTTTCCTCGCTCCCACTTCTATAGCTAGTTTTAACCCGGCAATGAGAGCTTCGTACTCGGCCTGGTTGTTCGTGACTGGGAAATCAATTTTAAGAGATTGCTCCAAAATTATCCCACCGGGACCCTCTAAAATGATTCTCGCTCCGCTCCCCTTAATGTTGGAGGAGCCATCTACGTAAAGCATCCATCGGGCCCCATCTTCGGATTCGACAGGTGGAGTAAGTTCGGCTACAAAATCAGACAGGCATTGCGCCTTAATTGGCCCTCTAGGCTCGTATCTTATACCAAATTCTGACAACTCGACTGACCAAGAGATCATCCGTCCGGCTAATTCGGGTTTCCTCAGGACTTGCTTTACAGGGTGGTCTGTTTTCACAACAACCTCGTGACTTTGGAAATAAGGTCGCAACCTTCTTGCCGATGTAACCAGAGCCAGAGCTAACTTTTCAATAATCTGATACCTCGTTTCTGCGTCGTGCAGTATTCGGCTGATGAAATATACCGGTATCTGCTGCCTGCCTATCTCTTGTACCATCACCGAGCTTATTGCATGCTTGGTCACTGACATATACAGTAATAATTCTTTGTTGATGGTCGGCCGATTAAGGATCGGAGGTGCTGAAAAGAAACCTTTGAAACTCTGAAACGCCTGCTCGCATTCCTCGTTCCATTGGTACCGCTCGGCCTTTTTAAGCAACTTGAAGAACGGCCTGGCTTTCTCTGATAACCTCGGTATAAAGCGGGATAGTGATGCTAGTCGCCCTGTCAGTTTCTGCACCTCTTTTACATTATGGGGGCTTCTCATGTCAATAATAGCTCGGCATTTATCGGGATTGGCTTCAATACCTCGATGAGTTAACATGAATCTAAGAAATTTCCCCCCATTGACTCCGAATACGCACTTCTTAGGATTTAACCTCATGTTGTATTTCCGTATCCTTCCGAACACCTCGCCAAGGTCGGCAGCATGCTTGGAGAGATCTTCGGATTTTACTACCATGTCGTCAACATATACTTCCAGGTTTCTCCCAATCTGCTCCTGAAATATTTTATCCATCAACCGTTGGTAAGTAGCCCCAGCATTCTTTAATCCGAACGGCATCACCTGATAGCAATAATTAGCATTCTCAGTCATGAACGCAGTTTTCTCCTCATCAGGGGGGTACATCCTTATCTGATTATATCCGGAGTAGGCATCCAGAAAGCTGAGTAGGCCACATCCTGACGCTCCATCTACAAGCCGATCTATGCTTGGGAGGGGGTATGTATCTTTTGGGCATGCCTTATTTAGGTCAGTGTAATCAGTGCACATTCTCCATTTTCCGTTAGCCTTTTTGACGAGTACCACATTGGCCAACCATGTCGTATATTCAATTTCTCGGATAAACCCAGCATCCATCAGCTTTACCGTTTCTTCCTTCATTGCTTTCCGTCTTTCCTCGCCTACCCGCCTCTTTCTTTGAGCTATTGGCTTAGCTTCAGGGTATACCGCCAGCTTGTGGCATAGAAAGTTGGGATCAATTCCCGGCATATCTGAAGAAGTCCATGCAAACAAATCAGCATTGTCCCTCAGGATCTTCGTTATCTGCTCCTTTGTTTCACCTCCGAGTTTACTTCCGTAGGCTAGTACACCGGTCCTTACCGTCAAGCTGAAATTTCTGTAATTCTTCAATAGGTCTTGGCCTTTGGTCCTGCGCATCCAGTCGGGGATCAAGCTCCACCAAACTTACTGATGTTGTATCCTTCTTCTCATATTCATTACTGCCAACTACCCATCTCTTGGTGACTTTTAGACTATCTGCATAGCATTGTCTTGCTACCCTTTGATCAGCCTTTATTATAATTATGTCCCCGGTCACCGAGGGAAACTTCATCGTGAGATGCAGAGTGGAAACCATGGCGCCGAGTTCGTTTAACGCAGGTCGACCTATCAAGATATTGTAAGAAGTTACTGCATCGATAATAAGGTACCTGACCATAATAGTTTTAGATCCGAGATCTCCTCGGAAAGTGGTCAACAGCTCCACATATCCTCAGGTATGAACCTGCTCTCCCGCAAAGCCGACCAACGGATCACGATAAGGCTTGATCATTTCCTCAGGTATCCCGAGCTTCTGGAAGGTAGCATAATACAATATATCAGCCGAGCTCCCTTGGTCTATCAATGTCTTTCTAACCACGTAATTGGCCACCTCCACCGAAATCACCATAGGGTCATCCTGATTAGGATCGACTCCTTCAAAATCCTCATCCGAAAAGGTGATGGAACAAGAACTCCGGGGTGCTCGGCGTGTCGTCGCATTTACTGCCCGAATGGCCCTCAAGTGTCTTCTCCTGGACGAGCTGGTTGCTCCTCCTCCGGCAAACCCTCCTGCTATAGTGTTGATAACCCCTCTTATTCTGTTTCCTTCCCTGTTTCGGGTGTCGTCTGGCTGTCTTCTTTCCTTGTTCGGTTGCCGATATTCTTCCTGAGCTCGGATCTGACCTCCTCCACGGCCTCGCCCATTATAGGAGGGTCGACTTCCGTGTCCCCTCTGTACGAAGTTGCCGAGATGCCCGGCTTGGATTAGCTCCTCAATCTTGTCCCGTAATGTCCAACACTCCTCCGTGGTATGACCATAATTGCGATGGTACCTGTAATGCTTTGACTGGTCTACCGTTTCCGGGGGGTGTCCTGGAGCTGGGAGCCGTATCAATTCGGTATTGCAGGCTTCATCCAGAATTCGAGCACGGTTAGTGTTTAGTGGAGTATAAAAGTCATACTTCGGCCCCCGAGCAATACCCTCTCTTTTAAACTTCCCCTTCTCTAACGTCGGCCTCAGACTTCCTCGGTTGCTTGAGTCCGTTCACCTATCCAGATCAGTCCTGACCTTATTCCTAAACTTCGACACCTCCTCCATTTGTATATATCCGGCCGCACGATTTCGAAGCTCATCCATGTCGGAAGGTGGTTTTCGACATAGGTGGTCGGTAAACGGCCCCGGCTTGAGAGCCATCAGTATCGTATGTATTGCTACTTCAGGGTTTGGATCCCGGATCTTTACCGAGATTGATGAGAAACGCTCCATGAAACTCCTTAAGGACTCATCCTTCTCCTGTCGCAAGTTGACCAACGCAGCCGAGGTAAGTTGGTGAGGTCGGCTGGTAGCGTACTGCGCGTTGAATTTATTGACTAAGGTTTCAAAGCAATCGATAGATCGTGATGGGAGCCGGGTATATCAACTCAGAGCTGCTCCTTTCAAGGACATAGGGAAGACCCTACACAAAACTGCATCCTCATTCGTGAACAGATTCACCTGCGTAACATACGCATCCACATGCTCATCCGGATCAGTAGTACCGTCATATCTTTCTAAGTTTAAACCCTTCCAACCTTTTGGCAACGGCATCTCCATGATGCCATCAACGAACGGATGTCTCCGAGCAGCCTGCTTATCCTCTCGCCAATTGTCAATGTTTGTCTCTGAATGGTGTGTTTCCTCCCGTCGGCTTCCCTCCTGATGTGACCGCTGAGTATCCCTGTTTGTATTCCCTCGTTCCCTTCCTCGAGTAAGAGATGTACCTTCATGATAGCGTTCTTGTTCCAACTGCCTATTTCTTTCACGCATCTCCTCATTCTCCTTTCTTAATACCTCCATCTCCTCTCGCATTGCCCGAATGACAGGGTGGTCTTCCAAAGAAGGCCTGTCTTCAGAGCGTCGTTCTCCCGCACCCGCAATGCTCCTGGTTCGTACCATGATTCTTGGTGGTGGTGGGATAGTTTTGCTTGGCCCCACGTTGGGCGCCAAAATGTTCCTTCAAAAAGACCGAGAAATTATTCCACCCTCAGTATGCAGTGCCCCTGACATTTACACTTATCTTTTTTCCTTTTATTGACCATCTCCCGACCGTTAAGATTCAACCGTCTTCTCCCTGTAATCCATAATTTATCGGGATATTTCATAAATTACCATTATGGAGTATCACGCTCTTTCAGCATGATCCCTGATTTTTCGCCCTGCAGTTATGATTCCGTAACTGTTATGGCCTCATAACCACTACTCCTAGCCGGGTGTTTTTGGGACAATACAATTTTCATGAATAAACTCGTAGTCGGCCATATGGCCGAGGTGTTGTTCAGTCGGACGACCATCTAGCCATACGATTACTCGGCCTTATCATCAGATAACCGATGTATTACCTGGTTCATTACGCTTAAACTCGGCCACCGAATTATAGCTTGGTGTATATGAGCCCGGAAAGTGAGGCCTCAAAGGGGCGTACATCCACCTCAGACTTGTAACCTCGGCATGCTCATTTCGGCATGTACAGGTTATTTATTTTAGTTACTTGAACGAGCCTTCCTAAATTTCCAAGTTCTAGCAATTATCATTTTCACGGATCCATCCATCATTTTTTTTTGCTAATAATGGGATGGGAGAGAAAAAGCCTGAAATTTTATAACAGCCATGTAGATGTAGGTTGCTTAACGTATGCAATGTTTCTTCCACACAAAGTTATAATCAGGGGCAACAGATAATGTACAGCTTTGAATGTATGGCTGTATCTGGAAATGGGAGCAGCGCCAATCACTTTGAATTGTTTCAAAGCAACATCCATCCATCTTATTCACATTTTTCTCTGATATATATATATATATATATTTCATTTCTTTCTCCGTATACAATCAAACGGTATTAATATATAAAACATTATTAGTAGTATATATATGAAGAAAATATGGAGCGCACCGATTTCGAAGGTTTGAGTGTGAGACAGAGTGGCGAGGGTACTTGTCTTATAGGAACCAGAAAAGAAATTATTTAGTGCATATTTCGATAAGAATAAAAAAGTGATTTTATGATTCATAAGTAATTATGTGTTGGAGTTTTTAAATGAAAATAACTTTTTAATAAGTATTTATACCTTAAATAAGTACTTAGGAAAGAAATTGATTTTTTTTTACTTATAATAATAAGTTATTCTCCATAGTCACTTATTTTATTATTATTTTTTATACAATAATCACTTAAACTCCAATATTTAAATATATTTCTTTTCTTAAAATTATTTATGGGATAAAAATATTTAAATACAAATTACTTTTGATATAATTGAATAAGTATTTATTCTCAACTTCAATTCTCCCTCGTTTCCGTATTAAAGTGATATTTTAAATGGTAAATTGCTGATTCAAAATATAGGATTTTAAATGAATTTTTTTATTTTATTTATATTTTTAATTTTTTTACTTTTTATTTATAATTTTATAATAATAAAGAATGATATATTTAATAAGAATAAAATAAAAATATTAATATTTTTTACATCTATTTTATATAAAAATAATTTTTTAATATATATATAATTAATATAAAGTAACTTATCCTTAATAGCATAGGAGCATTTTCCAATTTAAAAGTTTGCAAATTACTCGTACTGCTTACTTAGCACAGCAGAACATGCAGGTGGGGGACATGTTTCTGGAGCTTTGATAGAGATTGCTGCTTCCAATTATCGTCGGACTTCCGACATGACATGCATATATCTTTTGCTAATTTACTGTTCATAAGATTTTTTATATTAATTGCAGATATATTAAAAAATTATTATTTAATCTAAAATTAATCCAAAAAGTATTAATATTTTTATTTTATTTTTATTAAATATTTTATTTTATTACTATTATAGAATTATAAATAAGGAGTAAAATGAAAATTGAAGACACAGATAAAAATGGAAAGAAAAATATCCTACACATTATATTTTGAACAAAAAATTTATTATATAAAACATCCTATAATATAGATAAGAGGGAATAGTATACTACAATAAAATACTCCTACTACTCTTATTAACATTATGACACTGTGCATTAAAAAAACTCGTGCAATCATTATTAAACATAAATAATTACTATTAAAATTGTACTACTAGTAATCAGGAGGACTATAAAATTCTTAACTTATATACAGAATGGGTTTAATATGATCTGCAGAATAAAATAAAATAACAAATATTTTATAAATGGAAAATTACTCTCATTTTTATTATTAAAAATATAACAAAAAAAAATTGATATATAATAATTATAAGAATACAATAAATATTGTAGCATATAACTTTTATCTATTAAAATCGTCGGCCTTGTTAGCTGATATCAAAATATTACAAGTTCCATCAAGGAAGCTTTGAAACGGATGACACATTAAAACAATGCACACACCCTCGTTCGGAATCTCCATGAGAGAAATTTGTTGTTTAATCAATGTTTTGTCTTCTACTTTTTTTCACTTTTTTTTTTTAATGAAGAGAAATACCATTACTTAAAAAAGCAACACTCCACAAAAAAAAGGAGTGTTTAGTGCCCACTCCTATCAAAATCCAGCTCCCCAGTCAAAAACTAAGGGGGTTGGGAATAAGTACAAAAAGAATGATGTATGGAATTGACAACAGAGGAGGCCAATTTCCTAGCACAATCGTTGGCCTTTCTGTTAGTATAGTTAATGAAAACCTTCCAATCTTTGTTGAGAGAATTTCGAGCTTCATGAATAAGCTCTTCGTACGGGTGGTTGCAGCACTCCCATCTGGACAAGCAATTAACAACTTCAACATTGTCAGAGAAAACCTCAATACACTTGTAGGCAAGGCTCTAGCAATGTCTGAGACCTTCCAGAAGAGAGCAAATCTCTGCGATTAATGGGGGAACACTTTCGAGGCTAAAATTGTAACTCAAGACCTAGCAGCCATTACTGTCTCTAATGAGAACCCCACAGCCACGAATGTCACGTTTTATGGCCGAGCCACTGCAGTCTAAGCGGACATATCCATGTGGTGGAGGGTGCCATGTGGAATGGTTAATGATGTGGGGGGGGGGGGGGGGGGGGAGTATGAGGTCCCAATAGCTGAAGAAATCTTATATCCTGTTTTGCACGTTGGACTATGGAATGATAAGTGCACGTTGCAGCCGGAATAGCAGAGCTCTCACCTGAGAAGAGAGACTTACATCTATTTGTCCAAATCATCCAATAGGTATACCCAAAGATGACCTTCCAATCAACATGAGCGAACTGTGGTGACGTGCTGAGAATTTGTGATTCCACTTTAGCCAATCTTCAAGGTTCATACTCTTAAAATCCTGTTTGAAACGTGGATTTACAACCAAGCTCCAAACTGCAGAAGCATAATGGCAGTCTCGAAGAGCATGCAGAACAGTTTCTTCTATTTGACACCCTAAAGGACAAGTGTTTTCAGGGGGGAGTTTGCGCTTGGCTCTAAGAGAGGCAGTGTGAAGTCTGTTATGGTAAACAAGCCAGAGGAAGGATCGGATTTTTTGTGGCACCGGCCATGTCCATAGTTTTTTCCAAAAAGGGTTTTTGTTCCCTCCACTGTCTAGCATAAGGAACTAGTCAGCAGATGAAACTAAGAAATTGCCATCTATAGAGTGCAGCCAAGTGAATTTGTCATTTTCTCTCCTTAAAGGTGGGGCAACATTGTAGAGTCTATCGATAATGTCTTTAGGCAGCCATCTTGAGAGCAAATGAAGATTCCAAGCTGCGGTGGCTGTAGTGACATCCAAAGCAGAAGCTGTTGGGTTGAAGGAGTCGTCAATATTAAGCACATGATTCATGAGAGGTTCCTTAAAAGGCAGCCAGAAGTCCATCCAAAAAAGCGTGTTCATGCCATTACTAATACGCTTACTAAGACCTCCTGTAAAACGTTGCCATACCTTAGCTATACTTTCGCAAGTATACGAGGACGTCCTCTTTTTGGTTACTATTGGCATAGAGATCTCACCACATCTGTATTTGCTTTTTAATACTCGAACCCACAGAGCTTGGTCGTTGGTCAAGAGATTCCAACAAAGTTTCATGATGAAAGCCATGTTCTGTTTAGCTAGATCTTTAATGCCAAGACCTCCTGTTTGCTTCCCCTTTGTCACTTCCTGCCAGGATAGCAGATGCATCTTTTTGATATGGCTAGTACTCCCCCATAAGAAGGCTCTACTGGTTTTTTCTCTATCGTTAATCACTTTTTTGGGCAAGAGCATCGTCTGCATAAAGTGGGATGGTAACGCTGTTAGACCAGCTTTAAAAAGAGTTGAACATCATACAAGGGTCAAAAACCCCGTTTTCCAGCCAGCGTGTTTCTTATTGGTTTTTTCCATGATTGGTGAGAAGACGGAAGAGGTGACACGCTCATGTAGGAGAGGAATGCCAAGATATTTGCCAAGGTTCCCTGAGAGGTTGACACCCATTTTGCTACTGAGGTCAAGGGCTCAAGAGAAGTGAACATTTCTGGAGCTAAAAAGGCGAGTTTTGAGCAGATTCATCTTTTGTCCTGACATTTCACAGAATGCATTTAGACATCTATTAATAACTTCGACTTGTTGCGAGGAGGTTTCGGCAAAAAGAACTAAATCATCTGCGAAGAAAAGATGAGTTAAGAGGAGGCCTTTTGGTAAGAGCTGGATTGGTTTCCAATTCCTGGAGTTCACCACGTGTTCAATGATGTGGCTGAGCCTCTCCATGCAAATAATAAAGATATAAGGGGAGATAGGGTCCCTTGTCTAATATCTCTTGAAGAGGTAAAGGCTTGAGAAGCTTCACCATTCCATAAATGCTCTTTTTCACTTTTCTTAGGTTATGTGGTTCACAAACACGGAGGAGGGAGAATCATGGACTGGCAGTGGCAGGTTGCCGGCCATCAAGGTCAATGGTTTCCACTTTAACATTTTGCTTACCCGGCGTAGTGATGGGCCCAGATGGGACTTCATGATGAGCCCAATAAGATAATTCTTAAACTCTGGGCCTTTTCGGTTACTTGAGTCGGGTCATATCACTTTCAGTAATGTGTGTTATGCCTAGATTTGAATCTCTCTCAATTTTCATAGCCCTAAAAAGAAGTGACGTTTAATGTCAGCTTCTAGTATATTAGAAGAAGACTTAGAAAAGTTATCGACGTTATTAAAAAGAAGAATAATTCTCTTAAAAAATAAATTTCATGAATTGATTTTTATTTTGAAAACAAATAATTCAAATTAATGTTCTAGAACTTAAATGTTAAGTTTTATTAATCGCGTTATAATTGAATGTTAAGTATATGGCTAACAATTTGTTTGGTCATTTTTACGAAACCTGATTTCATTAAAAGGAAAATAGTAAAATGTAGGTGTGCCGGAGGTTATTGTCTCAATAAAATGAATTAATATAAAGAAAATTACTGACTTCTTAAACGAGTAAGAACCCAGAGTCTTTTTAGTGTAGTTTCTTTGAATGTGAAGGACATGTAGTTGCCCAGATATATATATATATATATATATATAAAAGAACAGAAATAGCTCCAGGAGCTAAGACTTGACATTGCGAGAGCTATAGTAAGATTCAGACCTCAGAGATTCGTATAAGCAATCAACAATATGTTATCTGTGGAATGTTCAGATATCTGTTTTGGCCACAGATTTGAGTCATGCACAGGGACTCATTTGCGCGGGAGCTAATTGAATAGCGGATGATTATATTGTAGGTTGAGTTGTGTGTGCCTGTCTCTTGTGTGGCTTCCCCTTTTATAGGTTATGCTCTGAAACGAGTTCCTTGCCATTACTACGTCTACATGCTCTCTTTGTTCGCTCAATTTCCGTAGTTCCATCCCATGTTCACGTCTCACTTTCATGCTTTCCCGTTAGACCTTTACCACTAGATGCCTTTTGCTTGCGTGCCAAGAAATATATGTTGATTCAGTTGTATAGGCTCGGTCCATTAACCATTTTACCCACAATTGGCCTAATTCCCAGCCCGATTAGGCTTTAGGCCGAAAACAATTACACTTTCTTCTGATCATTTAATGAAATAAAATATTAGTATGTTTTAACATTCAATCATGACAGCCTTTGTTTGTATTTCGAAAAAAATAAAAGAAGAAGAAGAAGAAGAAAAGTTTGAAGGACCATCGTAAAGTAGTATAAAGGTAATCAAGCGTTTCATAAAAGTAAGTGCTTGAATAATATATTCTCAACAACCCATCTACGATTGGGAGAAAAAAGCCATCTTGGAAGCTTCGAGATGCATTATGATGTAATCTTTATTTTAATTTTATAATAACAAAAAAAATCTCTATTTTAATTTGGGTAAGCTACAGTTAGAAATGTAATATCACTAAAGTATACCAGTAATAATAGTCGGATGCACTACACAAAAAAAAAAGAAATAGTTGGCTTTTTTTTTTCTTTATTAGCATTTAAAAAATGTTAACTATTTCAAAACCAATAAAAGGGGGTGCTTTGAACATTAGTTGGTGTTCATGGGAAACACTAACTAATGTACCATCTTGGTGTCTCACACATAAACACCAGTTTTTTTTTTTTTTGTAAAATGGGCTTTAATCGGTGTTTAAAGTTAAACACAAACTAAAGCCAATATTTTTTTTTAATCCAACATCCATGTAATCAATATTTTACAGCCTATTCTAACCTGTATTTATAGCCAGTATTCTTTCCCAACCTATATATATAATCAACAAGGAAGACCAACTTGTATCTAAACTATATACACACACACATACATATACCAATACTAAGAAAATTGGACTGATTATTGGACCGGATGGATATTGGTTTAAAGTCTAATGGTTTGATCGGGGTTGAATCGGGATTAAATAAATTAATATATTTTAAATAAGATATACTTAAAAACAAAATTAAGCCTCTAAAGTCAAGAAAAAGGAAGATTTAATTCCAAAAAAAGTAACATCTTTTTTAAGAAAAGGCAATATAAAAAGTACAACTACAAAATAATTGAGTTTTTATTTAAATTCATAATCTTATATAGTTACAAATAACTTACTCTATGGTTTTCATCTAAATACATAATACTATCATATATCTATATTAAAGTTATATTGAAAGGATCAAATTTAAAATAAAATTATAAATACACATCACATAAATTAAAAAAGTGTTCTCAAATAAAAAAAAAGTTAAAGAAATGAAAAAAGAGAATACTAAAAAAAATTAGCATTATTTTGATAATAAATATTGAACTTTTTATTTATTCTTCTAAGATAAATCTTAATATTACTCTAATTTTAAATTATTTTTATGTATTGAGAGTATCTTTTAAAATTAATTTTTTTAAAACAATCTACGCACTCAAATGCTAGTCATAATATATTAATATTCATGCTTACAAATTGGAGTAACATAACTTTTGTCAACTGACTGACATTGCTTGGACACATGTTGATAAGTGATAAGCTGTGGTTCTCATTTTTCCAAGGCTCTGCACAAAACACAAAACAATTGATTGCAGAAGAATTTCCAAGGTTTGGCTTTTATTTACTTAATCACCTTTCTTTTATTTTCAAAATGATATTCGCCTTCCCTTCTTGATCTTTTTATCTTTCTCCATCTTTGAAACCCACATGACATTTTGAGCTTAGATTCCAACAACTCAACGCAAAAAAGCAAACCACATAAAGTCACAAGTCAGAAGTTTTTTCTTCATCTCGGACTTATTATATTTTATATATTTTTTATTATTACTTTCTCTATTGTTGAAACCTTCATCTTCATTTTCTTTTTTCACCTATTTCTCTCTCTTAATTCTCATATCTTCTTTATGCGTGAGCAAATGACGTTCCAGGCTTCATTTTGCTTTATTTTCCCCAATTTTTTTGTGGCTATTGCTGCTATATGAAGAGAAAAACATGATTTGATGTTGGAAAATTTTCCCATCTCTTTCTTCTTCTTCTTCTTCTTGCTCCTTCGTAAACTCCCCCTTCAATCGGTTCAACCCGGTAATGCACTGGTTTAGCCGGTTGTTGACTGATTTTGTATTAGCCCTGTTATCTCTTTATCCTGGGCCAAACTAGATACTCGTTGTCGCACTCGGAAAAATGCGACGGAAGGAAAAAAGAGAACAAATCTGGTCTTCGAGTGAAAATCGACTTGTGAGTAGTTGCCACCAAAATTTTAAGGAAAAATCTTGGGAAACCGAATTGAAGAGGAAAAGGGTGGTCTGCATAATCAAAGTTGGATTCGAGAGTCGATTGTGTGTGGGGAAGGTGTTAGGCATCTCACAACACCCGTTTTTAAGAACGGTTACCTTACGTTGATTGTGAAAATGAATATGACTTTAAAAATATTTTGGTTTTCCTTTTATTATTCACATGCAAGAATAAGGGTAGAGAAAAATTGAAGAAGATTTGCAAAATTTGGAAAATAGAATAAGAAAAATAATTTAACTTAGGAATTAAGGGGGTTTAAAGACGAAAATGAGGAAAAAGAGGTTTAAGAAAATAAATTGAAAAATAAATTAAATTAGGATTGATGATACTTAAGCAAAACGAGAAAAATGAATTAAGAAAATAAATTGAGAAACATTTATTAAATTAAGGAAAAAACACCAACTAAATCAAAAAATATTTATTTATTTACAAAGGCGACTTGACCCAGGATCAGAGTCTGGGGCCTACATACCTTGCGATGGGGATCAAAATTCACGTAGTTCGGGACTAGAAATACGTGTCTGTTGGTTGATATTTTTTAATTTTGTAATAAGAGAAAGTTAATGGAAAATAATTTACTTCTTCGCAAACAAAACAATTTTCTAAGATTGAGTTGGTGTGTTTTAATTTGCAAAAAGATAATTTAATTCCGTTTACTTACTCTCATTTATTTTGTTCAAAAATGTTTTATTTTATTATTATTATTATTTTTTATTTTTGAAAATGTGTTTATTTGATTTTTTTGAAAAAGCATCATATTTTGTACTTTTGAAATTTTTCTTTAAAAAGAGAAGAATGATCCACATGTTACAGGTTCGCAGTCATGTCCAATAGATCGATTTCTTAATTACCTGCAAAAGTTCTAAACCTCGCGGCATAAAGACTTTATTATAATTTTAAGGTGATAATTTAAAAAATACTATTATCATTTATAATAAAATTTGGGAACTTGTTATTTTATTAGTATTATTATTCACTATTTATAAAATATAATTATTTTCTTAAAGAAAGTTCAACTGGTATATCTGTATGGATTCACAATCTTATGTGATAACACTGCTAACCATAATACCTGCGTGGATTTTGGAAACCTTACGTGGTGTGGTTACCCAATTAGTTATTTCCATTATTTATTTTATTATTAATTTTTTCATTTTATTTATTTTTTTATGGAGAAAATAATATTTTGGAGGGAAAGGTCATTGGGACCTATTATACATATACCTCTATAATGCACTCGTGCAGCCCCGTAGGCTCACACGGTGCGATTATTTTAGGAGTCTGCGAAAGCTCCAGAAACCCTCGTAACCAATTTTTAAAATCAAACAAGAAGAGTATGCATTACAAAAAAGTATTTACAAACCTATACGATTTTGTGAGGGTGTGTGTTGACGTGCAAGTAACACAATCATAAGGTTAGGAATTGCAAACTCGTGTCTTCATTTTCTTTCCTTTGCTTCAAAATGAAAACCCAATCTTTAAGCTCCATCCAAGCTCCTATGATGCTCCCACAATGCTCACAAGAAGATAAAAGATGAGGTGGTTAATATTCACCTTAAAATTAAGCCAAGACTTCAAGAATAATATTCATTGATAGAAGACCCAAAACTATTATCACTTAGAAAACTCAAATCATTATTCCTTCCTAAGATGTTGTCACGGATTGTTCTTTCAAATCAATGAAAGAATCAACAAGCTCACAACAACAAAAATACAGGGGATTTGAGTAAAAAATGTGGATGAATGCATTCCTTTCATGTAAGAGCAAAGAGGGCAATAGAATACTTAACTTGTGTATAAACATGGCCCAAAAGGAAACATTTCCAGATTCATACCAAGAACTGTACATACAACTAGATGACTAGTAACCTTTTTCATGGAAAACATAGTCGAATGGACATTTCAAAGGTTTAAAAGTGTACTATATCCACATGGTAATAAATCCACGGTTTATGGCAAAAATTATGATGTATGACCACTTCTTATTGTCAACAAAAGTATCCAAACATGCAGCAGCCACATCAAGACTTTCTGGGTGAGAAAAACAGTCTTATGGTCAATTTCCAGTCCTATAACAATCTATAAACATGCTGCAATCAAATTACTGTTTAGGTACAGAAAATTATGACCCTGAGACCACTCTAAAGGCCTAAACCTACAATTGATTGGGGCTGTACAACAATAAAGTCAAAGTTTCCCTAGAAAAACTTGGTCACACGACCACCTTAGGTGTTTAAAGACAAGTGGACGTTTGCAGCAGCCAAACATCATATGCAAGGCGCATTGACCTGTGATAGCTTTTTTAGGTATAATACTGGACCAACAAGTTTGTGAAAGCAAAATCAAGCTTGTAATGTCAAAGTGAGGTGCAACGAGCATGACTTGGAGCTAGAAACAAGGACATTAATGCAACGCCTAAAACAAATCTTTTCATGCAAAGACCAAAGTTGAACTAGTACTTCATTAGGCTGGAACAAGACGAGAAACAGTGCCACAACACCCCAGGCTTTGCTCAAATGACCCAATGCGTGCATATGATATGTAAGACCATTAAAATATACCAAGAGGCATAACATAATCCCACGAGCACGTTTCAAGAGGCATAACAGACATCATGATATTTTCTATCCCTCCCCAAATCGAAACGGTATTAGGAAGCTTCTAACACTCTACAACATCATAAGTAGCCTAACATTATGACCAAAAGGATATCCTAAAACACACCAAGACTTTGAACTTTTCCTACCAACACACCAAACGGTCAGAAGAATCTAATCAAGCATATTTGGCATACTGGTGTGATTATGAGACTTATCCAGATAAGCTACACTAGGTAGCTTAGCCAGAGTTATAGTATCCTGCATGCAGTAACCGTAAACAGATCACCGTCCAATAACAGATTGGACCAAGATTCCTGGAAGCCGAGCACTAAAAACCGAGACTAGTTTTTCCAGAAACAAAGGACTAAAGAGAACCAAAACAAACCATGATTTAGTGGATAGCAAAGACCTAACTAATCTATCGTTAAAATCTCAGCTAACAACAAGCCTTGATTGAACCCATGAACACAGGGCACCATGAACAGAGGAAGAAGAAATCAAAAGCAAGGAACCATGAAAAGGAATAACAGGCAGCAATCTCATGATTCATTAGAAAGAAGGGTCAGATCCACCTAAAGGAACCATATGTAAAGGAAACTCAAAATCACGAAATTACCTTTGAGGCTCAAGATGCCTTTTTCCTGCACTGGTGTTTCTCGGTATGTCTCGGTGCCTCTCTCTATCTTTTGTCTTCGGCCTGCTTCCACGCTGCCTGAAATTTCTCTCTCAGATTTTCAGCCCCAAATTTCTAGGGCTTCCTTGGCCCCCTTCCTCGTCTTCCCCAAGCTCCAGGTTTTTTACGCCCGAGTCTTCCTCTGTTTCATCACCTCCTCACGCGATCGCTTCGGCCCCTTAGGTTTATTTGCATCAGGATCCCTCTGAGCTTCAATGCTTCTTCTTCGCAGCTGCTTCTGTTTTTCAGTTCTGTCCCCAGCTCATCTTCGCGCTCCTCCTCTAGTTCTCAGTCTCTCGGTCTCTCTTCTCTGCTCTCCTCGGCTCTCTGTTTTTTCTCCTTCCATTTCTCGCACGGCTCTGCCTCCTTCTTGTTTCACCGTCGTGACCGAGCTCCCCTGCAGACTCCGTGGCTCCCTCCATTTTATCTCCATCGTCCTTAGCTTTTTCTGTGCTCGCGTACTGCTCTCTCAGGCTTTCGGTGGCTCCCTCTGCTTTTTCCTTTCGTGTACGCCTCCATTTTCAGAGTCCCGTGGCTCCCTCTGCTTCCTTTTTCCTCTGGTGCCACGCTCCCTCTCTGCTTTTCTCTTTTCTTTCTTTGCCCTCTGTGTTCTTTCTAGTTCACCCGTGCTCCTGGTCTCTCCTTTGCTTTTCTTTTCGTGGCTGCCTCTCTCAGCTCCCATGTTCCCCTCAGTTTCTGGCCTTCTGGTGTCTGCTGCCCTGATTGTTTAGGGCAACAATCTGGTGGCCCAGGTCCACGAGGCCCCAATTGGGCTCGTGGTATCCTGGGCCTTCATTTGTTTTTTTTATTTCATCATTTTTCATTTTTTTTCACCTCCTTTTATTATATATATATTATTATTTTTTGTTGTTTTTGTTTTTATTTTTTTTATTGTTATTTATTTGTATATTAATTTTATTTATTTAATTCTTGCACCTTTCTTATTATTTTATTTTTCATTTATATATTATTATTTATTATTAACTTTATTTTATTTTATTTTATTATTTTTTGTAAAATGTCCGGACAAAATGGGGTGTTCACACCCGTTCCTAGTTGAACTAATCAAACTGACCGATCCGATCTGATTCTCGGAACATTGACCTACACAACTACAAGACTTCAAGTTCTAAACAACTATACCAACAATTATATATGCCTAAAACTATACTAATAACCAAACATATAAGCACAAGCAAACTTGCACTACTTTGTCATTTTGTGCCATTACCACCACCTTGTCTTTTTCTTTCATCACTGTATCTCAACCTACACCATATAAACAAAAGTTTTATTGAGATTACCTTAAATCAATTTTTTCACCAAATTAATCATAATAAAAACAAGTTAACTATTTACCTCTCCCTTCATATGCTTTTAAGCATGTACTTATACCACTTTTCAATAAGTTCCTCCATCTATTTAGGATAATAGGTATCAAGGAAATACTGCAAATTAAAATATCATACAAGTTACATAAGTCTTTCGTAAAATTTTATCAACATTAATGTAATATAATAGAATTACATACCATGTCTAGGACCATGGTCTAACCATGTGTGAAGATATCTTTCTTGAACAACATTGTATAGTATTCATAATCATTACTATTTGGTTGTTTTGGATACTAAAGGAAAAATTATATTAATTACAATGAGGAAATGTTAATCTCAACAATACTTCTTGTGATTTGCAATTGTAGTTTTAGAGTTTTGGGAAGCTTTCCTTTTCTATGACTTCTTTCTTGCACCAATATGTTTTTTCTTCTTGGATTTATTCTATACTCATGAAACACTAGAAAAACATTTTGATACTTATTTGTTTTTGAGTCTAGGAGGATTAGTGGTATTCTTTAGAACCCATTTCACATCTTTACTCAAACCATTTTTCTTTACATTAAACATATAAGCAATATACATATTTTTACCACAATATGTGCATAATAGTAAGTTAGGCATTACAATAGTCACAAAGAATTGCATACAGCATTTACTTTTCTCCTTGAACTCACTCATATAGCTAGCACCCAACTTGTCAAACACAATTTTTTGTTTTTCAAGTGGAATATTCAACTTATCTTTATCTTGTGTGAAATTAGTTATGGCCTTAGTTAACTCTTCTTTTTCTTTATTTAATCTACCACATGAATCATAAAAGGAAGTGTGTGTGTGGATTTCACAGATATTTTCTAAATAAGCTATTTTCTTTTTAAGTAGCTCCTTTCATTCTTTTCCATTTCTAATTTATTTTCTATAAACATTTCATTATAAGCATCTTGCAACTCATCAAAATAAAAATCAAAATTCATTTCAAAGTCAAAATTTGATACCTCATCATTGGTCTTAGCCATTAAATATGGATAGGTATTCGCATCTTCTTCATATGAACTATTACTCCAGATTACAGAGTTGTATACAACATTAACTTTATGATTCTTCCCTCTGTGTTTCTTCCTCCTTACCTTTTTGAATGATACTGCAACTTATTAGCTTGGCAGGAGTGCTTTTGTTTCTAAAGCTCATTTTTTTTTATTTTGAGGAATTTGCCAAATTTGATGGTCAACTCTTTTAGTTCATCCTCCTTATTATCACTGCCACTATCATCACTTTTATCAACAGTATCATCATCTTCTAAGCTCTGTGATATAGTAAATTTGAATATTAGCATTTTTCTTTTGTTTTGCTGCTCCCACAGAAGGTCAAGTCTTCCTTCATGTTCAGCAAGGCTTTCAAATAGTGCAATGATAGATTGGTATGATTCTTCTCTTGTCTCTTCAATAACTATCACTTTTGGTTGCCATTCTTTAGGTAGAGCTCTGAGTATTTTGTATTCTTGCTCTTTGTATGTAACTCTTTCCAAAAGCTTCCAAATGATTGATTATGTAAGCAAAACAAATTTGGAAATCTTTAATAGACTTACCATTAATCATTTTGAATATTTCATATTTTGCTGTGAGAGAACTGAGCCTATTTTCCTTCACTCCACTTGTACTTTCATAAGTAATCTCCAGAACATCCCACATTTTCTTAGCAGTATTGCAATCAGATACTTTAAAGAACTCATCTTGTGAAAGAGCACTAACTAAAATGTGTTTTGCCTTAAAGTTAGCAAAACTCTTTATTGATCTTTATCATTCTATTCTTCTTCTGGCTTCTCTTTGTATGTGACATCGTCTGTATCTATATTGGCACAAAATCTCCTTTCTTTATGATAGACCAGATGTCTAGGTCTATGGATTGAAGATATCTGCATTCTCATCTTCTAGTATGCATATTGCTTATCATTAAAGCTTGGAGGTCTGTTGATGTTGTTCCCATATGATAGTATATTTTCTCTAAAGCTAGTTATTTTGCTCCCGATCCTTTGCTAGGAGTCCAAACTCTAATAATAATTGTTAGGTTGGATGATTACCTAAAAGAGGGGTGAATTGGGTAATATAAGATTTTTGCCCTTCTTGATAAACAACCTAATTTCACAAAGAGATGTAGCAAGACAGAAATGAATAGAGTATGATAAAGCATATAGATGAAATATAAAGATAAAGTGTAACACATAAAGATTTATCCAAGTTCAGCCTAAACCACTTTGTCTATGTCCAGTTTTCAAGCCACTACTCGAGATTTTCCACTATATCTCATAGATTTGATTCAGACATTTGTGAAACCTCAGTACACCCCACAAGTTTCAGTAGACACTTATGAAACCACTCTCCCTACACCCTTACAAGATGTGTAATTCCCTTAGTGTTTCCCCATACTAATATTCTACCCAGAAGTTGTAGAAAAAATATTACAGAAATAAAACTCTCTTTAAGAGTGGATAATACATTGAAACTGAATCTAATGAGGTGGATTTAACTTTCAATGTTAACACAGAAAGATTTTATATATTGCATAAGTATTTTGGCACAAAACTTAATTAAATTCAGTACGTATAATTTCAAATGAGATTCTATTTATAGATTCCTAGTTTAACTAGTTGTTAGACACAAGATCTATCTGTTATACACAAGTTTTAGCCGTTACTCCATAAAAGAGCCATTCAACAACCGTATTAAATGCGTCTAACACATCAACATTAGAATTTTGAGGCTTAATAGATGAATTTTGCAGAGTTAGTATAGTTATGTGTTTGACGTTGAACATTGAAATTCAAATTTTATCAGACAAAATTAGAATTTCAAGCTATGATAATAATTCCAAAGTTAGCTCTATTGAATCCAGAGTTTTGATGATTCCAAACCAACCCTCAAGAGCTTGGAATAAAGATATCAAAGGTACCCAAAAGGTTTCAAGTGAAGAAATTCTGGAGAAATTTGTGCAAGAACAGATGCAGGATGTTTAGTTGTATTTTAATTTGAGTAAAAGACTTTGATTTGGTGAAAAAATGTTTGAAAACCTTGATTCTATGTTAAATCATGGAATATTTGAAAAACACCCACCAACAGACAAAGTTTGAAAGATTTATATTTAAACTATCATATTGGAAATTCAAACTTTGACTTTGGAAATTTGAATTTCGTGTTTAAACTAAATAAGTCTAAGGAGATGCTTCTCTGACAGACGAATTTGGCTTGGAAAAATTCGAATTTTGATACATGTCTAAAAGGAGCTTTAAGCAACAGACAAACTTTGAGTTTTGAAAATTCAAATTTCTAACAAAATGAAACTTATGAAAACTAAAGAAATTCATCTGAAATTGTGTAAAAATTCATCTGAAACCAAGTTTAGAATGGATTTCAAAATTCCTCACTGACAGACGAACTTTGAACATGAAAATTCGAATTTCAGAAACTAAGCTTGTGAGTCTGTTAGAATGATATGTTGACATACGAATGACAGTATTTATAAATTCGAATTTTGAAGTTAGTCTGAAAAGAGGTTTCTCTGACAGACGAACTTTGCCCTTTGAAAATTCGAATTTTGAACTATATGAACTATCTGAGTCTTGTAAACCAACTATGGACAGACGAATTTTGGGGTACCAAAATTTGAATTTCGAAGGCACGGTAGCAAATTAAAAATACTGTTCACACTTAACAGAAAAACTTTCTACTTGAAAATTCGTATGTCACAACATTTAAACATTTTCCAAATATCAAAATTCGAATTTCACTTCATGACAGACGAACTTCAGGCATTCAACATTGAAGCTGTTAATCTTCGGTTTCTGTGAAATTCATCTGTTGACCAACCGAAATTCAAATTTTAGTATGTCAGAAGCATTAAATGCTGTTGGTTAATGTATAGTTTTTCAGAGTAACCGTTGGATAACTTCTCCAACGGATAGATTTTGTCTCTAACGGATATTTGAGACCTAAATCTATAAATATAACATCATTTGAAGTTGTGGGTAACGATTTTAACTTTGTATATACTGAAACTCTGCCAAATCATCTACTCAAATTCTGTTACTCTCTCACTTCAATATTTGTACCTCAACTGTCATATTCATTCTATCTAAGAGAGTTCAATCTTTGTAAACAATCTAATCTTCATCTGGAAGATAGATTTTCTTGTGAGGGGATATCACAAAGGATTAGAAAACACTTTGTAAGAGTGCATAGAGTGATTAAGTGAAGCTCTAGAAACAGAGTAACATCTTTGTATTGAAGCGTTTGCAAGAAGCCCACGAAATTCTTGCAGAATAGTGAAAAATCTCAAGTAGTGACTTGGGGACTGGATGTAGGTCAAGTAGAGAGACCGAATGATATGTCTATTTTATACCTATAAAATACCCATATTTGATATTATTTTGCTTGAAAAATGTTAAGTTCTGATATTAAATTTACATGATTCTATTTAAATTGAGACATATTTGCATTTCAGGAAAATTTGAAGAATAAATGAGGATTTTAGATGAAAAAGAAGACATGAAGACGCCAAGAAAAAGTCATCCGGTATCTATTTATTTTTCTCACCCGCGGCCGGGTGAGGAGGCGTGAGAGGCTCAGAATTACGAGTTGACCCGGCGCCGGGTCAACCTCAGCATTGATCCACCCGGCGCCGGGTGGAACATGGAGGAAGAATGTGAAGTTGTTCAACCGGCGCCGGTTGGATAAAAATTGACATCATACGGCGCCGGGTGAAAGAGTTAAGTGCAGTTTGAGTAATTGGTTCGTGAGCGTCTGATGAGATATATATATATATATATATAAGTTTGAGGAGGAGAGGACGATTACGATTACTATTCTGAGCCCTAGAAGACTAATTTCAAATTCTCTGGAGCTAAAGAAGTGTATTCTGAAGGCAAATCTGAGAAGACTGAAGGCGTAGTGAGGCTGAATTTTTCTATTCTTCCACTAGTTTTCTTTCTTTAGATTTTGTTCATATGATTTGGGAGATTATTTTTATGTTGAATTTAAGAACCATGTTTATGTGTAACTAATCTTCCCAGTTAGGGATAGGGATGTAATCTAACTGGAATTGATTAGAGTTTACTCTGGATTTTGATTCTTGTTTATGATTGAATTTTTCCAATATATGTATGTTTAATTATATCTATCTCTTTTGTGCTTTATTGAGAATTTTGTGATTGACCACCATAAAATTCATTCTGTGGGTAAACTTGATAGACTGCAAGGTGAAGAGTGAGCCTAAACCTAGAGAGATAGACATAAACAATAATTCTAGAGATAGAATTAGAGGTTTATGGTGACTTTAGTTATAACTTCAAGATTTAATTAGGGATTTTAGTTGCACGAGAGTGAATTAGAACCTAATTAAATACAGACTAATTGACTAAAAGGTAATTAGGATAAATTAGAAATAACTGTCACTATAATTATAAGGAGTCAAATTAAGAGTGACTTTAGTTGTTCCAGGAAGATGAAACCCAACTCCCTAACGTACTCAGTGATTGATTTAAACTCAAACCCTTGCTTTTATTGTTAATTTCTCTTAGTTTAGAATTTGATTAACGTTTCACAAATTGTTTACTCTGACTGAAATTATTTAATTAAGTAAATCATAACCTCCTTTGGGTTCGACCTCTGGAATACTCCAGAGACTTTTTATTACTGCGATCGACCCTGTACACTTGCAGGATATACCGATCACCGAACCAGGATAAATTTTCTAAGTCTTCTTCTCTTTGCTGTCACCTTTACAGTTATTTGTTTATACTCTGTTTTACTATCATATATTGCTTTCTTCATCTTCTTGATATTTTGCAGAAAATTTTTAAGCTTCCCAATTCACCCCCCTCTTGGGAAGTCAGCTAATCTAACAAGCTCGAGACTTGAACATTTGAACTTTCATATTGGAAGTGTGTTTGTTGGGTTTGAATAGTTACTTCAAATTTTTACAATGCACTTGAAATTCAAATTTCAAAATTAAAATTTATTTATTAAAGACTTGTTCCAACAAGACACAAAAGTTCTCACTTTGAAATTTTCATTTTGAGGCTCAAAGTTCGTCTATCAAAGGCTGTGACTTTAAACTCACTTTAAATTTTACTAACAGTCGAATTTCAATAAGGCTTCATGCGAATTTTATACACTTTTATTAATAATACTTAGTTCAAAATTCAAATTTCACAATCAAAATTGATCTATCAGAGATAAAAACTTTGTAACTACGAATTTCAATAAGCAAAGTGTAAATTTTGCACAAAATAAACTTAAATCATAAGTAAAATTCATCTGTTAGCCTAGAATGTTCAAATCTAACAAGCTTAAACTCATAGTAACATTTAAATTTATTTAATTTAACTCATTTAAGACATATGATGACAAGATTAAGTAAATTTAAAAAATTAAACCACCTTATGATTTAAGTGAAAACAAAATATACCTACTAGTTATATCTTTAAAAGTTAAGCTCCACTTTCACTTAGTTATTCCTATCCTTGGTATGCTTCCTTCTGATCTTCCATTATTGGAGCATCCTTTTTCTTTATCTTCTTTGAGTGAGATGTTGATTTCCCTTTTTTTATTACAATACTCATTCTTCCTACTTGTACAATTCTACACTTAATATATTATGCTTACAAACCAAACAGTTAGTCTAATTTATATATCCAACTTGTATTATAAAGTATAAAAACACAATGAATATATTAATGCATAGCATGATATATGCATTATAAACATAATTAAACACATGCTAATGCACATTTTACTTTTTTTAGGAATAATATATATGTATAAAAATATGATGTATTTATTCCTTATTACTCTATATTTGTTATCATCAAAATTTATATTTTATTAAACCTAACAATAAACTGGTTGGTCTAAAAAACATCATATTAGCGATTAGCAACGGAAATTTGCATCGCTGATTTGTTGCAAAACGTGGATAACACCATCACTAATCATTTAGTGATGGAATAGCGACAGAATTAGCGACAGATTCATTCGGTTGTTAATATCATTGTGGCTAATTTGTTAGCAACGGCAAATTCAATTACCACATGAGTTAGTGACGAAATAATTGGGTTAATGTTATTTCAACTTTGTGACAGATTGGTGATAGAAACTTTTCGTCACTAAATAACTTAATTGCTTCTTATACTTTAAATCGCACATCACTACTACATCACCAATGGGCCCGCACCACATGTCACTGCCACATCACCATGTCACCACCACACGTTAACTATGCCACATCATAAAATCATTTTAATTATGCCTTTACCAAGGTTTGAACCCATGAGCTCTTACTTACCCTTTTGCCAGTTAAGTTCAAATGTATCTACAATCTTTATATGAGATATTCAATATATATTGTCTATTTACACACTAATATCATACATACATACATATATATATATATATTTATAAATCAATATATTATTAAAAAATACACACATATATTTTATTGTCAATTATTAATATCATAAAATATTTTATTTATATAATATATATTTATAGTATAATTTTTTATTTTAAATCTTAAATAATTTTCCTATAAATATATTTGTTTTTCTTTGGTAAAACAAAAATTGTTTTCCTAGCCAACTTTTAAATTTGATTTTTATTTTTAAATAACAATAATTATGTATATAATGTTTATTATCCATATGTATTAATATTATATTATTTTATGTTATTTTTCGATATGTCACATCATATAATATATATATATATCATATATTATATTATTTAATAAATTATATTATATATATGCTTAATATATATATAATATAATAGGAAATTGGTAAAAAATCATTAAAACAAATATTGTAATTTTGATCATCATAGGATTTAAAAAAATACAACAAACTCAATCTGTTATGGTTGGGAAAATAAAAAAGATTAAAAAGAGTGAGAGGGCGTGGGAAAAAATTATTCAATACTTATTCCTTAAATATCATCATTACTTATTTTTTTTCAAAAATAGATTAATAACTCATAAGCTTTCTTTCTTTACACGACATTACTTCATTAGACTTTTACACTATGTGAAAATATCCACACTACTAACACCCATAGGAGTTTGGGCTAAGAGTCTTAATCCTAACATGACTAATTATTCTCTTGGACTAACTATTGATCATTAATGTTTTAGTACATTATTACTTCATCAATTATTATCAATAATAAATGGCATTAATATTAATTTATATATTAAATATATTAGCACTTAACTTAGCGTAATAATAATTTCTCTAAATATAGAGTTGATCGCATTAAATAATTAGGGATTCACTTATCTTCTTGATTATTAGCAGTTAATATTATTATAATTTTAAATTATTGTCTTCTTATACTTTAAACTCTAATTCTAATATATAACTAATTTGAATTCAAATATGTCTATTATAATATAATTATAACCAACATCTAATGGAATTAGCAACAAATTAGTGATGGATATGTTAGCGATGAAAAATTCTGTCATTAAATCTATCATAAAATTGGAATGATTTATCCTCATTTTATCGACGGAATTATCTGTTACTAATTCCGTTACTAAATAATTTTCCAATAGATCTATGACCGATTAGTGATGAAAGTGTTTTCGACAGTTAGTTGTCATTACTAATTCCGTCATTAAATTTAGTGATGAATTTAGTGATAGGTAAGAGATGGACTTGAGACGGAATTCTTTTCCATCACTAATTTGCTGTTTTTTTTTCCTTTTAGTAGTAGTGCTAAAATGGAAAGTTGATATATGGAGAGCTCCATCTCTAACATGTTGTCGAACAAAAACTGACAGTTAATGTGTTTGGTGTGCTCATGAAATACATTATTATAAGCAATTTGTAAGAAACTCCGGCCGTCATTATAATGTTCAATAAAAAAAGGTTTGGAAGATTATTCCCAAATTAGCAAGTAGCCACTGAAGCTAAAGTACCTCAAAAGTGGTACATGCATATGCATATACCCGGCTTCAATATTTGGAATGGCTAATCTCTATGCCTGGTCTTGAAGGTGCAATGGTTAGGACAAGTATTTATTCAATTAGTAATTTTGTTTTATCCGAAGTCTTAAATATATTTATTTCTTTTAAAAAAATAAATTCTATCCTCAAAATTTCTTACTCTCTCTTCTACTGATGTGTGATTTTAAAAATATTTTGTGTGTATATAGTTTTGATTTCTCTTAAAATAAGCATTTACCTAAATATAAAAAAGACTTTAAATATATAATGATGAATAGTAATATTAGTAGTAAGCTGAGTAATCCACTTCCACTACCATTGTACCATTATAATTAGAAAAAATAATGAAGGAAAATCTTCACATAAATGCGGATCAGGAATTTAATCATACGTAAATTCAGAATATGCCCTCGCCCCTGTGGATTTCACAAAACTGCATGTTTATAAATGATGTATGCATTTTACCTACTTAAATAAACTTGTTTAATGTAGAAATCTTTTTGGATTCTTTCTAAGAAAATTACTTTCGCGATTGTTGATGTTAGCGCTTTGCATAAAATATATTTTAATTTGAAGTGGAAAATAACCCATTTTGGGTTAGGTAGGTTTAAGGGTTTTCAATTGCAAAGCAACAATTAATGTTATCTTTCACCAAAGCAACATATGCAAACCTTCTATAAAGCATTTTTTTTGGTTATATATTTTCATAGAGATCAGCGAGAAAAGATTACAAAAATCAATTAAAGTGATTGAAAAAAGGAAAAAGTATTTTTTCATACTTTATTTTTTATATTAGTTTTTAAAGATTTTATAAAATGTGTATTTTTTTGTATTTGCATATGTGAACATTATATATATATATATATATAATTATCTGGTATTGGATTCTATCGAGTCAAATTGAAATATATATATATATATATATATATTATCGGGTAACTTTTGTAACAAAATTTTTCCCCTGCCACTTGACCCGATCACCATTGGTGTGTGTATATGAATATTCTAAAGGCAATATTTGGTGTTTTAATTTAAGACCGCCGTTTTTGGAGTTGAAAATTAGAAGGTGCACTCCAACTTACTTTTTTTTCTTTCTAAAACTTTGCTAATTTTATTAGTTGAACTTGAATAGGTTAAAATAACTTTTCAATAATGTCTCGTCAATCGTCATGATGATTGGAATCAAACAGTGTATAGTAGATTATGCGTGAATTATAGAAAGATGTACGCGCACAAACACAAGAAAAGAGAGGATGATCATTCAGCTTTTGTGCTGGATAAAGCTTTCGTAACTTAGTCTAGTGTGTTGAGTTAATAAGGCTAATCATTCTTACCTAATTGTAATCTATCTTTGGCCATTGGTCTTCCAAATTTAAATGACAATGCAGTTGTAACTAAACTAATCACATTCATGGACTGCACATACATACATACATACATATATATATATATATATGGATACAAGGGGGGAGAGAGAAGGAATATTTTCTACTCCCTCTAATTCAAAATATAAATTATATCTAATTAATTACACAAAAATTAAGAAAAGTAGTTTTACGTATTAAATTTGTAAAAAAATATTATTTTCTAATAATACCCCTATTTAAAATATTATATTTAAAATTTATTATTTCTCTTATATTTAATTACAAATAAGAACAAAATAAAAAAAATATTTAATGTCTTAAAAATTATTAAATAAAATTTATATTTTAGATTGGAAGAAGTATATATTTTGTTTGTTTTAACTTTTCCTTGAGTTTTCATAGTTAAACTCGGGATTAAACCTAATTATAGTTACATATTATATACTTATAACTTAAAAATGTATTGCAATGGAATAATTGTGTCAATTTTATTCCTAAATTTCATCACGGTACGGTAAATGTTACTCTAGAGAGAGTAACGGGGAAAAAACAGAGCTGATAAAGAGGAACTATATATGCATTCTTAAGTTGGCAGGCGTGAGGGGTTTCAAAGGAGACTACTTTAATGAAATTTGACAAGTATATATATATATATATATACACACACACTTTTATACTTAATTATCACATCATTTTTTAAAACTGCTTTTTAACCTTTTACTTTGATAATGCACCATGCATGCTTATTATTCCCTTCATTTCTTAATATAAGAGATATTTCAGAAAATTATCTTATTCTAAAATATAAAAGATAAATAAAGATTGTCTAGTGTATTTAATATATTTTTTTAAAAAAATCTCTAACTACAATTTATTTCTATTAATTACATAATAAAAGTTATTAATATTAAATAATGATATTTTTTAAAACTATTTTATATTTTTAATAATTTTAATAATTTTAACTTTTTTTTGTTTTCTGGGTTATTTAGTTATTTATTCCTTAAAAAACAAAGAAAGAATTTATAGAGGTGGGCCTTCGCCGTCAAGTGGAGCACACTGGTCAAAGGCTAGTGCTTGAGTGGTGGTGGTGGAGAGACAAAAAGACGAAATCGAAGGGAGCAGAGATTTTCTTTCTTAGGATCCAAACTAGTACAAACTTGAAAGCATTTAAAGTGGTGTGTGTGACAGTAATCACCAAATCTGCAACTAATGATGTTGGTTTATCACCATTAATTACCTCCTTAATTAATTCTCTATCGTACAAAATCGCAGTGAGATTTCTTTTTCCATATCCATTATTCAACACCTTTCATCTACCCACTTTCCTTAGGCATTCGTTTTGGTGGATTTCATAGTCCCTCAACAACCTTTTCTTTAGTTATGCGTGTTGCCTAAACTAAATTTGCTAACTAATAGGAGTACTATGTCCATCGATCTCTATCCTAATTAATTGTTTCTTTCTTTCCAAAACTATCACACACGACGCTATTAATTAGAAGATATTGAAAAACTTGAGTTTTATCATTAAATATATATATTTGAAGTGTTCTAGTTAAAAATATACGGGAAAACTTGGTAGGTTGTTTGGAAAATAAAAAACTAATATATAAATAAATATTTCTTTCATTCCATATTATAAAGTAATAAATGAGACTTTTTTTTTCATAATATAATAAGGTAATATAATTTTATTTGTCACTTTTACCTCTTACTAATATAATGTACTGTATTATAAATTGTGTTAAAATTATAAAAAGAAAAATATTTAATAGAAGTAAAATAAGAATATTTAGATTTTTTAAAAGAAATCAATGATGTTATTTTTATTTTTTAATATACGTAAAATCTTTAATATTGCCTTATAAGATAAGTCAGAGGAAGTATATAGTTTGGCAAAAAAAAAAAAGTGATATATAAATAAATGTAGCCTCAGCCCTAAGGCATGAAACGAAAAATATATTGGTGGGAACCTCGCATGCATGCCTTTCTCTGTGCCACTGGGAATTATGGGTGCAGTATATAAAGGATAATTTTTTTTTTTTTTCTTTTGAAAAAAGTAGAGTTCAATTTTATATTTGAGAGACAGGACTTTGCTTTCTTTTTCTATGTTAATTTGTTATTGGCAAAACCTTGGGTAGGAAAAATACAAATTTAAAACCATGTTCTTATTTTCTTTCTACTTTGCCTTTCCCAATTGCGCGCACCTTTTTACCCCCACTTCCTTTGTTAACTTGTTCGCTTGCGTGTGTGTGTCCATATATACACACACACACACACAGCCACCAGAAACGACTCGATAGAAATTGGTGACTTATTTGTCTCACAGCTCAAACTGTCAGTGATCTCTTGGCTTTTCATGAATTTTGAGCTGTGATCAGAATGGGCCGGAAATGCTCATATTGTGGAAACCTGGGTCACAATTCGAGGACTTGTAATATTCAGAGAGGTGGTTTTGACGGTGGCCTTAAGATCTTCGGAGTACAAGTGCAACTTGGACTGCTTGCCACAATTGGCATCAACGCAATTTTGGCATCAACGCAAGTTTCAGCTTGGACTGCTTGCCATCTTCCCACACCTTCACATCTTCCTCCTCCTCCTCTGAACCAAACGACAATTCAGATCATAAAGTGTCCCATGCTTATTTAGCCAGAACCCAAGAAAGGAAGAATAATAAAGGTGAAAAATAATATATATATATATATACACACACACACACACAACGCCTCATTCAACGTACTATATATATATAGTATATGTACAGCTAGCACATGCTCGAAATGCTTTCTTTCCTTTATATCGATCACACCTATATATATGTGTGTGTTTTGTTTTTAATAATTCTATTAATTATTTGTGGTGGTCAGGAGTGCCATGGACGGAGGAGGAGCACCAGATATTTCTGATAGGGCTGAAGAAGCTAGGGAAGGGTGACTGGAGAGGGATCTCTAAGAATTTTGTGACAACAAGAACACCAACCCAAGTGGCCAGTCATGCCCAGAAATACTTCCTCCGTCAGAATCACACCAACAAAAGAAAGCGCTACCGTATCCTCCTCGATGTTAGTTCATTAATCTCCAACATTCACATTTTTTTTTTGTCGTCATGTAGTTTATAGTGTTTGTTCTTTGACCGTCCTCGCTTACAATTTGTTCAAAAATAATACTGTGGCAGGAGGAGGGACAAAATAATACCACAGTCGAACCAGCAGCAAGGAGTTGTTACTTTCCTAAGCCCATTGAAGAAGCTCTTGGTGCTTTTGGGTTCCCATCTGAGACTATGAATGATGTCAGTTGCAGCGGCCACACCAATAGCAAAAGGATTTGTCTTTCTCGGTGGCTTTCATGTTATCATTCAGTGCTTAATTGCTCCTCAACAAAGTACACTCTTCAAAGCTTAGAACCTGATTTAGAACTCAAACTTGCGGCCCCACGCTTTGTATGAGTTGACATAATAATATATATATATATATATATATATATATAGGACGTGAACTACGTGATTATAATACCTGTTCTGCTGCGCATATATTAGTTAGTGTATTACAACTTTGAGGACTTTGCTTGTTTTATTTTCCATGCGCCTCTTCCCGTGAGATCTACGTCAGCAAAGCTGAATCATTGCCTCTGTTATCCAAGGATCGCACGAAACTGCTACTCATAAATAGTTGATGTATTAGAAATGGTTCAACCATATACATGATCTGCATTAAAATTTCCTCCAAGTTTGATGCTATTATAT
The DNA here is from genome assembly GCA_026686845.1 of Adenanthera pavonina. Lineage (NCBI taxonomy): Eukaryota > Viridiplantae > Streptophyta > Magnoliopsida > Fabales > Fabaceae > Adenanthera > Adenanthera pavonina. The sequence continues at coordinate 5,967,293 of JAIVEN010000003.1, forward strand.
TCTATATTCAGCTTTTGCATGTAGGATTCTTTAGTGAAGAGAAAAGTTACAGGTTTGTTTGGTAGTTTTGTGATGGGTTAAACAATCTCACCTAATCATTGTTTGAAAGTAATTATAAAATAGATGAAATAGAATAAATTATAATTTTTTGTTAATATTAATTATCCCATACATGTTAATTTAGATGGAAGAATGTGAATAAATTCTTATTTCATATATAATTAGAAATCATTTAAAATATTTGTTATTGAATAATATAAATAATTTGAATATTTTTCAAATAATAAATAAATTAAATAACTTCACTTAGCATGCTGAATGATGATTGATGAGTATCCGGAGTGTGATTGGGAGTGTCTAATAATTTTTTTAAGGGACCAACACCAAATGAAAAAAAAATATTTAATGTGGGTGGTGATGTACAATTATCATGCTAGGGTATGATTCTTATTTTAGACTTGGAGAAAAATATTTCTTTTATTTCTAAACACTTGTTTCAACAAGTATATATCAGATTTAATTCTCATCTCTCGTCCTTTGAAATTCTTGGATTTGGACTCATTTAATCAAATAAATTTAAACTAAGTATTTTTTTAGTTAATGTTCATTTATAAAAAAAATTATTTACAAAAAACCTCAAGTATTAATATTGACCAACCATGCATATAATAATCAATATAATACTAATGGCGGTTGGGTTGAGTGATAATAGACTTAACAACACTTAAGTTATTTTTATTTATTATAAAAATGTGTTTTTACAATGCATATAGAGAGCATAATTTAAAAAATAAAAAAATAAATTTTATGAAAAAATAAGAATAAAACTTGAGAGTATTGTTAGTCATTACTAGAAAAAAAATAAAAATCTTCAAAAACAACTGTTATTGTAATTTATTGCATTTTGTTTATTAAATATTTTAAAATATATATTTAACGCATTAAAATATCCATGAAAGGAGATAAAAAAAATAAAGAGGGTACATTTAAAATTTTGTTGTGAGAAAAATATTGCATACATTAGCATAAAATAATATTAAAAGCAAAGGAAGAGGATTATTGTATCTATTGCCAAAAAAAGAATGAGTGAGCTTTAAAAAACCTGTTCGGTGGCTCTTGGTCTCCTGTGCACTATTATAATATTACCTCCGTCACATATATATATATATATATAAAAGATCTTTTTTCCTAATCCCAAATATAAGACTCTTTATAATATATGGGGTATTATTTATTATATACTTCTAAAAAATGACCCTCTTTAATAAGGGAAAAAGATAAATATTAAATAAAGATAATTTTAAAAAAATCGATGTAGTTAATTTTAATTTCAATTCTTAATCCGCATGATTCGATTAAAATGATCTTATATTAAATATCAATATATTCAGTAGCGGTAGACTGATGCTTTTAAAAATCAAGGAGGGGCAATCAAAAAATTGTGGGCGGCAAATTAGGGGGCAGGAACCATTTGCGTATTCTTTACACACATGCATTAACGTGATATTTACTATTTAGAGGACCGTTGCCCATGGTTCATTATACATGGATTTGTTCTTTTATTGTAAATAAAAAAATTTATATTAAAAATATTACTTTCATTTAGATCAGATAATACTTAAATTTAATCTAATTATATTGGATATCAAATAATTATGTAAAATAATATAATCAACTTGACATTTTTTTAATCTTACCCTGGACGTTCCTCAAACATAACAATTAATGATATTCTGGATCTTAAGCGAAGTGACCAGTGAGTCCCACCCTCATTCCTAGTTCAATTGCTAACAAATTTTTTAAACCCGATTTTTTTTTTGAAAAAAAATCTTCTAACGTGAAACTGCCTATTTAAACCCTTTTTTTAATTAAAAAAAATCTTCTTACGTGAAACTACATAGATAAATTTTGTAAATACTCATTAGATATGAGTAGTTTGATATATAATGTTTGTCAAAAGATGTATATAATGCCCACCGAAGGTTGAGATTTCAAGAATTCCGCCCATGTTTTCTACAATTACTGTGTGAAAATAGAGATATTAAGAAAAAAGTAAATTATTGTAATTATGAGATACGGATTCCGTACACAATTAATATTCTCTTGTTTTACTCTCCCTCCAAATGAATGTATGAATTGAAATAAGGCTCAAGAATTTATGGAGAGAGAGAGAGGGAGATAGAACTGAATTACCTATCTCATGTTAAAATCCATTTCTAATGTTACACCATACCTGCCGTTATTTGCTTACTCCCGCCTTAATATTTGTTTATAGTTATCTCTCTCATTCATAATATAGGGTGTGAGACTCATTTTTACACCTATTATAAAAATTGAAAAATATCTTTAAATGTACCAAAAATTTCAAATTTGCCCATATTTATTGAGAGAATATTAAAATAATTAAATCAAGTAATTTTCTATATGCTTTATAAATGTAAAAGAGAAAAAAAATCAACTTATACAATTAAATATAGCAAGAGTAAATTTGTTCATTTTTGTTCCTACACCTTATATTATAAACAAAAAAAAATGGGTTTCACAACGTATAGACAGGAGAAAATATTTGTTTACTCAATCATATAGTGGTATAGATAGATTTAGCATAAAATACCAGACACTGCAAGTATGCGATACTTACCAATACCAAGAAGAAACAAAAAAATATTAAAAATTAGATTAATCATTAAATCAGTTAAAACATTAATTTAAAATTTAATAATTCAATCATAATTGGACCATAACTAAATGAGTAGTAATAAAATTAATAATTTTTTTAATTTTATGTTATATATTATTAAAATTTATTATCAATAAGTTTTATAATTTGATATTAAAATCTAAATAAATTAATACTTATTTATAATCGTATTTCAAATTTAAAATAGTCAATTAATATTTTATTTTTATATTATTTATGAAATAAATTTATTATTATTAATAATTATATATTATAATAATACTTATATAATATTATAATATAAAACATTTATATAAAAAATAATTTTATTTAACATAAAAAATTGCTATTTTATATTAAAAACTAAAAAAATTTGGAAAAAAAATTATAACATGTTCAAACCGGTTGTCACTAATTCATGTTCAATTTGAGCAGTTTTTTAAGTTTTTCACCTACTCTGTAATCATGATCTTTTCCAAATCAAACATGGCCAACCCAGTCCAATTTTTAATATATTGAAGAAACACATATCAACTGCCATACAACACAACTATTTACTTGTCCAGCCAAAACATGAAACAAAAAATACTTGAAAAACAAATAAAAAATCACATTAATTGATATCAATAAGACATTGAACATCATTTATCAATATACATACAAATGACAGCCCATCAGTACCATCTCTATATTTCTAAAATGCTTTATTTAAACTTATAAATTGCGCAAATAAGACAAAATAATCCTAATTAAAACATCAAATTGAAAGAGGTCTTTTAAAAAGACATTAGCATCAAAATTGCTTCTGAAAAAACACAGCCGAATCATACAGTTGACAGCGTGGAAGAGGCTGCAAAAGAAACACTTGATATATTCAAACTACGGTAGCAGAAATTACCAAGCACGATGGCTGATTCAACTCAAATTACATATAAAAAACTGAAGCATATGATACATTTACAAATAGCCCCTGCCAACCAAAAAAAAAATGAATGTAAATTACAGAGTACAAGAATGAATATCTCCCCCATAACTTCACCAGTAAGCCTTCTTGTCAGTTAAATTTCTTTTACACTTATCATCCCTTTCCCCTGCTCTTCTATTACTGGGATTTGGATGAGTTGCCTTGATCACTACTGTGGTTAGTTACGTATACAAGTATTCATAATGGAAAGAGTTCAAATGACCAGAGAAAAAAATTGCAGTTAGGTTAATTTCTTTTAAACACCGTGGAGAACCCCGTCAAAACTTGACATGCAATTGCTGAAGTCCCTTGTCCAGCTAGTGCTAAGAATCATGTGATTCTTGGTCCATCAAAATGATACGCTGCTTACCACTCTCTGAGCGGAGGGTATCAACCTTAAATCCAATCTACATTCAGAAAGGGCATATAAGACATTTTCCCACCGGATATATCAGTTAAAAACTGAAACTCTTAGGCCATATTTGGTAGGAAATAGCCATTTTGAGAGAAATGAAAAGTGAAAAGGAAATGAGAGAAAGATTCCACGAAAATATTATATTTTATTTATAGAAAGTTTGAATAATGTGTACCAAATAAATTTCACATGAATTTCTCTCTCATTCTCCCTTTGAAGAAACCCTTTCATTTATACCAAATCTAGCCTTAATAATAAAGGATTACCTCCACTAAACTGTCAGGAGAGAACCACCTCAATAGCACACCAAGATGCACCACAGCAGGGATTAGCTTGAAAAGTAAAGGAGTAGTAACCTGCAGAAATGAGTCAAGTGATTAATAATGGGATTATCACTTAACAAAAGACACATTAATACCACTAAATACTGAAATACTATATAAGGTTTGGCTATGTGATCCTTAAATTATTAGCAGTTTAAATTTGGACATGGTAAATCCGTAGCTGATTGCATTGCTGCCTAGACAAGCTTGCCCATATCAGGCTTTGCCTAAGATTCATTTGAAAGATGAACCACTAATAAATGCCTAAACTGACATCCACCCATTTCCTCGCTGCCTCTTATAATTGTCCTTCCAACTAGAATAACCTAGAGCATTTTATCACGTTTGCTGCCTGAACTTTAAATGGGATAATTTAACGATGATTATAGAAATTATTTTAAGGCTCTTTGTTATTGAAATCCGAATGAGCTAAACATTAAAAAGAAGTAGCAAAGGTTAGAACTTTCATTATAATTTAAGTTGGGTACAATGTGTATGCAGCTTTAAACATTCATTAAGGATCAAACACTTGAGAAAACAAGACAGACCATGTATCACAGATCCCAGAAACTGTTAATTCAAACAAATAAAAAATATTACATACCAGACTTAGAGCTGTGGTCCCAAGAAGCAGCAGATACAGTTTGTCCTGAAATTAGATTTACATTAAAGTCCATAGTGATTTGTAATATTGACACATTCAAGTTTCAATGTGTATCAACATATCCAGGTTTAACAGATATAAATTGTCCAAACATGTTAACCTTCAGAATTCCAAAGTGGGTCAAAATATAAAGGCCATAGCCACCACAATAGCAACAAGATCATTTTTTCATGCACATAGACATGTGTTTCCATATATTGCATAGAATTTGAGATGATACCGTACAATTTATGACTTATGAATAGTGTGACTTGGTATAAAATTTATATTTTACATTGAAATTTAAATTTTATATTGAATTAATTGATGAGAACATGAAGCAATTGAACACTCTATTGTCACCACAATGAATAGCCATGTTAGCACTAACCTCCACTAGATGAAGATTCGAAGCACGACTGAGAAGAACAAAAGCAAATTCTCCTATTTGAGCCATTGACATTCCAACCTATAAAGTTCATGAATTCATGTACCTCAAATACCGAGAAGAAGATGGAAGGATAACAGTATAACCTTGAAATCATAAAACAATTCTTACAAGAACTGAAGTCTTGTTGTTATAACCAAACCCTTTTATGACAGCAGCAATTACGATAGTTTTTACGACGATGACCAAAATTACAGATGCTAGCAATATGTCGACATGGTTCCAGAGGAAATGAACATGTATCAGCATTCCAATGCTAGCAAGGAAAAGAGCAGCAAAAAGATTGCGAATAGGTTCAATCTGCAAAATTATTGAGCACCAGGGGTCAGGTTTCTTCCACATACTTATATGAACACCAAACATTACTGTTAAGAGCTTAGGTTCTTGAACTAATCGGCAAAATTTTGTCACTTTTCTTAGATAGATGAGAACAAGATTGTACAGCTAAGATAACAGAGTAAGCGCTCTATATATAAATCTCTGCAACTTTAACCTGCACATGCTAAGAAAAAAAAATCATCTATGCAAAATTAATGACCAAAAAACTTATTAAAAAATCCATTTACAGACCTCTCTCTCTATACAAGCGATCCTACCACGCATGGGGGAACATAAAACAGAGAGCCAGGATTGCATCTGTAGGCATGGGACCCCCATGGGCCAGTATATCGGCTGCCATCCAGGCTCTTCACTGTTCATGCCCCCCTTTTCTCCTTGCAATGTCAAACGTTCCTCTCAAACCCGGTTTGGTACACAGAATAATTTTTTAGGGAATGAGAATGAGCTTTAAATGTATGTTTGGTATGTGAAGGAAATATGATGGGAATAAAAAACAAAAGACAAAAAAATGCAAATGACTCAAACACCCCTAGATTTAAAAAAAAAAAAAACCTCCCCTCCTACCTCCTTTCTTCTTCCCCACCGGCACATCTACCACCATCATCTTCCACCGGCAATAGCCACCACCACAACCCCCACAAACAAACCAATCTAAAAAAAAAAAAATCATCAAACAAATCAAGCTCAATGTCCAAATCTGGGTGGTGAACACTGAAGGCAACAACGAACTAGATTTGGGTGACTGAAACAGCTCACTACACTGACGGTGATGGCAAGGAGGAAGAGAGAGAGAGAGAGAGACTGAAACGGGAGGAGACAGAAGTGACACCGATGTTAGACAAAGACTGAAACAGGAGGAGAGGGAGGTGATGGCAAGGAGAGAGGTGATGGCGAGAAGAGAGGGAGATTGAAACTGGGTTGGGGGAGGAAGGTGATGATGCCGATGAGGAAGGTAAAAAGCCAGAGGGAGGAAGGTGAGAGGAAGCTCAATGCCAATGGAAAATTTGAGAAGGCAGAGGGGTATTTTTGTCTAGAACATTTTCATTCCCATGGTCTTGTCCCAATCCCACACCCCCCATAGGTTTGTCTATTCCCACACTCGTGGGAGTTAGTGATTCCTAGGGTTTAAATTTGCTTCATACCAAACAACCTTAACAAGGGAATCTTTTACCTATTCCCATTCCCTTACCCCCATTCCCTCCTACCAGACAAACCCTCAAATCCCTCAGCAGGTGGATGATAAAATTATACAATTTATTAAGAAAAGAAAATCATGTGCATCCAACACATATACATATTATGGCTTAATAGATATGTTACAAATTCCCAACATGCCTTGTACTCATAATTTCTGAATTTTGACATTTATCCTTACTTGCTCTAGTGTATGTTGAGCCAGATCAGTGGTTGAAATCATAACTCCAGCAGCAAAGGAACCCAATTCTAGACTTAGTCCCAGCTTATCACTACACTGAAAATATAAAATCAATCAGATACCATAGGAAATTGACATAAAATAGCTTGCATATATAGTATTTGGAAAAAGAAAAATAATATACTAAATTCAAGCTATGGGAGGAAGTGCACTATACACAAGTCCAGATTCTTAACAGTCCATAAATGGATTGCATATAGTGCAGTAAGAAAGAGATTGAGCGAAAAGAAAAAATAGGCATTAAGAGAGTGATAGGTACACTAGTGGGATAGGGAACTTCCCTCAAAAGCTAGCCATTGAAGTAGGAAAACCAACCCACTTAAATATCTTATAGAACATCCCATATTCAATATCGGACTTAGGCATCTCATACAACCTAAGTTTCCATCAAAGAGGAAGTGGATCCCATATATACTCCCACCTCTCTCTCTCTCTCTCTCTCTCTCTCATCACAACTTTAGTGGATCCAAAGTCAACAAAATTATAACATCCCAAGGAAAAACCTAAAATGCAGGCAAATGAAGATTTAGGAAGTAAACAAACCCACGCTATGAGTAAGCAGAATGCAACTGACGCCAACTGATAGAGTTCATTTGTCTGCACAAACAAGAGTTTATCATAAAACCACTCAAACAAAAATATATAACCAAATGGTAAGACTATATTAAGAACCCAATTCCAATGCAATTTTCACAGGTGATGGTAAGCTCAAAGTAGGATATAAAACAGACCTGTGATGATAGGCTCATCATTAACTTAAGTAACCATGGTAGGAAAGTACGAGACAAAATTGACAGAACCGAGAGGAACGCAATCAACATCACCAACCTGGATAAGAGAGGGCATATCATGGAAATGACACATAAAAGCTCTAGAGGTTATGGTTTGCTAGATATTCTATTGGATGCACAATAAACCGAGTTGCTCAAACGTCTTAAAGAGGTTCCAAGTCCATGCAGCTATTTCAATTTCACAGACAAGTCAAAAATCTGTCGCATGAAATTTAAATTCCAGGCACAGTAAAGCTAGTATTGTGTAGTAATTTATTAGACCAAACAAACCCTATATTAAAGTCAAATTACCATGTAAAACATACAAAAATATGTGCCAATGACTAGTTCATGGTAGCAGCAACACATTTTCAAGCGCCAAAGGATCAGACACTAGTATATTTGTTCTATAAGATCTAGGTGCTCTTCACTTCAACGTACAACAAGTGAGATCAACAGATTAAGGCACCATGTAATTCAAAAGTAATAACTATAACCACTTACAGATACAGTAGAAACAATTAATTCTGCTTAAAGAATAAATTTTAATTACTTTAATTCGGGTACAGCATGTGGACAAGTTGTGAAGGACTTAGTAAAAGCTAAAGATTTCAGAATTTCTATGCTTACAGCTTCGTCATGGATATCACTCCATGAAGAACACCTGAGGTGCCACCAAGAACCGGAAGCAATGCAAACAGCAGTCCAACAGCACAATCCTTTAAGGCAAAAGAAATTTTCAAGAATTAATAGAACATATGATGAAGTTGTCCATTGTCTATATTAGCAAAATAGAGAATGCAGAAAAAAATAAAGGATTAGAAAGAAGAAAAATAGTTTCACTCACAAAAAAGCCAGTACCTGCAAAATAAGTGTCCCAATCGTGACTTGTCCATGAAGGACATTAGTAGTGTTCTTTTCCATCAAAAACTTTAAGACCTGGCCATAGTTAATAGTTAATAAAAAAACAACTTATTGGAATCCTGAAGTGCATCTTCAAGACAGCAACATGGGATAGGAATATGATCAGATAAAGGCTATACCACTGCTGTTGAAGACATGGAAAGAAAAGCACCAACAAACACTCCCTCTGAAGCTTTACCACCACATAACTGCAAATAGCACAAGGGCGATGGAGTTGAGAATGCCAAACAGCAAAGTCCACTGGTGCTTATAACAGATATTTAATTAAAAGAAGAAAAAAATGGGGGCCCTGTAATATCCTCTGAAAATGCAACACCAAACTATCAAATTATGCATGAGATATAAGGCAGAAAAGAAGTGACAAAATGACCACACAAGCTCCCATTAGAATTTATTACAAAGTTGATCACAGTACCACTACAACAATAACAACATTAGTCTTATCCCACTAAGTGGGGTCAACTATATAGATCATATGACACCAATGGACTCTATCAAACACCATCTTTTAAGATAAATCATTTATCAAGAGATTACGCTTTATAACTTCTCTTAGTGTCCTTCTTATTCTTCCTCTATGCCTTTTGATAAGACTTCAAGCCATTTGATCAACTCTCCTTACTGGATCCTCTAACCCTCTACTTTGTACATGCCCAAACCACCTTACACAATTTTCCACCATTTTCTCCTCAATATGTGCTACTACGATTTTCCCTTATATGCAATCATTTCTTATCTTATCCATTCTAGTATGACCACATCCATCTCAACATTCTCATTTCTACTACTCCCATCTTATACTCTTATTGCTTTTTTAAAACCCAACATTTACTATCATATAGCGTTGCTAGTTTTATAGCAGTTATATAAAATTTTTCTTCACATTTTGTAAGTATCTTACGGTCACCAATAATTCTGAAAACTTTTCTTCACTTTTACCACCCAGTTTAGATCCTATACATAACATCCCCATCAATTTCACCATCACCCTGTAAAATCAACCCCAAATATTTGAACTTTGACACTTGTTAAAGGGTTTATTCTCCAATTTTTACCTCTGAATCATTTCTATCTGGCCTTTTATTAAATTTAGAATGTATATATTCCGTTTTATTTCTATTCAAGCTAAAACCTTTTATTTTCAAAGTGTGTCTCTATAACTCTAATTTAGAATTGACCTCTTCTTTTGAATTCTCAATTACGATTATATTATCTGCAAAAAGCATACATTTAGAAATTTCCTCCTATATATGTCCTGCTAGAATATCCAAAACCAAATCAAGTAAGTATGAACTCAAAGAAGATCCTTAATGTAAAATTATCCTTATAAGAAAGCCCTTTGTCTCATCTCTAGGAGCTCTCACACTTGTTGTTGTCCCCTCATAAATATCTTTTATAACTCGAATATAAGCCACACGAACACATTTTTTCTCCATTGCTTTCCACAACACATCTCTTGGTACTCTATCATAGGCTTTTTCCAAATCAATGAAAACCATATACAAGTCTTTCTCTTTACTTCGGTATTTTTCAATCAAACTCCTTAATAAATAAATAGCCTTTATTGTAGACCGTTTTTGTATAAGTCCAAATTGATTTTCTGAAATATGAAACTCTTTTCTTAGTTTATGCTCAATCACTCTCTTCCAAAGTTTTATGGTATGACTCATGAATTTTAATCATAGTACCACTACTTAAGCTTAAAATATTATGAACTATAATTAAATTAAAAAAAAAAATCCTATCTGTACCACATGCCACTAAAGCATTCCACATTCACCAGTACCAAGTATCACAAAACTTGTAAAATATAGAAAAGAAAATATCCACGAAAACGATAGATAATGATAAGATGCAAAGACTTGTACATCCTTTATCATATAACTCAATTTTTTCTCACAAAACATGGATTACTGCAAGTTAGGATTGCCAATTTTGACATCGTTTGGGGCCTTCTGAGGAAATTAGCCTTCCAACTTACTAAAGCAGAAACCCTTGATTCAATTAACAAGCACTCAATGTTTCAAATCAATCAATATGTGGCGTACAAGTTGGATCTCAAATCAGTGTTTATTAATTAAAAGGATGACAAAAATTTACCCAAAAAGAAAAAGGACAACAACAAGGCAACTTAAGTAATTAATAAATAACAAAGCAACGAAAATATATGGCATGAATGTGAGCAGAAAACTTTTAATAAAAAAGTGGCTTTCTACAATTTGAATTTCATGATAAGTCATTGAATGTGATAAGAAGAATAACAAAGACAAAGCTCAGAAAATGGTAAATTGAAAACATGAAAACAATACCAAGGCCGAAGCTCCACACAAACACATAAATAAAAAAATTTGGAGTAGGCCTCCAAGAACAGCAACTGCTCGAACAACTCGAAGCTGAAATTATAGAGGTAAAAGTTATTTAATTCAGAGTTAATTAATGCATAAACTGCACAAAAAGAAAGAAAAGTAATCAGAAACATAAGCCAACCTTGGTTATGGAGAACTCCAGGCCCAATGCAAATAGAAGAAATATTACACCAAATTGAGCCACAGTTTCCACCTACATACATAAACGATATTTATTTTGATTTAAGGATAACCAACTAAAAGGTAACATGTATCATAACTCATAATAAAAAGCATGCCATGAGATTGGTGGACAGTATTTATTTGAACAAAGTTCCAAAACAAATAAGCCTTATGTTCTTTCAAATCCTGATAAGGACCATAATCATATTATGACATGTATTTTTAGATGTCGGAGTGACACTTTTGTATTTTGTTTACAATACCTTTCTCAATTGATAATCTAACAACCATAGTATAATGTCTGGTCAAATGTAAATAAATTAAAAATAATTGGACATGAAACAAAGCTGCAAGATTGTTGCTCATAAATATCTGGGCATTTAATTAAGTGTTACAATTGTCTTTTCTCAAGCATTAAGAACATCACAATAACAAAATCCAACTGAAATAAATCCAAGATGTAGACAGACATGTATTGACAAATATAAACCGGAAAAAAAAAAAAAAAAAACCGACATTACTTTTACCTGCACCATTTCACTGATGAAGTTAAAGCCACCAGGTCCGACTATGGAGCCTGCTAGCAGATATCCGGTAATAACCTGTAAAATTTTAGTTTGGGGTTATCATATTAGAGTTTTAGCAAAAGGATGCTACGTCATAACCAAAGACTGCAGTTCTCAAGATGTAAGTTCAGAACAAGAATGTTCAGACCGGTTGTCCAGCAAAGGCAAATGCAACACCACCACAAGTTGCCGAAACAATTGCAACTACAAGGTCGGAAATTAATCTACAGAGCAATAGTGAAAACAAGTTCACATCAGTAAACAAGACTACTCACTCTGAAAACAGAAAAATTTTGAAACACATTTACCTTAAATCTAGCTGCAGCACTGGATACTTGGATTTAAAGTTAGAAATTATAAAGACATTGTCCTGAAAGAAAATTGCATAATTTATGAATTTAAAATTCACAAATCCAACTGATTATTGCTGAGAAGAATTATGAATTTAAAATTCACAAATCCAACTGATTATAGCTGAGAAGAACAAACCTATTAACAAGTCATCTCACCTTTCGATCTATCAACATAGGGGTATCTTCAGCTCCATTATCATTGTCCAAATTGAATACATGATGGAGTTGAAATGACCTGTAAGCATAGAAAAGCATACTTATCTGTATTGAAACAAAAGTATGTATTAAGTGCTCAATATCAGACAGCCAATTCAGGTAATTGGAAGATACACTCAAACTACTAACTTAAAACTTGAAATATGTACTTTTCTTCTTTCGTGTCATTCTTCTTCGGCTTGACTCTGGCCACCGTTTCCAGAACTGCCTGGTCCACACATAAGGCAATGAAAAAACTCAGTATCTTATCAAACTCATAGAAATATCTAATATATTGAAACAATGGAAGTGGAAATGAGAAGATTAAAGCCTGAGGAACTACTAGCAAAGATCTGGAAACACAGCCACATCAACATTAGGAGAAATTCACATCACACAGCAAGGATAGACAAGCATGCTAGATGTATAACATGTGTTCATAGAATCTACGCTCACTTTTCTCACCTAAAATACCATATGAAGATGATTCAATGTTGGTCACATTAAATATGTTTTAATTGAACAACCAATGAAATAAATGTATAATGCTTGTTATTAATATAACGGCATTCATATTTAATAATCTCAGATAGAATCAAAGTATTATCATTATCTGAAATCAAGGATCACAACAGAACCAACCTGCTGTTCTGCCACGCTGTTGTTAAAGCTTCCCTTATCAGGTACTGCTGGCACAAAGAGGGAAAAAGACAATATAAATGTCAAAACGTATTTGCAATTTCTTCAATTACATATACCAGGCATGAAAATTAACAGAAAAAGAGGAAACTCCCCCCTCACAAACGCCCGAAAGGAAACAACGAAAGAATGAATGCGAAATCGTAAGCTGCATCGAAATGGCTGCTCTAGTAATTTGGATTTAGAAGAATCTTCCTTTTGCCAGAGAAATATCAGAGCAGAGAGGATATGGAAACGGTTTATATTCATAGATCAGATTTGATGATCTGAAGAGATTAAATGAAAATGGCCCGAATAGCAGAGCAAGATTTCAGTAGAAAAATCCTCAGGAAGCATATAATCAAACTGAAATATATAATTGCCAAGAACTGTTACACAGACAAAAGGATCACGAATCTAGGAACCTTCATTTTGATCGTGCTCAGTGAACTCGTGCTCCAGAGCTCGATCAATCATGTCAGCGAAGCTGCCTTCCCTTGGCCGGGAGAGAGAGACATTAGACTCAGTTGTATTGACAAGGTCGAGCCGATCCGACACAGCGGGCCTTAAGGCAAGTAAGAAAAAAGGAAGTAGAAGAATAAATGCGAAGAGCAATTGATTGTGATAAGAAGACGAAGGTGATCTTCTCAACATTGCTACGCCGGCGCGCGCAGGATAAGAAGACCCGTGCAGGTTAGCAGTGGCTGATGAGGTGGTGGCCAACAGGGCTCTCCGAGGGAACAGCTGAGGGTGGAGACGGAGAGGATGAGGGCAGTTGAGAAGTGAGAACAACGAGGACCAAGGGGGACAGTGAGATGAAGGGTCAACTTAGTCATAATTTATTGCGCTGCAAGTAGTCCGAATACCAGCGTTTGACGATGCTACCCTCCTTTCCGGTGGCTATTCTGTAAATTGCTTGCCTAGATCCGGCAAAAAATTTTATTTTTTTTAAAATTTAAATTCTAATAGTTGTATTCTAAATAGAAAATTTTTTAGAGAATTTAAGTTTTTTTTGCCTGATTATTTAAATATTATTATTAAAATTAAAATGAGAATATCAATACCAATTATCTTAAATTTATACCTATAAAATTACTTTACAGAAAATCACAATATTTTTTCTTAATCATATTTGATTAAATTATATTTTTATTTTTAATATATTTTATTTTTTTAATTTACTTTTTCATGAAATTAATTTTTTAAAAAATATAATTTTAAAACATAAAATTATGAAATTATTTTTTCTGAATTTAACATCAAACTTATTTGTTTTCATTAACATATTTAAAATGAAAATCTAATATCCTCCTGTATAGAAAATTAAATTCTTTGATGAAAAAACTTAAGAAAAAGTTCTTACAAATTACAATACATATCAAATCGTGACAGACTGAATGTAATTTTTTAAACAAAAGAACTATGAAATATAATTCAATCAACTTTAAGAAGTTAGCAAAATTTACTCGTTATTCTTATAAATAAAGGATATGTAAAATGATTTAAATTTTTAATTATATATTTATATACTTTAAATTAAATATGTTTCTAATTTAAAATTATTTATAATTATAAATTTTTATCAAAAAATTATAATTAATTATTAAATGTATGAGATTTGAGCAAGCCAATTCATATACTCATTGGCTTTTCATAAATTTCTTATGAGAGATAACGAGTGTGCAAATTGACTTAGTCAACATGTTTATTCCATGGAAGAAGATATTGTTATTTTTATTGTGTCTCATTTAGTTGTTTTGATTTTGTATTTTCATCTTTCCAAAAACAAATTATATGTATATATAGGGAGATACTTAGGCAATTTTATATGCATTAAAATAACTACGAAGTCTAACTTATGACAATTAAAGGATGATGCCACTTTAGCATAAGGGAAAAACCTGCTCCTACTCTCTCCATTGCATTTGGTCTATCATTTTGGGAAATTTTAAATGTTCTAATTTATTTTAAGTTTTATATTATCAATAAAATATTAATTTTTTTACTCTTTCTGTCTCATATTATAAGGTAACATAAGGAGTTTTCTTGTCTCATAATATAATATAATATGTAGTAATTTTTTTATTTTTGCCCCTCATTTATAATATTATTAGTATTGTAATTTGTGCTATATTTGATAAAATAATGGAATTAATAGGGACAAAACTAAAATTTTTGAATTTTTTTTAAATTTAAGGATATAATAAATATTTTTTTAATATGCGTGAAATTATTTTTATTATTTTATAATATGGGACCCCTCATTAAAAATAATGATTAAAAAAATACAAGTCATTTTTTAATATTTAAGCTAAGAATATTTTGATAAAATATTATTTAATTTAACTATAATCTAAACTATTTAATGATTTTATTTATGTATATAAAAAATCTTAAAGAACAAATAAAATAGAATAGAGGAAGTGTAATCTATATTTATATATATAATATAAAAATTCTAACAAATTGCATAATTCATGATTTATAGTATGACTCATTATTCCTATTTCATACACTGTATAAGATGCACGCTAGTTAGTCTGAAAAGAGAATCACACTAGAAAAGGTGTAATATACAAGAATTGGTAGAGAACTGAGGTGATTTTTTTAATAACAGAAATAATCAGCATAATCTCCTCTTGCCATGATGTCTTGAGTAAATGGGGGATGAATTATTAGAGTAGAACGGACTCAAGTTTGTTCCATGTCTCAATGGTTGACAGCTCCCTGACACTTCGTCACCACTCACAGGTCTGCGCATGAGCATTTCACTGCCTCCATAGTCCATTCCACGTGTCTATTCACCCAAATTTCATTAGCCGTAGTGAATGCATAAATTCAGGATGTCCTTTATGCTATTCGTCTTTTCATACTTTCAAATGAGGCAATCAACTTCTGACATCCACCGATCAAATAGATTAGGACAAGTTCTTGTTCATGACGTCGGGTTACACGCTATTTCCATCGTCTCTTGAAAATGAGCAAAACAAAATAAAGAAACCTGCCTATTCCGTTTTGTTTCTCAGTTAAACTAATCAAGTTCACTTCCGAACAGCCATGTTCTTCTTCTGTGTTTTTTTGCCCTGCATGAGTGGGATTACGCGGTTGCCATCACGTCAACGAAAAGGTCGTCACGCCTCTGGGTCAGACTTCGGCCAAGTGCTAAAGCATAAGAACCAAGCGTATAGCCAAAAAGGGGGAGAGAGACAAAAAAAGATACGGCTCCCATGAGACAATCATTCACCGTATGTCATGGGCGGAATTGAATTGGGGATCGCCAAGCCTTTCAATATTTGCTCTCTAATTGATTTGAGATGGCGAGGATCGAAAAGTTAAAATCTACTCCCCATATAGCAAATTTAGTCTAGGTTTATTTAGAATTCAAAACTCATTTATGTAGTCTCCATTTTCACATCTACAGATATGAACTAACAACTCAGATTTATTATAAATTTTCTTGTACTACTTCTAATAAAAAAAAAATTGAAGTTCAACTTATACAGCAATATTATAATCCAGATACCCTCCAAGCTCTAAAAGCTCTTGTAATGGACCTTCTCTGGGTTTAGTTCAGTCACAGTGATCTGGAAGTGCAAGAGCATCTTATTTAATCTTTGAACTTTGTCTCGTATCTATCAAACCTTTATTAGAGAGATTGACCATAGAATCTGCAATGACTCCAGCACTAGACTTCATGTAACCACCTGAAACATGGGAGACCAATAAAGTATTATGATAAGCTGACAAAACAGTTTTCCCATGTTTGATCATCTGCCAGTTCTACGATGAGTAACCTTGGACCCAATGGCAATTACTACAGCACAGAACAAGGAAAAAAATATAAAGATCAGCGTAAACTATCAGGTAAATCCCTATAACTCAAATTTGATACCAAAAAGATCCTAAACAACTTCATACATAATATGCAAAGGAATAAAAATGGTCGTTCAGCAGTGACTTAAAAAAAAAACTACATTTACCGAAAAATAGTTACGTTTTAATGTGATTAGAATTTGTTTATAGGAGTCACTTGTAAGTGAAACAAAGTTTTCACGGCCATGTACCCAAAAAAAAGTTTTCAAGGCTCTCGTGGTCTACAATTATATTTGAGAAAGGGAAAAGGGGATGGGCAGAGTGACCTGAAGTGAGCATAACAATTGGAACTTTCCTCTCGCGTGCAAATCGACAAAACTTTTTCATCTCTAAGAGCAATTCCTTCAGGACTGATCTGCATGCACAAACCAATATAAGCACCACCTACAGTAAATGATGAAAATCCCAACAAAAAACACAACCTCATATAACTATACTTTTCCCAAAGAAACCACATATCAAGAGAAAAATGACCAGGTTGCTGATGCTGTAGGAAGTTCATCATATACTGCAATAACGTGAATCCATGAATGACATTACCTTCAACCTGCCTAATGGATCACCATCCAGAATGTCAGTTCCAGCATTATAAACTACCAACTCAGGATCAAACCTTTGTCCAGCAATCTTGAATCACGTGGAAAAAACAAATCAAAAAATAAAATAATCATTTTAAACCTTTACAAATTACTTTGAACAAGAACCTTGGCAGAATATTCTACCTACCCTTACATGCACCGGATATTCCAATGCACAAAATACAAAAAATTGCATGGATATTCATAAAACTTGTTGTATAGTAAATTATTCAAGCCAACCAATTTTAAGAGGATACTCAAGGTTAAAGTGACAATGTAAGATTAACATGCCTCAAGCGCTCTGTCTAATTTCTGCAGGTAATCCTCTGTATGTGCCCCACTCTATGAAGGGAAGGGACGAAGTAATAATTCATCATTATAAGGAAGATCCAAAACGCATATGAAAAAATATTTTCACTCAGATAATGAATATATATCTTCACTTCAACTATCTGATTTATGTATCTTCTGGCCTCATAGTCCTAAAAAGGAAAGCAGAAAGGAAAAGGAAAACTTAGGTGAATCATAGCCATATCAGAACACATGCACTTCTCAAATTAAATAAAAATTGCTATTACTTATTAGCACCCCCTCCAAAATAATTATAAAGAACCTAATAGAGATAACAACAGGGAACTTATTTGAGATGAGGATGATGATTATGACCATTGTTGGTTTTTCCCTTAACAACTTGAGCATTTAGGCTGAAATATTTCTTGACAAAGTATCAAAGCCTTCATAACCAGGCAATAAGAGTTCAATCCCTGCCATATACCAACCCTATTCTTCTAATTACAATAAAATCCAGTGCGGGCATGATGAGTCTACTTTCCCCTCACTTCAAGCCCATAGGCTTTTGCTTGAGCCTGTGTTAGAGATGATAATGATGATAACCATTCAACAATAACAACAACAACATTAACCTTATCCCACTAAGTAGGATCGGTTACATGGATCATACGACGTCAATGGACTCTATCAAACACTATCTCTTCAAATAAATCATTTATCAAAAGATCACGCCTAATAACTTCTCGTAGTGTCCTTCTTGGTCTTTCTCTATACCTTTTAATAGGGCTCCCAGCCTTTTGATCAACTCTCCTTACTGGCTCCTCTTGTCCTCTTCTTTGTACATACTCAAACCACCTTAAACGATTTTTCACCATTTTCTCCTCAATAGATGCAACTCCGATTTTTCCTCGTATACAATCATTTCATATCTTATTCATTCTTATATAACTACACATCTATCGCAACATTTTTATCTCTGCTACTCCCATCTTATGCTCTTGTTGCTCTTTCAAAGCCTAATATTCACTACCATATAGCATCGCTGGTCTTATAGCAGTCCGATAAAATTTCCCTTTAAACTTAGTAGGTACCTTACAGTCACAAATAACTATTGAAATTTTTCTCTACTTTAACCACCCAACTTGTATTCTATACACAATATCCCCATCAATTTCACCATCATTCTGTAAAATCCACCTCAAATACTTGAATTTTGACACTTTTGAAATGGTTTACTCTCTAATTTTTACCTCTAAATCATTTCTAACTGACCTCTTGTTATATTTGCAATGCATATATTTTGTTTTACGTCCACTCAAGCAAAAACCTTTTGATTCCAAAGTATATCTTCATAACTCAAATTTAAAGATGATCTTTTCTCTTGAGTCCTCAATTAAGACTATATCATCCGCGAAAAACATACACTAAGGAATTTCTTCCTGTATATGTTCTGTTACAACATTCAAAACCAAATCAAATAAGTATGGACTCAAAGAAGATACTTGATGCAAATCTATCCTTATAGAAAAGTCATTTATCTCACCTCTAGAAATTCTCATACTTGTTGCTGCCCCCTCATACATATCCTTTATGACTCAAATATAAGTCACACAAACATCTTTTTTCTCCATTGCTTTTCACAATACATCTCTTGATGCTTTATCATAGGCTTTCTCCAAATCAATGAAAACCATATGCAAGTCTCTCTCTTTACTCCGTTATCTTTCAATCAAACCCCTTAATAAATAAAGTCTCTGTTGTAGATTGTCCTAGCATGAATCCAAATTAGTTTTCTGAAATGTGAAACCCTTTTCTTAGTCTATACTTAATCACTCTTTCCCAAAGTTTCATGGTATGACTCATGAGTTTTATCCCTCAATAATTAACACAATTCTGAATATCCCCCTTGCTCTTGTATATAGACACCAAAGTGCTTTCTCCATTCCTCTGGTATTTTCTTTGACCTTAAAATCTCATTAAAAAGCTGAATTAACCACAAATCTCCCTTCTCTCCTAAGCACTTCCAAACTTTGATAGGAATACCATCATGACCAATAACTTTACCATTATCCATTCTCTTAAGAGCTTCTTTTATCTCTCCAATTCGGATCTTACGATAGAAACTCAAATTCAGGTCATCTGTGTAAGTTGTTAAACCTTTAGTATCACTAGTCATATTCAATCCATTATTGAAGAGCTAATAAAAGTAGTTCTCCTATCTTTTTTTTAAATCATTATCAGTAACCAAAATTTTTCCTTCCTCATCCTTAATTCATCATTCTTGATCCAAATCTCTTGATTTTCTTTCCCTATTCTTGGCAATTCTATAAATCTTGAGTGCACCACTCTTCATTCCTAAATTTTGGTAGAATTTCTCAAAAGTTTTAAATCGAGCCTCGTTCACTGCTTTCTTAATCTCCTTTCTAACTAAGCCCTAATTTTTCCAATTTTTCTCATTATTGTACAAGAGTAAGGCTTTGAAACACTCTTTTTTATGTTTAACCTTCTCTTGCACACTTTCATTCCACCACCAAAACTCTTTATCTCTAGGTCCAAAATTTTTGGATTCACCCAAGACCAATTTAGCGGTATTCCTGATCCTTTTAACCATCTTATCCCACAAGATGTTAGTACTTCCTTGATCTAGGTCATAGAGATTTGACAGAATTTTACGTTGACTATCGAGGGCCTAACACAACTCTCTTTCTCCTCCTTTAACCATTCAACAGCTTTCTTAAATTAACTTAAGCATTTAAATCAGCTAGTCTCTTGACAGCATTCCTAATTAAAGTTTAATGCTATTGATAGCATGGTCTCCTGTGTATTTGATTTAGTTTTACCAGTCATTTGCAGACGTAGTCAGAAGCTTTATATAAATGCACCATGTACAAGTAGATTAATAGGTTTTTAGCTATCCAATTGGAGAAAGAAATGGAGAGATTTTAGATCACTGCTTTTCAGGCTACCCCAATAGGGAACAAAACTCAGGGCAACACTCACCCTTCGCTCTAAGACAAATGACACTGATAGAACCAAATGTACCTTCAGGACCTTGGAAGCATGAAACCAGTAATGTAATTGAGGCAGATGGGAAAAAGGATAAGGGAAGAAAAATCGCTTTTTGTTGCGCGTGTGTGTATTGGAAAAATAACTTATCGGAAAGGTAGGACTAGATGACTTCCAAAAGGATATATTCCCGAGTTGTACATATCCAGGATATAGACTTGCCCTGCCAGAAAATACTCAATTAGTCAGAGTAACAAATTCATATACCAGAAAGAGAGAAATTTTAGACCTTACCATCATTCGTAAAGTCCCTTTCATGACCATTTCCTTGATGTGCATCAAGATCAATGATCATCACCCTGCATTTTTTTTTTGGGGAAAAAAAGAAGGTTACTAAACAAGCATTACTTAGCAGTAAATAATAACTTGTAAATGTATAGATACCTTGATATATTTAATTGAACAGAAGCAAAACAGATGCATAGAGAAATATCCGCATACACACAAAATCCACCACCTTTTTCTGCTGAACAATGATGGAAACCTCCACCTATGTTAATGGCCCATCCTCTCTCCTTTGCAAGTTTTGCTGCCAATATAGTTCCTCCAACCTGTCTAGAAAAGTAGTGAGACCCTAGTTTCAGAGAAGTTAAATGAACTACAAGAAATAAACAGTCACAGCACCTGCTTCCGAAATGGGAAGAGAACTTTTTGCTGCAGAAGACAATTGGGAAACAATGCCACAGGAGGGTCCTATGTTTATGTAATTTACATAAGTAAATAACATGCATCAATTGTATGAAGCCTCAACAAATACCATTCAAACAGATGACAAGAACTCTGTAAAACTCAAACAAAACCATGTTTCCCAATGGAAACAACAAAAATAACAAAATCAAAAGACACACAAACCTACCATTGCAAGGTATCATATTTTTTGTAATATTTGAATATTGGTTTAGACCTATGATTCATTAGAAGATAGACAATGAGAACCACCATTTTAGAAAAGGGGGCACTGATAAGTATAGAGGACAAGAAGTAAATAACTCAAGCCTCCAAGCCAATAGAAAATACCTCAATTATTACAGCAACTTTTGAACTGTTCTTCAGGCTATTCAAGTACAATTCTGAATGTACCTGGAAACAATGCAAAGAAAGCAAATTGACATGATGCATTTGACCAAAATAGACTAATTTTGTCAGATACGTTAACAATTTTTATTCTTTGGGAGGACGGGCAATGTATATTCAAATTCTATATGTGTCACTATGTGGCTTCTTTCATTAAACATAATCACGTGTGGCAGCGTCCCTTAGGCATGTTAAGTAACAAAGCAATTACCACTAGAAGATCATCCTTGGAAGCTTCCAGGCGCTCAACAATACAATTTTTGTCTAGCATTCCATATGCAATGAGGAGTCGACAAATGTGCCCCCATTTAGATTAATCAAATGGGTGCCTGCATCACTGAGGTGACAGTCAAAGACAATAATGTACCGGACAATATTATTGGCAACCAATATAAACCATCTTACTTAAGAAAAAGGTCATGTCAGTAGAGGAGATATTAAGAAAAACAAATATTACCCCTGCCCCCACCCACCAAGCATTTCAGCATCTAATTGTGGCTCAGCTAATTTTGCATTTGTTATCCATACAGTACAGATTACCGAAAACTAATGTGATGATATCAAGAATCTAGATTATATGCAGCTACTTTATCCTAAAGCATGCTAAGAAATTACAAACTTAGGCTATTTTTTATTTTAAAAAACAAGCGCGAATATATGAGCTCCCAGAAAGTCAATTAAATTATCAAAAGAGAAAGATAGTGGCTGGAAGCAAATGGATTTAAGCAACGAAAAGTATGATTTCTTACAATTTCTATATTCCCAGAAATGCTATATCGTACAACTTCGAGTAGATAACTGGAACCTGATCCGTCATATTCTCAGTCCAGAAGCTACATTTAAAGCGTACTCACAAGCACAAGTATATCTAGGTTACCTTGAACTGAGGCACATCAAAGTAGAGCTTGCTTGAGAGGATACGGCTTCGTCGAAGAGCCTCTTCGCTCTTAGCTGTAGAAGAAGAAGGAGACAATGAGGAAAATCTAGAATTTCGGTGAAGATATCGGTAGAGAATGTGAGAAACTTTGATGGTGGCGACTGTGAACAACAAGAAAATAGCCGAGCCACGGAGATTCCGAGTCGACTCGGTAATAATACCCGGAATCAAATTCATTGAGCATCGGAGCTCGGCAAGTAACTTGCTCAAGGCCAGAATTCTCAACGTTCCGTTGTGTTGGTACGGTCATGCCATGTTCGGGGAGAAGCTTGTGTGCGATTCTCCGAGTGACACGTCGGACTACAGGCGATTCGATTCCACCGAGTCAGGCCCGTAATCAGAGTTTGGAATTCCAGGGCCCATATTCTTCGGCCTGAGTGTTAAACTGTCCAATAAATATAAGAATCGAATTTAACCGCTTTTTCATTTATAATCACAAACTCTTAAAAAAAAACTCATAATAATACTCTCTTTAATTCTAAATATAGAGTATTTTACTCTAATTCTAAATATAAAAATTTTACAATATATGAGATAGTATTTATTATACATTTAAAAAAATCTCTATTTAATGTATTCAAATAAAGAGATTAAATAAGAGTATTTTTAAAAAAATATTATAATTTTTAAAAAAATTAAGATAGTGATTTAATTAAAAGGATTTTATATTAAAAATAAAAATAGGGAGAGGTATATGTTACACCTAACAAACTACTAACAATTAACTCTGACTATTAGAGACTATTAAATGAACAAGAATGTGATTGGCAAAAAAAAAAATGGAAGATGAACAAGAATGTGATATAACTAAACTGATCTGAATTATCTGTTACAGCAAGAAAAAACAAAAAAGAAAAAAGAAAATCCTTGATATTAATGACAAATTTTTTTCACAGTCAATAGTATTTTAAATATCAATAAAAATTTAAATATTAAATAATCTAAATATTTAGTAAGGATGAGAACGCAATATTCTATCCAATGATAGTACATCGAATGCTCAAAATTGAAGAATCATCATATCACGCAAGAATCATGTACCAAGGGAAAGCAGAAGTCCCCTCGCTCTTTATTTAGTCAAATTGCTAATATATTATGTTGCACCAAAACCTTATCAACATTTTTTACCAAAAAATAAAGGGAAAATTATATTGAAGGACCTGTAGGAATTAATATTTAACGTGAAGGGCCATGAAAATTATAATTAGTTTAAAGGACCAACAAATTAAAAAACATGCCTACTTGACTATTACACCCCAGGAACTATTTGTTTCTTTGACTGACTTAACAACTACTTCAAGCAGGAACTTCTCCCATTTAATGACTTCAAATCATTACTAAAATGGGATTCTAAAGTTGAGATCTTTCTGAGTAATTCACCACAATAAAAAATATTTTCTGATTGGCAATTCTTTTCTTTTTAGTGACATGGTTGGCATTTCAAATCATACATTTATTTATTGTATCTGAATTTTTCATCTTAGATTTAAATATGTTTATCCGAAGTTAAATCCTCTAGTCATTTGGTTTAATTACCAGGAGATTAGGGGATGTAATAGGAAATGATGTAAGTAAAATACAAATGAATTTATTTGACAAGACATTGGGGATGATGTGAAATAGATTTATTTTATATATTTAATTAAATGCAAATATAATTGGAATGACTAAAATGCCCCCTATGTTACAAAAAAATTCCTTCCCTCCTCCTCTTTCTTCTTTCGGTATCACCATTGGTGTTCAAAACAACAGCATTTCCATCACCGATGAGTCATACATCACCAAAACAAAAAAAATCAACATGAACCAAATTTGGAAATATAGAAAATGGAAGAGCAAAAATCCTTGACCTTCATCAATGATGCCCGAGCTTACTGCTTTGAATCCCTCGTACCCTCCAAAGAAGCAAATTTGTATCAATGGTGATAACGAAGCAGCAAGTTGACAAACTAAAAAAAGAAAGCAAATTCTAAGTTCTAACAATGAAGTAGATAAATCATTTCCAAGATAGCTTGAAGAAAAGTCCTCAAATCCCTCGTACCCATCAAATTCCTTGTAGATCTGGGAGGTTCATGGTGATTTGGAAGGTATAGATATAGGAGGTTTGTGGGTTGTCGACAGCTTGGAGGAAGTGTTGAAGCTGTGACAGTGGAGGACTGACGGTGATTGGGGATGCCGAAGGTGGAGGGACAAAGGTCGATAAGAAAGAAGATGGAGGAAGTGACGAAATAAAAAATATTTTGTGATTGGCAATTCTTTTTTTTTTTGTGACATGATTGGCGTTTCAAACCATACATTTATTATATCTGAATATTTCATCTTAGACCTAAATATGATTATCCGAAGTTAAACCCTCCAGCTGTTTAGTTCAATTACCAAGGTTAGGGATGTAATGGGAAATTATGTAAATAAAATACAGAGAAATTTGTTTGGTAAGAAACTGGGGATGATGTGAAATATACTTATTTTATATATTAATTAAATGCAAATATAATTGAAATGGCTAAAATGCTCCCTATGTTGCAAAAAAATTCCTTCCCTCATCCTCTTTCTTCTTTTGGCATCACCACTGGCATTCAAAACAGCAACATCTCTGTCACCGATAAGTCATACATCACCAAAATAGAAAAAAAAAAAAAAGAACATAAACTAGATTCGGAAAGATAGAAGATGGAAGAGCAAAAGTCCTTGAGCTTCATCGAAGATGTCTGAGCTCGTTGCTTTGAATCCCTTATACCCTCCAAAGAAGCAAATCTACATCAATGGCGGCAACGAAGCAGCAAGTTGACAAACTAAAAGGAGAAAGAAAATTTCAGGTTCTAACAGCAAAGTAGATAAATTATCTCCAAGACAGCTTTGAGGAAAGTCCTCAAATCCCTCATACCCATTGAATCCCTTGTAGATTTGGGAGGTTCATGGTGATCTGGAAAGTGTAAATCTAAGATGTTTGTGGGTTGTTGACAGCTTGGAGGAAGGGCCGAAGCTGCGACAATGGAGGACATATGGTGGTTGAGGATGCCAGAGGTGGATGACGCCAAAGGTGGAGGGACAAAGGTCAGTGAGAGAGAAGATGGAGGAAGGAGAGCGCTGTGATTTTTAATTTTGATAAGAGTACTAAAGTTTTTTTGTCCCTCATTTACATCTCTATAATTCATATTGCATAGGTTTTTGAGTGTAAAGCTAATTATATGGAGCTGTAAATGACTTCATGTATGTAATTCAAATCCTATGATAATTAGCAAACCAAATGTGTATACCCATGTGATGTAAAATCATTTACATTCCCTCACACATCCAGTAAAGTAAACGAATCAAACAGGGTGTTATAACTTGTCCAATTCCTGAGCACAATTGAATTCTCACTCAACTTATGGGGAATTTTTTTATTTTTAGAGAGTATTTATCAATCATTTCTAAAATTTTGTATGTTCATATGTAACTTTATTTGGATTGTGGCAGGCCTAGGCATTATTTCAAAGCTTCTGCAACTTTAATTCATCCTCGTGCATGAATCTTGGATCTACGCCTCAAGAGAAAGGTTGGATGAAATTGATTTTTAACTTGATGCTTATATGAGATGAGCAATGGTGGAATGGGACAGTAAAGCCACCTGTGAAGAAAGCTGGATTTATTTCAAATAAAGAGGTAATTAATAGTGTGGCGCCTGTGGACATGGGGTTCATTTGCAGAAAATTTTCAAAGTTATGGGCTTATAGAAGTCAATTTGATATTTTTTATTCTTTTGGTCCTCCTGCCTGATTATAAGTTTTAAGATCTTTCGTAATAAACATCAGCCCAATAGGTCCTCAAGTATAATTTTTCCAAAAATAAAACTTTATCAACATTTAATCATAGAATGCCTCTCCTATTCTTATTCCACACATGCATTGCCGTGAACCAAACGTGTCATTAATTTCGTGACTTTGCCATACATTCGTCATCATTCATTTAATGTGGATGGAACGATATTATAAATTCGAAGACTAGAGGAGGGAAATGGACAAGAAGACTGATAAATGAATTCACTTTTTCTTAAAAAAAAAATTATCTGTTCCCAATGTTCCAGTTGAAATATATATTTTTCAATATATTAAATGTTTTTATTAGTAATCTAATAATTCTTCTGGCCAAAAAAATATTAGTATTCTAATAATTCAAAGCTATTGAATTTTTTTCTTAAAAAATATCAGATTTTGATCTATAAATTTATCAATAAATTTAACGTTATTTTAACGTTATAAATTTATCAGTAAATAGTAATTAATTAAATTACCTATAAGAAAAACTATCGTTAACTTTCATTTTATTTACATAAATTCAGCTAAAACCTATTTAAATGATTTTTTTGTATGAATTAATAAATGGACTCTTTAAACAAACAAAAAATTATAAAATTAGTCCGTAGTTCTTCATTTAAAATTGTCTATTGAATAATAACGTTAAGTGCAAGATCTCAATTGAATTTTGCTTTGACGATTTAATAACCCTTACTCCCTCTGATTCTAATATAGAGTATTTTGCTCTCATTTTCAACTTTTTATAATATTTATAACGTATTTTTAAAATATATTCATATTTCATATATTTAAAAAGAGATAAAAAGATTAAATAATGATAATTTTAAAAAAATATTATAATTTTTAAAAAAATTAATGTATTTAACTAAATAACTCTGATTCTCACTTTTAATCAATATAATTCAGTTAAAATAATTTTAAGGATCGGGGAAAGTAATAATTGATTTTATTCATCTAATTAAAAAAATGTTAATTAATAATTAATAGACAAGTAAAATCAAATGTCAAAAGAAAAGATATAGGAAATGAATAGAATTAAGAAGATACCCATCAATTTCTCCATCGGATAGCGACTGACGAGCTGGATGCTGCCTCAATCCACCTGGGGGCACGAGTTTGGATAACTTTCGAGTTTCGATTCACGTAGGATAATAAACATTTTATAAAGAAAGAAATTCGAAAAAAAAAATTTTATACACGTTCTTATCACTTATTTTTTTTGGGCCCAACTACTCCTATCGCCCTCCACAATTGCTAAAAAAAAAACAAATTTTATACACGTTCTTATCACTCAGGATGAAAGTGGCATACCAGCGCATAAAAAAAATAGTCGCATACTCACATTAGACTCATTGACCAAGGAAAAAAAAAGTAGCATTATTGTAGAGTTACTGGAGTACTATTTAACTCGGACCATTGTTTTTTTAATTTTAAAAATTCAATTTTAAAAAGCTTAATTTTAATTCATGCGCAAAGATATTAAGATAAACATGCGAAGGAAATCTTGATCAGTAAATGTCAGTGTCTCACAGACATGTCATGTGACATGATCCCGTGTCCATTAGTCCTTCCTAGCGCTTAGGCCATGCGTTAGCACTTACAGCAGGACATCACCGGGTCCCACCATCTACGGCCAAAACGCGAAAGAGACCCGACGAGATTCTCCCTCCGATGGGAGATTTTATAATAAGAGGGTGAGCCACTGTGACGGAGAGAAACTGAGAAACACATTTAGAGTTGTGAAGAACAGGGAGAAGGGGGAAGGGTTAAAGATTCTCATGAGTTTCCACAGACACCCATGAATCCTTCAGTAAGTGAACAAATTCTCACTTTGTATCATAATCTCTATCTCGGGTCTCTGTAGACATGAATTGTCCCTAATTGTTTAGTTTTGTTCATCGATTATCAATTTATTTATTGCGCCGTAATTTTGATTGAACAGGGATTGGGTTTATTGAGGATAGGGGATCGAATGCGCGGGACACTCGTTCCATATATAGCCATACTCGAGGCTCTGATATTCGCTCTGACCGATTGTTTCCATTTTCGGCCATGCGTCCAGAAACGCCGCTACGGTCCAAGAGACGTGGTGAAGTTGGCTGGCGAAACCAGTTGTAATTCCTTCGTTCTTCCCAATGATTCAATCAAGTAGCTCGATAGTTTTTTCTTTTTTCGTTTTACTTTTCTTTTTTGGATCAGATCATGGTTTATTTTGTTACAAATTGAATTCATTTCATTGGGAGAGAGCATCATACTTCACATTTCCTATTATAACTCATATTTATTTATTTCACGTATATTTAAAAAATTAATTAAAAATTTTAATTTTTTAAAAATTATTTTAATTTTTTAAAATTATTTCAATTAAATTATAAATCATTTTAAATATATTTTTTAATCTATTCCTACTATAACTCTTTTAGATATTCTCAATAAAAAATAAATATTAAATTATAATTTTATAAAATAATTTATATTTTGAAATCTTAACCCTTAAAAAAAATATAAAACCTTAATCCTTAAAAAATGTTTTACAATAAAAAATACAGGAGTATAAAAAAGAGAGGTTATCAGCGCGTCCTATGTTCCATCTTTATCTCTAAATCCATTTTCTATTTATTTCTATCTCTTCATATATGTGTATATATATATATATATATATATATAATATAAAGATTCTCCCATTAACTATCTTCGAACAAAATAACTGTACTTCCTGGGTAAATCCCATTTGTTATTCTTTTTAACTAGATTTCTCTCTTCGCGTGCAGAGAAATATGGAAATATTTTATTTAATTTTAAAATATATTAAATTAAAAAAGAATCGTATTATTAATACTCCTATCTAAAAAAATTAAATAATGTTAATTAAAATTAATATAGATTTTTCTAATTATTGTTGAATTATTTATTTTTATTACTTTTTTAAGTAAAGGCTGCAAAGTCTTTTTATACTTTTAAATTGTTTTTTTTATTTTTTTAAATATCCGATGGGAGGTCAAGTCTACGCATTATTGTACTTCTCTATATTGAACAAAATAAAGAAAAAGACCTATTATAAATGTTTTTAATTATATTAGTATTTGTTTGAGGCATTTTAAATAGATTTTATGTGAGTATGAAAAAATTGTTCATTATGAAAATTTTTCAAGTAAATGGGTGTGATTCAGGGGTTGAAGAAAGTTTTTTACCCTCCGATCTTGGGTTCAGGGACGACGATTATTGTACTCTACTCATTTTGGCAATCCCTATTATTAAATTGGATATAGTGCCTCTTTAGATTTTAAGTTGCATCAATAATCATTTATGAAATACTATAAGTGATTATAGGATGGAGTTCTCTAATGAAAAGATCACCACAGTAATCATTTATTGGTAACTTAGATGATTATTTGGTAACTAGATAGAAATTACTTATAATAATTACTTATTCTCTCATAATATTTTTTTTATTTTTATTTTTTCATTATTTATCCAATAACTACTTAAACTCTCATAATTTAAATATATTTTTTCTCAATATTATTTATGAGGTAAAAACATCTAAACACAAATTATTTATCCTTATAATGAATACTTATTTATTTTTATAATTAATTATAGATAAGTTAATTCAAACCTGCTTATAATATGATGTGATGTTAATTTCTTATTATAATATCCTGTTGTTCATGTGGACAATGTTTTAGGCTCATGTGAAATTGTCAGCTGTGTGGTTAATCACTCTATGTCCCTATCATTTGTCATTGAAAGAAATTGTTAAAGATGGCAGGGTGGGCTACTAGCCTTGACAAACAACTAAATATGCATTCAGTGCTTACCAAATTGATATGTATCGAATGCTCATCAAAATCTAGATTGTTCAAATCAAAATTGGATGATTTAAATTTAATTTTATTTTAATATTATATATTTTATTTTATTATATGCAGAATGTAAAATAAAAATAATTTTATAATTGTCACTTTTTAAAAATGATATTATCATTGAAAAAATCAAAATAAAAAATTTTTAAACTGGATCATCTAGATTAAAACTGGGTGATTCAAATCTTGTCTAGATGATAACATGGTACCGATGCAAATTCAGAGACAACTTGTATTGCTTTTATGATGGACCTACTAATGGGGTTCAAGACTCTATTTTCTATCCCCACAGAAGAGGCTACTTTCGCAATTTTAGTAAAATCTTCCCCTCCATAAGAACACCCTGATCACCTATTCTCTGTCTCAATACAAACTTTGAATATTCGCAATCTTACTTTGAGTTTTTTTTTTGGCCAAGCAGTTACTCTGAGTTTAATGATTAAAGAATGGGTGAATTTGCCTTTCTTTTTCTGTTATGCGTACCTTTTTTTTCCTGGTTTACAATGGAGGAAATACAACTCAAGCATTAAATGAGTACAGAAAGCATTATTAGAAATGAGACTCCGTCATTTTATGTATACTTTTTGAATAATTAAATCTGTATTCTATTGTATCTCAGACTCCTTATGAGCCCCTTGAGTGATAAATAATAGATTTAAATGATTAATTTTGCTTCTGGCAATAATGCAGTTACTGTAAATGAAGTGGAGGCATTGTTTGAGCTGTTTAAGAAATTAAGTAGCTCAATAATTGATGATGGTGTGATTCACAAGGTAATTTGATCTGTCAAATGGAGTGGACATTGATGGTTTCTATGCTCAAATATCAGTGTTTACTGCTTCTGCTCTTGTTCTCTTCTATATTTGGCTCTGATTACTAGATGTTTCTTTTGGGTTGAGTTTGTGTGATTCTGTCCATGTTTGTCTTTGTGTGAGAGGTAGAGATTCGCAAGTCATTCCAGACAACTCCCTAGTTGCCTGGGTTGATGATTAATGGACAGTATGTTGGTGCCCTGCTTTGAAGTTTGAGTATTTTGGTTATTCTTATTCGTTCAGCTTAGCTGGTGGAGAGATTAACATAACCCTAGAAATAGGCTGTGTCAAACTCTTGATATCTAAGAATTTTTAAATCATCATTAATCTTTGCAGAACAATTGTTTGAGTTATATCTAGATTAACTGGTTGTAGCATATGATGCTAAAGCTTGATAGGGTGAATTTTGTGGCTCTGCTAGTAGAATTGAAGTATTAGTATCTATAAAAGCTACTTAGTTTCTGAACTAGCAGCGTTTACATATGCTTCCGTCTTCCCCCGCTAAAGATAAAAAATCTGCAGCTGAAAAATTAAGTATATTAATACTGTAATTATCAATATGAATCTATTTTTTAATTGGGATCCAAAAGCATTAGAATCTTGTATAAATCATAATATAGTCAACACAAACTGAGGGTTGGATTCTATCCAAGATGCTGTAGCTACAATACAATCATGTGTGTTTTTTCTATTGTAGGAGGAGCTTCAGTTGGCAATATTTCATACCCCACACAGAGAAAATCTTTTCCTGGATCGAGTGAGCAATTCTTATATTTTTCAGCCACCACCTTTTCATCATGCTAGTTGCTATTAGAAGTGATCCCATTTAGTGGACTGAATGCATGAAAATAAACAACATCAATTAGCATAGCAATATAGATGTTTAACTTTTTCTTCTTTAATAGATTTTGTTTGCTTCATGTTGAGCTGTAAGCTTTAGTTTCCAGCCTTACCAATTATTGTTGGCTAAATGTTGGAAATATGTCAAACCACTTTAGTGATACATGATCAATACTTGTTTTCTTTTACAAATTTATATGATGGAATCGTTGCAGCCATAAAAAGGAACAATCAGGTGATTAAAACCCTGTGCTCATGTTCATGCAATAAATGATATCAAATCCTAATAAACTTATCCTAAATTATCCAGAAAATATGTAATAATAGAAAAACTTGGTTCAAAAGATTCAGAAAATGATTTGTCAGAATCTTAAAAGAACTCATCTTTAAATCTTTAACTATAACGATACTCATAAAATTGATCACTTCTCAAATTAGATTGGATAAGGAAAAATGAGAGAAATATAAAACAAGAGGGAGAAAATAAGGAAAAAGGAGAGAGATATAAAATGAGAGGGAGAAAAGGGAGAAAAAAAATAATTCAGAAAATTCTTATTAAACCCACAATAATATTATTTTATTTTTCTATCCAGAAAATGTTTTATATAAAAGTTTTTATATATATAGACAAAACAAGAAAAACATAATACTAAAGCAAATAGGAATATTTAAGGCTCAAATAATCTTATTAAATCTAGAAAATTTAAAAATTATATCTAATTATAAAAAATCCTAATAATAAAAATGAAAATCCAAAGAAAATAATAAAATAAATATTTTAATCTTAGTACTATTATATAATCTCCTTAATTTAAATATATAAAATTTCTTAAAAAATATCTAATAAATTTTTATTATAATTTAAATTTAAATAATAACTTTGATCTCAAAGAAATATAAATTAGAAGTCAATAAAATAAATAAATAAAAAAAATTATCTAATAAAAAAGATCTAAAATTTTTTTAAAAGGGATTATGTGAGTAGTGATTGAAAATCTTTCGCATGCCTCGTTGATTTCAACCACTAAAACTTTCTCAAAAAATTTTTCCATTGCATCCCATCAGGCATGAGCAGTTCATTAATTGCGGCTTAAGTATACTAATTTTGTTAAGGTTGTTTTGCTCCTTCTTTAGGTTTTTTATGCTTTTGTTTTCTTTTGGCCTGAAGATTTTTGATCTCTTTGATGAAAAGAGAAATGGTGTAATCGGGTTTGAGGAATTTGTCCATGCGCTCAATGTTTTCCATCCCTGTGCCCTGGCAGAAGAAAAAATTGATTGTATGTTTGTAACTAAGTCAATTTCACTGCTTCATGCAATGTATTTTCTTCACCTCATCTCTTTTCCTTGATTATCTTTTGCAGTTGCATTTAGGCTATACGATCTGAGGCAAACCGGGTATATTGAACGAGAAGAAGTGAGTGTACACCGCTAACCTGGGTCTTTACAATTGTTGAAAAACCTAATGTTCAGTTAATTTATTAGTGTTGGGTATTTTCTAGTCTTGGACTTGCAGTTAAGTGGTTTCCATGGTTTCAGGTCAAGCAAATGGTTATAGCCATCTCGATGGAATCTGACATGAATCTGTCAGATGATTTTCTTGAAGCTATTGTTGGCAAGGTCAGCTTTATTTCAAATGTGAAAATATGGTTTCAATGGAGTAGTTTGCTCATAGGATGATCTTCTCTTTCCTTGCAGACTTTTGCCGAGGCTGATAAGGACAATGATGGTAGAATTAGTAAAGAAGAATGGAAAGATTTTGTGAATCGAAATCCATCCCTTTTGAAGAACATGACACTTCCATGTCTTAAGTATGATATTTATGCAATTACCTTGTTTATAGTTTACTATACATTCTTGAATTCCCCTTCCTGGAAATATTTCTTTTGAGGTTAATCTCCAATTTTTTTTTTCAATGGAAAAATGAGGGAGGCTGAGTTGCAAAAGTCCTTTCAGATTACTAAATGTGATTGTGTTTCTCCGTCTCCTAGGGATATCGCCACTGTTTCCCAGTTTTATTTTTGACACTGTTGGAGCTAGAGATTAGGAATGATATTGCTGCAAGATTAATTACGCAACAACAGATCGGTCCATTCATGGCTGCCACCGTCACACCAATTTTGGAGATTGATCAGGAAGTGTGAAGAATTGGTGCTGCATTGCTGCAAAATGGTTGGAACAAAATTGTTCCCCGCAAAATGTGTGTGTATGTGAGAGAAAGAGAGATTGATTAATTGACGGGCCAGCTTTGTAACATTTGTCTGCATCTCTGCATTAATATTTTCTAAAGAAAGGCACTAAAAATTTATTTTGTATTTTTTCAAATAAATAGATGGTAAATGCCTTTTAAGAGTGACACAAGTAAAAATGTGCATAGGATTTTTTTTAAACAAAAAATTAGATACTTTTTATCTATTCTTCTAGGTGGATTTAAGTTGTTAAAAATATATATATGTATCTAAAAAGCTATGAGGAAAATTTTCAAACTTTCTTATGCTAATTCCTGTTAAATTTATGTCAAACTTTTTTTTTCGGAGATAAATCATAAACCTATATAACACCAATATGAGGATATGTATCAAATATGATAGCATATGAAATGGAAGATATTATACTTTTTAAAATATTAGAATACGAATATGAAAAATATTTATACACATATATAATTATTTATGAAATTATTTTATATCTTATGCTAATTCCTGTTAAATTCATGTAAAACTTTCTTGGGGATAAATCATACACTTATATAATACCGATATGAGTACGTGTATTAGATATAATGCAGTATGATATGGAAGATATGACAATTTTTAAAATATTAGGATATGAGTATGGTAAATATTTATACACACGTATATAATTATTTATGAAATTATTTATATATAAAATAAATAAATTAACTAATTAAAAGAAAAAATGAATATTAAATATTCTAAAATTTTAATATTAATGTAGACAAGCCGAACTCAAGTTTTATTTGGCCCATTTTATAGGCCCATGACATACTGTCTCTCGTTTTGCACTGCTAGTTATCCATCATGCTTGACAATTTTTTTTTGGCCCGATATCATACTTCACAAGTTGTTATTCATTAATAACAGTGTGATTATTCATAAAAAGAAAAACTGTTTGATTAATTGAGATCAGATTTTTTTGGCCAATCAATTACGATTTTCTTTTTAGCGCAGTTTCCCTGTTTACTTCAAGCTCAGGCTGTTACAGTTACATTAAATTTACATGATGCATGCTGTGGACTACAAACTGTCAAATTATTGATTAGCATTGTATACGAGAATTTACTATTTTTTAGTATGTATGCTAGTATGCCAATATGAATCGGCTCACCTGATAAAAAAATAATTGATTGAATCTTTACAATCACTTGTCAAATTTGCTTCACATTAGGAGCTTGTATTTAAACTCTTTTTTTTTTTTTTATGGAATGTATTTAAACACTTTTGATGTAAGGAATTTCTGTAGGTTACCCCCACTAAAGGATATCTCTTCAACAATCCGATTAGGAAAGCCTTTATTTTCAGACCTAGATGGTAGACTTTATACTAGTATTTACACCAGTACAACAGCCTGCAAAGTCTCATTAGCAACTTGGCACAACTACAATGTTCAAAAACTGTTTTACTTACTTCAGTATATCAATACTAAAGAAGTAATTTAAGGCTTGATTATAGAATGTAGTTGAATTTCAAAATAAATCTTAATAGTTATGAGAACCTACAACTTCAAAGAATAGTTTCCCCGTGGCAGCGGTCATCTGATTGATTTAAGCTCGCAAAAATAGGTTCACCAACAACAGCGGGTAGGGAACTGAACAACAAAATACCTTAAGAGGTAAGGAACGGAAAGCTTTTTATTCACTTTACACTTCAACATTTCTGTTCCTACATCGATATGGACTATTGAATCTATTATTTGGCGCATGGAAAATGTCATATTTCTGACACAACATTTTCTGGCTGAAAATTCATAGCACATCAAAATGTATCAGGCACCAGAAGTCAACTTCAATTCAAGAGTGTATCTAGCACTCCAATAGATTTTTGACAAGGTAAGTACCTAAAAGAAACCACCCCATTAAGAGGAGAGAAAAAGAAAGCAGCCCAAGTAAGAAGGGCCAGCCAACCATGAAAACACCCAAACAAACAACCACAACGAAAGGCAAGAAAGACCTTACAATTGAATGGAGGTTGACCCAGTGGCCCTTGAATAGTATTAAGGCTCCTATATTTACCATGTTCCAACTCATTGATCCACCATAAGATAGGCGATTCAGACAATTTGCAACAAACAAATGGCAGTTGCAGGTGAAAAGGTTGAAAGTTTTACTCTCAAAATACTGCATGCTTGACTCTAGGGCATCATCCCACGTGATCGCAGTCCCATACTTGGAGTGCCTATAGCCGTGCTTGCATGTATGTGCAGAGAGGTTTGAGGGAAAGCAACACTGTAACATCTCAGATTGCACAAGAAGCTTGTCAGATAAGAGCTGGCACTTCCAAACAGTTAATATTGACTTAAACCGCACTTAAGTGTAAGGGAGGGGGAAGCCTAAGAAAATCGAATACAGGAATACAGAAGGGAGGGGG
This sequence comes from Adenanthera pavonina, assembly GCA_026686845.1. Lineage (NCBI taxonomy): Eukaryota > Viridiplantae > Streptophyta > Magnoliopsida > Fabales > Fabaceae > Adenanthera > Adenanthera pavonina. Next base: position 6,004,292 of record JAIVEN010000003.1, read on the forward strand.
AAGCCTAAGAATATCCACTTTAACCCCACCAGGCAGTTCTATTTATTCAAAAGCAAATTGGGAACACACTGCACCAGGCAAATAAGTAAATAGGGTGAGGGTAATCTAAGGTTATAAGGGTAACGACATATCTGGGGCCTGATATCTCTTGAGGTAAAAGAAACATGACCCAAATCTGCGGATTTGAAATTGGGGATCAAGTACCCAAAATCCAATCTAAATATGTGGTGCTACGTAATTAAAGTAATTGCAATATTTAAGGTTGTTAAATTAGCAGGTTATGGTATTATCCCCTTAGAAAGAGTTATTTCAGTAAGCTGAAAAACCAAATTGACATGCCTCAAGCAATTTTGGACTCTTTGTTAAATGGAAGAGGAAATGATAGGAGTTGAATTTATCGTTCCAAGCTAGGAAATTTATATACCTTATTGACTCATTGTAAAACCCTTTCTCTAAATGGAACTTGATGGGTTGACATTAGGGAGCCCTCTAAGTTCCAAACCGTTCTCAGCAAGTACAAGATTATCATTTGTTGCAGTTAGTTCAGCTAGTTTTGTCTCATACACTGATATTTGTGGAATCATGCATATGTTCATGTATGTCATGCTAGCATTCATGTGAACAGTATCAACCGAAAAGATGAGGTGACAAGATAGGGAAAGAAAACTTGAAAAATAGTACCTGTCTACGATCAAGTTGCAAGTATCTTGCTACAGCACCAAATGCAAAATCATCAACATTCACAAAGTTGGATCCTGAAAAATCCAAAACAGCTCCATCCTCCCTGCAAACGCCAACATGACCAATGAAGGGTGCCAACCACGAGACAACAGGAAGCGGTGTCCAAACTAAACAACACGGAAACTTTGCCTTCTTTGGATCAATAGGATCTAGTGGCCACAGATCACTTTGCACAGAACTTGAACGCTCAATGTCATAATTTGCATTTAACTCCATAGTAAAAGTCTATACTCTATAGTACAGCATACAAATTTGCTCCAATTTCTGTTGAGATGCATTGCTGATTCAAATTACACCTTCACACATCCCAACTTTAAACTTTATAGAGAGAAATCGTACTGTTGAATTCATCAAAATTTGGTAGGGTAATCTCACAACAAAATCATCTCCCACGCTCACTTCCACTTTTCTTCTATTACACTCTTCAATCTTCTCCTATGCAATCTATATTAAATTTTCCAAATTGTTCTCCTTAAGTTGGTGCTTACTTCATTTCATGAAGATATAATATGTATTTGTTGTTATATTAATATACAAATCATTATCTAAAAAAATGTTTTTTATTAACGACCCCTCATATTCACAAATTATTATTTTAGTTTAATAAAACACCCTTCCTTACCTAAAGTATTCTTTTATAGATGTCAAAATGTCAAATGCCTCAATTCACAGTCATGGTAAGCCCAAAACTTGAAATATTAACATTTCTCTTAGCATGACTTTTATCTGAACCAAGGGATATGGAATGTATCTTTTTAACCGAAGAACCTACCAATCCTTAGAAAAGACATACAAGAGAATAAAACCCCACTTTAAGGGCCTGTTTAGTACAAAATGGGAATGGAAAAGGAAATGGGGATGTGAATAGGCAAACTCTCTTTCCCGAAATCACTTCATTTGTCAAACACAACTTTCATACTTTCCCTCACCTATTCATTTTTCATGTACCAAACAAACACAGCATAAGCTCAAGGGATATCCGATGACCGGAAAAAAGTTCCAAGGGATATTCTAATTATCCCATTACCATTTTGTAAGGGCAGACAGACGACAACTCAGATGTCTAATCACATTGGAGATTGGATAATAGCAAAATTTAAACTACACACAATATTCCAATTGAATTAGACTGTCGAAAAAAATAATAAATTTCAAAGTTTAATAGTCTCTACAAATTACCCGTACAAGAAGAAGCTGAAGAAGAGCGGATAGAAATTGTGTCGCAATATTAGTGCAACACGAAGAAGCAATAAGCCAGGACGAAGACCTTGAGGTTGAAGGAGATGACCAAGAAGCAGAAGCGACGCTATTGGTGGTCATTGCTGGGAAACAAAATTAACAGGAACTGATACAATTTATTGACAGGAAAACCACTTCTTTCTAAAATAAAAAATCCTTTAAGCATTGGAAAAGTCAGCAATCTGTCTCGTTCTCTTAAAAAAGTATTTGATTTCCGAGAGTTTTATTTGATTTCGACGATCTCTAGTTTCAAAACAAAGATGAAGAAACATGAAATGGGAAGGATTCATGAACCTTGCCCATTTCCTCACAACTGGTGGGCCCCTACCATACTTTTTGTCGATTAGAATAAAGGGCAGCGACAGGTGCTCCTCGACTCGAGAACTAATACCATCAAATTTTAAACCATTTATTTCAAATGAAACTCAACTAAAGAAATAGACAATCGGCTTTTAAATGAATTTTATATTAACAATGAACTAGTAATCGAGTATTCATAAAACAAAAGTAGTATTCGAAAACATTTATAGAGTAATTGAATCCAGGAAGTACATACTCGTATTGTCGGGTACAAGATGCAAATTATTTCAATCCGGGAATTAGAATTCAATGTAACTTCATCCAATAATACTGAATACTCATAGCAATTGAAGTGTTGCTATAAGATTGGGTGGGATGCAGACGGTGGAGTCGGTGCTCACTGTAGAGATGGAGCCCTCTCACCTTTTAATTTAACCTGTCTGTTGCATCATCAACGTTTACCTCCTCTCTCTAGTAGTTTACACATTGATTGACCTCCAAATCCATATCTGCTTATTTGTCTTCCATCTTCAATATGAAAGACTATTCGAAAGGATTTATCATAATTCCACAGCACTTGCACGTCTAAATTACCCTGAGTTGAACCATGATTCTATAAACAATATCACAAAATTTTAATTTAGTAAATTATATTTTACCGAAATTGATAGAATTAAAAACACACACTGAAACACACATTAAAGCATATAAAAACTATTTAAAATATCTCTACAATATTTTAAAAACCACTAGATGGTAAAGTTCCAAATACACACATCTTACTAATTCGGGATATGTGTGGGAGTAGAAAAAATTAAAGTGAAAGTGGGTCTTGTATACTTATGGGTTCTTACTAAGAGATGGAGGTTCAAGTTAAGTCTCATATTCATAAGAAAAGTAAATGTGTATGTGATTATATAGGTTAGAAGGTAGAGATTTTGGATTGGTTTTATCCAATCCATAAGTTTAATTGGTCAAAAATAAAATAAAATAAAATAAAAAGGATATTTGAGGAAAAACACTTCTAAACATTTAAATTTGGAATGAAAAAAAGCCGTGTACAAAATAAAATTAAAAAAAATACCTTAAACACTAGCTTCACAAATATTAAGTTTAAGAAATACGACTATTTTCTTAGCTAAAAGATGTATATATATTTTTTATAAAATCGTTTAATATTCTGTCGCCACTTTGGCTAAAAGATAATTATTGATTTTTTTTTATTTTTTGTAGGGAAATTGACCCCACAAGAACTAAATAAAGGAACAACAACAAAGCAAAAGAAATTAAACAACTACATAGTGTAGTAATACAATATCAGACATGTCATCTCTAAGTCTCTAGGTGTTATAGTCAACATATGAAGACCAAAGTCTAATCTCAAACTGAAATTAGCTTACCAATCAACACATGAGTTTCCTTCTCTGTAAATGTGTATGATACTGACTTTCCATCCTTGCTGAAGAATCTTCTTAATTTTCCATATCGTCTAGCATTACTGAGATTGAAATTATCATTGTTGCATGGTTGCACCACCAATCTAGAATCACATTCAACTTGCACTTTCCGAAAACCTAAACACCCTCAAACCTCCAATCCATCTAGAAGAGCCCACAATTCAGCTATTACAGCATCACATCAACCCAGGTTCCTGCAAAAGCCTTGGATCCATCTTCCTTGATCATTTTGGACAAGGCCTCCACTACCCACTCTATTAACTCCAATTTTTGAAGCACCATCAACATTAAACTTCACCAAACCCTGTTGTGGAAATTCCCACCCAGTCCATCTATTTTCTTTTGTAATAATCCTTACATCAACAGGTTGAAGGGTAATGTCATCTCATCAAAATGTTCTTAATGTGAAGGATTTTTGTACAAAATGTTTTTAATCCAGCCCAATCCTTCAGGAATCATTTCTTTCGCCCAATCCTTTAGAAATGAATTAAATTTAAGCACAAAACACGAATTGAATGTAGGGTAATGTCATCTCATCTCAGAGTTTTCACACAATTATATACTTCAGATTGAAAAATCTTTCATGCAGCAAGGCATTGAAATTATTATGAAATTCATTTTTGTCTTATAACTTAACATTATGGAATACTGGTTTGAAAATAGCAGTCCGCTGATTGAGCATAACCATTTGACCAAGAAACCCAAGCAGATCAAGTCTGCCAAATATACAAATTACCTCTCCTCTTTTAAAAGAATTCTTTTCTCTCTCTTTACATTTCCACAATAACCTGCAGAGATCGTATGTTTACAATTCCAAACACGACTCTACAGACCAAGACCAATTAAATTATGCTTTATTTCTTTTTTTTTTTCTCCCTATCTTCTTCTTTTCTTTTGTTCCCCCCTCTTTCCGTGGGGATTCTTCAGTTGTAGCTACTTGTACGAGATATTACACTTGATAGAGCCCCCCCTGCCGATTCTCAGGAAGATCTCTACCCTGTTCCGAACGGGTTGTGTTCAGCCCCCACTTTGAATGAACCGAAACTTCCCAGTTCAGCAATCTCTATATGTCAAAGCAGTAAAAAACTTCAGCTGTTCTGGCTCTTTGAACCATGGAACAACTTCATGTATTATTACAATAGCTATACACAACTTCCTTCATTGCGTTGAGCTCCAATTTTTCACAACCAGATGTTGAAGACGACGCAGTCGAGACATGAGCTGTGAGAATGATGGCCGCAAGTGTGGCTCCCTGTATAACACGCAAACCAACACAGATCAAACAATTGAACAAGGATGTGTCTAGAGTCCTAAAGCACATACTGAATTTATCAAAATTACACTAGAAATAGAACAGCAACATAGCAAAACAGAAGTAATCAGTAACCACACTAATAAAAACCTGCCCCAAATCCAAACCACCCCCCCCCCCCCCAAAAGAGAAAAAAAAAGGAGGGGAGTGTCTAGATTTAGATTCTAAAATGTGACTTCTCTCAAGTTTTCAGCCTTACAGTATTGTGAGCCTTCTGGTCTCACCAATCTGAAGTACATGAAAGAAGCAGAACACAAATGCAAGGGCTAAAACTTACATTTGCCAACAGTCACGTATTATTTGTGCTACCACTGGATCAACAACTTCGGGAATTTCAAGCCGTCTATTTTGGAATCCAACAGCGCCAACAACCTGCATCGGGTTCAACCCTTTCCATGGGATCCTTGCCGTAGCCAACTCCCACAAAATCACACCAAAACTGTACACATCACACCTGTAAACAATCACCGTCACATCCCCCATTAAGCAAGCCTGTCTTTCCTTGAAGGGGCACACATAAACGCATAGTTCACTTACTTCTCATTGGCTGGTTCATTTCTTAAAACTTCTGGTGCCATCCACTCGGGCTGTGGACAAATAATGCGTTTAGTCTTCTTTAAAATAATATATATTCAACAAAGTAGCAGTAATTGCAATTTAGGTCCAAAAAAATGAAAAATTGTAATAACGTCACTTAATTTCAAAACAAAAACACTTCATTATTAAATATTACCGTTCCAGCAGAAGATTTTGAAGACAGAAAGGTATGGTGCTTCATACGTGACAAACCAAAATCACAAACCTATATAAAGACACGAAGAAATTATAATAAATATTCACCCATAAAAAATACAATAAATAACCTAAGCAGAAATACACAAATATTAACAGTTCATCTATTTTTCAAAAGAGCCATAAGCATAAAGGGAAAAAAGGGTTTTTCATAATGTCAAAGAAATACAAAGACATGGAAAATATAAAGAACTAGGGCCCGTTTGATAACAGTTCATCTGTTTTTCAAAAGAGCCATAAGCAATCCCTTTCCTTTACACAAAAGATTAAGACATGCATTATACATTATACTATTACTATTATTACTCAATAATAATCTTTTTCTATTTTTTTCATGCAAGGACACAACAGACATTTCTTATATAAAATTATTTTTTTCCTATTTTCTTTTTCATTTTGCATACCAAATACTTCTAATTAATCATCACCTGAGATGAAAGATAAGATAGTATAAAGCACAATAATGATATTTCCATCAATTGTAGCAGTAAAAAGTGAAAAAATCATTATCATTAACGCCATAAAGATTGCAGCTCTAACTCCTTCATACAGGGATCCATGCTGGACCCAAACCAAATATAATCTAACATGTCATACCAAACATAGTTTAAGTGTCCGGAACGAAATGTTGAACTCTAACACCGAAGATTGGATGACACTAATCTAATACCCTACTTAAAATAGATTGCCAACAAATTGAACAAGTTTTAATATGTACCAAACACAAATTAAATTATGCATATCTTGGAGAAAATTTACTCATTTCAACATGCATCAAGACAAATAATTCATTTTTAGGCCAACACATGGTATCTCATGTTCAAATCCTTGATTATTGGCTTGGAAAAAAATCTCATAAAAATAGGGTTAATGTTAATCTATACTACTCTAAAAAGGAACACACCTCCATTTCCATTTTTTTATATAAACAAAAATATTACAAATACCACTAGTATGTAACTGCAGCAAATGCGTTGCCCCTCTTTGAAAGGATTCATAAACAAGTGGAAAGACAAAATAAGAAATATCAGAGTTGAAAGAAGAATATTTAAATCAACAAATATAAAGAGGCCTCCTGAACATGCACGGAGCCTATCAAGTAAGTTTCTAACACCAATTTATTTGGACCCCTAATCATTATATTTGTTGAATTTCCACATTTCTTAATGGAATAAATTTGTTCCTGATGGAAATTTCATTCCTTCTATTTACCCTTTTTTTTCTTTATACAAGCAAGCCAACTTTCAGATATTTACTCTTCTAGCTTCCCTTCTCTCTTTGCAAAGTCCTTTTATTAAGTTAAGCAAACTCCCCAAAGCAAAAAATTTTACAAATACCTTAACAACCCAATGTTTGTCGACAAGAAGATTTGGGGACTTCAAATCACGATGGACAATGGGAGGATGGCTTGTGTGCAAATAATTCATTCCCTTAGCCTGAGACAGGTACAGTAAAGATTTCATCATCAAAAGGTGAAAAAAGAGAAACAAAATAAAATTTAAAAATAAATATTTTGAACTCTTACCACATCAATAGCCATGCGCAACCTCCTCTTCTCATCAAGTTCAAAATTGGGTCGATGCAATAGCCTATATAAGCTCCCTCTGCAGACCATGTGGCAAATGAACTATTAAGGAACAGACCAATGTAGAGAAATCAATTTTAAAAAATGATTTGAAGGTAGTCTAAGTTCCATGTTGGTAGAACCTTTATCAACAACACATGCAGCATAAGAACAATAAGAAACACATTTTATTGAAGTGAACAAGGCTCTGAGACTATTCAAGTAAACCAGGCAAAGAAAAGTCCATGTCACTCCTTCTGATTCCCACACCACAATATTTGACATAAAACATTGAACAGAAACTAACCTTGGAAGAAACTCTGTCAATATAGAAAAATGTGGCGGACGAGTAATAGCTCCCATGAAAAGCACAACATTAGGATGCCGCAGCCTCAGCATGATCTCAACCTACAGAAAGCAGTGAACGTGTATGAATGTACATGTATCTGTTTGAATACATCATATTCATAGATGTGGATATATGTAGGTATGTAATCACACAAAAAGAAAGTTAAACTCAGTTCCTTACTTCAGATCTGAACTGAGCCAATGCATCACCAGAGAAGTCTTGGTTCAGAAACTTCTTCACAGCAACTTCCTATCATGCCAAACAGTTCACACAAACTTCCCAGATCACTATCAGAGCACAAGATGAAGAACCAGTAACTAATAAGTATATTGACAACAGTAACGAGTGCTAGACTGCCAGTGCTTGCAATGGATATGAACAAACTGGTTCACACACCAAAAACATGATAATATAGACATCAAACTTGAAAGCAGGGGGAAAATTGCAAATGAAATGAAATCATTTGCAGATGAAAAAATGCATTTAGATGTTCATCTATATGTCCTTGTCTTAAACACGCATAATCCACTGATAAACGACAACCATCCACAAGGTACAACACGTGTAAACACCAGCACCAGGCCAAATTTTCTCAAAGTTGGTTGCTTGCTACATTGTAAAACCTCACCCCAAGGGGAAAAAAGGAAAGAAAGGAAGATATTACTATCAAGCTTATGGCTCATTTTGGAGGCTTCTTGGCCAATTACCACTCCCAAGTAATATCTTAACTACAACAAAGACTAACAGGAAAAGGATTAACCATTTACAAGTTTCTGAGACAGTGAAGCAATTTGGGCTCACAATATAATATCACATTTGACATTTCTAAACCTCCTTTTTGTTTTTGCTTGTCGAATATCAACTTAACATAATCTGAGTGTCCTTGAGAGCACAACATTATACATTCCAGAAAAGTGAGCATTTCACAGACATCCTGAAATGGATTCTTCATGAAATTACTCATGGAATAAAGTCATCAACAACAATGCATCAATCATAAAAAGGTGGGAACAATATATGTAAGAAATTTGAAGATAACTCCATGTAAAAGTATTATCATGTCAAGTCTAACCACATTAAATAATCTGCCATAAACCAAAACTTCCAATGAAGTTATCCAGAAGATGGATAAGACTTACGGTGCCTTTCCAGTCAGCATGGTAAACCTCACCATAAGAACCTACAGGTAAGATAGTGGTATGAGGTCACAGTTGCAACATTATATTACATCATAGACACAGAGCACATTTCCAACCTGCTAGGACTTAATATTTATTGATAAATTTGTTACATATCAAACAAAGATGAATAAATTCCAGATCTGCTTGATTGAGCTAAGATCATAAGCAGATTATAATGCCATCACAAGCATCAATAAGATGCCATTGAGCTTACTAAAAAGTAGAAGGCACAAGGCCACATTCTACTGCACGCATAAGATATTTAAGCTTTCATGTAAATTTTCAGGAAAATATTTTTAAAAACAATAAGGAAGGTTATAAGACAGAATTTCCTGGTAAATGATTTATCTGAAGGGATAGTTTTTTATAAAGCTCAATGGTGTCGTATGATCCATGTAGCCAATCTCACTTAATGGGATAAGGCTAATGCTATTATATTTATATTGCATTTAAAACAGTGAAATGTTAAACTAGTATGTGATAAAAATGAAATCTTACCTATACCAATACGCTCACCAATATGAAGATCCTCCCATTGAATTTCCCACTCTGTGCCCTCCCCTAGTACTGACTTAGCTTTCTCACTTTTACCATCATTTAGGTTGCTATCTCTATTATCTGGTTCTTTGAATTGAATGGCAGAATCTTTACCAAATTCATTGCAATTAAAAGCCACTCCAACTTTATTACCAAGACCATTCACATCATCATACACCAAGTCAACCCCAATTTGACTTTTGCAAGAAACAACTGCCTTGGTCAAGGAAGAATCAAGAACTTGTTCTTCATGTGTCTTTAGCAGATTGACCGGAATCGTATCTGCAACCATGGCATCACTTTGCTCCAGTTCTATTGTCTGTTCAGCTAAACAATAAGCAGATTGACAAAATTTAACATCATGGGCAGAGCACCCCGCATGAGAAGATATGAGGGACTTCTCAATACTTGAATCAGATTGAACAGTATCAACAACAATTTTTCCACCAAGTTGACAAATTTGATCATTAAATTCATCTTCACTTGTATCTTTTTTATTGATATCTGAAAAAAGGTCAGGAGGGGGCAATGCACCACTCTCCAATAGAACATCTTGTGGCTTTTGAGCAGATTCTGGGTTCTTTGCTGCACCAAGGACATACTTGGATTCATTTTTTACTTGCATATTTTCAGCAGATGATGCTTCCGTATGTGATGTGCTTTCACATGATATATGCAAAGACTGAAGAAGGTTCCCCAAGTCATGTTCAAATCTCTCAGTTTGATTTATTCCACCTTGGTTCCTTGCACCCACTTTTCCTTGACCATCCACATTTAACAATTCTTCAGACTGAGCCCTGCCTGCTGTTATAGTCCTATCAATATCAGATGAAGCTGCCAGCACTCCAGTTCCACCATCAAGCATCCGCTGTGCATTGTAAGGTAATTCCGCAATCTCTGTACAACCTGTTACAGCAAAACTGTAGTTTTGGAGCTCACTACTGGGTACTTCAGCAGGGATAAGAGCGCCAGGTGCACCCATCAAATCAATCATGTATTCGCTGCAACAGTTAAATAAATCAATAACAGCACTATAAATTGTTTCAGCATTAAATGCAAGATCAATTATACTCCTTCTAGTCCTAAATATAAGAAATTTTAAACTACCTCACTAATCTTTAAAAAAAGAGTTGGATCATTAAATTTGTCAAGAAATTCAAATATTTTCAACCATTTACCGTTATTAATTACATAATTTCTCATACTTCATATAGCATTTATCTCAACATATTAATTATAAACCAAACTTATGAATGGAAAAAATTAATTACTGCACCAGAAGACCTGGCAAGATGTCCTACATTTAGGACCGGAACTTTATAAAATGGATGTGTGCCTATTAAGGTAAGAAAGATCTAAGAAGCAATTATGGTCCAATTTATAGACAGATGAAAGAAAGCTCAAAAAGAGCAATTTAAAAACACTAGAGCACTCAATTAGACATAAGTTGCCATTAACATACTCCTATGGTATATTGGCCAGTTTGCATAAATAACATGACTTATACCTTGCAAAAATAATCATATTCAATGCAATCTATTGCTTAACAATGCTATACTTCTAGTTACACCAATAGAGAGGACCAACTTCTTTCTCAACAGAGAGACCAAGTATACTGAGCATCAAGATTCATGACTACAAAATATGTGTGAAATAAATTTGCTTTTTGAAGTGATCCTTGTTGCTATAATATAGAGCTTCTAAGTCAATATAAGACATCCAAATTGACATGATCTACTCAAGAAGCTGATTACAGTGCCCACTGAACAAAGCTCCTCTGAGCGTACTGTAAATAAGGAAAATAAAACTCCACCACAGGATAATTACCTTCCATCATCAGCTTTAATTAAATTCACAGCTCCATCATCAGTTCCAGTGTAATAGCTCCCTTTGACCAGCATGCAGGGAACATTAATGCTATCAGCCAACACCTAAGCAATAACAGAATGAGAATTAATTTAGGTTGAAAATTAAAAAAAAAATAAATAAATAAATAAAATGCATAATCAATGTTGGTATTGAAGGTGACTAGGTAAAATATGTTTTTGAAAAAAAGAAAAAAGAAAAAACAAACTGATAAAATTTCATTTCAGCTTTCTGTATATTGCCTGCTTGATATAGAGTCAGAAAAGTTAATTAGACAAAGTGGCTTTATCTTATTCCATAATGTTAAAAAGATGATAAATGTCACTTTCACCAGATATGATCATATGATATGCATGATCCATTTAAAGCATACACATTAAACGGACCTTATAACTACACAAGGAAAAACTGCTTTCCAAATAAAACAGGAAGATATTTAGAAATTTGACAAATCAATAGTCTCCAGTCTATCCATTTTGAATGCACATGCCTTTAACTGCAAGATCAAAAAGATTTTACAACCTTAAAAAGTAGGGCTCGATGGCGAGAAAGTCCAACATCAAGACAGCCAAGGGGGATAACAATTGTCCTCAAAGAATCACGCAACTCAAGACTCCTAGCCGACCACTTTTTCAACATCTCATCAGGGTCACCCACTGGTCCACCCATTCTATTAACAACAATATCAGCAAGTTTCTGAAGCAAGCCACTAGAAACTTGTCCTTGTTCAGATGAGCAACAGTCCTTGGATAAAGCAAAGGCTTTCTTCTCAAGCTGTTTCAACTTAACATCAACCATACGGTTCACCAAAATCACTTCACAACCACTATTTTCTGAGAAGGAAGCAGTTTGCAGATCCACCAACAATGGCATCTTTCCTCGCTCAGTCAAATTTGAGGAGAAACCATATACATCATAAAATCCATCCATCACTTTCTCTTCATAATCAATGACATTATAGTTCTGCCAGTGATAAAAAAAAAAGTCATAACCCATATTAATATCTTGATTGAATATGTTAGATGGCAACATACTAAAGTTAAATCAACATATATATTAAAAAAAAGGAACCACAACAGATAAAAGCCATTTTTTTTCCTTTTTGGTGGGGCTTGAGAGAATGGTGCTCGATATGAAGCTTCTTCTTGTTGCTGGTTTAGAGAATGGTGTTCAACATGGGCCTAACCGGAAATTACTTCCATGAAAGCGAACGCATAAACAAACGTTATCATTGTACCTTACATATATATATGTAGTTATCAGAAAATCTTAAGTAAACCAACCCCCCCCCCCCCCCAAATGAATAGAGCAAGATGAACATACACAATATAGAACAGTACGTTCCATTATTAGCGACAAGGCACCCATGTAATGCTGATTAACGTCAACCCAAATAAGATTAGTAGCTCCATTCTTTTTGTGTTTGACATATGACTAATCGGAAACTATTTCCAGTCCAGTGTGTTCCCAAATTTAGTTATCAGAAAAATCTATGCAAAACCCCCCACATTAATGGAGCCACACATAATCCCATTCGAGAAAATGAAAATACTTAATAGGGAACGCTACGTTCGTATTATCAGCAACGGGAAAATATGTCACAGCCATATCCCTATTTCTTACTCTATCGCATTAAGGTGGGAGGTCATAATCGCATATAGCCTATAGACATGCCAAATCAATTCTATGCGATTTGAAAAAAAATACCCAATAGCGAAGCGATTGAAACTGGACGAGGGCTTCCGTGTCGGTGACGGAAGCTGTGCAGCCGAGGCTCATCTGCTTCGCGGCGTCGATCTGAGCAGACTCAGGGTCCTTGCGCAGATCAGGATCGGAAGCGCTAATCGCTAAAGCCAACTGCAATTGAAACTCCTCCTCCAACAGATTAAAATCGGCTCCCTTGTCGCCACGTATACCACCAGTACCATCAATATCCGTCCGATCAGCAACCGATTCATTTGGCGGCACTGTCCCCATTGTATTCGACGCCAACATCGACGAAGATGAAGAGAGATTAGGGACGGGACTGGGAGTGATCACTGGGCGGGGATCAGACAACCTGTGGGGTTCATTGATACCGCCACCGATGTGAAGCTTTCTTAGTAGTTGCTTCATTTTGGACATGGATCATCAAGAAGGAGAAGGATCATTCACTGGCTTCCTCTTTCTAATCTAAAAAAGTACGGGGGTACTCCAACTCGGAGTCTTCTTGCCCCTCTGGACTGGCTTAACCTACGCCCTCTACAAACAAAGCAGATTCGTTTAACCTGCGCACCCTTCTTCGTCAAGCTAGCACCACTTGCAGGACTTAAATTAACCGCTCACCCATTCCCTCCAATGCTCCTTCCTAAGTTATATCCCGTTAACATTTATCTCCCATTTCCACTCTCTTCTTTAACCATTTAGTACTTGAAACTAATTAATTAATTAATACCATTATCTTCCGCCTTCGAACTCAAGGAAAGGACCCATTGCTTTCAAGGGACTGCATTTAATCTTCACCGTTGGTTTGGTTGACCTATTAATTAAAAAAAAAAAGGGAAAAAAACTGTGTCAGGAAATAAGCGACTAACATTAATTAACCAAAAAAACGCAACTTATACATTTTTTATTTTATAAATAGAATGCCATCCTATCATAAAGCGCATGATATTGATATAGAATTAATTATTTGTCATCAAAATCTTTACTTATGCTCCTAAAACAATAAACATTTATCCACATTAGGTGAAACGTGTCTTGTCAATATAAAATATATAAAAAAAATCACATTATTCATCAATCGGTTTAAATGTATATACTCTATAGTATAGAGCCAGCTTTATTTTAAAATGTTAAAAGTATAAAAAAAAAAAGTAAAGATAAAAATAGAAAGATTGGAGTGAAATTTGAACTTGAATTGAATAGAGTTGCCGCTATAGGACGGAGACACGTAGGGCCAATGAATGAATGAAAAGGATGCATCTCCCTTGTGTTCCAACACCCAACTGTGTGTGCCTATACGATAAAGATTCTATTCTTATTCCGTATGTGATTCATAAAACGGGAAGGTGTGAAAGGTTTTGAAGATTATGAACAAAGGTTTTGAGCTTTTATCCTCTTGTTCATGTATTTAGAATTTTTTAAACTGTGGAGTTTGGTATGGAAATGGAGTTCTCTTACACATTTCTTTTCTAATAAATAACGAAATTTAATAAAGCAATCTATCTCTTTGTTTTAAAAACATGTTAACGACGGTGAACAATAAAACAAGTTAACAACTGTTTGATTATGATATGTAATACTACTGCCTTGATTTAGAGTTATATCTACAACAAAACATCTCTTTTTTTATGACAGGATATCAAAGACATTTTAAGAAGTTAATATAAAAATAAAACGTGATTATGATGAGGATGTGACGGAGTATAAGGGGTCATTTGGAATATTTTTTGAACTAATATACATAAAATATTCTTTTTTGTATAATAATATATTTTCTGGGATAAAAAATAATATTTTTTAATCGCCAGACTAAATTAAACCACGGCTAACATCCGATTTTGTGAACATCATATTTTGTTAATAATTTTTTAAATAATAAATATAAAAAGAAAAAAAAGAGTTTTCATAAGATAAAATAATAAAAATAATAATAGAAAAAAAGACATACTTTATATATCTGAGAGAGAGTTATTCTTATTTATTTTGTTTTACATTTTCTTTATTATTTTGTATTACATCCACAACTCCAAACTAGTGGTTACATATTTAAAATTAACTTTTGATACTGGTGACACTATTTCTTTCATTATTTAATCACATTATTTCTTTCATTATTTAATTTATTTTAAGTCTTGAAGCAAAATTCTTATATGTGTAGACCAATAACTCAAATTACTTATAGTTCCTCTATTTATATTTGAGGAAAAAGCAATAATGTGAGGTAATATGATCCTTATTGACTACTAATTTTGCTTTTAAAACAAATTAATGTACGTGACACCTTAGTTGAAAAATTTCTTCATTTTAACAATACAGTTCAATGTTTCCTCCTCTTTATATACACATATATTTTTGGCGACTTTAAAATGATATTCTTATAGATGGAGGCAAAGCAGACTGGTGTGAATATTATATAATATCAAACCATTAAGGTTGTGTGGTTCGTTACATTATTTTTTTGGTTTGCGATAACAAAACCTTTTCATCTCTAACTTATAGTTTATTTCTTACGATTACACCATCATATAGTTATCATTTATCATATTGATACTTGTTATTATAATATTACTATGTGAAGTTTATAGAATTTTCATAGATATTGATTTACTGAGTGCGACATAGGTCTCTCCAGTATACTAATTTAATTGTATATATATAGTTTTTGGATCTCATGGTTATTATTTTAGAAATTCAAATAAAAGATTCATCAAATTTGCAATTAAATATTTATCATAAATAAAATATTTTTATTTTTATAATAATTTCCTATTACATTTTTAATCAAACATATTCTCGACTTACTTCATATATTGTTATAATTTTTGCATGATCAGAGGATGTGGCTACTATAATTTGTTTCATAGATCGCCACGACATAGCTCTGCCACCGTAACTAAACAAGTAGCCTTTTTGGGATGGACCATTATGGGGATCAAACCTGAATCCAATATCTGCATAACCAACTAAATCAAACTTGACTTTGTTAGAATATAATAAACTCATATCTATAGTATCTCTAAGGTAGTGTAGGATATCTTTAACTCCATTCCAATGCCTTCATGTTGGTGAAAAATTATATCTTAATGATAGATTAACAAAAAATGATATATTGGGTCGTGTATGATTAGCAAGGTACATCAATGCCCCAATTATACCAAGATAAGGTACTTTTGAACTAAGTAGTTTTTTATCCTTTTCTTAAGGTCTAAAGGGATCTTTGTCTTTATCCAAATATCTAATGACCGTTGAAGTACTCAAATAATGTTATTTGTCCATATAAAATTGTTTTAAGACTCGTTTTATATATGCCTTTTAATACATGAAAATGCCATTATTTAAATATTCAATTTATAATTCAAGGCAAAATTTGGTCCTTCTTAAATCTTTCATCTCAAATTCTTGCTTTAAGCAATTGACAACTTTTGAAAGCTTTACAAGAATTCCAATTATATTTATATCATTAACATATACTGCAATTATAGCATACTTATTTCAAGATTTTTTCATAAAAATACATAGGCAAATAGGGTCATTCTTATACCTTTCATTGAGCTAATATTCACTGAGACAATTGTATCACATACAGCCAAATGCTTTAACCCATAAAGAGGTTTATTCAACTTAATTGAATATTATTCTCGAGAATCAGAATTGTAGGCTTTAGGTAATTTAAACCCTTCAAGGAGTTTCATATAAATATTGGTATCAAGTAGGCCATATAAATAGACTGTAACAACATCTATTAGAAGTAAATCAAGTCCTTCATGTGTTGTTGACTAATCAGGTATTAAGGGGTAGTTGCATCCACCATAGGTAAATGTGTTTCTTCAAAATCAATACCAAGTCTTTATAAAAATCCTTGAGCAATGAGTCGTGCTTTATATTTTATAATTTCATCTATTTTATTTCATTTTCACTCAAAGACCCATCTATACCTAACAGGTTTCACATTTTTAGGTGTGCAGACTACGGGTCCAAAGACTTCACGTTTTTCAAGAGAGCTTAACTCCGTTTTCATTGTATCTTTTCATTTTGACCAATCATCTCTTTGTCTTTATTCTTTAACAGACCTTAGTTCATGATCCTCATTGTCATTCATCACATTTAATGCAATATTATATGCAAAAGCATCATCAACACTGACTTCATTTCAATCCCATTGGATTCCATCTATGACATAATTTATCGAGATCTTGTTATGATCATTCATTTCTGGTACTTGTATCTTATCCGAAGTTGAGACATTACTTATGTCTAATAACTTTTCTAAAATTTCATTTTTCTCTATTTTACCATCTATATTCTTAACTCCTTTTCTTTTTTGAGGTTTTTTATCTTTAGAACAGATGGGTTTACCACGCTTCATGCCGGCTTGAAACTCATTTATAGTAGGTTGTCTAACAGAGACACCAATCTTAAGTGAAGTATTAGCAGCTGGAATATGTGATTTAGGCCCTCTTTTTAGGTTAGTAAACACGTCTAACAATTAATTTGCTAAACTTTGGAATTGAATTATCTTTTGAACTTCTTGTTCATATTATTTTGTAAGAGGATCTAGATGAGACAAAGATAATTCATTCAAACTAATTTCTTTTTTCAACTGCTTCTTCTCCCCCCCCCCAAAAAGTTAGAAAAACTAATTCATCAAAATGACAATCAACAAAACGTGCTGTGAGTAAATCTTCTGTTAATAGTTCAAGATATCTTATTATTAATAAAAATTTATATCCAACATATATCCCTAACTTTTTCTGGGGTCCCATCTTAGGGTCTGTTTGGTATCCCATTCAAAACCAAGTTTGAGGGTCAAAATGAGTTTAAAACATTTTTAGGTATGTTTGGCAAATTTTCACGTTTGCGTTTAAAAATCATTTTTCCTCCAAAACGAGGTTTTCGAAGAAGTAGATGCGGAACTGCTTTTTTGTTTGCTTCTTCAATTTTTATCTGTATTTATTTTAAAGTCAGATAAAAATAGACCAATAAAAATGAGAAAAAAATAAAAATTAGGAAAATAAAATTTTCATAAAATTTCTCGTATCTATTAACCAAAATATCCCTTCAAAATTTTAATTTTCATAAATCATAACCTTTAAAAAAATATTATATCAGATATATTATGTTCTCAATTAAATAAATGTAAATTAAATTTTAATCCAAGTAAATTAAATTAATCATGGGATGAAGTTTAAGCTAAATTTAGAGAAAAATTATGAGTTTTGTCAAAACCAATTTTTAAATAAATCATCCAAACATAAACACGTTTGTCCAAAACCAATTTTTATCATAACTACGTTACAAAACCAATTCTATCAAAACTCATTTTTAACCAACTAAAAACCAAACGGATTCTTAGTGTGTTGTGATGAAGCAATTGGCACATAAATTATACATTCAAATACTCTTAGATAGAAAATATTAGGTTCCTGACCAAGAACCATTTGTAAATTGGAGGATTGTTCATAGCTTGTTGGTCTAATGTAAATCAATGTTGTAGCGTACAGAATTGCATGCCCTAAAGAGTTTTGATCTCATAAACAATGGTCTTGTAATTAATTTCAAATGTTTAATAAATTATTCTATCAATCCATTTTGTGTATGAACCTATGCTACAGAATGTTCGACCTAAATTCTAATAGACATACAATAATCATTAAAAGCTTGTGATGTAAATTCAGTAGCATTGTCAAGACGTATTTTCTTAATTGAGTAGCAAGGAAATGAGCCCTTATTTAAATTAATTGGGTAAGTAGTCTCGCAAACACTTGGTTGCATGTTGACAATAAACAAACATGTGATCATCTAGTTGATGCATTGATTAAAATCGTGAAATATCTAAATGGTCCATATGGTAGGTAGACTGGCCCACAAATATCTTTGTATATGCTCTAAAAAGTTGATTGACTCACTCCCAATTTTTGTTAGTGATGGTCGAGTAATTAGTTTTCCTTGGAAACAAGTGGGATATGAAAAACTTTTAGATTAAAAAATTTGTCGTCTCTTCAAGTCATGTCCATATGTATTTTCTATTATTCTTTGCATCACATTTGAACCGGGATAGCCCAACCAGTCATGCCAAACAAGGAACATAGGATTTGTAAACTTCTGGTTTATAATAGCATATGATTCAACTGTACTAATAATTGTGTAGTGCAAACTAGAGAAAAATGCTAGCAATTTTTCCAATACACATCTTTCATTCGAGATAGTTTTTGTAATATAAAGATATTCAACATCCTTTTCATTGGTTGTCTCAATATGATATCCATTTTTATGGATATCTTTAAAGCTCAATAAATTTCTATGAGAATTAAAGGAATATAATGCATTCTCAATATGCAATTTTGTTCCTCTTAATAATATTATATTGGCTCTTGTAGAACTTTTGATTAATTTTATGCTGCCGAATATAGTACTGACATATGCTTCTTGTATTACCAAATTCAAAAAATATTTTATATCTTTGAGAATTGTATACATCGTAAAATTATTCACAAGACAAATATCCTCAATATTAATGTTAGTGCCAACTGACAGAATAGTCATTCTTTAATAATATTAAAAATATAAGAAATTATTACCAATGGGCTTAAAATACGTAAATTTATAAATTCAACAAATAATTTATAAACTTTCAATTTTCTAATAATACTTAAAAACATAAATTCCAATAAAAAATATATAAGACTTAAATGTTTTAGAAGAGACAATGCAGGAAACAAATTTCAACATTTTTTTTTTACAATTCCATCACTAATCAGGTGATCAATCTTTCCATCTGGGTCAGCAAAGAAATCAGCAACATCCAAGCGAGAGACATCCATATTTCCATAATCATAATCACTATCATAATATGCAAAGTTTGTCTTCATTTTGTTTTCTCTTTTAAGAGATTCCTAATAAAGGTCAACATGGTGCTTTGAGATATGATAGGTGCGAGCCCAATGACCAATTCTACCATAGCGATGACATTTATTTTCAATATTTCTGTTATTTTGTCTACCTTTTCTCTTATTATTTTTCCCAATTTGTCACTTTAGGTGGGAATTTGTGTTTTGCATGTTATCACTTAGACCTCATCCTTGTCCGTGACCATGTCCACAACCTTGACTATGACCATGACCACAACTATGATAAGGGCCATGACCATGGGATTCCCTATAAATATGATGATCATATGTTGCTACATTCACTTCAGAGAATGGAGTAGTGCCAGTCGGGCATGGTTGATGGTTTTTCATCAAAAGTTCATTGTTTTCCTTAGCAAGCAAGAGACATGATATTAGCTCAGAATATTTCTTAAAACACTTTTCACAATACTATTGTTGCAGGAGTACGTTGGATTAGGGGTGAACAAAACCGAACCGAAGCCGATCACCAAACCGAATCAAATGCAATTCTTTTTTTTTTGTTTGGTTAATTTGGTTTTCAATTATGATTCATTTTTTTTTTTTTGTGAAATTCGGTAATTTCAGTTCGGTTCGATTGTGGGTTGGAAACACCGAATAGATCGAACCAATCGAATTTCAAGTGTGTGTGTGTATATATATATATATATATATTTTTTTTTTAAAAAAAAATATAGTCTCTTAAACATTTAAGGATACAGCTTCAGACTCAAGCCCATAAATTTGGCCCAATCCCACTCTGTCTGAAAGGAAGCAAAAGCACGCTCTAAAAATTGAAAAATGAAGCCTTACTTACCAGTTACCATTTTGAAACCCTATCCCCTCCCTTTCTCGCATGGCCGCTTCTCCCTTTGACTTGATCTTATCATCTTTCCTGTCTCACTCTCATCTTTGATTGGTGCTCCCACCCTCGGGCCTCCTCCTCTTCACTCTTTGCCTCCGTCCTATTGCTCTCCGTTTGTGTTATACTTCTTTCTCTGCATCTCCATCTGTTCTCACTTCTCTTTATCCAGTAATCTTAGCATTTAGAGGTAGGGTCTTTCCTTTTCGGACCTTCCAAGTTCCAAATTTTGTATTGTTTACCTTGTCCCAAAAAAAAAAGAAGGAATGAAATCAAAGTACCGTTGCATGTTTATCTTTTAGTCCTCCGAACTCAATCAACAGAACAAGAAGGATGAGGGTGAGACATTTAATTAATTAGCAATTATCCTAGCTGTGTGATGGATTGATTGGTTAGTTTCAGACTTAGTATCTTTCATGTATATTATATTTTATTTGTAACTTTTCGAATATGCAGGATAGTGAAGGTTACAAATTGTAACTTTTGATTTAAAGTTGAATTGAAAATAATCAAGATTTTAAATTATTAGTATAAGATGAACAGGTGAACTGGAGTCTTAAAATGAAATCATATGCTATGTAATTGATTTGTTGGTTTGGGACTTTGGGCATTTTATATACTTTGACATATCTTTTAAATTGTTGTGGCAATGATATATTAGTGAAGCTAGGAAATTGTAGCTTTTTTTGTGTCACACAAGGTTAGAATATGAGGTAGACTAGGGCAAAAGTTTTGCATATCAACTAATATCATGAACATAGCCAAACCAAATTAAACTAGGTGCTCAAAGGTATTATATAGTAGTAGAAACAAATTGCTAATAGACTGTAGACATGCTTATTTGTTGGTGTCACACCCGGAGATGCGACGCGGATGGCGCAGAATGAGAAAAAAAAGAAAAAGAGGGAAACCGGTCCACACGGCGAGAGGCCGGCTTCGGAGGGAGTCGCCACCAAAATTTTGAGGGAAATTTTGGAAAACCGAAACAAAAACAAAAAGGATAAGGATGGTCTGCGAATCAGAGTTGGGTTCAGGAGTACGATTGTGAATGGAGAAGGTGTTAGGCACCCCCACAACACCCGTTCTTAAGAACGGTTACCTTAGGTTGATCATGCAATTTTTATGGCTTTTTACTAATTTATTTTGATTGCCCTTTTACCATTCACAAGCGAAAATAAATATAAGAAAAATGTAAAAATGAAAATAAATAATAAAATGAAAGTATGAAAAGTTGGGGAAAATAAATTCAGAGGAAAATATTATTTATTTACAAGAGTGGACTTGACCCAGAATTAGAGTCTGGGGCCTACGTACCCTGCGATAGGGATCAAAGTCGACGTAGGTCGAACTAAAAATGCGTGTCACTGGATTAGTATTTTTTATTTTATATATTCTTTGAAAAGAGAGGTTTATAGAAAATAATTTGTCTTTCCACAAAGAAAACAATTTTTAGAATTGGTTGGTATGTTTTAATTTATAAAAGACAGATTAATTTCCATTATTTACTCTTTTCATTTATTATTCTTTTTGTTTAATCAATTCCTAAAAGAGAATATATGTTTTTTTTTCAATTTAGAAAATATGATTAAAATTATGTGTGATTTGAGCATTTTATTTGAAAAGAAAAGATTTGAAAACAATTTTATTTTTACATAATAAAATCAATTGGCTCATGTGGTGACTTTATCACTCACATTTACCTATTGATACCTAAGTGTCCAGGTAGTGTTACTCGAGACAAAAAGTTCAAAAGAAAACAAATTTTTTTTTATTTTTATACAAATGATTTTTTGTTTTATTTTTATTATAAAAATCATTTTAATACCTATTTATTTATTATTAAAAAAAAGAAATTGAAAAATGTGACCATTACGTATGTTTAAAAAAAAATGATCAGCATATGTGGTGACTTCATCACTCACAAGTTACTGATTTACGCTTATATGCTCATGGTGTTACCACTCGCGGCAAAAGATATATAAAAAAAACATGAGGGATAAAATTGGAGAGAATAATTATATATATTTTTTAATAATCCATTTTTATTTTTATTTTTATTTATAAAAACAAATACGGCCATGATAACACTATTTTATTTTAGAAAGGAAAACATATAAAGGTATTTTAAATATGACTTATATACATATATGAACATATATATTACAAAAAAATTAAGTAGGATCTGTGGTGACTTTATCACTCACAGCTCACTAATTGACACCTAAATGCCCACGGTGTTACCACTCAGAGCACAAAGGCAAAGAGAAATTGAAAATAAAGGATTTTTATTTTAATAATTTATTTTAATAAAATGAATAAATAAATAAAAGAGATCATTCGAAACCCAGAAATACTTAAGGTATTGCTAATATAAATACCATGATGACTCCTCATTCATGGCACTTTATACCCTAGCTATTCGCTCACTGAGACTTAGTCCCTCGTGATGAATCCCGAAAAGAAAATAGCCATAACAAGGTATAAAAATTCATGCTCATCATGTGTTTGGTGTGTACACAAGTATATTATTTATTTTAAACTTATCACATAGGAATCACAAATAAATTGGGCAAAAGGAATAATCACTCCCTCTAGTTCCCCGTCCAATGCTTGCTCCACATGGCTTGACATTTCGCATCAGCAATGAAGTTCTCCCACGTATGTAACTCCCATGCAAAGGGACAAAAGCATGAATTAGTCGTGACATATGAAAGATCAGAGAACAATATCACAAAAGCCACTAGGTAAAACTTCTACTATAATGCATCAGGGTCCAAGGGGAAACACTCAAACCATCAACGATAAGTAACGGCTGAAGACATAGTGAGATTGCCCACGATTGTTAGAACATTAACAGAAGATTTAAAAACAAAACTTGCATACAGAACAGGACAGGTATAAGCCAAAATAGTCAATCAGAGGTCTCATCAAGAGGCACACAATGGGTCAATAGTTTATCACAAAGCATTGTAAACTCTTGGTCGAACAAGTATATGCAAGAGAATTCATTCTTTCATGAGCAAGTCAGATATCCAAGGATAAAGGAAAATCACATTCAAGGACTACAAGAATGAGACATCAAGAGGCATTTGAACCTTGAAGCCATCCTCTCAACTTAATGGTGATAATGAACAAAGACACTAAACAATCAAAAGCAAAGGTTTTGATTAAACTTTTCCCTGCATCATAAACAAATGAACCGCCCTTGGGGCATTTTATCAGACATTTGGTAGGCAAGCTCTAAAGAATTATAGAACACAAATTGTGTTCCTTATCATGAACACTAAACGCAAAAACCAGAAAGGATCCCAGACAGCGCATAACATCACAAGAGTTATAGGCGAGTAAAATGTTTATTGACCAAAGATTCTCATGTGGGACAAGTTAAAACTTCACGCCCAACCACCTCTCCAACATGAACCTTTCCCCAAAACAGCTAAGATTACAGCATCAAACCAAAAACAAAACAACAGAGAGAAAAGAGCGTGAAATCAATACCCAGGTGTTCTCTTGATATCTCGGCTTCCACTCCCCGGGCGTTCTTCATCTTCTCTGACACCCGAGCCTCCCTCTCCCTTCGGATCCCACTTACTCTGCTTTCTTAGCGGCTCGCCCTGGTTTGTCCTTCTACCTCACCCGCAATTCCCTCTGTTTCAGATCTCCCTCAGTTTCTGCTGCTCCACGGTGGCTCTGCCCGAGCTCAAGGCTCCTTCTGGTCTGAGCTCACCTCCAGCTCTCCTTCACGGCCAACTCAGAGCCTCACCGTGGCTTACTCTGTTTCAAATCTTGCCTCCAGCTCTCCTTCGTGGCCAACTCAGAGCCTCATTGTGGCTCACTCGCGACCTCTCCTTTTTCTCTCTGAGCTCCACTTGTGTCTCTCTCTCCTCTCTCTTTTCTTGCGGCCGCCCTAGGCCTCCTCCAAACCTCAGCTCCCTCTTCCCTCTCTTTCACGGCTCTCTTCTCCCTCTCAGGTTTTTCCTCACGCCCGCAGCTCCCTTGGTTTCCTCTGGTCTCTTCGGTCCTCCTCCCTCTGTTCTCCGCCTGCGGCTGCCTTTGTGTCTCCGACGTGCTCCCTCTGACTCACTCTCTCATTTTCTTGCCGCCATCCCTTCCTCATAACCCTTTCCTTTTCTCTTTGGCCAGCCCCCTCTCAGCTCTCTGTCTCCTTTCCCTCCGTCTCTCCCAGCCCCCTCCTTCTTTTTTCTTCATGGTTCCCTGCTTCCTCGTATCTCACGTCCTCAGCCCTAGCTCCCTCTGATTTTTTTTGCTTTTTTTTTTAGCCAAGTTCCCTCTGTTCCCTCTTTCTCGCGGTCCAGCTCTCTCGGCCTTCTCTGTGCTCAGCCGTGGCTCTATCTACGGTGCTTCTTTCCTCCTCCGGTTGCTCATGCTCCCTCAGTTTCCTCCTCGGCTTTCATGCTTTCGACTCCCTCTGTTTCCTTCTCGGCCGAGACTCTCCTTCGCGGCTCTCTGCTTAGAGCTCTAGTTCCTTCTTCCTCCTCGGATTTCACGCTCTCAATTTACCTCTCCCAAGCTCCCTCACGGCCATCCCTCCTTCTCTCGCATCCGCGGCCTCCTTCCTTTTTCTTGCCCTAGCTCCCTCTTCCTCTTTTTCCTCGGACACTCTCCCCTTTTCTTCCTCTACTGAGCTGAGCCCTAAGGGCTCCTTCTCTGTGGATCTTAGGGCAACGCCCTTGGGTCCAGTGACGCATTGGACTGAAATCATTTCAGCCGAATGCGTTTTTTTTTTAATAATTTTATTTTTTTATTTTGTTTGTTTTTTTATTTTTATCTTCTTAAAAAGAAAGAATTTTCTTAATTTTAATTTAATTAATTTTTTTTCATTTTATTTATTTATTTTTTATTATATATATTTTTTTCATTTATTATTATTTTATATTTTTTTTTATATTTATCTATTTATTATTATTTTTTTCTTTTTTGTCATTTCTTATTATTTTTTTATTTATTTTTATTATTATTTTTTTTATATTTTTATCTTTATTATTATATTTATATATATTTTTAAAATTACCCGGACAAAATACGATGTTCACAGTTGGTTCATAACTGGTTTTTGTACCATTTAGCATGGTTGTTTATGAATATGTTGAGAATAGAAACTTGGATAAGTGGTTGCATGGTAAAGTGAGGCCTGCCAGCCTTTTTTCAGTAAAGGCCCAAATTGAATAAGCTGAACCCAAATATTTCGGTTCAGTTCGGTTTGGTTTTTCTTGCTAATTCGATTAAGTTCGACTGTTAAATATGTCTTATTTCGGTGTTCGGTTATTTTGGTTTCAGGCTGAATCGAACCATATTAACCGAATACTCACTCCTATGTTGAATGCATGAAAAATGGAGAATAATTTTTCTAGCATGTTAGCATCGGTGATTATTTCTCCATATAGTTTGAGTTTATGACTGATTCTAAATATAGCTAAGTTATACTTACTCACAGTTTTAAAATCCTGTAAATGTATATGCATCCATTCATAACGAACTCTAAGAAAAATGACAATTGTTAGGTGGTTAAACCTTTTTTTAGGTTTTTTTAAAGGATAAAAGGGTCTTTTATTATAAGATACTCAACCTTTAACCCTTCGTGGAGGTGGTGACACAAAAAAATCATTGTCTTTGCCTTATTTTGTTCGGATATGACATTTGCTTTTTTAATGGTCTCCCCAAGACCATTTGCATCTAAGTGAATTTCAGCATACAAAACCCGTGATAATAATTCTTCCTGTAATGTCCAATGCCACGAATTCAAGTTTTGTTAAGTTTGGTATATTTGTACTATCGTAAAAATAAGAATAAATAAAATTAGGAAACATTTATTAAAACTAAATTTATGATTTAAATAAATTAATAAATGAGAACAACTAATAGAGCAAAGAATTAAAGTTAAATATGAACACATAACAACCTTAAAAGTATAATTTTTTTTAAGGAGTGAAGGGAACCAACAAAAAAAGGGAAAAACATGATATATCCATCATATTAATTAATATAGGTACAAAACATACACACATATGTAAAATTAATATTTATAAACATATTGACTTTATATATAAAGTATTGATCTACAGCATTATTCGTGATTAATACTATATCATTGCAACAAAAACCATTTAAAACATAATCGTAAATGATATACCAAATCAAAACAATTTATTAGATTACATTAAGAACCAACCGAGAATTTTGATTTTAAATAATATATTTTTTATAAAGATAAATAATAATAAACATATGTGAGAATCAATAGAAAACAAGAGCATCAGTTATGCGAATTCCTTTTATTCCAATTTGGACATCAAATATGTATTGATATGGTAGATACAAATTTATTTCACGATAAAATAATTTAAGTGAACAAAAGTAAATAAATAAATAAATAAGTGAATTTGAATATAAATCTTCAGGATTTACTTTGTACTTTATGTACCTAGCTTTAGGATCTATTTTATAAATTTTGAATGTAGATATCTGCTGGATCTATAATATGTTTCATGCGGATATTTTCATGATTCGCTTTATTAAATGGTGCTACATATTTTTGGATGTGGCACACTTTTTTTATCTTCAAGAATTAATTAAAAAGAAAGAAAGTCATTTAAAAGAAGAGAAAAAGAAAATAACCATACAAATGAATAATTGACAAGGGAAAATAACTAAAATTGACTCAATATTTAAGTGAATGTGCCTTCATCCCTATTAGGGATATTCATTGGCATGAATGTTAATCTTCAATGCCATATTCATGGGTGTATAAACAATTAAAAATAGAGGCACACACTTGATAATAAGAATTAGTGTTTGTGTTGATAATGTGTTATAAAAATAAAGTAAGAGAAAAAATAGAATGAGATAAGGAGAAAGCCTTCCAAAAATTGATATGTCGAATATAACTAAAGTGCCTCCTACTTTTTTTTTCATAAAAAAAAACAAAGCATGCGAATATTTAAATTAAACGTTGAGCTTAGGTAAAGCCGTTCCAAAAATAAAAAGACCTGGAATTATAAGAAGTTGAAACGAAATTCAGCCATGAAAATAAAATCCAAAAGGATAAAACACGAAAGGGAATTTAGAAACATATGGACGTCGAAAAATACAGAAATAGAAGGATCTGTTTGGCCCATTTGGGGAATCTAATATGCCAGCTCAAAATTTATGGTTCTCTTGCAAATGGTGTTTCTTTTTTCTCACCACAGCGACCATTGATCTAAACATTTGAAAATTAAAAAAAATAATTAAACATTGAGGTAATAGTTAAAAAAAATTGAACACCTCATACATCACATTCTTTTTTTTTTTTTTGCGCCAAATCATACATCACATTCACATCACACAACTTGTTAATTAGTTTAAACATAATCTTAGAAAAAAATGAATTTGAAATTTTGTTCAATGAAATTTTTGACGTTGAAATAGAACGAATGCTTTTTACAAGTCAATTAATTATATGAACTAAAAAAATGATGACAAAATACAGTAACTAGCTTCAATCCGCTTCAATTTGTAAATACATAGAAATAAAAAATTTTGGATCTGAAAATGATCTTTACCTAATAAACCAGAATTGTCATCATGACATGCCCCAAGAAAAGTGTTTTGTGAATATATCAGTTTAAAATAAAATTATTCTTGGATTAAAATTATTACTGTTTCTATATAATGTACTCATATATCAACAGAACAGTTTTTCATTTGAATTTTTGACATTTCAATTTACTATGTAAAATTATTAATATATACAATTTGATAGAACATATTTATGTCCATGTAGTTGATCCCACACAGTATAATAAGACTAATATTATTATTATATATATTAAAAAATTTAGAAAACTGCACTATTTTCTAGCCATCTACAACCCGCAGGTGAAATACATCGACATTTCTTCTATATTGTTGAAATTACAGAGACTTCTCTTTTGTTTTCAAAATATACATTTTAATCCTTTTAACACCATTAAGCAATTGCTCATTACCTCATTTTGGTATAGAAAATTAAACTACACAGTTTTTTTTGGGAATAAATAAGATTCATTCTCTAAAGTTTTCTCATCTAAGTTGGTATTACATATACATGGCGCAGCAAGAATCAGGGAGAGTTTCTACATGAATCATACCAACTTTATTCCAAAATATGGTAAATTACAGCACGCATGAGCTGTTGTTACTTCAACTGTATATTTTTTTCTTCATTTTCCAGTTTGTTTGTCCTTTTTCTTTTCTTTTTTCTTTTTGTGGGGCTGCGGAAGGGAAAATATTGGGTCATGGGATCGTGTTTGGATGAAATTAAAGTGCATTGAATTATGGCAAACGTGAATAAGCGCAAGGAGCGTAGGAGAGTTTATGTACAGACATAGAAATGAAGATGGCGCTCAATGGAACACTAGGCAGATGCAGCAGCTTGTTCCTCAGCAGTCTGCGACACTGAGAGGAGAGTGCAGATGAGGTTACGGTCACCGTATACATTGTCCACACGTCCTGATCGACACAACCACATTCATTAGTATTTTATTGAATAAATGAATGAGTGAATCAATTAATCCCAAGATGTCTCAAATTCGGCTTCCGCGAAAACAAAACCATTAGTCAATCTGAACTTCAATGAATTCCATATAAACCAAACAAGGACTTCAATTGAAGAAGGAGATATAAATACCTGTGGAAGGCCAGAACTTGGAAATGCGGAGCCAGGGAGCTGGGTATGCTGCATATTCACGAGAATACGGTTTTGTCCATTCATCTCCCATTAGCAATGAAGGAGGATGAGGGGCTCCCTGTACAAATATTAAAACCACTTTATTTTAATTTAAATAAAAAGAAATCACTCACCAAGTGCATCAACTGATTTGTGTCCTAATTATCTACCATATACAAGGAGAACATTCAACAGAAACTCTTTTTACCTTGAGTACATTATTGTTAATATCAGCTTTCCCTTTCTCTATCTCCCTGATTTCTTCTCGAATGGAAATAAGAGCATCACAAAACCTGTCTAACTCAGCCTGCAATGATATTTCTTACTTGAATAAGAAGAAGAAATTATACCTGGTATGAGAAGAGAACAATAAGTTCCCAAGAAAACATTACCTTGCTTTCACTTTCAGTGGGTTCAATCATCAGAGTGCCAGGCACAGGCCATGACATTGTTGGTCCATGAAATCCGTAGTCCATAAGGCGCTTGGCCACATCTTCAGGTTCTATCCCAGCAGTATTCTATAACACAAATAGCTTACAGTTAATCACACTACGGTGGATACACTTGGAAATAAATGAAGACACCAAAGTGAGCTGAGCTACCTTAAAGCCTCTCAAGTCAATAATGAATTCATGAGCAACTGTTCCATTGACTCCGCGGAAAAGAACAGGGTAATAATTCTGTAAATCCCAAAGCATTAGTTGAGGTCAGTAAACAGAAACATAATAAGACGCTCACAGGACAGAAAGTCTCTGGACCAGAAAAAAAAAAAGGAAAAGCAGAAACCTCCAATCGTTTGGTCATGTAGTTAGCATTCAAAATGGCTATCTTGGATGCTTCCGTGAGTCCTTTGGAGCCCATCATGGCTATGTAAGTATAAGAAATTGGCAATATGAGTGCTGAGCCCCAAGGTGCAGCAGAAATGGTACCAAGTGGATGAGCCTTATCAGGGGCAGGAATGCCCCCTGTGGGTACCTTCAGAATGGCAACAGATACTATCAAACAACAACAAACTCACAAATAAGGGTAATTTTCCACGAAAACAGTCTGCCTTCTAATGAATAAATGACTAACGTGTATGCATGTTATAAATAGAGTCAACCAAAAACACGTATGTTTACCACAGGATGTGAAGGTAAAAATGGTGCCAAGTGTTTCTTTACACCAATAGGACCCATGCCAGGACCACCTCCTCCATGTGGGATGCAGAATGTCTTATGAAGATTGAGATGGCAAACATCGGCTCCAATCCAGCCAGGGCTTGTGAGTCCCACCTGTAAACATGAACCCAAAATCCAAATTGATCAAGGAACTAAAATTGCTTGAAATTAGGCACCAAAGCCAATCAGACATGCAGAAATGCAGCACGTAAAGAATCAATTACTTGTACAGTTGTAATCTGTACAATTTTGGCCAACAGTGTGTTTAAAGAATTTGGATCAACTCACAACTTGAAAAAATAGCTGAAAGAGAGATGGAGGAATAAAATAAGGCAACTTGATAAAATAATACAAACTTCAATTTCTGATAATTAAACTACTCCAGCAAAAATATTAGTTCCTTGAAAATATATACTGCATCGACAATACTTGTTATCTAACACCCAGAGATTTCCCTATCTGATTCAAGAGACCTACATAAAGTACATGAATGTGAAGATTTGCACAGAGAAGCAAACCTGTGCATTCATGTTAGCCCCATCCATATACACTTGGCCTCCATTATCATGAATAATCTTGCATATCTCATCAATACCTTCCTCGTAAACACCATGGGTTGAAGGATATGTAACCTATAATTTAAACCAAAACTGAATGATTATCAATAATGCTCAGGTTTTCCCCTCTTTTTCCTCTCAATGCAAATAGAAATCTGACATAGGAAGCAAGCTGTACCATAAGTGCAGATAAGTAATCCTTATGTGTTTCAGCAGCCTTTTTCAACTCTTGAATATTGATATTTCCCTTGGCATCAGTTCCAACAGGGACAATTTTCATTCCACACATAGCAGCACTGGCTGGATTTGTACCATGTGCTGAGACAGGTATGATGCAAACATTGCGATGGTGGTCTCCCCTTGACTAGAGTTTTCCAATTGCCAAAAGAAGCAAGTATCACAAAATGTTTGTGAAAGGGGGTAATATAGGGAAAGCATTGCATCTCTTCTAGATATTCAGGAAGAGAAAAAGTTCCAATTTTGAGATTATCTGTTACTTCTTAAAATACAAAAACAATAGCAGGTATTCCTACATTTTGAACCAAAAGAGACTATGAATGCCCTGAAGAATTTGCCCACAAAATGTAAGCAAACAAAATTATAATGTTCAAAATCCTGTACCTTGTGATATGCACGAATAACCATAAGTCCAGCATATTCTCCTGCAGCACCAGCATTAGGTTGCAAAGAGAAGGAGTCAAACCCAGTGATGGAACACAATAGATCGCCCAAATTATTGAACATTTCCTGATACCAAAGTTGCTCTTTTAGACACAAAAAGCAAATGTCGACCTCAAACCAATGGAAACAAAAAACATTCATAAAATCTCTTCCTATCACGGTCATTATAATAATCATCAATATATCTAATCAAATCTATAAGGAGCTACACTATTCATTAGCCATGAATAGTGTGGCTCACCTCAAACTCTGTACAACGCATATGACTCACTTTTGGTTTTATTTAAACCATTATAAGTACCTGATAACCTTGAGCCTGCTCAGCTGGTGCAAACGGGTGAATGTCAGTAAAGCTGGGCCATGTCACAGGCATCATTTCAGTTGTGGCATTCAGCTTCATTGTACAGGATCCAAGTGGGATCATACTGTGGCACAGTGAAAGATCCTTTGACTGTAGCCGATGCATATACCTTAGCAACTCATGCTCAGTGTGGTACCTGTCCAGAGCAAATGAAATTCAGGTAAGCTTCCAAAACATAACCCTGTAACTTCAAATTTGGAGGAAAGGGATGTACGTGTTAAAGATGGGATGCGTCAAATAAGGGCTCTCCCTAGTTAGTCCAGAAGGAAGTGCAGTCTGAACGTCTGGAGCAAGAGAAGCAGCTGTGAAGGTGACCTGACAATAAAATAGAGGTTTTAGATAGACTTGAAGGGATGAACAATAGCACAAATTAAGAAAAGGAATCATAATATTGCTCACAGGCTTGCCACCAGCAAAAACTTTGAAAAGCTTATCAAC
The DNA here is from genome assembly GCA_026686845.1 of Adenanthera pavonina. Taxonomy (NCBI): domain Eukaryota; kingdom Viridiplantae; phylum Streptophyta; class Magnoliopsida; order Fabales; family Fabaceae; genus Adenanthera; species Adenanthera pavonina. The sequence goes on from JAIVEN010000003.1 coordinate 6,036,984, forward strand.
ATCCTCCAAAGTGGTTGTTTCATCAAAGGAAACAGTGATCTGAAAACCAATGAAACTCAATAATCAAAGATATGCAAACACAGTCAGCCAATTGGATGCAAAATATGCAAACACTTACAGTGTTTCCATCAACAACTCGCAAATTTATTTCACTTTTGTAAGCAGCATCAGCAATTGCATGTGCATTAGCAGTCTTAACCTTCACAGTGTCAAAGAAAGGTAGATCCTGAACTTCCACTGTTCCAAGTTTCTTTAATCCAAGAGCAAATACCCCAGCAAGACCATGAACTCGTTGGGCAATGGTTTTAAGTCCTTCAGGTCCATGATAAACAGCATACATAGCAGCCATGTTTGCAAGCAGTGCCTAAAAACAATCAAACCAGATCTAACCAACTCAGCAAACTCTTACTTGACCAGTACATGGCTACAGAAATATGCTAAAATAAGGGTTAGTCGGTTCTGCAGGGGATGCTAATTCGAGATAAAATGGTTTGTATTATGAATACCTACAAGTTTATCCATAAGAGAACAGTAAAGGGCAGTACCTGGGCAGTGCATATATTGCTAGTAGCCTTGTCTCTACGAATATGCTGCTCCCTGGTTTGCATTGCCATTCGCAAGGCTGGTTTTCCAGAAGAATCAACACTGACACCAATAATTCTTCCAGGCATCATCCTCTTGTACTCTTGGGATGTGGCCAGGAAAGCCGCATGAGGACCTCCATAACCCATTGGAACTCCAAACCTCTGAGCTGAGCCAACAACAATATCCGCTCCCAATTCACCAGGAGGCTTCAAAACCGTCAAAGCAAGAAGATCTGTTGCCAAAACAACCTTAACTCCATGAGCATGAGCTTTCTTAATAAACTCTCCATAATCCAAAATCTCGCCCTCAGTTCCTGGGTACTGAACAAGCACACCACAAACATCACCCGATTTGTAATCAATATCCTTAAGATCCGCAGTAACAACCTTGAGATCAAAACCATCCGCTCTGGTCTTACAAATATCAATGGTCTGAGGATGACAGTTGGTGGCAATGATAAAAGTCTTTTTCTTTCCCTTCTGAATATTGTTACACATAGCCATTGCCTCAGCAGCAGCAGTTCCTTCATCTAGCAATGAAGCGTTGGACATGGGTAGACCCGTAAGATCAGTGATCAACGTCTGAAAATTAAGCAAGGATTCAAGACGTCCTTGGGATATCTCAGCCTGGTAAGGAGTGTACTGGGTGTACCAAGCTGGATTTTCCATTACGTTCCTCAAAATCACAGGTGGAACATGGGTGTTATAGTAACCCATCCCAACGTATGACTTGAAAACTTTGTTCTTAGACGCCAGATACTGCATGTGTTCAATCATTTGGCTCTCCGTCAAGCCCTCATCGAACTTGCTAAACTTCAAATCATTCAACCGTATCGATTTGGGCACCGTGGCATCAATAAGCGAGTCAAGATTGTCGAACCCGCACGACTGAGCCATTTTGCTCTGTTCCTCAGGGGTTGCAGAGTTATGGCGACGAGGAAAAGTGTCACTGGGTTTGAGTGCCTCGACCGAAATCGATCGAGATTGGGAAGCAACACCCAAAAAACCAACATTACGTGACAGAGTATTCCTGCCCAGCAGGTTCTCAGATTTGGATCCTCTGCCTCTGAGAGCAGAGGGAGAAAGAGATGATACATACCTCGAAGGTATGTACAATACAGGGGTGGAAGAGTTCAGCGAAGATTCATTCTGGCGGCACTGCTTCGCTAGTGAAACAAGGCGTTTCAGAATCGCCCTGTTCGCGATCCGCCGTGCACGTTCCATGACAGCGGTTTGCAGAAAGATCTACAAAAGAGGTGGATGAATATGAAATAAAGAATATACGAAATGGGATCTGTTTTTATCGGATGGTGTTCTATAATTCCATTAGAAGTGTGGGAGTGGAGAGTATGGGGTTGAGGTGGGTGACTGTAGTTGTCTCCCGGCGTTTCTGTATAAACAAGTTATAGGTGCTTTAAATTATGAATAATGAAGAAATAAATGAGTATAATATGCGTGAATTTTGAAGAGGAAATACAAATTGACTTTCTGTACTCATCACATATTTTTTATTATATTTTTATTTTATTAGATATAAGATCTATATAATTTTACAATTATCATTTTTTAAAAAAATATTATTATTATATAAAAAATTAAAAAAAATTATAAATATAAATCATTCAAATTAAAACTGGATAATATAGATTTATATAAAAATAATTAGCATTAGGAGCTACTTTCTGTAATAAGCATCCAATGGGAATTTGAGGAAATAGCTTCAAGATCATCTGGTGGAAATGGTAGGTGGTTGGTGTATGCACGCCCACCAATGAAGGAAAACGACAGATTCAAGGGGGCATCACTGTCGCACTGACTTCCAAATCACCACAAACTCAGGGGTTGGATGAATGGAAGGAGTTGAAGCTATAGAGATTGAGTTTCAATGGATCAAAATGCATTTCATTTGCTTTTATCAGAGTTGGAATTTTTCTTCATTTTTATTTTCTTATTTATTTTCAATTTTAATTTTGCTTTTTCTGGGCAGGAGTAGGAGTGTCGGGGGATTTCTGACTTATGAAAAAAATATTATAGTATATTTTCTGAAAAAGAGTCTCTTTTGCTGGCAGATTCGGTTTCACAACAGGCTTATCCTGGATGTGCAGAAAGAAACAAAAAATTCCTTGGGTTAGGATTCACGAATCAATGGATGTCACTCAGATAAGATTCAACCGAACCGGAGAGATGGAAAAATACGAATCACATTCTCTCTCTCTGTTTCATTCGATAGGCTCCGACTCGTGTCTATGCCTCTGTGGTAGGACGCCCCTACATTTGGCGGAGGGGATAATTATGTAATTTTCACTGAATGCTAGTCGGAGATTGTCCTTCGAGGGAGATACTACTTAGCTTCCTATCAATAAAAATATATATAAACTACAATTACTTATTACTCCTATTTATTGTGTATATTTTTAACTAATTATACAGAAATTAAAAAAATAATTTTTCTTATTAAATCTATCATAAAAATTAAATTATTTGTTAATTGTACCTTTATTTAATGTACTATATTTAAAATTTACTATTTTTTTTTTACATTTAATTACAGATAAAAATAAAATAAAATTTTTTTAATATTTTAAAATTTATTAAATAATATTTATATTTTAGACTAAAATATTTTTTTAAAATAGAACTTATATTTTGAATTAAATAGATTATTTTATTTTAATTTTTTATATATAGAATACCTTTTAATTATATTTTTTGCTAGTCACGGTTAGGCAATTTGGGTCAAAGATTGTGTTTTTATAGTGTGGAAAATGGAAATCTGAAGGGATTAGAAATACAATAGGCAAGGAGGAGATGACGTTGCTTTCTATTCATACATAATTCCCTCCATTCTTTTGATTTTACTACTCTTTTGATTTGAGTAGTAAAAGATTGTTAATTATGACATTAAATTAATATATTATTCACTTAATTACTATCATAGATAAATATTACGATCTTATTTTTAAAAGCATTAGACTTATAATAATAAATATACATATGAAATTATATATGAGAGATGTTGAGAGAAATTATGAAAAGTTGAAAAATATAGTTATATAAATGTCCACTTCCCGCTAAATTTACAAAAAATAAACTATAATTTAATGTTTAATGGTTAATGCTATCCTTGTTTTCAGTCCAACCTACCCATAGTGAACATTATTGAATTGATTATTTTGAATGGATTCTGTGGGCTCAACTTTTGGAAGCTAAAAACTCATGCTCCCCATAAAGAAAAACCATCACCTACTCCAAAATTGTTCAGACTTAGAAAAAGGACCAGAATCAAATTATTGGGGGAAAAAATGGCCATCACCTACTCTCATAACAAGAAAAACCATTACATAAACATTACATTAAAAAAAAATCACCAACTAATACAGATTAAGTCAAATTAAATCACATGAATGTAAAGAAAGAAACAATATCAAATCACTTGAACAAATTGCGGTTGTTTAACTATTCAAATTTCATTTGGAATATCCAAATATTAAACCCTTTATTTTTAATTTGCTAAGTTATTTCTTAAAAAAATATTGTTTAAAATATCATCTTTATTTTATATTATTCTTTTAATTATTATAATGAAATATTATTAAAATTTGAACCATCCAAATTTCATTGAGGTTTAATTAAGATCAACATCCCATGCTTATCTTATGATCCACACCCTAGATATATATGTCTTGATCTTTTTTTTTTGGTTGCAAATTGTTTTTATGGAATTTTAGCATGTAAATATCATTTAAAAATTTAATCAAATGATATTAAATTTTAAATATTATTAAAAATTGGATTGTCTTATCCACGGGACATATAAAAATAAAAAACATTGATCCTATAGAATATATATATATATATATAACATTAAGTTTATAAAGACAATGATACAAAATTTATGAAATTTGAGTAAAAAATAAGTAAAGAAATAATCTATTTAAAAGATTTAAAATTTAAATAGTAAAAATACATTTATGTTATTTGAGAGGGAATGATAAAATAAAAAAAGGTCATAAACTAAAAGTGAAAAGTTTTTTTTTTCTGTTGCATATTTGATACAATCTGATATAATCAAATAAGGGTGAGAAGTGAAATTAATAATAAGAGTATGAATAAAGAGAAAATGAAAGTATAGGGAGAGAATTTAAAAAATATATACAAAATAAGGTAATTAGAGGAAAAAGAGAGAATAGAAAATAAAAAGAAAGTATATGGAGAAATATTTTATTATATTTGATAAAATATAAAAATTAAAATAAATAAAAATTAAAATTTAAAAATAAAAAATCTTAAAATATATTTTTTTCTGAAAGACAGAATGTCAAAGAGAGTGGGGCGAGTGGAGGAATAAAATGTTTAAAATAAAAAATATTAAAATAATTTAAAAATAAAATATTAAAGAAAGTGGGGGGAAACACAGTTCGTAACAATACTTATGAATAATATTTTTTCTTTCAGAAATATTAATATACATATATATAAAAGTCATATGATTATTAAAAAAATTTGTATACTTCTTATATTTTAATTAAAAAATCTATGACAATAATATGATACAACAAACCAGAGATCGATTTCTTACATCAGGCCTTGGTGCAAAAAAAAAAAGCTGTTAATTATTTGTTTGATTGGTCAACAATTATTTGACAATAATTTCCAAAAGACGTGCTACATTTCAAAACTCGCAACAAAACGAACAATTGCTATTGATAAATATAGTAAAAAAATAGCAGATAAAATGGGAGCAAATAATCTAAGTAGGAACAGGGGCACAAGATAAATCCATCAGAAGCAGTGCTGCCTGAGCTACTTCATCTTGCGGAAACACCTGCTCAACCACCGACACGTTGTTCCTCCAACTAAATGCAAAATCCTTGAACCCGATATTCTTCCTTTCTCCCTGAGACGTGCCTGCAACACTACTGCTTGCACTTGCCTTGCACTTATTCTTTAATGCTACAAAATGGTTCGTGCGAGCCCTCTTCTCCTTGCTATTCATGACTCTGAAACTGGCCACACCATTTCCAGCTTCTGCCACGGCCCTTCTTGCCTTCCTCTGCCTAATTCCACACGCATTGCACAGTGACTGCACGCATATGTATATATATGTCCATTAATGAATTGTAAGATTCCAAATATTAATTAGAATAATTCTAAGGGATACTGTTATATCAGAAGAATTAATTATTTTACCTTAGGACCCTTAGGGCCACCCCTCCAAAGTGGAGTGCTGGTGGTGTTACAGTCGGCGCAAACCCTAGTGGTGGTGTTATTTCTGTGGTTAGGAGGGGCTCTTTGGGTTTGGGTTTTCTGGTCCTCTTGAGTTCGGATTGTTGGAGAAATATTCGATACTTTATGAGGAACAGGACTAGTGTTGGGGATCATCATCTTTCGCATCAACCTCATCTTAGAAGACATCCATTTTGCAGACCCGTACCCGCTTTTTCTTTCTTCTTCTTCTTCTTCTTCTTTATAGTCGCACACGTTTCGTCGATCGTCTATAACTTGCTGAGGCTGGGGTGAACTGAAGGATAAATTACAAAATTGGTGACTGCTTGATCCACCATAGAACACCAGTCCATCCTCCTGCATAAAATCAAGATATAATACATGTTATATGGATAGACAACTGACTAAGATTTTATGTATTAATATTATTGTAGATATGAACAATGATCGTTGTTTTTAAAGTAAACCAACCGAAGCGAAAACATGTCTATATGCGCAAGAAATTAGACCTATCATATGCATCCATCCAACAATTAGAGAGTGGCTTTCTAAGGCAGCTATAAAATTTAGCACAGAAATCAGTTCTGAATGCAAAATAATGAAGGAAAGAGCCTAAATTCTTTTAGCTATTATTTTCCTAGTAATGGAACATGATTGAGCTCACCACGATGTTTCGTTCTCGTTTGAAACTACGAAAGTGATCATCAATAAAATAGCTATACCACTACTGATCATGGATATTGCAAAGTAAAGTTATATAATGGCGGGCTTTTCGGAAAAAAAAATAACGAATATGAAATAAGATACGACCTCTTGATCATGTCTCAACTCTCCTGTTTCTCCAGCTTGTGTTGGATCACGTACGTTGAAGAAACTATGGCACGATGAGAGAGAATTAGTTGAATCCTGGTTACTAGGAGAAACAAAGAGTTGGTTTTGATCTTCTGTTTGATCAGTGAGAAGGAAAGGGCTTGGTGGGTTTATAGAAACAGAAGTCATTGATGGATCCAACAGAGAAAAGAGAGAGGATGTTACCCCTGCAAAAATGGACAGAATAGGGAATGGAATATTGAGGTATAGGGCAAGAAGAAGATGTCTAAAAGGGGATGACTACACAGTAATAGGGTTCTTAATCTATGAAAGGGGATATAGGGCAGAAAGAGGAGAGAAGTCTGAGGCATTCACGTGACTTGATACATATAACAAACAAAACATATTAATATATACATACAAACCCAGAGACAAAAGATAAAAGCAAGTGTAGAATGCTACTACTCGACCTCCATCCATTATATGACAAAACCCTATCTGCAGTTTCGGTCCTCATATTCCCAGTTGATCAGTCTCATTTATTCGAAGCGACACTTGGCTTGATAAAAAGTTATAATATCTCTTTTTATCAACTTGACCTGCAATCTACTCTTTTAGAAATTAAACATCTTTAGAATAAAATTGTACATATATACAGTCAATAGAAGAGTTTTGTTAATGGTTGAAAGAAAAAAAAACAATTAAAGTGGGAGAACATTTTGGGCAGTGATATATACTAAACAAATTCATTACAATATTTTTTTTCCGTAAAAACCAAGATTATCCCTACTCGCTTAATCTCCCCAGGAGTATTGAGGACAAAGAATAGGCTCCTAACTTATAAGGTTTGCTACATATATAAAAGTTGAGAAACACAAACTCTTAACCATTTGCTTAAGATGAGAGCCTCACCACATTAACCTTAAATCATTTTAACTTCTTTTAATCATGCACTATATTTTAGCATTAGTAATATATATCTTATATCATGTACATATCCCCATTTTTATATATAACTAAGTTATCAACGAGCTGTACTGTAGAATATATGGGAAATAAATAAATGGTTTAGGAATGATGAAGATTGTGCAGATCTGAAGATATAGGGGCAGATATGCATGATGTAGCGCCTTACTAATTCCTCAGTGTAGCCAAAAAACATCAACGTTAGCACTGCAGAGACAGTTTTTGTGAGAGAGACAGCGTCTCACGGCAGTCCCCACACCACTACGCCTCTTTTGAATTCTATCATTGTTTTATTTACCTCCTGTCAGAATTTGCACAGATTTTCTACCTCCTTGTAGATATTTAGTTCTGTGCATTTATAGTTTTCTCGCACAAGGAAACAAATTGTGCCCAGTTCATTTGTGGCCATGACATTTAAAGGCTTTTCATTTAGGTAAAATAATACTATATCTCAACTTGCAGTTACCAGCATCAAATGATTACATGCTCTCCCAGTAGCAGACCTTGGATTGATGTATTTGAGAGACATTGAATATGGATCCAACCCTTCTCTCTAAGGAAAAAAGTGAAGAACGAAAGATTCAAGAAAGGAAGATGTCACCAAACACTACACACACACACACACACACACACACACATATTTGAAACCAGAATCATGTAATACAATTCACATTATATGTTGTGGGCAACGGATGTCATAACTTACGTATTGCTATCTTAAAACATGTTGATAAGGATAGATAGATATATCTGATCCACACAAAAATGGTAAACGAAATCACAACTGAATTGAAGGTGTGTGCTGTAGCATTTGGCAGCCCTCGGTGTCATTAGGAAGCTTGTTGATAATGTTCGATGATTCGTGAAGCTGGTAAATTATTAAGCAATATATGTGCATGTAATTAATCATAATTTTGAGTTTTTTTGTGATGAAGAAGGTAACTACGTAAAAGAGATGGGAGTCACTCCTGCGGCCGCACAAGATGCTTATCTCAGACGTGGATTATAAGATATTGATGGCGATGGAGCCTTTGTCTCAACATATTACGTCCTAAATGCTAATGGAAGGGGTTCTTCTGGTAATTAAAGGACAATATATTGGTGCCCGAAGATGGGTTCAATTTTAAAAACCTGAGATGGAGAGACATTTTGTTATAACTGCACGTCCTAAATGCTGCTAATATTACGGAAAAAGGTAAGCACCACTTATTTTATCATTGGACTACCTATTCAGCGCTTAATTTTATTACTCTATTAAACGTAATCAGAATCAGACGAAACTTGAAATCCCACGTACGACATTAAAAACAAATCAGAGGTTTAATCTTTTATTATATTTTATATTTATATTTAAATTGAAATTATTATTTCTTTCATAAATTAATAGTAGATTAGAAGACTGAAATTATCTAATAAGTAAAGTTTAAGGCGTTAGTCCCTAATTTAATTGATTCTGCGATAAGGACTACCACTTGTAACTAGTAGTGTTAAAATATCTGATGTGGTTGACAGGAGAAGATGTGGCAGCTTAGATGGCAATACATAGATTACACATAGGATTAATTTGCAAGCTTAGATAGAAACTTCGAACTTCCATGTAACAATTAAATCAGAAGACGTCGCAGTGGGTCGTGGTTGGGGATTTTCAGTTTGAGGACTCGTTGAGGGAGAGAGACATGCTTGAATCATTCAGGAAGTTTCTAAACGTCTGGTCGATGCAGACCACAAGAAATGTCCAACAATCCGTTTCCTTTATCATCTCCGCTGCAAACATGTTGAAGAATAAAGGTGTTTGGTGAGGTTAGACCTAACTCCTCCAGATTGCCTCCTCTAGAGCTCAAGAAGCCCAAGACTGATGAGGTCAAGATTGCTTAGAGTTTTCCTTTGTTTTGTTTTGAGACATTCACTTGAGATCTTTCTCATTGAGTGATAGAACTGAAAGACTATGTTAGACTTCTCTAAGATCTGTTTGGTTTGAATGGGTAATTGACATCGTAGAATATTTTCATTTTGTAACTGGTATTGTAACCTGTGAAATGCATGGATTATTTAAGTTATTGTTACATAAAAATAATATATAAATATATATATATGTAATTTTAATTTTATTACAAAATTTTTTTATAGTATTAGTTAATTTTAAATTTCTTAAACCGTTGAAACAATATTATTTCATATAAAACTTACCTTAATTATCTCTGTGTTTCAAAGAAATTAGCATTTGGTGGTTGGAGATACTTTTAGTACTCATAAAAAAATTGTCACCATCTTAATAGTGACACTATTAGTGAGTGGTTTGTGTTCATGAATAAGAATATTAAAATATACTCACATTTTGCTAATTATTAGATTATTTGATATTTAGTTTTATTACTTTAAATGTACAATTTCAAAATTTCAGTTGCTTTGAAATGGAGGGAGTACTCTTCGTCGTTTAAGATTTTAGTATATAGACTAAGAAATATAGTTAGTATATTAAAATTTAATTTAATTTTTTTAACATGCCTTCCAATAAATAGATAGATAAGGATGATAATTAATATCATATTTGATTTTTAAAATAATAGATAAAAGTATAATTGAAAAAATATTAATTTATATTGTCTTGCAATTTTAAAGCGATAGATAAATACTAAATAGAAACAAAAATTTTCTTTAAAAACTGGGGGAGTATTTTGTAAATGAAATCTAAATCATTAACCTATTTAATTGGATTGGAAATCAAAGAGAAATTTAACTTTTTTTACCAACAATGAGGCATTCAATTGAATTTTTACATCATTCCATGTGATTTTGTTAAAAAATACTACTCCGTTTATCTCATTTTATATGTCATTTTAGATAATTTTAAATATCCCATTTTATTTTTTATTTTAGAAAAACAATGAAAAATTAACTATATTTTTCCAATTGTGCCCTTATGCATTTAATAATATGTACTACACCAAAACAGCATATTTCTCACAGACAAAATCCATGAGAAAACATGAAGAAATTCCGTGAGAAACAAAGTTCTCATAGAATTTCTCACGCCTAAGCCTTCATGAGAAATGTGCCCGTGGGAAGAAGAATCTTCTCACAGATAACAGCCGTGAGAATCGTTTCTCATAGATTTTCTCATGGAATATATTCGTGAGAAAAATTCTCATGGAAACTATACCGTGAGAACTTCTCACGGATTTTGTTTCCATGAGAATTTCTCATGGAACATATTCCGTGAGATATTCTCACAGGTAACCTCTCCGTGAGAAATTCTCATGGATTAATTCTGTGAGAAATGCATGAGAAATGGGTATGCCTCCCTTTTCTCATGGATTTTCTCACAGAAAACTTCGTGAGAAACTTTCAAAGAGTTTGCAAAAGTTAATTTGATTCCCTTGCATATTGATCTGCATTCAAATTTTACAACACACACCATGAACATTAAACATTTTAGCATCCAATGCATGTTAAAAATAAGAGTTCTTCATTATCATCAAAATGAAAATTTACAACTAACCAAAATCAATAGTTTTAATTACTTTAGCATCTAACAAGCTATACAACAATTCATTAAAAGTATCATAGTTGTTTAATAACTATATTACTCTTCATCATCCCCATCTATATCTCCATCATCGCTTCCATCATCATCTCCCTCACTATTTCCATCATCATCATCATCATCATCATCATCGTCATCATCATCATGTGAAAGTTGAGAAGGACCAACTTGGTTGACACCTCCTAAGTCTATCCGTGCCATAATTTTCTTCATGAAGTCCTCAGTTATTTTGAATTTTTCTTCCCACATTTGTTCTCTCACTTTGTGTTCCTCATTCAATTTGTTAACCACTTCAACCAAACTCTCCTCATAAACCTTTGCTTGTTCAGCAAGTTTGTCTTGCAACTTCTTTTCAAAAGATTCTCTAATTTGTGCAAGCTCACCAGAGTTATGGCTTGGTGTCCCATGAGAATTAATAAGGCTGGCTTGTGATCCAAATCCATACACACACCCTTTCTTATTTTTTCCTCCAACAACTGTAAGCCATACAGCATTGTCAGAAACATTTGAGCCTTCACCTTGACGTTCTTTCAGCTGCTCAAATTGATTCTACATCAACAATAAATATAGTTGTGAGCCATGTATTCATAATATGAAAAAATAAGTTTGAGGGTTATAAATAAAATCTTAACTTACGTAAGTGTCGGCAGCTTTTGGTCGGACCCGACCTCCTTTTTGCTCATTATGTTGTACCTTCTTAAATACTTCAGGCATCGTCACTTCTTGTCCTAACTCCACTTCCTGCATTATTGGGACAAAATTCATGTAACTTAAAATATTAAAACTTTTATAATATAACAAATTCAAATAAGGCTTACCATCTTTCTTTTGTATTTTGATAATGATGTTCTCCCACCCCTATGTACACATGCATCACTATTAGCTGCCCTATTGGTTTTATTATGCTCTGATTTATCCTTGAACTCAGCAGTCTCCCATTGTAATCGCAAGTTATCTTGGACTATTTTGGGCATCCAGGCAGCTTTTGTTTTTCCGCATCGAATATCCCTCATGGTAGAACGTACTATTCTACTACATTTTTTGTGCCAAAGCTTATATATCTACCCTTCCAAAGAAGGTTCCCATGCACATTTCATCTACAATAGAAACAACCAAACACTAGGTAAATGAAAAGATAACTATATTTTTATACTTTCAAATGATTAGAATATTACCTTACCTTAAATTGTTTATACCATACATCTTTAACATCTTGAGGGATACCAGTAAAATTAGGCCATGCATCATCAAAGATGTTGCTCATGATGCTAGATAATATTGATACAGGCTCATCAATAGGAAAAAACCTATGAAATATATAATACTTAGCAAGATGAAAAGTAACACAATGATTTATGAATTAATAATTGAAATGAATATAGAATATACTTACTCTTCAGTACCATTAGGTCGAATCACTAATCAATCATCACTTAACCACGATCCAGCATCATATGTAATTTCACTTGAGGGAGAAAAGATATTTGTACCCATCTCATGTGGGGAAGATCTCTCTGAACCAGCATTAGCAGAAATTCCTAGGCTAGACTGAATGGGTAGGGATGGTAGGGAACATGATGCAGACATGGATCCATTTGCTATTAATGATGGTTGTGTTGGTGATGGCTGAATAGATGATGGTTGGGACAATGATGGTATAGCTACTAGTGGCGAAAAGGGTGATGCTCTCGTAACCTTGTTTTTGCCATTCTTCTTCTTCTTCTTCTTCTTCTTCTTCTTATTGTTGGATCTTCCATCCATGTTTGATTGAGAATATGACATCTGAAATTAAAAAAATAGTTATGAACATGTATTTTCAAATAAGTTATGAACATGTTTGGTTAAGACAATGATGGTGTAGCTGTTAGTAGTGAAGGGGGTGATGTTCCCATAACCTTGTTTTTATCCTTCCTCTTATTATTATTGTTGTTGGATCTTCCATCCATGTTTGGTTGAGAAGATGACATCTGAAATAAGAAAATGTTATGAACATGCATATTCAATAAATAAAAAATAATTAATTTCATTATAAACGTGCATATGTAAATAATTTGAATAAAAAGAAGTAAAAATGGCACTAAATTACCCCCATCAACCACTCTCCAAATAGTAATCACTTGGAGGATCCTCTTCAGTTTCAGATGATTTAGTATACAATAGCTCCTCATCTAATTGTTCATCACTCGACTCAGTTGATTGATGAACAATGTCATCTATAACTAATAGAATATGTGCATCATCTACTTCTTCACTTGGAACCGTACTATCTCGTAAATAATGTTCACCAAGGTCATCATCAAGAGCATCAATTAACTGAGGTTGAGGATTTGCCTCATCTTGCAACGGTGCATCTTCATTATCATCAACATCATCATTAGGAGCATCAATTCTATTCCTTACTTTTGTTCTAATAACAACAAGCCAATCTTTTTTACTAGGAATTGATTTTGGATACGGTGTAAAATAGACTTGTTCAGCTTGTTGTGCAAAGATAAATGAATCATTTCCCTTGTATGTCCTTTTTTCATTGACTTCCACGATTCCATATTTAGGACAAATTCTAGTCCCATGATTAGTTTGATCATACCACTTGCAATTGAAGACTGTCAAACACTTAAGTGGACTACTAATGAATTTTAATCGTATTATGTCCTTCAACACCCCATAATAAGATGATTCAACTTGACCATAGCCAATTCCTTTGACACTTACTCCACTATTGTTTGTCTTCCTCCCTTTTACCCAATCATCTGTATGAAACTTACAGCCATTCACAGACCATTGATCAAACCTTTGAACATCTCTTAGAGGACCCCAAGCTAAAGAAATTAACAATTCATCTGTTATCCCATTTTGAGGGTTTAGAACCTGGTCAAAGTGAAAACATCAGAATTAATGCAAAATATGTACAAGTATAGGAAGTAAGTAAGATAAACTTACATAATTTTTAAACCACTTAGGAAATTCATAAGAAATTCGTTTTTCCACCTCCTCATTTGACAAATTCGGAAGTAGTTCCTCAAAATGCTTAAGGAAAGGCTTAACTTCAAGGCAATTAAGAAGAACATACAATGTTATTGCACTATGCTCATTCTCTGTAAGATAAGAAGTTTTTTGAGATGTTCTTCCACAAGGTTGCCCAAGATAGTTGAAGATAGAGATAGGAGGATAAGCATCATATCCCCCACCATCATCATTCCGAGGAACTCTCCTAGTTCTTGATTGAACATGAGTTTCAAAATAATAAGAGCAGAAAGTTGAAGTTTCTTCAAGTATGTATGCTTCACAAATAGAACCTTCAACATGGGCTTTATTTTTTACCTTCCTCTTTAACGTGTACAAAAATATTTCAAATGGATACATCCACCAGTATTGCACAGGCCCACCAACTATAGCTTCATACACTAAATGAATAGGTAAATGCTCCATGACATCAAAAAAACTTGGAGGAAATATCCTTTCAAGTTGACAAAGAATAATAGGAATGTTCTGCTCCATCACTTCAAGGCTACTTACTTGTAAAGTTGGAGCACAGAGATCTCGAAAGAAATGGCTTAACTCTGTTAAAGCATTACATATCGAGGTTAGCAAACAAGTGCATACTATTGGTAGTAACCTCTCCACAAAAACATGACAATCATGACTTTTCATTCCAACTAATGTGAAAGTTTTCATATCAATACACCGACCCAAGTTGGATGCATAACCATCTGGAAGCTTCAAAGTTTTAACCCATTCACACACTGCCCCCTTTTGCTCCATAGTAAATGTGTATGTAGCCTTAGGTCTGGCCCTTTTACCATTGTGTGACTTCTCCAAGTGCAAGGAGGGCCTTTTACAATATTTAGCTATATCTAACCTTGCATTGTCATCATCTTTTGTCTTTCCTTTCACATTCATCACTGTATTGAATACATTATGGAACACATTCCCCTCCGTATGCATTACATCTATGTTATGTGAATTTAGCAAGTCACGCCAATAGGAAAGATCCCAAAATATACTACGTTTAGTCTAATTATGATTTTCACCATACCCCTTCAAATGTAGGTTTGGTGATTCAATTATTCTAGGAAATCCCTTAATTTGCTCATACAACTCCTCTCCTGAATACCTTGATGGTTGAGGTGAATCCTCTATTCTATTCTTTTTGAAATTTTGTTTATTTCGTCTAAACTGATGATTTAAAGGTAAGAACTGACGATGACAATCAAACCAGCATATTTTACCCCAATGTTGTAAGTAGAATGCCTTTGAACAATCCATGCAAATTGGACATGCCAATCTTCCTGATGTTTGCCAGCCACTCAACATGGCATATGCTGGAAAATCATTTATAGTCCATAAAAGGGCAACCCTTAAATTGAAATTTTGTTTTGAAGAAATGTCATAGGTCATCACACCCTTTTCCCAAAGCAACTTCAAGTCATCAACAAGAGGTTGTAAGAAAACATCAATTCTACTCTTTGGATTACTAGGGCCCGGTATTATAATTGTCAAGAATATATATTCTCGTCGCATACACATCCCCAGCGGAAGATTGTACAGAGTAACAATCACAGGCCAACAAGAGTACAGCCTTGAACCCAAGTTAAATAGTGTAAAGCCATCAGCACAAAGCCCTAACCTCACATTTCTTGGTTCTGATGCAAATTCTGGATAAGTTTAATCGAAATGCTTCCATGTTTTTCCATCTGAAGAATGCGACAACACACCTTCTTCACGATTATTTTCATGGTGCCAGCACATATACTTAGCTGAGGTATTAGATGTAAACAACCTCTGGAGTCTTGGAATAATTGGTAAATACCACATTTGTTTCCTCGAGATCTCCTTGAACCTCCCTTTTCCAACTCTTGCCTCCTTAAATCTTGCATCTCTACAAAATCGACATTCCCTATCATTGATTGTATCACCATAGTACAACATGCATCCATTACTACAACAATCAATCTTTTGATAACCACAACCAAGTTGTGAAACCAATTTCTTTGTTTGATACAAGTTTACAGGCATACGATGATTAGCCGGTAAGATCTCACACATCAATGTGATAATTTCATTCATACAAGCCTCAGGAATGTTATAATCTGACTTAATACTCAACAATCTTATTGCCAATGACAATACTGTGTGGTTCTCACACCCATCCCATAATGGAGATTGTGAAGCACGAAGCATGTCATAAAACTTCGCAAAATTTGGATTGGGATCCTCAGGCATTTCAGATCTCTCAAATGATGGGCTAGCAGCATCCATAACCATTTGCTCATATGGATTAGAAGCCATGCGAATGTTCTCATCAATTGGAGCCACTTAGGGATGTTCCTCTCCATGGAAATGCCAATAATAATAGTTAGGCCTAAACCCACTTTTGTACAAATCATCATGACTTCATCTGGTGTTTTAAACCTCTAACATTTACACTTTAAGCATGGACATCTCAACTTCTTTTCGCGTTTAAATATCTCTTGTTGCATTGCAAACTCAACAAATTCATCCACCCCCGCAAAGAACTCATCAGTGATCATTCTACCCACACATCGATTATCAATCCAACGACAATGCATGGGAGGAGCCATCTAAACGAATGTAGCACCATTTTAGCACATTAAATAATAATACCTAATTTGGTAATACAAGACCTATATAAGTTCTAACAATAACACCAGTAAATCAATTCATTCTTATGTCTAATCCTTAAATCCCTTCCTTTTTCAAGCTAAGCCAAACCATACAAATAGAGCAATGATACCCAATGTTTTTTCATGGAAAATCATAGTCATAAAACTATTTTAGGTGCTTCAAACTGGATGGATACATGCAATCATTAAAGCCACACTTGAGATGGAAGAGAACATTGGCATGTAATTTATTTATGAGATTCAAACTAAAACAAGACAAATAAAACACTCATTGCAATTTTCTCAAGCAAAATAATAGTAAAAATGAATTCACATGATCATATGTTTGCAAAACAATTCAACATTCACCATCACTCCAATAACAACATTAATGAAAAATTTATAGCAAAGCATATAAAAGCCCTAAAATTCACATAAGAAGGATATGATTGTTACCTTATAGGATATTTATAAGTTAGTTCAACAAGTATAGATCACAGCAATTAAGGTAAAAAATTTCAATACCTGCACATTATAAACCACTCAATTAAGGATCCAAATTACATATAAAACGGACATCTCAAAAGCCCAAATACAATAAAACCATTAATGAGAAAGTAAGCTTACCACCACCTCTAATCCAACACACAGTCACACAGTAACTACATTAAAACCATATATAGAAGAGAACAATTCTTAAAAGACATTTAAAAAGTTAGAAAAAAATCAAAAACAGAAAAATGTATTCAATAATAGAATATTATTGAGTAAAGTTATATAACTCGAATATGTATTGAATAAACAATATAAATAGACAAAGGACCAAAAAGAAAAAAAGAAAATGATAAGTTTCAAAGTGGAGAAATTTGATACCAAAAGACACAGTCATGTTGAAATATCTAAATTCCCAAACTTGCTTATGATTTCGAGCCATCACGTGTTTATGATTTTTTCAGATTACCACCTGCACGTGACACATAAATAGGCCTGGCAAGGAGATAAAAATTAACAAAAAGATATAAAAAATTATTTATTTAATCTTTACAATTCATTAAAGTTTTTAAATCGTTTCTATTAATTTTTTGTATAAATTCCTATATAATTTTAAGTTGTTTGAGTTATCGTTGTCAAATATCATAACTTCATTATCTGTATTAAATGACTTGCTATGCAAAAATGAAATAAAAAATTTTAGATAATGGGGGCAGTAACATAGTAAAAAAATAAAATTTAGACTAATAGAGGATTCAACAGATAACTTATTATTTTCAATAAATCATATTGTAAGCATAAGTCAGAAATTAATACATACTTTAAATATACACACATGTATAAAATTGTGATTTATTCCAAGTGTGGTTAATTGTAACTCAAAATCTAAGTGACAATCCAAAGTACTAGACAAGTAAAAGAACCTAAATATGAGTAAATTTTGGCAGTCAGATGACAACTTTGACATTCACATCTACTTCACTTTTACTTCGTAGGTCTATATAGGAAGTGCAAGAAAATTCATCCCATAACTTGCAAGAAAAATAAGTAGAAAAAGAATAATTAAACAAAGGAAAGAAAAGAGAAAGCAGGATTCTGTGAGTTGTAAACAAGCCAGAAATAAAAAAAAAACCTTATATGAAAGTATGTTAATAAGTAGGCATCAAAGAAGTAAATTTATGACCAAAAAAATCACAAAACATCTCTAAATGACTTGGTTCATTTCCTATTTTCAATTTCCACAATTAGTTTTCTATAGTTCTTTATATGTAAAACTCTTGCTACACCATACAAAGTTACATGACTTGATTCATTTCTAGTTTTCACAATCAGTTTTCTACTGCTCTTGTTTTCTACAATAGAACACACACAAAAATTAAATGAGTTCGATAAATGTCTAAAATTATACCACATTATCAGTGTTATGTGGCTTTGAATGTCATTTCCACAAGTTTTAGGGTTCAAATAAAATGAAAACAGTCATTATTTGAAAAAAAAAAAAGCTACATGAGAAATATGAACTCATCAATATTATATCAAGTAAGAATAATCATGATACTACCCTCCATATACCAGTGCTTCTTTACCATATCAGTTAATTCTCACTGTCAAAACTAGACTGTACCACTAAGAAGATAGAAAATTGAGCTAATTTGTAAAATGAACACTAACTTGCAAAAGCAGTAGTTTTGGTATTACCTCAAGCTCAAGCACACCAATCACACAAGCACATTCAACTACTTCAGCACCAATACACTCTACCAAAAAAGGTTGGAAAACCATGAAGCATTCTTGGAACTACAAAGAACAATTATAAGTGAATTGATGAAGTCGGAGAAGACAATGTATACAAAACCATAAAGCAAATTAATCATCTAGTACTCTTATTGCAGCTGACAGAGTTCCTTCAGTAACCACCAAATCATCAATCACTAAAGCCCTTCCCCAGGCAGGACCACCCAACATACATCCCCAAACAATTAGTTCCTTATTCAAGAACATATTTTTCTGATATGACTTCACCTAAATTTGAAGTATGCCATAGTTTAGGCATAAATCTAAAGACCCAATAGAAGCATCAAGATGGCTAGTTTAATTATATAGGTATAACTCAACATTTTCAAAACTAATAAAAATTACATTTGAAATTGAATACCAGGTAGTTGTCAAGTCTAATGGACATTTGAAGTAGGTTACTGATTAATACAAGGCCTTTCTGCTCAGATAAAACCATTTAATTCCAAAAGATAAAGAAAAACCAGTACTATTTTGACCACAGTTTTGATGTCTCAACTTAAACCGAAGCTAAGTTGAAGTAACACATGGTGTCTAAGTTTATGTTCAAAATTAAATAGGTATACCTGGCAACCTTTTCAGTTTGCGTAAGGGAATAAACTTTGCACTGATGCCTAGTGCAATTGTGGGACCAAACATAAATCCTTGAGCTTCCACTCCTGCATACAATCCAAAATTACAGTTCTTGTTCTCTTTCCCTCACAATTCTTCAAAATTAGAAAATAGGAAAAAGGGGAAATGGCAAGCTTAGGGGGTGGCTTTTGAAAATGTATTAATATATGAGGTAGAGCTTCAGAAACTCAGTCAAAAATTAGGAATAAGCTAAAAGACCAAACACACAGAAATTAAATGAATCCAATGTGCCTACGATGACGACAGTAAAGGTTGGAAGGGTTGAAAACTTGAAGCTCAAAGTCAAAGGGCTACCTCCAGAGGCAGAGCTTCGAAAACTCGAACAAAGGCGAGTGTGCAAGGCAATGATTGAAAAAGTTGACCAATCTGAAAGGGAGTAAGGGCCACCACCCGTCAGGGAGATGAGAGAGACCGACAGAGATCGTCACGAATAGTTGAGAGCGATGGAGGTTTGAGGAATGGAGCTACGGGAGGTTGTCTTAGGGTTTGAGAGAGTAAATTGAAAATAGAGGTAACAGTACCGATGGAAGATTACGTTAGGTGAAAAATTGAAAATAAAAATATTATATATTATTTTTAATTTAATTATATGTTACTTTGTGTTATATTATATATAAAATATACAAAAATTGCATATCAATAATGAATTATTAAAAATTAATATAAAATAATATATTGCCTCCAAAGTAAAAAAAAATGGTGTTAAGTTATATATTTACGTAGTATAGTATAGTATAGACAACACTTGTTAAATGTTGAATTCAAAACTTATTTATAGGCAACTAGTTTAATGGTCAAGTGCTGGCAAATTAACTAGACAATCTGAAGTTCGAATCCTCAATCTAAACAATACCCTATTTTTTACATCCTTATTTTCTCACGGCCAAGGCTTTGTGAGAACTTCTCACACATGAGCAATCGTGAGAAATTCTCATGGAGAGAGCCCGTGAGAATTATTGAAGGATAAGAGCCCACATAAATAATAAAGAAGGTGAGCATTGAGACACTTTCTCATGGGTATATGGTAGTGAGAAATTCTCACAGCTATGTGGCTGTGAGAATTTCTCACGGGCTTAAGGTTGTGAGAAACCTTTTTTTAGATATTTTTTTTATTTTTTTCCCTTTTCCACTTTTTCTCACCAATGTTCTCACGCATGTTGTCCATGAGAAAATTTCCCGCCACCTTCCCGCCTTATCGCGCAAAGGAGTCTCACACTTTTTCTCACATTTTTCTCACGAAATGTTCTCACTACCTTTTATTCGTGAGAAAATCCATGAGAGTCTTTCTAAAAATGTTTTTCCATGAGAAATACTATGAGAATTTCTCTCACAAGATCAAGGCCATGAGAAAATTGATGTTTTCTTGTAAAGGATAACTTAGTAAAATTGTATCATTCAATAAGCTATTTATTATCTTTCTTGATTCTTGTGCCAAAACTTGAAAAAAATAAAATGGAACAAATGAAGTATATATCAGCTTTAATTTTTATTGTACTTCTTCATGTTCATAAAAATTGTCATTATAGGGCTTTTGAAATTTTTCACAATATTTTTTACTTTAGAATTTCAATGGAACATTTATTGTTTATTTTACTTTTACTCTTCATTAATATCAAATAAATTATTTAAAAGAGCATTTAAATTAACATTTTAGTAAAATATTATTATAGTTTATAATATTATAAGTTATTTAATGACTTCATAGTTCTACATGAAAAACTTTTAAATGACAATTTTTTTTGGAACCGAATGGAGTAATAAAATTGGTTGATTTTCATCATATGTATATAAATTTAAACTGTTAAAGAACAAAATGGCAATGTTTATTCATTATGCAATATTAATAATATACGTGATTGTATTAACAAAAAGGTACAGAAAATTTGATCAAAGAGATTGATACTTGCTTGAGCTTTAAATGTATAAAATCAATTTTTTTTTTTTGTCTAAATAGCCTTCATAAATTAAAGGGTATATCAGGTGCTGAATAGTAAATTGAAAATTTCAACATGAAAAATGAAAAACGCAGTGTTTCATTTTATAGCCTTCAAATAACTTTTTTTATTGATAAAATTTAAAGGCTATATCAGTGGTCCAATATTTGTACTCATTCTTTTATTTATCTCAATAAATAAAATTTTAATAAAGTTTATAGTCTTTATAAATTTAAAGGGTATATGAGATGTCCAATAAATTAAAAATTCAAATATGAAAAACATGAAATGTAGTATTTGATTTTATAGTCTTTAAATAACTACATATGGTATGCTAAACATAGTAACATAAAAAAGAAGAAAAAGAAATAAAACCCTCATCGACTCAACTCAATTTCAAGTCAACAAAGCAAAATCAAAGATATTTAAAAAAAAAATAACTGTAGACATTCTTAAACCCTTCATGCTTCAACCACCAAACTAAAACTAAATATGATACACTAATACCCCCAACAAACAGGTTAAATATCAATCTCAACTTGAAATAAGATTATTTAGATTGGTCGATATTTCACCATATATGTTCCTTATTTTCCTTTGCATCAGTGATGTGCTCCAGACGACCACAAAGTTCATCGTTAAAAGCCTTTATCAAATCCTCTTTATCAGATATACAGAGAACAAATGCAAATTGAATTCCCCAATAATTGCTCATAGATGTTTTAATGTTGAAAAGGAAGGGCGCGCATACACACAGATATGTATGAGATAATCTTAGACCAAGCAGCTAGTAGAAAGGCCACTTAACACATTGTAAAATCAAAATAATAATGCTATAAATGTAATGACACAGATGAGAATAATATTTAGGAGGAAATTGTTGGAGTAGAGTTGGAAATTTTGAAAGATTAATTGGAAATTATTGGAAAAGTGCTTGAAAATGATTTGGAACTCCAGGTTATGCTGAATATGTTATTTGACATTGAATATTTGGAAGGGTTAATTGGAAATTTTTTAAAATATAGTTGGAAATCATGGAAGCTGAGTTTGAAATGAATTGGTTCTCCATGTCACTGTTCTTATTGTACCGGAAGTGAAAATAGTTGAAGTGGAGTTGGAATCCCATAGGATAACTTGAAAATTCTTCTAAACATGGTTGAAAATCGATGTTAGTCAGATTTACATTAAGTTCAGAAAGTTATCTGAGCTGTTGGATGATACATCACATGATTAAAGGGAGGAAAAATAACCCTTATTTTAAATGTATATAATGTAGAAGTTTACAATGCACTTTTTTTTTTCTCTTGATTGTGTTGAAAAAGATGGAATATTTAAAATTAAACTTTAGGTAACCAAATTGAAGATAGATGGAATCTTATATTGAAATCAAACTAATTTCTATATTCTTTTATAAAATCATGGTTAGGTTTATCATTTGAGATATTTTTTAGAAAATTCAAATTTGTAATAAACTTTGAACAATGCTACTGCTATTTTAAATGTACATATAATTTTATTTTATGTTATCAAATTCAGATCCAAGTAATTAATTTGTACTTTTTAATTATGATTATACTTATTAATCATTAATGAGGATATATCAAATTTGAAATATGTGATGATCAATTATAATCAAATCAGTATTGAATTTTTTAGTTGACAAATTACCAAATTAATAATAATTGATAGTAATAATCAATGTTAAATCTTTCTAAACAATTTAGTAAATTCAATATACAAGTTAATTGTAGAAAATAGTAATATACAAATCAAATTCATAGACTAATTGATTTTCATTTAGAATTATTTTATTTGCTTAAAATCCATTAACCAAACTATTATTAAATATGCAATTCGGTTATTGAAAAATTTGAGGAATAATTTTGTCAATATTATTTAATAGAATTTGATAATACTTATGCCTTCGAAATAATAAAAAATCAATTTTTTATTAAAATAATTTATTATAGTTTTAATTAAATGTACATGTATGAATTAACTCATAATATCTTGATATTTTATTCGTGGTTGAAATTGTTGAGTATGATTCTTTTTAGGATTAGTCAATATAATTTCATAGGCCTCGTGTCTCATCGTTATTAAGTGTGCATTGACCCTTTTAATATGTTAATTTGATTTAGTTTTCTTCTTTCTTCGTGGAATGGATTTGGAAATTTTTTCCTGTGTATTTTTGCAAATGAAGTTTTTCATTGTGACTAGAAAATTATTTTTTGTTTGATATACTCATTAATCTAATAATGTAATAATGTAATATAGAGGCATCTGTATATAGAACTATAGATGTTAGTAATGCAAATAGAAACAACAAAGGAGGGAATCTAATTATCATTATTACTTTCTTTTTTGACAAAACACAAATCAAACGACTTAGAGAGCCTTCTTCTTGCAATTCTATCACAATCTCAGCTGTGAAAACTATAGCTGTCATGAAACGGTATCTTGGAAAGAAAAGATACCGACATATCCCAGCAATAGCTTCAACGCAAAATTTGCCAAGAAAACCATACTCATATTTGCTCCCCGTAAAATATGATGAAACTCCAAGGTTTCCATATTCTTAATTAGTTTAAATATTTCATTGCTCTGTTCTTCATTTTGATGATTTTGTGTGTAGAGAATTGCTCCTTAGTGAAAAGACATATCATATATAGAAAGGTAAAAAGCTAAAACAACATAAACGGAGTTCATCGATCATCATAGTCCTACAAAATGATAAAAACCCAAGAGAAGTATAGCATCAGTATAAGGTGATGAAAAGTAGCAAAACATGTCACTATCTTAAATGGAGGACATCACATGGCATATCAGAGAAAGTGAAATGAATGATGGAACTGTCTTAAATGGAACTTTCACCATCCTTAGAGATGAAACACACGCACAAACACACAAAAGCCAAATGGAACCGATAGACCCAAAGGTTGCACTAGTAAGTATGAAATTTCAGTGCATCAAAGTGATTTGAACCGAGGGGATGAACACCACACTACAAGATGAAATAGATCTGCAAATCAATAATACATTTATAGGGGTAAAATTTTTAAGACATTCACAAATGAAAGAAAATTAAACATAATTTAAGGGCATACCTCAATTCAAAAAGCTGATTTGCACATCCAACAAACGAAAATTCACTGCACTGACAATTATTCAAATGTGTAGATAGCACCTATGAAAATAAACATCATTTTATTTATGATAGATTTGATTATGAATAATAACTATTTATATTATAGTTGAAAACCCAAAACTAACAACAACGATCAATGAGTTGGCCACATGGGGCCCATCATTCTTTCTAATCTACAGGATGTCATGACAGCATTATACTTCTACATATCACCCCAGTATACTCTCATTTAGTATATATAATAGATGGTTGTGACTTTGCATATATTTGGTTAATCGTTTGTTATTATTTTAAATAAAGTGTTGTCTTAAGTTATTTTCAAAGATTTGTTTGGAACTTTTTTTCTTTGCCACTGTCTGGAACTTTGTTATATACGAACAGAGATGAATGAAACGAACTGAAACTGTTTCACTAAACATG
Organism: Adenanthera pavonina; assembly: GCA_026686845.1. NCBI lineage: Eukaryota > Viridiplantae > Streptophyta > Magnoliopsida > Fabales > Fabaceae > Adenanthera > Adenanthera pavonina. The sequence continues at coordinate 6,062,159 of JAIVEN010000003.1, forward strand.
TTTCATTCACAAACAAGCTGTGGCTTCACATCCACTAAAGAAAGACTCCAAGGACCAACTTCAACTAATGGCATGGTAAGGTTAATTAGACCTGACACCAAAATTATTCACGAAGGCATCATTTTTTTAAATGCCGTCTTAGATTCATTAAGGGAATATTATCTGAAGTTTTCAAACCATGCAAATACTTGTAATATGAACAATTTTGCCTCACTTTAATAAATCTTCTAGCTATTTCGCTTTGAAAGTGAAAAAGTGTAACCTTTGGTTACATTACATCCCCGAAATCAAAATTAAAATTTGTAATATTTTTTTGTCTATAGCTTGCTTGCAACATTACGATGTTCATGTGGCATGCAAATGAAGTGGTCTGTAATTTGGTATGATTTCATTTTCTTGTAACTTACTTCAAGCTAAAATGTTTAATCGATGAAACACTAGTTATTCTAGTCCTAAAATGTTAAGGAAAAAAATGAAGCTGCATATATGCCCATTGCCCAGGATCCAAATGAAGCTACAAATGATATGAGTGGAGACAGCAAAAAACAACAAGACCCCAATCCAATGGTTCAGAAAGGTGGCTGAAGTGGGTTCGAAATGCCAATTGAGTCATGAACTCAAGGGGGTCCACCATTTCATAAAAAGTCTCTTAAGAGATCAATAGAGAATCACATAAAAAAAACCAGTCAAATAGGTCTTTATGTGGGCTCCATATCATGATGTCACTATCCCATTTCTACTATTATTTTTCTCCTTTTTTTCATGGCCGTATGATGAAAATGATAGGTTACCATCTCCGACTAATGAACGATTTTTGGGTAATCAAGCACTAATGCCTCCAAAAGTTCAGTTCATGCATATTTGACAGCATTTGCGAGGCAGTTTGCTTTTTGTGGCTGTATCTACACTTCACAGGGAAATTCTTCTAATCTAATAAATCCTTCAGGTCAAACTGCATTATAAGTTTATCTACAGTACTTAGGCTCATCAGGTCCTCTTCGAAAACAAGCCCTTAAAAATGGTATAGGTTGTCTCATTAGGCATACATCCTCCATCAATCGTCAACCGAAATATCTCCATTGACGAGTCTGTTTCGAGAGATTCACAAAAGCCAAGTAATAGTGCATTTGTCACTTGCATATGCCTATTTGTGATGGGAGAGGAGAGAGCAAATGGATTGGTTGATGTTTCTTGTGGTTTGCACTGTTTAGACATTAAGCAACATCCTAAACGATATAAGCAAGTCTCTCTCCCTCATCGAGTCATCGAACAAACAATCCCCAGCCTCCATGGCATTTTCTGCTTCTGATGATATGAAATGAAAGTTCGAAGTTGTCATCTAAGCTTGCAAATTAATCCTATGCGTCACTTATGTATTGTCATCTAAGCTACCACATCTTCTCTTGTTAGCCACATCATATATTTTAGCACCTTTAGATACAAGTGGTAGTCTTTGCTGCAAAATCAATTAAATTGAGGACTAACGCCTTAAACTTTTCGAAATCCAGGGATCCATTTTAAAGAAAAAAGTAAAGTATAAGCACTAGATTCAAAGTGTAATAAAACTAGGGGGATCAAAATCTTATTTTTCCCAAGATAAATCTAAATCAGATTCAAGAATTACTTAGGAGTACAATGGACTAAAAATAACTTGAAATATAAAATGTCATATATATAAATAAATAAATAAAAATTAATAATCAAAACCAACCAAAAAAAGGTCCTATTGAGAAAGACAAAAACACATTTTGATGATTTCTATATTACTTATTAAAATTCTAAAGTGATATTTTTAAAAAAAAATAGTCAAAACTCTAAAATAATAAATTTTTTGGGTTGGAGGGAGTATTTTTTCATAATTTTCGAAGTATAATAAATATTTCACAGTCGCGCAAACATGAGGAGCCTCTAGTTTGGAAAGGCAGCTAATGATTCATTCGCAAGGACTGCCTGGGAAACGGATGCTGAGGGTAGATGGTGTGTGGGTCGAGAGCACATTCAGTGTGATGAGCACACCATCTAGGTTAAATATGGATGATTCTAATTTAATTAAATTTAATTATTATATTTTTAATATATTTTTATTTTATTAAATAAAAAATTTAAAATAAATATAATTTTATAATTATTATTTTCTTTAAAAAATAATATTATTATATAAAAAAATTAAAATAATAAATTATAAATCACGACCATCCAAGTGAAATTTGGATGATCTTAAACAATGATGAGTATTGGTGCTCATCACAACTGATGAGCACCGAATTGTTTAAATAAAGATTGGGGCCACCATCTGAAGTCTGTGTTCCTCTAGATTGTACTATTAAACCCACAAGGTGGTTGACCTTGTTTAATCAAAAAACGAGAAGAAGAGGAGTGTAGAGAGAGAAGAGGGGGCTAATAATGAGTTAGGATTAGAATGAAAGAATGGGACAAACTTTCCAGGTCATGGTGTGAAGGCGGGTTTCAGTAATTTGTAGTTGCTTCCTTGGCCCAGTGGCCTTGGAGCCCAGACATACCCACTTCTATTCTTTTAAAATAAAAGGCTATGGAGATTTATGCCAGAGTGACAATAGTGTCAAGAGTGTGACTTATGCATGTTAGGTTGGGGTGAATAGCAGGATTTTTCATCTTTTGAATAAATGGAGATGAATTCAATTATTAATCTTTATGTATAAAATAAAATTTAATACTCTCTTCATTTCAAAATATAGGAGACATTTTTCAATTTTTTTATTTTAAAATATAAGAAATAAATGAATTTTGTCTGATTAATTAATGTATTTTTTTCAATTTTACTGTAATTAAAATAGAGTTACTTTTACAATAAAAGTTAAGTAAGAGAAAGATTTATTTACAATTTTGATTTATGAAGAGAATTAAATGAGGATATTTATAGAAATAATTTTCTTTTGCGACATATTTATGATATGTGACTGTTTTCTTAGTTATAGTGATATGATTATTTGTTTTTTATATTCTGGAACAGAAGGAGTAGCATTTTATTGTAATAATATTTTACCAAAATGAATTTCATTTATAAATGCTTTCTTAAATAATTCATTTGATATTAATGAAGGGTAAAACAGTAAAATAAGTAATTAATCTTTCAATGAAATTCTAAAGTAAAAAACACTACCTCCGGTCTTATGAAGCACAGATACTTCAAAAAAGTAAACGTATATTTATTTGATACATGATACGATACATGTATCGTATTTGTGCATACGTATCTATCCATATCACTTTGTATTCATATGCATCACTTCAAATTTTTACAGTAAAATATGACCATTTGAAGTTATTATTATATTTTATGGTTTATTTTACCATTTATACTATAATTTTTAGAATATTTAATACTCAATTTTTTAATGAATAAATTTATTAATTATACATATAAATAATTACATATATAATATTATATATGTATAAATATCCCCCGCATCCAAATTCTAAAATTTTAGAAATTGACGTATCTTTTATTCATATTATATCATATTTGATAAACGTACCCATATCGGTAATACATAGCTCCGGTCCTTTTTATAAGAGATGAATAATTACTTTATTAAGATTAAGTAAAATAGTTGAAATTAGTTAAGTATAATTAATTGTTACAAATTCAATTTTTTTCCAAAAATATCCATATTTACTTAATGAACTTCTTGCATGGGAAATAATCATTGCCATTTTCTTCATAAATGAAGGTAAAAACAAAATAAGCAAATAAATATGCAGATAATGGGATTATATTTCTGACAAATAGGACAAAAAAACTACTCCCCAAATTCTCTTATAAAAAGTACTAGAGCTAATATTGTGAAAAATCACAAAATTCTAAAGTAACAATTTTTATAACGCAGTGGGAATATTAATTAAAAACCATAAAAAAATTTTCTTAATAAAGAGGAAAAATGACACTTTAGGATCAAAATATTTCAAAATGATAAAAAGAAACCATGATCTCAAATTGATAAAAAATTTAAATAGAAAATTACCTATATGCCATTGTTAAAAAGTTTGACACTCAACTCCCACGATTTACTATTCAAGTTCCACAATTTAACATTAAATTTTCTCGATTTTACACTAGACATATTATGATCATCAAAGAATTCAATTGATTAGTCCCAAAATTTGACACTCAGCTCTCATGATCTACCACTTAGATTCCACAATTTGACACTAAACTTTCCTGATTTTACAATGGACATATTATGATTACTAAAGAATTCAACTATTCAATCCCAGAGTTTGATATTCAGTTTTTGAGATTTACTAGTCAGGTTCCGAGGTTTGACATTTTGAACTTCCTCGGTTTTATACTAAGCTTTCTCGGTTGAATTTTTGCATGATTATAGTATGTTCAGTGTAAAACTGAGAAAGTTTAGCGTCAAATTGTGGAACCTGAGTAGTGAAAAGTGAAAACTAGGTATAAAACCTTTTAACAAGGATATTTAGGTGATTTCCTATTTAAAATTTTGATCAGTTTGAGATCATTGTCTCTTTATATTATTTTGGAATATTTTAGTTCTAAAATGACATTAATTGAATATTTGGATCATAAAGTGTCATTTTCCTTAATAAATATAAGATTGATGGAAAGACAACTCCTAACAACAAATATCGTAATAGTCATATCCATTATAAATCACTCTCTTTAATCCCATATATAAAATGTTTTGTATAAAATGTATGCATATTAAGAAAAGTCTTTTAACATTTGAAATTTTTTGAAAAAGAACCAAAATTTCCACTTTTGACCTTATTAAATGCTCTATCATCATATCCATTAAATGTAAAGACTGAGGAGTAATAACAGGGGTAAAAATGAAAAAATTGTATCTAACATCTTATAATATAGATTGAAAATTTGTTCTGCAAAACATTCTATGTGTAGGACCGGAGAAGCTAATCTCAAGATTTACAGCAATTAATAACGATGATCCTAACAGTCTACTTGATTTAATTATAGGGGGGTTATGTAATGTGATGGGAGATATAATAGCATGATGATTACATAAATGATTTGTTTGATATGACATTAGTGATAAAGAGATTATATTTATTTTTTATTTAATAATAAATAAATATGAAAGTAACCTTTCGCCCCTTACCAAAAAGAAAACAAGAAAACCTCTCACCCCAATTGGACACCTTTCCTGACGGTGAAGCAGCAATCACCACCTGGACAACACAAAACAACAAATCAAGATCAAAATCTACAAATCAAAACAACATATCATTGTCAGAGGGAGATTTGCAATAAGAACAAGCAGGGAGATCTGCAATTCGAATGCGAAGGAGATCTTTAGTTCGGATGTGAGGGAGATTTGTGATGCAAACAAGGAGGGAGATCTGTGATTTGAACGCTAGGCGAGGGAGCTACAAGGAGGTGGAGGATGATTTTCAATGGATTAAAAGTTCAGATTTGGTGGATACTTGAGGATTCTTGAACCTACAATGTTTTTTGGACACCAGTGATGAACATGTGAGAACGAAAAGGAAGCCTGTGAGGATTTTTGAGCTTGAGGTAGACTAATGGAGGGAAGGAGGATGCCAATGGAGGTGGAAGCTGAAGGTGATAGTCCTCGGTTGCTAGAGATGGTGGAAGGATGGGGTGGGAAGGTGGATATGGGTTGTGATTTTGAGAATTATGGGGGGTATTTTGGTCTTTTAATATATCATCATAGGACTGTAATCCTCCTCACATAGCAAAATGGAAGTGAAAGGTATCACCTGAATTAAGGTGATTACGATTATATTTTGTGATAGAGATTATCTAACCAGAGGCGAACAAACACAATAACTCAGATAATGTGATGATCATCATTTCACATGGGACCATGTGTGAATGAATCATACGGGCCTTAAAGTGCAAATAGATTAGGGAAGATGCATAAAGTGGCATTTAAAAATAGGCCTGGGGCAATAAATTTAAATAAATACTGGTTCTATTATTTTGGGGAAGGTGGGCCTTATTAAATGAGAGGCAATTGAATTGAAATAGATCCCAAATTTCCAAACTTAGGCAAAGCAGACACCAGAGATGCACAACTGTGGCTCGCTAGTAGATAAAGACTATTGAATGTTCCTTTTATTTTCTATTATAAATCAATTTTAATCAATTTATGTATATAAAAAAATAGTTAAAACTAATTAAACGTTTTGAAATTTATAAAAATTTTTATAATTTTTTAATATTATCCTCACTAAATTATAATTCATATTAATTATATTTTTCTTTATCTCTTCTACCATAATTATTTAATGAACGGTAAATATAAAAATAAATATTTTATACCCATAAAATTACTTATATTTTAAGCACTTCAATTCTTCTAAAATATAACTTATCATCGAGACAGATGAAAGATATAGTGTGGACCAAATCTCTGATTCTCTTCCTCCTACTCAAAAAAATGGTGACCACAACCATAGCCTATTGCTCTATCTTCATTTACACATCTTGTACTTGGCCAACAACTAGTTAGTTCACATGTCATCCTCTGGTTTCAAGTTCCATCCAACAATATTTGTCCTGCTTGATAATTGTCTGGGTGGGACTATCATTACTCCAATCTTTAAAGTGTTTTGAATATCATATGTAGGATGTTGAAGAAACTATAGTATAGACATGTGGAATGTTAATTGTTCAACTACATACTCATTTTGGTCCTTAATATAAGAGATAAATGAGGGAATTTTTATATTTCAAAATATAAGAAATTTAGAGATTTGTCTAGTGTATGTAATGATTTTTTTAAAAAAAAAATATTCCTAATTAAGATGATTTTTTTAATGTAATTTATTTATATTAATTATATAATATAAAAATTATTAATATTAAATGAGAGTGATTTTAAAATAATTTTATACTTTAGATAAATTTATTATTTTTTTAATCTATATAATTTTATTATTTATTTTTTATATTAAAGAATAGAGTAAATATTCTGTAACTGGCGAGGTTAAGAGAGATGGGATCATTAAATTTGTGAAATTAATGATTTTGGTGGGATCGTAAGGGCGTGTGATCCATCATCCATATCTGCATTAATTGGTCTCACCTACTACAACGTATGAGTGCTCCAAATTAGAATTAATTGCCGGTTGCATGCATTAAAGATGAAACCTCCCATTGAAGTACAAATGCTAGCTTCCATACTCACTGTTGGGATTTTCGTCAAAAAGAGAGGAAGGCGAGGAATGAAGAAGGGAAACAGAAACTGAAAAGAAAAATCAAAGCAGAAAGCAGAATGATCATACTCTCTCCAATTTTTAATGTAAGAAACTTATAACAAACTTATTAAAATTAAAAAAAAATATTATATATTAAAATTATTTTAAAATTAATATATTTTTTATTCTTATCCTCTCATAAATATAATAAATTTAAATAATTTATACTTTCTCATAATTAAATAATAATATTTTTAAAATAAAATAATTAATACTCCATAAAAATAATTTAAATTTAAAATTATAAAAAAATTTTAAAATATAATTAATAAAAAGGATCGGATTTAGTATATATAAAACTTAAAACTACAGAGACTGATATTACATCATTAGAAAGCCCAAAACAGCAGACAACTCCTCATCACACGAAAGCATGCACTACAATATTAGCCAGCCTAAGGTTACTATACAATAGCCCTGTTGTGCATTCCCTTGGATGATGAGTAGGATCACAGCTGTAAAAGTGAATCTCCTTCAGAACCACAGTACTCCGCTCTCCGCGGGATGACCCTGTTCCCAACTAAGCACTCTACCCAGCCATTCGTCATCCATCTCATCACTCCCACCCTCTGCCTCCATTTCCACCTTCTCCGCAGGCAACGCCCCGCCGGAGCCGACTATCTCGACTCCCGCCAGCACTGACGACTTTGAGTCCGAGACAGAGGCACCGCAGCTTCCGTTCTTGCCATCATCCGTTAACAGTGGCGGGGGCGATGGTTTTTCCGGCGGCGTGACGAGGGAACCGGCTAGTTCATTGTAAAACTGCTGCATCACCTCCTTTATGGTCTCTTCTTCGAAGCAAAACTGCGCCGTTTCATTGTCGGATTCAGTCAGAAGCTCTTGAATCTTGCTGACCAGGGCTTCTTCTGTTGGTTCGGAAGTGTTGGCCATGAGGTCAAGGTCGCAGGTGAGAGAAACAAGTGCAAGGAAGGGAATATATAGGGGGATGGAGTGTGATGGGGCGATTGGCTTAAATAGGCTGTGAAATTTTTTAAGTGAGGGGCCAAAATGCCACTTGTAGGTGTCGGATAGGTGACATGGCAGATTTGATGCATTTAATTTTTATTTAAAGAATACTATATTAAAATATAAAATCAATAATATAACAAATGTATTTAGCTCTTCCCATCAATCCATCGGAATCTCTTAACCATGTCTAGATAAGTTGAATTACTCTTAACTATCTTTTTGATTATGCAAAAAATAAAAAATAAAAAAATTTATTATAATCATTAAAACTCGATAATTAAATTTCTTCATATTTTTAATTTTGTGCTAAACATGCATTTTTCAAGATTTCTTTTTGAGCATTAAAGAAATCCCCACCAAAATCCTATAGTCAAAAGATTTAATTATATTTCAATTATGTCAGGAATTTATTGGCTCACCATTTTTTCTATTTTTCCCAGTTAACAAACATTTGTCATGAATTACTCATTATTTTATTAATTGTAATATGTTAAAAGATTATTTACACATGATTTAAATATTAGACAATTATTCGGCCAAAAAAAAGTTAGAAAATTATCTGCATGTAACCCATATATTTAAAAGCTACTTGCACAATCAGAGAGAGAGATCATACATTCATACTTTTGTTAGTGAAATGAAAAAAAAAAAATTAATGACATAAAAGCTATCGAAATAAGCTTAAAATTCTACTACCTCCTTTTCAAAATATATGTTATTTTGGAGTATTGGTTTTATTTCAAAATATTGGCCATCTTAGAATTTAAATAAAATATTAATTATTTTTAACCATTTCATCCAATATTAATAAAAATAATCGTAGGGGAACAAGTGTTTGCCTAGAAAATAAAACAAAGTAAATACAGATATTTTAGCTAAACATTATTAGATTTTGCTATAGTGTTGGCTATTTAATAATTTTATGAACCGTAATATATTTTGAAACCATGGAGTATCAAGATTCACTGTTGAGCTTTAAAAGCCATTACCTTTTTTTTTTTGGCCACTAAAAGCTATTATCTTTGTTTCAAGTAATTTCGATTAAGTTTATATACACAAGTAAAGAAAATTATTAAATAACCTAAATTGTAGCAGAATGTGACAATATTTTATTATAATATTTTTTACATTAATTAGTTATTTATAAACAAACAATTAAGCTCCACCTATCATTATTTTCATTAATAAAAGATAAAAATATATAAAAATAATTAATGATTCATTCAAATTCTAAAACAAAAATGATTTTGAAACAAAACTAAAACCTCAAAATGACACTTAATTTAAAATACAGGGAGTATAACAAAACTCCACAAATAAATTTAAACTGAAATAAATTTTATGTAATTCAACCTAAAAATTATATTAAGAGTCAAATCATAATAACTTATATAAAGAAATATTAAATTTTAAAATTTAACAATATTCTAAACATTAAATTAAATATTAAATTTGAAAAATACCGTTAAAAGTATTTCTAATTATATTTTATTGAATATGATAATATGCTAATAGCATTCTAACACATAATAATGAATTTGACATTATTTTTAAGCATTTTTAGGATTCGTATCATTTTAAAATTGATTTTTCACTGTGATGCGGTGGCATATGGGAAATCTGAACGAAGCTGATGAGGGTAAGACGGCTGTGGGAGACAATGTTTCGGTGTTCATGCCTCATATCATCGTACGAATTTATTTACGTTGATACCATTTCGACCATACAAATAGGGGCGGAAAAACATATTAAAATCCGATGCCAGAATAATAATGTTAATCTTATTTTATTAATATAAGAACAATTATATGGATAATATAATATTAATAAATTTTAAATTTTATTAAATATCATCTTCTCATATAAATGATTTATTAAATGGTCATTTCTTATAACTTATCTTAGTAATTTTTTTACACTTTCTCTATGTCTTTTGATAAGATTTCAAGTTATTTAATTAACTCTTCTCACTGGTTCCTCTTACCCTCTTTTTTGTACATGCTCAAATCACTTTAAATAATCTTTTATCATTTTCTCCTTAATAGGTATTACTTCAACTTTTTTTCGTATACAATCATTTCGTATCTTATCCAATTTTATATAATTACACATCCATCTCAACATTCTCATCTCTACTATTCTCATCTTATACTCTTGTTATTCTTTCAAACTCTAACATTTTACTACCATATAGCATCATTGACCTTATAACTACTCAATAAAATTTCTTTTTAAACTTAGTAGGTACCTTACGGTCACAGATAACTCCTAATTCTTTTCTCCACTTTAACAACCCAACTTGCATCCTATGCATAACATCCCTATTAATTTCATTATTACTATATAAAATCGACTCCAAATATCTAAACTTTGACACTTCTGGAATATTTTACTCTCCAATTTTTATCTTTAAATCATTTCTAATTAGTTTCTTATTAAACTTGCAATACATATATTCTTTCTTATGTTACTCAAGCAGAAACCTATTGATTTCAAAGTGTATTTCTATATCTCAAGTTTAGAGTTGATCTCTTCTTTTGAGTTCTCAATTAAGACTACATAATCTATGAAGAGCTTACACTTTGGAATTTTCTCTCGTATATGTTTTGTTAGAACATCCAAAATTAAATCAAATAAGTATAGACCGAAGGAAAATCCTTGATGTAAACATATCCTTATAGGAAAGTCCTTTGTCTCGCATCAAGTAGTTCTCATACTTGTTATTATCCTATCATACGTATCTTTTATAGCTTGTATATAAGCTACATGAATATCTTTTTTCTCCATTATTTTTCATAATACATCTCTTGGTACTCTATTATAAGTTTTTTCTAAATAAATGTAAACTATATGCAAGACTCTCTCTTTGTTTTGATATCTTTCAATCAAACTATTTAATAAATAAATAGTTTCTGTTGTAGACCGTTTTAACATAAATCCAAATTAATTTTCCGAAATGCGAGACTCTTTTCTTAGTTTATGCTTAATCATTCTTTTTCAAAGTTTGATGATGTGACTCATGAGTTTTATCCCCGATAGTTTGTATAATGCTAAATATCCCCTTATTCTTATATATAAGAACTAGAGTATTCTTTCTCTATTTCTCTGACAGTTTCTTGACATTAAAATCTCATTAAATAACTTAACGACCTACAAAAGTCCCGTTCTTTACTAAACACTTTCAAACTTTGATAGGAATGCCATTGGAACCAGTAGTTTTATCATTATCTATTCTTTTAAAAACTTCTTTTACCCTTCCAATCCGAATCCTAAGATAAAAGTTCAAATTAAATTCATCTTCGTGAGCTGTTAATTCTTCTATATCAATGGTTATATCTAATCCATCGTTGAAAAATTTATAAAAGTAACTCCCTATCTTTCTTTCATATCATCATCTATAACAAACATTTTTTCTTCCTCATATTTAATGTATCTTATTTGGTCGTTGATATTTTAAAAAAGGGCCTTTAATCTTTTCAATCTCTATAAAGACTCATATCGTTGATAGAGAAAAGAAAATAAATTATTGGACAAACTTATCTTTATAATTTTTTTCCAAATAAATTGAATTAAATTTTTAAATAAATTAAACTAATTTTTCAAGTGAATTGAATTATATTTCCAAATATAGTGAATTAAAATTTCAAGTGCAGTGAGTTAAATTTCTAAATGGAGTAAATTAAAATTTTCAAGTTGATTAAACCAATTTTCCAAATAGATTGAATTAAATTTTCAAGCAGAATGAACTAAATTTTCAAATGAATTGAATTAATTTTCCATGTGGAATGAATTAAATTTCCAAATGGATTGAATTAATTTTCAAGTGTAAATTTTAATAGTCTAAATTTTAGTTAAAAATAGATAATTTTGGAAGAAAAATTCAAGTTCTATGAAAAGGACTTAGAATTTCAAAACTTGAAAAATTAGATCAGTTAACTTGGAGGATTAGTTTAGTTTACTTGAAAAATTAGTTAATTTAACTTGAAAATCTAATTTAATCTACCTGAAAATTTAGTTCATTCAACTTGAAAATTTAATTCAACTCACTTAAAATTTTAATTGATTCTACTTAGAAAAATTATAAAGATAATTTTCTCCAGTTATTTTTTTTTACTAAGGACCTAAGTCTTTCTTAGAATTTAAAAAATTGGGGGTCCTTCTAAGGAAATAATTTTTAAGGGTCTAAATATATCTTTTTCCATGAAAATACTTCATTGTATTTTCATTAAGTAGCAGAAATGAATGTAGCTGTGGCACTTTGTCAGTCAACAAACAGAATCATCAAGTTGACTGATTTGGTACTTAAAATTGAATGAAATAAAAAAAAATGAAAAATATTTTTTAATATAAATATTGTATTTTTTTATAATCTATAAATATTATATTTTAAAAATGAAATTAACAATAAAAAGGCCATTTCAATAATTAATAAATTATTAGAAGAATATAATAAATATTAAACTTTTTAATTTTCATACCATGAAGAATGATTCTTTTTTCTTCATTTATACTGAGCAGAGCCAAAAGAATAAACATAGCCTGCCATGCGGCTCTATTTATTGGAAAAAATACTAAAAAATAATATTTGGAAAGTTTCTTGTATTTATCATTTTAATATTTATATTCAATTTGATTAAATATGTAAATAAACATTAAAAAATGATTTTGCATGAAATTTAAAGAAATGCATGAAGAAAAATTTTAAAAATAAAATGAAATTGTCCTAAAACAAAAAATATTGCAGCATTAATTATTTATAAATATTGCAATTTTGTTATTTATCTAAATTTTATATTTATATATTCCTTATAAACCTTTTTTAAGGTATTTTTAACCACCACATAGATATTAAGGAGAGTTAATTATATTTTTAAATTTATAAAAAGAATAGCTTAAAATTTCAATTTTATCCGTAGTAATTAAGACATTGTAAATTTTATTAAATTAGTCATCATTATATGGAAAGAGATAATTTTAACAAAAGTACAATTAATGAATTAAAATGATTTTGAGGATCCTTCCTAATCAAACAACAATAAACCAATTAAAATCTTACTAATTATAATAATTTATAAGATGGAAATTAAATAGTTAAGAATAAAAAAAAAATCAGGCCATAATATTTCATAACAACATATATGAGACAAGAAAAAAACTTTTTAGAATGCACCTTATAAAAATGACACAAGGGAGTAGCATTTTATTGAGAGCACATTCGATGATACCATATGCTCATATCAAATTTGAACCGTTAAGATTAAAATTGAACAGTCTAGATTTAATTTAATTTAATTTTTATATTTTAAAAATATTTTTATTATATTATTCTCTTTATTTCTTATTATAAGACAGTTTTTAGAATAATTAAATAAAGATATACAAAATATAAGTTAACTTTTGAGTATTAAATGTTTTTTATGTTTGCTTCTTGTTAAGAGTTATAATAGAGAGAGATTAAGAAAAATATAAATAAGATGAGTTATAATTTGATGACAATAATATTAGAAAATGATAATAAATTTCGTAAAGTTAAATTATTTTAATTATTTATCTTGGTATATATAAATTAATTAAAAATATTTTATAATAAAGAATAGAAGGAGTATATTTTATAATTATATATTTTTTAAAATAATATTATTATTTAAAAAAATAAAATAAAAATTTTAAATCTAAATTGGTTAGATTGAAACTAGACTCCATTGATCTGATCACACCACACCAGATTCTCGGTATTTTAACTACATAGATGGAGATGGACTGTTGATACGAAGTTGACAGATTCGGTAAAGACAAAACTTCCCCGACAAACTCGCACACGTCAGCTAATTGAGGAATTCACATTCGGTTTTTATCACACGACTGTCCAGTTTAGATTTAATTTAATTTAATTATTATATTTTTAATATATTTTTATTTTATTAAATTCATAATCTAAAATAAACATGATTTTATAATTGTTAATTTTTTTAAAAAAATAATAATATTATTTAAAAAATTAAATTAAAAAACTTTAAATTTAGACCATTCAATTTAAAATTGGATAGTTTAAATTTCCATGGGTAGATAATAAGTATGGAATGTGAATTTCCAATTGAGAAGATTCATCTCTTCATATGATCATATTCCATTTTTAAGCCACAAAATAATAACCATAGTCAATTAAATAATTTACTCAAACCAACCACTATTAATTTCCTTGTCCGGTTCTGAGATGAGTAGTTATATACTTATATGACTCCTTTAAATTAAATAAAACAAAAGCAGCGAAAGTGAAGGGCTACAAGCATTGAACTGAATTGATTTAGCCAAAAAAAAACAAAAGCATTGAATTGAGCCTTAGCCCTTGCTTGACAGAACAACACATCCATTGATTCTTATATTTCACAGTCCATTGTCCTCAACTGCCGACCTGGCATTTTTAATTACTGTTACAACGTGAATGGTAAAACTTAAAAAAAAAAACAAATAAAGAAAGGAAAAGCCAGCCCGAGTCTAATTTGTGCCCAAGTAAAAAGTAAACTGGCTATATACAACATCAAGGTGGGGGTGCATTTCGAAGCATCAAAGTTGCTGCTCTAAATGCATTACAAATATACGTCAAGGATGGTATTTCTCATACAGTTTTTGCTGCTGATATACAAAGTGAATGGTAAAACTGGAGGTAAAAACAAGGGGGAAAAAATTATTTAAGATACCATTAGGCCATTGATAACAATTAAGTTAGTTCATATATAACTAATCCTTGGAGTGTTCATCAAAATTGGGCAGGGTGTACGTCCAGGCTCGAGAAGGTCAATTACTGGTTTTTGCGTTCCTTGGATAAAGCTTTGATAATATCTAAGAAGCTATAAACACAGTCTCCTGGTCTTCCTCCGAGGTTGAGTATCGTGTTTAAGGAGCCACCACCACTTACGAAATTTAGTGGTTGAGGTATTTGCTGGATGATCTTCATGTGTCTCATCCTGCTCCTGCTGTTCTGTTCTGTGACAATGGATCTGCCATGCATAATATGTACCTCATCCCACCCACCTTTCAGGAGTACATGAAGCTTATTAAGCGTGATTGTCATCTTGCGCGAGGGAAGATCCAAGCTGGACTTATTCACTTGCTGGTTTTGGTCCTTTTCATACCCTCATCTCCAAGCTGGAAAGGCTTTACATTCATTCTCCAACTTGGGGTTAATAGAGAGTGGTTAAAATTTTTCTAACTGAGCTTATTATAATTTAGTAAAGTAGTTGCTTAACTTTCTGTTACTTTCTAGTAACACATGCACGCAAACAATTGATATGATCGAAAGCCAAGTTGCTTTGTTTGCCTCAACGTGACGTAACACTAGAGAAAGATATATTAGAAATTTCACCAAAAAAAAAAAAGATATAGTATTAGGAAGGATAATGGCAAACCCATTGTTTCTAGTTGCAGCCAATGATGTGCAAAAGGGATGATGATGCACACACACACACACACACACACATATATATATATATAGGACAATCCATAAGGATGCAAGAAAAATATTCATTTCCATTCGGATTTCCAGATTTCAAGATTGTCAAGAAACAAGCCGCACGTATTACATTTCACTTTTCGGTGTCAGTGATCGTTGGCCCTTTCTTTGATCGGTGCATCCTATGCAAGTCATTGAATGAGTCCGTGTTATGAGTCCCACATTGGGGAGCTTCACATGGGAAGTGGGGTTTATAAGGACATGGGGTTCTCCCACCTAATGGACTAGTCTTTTGGGATGGGCTCTCCCCTTGGACTTGTGCTCATAACATTGGTGCTTTCATTGAGAGGCCACGGAGGGTTCTGACCGGTGGAG
The DNA here is from genome assembly GCA_026686845.1 of Adenanthera pavonina. Taxonomy (NCBI): domain Eukaryota; kingdom Viridiplantae; phylum Streptophyta; class Magnoliopsida; order Fabales; family Fabaceae; genus Adenanthera; species Adenanthera pavonina. The sequence goes on from JAIVEN010000003.1 coordinate 6,078,198, forward strand.
GGTTCCGACTAACAAGGAGGTTGCGTGAGGTATCACTGAGTGAAGTGTCATGAGAAGTGGGGTTTATAAGGACATGGGGTTCTCCCACCTAATGGACTAGTCTTTTGGGATGGGTTCTCCCCTTGGACTTGTACTCATAACAGTCCGCTCCTTATTCTGTGAGCCATTCTATTGCTATTTTTCATTCTTAGCATTGCGATCTTCTTGTTTCACATCGGCTGAAAATGCAATTGCACTAACTCTTCCCTTTTTCTGTTAGCGCTTTTTTTTTTTTTATCATTATTAGTTGTGCCGCATTTCATTAAATATAATTACTCACTTTATTTTAAATTGGGCCGTACCAGTTACATCTTCCTCCTCATTTTCAATTTTCTAATATTCTTTGACGTTGCATTCTTACTTATAAATTATTTTCTTAAAAAAGTAACAGTACATGGATTTTTACATTATGTTCATTTAATTTAATTGGCAACATTTGCTTCTTGAGTAAAAATTGATTCAGGGAGCGTGTGAAAGAAATATTTCCTCCCAATGAAGGAACGAATGGCGACATTTTCTTGGGAATCATTTATGCAATGCCCATTTCTCCATCCGGAATCTCGATTACCACCCAGATAGATGTGGCAAAATCACAAGCTAGAGTCCTTCTCGATTTCTGAAAAATTGTAATAACTTACTAAGCTTAGTCCGTCCCACACAAAGTCAGAAATAATAATATTTATCATTCATGTTTAACTAAAGAAATTATTATCATTTTGCCCTTGATTCTTTTTTATTCTGATATTTTTATCCAATCAAACCTACAAATAAATAATTGTACCGTTAGTCTTATATTATAATAAACACAAAGCAGAGAAGCAGAGAATTCCCTTGTTTTTTTCTTTTGGGTTAAGGATTAAGAGACTATGGTCTATGGCGAATATTTTAAGTAGCTCTGAGTGGAGCTACCCCTGTAACAAAATCACGTACAGTCAAAAAGACGAAAAGTGGTCAGGCCCAGATTGCAAGCGAAGACATCAATCCGGCGCCAAGAAAAAGCATGCAATATGAAGCTATCTGCAGCCTAAAGTTACAGCTCATTCTCTTGCTGAGAAAATCGGCAGCTATTAGGTCTACCAAAGCCATGTACACTAAAATTCCGGCAGACAGAGCGTCCAAGATGCCCTCGGCTATGAGTGCACCAGGACTGTATGGGTTGTACACCGAAGCAATCCCAGTGCCGATGCCGATGCCCAATGGCGCTGTTACTGCGAAGAAGCACGCCATTATGGATGCTTTGGAGCTCTTAAATTTAGCCTGGGAGATGCAGCCTCCAAGTGCGAATCCTTCAAAGAATTGATGAAATGACAGGGCTGCGATCAGTGGCCTTATGCTACAAGGGCTTTGCGACACCCCCAGAGACAGCCCAATTATCACTGAATGTGATACAATCCCCAGTTCCAACACCTGCATATCCAAGTTGGAAAACCCATGACAACATGTACTTTTGGATCTCACCTACCCATTTTTTATTCTTAAACTTGTTAGTATTCATTACTGATCCAAATGCTCCTTTACACACATATTAGTACACAGTAGTATATTGTTAAGGGTAAACTACTACCACGTGGATCAAGAATTAAAAATTCCACAGACAGACACGAAACCTTGAGATTACTCAAGTATTTGTTTTGTCCGCCAACTTTTAACTATTAAAGTTGGAATTGTGAATGTGATGATATATGCACTAGTTGTCTTCTTCTTCCTAAAGAAGACTGGCAGAGCAACATGTCAAAACAGATTTACGAAAATTGAGATTTTCCAATATCTGGATCAACACTAAACTAACAATCACAAAGTGGCAAACAACATGGGGTGGAGTGTATATTACCTGTGAAACGACGATATGGCGCACACCGCCATCATCCTCATCATCACCGAATCCGTGGTAGTGGCTATGGCTGTGTCCGGTGACATGGGAGTGTTCCTTGGCGCTGCCATCACAAGCATCGTGGCCTTGTGGGTGGTTGTGTCTATGGTGCGCCGCGTGTGCATGCATCCCCACTATGTGCATTCCGCCGCCTTCCTCTTCCCCAAACACTTTCCCAGTCAAGTCCTTAACCTCCATAACGGACACAGTTCCCGATTCCATGCCCGATTCTGACGTCCCGACCCGCCCTTGGGTTTCGGTGGTCCGTCCCATCCCCTGTTTCCGTTCATAGTATTGGGTCCCCACAAAATCGACCAAGAGCGTTAAGAGGGCTGAGATCATGGCGAAGAAACCGGTGAAGGGGAACTTGGACCATGGATACGAGGGTAAACAGGGATCCGTCAAGGCCTCCGACGAGTCCGATAGCATGTGGACGAAGCCGGTGGCTAGAATCACTCCCGCCGCGAAAGCCTTGGCGGCTACGAAGAGGCTGCCGTCTGTGCGGAGATGACATCGATGTTTCCCGAAAAGTGGTAAGGCGATTCCGGTCATTCCCGCGAGGAGTATAGATGCGATCGCCACAAACTTGAGAACAAATGCGGCTGAGTCGTCTCGGCAGAGCTCTAAGTCGGTGCCTTTGCAGCTTGAGTTCGTCATAGTTTCAGGTAAATACTGGAAAAGCGATCCTTTTTTGGCAGAAAAAAGAGTCCAGAAATTTAGAATCCCTCTCAAAACAATTAACCTATGCCAATTATACAAATTAGGATTTTGAAACTCTGTTTAACGTCACCAAATTAAATTCCATGAAAGTGAAGAAATGAAAAAATCGAATATGAAGAACTAGAGTTCTTTGAAATTGCATCCAGTTGTTCACTCATTTATGACAGTCGAAAGAAACATGGACAATAAAACAAAAATTTGATTCGTAAGAAGGAGGAAGAGAGAGGAAGTTAATTGTGAGAAAGAATTACCTGAAAAACGAGGAGATTTTGCAAAAGGACGCTCAAGCCGGAGCAATGACCAGAGATCCTGAGAAAAGAGAAGAAGAGTATGAGCAAGGATAGGATGAATAAAAAAACTGCAAGGGAGAGGAAGACAGTAGTAAAGGAAGCCAACCTCAATGAAGAACATGGGAGAAAGACAGGGTAGGAATGAAGGGGGGTTTTAAATAATAGCAAGAGGAAAAGAGGAAGCGTAAGGAAAGGATGAAGAAGAATCTAGCATTTATAGAAGAAGGAGGAAGATGGAATTATCCTGGGAAGTGCTGCGACGAGAGAGTTGGTGTGTTGGGGGGCGGTGGAGAAGAGGAGGCAGGGAGAAATAGAGAGACAATGTCGTCATTTTGAAGAAAGGAAGGGTGGGAAGCAGCGGGTAGATGCTTCCTCACTGACCTTTTCCATTCGAATTAGCGTTACTATGTCGACATCCCGCTGCTTCCTCACTGACCTTTTCCATTCGAATTAGCGTTACTATGTCGACATTGTTTCATTATTCTTATTATCAAAATTCTTCTCACCCTCACGCCCTGACGTTCCCTTTTTTATTTCTAGTATGTTAAATTAATATTATAAGATCGGTAGGCCAAAAAAATTAATATAAAATTGGATTTCACCGTCAAACCTTAACAGATTGAGGTCTGTGAATTAAATCTTGATTTTTAATAATTATTTTTTATTTAAATATGTTTATGATAAATTTTTTTATTTTTATTTAAATTTTATTTTTATAAACTGTAATTATTTTAACAGATTTTTTATAAAAAAAATAATTCAAACGGATACTCACCCTCTATCCATTTTTTTTTCAAAATTAATATTTAGATATAAGTCATAAATAGATATGGTAAAAGTATATTTAAAATATAAATGACATTAATAATTAATAAATTATATAAAATTTCTAACAATTCATACTATTTATAAGACATGATAATTTGGCTTATTCATTGTGCAATCCACAAGTTGACATCTAATTTTCAAATAAAATTGGATATGTTAAAAGATTACTATATGATAATGTAGGATAATGAATTTAAATAAACAAAAATGAATTTCAATTTGTTTTGGTTGAATTGAATTGGGATCTGTTATTAGGGGATGCCTATGCAGTAATATTTTAAACATGAGGAATGTCTATAATAGACATGATGAAGCGGTATTTTAAATTTAATGTCTTTATCATGTTTGAGTCAAGATATATTTCTCACCCCATGAGTGACATTATAGACAAGCAAATGGAGTCATTAAAAAAAATGTAAAAGTATGCTTTTAATCCTTTAAATTTATATCAAATATCATTTTATTCCTTTAATTTTATTAAGTTTTCATTTTATTCTTTAACTTTTAAACAAAATTAAAAGTTTCTTTTATCTTAACATTGTTAATTTACTTAATGGAAAATGCTTATGTGTAATTTTTAAAGCTAACTGAGTAATTATAACATCTAACTCACTATTATCTTTATTTATTTGTTAATTTTATCTTACTTTACGGATATTTTTTAAACCTTGAAATTAATTATCAAACATTAAAAAAAACATAGATTTGCTATACATACATAAAAACTTGAGCTGTCAGCACAAAAAATCATTATTTATAATTCCATATTGCATTCTTCTGCTAATGTAAGAGTCAATAATCAATATTTACATTCCAAAATTGCAATTTATTTAATATATGCATCATTGATGCTTTATTCCTTAGCTTTTTAGTGTGATATAGAAATTTTTTAATAGACCCTGGATTTGATTTTTTTTCCCACACAATACATAAAATAAAAAAAATATATTTCCATTTTAAATGACTGGCAAAATTTCTATACAAACTACTTTAAATTTATTTAAATATTTTTTTACTAAGTTTGTCTTTGAAAATTACAAATCTAACATTGTTTTCTTAAGTTAGTTAATAGTGTTAAGATAAAGGAAGATTTGGAGTATATTTTAAAAAATAAAAAATAAAAAAGAAACTTATTAAAATTAAAGGACCAAATTGAAACTTGATACTAAATTAAAGGATTAAATTTTTTTTGCCTTAAAAAAATCCAATAGAAGAGCAAATACAGCGCCATTTGGGGTATTGTTCTGAATACATCATCTTTTTTTTTTAAAAAAAATGTGATTTGAAAGATTGGTTTTTGTTAGTCAATATTTAATATTTTTTATTCTTAATCATTTTTCGAGATGCAAATATAAAAACCCTTTTTTCATTTTCAGAATTTTTTATTTGTTTATTTTATATACCAAACAAACCTTGTAATAGACGATAATGTACGTGATCAAATGATAAAACTATTTAATGCAAGTGGTGTAGTGAAGCCAGTGATGAATGATAAGTTGCCTTATGAAATACTCAAATGTTTTATTACAATCTAATCTAATACCCTAATAGCAGGTAGGTTTTTTATTGTTTATATTACTGTTCACACGTCATGGGTTGGACCTTGTGCAGGTCGGGCATCTGGTTCATTTTTTCTATCTCTCTTTTTGTTGGTGCCTTTCGTCCTCTACTTCCTCTCCATGGTATTCAGATTTTCAGGTTGTGCTTTTTTCTGTGCTTTTCTTTGGTCCTCTATGTATCCTCTCTGATGGTATTCACTATACGATGAATTTTTAGATTTCCATTTTTCTTTAGGTTGGTGAATTTCATCCTCTGCATCTTCTCTTTCTTCTTTTCCTCGATTGTTTTTCTAATTATTTGATTGTTTGAGTCAAGTGTGGATTTTTCTGGATTTTTTTGTTGCATGCAGAGGTTAGTGGAAGTTGAAGTGATCCTTGATCAGTGGGATCTACAATCCTAGACAAGATAAATCTGATTTTGATGCTTTATTGTTTGTCCTTCTTTCTTTTGCTCATTATTTATATTATTTTTTTTCATATTACGTCGAGATGAATATGTTAGATATGCTGGCTTTCTAAGAGGGGAGTGAATTGGGAAGACTAAAATTTTCTGTAAAACTTTAAGTGAGGAAAGCAAGGTGACAGTAAAACAGAGTATAAATGAATAATCAGTAAAATCAGTAATAGAGAAGGGAAGACACAAATGTTTATCCTGGTTCGGTCTCTCAATCTTGACCTACATCCAATCCCCAAGCCACCACTTGAGATTTTCCACTATCTTACAAGAATTCAATGGGTTTCTTGCAAATGTCACAGTACAGCTTATGATACTCTATTTTGGAGCTCACACTTTCTCTCTTTATACTCTAATTAAGTGCTTCCCCAATCCCTTGTGATATCCCCTCACAAGAAAATCTTTCTTTTAGATGAAGATAAGATTGTTTATAATAAATAAACTCTCTTAATCATAATGTATATGAAAGTTGTAATGTAAAAAATGTAGTATGTGAGAGTAAGAGACTTTGAGTTAATGATTTGATAGAGTTTCAGTATATACAGAATTAAATTCATTACCCACAACTTCAAATGATGTTGTATTTATAGATTTAGGTCTTAACTATACGTTAGAGACAAAATCTATCCGTTAGAGAAGTTACCCAACGGTTACTCTGAAAAACTATACGTTCACCAACCGCATTTAATGTTTCTGATACTCAAAGTTTGAATTTTGGTTGACTAACAGACGAATTTCGCAGAGATCAAAAGCTAAAGACTTCAACGTTGAACATTTGAAGTTCGTCTGTCATGAAGCAAAGCTTGAATTTTGATCTTTGGAAAATATTTCTATGTTGGAATATACGAATTTTCAAGTTTAAAGTTCCTCTGGAAAGTATGAACAGTTGTTCCATTTCGCTATAGTGCCTTCGAAATTCGAATTTTGATACTCAAAATTCATTTGTCAGTGGACAGTTCAATAAGGCACGATAGTTCATCTATTTGAAATTCGAATTTTCAAAATGTAAAGTTTATCTGTCAGAGATGCCTCTTTTCAGACTTAATACAAAGTTCGAATTTCTGAATACTATCATTCGTATGTCAACATATCATTATAACAGACTCAAAAGCTTTGTTTCTGAAATTCGAATTTTCATGTTCAAAGTTCGTCTGTCAGTGAGCCATTTTGATGTTCTTTCCAAATTTAGTTTTCAGATGAACTTTGACATATCATCAGATTCAAATTTTCAAAAGCCAAAATTCGTCTGTCAAAGAAAGCTCTTTTCAGACAAGTTCATTTTCAATATGAAATTCGAATTTCCAAAGGTAAAGTTTGAATTTTCAAAACAGCATATCAGTATAAGTGCTTCAAATTTCCTCTGTTAGTGAGTGTTTTTCAAATATTCCATGGATTAACATAGAATCATAGTTTAAAAACATCTTTTTGCCAATTCAAAGTCTTTTACTCAATTTAAACATGGTTGTAGATTCTACATCTATTCTTGTGCTGGTTTTTTCTGAATTTATCCACTTGAAATCATTTGTGCACCTTTGATATCTTCTCTCCAAACTCTAGAAAGTTGGTTTGAAATCATCAAAACACTTGATTCAACATAATAGAGCAGCTCAGGGTTGGAGTTCTCTTCTTGTTTTTTTTTATGTGCTTCTATTCTTCTTTTTGTTTCTTTTTCGGATTGGGTTGAGGTCAGAGCCCACAGCGAGGTCGGAGGGGGAAAGGGTCTCTTCCTCTTTTCTCAAAGATGCTTCCTTTTTCTCATGTTTATCGCTGATTTAACATTTTTTTCTATCATTTCTCAACTACAAATCATGGGATTTGCTATCTTGGAAATCATCAATTGAGGACTTTTAATTTGACATAAATTAGATCATGATGCTTTTATTGTATATCCTTCTTTTTTTCATTATCTTGATTTTTTTTCCAAATTAGGTCGAGATGATAGAGCAAATGGAGTAAAGAGATGGGTTGGGGTGGAGTTTTCTTCCTTCTCTCGGTGTGTTGTCGATCTATGCTGCGTTAGATTTGGTATGATGATGTTTCTATTCTCTTTCCCTGTGCTTTTGAGAAGCATCCTGTCTCTTCTTCTTGCACCTTTATTTCTTTCTCGCTCTGTTTTTATTTGTTGCTCTTCCATTCCTTTTTCTACTTTTCGGCCGATCGTTCGTCATCTCTAGTATGTTTCTATTCTCTTTCTCCTTTGGTCTCTCTTTTCCATTCCTCTTTCAGTTCTTTCTTTGTGAATCCATTTTCTTTGTTTCTTCTTTCTCACATCTATTCTCTCTCTTCCATCTCATTGCTTATTTATTTATCTTTGTTTAATTTTCTTATTTTTTTTGGCAAATTTTGAAGGGAAGAAGTTTTGATCTCCCTATTGTATAATAAAACCTTATGTAAAATGGAAGACCCATTCTAAGTTTTAAAATTTTCTGCTTTTTGGGAATATGGTGGAACAATTTCCACAAGATGTGCACACTAATAGATTCTAGTACTATGAGTGATTGATTTAAGTTTGGAGGAATAAGAGTATAGATAATAATAAATTATTGTTGACAATTTCTTCATTTTCTTTGGTTTTCTTTTTTAATTTTTACTCTTATGTAGCTTATTTTTACTCTTATGTAGCTTAACCCCATTTTATCATCTCCTCTCACCTCTTGTCCTGTTTGGATTTAGAGGTTTGATTTTGCTACAGTTATTCACCACTGCCAAATGTGAATTCATGAATTATGAAAGGTGTGGCGAAGATGACTGCGGAGTTTGGGAAAGGGCGCAGAGATATAGTGAGGCAAAGCTTGGTGAATGAGGATTCATATATAGCAAGAAATTTTGGGAGGGATTTATATTTTGCCTAGAGGATTGAAGGACCCTGTGACAATTTATGTGGGAAATTGAGTTTCTTCAGTGACTACTTGCCGGAGGATAAGGATCCACTGCATGGATAGTGATATGCTTTGTTTTGTTGATTGCCTTTCCAGGTGAAGTTGAGCTTTTTTTTTTCTCTTAACATTTATCTGTCCTTCGGGGATTGGGCATTAGAGATTAGAATTGTCAAAATTCAAGATTTCTTTTGTTTTATTTTTTTTTGGGTACAATTAAGGATTTCTTTTGCCACTTGATGAGTGAAGTAGTGGAACAGAAGGAGGGAAGTGGACGTTTTGATTGAGATAACAACCTTTTTTTGGTGAAAATAGCATTTATTTTCCCTCCCGTCAGGATGTGATATATGTATACTTCTGTTGTAAATTAGACAAAGATACGATGGCCTTTGACTTTTGAATTTATTCATTTTAGTATGAATATAATTATATTGGTGACTAGCATTTTTCTTTTGGGTATAACTTCTTGGATTTATATATTTGATATGAATTCGAAAGTCTTATCTATGTTAGAAAGATAAATGACCTCACATGGATAGATAAATAACAGACTTTGCAATTACAATAGGTCTACCACAACTGCGATATCGTTTTTGTTTTGGATAGGTTGGATTTGTTGTCGATGGTGAGGATGAAGGAGCTTGGTTGCTGGGGAGGAAGGATAAATTGGAATTGTAATCTATCTTCACCTTCCGAGTTATAAGAGCAAGGTAACACCAAAGTGTATTTTTCCTTTTTTTGGTTTATGTCTGAATTTATCCAGTAGGTTTGTACTTTGGGATTGTTAGTTCATGTTTTAATGATGGTATTGAAATATTGGTCCATGTTTTTTCTCTGGTCTATTTAAAGAAAAAAAAAAGAGTGAAGAGAGTATGAAGCAGACTCCTTAGATTGAGTGCTATAATCATAACAAGAAAGAGAAGAATAAAAGATATAAACTTAATCATAAAGCAAAGATGTCCACGGTCTCTATATTTTTAATCAAGTACTTTAAAAAGTCATGTGTCCAACACCTAAGAGAGATTTATATGCTTATTGAATGATAATCGATTGTGCCCAGATGCTTTCTGTGAGTAAATACCATTGATGAATATTATACTTTGCTTGGTTGAATTTATGCATGGAAGGGAAGGAAAATGGGTATTGATTGTTTGTTCTTGAGTTTTAGAAATTGCGGTGAGTAACAATAAGAGTCACTACAAATTAGCTAAGTGATCGAGTGTTTGTGGGAGTTAAGTCAAAAAATTTCGTTAGAATAGGATGTTATGGGTATTATACATATATATATGCTTGAAGAATAAGCAGTATGGACGAGTGACTTCTATTTTAAACTGCCATGTTTGAACTTCTTTTTGCCGTTTTTTTTTTTGGTTAAATTTAGAGTTGAATTCTGATAAGAATTGCTTAATGAATTGACACTGATAATCTATCATTTAGACCATGACTTTTCTCCAGATTTTTGTGGTTATTATTAATGTTTTACTAACTTGTATATTGTATAAATAATTCATTGCATATTCATAGACTTGCATCTAATTAACTTTTCACAAGCCATCAATTTTCTTCTGTACAATATGTAAGTTTGTAAAATTGGCTAAAATTTGACGCCTAATATTTTCGTTTATATCTTAATAATTTCATTTATATCAGTCCACCTAATCAAATTCTCAATATATTTGATATTATGTTAATATTTTACTTTTCAAATGAGAATCTATATAATTTTATTCACAATATCTGAGTATGCTAATGATGCTAGTATATGATTTGTTGGCCCCTCATTGTGCATGTCTATGGTTCTGTTTGCATCACTTCATTTGTTTTTGATGCTTGTGTTTGAATATATTTTAATAGGTTTGAAGAAGTCATTGTTCACTATCTTCCAAGATGGTGTTGGTCATCGATGATTACTTGGAAGTGTGGGAGGAGAAGGATCATCTCGAGTGCATTTTGTTCCTGCATTTGCTTCATACTATGCAAAGCTAAAGTAAATTAGCTCATCTCTATAGTTGGATATTTAACGTTTGCAATCATATATTATTTTGTCTTCTTTTTTATTTGGACTAATCATACCTATTTGTCTTGTTGGCAAGCAATGTTGTCCCAGTTTTGTATGTTGGAAGAAATGTTGCTTGCAATGTTAGGGGTGGCTTCTTTCAGTCAGTATTCATATCTTTAATGTTTTTTCATGCATACCTGAAAGAAGGAAAATAAATGCACATATTCACTAATTTCCATGCCTTGCTAGGAAAAGAAATCATTTTTTACTGTGAGAATTGAATTTTTTAGCAGTTTATTCTTGTCCAACCAGAATTTTTTACTAATATCAACTTCTTCAACAACCCTTCTAACAAGTTCTAATATAGATCACAGGCTCCCTTCTTACACTATGGTGTCTTCTTCTGGTTCATTTCCACAACCAACATCACCAACAATCTTTGACGCAATTGGTTTTTGATTGGTTACATTTGCTTAGAGTGTATATGATTAATCAGTTTGTAGTAGAAGATAAAATGTAAAGATTCAGAATCAACATTCCGTAATGAAATGGATATTTTAGTTCTCAATAAATTGCTTTATGAAATATTTTTTACACACTTTTCAAGCATAAGAGAATTGGCATAGCGGGTAGTTAGACCAATATCAAACTCCTTGTGTTGATACTGCATATAAAAAAGATGGAAGGTTTTAAATGTTGCAAGAATAAAATAAAAAACAATGCAAGAATTTCACTTGCAAGCATGGGAGAGCTTCAAGATGATAAATGCAATTAAAAAGAATGCTTGAGCTGTGACAGGTCTTCCATTTCCAAGGAGAAGATTGAAAAATCTATGGTAGGGTCTGTTGGAAAACATTCAAATGAATATGCAAAGTTTGGTGAAGAGCAGATAAAGGTTAAGGAAACAACAAATTCAATGCCACATGTATCAGGAAATTGAAGAAATGCATGAGGCAAGGAAATCACCAATAAGCATGGAAAGGCTTGAAGAAGATATATTCAATAAAAAAGATTATATGGACCGCAATATATCTTTCTCTGTACTTTTTATGAAGAGGAAGATATATATATTTTCTTTAGGTGGCAATTGTAGCATTTTTTATGCACAATTTTATATTATCTTCTTTAGTGAAATAGTTTTTTCTTTAAAAAAAAAAAAGAAGTTATGACAAACACATATTTCAACCATATCAAGTCTCAACTAAACAAACAAATAAATTAGTTCTGTCTAAATTACACTCAAAATGAAGATATTTATCTCATGCATTAGCACGGGTTGCAATTCTAGTTTTTATTAAAAATATGAATATTGACTTTATTATAAACTTTTTGGAATTATTAGCTTTTGTTTTAATTACCCGATTCTCTTCCTATTATAAATCATATTTAACTACCTCATAAATACCTAGAAAATTAATTGAAAGTTTTGATATTTTTCAAGATTATTATAACTTTCTAAAATTATCCTCATTAAATTATAACGTATTTTAATTATATATTTCTTAATCTTTTTTCATCATAATTTTTTGAAGTGTTTTCAAGAAAGATAAAAATAAAAAATAAATATTAACTACCACGTACATTTTACAAAATAACTTACATTTTAAAATTTTAATTCTCAAAAAATATGTCTTGTAATAGGAAATATAGGAAGTGATTTCTTTGTTTTGTGCATATCAAGTAACACCCCAAAAAAAAATTACGTGAAATCCTCATAATCCCTCCAAACTTTTTTATTCATTTTAATATAATATAGTGAGCCCTCTAAAATGTCACTATAAAAAAAGTTATTTGTACGGATTTGATAAAATTATTTCATAAATATTTCTGTTAATATTATTGTTAAGTCTGACAAGAAGATAAAACACTATATTTTCCACGATTACAATAATTTCAATGAATAAATTAAATATCTGTAGCAAATAAATGTACGGCGTGCAACATTTATGACATAAAGCTTTTAACGAGCTAAGGAATCAAAGAACTTTACGTAGTGGCTTTGAGAATTATGAATACAAACTCCTTTTGTATATATACAAGTGTAATACAAGTGTAGTGAGATGTTTCAAAACGAAAGATGTCCAGTTTATTCTGCAAGGACTATAATATTGCTAATCTGGTTTTTTTTTTTTTTGCCACAACCTGCATGGCGGCTGATTGAGGTTTTCTTTTCTTTTCTTTTGTTTTTGTTTTCCTCACCAACAAGCTCATTGAGTTTGATTTGCATACAAATTAAAATTAGATGGTAGCATCCGTCCATTATATTAAGTTCATAAAGCAAGCCAGCTTGTGAATTGGGCGAGTTTTTATATATTTATTTGATATACAGCTCGTTTGTGTATTTTTATATTGTGTCACTATTAAATAAGTGTGTTTAAATTTATCCTAAGAATACTATTACCTCTGGTCCTTATTATAGGATATTTTTAACCGAATCACGCTAAATTAAAACTAATTAACTACCTCGATTTCTTCGAAAATCTCAATATTTTTTAAAATTACCATTATTTAATCTCTTTCTCTTTCTTTTTTAATACATTAAATAGAGATATTTTTTGAAAATGTATAATAAATATTACCTTATATATTGTGGAGGATCTTATATTTAAGATCAGGATAAATGATCCTATATATGGGACCGGAGGGAGTACTATTCTTTTTTTATACAAAATATTACTATTCTTAGTACTTAATATTAATCATATTTTAGAAGGATTTATTGATCTCAAATATGAGTTGCTTTGGGAAATATTTATTGTATTAGTTATTTTCTTCCATTTATGTCATATGATGTGCATTAAGAGGTAATAGCTTAACAGGGAAATAAATTGTTGACTTAATGTAATTAATAAGAATAATAATGAAAAGTAGTGAAAGTTTTTTTAACAAATTTAATAATCTAATTAATTTTTAACTCTTTTCTTTTAATATGTGAGAGGTAATTAGAGATGAAATATATTAAGGATAAGGTAAAGTATATTCACTTTCATTAATTAAGCCCACATTTGAATGTTTGCTACATCAATCAATTGATACAATATTTGTGCGGAAAAAAATACAGTTACAACACTGTGTAACCGTCAAAAAGTTCATCATAACGGTCACTACTTTGTACCTGTACCATCCACTACTCTGTCCACCCTTTTCTTTTTCTCTTTTTTTCGTCGTTGGAATCTTTTGTTGTCCTCATCCAGGGCACATCCACCAATAACCATATGGGAACATGGAATAGAGGCCCAAGAGGCAGGCCTTTAAGGCCGAGATTGAGTACATAGACAGCTGCTAGATCCATTTTAGGCCCAATAAAGGAGTCTGGTCCAGTTCCCATTGGAGGTCCTAACAATAGAAAAAAACAAAATAAAAATGAGCACCAAGCGTTTGGGTTATCTACATGCCTGACGCTACTAAACGGGTGAGACATGTGTTCCGAGGGAGCAAACGTTAAAGAAAACCACTTCGCCCAAATAAAAAACAATAAAGAAAACCAGCTGGACGGGCATGTGGATTGGGTCGGGTCACATGTTTGGTAACTTGATGCTATGCCTAGTTTAAGTACAATGTCTCATATTTTGAACCCAATGCGGGTTAATTCAGATTAATTAAAATTTAAAGTGATTAATTTTTATCAATGATAGTTAGGTTAAGAGATAAAGAATTTAACATTTTTTAAATAAGGTCTCAAGTTTAAACATTATTAATGAAAAAAATCACATTGAGAGAGTTATCTCATATGAATTTGACAATATTTAAATTTGACCTAATTAGATAATTATGTTAAAAAAATTAAATTTAATTGGGCTGGTGTTGTGTTTACCATTTACAATCTTAAAAAAAATTATAAATTATATTGTTTCACTTTGCCAATAAATTTTATTGCCAAAAGAGAAATTGTGTACACAAAACAAAACACCAACATACAACAAAAATAGCTTAAAAGAAAATTCTAATTCTAGCCATCTTAAAAACAGTTATAACTAAAACTTACTTAAAATGAAACATCCAATTCCAGTCATTCAAAATATATATTTCACACCCAGAAGGGTGCAGCAGGGACTGTATTACGTGATCATGAAGGGAGACGGATAGATGGATCATCAAGAAACATAGGAGAATGTAATGTCATTCAGGCGGGATTATGGGCTGTTAATGATGGGTATAGGAGTGTTATGCTTGAAATGGACAGCAGGGAAGTGTATAAACTTCTTATTGATAATCTCCGAAGGAGGAATGACAAGTTCCTTCTGTTAGCACATGCCAAGAATCTGAAATGTAGACACTGGAATGTTGAAATCCATCATATTTATCGAGACGCAAACAGAGCCGCAGATTATATGGCCAAGCATGCTTATGTGCTTCAACTAGGCCTTCAGATCTTCAACCAGCAGCCATCTGGTATTAGTACTGTGATTACTGAAGATATAGATGGTAGGTCTATCCCCAGACGTTCTCATTTTGACGCTCTGATGTAGTTTGCTTATGCTCTGTTCTTGAGCTTCCTTTTGTTATAAAAAAAAAATATGTATTTCACACCATGAAATTGTTTTACCTATTGACAATCTACATTACAAATTTAAAAGATAGTAACACTCCTTTCCCGTGACTTACTTAGAGTTTGAGTCTCGAATATATAATTATATTAAATATTCGTGGTAGGAGAGCTTTACCGGCATTGTGATCCAACATAACTTAATTCAAATTAGTCAAAATTTAATTTAACTACTAGATATCAAGTGATTTAATAATAATAATAATAATAATAAAAAAAGGATAGGCTCATTCAAAAGCTCCACGTACTTCACTGTTTAGTATTCTCTCACTAAATTTCCTTTTTGCATTCAACGATATGATTGTATTACTTTGTATTCGTCCTTTTCAAACTACATATCATTTGTGGGTTAAAAAAAAATATATAATTTATTTACTCACTAAACATATAGTATTTGAAAAAGTTCTCAAATTTTATTTTAAATTCTTTTAATCTCTTATACAAGGGCAATTGATTTAAGTAGAATGGCCTTATATCTTTTTAAATAAAGACTTAAGTCAGCATCAAATTTCAATTTTGTGAATAAAAAAACATATTAGAAAGCTTCACCTCATTTTGAGCTAAAAAACATTTGAATTTGAATTAGTTTATTATATTGGACACCATATAGATGTCACTAAACAAAAAAACTAAGAGCATGCTTGATAGACTCCGATGTTCTCAAATGGAAAGGAATTAGATGATGGAATCAACTCGAGTGTATTTGATATGCAGCAATAACGTTCTCCTTTCCATCCCATTGGAGACCAAGTGCATTATTTGTTTATATTGTGTCAATTTCTCAAGGAAATGATAATGTGCAATTTAGAAAGGCACTCGAAATTTCAAAATTGGTTTCATGGTTATTGCTTTTCTTTCTTGTTTTGATTTTGTTATTATTAGAGTTAATTGTTAGCTGGAATCCATGACATGTTGAGGAAATTAATATTCTTAAACCAACATGACATTCCAATGTTGACCTTTTATTCACCTAATTTGTTGTGAAACGCTCTCTATGAGAGAGTTGAAATCCTCTCTTATAGTGAGAGTTCGAACCCTCGATGTTGATGTGTTCCTTTTTCTGTTTCGTGTTCTGGTCTGCTTGGTACCTCTTTCCTTGGCTTCCTCCAGTGGAGAAGGTGTCCTGGTGTTTGTGCTTTTTTCTCTTTGTTATTTGGGTTCTGGTGGTATATGTTTGTAAGCTAGGGTTTGCTAAAATATAGAGAGTTTCTTCCTCTGTGACTATTTGTTGTGATGAGGTAGTTTAATCGATGTATTGGTACTTGAAGGGCCTGTTGTAGTTGGATCCTTCATCAGATGGTCTAGATTTGGAGTGTGGGGATGAGGCTCTTCCTGATTTTTGATCTTCCGCTCATGTTGTCTTCAGCTTTTTCACGTGTTTGCTGCATGGAGCTCTTTCGAAGTCTATTCTTGTTGGAGCATATTCAGTGTTAAAGGGGATGGTTTAGAAAAGATGGTTCGTCGAACCACCATCCTCAATATTGATGATGTTGCTATTTCTTCGGTTTGGATGGTTTGTTGAACCACCATCCTTGATATTAATGATGTTGCTATTTCTTCAGTTTGCACCTTTATTCCTGGTGATAGCTTTGGCTTGGTAGGTGGTGTGCTTCATTTTGGCCTTAATTATGTGTTTTTGTTTGTTTTTGTTTCTTTGATTTGCATGCTTTTGGTAGGGTTAGCTAGTTTTGTGGTTGTTGGTGATGAGTATCTTTTGGCGGCTGTCAACATGTGTGGCGGTTTGCTTTTGGGGTCGGGCAAGGTTTGTTTTGGGTCGGGTTGATTTGTTTGGTATATTGGATAATGTCTTTTGTACTTTGGTTGTTTATCTTAATATATTTACTTATGTTGTGGCAAAGAAAAAATAAATATTGACCTTTCTTCACTTGATTTAAAAGAGTGTTAGTTACCAGTTAGTCTGATCATTTCAAATTATTTTTAATATATTTTTCATTTTTATACATATTAAATATATATTTTTTCCATACCAATCTCTATTTCATTAAAGTCTTTCATCTCAATCAAACCACACCTAACTTGTTGAAACTGATTTAAATGATAAATTCTATCATCACTCTTTGAATTGACCCCAGGAAAGGAAACGAAGAGGGTTATTTCAGAAAGATTCCATCACTATAAATTGAAATTTCTTGGTAAAAATTCACAAATCTTAATTTTGAGAACAAACTTTTTAATTATATAAATTGAAAAAAAATAACTATAAAAGATTGCGCTTCATGTCGTAAAACTTATAACTTCATTTATATCATTAAAATTTTAAAGTTTTAAAAATAATTTTAAAACTTAAAATTGTTTGATACTATTAATAAGTAGTAGGGGTAATTCGAAGTCATGAAAACTCGGCTTCGTGCAAGCAGCAAGGCCAAGTGTAGGTAACTCCCACAGGCAACAAGCCACCGGATGTTACTTAAATCACCTCGTTGGTTTGTGTGATTTGTTTGTTTGTGAAAGAACCATGGTATGCCACCACGTGTTCCTCGAGATCCAGATTTCCCAAAATCTATCGGGGCACCACCTTAAAGTATCTTCCCAATTCTACCCCCATTCAAGCTTTCATTTTACTACTAACTCCCACATCTCCCATAAGTGCAGAGTGAGAGAATGAGAAGCACTTTCTCAACACACTCACACACGCTGTCTCTCCCTGTTGCCTGTTGGTTGTCCAGTCCCACACGCACCAGAGCCATGTTGGAGGAATCCGTAGCATCTACTCCCTCAATCTGGGCCGCCGTCAACAGCTGGTTCACTCCCACTGTCTTCTTCTTCCTCCTCCAGCTCATGATTGGCACCATTTTCATTACTTCCACCTTCGGCAACCAGAAGCGCCACAACCACCCAGATTCCCACAGGGACCATCACCCTCAACAACTCCCCAGATCTCCCTCTGTCTTACAGAGACTCAAATCTATCAATTTCTACTCTTACAGATCCCAAGAATATCCTCACCATACCTCAGAATTTCACACTCCCAATGACCCACCGCACCCCCCGCTTCCGAGATCCCCATCTTTGCTTCAGAGGCTCAAGTCCATCAATCTCTATAATTACTTCCCCACAGACCCTATTTCTTCCAAGGTCGCCGCCCCTGACACCACCCTTATCAACGCAACTGCCGAACCGGATACCCATTTTGGTTTCCCGAATACACACGAACCGGAGAACCACCACTTGGACGATGCACAAGTGGCGGAGAGCGATGAAGACGAAGAGGAGGACGGTGTTGGGGAAATCCGGCATCCTGAACCAGAGTGCTCTCTCGATGAGATTTACAGCCAGTTACAAGGGGTTCATGTGAACAGGACTAAGTCGGACACGAAGCCGGCGTCCTGTGAGGTGCTGGAAAAGCTGCCCAGGAAGATGAAGAAGTCAGCGAGCACAAAATCGGCGTTCTTGCATTTTAGGGAAGAAGAAATTGTAGAGAATTGGAGGCCGGCGACTATGAAAGAAGCGAAGGTGAGCGTGTCGGAGGCGGATAATGAGGTGGACGCAAAGGCGGACGATTTCATCAACAAGTTCAAGCAGCAGTTGAAGCTGCAGAGGCTGGATTCAATTATGAGGGACAAGGAAGTGATTCAAATAGGAAGCGGGAAGTAAGGTGGAAATGCATTTTTTATGACCGACCTGGAGGATTTGTTCCTCTGTAAAACTAGGGTTTTATTGACTGTGTACTAAAATTAAACTAGCCTTCTCGGCCGTTGCTTGTGGATGTTGAAGTTTCAATATGATGTGGCCTTATTGTTGCTGCATTCTTGGCAAGTTTACATTGTTGCGTTTCTTGATGTTTTAGGTCTAGGAGGGCGTTTCCGGTAATGTGCATGCTCCTTTCCTGATTAATAGTCATCATTGGGGTGAGGCCAGTTCGGATTCTCTCAGAGAAAAATGTTTTATTGTAAATAAAAAAAATTTAATAGAATATTTGCCGCTGTAATCATTTTGAAGATTTCTTTTTATGGTCCGAAAGAATAGGATCTATTCAAAGTATAATTCATATAGATGTAAGATAAACGGTTGATTACTGTAATGATTAATGATTACAGGAAAAGTAACAGGGATGTACAGTGGATCACTGCCTAACGGGGTTCGAAATGAAAATGGTCATTGTCATGGGGAGACAGTGGAAGCGGTGGAGTAGAAAGTGGAAAGTCGAAAAGAGGCACGTGGTGGGGAGGCCCAGTCAAATAGACTAGTAGGGGTTATAAGCGTAATCATCGTTGAAATGGGAGCATAAATGAAGAGATGATCTACTGTCCGTGTCTGTGATGTGTGAAACGGTAAATATATGTCATCTTAATATTTTGGGAATTCGCTGATCTTTCACTTGTCTTATCCTCCGCGACTGACGACCTCTTCTTCCATTATTATGTTATAGTATTAGTATTGATAGTGTAGGTGTGGAAGATTCATTCCAGTAAGTAATAGTAGGTGAACAGTTTGGGAGATGGAAGATTTTCCGCTACAAAACTCCAGTATATATCGTCGTTGAGGCTGAGCTTGGACTGGACTAAACTAAACTAGCCGGGAAATTATCGTATTTTAACTTAATTTGAAAGACAACACAAATTGATGGAGATGCGCACTTGCCCGTGTTGTTGGGGAAAGCTGGCGTTTTGCATTTTTGTTTTGGGTCAATTCTCACTTCTACTTGGGTGGGCTTTTCAGAGTGAGAGAATTGGCCAGACGGTTGGGTGGAGTTGGATGCTTTGTTTGCGCTCATTGTGGCTGTTGCTTCGGCCTCCGTTGCTACAGCTCATCCATCAGGGTTTGGTTCTAATTATTTTGTTTACGCCAAGGTTGTTAAGTCTATGGGATTCTTCAAGATGCCCAAATAGTAGCCGAGTTACGTGTTCAATTCTGTTTGCTCATCGTTGTTTACAGGATTTAGAATGATATGATATACTACCATTTTGATTTTATTTTATTTGATGTTGCAGACCAGTTGATTAATTCTTCCTCTAGCTTTGGAAATGAATCTGATGCTTGAGATGACCGTCTTATTTATTAACCTCAACTAATAAGATTTGTAGCCGGATTACGGAAAACATTTACTTCAAAGACGTGAGTACTACGTTACAAGTCAGGAAAATGATTTTTGGACTAAGTTGTGCTTCCAATATGTTAAATTTCCAACGTTCCACTTTCCTGAGTGATCTAAAGTGCACTGCAGTGTCTGTCCCCATACAAGAGGCATGGGCTCTTGTAACCGTATATTAATTTTACACATTTTAATGCTATATAGTAGTATTTATCAAGGGAACTATAAAAGTGGCGTTGCGGTTCACTTGCTCCCTACCCAATCAGCACGAAGCATTGAGCATATTTATTGATTCTTACTGGTATTTGCTGTATGTGTCAACTGTGAGCATATGGACAGCTAGCTAGAGAAGATGATGATTCAAAGATTTCCTATGCTTTGCTTACTGTATATGTGTGTCTTAATTTACCAATAAATCCAAGAAAGTAAACAAGGGTTCACAATCGCATAAACAAAATGAAAGGCACGTGGTTCATGCTTTAGTGGGGTACATGAGAAGGATACGCTTGCTCCACATGCATGCTGTTTCCCCCCTTCCCTTTTGAACAACTCTATTTGTATTATCCGTGGCTCCTTATATACTATTCACAAATCGCAGTCATGTGACTGTTCCCTCAGATGCATTATTAACTCCTATTACGGTATTATTATTAATTAGTATCTTTTGTATTTGTTTTGGGTGGGTAAGAGAGAGAGATGGCGGATCTGTTTTGTTGTTACTTTAATTAAAGAGAGATCTACAGTGACCATCTCATTTCTTCCAGTTGAATTATCCTTTCTAAATATTTGAGCGTCTTCTAAGGCGTCTGGAAGGAATCATTAGCATTTCAACTGCTACAGGGGTTCGTTTCTCATAGTTCAAGTGTTCCCTATTATTGAAGCAATATACCCATAAACGACAACTAATTTGCTCTGATACATTGATTTCTCCGCGTTGTCCCAAACTCCCAATTATATTGCATGTCCAGGAGGTACACTTTGAAATATTGATATCACTCTGTATTTCGGGAATGATGCCCCTAGGCATGGCTGGCATCAACCGTATATAAACGAGCTAGATGTGACAACTTAAAACAATGCTCCTTTGAAAAAAAATACTACAGTCCTACATCGCATTTTTTCAAACCTATATCTATATCTGTCCATCATAGTTGTGAATGTAGGATTCAAACTCATGCTTATTGATGTGACTAATTAGTACTTGTTTAACGAAGAGAACTTATATGTGACGGGGCAAGGCGTGCGACGCATCAAAACGCGACGTTTGGAACCAGCAAGCTTCCCTAGGAAGCCATTTTCAACTCATTCCGTGCTCTTTTTTTGAGTCTCATTGGCTCTCTCTGTATCTCCTTTGTTTGCATTTGTGGTGCTAGCGGCTGAAATTCAATGTAGTTCCCCGAACGAAGGAGAAGGGAAGAGCTTGCCCTTGATTTCTATCCTTTTCATACTTTCTCTTAATACATCTCTTTTATACATAATTTTCTTTGTTAATTATGACTAAATGATTAAGAAAAAAAAAGTCTACAATTGGATAATATATTTGATTTATAATGATCTACATATGCTCTTAAAAACAAGATTATGATACTTATTTATGATTATAATTAAATGAATAATATATTTGATTTAATATCACAATTATATCTTTCAAGATTCAAATTAAATGGATAAAAAAGATTAATTGTGTATGGAGAGTGATATAAAAAAACATGGAAACATTCATTTCCTTAATTTCGCCCTAGGTCTTATGCCCCGATTAGAAAGATCCTCATTCGTAATTTTATAAAATCCAAAAACATGAGGCTGCACAGGACAAAACTACTATATAGTATATATCCATACCGTTTCACATCAATTCAAAGAGTTAGGTTAGGAAGAATCCACATGTGCCCATCAAGGTGATGAGTACCATGTGCTCATTGGATTAAATTGATAGTCCAAATTTAAAATTTTTATTTTTTATTTTTTATTTTTTAATAATAAAATCATATTTTTAAAAAGTGATAATTATAAAATTATCTCTATTTTGAGATTTTACATCTAATAATGTAAAAAGTTAAAAATATAAAAATAAATTAAAATCCTTAAATTTGAACTGTGAAATCAAATTTAGAAAGTTCAAATGTTTGATGCTTATCACCTTTGATGAGCTGAGAATGGGAATTCTAAGAATTAAACTCCACCTCTCCATGTGATCATTGAACTCTCTCCCTCTCTGTGCACAGTAGCACGTGGGGGTCCGTTGGGGTGGGTAGAAATACAGAGGGAGAGAGCGCAACGGAGCGAGCTGAAAACGGCATCTCGGAGAAGCTTGGTGGTCCGGAACGACGTCGTCTTAACACCTCGCACAGGATATTCGACAATTGCTTCTATTATTTACTTGTCATATTCTCATCATTTATTAGGTAAACTTTAGGACTCGGATTTGGGCCTTCAACTCTCGATCAAACTATCATGGCTAGCTGTAGGTATGTTTGGAGTTGATTCTCCTCTGGATTCTAAATTCATTATATGCATGATTCCAAGATATGCCTATGATATGATGCTATTGCTGTGTTTACCATCAATTATAATACGAGCTCTTATAATCAATCAACACGAGATTGTCTTGTAAGTATTTCAGAGTAATTATGTTTTCCAATATTTATATGAAAAGACCAACCGTCTCTTCCTAAGGGAGCAACTGCAAACCAAAAAGTGAATATCCAAGGAGAATGTATATAATAGGCATATATGATTGAAGTTGTTGTGTGAACATTGAATATTAATGATTGATGTATAATGTAATAAGGACATGTAAAAAAAATAAAGTAATCTCCAAATGTATGACAAGCATCCCAACACTCGTTATATGCTTGGAGAAAACTTGGTCCTTTCTTTCCAATGGCCAATACTACTTGTTCACAACCCTGTGTACTTTCTTCGTTCTAAAATGTGGCAGATATTTTTAGATATTTTTTGTTTCAAAATGTAAAATATAAATGACATTTATATGATAAATTAATGCATTCTTTTTTTTTCAATTTTATCCTTAATTAAAGTAGATTTATTATTATGAAACATAAATTAAAGGAGAGTTAAGTGAAAATATTAAAGTATGATATTTGTGAAAAAAATTATAACATATTTAAGATGTCTGACTCTTACATTTTAGAATAGAGGGGGTATTTTAAATGTTCAGGGTTGTTGCTGGAGTTTAATTTGATTATGTGATAAATGAGGCTCATAAAATTTCTTCAAAATATAGAGAGCTAGTAAGTAAAAAAGTGTATGTAATTATATTTTTTATTTAGAGATTTGTTTTTAATAATCTAAATTAACAACAGCCCACACCCATAGTCCCTAATTTTTTATTTATTTTAGATTATATTTTTTAAGGCAAAATCACAAATAAGTACTTTTAGGGGCAAAAATTTTCAAAAACACACCTTGAACTTGTGAAATTATAATGAGGTATCAAGGTTTCAAATTGTAAATATTATTATCGCGCAAAAAGATCATTTTGGCCCTCCCTTTTTTTTCCACTTTTTTCGTGAATTTGCAATTGAGTATCATATATTTGCAACTGATATTCGTAGATTTGTAACCTCATTGCAAAGTGTGTGTTGGTTGACCATCAGAGGAGACCTCTTGATGGTCGATCATCGCAACAACTCGATGACAATTGTTGCTGTCAAAGATGTTGTACTAGTTGACCATCAAAGGTCGCCTCCTCTAATGGTTGATCAATGCATACTTTATAACAGGGTTGCAAATCTATAAATATCAGTTGCAAATATACAATACGTAGTTGCAAATCTAAAAAGATCAATTACAAATAGTTAACAAAAATAAACCTACGCATATTTGCAAGTGATACACGTAAATTTGCAATTGATGCACAAACTTTTTTAACTAAAGAAAAAATAATAATTTCACATATATTTGTAACTGATACACATAAATTTACAACTGTTCTACCTATAGTTGCAATTGATACAGAATTGATACATGTACATTCAATGTTTCAAATTCAGCAAATTGAAATTAAAAGAAAAAAAAATAGCAACAGCCCAAAAGAAAGATGAACTCACAGGAGAAGATGAAGATGGGATGTGAGTAGCAGAAGAGAAAGAAGAAGAAGGGAGAATCATTGAAGGGAGAAGCACCTTGATGGTGGATATGGGCTCTGCGATGGTAGATTTGGGCTCTACGAACGATGGTGGATCTCTCTGGACTTGTGGGTTGCGACAATGACAAGAGATCGAGGCAATAGGGGATGAGGAGACAAGGGAATGAGAGACATGGTAGCACCAACAAGGGATGAGGAGAATGGGAAGCGCCAATGGAGGAGGGGTCATGGGTTGGAGGAAGGAGAGAGAGAGGTAGAAAAGTTGGAGGAGAAAAGGAAGGAGGAGAGAGAGGAAGAAAAGGGAGGGAGGAGGAAGAAAATGGAGGGGGCAAAACCCTTTTTCTTGTATGATAATAATATTTACTATTTGGTATCTCCTCATTATAATTTCACATGTTGGATGTATGTTTTTGTAATTTTTTACTTTAAGAGATATTTATTTATAATTTTTCCTTCTCTTACTCTTCAAAAACAAGTATTAGATTCGAAAAGAAGTTGTGGATTAGAAGATTATAATTCTTAGATAAGGTTAAATAAGATATATGAAGAAATATTTAAGTTATTGAAATTGCAAATTTCTTTCTTTGTTAACTCTTATATATAGTTCTCAGTTTCTCAACATATTGGTTGCATTTTGCATGGTCTTGACATGCATGTGTAGTCTTCATATGTTTATGCGACTCTCATCATTTTGATTCATTGAAAGTGGATCCCCTCCCGTGCGTATCAATAAAATACAAGGAGTATCAATATTAGTATATACTATATACAATAGAATTTATAACAAATTATACTATTCTGCAGTAATCTGATCCATTTTTAAGACTCTTGGTGATAAGTGTAAAACAAGTATAGTTAAAATAGTTATCTTTGGAGTTACGTAAAAGTAACATGGACAATAATTATGTAATTAATATTCTCGTGCATGCATATTTCAATTTGTCATCATTATAAGCTGCAATTTGACCGATCAAAGTTAAAATTTCTGATCACAAATTGAAGACGTCAAGTCAACTGAAGGCAGCAATGTGATATGTCAACTATATATATAAAGGTCATCTGTCTTACCAGCTGTTAATGATGGTAAAAATATTTACAGTAATAACACGGGGTGTTAAAAAAAGGAAAGAAAATTAAAAAAAAGAAAGAAAGAAAAAAAGAATTCAAAGAAAGCATGGAAAAGGACAAGAGGGGACCTTCAGTGTTCCTGAAAATTCACTCAATCCCATGTTATTGAAACCCCAACACCAACCCAAACTCGAAAGAATAAAAGAAAATGAAAATAGACAAGCATCAGCCGTGTGTGTGAAACGTAAGGGAAAAATAAAATTTACAGGACATATAATGCTATTGCTTGGCATTCAAGTTTCAACTAGACAGAGAAAAACCTCCTCACGACAATATAGAAATTAATCAAATCAAAAGGAAAAAAGAGATTCCCAAATTTTTTTCTTGGTGTGGTGGAAGCATCCCTTTTGGTCTTCAGTACCTATCCATCTCTTCCCTTCGCTCTCTTTTTCTCCCGCAAAGCTTCTTTTTCTCCAGCACCGCCACCTCTTCCTCTCTTCACACACTCAACACGCCTCATTCCTCATCCTCTTGCAACGCATCCCAATATGACAGACCGAGTTCATCCTTCTTCCAAACCCGCCGCCGCTGGTGCTAATGGCGCCGCCTCCGCCGCCAACCCTGCCCCTGTTAAATCTCAGCTTTACAACCCCACCCGCCCAATGTACCGACCTCCCCAATACAACCGTCGTCGACGCTCCAACCGTAGCATCTGCTGCTGCTGCTGTTTCTGGAGCGTCGTCGTTCTTCTGGCGCTTGTTCTGCTCGCTGCCATTGTGGGCGCTGCGCTCTACGTTCTCTACCGTCCTCATCGACCACAATTCTCCATCACGAATCTCCGCATTGCCAGGATGAACCTCACTACTTCCACTGATTCCTCCTCCCACCTCACTACTTTGCTCAATCTCACCCTCATTGCCAATAACCCGAACAACCACCTGGTTTTCTTCTACGAACCGTTCACCGTCACCGCATTCTCCGATTCGGTGCCGATCGGGAATGGATCCATCCCGGCTTTTACGTCCGACAAGAACAACCAGAGCAGCCTCCGGGCGGTGCTGTCGGATTCCCGAGATCTGGATACGGAGTCTCTGACTTCCCTGAGATCGGGTCTGAAGAAGGCGAGTGAGTTCCCGGTGGTGATTCAGATGGACACCAAAGTGAAGTTGAAGATGGAGTGGCTGAAGAGCAAGAGGGTGGGAATCAGAGTGACGTGCGATGGAATCAAAGGAACGGTGCCCAAAGGGAAGGCTCCGTCGGTGGCTTCGGTGACGGACTCCGACTGTAAGGTGGACCTTCGAATCAAGATCTGGAAGTTTTCCTTTTAATTACGGGGTCACGATCACCGGTGGTTGATTGATTATCAATTAATCCTATGTCTTTTTTTTGTCTTTTTTGTTTGGTTTAATTTTTTTCCGGTTTACATTATTTTTCAAACACAGTCTCGTTTCAACGTGGAGAAAGTGAAATTTGATTTGCTTAAAAAAAAATTGTATGAATTTGAGGTTGTTTCAGGTTCAGAGCAAGGAGGCTCTAAATTTAGATATTTTTTGTTTAATTTTTTTCCCTCACTTGTATTTTGTTGATGTTAAAGTGGTGGTTTCCAAGTTTCTATAGTAAATGCAATTTTCTATGTTTGTCCCGTTCATGGGTGGTTGAATGGGATTTTGGTTTAACGGGCTATCGATGATGGAACCATTGAAATGACTTTGAATTGGATTTTGTTTTAAAGTAAAAACTAAAAAGTACAAAGAATGACTCATCCGGGAAAAAAGTACAACAATGAATGAGTAATATAACTATATAAGCAAGGAAACTTAAACTGAGGGAGTGATCATATGATGGGGTGCTAAATCAAAGCTAAAGCATGACAGAAGAAAGTAGGGGTGAGGATTGATGAAGGCAGTCTTAGTTTAGTTTTTTTTACACGTGAAATTTGATATTATAATATTAGATTTAAGTATCATCGATTCCAAAGAAAATAGTTGTGCTCAAACTTAAGATCTTAACAAGTATTAAGTTATTTACCATTCAACTTAATCTCCTTTAAGTGATAGTATTTAGTAAAACATTATATACATGATATATATTGGAAAAAAAGAAAGATTGGGGAAACAGGTAAAAAATAAATGTCGTATTTGTATATGATTTTTGGAATGTATAATAGATTATTAAGAAGTCGACAAGCATGGATGAGATTGAAGGCAGTGAGGCATGTTTAATTGTTTAGGAGTTGGAGGAGGTTGATCGAAAAGGAGAGGGTGTTTCACATTTTTTTAATACGTACATCCGCTGGATTGCCTCCCATCTTCACACGTTGGAGGAGATACATAGACTATGCAGCCGACAATTTTGCAGGAATTAATTATTCATCGCTCCATAACTGACAACCAAAGTTTATGATCATTCACCTGCTTAAATTTCCAGCGCCCACATCATGGGTGGGACACACAAGACAACACAACATTTCCTTTATTCATTTGAAAAATATATTAACTATATTCGTTCCATGGCTGGTTTTTTTTTTTTTTTCACATCAGAGAAGCTTTATTAAAATCAGAAACATATCCGGATCCAAACTCCAAAAAACAAAAAACCTACCCGAAAAGAGACCTGAAAAAGAAACCAACAAAGACACCATCGGCTAACCCTATCCCACTGCCAATAGAACCACCAGCAACATCTAGGACAAATCAGATCCAAGCCCAAAAAACGAGAAACAGGCACAAGAAAAAGAACCAAACAAACCAACAAAGACCCCACCTGAAAACCCTTGCCATAGACACTACCATGATCTACTGTCAATGACACTGACACTCCTGTACACTCCTGATTCTGTCACCAGCACGAATGTCTTCCATAGGGATGGGGGCTTATAAAGCCATCCTTTCGGTCTCATCCTCAACACCAATGAGACTGCAACTATTAATGTAGCTCTAAAACCATTACGCCAAAACCACTCAAGGAAAATCTGCAACTCGGAATCCTTCAAGCTATTCAATGTCAAAACCACAGTGAAGTACCTTCAGCCCTTCCAAACAGACAAGACCAATATGCAAGAAAACAACCATCGAGATCTGGCATCCTTGTTTTGGTAGATCTGAACCATATTTCCGATTCAAGAACCACGGCCGGCCATACAAATCAAACAACACACAATCGGTGGGATCTGACTCAACTCAAATTCATTACTTGTAATGTCCCCATTTAATTCATGAGAGAAATAAGAAAAATGAATTCAATAAATGTAATTTTGAAATCACAATATGATTTTTGAATATAGTAAGGTGATTAACTAATTTTAACTTATTTATAAAAATAAGTAATTTTTTTTATATTTAGGACTACCAAAAAAAAATTCCTTATAAATAGGAGTGGAGGGAGTAATAATTAGTATATAATAAAAATAATTATTAGTAAATAAATTTTAATAGATATGAAATAAAGAATATTATCAAGAATTATTATTGAATAATTATCAATAAATATAAAAATTTCATTAAAAATTTTTAAATATAAATTATTATATTTTATATGTATATATTTTTTGCACATATCAAAATAATATAGAGGTATTTTTAGAGGGCTACAACTAAGGGTGTAAACAAATTAGGTCATGCTAGATTTTTGCTAAATAGGTAAAACATGTATTATAAGCCTAAAATTTAAATCTGACCTATTAAGGTATAAAAGTAAATAAGCTTGACAAGTTTATGTTTAGGGTTCTCTTTGCATACCTTTTGGGAAAGTTCTTTGGAAGTACATTTGCTGAGAAATATATTTCCTAGGAAGAGTACATATAATTTGGTTATTTCACTTTTTATTTTTTTGAGAAGTTTAAATTAATTTTTTAAATAAATATATTATATTATATTGTTAAAGACAAAATTATTATTGAGATTGGTGCATTTTGGAGGTTGTCGGGTGTATTAATTATTTTTTTATTCATGCCCCTGGTCTATAATTAATACTCCCTCGATCCTAAATATAAGATACTTTTTAGAAGCATTATTTGGTTTTAAATATAAAACATTTTGTAGAGTTGTCTAGTTAAAAATTTCTCAAAAAATTTAATGATCCAACTTATTTTCTTAAAATGTATGAAATAGTTAAAAATGACTTATATTTAGAATTAAAGAAAGTAATTATTGAGATTTAATTCTAGCCAAAAACTTAAAAGAAAAAAGATGCATTTTTGTTTTAAAAAATAGAACAAGAGCAAAGTCGAATGTTTTTTTAAAAGCAAGTCAAATGGATACCCATTCGGCTTGCTTTCAACACCTTCATCCCCCTGCAATTAATCGACTTCATGTCTTTTAGTTTAGCAAATAATTGTAATTAATTGACTTCATGTGTTTTAGTTTAGTAAATAATTTTTGACATGCCATATATATTGGTAAATTATTTATTTATTTTTTCATATTTTGCTCAAAAAAATGCATAACGGCCTATTGTTCCAATGACATTGCGCCTTCCACTCATTAATCCAAAGTTATAATATCATCATTAGGACTCAAGTCAATCCTTCCAGTCATTCAGTTATTAATAACGCATTTTTAAACAAATGGCAAGTGAAGAAGCTTAAAAGAAGTTCATACTTTATTGTTTAGAAATTTTTAAAATGAGATATAAATAGTAACAAAAAATTTCTTAAAAATTAATACTTACTAAAAAGAAATGGAAGGAGTAAGAAAAGCTATTTGTGTAAATATCCTTTTGAAAATCAATGTTCAAATTTATTTAGCACAAACTATCTGTATTCAACTAAATTGTTTGTGTAGGAAAAAGAAAAAAAAACTAAAAATATGGTTTTTGATAGAGGCTAATGGCATCATATAATTCATATAACTGACCTCACTTAATAGGATAAGACTAACATTATTGTTATTGTTGGCAAAAAAATATTTTTGCTTTTTTTTATTTACCCAGCTAAAATTAAAGATAATTTGTAATATTAATAGCATTAGCATTGTCAAGACTCAAGAATAAGACATTGAGTAATTCTATCATAAAAATACTTCCAGGTCATAAACATTCTCAAGAAATGAAATACATATGTCTTGGCATATTTTAAATTTAAAATTATAACTCATTACTATTTATGGAAAGTTCCATATCTAATAACCAGTCATTGAGACTTGAGAGAATCCATTATTAGTATTATTGTTAATGTTGTTATTATTATTATTATTGTTGCATATGATGTTATAAAAATTGGATCGGACCTGCCGATTCAATCTGTTGGACTGACAACCGGTACTAGGTCTAGTCAAGAACATAGAAGAAACCGGCGAAGAGAGAAACGGTCAACAATCAGCGAAACCAATCAAAGACTTGAAAAATCGACAGTTTAAGAGGTTAAGCCGATTCAAAGTTAAGAAATTTATATAAAAGAAAAAAAGCAACAATGAGAACAAAGTTTAAGATCGGGGAAGAAGGAAGATTAATGCAAATCCTGAACAACAAAGCTCAAAGACAATAAGAAGAAAAAGAAAAAAAAAAAAGATCGGAGACTAAGAAGAACAAAAAAAAAAAAGAAAAAATATTAAAAAATCACACCCTTCTAATATTTCTAGATCTGTGATTCTATTGCAACTAATAGATATGAAAATAAAAGATAAGGTTTGGTAATGAGGGATTAAGCAGAGGAAGAGAGTATACGGGGAAAAAGGAACTTAAAAGCTCAACATTTTTTCAAATATTTCAAGATATATTGGCAACTCATCGTCAAATCTTATCCACCAATACATGTTATTTGATTTCTCTCATTCTCTCCTTGAAACTCAACATTTTTTCACACACACCATAGCCTAGCATGCGCCTACCTTATGGACCCTACATCCTTCGATACATCTCCCCACTTGTTTTTAGCCTACACCTTCTCTTCTCTCAATGTATCTAATTCTCTCACCTATATGTTTAACTCTTTTTTTTTTTGGTTGTAAAAGGGGCTATATGTTTAATTTTTAATATTAGTATATTATTACTTTGTAAATGTTGATAAAAGGAGAGTATGAGATATACTATTGAGTATGTTCGGATGAACAATAAAACTCACATACAGTGTAGACTAGATCACTAGAGTGGAACCTAATCTTTGTTCACACTGGATAATACCTCACACACTCACAAAGAGAATAAAGAAAAGAGGAAGAGAGCTTAGAAGAATTGTGTGTTTCTGAGGGATTGAGCTCATTTATTTATAGATGGAGAAATGTATTTTTTACAATCTCTACATTTATGAACAAGATTTAATTCAATATCAAATCATATCAATAAAGGAAAATATGCTCAGATTATTCCTTTATTCCCTCATAAATATCTAAAAAGTCAACGGGCTTTTGGAAAAAGTAACTAGCCCATTAAGGACTGAACTATAAGTCCAACATCTCTCACTTGCACTTGATAGACCATCATGTATTTCTTTCTCTTCTTTTATATTTGGTGCTTCGACGTGACCGCATAGGATTAACGTCTTTGTTTAATGATCTTGCACTAGAAATCCCATTATAGGAACAACACAAGAGTACATCTTATCATTTACTTATTTATAGGTTCATTTATTTATTGCCTTGGATGCCCAAGAGTTACCCATACACTTCCTATTTATGGTATATCTAATCCCTCTTGAGTCACTCATTAGTCATAACTCAGATTACCTACTTATATGCTTAGCATCCACACTTGTATATTACTCAAACAATTTCACAAGGGACATGTCTCAGACACAAGTATAGATGTAAATTTCCAGGTTAATCTTCCTTTCCATAATTATCAATTGGATTTGGTTTAGCTACTTTCCTACATTAATCCTTTAGACCGTATTAGTCATAACCATAGGACATATGTCAAAGTAGCAAACACCTTACAGAGTCGTCATGATAATTTCAAAGTCTTAAAGGTATCACGAAAGAATTTGTTCCTTTCTAGAACTCACACAGCTGTGAAATAGGGATCCATTCATTAGCTTTCCTTGATTGCAGTTCTTAAAGTACATGCAATATAAATTGCATGCTACGGTATATTTGCTTACCTTATGAGAGTAGTTGTCAATTTACTTAATTTATTGACACCATACAGACTTGAGTTATAGACACACACAGTATCTAAACTTGAATTCCTCACTGTACCTCACTCATGACGTCTAATTAAGGAGAATTCATTGTCTACCTATCGGCCTTATGGATGGTGAGTGTCCATGATTCAATCCTTTTATTTGTTTTAGGATCTCATCCTAACTTTCCTTTTATCAAGGCAACAATTGTTTGATATTATGATACTTCCCTGCCATGTCTTTGCTTTTGCTGTGTCTTTGGTAAATAGTAACATGTCTCATCTTCTTCGCTCCACATGAGTGTCAAAGGCAGCTGCTCGTATGAGAAAACCAACCTCCATAGCCTACACGACATATTGGACATTGTACTTAAGTCTATAAGAATTATTGAATAAATAACAAAGAAGTTTTATTAATCAACAAAATTATTCAATATATAATACACTACATACCCTCATAGACTTCACATGTTCAATAAATATGTCTTGGGGTAGGGCTGAACAACCTTGCCCGAGGCCCGGTTGGCCCTGTCCAACTCAACCACATCGGGCCAGGGTTAAGGTCGAGTATTGCTAGCCCTGCCCGCCCCGATCTATTTATGTTTCTTTTTTTATTTTTTTTCAATTGTTTTATATATATTAATTGATTTTGTAGGGTTTTTATTCTTTATGTTATTAATATAATATATTTATTATGTAAATATTATGAAAATTTTTTAAGATTTTAATGTTTCAATTTTTATAAATTTTGAATTAATTTTTTAACTTAATATTATATAAAACTAATGTATAATGGTTAAATATTCATAAATTTTCAAAAATGTTATTTTTTCTAAAATTATTTTTTAAAGAAATCTATTTTTAGATATAAATAAGTATATTTTTTGTTATTAAATAAATGTTTTTTAAACTTTTTTTAACAAAATACATAGTATCGGGCCAGCCTGATACTTGCCCGATACTAGCCCGAGTATTATCGGGCTGGATAATGGGCAAAGGTCAAACCCGACCCAACTCGACCCATGATCACCCCTATCTTGGGGTATAAGTTTGGTAAAAAGATCAGCAATAATTTCTTGTGTAGGAATATATTGAACCATAACTTCCTTTTTTACAATAACATTCCCTACGAAATTATATTTCATATCTATGTACTTGGTCTTATCGTGATTTTTGGGATCTTTTGTATAAGCTATGACTGCCTGGCTGTCACCGTTTAATAGAACTGGACCTATTTCTCCACCTTTGATTTGTAAGTGTTTAGGGAACCTTTTTAACTATATTGCCTCCTGTATGGCTGTAAAACATGCTATGAATTCTACTTTCATAGTTGACGATGCTATGCATGTCTATTTCTTGCTACTCCAAGAAATTCTTCGTTACTCATTCGGAAGGTATACCTTGAAGTTGATTTCCACTCATTTAGGTTACCATCGCATCGAAGTAGCCTTTTAGGTTAAAATCACTTTCTTAGTAACATAGTGCACATTCAATTGTTCCCTTTACGTATCTTAGTATTCTTTTCACAGTTTTCCAATGACCTTGGCCATGATTTGATTGATATCAATTCACACGTCCAATAGCATAACAAATATCTAGTTTTGTACATATCATTGCATACATCAGACTTCCTACATCACTTGAATATGGAACTTTTTTCATAAGCTCTTTTTGGGATTCTGTGTGAGGACACATCTTATAGCTCAGATTCTCATTCTTTGCCATAATAGTATTTATGGCTTTGCAATCTTTCAAGTTAAAATGCTCAAGAATTTTCTTAATATATGTTTCTTTCGAAAGAGAGAGGAGCCTTCTTGAGCGATCTCTATTGATTTTGACTCGCAGAATATATTTAGCTTTATACATGTCTTTCATTTCAAAATTCAAGGATAACCAGATCTTTATAATTTGAACTGTCCTCAGATTATCTCCTACTAAGAGTATGTCATCCACATAAAGGGATAAAATAATAAAATTTTCATCAAAATGCTTTATGTGGACACACTGGTCTTCATCCATCATTTTGAAGTCATATGAGCTTACTGCTCTATGAAACCTCAAGTGTCATTGTCTAAATGATTGTTTAAATTCATAAATGGATCGTTAGAGTTTGCACACTTTGCCTTCCATTTCATTCTCTATGAAACCTAATGGTTGCTATATATAGATTTCTTTATCTAGTTCACCACTTAGGAAAGCAGGTTTTACATCAATTTGAAGTTATTCCAAATCCAAACTTGTTACTATGGTTATGATTAATCTAATTGAATTGAAATGCACAATAAATGAAAAAGTATCTTCATAATCAATACATTCCTGTTGTGTATACCATTTGGCCATCAAGTAGACTTTATATCTCTTGACTGCCCGTCCGTTTTTCATTTGATTTTAAGAACCCATTGTTCCCAATTCCCTTATGGCCATATGGTAGGTCAACAAATACCCATACTTGGTTAGCCTTCATAGAATCCATTTATTCTTCCATTACCCTTTTGCCTTTGTCCTTAGCAAGGCTTGCTAGAGCTTTATGAATTGATTTGAGCTCCTCGTCATCCTGTGGAGTGACTATGAGTGCAGCCCTTTCTATTTGGAATCATCTTTTGGGCACACTTTTTCTATTACTTCTCCGAAATGGGGTTGCTTGTATGGGAACCTCTTGTTATACAAATGAAAATTCTTTACTCCTACTCGGATCAATTAGCTAAGGTACATTTACTTGTTCTTCATTTATTTGATCATCAATCTCATCAAGAGTTGTTGAATGATCAATATCTCCCATACTAGGAAAATCATCTTCCAAGAATATAGCATCTCTAGATTCAATCTCAGTCATTGATCATTCTGCATTTTCACCTATGAATATATAGCTTTTTGAATGTTCTGAGTATCTGATAAAGATGTACTTCTTCCCACAGGGTCCTAATTTCCCGTATTTGTAGGAAAAGTCAAGAATGTAGATTGCTGACTCTCAGGGTCTTAGAATATTTAAAATCTAGTTTGCGACCTATTCATAATTCATAAGGTGTAGAAGTAACTAATTTTGAAGGTACTTGATTGAGTATGAAGGTTGCAGTTAGTAAAGCATCTCCACAATGTGAAATTGGTAAATTACTTGTGTCATCATGGACCTAACCATGTCAAGGAGAGTTCTGTTTCTTCTTTCTGCTACCCTATTTTGTTGTGGGGTTCTAGAGACAATCAACTATCTCATTATGCCTTTCTTTTCACAAAGTAGTCTAAACAAATTAGACAAATATTCATGACCTCGGTTATTTTGTAAAATTTTTATTATTTTGTTCATTTGATTTTCAAATATATTCAAGTATTATCTAAAGCATTCTAATATCTTAAACTTATGTGAAATCAGATAAATGTACTCGTATAATGAATAATCATCAATAAAGGTTATAAAATACCATACTTTGTGTCTTGCTTTTACACTCATTGGTCCACATACATCAAAATAGATTAATTGCAATGGATATTCGGCTCCAGTTTCCTTTACAAATGGTTTTTTGGTTGCTTTATCAACTAGGTAATGTTTGCATAAGGATATTTCCATTTTAGAAACATCACCTAACATTCCTTCTTTGGCTAGCTTGATTATTCTTTCTTGACCAATGTGGCCTAATCAAGCGTGCCATAAATCACAATTAGAATTTGAAATATTTGCAACAACAAAGCAATCAACAAAATTAAAACCATCATAAGTATCCAAAACAAAGAAATCATCATATAAATGAAACCAAAGCCATAATATGCAGTCCCATTATTAATATCTAGAATATTGTCATGAAAATGTAAACTAAAACTATATTTGTCTAGAGAGATAACGAAGACAAGATTACGTTGGATATCATGTAAAGCGCATCATAAAGTGTTAGGATTTGGCCTCCACACAAAACAATCTTTCAGTTTCTAATTCCTCTGACCTTGACTCTAGCATTATTTCCAACATAAAGCCTCCTGCTTCTTGCTGGTAATCGACGATAATTTGTTAGATTACCATGATCTCTAGTTAGATGGTCTGTGGACCCTGAGTCTCTTTCTGCTAAGGGAAGTCTTTAGCATAATGTTCCTTTTTCTATCAAGCATAACATTTAACCTTTGCTAAGTCATGTTTTTTCGTAGGTTTTTTTTTACCTTTTTATTGTAATTTTTGTTTTCCTTTTGGGAATTTGGACCTCCTTTCTTTTTCTTCTAGAATCCTTTACCTCACTTAGGTTTAGGCTTTGATGAAGAAGGTTTGCTGCTCTTTGCCAAATATTCATTACCAGTGGACCTAGAAGCCTCTAGTATTTCATCCTTAAGCTCAAGATGCAACATCATCAAAGGTCATAATGTTCTCATTATGAGTTAAGTTTACCTTCATGTTGTAACACCTTACTTTTATCTATATTTTCTCATATATTATAGTATGTACAATGTCCAATTAGCTCATATTAAGAGCTTGAACCATTAATAGAACCAAAATATTTAAATAAAAAAATGTGGTACTATTTATTTGGTTCTCAAGTTTTCTGGACGAACTTTGAAAAATCATAACTTAATCCAGAAAAATCGTATCAATGTGGTTCAAGTCTCTAAATGAAGCTAAAAACATGATGTACAAGATAAAAATATGAAAGTTTGCTTTAATCTGACCAATTAGTACAATTTATTACTCAAACTTACACTATGCAAATGGTTATTTCTCTCTTTTTAGGATTTTGGCCATAAATTTAAAAATTCATATCTAACTCTATACTGAGCCAAATCATGCATTCTATACACCATTGGAAAGATATATATGTTTACTTACCTTCATATTTTTCTTATACATTTATTTAGTCTAAAAAGGGTACAACATCAATTTGAATCACTAGGGATCAAAACATCACTTTTACTGGAACAGTCTTGGGAAAACTTGTATATCTCTCATTGTACAGCTCCAATTAACTCAAACTAGTGGTATATTAACCTCAAAAGATAAATATTTTCATAAATGTAAACCATTAAATTTTTGGAGCTCTGTATGATTTTATATCACTTTTCAAAGAGAAGTAATATATTCAGTAAAATTCGCAGCATTCACATCACTGTCCAGCTTTGACCCTTAACTTCAAAAATATGCTATAAATTGTACACATATCCAAATTGAGTGTTATTTAGCTCATTAGAAAGCTTGTTCTCTCTAGTTTCATATAATATATAAAACTTGACTTACTTGCCCTGATTCACTCAAATAGTGTTGACTTTACTTTCTTGGCTACAAAATGAACTTCTAGCAATATAACATGACAAAGAAGACTTCATAACAAGCTCACAGGATCATTCCATGTTTCAAATCCATGCCAAACATTTCATAATGCTCATAAGGACATAATAGCACAATGGCATATATCTAAAAGCATATACATGGTTTTATACATAATCTCAAAATATACACTTATAGCTTGAAAACACCATCAAACATCATTCTCTTCTTCGTTCTCCTTGCCTTTTCTTTGTACTCCTTTGCCATAGCTTGTGCCTAGTCATTTGGGATACTTG
Source organism: Adenanthera pavonina (assembly GCA_026686845.1). Classification (NCBI taxonomy): domain Eukaryota; kingdom Viridiplantae; phylum Streptophyta; class Magnoliopsida; order Fabales; family Fabaceae; genus Adenanthera; species Adenanthera pavonina. The sequence goes on from JAIVEN010000003.1 coordinate 6,116,196, forward strand.
AGGGGATGAGATTGGGGGCAATCTTAGTAGGAAGTTACATTTCATGCAATTATGTCAATCATGTCAAATAAACCACATTTGATCACATTTAATCACATCAATCATATTTAAACAATAAATTGTCACATTAGTCACAAAAAAATTCGGCAGCATAACGGCTTAGAAAATAGACATCTCAGGGAATAAAACCCCTCATTTAACAGCCAAGACCAATCAAAGAAATCACAATTGCAATATAGCAACACAATTTAATCATAGAAAGATAATGAAAGAACATAAAACAAGAATATGAAACTTGGCTACCTTGAAGCATTCCTTTGGCTTTTCCTCTTGAATCTAATGCTTCACCACTTGGTTCCACCTCCTTCAAGAACTTACTTGGGCTTTATCAATTCTAGTACACCATCAAACACTCACTTTATTCACTGGTTTCATGAGTTACTTCCTAAAGACTCACAAAACCCTAGAATTTCATTTTCTTCACTTTAAGCTTTTTATTTAACCCCATACTTGCTCTTAAGGTTTTGGACCATAGAGAATTCATTTTTAGCATCAAATTAATGAAATTCCAAATCCTTCCATCATATTAAAATGACCGAAATCAAGGGTTTAGGAGGAAGAATGGAATTTTTTTCAAAAATTGCTTCATAACCTTCCAAAACTTATTTCTTTCACTATATCTCATACTTTCTCTAAACTTTATTGCATAAAACCACTTCCTTTCTTAAATCCATATCCAAACTGAAACTAAACAGCAATTGGGAAGGAGGAAAACTCAAAGAAATAGCCATAAACTACTTAGAAACTTGAAAGAAAATCACTTAGAATTAAAAGGAGAATTCTTGCCTTTTTCTTGAATTTTTTTCTCCTTCTTTTCTTTATTCCTTTTCTCCTTCTCCTTTGGTGTTTGCAGCTGCCTCACCTTCCTTTCTTTATGCTAGAGTCGGTCAAAAAGGGAGGGTATAAATAAAGAATAAGAATCCACCAATTAATGCCATGTGTCCATTGTTGAATCTTGATTTAAAGTTAAGAAAATGTGAGGAAATATTAAAATAATCTCGATATCCCCATGTGCAGCTTAGGTCACGAAATTGAGTAGCTTTTTTGTCCATGAATTTCAGATTTTTACTTATCCAGATATATCTTGAACCGGTTTGGACAAATAAAGTTATTTTAGCAGTATAATTTACTCTTATTGGAATACTAATTATAATTATATTGGGATATAAAATTACCATAATATACTTATCCCAATTGGTCCAAATATAAGACCTACACATTTTTCTTGAATTAATACTGCTTCTTCCTGCAGTCCAGACTGACATTTATCGAGTAAGATATTAATATTAAATCATAATTATCCAATAAATACTATTTTGATCTTAATAAATTCCATACTATATTCCATTGGTCTTAGTTCATTGAGAGCTTCATTTTAACTATAATTTTTCATATTTACAAAATGCCTTTAACCCAGGACACATTTATAATTTTAAAAATTTTTGGGTCATTAGGTGTAATTTTTCCCAAAATTCATAAACTTTGTTTCAATTCATGCGTATCTCCGCCGCCATTCTTTCCCATTCTCTTTTTTTTTTTTTCTTTTCTTTTCCTTTTTTTTTTCTAGAGGTAAAATGATTATTTTCTCATCTTTCTTTCTGACTGAAATAATTAATCTCTTTATCTTATATTATATAAAATGGTGTATATCTGTTTTTATAAATTCCTTATAGATTTTTAGTTATCTAATATTTTAGGGATGTTACACATGTACTCTCTATTGGTCGAGAGTGACCCAATCATCGCTTGTACCTATTGTTCAAGTGACAATTCATTCTTTGCTTCCTTCAATTTCCGTATCATGTTTGACATTTCCCGCAAATGTTAGACCTCAGTTTATGTGTTAAATTTGATAGTGAGTCTCCTGAGTTTAGTGGCAGAAGTGCTTCCAAATTTGTTTTTAAGAGCAATCCACATGGACTTAGCAATGGGATGACACTCGAATTCACACATAAGATTATCAGACATTTCACTTAGCAAGGTGACTTGAGCGATATTGTTCATTCTCTTCCAAATAACATATGCTTCGTGGTCTCTCCTGTGTTGGGCTGTATTACCCTAATTAGGTTCAGGGATAACAATATCAAGTGAATCTACCGCATCCTAATCTTCAAGAACATAAGAAATCTTGTGGTGTCAAATGTTATAATTGTCACCATTCAGCTTATTGCCTTTGTTTAGTCTAACAACAATGTTTTTAGAGGCCATTTTGTTGACATTTTTGCAAAAAAATTATTATCCTTGGTATACAATGTCAATTTAGTTTATTAAAGAAAAAATGGTTGTTCTAATAGGGATTATATTTGCATCATAATTAGAAGTCAACACAGTTTTATCCCATCTCATGTATGCAAATATATTCTTTATTTTTCCAACTACGTTTCTTTTATAAATATGATCCCCAATAAATAAAGAAACTCTTACTCAAACAAATATTCATGATAAATAATAAATTTAAATTAAGTAAAAAAGTTTTATCCCCAACAAAAAACAAGAAATAATACCCAAATACTAAAAAAAATTGTTTCTAAGCAATTTATGGATAGAGGAAAAAATGAATTTATTATATTTTGGGACTTTTAGGGTCTATCTCATTGGAACTATAACTCGATAGGGAGTTATAATTTATTTTGAGAAAATAAATACCTTCTTCGAATTCCTTTCCCAAATCCCTCTTCAATCTCCTCTTTAGCCATTGGCTCATATTCTTTTATTATTTTTTACTCTGTCCCTTCTTCAAATAATGAATCATATTCCACAACCTCATCTCAAGTTCAACTTTGTATTCTTCTATCTCTTCCTATTCAACCTTTTTTTTGAAATCTAGTTCTTACTCCTTTTTTGAATCAGTTATCTCCTCAGATTTTGGTTCGCATTCATCCATGGTCTCTTCTTCATGCTTTGATTCGTACTCGGCCGAGTCTTCTAATGGTTTCTTCTTCAAACTTAGGTTTGTACTCCTCTCCAAAATTCATATATGACTCGATTTTAATGATGATGTAGAAATGCTTAAGAATAGGATTTGATTTCCAACCACTTAATTCCACATTCAGTGACAAGGTTGAATTCTGACCCAAGTTTTCTTCTTTATCGAGTTCAATTACCTTAATATTTTATTCAATTTTTCATTATGATTTATTTTCTCATTAGTATGATAATATATCACTATCCTAGGATCAGATTTTTCCTTACTTGGTCCAAATTCACTTGAATGTGATTTGATTCCACCTTACTATGATAGTATTATATAATACTAGAATCTAATTTCTCCTCACTAGAGTACATAGTTACCCAGAAAAGCCAAACACACTATCTCTTAGTGATTATGGAATTCTCTAGATATTTTAAACACATTTAACGCCATAAAATACTCAATAAAATCACAAAAACTTGCTCAAAAGTATAAAATGCATACCATCATGTAGAACATGAATTTAAAGAATTTTCAAAGCACAAAGTTACCCAAAAAACTGTTGCACATGCCTTCATGTACCTCCAGAAGGATTTTGGAATTAAAAACAATTTATGGGAAAGAATCCCAATTGCGGTAGTAGCATTGCCTCCTCGGCCTCCTACCATCACATGCGTCACTCCGTTGTACTCCTCTAGTCATCCCGAGTCCAGTAGTATGCCTAGATTGACTAATTGGTAAGTGAGTGACTCACATGCACCCACACAGTGAGTGAGGAGAGAGAAAAAAATAACTTATGTTAATTTAATATTATTTATTAATTAAATAATATTTTTGCACTAGGTTAGGAACCATCGGACTTGGGAGCCTAAACCTAGTGCCCTTTAAGAAAAAAACTTTGGTCCTCAACCCATTTTTGTTTGGGTTAAGTTTTGTCACAAAATCCAAACCAATAACCCTTTCCATTTTTTAAAAAAATTTAAAAATTTTGAAACACTACATAAGTGAAACGCAGTGGGTCTTGGGAGCCAAAACGATGGTCATTGATGTCATCCCTAACCTCTTGCGGGGTCAACCCAACCTAGCTTGGATCTGGTGGCGAACCTGCACAATCCCATTACCATTTTTTTTTGCCATTTTCTCACCTCTCTGACATCTGTAAGCCATGACTTTAGTGTTGTTGGACTCGTTTCATCATTCTCTACATTCTCGTGCACTTGATTTGCTTTAGAAACGTGATTCATTATTATCACCATTTTTTTTAGTTTTTAATTACCACTTTCTTAACCTTTTTTTGGGGTTTCAATGCTCATTCATGTATACCCAGTACACAAACAAACCCAAAAACACTATTCTAGGATTCCCATGGAAAAAAAAAAAGAGAGATCAGAACAAAGAAGGAAGTAAGGAAATACAATAAACATGTTTATGGCAAAAACGTACGCATGCTAAAAAAAATACAACTAAAAAAAATAACATGTTTTCACGGCAAAATGAAAACATGTGTTTCAAAAAAAAATCATGCTTCTCTAATACCATTGTTGATAAAGGAGAGTATGAGGTGTACCTTTAAGTATGATTGGATCAATAATAAAACTCATACATGGTATAAACAAGATTACTAGAGTGGAACCTAGTATTTTTTTACACTAGATAACATCTCACAGACTCAGAGAAAATAAAGAAAGAGAGGCAAAGAGCTCAAAAGAATTATGCATTTTTGAGGGAATGAGCTCTTCTATTTATAAGTAGAGAAATATATCTTTCACAATCTCATCTTTTTTTAGCCGGATTTGATTCGCTACCAAATCGTATCAATAAAAGAGAATATACTCAGACAATAAAACTCACACATGGTGTAGACTAGATTACTAGAGTGGAACCTAGCCTTTGTTCACACTGGATAACACCTCATAGACTCATAGAAAGAATAGAGAAAGAGAGGCAGAGAGCTTCAAAGAATTGTGTATTTATGAGGGAATAAGCTTCTCTATTTATAAATGGAGAAATGTATATTTTACAATTTTCGTATTTATAAGCAGGATTTGATTCACAATCAAATCGTATAAGTGAAGGAGAATATGTTCAGATTACTTCATTTTTTTATAAGTACCAAGAGTATTTTCTAACCTACAGCCAAAGACTAATCCCTTCAAGGCGTAGAGATCACTTATGCGAGTTTTGTTGGAAAGCTGAAGACTAATCCCTTCATGGCAAAGAGATTACCAAAGTGGGTTTTATTTCTTCTAACAAAGTTTTTTTCATACACACGGTTAAGAATTGAATGCAGGATAGCATACTTATGAAACCCAGTCATCTATCAACTTTGTTATAATCTTATTGGTTGCTCAAAATACTCCTTTATTCTCTCATAAATGTCCAAAAAGCTAAAGGATTTTTTGAAAAAGCAACTGTCTCAACAAGGACAGATCTATAAGTCCAACACTAAATTATATCATTTTTATGTAATATCTTTTAATTGCATTATAGTATTTTGTATTTTTTATCTCTTAATTCTTTAGATTTCTTTTTTGCTTTACTCCTGTTAGTTTATTTAATTTTTTATTATTTTATATTTTACTTAAAATAATTCAACATATAATGTAACATATAATTAGCTTAATGTATCATATAAAATTAAAATATATTAGTTTTATTACTAGTGGTTCAATAACAGTTTGGTCATATAAAATTAAAATATGTATTGTGAATACCCTATTTTATCCAAGTATTAAAAATTAGACTATAAAATAATATAATAAATTAAATTAATTAATTAAAAAAAATTCAAAAAAATTTAAAGGCCATAAGAAACCAAAATCCCTTTTAAATAGCTCAATCAGTAAATATCTTCATTTTTTAAAAGAATGTGATCCTTTTTCAAATAAATTAATTAAATAGAAAAACTAATTAACCAAAATAATTATTTAAAGAGGGGAATTTCTTTCAAAGGAAAAACAAATTAATAATAATAATATAAAGTAAAAAAACCCAATCACTAACCAAAAAAAAGGAAAAATAGAGTTTGGGCTGAAAGTTGATAGCACAATCTTTTAACCGCCAAAACGAAAGAACAATAAAAAAATTAATTTATTAACAAACAAAAACAAAAAATTTTGACTGAAACGTTGGTGCTCTGCGTTTTAGCCGAACGACCATAAGCCCAATTAAGAGAGGCTCGTGGATGAGTGCACGTGAGAGCGCACCTGCTTCTGAGGGAACGAGGAGTGAATGAGAGCCTGGGTTCCTCCAAGTACGGGAGTGAGGAGAGGAGCGAGCAAAAGGCGAGCCGCTAGCGAGGTCCGAACTGAGTGCGAAAGAGAACCTGAGAGAGAGCTAGAAACGACAAGCAATGTGCCTCTACTACTCCGTAACCTAGTATAGTAGAGTAGTAGAGGCGAGGGAGCATCCGAATGAGCATGAAATTGATTGAGTGAGGTAGACCAGAGAACGCGTGAAATTGGGCGGGCAATTAAGCTGAGTAGAGCAACGCTCGAGGAAGGAATTTGGTTCCCACGGGTCATTCGTCTATAAAAGCAGACATTAACGAGACAGAAGAACCCAAGAGAGGAAGCAGAGAGCACAAGCCGAAAAACCAGGAGAGAGACAAAGAAGAAACCCTAATCAAAAGAGAGGTCAAGTGCGGTGTGAGCGAGGAAGGAAGAGAGAGTTGCTAGAACGAAGGAGGACGAAGCTTGAAGGCTGAGTTCGAGTAGTTGATCACTAGGAAATGCAGGAAGAGTTGGGAATCGAGTAACAGAGACTTTTGTTTTGGTAAATTTTTTTATTTCGGTTTCAATCACGCCATCCATTTTAAACAAGCTTTATTCCCCTTAATGTCTCTAGTCGTATTCTATGGTTTGCTAAGTCCCGGGTTTATTTTGTTCATGTCCTGTTTTGAATGGTTACATCTCAGTCCCTTCTAAGAATAAGTATCTGGTTGAAGTTTTTGGAAAAAAAGCGTCTACTGAAATCACGGAATGTTTTGGCTTAATCGTCAGAAGATTTTTTTCAATGTCATTTTTTGTTCTCTAGTGAATGGTGTTTGTTGCTCAATTATGTATTCACCCGGTTTAAGAAAAAATGCTCATATAGTCTATTTGCTGCTGAGATCTCATGGCTGTGTTGGCTATTAAACATGATTGCTCGTATGTGTTGGTTGCTCGAAGTTAATGTTAGTATGTTTGAAAGGAGGAATTGTGTTTTAGTCACGAGCTTGTTTCATCTTAATGCTAATGGTCACAGGAGGAGTCTTTGTAGTAAGTTTCGTGTGGAAAAAAAATAAGTTAGCAGAGAATACTTTTCCTATTATGAACTTTGATCTATCATAGAGGAATCTGCTCTCTGTACAACTCTAACATGAAAGCTGCAATGCCTGAAACTATGGAATTATTTTTTATGTTTTTCTTCTTAAACGTGATATGAGATATTTTTTTTGGCTAAATAATAAAATATAACAAGTGGAAAGGTTTTAAGCCAATCCAAAATAACAAGCTCATATGAGGATTTTAAATTCACGCAGGTATTCAAAATAATCACATTACGTGAGGTTTTTGAACCCCCGTAAGTATTTGAAATAATCAGGAAGTCTTGAAACTTTTATAAATTTCTTAGTTAACCGTATTGTGTTATGAGATGACAAATCCATGTAGACATGTTAATCAAGTTATACTCTATTTACTAAAATATATAATAATTATTTATAAGGTGATTTATTTTTAAGGAAGTAATAATAGGTTTGATAAAAAGTATATAATAATATTTTATGGATTATTGTCTTAAAATATATAATAAAACCTTTCCATCATGAAGGTTTTTAGAATTTCTATAAATACTTAAGGAATCAGTTTTCCAGATTTACCAGGTATGATAATGAGCCTACAGAGCTAGATTGATTTTATTCTTATAAAATAAATAAAAAATGATAATAATAATTAAAGAAAAATTCTCAAAAATACAAAAAAAGAAATATATTTTCAAAAGTAAAAAAGAAAAGTATCATCAGAAATTAAAGAAAATAAGAGTAAATTAAAATATTTTCAAAATTAAATAAAATAAAAGTAAGTAAGTGAAATTAAATTATTTTTCACAAATTAAAATACACCAATCTAAACTTCAGAAAATCGTTTTGTTTGCAATGATAAATTATTTTCAATTGACTTTTTCTTATTATAAAATTATAATTAAAATTATATCAAACAACTGACACATATTTTTATCTCAAATTATGTGGACTTTAATTCCTGTCGTAGGGTGCATAAATCTCAAACTCTGATTCTGTGTTAAGTTTGCCCTAGTAAATAAAAGATATTTTTCAATTTTGTCTTCTTAATTTTCTAATTTTTTTTAATTTCTTTTCTTTAATTTGTTTTCCAAATCCACATAATTTCCTTAATTTCTTCACTTTCTATCTTTTTTTTTAGCATATAAATGATAAAAGGATAATCAAAATATTTTTAAAGCTATATTATTTACACAATTAACTTAAGATAACTATTCTCATGAACAGTATATCGTAGGATACTTAACACCTTTTCCATAAATAATTCACTCCCAAACTCATCTCTGATTTACTAGACTATTTTTTCTCTTTTAATTGATTTCCCAAAATTTCTCCTGTTCATAAATTGGTTTTCATTCAAAAATCCCAATTTTTCCTTTTACGTGTGTCTTCAGCGTTGCATTTCAAGGTGCGGCAACATTAATGACTTAACTGAAGAGGTAATAAAAATTAATAGTAAATTATGATTCTTGTGCATTTGTGTCTATTATCCAATTCAATTACCCATTGAACAGATTGAATAAATTAATTGACTGGTAAGTCACACAATATGTCTTCGTCAACGGCCGAAGTGGGCTTGAAAACATTGCTCTCAACACAGTCCCATCCCGTGGGCTAAAGGAAAGCAACCGAGCCATCCAACTGACTCTCCTTTCAGGTCATATCTGAATAGAAACACTTTTGACCCCACACCAAAAAAAAAACTGCCTTTCGGCATTTTTGTTTCTCGAGCATGTGCCTGCTAAATAAATCTTTTACAACAGATGGCTTCATCTTTAATTCTAGAAACAATTCTGCAAAATTTGAGCCAAAGTTGGCCATTGGAAAGTTGTACTTTTGCATGTATATAATTTGTTGAGAGAATATATGTATGGTACGGTTTTAATTTGGTTCTTTTTCTTCATCCATCAGAGTGCACAGAATAACCCTCTTCCCCAATGCACCCTTTAAAAATAGCATTCATAAATAACGAAGTTCAGGGGCATTAAAAGACATTTATGCGTATGTCAATATACCAGCATATCAAATTCCCCTCAATCCTGCAATACATGACGAGTCGCAAACCATATTATACAGTAAACCATTACTAAGAATTTCAACAAACAGATGGGAGCAACGACAGAAAACGGCAAATAAAGGATCATTCAAAACATTGAATCTAGCAAAAGTTACAATCCTTGTAGTCTAGAGCAGAAAGTAAAATATAGAACAGGGTACTTACATCCCTCTCCTCAGCCTAGGGGCTGGGCACAAACAAAACCAAGACTATCCCAACCTGCTGCAAGTGAAGAGTATCAGCAATTTTCGACCTATATTGGAAATGAGATTGAAGCCTCCAAAAAATGTGCAAATCAATTATTCTCTCAGAAACCAAGGATTACCACCCTCAGATGTCAAAGAAAATCAAGTTATCATACCATGACGACTCATTGTCAGATAGGGCATGTATAACTGTGACAGCAAAATCTCAGGAAGCTTCACAAAGTCCCCTCATCCGTGAGTGTTAACAGCTTCCCAAACTAAATTTTTGGGAATAGGATTAGAAAGATCGCGAGCCTGCAAGGCTGCATTGCGGAGCGTCTGAATTGTCAGTGCATTGGCTTTCCAGAATGACACGCAATTGTAAGGCAAGTTATGTTTTCTGCATAGCTCTCTAACCAGAGGCGAGATTTTCCTTAGATGGCACCGGGGCATCCTGGGAAACAGATGATGTGCCACCTGAAACTGCAATCCACCATGAAACCAATCCATCCAAGGCGAGCACTTTACATCAAGCGTCCCACTAGTCTGCATTTCAAACCAATCATTGGAGTTTGGTGGGCCTACATAGACACTAGCAGAGAAATGATTCAAACAGAACTGAACATGTTGTATTCCAGTGACAGCAAAACTCGCAATGACAAATAATGTTCTTTCAATCCAATTAGGCAAGCACGAAACTAGTAGAGGATACCAAATCCAGAAGACAAGCAGCCCCAAAAGCTCCTGACCCCTGTTGGGTACCTTTCTCTTTGACAACAATAAGATGAACGATTGGGCGAATAAGTTTAATCTGGCAAAGCACATTACAGGATAAAACGTCCAATGCTGATAACTAACCAAGAATCTTGATACAGAATCAAAATTCATCTTCCTCTCATAGAAGTAAGATGTAAGGGAGTTGAAAATTTTCGAAGATACCGCAAAGAAGGGGATATGCTGAAGATCAGGATCGAATTCTAGAGAGTTACAAGCAATGTGATGAGCATTGTGGTTCCACTTCCACCATCCGATACTGATCCCAGCAAGGCAATTCCCAGTAAGGATCTGAGCGAAGCGATTGAATCCCCGACTCGTCATTACCTGATAGTGCCCAGAGTCATGTCCAATCCACCCGCTCTGAATCCACAAGAACCCCATTAGCCCACCGCAACCCACGTGCACCCATGGGCTAGTACAGCACAAAACACCATAAACAGACACAGAAAACAAAATCGCCATGAACAAGAAAGCGAAGAGTACACCGTGTCCTTTCTTTTCAAATAAGCCCATTTTGGAGAACTCGGATACAAGTTTCCGATAATCCTTAGACACCTCTGATGCAGTGTAGTCTTGGAGATAATAGCCAGTAAAGAACCTGTCGAGGTATTGCCATGCAGAGCCCGGGTGTAAAGCAAGAAAGGCGTTGGTGACGTCCTGGCCAGCGAGATTGAACAATGGATGCTCACCGCCAGGGTGGTCATCAATCCAATCGGAGACGTCATAGATCTTGCCCTGGATAGAGATCCAGAGATCTCCCCTTTTGTTGTGTTTTCCTAGGTCTTGCTGCGAAATATACTTGGTAGGCTCCGCCATTGTAGGAGAAAGGAGAGAGATCTATGATCAGATGCTCCTTCGTGTTGCAAAGGAGAGGAGACTAGGATTGCTTTACTGCCTCAGGAAAACCAATGGTTCCTGAAGATACTGATACTGAGAGAAAGGAGGAAGTGGGGGTGGGGTCAAAGCTGCGTGACTGTCTGATCGTTACTAAAGATCTTTTCTTTTTGGGCCAGTTGATGGATCCAAAGATTCACAACGCTTGAAAAGTCACAACTTGAAAGGATTCGCTGTAGTCTTGTTTATTTATTAATTATTATATTATTTCTCTTCGTCATTTTTTGTTTTGTGTTTTATGATTATTTCTTTCCTGTTTTGGCTTTAATTTTGGGCTCCTAATCACCATCGCAACTCGCAAGGATTGTTTGTGGTGGTATTGAAAAGGAAAGTTTTACCATAAAGACCGTTAAATTTTTCCAATCAATCGTGTAATTAATTTTGAGTGATGATATTATATGAATGAATTAATCGTACATTTTTAATTCAAATATATTTAGTGTAAAATAGCTGTTAGTATTTCAACAAATTAATATTTTAATTAATAATTGTTTTATCATTTTTATTTCGTAATTTAGATATATGATATTTTCAGATTCATTATATCATCACTTACTAATTTATAAAAAAAATTTATTTCTTGCACAAAAATTAAATAAATACTTTCTATCTTTGAAAGAAATATGCTTTTATTATTTTCTCTTTCCATGTTATCCTTACACAATTTAGTCTTTCCATGTTATCCTTGGCCTTTGAATCACCACGCACACTACATTTTTTTTTTTATAAAAAGAAAAAAGAACAAATGCACATGCTCTGTGGATCGATAATAATGTAAATAAAAATCAATTGCTAACGGATAAGATTTTGAGATCAAATAATTGAAACACAAAATTCAAGTTACTTCTAAATTTTTTGTATGATTAACAAAGAAGTTATTAATGTTCCATGCATAAATATATAATTTTATTCATAAAAATATATATAATTTTATAATATTGATGGAAACAAGTTATCAGGAATGGTGGCGTAGCTACGTGCATTCTAGGAGGTGAGTTGCCACTTGCCACCTCTCAATATAAAAAAATCACATGTTATGCCCGTCAGTTTTAGTATTTTAACTCCATTGGCACAAATAGTTTGATCTTATTGGCCTCAATTTTGAATATATTCGGATTTAAATATTTTTTTCGTGTTTGGTTCAAAATTTTATGTGAAGATTTTATTAAGTCTAATAAATATAAAATTAAATAATCTATATATGAGAAGAGCCCAATTAATTCATGTCATCAAATAATTTTTATAAAAAATATATTATTTTATTTTTGTCCTAAAACTCAAATCAATAATGAAGAAGATTGAGAGATTATCAAACTAAATTCCTTTTAAATTAGGTTACCTCCACTGAACCAGGGTCCTCGGTAGAAATTTCTCTAGCTTGAAAACGAGTTCTAAATTTGAGCAATTAAGTAGTCATCATGCCATGCTACGTACTGAATTTTTAGAAAGTTGTATCAAATTAAACTTAATAATTTTGGAGGCAAAAAAAAAAACTCCAACGTTCGCATCATTTTGTAGCAAAAATAGAAGGTTGGGTTAGAGGAATAAGGTGTCCCATCTGGAAAAGAGATAGACAAGGAAAGCAAAAGAGCGTTGAAGTGTCAATGTGGAATTCAGGCTAAAAAAAAGTGTGAACGTGGAAGGAGGGCCTAATATTATATTACTAATGTCTCATTAGTGGTCACCTGTATTATAGCCTTTCGTCCTCACATTAATAGGCAGGGTACCCCACTACTGCGAGGAATCACAATCACAATAAGTATAGCAATTTAGATCATAATAAAAAAACACTCTCCGGTGAAAGTTCAAATCCTTGATATTGTGAGAGTCCAAATCTGTGTTGTTGTGCAATTCCATCCTCTTGTGCTTGTGCCCCAGTGATATGGTTCTCATGGTAGATGACCAGGTAAACTAAAAAATACAGAAAAAATGGTTTCATGAACAAAAATAAGTTGATAATTACATGCTATAACCAAGGAAACTCGTTTCTAAACTCTAACGATGACGTCCACTTGGTCGATCACTCCAAATGGTAGGTTACGAGTTCTCAAAAAAACATAAATTTAAATAATCCTCACACAAGAGAATTGAAAAAAGATAATTCGTATTCAACTTGTTAAAAAAACGCAAGTCTAAATACATATATTTAGAATGACCCTAGAATCCTCTTGAATGATTAGAGAATCTTATAAAATAGGTAATTAATTATTCTTAAATCTAAGGGACAAAAATTACTTAAATTGTGAGATTAAATCTTATGAGATTGTAAGAATCTCACTTATTTAGAAACTAAATCACCCTAGAATATTCCAGCTTGCTAACCAAGTAAGAACATTCTAGAAGACACTAAATAACACTAAATAAATATAGAAATTATTTTAAAAACATCACTTTTTTAGAGCCACAAAGAAAGTGACGTTTTTGACTAAAAAATATACCTAATTTATGATCTACTTGAGAGTCAAGTAGTCATAGTAGATCTAAGATACTTAAAATACTAATTTACGCCCTTGAAAGTACAATTAGGAACCCAACAAAGACTCAAATAAATAATTAGAACAAAATAACTTGAAACCCATTAAGAATTAAACATTAAAGATTTGGGCTTAAGAGTAGCGCTATAAATCCTCAAGTGAGTTCTTCAATTGTGAGGTCATTAGAAGATTGGTTCTCTTGGACTTGAACTTGTAAACAAATTACCATACTTCTTACTCTATACGAAGATGCCATTATTGAGGGATTATTTGGCTTGGAAGACGTCTTTATCTCATCAAAGTAGAAACCTTCTTTATCTTGCAAGTCTTGGATAAGCCTATTCAATGCTTCCTTCATAGCTTTGGCCCTTACTTTTGTAATTGGTCCACCAATGTGTTTTAAAGGATCTTTTGGAACATTACTTCTCCAAGTATAAAGTTGGGCTTTACTTCCTTAATGGTCTCCATCATTCCCACCCCCCTCCAAGAAAGGATTCGCCCTCGAATCTCCACCTGCATCATAAGGACTCAAGTCACTAACATTAAATGTAGCACTTACATTATACTCACCAGGAAGATCAATCTTATATGCATTGTCATTAATCCTCTCAAGGACTTGGAAGGGACCATCTCCACGTGGTGCTAACTCGGATTTCCTTTGATTAGGAAATCTTTCTTTACGCATATACACCCAAACCCAATCACCGGTTCAAAGATCACACATCTCCGTCCTTTGTTGGCTTCCTTAGCATATTGAGCATTCTTTCTTTCAATGTTAGTACGAACCTTAGCATGTAATTCCTGCACCATCTTGGCTTTCTTTTTGCCATCTAGATTAGCTTTCTCATAATAAGGTAATGACAATATATCAATGGGAGACAATGGATTAAAACCATATACAATTTCAAAAGGAGAATAACAAGTAGTAGAATGTACAACTCTATTAGAAGCAAACTCAATATAAGGTAAGCAACTCTCCCAATTCTTCAAATTCTTTTGAATTACAGCCCTTAACAAAGTTGTAAGTGTCCTATTAACTACCTCAGTTTGGCCATCAGTTTGTAGGTGTGCAATGATAGAAAACAACAATTTAGTACCTAATTTACTCCACAAAGTACGCCAAAAATGAAACAAGAATTTTACATCTCGATCACTCACAATTGTTTTAGGCAAGCCATGTAATCTCACAATTTCTTTAAAAAAACAAGTTAGCAATATGCATGGCATCATAAGTCTTACTACATGCAATGAAATGTGCTATCTTAGAAAACCTGTCAACCACAACAAAAATGCTATCGTTTCTACTAGAAAACCTAGGCAAGTCAAGCACAAAATCCATAGAAATATTAGTCCAAGGATATTCAGGGACGGGTAAGGGAGAATAAAAACCATGGGGCTGCACCTTAGACTTAGCATGTCTACATGTGACACATCTATCACAACAAACTATGACATCCTTTCTCATATTAGGCCAATAAAAGTGTTCATTTAACATGTCAAGACTTTTATCAACTCCAAAATGACCCATCAAACCACCACCATGTGTTTCCTTCACAAGCAACTCCCTAATAGAACATCTAGGCACATACAATCTATTTCCTTTAAAAAGGAAACCATCAAGATTATAGAAATCTTTATATCCATGCAAACCACACAAAGTCCAAATCTTTCCAAAATCATCATCAATTTCATGCAAAGATTTCAACATCTCAAATCCTAGCAATCTAGCATGTAAAGAAGTCAAGAGAGTATACCTTCTAGAAATGCATCAGCAACCACATTCTCTTTACCTTTCTTATGCTTGATCACATATGAAAATTGCTCAATAAATTCCAGCTACCTTTCATGTCTTGGATAAGCCTATTCAATGCTTCCTTCATAGCTTTGGCTCTTACTTTTGTAATTGATCCACCAATGTATTTTAAAGGGTCTTTTGGAACATTACTTCTCCAAGTATAAAGTTGGGATTTACTTCCTTGATGGTCTCCATCACCTAGTCTCCTTGGTGCCTTTCTCCCTGGCATCTGTCAATGGAGAAGGTGCTCTTGTTGTGTGTGCATCTTTTTCTTTTTTGGATTTGGTGATGTACTAAGGCTTGTTAGGACTTGCTAGTTGGTTGAGGGCTCCCCCCGCTTTGACTATTAGATGTGAAGAGTTGGATTAGCAGGCATTTTGGTTCTTGAAGGGTTTATTGTAATTGGATTCTTCACCGGATGGTTCCGATCTCAGGTGTGGAGATAAGGTGCTTCCCGAGATTCGATTGTCCGCTTGTGTCGTCTTCTACTGGGGTCGACATTTCCACGTGGTTGATGTGTAGAGATCTATCAAAATCTATTCTCTTTTGGATAGATTCAAAGATGAAGGGGATGGTTCCAATATGAAGGTTTGTCGAACCACCATTCCTATTTTTAGAGTTGATGTTGCTTCCTCTATTGTTTTTGTGACTTTAGATCTCAATGATGTTTTGAGTTGGTGGATGGTATTTTTCGTTGGTTTTTGTTTTGCTGTTGTTTCTTCTTTGTTTCTCTGGTCGGTTTCCTTCATTGGGGTTGTTTTGTTTGGCATTGTTGGTGGTCTAGGTGGCTCGCCGGCGGTTGTTTCTGTTAGAGTGCAAGGTTGGGTTTTTGTTCCGGGTCAAGTAGGGCTTGCTTTTATGGATGGTTTTTGTTTCCTTTACTTTGGGCTTTGTAATATGTACTGTGTTTGTTTGTGTTAATATTATTAGTTTCTATTATGACAAAAAAAACAATTTAGATCATATTAAACACACGAATAGCTTAAAAAAATATACAATAATTTAAAATACCTATAAGACTCACTTTTTTATTTTTTAAAAAATTTTATGACCTTATAAAAAAATTGGTTCTGATGGTAAAGATATAATTAAATGTAGTTAGTAATAGAATTCGAGTCATTTTTATTTAACAAGGAAAAAACCTTTATTATTTCTTAATTTTTAATTTTTAAAGTTATTTTACAAATTTTACGTTTTTAAAAAATTGAACTCATTTTTTCCTTTTAACAAACGGGGCAAGAGCCCAAAACAAATAAATTACATCATAAGAGAGGACAGGCGTCTCTCGATATCACTACTAATAATTTTTTTTTGGTAAAATATCTAAACTATTTAATAATAATTAGCTATTCAATCTAAAGGTTAGAAAGATTCCAAAAGTTAAGGTTTTATTTTGGGCCTTCAACCAAAAGTTAGTGTTTAAATAACAAGTTTTTAGCATAAGTACTGAAAAGCACATTAATGGGCGAATCAATTTTTATTTTATTTATTTATCTTCATTCTTCAGGGCTGTATGTTCTCCGGACTGTTTTATAACAGAAAAAGGAAAAATAATATGAAAAGAAAAGGGATAGTTGTTGATTTGGAAGATGCATCCTACTATTTAAGGTATGTTGATATCCATAAAAAGAAGAGTGTTTAATGTAAATTCATGTAAAATGAAAGATAATTGAAGAGGCATTTCGATTTACAAGATCCACACTTAGTAAATTTTTTTTATATAATTAACTATCAGGTTATATTTAAACATTGTTAAATCTAATTGAGATAGTTTTATTAACATGATTTTTTTATCTGTAAGGTTTGAATCGCAAATCTTACTTTAGAGAAATTGATCACTCAAACTAAACAACTTTAGTGAAAATAAATATCGTGTGTGAGTAAAGTAATAGAATATGCCGTAGACGGGGATGCCACGGCCTCGTCGTTATTATACGTACACGCATATATGATACTGCCTTCCATAACTTGTGAGCATGATAGCCCTTCTCACATGTCCCTTGTCCTGCATGAAAACAATATCTGTCATAAATTTGGATCTTTTTTATATTTTCTTCCGTACATTTTATTATACACAATTTCTTTTATTGATTATTGTTAAATAATTAAAAAAAATAATACATAAATGGATAGTATATTTAATTTAGTTATATGCATTTATTGTTATGAATTATGAAATGCTTGTAAAAATAATATTTATTATAATAATTAAATGAATAATATATTTGATTTAATGTTAAAATTAGTTATCTTTTACCATTTAAATCAAACGGATAAAGAAGAATATATATATATATATATATATGAAAAGATGTATAAAAATAAAGTATCCAAAGAATCTAAATCCCTTGGTCGTCTCCTCATTATTGTTAATATTTCCCCACAAATGAAAATGCATGTTTGTTTTCTTTTTAACTGACAAATTTTAAAGTTCACTTTTTCATGTGCCAACCAGTTTTTTATATTCATATTGAACTCTAAATAATTTAAATTAGGTTGAGTTAATCACAAGAGTGAAAAGCTTTTTTAACACATTTATTTTATTCACAATATACAAACTATTTATGAAATTAATAAATAGAAAAGTGTAGCAACAGGGGCTGAGCATGTTCAGCTCTAGGCATATAAAAGAAGAATAAACTAAAGGCTTAAAGTTTAAGCATATCTGATTTCTTGACAATTTTCTCTTTCTTTTCTGCTTAAATATATAAATCTTGGCATTTGCCTCATCAACACCTTTCATTTTATTGGACTATGGGTTTCATTCTGTGCAGCATTTTTTTAAAAAAAAACATGTTCCAGATCTCAAAAAGTGGAGAGATCAAACCAAAACCTTTAGAAGGTTTTGCCGCTTTCGAAAGGGAAAATGACACATGATGAAAGCTTGAAACAAAATGACACATGGAGAAATGACACACAAGAACCAAGGTCCTTAACTGGTAGCAATTCAGAAAGACAAAATTACCAAGGATGATAAGTGCAAAAGTAAAACCTTTTGAAATTTCAGAAGCTTAGTTGAAAAAAAATGGAAAACACAATAGCAAATTATGCCAATCAAACTCCTATAATTTGGAGGAGGGACAATAATAAAGACACTAAATTGAACATTTAGGTCAATACTGCTCTAACTCGTCAATTAATACATTCAGTAGCCTCACGTACGA
Organism: Adenanthera pavonina; assembly: GCA_026686845.1. Taxonomy (NCBI): domain Eukaryota; kingdom Viridiplantae; phylum Streptophyta; class Magnoliopsida; order Fabales; family Fabaceae; genus Adenanthera; species Adenanthera pavonina. The sequence goes on from JAIVEN010000003.1 coordinate 6,134,794, forward strand.
GACTTACTTTCTTTAAACACGTTTGAGATTGAGATGACAAGAATTCAAGTTTGCAAACTACAAAATAACTGTACCACAACATTCAATTACTTTTAGTTACAGTGTCTGTCATAAATCATTTCACCACCTCTTTCCGAAAGGTCATGCAGTCTTACAATTAATATTATTACATGCACTCAATCACAAGAGGACCATCTTCCTGTTGTAGCACTAGCAAATTATAGAGGCTTGAATAGAAAACACTACTGATGATTTGATGTGAAACAGGACGAGACAGAACATTCATTTTATTAGCCACTCGCGGTTCTGATATTTCAAGCATATGATGATGGCATTCATACTGATTTTCCTCTCAAGTTAATTAGATCATCGAAGAGCTAGTGGATTAATGCAAGACGAATGAGATGGATTATTGTTACTTCATAATAAAGTAAGTTGGCAACAATTAATCCAAATAGCAGAAAAAGTGAGAACTTCAACTACGCAAGGATTATTATGCATTATGGCTAACTTTCAAATAGTCTAATTAATCACATGCAGCTTCAGGGCCAGTTCAATGTCAAAAATCTTGTTAATTAAGATGGCAACTTCACTGCTTTCATTTGCTTCATGTGCTTAGCGATCTTTAAATTGCCAACTTACCTAGAATAGGGTAAAAAGTTGTTAGAGATAGTTTGAAAAAAAAAAAAACTAAAGTCCCACATTGGATGGGAGTAAGGTTTATGAAATGTATATAAGGGAGAGAAGATAAAGTATATTAAAATAATTATTGAACAAATTGAACAACGTGATCATTAGATTCATCTAACGGTAGAGATCTGGTCTGGTATAAATTTCAGATTAATATTTTATTTAATCATTTTTTTTTCAGAAACAGAATTTCAAATAACAACGTTTTGAAACAGTACATTCTGAAACAACATGTCATTTGATATTCTGTTTCAATTTGACAATAACGTTTCAAATACAAAGTTCAGAAATGAACAGGTTCATGAACAACGTTTCAAATACAATGTTCAGAAACAAACAGGTTCATGAACAACGTTTCAAATACAATGTTCAGAAACAAACAGGTTCATACACAACGTTTCAATTTTCTGTTTTCTACTATTATAAAAGGATCAGACTAGAGACTAAAAGAACACCTCACATTCTCTTCTCTTGCTTACAAACTCTCTGTTTCATTCTGTGTTTCAAGGTATCTGAAGTTGCTGTCAGATATCTTTGGTGCTTAGAATAACTCCTAGGGGTGATTCGTCGGATCCCTGCAGCAAACCTAGTGGGGGCGAATAACACCTTAAGGACAGTGTGTTATCATACGTTTCTGGGCACCGGTTGTTTCATATACTATTCCTAACAAAAGTAACTTAGTTCAAATGTGCTTCAAAAATATTGATAGAAAACAGAAATAATTAATTTTACTTCTGCTTGAACATAAAAGAATCAAGAATTTTACAGCAAAGATTAAAAAAGAAACACAAGATAGTCCCCAACCGAAAGTAATTTTCAGGCCGTAAAGCTAAATATTACCAAAAATAGCAAAGATTAACACCAAAAGAAGTAAATAAGATGGACTTACAGTTACATAAAAGACTCATGTCATGTATGCTACAGAAACAATGAATGGCTCAACGGTTTTCAATTTAACCAAAAATTTGATTAACGCCCTGACACATGTAAAAATATAATGTAGATTTAAACCAAAAAAAGAAAAATGATGGAAATCAACCTGAATGCAAAAAGATGAAAATCGTTAATTAGAAACGATATATATTAATGGATTTAAACGTTTACTTGTCTGTTAATATGTCTGTGTCAAGGACTTCTCAATCAGTTCAAACATGATCAATTTCACAACATTCTACCTCGACTATCTCATTTAACTTTTACTCTCCTATTACAGTTTTTAAATTTATTTATTCTAAATTTACAACTTGTTTCATAATTTTTAATATGAAATATTGGAATTTCAATTTATAAAATTTATAGGAATGTAACCCAACCTTCCATATTAAAAATTGAGAAAATGGATAGCAAATTTAGAATAAATAAATTATGAATTGGGGAATTGATGTTGCAAGTTGGAGCCCTTACAATTTAAATTCTAACCTTTCGTATTAAATTAAAAAATTAAGTTGCAAATTTTAGATAAACAAATTGTAAGGTGAAAGATCAAAGCCGCACATATCTAGAACTATTATAACATTAATACTCTTCTGATAACAAGAGCAGCAGCGGCTTAATTAGATGGCAGTGGGGCAGGGAGAAGTATTTTAGTAATTTCATCATTTTTTAATTTAAAACCTTGAAAAGATTGTGATTTTGATGCAAAAATGTGCTTTCCCAAAAAATGAGGACCAATAAGTGTGATAATGAGGAGTGAGAAGGTGATATGTGTAGTGCACATAAATTAAAACCTTGGGATGAATCTTCATTTCTAAGCCAACGTACGTATAACCACATAACATTAACAAATTAACAAACTGCAATCAACATCGATGCAAAAGTCATTCTTGCTGTATTCTCTATTAAGTCAACCACTAAAACACCACTGTTTCTTACAATTGAAGCACCCTTTGGATTTCTTTCTTTCTCTTTTCATGAGGAAGTTTTAATTAAAATTAGATTTTTGACATGTATAATCTATAATGTATGAAAAAATAAAAACAGTAAAATATGATATCCAAAATAAATCATACAAGTAAGTAACATCATGGTATTATTCATAAATTATTTTTTAAATTGGCTCCTGTAAAATTTATTATAGATTTGAACTGTATTATCAAATCACATTACTCATTGAAGTACTGAATCGAAAATTTTGTTAAACGAATGAAACGACAAAACAACGAAGCAGAGACAAACCACCGAAAAATTATCTAAAGAAGGGGTCCCCGATCGAATAACAAAATGAAATTATACGATCGATATTTGCGGCCGGGCAAAGTCATGCATTTGATATTTTGGCCGACGCTGCAATTTTGGGTCTTTCACTGCCTTTTTGTTTTTTTTTTCCCAAAAAAAATTGCAAATGATATAGATATATCATCCATGGGATTGTGTTCCGCACTTGTATAAATTAGATGAGTTTAAGCGAAATTTAAAAATGAGTTATATTTTTTTTATAATTTGTAAATAATAAGACTTAATATAGTTTTTTTTATATTAAACTAGATTTTTTTTCTCATAAAATGCATGAGAGATAGATAATAAATTCAAAAAATATAACTTATTTAAAAAAGATTGAAAAATTGGGAAAAAAATGGAGCATGAAGTAATTGAAAAATAAATAATGTAGTTAATGTATTGTATAAAAAGCAAAAGAGATAGCATCATAAAAATAAAAAACCAAAGACAGAACCTAAGGAAATTAACCAAATTAAAGTGGGCTCCTGCCGTGTATGAAGTCTCAGATGAGTAGCATTGCTAATTAATGGGTAAATTTTCAATATTAATTAATATACAAGAGCATAGAAATTGGATATATTATTTACTTTTAACTTGAAGCTGATCCTCATCAAAGAGTTGTTAGGTTCTTAATTTTTTTTTTTTGTATACAACATTTCCTCTCGTTGATATTTTCATCTAAACTTTTAACTTCACTTAACTATCTTACTAAAAGATCCCAAAGAATATCGTTAGTTAATAAAACGAGTTCTTTCAGTAAAATTTTTATATGAAAATAAATTACTCAATCCTCTAAGGCGAATCAGGTTCATGGCATTTTTTCGTTTTATTTTTCTTGGAACACGCTAAATATTCACCTAAATTCCCTTCTGAAAACAAAAAACAATGTGAGTTAATACAATTATAAATTAAAAATATATATATTGATATATATTTTGTATAATAGTAATAAACAAAGAGAGGCTAGAACGAAAAACAATGTGGACAAAACAATCATGCCTGGAAAAGGAATCCCTCTGTCTATCTACAGGGTCATCGCTTGATTATCTTGCTCTTTTTTGTTGATCCATCACAACAAAGATTCTTTTTCACTTCTGTATGCCCCAATTTTTTAATGGCAAGTGCAGTATTCTTCCTCATTTTAAGGTGGCCTGTCGTTTTCTAGTCATTACTTCAAAATTTACACACTTTTATTCTAAGAAAAAAAAAAAAATATATATATATATATATATATAGACACACAGCTTATTGCCACAATTCCAAGCTTAACCTAAAACCGATATGCACGTGTGTTCAGAGTGTGTCAACTGTCCTGTTCCCTTGACTGTTCATTTCATTTATGTACTTCAAAAGTGACTTCAACTCCATGCACACCCCCCCCCCCCTCCCTCACCAAAAGAAGAAATCCCTATTTAAAGAGATAGATAGAAGTAAAGGAAAATGGCTACATATATAGTACATCTGAAAGACAACAAACTGTAGACATTAATGATTTCAAAACAATAATCATGTTAAGACAGAAACGTTAACATGCACTTCTCATATATTACATCTCCTAAGGATAAAACATCGCTTCGCTGCTATTGTTAAACCATTCATTTCTTTCCTCCCTGTGGTTCCTTCAAAGTTTATTTCACTTCATAGCTTTTCACTTCGAGTGTATATATATATATATATATATATATGATTGCAATATACTATCATCTCCCCCCATATTTAATTCATCAATTTTTCTTCTTCTTTTTTTGGCCTGAGATTTAGTTCAAGTTTCATATTTCAAACAAAGCAAATAAAGTATAGATCACGCATAACATTAAACCCAAATAAGATGTATAATTTATAAATTACTAGTCAATAATTTACATGTGTACTGTGTGTGCTATTATTTTTTTTGTTAAGAAAAAAATGAAACTGAATCCACATATAATATATCCATAATTATTTAAGTAGGCAACTTAATCATTTTGATTTGTATCAGCAGTGCTTAGTGCAAATGAGTAGTAGTCATTGGGAAGGATGCCATTAATTGAAAGAGCTGAATGGGTATAGAAGTGCTATAATGTGTGTGTTTGTGAACGACCTTACACACAAACTCGAATAAGTAATAATAACTCATCTTATATAATTAATTAAAATAAACGACTACACTGAACAGTTGACATCAAAATATATGATTAATCCAGATCTACACCTTTTTAAGATAATAATCTCGGAGGACAATGCCTAAGAAAATCTTATGTCGATAGGGCATGCAGTTCCAAGAATTATCGAATTATTTTCGTTAAAAGAAAATTAAATTCAAACAACAAAAATACTTTTGGCACGTTACCTTGCTGCTAATTAATTAATGAATGCAGAATAGGCCATGAGAGGGAAAAGATCGATGCCAGCTATCATAATTATATAAAAAGAGTCAAATTAATGAAAACGGGAAAAAAAAAAGATTAATTATTAGCCAATCTTGATGCAGAAAATATTACGAAAGCTGAAGGTTGAGACGAATAGTTGTACCTATACAGCACCATCCAGTGCCCATATTCAACTACAGGAATATGTCTTAGCCAAGGAAAATTAATTTGAATAGCCCATGAAAGACAGAAAACCTTGCTGGAAGATGTATGGAACAAACCTAATTAACCTTGCCAAGGTGTTTGGTTGTGACTTTGCTTACCATATGACGAGGAACCCAAATGATCAAGGCCCGATATGTTGAAAAAATCTTTCTGAGAAAATGCCTTGAGACCCAGAAAATCTCGGGTCATCTCATCGCCAGCATGGTCTCTAGTTGGATTCAACATTCCTCTCAAAGCATCCTCGAAGGAAGACCTTTCAAAGCCACTAGAAGCAGCAGAAGGCACAGCAGAAGCAGCCATCATGTCATGGAAAAGAGAAGTAGTAGGTGGAGATGCTGTATTGCAATTTGCAGCAGTAGCACCATCTTCCAAGTAATCAGAGGCGAACCCAGCAACTTTATTCCCATAAGAAGCCAAGGCATGAGGCAACCCCATCTGGTCACGTGAAGGCATACCCAAACCAGAAACTGCTGAAGATGAGGATGAATTAGGCATGGGGGTACATTGATGATCAGATGGAGGCATGTGACCTATTTGTGATGCTTTCTGCAGCAAAGCAGTGGCTGACATGTAAGGAGGAGGTGGGGATGATTGGAAAGAATGAAGGGAAGGTGTGGGGTTAGGGTTTTGATGGTGATGGATTAAATTTAAGGATTGGTCTAAATGTGAGGAGGAGAAAGGCCTGAGGGTGCCTCCAGTTCCAGATTCTCCCAACCATGGTGGAAAGTCTTGTTCTTTTTTCATCAGTACTGGTGGAGGTGGTGGTGGCTCTTGGAGGGGATGGCTATGAAGAAGAGGGTTCACTGCTGTGATTGCTCTTGCACTCTCCTGTGCTAAAGCATCACAGAAGGCTCTGTGTGTGATAAAACTGTCCCTTCTGCAACCATTATCAGAAAAAGCAACCACTAAAAAACAAAATCAATATCACAATGGTCCACTACTCTATTTCTCTCTCTTCTCTTCCTTGTGTCATTCTTTTGTATATATTTTTCCTTTTCACCTCACACATGGCCATTAAAGCTTGTTAAATAACCTCTCTCACTCTACAGCTTAATTCAAAGAAACTATGTATATATATAAGGCCACTTCTTTTGCATTTTCTTTGTATTGAAAAAGCGTCATTCATGAAAACTAATTAAATTGGAGTAATTAGAAGGTGTTGTTACCTAGAGAAGAGTGTTCCACAGTCACATTTGTACTCCTTGGTGCCACAAATTTTGGAGTGAGCCTTCCAATCGGACTGAACAGCGTAACGCTTGGAGCATTTCTCACACTTCCATTTTTTCTCGCCGTGCTTCCTGCAGAAATGCTTCTTGATTCCGGTAAGGTCTCCGAGGGCCCTGGAGGGGTCATGGTGAACACACGTTGCCTCCGGGCACACATATACCTTCTTTTTAATTGTTTCTTTGTTGCTTCTTTGCTTCAGCTTCCATGGCAAATTGTGCCCTCTTCTATGAAGCTGAAGATTTTGGTCTCTTTGAAACCCTTTGTTGCATATTTCGCAAATGAATCGGTTTGTCGCCAAGAGGGTCTTGGGAGAAAAGGCTATTACTTCAGCTTCAGGGTCTGAAATGATTGAAGTTAACCAGTGAGCACTAACGAAATCCACAGATCGTAATTCAAAAATAATATATAGGCTAATCATAAGAAACAAACATTGCTTTTTTGCAGCAAACCCAGTATATACCTTCAATTTAAAAAAATAATAAAGAAAAAGAAGATAATCAATATACTGTTGATATGATTTATATGACCTGGATTGCCTGGAAGGTTTCTCTTCTTTTTGGGTTGTAGTTCTTGATTAGTTGAAGTGGAGGAGTACTGCTGAGGATAGAGAGAGACAGAAGTATCATTTCTGGTCCCAGAAGAAGAAGCGCTTATTTCACTGGATGCAGATGTCAAATTGGACATATTTTCCTCCACCACCAAATCTTTCATCATCTTTCCACAGACTAGCTGTGAGATTTAAATCTATCGCAGATCGGCATTTGCAGCACCAGCTTGAAGGGGAATCTGAGATCTGAGGTGCAGATATAGAGACTGCTTGCTTACACTGGAAATTATGCAACAATTAATTGAAACAAATAATAGAAAAACTGTATTAATCGTCTGTGGTGGTATTCCCACTTAATTTAAATAAACATATATATATATATAGCTCTCTAGCTACCGAATTTTAAGGAGAGAAAAAGTGAGAAAAGTGAGTGAATTTCAAGATGGATAGTCTGTAGCGACCGGAAACCTACGATCCAATAATAATTGTGATACGTGTAGGGGTAGCTGAAGCAACCTGCAGGAAGGTGCGTGAAGAAGGTAGCTGCTAAACACAGTGAATTTGTGTAGCTAGTTGAGGAAATTTCATGGAGTTGTCTGGATGCGAGAGTATGGGAAGGAGAAGGGAGGAAGAGGAAAGAGAAAGAAGGGAGAGAGAGCAGGGAGGGGAGAGAAGGATGTGGATGAGAGAAAAGGATTCCTTTGAAGCTCACACGTCCATACAGGACCATAACCCAAGCCAAACAGGGCTTGTTCTGACGTGCACTTTCTGTCTTTTCCTTTGTTTGCTTCCTACATTTTCTAAAATTTTCTCCCTTAATAACTGCTTTACATTATGAGATCATGATTTTTCCCTTCTCTTGTTAATTCATTCAAATATTATCCATTATTATATATATATACACATATATACATATTCTGAATGTGTGTGTCTGACATTATTGATTGATTATTCAGGCCAACATTCTCTCCCCCCTAAAAAGTAGAGATAAAGTAATCCAGATCCAGAGAGATTATGAACTTTTAACATCATGGGTAAAAGTGATAAAGAGAAAACCTGCTTTCACTCTTTCTGCACTCACTGCCATCAATGCTTCATAGATTGGAATTTGCAGACATCCTCCCCATGAACTACAGTTCTTAACTCAATGCTATTATGCATCTCTCTCTCTCTAAATGCATTAGTTGATATGAATTCCTGTTTATGACGTTTTTCTTTTGTAAAACTCAACTCTTGTGAAAGAGGAGCATTTATTTTCATTGCTTCTGAAGTTAAACGTGAAGGGAATATAGGTCGGTCCCCCATGCATACGGCCAACCCATCACCGCTTATGATAAGATTTTATTGTCAAAAAGACAGAGAGAGAGAGAGAGAGAGAGCTCGAGGTGTGTCGGTTTATTCTAATTTTTATATGTACATATCTCATGAAAAGTCACTGCCTTTTATTTTGAGTGTTATAATAAATATATACATATGTTTGTCAACAGTAGAAAATGACAAGGGACTATATATATATATATAGATGGGTGGTGCCAAAGGCCTCTACTTTCGCTTCCCCTGTCACTGCTGGATGTTTAATTTAAATTTGAGCGGGGGTTTCAAATTCATCTCTGAAATATTCCAACAATGCAATTATGCGAGGGATTATATTCAGCAGGAAATCATGATTAGTAATTAATTAGTAGTTTAGTGGACAAGAAGTAATTAATTAGTAGCTGAGTGGATGGATCTTAGAATGCATGCATGACGGTAGGCTAAATAAGTAGCGCACAAAGTGGGACTGAGAGTTACCATTCCATATTTGTTCTGTCAAAACAATCATTACCTTGCATTGCATGCCCACCGTCTCCTCTCCTATGGTATGTCTTAATCTTATTGCTATACAACAAGGCTCCACATTTATTTTATTAAAAAAAACAATTTCTTTTTTGGAGGAGGAGGGGGTGAGCGTGAGTGGATCTCGTCTTTTTGGGCTTTTCAAGTGCAAAGAAGATGGATGATATTGGACAAAAATCTTATTCGGTGCTCTTGATCCATATCTTATATAGGAGTCTGTGTGTGTGACACACACACACACACACATATATATAATGTTGCTGGAAAGCTTGGAAGAATAATTAAAATTTTATGGAATTCCAACACAGTGATAGTTAATTGTATATTAGGAATATCTTCCGGCCTGTGCAGTAGAAATGACAAATGTTTCACGTTTAACCCCACCTTAGTTGTTGCTTAAAAACAGCTTCGAATTGTTCTTTCAACGTTCTATATTGTTTTGATGATGTCAAACTTGAAATTTTAATCAAAGATTGGTTGCTTTTGTTGTAATTGAACACGTGTCAAATCTTCAGCTATACCATTGAAATCTATAGTAGAAAAAATACTTCAAGTGTTCTTAAGGAGACTGGACAGAGATAATAAGGTGAATGCCGGATAAATTTCTCTATGTGAATTCTCTTTTCCCAAGTTTTTAATTTCAGCACCATCACCTGTTCACCTTCTTTTGCTGATACTATTTCATATCTAAATATTTCAACTGTTTGAATGCCATTTCCCAAAATAACTGTTTATTTTCTCTAGTTTAAAAACTTAATTTTTTTTTAAAAAAATTCTTGTCTCTAAAATTGTCTCCACAATATGACAGGATCCAATCATCTAAGTATGTGTAGCACTAACATGATGGCACCCAGCCATTGGCGTTGGAGATATTGCTCTAGACGATTGAGATTGGCTCGTGTGATTTCAGTTGCACATCTATTTAAAAAATATTCACTTATTTAATCACCCGTGTTAATTTTAGGGGTCAAATAGCGGACGTTAAGCTATAAATATTACTGCATGTAGCTTTCCATATAAATAAAGTATAAAAAAACAACTCCATCAATATTAAGAAAAGTAGTTAATTATTTTAAATTTGTCACAAATTAAATTATTTTTCACAAATACCCTTAATATAATGTCTAAACTTCTACTATTAATTTGATGAAACTTAATTACTACTCCTATCTTAACTAATTTCTACATGTAAAAGTAAAAAAAATAGGTTATTTAATGAATAATATAATTGGAATAAACTATTTAATACATCGAACATAGACCATTTGTCTCCGATAATTTAGATTAAAATACCTCTATAAAAATTCCATTATATTCATGATGAGTATAAAATTCCATTATATTCATGATGAGTATTTGATTTGGTACACTTATTTTTACAACACAGACACACACACATATATATAAGTAATAAATACTCATTTTTTGTGTCATTCTCACCAAGCTTGATGGCCATACTTTTAGCATACCTAAGGTGCAATTCTTTTGTTTTTGACATTTTTTTTTGTTGCTAACCAAATTGGGAGGGAGGGATGGCGTTCTCAACTCTCGATAAGACTCGAAGTTTGAGTAACTTAAGGGTAGAGTTCTGAGAGAGGATCAGTCACTAGACCACTAGTAATAGCAAGTACTCACGTCTATTAGGAGTGGAGAAACTCCTCATGATCGATTGTCACCAAATAAGATTGTAACAATAAAAAGGGAATTCAAACTCACAATTTGAAAGTTGCAGAATTGTCTCTCTTGCCACTTGTACCAACTTACATTGCCTTTTGTCATTGTCTTTCTTTTAGTGGAATAAGAGCCTGAGAGGAATATTGAGCTCCTCGTATATTAAAAGCCAAACCAAAAGAACCGATTTAAGAAAACGGGCTTTAGAACGGATTGATTCTAATTTGGTGCTGCTCCATCTCCATGTTGAAACACAGTCCCGTACGTTTGGTTCTAACAAACCATCACATCTCAGCCAAAATTTAAAGCTTTGATCACAATTCCATCCAAATTCAAGTCTCTGGTCTCCAATAAATTTGGCTGCTCGAGATTTCATTAAAAAAATGGGGAAATTCTTAATGAAATTCGAGAACTATACAAGCTACAATTATGCCAGTGTTTTAAATGGTAGTTTTAACTTTTAACTAGAAAGAAGAATTTAACAAATCCACTAGTTGCTATCAACCTATTATAATAAAATAAAATCCCTTGTCGCCATAAAATTTTTCTAAATTTATTATTTACTCAGTTTGCAGTGAAACTCAACTCCTATGTCAATTTGGCCAAAAACAACTTTTCTGTCAAATATGGAGGTAATGCTAATTTAAAATAATAATAATAATAATAATAATAATAATAATAATCAAGAAAACAATATATATACGAAACAATATCCAACGGCTTTAGATGTTTTAGATTTTATAAAATAAAAATTACAAATTTTCTCAATAAAAAAATATTACAAATCACATCTGGTATGAAAAGATGAAGGAATAAAAAATGTTACCGAATAGGACAGTTCAACTGGTCTAATCAGGAAAGTCTTTGTTCAATCATAGATGAAGATTAGACAATTTCAAAACCAGTCAAGAACAGTATAAAACTAGTCAAACCAATACAAAATCAATTTGAATAGGTCTTACTTTTATTTTAGTTTACATTAAGTAATATTATTTTTTGTATATATTTTTTCTATATTATAAAATTATATAAATATTACCATGATACATAATTATTAATAATAATAAATTTACTTAATAAATAATATGAATATAGAATAGTAATTAATTATTTTAAATTTAAAATATAATTACAAATTATTATTAATTTGTTTAAATTTTAATATTAAATTATATATGATATATAAAATTGTCCAAACTTATTAATAATATTTTTAATTTTTTTATGACATATAAAATTAAAAAGTTATTAAATTTATTTATTTTTAAATTAAATATTAATTTTATAATATAAATAAATATTTTTTATATTTTTTACCTATATATTTAAAATATATTTATTTATTTACCAGTCATCTCACTTCGACATTAAACCGCAGTGGCTAATGCGCAGTTCCTTTAAGTAGTTGCAACTTGCAAAAAGATTAAGAAGATGTATGCCTGGGCGTACCAAGGCACCTCTGAACAGATATGCTTTGGTTGGGCATACATTCGCTCAATCAATGCATTGATGGCGTATTTGAGGGGAAGATTGGAAATTGCAATGAAGTGAATTAGCAGTGATGGAGGTAGGAAGGAGTGGGGAGACCCCAGAAAGTCAAACGATGAGAGCAGAGCACCGCGACGCAGAAACAACAAGAAGTTCTAAATTGAAGCCCCAATCTTCACTGACGACGAGCTTTCACCGTGATCTCATGGCCGGGGCGCTCATGGGTGGGGCGGTGCACACGATCGTGGCACCAATTGAGAGGGCGAAGCTTTTGTTGCAGACCCAGGAAAGCAATATGGCGATTGTTGCCGGTGGGCGTCGGAAATTCCATGGCATGTTTGATTGTATACTTCATACTGTCAAGGAAGAAGGCATTCTCTCCTTGTGGAGAGGCAATGGCAGCAGTGTTCTTCGCTATTATCCCTCCGTCGCACTCAATTTCTCTCTCAAGGTTTCCTCTTAATTTTTACTCATGCAATTCTGTATATATCACAATCTTTTCAATTCCCTTGCTTTCTTTTTGCGAATTAATTCACGGGAAGCTTCGCATATTTGTGGTGTCTTTGGATTACTCTGGTGTTTGCCTTTCTTGCATTTTTTTGTCTCTGATTTCTGCTATTCTCTTATTATGCCCCTTTACCAGAGGAAAATAATTTCAATAAGAACTCCATTCATCTGTGTATCAATCACCAAATCATGTGGTGGGGAAAAGAAAATTCAGCTCACCTGGTGCACACACTCATTCCCCATCTGATTGAAAATTTACCTGTTTTTGATTTGTTTTATCTCGATAATGCTAGAACTTAGTGAATTATAACTGCGCCAGCAATCTTTCGGTTGGAAGAGAACAACTTTAGTGTATTGACTTTCAACATAATTTGGGATGAGATGGGTACACTACTTACAGAAAAATGCTGAAAGTAATTTGATCTCAGGCACTGCCCACGTCTGAATTTTTTGTTTTATTCCAAAATTAATATGATTTAAAGAAAAGGAACAATGCCGAAACATTCCAAAACATTTCGTTATAACAAAAAATGTTAAAAGAAATGAGGGAATTTGGATGATTCCCGGCATGGGAGGAGGGAGGGGATGAATAAAGTTTATTCTGGTGTAGGAAAACATAAATATTGCTACTATCATAGAATTACATTTAAATTGTAAATTTTAACAATTTTTCTTTGTTTGACTTGAACTGTTGGGCCCTTCCAACCATCAGGTGAAAGGATAGCTTGCAAGTTCATCTTTATCATAGTCATTAAGGTAGGAAATTTACTCGGGCTGCTCCAAGAACAACAGCAGCATTTTATCACCTAAAAAACGGAGAGGATGTAAACAGCAGGCCTGATCCAAGGTAGTGAAAAAAATTAAGAGCAAGAAATGCAAACCCTGCTTTTTGAAATTATTACTAGAGAATGGTTCTAACTATCTTGGCATTGTTGTTTTGTTTGTTTTGCCTTTCCCAGTTCCCTCCTTCCATTTCCCCTTGTATTCCTTACTCCCTTTTTCTAATCACCTATGGTTCAGACAAAGGTAAGAGCAGACAATCAAACACGGTGGATGACTTCTTCCAACAAAAAATGTCACCTCGTCCCACCATCTATGCATGTTCAAGAAATATATTGCGCAATATTACAGAAAGAAGTTACATTTCTGGAACTCAAAACATTGCATTTACAGTCTAGCTAGGATATATCTCTATATTTTAATTTATTTGTGATTCACTCGTTTAATTGATGAATGGTCATAACAAGTAAACGCACACTATGTGATGTTACAGTTAATGCAGAGTGTTGATAAGGTATTTTATTCAACAGGATCTTTACAGAAACATATTGAGAAGTGGAAACTACTATGATAACAATCTTTTCTCTGGTGCATCCGCTAATTTTATTGCTGGGGCTGGAGCCGGGTGTACAACGTTGGTGTTGGTATACCCGCTAGATATTGCACATACTCGCCTCGCTGCTGATATTGGAAGAACACAAGTTCGCCAGTTTCAAGGCATCCACCATTTCCTGGCTACCATATACAAAAAGGATGGGATTGTAGGGATTTACAGGGGTCTTCCTGCGTCTCTACAAGGCATGCTGGTACACCGAGGCCTTTACTTCGGAGGTTTTGATACGATGAAAGAAATACTGGGTGAAGGATCAAAACCCGAGTTGGCATTGTGGAAACGTTGGGTGGTAGCTCAGGCGGTGACAACGTCTGCTGGGTTGATATCATATCCATTAGATACAGTTCGAAGGAGGATGATGATGCAGTCTGGCATGGAGAAGCCAGTATTCAGCAGTACCCTGGACTGCTGGAGGAAGATATATAGGACAGAGGGGTTGCCTTCGTTTTACCGGGGGGCAGTCTCCAACATGTTTAGGAGCACTGGGGCTGCAGCTATCTTAGTCTTGTATGACGAGGTCAAGAAATTTCTGAATATTTCTTTTGGTCACTGATTCGTTTCATACCAACGTTAATGTGTCAGTGTCGCCTTCAGAAATGGGGAGATTTGATTTTATAAAAAGAACAAAGGAACACCATCACAGTTCATTTTATGTTTGATAAGTGAAGGATCCGATTTATCATTCATTAGCCAAGTTGCTTTTGTGGCTGCGTGCGGGTATATGCTAAGACAATTAGGGTTACATAAGACATACGGAGAGGAATTTGGGTCAAGCCCAGAATCATGTGCCTATAGGACTCCTGGGGCTAAGAAAATTGGACTAAGTTGGCCCAAAGTAGCAACCTCATTGGTTTTTCCAAAAGCAAAAAAAAAAAAGGGGGAGTGAGATGAATGTAAGGGTATTTGATGTGAAGTTTAGTGTGGTAAAATGAAAGAAGAAAAGCGGCTTTGGATGTTTGGACAATGTTTTCGGAAGGGAGTGCATCAAATTAAAAACCCAAGCATTAAGGAACACTTTTAGTTTAGTGGGGGCTATTTGCTACTTTAGGTGCATAATTTTGTTTAGTGACGCACTTTGCAAACGTATTGTTCATTTTTTTAAAAGAAGAATAAAAACAAAAATAATAATGTGTGGAATGGGGATTGTCCACAATGGGGGGCTTCGTTTGGGAAGGAATCGTGAGGAGATTCTCGTGACGTTAGGGTGTAAAGATTCTAAAATGGGGTGGCCCTCAATGGTGTGAACGGAAAGGAATGCCGTGGCATGCATACCATGTCGGATGAAGTATATTTTAAAGAAAAAAAGAAATAGAAAAATGGGGAAAGTGAAGAGCGCACTGAGTGTTTGGGGGTTGTGGCCGAGGGTGTCGTGGTTGATGCCATCACCGCCTTTCTTTTCTTTACAAACGATTGGGACTCTTAACTTAGATGTGGGTTAACCACCCCTGCCCTTAATTATCACCACTCCTCTCTGCCTCTTTTTCCCTATTTGGGAAAAAAATCGTCCCATTTTTTTTAAAATTCTAGTATCAATTTTAATTTTAGCCTCTTACATGCTTTTGAAGTAATAATTAGAATGGATTATATTTTTTTTTAATTATCGTTTGCTTATATTTGATCATTACTTTTATTTTAAAAATTATATTTATCTTTTGTCATAATTATGTTTCTATCAATTTTGTTTGATTAGTAGCTTTCAATTTAACTATTATGTCAATAATAATAAAATTATAATTTCTGTCTAAAACTTTGCTTACAATACTTTTGTTCAATATTAGAACCGACGTGTTTAAAAGCGGTCCATATCCCACCCATTTTTTTTATCTCAACTTGCTTCTTCGTGATGAACATTTTATAATCTGATACCAAACATGAATAATAATTAAATTATTGTTTTTTCATATTAAAAATAAAGCTGCAATTTTTTATTTTGATTAAATTAAGATAGCAAAGTGGGAAGAGCCGTACTTTTTTCGATTTCGTAGCCATTTTGAGTTTTAGTTAATTCGTGGCAGGAGTGAGCTTAGACACCCAAATTGGATGCTTTGCTTCTTAAGGATGATGCGATGCTTACACGAACGCAGCGAGTTAACATCTCTAACTTAATTTTTTTTCCAACTATACTTTTATTTATTAGTATGAAATTGCTAGTGTGGATTCAATTGGAACAAAAATAATATACTATTAAATGAAATGAAAGGGATATAGAGAGAAAAGAGAGAGTTTTTTTTTGGGGGGGGGGGTGTTTGATGGTGTTAATGTTGTCTATGCCATGACGCAGTGCCCTTGAAGCTGTCTGTGGGCATCATCACAAAATTTCATTAATTGCCTCCACTATTAAACTTTCGAATCTTTCCGGGGTACTTCCCCCTTCTCGGTCTTTTATTGTCTTTGGTTAGCCCTAGATTCTATATATAATAATTGTTAAAATATCTCCACCAATGTCTACTATTGCATACTACTTATTTATTTCGACTAATTGTTGATTATACAAGCCCAGGAAACCAAACAATTTATGACTTGTATAATCTGTCCATCCCTTCCTTTCTTTTCGAAGTGCAGGATTTTGATGTAAGTTAAAATAAAGCAATTCCATCACTCTCAACTCTCAAGAGAAAAATTTTAGTTTAAAAGATAGGACCAATATATGCTGATCTAGTCCCAAAAAAACAAAACAAGATTCCGTCTCCTTTAGCGTAGGTACATGATAATCATACTGACTTGAAATAACGGCGTTATATGAACACACGATACCAAAAGTAATTCTGACAAAGCCAACAAAATTATTCAGAAATTAAGTATATATATACTTGATGATAATTGATAAATGAGAGAACAATTAACAAGACCAAAGCCATGGGATTAAAAGGGCGTTCATGAAAGGTACAAGAGAGCAAAGCACCAAAAGGGAGGAAAGGAGTCGTGTTTGCTTAGAACATTTAATTGGCAATAATTGAAGAAGCATTTGTCCCTATATATGCTTTCCTCCTCTTCTTTCAGCTTCTTTTCCATAGTTAAAAACACTTTGTAAACCCCCCCCCCCTCCTCCGTCCTCTTCCTTCAAGACTTAACCCCACAAAGGGGGAATAAAGATCGATCTTGCCTTCCCTCTTTGGACGGCCCCGATTACCCCTTATCCTTAGTAAATGGCGCCAACAACAGACTGCTGGCATGAAAGAGTAATTAATTAATCCAAAAGCGTAAGAAATTTCGCATATCTATCTATCTATCTATTATTGATATACAGAGAGAGAGAGAGAGCAGAGAAATGATAAGCTTGGAATTTGGGTGAGGAGAATGGGAAAGTAATATAATATTGGGCTACCCCTCTGAGTGCTTAATAATTGGGAATGGGACCCAGGTGACTACTGACACGGAGTCTGAGTTATGACTCGGCGAAACGTTGTAGAACCAAAGCTACGTTTTGGGACAGCACTGCACAAACTGGATACCCTAATACACGTGTTCCCTCCTTAGGCAGCGAGTATCATTCACGCCAAACCATACTCGCACATTTATTCCAATCTATTCTTTCCCTATTGACTACGCACTCCGTACTCACTCCAAACCCAAACAACACAGAAAAGAACCAAACAAACAACAAACAAATATATATTGGCTTTCCTAAATTCTCTTATGCTCATCGTTTCAATTCCATTACCGAACAGGCAAATACCTCATGGATTCAGATTTCATACTCCAACCAAGATCATACAAATTAGTTATATCAACATCTTTTTTTTTTCCTGGGGGAATATTAATGATGAGGGGATAAATTAATCAATGATGAATCATACCCAGAGAGCACCGACTTCAACCAGCTTTGGAACGAGGTGGCCGCTGAGATGGAGGGCGACCAGGGACTCCAGACCACCGATGCAGACGCCGCCGATGAAAACGGCCGGGGCACGATTGCGGAGGGATTCGGTGTCGAGGTCGGAGGAGGTAGGGAGAGCGGCGATCTCGTGGTCGTCCAATTCGATGACGGTGGGATGGACGCCGATGGTGGCGAGCAGGTTCTTCATGACGTGGCACATGCAGCAAGAGGATCGGCTGAAGATGATGACCGGGTGCTCCGAGATGAGGCGTTGGATTCGGGCCTCGGTGGGTTCGTCCACGTCGATGGATAAGGAGGAGGAGGAGGAGGAGGAAGAGGAGGAGTTGGTCATGGCGCTGGTGATGGAGGAGGAGGTCGCGAGGTCCAGATGGACGACATCGTTTGAGCAGCGGCGTAACCCTTGCATCTCTTCGTACACTGGTAGTGAAGAGAGAGATTGACTTGATGTCAACGGGGCAAGGAGGCAAGTGGGGTGTTGGCAGACTGGAGAGCTGGAGGTGCTTCGGTGGTGTTTTATAAATGAGAGGAGGCCGTGGTTGCTTACATCACAGATTACTGTGTCCCCCCTCTCTCTAACGGTCCTCCACGCGCCATCTCCGCGTCTGTCACTCGACTCTTTCCTTTATATAATTCGCCCAGCTGCACATCTTTGAGATTTTATTTTATTTTTATTTTAACTAGAAATGGCCCAATATATTGCATAAATTGCATTGTTTGCATATATATAATGGATAGTATTTTTTTTTCCAAAAAAAACAATAGTATAATTTTTATATATACATAGTTATATTAATTAGTTAAGCCTAGTATGTGATTTTTTTGTTTGCCAACAGCCTAGTATGTGATACTGAGCAAATCAAAACAAGTCATATTACTTATACGGCACGATATATGTTTTCTAAATATACAAATTTTATTTCAATACTATTTACCTATTTAATTCTGAAATTGTGATATTTTCTCACTGTGATTTGACAAATTAGAATAACGACTTTACTAACAATGACTGAATTAAATGAAAGAAATTTAATTTTCTTTTTAAAAAAAGCCTCAAATTTGAGTCTTGCAAATAAAAAATAAAAATATCTCATTTGAAACTCAATAATAATTGAATATGAAGTGATCATGTGTATCAAATATCAAATAATTGTTAATGAGTATATTATTCACAAATCATATATAACGTAACCCATTTATAATAGTCTATATAATATACGGACAAAGATGTGTCCAATTATATTAAGTACCACCTATCAATTGTCTTGGTATTTTTTCGCGTAATCTCATTAAACAACATGTATAAATATTTGGGAGGAAAAAAGGCTGGAAATCATGCGGACTAATCGGCCTTATGGTACTTTTTTAACATTTTCTCTTGTAACGTCACGGACTAGATTAATTTATAAAGTTGTAAGGCGGGCGACCTTCTTTTTGGGTTAACTATATAAGTGAGCAAAACAGGTCAGAAATCCCAATGATTCATGGGCGAGGGGAAGAGATGGAATTTGGCGGATACTTAGAAGAAGAGGAGGAAATGTCAAAGATTCCCAATCCAAGGGGGGTGTTTACTTTTCTCAAGGATCAACGGAGAATCATAATTCGTGTGGGTCGTAGATGAGAAGGAGAAGACAGGGTCACGTAATCGGGTAGTAAGTGGGTAGTTCCGGAATGGAAATATATGGAACGTTGTCACTCAACACAACGGTTGATGATTGTGAATATGCGTGACGTCCCATTGACTTGGACGCTGAACGGTAGGATTTGAACCCTGACGTAACCTAACCAAAAGTTAAGCCCCTGGCTGACGCGGACTGATTGGACCCCACCCCTCCCCCCACTACCCCTCCCTGACATAATCATCGGAGGCAGGTGTTACTTCCTCGTCATCCTGACGTTCCTCTTCCGACACGTGGCCTGGATCTCCTACATTCCTTGGGGCAGGGAAGCAATCACATACTGTGGGATTGGGCGCTACCAGCCAATGAAATGAGTCCACGTGTTTGTCAGCCGTATAATGGAGCTGGGTGTGGCTCCCCACCATCGCGAATCTAAAGTCCTAGTCATAGAGCCCTTAGCGGTGCACCGTCGATGGTGGTAAATGCGGTGTCTGCCATACGCCCCGTGATGTGTGCCCCAGTTCCATCACCCTGACCTCCCGACTTTTATTTATTTATATAAATACATACATACAAGTATTCTATATATCATTTCTGCTCACAGCTTCTCTTTTACTACCTGTAGTTTCAGCCGCTGTTCTGAACCTTCAAAGCAATTCCCTTTTTTGTTGGGCAAACAAAGCAATTCCCCTTTATTATTAGATTCATCTATATATGCACTTACATATGGTTGTGAACTATTCAAATTCAAACGGCTAGTATTTGTTTTAATTATATTGTAATTCAGGGATAACCAGAAGTAGGTTTTATATATTACACAGATCGAGCAGGTCGAGTATAAAATGAATCACATATTATTCATACAAGCTGATATAAACTGTGGGGCTTGTTATAAATTTGATTATATTTATAGATACTGATATATTATTGATTACTCATGTGGATCCTTGACCCTTCTTCTTAACACTAGCTAGCTCTTTCGTCTTAATTTCAGCTATACATTTTTCTATACACACACATAAATAGTCTGGTTTTGCGCTCAAATTTTGTTCAGATCAAGAGAATAATTATATATATATACTTTAAATATATAAACATCGATGAATGGGATTTGAACTATGAAGACATTAATTAATCCATTCCGAAATTCTGTAGTGAAAAAATAACTAATTTGTGATATCTCTATCAACATAACTTAATGTTAGGTTTCCTAGTAATATATTATTTGTTGTGAATGAAGGAATAAAGATTTGACTGGACGTGTGGATTCAAAATCATGGATGGACGTGACTCGTTTGGTTAAATGCAAGAGTGGACAAATACAATTAAAAGGATGTTTGGTTTATATTTATGTAAATCAAATCATAGTTTCTATTTATTATTTTTTTTATTTAAATAGGTTTGTTGTGTACTTCTCTATTTTTATCTAAATTTTATTTTTATAAATTATTGTTATTCTAATAATTTTTTTATAAAAAAATAATTCAAATGGACACCAAACCAATCACAGGGAGTTGTGTCCGCTTTTGAAATTGGGTTTGAGGTTTTTGTTGCGTGGAAGTGGCGCTCATGGTCATCATGCATATGAAGTCAAATCTAAAACACACAAAAAGCAGGATGTCATCATCGTCAGCCATTCAAATTTCACACCCCAACTCACACGGTGGCCTGTCACTTAATTACTTGTATCCTCTCCCCAGTATAGTATAATACATGTATATATGTACCAGAAGCAAAGTTTATAAAAAAAATATATAGAGAAGGAATTGAATAAAATGCAAGTCTTTTATGGCATGAGGGCACACAGAAACAGTCGCGAAAGGAAACCCTCGCCCCTTCGTTTACTACTCTCCCCGCGGGACGATATATAGACATGCCACCGACCTCTGGTAATTTAAATTTCTTTCTTTATTTGTAAATAATTAACGAGTATGTAACGTTTAATATTGAAATTAGTATATATATATATATATATATCTGTATGTATTATTAGGAACGTGTAAGGGCCGGGAACATATATATATATATATATAACGCGCGTGCAAATTAACCAAAACGTTTTAATTATGTGGATGGGCATATATTGGGGGTTGTGCTTCAGTAAGCAATTAAGCACCATTCAAATCCAGGAGGAATTCGAATATCTGCACTGAATAAAAGTATCCTACACAGATTGATATATATATATATATATATTGTGTGTGTGTGTGTTGTATTTGATGGTATTTCATTTTCCTTTTACGTGTTTTTTTGTTGGGTCAACTGGAAGATGATGCGCATCCCCACCCCGCGCTCCCCCCCCCCCCCCCGCCCCCCCACAAAACCACACAAAAAACCCCCCACATTGACACGTATACTCCTTCTGCGTCTTTAATATAATTATTAAGTCATTTTCAATTAATTTGTTGAAACAAAAAAAAATTAGTTACAATATTAATATATATGATTTTTATTTTTATCTATAATAAATATCACCAATTTAAATAATTTATATACTCCCCCTCACTCATAAATAAAGATAACAAAGGCGATTAAGTTACATAGTATATATTTGGTTGTCATGGTAGAGGTAGGACTTGAAAAAGGAGTCGTGAGCAATGAATCTGAAATTCATGAGCCGGCGAATAGATGGTGGCATAAAGTTGAAGCCACCTGTCAGGCTGCGGGGGCATCACTAGACCACTTGGATACCTTTTCTCTCATCATCATCATCATTATTATTATCATTACTTACTCACCCTTTTATCCTAAATATTAGATTATTTTTAAAATATAAAATAATATTTATTATGTATTTATAAAAAATTATTTTTATTTAATTTTATTATGAAACAAATTAAATGAGAATAATTTTAAAAAAATATTGTTACTTTTAAAAATTTAAAATAATGATTTGGTTAAAAAATTTTATATAAAATATTGAAGAAATTATTATTATTATTTTTAGGAGATATAATTGATTTTTTTTGTATACCTAATGTTAGTCACATGGATTTATCTTATTTTAATTAAAAAAATTATTAAGGTATAAATTAATTTAAATTGAATTGGACAGAACCTTTAAAATAATAAGATCTACCACTAAATAGATAATATGATTGTATTTTCAAAAACTTGAATTCAAAAATTTTTTTTAAAACATTCACGGTCCCATGAACTCAGTAAGAAAAGTTCAACTATTCAAGCATACAAATAGAATGAATATGTTTCAGATAATCCAGGTTTATCCTGAGAAAAATGGCCTCTCCTCTTGGGCCTCTGGGTCTCAACGGAACTTTTAGGATTATTCTTCCCAAATTCACACTTTTATACGTTGAACCTTTGAAACTAACATTACTAAGATGTTACTGAGTAATGGATCTGGTTCCGTTCCTTTCTGATACCCAAGATTTAATTGAATTTTTAAGTTTGTTTGAGGAAAAGCCTTTGTTGTGTTGGAGTAAGAGCTCTGAAAATAGGAAATAAAAGATACAATTAAACATAGTTTGTTATTTAATGCTAGAAATACATCAACTGAAGCTGGGGATGGCAGTGTTTGGGAAAATGTAGTGTTTATATATATAGCTAATACTCTTACTTCCTAATCCATAAACACACGCTCTTCTTATTGATATAGGGCTTCTTCCACCTTTTGATGAGAGCCCGCATAATTATTGTAGTTGCTATGCAAGAGATTTCACATCTGTGTTATACCAATTAAAAATTGCTTAAAAATCCTCTAATAAGATTTAGGAACTTCTTAAAATCACCGATTAATTTGAAAGCAATTTTACCGAAAAATCATTATTTAGCAAAAGACAACATTAATGAGCATTATAATGTATAAATTCTTTAAAAGATCAAATGAATACATGTTATTTTTCTTAGTTGTATCATTTACACTCGTTAAAATTAAAATTCAACCAATCTTATGTATTTATGTTTACCCCATGATAAAAATGAATTTGTTATGTCATGAAGATATTATATTTTTAAAAAACACTAATAGTTTATTTCTTTAAATGAAAAACTTAATTAAAAAAATCTAGTTTAATGGCACCACTGGATTTCCCTAACAAGGATGTGACTATTACCGGTATTGCCTATAATTTGCGGTGAAGGTGCCTAAAACCTTGAACACCTACAGGCTCACCATTTGAATTATGAATCATCAATCACTATATACAAATTCTGAATACTATATTCTATTACTTTCTGTTTCTGTGGGTACAAGCACGTAGTTTTTACCTTTTTCATATATTTTTATATTATCATTTGAAATTGATTGACGTTTTATTCCTCTTCAAAAACAATAAAGACTTCAACCTCAAATATTGTGGGAGGTGGATCCCATTGTAGGTAGGATCCAACTTCTCCTTTCACCTAATAATATCCCGGAAGCCGAATGTTAGGAACTGGGTCTCTCTGAACTCTGGAAGTGACCTTTCGTGGCTTTTGTACGGCCACCTGCACAGCAGTAGCCGAAGATGAAGCCCCCCTTTCGGTCAGAAAGTCGGCCAGACGAAAATTCAACTCTGTGCTTGGAAACGAAGAGTTCGACGGTGAAGGTTCTTCTCCGGTGCCCAAAACCTCCCTCTCAATCAGGATTCGATGAGAGGACGACCCAACCGATGCCTCGGATCCTCGGTTTGAACTCATGGTGGGTGGGAAAGGTATAGAATAGTGTGAAGTACTTGAGAAAAGGGGAAAACACAGAAGAGGGCGTACCTGGAAAAATGACGGAAGGGACAAGGAAAAGGAGGCCAGAGACGACGAAGAGATTCAGAGAAAATGAAAAGCAGATGTAGGTTGAAATAAAGGATGAGCACCCAAGTCCAATACATATATAGTGAATACTCCTCCTCGAAAACAAGCAAATTAATCATGACTTTGGGGAGCCAATCGTCACCATTGGAGAACGTGATCTGGCTGGCGAAAAGACACAGCATTAAATAACGCCGCACGCAGCTGTACGTGTAAGCACATTACCGTTTTAGAAATCGAAACGTCAAAGAGCCTCTGGGAAGGTTCTGGAATCCCTAAGGAACTGGAGCGATTTAAATTCAAAAAGCCAGTTTTTAGTCGACCCCACGATTCAGAGCCCTCTAATCCAGATTGGATTCGAGGCTCGGGGGGCTAATGTGCATGTCGAAATGAGCGTGCCGAGGTTACAAGTCCGAGGTGGACGTATGCTCCTTTGAAGCCTCACTTTCCGGGCTCATATACACCAGGCTATAGTTCGAAGGCCGAGCTTAAGCGTAATGAACCAGGTAATATATCGGTTATTGAACGATAAGGCCGAGTAATCGTATGGCCAGATGGTCGTCCGACCGAACAACATCTCGGCCATATGGCCGACTACAGGTTTCTTCATGACAACTGTATTGCCCCAAAAACACTCGGCTAGGAGTAGTAGTTACGGGGCCATAACAGTTACGGAATCATAACTGCAGGACGAAAAATCAGGGATCACACTAAAAGAGCATGATACTCCATAATGACAATTTATGAAATATCCCGATAAATTAGGGATTACAGGGAGAAGACGGTTTAATCTTAACGGTCGGGAGAAGGTGAATAAAAGGAAAAAAGATAAGTGTAAACGTGGAGGCACTGCATACGAAGGTGGAATAGTTTCTCGGTCTTTTGGACGGAACAGTAAGATATATGATAATTGATTACTTTCATAAGGTAATTGATTATGTTAGTAGGGAAGCATGAAATTGAGAAGGAAAAAATTGGTATAATAGGCTATGATTAAGGGTTAATTGATTATTTTTTATGACACTTTGAAAACTCATAAAAATGAAAGAATCGATGCTCGATTTGATTTATAGACTTAAAATCTTCAATGATATTAAAAGAAATATTTTAAAATTGTTTAAAAAATCTTTTAAACTCAATCATCCTCAATTACTCACATCCAAATTTAAAAATTAAGAACTTGAATTTTGATCTTTCAATTTAAGCTCCCAAGTTCTTATTCTCCAAAACTCTCTTCTTTTTATTAAAATTCTTTGTTCCACTAATTAACTCCATAATTATATTCTTCTTCTTTACTTAATTACATAAGAAATCCATATTAAGTCTAATAGTTAATCAAAATTTTCCTCAAATAATATGTATGATATAAGTAACATTAAATAATTATATCATGCAAATTTTTTACTTCACTATTTGATATTATTAAAACTAAATATGTTAGTCACCAGACCTAATAGAGGTAGAGGAGGGTGAGTGGATGGTGATGGTGATGATATGATTGGATGGTAGTGAAGACTGAAGGGAGGCAGCTCGAGCTCCTTCCCACTGAAAATGGAAGGAGATGGAGGGAAAATGATGAAGAAGACAGTGAAGAGGTGTTATCCCAAAACAGGAACAAAAGACAGAAAGGTAAGGCCTGTTTAGTTGGGAGAAATTATGTGGAAAGGAGGTAAGGTGAATCAATTAAAATAAATTCAAATAAAAATGGGTGAATAAAAATGAGAAAAAATTAAAAAATAGGAAAAAAAATTTTCATAAAATTTTTCCTTTTTAATGATCAAAATGCCCCTTCAAAATTTTAATCTTTATGAACTATAACCTGTAAAAAAATATTATATCAAATAGATTATGTTCCCAATTAAATAAATGCATATTAAATTTTAATCAAAGGAAATTAAATTAATCATGAGATAAAGTTTAAGTTAAATTTTGAGAAAAATTATGAGTTAAAATAATAAAAATAAAAAACATAAAATATTGAAAAATAATTTTAAACTTTTATTTTTTAGACAAACATATATCTAAACACATATATATTTATTAAATAGATATTGAAAAAATAAAATTTATTTATTAAAATTTGAGAAAAAAATTATTAAACTAAAAAGACTTTTGATTAAAATTATCCAAATATAATTACTTTTATTAAAATTAATTTTCAAATAAATCATCCAAATATAAACATGTCAATCCAAAATCAATTTTTACTATAACTATGTTATAAAACTAATTCTATTAAAACTTTATTTTACTTGGTTGAAAAATTAAACTGGCACTAAGCCCCTATCTAAACACCACTTCCATTCAAAAAATGTTTTTAATTATCAGTATTCCTCTTCCCTCCCCCACATATATATATATATATATGATATGTGAAAAAAATAAATAAATTAAGAAAAATAATTGAACTTAATTGGAAGCCTTAATTTTATTAAAAAATAATTACCATCATTCAAAAAATGTCCTATATTCATTTCTTCCTTTTTTTTCTATACAAAGAGCCATTAATTGTAAAGTAAATTTATACAAAAATATTTTTAAAAAATTATAAATATTTCACTATATCTTATAAAGGTCTTATATTAACAAACAAGGAAAATTTTTGAAAATGGCCTAATACTGCCCCAAAAAATAGAAAAGAAAGAAAATGGCCTCATAAAAGAAGACGGACAGAGTATAATCATGAATATATTGTTTTAAATATCTTTCAACGTTGACCCAAGAAAAAAATCTCTTTCATCAAAAGATAACTAAGGAATTTTTTTCCCAAATCAATGATTTCAATTGGTTTAAAAAACGGCAAGAAAAGATAAGTTTCAAATAAATATTATTTATAATTGGTCAGAATTGACCACATGTATTTGCAAGAACTTTATATGGGTCACATAATTCACAACTATAATAATCTGAATATAGGAACATAAAGAAATTAGGGAATTGGTTGGGAAGCCTTAGTGAACATGTTCTGGAGAAAAATTTGGAATAACTTAATCCATTATTAAAATGATAAATGAAGGGAATATTGTCAGTTATAACAATTTGAAACATATAAATTTGTTCAGAAAATTAAACTATTCAATAATCCGTTACAAGAAACAAAATCATATAAATAAGAACCAGAATTTGAGAACAAGGCCATTCATTTTTTTTAAATCCATATTAATGCATGGGAAAAATATTTATAGGTAATTAAATGGAGACATAAATATGAATTTGATAATTTAAGGATTCAATAAAAAATGTACTCATGAAATATAGTAATTAATAACATTTAGAGTCCATTAAAAACTTTCACACAAATTACTATAAAAAGTAAAAATTATAAATAAAAAAATAGTAGTAGTTATACGCAGGAGGAACGCCAGGTTGGCGCCCAAAAGAACGGAGCAGAAAAGATATGCATAAAGGCACTAAATTAATTTACCGGTTTGGGGTTATGATTTTTGATTTGACACCACCACTTTTAACCCTTATTTGTTTTATAGTACCCGAAACACATAATATTTGGAATATTCCTATCATCAATTCGAACTGTCTATCTATTGACTGGCCTACTTAATTTGTTTTTAATCTCCGCCTAAATAATAACGTCCTTTCGTTTATATATATATATATATATATATATTTTTTCCAATTCTATTGTGAACTTTAACAAAGCCACTAATTTCAAACATCTAACACGTCTTCTTTGAGTATGGGCCCATGAATTATGTGGGTAGTGGAGAACAAGGTGGAATCGATGGGTGGCAGGGGAGGAGTTGTGATGGATGCCAAAAGGGAATTTTTTTATTTTGATTTTTTTTGGGGCCAGATTTTTTATTTTGAATTTGATTCTGCTTTTTTACCACTTTCCTGTTCCACTTCTACAATTAACACACTATGAGCCGCTTAAGATTCTCTCATCAAATTTTACTTTTGCAAATATGGGATAATATTTTTTAAAATATATAATCATATATTCAAAGAGAATAAATTGCATATGATTTTTTCCCTTTCTTTTTGCCTGCATATAATATAATTGCTTTATGACTCTTTTGGTTCAAATTTGAGGCACCTGTGCAGCTTTTTTATCACCTTTTTGTTAAAAAAAATTAATATTTTTATGACTTGTTTAACATTCAGAATAAATAGGTAATATTTCTTTTTTTTTCTTAATATTTATTATACTTTTATAATTATTATTCAATAATAGTTTGGAAGACTGGAAAGTCATTTCTTACAATATAGTTGTCTTCAAATTATTATTAGTTATTATTTATTATAAATATTTATTTATCAATAACCATGTTTATAGAGGTACACGGTTTCATTGCTCATTGCTGCAGTAGCTGCGAAGCAATAGATTGATTGACAAATCTTATGTACTTAAATGTTATAACCATTTTGTCCAATTGTCCACTTACATATTACCACATGGATTATTTTTCCACTTCATCAATTAACACCTACCAAACTCCATTAATGCCACGTTATCTATTAAAAAGTTAAAGAAAAATAAAAAAAACCGAATTTGCTCCCTCACGCTTCTTGATACTGATAACAGATCCAAAAATGAAAGCTTAAAATGACTGCAAGCACAAAAAGTGAAAGCTGGAACCAAGTTACTTATAACAGATCTAAGAATGAGTGAGTTGTAGCTTATATATCAGTGAAAACACAATTCTATATCACAGTTATTCTATTAAAAAAATCCCACAAGTAAAAATTCTTCAATTTTATATCACTTTTACTGAAAATGAAGGAGAAAAGGAGTCCCATGAAGAGCAAAATGGGTGAGATAACCCAAGAAATGTGGTGGACTTGGGTTTAGAGATCTTACAGTTTTTAATAGCGTTTGTGGTGCAAAACTTTCTTGGCGGCTGGAACATGGGAAGCAAGCACTATGGAAGACTGTTTTGAATAAAAAATATATTGCTTGTGGAGGTAATGAACACTGGTTGATAACGAATTCTAATTTTGATTTATGGAAATTTATTTGTGGTCAAAGACATATTATTATTAAAGGTATGAAATGGGTTATATGAAATGGGAAAACTGTGAACTTTTTTTAGGATTGTTGGATAAAAGAAGGAATGAAATTGGGGGATGCTATTGACCATAACCATATGAATTTTATTCCCAATGCAAAGGTTATTGATTGGGTCACTGAATCTGGATCATGGAATTTTCAAAAAATGAGTGATTTGCTTTCTAATGATATGATTAACATGATTAGAGCTATTGCCCCTCCTCAACATATGTTAGAGAATGATATGTGTGTTTGGGGTAAAACTAGAGATGGCCAATTTACGATTAAATCAGCTTATATATGTTGACTGTTGAAAATGTTCCTGTAAGAGATGGGGGAACTTGGCGTAAATTGTGGAAATGGAAGGG
Organism: Adenanthera pavonina; assembly: GCA_026686845.1. Taxonomy (NCBI): domain Eukaryota; kingdom Viridiplantae; phylum Streptophyta; class Magnoliopsida; order Fabales; family Fabaceae; genus Adenanthera; species Adenanthera pavonina. Next base: position 6,164,516 of record JAIVEN010000003.1, read on the forward strand.
TTTGGAAAGGGTGAGAAATTTTATGTGGCTTGCTCTCCATGATAGGTTACTTACTAATAAGAAGCGGAGCAAATGGTCTAGTTCTTCTCTTATTTGTAGTTTATGTAATGAGGAAGAGGAAGCCACACTTTATGCTTTAAGAGATTACAAACAAGCAAGAAAGGTGTGGGGTGTTCATGTAAAGCCTCATTGGCATGCTGCCTTTTATTCCATGAATTTGAAACAATGGTTTGATCTTAATCTCAATAAAGATCTAGGACAGAAAGGAGTCACATATTGGCAAGAGTTATGGGGTTACGGTATTTGGCAAATCTGGACCTGGAGAAACAAAGAATGCCTTGACGAAACTTTTGGGTGGAAAATTAATCTTGCAGATGAGATTGTCATGCTTTGTAAGAGGATGATGGCTGATTACCAAAGGAAAGCCAAGGTTTTGAACATGCCTAACACACCTAGAAATCGGCATTAGACATCTCCTAGTAAGGGATGGTTCAAGTTAAATATTGATGGTTCTGTCAGTGATGTTAATGGTTTTGCTAGCTGTGGATGTGTTCAAAGAGATGACTAAGCATGTTGGATAGGGGGGCTTTACAAATGGCTTGGGAATTCTAGTAGCTATGAGGCGGAGGCCTGGAGTATGGTTGAATTTGGAAGTAGGAGAGTGGAAGTTGAATTTGACTCCTCAATCCTTATTGAGGATGTGTTGAATGGATCTACTTTATCTATTGGCTTTAGTCCCACATTGATGCTAATAAAGGAGCTACTCCAAAGACAATGGGATATCAAACTGAGATATATTAGTAGAGAGGCAAATGGTATTACTGGTGACATTGCTTGTTATGTTCGCGTTAATTCTGCCAGTAGCAATCTTTTGGAGGAACCACTTGTATTTGCAGGTGGTTTTGTGCTGAAGGATACTTTGGGGCTTGTCCCCTCCATGATGTAATTGTTTATTTTTTGGGCTTAGCCCACCATTGGTTTACCAAAAAAAAATGGGTGAGATAAATTACAACTCAACAAGGCTAAGGAGGAAGAATTTGCTGAGAAGCGAGAGAGAAAGTGGAGGCTTGTTTTTTCTCCAACGAATTATGAATAAAGAGGAAGACAGAACAACATTAATGGGGAGGTCTAGCGAAGAGTGAAGGGTGAAGAGTAAAATTGAAAAGGGAAAGAAGGAATGAACTTGTTGAAGATCAAAGGAAGGAAGGAGCATGTAATTAATCTCTATGTTAAATCTCTATTGAAGAGTAAATCTAATTTGATCCAACTCACCTTTTGCTGCTAATCATGACGGACGATACTCAATCTCTGTCGCATCAAAAGATGCTCAAGTTCATGGGTGTAGATCTCCAAATAAGGCTTTTTAGTTTTTTTTCTATTTATTTTTAATAGGTAACATGACATAAACAGAGTTTGCAGTTGTTAATTGATGAAGTGGAAAAATAATCCATGTGGCAATATATAAGTGGACAATTGGACAAAATAGTTATAACATTAGATTTATAACCTCCAAATCTAAGCTGGTTCTTGCAGATTATATATATATATATTGTTTTTACTTTTAAAAAATATGTTGTTCAAAATAAAAATACTTTTTAATTGTTATTTTAAGAAAATTATAATTAAATATTGAAAAATTTATGTGTATATATGTAATCTAAACTACTCAAATTATAAGTGAAGAATCGAAATCGACTGTTAAAACAATTTCAACAGCTGTGCAATCTGTTTAGAGGTTAATCAATAAGGATTTTTTTGCTTTTTGTTTCGGTAGAGCAAATAAGGATTTGTTCAGTTGGCATGTTGAGTTCCCTGACGGTCTCTCGAGTTCAGCCTTTTTCCAAGTTGCATCCCGCTTTGGGCCACGTGGCTAAGACCAAACGTCAAGAAGGGGAAGGGGATGGGTAACTCGGAGCACTTCATATTCATTAGATTTCGGGGTTTTTTTCTTGGTACACAGCTTTCAGGACTGACTTCAATTAACAGTATTGGGGCATTGGGCCTACACCGTAGTAACTTGGGCCCATCTCTATAATAAATCCACAAATACTTGGTCATGCAAGCACAGATATGAAGATGATTTGTTCTACAAACAGGACACACTTAAATTGATAATAAGTCATGCTGTTCCTAAATAACGTTGCTCATCTCCTGCAATTTTATACAATGCAAAACACTTTATCTAATTTGTTATCAAATTGAGATATGCAAGTTGTCATAAGAGGGCAGACAAAAACGGCAGAACATTGATAAAATTATAATATTAATTAATGTATTACTATAAAATATAAAATTTATAGAAAGGAGAACTATTTATAGGTGAAAATTATCTTAAATGTTATGTAATGTACCCAAAAAAACAAAGTCTAATTATAAAAAGTAGGTTGGACTAATCGATTCATGTCATTCAACTGACAACTTTTACTTTCAGAATACTTAAAAATTAAAAACTATGAAATCAATAAAAAATGGTTTAAAAATAATAAAAACAGGTGAGAAGTCAGTATTTTTCAATTGCGCATAATATTTGTATATAAAAACAACTTAATTATAATTAAGTTAGTAAATTTGAAAAAAATGCTTTTATCAATTTAACATTGAAAATATTCAAAGTTATTATAAATTCAGAAAATTAAACTATGGGTCCCTAAATTTTATGATGGCTTGTAAATCAGTCTCTAAATTAATTTTTGTTTTGTAAAACACTTTCCAATCTATTTTAGGGTGGCATGATTAATTACTTCCCAACTATCATATCGTTAGCAAATTATTCCCTGTGAGTGCTAAATGGGGGTGAGACATTGTTAATGTAACAATCTCATCCGTAGGTGTGGTAAATGGGCAGATATTATTAACAAATTGGTGATGTAGCATATATGGTTTTGTGAGAGAGGCACCATGAATAAATTGAATAAAAATTGCTGATGGCAAAATTGCCACGTAGGATGAAATTGTTGATCAAGAAAAACTCTACTTCTCCTAGAAAACATTTTGAGTAGAGGTGTCAAATTGGGCTAGTATGCCTTGGGTTGGGCTCAAATGCGGGATTAAATATTCAAGCTCGAGCATGTGGGATTAGGCCTATGAGCTGGTCCACAAGTTTTTTTTTTTTTTTTCATTTTTTAAAATTTTTTATATAATTATTTAAATTAATATAACTAATTATCATCATAATTAACTAAAAGCTAACATAATATTTAAATTTTATAATTTATATATTATTAATTAATAAAATAATATATATTTTTTAATATTTTTAACTAAAAAGAAAAAAGAAATCATGCTTTTGAGTCCGTCCGTGACCCGTTCGAACTGAGCTAAAAAAACTCAAATTATATTTTAATACTAAAAATTAAGATTTAATCTACTCATTTCTATAAGATTTTTAGATCGATACATTGGGTTTAGTTATTTTTATAGGCTCTAATTTTGAGAGCTCCAGCCAAGATCTTGTGGCAGACTTTGCCTCTATATTGATGATGGCTCTATTTGGTATCCAGTTACAAAAGTGGGTTGAAGGTAAAAATGAATTTGATAGAGTTTTGGGTATGTTTGTTTGATTTTTACTTTTCCATCTCAAATTCATTCTGCGTAGAAAACGGGTTTTGGGAGTAACCGATCTAACTGCTGCTTTTTCGTCTACTTCTTCATTTTTGCTGATATTTATTTTAAAGTTAAATAAAAATAAAATAATAAAAATGAGAAAAAATAAAAAAGTTAGGAAAATAAAATTTCCATAATTTTTTTTCTATTTATTGATCAAAATGTCCCTTCAAAATTTTAATTTTTATAGATCATGACCTGTAAGAAAATGTTATATCAGATATATTATGTTCTCAATTAAATAAATGTAGATTAAATTTTAGTTCAAGTAAATTAAATTAATCATGGATAGAGTTTAAGATCAATTTAGAGAAAAATTATGAGTTTTGTTAAAATCAATTTTCAAATAAATCATCCAAACATAAACACATTAGTCCAAAACTAATTTTTATCATAACTATGTTACAAAATCAATTCTACCAAAACTCATTTCCAACTAACTAATTAAAAACCAAACGTGCCCCATATCTATTTGTTTTCCAGTTTTATGACATTGTGTATATGAATGGGCAAATGGGTCCCACGAGCCATTCTCTCAATTTTGTGAACGTGCCATAGTATGGTGCCTGTCATTTAGTTTGTATTCGACAATCCACTACTTACTCATAGGGACTGATTTGCTAGCGATCTGAATCTGATAGAGAGAAAAGTTTAAAGCTTAAGTACAACAGCGGTATCGAACCCGCGACGCTTCATCATAGTAAGTCACATGACTCTTCTGCATGAGATGGGGGCAAAATTCATTGTTAAAAAATTGAAGGTGAGAAGCTATAATTATTGTCGCCCACTTGAACAAATGCACAAAAATTGCGGATCGTTGTCAGTGCAATTTTGGAAGCCCGGAACTCGGCCCCCCGCATTGTCCATCCCGTCATTTTCTAACTCTCTGACTCTTATCGTCCAAAATCAAAACCCTTAAAAATGTAAATAAGTTACCTCCTCCGCATGCTAAGTTGCTCACTGCTTTTCGTCTCTTTATTTTATAAAGCACCGATAATTCCGGAAAAAAGTAAACGTTTCTGTTTCCCAATACATGACATTGATATGATGCAACATGTATTCAATATTTGTTTCCCTATAATTTTACTCATTTATATTGCTTCTAATTTTGATAATAAAATAGGGCTATTTTTTAATTTTAAGGTAAGATTAGAAAATGGTCTCATAAATATTTGTGAAAATGAAATATTTGTACATATTTCTTTTCAAGTGATATTACTTTGTTGACAGGAAAGAATAATGATTTTAATTATAAGTTGTTATCAATATTTTATAATTTATACTATAACTTTTGGAATATTGAATACTCATTTTTGTCTGTTAATAAATTGATTTATTAATTATATATATAAATAATTATATAAAAAATATTATATATATATATATAAATATTCCTCGTACCCATATCTTAAAATTTTAAAAATTTTTATACTATATCATATTGTATTACATATTGGTGAATATAGTGTATAAATGTTAACAACGGACCTGTTTAGTTATAAGAAATCATAAAACATCAATATAACAGAATAAAAAATTGATCACTATATATATTTATGTTTGGTGTAATATTAAAAAAAAAGAAGAGAGTAAACAACTACAAACCTAACCATTAATGTGATATCTGATATTTTGTTTGAGAATTAAATTAAAAACACAATGATCGGAAATCAATAAAACCTCAGCCGGCGTAGACATAAAATACTTTTGCATAAAAAAGTACACCTGAGTGGAGCTCATTTATCCGAACTCGTTTTTAAAAGATGAAATACGACCAAACCAAATAAAAAAGTACACCTACTGTTTTATGTGTTGGACAGCGCAAATATTTATTTCATTTTTTGTATTGTCAAAAATGATAAAGTAATAAAAGAGACCCAACTCACGTAAATTTAATGATTATGAAAAAAATAATAAAAATAAAAACTGGAATTATGTACGTAGGAATAAATTTGAAAAATTGAGGATATCAAAGGCGCATATAATTGGGAACAAGACGAATATAGGCGTCCTGAAAATTATGTTATTGGAAAAAGGTAGAGAAAGGCAATCATGCACAGAACAGGGAAGGGGAAGAGAACAAATGCATTTGAAATTTGAATGCTGGAAATCCACTATGATTTTATTAGGATGCTGCTTTGTTCTGGAAGGTCACGAATATAACACAAAGATTTACGATGATGCGTCGCTCTTCCTTGCAAAGTCACGCCTCTTTGGGATGAGGCGGTGGACGTAGACCCCCACCCCACCCCTCATCCATCACATGCACGACCACGATCACGATCACAATCCATATGGAAAAGGATCACTCACTCACACCATTTTTATAATCAAACGGATTGGCTATATTACCCAAAAGGTATCTAATTCTCTCATTCCATCATTCACATGCCGACAAACTCCCTCCACTCTTCCTTTAGTGATTTCACCACCCCCCCCATTTCGCAACCTACCCATTTAATTACTAATTATATATATCTGTGTGTGTGTATGTATGTATAAGCCGGTAAACTCAGGAACCCAATATCTCTATTTGTCTGTGTGTCTGTCTATCTCTCTTTCCTTCTCTAATATATTCAAATCAAGAAGAAGAAATGGCGGTGATGGAGTGGTTGCTGAGTAGTGTGCCTTCGGCTTCGACGGTTTTGACGGGGTTGGCAATGGTTGTGGGACTGTCGTATTATTTGTATGGGCCGTATTGGGGAGTGAGGAAGGTGCCAGGCCCACCATCCCTTCCATTGGTAGGGCACCTTCCCTTGCTGGCCGAGTATGGTCCTGATCTCTTCTCTCTCCTCACCAAGCAGTATGGCCCAATCTACAGGTTACTACTCCTTACTATTCCTTCCACTTTTTACTTCTTCCCAATCAGAACCTGGCTTCTGTTTCCATGTCGACTCTATGATTTGCTTGCTTAGGCTTTTCTGTTCTGTTCTGTTTTTTTGTGTTGAAACGAAAAAGCAAATAAATAAATTAAGCTAAAAAGGATCAAAGCTGCTGGTGCTGGGATCTGGTAACTGAGATTCATAAGTGGAAAGCTGCTTTTAGGAAGGATGATGTTAATATAAGAAGAATCCTGGAAGCGCAGGATGTTTCTTAGAAACAATTATGATTCGGTGATCGGCGTATTTCTTCTTCTCATTTGTTCCGTCGGAGCAAGGGCCCAGTCGCCCACCATCCCCGTCCTTTCATCGTTTTTATTCCTCCTTCATTCATATCTTTGACCTCTCTTTCATGTCATTGTCATTCGTCAGCAAAATATGCTCGCTTCTTCTTTTTTTATTTTTTGAAAAAAAAAAGATAAAGACAAGAAAAAAATGGGAAACCAAGAATATTACCAAAATAATATGGAAGGCCAAAAGACGTGTGTGCCTAGACTATCTATATTCTCCCCAAAGGCGACTTCAGCGGTAGAAGTAAGTCTTGTGCCATAATAATAATATATTCCCAAGCCGTATCAGATATAGAAAAATATACTTTAGATGAGCACAATCTGGATACTACCAAACTGTCATTTCCAAACCTTTAGCTTGTTGTCGTGCTGTATTTTCACTTAGCTTGGTCTTCAAGATAGTTAGATAAGAAACCAAAAGGAACAAACATAGTGGGTTTACGAAAACAGAAAAGCCATAGCAAAGATTCTTAGCATGCAGAAAAATATACTAGTCTTGTTTTCTAGTACTTGTATAACTTATTTTTCAGGGTGGTTGATTTGTTTTTATTATTGTTTGGTGGAGCAGATTTCATATGGGAAGACAACCACTGATAATAATAGCAGACCCAGACCTCTGCAGAGAGGCCGGCATAAGAAAATTCAAGGACATTCCAAACAGAAGTATTCCCTCTCCCATTTCGGCTTCCCCTCTTCACCAAAAGGGTCTCTTCTTCACCAAGTATGCACATTCCAACTCACAATTGACTATTCTAGTTCTCCAGGACAACCATCCTCAAAACCTTGTACAAATCCTTGTACACTTATTATCTCTTGGTGGAAATTGTAATGATGGATTTTATGAAATGCAGGGATTCAAGATGGAGTGTCATGAGAAACACAATACTGTCGGTGTACCAGCCGACACACTTGGCCAGCTTAGTGCCCATGATGCAATCTTATATAGAGTCTGCAACCCAGAATCTTGATTCCACAAACGAAGACATAATCTTTTCTAATTTGTCCCTCAGGTTGGCTTCTGATGTAATTGGGGAGGCAGCTTTTGGTGTCAACTTTGGACTCTCTCAGCCTCACTTAGTTTGTGATTCAATGAAGAGTGTTAGCGTTACAGACGCCAGTGATGAAGTCTCAGATTTCATCAACAAACACATTTACTCCACCACACAACTTAAGATGGACTTGTCGGGTTCCTTCTCCATCATACTTGGCCTTCTTGTCCCTGCCCTCCAAGAGCCATTCAGGCAGGTTTTGAAGAGAATTCCAGGCACAATGGATTGGAAAATTGATCGCACCAACAAGATTCTGAGTGGTCGTCTTGATGAGATCGTGGAGAAGAGAATTAAAAACAGAGACCCGAGTTCTAAGGATTTCTTGTCACTCATGCTGAATGCCAGAGAATCAAAAACAGTGCCAGACAACATTTTCACTTCAGACTATGTTAGTGCAGTCACCTACGAGCACCTTCTTGCTGGTTCCGCAACCACATCCTTTACTCTGTCTTCCATTGTATACTTGGTTGCTGAGCATCCGGAAGTAGAGAGAAAGTTGCTTGCAGAGATTGATGCATTTGGCCTTCCTCATAAAAAACCCACTGCTAGTGATCTTAGTGACAAATTTCCTTATCTCGATCAGGTTTGTTTGTAACTGTACTTCCTGAGATTTGCAACCAAATTAATCGGAAATTCAAAAGATCTAACCTCTAAAATGCAGGTGGTTAAAGAAGCAATGAGGTACTACACCGTCTCCCCATTAATTGCAAGACAAACATCAAATAAAGTAGAAATAGGAGGTTACCTTCTCCCCAAGGTAATGTGTGTGTTCACTTTATACATTCGATCTTCTACTTTGCGTAGGTGATTACTGATGTGGTTATATGGGCAGGGGACATGGGTGTGGTTAGCGCCTGGAGTTCTAGCTAAAGATCCAAAGAACTTTCCAGAGCCAGAAAAGTTCAAACCCGAGAGGTTTGACCCAAACTGTGAAGAATCGAAACGCAGGCATCCTTATGCATTTATACCATTTGGAATCGGTCCTCGGGCTTGCATTGGTCAGAAATTTTCCGTACAAGAGATCAAGCTTACTCTGATTCATTTATACCGCAAATATGTCTTTCGTCATTCACCAAACATGGAACAACCCCTACAACTTGATTACGGCATTGTTCTTAACTTCAAGCATGGTGTGAAGCTCAGAGCCATTAAAAGAACACACTGAAGCAGCAGACTAAATCGTCTTCCAATATGGCTGTTGGTGAATTATATAAATAGTCGGGTGCCTTGGTTCCAAGAGTAAATAATTATCATCGTAGTGTCACTGTTTCTGCTATAAAATCTTAATAGATATCGTCGTATCTTATATTCAAGTACTTCTTGTTACTTCGACACAAAAATGTTTTACAGCTTTTTTGGGGATTATTGAAAGATACTAGAACACAATCTATCCTAATTAGTTGTTCAAGGGATTCCTAAATTTGTGTGTCTACATGATCCAAGTTAGGTGTCGCTTAAATTGACCATTTACCGGGATAGAAGCAGTGGGTAGAGTGATAGCAACACCCAAAAATGAACAATTATACAAATGGCGAGGCCTTAAGTAATATCAATATCAAGCCTAGTGCAAGCACAAAAGCTACTAGCTAACTCAATCCGAATCTAGGGAACAACAAGATGTTGAACTTGGAAAATAAATACAACGGTCATTCAATCCCATCATCAAATGACGAGGCAGCCTCTCCCTCACCGTGCTTTCACTGAGCTCTTATCCAAGTGGGTGGGTAGGTAAAATGGCCTCGAGAAGTTGATTGAAGGGTCAGAACCCGAACCAGCAGTGCTCTTAGAATCCCCATTAGAGAAAATCGCAGACCTTTTCAGAAACTGAAACTCATCCATGGATTGCTGCCTTTGACCTCTGTGATACGCAACATTGCTTGCCTTTTGCTTTGCCTTGGTTGACTCGGTGAGGTTCATGTAACTAGGCCTGCTCACGCTGCTATCCTCTGTCCTCTCAGACGGCAACACTGTGTTCCCAGATATAGGAGTTGTGGAAGTGCAGATGGAAGATGAAGCAGAGCTCTCATCATATCGAAATTCAGAACTCGGACTTGAGGATGAACGTGTGGCTTGCCCTACGAGGGGAGGCCGGGCTGAAATCCTTGTGCTGACATTGTTCTTTCTGACCTTGACTAAACCTGGTTCTGAAGGTTTTGTATTTGAGTTTGCCAAGGAATCCACAAATTTCTTAGGAGGTGGGGTTTTACTTTTATCAGAGGCCTCGGCCTGGGATTGTTCCATTAATCTAGTTTCCCAGGGCTTGGCTGCCATCCAACGTTCCAACCAGCTCCATCCCCAGTTAGACTTGTCGATCTCAAAGTTCTTGAGAGAAACATTTGTTCGTGAATTTGAACTAGGGGTTGATCTCCATTGCTGTAATGGTTTCCCCAGAAAAATTAATCAATCAATGCCTTGCGATAAAAATAACAGAAATTAAAAAAAACAAAGTGAAAAACTTGCTTCATTCTGTTACCTTCTGAGCAAGAGAATATGCAATTGCTCTCTCTCTCTTGAAGGCTCCTTCCTGTCTCATCTGGAGCTTAGCCTTGACATCTTCCAGAGTTCCTTTGCTATCACACCATCCCTCCTGAACATATATGTAAAGAAGGAAAACAAAATCTCACTTGTGTAAGACCATGGCAAGCGAAAGGGAAAGCAATAGATTATTAGACTCATGATCATTATGAATTTATGATAATGGTGAGACCTCAGCTTGTTTTAAGAGATCAGCCTTGGTACGATGTTGATCAAGCAGCATTTGCACAGCCTGGCCCTCTATGGACATTCGAACACGACGAGCCCTCACCCGGGCTTGAACCCGAACCAGAGCCTGCATGCACCTCAATGTCACTGCAGCCTGCTTCCTCACTTGTCGACCTCTCACAAGAGCTTGTAGCCTTACCACTCCTTTCAAGGCCCTCAAAGCCCTTCTTGCCTGCAATTTAAACCACAGTATTTGATTTAGATTACATTCTTCTACCCAAGAAGTTTGGCTTGATGAAAGCTATTACAAGAAACGATACAAAAATTTTTCTTGTCGTATTGCTTCAGTTCAGGCAAGATTTCGTTTTGGTGATGGAGATCTGAACTATCATCAGGAAACTAGGTTTAACTATCAGGTTTTTTCATTTCCCTACGAATGGATTGACTTAATAGCACTTTTGTTTAAGACTAGGGACAACTATGTCCGGAAGGACATCTCAAAAATCCGAATGTGGGTTCTTAGGATGGAAAGTTTTGTGCTTTAGCTTAACCTCTTTCATGGACTGCTTCAAACAATAATCCATCGATGGTGTGTTTCAAATTACATATCAAAGGAGGCAAGATCTACAATGCCATAAAAGTGAATAGAATCTTGTTTAATTTAAAATCAAAGATCTTCACATCATTACGAATGACTAGTTTTAAAAGCCCATTTCGAGTTTGTGCGTCCAATCAAGCAAAAAATAACGTACAGCCTGGAGTAGTCATCATTAAGCTTTTCAACAAAACAGAGGACAAAGAAAGAAAAGGAAAAGAATGACAAAGACAGAGAAAAGAAATAAAGAGGAGGTAGAAGTCATACCAGGAAACCGCGAAAGGCAGTTTGAATTCTTATTGCAGCCCATTCTTGTCTAACAAGTCTGAAATCCTTAGGGGGAGCTCGAATCACCGTGGCCATTGCAGCTGTGAAAGCATCAGCAACAGGCGGAGAATCAGAACCCTCGGAGGCTGCTCTGTGGTTCCCTTTGAAACCTTTCCAGGAAGCCATATCCCCAGAAGAACTCCTCCATAGCCTCCACTTCTTGCTCTTGCCACCCTCCTTGGCCTAAAAGCAAGCAGGCGTTAGTAACAGAGAACAACAAAACATGGAAGACAGGCAAGTTGGGAGGATAAAGCAACAAACTTTGAGTAAGAGAGTGTACAAACAAACTTACATGGTCATCCTTATCTGCCTTCCTGAGACCGATTAACGATCTCACCCATTTCCCGGAAGCACCCATCCCTGGGTAGTAAGAAAATGACTTGCTCCTGAACGGAAAAGAGAGCTCAAAGAAAGACTTGTAAAACGGAATGAAGATGTAGCAAAAAGTTGGATAAAATAAAACCAAAAAGGAAGGGGAGAGAGAGAGAGAGCTGAGGGTGAAGGTGGGGGATGTTAGTGGGGAATATGGTATATGGTATGGGGGATGTGGAAGAAGTGGGAGATTTGAAATTCAAAGGGGGTAGCAACGGACGAAAGAGGGTTGGGAAGAGGCCGCTGGATTCCTGAGAAACAGTGCCATTAGGGAGGGGGGTGGGGCCCAGCCCAGCTTTGGATTTGGGAAAAACATGAAAAGGGACGATGCCTTTCGTGGGAAAAGGTGAGAAGAAAACAAAGGAAAGCCAAATTGCTATCAGACAGAGGATCTTACGAGTCAGTGCAGTTAAGATCTCTGCCCCCTTTCTGCTTTTCAAGTTACTACAGGCGCATGCCCATTTGGCCATTCCCCTCCCACCAATCAAATTTGTGTTTCTGCTTTCAAGTACAAAAGATATAAAAAAATGTAGTAATTAGCAAACACTACTATACTCTATCACGAATTTCATTTTAGTTATATTCAAATTTAAATTCAATAATATTTAAGCCAGTCAAATGACATTAAAAAGAGACGGATGTTGGATTAGAGGCAATAGGTTTGTGTCATGTTGAGTTGTTTAATTAATCGCTTATGCATTCTACATCCCTAATATTTTCGGAGGAACTTTTTTTATCATGGAAAAAGGAAAGAAGAAATTCTCTTTAGGGCATTATTAGTGAGTTCGAATTGAGCATTGAAAATGGTTCAACGTGGAATTTTTGGATTGAAGGACCGGGGAAATTGGGTCCTACTTTTTAAAAGCATTAGAAAGGACGTAGGAGTAGAATTCAAATGGGAGTAGTAGCAGCACAAACGGATCTTTGGTTGGGCTGTTTTTCTCGAGAGTAGCGAAGCATCTTCTACTATTAGTAACAAAGTTGCTGTGGTGTCCAACCCCACATTTGAAGGCGTAAAAGGACAACCAAAAAAAAAAAGTAATAAAGGGCAAAAAGCAGAGGTTCACGGAAAACAAAAGCAAGTAACAGATAGTCAAATGAAAAGCGGGTTCATGTTTTCAAAATGCCCATTTTTAGTTTTAGTTATCCAGTAGTATTAGTAACACCACCTTCATCCAAATTCAGTCCCAAGGAGTGAGTGTACCCCAGCCTTAATAAACAAATTATTATTATATGTCTTGAAATTGGATTGCATCGCATCTTTCAAAGAGGGAAAGGAGATGAATTGAAGAGGTCTTGGAAAAGGAAAACCGCAGAGAGAAATATAGAATCCAAAGAGCCAGATGAGAGGAGCTGAGCTGAGCGTCTCTGGCTCTGATATGCTTTTGTTGGCCATCAACCACGCCACGCAGCAAGTCTTGGTGGTAGTACTGGTAAAATACTCACAAAATAATAATAAAAAAAAACAAAACCATGTCAGACTGACAGTTGACTGCAAAAACAATTACTACTATAAAAGCTTCGGCCTTGTTAGAATACAATTAAATGCTGTGGAATTTTTCCACACATTGGAATGGACCATTTGTATTTGTACTTTCAGCATTTATTTAACAAATTCAAAGTCAGCATACCCATAAATCAACGTCGATGTTCATGCCCAAGGGCTACCCATATAAACTGTGACCACTTGTTTGGTACAAAGATACTTACTCTGTTTTGCTTTGCTGGGATGGGACGCATGTTTGATTGAGGATCAGTATAATTGTAGGAATCATTTCGAACAGAAACAGATTAACAGGCCAACCTAGTAATAACTAAGGTGATGTACTCCGTTTCAGGTGGCCGAAAAAAAAAAACTCAGAGAACCAAGAACAACAAAGGCTACGAAGCAATCCTCGACGTACGCAGTAAGATGAATTGGGGGTTTCGTTTTGAAACATTTTGTTAGTTTCGAAAGTATTTAATTACTTGTTCATAATGTTCAATTTTTATATGTTTATCATATCTATTATTTTTATTTACTAAGATAAAATATTTAAATAAAAGTTTCTTTCTTTCTTTTTTTAATGTCATACTATCAAATGTAGTTTTAAATTATCAAACTGTTCATATCTCATTTTTTCTTAATACTTAAAAGAAGTTTAATTCAACCAAACGTGTTAGTTTCAAGTTTGAACCATGACAATGTTCCAAAAAAACTAAACAGTACATAATGACCCGTGATTCGATGTGGTCCATCGAAATGGGTCCAATAATAGGCTTGAATGCGTATGCGTCAAGTATAATCTGTTCAGTGGTGCCTTCTTACCATCTGTATTTTTACATCAAGGTCATGGGGATGGGGTAACTCAACCATGGGGCTCAACAAAAAAAAGGGCATGTGATACCAAAACCGTGTAATCTCTATCAACGGAAATTGGGTAGTCCCCTATCCATTGGACAAGATTTAAAACTCTATATTAAGTAACTAATATTAATATCAATATTAATATTAATTCATATATGCAGAACTTGATGATTCGAATAAATATTGACCGCTTTTGGACTAACATATGGATGTTAGTTAATAATATTGAAGGTAAAAAACCTTGTTACACGAATCACATCACCCTAAGAGTTATCCAGATACGTAATTTGTGCTTCACATGTGAGGTGAGAATGATGGAATCAGCAGTAAGTGTCCGTAACTATTGTCAATACGTTCTGACCTTTGAAAAAAAAAGGTCAATCACGGAGTGAGCAATTTAAGCGGAAACTGATAAAGACTTCTTCTGCTGGGGAGGTACGCCAAGCCAAGCCTTCATCATGTCATATGTAGTGAAACTAATAGCCGCTGAAGGAACAATCTGGCATCATACCAAAGCTCCGTTAGAAAGGCAACGTGGTCAAACCAAACAAAACATTACAAATTCAACCAAAGTATTACTCTGGAATCCTAATTGTGAGAGATCAACATCAACTTAGATTCCTTCACCAACTACACATAAAAGGGTGTTGCTATGGGAGCTCAACCTTGGATTCTTACATTTGTCTTGAAATTATCCTCTATCAGATAAAATAGTACCCATCTCTGGACAAAGGTAAGAATCCAAATGGTTCTGCTTTAAGGAATTCAAGAGAACAACCGAACCGTAAATCTTTTCTTTTTTTTTTTTGCCATCAAATCGTAAATCATTATTGATTAAATATCAGCTCCTAGCGATATAATACCACAACATGAACCAAATTCATTACCCACTTCATTTAACTCAATTTCTTCCATTCTAATGCTTTTTTTTTTTTTTTGCCAACAATTTCTTCAATTCTAATTCATACTAAAGCTTTAATACACTCCCTTGCAACAGAGATCAGAGCAGTCAATCCCATAAAAATTGGGATACCAATCTATTCCAGAGTTCAGTGAATAAATGACAAAACAATAACACCCATTTACCAAAAAAAAAAAATCCATATGAACATAGATTCACTGGCTGCCACTCAACTTGGTAGATAAAACAAACTAAAAACATGTCGAAAAGATAAGTTTGGATGAGTGGCTATTACCCTGATATAGTTTATGCTTACGCCTGCAAACAACTGCCTCCACCCTTGTTTAGCAACAATAATCCTAAGTCCCTCAAACGCGTTCCTGTATCTGAAATCTCCATGAGCTGAAGTCTGGAGGCTGCCCACCTGCACAAGCAAATATAAAATGAGGAAAGCTCAATAAAGGAATCTCAGTAAAGTTCCAAGTTGACAGAAAAGGGTGTTCCATAATATGGAAGCTGCATAGATAGTCAATAACATGAGCTCTCTAGCATCAAATTTCAAACCACAAAATACATATACATATACATATACATATATATATAGCTAATTTTTCAGTCCAAGAAGAAAAAGTTCTACACTGATCGGAATATAGAGTTGTATTGACGTACCTGCATCTGTCTCTTAACAACATCTAGAGGGTACGTTAAAGTCTGTCCAAACAAGCCTGCGAGAGCTCCACAAGAGAGGCGCATCAAAATGGACTTTTTATGTTCTTCAGGAACATACATCTTCAATTTCTCATACATGTAGAACTTCAAACCAGCATATGGAAGAATTCCAGTAAGAGTTGGTCCTAAAGGGAAAAAAACCAAAAGAGTTTCAGCATAAAAGGGCCAAAAAATTAGATAAGGCAGAGAGATGCAGGAGACAATGACTGTGACATTCTACAAAAGAGCATTGTTCCTACAAACAAGTCTTCAACAGATAAAAGCATTCTTTATCAACAGCCACTAATGCTTAACATGAAATGAGTCAATAAATTTTACAGCTAAAACCTGGGATATACATACCTACACCTCTATAAAGTCCACGAACTCCTGCTTCCTTGTAGGCACTCGTAAGCACACCTTTAATTCCACTATTTGCAGGTCGAGAATGAATGTCTTTCACGCCATCTTTGATACTTCCTCTTGTGTCTATCACCTATAGAATTTTAACAAAGATGAGATTGCATGTTGCATACAATTCCATCCTTAAAGATAACCTCTAATAACTGAAGCACTAAACGATGGATATAATACCATTTAAAGAATAAATTTATGAAAAGAAATGGTACACGTTTAACTAATATCTAGGTGGAAATAATCTTTTACCCACACCACAAAAATTTAAACTAAAATCTAGAGTTGATGCATATTCTTATTGTAATTGACTTACAACTATTTTAAAAAAGAAAAAAGAACTAAAAATGGATTGTTGTAAGAAAATATCACATAATTAGGTCTTTTTAAAATCTTCCTTCTGCATATCACATGTTCATTGGAAAATCTTATAGCAAACACCTAAGCCACTTTATCTACGTATAATAATTTTTTTAAATACCTGAGGAGCAGAAAATAATTAAAGAGAAGAGGGCATATTCCATTCAAGAGGTTTAAGTTGAACCAGATCTACTAATATACTGTCCTCAATATGAATGCATCTTTAAGCCAACATTGTTTAGGCTAGTCTCTTAGTTTTTATTGTCTTGGGTCTTTTAACATGTTATTGAATGCATTGGGATTCCCAGTGGACTACGTTACCTTTTATAAGATAAACCAAAGGCCATCTATATTGAAATCATAATATCATTTGTTTTCTTTCCGATCAATTTCTTATCAAGCTAAAATTTTACCAAAGTCTATCATGGCATGCTTTAAGTGCTCTACAAACACCATGATAAGTTCTTTGCCGGCCTAATTCTGAAGTTAATACAAGTTCTTCTCTGCCAGCTCTTTTTCTTTTTTCATTTGAAGGAAAAGACACGTATGGTAGTAAGAGGTTCACAGTATGAGATTGAACATAGATTTGCAAGAGAGGTGACATCCAGTTCAAATATTTTCAAATGGTTCAAAATGTTTAGTGGAGATCCCTACCTGATAAGCAAGTTTTGTACGAGCAAGGTCCAAAGGATATGTACATAAAACAGAAGTTCCTCCAGCTGCAGATCCAGCTAAGAGATCAATAACAGGGCCTGATCCTAACATTGGACAATTATCCAAGATCCAACACTTGTACCGCTCATATGTCATAAAATGCAAGGCAGCATAAGGAATTATCCGGATAACACTTGCTCCATTTCCTCTGTAACCACCAAATAAGAATATGTAAAACAAAACTACAGAGTGCCAGTGGACCAAAGAAACATAAAAAGGATGTAGATTATGGGAAGTTCAATCTTACTTATATAATCCTGGAAAACCTTCATTCTTTAGCAACTTATTCAAAGATTGATACACACCAAGCGATTGAAATCCTGGGGTCCCTGTCTGTAGGTAAAACCAAAATGAAAATTCAAAGAAAGGCGACAGAGAAACATAAATCAGGAAATTAATGTCTTATAAGCGAAGAAGGTACAAGAAATAAGCAATACAAAAGACACACACTAACACGCGCACCCACCCATGTATATATATAACATCAGAAATGCCCAAGAAACAAGATTTTTCAGCATTTTAAAAATACGGAAAAGAACCAAGATCTATCCAAGCAGGAGGTAATGAGCTCTAAAGGCAATTTTATTAGCAACCAGCAAGCAAGTAAAATATCAGTTCCAGATTATCTTTATCGAGTACAAGTTACAATAAAGACTATCCAGGTCTCCGTAATATATTGAGTATAAAACACCTCTAGGAACAATGGCGGTAAAATAGTTTAATAATAAAAATGTTTTCAGCAATGTGCATTAGACTCAATCCAGTAATTAGATTAATACGTTTCGTGATATGAAGCGGCAAGAAAAAAGGCAACTCCACCTGCCAGAGTATTTTGACCCGCTCCAGGGGCGCAACAGCAGTCCTAGCAAGTGCACCGGCAAACCCGCCGGCAACTAGCTCCTTGACATACAAAGGCATGCCATCGAGATTGGAGTTCTTCCTCTTAAGTGATGCATTATCCACTAAACCAGCAACGTTTGTGGACAGCGTAGACTCTTGTGATGAATTCATTCTTAGTTCTCACTAACTCCAAATAAGAAAGAGAACAGCCAATTGTTATAAACTTGTCGACTTTATTTATCCACTCTGGAGCTCGGAAAACTCCTTATTCCACCTTTGTCTTGAAATACAGAATGAAATGTCTATTTGTTCAATGGGCAAGTCAAGCGGCCCGAGGACACCCAGGTATGAATTGGGTATGTACACAAGCCGATCCTTTTCAGCAACGATTCGATACATCAACAACAAAGGAGAAAAAGACTTGAATTGCAACAACTTTGATGAGCCTGTCGCAAAGATACCAGATTGATCTATTCGGTCGCCGCACTAGTAGGGTTGAAGAATACCAAGACTTGGGCTAGAATCACAATTCTTTCAATCTACGGCGATACAATCAACGTCCGCGTGAGATTGATCCCTGGAGTCATTAATGTCTCCCGCAAGAAAGGCCAGATGAGAAAATCTCCTTCAAACTATATAATGCACGCACAAATTGAACAGCAGGCAATCGGCGGACAATGATAGTTGGATCCAAAACATGACGAAAATTGGAAGAAAACAAGTCGATTCAAAGTCAAAGAATGAAAAAGAAATCAACGAAAGAATGGACAATGGGTTTGAAGGAGAACAGGTATGAAAGAATAGGAACGGGAAACAGATAACCCGTCCTCCTCCTTGGTGAGGAAGGTGACGACTTTTAGCCCAGACGCCTTCGTTATAACTTATAAGATACTTGGAGAAGCGATAGGAAATAGGAATTGCAAACGTGAACGGAAGTATCGATTATTTCGGGGAAGGAGTGATTCTGATTCTGATGTGGTGGGCAAGTCAGCGAACGGCCGTTTCCAATTTGATTTTCGATGGAACTCGCTGCGTTTTGCACACGCCAAAATTTGAAACTTCTTAAAATTTGAGTCTTTTTTGTCAAACAACTTATTCTTCTAATAAAACTCGTTCATTTGATTAATCATTCATTCAGTCATTATCTATTATCTACTTTTATAAACATCAAATTATATTCATATTTGTCTATAAATTACTCACGTAAAAACCATAAATATAATAGCATACGAAAGTATACTGTATTGAGAGTATTATTTTATTTTAATAATGATTCATTAAATTTCGGATACAGTACAGATAAAAGAATGTGAGCATAAAGTTAGAGTGTTTTTTGATTAGATTATATATAAGTGATTATGAGAATAGCTGATTATTCATAATAGATTATGAGAATAAATGATTATGTCAAAAGTGAATTATGTTTGGATATTTTTAACCCATGGGTGATTTTGAGAAAAAAAAAATATTTGAATATTGGAGTTTAAGTGATTATTGAATGGATAATGAGAAGAAAAAGTGAAATAAGTAATTATGAAAAATAAGTGATTACCATAAGTTGAAAAAAGTAACTTATGGAAATAATCACTTAAATGACCATAAGTGATTATTTTGATCTGAACTGTATACTGGCCGCATAATCACTTTTCTCTACTCCATAATCACTAATAATTTAAAACAATCAGCTCTTACTATATCATGAATAACTAATTGATGTTTTAAGAAAAAAAATCAAAATTATAAGTTCATTTAGTACATATGATATAATATAATACAAAAAAATTAAAATTACACATGGATCAGTGTAAACTCGTCGAAAAAAGAATAAATCAATTGCTAGTATTTGGTTAAAAAATATGGTAATAAGTTTCTAAAGTAGGATTTAATTTAAGAAAGTTTTGCCAAGAATTTTTTTTTATTTTCCTTAATGTTTTATAACATTTTCTCCAAATGCCTTTAATCAACTCCATTTTCTGAGAATAACTTTTAACTTCTTAAAGCCCTGAGCCCAATCCATCATAAATCATTTTGATCACCTGTCTCTTTTTGGCCCCTCCCTAAAAAATCCCGAAGGTTGCAGAATGCAGATCTTCACCATAGTCCACTATTTAAAGTTTTAAATTTTTAATATTTATTAATCGATGATGTTTAGTTCTAGCATTATACCACAGTATAATTAATTAATTAACAGATGAAACGTTTCATTTGAATTTGAAGTATTTTTTTTTTACCATGTTACTAAAATAAGTAGTATTTTTTTAATGTGATCAAATAAAAAAGACAGTTGCTGTATTTACGAGTTGTAAGACTCGTTTTTTAATCTGTGTGTAAGTAACATATCCCACACTCTCACCGAATTATTACTAATTAATAGTAAAATACTATACTAACATGTACTAATAAATTTTACATAAAAGAAAAAATGAAATTATCTTGTTTCTAACCCTCATCCTTTCCAGGCCTACCATACCAGACATGCATTGACGATGAAGTGTACGAGGAAAATAATGGTTTCTTTTCTCCCTGGCAATTGATTGAAAGATAAGTCTATCATCATCAGTCCTATTCATTCCCACCGCCTTGATGTCTCCGAAACAATCACCGACTTCTGTGTAATTAATACTCTGTTTCTTTCACATTGACCTCCACTCTAAACCTAATGGTCGGGATTAAAAAAACAGAAAAACAAAATGCATCTTCCACAATTGTAGAGTATTATCAGCTATCAAGCATACCTTCCACATCCATCATACTACTTTTTCTCTTCCTCGAACTGAATTTCCTAAATCCACTACACAAACACATCTAATAAAATTGGCCCAAAAATCGATGGCTTCTCTGCTTTATCATCACAAAATAGTCGCATTCATTCATGCACTAACTATCTAATTCGGGGGTTTGGGGGCCCTGGAGGATGCCATCATCGGCATCAACGAAAGAGATATGAGAATTCGACAGGGAGCTCTTTGTCTTGGGATGGTACGCCTCCACTTTCTTCCCCTTTCTTTCATAAATCACCGCGTCGTTCTGATCTTCAGGGACCTGACATTTTCCCCCAAGTATTATCGTTTTCATCCACACAGAGTCCTCTTGTTTTCCCTTCATCTTCTTCATGGCCTCTTCCTTCAGATGATCCTTGCTTATTCTCGCCACCGACAGCGTTCTCGGCATCTTTATGCTTAGATTGAACGACATTTTTCTCTCTGAAGCTGCTCTTTTCATTTTAACCGCATCATTGGGTTGATACTGCATTGCCGGCGGCAGAGGCAGCTCCATCTCGGGCTTCTCACTACCGTTCCCTGTGTCTTCCACCCGAGGATCTGGAGGAGAGGTTACCATAGCTTCCATTACCGGCGCCGGCAAATCCATGTCCTTTTTTGTTTCTTCCGGAGATGGTTTTCTCCAGAACAGAACACTGCACAGAGACGTGACGATGGCGATGGTGGCGGCCACTCCAGCCGCTGCGAAGGATAAATAAAGAACAGGGTGCAGTATCAACGACAACGAGAGATTATCATCTGGGATTCTTCTTCCCATTACATGCGCATTTAACTTTCCAGGGAATGATGAGTTTCTCTGCGTCGATAATCTCCTCGTTCAATGGTTGATACTGAACTGCATAATCTCGTGAAGGAGCTAGCGTGTGGATTTCTGGAAGTTCAAATGGGGTATTAGGGAACTTGGAAAAGAATCGAAAGCGAGTGTTTGGGTGTTTTGTTTTTTTCTTGGAGGGACGATGACGTGATTAGAAACTACCTACGTTGCTTGAATTTAGGAATTGAAAGGGGGAGAACATGGAGATGGGAAGGCTCTTGCTATTTTTGGTGAAGACATATGAAGTGTCTGTCCATTTTTTCTCACAACAGCTAAAATTAAGAAACTCGCTTTATTATTGTGTCCTACCTCTTTCGTTGGTTAATTTAATTAGCGTTTTAAGTTTTGATCTTTTTAGCCTCTCATGCATCCACCTGTACCCTCCTCCTTCATCTTCAACGTCTTCATAAACAGCACTGCATGAGATATTGATCGCTTAGAGTGTATTTTACATAACCTATCAATTCATATTATTTAAACTAGATACTGTAGTTTTTTTTTTAATTGAAGATATACCCTAAGACCGGGTCAAGTATTTAACATAGCTGTATTTCAAGAGTTTAAACTCAAAATCTCTAATTAATTAAGATGATATAATATTTGTTAATTGAGTAGTATAACTTTTTTAAATCTTTTTCCTTAGCTCAATTATCTTAAAAAAAATTTTAAACAAACCATTTTTTTGAAAGACTTATTTATTTATTTTTATATAAAAATACTATATAATGACATATTATATCAATAAATTATAAATTTGAGGATATTATATACCCTAATATATCGTTTGGATTGTAGAAGTATTTTTGAAAAAACTGAAAGTAAAAGAAGAATTGGAAGAGGAAGTGGGGTTCAATCATGTGTTTGGTACAATAATGAAACTCCTGTTTAGTTTTTATTTGATATTTATATTTGTAGTATGAATGGACCAAAATGCCCTTCTGAAATTAAGAAAATTACTACAAATGCCACCATCAAAATAATACCAAAAACCACTGAAAAGGCCACTGGAAACTACGGTGGGAAATAATCACCCATAAAATCAATCAATCAAAATCCAACAAAAAAACCAACAATCAGATGGATATTGAAAATACTGATCTGAATATCGAATCTGAGAATCGATGAAATATTCTCTCCCTCACTCTCAATTATTCCTCTTCATCATCTCACAAAGCATTCCCTCCCTCCCCCCAACTCTCAATTCTTACTCTTTCATCAATTTTAGATTTAGGCTCTCCAAATCCACGCTCTTGCTATGAGAAGAAGATTAAAGGTCAGAGAAGGAAAAACCTTCACTATCCATGGGTCTCACAGAAGTAGGTCTAGAGGATGTGGTCATTGGTGAAAAATGGATGCTTGCTATCGTTGTTTGTTGGTGACAGGGATGGAGGTCAAGGTTAACAAAATGGAGAACAAAAACAAAGGTGAGAGAGGGGAGAACCTTTGTTGTTCATGGGTCTCGCAAAAGCAAATCTAGAGGTTGTTAGCAAAAATGGACCTTCATTGTTGGT
This sequence comes from Adenanthera pavonina, assembly GCA_026686845.1. Classification (NCBI taxonomy): domain Eukaryota; kingdom Viridiplantae; phylum Streptophyta; class Magnoliopsida; order Fabales; family Fabaceae; genus Adenanthera; species Adenanthera pavonina. The sequence goes on from JAIVEN010000003.1 coordinate 6,187,723, forward strand.
GTTTGTTGGTGACGATGACGAAGGGCAAACCTTTGTTATGGATGTTCATTGGTGAACCTATGGTTTTGACAAGAAGCAAAATGGAGGGTTCGAAAAAGAACAAAAATGGAGGATGGGTTAGGATTGAAAAAAACAGAGGCATAATAGTCTTTAAACACAAATCCGTGAAAGTCATAAGATTTCCACACTTTTCCCAGGGTCTGTTTGGTTTGACGAGGGAACTGGAGGGGAGGATATTAAAAAAAATTTTAATGAAGAGATTAAAGTGAAAGAAATTTGAGGAATTTTAAAATTTTTTTGTTTGATGAGATTGAAGAAGAAGGAATTAGAAAAATTTTAATAAAATCTTATTTAATTCAGAAATGAATTGAATTATAATTACTCAATTTTTTCTAAAAAAATCTAAAATTATGGGAAAAATATATAAAAGGATGGGATAGGGGATTGAAGCCTCTTCAATTCCCTCCAATTTTTTAACCAAAGTAAAAGGGATTTAACTCCCTCCAATTCTTTCTCCTCTTCTTAAAAACCCTTCAACAAAACATAGTTTAAAGAAACCGACTTCTCAGCATTTTGTTGAAATTGTATTTCTCTGTGAGTGGAATTTTGACATACCAAATATATTTAAATCTTGATTTCACTTCCATTTCGATTTTCACACTGATAGTTTCAGCATACCATGCATGTCATCAGGGTGAGCATCGTGTTGTATATATACTCGAATTTAAATTTTCTGAGTGGGAGGAAAATTTAATTCTTAGATCTATATATATATATATATATATATGTGTATGTATACTTAACGACATCCTTGGCCCGTCTTTATTTTGCTCCTTCATGGTTTTAAGGTTAAGCTATAAGGAATATGCTTACGATTTTCCTTTCCTTTTCTATTGAGCATATGAAAATGGCTTTTAATTAGACCGAAAGGTTCAGTTAGCCGTGGCTTTTTTTTTTTTTTTTCTTTTAATAGATTTAAATTTAAAATTTCTGGTTAATTGCTTACAAGTTACATCCTCACCGTTAAATTGTACGATGGAGATCTCTAATGAAGTTAAGTATCGTCTCAAGTCCGTGAAGTTACACCTTTATGGTTTTATTACTTTACATGCCTTTTTTTTTTCTTTTTCAAATGCTAATAAAAATAATAAAAAACATGTAACTTTATCGACTTCGGAAAATCTCAAGTCTGAGTCATATCCAATGGCTTCACTATAATTTCATTTTATATCTTAAAATTGATGAAAGTTGATGAAATTTTTTTCATAAATATTTATTCAATGTAATTGTTACATTTTGATTATTGTATAGACGTACTTTAAATATTTCACTATCTTAAAGATTGAAATATTGAAGTTGTAATTTAACATCCTATATCCTTTTACTATAAAAATAAAGAAAAGCAAGAGTGATGAAAAAGAGAATATAGATGAATAAAAAAAAATATGGAGGAAACGAAACAGAGAGTTTTTTCACATTCCCTTCAAATATATTAACACAAGGTACATACTTTCTATTTATAGGTCTCAAACCATTAAAAGTTTATATAAGGGTTACAAAAACATAATATTTGAAGGGAATGTGACATAATATTACATATTTGCAAGTTATAGTATATTAATTATGAAAAAATCCCTAAAAGCTATTCAAGGGAAATGTTATTATAATAATTGTGTGGATACACATATCATTCAACTATTGGTATCTTCTATCTTTAATGTCTTAAACTTTATAATCTCCCTAAGATTAATGTCCTATGCTCCATAACATTTCCATTGAATGGCTTTTAGGGGGTTCTTCATAGTTAATACACTATAACTTACAAATATGTAATATTATACTATTATATTCTTATTTATGTTTTTGTAACCCTTATGTGAGCATTTAATGTTTTGACGCCCATAAATATAGGGCATGTACCTTTTGTTAACACACTTGAAGGGAGTGTGAAAAACTATCAACTTTGTTTCCTCTATATCTCTTCTCTTATTTATCTCTATTCCATTATTCATCTCTTTTATTTTTTTTTTATTTTTATAACACGTTATTAGCACCAATTGCTCCAAGATTTGAGGTATATTTTTTATAGTGTTTTATCAATTTGTTATATTATATACAAAAATAACTGATGCAACATCTATTGTTTCTAGTCTTCCATTATCTAATTTGATTTTTGTTAGTGGAATTTATATTGTCAACTTTTTTTTTCTTCTCCACCTACTTCTTCTTCTTTGTTTTAAATTTGATTTTATCAATATGTTTTTATCATTTCATTTGAAAATATATATAATTATAATTTTCTTTAGTTTTAAAAGCATTATTATCATTATATCACTTTAGCACAGTGAAAAACATCATGAATGTTATTTAGTTATATATATATATAATTTAGTGTGTAGAATCAATTTTGTTGTTGTATTTTCAATTTGTTATCTTGCTTATTAAATTTTTTTTTTTCAATTTCATAAAATTTTGCTACTTTTGTAATTTTATTTTCACCATCATGGGTCGCTATATAGTAACTATTATTTATTTAGAACTCATAATATATAATTTGTTTATATCTCTAATATGATATATATGATTACTTGATAAATTTTAGAGTTGATTATATTTTATTTTATACATTGTTGTTCATACTTTATATATATTAATTTCTAGAATTAACTATAACTCTTACTGTTATTTTAATTTGATCCATGACAAATCTTATCAAACTTGAGTTTATAGCCTTTTATATAACGGGAAAAAACTATTTATCTTGAGTGTTAGATGCTAAAACTCACCTAAATGCCAAGGGTTTAGGAGAGGCAATTTTATCGAGAAATAAGGTAACTAATCAAGATAATATCAAGGCAATGATTTTCCTTTTCTATCATTTGCATAAAAAATTGAAAACTAAATATTTAACAGTAAAGGATCCACTTGAAATATGGAATAATCTGAAAGAAAGGTATGATCATAAAAAAATAATGATTTTGCCCAAAGCTCATTATGAATTGATGTATTTGCGTTTGCAAGATTTTAAAATTATTAGTGATTATAATTTAGCAATTTTTGAAGTAAATTCTCAATTGAAATTATGTGGTGAAAAAATAACTGATGAGGATTTATTGAAAAAAATCTTTTCAACTTTTCATGCCTCAAATGTGCTCTTACAACAACAATATCATGAAAAAGTTTTAAAAAGTATTGTAAATTAATCTCATGTTTTCTTGTGGCTGAATAAAATAACGAGTTGTTAATTAAAAATCATGAGATTCGTCCGATAGAATCTGCTTCATTTCCTAAAATGAATGTAATAATGCATAACAATTATCTTGGTCATGGTCGCGGCCGTGGATGTAGTCGTGGTAGGGGTCGCAATAATTATTGTTTTCCTGGTGGTGGTGGTAGCAATTATAATCAAAATGACAACCAAAAAAAGAAAAATAATGATGGGCAAAGAAAGGACAAAAGTGGTTCAAGTAACTCTCCAAAAATCATAGAAAATTAATGTTTAAGATGTAGTATGAAAGAGCATTGGTCACGTACCTGTTGTACACCTGACTATCTAATAAAGCTTTATCAAGCCTCCATAAAAAAGAAAGAGAAAAATGGAAACAAATTTGACTTATGTGAATGATGATGTTGAGGCAAATTTTGCATACAAGGATGATAATCTTAATTTTCTTGATGGATCTGTTAATATTAATGGCATTGATATGATACATTAGAAAGTAGCTGACTTCTTTGAAAATCATAATTAGAGAAGTTGGGAATGAAAAATAATCAAAATGTTTGTATTTATATTTTTAATAGTTTTCTCTGTTTGTATTTTCCTTATAATAAGGGTTATATTACTCATTATGTAATTTTCTTATTTTGTCATGTATTTTCTTTCTTTTAATGAAGAAAATGGATATTTCTCATCATTTGATTTGACACAATAATAAAGATACATGTCTTGCAGATAGTGCTAAAACGCATACAATACTTAAAGATAAAAAATATTTTTCTCATTTAATAATAAGTGATATAAGTGTCAACACTATAGCTGGTAATTTAAAATGAATTAATAGTTCTAGAAGAACAATTATAATATTACTCGGTGGGATGAAGTTTGTTATAGAAAATACATTGTTCTCCACTAAGTGTTAAAGAAATTTATTAAGTTTTAAGAATATTCGTCGGAATGGATATTATATTGAGACTACAAATGAGAAAAATATTAAATATTTACATATTATAGTTATTATATTTGCTTTTATGAATTGATTCATTTGCGTTTGCAAGATTTTAAACCTATTAGTGATTATAATTTAACAATTTTAAAAATAAATTCTCAATTGAAATTATGTGGTGAAAAAATAACTAATAAGTACTTATTGAAAAAAAACTTTTTCAACTTTTCATGCCTCAAATGTGCTCCTACAGCAGCAATATTATAAAAAAATTTTAAAAAGTATTCTGAATTAATCTCATATTTTCTTGTCGTTAAACAAAATAATGAGTTGTCAATGAAAAATCATGAAATTCGTCCCATAGGATCTGCTTCATTTCTTGAAGCGAATGTGATAATGCATAATAATTATCTTGGTCATGGTTGCGGCCATGGATGTGGTTGTGGTAAGGGTCGCAATAATTACTGTTTCCATGGTGGTGGTGATAACAATTATAATCAAAATGATAACCAAAAAAGAAAAATAATGAAGGGTAAAGAAAGGATAAAAGTGGTCCAAGTAACTCGCCAAAAGCCATAGAAAATTAATGTTTTAGATGTGATATGAAAGGATAAAAGTGGTCCAACTAACTCTCCAAAAGCCACAGAAAATCATTGGTCACGTACTTGTCGTACACTTGACTATCTAATAAAGCTTTACCAAGCCTCCATACAAAAGAAAGGGAAAAATGGAAACAAATTTGACTTATCTCAATGATGATGTTGAGACAAATTTTGCATACAATGATAATGATTTTAATTATCTTGATGGATCTGTTAATATTAATGACATTGATATTATACATTGAAAAGTAGCCAACTTCTTTGAAAATCATGATTAGCGAAGTTAGGAATGAAAAATAATCTAAATGTTTATATTTATATTTTTTATGGTTTTCTCTGTTTGCATTTTCCTTATAATAAATGTTATATTATTCATTATGTAATTTTCTTATTTTGTCATGTATTTTTTTCTTTTAATGAAGAAAATGAATATTTCTCATCATTTAATTTGACATAATAATGAAAATATATGTCTTGCGGATAGTGCTACAACGCATATAATATTCAAAGATAAAAAATATTTTTCTCATTTAACAATAAGTGATATAAGTATCAATACTATAGCGGGTAATTTAAAATTAATTGATGGTTCTAGAAGAACAATTATAATATTACTTGGTAGGATGAAGTTTGTCATAGAAAATACATTATTCTTCACTAAGTCTCAAAATAATTTATTAAGTTTTAAGAATATTCGTCGGAATGAATATCATATTGAGACTATAGATGAAAAAAAATATTAAATATCTACATATTATAGTTGTTATATTTGGAAAGAAGTATGTTTTAGAAAAATTACTTGCTTTACCATCTGGGTTGTACTATATATATATTAGTATAATTGAAACAAATGTCACAATAAACCAGAAGTTTATTGATAGAAATACTTTTATCATTTGGTATGATCAGTTAAGTCATCCCGAATCAACTATGATGTGAAAATTATTGAAAATTCACATGGACATCCATTAAAGAACCAAAAGATTCTTTAGTTTAAAGATTTTTCATGTGATGCATGTTCTCAAGCAAATTAATTATAAGGCCATCATTAGCTAAGGTTAGGGTTAAATCCACTGCATTTTTTGAACATATTCAAGAAGATACATATGAGCCTATCCATTCACTATGTGAACCATTTAGATATTTTATAATTTTAATAGTTACATCTACAAGGTAGTCACATGTGTACTTATTATCAACTTGTAATTTAGCATTTGTTAGATTACTTGCTCGAATAATTCGATTAAAAGCACAGTTTCCAAATTATGCAATCAAAATAATTCGTTTTGATAATGCTAATGAGTTTGCATCTTTTCAATGACTATTGCATATCAACTTGAATAATAATAGAAAAATTTGTTACATATGTGCATACTTAAAATGGTTTAGCAGAATCATTTATTAAACATCTCCAATTAATTACTAGATCAATGCTGATGAGAACAAAGCTTCCCATTTTAGCCCCTGAGACATGCAATTTTACATGCAGCAGTACTCATTCACATCAGGCTAACAAGTTATCATAAATTCTCTTAATTGCAATTGCCTTTTGGTCAGGAGCCGAATATTTTCCATCTTAAAATGTTTGGATGTTCGGTATATGTTCTTATTGTTCCACCACACCATATAGAGATTGATCCTCAAAGAAGGTTAAGAATATATGTTGGTTATGAGTCTTCTTCTACAATAAAATATCTTGAATCATTAACTGGAGATTTATTTACGATATTATTTGTCGATTATCATTTTGATGAAACAATTTTTCCAACGTTAGGGGGAGATAACTAACAGCTGAAAAAAGAAATTACTTGGAATGCATCATCATTATCGCACTTAGATTCTTGAACAAAATAATGTGAATTAGAAATGTAAAAAAAATAATTAATTTGAAGAATATTGCAAATCAAGTGCCAGATGCATATACTAACCTAAAAAAAAATTACTAAATCTTACATTCCAGCTGAAAATGCTCCAATTCGAATTGATATTCCAGTAGAACAATTAGATAATGCAAATGAATTCAAACCACATTTGAAACGTGATAGATCGGTTGATTCCAAAGCTAAAAATCCTAGAAAGAGGAAAGAAACAAATAATCAAGATGGTCTAGTTGAGGAAGTTGATACTCATGTAGAGACCCAAGGCACAATTAATCAAATGACTCTATAAGTGGTTCAGGTACCTAAAAATAATGAAGAGATCTCAATAAGTTATGTCTCCACGGAAAAAAGATGGAACCGAAAAGATATAGTTACTGACGGCATATTTTCATATAATGTTGCTGTTGAAATAATAAATCAAAATGAAGATCTTGAATCGAAATTTGTTGGAGAATTTAGACACAAAAATGATTGGTCAAAATGGAAAGAGGCAATTCAAGTCAAATTAAATTCACTTTCAAAGCATGAAATTTTCAGACCTATAGTTTGAACACTTCAAGATGTAGAACCAGTTGGATATAAGTGGGTATTTATGCAAAAAAGAAACGAGAAAAATCAAGTCGTTAGATATAAAGCACAACTTGTAGCACAAGGATTTTCATAGAGACATATCATTGATTATGAAGAGACATATTCTCCTGTGGTGAATGTAATTACTTTATGGTATCTAATTAGTCTGACAGTACATAAAAAACTTGATATGTGTTTAATAGATGTTGTTATTGCCTATTTATATGATTCTTTAGATACTGAAATTTACGTGAAAATCCCTGAAGGATTTAATATGCCAAAAACATGTAAAAATTCTCAAGAAAATTATGCAATTCGTTTGCGTAAATTTTTATATGGGTTGAAACGATATGGACGGATGTGATATAATCATCTTAGTAAATATTTCCTGAAGTAAGGTTACAAAACTGATGCAATTTGTCCTCGTATCTTCATCAAAGGAAATGAATCATAATTTGTTATAATTGCTGCATATGTTGGTGATTTAAATATTATTTGAACTCTTGAAGAGTTTCAAAAAGCAAATGATTGTTTGAAGAGGAATTTGAAGTGAAATATCTTGGGAAAACAAAATTTTTGTCTCGATTTATAAAATGAATATTTGACAAATGGAATTTTTCTTCATCAATCATCTTATATTGAAAAAATTTTGAAGCAATTTTACATGGATAAATCACATCCATTAACTATCTTAATAGTTGTAAGATTAACTATCCTAATAGTTGTAAGATCGCTTGATGTAAATAAAGACTCTTTTTGTCCCCAAGAAAATGAAGAAGAACTTCTTGGTCTTGAAGTACCATTGCTAGATTTAGTTCTTCTCCAACAAAAAAACATTGAAATGAAGCTAAACATATATTTCGATATCTCAAAGAGACTAGTGACATTAGGTTATTTTATTCAATTGAATATGGATTACAATTGATTGATTATGCAGATGCAGTGTATTTATCTTATCCATACAAAGCTCGGTCTGAAATAGGATACTTATTTACATGTGGAGGTACAATTATATTTTGGCAGTCAATACAACAAACTTTAGTGGCAATTTCATCAAATCATGCAGAGATTATTGCAGTGCACAAAGTAAATAGTGAATGTGTTTGGTTAAGGTCAATAATCAAGAATATTCTAAAGATGTGTGGTATATTTTTTGAGGAAAAGATTCTAACAATATTATATGAAGATAATATAGCATGAATAACTCAGTTAAAAGAAAGATATATAAAAGGAGGTAAAATAAAGCATATTTCACCAAAATTCTTTTTTACTCACGATCTTCTAAAGAGTGATGACATAGATATTCTACAAATTTATTTATGTGATAATCATACAGATTTGTTTACCAAGACACTATCAACTACAACATTTGAAAAGTTGATACATGGTATTGGGTACGTCGACTTAGAGGGTATAAAGTAATGTTAACATTAGGGGAAGTAAATGTTATGTTGTACTCTTTTTTCCTTTCCAAGTTTTTGTCCCACTGAGTTTTTCTTGGTAAGATTTTTAATGAGGTGGCTTCAATATTGTATACTCTTTTTCCTTCATTAGGTTTTTATCCCACTGAGTTTTTCTTAGTAAGGTTTTAACGAGGTACAATTTTGTTATAATCATCCAAGGGGAAATATTGTAAATATTATAAAAACTGTGTAGATGGCCATAACCTCCAATTATTGGTATCATCTACTTTTAATATCTTAAACTTCATAACCTCCTTAAGGATAATGTTCAACACTCCATAACCTTTCTATTGAATGGTTTTTATGATAGTTAATACATTATAACTTATAAATATGTAATGTTATGTTATTATATTCTTATTTATATTTTTGTAACTCTTATGTGAGCCTTTAATGGTTTAAAACATATAAATAGATGATATGTACCTTGTGATAACACACTTGAAGAGAGTGTGAAAAACTCTCTACTTTATTTTATCCATATCTCTTTTTTTATTCATCTTTATTTTCCTATTCATCTTTCTTATTACCGTGTTAGTAGTCCATTCTCGAGAGCCCTGACCAAATTTTAAACTCAGAAGATGAATGATTCAAAGATCTCAAATCTCTACTAGTGCATCAATCTCCAAATCTTATGATTTAATAGACAGCTAAAAATATAAAAAAAAAATTATTTCTTTATGTTTAGATTGCACAATCATCGTTGACCTAAAAAAAGAATTACACAATCTGATCATCATCGTTTTTGTCTTTTTATAACATGACCAAATTACCTTTAAGAATATAGTTGATTTTTTAATTATTTACAAAATATTATTTTTATAATTTACACATTAATGTTCTTTATTTTGAGTTCAATACCAGGAATCTATTTTTTTAAAATTAAAAATTTGACTATTTTCATTTTATTCAAATTTATATTTAATATAATTTATATAATATAAAATAAAAAATAAAAAATTATTTTAAATTCCAACTAATTTGAATTAAATTAAATTTAAACCATGCAGGTATTCAAGGAAAATAAGAACTTAACCATTTGAATCATGTGGTCTACAATTCATAGTATTATTTATATATAGGTAAAGAAATTATACAATTTAAATATTTCTTAAAACAGATGATTTAGTCAAAGTATAGAATTCCCCTCGAAAAGTAGAATAAAGAAAAAAACTGCGATGGTTTTCCTTGGTTAAAAAAAAAGAAGATGTGTTATTGTTGGTAAATCGACCACGAAATAGAAAGCCGACAAATAGACGTTAGATGGGAAAAGATATAGAGCATGTGGGCTTCCCGTGTTTTCTTAAAAAAAAAAAAAAGTCTCATCGACTTCTCTTCTCTGATGATATGCTTTAATTCGTGACGGGAATAACCCGGGCTGCCCTCCAAAGTTCAAAGAATCTCTCCGGCTTTTGCTGATTGTTTAAAAGCCATCTCTTTTTTTCTTTAAAAAATAAAAGTAAATATAATCTGCGTAAGAGCTACCTTTTTGTCTTGCTTTGTTCTTCTCAATGCTTGGGATTTAAATTAAAACTACGAAAACAGACAAAGAAATCACTCATTTTGAATGGAGGAAGGTTTCCCGAGAAGCAAGTTCAAGAGGGTCTGTGTCTTTTGCGGTAGCAACTCCGGTAATAGGGAAGTCTTCAGCAACGCTACGATTGAATTGGGCAATGAACTGGTCAGGGTCACGCATTTCTTGCAGCCCTCTTCGATTATATTCCTCAATCATTTATTACTCATACTTTATCTTATTCTGGATGTTCTGTATACCGGTTGTTCGACGTTTTGAAACATGGGTCTTGAATGTTTTGTTAACTCGTTTTCTGTGGCAAACAGCATTTGACTACGCTGTAGTCTAGGAATGCTGCTTTGATAATTAATTAACAAGTATGTATGATCATGGTGTCTATGCACAGCACTGTGGAGAGAGTGATAATCATTAAGTGTGTTTTTATGGCGTGAATTGCAGGTGAAGAGGAAGATAGACTTGGTTTACGGTGGAGGAAGTGTGGGGCTGATGGGCTTAATATCTCAGAGAGTGTATGATGGAGGCTGCCGTGTCCTTGGGTATGTAAGCCTAAAACAACATTCTTCCTAGGGTTTATTGCGGATACTCTTGTCATTTATTGTAAGCTGGGTGTCATTGATCAGTGTGTCACCGTTCTTTTTCCTTCTTTACATGCAGGATAATTCCGAAGGCTCTCATGCCTATTGAGGTATTTGTATTTTGTGCTACTTCCTGCCTAACTTTTACCTATAATAGTAATTTTCGAATAAATTGATTTTCGGTTTGCTTCTTGAAATTTTATAGTCTGAATTAGTGATGTTTTGGTGACCCCGGTCTTAGGTCCGAATAATGAGTCATTGGCATTTCATTTCTTACTTCTCATATCAGGACTGGTTCAGGGAGAAATTTACAGCCTTTATGATTATAGTCTCTTTATCACGAAAAGAATGTTCAATCTTCTCTCAATAGAAGGAAAAATTATAATAAGTTAATAATTAGTATGTTGCTATGGGTCATTTGGACAGATATCTGGTGAAACAGTTGGAGAAGTAAGAATTGTTTCAGATATGCATGAGCGTAAAGCTGCAATGGCTCGAGAAGCTGATGCATTTATTGCTCTTCCTGGTACCTACCAGAAAAAGCTCTCATCAATGCTTTAGACAAATAATTGATGATTGTATATCTTGTTTCATGTAAATGTCATTAGAATTATTATTTGTACTTGTATCCTTTTTTTTTTATTGCCGTCCTTATTTTATAAATTGACATTTATAGTTACCCTCCATTTCCTTCCTTTTTCTTTACAATTAGGAGGGTATGGAACCATGGAAGAGCTGCTGGAGATGATAACTTGGGCCCAACTGGGGATTCATAAAAAACCGGTAACTTAGCATGTTCATAGTCTTAAGATAAAATCCGTAGCATACTGATCAAAATGTTAACCGTATTATTATCTTTCTGTACAGGTTGGTCTACTGAATGTTGATGGTTACTATAACTGTTTGCTTGCCTTATTTGACAACGGTGTTGAAGAAGGCTTCATCAAGCTTGGTGCTCGAAATATAATTATCTCCGCTCCAACGGCCAAAGAACTTGTGATGAAGATGGAGGTGTAACCGCAACTATCTTAATTTGCCCCCTTAATTATGTGGAAGGAAACATTATAAATTATCTACATGCAAACTTGCATTCAAATTTGTGTATTATTATGTTCTGGAGATGAATGGTAGATTGCTTTTCTAGATTGATGAGTAAAAATTAATTCAACAATTGTGGGTGTTGGTATAGTAAAATGATGGGTGACCTGCTAGTGGTGTGCAGTCAATTGATCAATTTAAGGGTCTCCATTTGATTCCTAAAATAAAAGTCAGTGAACTTGGATTAGACTTTGTGCAGGACTTCTTACTTGAACTTATAGTAATAGAGTAAGTCTCATGCACTTTTATATTTCTCTGTATATAAATAACACTTTTGTGCTGTAATTGCTCAATAGAATTTTGCTGTTCCTCTGGCACCTGTAAACATGCACCATATATGCAGGCTTGTTAGATATTCCAATAGCGAGTTCAAAATACAGTGTTCGTCAGATCTCTAAATGCTGAATTAATCAACTTTTTTGCAGCATTACATTCCTTCACATGAACAAGTCGCCCCTCATGAGAGCTGGCAGATGGAGCAACTAGGTAATTATCCGGGACAAGAAAATGCAGAATGATACTTCTATTGGTGATAGGTCTTCCATTTAAATTGATTTCCGATTTGATTCTTCACCATTTGATATGTGTACAAGAAAATGTAGATGAGGTCAAATGGTGTTGGTTACTGTGTACAATGTGGTTCTTTGTGACTGGAGTGAGAGTATATCAGCATTTCTGCTTTACATAACTTTTTTCTTCGTCTAATGGTCAATCAAACCACTGTTTGGTAGTCATATCTGTTTGTTACCACTTATTAATGGGCAAAAGTACTTAGAAATGGAAAGAGAGATGATAAGCATTCCCTGAGCAGAATCTTAGTCGTGCATGGTGGGTGGCTGGCTCCACTATTAGACTTTTGGTGGACCCGAAGACTTCCCGGCAGCACAGATGACTTTATAATTGACCTCTTTTATTGGCCAAGGAATGGTTATTTTTGGTTATTTTCAAAATGGTTGTAATCGACCTCTTTGTACCATGGAATGGTTGTTCTCGGTTATTTTTTATGGACCTGAAGACTTTCAGGCAGTTACAGATGAATGATTATTTTCATATTGTGGTAAATTAGGATTATTTTTTTGATCTAATAACCTCAGTATCCGGTTTACTAGGGGCTGAACTTCAGGAATTTCATCCTAATCTGAGCCTTCTTTTGCTTATTGAGGTTAGCCCAAGTTGCAATTGCCATTTCAGTTCTAGTACCTTCTAGCAAACATACTGAAGTTGAACAAACCATCATAGATTAAGAGAAGCCAATATCAGGAACAGTGTTTTGTAAATGTTTCCATGGCTGAGTTGAACAATGATAGGTGGGGAGAGGAGTTCTGGATTCAAGTATAAAAGTTTGACTTTAGACCTATGCAACCGAAAATGAGTGAATATGCTTTTGTTTGATCATTATGTTAGAATGCCGTTGTAGCAAGTGTGGAAAGTAATTGAATAGACAGGAGGCTGACTCATCAATATGGTGAAATTTCTAATTTTCTTTATAATTTTTCCCTTTCTTGATGAGTAGGATTTATCCAATGCTTTTTGAAACACAACTTCTAGCCTCACATCTATTTGGATGTTGGAAAGAGACATTGACCAGTAATATCCAAAGATGTGGCTGAGCACAAGTTGAATCTGTGAAGTTTTCCGGTTGTCCTGGGATGCACATACTATTAATATGGCATGTCAATTTTGACACTCATCTGTTGAGTTAATCTACAAGTCATAATTATACTGGAGTCTGTGGAGGTTGCTTACTTTGATATTCTCAGCCAACGGTAAAGAACAAAAAAATTGTGGTTTCTGGTATGATGGGGGCCATATATATAGACATGGATAAGTAAACCTGTACTGTTTTAAACAAATCCAAAGCTTAGTAACCCTGTTGATTCATCAATAATAGAAACAATTCTTGATTTCTGCTAAACCAGTTTTGGGAGTGTAAGTTGATATATATGGAGAGAGCACGGTATGTTCTAGCTTGGCCCCACATGGGTTCTCATTTCACAAGGAACATTTCACCGTGGGACCCCATTGCTGTTGTCTTTTTCCCTGTTTTACTATCAGAAGTACCAATAAAGGAGCACATATGGGAAGAGGAAAATAAAGAGTTAGAGAAGGTGGCCCCTGGCAATTGGTCATGAGGGTGATGATACCTCTGATTTGTTTTGCTTTGTGGTGGTGATGTCTTTGTCATGGTGGGCACCAGCGCAGTGGAGGAAGAGGGGGGACTGTCCCTTGCATTCTTTGGAGATAATTATTTTAGTTGTTCGCTGTCTTTTTGAAAAGACCATAGCTGTTTACCAGAGGTAATCAACTGTTCATTTGGAGTGAGAAGGGGTGAAAGGGGTCCCCAGTAACTTTACTGCTCGGAATCAGTCGTTGGCTTTTAACGTTTCTTGAATCTCGTTAGTGAATTTGTAGACTTGGAAAAAAAAAAAAAAAAGAGAACGTGTACACTTGAAAGTTTTTTTTTTTCTTTTTGGGTGGGGGTCACTGTATGTTCTTGGAAGAGTTGTCCTCTTGCATTATTATTGTTGGTTTCTCTGGTTTATGGGGTCTACGGAAAATTACTTTGAAACGGGTGGGGATGAAAGAGATTTTTGCATCCTTGGGTACAAGAATGGTTGTAGGAGCTATCTTTAATTTATTTTATTCAAAAAATTTAGTGCATAAGACAAGATATAATTTGTTATTTTTATATTAATAAAATTTAATATATATATATATATATATATATGTATTGATATTGAAGGTGTGTCTGAAATTAAAATTATATCGTCCTGAATAAAAATTTTTACCTATTCTTTTGCTATAAAAAATTTTAGATGAATTGGATCTAAAAACTTGTTAGACTGGCTTCATACTTTAAAATTAAAAAAGTACTTATAGATTATCAGCTAATAAAATATAACAAAAAAGCCCACGCACTAAACCAACTTTAGCCTGCGCTAAAAGATTTGAATATTTTTGGCAAAATAAAAAAAATATTGACTTAAATCTTGTGTATGCGTGTATTCCTACTAGGCTCTGCATCTTTATTGGAAACGAAGATGAATTGCAACTTTTTTTCCCCGAGACAAGGATTGAGAATTGAGAGGCAATGAGCGACGACATAGGGATGGAAAAATAGCCTCTTCATTTCGTCCTATCCTCTTGTCTTTCCTCATAAAAAAAAATTAGAAGATTGACAAAAACAATTGTTTTAGATAGTGACCAAGGGTTTAAATAAATACATAAATAAGATGGTAGATACAAACAATATTGACGCAACGTTATACGTCAAAAATAATAACGTCAAAACTACGGGAGCCAAGCGTCATTTCCCCTTAACACGAGTGTGGAAAGGTTCTATTCTACTTACTACGTATGTGTTTGTTCCATATCGCGCTTCTTTTCTTACATTATGAATTACAAATGAAGGATGAAAAATTACAGCATTACTACTGTAGTTTTCTTTCTTCCTATAAGTACGCCTAGGTGAACTGACAAGAAAGGAATTACTTAAAAGTTAAAACTACTATGAGTAACTGCTAACTACATCCACTAATTTCAAACACAAACAATAATGCTAAGCGTGTCAACAATCTTATTAAAATATTCAACCCATATATATTATACAGCTTATGTAAGACTACAACCACAAAATGGTGAAAACTCAAAAAGAGTAACCCACGGTTAACACTATGCAAATCGGGATCGGATTCTCTGCACCTTCAATAGGCATTTTCACAACCCATTTATAGAATCAATTCTTCTCGGTCTATGAGGACGAAATACAAATACTCCCCATTACACTTGTGCCGGCTCAAAATTGTGGCTGCAATAGTCCGTAGAAATAAAAGTGTTTTGTATTGTAGGTTGTTTCCATGCCAGCCAAACTCCATCTGTGGGAATGGGATATCGTCATATGCAACATCGAGAAATAATGGGTAGCTTAAAATAGTTTATACCGGAGGCGCAAAGAAAGTTGAACCAAAAATTTATCCCTGGTATATCAACCAGAAGGAATGATTCCAAAATATTCATACCCTCTGATGAAACAGCATCAAACTGTACATATTCATCCTAGCCATAACAGAAAAGCAGCTCAGTGCCAACTATCATTGGAGGAGATATTCCAGTTCACGTCAAATCAAGCTTTTTCTTTGGAAGATGATGATAGTAAATGATTTAGTGTTGCCGCTTGAATGACAGCACCTGGGCTTGGTTCCCTAATAGAGGAAGTCCCAGATCTTCTAGGACCGGGGCTATAACTCTTATCAGCACCACTTCTCATAAAGCGTCTTGAACGTGACGGAAGGAGTCTGACTAGCCGTCTGGAACCAACAAGTAAAATCACTCCCACAATAATGAGCAACCTGCAGCAAAATATTTTGGATATATTAAGCTCTCTGATATGAGCCTGAAGATTTTTGTCTCATCTGAAAAACAACAAATACTACATTAGACTAATGTTATCTTGATGACCAAACCAGATCGAGACTTTGTTAGATATTTTAATCAAATTATTCAGGATCTAGCACAAAACAACTTGAACTTTTAAGCGATATAGCCAACCCCCCACACCCCCCCAACACAAAAACAAACAACCAAAAAAAAATGCCTGATCAAAATTAAGATTCGCACCAAGTATGATGAATCTTATGGTCTCTCCATAATTCAAGCCTAAAAGATTTTTGTGTGAAGAAACATGTTAAACATTACTAGAAAATTAGTTATGAGCCTTCTGAATTGAAGCAATTCTCAATAGACTTGAGTCCAACTAAGTTAGATGTGAACATGGACGAACAAGAACTATTTGTAATAAACTATATGCCTTTGGAAGCAAGGAATGTAAGCATCCCAGCAACTACCCCAGTCAATATTGATGCCACGGCAGCACATGTAGAAACTATAATAGCCCGTCCATGCTTTAGACCACTTGTCTGCATAATGGAGAAGATAAATATTAAAGAACATATCACATGTACAATTGGAGGAGTAAGACTTGGACAAGTGTCCAGCCAATTTGACTGAAACCCCTCCACCCTCACCCTCTCAGCCCCCTCCCCCCACCCGTTTTTTTTCTTTTTCTTTTTTCCAGTTCAAATGCCCTCCTAGCTTAAAAGGCATGATAGTTTGTATGAATTTTCGAAAAAACAGCCCATAAAGGCGAACTAATTGAAACCATAACTATATAAAAATTAATTTAACAATACAATATATATTAACAAATAATGTATAAAATAAGTCATTTTACAAATTATCAAATCAATGTATGAAAATGATTGTACAATAAGCATAAAATACTGCACCCCATATAAGAGGAACACAAATTGGCATAGTGGCTGTGCCACCTGCCTTTTGTAGAGCTCTATGCCCATGTGCTAGGCAGCCAGCTTAGGGCATTCCCTTGATGCAATACTTAGACTTATGACAGTTTGTGGGTCTAAACCAGACTGGTTGCCTTAGTGAATGCCAGTCTGACCAATTTGATGACTGCACACAACTACAATATGTATCAGTCATAATACCTGATAAAAAAATCCAATACCACTACAACACACACTGATCAAGATGCAAACAGGGACTAACAGCTTGTGAAAACCCTGCTCCATAAATAAAAATCCCATCTTTGATATTACAGATGACATCCTGCAATCACGAATTAACAATGTTAAAACTTATAACAATAGTTTAACCACAAAAGTAGCCATATGATGCTACACAAAATCAAGTTTTGCTTGATCTTTATCTCCTTTCCTCTCCCCCTGCCCCAAAAGTGTGTACGCGTGTGTGTGTGTCACATATTCAAAAGACATTAGAGATTTGTTCATTACCAACAGAAAGCAATGACATAGCATAAAAACTAAACATTCTAATTAGACTAAGTTCAGACTTCAGAATATAATGTGATAACAATAAGTACCAAATCCTGTTTTTATATAGTGTGTTTGTCAAAGTTTGGATGATTCTATTTGCAGACAATAAAAAAATACCATCAGCTGCATTAAGACCTAATTTCAAGGTATCACACTTGAGCCTCACATCAGAAGTGTGAGATTCTAATGTGAGGTTGGACCTGGGGCTCTTCAACCTCATGAGCTAGCTTTTGAGGTGTAGTTGTCCCAAAAGTTTTCATCAATCAGTATCAAAGCCTTCCACTTCATATGGCATAGGTGATGATGCCAATATTGCAGTGTTGAAGTGAGGCTAAAAAACGAGCACATGAGCAGGGCTGCGGTGCATGGTGAAATATTAGGACCCAATTGCAAGTATGGGACTTGAGTTGAGTCCCACATTAGAAGTAAGGATTTTGACGTAGGATCTATAGATACCTTGGACTTTCTAACTTTATGAGCTATGTTTTAAGATATAGTTCTCCCAAAGTTCCTATCAAGTTCACACATGAAAATAATCTTAACAAATGTAACACTTAATATGTGATTTTTAACATAATTTCATCCTCATGTTAAGAGTTTCTTTTTTTTTTTTTTCTAGATCCTCATGTTAAAAGTTGGAACTTTAAATATATGAAGAGTGAATGTAAACAAGAACAGAAAACATAAACGTAATAGATAGTCTATAAGGGAAGCACACATTACCCAAACAAAATTCCAGATTCCAATCCATAAATGATTTCCTCAACAACATCATATTCCATCTGTATCATTTGAAAATGTTAAGCGAGAATAAAAGAAGATACTTCATCAAAACAACAAAATTGGGGTCTTAATAATGAAAATATGAAAATGTGCCAAGATAATTAACACATAGAATACCATCTCCTGTTCTCTCCGATGACGTTTGCATATATGAAGCCAACCATTGAGCAGTACCTGTACATGCATTTCAAGAGTTCATTGTATTTTCAAAGAAAAGCTGGTCAAATCTAAAAAAGTTACCAAGATAAACGCATTACAACCAATATTGTAATCATTACCAGGTTAATAAAAGGCAAGAATAATGCTGCTTAATGTACTTGATGCATTCCAAGGGACCAGAAAAATATTTTATCAGCTTCAAAAGAAAGTTGGAAATTAATGATTCCACGAAGTTCCAAATATTTGGCAGCCATTTATGAACTCAATTAAAATTTTCTATTTTCTTTTTCAGATAGAGATTCAGTTGAGAAATTAACCATTGTTTCTTTAATAATGCCTTGAAGCATTGTCTCACGTGCTTGTTATAACAAAATTAAGTGACACAAACAATATAAGCCCAACTTAAGTATGCATACTCAACATCTCTGCCTATAAAAGCACATAAATAAGCTAGTGCATGAACGGGGTACCTACAAACAAGATGAAAACTACGATTGCCAGCACTGGTATTTGAAAAATAGATAAGGCAGCAGCCTCTTGCTCCTCACCTCCAGCACCAACTCCTAAACATAGGAAGCCACATAATAGTTAAAGAATAAAGTTGCACTAGTATATAAATCATAGACTGATACCATAACAGTTTGGTAGATTGAATGTAGTGACAGACTACATGCTAGTCATTTATACTATTTGAGTAGTCATCGGCTGATGAAAGCACATAATAGTTATCCATCAAATAGTGTCAGATCAATACATAAATCATAGACTGATACCATGACACTCCGATGGATTGAATTTAGTAACAGATAACATACTACTCCCCCAATAATATTTGAGCACTCATGAACCACTGAGAGCACATAACAGTCATTGAATGGGGTTGTTTAATACATAAATCATGGACTGATACCACGACAATTTGATGGACTGAATGTAGTAAACAGACAACATACTAGTCATTCTATAATATCTAAGAACTCACCTGTTGAATTTTTTTGGGGCTAATCTATTCCATTTCTCAGACAAACAAGCATATTACAAAGTATACAGACAAATAAAGTAATTAAAATAACTTTGTCACACACCGAAACTCTGATATTTAGTTATGAAAACTTAGGCAATTCATAGTTTTCATCATAACATGGTCAATGACTCAAATTTTTTCCATCAATTACTAACACACATTCAAACACCAATGGGTAGATTTTTTACTTATTACCTCTGAACCCTGTCCACTTTTCTTTTCTTTGTTTTTCCTCTCAAGGAATCAGAAGTAGTTAAAGTTAATGCTCTTGGGCAATAAAAAACTTACATTACCTATTGTGCCAAAACCCGCCAAGGTAATGCCCATCCAATCAATAGCATTCATGACTTCCTTGAGATAAAAATGAGAAAAGATTGAAAGAATTGCAAGTCCACAGCCAGAAACTGGTTGGATGACAGAGACCTATATGAGGAAAACCACCAAAATTAGCAAAGTCTGAAATCTGGTAAAGTGCAAGAAAAGCATGCTAGAAAATCCCTTTGAGGAGTTGTTCAGTACATCATCTTTATCCTATCATCTTGGATGTCAAAATTCATCCAAGACATGTGTTTGACACACTAGTAAGGAGTAATTAAGATGCCAGCAGGCATATAATGCCACCAGTTTTTGTTATTTTATTTTTATATGACCTGAAAATCACAGGAACCTTAAAGACAAAGGAATGTATGAGTTAAAGGTAAGATACTACTATACTAAACAGCCCTCAAATGCATCATATTATAGCACTCTACCACTAAAAAGTATACCTCCAAGGCAAAAGTTTCAATTCAATTTTTTAATTGCATATACAGATTCAGCCTTATAGTCAGTGAAACCCGTTTAAAATCAACCATATTCACCTCTGACGCCAGTAACTCTGAAATCTAATTTCAATACGAGAGACTAATCAATAATATCTTAGACTTCAAGCAAAATAGAAGTCACAAGACTATATGTTTAGAGAAGCTAATGTGTGGGTGGATTGGCTTGCTTGTCAAGCCCATGAGATGGAGGCTGATTCAATGTTGTTCATTGGACCATCTATAGGGTGCGACAATCTTATGTATCTTGACATGTATAACGAGCTCTATGCTCCTGTACTTTGATCCTTAAACCTGTATGGCTTGCAGTTATAGCCTTTTCATTAAAAAAAAAAAACCAATAGAAGTCACAGGAACATATATTTAAGAAAAAAAAAGCGTCAAAATATCACATTTTCCAACCATTTTTCTTTTATAGATATGAGCGAAAGCACTTACAGGAGCTAGAGACAATGCCCTTAACATCAATATTGCCCCAAACATATCCATGAGAAAACCTATCACCCATGTTTTGTTTGAAGCATACGCCCTTATGACCTGTAAACACAATTGTCGAAGAGTTCATAGCAATACCGAACAGTAACCGAACAATTACTTCTTAGCCATGTATGCTTGGATGAAAAGCGGGATCTTGGAATTGAAAAAAATTTCCAGATTCTCATTTTAGTTCTCTTCAAGGAAGCATTGCAGAGCCGAAATCCATGCATCTACAATGATGCACATGGACATGCATGGCTCATATCCTATTCCATTATTACAAATATACCCAACCTTGCAAGTGTAAGCTCCGAATATATGCGAATTGACCGCAAAGATATGCAGCTAACAAAAATATAAATTTCACAGGAACTGAATCCTTCAGATAATATTCTTATTGAAATTATTAAAAAAAAAGCACAATATTGAAATGGAACCAATCATATTGTTAATGACACTGCAGAAAATCCGATGGAAAAATTAAAAGCAAAGAGAAAAGGATACGGAGGAAGACATGCCTTGAGCTTGAAAGAGAGCGGAGGAAGAATGATTGTGCCTTTCTTCTGAAGGATCTTACCGATGTTGTTGCCGGCGGTCGCAACCACCGTTAAAAAAATTGATTCCCACATCCTCTCCCCGCTGCTCCGGTCTAACCACGAGTCGAAAGACGAGATTTCGCACAGGTTAACTCGCAGTTTTGATTGCCTTATTACGAGGTCTACTATTGTATTTGTGCTTCATCCACCCTGTTAACCCGATTGATTTTCAGTTAATTGAAAATGTGTTTTCGGTACAATTGGTTTTATGTTAATTAAAAATATTTTTTTTATGGAATTGGTTTTCTACATGTTATAATAAAAATTTATTTTAGACTCACGTACTTATGTTTAAATAATTTATTTAAAAATTGATTTTAATAAAAATCATAATTTTTCTCTAGTTTAAATTTTATTTCATGATTAATTTAATTTATTTGGATTAAAATTTAATTAATATTTATTTAATTGAGAACATAATATATCTGATATAATATTTTTTTATAAGTTATGATCTATAAAAATTAAAATTTTAAAAAAATATTTTGATCAATAGATAAGAGAAATTTTATAAAAATTTTATTTTTTTAATTTTTTTAATTTTTTATCATTTTTATTGATTTATTTTTATCTAACTTTAAAATAAATATAAATAAGAATGGAGAATGGAAAAGTAAGACCACTGCTGCTTATCCTTAAATCATGTTTTAGCTGAAAAATGGTTTTAGGTCAAAACTTGATTTCAACAGGGAAACCAAACAGAAACTTAGTGCATGTTTGGTTCATTGTTTTGTAAACATAACCATGGTTTTCAATCATGGTTTTCTAAAAGATGTGTTTAGCCAAATACAGATGAAACACAAAATGACTTTTTGAAAAATGAAAAGTGGGTTAAACTGTGGTTTTAGAAAAGGAGGGGAAAAGTTACTTTTCCTTTAACAAAATGTGGGTTTTGAAAAAGGAAAAACAAATTCACTCTATATTATACATCTAAAAGTACTTTTAACCCCTATCATCTAAACAGATTTTTTGTCAAATTTACTTTTACAAAAAGAATATCCAAACATAACAACTTCCAACAAACTTACTTTATCTAAACTTCATTTTTATAAACTTCATTTATCTTAACTTAATTTTACAAAATGAAAAACCAAACGGCTCTTTAATTGTTAGTTAGTGTCGTATATTAGAGGACTTGCTTCAAAGCAATACACAGGAGATATTTTATTTTTAAATTGGAGTCTGAAAAAGAAAGAATCTAGACGCAAAGCCAGTTTTATAAAATTATTTTTAAGAATAAATATTCAAACAAGAAAATAAATTTTTTTAAATAATTATTTTTAAAATTATAACTAATAAATATTATATGAATTATTAAAAAATTTATAATTTTACTATTAATAAAGTGAGTATTTTTTATTTTTTTTATTTTTTCAGAATAAAAATTACAAAATATCTTTAAAATGTTTTGAATTTTCTATTCTTTTATTTTTCTGTTTTCCAGAACATTTTATAAAAATTAAGTTTACCAAATAAGTTTTTTTTTTATTTTTCTATTTTCAAAAATAAAAAAATTATTTTGAAAACAATTGTCAAACAGACCCTAAGTGTCCGTTTGGATTTCACATAGTTAAAATGGAGGTAAGTTAGAATTGGTTTTAAAACTAGATTATTGTAAAAATTGGTTTTGCGCTATATATTTGTTTAGATGATTTATTTGAAAATTAGTTTTTGATAAAAATAATTATATTTGGATAATTTTAATTAAAAGTGTTTTTAGTATAATACTTTTTCCCAACTTTTAATATATAAATTTTCTTTTTTTCTATATATATTTAATATATATATATATGTTTCTCTATAAAAATAGTTTAAAATTATTTTCTAGCATTTTTTTTTATTTTTATCATTTTGACTCATAATTTTTTTCAAACTTGAACTTAAACTCTATCTCATAACTAATTTAATTTTATTGGACTAAAATTTAATTTACATATATTAATTGAAAATATAATTTATCTGATGTAACATTTTTTTGTTGGTCATGGTCAATGGAAATTAAAATTTTAAAAAGGCATTTTGGTCAATAAATATAAGAAATTTTATAAAAATTTTATTTTCCCAGTTTTCCCGTTTTTCTCATTTTTATTGATCTATTTTTATTTGACTTTCAAATAAATGCATATGAGAATGAAGAAGTAGAATGGAGAAGTATGTCCTGATCTATTTATGCTGAAACTTTGTTTTAGCTTGAAAATAATTCTTCAATGGTAGCCAAAAAAAAATGAGCCAAATATATCTACAATACATCAAATCAAGTTTGCTGCTCCAAACTTGATTAGCAACATGTTGCCAAACAAGGCACCGATGAAAGAAAACTTAATTTAGATGTACGTGGGAAAAAATTTGACGAAAAAATATACTACATTTAAAAAAAATCAAATTCCGGTGTAACTCTTGATCAATCCCAAACTAGCACTATTTTTCCCAATTATTATCATATAAATCTGACTCCGGGTTAAGCAAGATCATCATCCATCTCAGCTAAAATTGAGATTCATAAATTTATTAGTGTCACTCATTGAGCTATCTTGGATTCTACTCATACAATACAATATGCGTTATGAAATTATTAAAGAGAAATGCTAGTCCCACAAGTTTTGGCTTTTTTAATTTCAAGGTTTTATAATGGAAGTGTGACTTCATTCCCCGAACGAAAAAATAAAGAAATAAATTTACAACAACGGTAAAAATTTTGATTTGCTAACTCTAATATATACTTTTCTTCAAATTGGTAGAATCTCAATAATAGGAAAGTTAATAATATACATGGCACACGATGAAAAGCAGTGTTGGGCATATTGGATTGTGGTCCATATGACCTGGCAATCTCACATGTAGCTGGCGTTGGGCCAAAGAAAGCAAAGGACAAATGCAAAATGGTTATTCACATAAGTGGGGGACAGTCTGGAGTAGAATCATTGCAGGTGAAGGCATGAAGCGTTTCATATCGTCACACTGGGAAAAGTTGATCTGGAATTGCGTAAATAATTCTCACTATTGTGCCAAGATGAGTGAGTGCGAAGGAAGCTTTGGAAGTGGCACATCTTGCTCTGTAATCAATGTCGTTGTTGGTTAGATAGAGCTTATTGTTGTGGTGAGACTTCAATTGTGATCAACAGATCAAAAGAGAAGACCTCTGTTTAGCTTTGATCCAGAAGTTGATATTTAGAGTTTCTTTGAACGGTAATAAACAAAAGAAATGTTCGATCTTATTGGCAATTTCAGCAAGACAGATTGTGCCTACCAAAACTGAAATAATTAAGATGAAAACGATCTCAAAATCTCAAAAACAAAGTTCTGGTTCTGGACACAGGATATATATGGCTAGTGTTCATTAAATAAGCTGCTAAAGATCCATCTTCAACAATCAGGAGGCACTTGTAACATCGATGCAGGAGCTCTGGTACCAGCAATGGTAGGGATAGCCAGCTCCATGGAGACATTTAGCAAAAGACATGGATATTTGCATGTAGTTTGAAACTTGTAGAACATGGGACATCATCAGTGATTCGAATTACCTTCAACAGTCAGAATCATAAAAGCAAAGAACTCTAGTATAGCCTGGCAAGAGCTGTTTTACCTTTCCCAGACTACTTGACGCTAAAAGAAAGAGGAGAAACGGCATGGAATTGGAAAGAAAACATCAAGATCTCTCTTTGCGACTAAAGCTTTTTGTTTTGCAAAACTAATTGGTATACAAACGCTTAAGAACCCTTGGAAAAAAAAACGCTTAAGAACCATCAAAGAAGGAAATATGTATAATTTCAAGCTTAAGAACTCTCAGGACCAAATAAAGTAGCAGGTTTTCCAATTTACAGAAAAGGAAACTGATCATAACCCTTAAGTCTAGAATTCTCCTCACCAACAACAAAATTCAAACTTGTGATTGTGAACATAACTTGAGATACAGACGAAAAATTAGATAATAGAACCCACCAAATCACCACCAGCCATAAATCACCCGTGAGTACTTCTCTTTAAGCCACCTGAAGCTCTTCCTCAAGGAACCTTTGACCTTGCCTTCCACAGAATACATTTTATAACTAGCAACCCTT
The DNA here is from genome assembly GCA_026686845.1 of Adenanthera pavonina. Classification (NCBI taxonomy): domain Eukaryota; kingdom Viridiplantae; phylum Streptophyta; class Magnoliopsida; order Fabales; family Fabaceae; genus Adenanthera; species Adenanthera pavonina. Next base: position 6,213,378 of record JAIVEN010000003.1, read on the forward strand.
TTCTTCCTCTGAAGCTCAGGATCGTTGAAGCTCCAGGACTTGGAAAAAGAAGACCCAGAAATGCTTTTCCCTTTCTTCAACTTGAGGTCCTTAGGAATAGCACCCATCTGTGTTTGTGCGTAAGAAGTGCTGTAGCTCCTGATAGCATAGGGACCAGGTGCTCCATAGTAGCTGTCTATCTGCATCGTTTGCCCATTTCCATAAGGCCTAGATCTGTCGTAGTCCTCCATGGAAATTGGGCAGCAACTTCGAAGGGTTTGTCTCTCTTCAAGCTTGTTTGATCAGAGAGATGATCAAAATTTAAGGAAGAGGGACAACAGCAAAAGGAGGTCCAGGAAGAACTTTAGTAGCTCTGATCTATTGGAAGCGGCCAGTTGATTCGCTTCGTTTCACTTTCAATTTCACTTTCATTTTTATGGACTGAGAATGGGCGATAATTGATTATCAATTTATTTTCTTGTCTACTTGGCGTGTCTGGCGGGGAATCATACGGTCGCAATTTTGATTTTTGACCCAGACAACAGATTCCCGAAAGATAATTTCTCCACAATAAAGTTTGCGTGTTCGATATTCTTTTTCACAAGTCAAACTTTCAACAAATCTAATTTCTAAGATGGGACATGTTGGTTGACCAAAGTCAACGTATTTACGTTTTTTTTTGGACGATACTCCGAATAATTTACTTTAAGTGAGTATGTGAGACGTAAAATTTGTTCATTTTGTACAGACGAAAAAACAGTGAGATGAAATAATTGAATTTACAATAGTTTGTTCATATTCATTCAAAATATATATATATATTTCCAAATCTAAAAGGTATGGCAGAGTAATTAGAATTTTATGGATAAATTGCTTGCCATACATAGCATAAATTGGCATATGCCAGAGCTTGATGCGTACTTAGTTTCAGAAAATAAATCATTACGTTAACTTGTGAGCTTGAATGGGAATATCTTTATCGTATGACAATCTGATGATCTAGTTGTAGGTAGTTAAGTAAATATTAAATAACTTGCACGCTTGTTACGGTCGTTCATCCACCCAGGAAAAGTACAACAATGCAAAGAGCTACTTGCATTATTAATAATGCATACACTAACACCTGTCTACTTGCAGAGAACTATCACGGTTTTCTAATAATGAATGAATACTAACATGAGTTATTTCTTAATCTATCTATACATAATATAAATTCTCTAACAAACTGCACTATTTATTATTTATTATTCATGAACTACAACTCATACCTCATTCCTGTGTAATGCGTGAAATTTTAATTTTATAACACCTTCAACTATTGATCCAGGTGTGTATTTGACGAGTAACAAGCACACAATCACATAAAAATCTAGTCAGTTTCCATATTATGTTGTGAATAGTACTTAGAAACCAATTCCATAGGCAAACATGGATGAGCATATAGACCTAAACATGACAGATACCAATATGAATCAGTTCAACGGGGTGACAATGAAGCCAAGTCCATTATCTTTCTTCCAGCACTTCAACTCTACATAACCACCCACCCCACACAGATAGTAAAACCAAACATAAAAGAAAGAGGCTTTAGATCCAAGATAACAGCGTCTTCCAATCATTCTTAAGACACTAGAAATACAAGCAAACTCGGAGCAAAATTTGCGACACCACCTTCTGCTAGACCCAAAATTAGAAAGAAAGCCTATATCAAATGCACAAGACCCTGATCCCCAGAAGTTAGGGAAAAGTTCAGTTCATACCAGCAAGAGGCCCCAGACCATAAATAAATCCATAAGCACGACCTCCACAGCAAAAGCATTTCAAAGGAGATCAGCAACATTGGCTGGCAGCTCTTCAATCACCACATTATAAAACTTCTGAATGTCAAACAGCATCCTTTCATCATCCCTGGTCACGAAATTAATAGCAACGCCCTTCCTCCCAAACCGACCACTACGACCAATTCGATGCAGGTAGTTCTCTGGCTGGGTTGGAAGGTCATAATTAATCACAAGTGAAACTTGCTGGACATCAATACCACGGGCCAACAAATCTGTGGTGATTAAAACACGGGAAGACCCAGAACGAAATTCCCTCATGATGATATCCCTTGTGTTTTGGTCCATATCTCCATGGGTTGCTGAAACTGTGTGATCACGGCTGCGCATCTTGTCTGTCAGCCAATCCACCTTGCGCCTGGTGTTCACAAATATAACACTCTGGGTAATTGCTAACGTCTCATAAAGATCACAGAGTGTTTCCAGCTTCCATTCCTCCTTCTCCACATTGACATAAAATTGCTTGATCCCTTCCAGGGTAAGCTCATCACGCTTCACCAAGATCCTCACAGGTTTATTCATGAACTTCCTCGTGATCTCAAGTGCCTCAGGTGGCATAGTAGCAGAAAAAACCCCAACTTGAATTTTTGGTGGCAGAAGCTGAAAAATATCATAGATCTGGAAGCAGAAGAATAAGAAAGAAAAAGTCAGAAAGATAAACTATCAAACCAAAAGGTAGATAAAATTGAAACTATCTCTGGATTCTTACTTTTTTCATGATACATGTCATGTAAACAACTACAAGTTTACATCACTATTTCAGGGGTAGCCTACCAAAACATAAAGCATTTCAGAAGACCCTCAGAACTCTGGAGTAAGTTCCTGGCTATACAGATAAGAAAAGCTAGCACTTGATAAAGCAAGTTTTATGTTTTTCTTTTTCTTTGGAAATTTCATAGAGAGCTAGACATGGCCAAATAATTTTTAGGAAAAAAATAAATGAGACCACAAAAGTAATCATCAATGTCAGTTCCTCCCCATCCACACTAATCAACCACTGCCAGTTCCTCTTTGTCCACCCCATACCCTCTCCTCCTCTAATTCAGTCAGTTCAAAATATTTGGGGATTTACATTTTTAGTTGCAGCTTCATAAACGTATACCATGTGCAAAGGGTCAAAATATCTTGTAGGACCAAACAAACTTGGATAACCAGAGAAGTATGAAATGAACATTCAAGTAACAAGCTCATCGGCAACCAATACAGTTCATAATATACACATGTTCAACAAATAAATGTCAAAATAATGAACAGCAATCCACAAGTGCCCAGTTAAGAATTTTTAAAAGCAACAGTCTAAATGCAGAATATTTTTCCACACCAGTAAAACAATAGAAAAAAAATTAAAGAAAGCAGGCTGGGGAAAATGAGAGGACCTGATCCTTGAAACCCCGAGAAAGCATCTCATCTGCCTCATCCAACACAAACATTCGAATGTAATCAGGGCGGAGAGATTGTCTCCGAAGCATGTCAAACACACGACCCGGGGTACCAACAACAACATGAACCCCACTTGAGAGGATACGTTGATCCTCCCTGACGCTGGTGCCACCCACACAAGCATGGACCTTGACACCAAGATAGTCGCCCAGTGCTCGCATGACCTTCTCAATTTGTTGTGCAAGTTCACGAGTGGGAGCAAGAACCAGTGCTTGGCATTCAACTAAGCTGTAATCAAGCTGCTGCAAGATTCCAGAGCAAAAAGTAGCAGTTTTTCCGGTTCCAGATTGTGCTTGCTGAATTACATCAAGTCCCTTGCAGAAAGGAACAATCCCTCTTTGCTGAATTGCAGAGGGCTTCTCAAAACCTTTCAAGAAGTTAAACAACATCATAGTCACCATTAGTCAGGCATCAATGAAAACCAAAAATAGAAAGAGTAACTATTCAAGATGCTCAGAGGCGTGTAATCTTACTGTAAATTAATATCAGATACAATACAAATAGAAATAATACAATTACCAAGCAAACTTGTCAGGCAGGAACTATAACTTGGAATCACACTTAACATCAATATAGTAAATTCAAGCATCAATTGACATACCATATGCATAAATGCCTCTAAGAAGGTTCTCCTGCAATCCCATAGCATCAAAGCTTTCATAAACTTCATCATAACTAGTAAAGAAGTCCTGTCCTTCATTTCCAAGTCTGCGTCCATCAACACATCCAACCAAGAATGAGTACAGTAGCAAACAATAATTAGCATTAGAAGAATGTAATATGTGGCTCTATAACAAATTATTTGATGGAACCACTAATACAACCAAATTAACAGCACGTCAATCCTAGTACATCTCTCTCAATACATCTATCAAGAAATGAAATAAAGGAAGCTTACAATTCACTCATCTTAGCATCATATTGGCGAGCATCAAATTGTGACCCTTCTGGTGACAAGCCAGCCATGATTGCAAACTGCAAAGAAAAAAATATTTAAATCAACTCATTTAGCTATCTACAGGTCATGCCTGAGGTTTTACAGATATAATTTAAATACAGTTTAAAAGTCCACACTTCATATGTATGGTCCGTCCAATTGAACAAATATGGTCCGTCCAATTGAACAAATGATGCCAATAGCAACAGTTCCTATTTACAAACCCCCTAATCATAGAGTTGGAGATCACATTGGCTAGTCAACCAAACCTTCGCAACATCAATAATCAGATTCAAATGTTGGATCATCAGCATTCAGCAGATAACCAAAACACCCCTATTCAATAAGGAACATAACATACATAGTATGACATTATTGCACACGCCAGAAAACATTGTTAAGAAGTGATAACCACAAAAAGAAAAACTTTACATGTCAAACACAGTTGTTACCCAAGTCACAGCAAGGAAAATAAATTAAAATCGTCAAATATTTTCAGGATAGCAATTTCAAAAACAACGAGGAGATATCAAAATGCTCGAATACAGAATCATGTGCAAGTTGATTCTATCATTACACCTATCTGCCACAGAAACTGAGTCAGAGTTTAAAAAAAAAAAAAATCTCCCCCCCACCCCCCCCCCCCGGGGCGGGGGGTGGGTGGGGGCGAAGGAGGATATCCCGACCCTCAGTCAGTCGCCTTTCCTCGATGCTTATAATGCACTAGAGTAAACTAAACTCCAACCCTTATAGCTTTACTACCTTCACTTCACTTCTCCGAGTAGTTCGAGGTTTTACATGAGTTTTTAAAAATAAAATGTATAATCTTTCGCACAGAGCTCGTAAACCATACCACTCCCATCACAAAAATCGATCTATGTTACAAGAGACGGCAACGTAGAACAGTACTTACAAATTACGGACATCTAACGAGCAAAGACGGAGTAAATCGATCAACAAACAAATAAACATTCCAATCAATGAGATGCAACTTTTGGACTAATACGTTGAGAGAGAGAGAGAAAAAGATAGCATCAAGTTCAAAGTTCAAACCTTTCACAGAGATAGTAGAAGAATCAGCAAGTAAAAAGAGTACTTTTTGGAGTGGATTACGGGGTTAGGATTCCCCAAACTCCTCAGATCTTCGACGGCTGGAGATGGAGGAGTTCAGGAAGGCGGCAACGTAGCAGAGAGAACACGCCGGTGAGGGCAAATATGAGAGAGTCGTATCGTCCAATGGTCGGGGGCTTTTGATGCCTATTTTTAGATTGTCGATTTTACCCCTGATGCGTCGTTGATATTCCAGCTTAACCGGCACAAATACGACGTCGTATTCAGCCTACGATGCCGTCCCCTGGGAAATTCCGTTTGTGTGTTGTTTGACTTCTCAGTTTCACTGAGGTTTAATGTCATTTAGTTTTTTATTTTATTTTTATTTGTATTTTTGGCCACCACTGAGGAATGATGTCGGAGAAGCCCCGTCCTCGCTTTTGCCTCCCTGAAACCCGAAGACGAAGGAAAAAGGCCGTGATTCCCTACATCTCAATGTGGAAAATGCAGTGTGAACTTTTTTTCCCTTTGCATACAATTTGTTTAACAAATGTGGAAAATAGCTTAAATAACAAGCAGTAGCAGTAGCAGAAAAAGAAGTTAAATAACAAGAATGATTCATTTTGATATGAAAATTATATGTGTGTGTATATATAAAGGGAATTACTCAATTACACATGATTTTTAATGTTTATGTATCCTATTGAATGATGTGTCTATAATATGAAATGTCAATATAAATTCCCTTTGGAAAATCCCATAACATTGGTATTGACGAGTGTTATGAAATCCATTATCAATAATACACTAAATTATAAATTCTCTTGTCCATCAAATGGTTTGTGTTCCGTCAGAAGACCGAGAAACTATTTCACCACCACCAAGAATCATGGTGCGAACCAGGAGCAGTGAGGGTGCGGGAGAAAGACGCTCTGAAGACAGGCCTTCTTTGGAGGACCACCTGTCATTCGAGCAATGCGTGAGGAGATGGAGGTATTAAGAAAGGAGAATGATGAGATGCGTGAAAGAAATAGGCAGTTGGAGTAGGAACGATATCATGAAGGTACTTCTCTTCCTCGAGGTGGGGAACGAGGGAATACAAACAGGGATGCTCAGCGGTCACATTAGGAAGGAAGCCGACGAGAGGAAACACACCATTCAGAGACAAACATTGACAATTTACGAGGGGATAAGCAGGCTGCTCGGAGACATCCGTTCGTTGATGGCATCATGGAGACGCCATTGCCAAAAGGGTGGAAGGGTTTAAACTTAGAAAGATATGACGGTACTACCGATCCGAATGAGCATGTGGATGCGTATGTCACACAGGTGAATCTGTTCACAAATGAAGATGCAGTTTTGTGTAGAGTCTTCCCTACGTCCTTGAAAGGAGCGGCTCTGAGTTGGTATACCCGGCTCCCATCACGATCTATTGATTGCTTTGAAACCTTAGTCAATAAATTCAGCGCGCAGTACGCTACCAGCCGACCTCACCAACTTACCTCGGTTGCGTTGGTAAACTTGCGACAGGAGAAAGATGAGTCCCTAAGGAGTTTCATGGAGCGCTTCTCATCAGTCTCGGTAAAGATCCGGGATCTAAACCCTGAAGTAGCAATGCACACAATGCTGATGGCTCTCAAGCCGGGGCCGTTTGCCGAGCACCTATGTCGAAAACCACCTTCCGACATGGATGAGCTTAGAAATCGTGCGGCCGAATATATACAAATGGAGGAGGTGTCGAAGTTTAGAAATAGGGTCAGGACTGATCTGGACAAGCGAACGGAATCAAACAACCGTGGAAGTCAGAGGCACTGCATAGGTAAGGTGGAATAGTTTCTCGGTCTTTCGACGGAACAGTTTGTACACATGTTTATTACACTAAAATGTTTCTTTTATTATGTTTAATCTTATGAAGACAAAATTTGTGCAGTAATTAACTTAGTATAAATAAGTGATTCAAAACGTTGTTTGCTTCAAAAGAAATTGTAAACTACTAATAATCTTATGTGAAGATGTTACAATAACTAATTCAAGAATTTGGGTTTGAATAACACCTCTTTTACGCACAAATTTCCAATTATTGACTTACCTGTTTTTTCAATTTTTTTTGGGGGGCCAGACTCTTTTTTCATCTCTTACTCTTTAGAAATCAAACATTGACAGGACAGGATAGTGTTGTTTCTAATCCTATCATGGGATTATTCACATGATAATCTTATGATACAATTAAAAAAAAATCAAATATGTGATTCAAACACACTTAAACAATATGTTATCATATCTTTGGAATTTTGCCTGTTCAGCTACGCTAATAATTAATACCTACATAGATGTTGGCCTTAAGATGGATGCTTGGGAGTTTTGTTTCATTGAATATGGTTTTCTCTGCGCAGTCGTACGTACGTAGTTGATCTTGCTTTCAATGGTGTGTTCCACTTTACTTTGATTTCATTTCAGGAAAAGAAGAAAGGTAATGGTGGTCGAGTCACAAAGAGCGTTAATGCTGTCGAGGGGGATTTTAATATGGCTTATTGGGTGGGTGAGTAGTCATTATTGTATGCTGCAATGAATTAATATTTTTAATTTATGGGATTAAGGTACTTTAATTTCAGGAGGAGATAGCTTTAGAGTGAAACAAATGCGAGTCTCTGTTCATAAATACTGCGTTCTCCTCATTGTCTCACCATAATTCCCAATTGTACGATATTATTTTTGAATTATTTTTTTTTTAAATTGAGTTATCTTCTTTTATTTAAAATTTAGGTTGTTGGTTTAATTCAACCATTCGTGGAAGAGATTTAATTTAAATGCAAATTGATTTTCCAATTACCAGAATTTTATTGTAGAATCAAATTGCTTTGGGCCACCCCAAAACCGTGTGGCCAACCATTACCCTAAACACATGGTAAATTTGTTTTAAAAAATAAAATTGTGAGACGATTATGTTATGAAATAAAATTTTGAACAGATAAATGGATGGTTGATGATGAGATGAAACCTCTTCATTGCTGGGGACACAAAACCTCTCCACGGGCGAGTGGACATTCATAAAGTATAAGAAATTGCAACTGCAATGTATGTTTTTGCTACAACTGTATAACTATTTTTATTAGCTCTTTTGGTTTGAATCGTTTGATTATATATACATATATATATATATATTTATTTATTAATTCCACCAGGGTTGATTCGATTTTGTTGGATCTAATCTACAATTAACTACTGTGTTGCTTTGATTAATTTGCTTTAAAATTATAAATTGTTGGGTATCTCATGTTGGTGGGCTAACCCATCTTCATGTCTCCATTCCGGCATGGTCGATTGTGAGCCCAAGGCCCAGTGTCAGGCTTAACAGGCTTTGGGCCTAATGATTATCTTCTTCTTGGAACACTTGGGATCATCTGCCATCGTGCGTGAGAAAGACAGACACGTGGAAGTGGGGCTCAGGCGGACTTATTCATACGGATCTCGGCCCACATGTCTATATATCCCTTATCACATTGTTTTCTTCTTCATGATTTGTATTCTATTCTCATTTTTGTCCTGTGCTTTGACCTATGTTGGACTTATCTAAAGTCTATTATTGATGGATCAATTCCTTTTTAATAAAGCCCGTTAGATTTTTAAATATTTATGAGAGAATAATTTTTCTTTTTTAAACTTATTCTCCTTTATTAGTATGATTTGATATGAACATTCTAATATTCGTCACTGCTAAAAAAAAATGCTGGCCCTATTCTCACTTATAGTAAACAACATATATTTTCATAGGCAGGCTTATAGATACCAGGATCTCATTGGAATTCTCGCACATGATTTCATATATATTTTAAACAATAATGATGATGATGTATTGAGGCTAAAAATGGTTAATTTTAATCAAGAGGCATTATTAATTAATTGGTTCTATATGAATCCGATACTTATCATTTCTTTTTGTATTTTTTTTAACTTTAAAAAATTTGCACTTGAGTTTTAAGTTCATTTTAGTCCAATGGGAATGAAATGCTATATGCACATAGCATGTTTGATTTTGTTTTTAAAAATATTTTTTTTATTTTTAAAAATAGAAAAATAAAAAAACTTGTTTGATAAATCTGTTTTTTATAAATTATTATGAGAAACAGAAAAACAAAAGAACAAAAAATTCAGAACAATTTTAAGGTGTTTTATAGTTTTTGTTCTGAAAAACACAAGAAAAGGTGAAAACACCCACCTCATTAATGGTAAAGTTATAAATTTTGAATAATTCATCAATCACTCACTAGTTATGATTTTGAGACTAATTATTCAAATAGATTTTTTTATTTTCTTATTTTTAAAATTTATTTTCAAAAAATTTTATAAAACTATTTTAAAAATAATAAAATAAAAAACACTGTAAAACAGGTACTTAATGTCTGCTTGTTTGACAGTGACACGGAATGGAGACCCATACCATTCCCATTGAACCATTTAGGTGAGGCCATTTCCACACCGTAAGAATTGAATTTTTCATCCAATATTTTATGGAATTTAGATCTTCATATAGAATTGTCACTAAAAAAAATAGTTCGAGCAAAAAAAATTAGAAAAAGAATATTAAAATATTGTTATTCAGAATATCTTAAAAATATTGTGCAAATATTAAAATTATGAAAACAAATATTCTAAAATCCTGTTATATATAAACTATTTTTGAAAGCATATAAAATAAAATTAATATTTTAATTTCTCATACCAGAAATAATTAACGATCAGTCATGAGAGACCATCTCATTATAAAAGCCATCAAATTAATAAAATTCACTCTCAGCCAAAAGCGACCCTCTTGTTCGATGCTTCCCAAGGTTTGACTGACTGATATTGCAGATGTGAGTTTAATTTGTAAAGAACTGCATGTGTTATGTGAATTTGGTCTACCTCACTCATAGCATGGCAGGTTAAGAGAATAGTTATATAATTAGTAAGCAAGGAAAGGAATAAAGCGATATGCTTTTGTATATGTGAGTGAAAATAAAGTAAAGTAAAGGAAGATGTGGAAGAAGAAATTAACAATGATGGGAATTAATGAATATAAAATTATTTTAATCAAATCTCATGGATTAAGGATTAGTGTTAAACTTAGTTAAGTACGAATAAAAAATCAAAGAAACATCTAAAAGATCCTTAGATGATATCTATATGGTTCCTTATAATAAATTTTTAGATTCTTTTTGTTTATTTATTTTTGGTGACTTCCAATTTATATTTCTTTAGGGTCAGAATCATTGATTAGAGTTAAATTAGAATAAACAAAGTCCATTAGATATCATTTAAAAGATTTACTAGATTTAAATTTAGAAGATTATCTAATGATGTTAGAATTAGAATATCAATTTTATTATTTTTTTTTAAATTTTTATTTTTAGGATTTTTTATAATTAGATATATTTTTTAGGTTCCCTATATCTAATAATTATAATTACTTGAGTCTCAAGTATTTTTAATTGCTTTTAAGATTGTGTTTTTTTATATTTGGTCTATTTAAAGGCCCCTATATAATGCATGTTTTTTAAGGATGTTGAGTAATATTGAGTATTTTGAATTTTTCCCCTAAGCATTCTTTTATTCTCTCATTTTCCCTTTATCTACTTCTGCTTCTCTTCCCTCTTTTCCTGTCTCTCCTCTTTCCTTATTTTATATTTTTCTCCTTTGATCTCGTCCTTTTTCTCTCTTTTTTTTGTCTATCCTTAGCTCATATTAACTATCTTAATTTTTTTAAAAATCATAATATTTTTTAAAATTATCTTTATTTAATATATCTTTCTTTTTGGATGTATTAAATAACGGTATTTTTTTTAAATATATAATAAATATTATCTCATGTATTTAAAAAAAATCTAATATTTAGGATCAAGATAAATGATCCAATATTATATTTTGTACGGGAAGAATTATATTATAGAAAAGTACTAGTAGGTAGATTTCTCAAGAAAAAGGGCAGCCTGAGAAGGAGGAAGAGGTTAGTGCAGAGGTGGGGATACCACCGGCAGAGATGGCCAATGTTAGCGTGGTCTCACTGATGCAGCTGCAGGCACAGGCAGCACCAAAGATATAATCGATCATATCTGATTTTCGAGTTAAAGCACATCACATGCCTCCAAATTCTCTTCACATGCCATCCCTTTCTCTCCTGAGTCCTGAGTTGGCACTTTCCCAACCCGCCGCTTCATTATTCTCTCTCTATATATATAGATTAGGAGTATATATATATCACTAATAATACTAATAGTAATGCCCCATTACTCTCTTTCTCTCTCTGTGACCACAAATAGTAAATAATTACATATTTGACTGCTTGGTTTTGTGTTGGACACTTCCCAACACGCTCGACTCAGTATCGTTTTCCAAAGGACGTGTCCACTCTAAGCCATTACCTAGGGTTTCTATATATATTCTCAGTATTTATAGAATATAACTAAAACCCTTCTCGTTACTTCTTGACCTCATCCTCTTCGTCCTGGCCTGCTTCATTATGTCACGCCAATTTGGGATCGACAGTTTTCAATGCTATTTTCGTTAGCTCTGCTCTTGGGACCAATCTCACATCTTATAGCTTCATTCCCGGCCGCCACGTAACGTGACAATATTGGATTTTACACACCTTAATTATTTGACTCTTGCAAGTGGCCCTACTAATGATCTATGGACAACATGCTGGTCCTGAGTGTATATGAGCCCTTTTCTATGTTCACCTTCACATAAAGGGTCACCTTTCCTTCCCCAGAAAAGTGAAAGTAACGAAAAAGTGCCCTGGCTAGATGCTTATTTATCAACAAATTAATGTTATTGCTGGTGGCCTCTTTATATTTGTGTAATTTGTTGAGCTCTGTACAAACACTTGGAATCATCGACATGTTCATCCTCTCTCCCCAATTCCAAATCCAAATAGGGTAAGTCTAGAAAACGTCATACTCATCACCCTTCCTCATTCGGAAGCCTTATTCTTGCTCATTGTGATAGACCACCTCTTCATCATCATGAGAAGCATATATGCCAAAGAGTCATGCCATATAATTAATATATACACACACATATACTCCCTCTGGTCCTATATATAGGATCTTTTGTCCTGATCCTAAATATAAGACCAGTTACAATATACGAGGTAGTATTTATTATATTTTTTCAAAAAATATTCCTATTTAATGTATTCAAAGAGAAAGAGAAAAAGATTAAATAGGGATAGTTTTGGAAAAATGATGGGATTTTCGGAAGAAATCAAGGTAGTTAATTAGTTTTAATTTCAATCCTTAATCCACTTAATTCGGTTAAAAGGATCTTATATTAAGGATAAGAGATAATACTATATAAAACAAATTGAAACCCGCAAAATAAGTACATTAATTTCTGCTCGCGTGATAAACCTAATGGTCGGCGTGATTCATATAATGATGATGATTGGCTTAAGTTCCTAAAATATCATGCGAGTAATGTGCGATGATGCATCCTAGCTGAAGGGGTAGATTATACAAGATGTGGCAAACAGCCAATCAAAGTGGTTTTATGTTTTATTAAACGACGCCAAATATCAAATCTAGTAATATAATACATAAACAGATTTTTTTTTGGGTACTATATTCATTTGGGAATTATGTGTTACAGGACACAAAGGCAAGACTCCCGCAAACCACGCACTAGTAGCGATTAGTTCGAACATTAATGTCAATGATTTACTTTGCATTGATCAATAATGGTTTTAAAAAAATGTAAAGCATAAAGCATATATACTTTAAACTGCTTTGACGCCGCCGCATTAGATCTTTCAAGTGGCCCTCTGGTTCGTGAGCCTGTGCTGAGCACTTAGCTCTATTTAACTTGTGGAAAACAAATTCCTCCTTCTTTATCCCTTCTCTTTCGATCTTTTTTTATAATTAAAGGATGGGGACCTGCCATTATATTGCTACCATGTTTAGTGCTTCGGTTCCAGCTGCGGCATATTAGGGGTAATACAAGAGAGAGCACCATGGATACTCTATACATAAAGAACAGTAGTTCTATACTGCTTAATTTGTTTATACCGTGATAATTCTGAGCAAGAACCTCTCTGCAGTTGACTTTCTCACATTTATAGAATCAAGCAAAATGGCTCACATCATATTCCAAAAGCTCAATATAACCTCCCTCTTTTTTTTTTTTCATAGACTGAGAGCCGATCGGGAGGCAATAAAAACTAATATCAAGGTTTTCATTTTTTCCATTTCTTTTGTTGTAAGGTGTGGTTTTTCATAAACCAAGTAATCATTGATTATGTTAAACTGTTGTAGGGATTTGATTGAAATACCTGCATTTAGTAACCTATTTTAAATTAAAAGACCTATATTGAATTAAATGGGAGAAGAAGATGTAGTTAAAAGAAAAAATAATAATGCTTTGAAAGCCTAAAACAACAATAGATTTGAAATAAAATTAAAACTTTAAACTGTAAAAAAAAAAAGAAATGGAGGGAGTAATTGATTCTATATAAAGTTGGAGTTGAGGTTTGGTTTTTTAATAATTAGATTTTCTTTTAATAATTAACTAATAAGTTAAACTCAAAATACTGTATCCCAAAAAAAATCTCAAAATAAATCTAATGGTTAAAGCTCTCAGTTTTCTAGAAGTTTGAGTTATTCATAGAATTACCCATGATGAATATATTATGTCCGATTAGTTGCTGATGATTAAACGATTTATTGATACCAAATTACCAATAGGTGAAAATAATATAATACTGCAAAGCACTTACTTATTAGTATATCAGTTAATTAATTATGATCTGAAAGCATATTATTCACAACAGCTTTTCATCACATGAGAATTGATGGTTACTAATTTATTGTATTCCCTCCGGTCCTATATATATGATCTTTTATCCTGATCCTAAATATAAAATACTTTATAATATACGAGGTAGTATTTATTATACATTTCCAGAAAAATATCCCTATTTAATGTATCCAAAGAGAAAGAAAGAGAGATTAAATAATGGTAGTTTTGGAAAAATGTTGGGATTTTCGGAGAAATCAAGGTAGTTAATTAGTTTTAATTCTAATTCTTAATCCGCGTGATTCAGTTAAAAGGGTCTTATATTAAGGACAAGAGGGAGTATTATAATGAGATATTTGGTCATACTCCATCCATTCCTTAATACAAAAACCCAAAGATAAAATTACACAGATAAAGGAAAGTAATAAATTTGTCTAGAATATAAAATAGTTTCCAAAAATACTCTCATTTAATGTTAATAACTTTTACATTATGCAATTAATACAAATAAATTATATTAAAAAATATCATTTTAATTAGGGTTATTTAAAAAAAATTATCTCTTATATTTTAAAATATGGAAACTCCCCAAATTATCCTTTATATTAAGTAACAGAGGTAGTATATAATTAGCCATGTTAGTTATTACTTTAAATTAATATTTGTGAGGGTCTAGGTCCTTCTAAAGAATATAAGAAGTTTCATGATATTTGAATAGCTAGGACATACTTCTATTCTCCCTTGAGGATTGCTTCTTCCGGTTTATATTATAGGGCATTTAGTATTAAAAGTTTTTTATCTAAAATATAGGGTATTAAATATTTTTCTTCCTATTGTACTCCTATTTTTAATTATTTCTTACCCCTCATTTATAACCCTACAATAATAATAGAATAGAGTATTTAATAAGGATAAAATAGAAAATATTAGTATTTTTTTTATTGATTTTAGGTGAAAAAATAATTTTTTTAATATATATGTAATTGATATAAAATGTGAAATAATGTGGATTGGAGGGAGTAACACTTTTATATACATGAAAAAAAGCACCATCCGAGGTGAGAGCATCAATAAAGATAGGGTTTTGAAGAAGAGGAAGATGAAGAATAGAAAGGATTGGACAATCAATTAAGAGATTTAGAATTACAAGATGCGTGGGTAACAACAATGAATAAATGAGTGTGTGGTTGGAAATTTACTACTAATGGGTAGAGATTATATACTCCTTTATCCTCAATTATAAGAGAATTTTGAGATTATTTATTTATTTCAAAATATAAGAGACATAGATAAAATTTGTAAATTAATTAATATTATGTTTTTATACTCTTAAGTAATTAAGGCTGTATTAATAATTATTAGTAATTAATTGGCTTTATTCTAAACTTTTAATGTGGATAATTCTAACAAAAATTGAAATTAACTACTAAAACTGTTTTCCCTTTGTTCAAAGAGGTAGTTATTTATTTCTTATAATTAAGAATATAAAGACAGATTAAAGTGCTTTCGCACTTGTTCTTTTAATTTAAAAATTAATAATTTTGCTTTCTCTTTTTTCCCTTATGTAAAATGAATAGGTTTATTTAAAATATTAAGGGTGACCGATGGAGGATAAACCCTCATTTGTTCCTTCCATACGTGATTGATGCGAACAATCTCACTCAAGGGCTCTATATAAACCCTTCTTCCCTTCACCTCTCCTCACACCAACAACAACAATTCAGTTTTGTTACACACAAAGCTGGAAAAGTTTTCTATTTACCCAAGAGCGTGGTGCTCTCTCTCCCTCTTTCCCTCTCTCTTTCTCTTCCCTTGATTAATTCGATCCCAATTTCCAGAAAAGAGGGTTAGGCTAGTGTATGAACCAATTGCAGCTTGCAGCTGAGTAGAAATGAAATGTCTAAAGAGATTAATTTAAAGGGTAAGGGAGGTGACAGAAGAGAGTGAGCACACATGGTACTTTCTTGCATGCTCATGTTTCGTGCTTGAAGCTATGCGTGCTCACGCTCTATCTGTCACCCCATCTCTCTCTCTATCTTTTTCACTTTCTGCTACATCTTATTGGGGTTTTTCTTTTATCGCTTTTTTCTTCTTTATATGCTACAACCTCCCTACCCCTAACCCTAAATACCAATTACTTTTCCTTATTGACCCTAACTCCTGGAGGTCGTTATATCCGGAAATTAACTTGCCACTCGCCATCTATACATTCCATTAGGTTCGAGATATGTTTTTACCAGATAGCCTCTCAGTACTGTTTACCAGTATATGGGGGCCAGGTATGGAATTTTATGATTCTCAGCATGCTGATCTACAGCACCCTGTTGTGAGAAACAATTATATTGGTAATTAAATCTCTATCTCTGAGGCAGTAATATGTGCGTGTGGGTGTGAACGTATTTACTCAATTTATTGTTTGTGTGTTCAATTTTGTTCAAATTTCGTAAGCTATTTAATAAATTTCGATCCCACACTGTCGTCCATTCATGGTTGAATTGTAGTCTGTAGAACTGATTTTTTCGTACCGGTATTTATGGTTAACGCATCTAGGAAAACCTAATCCTTAATTACTCGTCACTATATTAAGGAATTTTTTTATTTTTGTTTTTGGTTATGCAGCGTCCATTTAGAAAAGGGCAAAGACCATCAATAATTATGTCAGAATCTGAACATATGTTACTTCTTAGGGTTTGATCAATGATAACCAACATAGGATGAAAATTAATCAACAAGCAAAACCATTTTGAATTCTGCTTCTAAATAGTTATAATTTCAATTTAGGCTGATTTAATTTATTAAATACAGACAATACAATGATATATGCTAGATCGCGGGTCTTTCTCTTCTGCCCTTTTGTTAATTGTTTCTTTCTACGTGCTCTAGGGTTCGGAAATATATGGCTGGCTGTCTAGTAAGCTTTATATATGGGATCTTTCAGGTGAAGAAGCATGCCTAATATGACGAAATAGAAAGGCTTGATGGATATGAAGATATCCTGCGGTTATATATATGCTGAATTGTGTAC
Source organism: Adenanthera pavonina (assembly GCA_026686845.1). Lineage (NCBI taxonomy): Eukaryota > Viridiplantae > Streptophyta > Magnoliopsida > Fabales > Fabaceae > Adenanthera > Adenanthera pavonina. Next base: position 6,230,416 of record JAIVEN010000003.1, read on the forward strand.
AGCAGATGCATGTGATTTTGTTTTTGTTGTGGGTGAGGTTATGTTCATCTTTGGTTAACAGGTCTATATATATATATCTTCTCGAACAAAGAGAGCTATATAGATTGGTGATGTTTTAATGTATGATTGGTGATATATATATGTGGGTAAATCTCTGCATAATTCTTTTTTTTTTCCTTAAATTTTAAGGTGAAATCTTTGCACAGTTCTATATTGTGTTCCATATCGCTATTTGAATGTGACGTTTAAAAGTGTGCCATATCACTTAGGTTTCTCTTAATAAGTACGGAAGTTTAAGGAAGAGAAACTTGAGAACATTCAGATTTGATGGTTGTCTCGAAAGATGTCAATTGTGAACCATATCATTGAGGGTTAGTTATGATATATGAACATTTTGATGGGGCAAGATTTACAATTTATTTGAATGCAATGTCTGAGAGTTTTATCAGGATATATATGTATTTTTTATATTTGACCAGAAGGATATATATGTATATCACTTTATAATTACCTATATTTGATGAATATGTTACAGTTTATGAATGAAACCGATAATACCATATACTACCACTGGGTTAATTATTTAGTTATCACTAACTTGCATGTCAACCTAGACAAGGTCTTTCATTGGTAATCTCAAGGTTGCATAGTTTAATAAGGGAAGTTGAAAATTTGGAAGAGGAAGAAGATTTGCAATTTGTTTAGATGTAACGGATGCTTTGTTCTGGTATACTACTATACGCAAATCTTGACTTCTCTCCTTTCATCATGTGTGATTCCCACCAACTGCACCATAATAACTAAAAAAATAAAATTGTTAGTACTTTCTAACATAAATTTCTAGCTACTTCAAATTGAATTAAACTGTTCTTTTGGGCTAATATGTTTCTTTTCCGTGCATGGATGCCGACCCCTCACATTTAAACCAAAACAAAATATCATATATTTAGTCTTAACTAGCTAAAATGATGCTGCAAATCAAGAGTGTTGATTTAGCAGGAGAGTCCAGTATTACTTACAATATTATACGGTGATAAGTAATTTCATAATTTTGGGGCCTTGAGCACATGCTTCCATTTTTTCAAACTTGTCTAACAAATATGAAGCACTTATAATTTAAAAAAATAGATATATTTGTATTCGATATACGATAAGATATGATACGGATATAGTACATGTGCATACGTATCTATCTCTACCACTTTGTACTAGCATGTATCACTTTAAAATTTTATAGTAAAATATGATCATTTAAAGTTGTTATAAATATTTTTTGATTTCTTTTACCATTTATACTATAATTTTTAGAATATTTAATACTCATTTTTCTTTTAATGAGTAGATTTATTAATTATATATATAAATAATTATATAGAAAATATTATATATATATCATATGCATCCGTATCCTAAAATTTTAGAAATTGAAATATTTTTCATATCATATTATATCATATTCGATATACGTACTTATATCGGTACATAATAATCTAAAAACAATTTATACCTAACCTACTTTCTAAGTCAATGAGATATCTTATGTTACGATTATATTAGGGAGATATGGAAAATAGAATATTCCTTGGAGGTGTTGTACTGGATTTTTATATGCTACATTGAGAAATATTTAGAACAGACCCATATAAATGCTACCCACAAATTTTAAAATTGGAGGCTTTAATAGGATATAGCAGAAAGACACGACCACCAAAATTTCTGAGGTGCAATTGATTTGTCATCGAGGTATGACGCCTCATAGTAGTAACTTATACTAGCTCTCATCACTTAATTATTTATAATATTCATCAATCATTATGCTTAATCCTTTGGTACAACTTTTTCATTCATTACAAGGCACTAAGAATGATACACAAGGGTTTCCGGATTTTAATTATTTTATCTTTTCCTTCAGGTGGAGTGAAAATAATGAAGAATGATATTAACTAAAAGGGCTAACAAAAGGAGAACAGGAATTTTGTGCACTCCAAAAGAAACCCAGATGACTGAGAGAGGAAGAATAGAAATCAATTTAGGTTCAAAGAAGTAAACTTTCAGCCGAAATTTCGGTGGCTTTCTCCTGTTAAGGAGCAATTAGATGAGTTGCTTTCAATGGCCATGCACCACCACACTGTCTATTGCTTAATTAATACCAGTTCCCCTCCCCCCAACACCCCAATTTTTTGGTAGCTAACTAATGCCAGTTCAGTCGTCATGTACTTCTGCTTCATGGTAATTTAAGCCAATGAGCCAGAAGGAAGTTCTTGACTTCTCAAAGCAGTAATTTAACATCATAATCTCCGAAAAGCAAAACAGGCCATAACATTTCTATAAGAATGAAGCAGGATGCAAATTCAACAACTATATTCATGTCCTACCCGATTGGTGGAGGGAAACGATGAAATGAACTTGAATAACGATACACCTCGTTTTTTCTTTTTTCGTTTTGACCAACTAGATAACAATCCACAGAATTGCAAAATAGAAACTTATTATTCTGATCATTTTCATATGACAACTTGTAACTGAGGGAAGACCAAGGGACTTAAATCCGTGCTGGGATGATACTGCTTCAAATCATTTACTTAGAACCAATCCCTCATAATGCTTCGGGACATAGATTAGTTGAAAACCCACTACGCCATTTATCCACAAATTTTAAAACCAAATTCTGCAGCAGCTGAAAGTAGGGATGGTCCATCTACTTGGCATAGGATGTGGCAAATAATTAATGCAGGTTCCTCTTTATCTTTACAGCTTCCAATGGTGCCAGTCAACTCTTCTGTAGTTGCATGGAAAAGGCAATACAGATTCAGGAATGTATTCATATATGTATATATAAAGCACAATCAAGATCAAAATAAAAGGGAAGGGGGATGGAAACCAGGATTCTATATATAGATGACATAAAATGTCCCATGCATGCCATCTAAAGTTGGACTGATAATGAAGTAAAATTGTCATTCTAAATTGAAAATAAAAAGAGGCGTTCTCACTTCCCGTTAGATTTTAGAATTTGCAGAACATCTAAAAGAACCAACATCGTCGGATATGATTGATTCAATTCTTCTCAAGAATGAGAAAGCATGAAGTCTATCAGTTATCTCTGATAGGACAATTAGCAAAAACAGAGCAAAGGTGAGGACCTTACCTCATTCTTACAGGAAGGTGAAATTCCAAACATATCATTTGGCATAACCTCAAACAAGTCATTTGAGACATTTACAAGACCCTTCAAATTATTTCCCTTTACAGCCGGAAGAAAATTCTCATCATGAAGACAATTGGCCTTTGATGTTGCTTCTTTACTGGAAAAAGTGTTTGGAACCATTTGAAATACGAAATGCAGCTCCAACCCATCGCCTGAAAGCACCAAACAAGGATGATAGAGAAGAGAAAGGAATAATTGACAGCCAAAATAAGTTGAAAACAAAGTAAATTTTCTTTCAAGCACTAGATGAAAGGGGATAGGTGAAATTCCATATCACTAGATTAATACTTTGTTTGAAATAAGGGGAAAATAGGGGGAAGGGAATACTGGGAGGGAAAATAAAGAGAAACCTAAATAAGGGGGTGTCTAGGTTTCTTCTTATTTTCTCCCTAAATTTTTCTTCCCCCTCTATTTTTCCCTCATCCAAAAAGAGGATTAAAGCAGAAGTTCAAGAATGCATCTTATTGTATGTCATAGACTACTAAAGCAAAGAAAACACTCCTCCAAAATTACTGACATAACAGAAAATGGGAAATCAAACAAAAGTAACATGTGATATGGTACATTACCGGTTCATTACCAACTCCCTTGAGCGGTTCTCAACTTTTTTGCAGTATACACCTAGTTCTTCAACATCAAAACCATTTTCTTTAAATAAACTTGTCAAGAACTCATTTGAAAAAAAGTAAGCACGCTGGATAAGATACAAAAGGTGTGTTACATTAATAAAGAGGCTCATATATACGTATACTAAATTACATGATAACATGGCAGTTACTGAAGACTCACAGTGCCGTCACCCCTGACATAGAAGTTATCACTAATCTTTTGACCCTTGCCCGAGAATTTCTCCTATGAAGCAGAACAAATAGAAGTCTAAGAAAACAGCATTTCAAGCCAAAGAAAACAATTGACTAGGATTTGACAGTCAAATAATTGCCCAGCCAAGGATATAATTGACATGGTAATGGATTCAATGATTCAACATATTTTAGCTAGGGACCAAACAATGATGCATTGAATAAGTATAATTGTACCACTCCAAAGAGAGAATAAAATCACCCAAATCATGCAAAATCAATATAGTTGAAATGAAATTCCAAATTCCTTGGAAAAAAAACTACAATGAGCTGTAAGTTCAGACTATTAGTTATCCGAGAATTATTAGTCAGAATAAAATTATGTAGACCAACACTTATGCACCTTTAACTTTTCTGGCGAAAGACAGAAAAATAGAAAGCAATACAAAATCAACCTGCGCAAGGTCACCAGCAGCATAGTCTCGAGACAGCACATAAGCACTCGGCTGCAACGGGTGAAAAGGACAAGGGATCCATCACTTACAAACAACTTATCTAGCAATGTTCAAGGAAATGTAGCACTTTGACAGTAATAAAATAGAAATTACTTACCTTCATAACTTTTCTAATATTCTGCAATACTAGGGGCATCTTCTCTGGGGATACTGCAGACAACATAAATATCTGCTTAACATGTCAGCCACTTAAACAACGGAGCCATAACTATTTCTCAATAATTGAGTAAGACTGATTATGAGTTAGATATAAGGCAAGAAAATGACGCAAGTTAGCTAACAGTCTAATAATCACTCTACATTAACTGAAAAAACTATAAATGTATGACTTCCATTTAAATACCATGGTAACAATATCCACTGAAGATGGAGAAATCTCCTTCCACAGGTCATCAGTTGTCAGATCAGAGATGAAGGCACTGACATAGAACTCCTTGTAGTCTTTATGCGACTGGAATAAGCAAGGCAAGTTCATTCTATTAGACCTATATAAACAATAATCAATAGGAAACACATATTCATTACTTACTTTTTTATTGAAAGTGAAACATTTACTCCTAAAGTTTGTTGTGACGATAGACTATTGACTACAAATTTACACTTGCATTTAAAATTTGCCATATGCTGCCACCTAGGGCTAACTTAGGTGGCAAGGGTGGGATGTGTTGTGAATAACGGTCAAAAGTTTAAACCTTCATAATGTAATTCGCCACATGCTCACATTGGATCCTATAAGCCACTTAATTTGTGGCAAAAGACAACCAAGTGGTACGTTCCAATAGACTTTACTTGCACAACACAATCTAGTACCTACATCTTAAAGACTAAACTGCGTTCAAGAAGTAGTTTTGACAATTTAGAAATAGTAGGAAGCTTAGTTTTGAGCTCACTGCATTCAAAACCACAAAACGGTGTAGGCTTCCCCTAAGGTCTGTATATATTTAACACAACATGATTAAGACCAAATATGTTATAGAGATTCATGTGGATTTATTTACATCCCTTTGAGATGAATGTTACCACACATGGTTTTCCGAATAGATCAGGACTGAATCAAGAAGCATGCATTAGTACTTATTGGCCCATGATTATACATGCAGACATATAAACAGATGATGCTGGGGACAGCATCTCAAAAAAGAGATCTCCAACCTTAACCAGCTCAATAGCTCGCAGTGAGAAATCACATGCAAAAACAAAAGCATCTGGGTATGACGCAATGATAGGGAAAATAGTATTTCCAGCTCCACAACCAACCTGCTCAGCAAACACAAATACTTATTGAGCAACTTCAGAGACCAAAGACCTTCTAAAGAGAAACATAAACAGAAAAGATATATATTTTTTATACATATGCTCATCATAGATCTCACTGCAAAGAGAAACTATCTGGAATGGTTCCGTCTCCATGATCATAGTACGTTTTCCATTAATTTTGAGTGGCAAGCAAATATGCTAGAAGTTATTTAAAGTCAATTTGACAATTAATAAACCACAGAAGTATCGCTTGCATGAGAATCGGTGACTAATCCTCACATGTAGCTGAATGGGCAAAAGGAAAGAGCAAAGTGTGTGCGGGAAAAATTATACCTCCAAAATCACTTTTTTTCCTGCTCCCTGGAGATTGAAAAAAATTTAGACTATTTATATGTTGGAAAACTCGGGGAAAAAAATTACAAATCAAGCCTTTCTTTCCTTTCACTCACAGAAAAATACTTGCCCCAGTCCTTTTCCAAGTAATGCCGATCTTTGAAGAACTGAAGAAAGAAAAAATGCCAGGAAAAAAGAAACGGTATTAGTAACAGTCAGATTATTGCTAGCATACAGATTGAATATAGAACAGATAAAAAGAATTTCATTATGTGAAGCACTTGCACCCGGCAACATTATTTTTCAATTAACTGAGCATGGACTGCTCTCTGGTTTCTGGGGATTATTTATAGTCAAAAGAATGAGAGTAATGAAAGAATCAGCGCAGACTTCTACGGGAAAAAATCTATAAACTACACGAATTTGGAAAACTAACTTTATCTTGGTGCCGCTTGTAGAATGCATCCCAATATCTCTTGGCTTCCCTGTCATATTTTTCTGCCAACCAACATTAACAATGTTAATAAGTTCGGAATTGCAAGCAGAAGGGTATGCGGAGAAAGGCAAAGAGAGACCTCTCCAGTAGGGGGACACTCCAGTGTTGGCAGCAGAGTAAATTTGTAACCTTTGGGGTCCTATTTTTTGCTCCATAAAATCATGGGTACCTGACGCCATTGCCCAGCCTCTTTTTGGGGTCATACAAATACTCATGGGAGACTTGCAAGTGAGATTAAGCATCTAAACAATGCAGTATGCACGTCTTGTCAGCCTCCTCAGCTTTCAGGGCTTTTTGACTGCAGCAGAGACGCCTGCAGTTGCAGAGTTTATTATTATCCTATGCCAAAGGCGATCAATCTTGTTCTCTTCTTTTGCCTTCCTTTTTTATTATAAAAAACAAATTGGATATGAAAACACCAGCAGGCCCAGACAGGCCCAAAGCAACGAGGGATTACAAAGCGACCCAAAATTGCTGTTCTTTTTTGTCAACAGAATTGCTGTTCCGCCCATTCGTAAAGGCTCAAACCCTTCCATGAATTCTTCGCATGAGGTAATTTAGTTGTAATTACTTGCAATTGATGACAACCAATTTAGGAAAAAAAAAAACAAAGGATTGTGAAAACAGAAACACAGAACTTTGCCTGAAAATTCTCTACTGCTACACTCTGTTTTTTATTTGAATGAGAAAAAGTTAAGAACTGCCAGTTAAGCGACAACGTATATATATATTTACTATCAAGAATGCTTTAAGCAAACTTACAAGAGATCAAAAGATAAAATAGTTTACTCCTCAGAAAGTGATGGTCTGATAGAAGCAAGTCTCGAAAATCTAATCCAACCCAAGTACTGATAATGATAACAAAGCAATAATAAAAAGAAATAATTGGTTTTCATGACCAAAAAATAAAAATATTTGAGTTTTAGATCAAAGGTGGGTTTTCTAGGGTGAAAATTGAATTTTTTGAATTCAGAATTTTTTTTAGAAAAAATCAATTTGGTATAAAAAACTAAATATTTTCAATTTTTTGGTTTCAAAACCCAATTTTCCCTAATAAAAATATAGCAACATCAATTAAATTTCTCCAAGCAGTACATGTTAAAATTTCTGTCTAAAGCCATCTTTTTTTCACTTGCTAAGCAGAGCGGGAGTACCAGGCCGGCCAATTTCAAAGTTCTCCTTTTCCTTTTCAAGGAAAGTGGAGATAATAAGTTACGAGCATCAAAATTTATCTCATCTACATTTCCAAATCATGCTGCTTAAATATAAACAAAGCTTAAATATTAACCAATACAGGGACTCCTTCCTCTTTTAAAATTACTGGAACAATGCGCTGGAAGAAGTTACCATGCCTTGATTCTAAATATTTGACGCTGATCCACCTTTATCAGTTATCTTTGGAACCATAAATAAATTTCAGATTTCGAAGGTTCAGATGTGATTTTTTAAGTTTTTTTACAAATAAAACTTGTCGGCTTCAAAATTTAACGTTAAAATACTAAAATTAAAATTTGCTAGCAAAGGAGTTTTATTTCACGTATGAATTGCAAATTATATTTTAAAAGGTTATTTAGCAATCAATTAACAAAGATGCAGAAGCCACTGGTAAGCATTATGGTCGAGTGAATCGAAGATAGAAGCGCGTTGCTTTTTGTCTCGGCCATGGCTAGTGGCTGCTTTTCTATTTTTGTTTTTTCAAGATCCACAAGGCAGCTTTTGCAATCTTTGCTTTATTAGAGGAAGGTTCTCTCACAGAAGCAAGATGTTATTCCGGAACAAAGACTTGTGAGGGTTCTCCTTTACGCTGCGTTCTGATCAAAACAGAAGTTTTTCTTTTAGTTGCATTTCCGGGGATGATCTGCTTTTTACCTTCAATGACGTAGACACCTTGAGTAGCTCTATCGATCAGTCAGAATTTGTGCTTACATTACATTAATTCCACTATCATTCGCTCACTCTTCGTTTCACATAATGATCTTACCATATTGTTAAGAAATTAAATTTGATTTTTAAAGCCAGGACAGACAGACTTGACGAAAAAGGCTTAGTTTGTTGGAATTGAAACACCAGATACATACATAGCGTTGTTAAAAGAAACAAAATTAACATCTTTTTATTTTATTAGTTTTTAACATAAAAAAAACTAATAATAAACCTGAAGTTATAAACACAATACAATACCAATTCTAATTCCATCTTACATCCTCAATCTTTTTTTTTGTAGTTTCTTCACCGACACAACTACTACTTACCAATACAAGAATACCCCATGAAGGAGCAATAACAGGAGAAAGAGCAGTGCATGAGAACAAGGAGAATAAGCGTCTGAGGCGTAGTAGTAATAATAAGGATAAGAGTACTGATGCGGCCCTGATATTACGACAGGTTGACCAGAACCAGAACCTGAAGGAGGCGCGTCGTTGGGCTTCGAAGGGGGTGGGGAAGCAACGCCTGAAGGGTGTGTTGAAGGTGCTGGTGGTGGTGAGGGCGGGGGCGGTGGTGGGGGAGGTGGGGACGCCGGTGACTTCGGGAGTGGCTGTGGGTAGGTGAAATAAAGAGGCGGAGGGGCGTGGGGCACCGCCGGGGGAGGGGAATGAGGTACGGGTGCCGCCGGTGAGGGCGGTGTGGAATATGTGAGAAGTTGGGGAGGAGGCGGAGAACATATTACAGGGCATGTGCCACATTCGCTGATACAGAACAAATTACTGGGAGGCGCTTCAACCTTGTCCTGAGATGTGACTCTACCGAGCACAGCCAGTCCCAACAACCCAACTCTTAAGAACCAAGAAAACCAACTGCTTGTGTTGAATCCCAAGCTTTTGCGATGACCCATTTGAACTGAAGTGGGATGAGCTCTTGGAAATGCGGAAGCCATGTTCATGAACTGCTGTCACTCTGGAATTTGGATTACTCACCTTATAGACAGAAACAAGTAAGGACCAGGAGATTTCTCCCTTCAGCCTGTAGTGTTAACTTGCCTTTTTAGCAGGTTTGCTTTTAGAATTTAGATGCTTCCTTAAGGTGGCTGAAAAGTATAGTCTCCTATTTACTTTCGGTCCTTCTATACTTTATATATACCCTTGACCCTCAGGGGACTGAATTACCATGAAGGTCACAATTTGTATATCGGTAATTCACAGATTATTAGTATTGAAAACTTGTGTTTGAAATGATAGCAGATTTACTTCCATAAATATCCACTATATTTCTTTTGGAATCTAATGGACTAATAGAGACAACACATCATGAAAAAAAAAGGTCTAGTAATTCTGTATTCTTTTAATAGAGTATCCCCCACCAAGTAGACATGTTAATTATAAGAAATTCAGATGATTTTGACTTCCAATTTGTCCTTATGGTTACACTTGGACATATTTTAGTGTGCTTTTTAGGCGCCATAGTATGATGGGAGAATTAAAGGACCCATAAATATAGGAATTAAGGAAGAAAAACACCAGTCATTACTACATTATCTTCTTGGAGTTTGAAAATTGTAAATTTTCAATCTTTCATTTTCATGGTAAGGGAATCCGAAGCAAAGTTTCTTTAGCATTCTCTCTCCCTCTCTCTCTCCTTTTCTTATACCTTTCTCCTAATATAATTCATCTTTATGTGGATGAATTCGCTTCACAAGGTATCACCTTTAAGCTGTTCTATTTATACTTTACTTTGCTAGCTGGGATTGTTTTTCGCTTGCAAGTTGTAGCAAATTCTTGTAGCTGTGGATCATTCTATTTTTATATTTCATTAGAGAATCCACCTAATAATTATGACACTGTCTTGAGTTTCCATCCCCGTTGGTAATAAGGCTCTAAATTATGACACTAAGTCAACGTTGCCTTGTATATTGTAGTTTATCACAGGTAGTAAGCAAAACCTGCTTCCCTGAATCCTGCAAGGAAAATTCCTACTCTATATACATCACTTACAAATGAAAGAAAAAGGAGCTTTTCCTCAGCTTCTTTATTCTGTCCTTTTTTGTTGGCCTGAATTTTATTCTCTCATTCATGCACAAACGTTGACATTACCTTAAGGTGATTCATCTTATCTCTGCAATCTGTCAGCTAAATGCATTTTACGAACGACAATTAATCTTCCTTAATTTTGGCACCACATTTCAACTTTCTCATCCTCAAACATTACCTTCACTATTTTAGAGGAGACAATCTCCCCTGTCACAACTCACAAGTCAATTAAATTGGCAAAAATTGTTGAACTTCCATTCACAAGGTAACAAATGCGCATTGGACAAAAATATCTGGGATCAAGTGTTTTCAACCACTAAGAGGCCCACGTTTCAACTTTCCACTCCATAGGATTGGTCACAATAATAAATATTTAAATCTCTCATTCTCCTTTTTTACGATATTTATCCCGGCATTATTTTCAATCTTTAAATGTTGAGTATTCCTTCTTTAGGACAGCTCTTGGTTACTAAAGCATCATTCATTGAGACTGGCTTCTAGTTAGTCAAAACTAAATAATGTAAATCAATTGAAATTGATACTAGAAAAAATCATTTACAAAGTTAATAATAAATATATTCTCAAAACCTATACATGTAGTGCCCAAATTTTGGTAGAGAATAGGTTTTGAGTTTTCACACTTAACCACTAGTGTATTGATCCTAACAAAACTAGTAATGCATGTGTTTGGTCATGAACTTTGTGTAGGAGTAGGAAAGCGTCCCGTTTGGCTATGACTCTGATTGCTACAGATGACAACAGGACTAGGGTAAGATGTGAAACCTAGATCCCTTAAGCGGTTAAGCTCTGGCACTACAACCGTTGCAAGATCTGGCCTGTCCTTCTTGCTGAGCTCTGCACATCTCACTGCTACTTTGGCAAATGCTAGAGCCTCTTCAACTGGCCAATCAGTCACCCTAGGATCAAGCATCTCTGAAAATGTTCCCTTCTCAATTGCCCTTCTTACTTGGTGAGCAAGACCCATGGGAGGCTTGGCTGTGACAATTTGAAGTAGCATTATCCCCAGTGAGTATATATCCGATTTAGTTGTTAACATTCCTGTTTGTTGATACTCAGGATCAATGTAGCAAAAGGTCCCAGCAGCGGAAGTCATGTAATATTGTGTGACAGAATCAGCTACAGAAGGTGGAACCAATCGAGCCAGGCCCACATCACTGATTTTACTCACATAATTCCGATCTAGGAGAATGTTAGCTGGTTTTAGGTCCCGGTGCACAAGGGGTTCTGGCTTGCTTTGGTGAAGGAAAAGAAGTGCAGTTGCAATCTCAGCAGCTATTGTAAACCTTAACCTCCACGAAAGAGGCGGGCTATTATTCTTCCGGAATAATCTGTCTTCTAAGCTTCCATTATCCATGTATTCATATACCAAACACCCATACTCAGGACAGGCACCAAGGAGGAGGACCATATTAGGATGTCGAATGCAGCATAATACCTCAACCTATGATATGCATGTTGGCATGAGAAAGTAGATCATCAAAATTGCAAAGACATATTGTAGCAGGAGCCAAGAGGTCCTAGTTTCACGACCATAATAAGATGTAATGAAAGACAATCAAATACAAGGTCTAGATTTACTCTCGTTATCTTTCTACTTAATTTTAACCAGAGTTTTGCATACAAACCCATTGCTTACTCAACTAAAGCGTCCGGTTTGAATATGCTATTCACATTTACTATATTCAAAGCATCTGGTTGTCAAAATACTTTTCACATGCAGAATTTTTGCAAGATAATCAAATATTATGAGTCACATATCAGTACATCAACAATAGGGCAAACATTACCTCTTGGTGAAACTGCTTCCTGCCCTGAGCAGCATCAGGTCTTAAGATTTTGATCGCAACTGGGGTGTGATCAAGTTGGCCTTTGAACACAGGCCCATATCCCCCTTCACCTATTTTCAAGGATGGGGAGAAGTTGTCGGTAGCCTTTTCGATCTCCTCTATTGTGTATTTTCTATATCGAACGTCATTTTTAGCCCAAGCAGTTAATGCTCGTTCCTTTTCTTCTGCCTCTCTCCTAGCCTTCATCTCTGCTAGTTTCCTTCTCTGTGCTTCCATCTCAGCCATTTTCTTGGCTTCCTCAGCTTCTTCTATGGCAGCTTTGGCTCTAGCCTTCTCCTTTTCTGCCAGTGCAAGAGCTGCCTCTCCTGACAATATCGCTTCTTCAACTCTACGTGCCTCCTCCAATTTCCATTGAGTAATCTTGTTAGCCTGCGACTCATTTACACATTCTTTAATCATTTTATTTGAAACCAATTGCACCATCAAACTTGTAACATCTTTTTTCATTTTAGTACGACCTGACCATCATCCTCCTTGACTTTATCAAACTAGGAATTCTTACCACCCTTATTGAACTATTTGGTACTATAATCTTTATTCATTGTCATCCAACAAAAAAGCGGAAACATAATGCCTTGTTATGGTGGTCATTATCCTAGTTTGCACTATGTCAATAGCTTTTTTTATTTAAAATTACTGCTACCAAGTGGTAATCTAAGGATTTAAGCGGAAGTTCATCTCTAGTTATGGCATAAAAATCACCTTATTTTTCGCAGAGACTGCTTCTTTGCAAGCTGAGCTATACATGTCCATGGTTTGCTTCAATTCAAGCCTCAATCTCTTCATTTCAGCTTCTATTTCTTTCTGTAATAAAGTAATGATACTATATTTATGATGGAGTTTCACCGACTCATTTGGTTTTACAATGTTTATGTTGTCCGCAATAAAAAAAAAAATTCAAATCAATTTATGGTCCATTATAACAGTCTGGGCGTAGGCCATTTTGCGCTTACTGATGACGGTTGGGAAGATGATGACGTCCTGGAGCCATCAGATGAAAAGCTGTGCTCCAAATCTTGTTTAGTCAGATCTGAAGAAACACTTTCATCTGAAAAATAATCAAGGCCAACTGATGTCTTCTGCCCACGATTGGGTATGTCCATGTCATCCATCGACGTAACGCCAGCACTCTTGCGCCTTACTCCATTATTGTTCATCCCAAAAGACTTTCTTTCCGATCCTTCGGCCGTCCCTCCTCTTTTACCTACCTGTGCCCTGTTTGCAGCCAAATCCAGATACATGATAAATAAGTAGGATTTATATCGATTTGATTTCTGCACACGAGATGTTAAGGATTCAAAAGTTGCGGATGAATTTCATTCCTCGGCACCTTACTCCAATTTCTGTATCATTAGGTGGAAGTGCCTGCAGTTGTTTTGATGGGACAGCCACGTTTGACAAAGGACGCAGAGCTGATCGAGATCGAGCTGAGACTATCTTGCCTTTTGAAATTACATACACAGAAGTATAATCTGGAGCTGATTTGATTATGGCCGTTGGCAAATCATAACCTATAAATTTCCTTTGAGAATTACAAAACAATCACCGTTTAGTACTTTATTGATGCACATTCATGCAATTTCTACATATAAAACATTGATAAGCTTACGCGCGAAGAAAAAGACCTTGCCAGAGAGTTCCAGCTGGCTCTGGCACCAATAACGATACTGTGGATGTAATACTTGTTTGCGAAGTCTGAAATTCCTTTGACAACATCACTATCATCAACTACTGCTTCTTTTATCTGGACCTGAATATATCAAATCAATTTGAATGTAAGTATGAACAATAGGGAAATCAATAAAATACTAGAAATCGAAACAATCCTTCTTTACACATACCGCTTTACGAGTACATACTTCTCGTAATGCAGAGAAAACATGGGCTACATCGCTTTCGTCAGGGGGAAAAACCTTGACGCCCTCCTCTGTGTAATCATCGATAAGAAGAAGAAACAAAAAAACTATAATCACCAAGAAATCATAATAATGGATCGGCAAATCAATAATTGACGATTCCCACACCACAACCACACACACATTTTGATAAAGAAAGATAAGAGGGTACCTACGGGGTGGAAAGTTTTTCGGCCGAACGTGGAGAGCAACGATGGTTGGACTATCGAGATGATTAAGTGCCCATCGGTAGGCATATACACTGGTTTTGCCTTTGTCAACGGCCACCAAGGTGGTGTTTAAAGGCAGGGCTTTGCCATCAAATGGCTGGTGGGCAGACATGATTTGGTTTTGCTCACCGCAGCAGCCACCACGGCCTCCACCGCTACCGCACAGAGAAAGGAAGACAGAGAAGAAGGGAAATTTTGTTCTTACCTCCTGCTCTGATGATGGAAGTGGAACCCATGCAGACTCACGACAGAAACGGACACAACTAACTTTTGAATGCCATCCTCAAGTTTCCCCTCGGATTTAGGCATCTTGACCAAGCCTTGACCCCAAAGATGGAAATTGCTAGCTACTACATTTTCCCCTGACTAATTAATGGATAATAGCAAGGTAATGAAGTTCCTTTCGGTTGATGAACACCACTTCAAGTATTATCCCTCAGCGAATAAAATAAAAAATAGAAAAAGATGAATCATCATTCATCACTACTGCTTTTTAGTTCCTTCCTGATTATTGGTTTTGATTCCTAAATATCCATATATACGTGCCAGTCATAAAATGAAAATCGTTCATGTTTTAATTAAATTATACTCCTATTTAATTTCATCAAAATTATATTATTTTTTAATTGGTGAAATATATAATTTAATACTAATTAAAAATTAACCTTAGTTTGACTAAATTAAATTAAGAAGAACTAAACTATCATTTATTAACTAACAATGCGTTATTTTATCCTTAAAAATGGGATGATTTTAATTATTGTTGAAATTTTTTTCCATCTTAATTGAGCAACATAGTGCTTGTGTTCCATATAAGATTCGTATTGCTGAGAATTTAACTTGCTTTCATTTGAGAAGAAGCTAAAGAAAAAAAGGAATTGGCATCTCTAGAGCAAGAGGTCAAGAGCAGCCATGATGTCTGGTGTATGATTTTTTTTTTTAGTTTTTATTGATTTATCTAATAATATGTACTACTATTTAAAAAATTGGGAAATCAGCAAGGGATATCCACAGTTATCGATCTGTAAGGAATGAGTTCAGCTTAAGGAAAGAAGAGTCTCAGAAATATTGAAAAGCTTCTATTCTTTTTTTTACTTTTTTGGGAGAGGGAATGGGGTTATGTTAATTGAAGTGGTTAATCATCCCTTCAGAGTACACATGAGCATATTGTTGACCCGGCCTCTGCTGTACGTAGCTTGATGGTGGTAAACAAAATGGAAAACTTGTTGAAGAAGAAAAAAGGAATAGAATAGTGTCTAAAGAGCTGAACGAGCGGCTAATGCAGATATAGCGAGGAAGACAGTCGCAGGAGCATGAGAAACAGTGACTTCGTGGAAGTGAAGATAAGTGTCACGAGAGATGCGACGCAGATGATGCGAAAATGAAGAAAAAGAGAAAAATTGACCCCATGATGGAGTTCGATTTCGAAGGAGTCGTTACCAAAATTTTAAGAAAAATTTTGAAAAATCAAGTAAAAAGACAAAGGATAGTCTGCGAATCAGAATTGGATTCGAGAGTACAATTATGAGTGGGGAAAGTATTAGGTACCCCTATAATATCTGTTTCTAAAAATGGTTAGTTTAGATTGATCATGTAATTTCTATAGCTTAAAAATTATTTTGATTGCCCATTAATCATTCACATGTAAAAATAAATATAATAAGAAGAGAAAATATAAAAATGAAAATGAAAATGAAATGAAAATATGAGAAATTGTGAAAAATAAAATAAGAGAAAAATATTATTTATTTACAAGAGTTGACTTGACCCAAAATTAGAGTCTGAGACCTACGTATCTTGCGATAGGGATCAAAGTTGACATAGTTCGAGCTATAAATGCGTGTTACTAGGTTGATGTTTTTTATTATATATATATATATATTTTTAAAAGAGAAGTTTGGAAAATGAATTATCATTTTACAAATAAAACGATTGTCAGAATTGGTAGTTACATTTTAATTTGTAAAAAATAGTTTAATTTCCATGCCTTACTCTTATCATCACTTTTTCATTTTTTTAAAAAAATAAAATATGAAATCAATTTTATAAAATCAGCCAGCTTATATAGTGATTTTATTACTCACATTTCGCCGGTTGGTACCTAAATACCTACGGTGTTACCACTTGAGACAGATAGGCATAAAAAATAAAAAAAAATTTGAAGGAAAACAAATAATTTTTGTACAAGTCATTTTTATTTTCTTTTTATTATAAAAATAGAAATAGATATGATTCTTTTAACTCACATTTATTTATTTAAAAGAAAAACATTAAGAATAATTCAAAATGTGATTATTACATCTATTTTTGAACAGAAATAATCAACATATTTGGTGATTTTATCACTCATAAGTTACTGATTAATACCTAAATACCCACGGTGTTACCACTCGGGGCAGATAAGGGAAAATAATAAAAGCTTGGAGGAAGATGAATAATTTTTGTTCAAATCATTTTTATTTTATCTCTTTTTTTTTATATGAAGATGGGAATAAATATGACCATTATAACACATTTATTTATAAAAAAAGGCATTAAAAAGAATTTAAAATATGATTATTACATATTTTCAAAGAGAAATAACCATTATATGTGGTGACTTTATTACTCACAGTTCATTGATTAATACCTAAATACCCACAATGATGCCACTTGAGGCAAAAGGTAAAACAAGACTTAAAAGGATAAAATTGGGGAAAGTGAATTTTTTTTGCATAAATTATTTTTATATTAAATTATAAAAATAAATACAACCATGGTAACATGTTTTATAAAAAAAAAGCGATAAAAGGAATTTAAAAATATAACTTTTATATATATGTGTATATATGATTTCTTTTTATTTATTTATTTTATTTTCTAAGAATTAACTAGGATCTGTAGTGACTTTATCACTCATAAACTCGCTAATTGGCACCTAAATGCCCACGGTGTTACCACTCAAAACATAAAGGTAAAAATAAAAATTTGAAATGAAGGGCTTTCATTGAATCATTTATTTTTACTTTTAATAAATAAAAAAACCATTAGTACTTAGAAATATTAAAAATTAAAATTTAACCAATGTTTATACCATGACAATTCCTTACTCATGGTACAATTGATTGACACTCTATAGACACATGGAGACTTGGTCCCTCATGGCAAACTCTAAAGGCGAAAAGAAGAAAAACCCATGATCAAATAAAAACCAAAACCAGAAATAAAAACAAAAATCAAATACAATTTATCAATGTGTGTGTGTTAATGTGCAAATTCAAGTAATAGCTATTCCCTTGCAATAAAAACTACATGAAGATAAGAAGGAAAACCAAACTCTTTTGCTTTCTTTCCATCTCTTGCTTTGATATTTCCACTTTTGCCTAAACAAAGAGGATTCGTCCTTTCCAGGCTCGATCTCAAACTCCCATAGTGTTCAAACGGCAATCTCATTACCTTGCAGCTCAACCTTTCTTTCAAATCTCCTTACCTTTTCCTTGGCTTCGCTCTTCCTGAATTCGTTACCAAAGTGAATTGATCAATACACTAGTGGAGCCCTTTAACTCCGAGGCTTGTGATCATCCTAAACGCTCCACTCATATGTTCCTCCAAGCTTTGAAGATGACGGCCACCATTGCCATGCTTGGCTTGATGATATAGACTCTCATTGTACTCAGGAAGGAAAAAAATACAAGAAAAGGTATTTAGCATTTACACATTATGATCAGTCAATTACTCAAAAATTAGGTAACAATACCCCAAATTTAGAGACCAAATTTTTATGCAAATGCAACCTAAGGTGGCTAATGCTAAATGATACCCTTATGTATGAATCACCTCTTCCCCACACATATCACGCCATGTTTGCATAACTGCAGACTACCACTACTCAATATTTTAATTTCACAAATGAAATAAGAGAGGTATGTGTCATGAATTCCTCAAACTGCAACCCACGTATAGGAAGCTATGCAACCACATCATCAAGCAAGGCTTATTAGTGGTGTGTCAGTGAACCATGCATTGGATCATTCTATAAGTTATGGGCTGAATTTTATAATAACTCCAAGCTTTAAACGAATTAGCAAGTGGCAAACTGAACAAGACTACCTAGTGATGCAAACGCAAGCATGGATAGAACTAAGGATCATTCAAACAATACTTCAGTTTGACCTGTTAATATATGCAATCATAGCTATGCATCCTAAAATTTTTCAAACCAATGAGGGAAGTACCCCAGAAAGACATATAAGTGAGTTCCAACAACAATCAAGCATCAAACTGTGAGTCAACATCCACCCAGGGTTTCCATGAGACTCTTTTTGTACCCATATTAATCAATCAAAAATTTGGAATACATAGCTTGAAGCAAGACATGAGAAAAATAATAAACACATTCCAAGTAGGCTTCAACAGGTAATCTAGACAAAACCATGAGCACCTAAACAGTTTCACTATGCATCCCAGCATTCAATAAATGGTCATTCACATTAGCAAATCCACAGAGAGGCCAGGACTATCAAACAAAACATAGAGTAACTAAAGCTGAGTTTATGAATTAGATTTCTATGCTCCGTGATATCTAAATCTCTACCAAACTATTCTTTATCCAAATGAGGCATGAAATAAGAGCTTGAATTGCAAGGGCACAAATTCAAAGCAAAGCCATTATCCCAAGTATAACCACTTCATCTGATCAATTTTTTTTTCAAACAGAACCTATAATCAGGACTTGATGCTAAATCACCCATAATAGAACTTATAATATATAATGATTCATAAACTTTAATCCCTCTCAGAACGACCAGATCGAGTCATAACACAATAATTCCCTACCGAAAACCTTGGCAAAACAATGATCATACCAAATCAACTTTAAACTTATATCTCTACGATTTGCAGTAAACCAGAACCATAATAAGTCTTTTCCGTTATCTCTCATGTACACAGAAGCATACTGGAATTCGAAAAGACCTGGAAGACATTTTACTTAAATGCAACAAACATAGCACACCATTATTTATGCAATGTGAAGTCTGCAACTTGAGGAAATAACTTGGGAAGCAGGACCCATGATTCAGTATATAATTATATATGTGTGTGTATTTCATAAAAGGGCAAAAGATCAATTCAGAATTGAAATCTCAGCAGAGCAAACTCAAGGCACAGTGAAAAAAGGCACCATTCAGAAACGAAGGGGAAGCAGGACACAACCAGAAGGAATATCGTATTCAAATCCAAAAAATTACCGATAGGAAGCCCTAGGCAATCAGGTCCTTTACTGCTTCTAAGTTCACGGTGACCACGGCCGCTCGAATTCAACCTTCAACCCTTACTCCGTTCAACTTCACCTCCTCTCGTCCTGGTACCTCCCTCTCTCACTTGTGCTTAGCTTCCCTCCATCTCCTCTCTCCCCATCTTGTCTTAGCTCTCTCTATTTCTCTTGTTCTCGGTGTTCTCTCCTAGGGTTTTTTTTCGACACCCTCCCCTACTTCCTCCTCAACCTACCTCTTTTTTTTCTTATTCACCTCTCTCTCTCCTGCGGCTCTGCCCGGGTCTCCCGCTTCTTAATCTCCCTTGGTTTTTCTTGCTCGAGCTTCCTCTGTGCCTTTGTTCGCATCTCGCAACTCCCTCTGGTTCTGGTCTCAACCCTCATCCACTTTATGTCTTAGTCTCCCTCAGTTTCCCTTCCTCGTGACTCCCTCTGGCTCATGCTTCCTCCCCCCTCCATTCACTCATACCTGAGCCCTCTATTAGGGCTTAGGCTGAGCTCGGGCTTGAGCCCCCAAATGTGGCTCAGGATTACCTTGGGCTGAAATCAGCCCAAGGTTAAAACCTTTTTTTTATTCTTGTTGTTTTTTTTTTGTATTTTGTATTTTGGGCCTAATCTTGGCTCAAAGTTTTGTGTTTGGAAAAAGAGCTTGAGCCACCGGTAATACCAATCCAACACTTATTCTTCTCTCTCCATTTTTAGGTTCCTGAATTAATCAATTAATTAATTTTTATTTTATTTTATTATTATTTTTATTTGTTTTTTGTTTTCTACTTTAATTTTTATCATTTGTTATTATTATTATTTTTTAATCTATTTTAAATTTTTATGTATAAAATCAGAACAAAATACGGTGTTCACAACAAGGTATATTATGATTTTTTTTCCTAAAAGAAAATCTTCCCGTTATATGTATGAATCCAACGCAGACATCTAAACAGTTGTGTAGTATTAAGAAAAGAAAAAAAAGGCCGGATTCGCAACATATCCGATCCATGTGTGAGGCTTGTATTTGTTCTCATGAATTATCATTCCAAAAGGTGATTTCTCCTAGTGCAGCTAATAGCGCCTCAAATTTGGGTCTCATGTCTCGCAAGTTGGAATCGTGACCCAAATGTGTACGTTGTGCATTTAGACCTGTTTTGGATAAATCATCCCCTTAGTTGATATTTGCATGTGCCAGCTTGGCCTTCGTCTTTTATATATTCAAATTCAAGGCTGAATGATTTTGATTACTATTTAGCAAAGTATTAAAAATCGGACCGATTATTGAACCGGATGAGGTAACAATTCAAAGTTCAGTGGTTGGACCGAGATCAGACCGGTTGTAAATAAATTAATATATTTTTAATAATATAGTTAATTGATATTCTATTTTCATATTATTTGTTAAGTAAATTTATCATTATATATCATAATAATATTTATAACATATTATAATATAGAAAGAAAAAAATTTATACTAAAAATAATACTATTTAGTACTAAAAATAATGTTATTTTATTTAAAAAAATTAAAAAAATTTAAAAAAAAAGAAAAGAAATTAGGATCGATTTAACCCGGTTTCTTACCGGTTCGACCAGTTCTTGGCCGGTTCGTATCGATTCCAAAACCACTCGATTATTATCTGAGACTGGACCGGATCAGGGCTCAATTCCCGATCGGACCAGTCAAACCGGCAGGTCCGATCTAATTTTTATTACAATGGTATTTAGACCATACGAGCCAGCTTGTATAGTAGAAAATTTGTAGAAAATTTGTACCCCAGGGAGACGTGTTGAGGACACCAGAGTAGTGGATGGAATGGACCCAAGGTGATTATGATCTTATTAGGCGCTTAGCAAACAGTTCATCACAGGAAGGATAAAGAATCTCGTGGAATTCGCAAGTCACTTCTGTAATTAATAATTATTCCCACAAGTCAGGTCAGGTCCTATGTGGTACTCATTCATAATTTGTATACGATCAGTGTGAATGTGAACGGATTTCCGCCCTCAAAACCATAGCCTCCCCAGTGAAACACGTGTTATCCCCATCTATATATTCAGCTTCTTGAAGAATTTTTTTTTTTTTAAGTTTTTGGCTCTGTTGGCCGGTCATGAGTCATAATGGAACCGGACCAACTTCCTGGAATTCCAAATATTTCAACAGCAAATATTGTGGCATAATTCTTATTTTTCATATTTTGATTTATGACAAAGTTTGAGAAGTATAAAAATGATTTTGTTTTTTTGGTTTTTGGAACGTATCTGAAGATAAAGACTTTAATCATGTCTATGTTCCTCAACTAATTCAAGTTTCAGAATTCAAACCTTCAGACGGAATATTAGGAGAGTTGCTCATCTGTTTATTAGACTTTTTGTCTTTTTTTTTTTTTGGGTCATTCGGAAATTGATGATTTGGAAGGAAAGCATTGCATTGGGTTGGAACTGGAAACCTTAGAGGAATGAATGAGCGTAGACAGACAAATAGTCAAAAGTCGCGTTTGGCGTATATTGTTGAATTGGTGAATCAAGGTCGGGCCCATCTGAACACGCCAAAAGTATTCCCTCCTCCAAAAAGCAAAGCTTGATAACCACAAGAAATCCCATTTTTAGCAAAACGTTAAACCTTCCCTCTCTCCCTAATCACTATCCCAAATAGTGCAACACCATTAAACCTTTCATGTAATTACTACCTAGGATTATAATGTTGTGCGCAAGAGTCTCGTCAGCATGACGAAGGCACAAGTTCAATGTATTTTCTTCATACTACACCCCCCAAAATAATTTTATGGTTAGATCA
The DNA here is from genome assembly GCA_026686845.1 of Adenanthera pavonina. Lineage (NCBI taxonomy): Eukaryota > Viridiplantae > Streptophyta > Magnoliopsida > Fabales > Fabaceae > Adenanthera > Adenanthera pavonina. Next base: position 6,253,019 of record JAIVEN010000003.1, read on the forward strand.
TATCAAAACAACAGCTGATTCCTTATATTCCATATTTAAGTCACTTATTCTATTTTCTCTATTACATTTTATTTGTAATTTAAAAAAAAATTAAATATTTCATCTTATTTTTTATTTTAGAAAATCAATAAAGTATTAATTTTTATCTTTCTAATTGTACCCCTAAATAATTAATAGTATATGGTAGTTTTTTTTTAATTTTAATTTACTTCATATTCATTTTTTACCATTGTAATGGGATTAATAATTAAGGGTACTTTAATGAAATTATATTATTTATTATTATGGTGCTAAAACACACATATGTATATATAAAATAAAATGAGACGGGTTGAGTAAATTTTATGATAAAAAATTAACTTTAACATTTGTAGTAAAGTGTTATAAACCGACGAACATTAATTGTTTTTTTGGGAGGGTAAAACATGGATGAACATTTTCATCTTGGGAGTTTGGTTCACAATAATACGTAAGTAGCTGTCGTCATCATTACCAGGGGGTGTCTCGTGAAACATGCCATACAAGTTTTCCACGCCATCTTCTGTGAGCCCAGAGAGATTGCCTGTCTCACGATAGAAAAAGCGAGAAGAGTGGGAGGGAATCGGAGAAAACAGTAACTACTCCCCCGCAGCATTAAAGAAATTATATTTTTATTCTATTTTATTTTTATTAAATATTTTATTTTATTATTATTAAAAAATTATAAATAAAAAATAAAAAAATCTAATACTTTATATTTTAAACTAGAAATTTTTTATATGAAATTTTTTATAATATAAATTGATGAAAATAAAATTGATGAAATGGGCCCGGTAAGAGGAAAAGCTAAATTAAAACCCTACTCTTGATAATCTCGTCAATGCATATCCTATCCTCCCCTCAATAAAATTCTTCGTTAAAAAATCTTAAACGTCAAATCCAATAGCAATGTCAGGGGACATTTTTAAGAAAATCATGTAAAATAGTATTTTTCCACAATCACTTCATGAAAAAAAAATAATCCTCCTAGTACTAAATATAAATATAGGATTATTTCAAGGTAAGATATTATTTATTATATATTATCAAAAAGTGTCTCTATTCAATTAAGGATAAAAAAAATAAAAAATAATTTTAAAAAATTATAATTTTTTAAATAATTAAAGTATTTAACTATTTTTAATTTACATATTAATTTACATGATTTAATTAAAGTGGTCCAATATTATACTCTCTTTAGTTTCAAATGAGAGGAATGAATAATTAATTCACACAGATAAAAAAATTGTGATTAAAAACAGTTAATTTTCTTAAATATGCAACAAAATAATATTTTTTTCAAAATACTCCTAAATTAATATATATACTACTAATTTTTTTATAAAAAAATATTAATCCATATTTAATAATGATACAATTCAAAAAAAATAAATGCAGAGTATTTATTTTTATATTTTAGATAAAAAAAAAGAGGCTCATAATTGTCTGTTATATTTAAAATTGGAAATAGTATTAAGAACAACAGGGAGCAGTAATTATTAAAATAAAAATTTGGCGTGCGAGTATGCGAGGTCAAGCTGTTTGTGGTAAAGTCTCATTTTACAGGAAAGGGAAAGAGAAGAAGAAGAGAAAAGAAGGGAAAATTGAGAGAGTCACCGTCCTTTACCTAACCCGGCCACCAGGAAGGGCTACAGTACAACATGTTTGAAGGACAAAAAGAGCATATATCCTTAACATTGGCGTTCACACTTGAACCTAGGCTATCTCCCCCGTCCTAGGCGCATTTTGACTTCCACCTTTTCTCCTCTCCTCGATCACACCAGCTCAAGATTTGTACGCTTTTCATTCATACAGAGTTTATCACTTTATTTTTTAAAAATGAAATGAAATTATATATATTTTATTTTTTTTTATTTTTTTAATTCTTTAATTTCTCAAGTTACTATAAGTTATTTTAATTTTTTTTAAAAAAATTATATAATCTTTTATCGTTGAAAGTTACGAACATATTTAAATATAAAAAAAATTATGCATATTTTTATTAAGTTTTGTTAAAATTACAATTAGAATTATCTCCTTGAGGGTAAAAAGGACCATCTACAAATAAGACAGTACCGGCCTCTAATAAGAAAAGAAGTAAAAATTTATAGATTCAAAAATTATATCAATAGTAAAGTGATATTAATAGGAATTTTTTTAGAGTAAATTTATGTGTTTTTCCTTTTATATTTTTAATGTTATTTTCTAATTAAAAGTTAACAAAAATTTTATATATTTTTTCTTATATATATTGATTGATGATTATATAAATTTTTAAAGAAATCGAAATTTAAAAAATAAAATTTTATAATTTATATTATTTAAAAAATTAAATTTTGAAATTAAAATAAAATTTATATAATTTACTCTCATTTTGATTTTTTTGCTTTTTGATTTGTAACTATTATTTATTTATACTTAACTTCATTTATTTCCTTTTATAGAAAAAGATAAGGATAACCTTAAATTTTATTATTATTTTCTTAATAGAAATAAGACAAATTTTCCATCTCCTTCTTCCTTTATGATATTAATTTTTTTTTAAAAAATATATATATATAATAAATGTTTAAAACATTTTATCTAAGTGCTCTCTTTGAGTGGCAAAAAAAAGAAATTCTTCTTTTAAATAACTTGCAGATACAACGGAGGTGATTTTTTTGGCGAATTTTTTCAATTTAAAAAAAAAGAGTCGACTGAGCCAAAAAAAAAACATAAAACAAAAGGATAGCTGAATGATCCAGTGGAGGCATAACAGAATCACACGTCAAGGCAAACCAAGCAATAAATAAATTAAATAAAGCGCCACTTGCTTTAAATCCTCTTGTTTCATATACTTTGTTCACAATCAATTAAATTAATTAAGTAATTTGTACTCAAAAAATGAATTTAGTAATCTTGTTCTTTTCCTGGTAAATTATTCATGGCCTAATATTAAATTAATTAAATTAATTTTCTACTCCAATATAAAAGTAGGGTAAAAGGCCTGGTATCCCGCATTTCTCAATTTTCAATATCCCCGTTCACACTACTGTTCCACAAAATAAAAAATCATTAGCTCTGAACTCAGCAAGGAAGACGACCTTCTCCTTTCTGAGTTCTCTCCGTCACGCTTGCTTGTCTTTCTCTCTCTGTATCTGCTTCCATCTTTGTCTGTATGAAACTCCCAACTTTTGCGGACCCGGAATCCCTCTCTCACATTTTCAGCTTGCTCCAGAGCTCCTTCGATCAAATGAATGAGACCAACAGCAGCGCCACCAAAAAGCGACGCAGAAAAAATGACAAACCTGGAGATGGTGACGCTGGTTCAATCGAGAATCAAGGGACTAAGAAGAAAGAATTGACGGGTATCCTCACCTCGCTGCTATTGCTGGAAGAACAACAAAAGCGTGACCAGGAAGAGCATGACAGAGTCTCCGAGGAGGAGAAGCTGTCCTTAGAGGCCAACCACAAGAAGAAGACCAAGGCCATGCTGGAATACTACAACAATCTTCAGGATTATTACGAAGATGTTGAAGAATCGGAGCGAATTAAGAGAAAGAAATCGCGGTCCATGACCGGTGCGGTGGCCGCCGCTGCAGCTTCCGATGGGTTAGAAAAGGTTCATACGGATAAAGCACTGAAATCTGGAGCAGGTGGTGGATCCCAGAGCCACCAGCGGCGGCTGTGGGTGAAGGACCGTTCCGGAGCATGGTGGGACGAATGTAACAGGCCAGATTTTCCAGAAGAAGAGTTCAAGAAAGCGTTTAGAATGGGGAGGGCTACCTTTGATATGATTTGTGAGGAGCTTAATTCGGTTATTGCGAAAGAAGATACAACTTTGAGAAACGCTATTCCTGTGAGGCAAAGAGTAGCTGTTTGTTTATGGAGGTTAGCCACCGGTGATCCTCTTCGCCTTGTATCCAAGAGGTTTGGATTGGGCATATCAACTTGCCATAAGCTGGTTCTTGAGGTATGCACAGCCATAAAGACCGTGTTGATGCCTAAGTATTTACTGTGGCCCGATGAGGCAACATTGAGGAATATCAAAGGTGAATTTGAATCAATTTCTGGTATACCCAATGTGGTGGGGTCTATGTACACTTCACATATCCCCATTATAGCTCCCAAGATTAGTGTGGCTGCTTATTTCAATAAGAGACACACAGAAAGGAATCAGAAGACTTCGTATTCAATAACTGTTCAAGGTGTGGTTGACCCAAGAGGGGTGTTTACAGATGTGTGCATTGGGTGGCCTGGTTCAATGCCTGATGATCAAGTGTTAGAGAAGTCTGCACTTTATAAAAGGGCGGAGAAGGGGCTTCTAAAAGGTGTGTGGATTGTTGGGAGTTCAGGGTACCCTTTAATGGATTGGGTTTTAGTGCCTTATACTCAACAGAATCTTACTTGGACTCAGCATGCGTTTAACGAGAAGATTGGAGAGGTTCAGAAGGTTGCAAAAGATGCATTTGCGAGATTGAAAGGAAGGTGGTGTTGCTTGCAGAAGAGGACAGAGGTGAAACTACAAGATTTGCCTGTTGTTCTTGGGGCATGCTGTGTGCTGCACAATATATGTGAATTGAGAAATGAAGAAATGGATCCCGAGCCGAAGTTTGAGCTTCTAGATGATGAGATGGTGCCAGAGGTTGCTTTGAGATCAGCAAGTTCAATGAAAGCTAGGGATGCAATTGCTCATAATCTTTTACACCATGGCCTCGCAGGCACTTCTTTTCTTTAATTGAAATGTTGCATTTGACTATTTGTTACTTGAGATCATCATTCTTTTGCTTGTTTCTATAGATAATATTGAAGCCTTTCATCGTATTTGTTGAAGGGACTCTGTAAAAGATAATATTGACCTCTCCAACAAATATATGATTGAACTCTTCATAAGTTGAAGTTATAAGATTCACAGAATTGTAACCTAGTTCCATACTTTAACTGTCAAATAAGATATTAGTGAGTGAAATCACAATATTTTTGGCAGCATCCTTTTTCTTGTTAATTCTCTTGACGTCTAAAGTTTATAAGCATGCCAATGTTCCTTTTTTCTATCCTTGTGAAGTAGCTTCTTGCATTCCAACATGCTGCTGTGCTTCAAAATTGTTTCTACCAGGTACCAACATTATCTAGAGATATACATAAACAAAAATATATTTCACAATCACTGTGTGTTGAGAAACTCGTGTACTATGTTGATTTCAAGCATGTCTTTCATGGATTGACAGAGGAATTATACAACCAAAGCCCCACCTTATTACCATGGCATATCATTCTTAAGAGGAGGTTGTATCAGTAAAATGTCGGCAAACCGAATGACTGAGACTACAATCAGAACCTTTCTTAGGGTAAAATGATTTTTTCCTTCATGACCTTAGAGATCTTTCTATATGATCAGAGCCAACAGTGGCCAATTGTTGTTCAGGATCTTGGCGTGTTTACCTTGTGCATAGTTTTCTGGAGTTATTGTTAATGAGTATTTCATATTTTAGCACCCCTGACATTGAAGGGTAAGAAAGGCGGTGGGATGTTACCAGTTGATTGTTTCTGGTGATTCTGATTCTTCTCAACTCTAAATTTCCTTATCTAATTATTTGTCCTGCTGTTCTACTTATTCACATCATAGGTAACAACACTAAATTAGAATGCATATGTAAGTTTTAAGCTTAGTGGATTAGTTTAGACTATAAATTCCAGGGCTAGCGATGTTGATCTAACCTTCTGTATATGGCCATTGTCACTCTTCTTGAACTTGATATAACTTGCCATCAGACGAACTTTCAATCATATTTGTTTGCAAATACAGGTCATTTGAAGCCTCGTAGAAGTTGAACAACTTGTTCGTTTTCTGGGTTGACTCTATAAGTATCATGAAATGAGAAATTAGCAAGGAATTAAAAACCAGACCGGTCATTGAACCGGAAGAGATAACGGTTCAAGGTACAGTGGTTGGACTGGAATCCAACCGAGATCTGACCGGTTGTGAATAAATTAATATATTTTTAATAATATAATCAATTGATATTCTATTTTTATATTATTTGTTAAGTAAATTTATCATTATTAATCATTATGTATCATAATAATACATATAACATATTATAATATGTAAAGAAAAAATTATACTAAAAATAATGTTATTTAGTACTAAAAATGTCATTTTATTTTAAAAAATATTTAAAAAAAAAAGTTAGGACTGGTTTAACCCGGTTTTTTATCGGTTCTTGATGGATTCATACTGGTTCTAAAATCCCTCGATTCCCATCAGTGATCGGACCAGATCAGGGGCCGATTTCTGGTCGAATCGGCTGGTTCGGTCCGGTCCAGTCCAGTTTTTAGTACTATGGAAATTAGTAATTACCATGTTTAGCTATTCTAATCTGTTTCAAAGTTACCCTTGTGATACTGATAGGTCATGCAGAAAAAATCGGACTGGACCAGTAGGTTTGATTGGGGAAACGGCCCCTAGTCCAATCCGGGCATAGATACAGACTGGGGGTTTTCAAAATCGGTGCGAATTGGTCAAGAACTAGTCGAATCGGTAAAAAATCGGTACAAAATTGGGTTGAACCGGTCTGGACCTTTTTTAAAAAAAATTTAAATATTTTTTGAAAATAAAATAATATTATTTTTAGTACTAAGTAGCATTATTTTTAATATAAATTTTTTACTTTTTATATTACAATATGTTATAAGTATTATTATGATACATAATTATTAATAATGATAAATTTACCTAGTAAATAATATGAAAATAGAATATTAATTGACTATTTTAAATTCAAAATATAATTATAGATTAATATTAACTTGTTTAGATTTTAATATTAGGTTGTAAAACTTATTAATAATATTTTTAATTTTTTATATATTATTAAATTTATTTTTTATCTTACAATAAATGTTAATTTTATAATATAATATTTTTTATTTATATTATTAAAAATATATTAATTTATTTACAATAAATTCCGTTTAACTACTTAATTTTAAAACGTTACCCAACCCAATTTAATAAGCGGTCTAATTTTTAATACGTCTGACAAGTTTTGTCGGAGTGTTGAAAAGAAAGCAGAAACAAACAAAGGAAAGAGAAATGGCAAGCTTTGATTGCACCACAAAAATTTTAATTTAATAGGAAAGATTGGTTGAGAGGGATCCCTTAATGTCGGTGCTTTTCGCGCGGTTCACACCTCCCTTGATAATCCCGACACAGAATCGTCAAAATTAATCCTGGTATTTGTAAATTCATTTACCTTTTATCTCAGTTTTTTTTTAAAAAAAATTATACCTGTTGATCTTTCAAAGTTTTTAATTTGTAATAACTCAGTTGTCATCTAATTTTATTGTTGTTAATTAATCTTGACACATTAAGATTTACATTATCTGTTGAGGTCTCACTAAGCAGTACTCACCATTTCACAAAGGGTGTACGTTTGTCCCTGTAAGATAATTTTTTTAAATATTCAAACAGGTCAAATTGAACAAATTGAATATTTTTATCATTCCTTTGTTGTTTAATATGGAGTTGAGTTGTTAGAAGAATCATTTTTGTCAAAATCGACATGGTCAACAAAATTTGAATAACGAATATGAGATATTTGACATCAGAATTAATTTATAACGAGTTAGTAAGTTTTTTAAATGACAAAGTCCCCAACAATTTCAACGACCAAAACTAGTTTGGCCTACTAACTTGGAACCAACTTTGTTAATTAACTGAACCATATGTTCAGTTCACCTGTTCTCGCAGGCAACTTCCATGTCTAGTAGTCATTTCATCTTTACATTCTTTACCCTTTTAAGATCATTGACTCATTGTCAAGATCAACGGCAAGTTGGAAGATATTGCTGCTGCTGCGATTCACACTCAACTAACTCCGAATTTTTTCCCAAAAACAAAAAAGGAAAGAAGCATTTGTTTTTTATTTGGAAAAATGCACATGTTTCTTTTTAAGTGTGAGCTTGCAAAGGTTTTCTGAATCATAAGAATTGAATAATTGATAAATATTCTTTTTTCTTTTTTAAACCAGAATTGATAGATATTCTCTTACACTTTCACATATGTGTATTTAGTTCCTTGTAAATGAAGTTGACGGTTTTTACGTCAGATTCTATTCATAAATTTAGTAAAATCAGGCTAGTTTAGAAACAAAACATGGACAACAAGGTCTAGACCACAATTCCTATGTTCCATTACTCTAACGTGTTTCCGTAAGAGGACGATATACTCATATTTATTATATTTTCATCATCGCTATTTTACAATGATTACTTTTTCCATTTATTTTTTATTTAAAGATATAAGAGCTTATTCTCATTTAAAGTATTATTTTTTATTCAATTTTTTATTCTATAATGCAAAGAAAAGTGGCATTCAGACTGGCAACCATTTCTGAGGCCACGAAGAAAATGTCAGCCTTTTTTTTTCTTACAAAAGAGGGCAAAGCCCAAAATACTACATACAACTAAATGGGGATTGCAATCCCAACTTATCCTTTTGTACTAGTAGTCCAGCTTGATTTAGAACCACATCCAAGAATGAGAAATTAGCTTGACATTGCAAGCTCCATTTAGCAGGATAATTAGCAATAGCATTGCACTCTCTTGGCGAATAAACAAAAGAAATCTGCCAACCCCAATTTATCATGTGGAAAATTCTCAACCTCACATTACTAATCTGATTTCTCAGCTTCTATAGGAGTGCTTGATCCTAAAAATTGTATAAATCCACCTAACTAGTTTCCTTCAGTATTCCTCAGCACCCCTGCGCAACCAGCTACTGAGCCATCAGTTTTAACAGCTCCATCTTTGTTTACTTTTACCCAATTTGCTGGTGGAGATTCCCATTTAAGAAATCCTGCAAGTCCCCTATTATTGTAAACGTTAGTTACAGATTCCAGTCCATTTATGAAGTGCTTCCTGGTTATCAAAATATTAAAAGGCAGGATTGTAAGGTCTTACGAAATTGCAATAAAAAAGCTTTGGTTTCTCCACAACCAAAGCTTCCAAACAGCAACCCCCATGTCTGGCACCATTTCAGTTCCATATCCTTCCCCACATCTTCCCTAAGATTCCGCTAGAACCAATCTTCAAGACCAAGCCTATAGAAAATCCCTTTATAGCTAGCCTTAATTAGTTCATTCCAGGCATTCTTCGCATGAATTCCATTGCACCATTGATAGGAAGGACTACCTCCATTACAGTTACTTCTTCTATCATTAGTGAGCAATCGGCCTTGACTTGCAAGCCATAAGAATACTCTAACTCTTTCAGCACCACACCATTTTTGTCTAGATTAAGAGTTGCTTAACAAGAGCCTTTTCCACTTACACCAACATAAATTGGTAAATGTAAGCCATTTTTATTGATGTGTAATATTACACAAACGTTAAATGCCAAAGAGAAGGTCAATTACTTTCATTTTGTCATAAATTAAAGTAAAAAAATTATTTTACATGTACTAATAAAATTAGTTAAGCTAATTTAATTTTTAGTTGTTATAAATTAAAATTTATATACTCCCTTATATTTCAAATATAAGCGAAAAAAAAAAACTTTACACATACCAATGAAGTTAATTATATTTATTTAATTTGTAGTTAAACAAACTTTAAGATTACATTTAATTAATCATCTTTTCTTTTAAATTAGTTTAATTAATGATGAGGTTATATCACTACTACAGAAATAGCCTTTAGGAACGCTGAATCTGGAACGTTTATTGGTAAAACGTGCTGAAAAAGCATTCCAGGAACGTGTTTTCCGTGAATCGTGCCAGAAGTTTGACCTTCGGGAACGTTTTTTAAGAAAGCGTTCCAGAAATCTGACCAGTTCGTACAGCTCACCCTTGTCCAAGACCTTCTGGAACGCTTACTCAGTTAAACGTTCCGGAAGGCCACATTGATTACGACCCGTTGCTTTCATTTAAACGTTCCAGGTATGACTTTTCATTAAAATTTTGATTTTAAAGCTTCAAACAAGGGGATATCGTATTAGCTAGGTCACCATTGCTCTTCGACAAATCTGCAACTCACTTGCCCTAGCCTTCCCTCTCTCACCTATTGTGCCTTCCCCTTACTCGCAGCTTTCTCAGCCTTCCCTCTCTAACCGCCACTGCCACCTCCGCTGACGATCTCCCCTCCAGGATTTGAGCGTTAAGGTCAGGCCCCCAACTTGATTTCAGCCCTCCTCCTTCCTTTCGGCTCCTTTCATCGATGCTACTCCATCAATCCTAACTGGCCAATGACACGAGCTCCTCCTCACCACTGGCGAAACCCAAGCTAAGGCCGTCTTTATCGTCGCAGCAAAACAGGGAAACTTTTCCATCTTCTCATCAAAATCAGAAAGACATTAATAGTGCTGTGTGAGAGGAAAAACGGTATAGCAGAGTGTGATTAGAGGTATGGTGCTATGCTTCTTCCATAGTTGTGAATAATTCCATGAATGACTTGTTCTAGATATGTACTTGCTATTTTCTGCTGTCATGAATGTAGTTAATTTCCACTTTTCATTCCACGCACAAGTTATGTGTAAAATTGGTTTGTATTTTCTCCATTTATGCATTCTGGAAAGTGATACTGTGAAAGAATATGGTTGTTTGTAGAATTTGTATTTCATAATTATACTTATTTTTTTTCTTCCCCTGCCTCTGAATCTATTTTCTTGAATGGGGAGGATCTATACTTTCATAAAATGCGCACTATTTTTGTGCTATCACTCTAATTATCTAGCCATGATGTAACCACATTCTTCTTTAATAATAGCTCCTCACTTCTGAACATGCCTCTTATTTTGCAATCATAGTACACGTTCTCTTCATGTTGTTTAGTGCCTTGTCCTTTGGCTTCTTGCTTTCAGTAACTTGACTTGGTTTCACAACCTTCATCATATTTCACATCGAATTTAATTTAATACATACCATCAATAATGAACTTTTGAGTCATAAAATTTTTAAATGGGCTTTATACAATTCACTGGACCTTTCATGACAAATTTAGGTCAAACACCATGATATAATCAACTATAGAACTAACTAGTTCCAAATGCTTATGGTGATGCTCATTAGGATATTTGGTTAAACTAAAGTAGATCTTATATATGCATTCAGAGTTCAAGATGAGACACAATGTTCACAACTTATGATTAGTATGGCTCCTTAAAATTTTATATTGATATTGATTGTTCTATCAATGTCACTCTTCCTAACATTTTAAAAGTAGGAATCAGTATCTATGATTGCCTCTGAATCTATTTTCTTGAATGGGGAGGATCTATACTTGCATAAAATGTTATATATGATCAATGGGAAAGTAGAACATGAAACTTTACTGGCTAGAGTTTGTCTTCCCTTGCCTTAGAATATAATCTTGTTTATTTTGCATTATGAATTTGCAAGAGATGGCCTTTTATGATGTTACTAGAATATAGTCTTGTTTATTTAGTCAAATTCCTAACTAATAATTCACAAGTTATCTCAGTTGCCCAAATTACCAACCTAAAATTCTGCTATAATAATTACATTTTTACAAAATAAAATGAATAATAATTCTATCGTCTCATACTGGCATTACTTCTTCTATGCAGGTTGTCGTTCTTGAAAATCAAAAGCTACATCTTGGTTTTAATCCAATGAGTATATGCCACTTCCCTTTGGCTCTTATACTTCTTTGCTATATGAAATCTTTTTTTGGCTTATTAGCTACCTATGCCTTTTATTTTGCTCTAGTTTGTCCTAGACTGAATTTAATACATTGATGATTCATCTGAACTTTTTTCTCTTGTGGACTAATTGTAAGCTACGTTTGGATGCAGAGAGAATGCTATAGACATGATTTTATGCTTTTATACACCTGTAAGTAGAGAATGCTTTTCTAGTTTGATTAATCTTTGTAAATTGTAACCATTTTAAAAAAAATCCTAAGTGGAATTTTTCAAAGCTGTTCTAGGTTGAGATGGCCAAACTACTGCAATATGCACCAAGGTTGTCAAAATTATGAATTACTTTTAAAATTGTTTATTTACCTAACGATTAATTATAAGCTTATGTTGGGAACATTGTCTGTTTGATATTGGTGTATTCATTCAAAGAAAGAGACTCCATCAATAAATTATGTAATGAATTATACATATTGGTGTATTCATTTAAAGAAAGAGACTCCATTAATAAATTGTGTAATGAATTGTATGAATCATTGGGTCTAAGAATATTTTTATTTTTCAGATCACCAAAAAGTTGGATTCAATATTGGCAAGTTGTATTTTGAGTCAAACACCCTTTAAATAATCCCAATTTCTGTATGTATCAACATTGGATGGTAATTGAAATTTTAGTCTATAAATACTAAGAATTAGAAATAGGTCGAGCTTGAGAACTCCAATCATATTGCATTTGCAGTGATTGATATTGAAGATATTTTATGATCTAGGACATGGAAGGGCTACTAACTATGCTCCAGGAAGAAAGAAAGTTGTTATTTCTTTCTGTTGTTGGAGAGGTAATATTCTTGATGCATCTCTATGAATAATTAATGTTAACATACCAATTTATCCCCTGTTGGAAATGGGACCCAAAATGGATTTTTATCATGTGCTATGGCTCTGTTGATTAGTCTGTTTGGCAATTAATAGGGGCATAATTTTTTTTAATGTATTAGCAATGTGTATATATTAGGAACTAAATTATAATTGATTACTGAAATGTTTACTTTTTAATGTAATATTTATGCATTCTTGTCAACGGTATATGATAGTAATTTTTTTGAAATTTTGAGTGTTTGTATGAAGTAAGAAATAATTACTATTTCTTACTTGAAATAAGAAACAATTTACCATCCCTAAGATTGTATGTACCTTAAACGTAGGTTTTTAAATTGCTCCAAATTTATTTAACTACATTTTATTGTATATGTGGTGCTTCATTTTGCAGTGCTTTTCAAACAAGTAACATGCTTTCTACTCCAAAGAAGACATACAAGAAGTCAAAGAAGAGTGGGCCAAAGTATATGTTAAAAGAATGTAATTTATAGATTGTTTATAATGTTTAGAAATTATTTAGAGATATTTTGTGATGACAAAATCTTATTTATTAGTCATTTGTATATTGATATTGATAAATTAATAGTAATAGATATAGACTTTTTGGGTTAATGTGTCTTTAATGTCTATACATGTATAATAGAATTGTTTGAATGGTTGAGTGACATGATTTTGTATTTTTGGGTATGCTAGAATGGTTGAAATAAGATAACAAGAAAAATGAAATTTTATATTTTAAAAATAAATGTTTGTGGAATGTTTTAAGTGTGTGCCAGAAGTCTAATCTTTGGGCACGCTTCATATTAAGAAATGTTCCTGAAAACTAGTGTTGAGGAACGTTTTGTAGTAAGAAACGTGCCGCAAGACTAGTATTTTGGAACGTTTCGTAGTAGTAAGCGTGCCACAAAACTGGTATTCCGGAACGTTTCATAATAGGAAACGTGCCCCAAGTCTGGTTTTTTGGAACGCGTCCAACAAAAAAGTAAACGTTCCAGAATGCTTGGGGAACGGTCACATATGGAACGTTTCAAAAATGTTCTGGAAGTTAAAAACCAAACGTCCCAGAAGCTCATTTCTGTAGTAGTGTATTTTGAATATCACTTTTATTGATACAGAAATTTACATTTCTTTCCCTTATATATTTAGAACCAAACATAGACTCTCCAAAATTTGCTTATATTTGATATCAAAGACTCTATATATTTCTTTAAAGTTTTTAATAATATAATAAATATATAATTTAATAATATTATATTTTTATGAAGAAAATTATACGTTTATTATGTTTAAATCGATAAATCTGGTAATAAAAAATCTGAAAATACGCACTAACTTTTTTTTTTCATTCTTTTAAATTCCCCAACTTTACAAGAACAATGCCTAATCATAATCCAAGAATACAGGTGTGCAATATCTCCAAGTTTCACTAGGGTGATGTTGTTGATCTGAATGGTTTCAAAAGGTTATCGTTAAGCCGAGCAATTCCTATATCTGTGTGGCTCACTATTAAGCTCCTCCCCATGATCAGTTGTTTTGAGTTAGACACAATGGAAAGTGTGCAAAATGTATGTGTATAAAATAAAATCTATAGTCAGCTAAAATATCTACTAGTTATAAATTAATAATATAACTCATTTTAAATGTTATGTAATTGTATAAAATCACTTTTGGTTAGTGCACAAATAGGAACATATAAATCAAGTGCTATATTTTATGTAAATGAATAAAATCGAAACAAAGTTTTGAGCATCCAAAAAATAGGATATTTTATATAACTCATGAACTATCAAAGCTAAAATAAATGAATGAATTTGTCTACTTCATCCTTAACATTCTTATTTTATGCCACGCTCTCATAAAGCCTTGAACTAAATATGCTAATACTGTGTAAGGGCATAGGGCCTTTAGACAGTTAAAGAAACCGCCTAAAGCCCCCCACATATATGTTAATGAATATATAAAAAAAATGTAATCAAAAGAAAAGAAATATAAAAGAAGACAGAACAAAACCATTTTTTATATAACTTAATACATTTTTTTCCCAATGCAACTCAATAGTTATATGTCTTTAGTAGTATTTTGATTTTATCCTAACTAACCTTTTTTTAACTAAATTTCTTCCATTCCAATTTTTTTTAATAATTTTCATCATCAATCTCTCTCAAATTGTCATATTGAGATTAATACAAATATTTTTTATGAATTAAAAAAACATTTGTATTAATCTTGATGACTAATTACTTAATTAAAAAAATGTTATCTATTAAAAGCAAAATGTTATAATTACTTAATTCTAAAACTTTGATAATTAATTTCACAACTTATGAATTAAAAAAAATGGTGTGAGAATTGATAAGTTATGATATACCAAACCTCTTTAACAATTTTCTCTTAACTTTTTTGTATGACCCTAATATTGGGAGTAAATCAAAGCTTGCCATGTGAAGCAATGTCGCTAAGAGTGAAATAGACCAAACTATACAAACTCCTCAGCAATTCACATGATTTTTCAAATTTTGTTTCATTTTTTAAATATTGACATAATAAAACATTAAAAAAGCCCATGCATTAATAAGAGTAAGAGGTGTTTGATCTACTTTTGTAGCTCATGCTTGAGTGTCTTTACTTCTTTAGGAGTCATGCTCTTGACACACTCTTGACGGTCTACTAGGACAACTAATACATTATATCTTTCCCTTGCATAAAATGGATAAAAGTTGCTTGAGCACACAGAATGTAGTGCAAACACTTTCCTCTAGACAATTGAAAAGAACTTAAGAGGAAAAGGAAACTTCTTCAAAGCTTCAATATGCAATCAATCATTTTTATCACTAACTTGAATATTTTGCATCTAGTTAGTTCTCGGCATCAAAGTACGATACACTAATTGGTTGATTTAAGCACCCAAATGCAATATACAATGGTATTTCAAAATCATAATTTGCAAAAATATAAGGATTAAAATAATTTTTCCGCCCTGTCCACCTTCAGTTTCTCGGCCGTATCGTGAAAGATTACTTCCTAAAAATAATGAAAATGCCACTTGTCACCATAGAAAAACAAAGTTTAAAACTAAGCGCAGAAACCAACAACAACCAAGAAAGACATCAACTTTCAGGATAGTACCTTATGCCTGGAATAGAAATGAAAGTATCATCAAAGCAATCCAAAATACCAGCTTCCTTCAATGAATTCCAGCACCAGATCTCTAACATCTCGATTCTCAGGACTAAGCAACGAAAAAATTATGCTATGCCATAAGGATGTATAGGACTATATAACATATGATTATGATATACCTAAAGAATAATTATGTGATATTTAAAAGGATGAGTATGATGTGCTTTACATAAACTACAGAAAAGCTCAAATAGAAAAGATATAACTTGAAAATATAATGTTATAGTATGAAAATATGATAAATAGTCTAAGATATATGTTTTGGATGAAGAAAAGGGTAAAAAGGAAAATTTTCAGTTTATGGACATAAAACATACGAATTTGCAAAATGGTCCCCACAAGAAAAATTATTTACAGTTTGATTTCTGAAAAAATTTATGAAAGGCCCAAAAAGAAAAGTTATTTGCATTTTGATCTCTCATATGGGCAATTTCATAATGTTAAGAAATTTATGTCAAAATATGCCTTTTGATTTGCTGGACCCCAGTGGTATAATGTATTAAGTTTAAAGGAATTAATTTAAAAAAATTGACTGAAGAATGTAGTGGAAATTATACTACAAAAGAAAAAGGTATTGTGAGTCTCACAAAAATTAAAAAAAAGTAAAAAAAAGTATGTGGGTCTCATATTAATACTGATTGAAATAGGATATTAAATTAAAAGTAGATCTAAATATAGTTATATCATGTATTCATAAAGTAATAAAATACTGCAAAAATAATTTTACTTGTCTAAATATAAAGTAAACCAGTATAAAATATATCTGAACTAAGAAAAATATGATTTCATTTGGATAACTTTTCCTCTCACTTAGGTGTGATTTTCAGCATGTGTTGAGAGGGGAATATTTTATTATTTTTATGAATTCTCTTGAACTTTCTTGAAGAACACTTGGACCAATTGTGTGATTTTGCTTTCTCTACAGATACTCCCCTGTTTGGCCGACTTTAAGCGTAAGAAAAGAGAGAAGAAGCAGCTGCTGAAACATAAGAAAAGGAAGAGGGAGACGTGAGGGAGAAAAAGAAGAAAGGAGAAGAGCAAGCCAAGCCAAAAATTTAAGTAAGTTTATTTCTTAATATTTCAAGGTTTCTAGCTCTAGTTTGAGTAGTTTAGCTTGGTTTAGTTAAGTATTTTCTCCCTCTCTCTAAGCTTGAATTCCTACTATGTAGAAAAATGGATTCATACATAAAATTAAAAGAAAGCATGAGAAAATGTAAGAAAAGTATGATTGGCATGAGTAATAGCAAGTTACGAAGAAATCTTTTTCTTTCCTCTTCTTGAAGTAATTTTGGCCAGAAGTAAAAGCTAGGGAGGAGTGAGAATTTCATGAAATTGATGGTAAAAATGGATTCTACATTGTTGAAGTAGTTAAAGAGAAGCCTTGGCTTCAAAAGAAAGACAAAAACAAAGAATATGAATTTTAGGGTTTATTTGGTTTTTTAAGACTTGACATTAGGATTTAGTTAATTAAGCAAGTATTTGATGGTGTCTTTAGGTTTGAGATAGTCTAAGGAGACATTTGGAAGTTTTAGAAAAAAATCTAAACATAAAGGAAAACATCAAAGGTAGCTTTTACATTTATTACTTTTACATTATTTTAAGTAGATTTTATGAAAATATATGTTTGCCACATTGTTGTCTTGATATTTTATGATTGATTTTGGCTGTTTTTATATAATAATTTTACCTTAGAATGTCCATTTTTTGAAGAAAAACTCTTTCAAAATTTTTACTGATAATATGATATATTATGTTATTAAATGTATCAAAGTGGTTTGAATGATGTTTTGATAATTATATGATGATATAATTGCATAAATGTAATTGCTACTAAGATCGTTATAATCTCATCATCCCAAATATTAACCTTGTTAGGGTCAAGCAATGTAAGGAATTCAAGAAGAGTAAGGAGGGAGAGAATGATGAATAATTTGATAATACAAGTTATTATGTATTATTTTGAAAATATGTATAAATTTATGTATGAAGTATAATTTTTGTAATTATATATGTTCATCCTCCTTTGGATATCTTAAATTATTTGGAATGAATATTGAATGAGTTTTGGTATTATAGAAATATTATAAGACCAAATAATTAGTATATGATCATAAAATGACCCTTTGGTGTACTATAAAGTTAGACATAGCAACTTTATTTAAAACAGGGTATAATGTATAAAAGATGTATATAATTTGAAAGTAGGCAGAATCAGCTTTTTAAAAAGTTAACATCTAAATTGGTTAAGTAAAGATTTATGGTGAATTTTCAAAATTAGGGATCAAAATTGAATAGTGTTGAAAAACTGAAATTCATATTGTGAACACTATTTATTTTAAAAGTCAATATAAAATCATATAGTGCTCCAAAAATTTAATGGTTTATATATATAAAAAGATGTCAATTTAAGTTTGATATGTTACTAATTAGAATATAATTAAAGCTATACAATAAGAGTTATATAAGTTTTTTTAAAACTATTATAGTAAAGGTTATGTTCTGACCATTAATAATTTAATTTGATATTTTGCCAGTTTAAGTTAAATAGATATATAAAATAAAAATATATAGAAAATAGATATATGGGGCTTTCAAATGATATAAAAATTGCATGAAACCATTTAATGAATGATGAGATATGAATTTTTAATTTTATGGTCAGAATTGAGATAGAAATTGGAAAGTAGAAATGAATAGTAAAATTTAAAAAATAAATTGTATGAATTTGTTTGATAAAGTTTCGGTTTCATATTTTTTTCATAAAATTCAAGATGTTCTTGATTTTTAGAGACTTGAATAATAGTAAAAAAAATTTTATGCATTTAGTTATAAGTTTTTAATTTTTTCTGTGCAATTGGTGAAATAATGCATAGAAAACATTTTTTTAAATTTTGCTATTTTCATTTGTTCAGACTCTCAAAAATTATTATAATGCATCCAAATGAGACAATATTCACGGAAAGAGTATTCAAAAGTGAGGTGATGATGATTGGTGTGGTCTGTAATATCTGAATTGAATTTTATCACCAGACTGTCAACTAAACAAATAGTGTTTGGCAAAAACAAACGAGCATATCTCCTTAGAGGTATATATCTTTTTTCTTTTAATCTTTCATGCATAAATTAGAAGAACATCCACATAATTTTAACTATATTTGATGTATATATAACTTGCTCGAATATAACCCGATATATATATATATATAGAGAGAGAGACATATTGTTGCAGCTGATTTAATATCTCGAATTAACCAGAGACTGCCAGAAAGACATAAGCAGATGAAAAACCACGAAATATATTTCTGGATTAGAAGTCCACCGACGAACAAAATATTGGATTCCCTGCTGAAATGAAATTGATCAGAATTACTTTTGGTATTGGTTTATCATTATTCATATATATCAGCAAAGCTTGGGTTATTGCCCAGTGTAACAACTTGCTTTTAACTCCCTATATGCTCCAGTCCTTTGTGTTTAGCACCAGTTGTAACAGCTAGCTGGTTCGGAATGAATTCTGATGCCCATTGTATCATCAACATCAATTCATATGCTCCAGTCCGCAACAAGTTTATTTGCAGGTGGTCCAACTGGAAAGTCATCCTCTGCATCCGTTATATGTATATACTCATTAGTTGTTAGTTTATATCTTTATGCAGCTAATCCTATCCAACACCCTCCAAATCAGTCCACCTCGATCCATGCATAAGGAACCAGCAAAGTTGCTTCTTGTCGACACAAGTAGATGTTTAGAAACAACATCATTTGTAAGTCAAGAAACAAAATGACAAATGGTGTTTAACTCTCATGGAAATTGAACTAACAACTGTATTGCTAGAGAGGCTAACTACACCACACAGAACTAGGATAATGGATGCCCCAGCAGTCTGCAGGTTGTTGATTGCTAATTAACCTCCTCTTTTTTTACTGTGGAAATTTACAAGATTTTCCTCTCTAATGCCACAACTCGTTATTAATTAATTAGTATTAAATAAAAACACTTTATACTAAGTTCTAATACATATGTTTAATTTCCCTGGTTATGTGCCCTTGCATATGCAGTTTGAGTAGACGGGAAAGCATATGCGATCTCCGATTGAGTATTTAACTTCCGCATTTGGTTTTTTTTTTCGTGAGTTTACTGGCTTAACTCTGAAGTGCTTAACTCTTCTAATGAATTGAGTTCAAAATCTTCTCATTCCACTTTAGTTAAAACTTATGTATTAGGCACATCGAAATACTATTGTATATAAAAAAGAAAAAAAAACTTATGAAATAAATCTCAAGTTTATTAATAAGGAGTTAGATTTATACAGTATACTTTTAATCTCTTAATTTTATATTAGATTTTATTTTACGTTTAGTACAAAATGGGAATAGGAATACGAACGGAACAATAATGGAAATGGAAAAAAGCTTTTCAAGAAACGTCCTTTCCTAACCCAAATTATGATTGCATACCTAGTTAGGAAAACATATTCTTTTTCCATAAAAATATTAGGATTATAATTTTAAGTTATTTGGTTATTTATTAAAGAAGATTTTGTAAAAAAAAATTGCTTTTCTAAAAAAGTAGGCCTTTTTCCCAACGTTTTTGGAAGAAATTATTTTCCCATAATTCTAGGGAAGTAGCTTTTTCTAGTAATCCATCTTCCATCATATTAAACATACTAAACATGTTTAGTTAGAAACTTCTTTTCCAATTCTCTTTCAAAAAAAGTACTTTCCTACATACAAAATATATTCTATTAATTTTATTTAGTTTTTTTATTCTTTAATTTTTAAAATATAATAAAAAATTTTCTTTTCTCTAACACTATTAAGATAGTTAACAAAAAAATATTTACAAAGCATTCCCAATATTTATTGATGAAGCATCCACTGATTTTTGTACATTTATCCAGCTCATACATATATATATATATGTATATTACAAAAAAAAACCACTCACGATTACTCTCTTCTTTTGACTTCTTGCTTATGCTTCTACCTCATCTCTCTTTCCGTCTTTTTCTTTCTCTTCCTCTGAGCATTTCCTCCCTCATCTCTCTCCAATAATCCATGGAATTGCAGAATTCAAAAGGTTGAAATAAAAGTTACAGGTAGTTTCACCTGTAAATCATTGAAATGAGGGATAGCAAATTCCCTCTACAAATTATTTTCCAGCCAGGATGATTATTTTTTCTTCCAAGAATGTATTTGGTTTGAAGGAAATTGAATTTTTTAAGGGGGTGGAGATTAGAGGAAGTTAAATTCCCCTTATTTGATTGAAAAAATTGAAAGGGATTTGAAAAAATTTAGGGCCTGTTTGGTTTTATTTCTGAAAAAAGTTTTTCTATTTTCGAAAATAGAAAACTCAAAAAACTTGTTTGACAAATCTGTTTTTTATAAACTGTTCTGGAAAATAGAAAAATAGAAAAACAGAAAACTCAGAATACCTTTAAGGTGTTTTGTAGTTTTTATTCTGGAAAACACAATGAAAGGTGAGAAACATCCACCTCATTAATGGTAAAGTTATAAATTTTGAATAACTAATTTATCACTCGCTAGTTATGATTTTAAGAACAATTATTCAAATATATTTTTTTGTTTTCTTGTTTTCAAAACTTATTCTCGAAAACAGTTTTATAAAACTGTTCTCAGAACAATAAAACAGAAAATACTGTCAAACATGCTCTTAATCTCTTCCAATTTCCTCCCCCATCCATTTATAAATTTTCTAAATTAATATTTTTAGGAGAGAGAGTATTTTTTAGTTAATCCCCTTTTAAATCAAACAAAATTTCATTAAATTCCTCTAATCCTCCTTCCAATTTCACCAATAAAAAAATTTTAAAATTTTTCCGATCATTTCCCTCTTAATCCTCTCCATTAAAAGTTTTTCCAATTCTCTTTCCTCCAATTTCTTCAGTTGATCCAAACAGACTTTTAAGAGAATTGGCTCCTAAATGATCGATAGCCTGTTTGGATTGATCTATTAAGCGCTTATGAGGTCAAAAAAAACACTTATTAGTCAATTCCCAAACACCTACCTAAATTGCATAATTGCTTATCCCAAAATAAGCTCGATTTAAATTAAGGTTGGCTTTGGTAGCTTTTGATAATCACTTTTGGGAATAATATGACCGTTAGAAGCATTAAATGAGCTCATTACTTTTTTATCAATCCATTTGCCCAAAATCGCCCCACCTTTCCTTTTGTCTCTCATCAGTCTTCTTCTTCGGCCATTTGCTACCTAGCCATCGTTGACTTTCTGCTTGGTTCTTTTCTACTTGGACTGTCACTACGTTCAACCGTCATCGGCCTCCCACAAACTCTTCCATAGCTGTTGTTCGCCACCAGGCTATACCGCAAGCGTATGGGTCGAGGTTTAGTAAAGTGATGAGTGAGTATCGTTTCCACAGGGATTTAGATCACAAAGTGGTCAAACATTAGACATTGCATTTTCGATTAATTTGAGCAACATAAATTAAAAGTTCACTATTCAATTAACATCAACTATGCATAACAAGCGTATAAAATTAGCGACAAGGACACTTAGGACTTAAAAAATTCAAAGAGATCTAGGATTATTCATTCCCCTTGTATTTCATGAATACCCGCTTAAGCTCTTTTTACAATTGTTCTTAATGCAAAATTATATTAGTCAAGATGCTAATTTAACTATCTGTGTTCTCTCGAATCTACAAATAACTGTTCAGTTTAATTAATTTAGTAATCTCTTAACTAGTTAATTAAACTCTCATATTCACTTCAAATCCTAAATCACTATATGAGGTTAGTGAGTATATCTCTACTCCACTAACACAACTCGTCACTTAACTAAGCAAGATTCTAGTTCTCACATGATCCAACTCAAGTTCTCTATGTAAGTTAACTCTCTCAAGCATAACTTACATAAACTAGACAATCTTATTGATGGCCAAGCAATAAGAGGCATTAAGAGTAGAGTTAAATCAATATAAAGATTGCATTAATCACAATTATAATAGAGAAATGAATGTTCAATCCATACAAGAGTTCAGAATAATCCTAGAAATGGAGTACTAGCCACTCATGTTCAACAACTTCATAACCATGTGTATCCCAATCAACATCATTATTGAACAAAAGCGAGATAAAAAGGAAGGAAATGCAAGAGAACCAAGGGGGAAGCTAAAATCTCCTCAAACTTCAAACCCTAGCTTCAATCTCCTTCAAGAAGCAAGCCTTAGCACACCCAAGCTTCTCCAAGGTGAGTTCTCCAAGTCTCTCTCGTGCCCTCGCTCTCTATCCCCGACTATCTCTTCAATCCCCCTTAAGAATACAGCGTTAGAGTGAAGCTTTGCGTTTTGCTGAAGAGGGGTTCGCGCCGCGGCTATAGGATTCTGGCCGCGGCCTCATATCATCCGGATGTTTTGTTTTGATCACTGCTTGTCATGAGGCCGCGGCCTCATATCATGTAGTAGCGGCGTGGTGAGCTCGGGCTTAACCATTTTTATTTCTCTATCTGCTTGAGGCCGTGGCTTCATTCTTTCAAGCCGCGGCGTGGACTCTCCAGAAGCGTATTCCCTCCTTTTTCTGTGATCTCCTAAGGGGCGTACTCCAATGCTCTCCCATGATGCCTACAATAAAGATGAGGATTTAAAATCTTTCATGGGGATAAAATAATGCATAATAAGACAAAAATATACTATCATGCATTATTAGGATTATACTCCACATTTTCCTATCCTGAGTATCAAATATGTACCTATATGAATGTGTAACTCAAGGAAAATGTGCTGAATTGATGTAATTTGGTATGATTAACAGCTGTCATCTTCTCTTCTCCTTTGGTTATCACCGTGTCAAACCCCCATCGGCCACCTACAAACTCCCCCATGGCCGTCCTCTGCCTTCTCGTTCCTTTCTCACCACCGCGTCTTAGATCCAGTCAACCTCACGGCTACAGTCGTCCAGAAAATCATACTCTGCCTTGACCTATCTTCCTCATCATCGCCGTGAACTCTACCTTCTCTTAGATTTCTAACCACCGCGTCTCAAAACCACTCGGCCTCGCTACCACAGTCATCCAATCGTACTCTGCCTTGTCCTTTGTTTCTCATCCTTGCCGTGAAATCTCGTCGGCGTTTGGAGAATCCTGCGAGGCACTTCCTGGCGTTATCACTGTAGGTGCCTTCAATCTTTGGATCTGGGACATAAGGTATGTTCTACTAACAATATTGCTTGATCTGTCGGAGTTGGACTTAAATCCGTGTATTTGTCCTCCATATAAATATGATTTCCCCTGATCTGATATGTCTCATACTCCACTATGATTTGCTTGCAGCTCCATTGTTGTCCGTGTGTGTGTTGCCTTGTCATGTGTCTGCTACCTCTGTGGGTGTGCTTGCTCTGTGAGTACCCTCTATCCTGCCCTTTGTTTCAGTTCTGCTCTATGCTAAAAAGAAACCAAAATGTAATGGCTTGCTTGGTGGGTGTGCTTGCTCGGTGTCCTAAAGTTGGTTGTTTTCTGATATACATTCCTAGTTAGTGGAGTGTAGTTTGATTTGAATATTTGCATCTCAACTCTTTTCTGTTTTCATTATCCTCATTATGTGCTTTTATTGGCTGTCATTTGTTTTGTTACAATGCTATGCTAGATTCTTGCCTTCTTTGGTAAGCAGGGATTCCCAACTCTTTTTTTTTTCCTTTATGATTATTTGTTATGTGTCCTTTTGGAAAAGCTACTATCATTTTTCTATTATTTGATTAAAAAAATCCTTAATAAGTCCTTCCTTTTTAGTTTTATTTCTGTGAGATGAAATGGTATGAAAGAATTGATTCATGTTCAATGGTTGATTTGTTTTTTTTGTAGTAGTGTGTATATTTATTTTGCATTTGTGTGATCTACAATCTCCCAGCGTGTGAGGTGTTATGTCCTTCATTTAAAGTCAACAAATATATAAGAAGCATCAATTGGGGAATCTGACTAAATGTACAAATATTGATTACCAGTTGATTGTATTTTTAGGTGTTATAAAAGTGTTGGATTCTTTTAGCTAAACTTTTTGTTTATAGAGTCATGAGTAATGAGAAGGTGAAAGCAACTTGGGACATGAATGTAATTGAGATTTTGATCAAACTATGTGTGGAACAAGTCCAAAAAGGGCAGTGGCTGGGCAGTAGTCTAAATAAAACTGGATGAGTTGTTGTTATTGTTGGGTTTAAGGAAAAGACTGGCAGAAATTACACTAGGGCACAGCTTAAGAATAGGTTGGATGTCCTTAGAAAAGATTAGACTTTATGGTGTAAGATGCTTGAGAAAGAGTCAGGTGTAGGGTGGCTTCATGGGCAACAAACTATTGATGCATCTGATTCATGGTGGGAAAAAAAGATATCGGTATGTAATTTAGTTTATTTGATGTTATAATATGCCTAGTTTACTGAACTTTTGTGTAATATGTTATACTAATTATAAGTAAATTTGCAGGAAAATCCAGAATATAAGAAATTCAGACATAGAGGACTTCAATTTGAGGATGAATTAACAATATTATTTAGAAGTGTAGTGGCAAGTGGGGTGCATGCATGGACACCGTCATCAGGGATATTACCCGATGATGTTGTAGAGGATGATGATGTGTACTGTCCATGTGTAGACCTACAGGAGGGATCATGAGATAGTGAAGAAGATCTTGATAACGATACATGTAGACAAAGTGCTGGAATGAGTGATGAGCTTGGGGATATGAACTTGAACACTTTCCAAGGGTACTCCAGTGAAAGAAGCATTGGCAAGAGGAAGAGGATGGGACCTTCAGAAGAAAGGAAAAAAAATAAAGCCACCAATACAGGGCAGATAGTTGATGTTATCAGTAGGATTGCTGATGCATAGGAATCGAGAGGAAAACAGAAGGCTGCAACATCTATGGGTGAAGTTATGGCTCAATTAAGTTCAATAGAGGTTATCTATAGTGATCTTGACTGGTATTCCAAATGCTGTGAAGTCCTTTCAGACCCCACCAAAAGGGATATTTTTGTACATTTAGGACATGATGAGGAAAGATTGTTGACCTGGTTGAAACTTGCTGCATCTAGAATTTAGGATGTTGAACTTTAGTTTTAAATGTGACTTGTAGATTTGCTAATTTAGGATGTTCAACTTTGTTATATTAGGTTGCTTGTTGTGACTTTGTTATAAATGTGACTTGGATATTTGATTACTTTAGATTGAAGTATAGTTTTAGTTTAGAACCTTTTTATAAAGACTTATGAAGAAGATGATGTTTTTTAAATATTTACTTTCATATTTCACCTTCCAGGTTTGAAGAATTAAATGGGTGACTCAGACTCATCTTAAGATAATTTTAATGAAGTTGCAAATGTCACTACATTAGTTGGGTTGTATGCGGTCAAACATTTATGTAAGGAGCCCCGAAGAACTAGTAAATATACAGGTCATTTGTGGGTTAATGAAATTTTACAAGATCATCCTATTCGTTGTTATGAGATGTTTCGTATGGAAAAGAATGTATTTTATGAACTTTGCAATGAATTGGTCGAAGAACATGGGTTAAAGGGAACTAGGAGAATGGGGGTGTAAGAAATGCTTGCAATTTTTTTGAACATGATTAGGCATGGGGTTGGAAATAGGATGTTGCAAGAGAGATTTCAACACTCAGGATAAACTATAAGTAGACATTTCCATCGAATATTAGTGGCTGGTCTTAGACTAGCAACGAAATATATCAAGCCAAAAGATAATAGATTTTGTGGCGTACCATCAAACATACGGCGCGATAAGCGATATTGGCCGTTTTTCAAGAATGCTATAGGAGTTATTGATGGTACTCATATCCCATGTGTTGTTACTCCCAGTGAACAACCGAGATTTATTGGAAAAAAAGGATATCCAACACAAAATGTAATGGCTGTATGTGATTAAGACATGTGCTTTACTTTTGTATTAGCTGGATGGGAAGGCACCGCACATGATGCTCGTGTTTTTGACAATGCCATCACAATGGCTTCCATGAATTTTCTGCACCCATCTCAAGGTATGTTTCTTGTTCATACCTTTATCTATTATTGAGTTGCCATTACAAATATTTGACAATACTTCCATTGACTATTAGGTAAATATTATTTGGTGAATGCTGGTTATCCAACCCCAACTGGATATCTTTGTCTATATAAACGTGAACGCTACCACATTCCAGATTTTCGGCTTTCATCTGGATATGTGAACAACAATGAACGATTTAATTATTACCATTCAAGTTTAAGATGCACCATAGAAAGGTCTTTTAGAGTTTGAAAGAACAGATTTCCAATTTTACATCGCATGCCTAGTTACAAATTTCAAACACAAGTTCAGATAGTATGTGCAACAATGACTATACATAACTTCATTAGAAAGAACTCCCAAACAGATTATGAATTCTTACGGTTTGAAACTAAAGATGTAGTTCAACAAGATGGTAATGATAGTGATGAGTATCAACCTTCATCCGGAAGTTCAACTATCACATCGCCAAGAGAAATAGATTATATTCGTAATTTAATTAGAGATCAAATTGTCCAATCTTTACAAGACAATTAGTTATGTATAATTATTTTTTAATATTAAACCTTAGTCTTTTTAATTTTTAATTTAACATGTACACTGACAATTCTAGTTATGTAATATTTTCATATTATTTATAAATTAGAATTTTACTTACAAAACTATTAAAATTTTATTTAATTACATAATATTCTTATGTATAAATGATTCATTTATAAAAAGACTAATATTATTTAAGGACCAGGGGCATTTAAGACATTTCAAGTAATTGTCTATCCAAAAGTGATTTTAATCATATTTATCCAAACACAATCAATTATGGAAAATCATTTTTAAGTTCAACATATCCAAACACAAATCACTTTTTACACAATCACTTATTCTCATATTTACTTATACATAATCACTTATGAATAAGTTAATCCAAACGGGCATTGAGTTGTATCTTCATCAGTTGGGGCACTTGAATTCTCACGGGGAAGAAGTGATTAACGGGAAGAGAGGCGAGAAAGAAGAAGAGACTAATGAGAGTTTTTTTTAATAATATATATGAGTTGGAAAATAATTTTTTTGAGTTGGATAAATAATTAAGAATTAGAGAATTCTTCATCAGTAGGGAACACTTTCTTAGGATTTTCTGTCAAATATATTAATAAAAAAATTTTTTTGTTAAATTTTAAAAATTAAAGAATTATAAATAAACTAAATAAAATTGAGAACTAAAATAAAATCTAGTATAAAATTAAAAAATTAAAATATACTTTTATTTACAATTTTTTATATTTTACTATTTATTAAAATTTTTAATCAGAATATCATAACTGATTTTAACAAAAAACATAATATATATGATTTGATTAGAAATTATATACTTTCTCCAATTTTTAATATAATATTTTTTAATTAAATAATATAAATTAGGAAAAAAATAAATTAGATAATTATCATAATTTTTCTGAAAATTTAGGCTTTTTTTAATTGTTTTTATTTATTTTTTAACAAAATAAATTAAATAAAAAATTTTTAAAAAAATATGTAATAAAATTTAAAACTCACCAGAGAGTGGAAAACACGACCCAATCAAAGTGAAAAAATTGGCCCATTTCTTGTTGTTCTGATGTAGTACTAAAAAGCGGCGGGTATCATTTATGACATCTGACCGCAACACTTTCTCCTTCTGCAACTCCTGTTGTCACACATGTTCATTCTGCAGCGCGTGATGCTGTCAGCGTCGCCAGACTCACATTTGGTTTATCGATGAAACGCCATATTCCCCTACGCGCCCATCCTCACAGATTCAAAGAAAACATCACAAGATTGCGCCACGTGTGTGGGAAATGAATCAGAAAATTGTTCTACTTACGTGGCACTGTGTAGCTGGCAAGAGACGTGAACGAGAGTGCGCGGCAAATGCATCGGATAACGTGGTGCCCTACATTTGGGCTGCCCAGCTGGGACCCTTTGTATTGGTTATTTTGCCATATTTCCTATCATCTCCTCAAGCTTTCCTTTTTTTTCTTTCTTTAATAAGATCTCCGCTTCTGGTTACTGCAATAAGTAAGAGCTCCCGAGTGTTTGAGAGAAGAGGGAAGTGGGTAGGCTTCAGGTACATATTGATACACTTGCAGTTACACATTGACGCTCAGAGGTGCAGCGCGGGAGTGGAAGAGAGTGAAAGTGAAAGAGATGGAGGATCTCGAAGAGGAAGAGAAAGGAGGAGAGGTTTTGGGCTCCAGCTTGACTATGGAGAAGGTTGCCGCTGCCAAAAAGTTCATAGAGAATCACTATAGGGCTCAGATGAAGAATATTCAAGAGCGAAAGGAGAGGTACATGGAAGAGTTCGCTTATTGATTTTCTTGTGATTGCATAGGAAATGCTTGAAATTGAAATTCGTTTGAGTGTTTGACCCTCGGGCCTAAGAATTTTACGTGTTTGTAACTAGATTTTCAATTGTGCAAAATGCAAACTCTGTCGTAGATCTTGCTATCGAACTATTTTCAACTTGTTCAGCATTGTCGACCGAAGTAATCTAGGTATAAGACAGAATCTAATTGTCACATAACGAAAGCTGAGAACCTCTTACTTAAACTTATCTTACTAATTGCTGTTGGTTTTTGAGATATTAATTCCTCTCTACACATGGTGACACCCATTAACAGGGATTAACTGTCACCATTTTGAATGTAAATGCATTATAAACTACCTTTTCTCGTCTTTTAATTCTTTATTTGGTGCCGACATGTATGATCCTGGAATGATTGAATTTAATTTATGCGAGACATGTTATGAGGTGAAACAACCTATCATTACACTTTTTTTCCCCTTTTCCTTCTGTGATCTTAATCTGAAAAGGAAACTGCTAAAGATGTAAAGCTTAATATTTCCCCTTTGTTTGATAGCATTCAATGATATGTTCTACAAGATATATTATTGATTTTGTTTTCTTTGGGATTTCCTATAATTTGAACTATGCTTATGTATTTTCGTAAAGGTCACGATCGTGATGTAAATGTTCTGTTTTGTAGTTCCTGACACTATTTTTTTAATTATATTCTAGACGTTGGATTTTAGAAAGGAAATTAGCTTCCTCAGATGTCCCAAATGAGGAACGGATCAACCTTATCAAAGATTTGGAGCGAAAAGAGACAGAATATATGCGACTGAAAAGACACAAGATATGTGTAAACGATTTTGAGCTTTTAACCATTATTGGAAGGGGAGCCTATGGAGAGGTGAGAACTAAGAACTGTCCCTGGTATATCTATATTTGTGCATGAAAGAAATTATTGTTGGATACACAATGAATCAATCATCTGTTTGGTATATATATATTTTTTTGGCACCATCTGTTTGGTTTTGTTTGACGTTGGACAATCTATTGCATGCTTCTCATAATGGTAGCTTCTAGTATATTTGGCTAACTCATTCAATTACAGGTTAGATTGTGTCGAGAGAAAAAGTCTGGAAATATTTATGCCATGAAAAAGCTGAAGAAATCTGAAATGCTTAAGAAAGGCCAGGTGAGATAGACATTTAGCAGATTGAATAGAGCTAAACTTAGAATTACGAAATGGGTGCATTATCTGGATGTTAATTACAGATCCAAAATATTATTTGTGACCATTATTGAATGTCCTGCAGAATGCTTAGTGCTTTTATACTTACAAAATAATTTTTCTGCAGGTGGAACATGTTAGAGCTGAGAGAAACTTGCTGGCTGAAGTTGCCAGTCATTGCATAGTGAAACTTTACTACTCGTTTCAGGATGCTGACTACCTATATTTAGTTATGGAATATCTTCCTGGGGGTGACATGATGACTTTGCTGATGAGGGAAGACACCTTAAGTGAAAGTGTTGCTAGATTTTACATTGCACAGAGTGTCCTGGCCATAGAGTCCATTCATAAACACAATTAAATTCACAGGTTCAATTAAGCTATGCTTATTATCTTATTGACCTGATTTGATAGATTAGCAATGCCGATTTATTGGGTGATGGTGTGGGTTTGTGTTTGCGTGCTGAACAGTCATTAACTTTAATTTCCTACTTTTCAGAGATATTAAACCAGATAATCTACTTCTGGACAAAAATGGTCACATGAAGCTCTCAGATTTTGGTCTCTGTAAGCCTCTCGATTGTACTACCCTCTCTACACTGCATGAAAATCACACCATGGATGATGAAAATTTATCTGAGCCAATGGATATTGATGGATGTTTTCCTGATACTGATAATCGGAGCAGTTGGAGAAGTGCACGTGATCAGCTTCAGCATTGGCAGATGAACAGGAGGAAGTTGGTATGTTATCAAATTAACTGATACAATATCATTAAGATAACATATGCACTTGGTCATGATTCTGAGCATAATCATGCCTATGTTTCAAAGATTTTGCAATCCAACTGTCCTAGAAACGGTGCATTTGCATTCATGATGATTACTGAAATAACTTTCTTCTGACTGTTTCGAATTGCATATCAAATGCTAACCATTCTTATTTTAACCAAAAATGAAAAATATGTACATGGAATTATGAGGTTGATTTTTTTTTTTTTATGTTTTAAACATGTTACTGATTTTATATTCTGGCATGGAATGTTGCAGCTGGGACAACCAAAGAATCCTATATATCCCAAAACCAATTTCTTTATAAATTGTAGCCATTCATTAGTAATTGTTATAAGATTCCTTGCCTTCTCTGTAATTGTTATAAGATTTCTTACCTTCTCTTTGAATGATGGTTAGCATAGTGTCCTTAGTTTGTCATGCAGTCAAGGGTGGAGCTAGAATCAAAACATTGCAAGGGGCCAAAATATGAATGACTGAAGGGTCTTTAAGAAGAAATCAAAATTTTGAAGGGTCCAAACTTGTATAATGAAAATAAAGGTAAAAAAAACTTGAGGAAATTTTGAAATTGATAATGTACCTCTTCCTCTATGCAAATATAAAATATGCTATCATGTATTGTGTAACCTGGTCTGCGGTTGTTTAAATCTGTAATTATGTATATCTGAATAACTGATCATGGCTCTTCAGACCCTTTTGAATATTAAATAAAAAAATGATAATTGCCAATGGCATAGCCAATTGGCCATTTTAGTTTTCTTTGTTAGTATATATATAAGACAAAAATGCCTCACTGTTCTCACATTTATCCTTTTTATCCCTTTTTCAAGGCATTTTCTACTGTGGGAACACCAGATTACATTGCTCCTGAAGTACTGCTGAAAAAAGGATATGGGATGGAATGTGATTGGTTAGCATTTACCTAATATTTTCGGTCTTGTGATCTATCGTTATTGAATCTTCATGCAAGTTTCCATTTAGTATTATGAGCTGTGTATCTTTGATTAGAGCTTATTTATAACTTCTTGCCTATACTTACTTTTATGGATAGGTGGTCACTGGGAGCAATAATGTATGAAATGCTGGTTGGTTACCCTCCATTTTACTCAGATGATCCAATAACCACTTGCAGAAAGGTTACATCCTTCAAAGTTATCATAGAAGTTATTAAGTTCCAAAGTAACATTACATTTCATTTATAGTTAAAGACCATGCTTAATTTACACGTTTCCTGTTCTACATGTGGGCATCAATGAGAGAAGAGAGTTCCTACTAAGTCTTCAGCAGGGTTGAAGTTTATGTCCTTGTAAAATCCATTTGTAGCCAATGAGTTTTTTTTTTTAAAAGAAAAATCAATCTCAAATGAGGGCCTAATTTGATTAAATCCTTTTTTCCTTGGAAAGCATAATGTTTTATAACTAATACTGTGTAGACATCATCTTCCAAAGTGCCGTTCAAACTGAAGGCCCATCAGTTGAGTGGAAGATGTAAGGAAATATTCATAGTGGAACCAAGTGGTATGTAGAGACTAGGAACCAAAATGAGACATCTACATGTAATCAAGCCCTGGGGACACGAGGCCTATTTTAAATGCAATCCAAAGAGAATCAATGAAAATTCTCAGCCTACTTCCTCACTTCAAATTATTAATTGTTTGTCCTTACATGTGCATGACTTGAAGTCATTATAGTGGATATATGCCTAATCAACATTGTAATCACGTAAATTGTTTCATTTGGCTGGATGCAAATCACTTAAGATTCATAAAGTGTTTCCTAGTTCCATGAACTCATGTAAATTAAGACTGGATTCTTGTAGATGTGCAAGTCTGGGTAACTTCACTGTGAATGAAGAAGTTTTAGCATTTGTTTTACGATGGGTGCATTGAATCATTTTTTATTTTGGAGAGGGATTATAGATTCCCAAGTAACTGCCATGGCAAAGAAACTGTGCATAAATCTTGCTCCTTCCCTTCCGTCTCCCAACTTCCAACATTCTGGCAAAGGGAGAAATGGAGGGAAATATAATATATAAAACTGCACCAATTTGCATTCCTTAGTCTGTACTGATCCCTCAAGACTATTTGACTACCTCTGCTTCCTCTTCTAACTTCTGCTAATGCTTTCATTCATGCCCTTGATATCTTTAAACTCCTCTAGTTACGTTACTATGAGTGGGTGTTCATTGATACTTTTGTTGACAACCACTATCAGATTGTTCATTGGAGAAATCATTTAAGATTTCCAGACGATTCAAAGTTGACGCATGAGGCCAAGGATTTAATCTGCAGATTGTTGTGTGATGTTGAACATAGGTTGGGTACTCAAGAGGCACATGAAATCAAGGTAAGATGTTCAATTCAATGCATCAGAATACTGCTATTTCAGATATCTTTTCTGTCTTCTACTTATGTACATTCTATGTTTATTAGGCTCATCCTTGGTTCAAGAGTGTGGAGTGGGATAACTTATATGAAATGGCGGCAGCATTTAAGCCACAAGTCAATGGGGAGATGGACACCCAAAACTTCATGAAGTTTGATGAAGTATGACATGGACGCTTCTCCTTTATAATTTAAGTTATTCCCTATTATTTTCTCTCTTATGCCTATTGTTACTGCAGAACTACCAAACTGTTAGAAGTGCATAAGTACTGCCTTTACCGTTAATGATTATAAAAGTTGCTTTAATATTACTAGCAGAGTATATGGCTTTGCTTGATATGATAGTTTTAGATCTTCAATTCTATGCTTTTATGGGTTATATGGATTGAACATTTTACGTTGCTTGATCTCATTTTTTATTTTTGTTCTGATAATACTAAAAGCTATGCATTCATGATGTGTGACAGCTGGTGAGAATGTTTATAATAAAATGTTCTGGCAATCCTGTGGTTATGGGGAAGTTAAGACCTATACAGTTGAACCTTTTTTTGTATATGCTGCCAACAATTGTCTGTGCTGGCCTCTGAACTCAAATCTTGAGATTTCTCAGGTTTTTGTTTTCATATGTTAGGTAGAATCACCAACAGTAGCACAAACTGGTTCAGGACCCTCCCGAAAGGTACTATATCTTGTATTGATTTGCATATCATCATCATCGTCTTCATTTCAAGCATGCACTATCCTAAAGAAGCCTAAAGGCATTATAAGATTTATAGGATGATCTCAAACTAATTGGAAAAAAATTATGAACAAAAATTGTCACCCTGGTTTCAAAAATGTTTGCTCCTTGACATGATACACACTTCAATGTTGTTCATGCCACGTGAGTGTCTAGCTCATTGGCAAAGATGTTCGCTTCTTGGTTGCAACACTTTCTTTGGTAATTGGTGCGATGGGATGAGAGCCATTATAAGGATAAATGTGAACATTTTCTTTGCTTTTAGGAAGATCTATTGAGTATCTTTTTTCCAGGACTACAGAATTTTAATCAAATAATATTCAGAGCAAATTTTCTGATAGAGGATAATGTCTAGTGGCTTTTAAGTCTTGTTTATTTAGTTTTAGGTAGACTCTAGATGCAAACTCTAAAATGACATTAACTGCTCTTTGTAGAATGGGCACTCTTTGCTTCTACTTGAGATATATCTGTACTTCAAAGAATATGGGTATTTCTGTTTGTGGCGCGTTGAAAGGTTTCTAGCAAAACAACCAATCAACAATGTCTTAGGTGTTGTTAACATACTTTGGTACTTACATGGCGTCCAAGGTGACAATAAAACAATTTTTTAAAATGCTAGTTACATTTTTACTAAATATATTCCTGAGTTGTTTGGTTTCTTGGTTCTCTTCAATATACAAAACCGTAGGTCTGAAACGTGGCTTCTAAGTGAATAGTTATATTAGACGTGTCAAAATTACATCCTCAATTGAAACAGATCAAAAAGGAAGTGGATTGAGGCGGTCTCAAAACAGTAGTTTGGTGTATGCTTATATAATTCAAAATTTACTATACCTTGTTTGATCTTCTATAAATATTTGTGATAATCCAGTCGAAGGATATTGTGGATTTCAATTTCCACCGTTTCGTAAAAAAATTGTCTGATTTATCTTTTAAATAAAATTGTTGTCTGAAAAGACCTTTTAAATAAATTGAAGAGGAATGTCTGGGGCCAGATTATTCTTGCTATTTTTGGATTGTAATCCTGCCTGCTTACCATTTGTGTTAAGTTAATCCAAAGAGTCAGCTTTATTTTTTTCATTTTAGGTCGAGCGCCTTGAGGCTTTCGGCTGAGGAGAGGCGTATCTCTTTTGGCTTATTTATTTGAGTAAAATATCATATTGGTCCTGAAATTATTATCAATCTACTCCTTGAAAGTTTACAGCCATCAATATCTTTCAAGGACCAGTATACGCCTTTTAGGGCCCGTTTGGATTTCAGTTAGTTAAAAATGAATTTTGGTAGAATTGGTTCTGTAACGTAGTTATGATAAAAATTAGTTTTGGACTAACGTGTTTATGTTTGGATGATTTATTTGAAAATTGATTTT
Organism: Adenanthera pavonina; assembly: GCA_026686845.1. Lineage (NCBI taxonomy): Eukaryota > Viridiplantae > Streptophyta > Magnoliopsida > Fabales > Fabaceae > Adenanthera > Adenanthera pavonina. Next base: position 6,288,598 of record JAIVEN010000003.1, read on the forward strand.
GACAAAACTCATAATTTTCCTCTAAATTGAGTTTAAACTCTATCTCACGGTTAATTTAATTTATTTGGACTAAAATTTAACCTACATTTATTTAATTGAGAACATAATATATCTGATATAACATTTTCTTGCAGGTCATGATTTATAAAAATTAAAATTTTGAAGGGAAATTTTGGTTAATAGATAGTAAAAATTTTATGGAAATTTTATTTTCCCAATTTTTTTATTTTTTCTCATTGTTATTGATATAGTTTTATCTGACTTTAAAATAAATACAAATAGAAAGGGAGAAGGAGAACGGAAAAGCAACTTGATTATGCTTCTTTGCAAACTCCGTTTTGCACAAAAAATAATTCTCCAACGGAAACGGAAAAAACCCTCCAAACATACCCAAATTTTATCAAACCTTGGTTTTGATCCCAAACTAAGGTTTGCAACTGGTTTCCAAACACAGCCTTAGTCCTTAATATAAGGTTCTTTCTAGAAGATCTTCATGTTCCATAATATAAGGGACTTTGCAAAATTTAATTAAGCATTGATGTGTGATTTTTACAAATGTTCTTGATAGTTTTAATTCTCTCTGTAAGTATTACTGTGGGATAAAGGTTAATAGTTTTTATTAAGGATATTTTAGAAATGTTATAATAATTTTTTATAAAATACAAGTTTTTAACTAATTTTAACTACTTGCCTTAATCTACATGCATGATTTGATTAAAAGTCCCTTGCAAAAAGGACCGTAGTCCTCAATTTTTTATTTGTTTATTTTTATGTTAACAACATCCGCTAAGTATATCATTCTTGAATTCTTGTATTTTATCTGTCCTTTTATTTTTTTAAGTTTCTAGATATACATGCCGCTGATAATATGACTTTTATATTAGGAAAAGGTTTGGCTTATTTCGGTTTTCCACTTATTTTAATTTCCTGCAGATGCTATTAACACCCAAAGATCTAAATTTTGTTGGTTACACCTACAAGAACTTTGACGCTGTGAAAGGGCTTCGCCAATTTGGTATATCATCTTGCTTATGATTGATAGTTCAGTAATTACATTTTGTGGCTACAGGAACAATTGTAGAATTGTGTTTCAGCCAGCATCCTTGTACCCTCATTTCAATGGACTTACTTATCTGGATTGTTGTGCATCATCTCTGATTTGGAGTTTTCATTTTTCCCCTAACATTTTATAAGCATCTTTGAATGTTAGAAGCAAGAAATTTCAGTGAACTGTTGAAAGATGTTTACTTCTGAACATTCAGGGACCAAACACGCTTTAGATGATGGAAGTCTCGTGCTCCTTTCTCATGAACAAATAATTGATTTTTTCATCTTCTGTTGCCGTCATATATACTGGAATTGAATATACTGATAATTGATCTAAAAATTTGCAGGTGATTCCATGCATGATTTTTCTTCTGAACGGGCTGCTGAGGAAACGGGTTTGCAAATGCTAACGTCATCTGGGGATCCCATGTTATCATAGTACATTATTAACATAGAATCTTTCAAGACTCAAAAGAAGCCCATCATATTATTTTCGGCGTGTAGTCAAAGCCAACTTTTTTAGTACTCCGTTTCCCTTGCCATTTGCGGTAACAATTTGTACAGCATGTATTTGGTGAACATTGTCAAATCATGTAGGGGAACATCGTGTGTATTTTAGATTTGATATTAGGAACAAAAATTGTGCAATTGAGTGCTCCTGGCTGCCCAGGTTGGCCTGTGGGAAAGACTTGCCTTCCCTAGTGGCAGTTGCTGACTTGCTGGTTCAGTTTTAGTGAAGGAACTAAAAAGCAAGTATCTTGTTATAATTATTCCATGTGATGTACACGTTTCTTAGAAGGAATCAGAAATTAGATATGAAAAATGCTGCTTTGGATAACTTATGAGTTTTATTATTTGCTGTCTGGATGCCTTGACTTTTGTATGGAAATGCAATTTTACTTTTACTTTACTCGAAAGTGTCGCATCATAACTTTGCCCGGTAAATCGTTTCATTTTGGACGTAAAACAGACTAACGTTACAGGATGTTTACAATATTATGAGATATTTAAATATATATTGTTTTTTATACTTCACTAATAACTAGCTTTTAGGAGATAATTTGCCACTAAATTGGGTGCTCGTTGGGATATTATGTGAATACGGAAATTGCACCCTTTTTGTTACCTTTTCCCCTAATCTTTGTACGACTCCTATAAGTTTTTTATTCGTTTTTTTTGGCCCTGAAGTTCTTGATTGAGTTTGATGCATGCAACTATGATCACCCCATCTTTTTATTACTCCCATTTCAAGGGCGAGCCATCCTTTTTCCGATAAAAGCAAGAAGTAGAATATGATAGAAAAGACAAAGCAGCATCCCATAAAACGAAATGAAAAATAGTCAGCATGTGATCGTATTTTATAATTTTTAAGGTGCGTCATCAAGCGATTCTCTAGCAGATTTTTTTTTTTAATTTTATGTCTAGATCTAGATAACACATTATAATTGAAATAAAGCTCTCGCTAACCCTGTTTTAAGTTAGAATAACCATTTGATGTGATCAACAATATACAGGAATAATATACCACTTGGAGGGGGCCACGACTCATGAGTTATAAGCCCGGTGCCTCTGCTAATGAGAATTGAGATATTGATACTTCCAATACATTTGAAAGTTTATTAAGACCGCGGAGAAGCATTTTCTCTAATGCTTCTTATACCATTGAGGCAATTGTACATGATGTCCAGGCTTGTGTAGATCACACCATTAGAGCCACGGGTGTCCTTCAAGTTTTTTATATAGGACAACCTGCTTTATCACTTTTTCCTTTGCCTTTTGTTGTACATATGATCTAATTTTTTTATTCATCAATGAATTCCGTCTTCACTTAAAAAAAAGACCACTGAGAAACAGGGGAAAAAATAGAACCTACTAATACTAACAAATGTGAACTTTTGAAATTCCAATTAAAGAAACATTTTTTACCTTATTCAAAAGTTTAAGTCTTTTTTCAGATAAAAAGGACAGCTTTATAGTTTGAATCTTTTGTATTCAAATCATTATACATATACAGAATTTGATTCAGATACATATTCAAGTTATTATTAACTCTCCTTTCCTTCCCTTCCCTTCATCCCTTTCTACCATTCATTAGAATCTCTCATCTCCTCCCCTCCATTGTATCAAATAGATAAACATAGCTAAAAGAGTATTTTTGCCTTGCTCAGCATTTAATGTAGTAGTAAAATAATCTAATTTTCTTATTAGTAAATTCAAGGGGATTCACCAAAGTTAGACATCATAATTCTTCTTTTTTTTTTTTTTTCTTTTGGCCACCACATAATTCGTTTTAACTTTTAACGAAATTGGATACTTAGAGAGTTGAGAGTCAATAACATGCTCTTTGAGATCTCACGTGTGCTCCCTCTCTTTCAGCACTTTCTCACTCTTTTTAAATGTATTTTTTATATGTTAAATTAAGCATAAAATTAATTCTAAATTTCAAAATATAATAAAGTATGATTTTGAATTTTAAAATATAATAAAATAATTTTCTTGGATACAAATAAAATAATTTTCTAAAATACTGAATAGTTCTGTTAGGATCCTAAAATTAATTCAACATAATAAAAAAGAAATAAAATGTTACTTGCAGGTAAGCTGAAATGAAAATAGTAGCTACTATTAATTAATTAGCTGAGCTGTTAATCATTTGCGGGTAAGCAAAGCTCATATCTCGATTTCATAGAAGATTCGTTTTCTCCTCTGCATAGCTTTCTGACTTTGAGGTGCGAACGTGAAGGTGACTAAGAAATAAGGGATAGAGAGGAAGGAAGACAGGACCCATCCCTACGGTTAACAAAATTTTGGGATTGAACTTCTTTTTGCTCGCTTCTTTTACCCTTCTCCCATTCATTAGCGTAAGCTATAGAAAAGAGGCTGAGATGCGTTGCCTCAGATCCAGGGTACTCAAGCGGTGTGTGTAAAAATAAAAAAGGGCGTCATCTTTTTAGGGTTTCCATGTGATTCTTGAGACTTTACTTTCTTCCCTTCTTTCTCATGACTTCCCTTTTCTACGTTCTCCTTCTTGTGTTATAAGGGTGGTGGTTAACTCGGTTTTATCATTTTAAGTTCAATCTTTTTTCCCCCTCCTGCTTGGCTCTTTCCTTATCACTATAGTTGATGGAGGTGCGTTAGTAAAAAATAAAAGTGCTTGAAAAGTTCCAGCCTTAGCTATTTATAGTTGAAACTTCCTCTATTGGAAGCATGGATCCATTGTTGTTGACCAGATCTGACTAGCCATTCCACTTTCGCCACGTTTAACTAGTCCAGACGTTGCATCGCCTGAATTTGCTTCCTCTTTCGGTATCTTAGGCATGGGAAATGGTTTTTTAAAATCCACCGTTCACATTCCATGCACATTTTCAATCAGAAAAGCAGGCAGTTGAAATATGACAGCTCGTCTGATACCAGAAGGGAGGGGGGATAACCTTTTGCACTACCTCGATTGGGATTTTGATGGAGGACATGTCGTCCGCAGTTGCAGTGCCATTAAGAATTGGTAATTCAATCTGCGAGAACCCAACCATAGCTACCCACATGGACGTGTCCAGACTTAAGCTGATGACAGACGGGGGGTCGTTAGTTAATTCTATAAGTAAGGGTTCGACCGAAACCGTTGCGGATTCTAATGAGGATCATAATGGTGACAATCTGGGAGATGAAGTTAGTATCACTGCGGTCACACCACGAAAACAGGATACAAGAAGAGAAATTCCCCTGTCCGGTATGATATCCCAAAATAAAACCACCTTTACTGCTGGAGCGCAATTGTTAACCCAAGAAATTGAGGTGGAGGAAGATTTCTTATCATCGGAAGGCGATCAGATTGTTGATAGCTCTTGTTCACTTTCGGTGGCCAGTGTGAACAGTTGCTTATTCGGAAAGGAATTCGACGGCTTTGATAGTACGATCAGGGCTGTTGATTTGGGAGGAAATGTTGAGGCAGAAATTGTGAGTGAGCCCCTTGCTTTGGCAGTGACTGGAGTTGGATCTGGCCCTCAGCGTTCTGCAGTTGTTCTGGAGGTGCCTCTGGAGAAAAGGGTGATTGGAGCAGGTGGTCGCAGTGTTTTTGAATTGGATTATGCTCCACTATGGGGATATGTATCTATGTGTGGAAGAAGACCTGAGATGGAAGATGCAGTTGCAACTATACCTCGATTTTTGAAGATTCCTATTCAAATGCTTATTGGGGATAGGGTACTTGATGGAATGAGTAAGTGTTTGAGTCCGCAGACGATTCATTTCTTTGGAGTCTATGATGGGCATGGCGGCTCCCAGGTAATTTACTTATCTTTAATTTTGTCTTGTCTTATGAAAATTTTGTAATTTTGTTTGTCCATCAAATCACTTTTAACGTTTTCCGCATTGGGCTTGCTTTCATCATTCAGGTAGCTAATTATTGTCGTGAACGTATTCATTTGGCTTTGGCTGAGGAAATAGAATTTGTTAAGGAAGGTCTAATTAGTGGAAGTATCAAGGCTGATTGTCAAAATCAGTGGGAGAAAGCTTTCACCAGTTGTTTTCTAAAGGTTGATGCTGAAGTTGGAGGAAACACAGATTATGGAGTTATTGCCCCAGAAACTGTTGGTTCCACTGCTGTTGTTGCTATTATTTGTTCATCTCATATCATAGTTGCAAACTGTGGTGATTCAAGAGCAGTTTTGTGTCGTGGCAAAGAATCCATGGCATTGTCAGTGGATCATAAAGTAAGTTACTTCTAATTATAGCTTTGCATCTTCGTTTAAATTTTAATTGATTTCAAGAAATTTATGTCTGGTTGTTATTTGTTAGCCAAATCGAGAAGATGAATATGCAAGAATTGAGGCAGCTGGAGGCAAGGTGATACAATGGAATGGTCATCGTGTTTTTGGCGTTCTTGCCATGTCAAGGTCTATTGGTATACTCCTTTTCGGTATAATTATTTACTTAGTTCTCAGTGTTTACCTTTTGGTGAGTGTACTATAGGATTCTATTCCTTCAATATACTAGTTGTCATTTGTCATAGGATACAAATGTAATAGGCAGACAAGCTACCGTTGCACAATCTTTTGCAAAGGACTTTGATCTCCTAAATAAAAGATGTTCTTATCAATTATAAAGATTTATTGATCATTAATCGTTTATTCTTAATGTCCATATCCTCTTTCCTTTTTGTGCTGCTCTATTTTATGAGTTAACCTGGGTTTTGAACGGTAAAAAGCTCTCATTCTTTAGTCCTGGGCTAAAGATATGCAGCATATAATTGTCTTTTGTTGTTACTTTGTTTTTTTCTTTTTGATTAAAGAAAACCATTAATATGTTGGAAACTGAGTGGTTCAGTGATTTGTCTGTAGTATTGTTTTAAGGGCCTTGATATTGAGTCTGACAGAGACAACAGGGTACCCCTTCTGCTTTGTCCATGAGTCCATCAATTTGTTCACAGGTTCACCAGATCCTTCCTCAAGGGCAGCCCACAGATCCTCAGTCTTGGCATTTGAGCATGCGTATCTTTTTATATATGCAGCCAGTGACCTCTAATTGTATGAACAAGCAATGTATAATTTGATCTCAATATTGCAATATAGAAATGTCATATTTTGTATGGTTTATTAATACAAGATGTTGAAGACATACATTGCAGGATCTTTACATCATCAGCAGACTACATTATCTGAATATGCCTCAGTTCAATAGAAGTTATGTAGTGTTGGGTCTCAACTCTAATGGTATCTATCTAATATACAAATCTCAACTTAGAATATACAAAGTTATGTTTAGGGTGTATTTATTTTAAGTTTTTATATCCTCTTTCTCTTTCTACTTTTTAGTAAAAAAAGTGATAAAGAAGTGGATTGGCAAGTCAGCCCACCAGCTGTCTTACATATCACAAAATTAATAGTGCAACCAACTAACTCAGCCAAACCCAATTTAAGCTTTAAAAATCCAAGTCAATCAAGTTGAGAGAAAACTCTACAACACGAAATTTTTTACTGTGTCCATGCCAAGCATACACTATGTATCTTACATGCATGGAATACCATAGGTTCCCATTTTATAACTTGCAAATTCAGCACTGAACATGCATAGTTTCTGTTCACTAACCTGGAAGCATTCAGCACCAAGATAGCTTTGTAGCATCCTGATTACAGATGCACCTTTTCTGTAACTTATTGCATCAAATATTTCATCAATCTCATGAGCATGATTTATTTCTACCTGAAGAGAATTGATTTAGTTAGATTAAAATACACAATAAACAATTAAGACAATCAATCAAAACATTGATCAGGGGTTACCAAAAAGATAAATGTAGTTTTTGTGCTCCAATATTGAATTCTAAAAATGTTTTATATAGTTATAAACTAAAATTATATATATGTATGTAGGCACACACACATATATATTATACATGCTTTTACTCTGTACTACTGATTCACATATCCCTCAATGTCAGATAAAATTAACCTACTAATTATCTAAAGAATGTAAAACACAAAAAATAAAATGAAAGATTTAACAAATACCTCAATTGGGTGGGATTCTGCAAGGCCATCTAACTTAAGACCCTCAGTAGTTTCATGAAGAAATTGAGACCATATTTTCCACTCAGGAAACAAGTGATCAGTCGCTAGATAGCTAACCTGAGTACACCAATCATCGTGAAAAAGAAATAAGAATGATACATGATAATAGCAATGATGCAAGAATATATGAGCTATATAACTTACCCATGTCGCAAAACCTTCATTCAGCCATAAATGTGTCCACCACTCCATTGTAACAAGATTGCCAAACCACTGGTGAGCCAATTCATGAGCTACAACAGTTGCAACCTTTACAGAAACCAAAGAAATTTTTTTACAACTTACAACTAGTAATCAGAAATTAGTTTTACATGCAAAATGAATAAAGCAACTTCAAGGATAAGTAAACTACCCTCTGCTTATTGGCAGCAGCAGAATGCAGATCATCATAGAGCAAAGCAGTCTCCCGGTATGTAACCAAACCATAATTCTCCATGGCTCCAGCCGCAAAATCAGGGATTGCAATCATATCCAATTTTGGCAGAGAGTAAGGGGTTTCAAAATAACTGTTAACTTATTATAATTAGTTGACTATTGAATGACAAATGATGCAGCATGGCTATATGAACCCAGCAATGCAAAGTGACTACGACAAAAGATTAAGATGTAATCCATGATATCCATTTATCTTGCCTTTGTAAGCCTGAGATATGAATAATGATTGACAGTGAAAACTAATGGAAAACTTGATATTGAAAAAGTCTGATGCATCACAAGATTATAAGGTTAATTTAAGAATGGATTCCAAAGGCACCCCACCCCCTCCCCCTAAGAAGCAATTTTCTTTAACCAATTGTTTTCCATGCCTTAAGCTTGAGAATACAAAACTTTCTTTCGAAATATGAAAATAGATTATTTGAAGAATATGTGGAAGCCTGTCGTGAAGGTGTTATTGTATCTCTCCCCACCCCGCCCCCTACAGTCAATCTCATTGATGCAGTTGAGTTATGGACACAAATTTTATGGATTGATAATAAAATTGTGCCCAAAAGTTTCAAGTGAATTATTAAACTTGAAGCGAAATAAACTCTATGGGTGTTTTCTAATAGGTTTCCATCATGAAGAAAAGGATTTTAACAGCTCAAAACTTACCCTTTGAATAGTTCCAATGTCTTCACAGCAACATATAGTGCAAACTTCCCTTGGTTCGCCTTACCAACTTGACAGTACACTCGGACTTTGACCCCTGTAAAGATGTAAAAGTGCATTAAGAAGAATAGGACTAACACAACCTCAAGTGCCTATAAGGAGGATGATATTACCATCAGAGGTATGGTCTTCCACAAAATCAAACAAACCAACAACAACTGCAACCAAATATGTAGACATGATTGGTGATTCTTGATATGAAACAGTTTTAATATTCCCATTCATTTTTTCTTCCATGATTGGCATGTTGGAAAGGGTCGTGAGCTCTGAAGGCACATCTAATGTGATCTTGAAAGTAGCCTGCTAGAACAACCACTTGTGAATAGTGGGCCCAAACTCAAACTATTCTTCATTTGTTAGCACAATACAAAACCAAAAATCCATCAAATCTGCCCACCCTAAAATGGCCTAATCACCTAAGCAATGAATCAAATGATGGCTTATTTATTTGAAGTCCTACACCTTTGTTGTTCTGTAATTCAAAATTCTATCCGTCAAAATGCTTAGAAAAGGTGTGTTCACTCTGGAAGGGTGAGACACAGACAGACCTTGCAAGCAGGTTCATCCCAACAAGGAAAGCATTTTCTCGCATCAGCTGGTTCAAACTGAGTCACAGCCATATTCTTCTTCTCACCATTATGCTCATATGTACTGTAAAAGGAAAAAAAAAATCCAAACAATTATTTTCAATATATACTGGATTATAATAACCAAATATAACTAAATACTGGTTTATGCCAGCACAAGCATTTGTGAATTGAAATCCATCTAGCTTCCAAGTTAAAAATTGAAAAAAGGTCGTAGGTGATAAGTATAAAAATCTTGTACCATATGTGCTATATGATTTTGTGGTAAAACTAAAAGACATGGATTTTGATCTTGGAAAGTTTTAAACTTGGCAAAATAAAAAAATAAAATAAACGAAAAGTCAGTGATCGAAGTGCAGCAGAGTTCAAGTTAAATCATTTTATTTTAGCTTTTGGGTAGTAAAAACTTTAAAACAATGTTTACCTTCTGTAAAATCCTTTCATTCTATCATTCAAAGTTCCTTCAAACTGAATAGTCAAAACACCCAACCCAATCGGCAGCGTCTCTGGGAACTCCAATACCAAAATCTCATCATGTTCAAATAGCTCAACTCTTGAAGGCTTGAAAACCTGCATAGACATCCGTTCATTCTACATCAGCACCAATCAATAGAATCGCCTAACGAACCACAAAGTTATAATCAACACCCGAATTATCTTGGAAAAACCGACTTATGAATCTTACTATAGAAAAATCAATTACAACCATTTGTCTACTACGAAATGCTCAAAGTGGGGGAAAGGAAGCTTAGCCTTCTAACAAGTTGCCATTACCAAAATTTTTCTGCAGATGCAATATTAGTTCGTGCATCCATATTCTAGTGAGAGAACAACGAATCAGGAGTCATGGATCTAATCATTTTTGTAAAATTTAGCTTTGTTCATCTTACGGCAGTTAGCATACATGAGAAAATACTAACATCAAAGTCTCATGTAAAATTTCTCTCTCCGATTCTATTATTAGCTCCCGAACAGAACAAATGTTGACCAACACTCACCCAGCGATCAATGATATATGAACTATAAGTTAAAACAAAAACCAATCTTGTAAACCTTCGGGAGACATATTTGGCACCAGGGAGAAAAAAAAATGTACAAATTAGGCTAAAAAATACACATAACTGCCATCACACGCAACCTTTCTCTTCTATTTTTTACTAGAAGAAAAAATGAAGTCAATACCTTAGAAGAATCTCGGTTTGTGAAGGATGCGGCATCGTCACTGACGGAGAGCTCAGCGGCATTAAGAACGATGTAACTGGTAGCGGCGACGATGTCGAGGTCAATGGCGACAGAACCAGAGAAGCGGCAAGCAACGAGGTCGGGTTGGAGCCTTATGTCGTATCGCTTCGGAACGGCGAATTTTGGGAGACGAGGTTGGCCTTTGAACTGATCCATTCTTTCTGCCGGTTGGCGACTGACAAAACAGCAAGAGATTCAACTCGGGTTCTGGTGATGGCCCATTGCCACTGACACAATTTATATACATTGCGTCGTGAAGCCTCCATACATACGACGTCGCTTCCCATCTCCAACTCTTCGTGGATCAATTCTTTTCTTATGTGGTAAATTATTCCATGTTTGTTACAAAGTAATGTTTACTGCGTACAAAACAATGGGAATTACATTCTATCTATGAGCATCTTAATTGTACATTATTCCATTCTAACAGTACTTTTTATTTCTTCATAACTTTGACTCATTTACGGAAAGTGAATTAAGGAAGAGAATAGGAAAAGAAAAAAAGAAACAGAAAAGAAAGCAATGAAGTAATGTTTGTATTTAATGAAAAGAAAAATAATTTGGCGGCTAAATTCATGTCTGATTGAATAAAATTAATGAGGTGATCAACTGATAAATTTCACCATAGTTAACAAATAGTTAATCCCTTAAATGTATTTATGGTTTAATTTCTTGGTGTAGGTATGGAAAAAGTCTTAGAAAATAATCATATTGTAGTGTTTGTTTTTCATTCTCTCTCCCCCCCCCCCAATTTTTCTCTCTACCATGGGAGCCTTCCTTCTCGTATTGTGTGCAAGTTTTTTTCTTGGTATCTCCCTCCCTAATGTCCACTAGCGAGGGGAGGATCCGAGTTGATGCTGTGTGTTCAACTTTCCTTTCTTTTCTCTGCTTCATCTTAGTGTTGCGGTGGCAATTGGTGGTAGATATGTGGTTTGCGAAGGTGTTTAAAGTCTAAAGGCTGAAGATCTTCATAGATCATTTGACCAAGGGCAAACGTGAAGGTGCTTGCAGGTCTATCTTTTTCTCCTATCTTTATTGGATTGGTTTCTTCCTTCATGCAACTTTTGTCCAGCAGATTTTTTAAAACCCTCTTAATCTCCTGGGTTTCTATGGCTTCCTTGCTAATAAAGGGTATAGTATTATTAGAGTGGTTAATTGAACCCCCACCTTATTGATGACATTAGTAGTTTTGTTGTTCTTAGGTCTGGTAGTGATGGTGGCTGGCAATGCTAGTTTTTGGTGGTGTTGGCATGTGTCATTTTTTTTTCCTTTTCTTTGTTTTTTTGTTGTTGTTGTTGTGGTGGTTGTGTTTGTACATCTTACTTTGCAGTTTAGGATTTTTATGTTGTTGGACTTAGGTATTTAGTGTTGCTAATTTTAGATATTAGGATAGGTTTTGTGAGAAAATTTTTAAAATAAAAAGGTGTCTTTTAAAGAATTTATGAATTAATGATAACTTTTGAGATGATTCATGTAAAATTATAAGATTTATAAAATATGAAAAGAAGTGACTTTTACCTACATTCATAAATCATTACAATGTATATACATTAATCATATGAAAAGAAATAACTTTTTGTCTAGATTCATGAATCATTACAATATACATACATTGGTTAATGCATGTATCATTTTATTAAAAAAGTCATATTACTTCAAAAGGTGCTTTTTCATTCCCTATAAATAGTACATAATCTTCCATCATTCAAGAATTTCAATTTTATTCATCTCACACTTGTTTCAACATATACAAACTCACTTGCTTTTATCTTTAGTACACAAAGGATAAAAAGTAAATTACCACTTTGTAAAAGCCATTGTTTTCTAGATTTGAATTTTGGAAATACAACACCTACTCAAAAGTCTCTATTGTATTCTGCAGGATATTCGTCACTAACCCAAGTTGTACCCAAGATTTGAAAATTAGTAGGGGCGAATTAAGTCTAAAAGAAAGTGTTGCCCACGCCTTGAAGACTTGTACACAACATTTTCTCCAATCTCATTTTCTTCTATACTTCAAAGTTTCATACCTTCTAATAATCTTTAGGCTTAAATATGTTGAATTCAAATGACTTCTTTAAAGGATTTGAATACAAATTTTGTGAAATTGGAGAGGTTCGAATGAGGCAATTTTCTAATATGGCAGAAGAAGATGAAGTTTCTACTCACTACTTTAAAGGTGGCATATATTCTCACCACTCCCAATCCCGAAGAAAGAGAAGGAAAAACTATAACTGATGTTAGAGAAAGGTAAAAATAGGAGAATAATAATTATATCTGTACTGGACACATTCTCAATAGACTTGGTGATTCCCTTTTCGATGTTTATTAAGAGTACTTAACCTCTGCAAAGGAACTATGAGAGAAACTAGAAGTAATGTACATGCAAGAGGATGCAACAAGTAAGAAATTTCTTGTTACTCGTTTCAATAATTATAAAATGATTGATGGAAAATCTATTATGGAACAATTGCATGAAATTGAACATATTTTAAATAATTTCAAGCAATATAACATGCATATGGATGAAAGTATTATTGTTTCCTCAATCATCAACAAACTTTCTTTTTCATGGAAAGACTTCACAAAGAGTCTTAAGTATAAAAAAGAAGATATTTCTCTTGAGCAACTGGGCAATCATCTTCATTTAGAAGAGGAGTATCATAAATAAGATGATACTAAATATACTAATGCTCATGAGAAAGTACATGTGGTAGAGGAAGGACAGTCAAACAAGACTTCTAAGAAAAGAGGGAAAGAAAAGGATGAATCCTATGGACAAAATGGCCATAAGAATAAGAAAAAAGAAGGGTAAATGTTACTTTTGTGGGAAGATTGGTCATTACAAAAAAGAATGTTGTTTCTTCAAAAAGAAGAAAGAAAGCAATTATTCATTAAAAGACAATCTTGTGGCTGTTATTTCTAAGATCAACATGGCTGAAAATAATGAATCATGGTGGGTGGATTTTGGAGCAACTTATCATGTGTGCAAGAACAAGGATCTCTTCAAGACATTCAAGGAAGAAAATGAAAATGTGCTCTACATGGGAAATGCATCAAGTGTCTAAGTTAAAGGTAAAGGAACCGTGAAAATTAAGTTTACTTCTTGAAAACTCTTACTTTAACAGGTATATACTATGTGCCAGATGTTAGAAAAAATTTAATTTCTATACCCTTACTTAATAAGTTTGGGTTTAAGTCTATTTTTTAGGGAGATAAGTTTATTCTATCTGAGGGAGGAATCTTTGTAGGCAAGGATTATATATGTGGGAACATGTTCAAATGTAATGTTGCTAAAGTTAATAATAATGTTTTCAATTATGCTTATATCATTGACTCTTGTGATTTATGGCATTATCGGTTAGGTCATGTTAATTTTGATAAATTAAATAACATGATGAATCTTGACTTAATTTCAAAATCTACTAGAAATCATGACTCTTGCACTACTTGTATGTTGACAAAAACAACTAGAAAACATTTCCCTAGAATAGAAAGAAGTACTAAAATGTTAGATTTGATTCATTTTGATGTTTGTGATTTGCATGGTTGGTCCACTATGGGTGGTAAAAAGTTTTTCGTAATTTTTATTAATGATTGTACTCGATATTGTTATGTATATTTAATGCATTCAAAGGATAAAGTCTTAGAAAAATTTAAGATTTTTAAAATTGAAGTAGAATTGCAATGTAAAACTTTTATTAAATGTTTAAAGACCGATAGAGGAGGAGAATACTATAATCCAAAATATTTTGAGTCTATTGGCATAGTACATCAAGTAACTGCTCCTTATTCCCCACAACAAAATGGAATAGTAAAAAGAAAGAATAGGGTTCTAGTAGAAATGGTAAATGCCATGTTATCTTGCTCTGATCTGGCCAATGGGTATTGGGGTGAAACAATGTTAACTGCTTGCTATATATTAAATAGATTCATAATAAAAGGAACAAGATAACCCTATATGAACTCTAGAAGAAAAGGAAACTCAATCTCAATTACTTTAAGGTTTGGGGTTGTAGGGCAATAGTTAAAGTTCCAGAACCTAAAAGGAAAAAATTAGGTGAAAGAGGAGTTAAATGCATCTTCTTGGAATATGTTGAAAATAGTAAGATATATCAATTCTGGTGATTGAACCAAGTGATTCATATCTCATAAATAAAGTCATTGAATCAAGGGATGTGATTTTTCAAAAATATAGGTTTAACTGAATTACAAGACCCAAGGAAATTTCTCAAACTAATGAGAAATTTATTCCAGAGAATAAAATTTCTAATGATAATTGATTGGAACAAAATGAATATAGAAAGAGTAAAAGGGTTAGGAAGGCAAAAATCTATGGTTCAGACTTCTTCATGTTCCTTGTTGAGGGAACAAGAGAAGGAATTGAAAGTCATATCCATATTTGTTTTAATATGGAAAGAGACCCTGAAATATTTGAAGAGGCTATGAAGTCTCAAGATGCAATTTTTTGGAAAGAAACTATACAAGATGAAATGGATTCAATTATGGGAAATAAAACTTGGAAATTAGTAGACCTCCCACCTAGTTCTAAACCCATTGACTGTAAGTGGATTTTCAAAAAGAAATTAAAAGTAGATGGATCCATAGATAAATTTAAAGCAATGTTAGTTGCTAAAGGATTTACACAAAAAGAAGGAATAGACTATTTTGACACATATGTACTAGTTGCGAGAATTTCTACTATTAGAGTGCTTATTGCACTTGTTTCAATATACAATTTTATTATCCATCAAATGGATGTTAAAACAGCTTTCCTTAATGGAGAATCGGAAGAAGAGGTGTATATGACACAACCTGAAGGGTTTGTAGTTCTTGGTCAAGAACACAATAAATTAATAAAATCTATTTATAGACTTAAATAAGCTCCTAAGCAATGGCACAAAAAATTTGATGAAGCAATTCTAACTAATGGGTTTAAAATCAATGCATTTGACAAGTGTGTTTATAGTAGTTTTAATAATGGAAAAGATGTCATTATTTGTTTGTGTGTAGATGATATGTTAATCTTTGGTACTAGTTTAGCTGAGGTAGAGAATACAAAGAAATTCTTACATGATAACTTTGACATGAAAGATATGGGAGAAGCAGATGTCATCTTACAAATTAGAATCATACGGGATAACAATTATTTTTGTTTGTTTCAATCACATTACACTGAGAAAATATTGAAGAAATTTAATTATTTTAATTGTTGTCTTGTATCTACATCATTTGATTCTAATTTGAAGTTAAAACCAAATCAAAATTGTCCAGTGAGACAACTTGATTATGCAAAAGCAATTGGATGCTTGATGTATGCTATGACATGTACAAGACCAGATATAGTTTATACTGTAGGAAGGTTCAGTAGATACACGAGTAATCCAAGTAAAGAGCATTGGTATGCCCTTCATAGAGTATTGAAGTACTTGAAAGGAACAAGTCACTATAGTTTAACCTATAGTGGTGATCCTTTAATTTTAGTAAGATATACAAATGTTAGTTGGGTCAGTTACTCAGAGGACCATGCTTCCACAAGTTTGGTAGGGGTGCTGTTCTTGGGGATCAAAGAAACAGACATGTATTGCAGATTCCACCATGGGATCTAAATTCATAGCATTTACTGCAAGTAGTAAGGAAGCAGATTGGCTTAGAAACTTATTACTTGAAATTCCTATATGGCCTAAGCCAATGGCACCAATATCTATCCACTGTGATAGTCAATCTACTCTTTCAAAAGCTTATAACCAAGTTTATAATGGAAAGCCGTGACATATTAGAATAAGATATAGTTATGTGAAAGATTTAATTGTAAATAGGGTAATTTCTATTAGTTATATAAGGTCTGAGTTAAATTTTGCAAATCTTTTGACGAAAGGGCTGACAAGGCATATAATGTTGAAAACATCAGTGAGGATGGGATTGAAGCCCATTAAATCATAATCACTAATGGTGGAAACCCTATTTACGCTTGATTAATGTCAAGTCTTGAGTTCAAAGGTAAGAGTATACTATTAGAGTGATTGCAAGTACGTGAAATATTATCTATTCATCCCAAGGTTGAAAAGTGATTGGTTACCATGGATTTAAAGGAGGGCTGGGCTTTAACTCTTAATAGATCTGTAATCATATATTTGCTAGAGTACTTATCATGGTGTTACTCTTGACAGAATCTACCTATATAAGAGTGAAGTGAGGCCGCTTCAGAGAGTCCAAGGGCTTTACTCTCAAACTCTCATGAAAAGGATACAAGACATAAGACCATATTAAAAGTGTCTACTAAAATTGACATACAATGGTCTGAGATCTAATGTGTAAGTCATGCATACTTGTTCAAATGGATTAATTGGTTCAAAGCTTGTCTACCATATTAATTTAGATGGGTGAAACCATGTCTTACTAAGTAAATGTTCAAGTCTTTAAGACATCTTTACCGAAATTATGAGATTTCTGAAGTGATTAGAGTTTGTTATTTAAAAAAATTATTCATTTTGAAAATGGTGGGGAATTGTGAGAAAATTTTCAAAATAAAAATGTGTCTCTTAAAGGATTTATGAATTAATAATGATTCTTGAGATGATTCATGGAAAATCACAAGATTTATAAAATATGAAAAGAAGTGACTTTTACCTAGATTCATAAATCATTACAATGTATATACATTAATCATGTGAAAAGAAATAACATTTTGTCTAGATTCATGAATCATTACAATGTATATACATTGGTTAATGCATGTATCCTTTTATTAAAAAAGGCATCTTACTTCAAGAGGTGCTTTTTCATTCCCTATAAATAGTTCACAATCTTCCATCATTCGAGAATTTCAATTTTATTTATCCACACTTGTTTCAACATATACAAACTCATTTACCTTTATCTTTAGTGCACAAAGGATAAAAAGTAAATTACCACTTTGTAAAAGCCATTGTTGTCTAGGTTTGAATTTTGGAAGTACAACACCTACTCAAGAGTCTCAATTGTATTCTGCAGGAAATTCGTCACTAACCCAAGTTGTATCAAAGATTTGGAAATTAGTAGGGGCGAATTAAGCCTAAAGGAAAGTGTTGCCCATGCTTTGAAGACCTGTATACAACTTTTTCTCCAATCTCATTTTTTTCTATATTTCAAAGTTCCATCCCTTCTAATAGGTTTCACTCTTGTACTATTTACTTTTTAAATATAATTTCATCTTGTTTGATAAAAAAAAGTCTTATGAGAAGAAACAAAGCCCACTTTACAATACGTTTGGTTTGTTCGCCAGGGGGTAAGATATGGTAATAGGCTTCACATCACACCAATGAATGCATTTGGTTGCATATAATATAGGAAATTGGGATTACATAATGTAATCCATATGCGTTTAATTGTTGTAATGGGCTTCACTCTCACTTTGTTAAGTGAAAGGATTCATGATAATGTAAAAAATAATTGAAAAGACTGTATTACCATTGTGAAACTAAAAAAAAAGACAAAATCACAAAACTTAAATCCTTCACCATCCTTTTCCTCATCACTGTGACCTTCAAACATCATCCTTCCTCTTCCACCTTTAACTCGTAGCTGACCCTCCTCTATTCATGTTGTCGTCCCCCTCTATTCATCATCCAATCTTTTGTCTACAATCATCTATCCTCCCTCCCTCTTGACTATCCTTATCCTTCCTTATCTTCCTTGAACAATGGCATACTAGATCTCCATTGAAGCATCACAGCGTCATCATCATACCATCACCGGTGAGTTCTTCATAGACCTTCCTTCACATCATCATCATATGTCTCAAATCGAGCAAATTCTTCTAAGATTTGACACATCCATGCTTCGTCTTAAATTTAGAGAGGTTTTAAGCTTTACTAGTTTGGCATCATATCTCCAAACTATCCTCCACCACCGCTGCTTGGAAGCTCATCTAAATCTTGTTGCTCCCCATCTTACAACCTTCATCCTTCTTCCTTTGGATTCTCCATTCTTTTTCTTTAATGTATTTTTTTAGCAATGATAGGGAAAGAAGACCCATGCGGAGGGAGTTTTATTTTGTTGGGTCTTTTTTGTTAGGGCCTAAAAAAAGTCATTTCCCATGTATTTATATATTTTTTAATAAAAATAAATATCACTCCATTATTTATTAATATTATACCAAGCAAATATCCTATAATTATCAATTCATTATGTCACAATATTTATCATTACATTATATCACCTAACCTCATTTTAACTGAACTAAATGAACTGTTAGTGTTCTTTATAACTTGAAAGATTTATTTTTTATTTGTTAGATGAAAATAACTAATTGCTCACAAAAAAATTACATTTTAAAATTAAAATAATAAGTTTATTAAAAGAATTGTACATGTTATTACTCATTATTTTAATATTTCAAATTTTAACATTTTTTATTAACTAATTTTTTTTTATAATTAATCATTCATGTAATTATAAAAAAAGATGAGTTGATTGAAAAAATTGTGACATAGTTGCGGTTGGTGACTGACAAAACTCCTGAGATTCAACTTTCCGGTGATAGCACCCATTGCCACTGACAATTTATATCCCTTGCGTCCGGCATCCTGCGTATATACGACGTCCTCTCGTTTCCCATCTTCAACTCTTCTTTTCTTGGATCGATTCCTTTCCTATGTGGACGGCCCGAAAAAATCCTTTCCGGTCTGATAAATAAATTGGTAAATTTGACTAAAAAGATGGCAAAATATATGTTTGGTTTTTTTTATTTTTTTATTTTTGGCCGGATTGGTTTTTTTACTTTTAAATTAAATTAAATGAAAATAATTCTTGCTCAGAAAGAAATCCCAAAGCCTTTCACCAAAAAAAAATCGCAACCTAACACACACTACATGTTCGGTGGCTTACGGCTGAGGGGTTGACTCGGCCGATCTGGTATTGGACGGGAGACACCAGTAATTGTGTTATTACTTGTTAGCTCTATGAGACAGAAGAGAGGCTCTTCATCTTCAACCTCTCCATGTGCCCCCCTTCGGGATGCATACCACAATTGCTTCAACAGGTCTCAACTATCATAATCTTGGATTTTCATGATCTCAACCAAAAATAATTTCTTCATTGTTTTACTTCAAGCCCCTTTTTCGCTCTGTTCTTCGTCCCTCTTTAATGTTAGATTTTTGTTAGAAAGGTGGTACGCCGAGAAATTCATGAAGGGTCAGTGGGACAAAGAAGAATGTCTTGCTGAGTGGGAAAAGTACAGAGCTTGCCTTTCTGTAGGATCCATGACTGCGCTTAAAATTTTAAGCTTTGCATTATTTCGTCCATCTAAGCAACATGTCGTTTCTTTTTCTTTTTGACAGCAATATCTGGAAGATAAACATCTGAGTCGCTTCTTAGAAGCTGAGGGCGTTGTCAGTTCCATAGCTCAAGACGATTTTGGGGATGGTGCCGCTTCTGGTGCTTCTCAGTAACGTGTCTTCGATTTGAATAGAAAATTATCCGGGCGAAGGTAACTTGCAGGATCTTTATTCCCTCGTTTTTTCAGTTTTGCTGATGTTCAATGTTGCTCATCCTGGAACGTGGAATCGAGCATTTATTACACAGTACAACAAGGAAGGATCTACAACCTCCAACATCTTTCTTTATTTGTGCTTCAATTCTACTCAATTAGGAGTCTATTAGATAATACAGCTTGGCTTTTGAAGTATCCGTGCTTGTTGGGGGGAACTGATATCCTTATATAAAAGTAATTCAGAAAATGCCTGAGTTTATTGATTGGTGAAGTCATTTATTTGAAACTAAATTATGTCAAATTAGAGCAACCCAGGCTGAACTCTTTCATATAACTTGGAGGAATCCTCGCAGGAACACAAAAGGTTTAAGAATAGGATCTATTAAGCCAAAAAACCGGGGGGGGGGGGGGGGAAGCATCATTCAGAAGGAAGTGAATTGTCATGTTTAATGCTGTAGGATTTGATGTTCTGTAAAAGCAGGCTTATTGTTGTTTCATTCCTGAAAGGTATTAAGCGGGAATTACTATATGATGCAGTTGATATCTACTTACTGTTCTCCTACATGATTTATTGGTCGTATTTTTTTCCCATGCTTGTCATTCTTTGCAAGAGAGCCTCGAGTTCAGGTCCAAGAACATCGATGTCTTAAATACCTGAGAAATCCCCAAAACACCCTTTTATATCTGGCTATGGTGTGAGTTCATTGTCTTAATCTCGCTTGAGTTATATTTGGGCAGTTTATACATGTTAAATCTGAAACAAGCATCTAAGGGAGACAACAAAAATGTTCCTGGTTTTTGGTTTACAAATTTAAACAAACTGGAACACGTTGTTTTTGTTGACATGATGTTCCAGATTGTGTTTCTTGGAATTTTGCCTCCTAAATACTGTGTGGGATTAGTATTCAACTGAGGCAAGAAAACCATGTATGCATAATCTGCATTGCAACAAGCGTCTAACTAGACCAGCAGATTTCTGTGTGTGTGTATAAATATATGGCTAGTTACTAATTCTGAATTTGTGATTTTCATGCAGGGAAGCTGACGATTGTAGGTGTGACAGCGAGTGTTAATGATGTATTTTATGCTCCCGCTGCCTCTCTTTTAGGTCTTAGTTAGAACAATATTTTAATTCCAGGAGATTTTGTTTTAATGATTTTATTCCACGGTTTACTGCAGAGGAAAAAGAAGAGATGAAAAATATGGTGATGGTGGATTCAGAAGGATGTCATATGAAACTTAGCATTTGGATTAGGCAAAAAGTTGTTTGGGAATTTTTAAAATCATACAAGTTGTTCCCAGTTCTTGTTTTCTTTTCAATGAGGACCAGAATATTATGCCGCACTTCTTTGGGCACTAGTGAAGTAGTTGTTGACAAATTTCAGAGGTTAATACGATGGGCTTTGATAACTAAAATGATATAAATTAATGATAAATCACACTTGCTTCTTTTTTTGTTATTGTAGTCATGAGACTGCTAAGAAATGGGGGCCAAAACGGACAAGATTAAATCCATTGAGGTACAGCCATTAGAATATGCATCTTCGTTAACCAAAATATATATATATATATATATATATTCGGTTAGAGTCTTTATGCCCTGATAAACGGAAAGTGGTTGATTTCTGCATAGTTCATTTCTTCTTAAATAGGAAATTTGCAACTATCCATTCTTCACCATTATTGTAGCCAAATAGTTCTGCTACAGCGATGAAAAATGTTCTCCAATAAGCAGTCCACTTAATGGCCGAATCCTTGCCATATGTTGATTCCATAATTGGCTTGATGGAAGTCAAGTTCCTGTCCATTCTTTTGAGCCATTCTTCGCTGCAACATAAATGTTTTTGCCTCAGTAGTAGGGTGAACTAAAAACTTGTTGAGAATATGATACTAGGATGTTGCGTTTCAATTTCAAATTCAGGGAATTCATTCTCTAACCATTAGCTATGGAATATGATTCGGAATTGATGCAAATTTATTTGGGTTCATTCTTACCTCGTCTGTGCATAGTGTTTCCCATTGACAAGCCAATGGTTGACAACAGTCACATCATCCTGTAGATATCAATCAAAAGGCCGCTCATATGCCAGGGAACCTCTCGATCCAATGTAAATTTGAGATATAATTAAATTGCGGCTGCTTATGTTAATTTCTCAGAAAAGTAATGAGCAACTGTCTTCAAAAGAGGGGGGGGGGGGGGGGGAAAGTAACAATTTGGTGGCATTCCTGGTTTTCATCATCAGGTGAAAAAACTAGCTCAAGTTGCGTTTAGTAAGCTTACCTGGAAATAAAGAAGTAGATTTGCTGAAGGCATTGTTCCTCCAGTGAAGAAATACCTAGTAATCCAGTCATCTTCATTTTTGTCCTACAAAAATTAAGGAGTCTAACGTAAATGAATTGTATTTGTGAGAACTTTACAAGTCTCGTCTATATCACAAGCAGTGTCCAGAAAGGCAGAAACCAGAATAGGCTAAGCTGTTTAACATGAAATGAATTTCACCTCAAAATGGTAAGCAAATGCTTTATGGCAGAAATAATGAACAAACAGAAGGCCATCTTCTTTCAACCAATCGGCTATTTTCTTGAGAAGATCTTTATAATTCTTCATATGCTGTGTCAAGGTATGAACCGAGTTTATAAAACATATATACATAAAAAACACGCTTTCATATAGATTATCTGCATGACACTAAGCATAACATTTAACCTCAAACATTTCTATGGAAAATATTCTGTCATAAGACACATCCATTTCAAATGTGCTAATATCTGCAACAATGATCTCCACATTTTGCAGCACAAGATCCCTAAAAAGAGCACAGGGAAAATAATTTGGGTCATCCTATGATGTTGAATTTGCAAAATATTTGTACCAATCAAGCAGCATACCGGCACTTCTCCTCAATATATTCTTTCTGCGTTATGGAATTGCAGATCCCTGTAACTCTGGAATTGCTGTATCTTTTGGCAATGTACAGACACAGCGATCCCCAACCACATCCAACATCAAGAACGGTATAACCATCTTTCATATGTGATCTCTCACAGTATAGTTCCAACATTGCTTCTTCAGCATCCTCCAATGTCTTTGACGCAGAAGAAAAGTAACAACAACTGCAATAGTTCATGTAGGCACGATTTCAACAGTCAGGAGATTGCATCCTTTGATTGTGCACATTAGTTTAAGTACAAACAAACATGTTGGTGATTTGTATTAAAGATGAGTAACATCCAGTATATATTTATATCAAGAGAATTTTTTCCATATATACTTGAATAAATACGGCAAATTGATTGCTTTAGCTATTCGAGGAAGCTATATAACTAGGTTTGCACGTCGTTCGTGCCATTGTTCCTTTTTCCGCTACCACTCAAGCCGTTTGTTCTGAAGTTGTGCCAAATATCACATTCATCATTTTTTTTTTGGCCAATAAATATCACACTAATCAAAATAAGCATTTTTTTAGTAGAAAGCTTCTTCTCTTTCAAAAATTTAACTAAACTGACTACCTGACTACGTATTTTCCCAACAGAATAAAAAGTATAATACAATATCCACTAATAAAACTGACCGTCCAACTGCTCGATAAGCAAGTTATAACCTAGGAACTTAAATCTATTTCGACAGTTTTAAATTATGAAAACTACCGAAAAAAGATATTTCATAATCTAATCAACATTAAAAGGAAAAACAAAGAGGTTAAGACGAATTTTTTAAGTAGTGAAAAAGAAAATGAGATATATCAAAATACCTGTATTTGAGATTCTTGCCGAGCACCAGCTTGAAGAAAGAGGTTGGCAATTCATAATGCTGAAATTTTGGCTTATCCGTGTTGATGGCTATAGGCATATCTTTTAGAGCTGCAAGATAATTACAGCTCGGTTCATCTTCAAATCATATAATCACGCCAAGCCAGATTCTCTAACAAAAATGCTTAGGGTTTGTTTGGTTCAACTAAGGGAAAGGGATTGGAGGGATTTTAATGAAGGGAATTGGAGGGGAGGGGATTGGAGAAATTTTAAAATTCCCTTGTTTGGTGGGATTGAAGGGGAGAGAATTGAAGGGATTTTAATAAAATTTTATTTGATTCAGAAAGAGATTGGAGGGGATTAAGTAATAAATACTCTCTCCTCTCCAAAAAAACCCCAATTTGGAGAGATTTATAAAGGGGTGGGGGAGAAGATTGGGGGGAATTCCTCCAATTTTACTAAGGGGGATTCAATCCCTCCCCTCCCCTCCCCTCCCCTTAAAAAACCCTTCAAAAATCTCCAACCAAACAAACCCTTAATTACTAGCGAGCACTCTAATCCATAATAATGCGAATTCATATAGGAGAGAAAAGAAGAGGAAAAAGTGTTGAAGAGAGAATAGAATGACTTGTATTATTGATGAGAACAGAGTACAAGTATATATAGCTTACGCATAACCAGAGTCTAACTATCTCACTTGAAAGCTAACTTAACAAACTAACAAACTATACAGTTGTCACATAAAGTTACAGAGATATAATAGTCATTTACAAAGAAATTCTCATCGGTAGTGCTTAATAGATCTCACAGCACTTATAATGTGAAAATTTTCGGTCACAATTTCGGATTGTTAGCCTTAGTGTCCACAAACCACAACCCTTATGTATGTGCATTTCAATCAAGAAATAGATATTACGCAGAAAAAGGGCACAAAGTGAAGCCATGGCAAAAGAGCACCAAAAATTAAGAAGACAAGAGAGAAAGAAGGGCAAAAGCAATTACAGTGTACAAAATGGATGAGATCGGAGAGTTGAAGTTGATAGGAGGAATTATAGCCAGAGCGAAGCCGAGCTGCTAGAAGCAAACGAGTGAGCCTCCTTACGACAACGTCTGGGAGCAAATTCCGCTCCAAAGCGCCGAGCATAATCTTCACCGTCGTGTCGTAAGATAGCTGCATTATTCCTTCCATGGGAGCGCCCTGGCACCCACTCTCCTTTCTGCAATCTTCGAGAAGATGAAGAAGTAATGTTCTTGTTTTGTTTCCTTCTAAACATTTATGATTGGACTGCAGTTTGCGGCTACAAAGCAGGCAGCATCGTGACGTGGGTAATTTTGGATGGTACGGCTAAGTGCAGTTAACAAGTGATTTTAAAAAAAAACTGAAAAATATCCCGAGAGTTAAACAGAATTATCACATCAGACCTAATATAAAAGCCCACGGGTCATCCACTCAGCAA
Organism: Adenanthera pavonina; assembly: GCA_026686845.1. Lineage (NCBI taxonomy): Eukaryota > Viridiplantae > Streptophyta > Magnoliopsida > Fabales > Fabaceae > Adenanthera > Adenanthera pavonina. The sequence continues at coordinate 6,313,868 of JAIVEN010000003.1, forward strand.
CACTAAACTCAAGTTACGAGTTTAACAATTTCCACTTAGTAACACTAAGTTCAGGTTACCAGTTCAACAATTTCACATGATAATCCAATTCTCTTCCAAATATAATCAGCCCTCCTCTGGACATCAAAGACTTAAGAGACATTTTAGGATTGATATATAAAAGTTAATAACCTGGTTTCATGGGATTTAAGTTACAGAGAAATTACTGAAGTGGATCATGATCAAATTTGTTTTGATACATAGGTTTCTTGTGTGAGACAAGTGTAGAACATATTAGAATCTAAGCAGATCAAAGTAGGATATGGCTATTGAAGAATTTCGGGAAAGAAGAGAGAGGTTTTTAGAAAGTAGTCATTATATTTCACAAAAGGAAAGCTAATGGATTTCTCCGTCTGCCTTTTTCTTACAAACTTGGCTCCTTATATAGACTCAAAGTTATACTCTAGAATTGTTTATTGAAAACAGACAATATCTAGTGATAGATAGGTGGCAAACAAACTTTATATCTTAATCAGCCTTGTTAATTAACTTACAAGAGTTACAACAATTAGCTTTACAACACAATAATTATTACACTAGGAGAAAAGACTTAAAGGACTGTCGGCAAGCTGCTTTTTACATGAGGACAAACGACTTTTAGACCATCGACATAAAAGGACAAAAGACTTTTAGAAATTTTTACATATGGGCTCATGACCATTTTAAAGATTCATGATGACTTTAAGAGCCTTTTTCTACTTTTGCTTTCATTTGTATCCTTTCCAACTCTAAATCAATGTCTCTGTCACTAGGAAGAGTAGACTGAGTAATTTTCTGAGAGAGAAAGTTCTGTTAGGACTGAGGGTCCATCTCATATGGGTCCTGTGACTTAAAAGGATATTGAGTATGATCCTGGTCTTCTGAGAGGTCTGTGACTAGTAAGTCCTGGCTAGATGAGACTTGAGTGAATGATGGTCCTAAAGTAAGTTCAGGCCAATCAAAAGGAACAGTTTGTCCGGTGGTGAACATCTGTTTTGGGAAGAAAAACTCTCCTGGCAAAGGCCTAAGGGATATGCATGACTGTTCATTTGTATTTCCTGTGAAGTTATTAAGACCTAAAAGAAAATCTTTTAACTCAGAAATAACTTGTTTCTCTTGAAATAGCCAATGAAGAGAGGTGTTCCATAGATGAGTTTGGATTGGTGTAAAAAGATTTCCTTCATGATCTACACTGTAAGGGCGATGGACAAAAAAGAAGGAATAAGCTCTTTGTTTTCTTGAGGGGATGTTCCATAGATTATTTTCCTCAATAACTTTATAGAGTCGTCCTCTCCATACTGATAATGGTGTGTACCAACTGAGGAAAGTAGACATGTTGGAGTCAGTGTATTGGTTATCAGTCAGATACTGAAAAGTTTGTCTTGGTGGCAAGGTAAAAGCACAGGCGTAGAAGGTGGACAAAGATCACATGAACTTAGTAGTAATGAGTCATTTGATGAAAGGTATAACCATATATGGAAGAAGAGGGTGAAAGAAATCTGGTTTGGGCGAAATTCCTATGGCTTGCAAGAATAGGTGTAAGTATATTAAAAAGGTTTTTTCTGGCAACACAATTTATTTCTGAGACAGTGGATGGATTCTGCTTTGGAGGAAAAACGAGTTGGTGGCTGAGACAAGACTCTGGCATTTTTGAGATGGTGAGGATGTATAAGGTAAGGATTTGCACATGGTGTTCAGTTGGGTGTTTTTTGAAAATGGTCTTGAGAGCAGGTATGCTAAAACATTGTTCTTTCTTTTAATGTGTTTCACTGTGAATTTATAGCGGGCGAACCAGTTCTTCCAGTGAAGCAATTGTTTTTCCGGAAGTAATTTTTTCTTTTGATCCAAAATAGTTGGGAAGTAAGTGTTATCTATTTTTACAGTGAATTGGTTAAAGCTGAGATAAAAGTTGAATTTTTCAATTCCTCCTTTGACAGCGAGAATCTCTTTGTAGATAGCATGATAGTGTTTTTCAGCTTCCTTGAATTGACCATTGGCATGTGCACAATAGTACCTTTTTCCCTTGTCTTCTTCAATAAGAACAGCTCCCCAAAAGTCTTCACTCGCATCTGTTTGAAGGATAAGATTTCCTTTGTCAGGAATCTTTAAAGGTGGTAGATGTTGAGTAATCAGTTTCAGCTTTTTTACTACTTGTGTCTGCTTGTCAGGCCATGGTGGGGAATTCTTTTTCAAAAGTTGGGACAATTGGTTGGTGTATTTAGTGACATGTAGAATGAAATCTCGGATATAATTCACAATACCCAAGAATTGTTGAATTTGCTTGGTGGTCAATTTTTAGTCAGGAAAATCCTATAACTGTTGTGCAATATGTGGGCCGGATTGGAAATGGCTCTAAGAGAAGATCATACACAAAAATTGAATTTGGGCTAGTCCTATTTGACTCTTGGTGCCTGAGAGCATAATACCATATTTTTCAATGATCTATTCAAACTAGGTTAATAAAACTTTGTGGGCTTCTTCAGTTTCTAAATACATGAGGATATCATCTATGTAGATAAGGGCAGAATGAAGAATGGGCTAAAAAATTTTGACCATGGCTTTTTGAAACAAAGATAGAACAGGTTTAAGCCCAAAAGGTATAACTCTCCATTGATATTGAGCATTCAGAATGCAAAAAGCAATTTTATACCTATCATTAGAATGAATTCCTAATTGCCAGAATCCTGCTTTAAGATCAAATTTGGAGAAGACCTTTGCATGCTTTAGATGAACTGCTTGAGTACTGATCTTAGGAAAGGAAATTTGTCATCGTACAAAAATTGATTATGTGGCTTATAATCAACAACAAACCTTTTTTTTCCTCATCTTTTCTCAGCATTTTTTTCAGCATAAAAGGCTTGACATGCCCATGCTGAATTGGTTGGCTCAATTGATCCTTGTCGTAAAAGATTTGCACATTTTTCTCGAGCAAGTGATAAATCTTTAGGAGACATTCCTAGATGATAAGCCTTAGTAGGATTGATATCTTCATTCTTTTTTAAGGGAAGTCAAATGAAGAATTCTTCATTTTTCCATAGAGGAGAAAGATGAGCAAACTGCTCATGATTTTGTGGACAAAGAGACAACAGTTTGTCTCTGGTGGTTTCATAGCCAGGTGGTACCTTCTGTGTTTCAAAGAGATTATGGATTGTCTCCCATACAGAAAATGAAGACTTATATCATATTCCTTTAGGAAGGATCTGTATTCCTTTTGTCAGATGATAGATATCCATGCCAATCAGCAAGTCTTTATTAGGCAATTTCCTCCCAAGTACCCTAGTCCAAACAGTGCAATTTGGAAAGAACTGAATTCCAACCTTTCTTCTGGAAATCATATTGATTAAGAAAGGATTACCATCAGCAGTGGTGAAGTATTCTTCATCGGAATCCATTCTTCTTTTGACAAAACATCGGGTTTTATGACACTGCAGCAAGAACCTATGTCTATAAAACCAATAGCTTATGTAGGCCTGTCATATTTGTCTACAAGGACTTTGATCCTTACATTGGAAAATGGCACTGTGGATTATTGTTTGGTAGTCAAATTGATGTCACAGATTTGATGATTTGAACAAGGACATTGTTCCATTGAACAAGGAAGAATACTAAGGATTTTTTCATCTTCAGAGAAATCTGAATCTATCTCTTGTTTAATCACAAATCTAGTATCTTCACCCTGAGAGTCTTATTCTTCAAAGATTGATTTGACATCATCATCATCAGACAAGGATAATGTCTTTTGAATTGTATAATGCACTTTGATGTCTCTTTTTGACTTATGGGGGCATTTCTTTGCATAATGTCCCTTTTGATCACAAATGTAACATCCGTCAGACTTTCTCTTATTAAACTATAGTTGAACAATAAATAAATTAGTAGTAATAAAATTAATATTTTTTTAATTTTATTTGTTATATATTATTAAAAAATATTATTAATAAGTTTTATAATCTAATATTAAAATTTAAATAAGTTAATATTTATTTATAATTGTATTTTGAATTCAAAATAATTAACTTATATTCTATTTTTATATTATTTATCAAGTAAATATATCATTATTAATAATTATGTATTATAATAATATTTATATAATATTATAACTTAGAAAAAAATTTATACAAAAAGTACTATTTAATGTTAAAAATAATGCTATTTTATTTTAAGAAACTAAAAAATTTTGAAAAAAATTAAAAATTTTTTTGACCAACTTGAACTAGTTCTAGATTGATATACAACTTATTTTCATCAGTTCAAACCAGTTCGACCGATTTTTAATTGATTTTCATTGATTTTGTAATTCTCCGATTTTACTCTTCTTCCGAATTAAACTTGGCACCAGTTCCCGATCGAACCGTCAAAATCGCTCCAATTTTTAATATATTGGAATTAAGAGACTAAATTTTGGAAATATAAAATGTGTTTATCCTAAGAAATAAAAATATGATGATAAAAAGTTGAGTAGCATTAAAAATAATATTATTAAATATTAAAAAGCATTATATATATATAGTGCCATGGAAGAAAAATCTTGTGGGGGCACCATGAATAGATCCATCCCTGTGAGTTGCTCTCTAACCTTCATGTATAAACTTGATCTAATTGCTAGATAATAAAAGCTTCTAAATGCCCACAACAATTTCATTAAAAATTTGATTCAGTGCCCATAAATATTAAGAATTTGTTTGGTACCTAAAATAAAATGAAATAAAAAATAGAATAAAATATAAGTTTATAGATAAAAAATACCTTTAAAACTCCTGAATAAAGAAAATCACAAAATAATAATAATAATAATAATAATAATAATAATATTATTATTATTATTATTATTTTTATTATTATTGTTATTATTATTATTATTATTATTATTATTGTGGTTGTTAAATAATAATAAGATAGGTAAAATAAGTATTTATATTTTAGTTTTTTATTAAAAAACCTTCCCTAGTAAACAAGAGTGAAATTTTTGATCACGTGACTATCCTAATCTATATTAAATTTTTTTTATTAAGACAACCATAAATATATATTTATCCACTCAAGATAATAACTTACTATTGGTAAAACTTGATCCCATGATCTCTCTCTCTCTCTCTACACTTAAAAAATATTAGTGCCACCAAGCCATTCAACCATTGGCTAATCTATATTAAATCTGTTAATGTGTGGTCACGAATTGGGTTTGGTTAGACATCATGTTGGCCCGGAACTATCCATAAGGTAGGTAAAAAAATTACCCAGCCTGGCCTATGATATCAATGTCCACGGATAGTACCTGGCCTGTTGGCCCAACACAAAAAGGCATTAATAAAAGATTAATTTCATAACAGAAAAATACTTACCTCCACTTAAAATATACTCCCTTGACGTAGTGCAGGAATCCAAACTAACATATTTAATCATTACACATTATTTTTATATAATATCAAATTAAAAAATTAATTTAAATTTTTAAATAAAATTAAAATATTGAAATCATGAAAATTTTTATCTTAATCATAAAATCAATTTATTATATAGCAAATATCAAGAAAAACAATCTTATAAGATAAATCAATAATAAAAAATAAATAAATAAAATTTAAAGTGTGTGTATACTGCCTCAACCTGACCCAGCGTCTCTTTGCTTTTTTCTTCCATTTGGCTTAACCTACCCCCGTCCAATGTGATTAATCAAGATCGAGCCAACCAAACCTTAAGACATGAGGAACCGTCCTTGTACATCCCAAAGATGGGTACAAAGTATTCACATGTTGTGTTATGACGCATTGAAAAATACAACAAATTTAAAAATTTCAGAATGGAGGTATGACAAATATATATATATATATATAAAACAAATTAATACATAAAAAACTTGAATTTTAAATTAATATTTTAAAATAATATAAGGAAATTGAAGAAATAAAAAATTTTGTTTTCCTTAAGTTATTGAAATGTTTTGGAATATTTCCAATATATATATATAAAGATACAAGTTGTGAATCCAAAGACCTCTTATTTTATGCATGTAGTTGTTCATCATTTGTTTTGAAATTTGACCTAAAAATGGCTTTTGGTTCAAGGGCTAGGGCTACATTGTTGTGAAGACAGAGTATGCGAGGCAAGTACATGTGAAATCAAGTTTTTGAAACTAAATTGTGTCAAATTATAGCAACCCAAGCTTAATCCTTCATATAACTTGGAGAACTCCTTGCAGTAGCTATTTGACAGAGTTGAATGTCCATGTTACGGTGTTGAGCTTCAAGCTGGTGTTCCTATGATGCAGCAGCAGTTGCCATCTACTTCTTTTCCCCTACATGATTTACTACACGCTTTTTTTCTCCCAGGCTTGCCATTCTTTCCAAGAGGACCTCAAATTCAGCCCCATGAACATTCTCTGTCTTAAATACCAGAGGAATTGTCACTCAAATGAGTGTGGATTCATTGAGAGGCGGGGCAAGTCCATATATTCTGAGTTTTAATTATATATTAAACTAGTCAAATAAAAATTTCATGATTACTTAATGCTATAAGCTTGAGAAACACTACAAATGGATAAAAGAATGGATGATTGAGATTAAATGTGAGTTGCAAATAAATAGCTAGAATGATTCTCATGACTTCTCACTGAATTTGCCTCTTACTGATTCCAAATCCCACTAAGACACCCTTTTATATCTGGTTTATAGCACGAGTTAATTGTCCTAGCTAGTCTCTTGAATAATATTTGAGTAATTTTATACATGTTAAATCTGACACAAGCATCTAAGGTAGATAACTTATTCCTTCTTTTGGGTCATACAAATTTGAACAAACGGAAAGAGAATATGATTTCTGCCTAGTTCATTTCTTCTTAAATAGGAAATGGGCAGCCATCCATTCTTCACCATTATTGTAGCCAAATAGTTCTGCTGTAGCCATGGAGAATGTTCTCCAATAGGCGGTCCACTTAACAGCCGAATCCTTGCCATATGTTGATTCCATAATTGGCTTGATGCAAGCCTAGTTCTGGTCCATTCTTTTGAGTTATTCTTCGCCGCAACATAAATTTGTTTTTGCTTCAGTAGTCCGTTAAGCTAAAAAAGTTAAAACTTCCCTTTCAACCACTAACAATATTGGAATATGATTCGCAATTGCTGTAAATTTATTGAGTCGTTGGTTTCATTCTTACCTCGTCTGTGCGTAGTTTTTCCCGTTGACAAGCCAATGGTTGACAACAGTCACATCAACCTGCAGACATCGACAAAAAGCCCCTCATATGTGAGGTAAATTCAGGATGCAATATAAATAAAGAAGTAAGTTTACCTGGAAATATAGAAATATTGAACAAACAGAAGCCCATCTTCTTTCAACCAATCAGCTATTTTCCTGAGAAGATCTTTATAATTCTTCATTTGCTGTATCAAGGGCATGAACCAAGTTTATCAATGCATACATACGTGTATGAAGGCTTGTTTTTCATATATATATATATATATATGAAAAACAAGCCTTCATATAGATATCTGCATGACATGAAGCACAAAGTCCAACCTCAAACATTCCTATGGAAAATACTTTGTCATAAGATGCATCCATTTTAAATGTGCTAATATCTGCAACAATGATCTCCACATTTTTCAGCAAAAGATCCCTGAAAAGAGCACAATGAAAATCCTTTAGGTAATTCTACGATGTTTAATTCGCAAAACATTGGAACTAATCAAGTAGCTTACCGACACTTCTCCTCAATATATGCTTTTTGTGTTCTGGAATTGTAAATCCCTGTAACTCTGGAATTGCTGTACTTCTTGGCAATGTATGTACATAGCGCCCCCAGCCGCATCCCACATCCAAAACGGTATGACCATCTCTCATGTGTGATCTCTCACAGTATAGTTCTAACATTTCTTCACCATCCTCCAATGTCTTTGACGCAGAAGAAAAGTAACAAGAACTGCGATAGTTCATTCATGGAGGCACGTTTTCAACATTAAGAAGATTGCATCCTCTGTTTGTGCATATTTGAGTACAAACAAGCATGTTGATAATCTAATGAAGATCATGTGGAAAGGCTTATCTCTAGAAAAGGTAAGTTGGGAAACTGATGCAGGTATGAAGCAAAAGTATATAGAGCTATTCATGTAGGGTACGTTTTATATTTCAAGGACAAAATTTATTTTAAGGAAAAGAGAAATATAATATTCTTGATTTTTTAAATATTATAATATACATGAAAATATGATGATATAATATGTAATTTATTATTTGAATAAAAGGAAGAGTAAAATGGTAATTCACATACTTGGACCTTGAATAAAATTTATTTACAATTTGGTCCCTAATTAGAAATTATTTGTAGTTTAGTTCCTAAAAAAATTGTTTTTAATGTGGTCCTTCTTTGAGCAATTTTCAAAAATATCAATATGAATATCAAAATGGACCTTATAACATGCTAGATCTAATGGAATAATATATTGAGTCTAAAAGCATTAGTTTGGAAATAAACTAACTATAAAAAGCAGTAGAAATTCAACAGTAAAAAAAAAAAGTACCATGAGTCCACAAATACAGATAAAGTAAAAAAGAAAAGTATGTGAGTCCCACATAAATACATCTTAAGGCAGTGCAGATCACAAACTGGTGCATTTCTTAATGCATAAAAAAATAAACAATATTAGAATACACTATAAAAAAGTATCTTTAATTGTCTAGACATAGTAACTAGTATATGATATATCTGGATAAGAAAAAATATGCAATATCATGGATAATCGCTCCCCTCTTATTGGACGAAATTTAAGCATGTGAAGGAAGGGGTTATTTTATGTATTATAATATCATGGATGATGTTTTCTTAAGGGATATTTGGATTAATTTTATGAAATGGAATTTTCTACATATACTCCTTCCTTGGCCGACTTAAAGAGAGAAAAAAAGAGAAGTGTACAGAAAATTTTTCCACGAAAGAAGGGAGAGTGGCGTGAAGAAGAGGAAGAAGAAATAAGAGAAGAAAGAAGCAACTACAAGATAAGTTTCTTCTCTTAACTTCAAGGTAAGTTTCCTTTAAGGCTTAATAATTTATGTTTCCTTAAATCCATTAAAAGTTTAACTCACTATAAACACTTAAGTTCACATATATGCACTAGACTTGGAATTGTTATATAATCTCTCTAGTGCCCAGTCATTATCAACTGGTGACTAAAAATTAAGGGATCTTAATTAATTCCATTCCTTTTAATGTTGTTACTGATTTTGGTGAATCCTTTTTGGTAATTGAAATGTGACCACTTATAATTGTTAGAGGTAAATATCTATTACATAATAATTCTTATTTATGAGACCATTTATAACTAATAATAATAAGATTAAACTAGTTGTTAACATGTGATATGAGGATTTGGATATCTTTACATCACACTTAGTTTACATAGGAAGACGAAAGAAAGAAAGAAGGAAGGAAAAAATGTATTACAGTTTCAAAATCTAGGGGAGAGCATAATTAGCCTACTTTAATTAACCCAAACTGGCTCAAAGTGGCCCGTTATCAAAATAATTGGGCCAATTCAGGTTGTAGGTTGAGCCAACAGGCTCATTTAGCTCTAATCAACCCTGTTATAATGTCAATAAATAAAAAAAAATAAAGCTAACTTATTCTTAAATGCAGTATCTTTTCTCTCTTTTCTTATCCTCCACAACCTTCCTTCTTTTCTGCTTTAGACGACATCCACATGTCTCTTCTTCCTTCCTTCAATGTTCGATGATGTTTGTGTAGGCGTACACCATCTTCTCCCTTCTCTCAAGCTCACAGACTCGTAAAGTAATGAGTGGTGACTGTCACGAACTCGTAGGGATGCATAGGGAACGACTTCAATCTTGCACAGGAAAGGACTTCGATCTCCCCTCTGTGTTATGTAGATATAATCACTCCTTCTCACTTCAAAAAAGTATTAGACGTGTTCTTATATTTGAAATCATCATATGATTATGTGAATTATGATTTTATGGATTTTGATTTTGTTGTATGATTTTGTGAATATGATTCTAAGTATGCTGATTTTGTGTACTTTAATTTTTTTTTATTATGAGATTTGTTATGATTTTTAGATTATTTTCTCCTTCTTTTAATTTTTCTTTTCTTCTTTTCTTCAGACCTTCATCATCTTCTTCTCATTCTTATGCTCTAAACCCACACAGCCCGGTGACCCAACCCCTGTAAACTAGGCTATACCCGATTTGTTCCTGGACCAGTCTGCATGGTGGGACCAACCCAATCCCGGGCCCATGCACATACACACCACTACCAAACTAGATGAGATTGGAGAGTTGAAGCTGAAAGGACAACTTATGGCCAAAGCAAAGCTGAGCTACTAAAAGCAAACGAGTTAGCCTCCTCATGACAATGTCCAGGAGCATATTCCGCTCCAAAAAGCGTAACATAATCTTCACCTTATTGTCGTACAATAGCTGCATTATTCAGTGTCACCCTCCCCTTTCTCAACTTTGAGAAGCTGACGATTGTTAACTTGATTCTTGATTGAATATTTGAACTCATTAATTTGCTAACCTCCTAAACATTTATGACTGGACTTAACTTTGTGGCCAGTAATTGGATTTTTTATCGAAATATAATAAAAAAAAGAAATTATCAATATATAATAGTTTTGAAAATATTTACTAGAATATAACACATTCTATTAATCATGATCTGCTTTTTTTTTTTTGTGTAGGAAGAAAAAGTCATAGCAGCCAATTACAATTTGATTTATTTAAAAATTAGAAAAAAGTGATTTGCATAAAGCAAATCCTAACATGCTATTAGGATTTGCTTTATTTAAAAATTAAAAAAAACTCAAAAACAAATCATAACATGCTATTATGATATGTATTATTTTAAAAATTAAAAAAAGTTTGGCCACATGACAAACTTTATTAAAGAATAATAAAGTTAAGTAATAATAATCGTAATATTGCTTCTAGTCTCATTTGTAAAGAGAAAAAAATTATTTTACGAGTATTAAGAAAAGGAGTTGAAGTTAGATAAAAATAATAAATTTATCTCATATTTTCAATTTCTTTCAAAATTATCCCCACTAAAATAAATCACTCTCTCAATTCCTTCCCAGGATCAATTTCTTCTAAAGATTAAATGGCTTGAAATTCTATCAAAAGGTTTAGAGAAAGACCAAAAAGGACAACGAGAAAAGTTATAAGACGTGACCTCTTGATAAATAATTTATTTAAGAAGAAGGTGTTTAATAAAGCCTATTGACATCATACGATCCATGTAGTTGACTTTATTTAGTGGGATAAGATTAATATTATTATAAATAAGTATTATGATCTTATTTTCAAGAACATTTTACAATAATAAATGCAAAACATAAAATCATATATATTATTCATTTATAAACTCTTTATTTATGAGTTGTTTGGTGTGGTGGAAATAAGCAAGGGAAGTTAAACTTTTTGAAAAGTAAATTAATTGATATTACTTGGTTACAAAAAATTATTTGACTTATTGAGAAACTAAGCTTAACTAGGAAAGTTATATTTCTTAAGTAAATTATCGTGTTTTCAAAAATGTCCTTAACTTTTTAATATGTTTCATTGATAAAAAAAAAGGATATTTGTATCTTCAACATTAAAATGTAATTTATTTATTTAAAGAATAATTTGAACTTCCCAAAAAACTAAATATGAAATAAGTAAGTAATATATCAATTTTCCATGAAGTTACTTCCTAGGAAGTATAAAAGAAGTATATAATATACTTCGTAGGATGTTAATTCCTAGGGAGTATACCAAATCACCCTAAGTCATTCGATTACAATTAACCACAATTAAAGAAAAAAATTTAAATATGGAAAGAGAATAATTAAGAGCATCAATTTCTTGTAAGAATACTATATACTATATATATAGTTATATATTACCTCCATTTTTATATGTGTCATTTAAGGTTTTAATACATAAATTAAGAAAATATAATTAATATGTCAAATTTTTTTAAATTTCCAAATATACCATTCAATAAAATGAGTAAATGAAAGAGAGTAATTAATATGATTTTTAATTTTTAAAAGGATAGATAAATATATAATTAAAAAAATAATTAATATTATTTTAAAATATAAAAATGATAAATAAATAGAAATATATTTTTTCTTAAATGACGGTTATGAAAAACGGAGGGAGTAGAATATTTCTTAACTTCCCACGGTCAACTTGCTCCTGTATTAATTTCTATTTCTTAAATAACCAAGCAGTGCAGGATCATCATCACAAGCATGGGAGGCAAATTTTATTATAATTTTTTAACCCAAATTTCTGAAACCTGCTTTATTATCATAAAGGAATATGAAAAACTTGTGTGGGGCCAGCATCGCCTAGGCCCATAAATCCGTCTCTGCGATCAGTGGGTAAGAATAGAAACAAAGAAATGCGAGATAATTATAGGAAAATGACATTAAGACCAAATCTTTTAATTAATATTACTACAGTATCAAAATATTTTAAAATGATAGAAAGGGACCATAGTCTCAAATTAATTATAATTTTAAATAAAAAATAACTTAAATATTCTGGTTAAAAAGTTTTACATTCAACATCTGTATTTTACTACTCGTCTTTCACGATTTGACATTAAACTTTTCAAGTTTTATATTATATATTATCATAACGAAAGAATTCAATTGAGAAATTTTAGTGTAAAATTGAGAAAGTTAAGTATCAAATCATAAAATATGAGTAGTTAAAAGCGGATGTTGAATATAAAATTCTAAGATTAATCAGTTGAATTCTTTGGTGATCATAATGTGTCCAGTATAAAATTGAGATTTTTCAATGTTAAATTATGAAATATGAGTAGTAAAATGTGAAAGTTGAGTATAAAATTCTAAGAGTTAAATTTTTTAAAGTGTCTAGTATAAAATTAGAGAATTTCAATGTCAACTCATGGAAGATGAGTAGTAAAAAACAGATGTTGAATGTAAAACTTTTTAATAAAGACATTTAAGTCATTTGCTATTTAAAATTTTGATTAATTTGAAATCATGATCCCTTTCAATCATTTTGAAATATCTTAATCCTAACATGATATTAATTAAAAATTTTGATTTTAAAGTGTCATTTTCCCGATAATTATTGTTATTAGTTAACTATGAAAAAAATCCAGGACCGAAACGAGAAAGTAAAATAAAGACATTACTAGTTTATTTATTATTTGATTTATGTCTTCCTGACAGGTGGACCACTTTTCTCTCCTTTTGTTTTTTGCTGCAAATAGAATGGAATTTTATTCAATTACTATTTATTTTTTTTATACTTTATTACCCAATATTTTAACTATGTAAGATCCTATAGTGGTTTACAGTTATAGGTGGGAAGAACTCTTTGATACCTTATATTTTTTAACACTACTGCACAGAAATCAAAATCGACTTAAAAAAATACTGGTCAAACCTCTTACCACTTGATCAAGTGCCCATTAATTTTTCAACTACCATTCATGCCACTTTTTCTACTTAATCATTTTAATATTTAGTTGGTTAATATAAAATTTTTTTAATTAAATTACATGAATTAAAAAATAGAACTAAAATTAGTTAATTATCTTATTTTTTAAAAAATTAAGATTTTTTTTAAAATTATTCTTATTTAATCTCTTTTTTTTTGGATGAATTAAATATGAATATTTTTTAAAAATACGTAATAAATACTTATTATATTTTGAAAATGGTCTTATATTTAGAACTAACATAAAATATTTTATATTTAGAATAAAAAGAAGTAATTATTTTTCATTTAGGGCTGTAGTTCCTGCGAAGGTCAGAACTGGAACTGGATGCTTCAATCCCCGCTGCGAATTCTGCTACTTACGCTATCTGCATCGCTTCATCTAAATCAAAGAGATTAAGGGTCGGTTTGGTTTTACAGTGTTGCATCCCTATTTTCCAATGTTGGTATATCAAAGTTTTGTGTGTGTAATGGCGTGGGTTAAGTGCTAAAAGCCTCATTGGTGATAAATGTTAATCACAAGAACTTCCGGTTTTGGGGAAGTTTTGGAGTGAACAATATATTTTTCAAGATTATATATCACCGATGAATTTGAATTTTATATGAGTAACGCCAAATTAGAACTTAAAAAAACTTTCTGTTTAAACGTGCTTGATCAAAATTCTACATTTAAGTTATTTTTTTAATGATTAGCTAGTATATGTCCACATTTTTTTAAGTTTTATTTGAATTAAGAAGCTTGTTTGAAATCCACTGTGTATCATCAATTATTCTATAAATAAGATTATTGTTTGGCTATCACTGTCCCCAGTGAATAAAAGTTACAAAACTTGCATTAACGTTTAATAAAAACTTAGAAACATCGTCCCAACCAGAAGCCCTTCCTTTGATCGTCGATTTCATAATCCAAAATGGTCAACAGTACAAGAGCAGTTACTGACCCTAACATTGTCGAATGCCATATATATATGATACTCGACAAGATAACATACACTAGTAGAACTATCTAGCTAAAGCTGGTGGTGGTTGCGGCGCCAAACAATGTCAAAACCTCTTAATTATGGAAGTAGCTAGCTAGCTAAAACTTGGGTGGGTATGGATGCCTTCGTAGGTTGTTATGACATACCTTGGATCATCCCTGTCTCTCTCAACTCTCTTCTTCACCGGGCAACCATCCACCGAACACCTATAGTAATTCCTGTAATAATCAGATTCTATAATCATAAGTATATATGTTACGGTTTCCCTATAGTATGAGTTCACGCACACATAAATAAAAGATACAAAGTGAACAAGAAAAGCTCCATGAAGCATCCATCTTCCCGGCATATGATCTTCTCCATGTGTGTGTGTGTCCCGTAAAGCATATATATATATTGAACAACCCTTGAATATCATGATCATGACTTTGTAACAGTATTCACAAATAGTCAATAAATAAATAGCATCAGGAGCATACGAGTACCTTGGGTTGGGGCTGTTCTTCACCATCTTCTTCCCGTACTTCCTCCACTTGTACCCATCATCCAGTATTTCTACCTCTGACATTGTTTTGAATGCAACTCTGTCTTTAACGTCCTTCCTCTCCCCACTACTGCTGACGTCTCCTGAAACACATAACCAACTACTATAAGCGCTAAGAATTAAAAATATAAAGCTGAAGAAAGCAATTTTAGGAGATCATGTTCATTACTGGAGTATTGATTGCATCACACAATGAGAACAATAAATTCAAATTAATGCTAATTAATCACATGCCAAGAATTTCGCTTACTACTAGAAGACCCCTCGGAAGGGTTGGTTTGATAGACCTGCAGATTAGGCACTTGTTCTGAAACTATTGGCTGATCAGGATCCTCGTCTGGCCATTCAGGATCATCGAACTGGAAGAATTCAGAGAGCTCTAAAGGATTCTGGTTCGTGAAATCACTCTCCGGTGAATCAGGCGGTTTTGGATTACTATCAGTCATTTTGGTATGGAAGCAAAGGGGTGAAGCGGGTGGCATTATTATAAACTCAAAAGCCACTTGGTTGAGAGAGGCGGCTTCTTGGTGACCTTCCTATGAACCATAACAGGGAGCTTCAACGATAACGGGAAGCTGAGATGCCACGTGCCCAACACATAAGTGACATATAAAGACGAATTTGATAGGGAGGACAAGCGAAAAGTGGGGTATGCCAAGGATGACTTGAAGAAGACTTTCAAGAAATGTGAATGGGCAATGCAGTCTCGTGGTTAGACTAAACCCTTCCCGACGGAGAAGTAATAAGTCAAAAGTGATGCTGATTCGAGCTCCCAAATACAAGTTTCCTCGAACCTCATGTGTTGAGTCTTTGCATGCACACCACCAGATATATATGACTTCATCCTCTACTTATTTTTTCGATAAGTGGGGGATGATCTGGCTTCTAGATTCTTTTTTTTTTTTTTCTCCAGATCCGTGATACCAGCAGTTGCTGATAGTTTTTACTTTTTTAGCTCTTTTTTATTTATTTATTTTGTATGGGAGCATTACTGGACGTCTCTTCTTGCAAAAGGATTTTGACGATAACTCACAAAGATTAATATGCCTGAGAAAGTTTCTATATATCCTTTACAAAAAGACCCCACAATAAACCTGTTCATGGCCGGCTTCTAATTAAAAATAATGGTCCACTTTCTAGCTTCCATCCCCATGGGATAATTAAAACGTACAATTGATAATGTCAAATTAAAGGAAAAGGATTTATTAATTAAATAAAGCATTTTAGAGAATAGTATGCGGATTGATGGACTCGTGATCCGTCCCTGGCTTCTGTTTTCGTATGCTTCAAAACCATCAGCGTCCGCTTGACTCTGTTAGGGTTGACTCGACTTGGCTGATTATTGTGCTAATAATGTTGGTTAGGACAAGATCACCAATGCGAGATTATGGTCCAGAAAAAGGAATCTGATCACACTTACTAGGAAGCTCGCAGTTATCTTCCACGGCCTTTCCTTTTGGAGGCATAATAATAATAATCAGCTAATAAATTTTGATAGCGTCTTGTCACCGTAGAGATTGGCTCCATCGCGATACTTGAGTATCAAATTCAAAACTGAGTTGATTAGTATTCATTCATTTGATTGATAAAATCTATGACATGCTGATGGAATTAAAAGCGACAGCTAGCAGCTCGTCATGTTCAAGCTCTCATTTTAGGTTAAGTCAAATCAGATATCCACTGTAACGATAACGATTCGCCCCTTGTTTCTAGGAAGCCTCATGCCCCAAATGTATCCATTAAGACCAAGAAGATTCTATATTGATTTATTTTGCTTTTGCTTCTTTTTTTCTGATAATTATCTTGCTTTTGCTTCAAGTAACACTTTCTTGCTCTATGTGGTTTATTTCATGATTATTATGAATACCATCTATTAAAACCTATAAGCTTCCATCTCTTTTGAAGGGGGGGAAAAGAATTCACCAGTAGCATAGAGCGAGTCTCGATTGTTGAAATGAACAATTTTAAGGTCAATTTTATTAACCTTTTCGTATATTAGCCAATTTATTATCCAACTAGATAATGTTAAAATTTATAGTCATCGTGTACATGAGTAAATAGAACTGTTTCTTTAGGTTCTATAAGTATTTGCTATACCTCATCTTCAATTAAATTATTCTGGAAAAAATATTATTTTGCCATTAAAAATTGAATACAGAAGCCAAGCTTTGACTATAATAAAGACTTTGTTATTGCTACGGTTCATAGAAAATGACAATAATCACGTTGTCATAGTGGGATTGGAATTGCAATTGGCGAAACCCATCCGCTAAATTCCTAGACTTGTATTACCTGCCAGACCTGACTGCCTTAATATTCTTTTCTATTGTTGAGGTAGACATGAAAGAGACCCCAAAAAGCCTTAAATACAACAAGGCGCGCACACACAATTTAAGAATTTAGAGTGAGAGAGTTAGGAAAGACAAACATTTTAGAAACAGAAGGAAAATCCCACAAACAAGTCTTCTCTTAATCCCTAATGAAGCCAATAGATTTTAGTTACCTTCCAAGTCTTTTAATTTGCCACTTACTATTCCTACATTTCTCTTCTCCAAAGGGAAACTGAACCATTTCCGCTCCGCAGTGGGAAAGATAGGATCAATCAAGTTATAATTTTTTATTCTTAAAATTTGTACGGATTTTAATAAACTGGGGTTTCTAAAATTAGTACTTCAATTGGATTCTTATGATTTTGATGATTCCAACGGTGTAGTTGAAAATCATATGATTTTGAATTTGTAAAAGGGATGGCGACGAAATGGCTGCACTGAGGTCGTCGTTACGTAGGGGCAATGATCGGTCGTGTTCCTTCTTTACAGGCTAAAACCCCAAAACTCTCCTCCCTTTTCAACTGGATCATTGATAAACCAAAAGCACTTTTGAGCTTTTGCAAACATGTCCACATATGTACCTATATCAACTGGGTCGTGGATAAGTAGCATCTTTTCCGTGTCCTTAGTTTTCCTTCCCCCCGCGGGCGCCGCCCTCATTATAGGAGTCTTGGAAGCCCATTGGATACTGAATATTAACGTTACACTTATCCTCAACCTCAATATAGCTAGCTCTTGTGTGTCCGTTTTAATTTTCTAGGCACGTTAGCCCTATCTCAGTTGACACGTTCAATGACAGAAGATCTTTCTGGTCAGGTAACACTGCCTGTGTTTAAGGACTCTTACTTTCTAATATCGTACAATACTCTTCCTTTTATGATAAATCGCTTCTTGACCCGTTAGCTTGTTAATGATAGAACAGTTAAGATATTTTCAAGGGAGATTTGCGTTGATTGAACGCAATCGTAAATATGTCGCATTCAACTTTAGCAATAAGTTGCTGTCTGCTGCATACTTGGGGTAAGGATGACAGAGGAAACTGCTATCTCTATGGGTAAGATATGTGTGAAATAAAAGTGATGCTCACAACAACGTTGGCAAGATGCTTAGTTGATCATGGTTGTGATAGACAACATTTGTTGGGGCTTTCAACTTTAATCTAGTAAATCTCTACGCAGTTTCACTAGTTGATGATGTAGAGGAGTTCCTCAGACACCAATATCCCTTTAAGGCCAACTCTGAATCAGCTTTTGGTACAGAGGAAAAATGAGAAGAGCAGAACATTTCTTTGCTCTGGAGTCTGGATGATATTCCTGGTCAGTTTTCACATCTTCGTCCTAGGCCAAACTCATCAGAGTTTTCTTATTTGTTTTAAGACATAATGTTCTGTGGCTTTTGCTTTATTTCAGTTGATGCTTTGAAATTATGATTTTTGCAATTTATAAAGGGATTTTCATTAAGTACTCGTTGTGATATTTTGTTTGTGTGCACGCGCGTGTGTGCGCGTGCTCGTGTGTGTGTGTGAGAATATCATTTAATGTATGTGTCATTCCGGGAAACGGAACCGTCCAGCTTGCTGCACCTAAAAGGGGATGGAAATCATGGAATTACAGCATGTAAACCTCAGCGACAGAAATAGTCGTTTGAAAGACACTGTAAAGCTATGTAATGCTTGCAGTATCCTTGACAAATTCTTTGCAACACAGAACAATTTGTGCACTTTCGTTTGGTCTTATTTAATCAAGCATGTTAAGTTGTATTTAATTCTATATACCAGAGGTATGAGAATTTAAACTAATTTACGTAGACATTTTCCATGAATATCTCTTATACCTCACCCGAGGCTTCATATTTTAAGGTAAAGTCTTGATACCAAACTGTGATAATGTTCATCCTCCGTGGGGCTTCTACAAATGACTACCAGCTCCACCGAGTATCTTGCCCTGTCCTTTTGATTGGCATAATTATTGCTACTAAATCAATTGTTCTTAATCTGATGTAGGTAGAATCTGACTTCTTAATTTTCTCAAGCTTGTAAATACAATGCGTACTTTAACAAGGGAAAGATGAGATTTATCTAGTGATGATTTATGGTTTTGCTTTCCAAATTGCAGTATTTCTTTAGTCATTCTTTGTGTGTGATCAAAGCAGGAGGGTGCTATTCTTCTGGCATGAATTCTGGATTCATGCCATTCCGATTTGATCCTATTGAACTTTTTCATCACATCAATTGAGTGCTAATCTATCTGTTTCTTCTCATTGGTATACACTTGAATTCTTCTTGTTAAAACAGTGGGCGTGTTAAGAAAAATAAAAAATGTTGTATAATAGGGAAAAATAGAAAGATAAAAATCTCAGATCCATAACAATAGAAATATCATATATAAGCCAACATTAGTAACAAACTCAAGTACTCAACGACAAATGTTGAATTGAAAAGTCATACCAGCCACAACCATAACAAAACTCGAATCAGACACACAACTAAACCAGAAATATGCTCATACCACTATAACATTCAATAGTAACAAGCAGAGAGATGCGATCTCATCATTCATGGCCCTTAAGCAATCTTCACCTCTATGGTCTTCGGCTTTTTGGGCTCAGGTGGAGGCAATTTCTGAACAGTGACAGTCAACACACCGTCCCGGCACACGGCAGAGATAGCATCAGTGTTTGCATTCTCAGGGAGCACAAACTTACGCATAAACTTGCCGACCCTCCTTTCCATTCTCACATACTTGGCACCCTCTTTCTCTTCTTCCCTCTTCCTCTCCCCACTGATCAGAAGCACATTGTCATCCTCTACCTGAACCTTGATATCCCCAGATTTTAAACCGGGCATATCAACGATAAACTCGTACGAATCGGGAAGTTCCTTGATGTCCGCCGGAGTCGCAGCCATAGCCTTGGCATCACGAACATACGTCCGCGTCGGAGCATTGGAGGATCTTTCGCCAGCGTCGTCTGTCAACTCCATCATTTGCTGCAATGTGCTCATCAGTGGCGAGTCCAAACCCATGATCCTGAGATCCATCACTTCCCTCTGCGTTGTGAATAACTAGAGAGGCAAATCCTTTTTTCTTATTAACGTGTATTTACCGTGACCAAATTTCTTTTTACAAAGACTATCGATGCAGACGAAGGCTCTGGGTTTGAGCTTTTATAAGGGTGAGAGACGAAGGTTAGGGGAAGAAATTCGAAATTTCTGGAGAAACGGAGAGATATGCTTGGGAAGTTCCAGGAGGTTCGGCTTCAGGTCTTCCACTAACATCCAGAAGAGTGTAGTGGTTATTAACTTATTATTATTTATTATTAAAATTAAAATATAACAATATTCTCCTCTGTTCTCGTGTCTGTGCATTTTTTTTCTTCCCTTTTTATGAAAAACGGAATTTTTTGTCATGGAACATTGTATCACGAACAAAAGTAAAGTAAATAAAACATACTCCCTGAACTTTAATTTCCTACTCTTTTAATCGAATTAATCGAATTAAGTGAATAGAAAATTAAAATTAAAATTAATTAATTATTTTAAATTTTTTTAAATTTTAATTTTAAAATTATCCTTATTTAATTTTTCTTTTTTTATCTTTAGATATATATTAAATAGAGATATTTTTCTGAAAATATATAATAAATACTATATTATATATTATAAAAGGTCTTATATTTAAAATCAGAACAAAAGATCCTATATATAAAACCAGATGGAGTAATTATTATTTGGCTTTTAAATTTCATATGTAAATTACTCCTCGAGTCCTATATATATGATCTTTTGTTCTGATCCTAAATATAAAACTTTTTACAATATACGATATAGTATTTATTATACATTTATAAAAAGTGTCCTTATTTAATGTATTTAAAAAGAAAGAGAAAGAGATTAAATAAGGGTAGTTTAAAAAAAAAATGTTGAAATTTTCAAAAAAATTGAGGTAGTTAATTAGTTTCAATTTAAATTCTTAATCCATATGACTCGATTAAAAAGGTCTTATATTAAAAATTAAAAGGAGTAATTTTTATATTTGACTTTCACCTAAACATTGGGTAAGAAACTGTATTTTTTTTGCCAATTAAATAACTTGTATCCCATAAAGTGTAAAAATTACTCATTCAAACACGTTGTTTTGATTAATTCAATTTCTTAAAGCATAAAATTTATTAAAAAAATAAAACAAACACAGAATTTCATGATAATTTTTTTATAATTTTTATTTCTATCTTATTTTAAAAATAATTAGAGCTACTCTTACCTACTTGAACAGGAGATATATATATTTGTAGTTATTTTTTAAAATTAAAAGCACGGATGTAAAAAATAGATTTAAAAAATAAGTGCACAGTGGAGTAAGAGTTATATGTATATTAATGTTGATATATAAATTTTACACTTCCATAAAAAAAATTAAACATTGGTTCTTTTAATTTACCGTCAGACTAAAAAGTAATTTTGATCTTGCACGTCTTTTTTTTTTTAAATTTTTAATACAGATCTTGCAATTCGAGAATCCAGTAAATTCCATGTTACGGGTTCATGTTTGGGCGTATTGGACTCAAACAGTCCTCCGGGGAATCTCACTTCATTGGAACAAGCTTCGCCTTTTTTTTATTTTTTATTAAATATGATAGGCCGAGTTTTAGTGCTTATTTGGATTATTTTTTTTTGTAAAATTTTTTTTAAAATAATTACAGTTTATAAAAATGAAGTTTAAATAAAAATAAAAAAATTTACTATAAATCTATTTGGATAAAAAATGAAAAAATGATGATCAGAAATCATAGATTGATTTATAAAAATACAAATCAAATAGGCACTTAATAGTGATAAGAAATGCTTTCATGAAATAATTTAGGATGAATTTGGATCCTTTACAAGGATCAAGGATTGATAGCATTTGATTTAAGAAAAAAGAAACTACGACCTTACTTGAAGAGGATCTGATCTACAGGTTCGTAGAAGTATATCCTTTTGAGTTCAAAGGAGACAAGAACCATTGATTGGAGGATGAATGAATTTAAGACCACGTGACCAGAGTGTGATTACTGGCTCAGTTTGCTAGGATGTTAGGTGAAAAAACAAAGAAAAAACAAAAAAAACTACAAGAATGAATGACATAGGATTCAAATAGTTCTTTTTTTAACAAGATTTTATTGAATTTAAGTTTAAACACGTGTGAAATAATTTCAATCCGACACAAAAACATCAATATCAATATATATTAGTAAAAGTTGTATCTTCCAGCAGCACTGGACATCCAAATTGTTATTACGGTACCTTTTATTGTTATTACTCTGTACTCATATGTGGACCCTAGTGTATATTCTAATTAAATTTGTTTTTGGTGACAAAAAGGGAAAGATATTTACATCATTCGAAAGGCACCAATGCCTTTAATATTATCATTCAAAAGATTGTGGACAGCATCCGGAGGGTTATCAAGGATGTGAAGCCCAAGAGTCCTAGTGAGACTGAAACTTGCTAAGAAATCAACACTCTTGTTCCCTTCACGAAAAACATGCTCTAGAATAACAGACTAATCACGTTGAAGATAGTCATTGATGCTGCAAATTAGTCTGTGGTGTTTACCTTTCTGAGGAGGCCTGGCCTGTTTTGAATAATGGCAAGGGCACTTTGACTATCAGTATATACAACAATCTTGCGATAGCCCAAATTCCAAGTGAGGGAGAGTGTTTCATAAATGCCCCAAAAGTTAAGCTGTTATGATACAGCAAGTACCTAAATCACAACAGAAATCTTTAATCCAAGTCCCATTATGATCTCTAAGAAGTCCTCCAGCGCCAGCTATAATTGAATTCCCTTTGATAGCTCCATTGCAATTTCCAACAATCCAATCTGATATCGGCTTAGTCCAGGAAATATATTGTGGGGCTTTATCTTTATCGATGCAGCTAACATCAACTTAGTCTAGGAAATATATTATGGCCCTTTATCTTTATCGGTGCAGGTGTTAATGCTGTTTGCCATCTCATTTGCCTTTTTTGTAGATAAAAACAAACTAAAAATCATAGCTCTTAACAGGAAGGTATCAATATGCTCATCAGTGAAGAGCATCATGTTGTGAGCATCCCATAATTTCCAACATGAAATGGCAAAAATCTTGCTCCAGTTCCTATTAGCATGGTTAATATTTAAGATGAACCACGAAGGAAATGGACCAGAACAAAAACATTACTTCCTCCACAAGTTTTCTGGATCTTCTTTTACTAATATTTTCTTAGCTATGAAGAATAATTTGAATTAGATTGGGCTGTACTATGCTACTTGTAGACCATCATCCAAAATCCTTTTCCACTCCACTCTCTTTCTCCACACTCTTTTTTGACTTTGGCAGCATGTCTCGAAAGACTTCCCATAATAGACGCCACTTGAATCTTTTTCTTCTTTCTCTCCTTTCTTTCCCTCTATCTTACAACCTCACACTCAGTTTTCTTTTTTCTCTCCAGTGGCTCTCTCCCCCAGCATGCCATTAATGCCTACCCCTTATTCTTCGGTCTCCTTCCTTCACCCTTCTCCACCATATTGGAAGTTGCCATCATTATCACCGTCATCTTCTTCTGCCTAGCATCCATCATCACTATCATCATCGATCCTGTCGTTGCCTCCATGACCAATCCTCAGAGTGCCATCCTTATCATTTTCAAGCCCCGATCTTTTTCTCCTCTTCTTCATCTACAAATTTGTTTTTATTTGCTATTCCATTTTTGATTTTTTATTTTGCAGAAGAGGAGAGAGGGAGAGAAGGCTAGAAGGAAGAGAGAGAGAGAAGGGAGAACTTAAGGAAGAGAAGAAAGAACTCTAGAAATAGAGAAATCAATGAAAAAGAAAATAGATATTTAGAAACTTAAATTCATTCAATATAATTTTATCTACCATTCCAATCATAATGATAGCTATTTATAGAACTTAATGGAACATTATAGAAAAGTGACAAAATCTAATAAAATAGAAAATTATTTAATCTAATAACTAAATCTATGGAGATTGCAAAAATCTCATTTATTTAGAAATTTCCAAAAATTAAGATATTCTAAGACATTTTAACTTAAAGAAAAAGAAATCATAAAATAGGAAATAAATAAAAGATAATGTACTGGCCGGGATGATAAGGCCGAGCTTACAAGTCCGAGGTAGATAAACGTCCATTTGATGTACCACTCTCCGGGCTCATATACACCGAGCTTAAGCGCAACAATCCGAGTATTACATCGGTTATCAAGCGGTAAGCCCGAGTTATTGTACGGCCAAATGATCGTACGGTTAAATAACATCTCGGCCATAGGACCAACTACGGGTTTCTCTACGAAGATTGTGCTGCTCCGAAAATACCCGACTAGGAGTAACGGTTATGAGAATAATAACTATTACGGAATCATAACTGAAGGACGAAAAATCAGGGATCAAGTGAAAAGAGTGCGATACTCCATAATGATTATTTATATCCCGATAAATTAGGGGTTAGGGGGAGAAAACAGTTAAACCTTAACGGTCAGGGGAAGGTCAATAAAAAGGGGGCAAGAAGAAGCGTAAAAAAACAGAGAGCACTGCACACTGAAAAGGAGGAATAGTCTATCTCGGCTTTTTGACAGAACAGATAATATAAATCCTAACAATCTGAAAAGATATTATAAAATATAATCTAAAATATCTTAATAAAATAATTTTATTTAAAATCCTAATTCTTTAAAACTATCTAATTTCCATCATTTATCTCCGCTTGAAAGAACTCTCCTTCAAAGAGTTAAAACTCTACGTAGCATCTAGATTTGGAAAATTTTTCCAATAAATAAGATAGCAAAGGATGTGATTTAAAAATTTTTCCAATAAATAAGATAGCAAAGGATGTGATTTAAAAAAAGGAACTTCTTTTTAAAGCTCAAAATATTCTCCGATTCCAGAAATCTTTTCCAATGAATAAGATATTGATGAAAAGAATCACCAAGTGAGAGAATGTTTTGCTTCTCTAGTATAGTGACAAGATAAAATTGAGAATCACAATCAACAAACTTAGAAAATAGAACTTCCATGGGTGAAGATTATTTTAGAGCTTGTTCATTCTTTAAGTTTTCGCCTTTAAGAGGTAAGGGAGGCATCACTGGTGAAATTTAGTTGGATTTGAGGATGGTGGCTTGTCTGCATATTTATTGGAGGAGTTAAATGTATGATAAAAAATGGATCATAATATCTTCTGTCATTTGGATCTAATACTTTGATACCAAATGATATAAGAGAAGAGAGGGAGAGAATGCTAGATAGAAAAAAGAGAGAACTTAAGGAAGAGAAGGAAGGACTCAAGAAAGAGAGAATTCAATGAGAAAGAAAATAAATATCTAGAAATTCAAATTTATTCAATAGGATCTTCTTTGCCATTTCAATCACAATGATAGCTGTTTATAGAACTTAATGGAACAATTTAAAAAGTTAACAAAATCTAATAAAATAGAAAATTATTTAAACTAATAACTAAATCTAGAGAGATTGCAAAAATCTCATTTATTTAGAAATTTTTAAAAATTAGGACATTCTAAAATACTCTAACTTAAAAGAAAAAAATCATAAATATAATTTAAAATATCATAATAAAATAATTTTATTTAAAATTATAATTCTTTAAAACTATCCCTTCTTTATCAAGAAACTTTGCTATAGATTCAAGCTTCAAATGGTAAGTTTCTTATCTTTGGTCCCATCAATCAGCTTGAAATTTTTGTGTGCCCTTCGTGATTTCTTGGCGAACCTAGAAAGGTTTTGTCGTCAGTTTGGGCAATGGTCATCAACTTCTTCCCAGAAAGCAGATAGCATCGAAGGTAATTGATTACTGATATGGGTGCTCTTAGTTTTGTTTTCTCCTTTCAATTTGGTAGAAAAAATGCTTTATCAAGTGAAAAAGAGAATTTTGATGAAGGCTTGCAATGGGGAGTTCATTAGTCACAGTTTATACACTGTATAATGGTCAACAATCAAGCTTTTATGTTTTTGCAATTCTTCTATTACTATTGCCGTTGACTATGCTGTATGTGCTTTGAAATTATAACATTCACAAGAATAGTTAGTTTGATGCATTGCTCTCGAGTTTACAAGATAAATCAATATATTTTTCAGCACCACACCATCCTGCTCATGATCATGCTAGATCAATTTGACGCATTTATAGGAGAATATATTCGTTCATAGTTATTGTGATTTTCTGTTAACAGTCTTCCTCTCTTGCATGCAGGAGCTGGTGCTGTGGATTATAAATCTCTAAGCGATGATGAATGGAAGAGGAGGCTGAACTAGCCAGAAGGGGACAAAGAGGGCTTTCACCAGGTAAGTTTGTTGAATGACTATTATATGTATGCTTCCCAATAGTTTCAATTATATGTGCCGGTTTTTCTCTATTTCCCTAGGAACCCAAATAGATATTTATTACTTGCATGTCATATAGTAGAGTCTTTATGCTTCATTTCTAATTTCTAACTTCCATCTGCTTGTGGTGGTACCAATTCACTTTGCTCAGTCTATCTTCAATTACAGAAACAGTAAAAAGAATAATAACCCATGATTGATAAATTAATATTGCTACTTAAGTTTTCAAAATATACTCTTGCATTTCAAAGTTCTAATATCAATATCCTCTATATTTCATGCCTCTTTAACTTTGTGGTTGCTCAAGTTTGCCAATTTCAGGATAAGACCCTAGCGACAATTGTGTTCTGCTGATATCTTTATGATAAAAATATTAGAACTACGATTGGATTTCACTTAAGTTCTCCCACAATTTGAAAACAAGTGATAAATTTGGTTCATTTAAATGTAACTCAAGGATTTGTCTTTGTTGTAAATTCCATACTAAAATGGGAGTCAAAGCTTATGCAACTATAATGGCCCAAAAAAAGAACAGTTATTGTTAGGCGAAATATTATAGAAACTTCTTTGGTTTCTGATATTTTAGACTTATTAGCCAATATATTCTATTTGCTTGTGGGGTTAGAGTCTTTGCTGTCAAGATATGGTGATCTTATTGCCTGAGTTCCAGGATTAAGGAGATTTGGGTTAACTTTTGTTGTTATAAAAAATACCAGCATTTTGGATCTTGATTAGATAGACTTATGAAGCTGTCATACAAAATCTGAATTTCCACCTATTATAATTATATATAATTGTTTGGTTGCTTTAGGTGCGTCCTATCATATTCTCTGGGAAGGTCCTGCAATATATATATATATATATATCTTTCACTTGGTTTATTATAGATTGATTTCAGTTTAGGGGTCATTGTTCTGCTGACATTGGTAATTTTTTTATGTTTTTCACAGACAAATAAAGCTTCAATGCTTGATGGAGCTATTGAGCATCTTAAACAGCTTCGGCTCCGAGAACAGGAGTGCATCTCCTTTAAAACCTGCAGTTTTTGTCCTTTAGTTCCTCTTTGAAATTGGTATTGATAAATATGATTTTTACTTGATACATGCCACAATTCATGCCATGCGCATGGATCTCCTTGTATAATTTTGTGACTCCCATTCTTGGTCCATGCAACCCAAGGAAACAAGGGAAAAAGGAAATATTAGTACTTATCAGAAAAATCTGTCAAAAATTGTTTCACTTCTAGAAGATGAATATGGAGAAGATGGCCAACATAAAGCCCCCATTGCTCTGGCAAAATAAAAAAAAAAGGGCCCCCATTGCTATACAATTTTCCAATATGATGCACTTGGGAGTTTAAGGGTACTTGAAGTAGTTAGTAGACTGATACAAGCTCACTATCACAAAAAAATTGTAAAACGTGCCGTTAATCCTTGTCATGCATTTTCATGTAATGTTGATGATTGGGAAGACTTCTGGAGAAAAATTATTCCTTCTGGCAAGTAATAGTTGAAAATTAATTGGACGGTTGGGTAAGAGCTTGGTTGCAACAATGCTTCTAAGCAAGGAGTAAACTATTACATGTAATTCTTGGGTAATATGTTATGTAAAATTGCCATATAAACCAGCAATCAATTGAAATGTCCTATTGGTTTCTTAGAAAGCTACTGAACCAAGATGCTTACTTGTGGAATAAGTACGGAGAGAAAAGATGATAAGTTCTATATGTTCTAATGATTAATACTTTAGATGTTGAGTAGCTCATTGATTCTTTGAACAAATCAGTAGTTGCCCACTTCGTGTAACACTTTTAAAGGCCAATTAATGTAGAAATTTTGACTAATTACAAGCTTACCTCATTCAATAAGTTTTAGGATGTTCATGTAACTTTCAGGGATGCTACTGATAGTTTATTGAATTATAGTTTATGAATTACAGTTGTCAAAGTTAGTAAATATCGATAGGTCTCAATTATGAGATTATGATGTTTGTGTGACTGCCGAAGTTGCTCAAATGGTCTGAGTTGCTATAAATTTGCAGTTTAGCCACTATAGGACATGACTCTCTTTTAAGATTTAATAATTAAGTACTGTTGCTTCCAGAAAGCAATGTAATATTTGTTTCACTTTAATTGCTTATGATCTTCCAATGATTTTTCAAGATCAGGCATCTAATGGGATAATTGGCAGCTGCATCTAACAATATTAATTTCGACACTCCTTCATATGTTGCTTGCTGAATTGCATAAATTTAGTTCTCGATCTAACTGTCATGTGATTTTGCTACTTACATGGTTCATGAGCTATTCAATGTTCTTCAATGACTGATTGGAGTCAAAACGAGGTTGAAGATTGGTCAGTGGCATAACTGGTAGGTGTATCTAGCAAATGATAATCAGGATAGAGCAGAGCCGGTCTATGAAGGATAGGATGTTACTGATTAACTGTTGTTTTGAGCTCACTGTTACTCAAGAAAAATATTTAGTGGGGATAATATATAGTGTTTTGGATTTGAGTTTCCGATGTCAATTCTAAAACACTCATTATGGGATGCATTATTCGAGCACATAGAGAAGCAAAAATATGCTTCATAAATAATACTCTTTTAACTTCAAATACAATGTACAAAAATATGCTTCATACATAATACTTTTTCAACTTCAAATACAGTGCGCACAATAAAATGAGTTATTTTCTTAACACATGACATTGGTTACAAATAAGATTAGTTTTCTAATCATCCGTAACTCCTTACTAAAAAAATCCCAAAGAAAATCATGATAACTCTTTTACAACTAATTTCCTTCACAAATGTTTCATGCCTATTGCACAGACATTATATTAGATTATACTTTGTGACAAAAAATATTACTGCTCAAAAAATAGCTTCCGCGCATTGCACACCGGTTAAAAAAATCTAGTTATAATTTAAAAGTTCATAATTACAGGATCGGGGAAATGCCAAATCCCAAATAACCCCTTTATTTACTTGTCCATGCATTGCATTACATATTTCGTAATTGCAAACACACCAAAAGCATTTACCAAAAGATAAAAACAAAAGGTTGATGGTTATGGTTGTTGATATTGAAATACCAGATGAGGATGAAGGGCAAACGGGCAAAGAGCTTCGGATCAGCTAATTCCCCCATGATGGAGTGATTGATTTAAATAAGATCAAGCAACCTTAACCTCAATGGTCTTGGGCCTCTTGGGCTGAGGTGGCGGGAACTTGTGTACGGTAACCGTGAGCACTCCGGCCTGAGAAACTGCAGAGATGGCATCCACGTCGGCATTATCAGGAAGCACAAATTTCCCCATGAACTTGCCCACCCTCCTCTCCATCCTTACGTACTTCACGCCTTCGTCATTGCCCCAAGAGCAAAGATTGAATTCAGTTTATTTTATAACATTTGTTCGTAACTTTGTGTACAATGCTGGATACGTTTTTTCTTATATTAAATGTGTCTCACAATTCATGAACATTATGTTGATATTGATGGTGTTTAAATTCTAATAGAATATTTGTATTTTTAAATTAATTGGTTTAAGGATTAAAATAGAAGGCCTTCCGAAGTTTGGGTTTGGACCTGGGAGGAAAGACACTATGCACCATTAATTTAAGGGCCGATTCGATGAAACTTATGCAACATCGCTGTTGGGTCATATTGATGCAATAGTGAAAGGCATCCTTAAGAAGGGCACCTGTTTTTTGGGCCATCATGAAAGGCCCTCTTAATTAGTAAAAAGTCTTAATTTTAATAATTCATTCGTAAATTTTAGCGGCAACATAAAAAGTAAGCAATTTGCCTTTTCCAGACAAATAAATAAATTTCTTGCATGAAGGTATGGAATTACAAGCTGTTTTATTTTTTTAAAAGCTTCCCTAGCTTCAATTTGAAACAAATAAAATAATAGCTTCACTAATAACTCTCACATGTCAATATCATAATTTACTTGTTATTTTTTTTAACTATTACTACTTGAATTAGACAAAAATGTAATTTTTATATATTACCATTTTATTATATATGTTCACTAAAACATGAAAAATATCAATTTTATTAACAATAATGTAATAAATTTATAATTTAATAAAATTTACAAATTATATATAACAATTAGGAGGAGCATTGATTCGACTTCTACCATAAAACTATAATATTATTGTATATTGATATATCGTTGAATATATATTCACCAAGATATCATCAAACAAATGTATATTCATATTTAAATTTTGAGTCAACGTAATAAGGATATGACTCAAATCCCATAAAAGGTGTAGATTTAAATTATGTTATTGATATAAAGATTTCATTGATAGATAATTTATAATTACCTTTATAAACACTCTTTGAATTTTGAGGCCTCTATAACCTTAGTGAGTTTTGGAATTAAGCTCACCTAAATTATTGTCTATTAAAAAAATTATTTGTACTTTTAAAAAAAATTGTAAATTTTGTTTTATTGCATTTGATTTAGGGAAGATAGGAGAATGTGTCAAAATTTATCTAAAATACAAATTTTGAATAAAATATTGTGAATAAATAGTGAAGAATAAAATATATCATAAATAAAACTAAATATTAAAAAACAGATTAGATATTTTTTTGGTGAGTAACAAAACAACAGATTAGATGTCAATAAAAGCAGAGTCTTAGCCCAAACCGGGGAAAATGTACTGTTTAAGCGTGCTGGCGCACCCATTGTACTGGAGGGAATTGTGTTGGGTTCACGTTTTGCGGTTTTGGCCAAGAAAGAGAACTGCATCTATTTAAAAAAAAAATATAGAAGAGAAGGAAAACATCATCTTTCATCAGCGTCACCGATATGGCAACGGGCACGTGTCCATTTTCACTTGATCCGCAAAACCCTCACTAAAATCCACAAGCTCCTTCCTTCTTCCATATTTTCGTTAGGCTTTTTAGCCCTCACTGTCTCTCTGTAGCTCGAGTCTCAACTTCACCTTGTTGTTACTCAGTTTTGCTTTTTTGTGGAACTTCTCTCAATTTCTGTCTCTGGTGCACCTTAGGTTTCGCTTTCTCTTCTTCTCCTCACCTCCCTCTCTCAATCGACTTGCTTGATTAAGACACGAGCAAGTGAACAAAGATGATCACACTCCATGCTTCTCCGGTAAGCACCATGGTGTATTCTTAATCTGTTTCCTCAATACATTTTTGAACCATTTCTGGTGATCCCCGCCCCCTCAATTGTCTGTCTTCTCAAGAAGAGAAGAAGAAAGTTGTATTTCTCCATCTCAACCAGCATCCGGGACTCACTAGTATCACCATAACTATTTTACTCTTTCAATCTGTCTTTTCCATTTCTTCTGTATTTTCCTGATTAGTCCCGAACCCACCTCGCTTGGTTCTATTTTTAGATCAATTTGATGTTCTTTTTCCAGGATTGCTGAGCAAGATAGTTGTTAGCTCCGTCCATTTTAGTTAAAGGATTTGGCTGGTAGTGGTTTGTGAGGCTATCTGTGGAGGGTCTTCCTGAATTCTTGTAGCTGTTAGGGTGGTTCCTCCAAAGTGGCGAAGATGAGTTTAAGTGCGGCCGAGGACGATTCGGCTTCAGAAATTCATATCCCAGCAGAGATAGATTGGCACATGCTTGACAAATCCAAGTTCTTCTTCTTAGGCGCCGCCTTATTTTCCGGTGTATCCACTGCGCTCTATCCTATTATTGTGTTGAAGACCCGCCAGCAGGTTTGTTCATCCCAGATTTCTTGCTTCCAGATGTCTTTTTCCATCATGCGCTACGAAGGCTTGAGAGGGTTTTACAAAGGTTTTGGTACCTCCTTGACCGGAACTATCCCTGCTCGAGCACTTTACATGGGTGCACTTGAAGTCACCAAGAGTAATGTTGGCTCTGCTATTGCTGGTCTGGGGTTTTCAGATACCACCGCCACCGCCATAGGTAATGCTGCTGCAGGAGTTAGTTCTGCTATGGCTGCACAATTAGTTTGGACCCCAATTGATGTTGTGAGTCAAAGACTCATGGTTAGCGGTAGCAAGAACATGCTCCCCAATGTTTATTCGGGGAATTACAGAAATGGTTATGATGCCTTCAGGAAAATTCTTTGCACCGACGGACTGCGAGGATTATATAGAGGATTTGGGATTTCAATATTGACTTATGCACCATCCAATGCTGTGTGGTGGACTTCTTACTCTATGGTTCATAGGCTCATCTGGGGTGCTTTTGGTGGCTACATGGGTAAGAAGGATGATAGCAATTTGATCAGTGGGTGTGGTTTTAGGCCTGATTCGAAGGCTATGGTGGCAGTCCAAGGGTTAAGTGCAGTTGTGGCCAGTGGGGTTTCAGCTATTGCAACTATGCCACTTGACACCGTCAAGACAAGGTTGCAGGTGTTGGATGCAGACGAAAATGGGCGAAGGAAACCATTGACTGCTATGCAGACTGTTAGGAATTTGGTGAAGGAAGGTGGCTTCATTGCTTGTTACAGAGGATTGGGGCCAAGGTGGGCTTCAATGTCCATGTCCGCTACAACCATGATTACTACCTACGAGTTTTTGAAACGAATGTCTACCAAGAGGCAAGAGAAATTATCTGCATAATGCCTTGAAGCAGTGGAAAGATTATATAGGAATTAGGATCCCCTGTCTTCTCATTGTATGTCTCGGACCTCTCTGAAGTTTTTGCTTGTAATAGCCCGCCTCACGGCCAATATGACAAGATTGTATATTCATCTCTTCTTTTATCTTCTATCCTATATTCACCAAAGAAAAATTACTCTAGTTTTTATTTGTTTTTTATGATCTGTGTTTCAATATTTTACACTTTGATGGAGATGTGCTTCACTCCTAGTAATTGAAACTTTTAACCGCCTCCTTTATTCTATATGATCCTGTAAATCTGGAAATTTTGTAAGGGCCAAGGCCCGAGCTACGAAAGACACATTTATGTAACTGCTGCATTCCTGAAAATTATAGTGAATTCACACAATTTGAGGAAGGAAGGGAAGAGGGAGGGTTTCTGGCCCTTGCGACCCTCAAAGGACGAGGGATGGGGTTATTGATCGCAGGTTCGTGTGATTAAGGACTAAATAAAAGGTCATCCGCTTGCTTTTTTTATTTTGTATGGCGCTCCTCTTCTTTTGATTCACGAGGCTTGCCCCTTGTACATACTTTCAGCAATAAAATCCCAAGGTCATTAAAAAATAAGAGGTCATCGGACCTAGACCTATGTCTCCAATATCCCTGTCTTTTTTGACGATTTATGATTTGCGAATACTCTGAGGTTGACTTTGTGTGAAAATATGTTTAATTTGTGGGTAGAAGAATTATTTTTATTTGAGCGAACGAGATCACTTCACAATATCAGTGATACCCACAAAAGAGAAACTCTGCTATTGAACTGCGGGTTCTAGGCACACAAAACAATTAGTTGGCTAAACGACAGCCCATACATTGAGCTCAACCAAGGACAACTATTTATTACTAACTCAAATTGATGGCAAAATTAAAATTGGAATTGGCCTCATAATTCCTGTGATTAGTCAAATTCTGAATCTTCGGGCCATAAGCATTTTAGCGGTTATAGGGTGTAACATATGAGCTAAAAGCAGGCACTCCAAAAGTTTAGATCCCAATAAGGATTGAGATAGGTTTTATAGAGGTGAGTTGTATGAAGTCATAATGAGCGGTGGCAGCGTCTGAAAACCGATTCATGGAACAGGTGTCCTGTATTGAAACCAGGGGCTCCTTTGCAAAAACCAGCTTCTCCAGCCAATCTATATTCCAGTTCTATGGACCATTGGGGAGCTAAAACAGCGGGCCAAGTAACATAGTCCTATCCTATGATCTCGTTTCTCTCTCCACTTTATCCAATTAACCTCCCTTTCCTTGCGTGTAAAGGTACAAAAAATTTGGCAACTTAATAGAAATATCTCGGACAAGGACAATCAGAGGAGATCAGCGAGTGATACACCATTGGGTAGTAGAACCAAGGTTAATTTAAAACTCTAAATAAAAATGCTAGTTATGAATAACGGCTATACAAAATTACAGTTGCTCAGTTTGGAAGTGAAACTGTTGGGAATCGAAATTCGTCACCGCCATTAACGGCTCGGTAACCTCACTGTTGTCGATAATATAGAGTTACGATTACGCTTTTCTTCAGTTCAGTTTCTACTTCTCTAAGCATCTCACTAGTAATTGATAAGTTCTTAGGACTGACTCTGATTCCAATTGCAATGTTCTATGTGGGTTTTTTCAAGCGTGAAACAACATTCCAATGGCGTTAAACGTTGAATGATCGGTTCATGACTTGTGAGACACAAGGGAAGATGGATTAATACTCCTAATTTCAATTGAATCTGAAGGCCACGCTTCCAGTTACACAGGGGAGGAATTTTTGGCAGCAGGGCCACGTGATTTTCTCAGAAAACATATTCTAGTGATGGTAGATACTTATTTATAAATTTCACTTTCTAGGAAAAATGAAAAATCATATTAAAAAAAAAAGTTTAAAATTTTGAAGGGTCCATCGTCCGAGCTTGTTCTGGCTGGGCTATGTCTATAATTCCAGATTAATGAATTCTAGAATGGATGCTTTTATAATATTCATTCACATGTATCCTTAATATAACACTTTTTTAATTAAATTATTTAACTAAATCATGTGAATTAAGAATGATATTAAAATTAGTTAACTATATTATTTTTTTTAAAAAGTCAAGATATTTTTCTAAAACCACCCTTATTTAATATCTTTCTCTGTCTTAGAAATAAATTAAATAAGAATATTTTTTAAAATGTGTAATAAATACTATATCATGTGAACTGAAAAATGTTTTATATTTAGAATTAAAGTAAAATGCTCTATATTTAGAGTTGGAGAGAGTAATATTCTACCAAAATGCAATTGAATAAGACATTATATTCTAATACTCCTTTCAATCCCATTTATAAGATATTATCTAAAAAATTTATTTAATCTTATTTATAAAGTGTTTTGTTATTTTTTTATCTGAATTTTCTTCTTTATCCTTCATTTAATGACTTTATTATCTCATAAATTGTTCTAATAGTTAATCAGTATAGATAAAATTGGAAGCTTAAACTAATTTTTTATAACTTTGAGAATATAAGTAACTTTCCTTAATACTTATGTATTGGATAATAGTACCTTATAAATAGGACTGGTGAGAGTATTTTTAAAAGCTAGTCTCATTATTTTTATGAGCACATGCTAACAACATCACATATTGAAAAATGTACACTTAAAAATAGTTAATGGCTATAAATTTGCCTACAATTTTCAAAATTTTTAATACAACATAATTAATACATTTGACAATTTGTAGACTCGCTTCTAATAAGAACCATGTGATTGTTACTTTATCCATTGCTAAATATAAAATATTTTTAATTTGTACATATCTCTTAAAAAATGAGTTAAATCATTAAATTTATTAAGAAATTTCAATTTTTTTTATTATTTATCCTTATTAATTACATTATCTCTTATACTTCTCATAATATTTATCTCTCACCTATTAATAATAGACTAAGGACATGAATAAAAAAATAATTAATATATCAAACAACCCCACAAGATGTCTTATATTTTGAACTAAATATTACTTCTAAAATATGTCATATATTTAGGACCAAAGAGAGTATTTATAAAAAAGACCAAATGTAGTAAATAGTATTCCCTCCATTCCTATATATAAGATATAAATAATTAATTTACACAAACTAAGAAATACAATTAAAAGAATTTAAGAATATTAAATTTGTCAAAAATTCAAAATAGTTACTTAAAATACTTTCATTTAATATCTAACACTTTTATTTTATAATTAATAAAAATTAATTGTATCAATTTGTTTAATAAAGGGTAACATTGGTAAAAATAAATAAATGCACGTGACAACCAACTCTGTATCTTATGTTTTTTTTTTTAAAAAGCACCTTAATTATATCTCAGGGAGGAAGGGAGTAATTTTTCTCAGATTACATAATCCATTACTCAATTCAAACTAAAATGTGTCTGGCTTTTAACTACCCACATTCCCTTGGATCCTTTTTATTAGATATATTCTAGAAATTTTTTATGGTCTTAAATGTAAGTCACCTTTTTATGAGTTTTTGGAGCATTAATTATTTTATTTCTAAAATACTCTTATTTAATCATGAGAGAGAATGTTGATTGTTTAAATTTGTAATATTTATTAAAGGGTAGAAATGAAAAACACATTAATTTTAAAACAATTTTAATGATGTAACAAATTTTTTTTAATTTTGATGAGTTAGTTAGAAATGATTTACATTAAGGATCAGAGGGAGTACATATTAAGAGAATGAGTTAAGAATTTGTTAGATCATTTAATTTATTAAAAAATTTTAATATTTTTCACCATTACCCTTATTAATTTATTTATTATTATATGTTATAAAGTAGAAGTCAAAAGCGCTGCGATTTCAAGCCTCCATATCATAATGCTGGTTATTTAAAAATCTAACCCTACATATTCTATATAATATTTATTTCCTTTTATATGTATTTGTTTTTATTGCTAACTAATTTAATATGATAATAATTATGGAAATAAAATCATTTACATATTATTGATTCAATCACACGTTATTTGTTGTAGGCATTGGTGGTGGTCCACGTAAATTTTATTTTCTTTTATATTTATTTATTTTTATTGCTAATTAATGTAATATGATAATAATTATGGAAATGAAATTAGATATATATTATTGATTTGTTTGTCATTGGCATTAGTGACAGTAATGTGTCATGATCAATTTAAAATATCCCCTCAGTTGATTCCCATCAATTTTAAAACATGACTAATCCATGATTTTTTATGGGGTTTTTTATATAATTCTATATTATGAGAGCTTTATTGTACCAGTTTGAGATCAATTTCTCAATGGAGTCTGAATTTGAGATCAATTTCTCAATGGAGTCTGAAGGTGCAGTAGAGGAAACGTTGCTTGGCCCTAGCCTCCTTCCTCTCGCCTCCTAATAGCCTTTATATGTTTTTGAACTCGTTTCCTTTACACTCGATCATCTTCATAAGGTCTCTTTATCCTCTCATCCAATTTTAATACATATCCCTCATATATGTTTGCTTTATTCTATCTATAGCTTTACCATATCTTTTTTATTTGTGTTGTTATACCATATAATTTTATATTTGTATTTTTATGACATTTCAAGGAGAGAAACTGGACAAGACATTCTATTAGAAAATTAGATCATAAGTGTTTATATGTCAGGTTATATACTGCAATTTTGTTTGAATATGAATGTGATGAGAGTCATATTTTAGGGTGTGGAATAATATATGAACGCTATCTTCAATACCAGTTAATTATTTTTATCGTATATTAACACTGCTGCAATAACATTTGAGGATTTTTTATGATTCAATATCAATTAGTTGAAAATTTTTTGTTATTACCTTTATAGATATTAGATAAATTGATTTCAAACTTTAAAATATCTTTTTTTCTGTTATGGAAAATTAAATAATCTCATATCCCTTTTTTGTAATTTATGTGATAAATTCCATCATCAATTACATTTTTTCTCAAAATAAATTTTTGTTATTTTGTATGGTAACATAGTTTGGTGATACTAATAAATATTTTATACTGCCTCCATAGATACATGTGCTAATAATATTACTATGATGCATGTAATGGAGCTTCGTCCATAGCAAGTTTAACGGCAGTCTCATTAACAAGTAATAGGTACTCACGGTTTAATAACATCTATTTTTTAAAAAAATTCATTATCCTATTAGCTCAAAATTTTTATGACCTAACTTTGTATTCCCATTGATTTATTTTGTAATTATTTATATTTTCTGATATTACATATTAACTGAATACTGTCGGCTGTCAATTCATTACAAGTATTTAATTAATTTTTTCTTCATTTTTCTTGATTATTAATTCAAATGTTATTTTTTAAAAATAGTTTAATTATCATATGCTGTTTAAACTTATTCTATTATATTCACATTTACATGATTTGATTAAATATATTTTGAGTTTTTTGTGCAATCATGGGTTTTAAATTCTAATATCAAATCATATTTATTACCCTATGCATACTCCTGATGAAAGAATTTGGCCCCAAAATAAATCCTAGTGAAAGAAAATAATTATTGTAACAAATATCTCCACTTATATTTTGAATCAATACATCATTTTAGAATGTGACTTAAATTTTGGAGGAGAGGGAGTATCAATTTCTTCCAGAATTGCAGAGAAAGACGCAATGAATATCACCACTCTTAAAAGTTGAAACTGAGTTTACTTTGATTCCTTCACTTCCACAATCAGACCCCAATACTAGCAGCCTCAGAAAGAGAAGAAGCTTCAAAATTCTAGTTAGTTTGTCAATGGTACTGTTGAGGACACATGCGAGCCTAAATACAAATTATTATAAAATTATTGTTAACAAATTTTGAAAATAAAGCATCAATTTAAAGTTTTAAATAGTTAACGAACGTGCCATAATACTAAGTTTACCTAAGCTTTTAATGGAAAATAATTACGAATTCAGAAAATCAACTAACAAGTCTATCACGAAGATCGCATCCATCAAGAATCATAACAAGTTGATAATGCTCCCACCCAGATGCATTCCAGCACTTTTCGCTTCACCAGGTGGTAACAAAGGCTATACCAGGTGTTAACAAAGGCTAGAACTTGAACACGAAGGGGAACACAATCCGATGAAAATATGAACATTACGATATTGACACGGAATACAGTTACAGACAACTAAATTTACGGAAGCACGTGATCAAGTCCACAGAGGAATAGGAAAATCAACTCGTTCCTAACATAAGAATCCTAATTTAACATGAAATAAACAGTAGCTAACATGCCTAACATAATATTCCAAACAGATTTCCTGTGACAGCAAGACTAATGAGCCTGACCTACGACACCAATTAGTAGCCATAAAATTGCAGCATATGAAGTAACCACAGTCAAGGTCGAGCTCTCTTGTTGCTACAGGACGGACATTTATACTGCTTGATATGCTCAGCCCTCGCAGGGGTGATCTTCACACACTTCCCATGAAACCACTTCTCACAGATGTCACAGCAAATCCAGAACTCATCAGCTGCATAGTTCTCTCCACATGCCCCACACAGAGTCTCTCCATGCTCCTCGTCATCTTCCTCATCCAAACCCTCCTCATCTTCATCCTTTGATTGCATTGCTTTTGAATACTTTCCTTGAGATTCAGATCCTCTCTGCGTTTGATTGCCCAAACAAATAATGACAATAAATACCAGTCAGGAGTTCGGGTCTCATTCCAAGCTGAA
The DNA here is from genome assembly GCA_026686845.1 of Adenanthera pavonina. NCBI lineage: Eukaryota > Viridiplantae > Streptophyta > Magnoliopsida > Fabales > Fabaceae > Adenanthera > Adenanthera pavonina. The sequence continues at coordinate 6,353,933 of JAIVEN010000003.1, forward strand.
GAGGAGTCGAAGGTCCCAAGATAACTACTTACTTATATTTTGAACTTTAACAATAAAAAACAACCCTATTCACTACTTAACAATAGAAATTAATCATGACACTGATTCACCCCCTTTCCCCGGTGGTAGGAAGCTCTACTTACCGTTTCAACATCTGAGCTGGCCACCACATTTCATATAAAGCCAAAAAGAAATCTTAAGAACTCCAGGAGATCAAGTAATTAAATTAGCTGCTAAAAGTTTTCCCTATATCAAACTACTATTCCTGATGTTTAGTTTGATTTTCATGCTCACCTACCTTAGAGTTTGATTTGGATTTGTTACTGCTATGATTAGAAACTGATGACTTCTCCTTTCCTTGTTTCTTGGTCAGCCCCGTAACAACCTCAAATATTGTTGGAAGATCATTTATCATATTAAACAGTCGCTTCCTGCAGGAAGAACCAGAGGCATTATAGTAGACATAATCTCAATTAATTACGAATGACAATTGCAGCACTATTCAGTATTCACAAACTCCCGCCCACGCAGCCCAGGAGGAAGGGGTAAAAGAAGCAAAAATCTCACTCAAGTCAAAATCCAGAATCCAAACGTTCAACAGCCATTTATGTCAACAAAATAGTATCAGGACTACTGAAAGCATCAATCTGAAGACAGTCAGAAGAATGATGATATTTTATATTTATTCTCTACAACAAAAGATTTCGTCAAATTGATAAAATAAAAAACCAGAACTTAAACATATAAGAAGAAGGGCATCAGAAAAGCATTAAGCACAACAAAGTTTCCAAACTAGAACTACAGGAAACAGAAAATTCAACAGCCAAAATCAGGGCTTGAACCAATTTTATATACTTGAACACCATTAGCAATTTACTTTTTGTTTTTTTAGCTATCCCGAGTTCCTAACCTCATGCCGCTAATTTTCAACATGATTAAAAGTTTAAATAAACAATTAGAGTGGAAAAAATGGGAACTAAAAAGCCAAATAAAGTATCACAGTTAAAAAAGTTTTGTTCCTTCAAGGCCAGTGGCTTACATTTTTTCCCTCAAGGTGGTGAATTGTTAAGCAACCCAGTTCATGCAGATTTGACGCAGGAGATTCTCAAGTTCAAGTCTAATCTAATTTTTCTGACTTCTCCCATGCATAAGCTATTCTAATCATCCATTTGTTTGTCATAATCTCATAGTGATTAGTGATTACCTATTCTAATAATACTGACAAAACCACCAGCAGGATGGCCATTCCATTATGCCCAAATTTTCAGAAAACTTTCATCCACAACCAGAGGAAGTGCAGACTGCCTTACTGGATTTGGTTTTAGTTAAGCAAAGCAATTTCAGCAGATTGTGATACATAAAACTTGAAGAAAAATGTCAAGCTTGAACTTTCTGAGACAGAGACACCACTAACTAATAATGAAAAGGAACTAGAAGTAAACAGTTCTGCTACACCAGTTCAACAATTGTGGTTTACTATTTCAGTGCCAAACGAAATATGGAACCTGCAAGCCGTAATATATATCCTTTTCTTTGTGATTACTATGTAATGTTCAATATTGTACAGAACCACAAGTGGAGTTTCATTTTCTCCCTAGAACATGATAATTAAGCTCTGTCCTACAGTTTACAACAGTCCTAGAATTAAATTGCAGATTTAGTTTTTCTGACAAAATTGTAACTGAATTGATATTGCAAAGTACAGAAGCAACTCAAATTCCAATAAAATAGTAATCTGCTTGTTTGCTACAGCAGCAACTCAGACTTACAACTCACTTTGTTCTACTTATTTTATAGTCTAAAGCAACCTATTTACTCATGTTATGTGCCGATAAAGCAGCAAAAACACCTTTACACCATAACAAGATACATTAAAGTTATATAATGTGAAAACAAAGCATCATCTCAAAGCTTCAAAGTAGTTGGCCCCAAACTAAGCAACTTCAGGACAAACCCATGATCATTTTTAAGAGCAAAGCTACTGGAGTTTATGAATAGCACAACCATGTTTCTAACCAAGGGAATTGAAAGATGCATACCTATCAGCCTTATCAAATCCAAATCTAGCACCAAAATAAAAGGCTACAGCAAGTAACCATGCATCACTGTGAACAGCAACCAAAGATAGCCAGTCTTTTTCTTGCATCCCATCTCTAGCAAAGTTAATACCTAGTGCAGGTTCCGGAAGCTCTGGTGGAACCTCCTCCGCAGGCAGATTAACTTCCCATTGCTCGCTAGGAAATCCATAAAGGCACAGGTTCTCCTTTTCTGTATCACACATCTTACATAAATTAACTTATTTTTTTCTAAATAAAAAAAAAAAGAAAAAACTCCAACATTTCAAGCAATAATATGATATTCTATAGTATATAAATTATTTGGATTACATGAGTCCTTAAGGAACAACAATAACACAGGGCAACTGACAAAACCCAGATTAGGGTTATTTTCATTCATCCTCAAAATGACATTACAGCAGCAAATAAAATAGGGAAGAGGAAACCACAAAGTCAATACTCTACTTCCAAAATTATTGGAGGAAAAACTGGAAAAATAAAAAATTATAAAATCTGATACTAAACAGCAACAGAATAATCAAGAAAATCTAAATATGTGTAAGAGATACTGAAAGCTATAGAAACAGAATAAAGAGTTGTGAGCCTAAGCTTATGGGGTCTTATATAATTTTCCACAGCAGATTATATCCATTATCCAGAAGACAAAATATCAACCACATTGGATATAAATAAGACACAAGCTAACACATAATGCTGGAAGTTTGTCTCCAAGAAAACAGGTCATCAATCATGTCAAAGACAAAATCCAGTAGCAAGGGATAAAATATCATAAATCACAATATAATAGTCTAATACTCTTCATATGCCTAAGACTTCAGTCAGTGAGTTTATTCTGGACACTATATGACTCTACATTAAAAGATCATAAATCTTTAGTCTATCTTATCAAATATGGATATCACTAAATTGCAATTAACCCAACTGATCCTCTTCTGTCCAGACCTTGACACTCTTATGCAGGAGCAGGAGGGCTGGAAGAATGCTGGAATATACAAATCATGGAATCTAGAAAAAAGCTTGAATAAATTTTAGCTCCATTTGTTGGCAATAGCTACATACATGTACACTTAGACTATTAGATGCATGAGCTTGACTGCATTCCATTAGCCTAAAGAATATTTGCACTTTCCTTGAACACAAAACATATTCTTGGATAAATCGGTAAACCAAAGAACATTTTACAGGAAAAATGACTTTTGCCTCCCCCACCAAAAAGTAAAAAGCAATATAAATATGTCATGTAACATGTTAGTTTCAAGAAACTCAGCACTTTACATCAAGGACAGGTTCAGGACCATTGGTTCGTGAAGCACCTAAAATCCAAGCAAACTTTTGTTTGCCTTAACCAACCAAATACAACTTATAAGAAATAGGATTCAACTAATAATGAAGGATTAGGAAGAGACAGAGAAATGAGGCCATCCATCCAAAATCCATCATCCTAATTCAACATGCAAGGCAAGACTCGTTAAGCCATATAAACTTTTGGGGTCAAAGCACGAGCAAATAAGCATAAAGTTGCAGCTTTTACCTCAAAGCTGAAACCAAGAAGAGAATTTTCCAATTAAGATTCTGCCCTAGCATTGAAGCACAATGCTACTATGACATAAATGCTACCACTCTTGCTAAAAAATTTCAACACTCGCGCGCGCGCATACAAACAACTGTTACTTTAGTCAAATAAGAAAAATGATAACTTCAAGCAGCCGTCTACCAAAGTTAGAACCAGCCTCCTAGAATCATCATATTATATATTCTCTTCAGAAGAACTTAGAATCAAAAGTGGGACAAATTCAATAAATTTTCAAAAAATGTACAGTAACTGCTGCACTTGGCGCAGCTTTACTACCAATCGTTCACCTACCCAAAGAAGTCAAGTAAACAAGAAAGAGAAGCAAACAAAAGAGCCTGAACAATGAACATAGAGAGAATGAGACGAGTGTACGAAATGAAACCTCACCAGGGTCACACTGCTGATAGAACTCTTCAACATCTGCAGAACCAAACGAAAAAAAACATATTATGTGTGATATCCGAGATATACTGAGAATAGTAGCTAAATTTAAAGCAGAAGATGAGCAGAATTAAAAGGACAAAGAGGAAAACATCTAAAAAGGAAAGAGAGAAAACAACGGGGAAGTGTATACCAGTAGTGAGGGCCTTAATCATGCCAGCACGGCGACCCTTGAAATCTCTGAAGACCTCCTCGACCGTACGAGGATTGTAGGGAGTACCTCCGTCCATGGGAAGCTGAAATTGGAGGTGGAAGCGGAGAGCGAGGGAGCTTGTAACGCTGGTAAATGGAGGGAAAGATGGGAAAGTATTTGACCTGTGAGTGAAGAAGGAGAGAGAAAGAGAGCGTAGGTTTAAGCGGATCTGAATCGGACAGAATTGAATAATATTAACCGGATTTGATAAAAGGACATGGAGTCCGCCAACCAGATTACATAGCCCGTTTCCGAGAGAATTTTCAAATTTTTGAGGTTGTGGGCCCACCCTCATTCGCTTTCCTAATCTCCTCCTAATCTCATTCATTAACGCCCTTTAGCGTTACATATCTGACAGTTATTATTTACTCAATAGTTCTTATTTTCCGGCCGTTTATAAAAAAAAAAATCATATGTATTTTGATATTTCTTATGATATTTATTAAATTTAATTTAATTTAGCTAGACACCCATCTTTTTATTCTTAATTTCTTTTAATATTTTCTTATGTTAAATATCAGATCTGTTATGCTATCCTCTTGGAAGCCTCCTGATGTTGGTTGGGTAAAAATGAATAGTTATGGGGCTATGCAAGAGATGGGTAATCTTGCTGGTTGGGGTATGTGGAAAAAACTGTCAATTCGTGTTGGTTCGGCCCATTTGGGCAGGGCCAAAAAAGCCTAGGGCTTGGTTTTCCAAGTCCGAGTCTGCGGGATTGGCCCTACGAGCTGACCCGCGGGTTTTTTTTAATGTTTTAATATTTTTATATTTTTTAATAAATTTTTTATATAATTATTTAAATTAATACAACTAATTATTATCATAATTCATAAAAAACTAATATAATATTTAAATTTTATAATTTATATATCACTAATTAATAAAATAATATGTATTTTTTAATATTTTAAATAAAAAACAAAAGAAAAAGAAAAAATTTTCAGGCTTTCGGACCGGCCCGTAGCCCTCTCGGGCCGGCCCACCACAGGCTGGGCCTAATCGGGCCCGGCTCAAAAAGCCCGGATTATATATTTACTCTCGAAATTGAGCCCCGAGCCCACTCATTTTTTTGGGCTTTTCAGACCGACCCGTCGGGCTTGACCCATTTTGACGGCTCTATCTATAGAGGTCTTATAAAGGACGATGGATTGAGGGTTGGTGCAAGTATCTTGGGTCTTTTACTGCCAAGGGAGCTGAAATTTGGGGAATTCTTGAAGGGTCTCATTTTGGCTTGGGAATTGAATTATAGACACGTTTAAATGGAGTTAGATTAGATGCACTGGAGATTGTCAATTTGTTAAACAATAGCAACGGGCATTTTGCAAATTATAGCTCAACGATGTTGCTGATCTTTGACATGTTGAAGCGGCCATGGGAAGTCAAATTTACTCACATTAGAAGGGAAGGAAATTGGCCAGCACATAGCCTTACACAGAGGAGTATATTACTTTGTGAGTCTGTCCATTTTTTTAGGGAAGCACCTGATCAAATTGGTGCTCCTGTTGCTAACGAACTTGTGGGGTATTTAGCCCCTTGAGTCTGTATATATTGGCTTATGCCTTGCTTTGTTAAAAAAAAAAAATGAATTCAATGTTATTTAAAAAATAATACCCTTACAACTTTTTATTATATTAAAGTTTATAAAGAATTACTTACAAACGTTACTCTTAATGGAAAAGGTTAGGGTCATTTAAGCACGATACTTAAAGTGATGATCGGATACCAAAAGTTACTACTAAATTTTATAAAGAACTTTTTTAATGATTTAATTTTTTATTTTTAAAATATACACTCTTCTCTTTCTTTTTCTTTTTATTTTTTAATAAACTAATGTTAAGTAGAGTCTCATATAAAACCAGGCTAGCTATCACCTTTCCCTTGTGCCCTGGAAATGCATTAGCATCAAAATTGCCTTGAAGCCTAAGCTCTCATGTCCATAGTGCTGTCGAACTAAGCGACTACCATACCTTATCTTCTTGTGAAAAAAATATCCCTAAGTACATAAGTTGGCTAGAAAAAAATGAATATATGTTCCTGCTTTTCTCTCGTGCAATAAGGTAGAGATTGAATCTCCGAGGCTAACTATATATATTTCCTCATCTCGAGATTGCTTTTCCTAGGGCTTTATTGATCTCTTCCTACGGACGAAATCCTCTTTTTCTTAGTTTAAGCCATAAAACTATCCTATTGCATTTAGACTCTTAAGTATATCGTATTTTCTAGGATAAGTAGCTAAGGATTTCTTGCTCTTCCAATATTTGTAATCCCTTGAGTAAGAGCCAAATACCTTTCATCCTAGCTAGTAGTCCACCCATTCCCTTACCCTTTGGTGGCAAGCAGTTTTTTTCTTCTTTCCTGTGGTATAATTGTCGAGTCTTTCATGAACTCCTCGATCATCCAATCAATCCTACCCAATGGATTGACTGCTGTATTCACTCATCCAAATGACTTTAGCCTACCAGAAAGAGAGGGATGAGCTACAAAAAATAACGGCCTGAAATTCAAAACAAGTTTTTTGCCTGATAAACTTGGCCTTCCAAAAAATTGCCCGATCCATTCTCTATTTTTTTGGGGATAAACCCATTATCTATTATCTATTTTTAATTAAAATAAAATAAACTATGTGATTAATATAACCCTTATTTTTATTATTATCATGATTATTGCTTTTGCCAAACTTATTATTATTAATATTATGGAGATTCTATGTGAATTTAAGTATTTTAATTGTCATTGTGACAATTTATTTAAAATACTATAGATTTAAATTTTGATTAAATGATGAATATATGATTATTTGTGCTTAAATTGTGCATTTTGAGTTCTCATTATTGCAATGTGTTTGCATTATAATTTGATGATGAATATCAACACGGTATAGTTATTTGAAGAAAATTATGTTAATTTATTGAAAAAATTGTTGAGCAAGTGGGTCAACCTACCAAGTATTAACCTACTAAAAGAGGGTTGAGGTGAGGAGATCTGACCATAAAAAAGTGTGTTAACTCTAGCCAACTCATTTTTATTATGGCTCATAGTGGGGTGACCCATAGGGGCTTGCCTAACCCACATCCCCAACTCTAATCTTAAAGATTCAAGCAAGATCAAAACAAGTCTCAAAACTTAAAGAGTTCTTAAAAAATTATCTATAAGTTACCAACAAATAAGTTTCTCATATTACAAAAGTGTGAATTTCTGAATAATATGAGTCCTAGCTAGGCTAATTATTAGCTCTCCTTTTGTAATATATTTTTAATAATTTGTTATTCATGACTTCAAATAGTTTTGCTACAAATTTATATTTGATAGTGAATTGAATGAATATTAATTCGTTAAAAATTCATATATTTCATATATCTCTCACGGTTTTTATTTAAGACAAACAAAAGCTAATAGCCTAATATGTGTGTGTGCGCCCGCTTATGTGTGTCTGAAAATTTTATATACAAGTAAACTACATCCATAATACATGTGTTATTATATCTATTCACGAAGAATTTACCATTCATCCGTTGGTAAGGTCTCCTCTAATTACTATTAACAAAAGTATGGCCGCTAAGAAATAATTAGGCAAGACATTTTGGACAAAGAAATTTACATAATGGGATAAAAATAAAATGCTCAAAATTCATATTTTATATGCACAAAGGAACTTGAATATGCGTGCTGAGCGATGTATTTTAGGATTGATTTGGGCCATCATAATTAATCCAACAGCCAAGAATTAAAATTAAATTAAAATAAAGATAAAGAGAGAAGCATTGCAATAGAGGAAATCCAAATTTATATAGAGAAACAATCAAACATCCAAATTTAATGATGTTGGGGCAATTCCACCACAATGCTCTGTCATTTCTCGACGAAGTCTTTCAATTTCTGCCTCTGTCTGTGCCCTTAACGCTGCATCTTCTGGGTTTAAAGTCTCTCTCAACATGCTTATTTTCCTCACTATGCTTTTTATCTGCATACATTGAACAATACAGGTCACACATTCTCAGCATTTCATTCGTCACTTCTATAATAACCAAAAACGAAAAGATCGAGAAGGAACCTTTCTGTGTGGCCATCTGGCTAATCCTTCTTTACGGCATATCTTCTTCACAACTGTGGGGCATAAGTTCACTTCCTTGGCTGCCTCTTCAATAGGTAGATGAAAGAAGTCGCTGAAATCACTCAGTTTCATCTTCCCTGCTCTCTCCCTCTGCACATTCAATGACCCCCCACAGCACCCATAACTTGTCAGCGATTATTAAAACAAAAGATAAAATACGAGACTCTACCTATCTGCCTAATAATAATAGAGAAAAAAGACCTGTGTTGAAAGACAAGTCCTAGGAGTCCTATCTATATCCTCGGTCTCATCAGATGTTCCTCCTACAAAACATGATACATTGGAATTTAGATATCCAGGAAAATGTTATACACGAACAACACGAAGTGATTCTACTAAGGATTAAAGAAAATGAATGGGAAAGAGATGGAGACTGACCAGAATAGTCGGTGTACATATCAAGGAATTCATCATTCATATCTTCAGTCCATTCCATTCCAATGCAGAGGGCTTCATAATAAGCTGACAGTGGATCTTGCACAGTGTAGTACCCTGCTGCATTTTTCTCCACGTAGTACTGCATTATAAAATTCTTGATCTCTTCCACGCTTCTGCTGCAAAAACTGATCATATCTCCAATTATTCAAACACAGTCAGAAGTTGTCCGTGGCAAGCCAACGAAATCAGTAAGTAAAACAGGACCAAAGAGTTTGAACGTAACGCACTCAAACATTTGAATTTGATGATCGCCAGAGGAGCCCACATTAATATTCTGTCGATGAATTGCATGACAGATCATACCCAATCTGCCGTGAATCTCCAGTTTTGTGAAGTTAATCCCTGAACCAAACGCTCAAGGTGTAAGGGGGAAATAAACTAAAATTACCTGATAGTTTTGGTGATAGCCCAAATCTTACCATTAGTATGAATTATTTCTCTGAGAACTTGACAGCAACTACAAAGAAAAGGAACTGGTGGTTCTGGCCAGTGTGAAAGTTGAATCACTTCAGTTAAATTCTGTGAACCCATTTTTTCTTGACCTGGATGACTTTCCCCGTGAAGTTCAGATGGGCCCGCTCCAAAGTTGCCTGCTTTATGGGAAAAATCACGCATGGAAGTATCTTGAATCATTTGACCCGAATACGGATCATTAGTACGTAAAATTGCGTCACTTTGTTGTGGGAGTGAAGAAGAATACTGCTCATTGGATAGATTTGCATGGGTGGGATTATGATCATTCCGGAAGTCGAGGATGTTATGGGACAGTGGGAAATCGTACGGATTATTATAGAGAACAATAGACCAGGGATCCGCCATGCATTAGGATCACGATTGGAAACAAAATGCTTTCTCCTCTCTGCTCTGATCGATTATTGTTGCTTTCAGGGAATACAGTAGCGGCGCTAAGCGCCGCCACAGAGTGCGGAGCTTGATGTGGGGTCCTTGGCAGCGTCGTTGCCCGTCTTCTTCGAAGGAGATAAAACTTAATAAGTTTCGTCCGAACAGAAGTTAAATAGGGGAAAGAAAGAGGCGCCAGAGGTAGTTAATAACCGTTAGAGAACGTCGGTTGACATGAAAGGGATTCGCTCATCCTATACGGAAAGACGACATCACTTTGTTTAGAGAAAATTTTTAATCGAAACGTCACAGAACATAGTAAAACGACTCGCGCGTCGCCTCACCGTTTCGGCAAAAGGGGAAAATTGTTTCTGCCCAAAAAAAGAATTTTTTTTAAATCTATCCACATATTTTTTTTAAATACCAACTGATTCCGAACGCTACAGTCTAAATTAATCCAAAGCGAATCTGAGTCGGATCACATGATATAACACTATTCAACGACAACATTTTATCTTGCTCAGTAAGAACAATTACTGAAAGAAAGAGCCCAGGCCCCACCAACCATTCCCTTGCCCACTCCCCTTCTCAGTCAGGCATGTTCTTGGCCTTCTTTTTGGTCTTGCTGAATGGTATTTCTGGGATTTGAGTGACCCCCGATAAGGAGAGGAACATTGCCCATGCTCGGAAGGCCATTGAGGAAGCCATCGCCCATTGCCGGTAAATTCTGTCATTTCTCATTTCATTTGAGATAATTTGCAATACATTTATTCTTCTTGAATAAGCTGTCGTGTTAACATGGATCATGTGTCTTGCCAGAGCAGAGCCACTAGAGTGGTTTCTTCGTCCTTCGTTTAAATCGCCGAAAGTTCTTCCATCTAAACCTGCTTCTTCTATACTAACGTTACAGTTTGTACTACTATGATCATCTTGGTCTAATTGTACCTTGCAAGGAAATATGGAACAGTCCATATTCAAATGACAGTTTTTCCGTCTACGCTGAGGATATTGATCAATACTTGAGGCGACGCATGTCCTTCAATTGCCATGCTGTTGAAGTCTCTAGTCTCTTACATATCACTGTATTTGGTAGCTCTATACAGGAACTTTCTGGAGGACTGTTATACAACACTTGTTGTGTCCTTGGCACCGATGGAAAGCTAAAAGCAAAACACCTGGCTAATATATATATATATATATATATTTTAGATGAAAGAGGAGAAAATCCATCACTCAAAAAATATGTACAACTGAGAAAAAAGGGAAATTACCCATTCCTATCATTTTCCAGAGCCTTGTAACAGAAAGAACAGGCTTCAAGGAAAGTACAAAAGAATTGAGAAAGATCAAAAACATTGTGTGCTAAAAGAAAAGCAACCCTATTTGCTTCACCGAAATTAAAATTGATATATATTAACGGACCAGTTCCTGAAAAGGAAGCTACGCACGTCTGATATGACATCATGAAAGAGGTGGAAGAAAGAGTCATCACGAGTGAGCAAGCTAGTAGCAACAGCATTATCACAGGTCGGTAAACATTGACTTACTTCAAACCAAGATCCAGCAGAGGAAAAGGCCCTGAAGGATCCCTCTGAGATACACAATGGCAATGGAAGAGTGGTTCATCCTGAAACTGAAGCCGTGGATCCATTCCCCTTCACAACCTTTTATAACACCTCCCGGGCGCAGAAACCATCATCTCTAACTGTACCACTTATATCTAACCTTACCTCACCATGTGCAGGGGGAAACCATTTGTAGTGATGGACAGGGTGGGCACTTTTTTGGACACTTAACAAGCCAAGAAGCTTTGTGTCAAAATGAGCACGTTGCAGAATGGCAAATCTGGACCTGTTAGGATCAGTGGAGGTCACGTGGTCATTGTATATGATCTAGTGATTGTATAAAATATTTCTTGTACTTAATTTTGTTGTGTCTGCCACTATCATTCACTTGCCCATCCTCGATCATTATAAACATAAATTGACTGCCGACATTTCATGTTGCAAAATTAGTTTGAATTTCATAATTGACTAAGATCTGGATGATCGATAATAACAGTTGATTGCTTGTTTAAAATCTGACATCCTAGTGTTATCACAGATACACCTGTTTGATATTGACATCCCTGGGAAGACTACATTTACAGAATCAAATTCTCTTACAGCTGAGGTGACTCCTACCATTGTGGACACGGGTCTATGGTCTACCTATCAATAAAATATTATGCAATCCTTGTTTCTTTCTATATATCTATCATTATGTAAATAGAAAGGCAGTACATGTCAAGGTGTTGATGCTAAAATTGGCAGACTGCAGATCTAGAAGAAGGATGATTAGAAGAAATAAAAATTGTAAACCTTTATGACCCTGTTATTTTAGCCTCTAGAATGTTTTGCATTGTACATTCTTATACATTTTTAGGTTTCATCTTTAACCAACATGCCGTGCCTTTCTTTAGATACTAGTTTGACAAGTAATATTTTAACAATCAACTATATGCCTGTTTGAATAAGAAAAAAAAAAGTGATTATGAGATCCATAAGTGATTATGTGTTGGAGTTGCCAAAATGAAGTAGTTTTTAAATAAGCACTTATGCCTCAAATAAATATTTATGGAAGATGCTGATTTTTTTTACATATGATAATTAGTTATCCTCCTATAATTATTTATTTCATTTTTTCTTCTTAGTGTCTATTTGGATTGGAAAAAATAAGTGATTATGTGTTAGTATTGTTAAACAGAAGTAATTTTCAATGAGCACTTATACTTCAAATAAGTGCTTATAGAAGAAGCTGATTTTTTCTACTAATGATAATCATTTATCCTTCTATAATCACTTATTTCATTTTTCCTTCTCATTATTCATCAAACAATCACTTAAACCCCAATATCTAAACACATTTCTTTTTTCAAAATCACTTATAGGGTAAAAATATCCAAACACAAATCACTTTTAACATAATCACTTATTCTCATAGTCACTTATACATAATCCAATCTAAACATATCCTTATTATCTACTTAATAATCACTTAAACCCCAAATCCAAATATATTTCTTTTCTCAAAATCACTTATGGGGTAAAAATATCCAAACACAAATCACTTTTGACATAATCACTTATTCTCATAATCACTTTTAAATAATCACTTATCCTCATAATTACTTATATATAATCCAATCTAAAAACACCATATCTCTGGGTGGGGCTTTTTATTTTTAAACTACATTTGACTGTTAGTTTTGGTAATTATGGTTCACCTTCTGCATGTGTGATAAAGCAAGAAAAAGTTTTTTTGAGCAGAAAAGATTAGAAGGAGAGGGGATGATAAGACAAGTGCAAGATAAGCTTTAACATTATTTTATCACACTTTTTCTTAAAAAAAATTAAAATTAAATTGACTTAAGTAAATAAAACTGAAGAGAAAAGAAAGCAAGTTTGTGTTCAACCATTTTTATCTCTTGGATAACACATTCTCATCAGAAAAACTTATATGATGAATACGGTCTTATTTTCATTCTTCCTTGAAATCTGCATTGTGGAATTTTTTCCATTTAGTAATGATTCGATTCATGCAGAACTGGCAATCATATATGCAGCAAGAGGTTTGTGTTCTTTTTTTTTTTTTCTTCTTCTATTAACTCACCTACAAGCATTAAATTGCTGATAATTGGTTGGGGATCATGATTTGAGTTTTCTTAGGAGCCTTTTTATTGTCCAATTTTTGTGTCAAAAACCTGGGGAGAAAGGTTAAGTGAAAGGTTTAAGCACAAATCTCTATCTAATTTCAGTTAATTGGATTTTGCCTCGATCTGTTTGGTCTCATGATAGATTCACAGTTTGAAAGTGTAGGTTTTGCATTAAGTGGAAATGAATAGAATAAAACGAGACTGGCTACACATTCTTCAGCATTTCTGCCTCTTATTCCATTTCTTCCTTGAGGTGATTAATAATTTAATGATATTTCAGTCCCTTGACTGTGTTAACTATGGAATTTCACTCTTATGTAGATTATTTAGACTTTAGGTGCTCACTTGCTTGGCTGTCCCGGGGCATTTAACTTGACAACTGGACCATTGCATTGGGAGTTATTGCAGAGGGCAAATTGGCATAACATGGAACTTGATGTACAATTGACACCTTGAAACATATAAAATGGGATTTTCTTTTAAGAAAGAGACTACAAACTTATATGTTTGTCCTAAGTTTCCAGCTGGCAACCAATACCTGAATAAATTGAAATTTGCAAGTCAGGTGCTGTACAGAAACACTCGCAGTAGAGATTAATTCAGATAAACCTGGTCACAAATAGAGCCCGAAATTTTGATCATTAAAATATAACGAGGCTACCTTTCATCTCCCTCATTTCCGATTCTTCAGCACTTGGATGCTTTACTTTTAAAATTATTATGGATTAAACAATAATGACCTGATATATTCCTTCGCTGATGTGTAGTTTATTTTTCATATGCGGGGCCACGGATAAGCTGGTAATTCAGGGATCTCTTATTTTTCTTAGTTTTAGTGGGTATGCACAGAATATTTTTTCCAAAGCCCAAAAACATGAAGATCTCAATACCACCTATGTTACGAAATATAGGTAGACAGAAAGTAAAATATTGTACTAAAAAATCACACGAGATTAGAAAAAATTCCCAAAAAAGATTGGAAACGTCACAAATGGTCCCATTTAATATCCAATCTCCTAGACAGAATTTTTCTTACTCAAATATAATTTAATGACATAATATATCATTATAACTATACCCTATAACAGCTATTTGAAGAATAAATAACAAAATAAAGAACACTATAATTTAATGAGGTTCGACAAATTTTGCCTATCTCCTCTAACACTATCACAATATTATTTTACCAAAAAAGCTACAAGTGAAATATTACAAATGAGAAAGAAACAAAATATCTAATTATCAAATATATTGATAATTGATAGGATGAAAATTTTAACGTTCCTGAGCTTCTTTAAATATCAATCACTGAGCCATTAACCTTTCCTTTTTTTCGATGTGAGACTTTGTCATTTACTACAAATCTCCACCTTGACAAGTTCCACATCTTTAGATTTTAACGACATTGATTAAGCCTAAACAAAATTTGAACTTAATTGCAGTCACTACTTTTGTTAACATATCAACAGGATTCTCAATTGTCCAAATTTTCTGGATTCTTACTCCACCTTCTTCCAAAATCTCTCGCACAAAGTGATATCAGACATCAATGTGCTTCGTCCTTGCATGATAAACTTGATTCTTTGCTAAATGGATTGCACTTTGACTATCATAATGCACTTTGACATACTTTTACTCAATCTCTAGTTCACCAAGTAATCCTTGAAGCCAAATTGCTTCCTTCACAGCCTCTGTGATTACCATATACTCTGCCTTTGTAGTAGACAAAGCAACTATAGACTGTAAGGTAGACTTCCAACTAACTAGTGCTTTTGCCAAAATGAATATATAGCCTGTAGTCGATCTTCACTTATCTAAGTCACCAGCATAATCTGAATCACAATATCCAACTATAAGCTGACTTCCTTGCTGCTCAAAAATCAGTCCAACATCCATCGTATTATGGATGTATCGTAATATCCATTTCACAGCTTGTCAATGCTCCTTTCCAGGATCATGCATGTACCTGCTCATAACTCCAACTGCCTGTGAAATGTCAGGCCTTGTACAAACTATAGCAGACATCAAGCTACCAACAACATTTGCATATGGTACTTTAGACATGTATCCCCGTTTTGCTTCATTCTTCGGTGACATATCGGTACTGAGTTTGAAATATGGAGCAACTAGAGTATTAATGGATTTTGTCTTCTCATTCAAACCAAACTGCTCCAACACCATTCTCAAATATTGTTTCTGAGTTAAACAAAGTATCCTTAGTCTTCTATCTCTGATTATCTCCATGCTAAGTATTTTCTTTGCTTCACCTAGATCCTTCATCTCAAACTCTCTTTTCAACTAAGCCTTCAACTTCTCAATTTCTATCGGACTCTTGGAAGCAATCAACATACAAAAGAAGATATATGAAGGACCCATCTTGTAGCTTGTGAAAATACACACAATTGTCATATTTGCTTCTTGTGTACTTCTGTCCTATTATAAACTTGTCAAATTGCTTGTACCATTGCCTTGGAGATTGCTTCAAGCTGTACAACGATTTTTGAAGTTTACACGCTAAGTTTTTCTTATTAGTAATTATGAATCCTTCTAGTTGAGTTATATAGATTTCCTCTTCCAAATCTCTATGTAGAAATGTAGTTTTTACATCCAATTGAACTAGTTCAAAATTCAATTGTGCCATTAAAGCCAATAAAATTTTGATGGAGGAATGCTTAACAATTGGAGAAAATACCTCATTATAATCAACTCCCTCATTTTGAGCATAGCCTTTTACCACCAATCTTGCCTTGTAGCGTACATCACTTTGGGTAGGAAATCCTTCTTTCTTTGCATATATCTATTTGCACCTAATTGCCTTCTTTTCCTCTGGTAGACTAGCCAATTTCCAGGTCTAATTTTTATGAAGAGAGTCTATTTCTTCATTCATGGCAATCCTCCACTTTTCCTCCTCTAAGCTTTGGATTGTTTCATTATAAGTGGTAGGAATATCATTAGTTGCAATTGAGTATGCACAAGCCACCATATCAGAAAAATGAGCAGGTTTTCTAATTGTCCTCTTTGACTTATGTGTTGCAATTGATTCATGTTGCTGTGGAAGTTCTTGAGCCTGAAGCTCCTATATATTAGAATATCCTTCCTCCATAGGAGAATAATCAGTAATTTCTCTATCTGCTGGGATTTCAATTCTTTCAGACTCCACCTGCTTTATAGTACCATTTGTCTGCCTAGTATCTATTTTTTTTAACATGGTAGATTCATCGAAGGTGACATTCCCATTGAAGATTATCTTCTTTGTCTCAGAACATCATAGACGATAGCCTTTTATTCTAGAGGTGATCCCTAGAAAAATTGCTTTCCTAGCTCTTGAATCCAACTTTGATTCTTTAACATGATAATATGCTGTGGAACCAAGCACATGTAAAGAATCATAATCTGTAGCAGGCTTCTCAAACCATTTCTTTAATGGCGTCTTCCCACCAATAGTAGCAGACGGTCGACGGTTGATGAGGTGACATGCATATGTTACAACTTTGGCCTAAAATTCTCTACCCAACTCAGCATTGGATAACATATACCAAACTTTCTTCAACAATGTTTGATTCATGCGTTCAGCCACTGCATTTTGTTGTGGTGTAGATTTGACTGTGAAGTGTTTGATAATACCATCAGCTTCGCAAATTTTCTTGAAATGATCACTTTTGTATTCTCCACCATTATATGTACGAAGACATTTGATCCTTTTACCTGTCTGAGTCTCCATCATCTTTTTTCACTTGATGAATACTCCTAACACTTTATCCTTCATCTTCATCGTATACACCCATACTCTCTAGAAAAAATCATCAACAAAGGTTATATAGTAGTGTTTCCCTCCTAAAGAGCTTGTTTTAGAGGGTCCCCATAGATCAGAATGGACATAATCCAAGATACCCTCAATATTGTGGATTACTGTCCTAAACTTCACCCTTGTTTGTTTTCCTTTAAAGTAATGCTCACAAAAATCCAATTCACAGGTTCGAGCTCCTTTCAACAATCCTTGTTTCATGAGAAGATTCAAGGATTTTTCACCTACATGCCCCAAGCGCATATGCCATAGCCTACTTGTTTCTAACTCTCGATCCTCTGTGGAAGTTGCTGCAACTATCCCCATAATTGTACTACCTGAGCAGTGGTACAGATTGTTGCTTTTTTCGAGTTCCCTTCATCACCATGCGAGCACCAGAAATAATCTTCATCGCTCTATCTTTTATTCTTATTTTAAAACCTTTAGCTTCTAAGGTTCCCATTGAAATAAGATTCTTCTTTGCTTCTGGTACATATATGATTGATCTATCTTGATTTTTTAGAGAAATGGACCCAATCCCATATGTGGTAAGAGGGGCATCATTTGATGTGTAGATAACTTCACCATTTAGTTCTTTAAGATCAAAAAACCAATTCATCTAAGAATACATATGATGACTACAAGCTAAATCCATCATCCATACATCAGAAGCTCCTATTGATAATGTAGCAAGTAAGAAGTTTGATTCTTCATCATCACACTCAGCTGCATTTGATTTTGCTATAGCCTTTTTTTATGAGCTTTACCCTTATTTTTCAACTTTGGGCAATCTTTCTTCTAGTGTCCTTTCTCCTGACAGAAGGCACACTCATCTTTGCTTAGTCTAGGCCTTAATTTGGATCTCCCTTTTTTGCTTTTACTCTTGTTCTACAAACGACCTCTGATTAACAAAACTTTCGCATCTCCGTTTGAACTTCCTTGTTTGTCCTTCTTTCTCAATTCGTAGCTATACAACGAGATACACACTTCACTTAGAGATAAAGCAGTCCTTTCGTGAAGTAAAGTGGTTTTAAGAAATTCAAACTCCTTAGGAAGTTCTCCCAACAACATTAGAGCTAGATCTTCATCCTTGAAGGTCTCATCCATATTCATCAAATCGATAACCAACTGATTAAAGTTAGTGATGTGACTATTCATAATGGTACCTGGAACATAAGTGAAGCGAAACACCCTTTTCTTCATATGGAGCTTATTCTGACTGTTTTTCTTTGGAAACTTCTCTTCTAGAGTCATCCACAATTTATTTGTAGATGTTTCCTTAGAAAATACATATCTCTGCTCTCTAGAAAGACACGAACGAATTATACCACATGTTAACCGATTGATGGTCTTCCAATCTTTCTCCTCAACATTATCTGGTTTTTGTTCTTTAATGGCAATGTCTAGACCTTGCTGGAAGAGAGCATCTAGAACCTCACTTTGCCACATTCTGAAATGACCCGAGCCATAAAAAATTTTCACCACAAATTTCATATTTGTCATCGCAATTCTTGCCCAAATGGATGACAATGAAATTGCAGGCGTTGTTGGTGTGGATCTTCTTGTGCTGTCCTCCAATTCGGTCATAACTATTCTTCAATAGTCTTCGATGCGGAGGCCAAAAATAGCCTAAGGGATCCTTTTCTGATGTGGGAGATTAGATTAAATTGTAACCACAAAGCATACTAAGAATAACCTTTGGCTCTGATACCAATTGTTACGAAATATAGGTAAATATAGAGTAAAATATTGCACTAAAAAATTACACAAAATTAGAAAAAATTGCCAGGACAGATTGGAGGAGTCACAGACAATCCCACTTAATACCCAATCTCCTAGACAAATTTTTTCTTACTCAAATGTAATTTAATGGCACAATATACTATTACAACTATACCATATAATAGCTATTTGAAGAATAAATAACAAAATAAATAATACCATAATTTAATGAGGTTTGACAAATTTTGCATACCTCTTCTAACACTATCACAATATTATTTCACAAAAAAAGGCTACAAGTGAAATATTACAAATGAGGAAGAAAGAAAATATCTAATTATCAAATATATTGATAATTGATGGGATGAAAATTTCAACGTTCTTCAACTTCTTTAAATATCAATCACTGAGCCATTAACCTTTCCTTTTTTTCGATGTGGGACTTTGTCATTTACTACAACCTAGTGATTCTATCTTTTTTCTTAGTTCTTGATTGATGGACAGATAGTGGTCTTCTAGGTAGTATATAAGGTACCTTTTGGAGAAATTAATGTTTCATAATATAAGTTGTTTTACAGATTATATAGTGTATTTAATTTTCTTTTACCCAAAATACCTCTTGAAAATAGATGGAATTTAATTAATGATGAGGAGTTTAATTTATGAGTCAACTATAATAAATCAGGGTAATTTAAAAAATGATAAAAAAATTTCAATTATTAATTATTATCCGTGCAATAGTTAAAAGTGTCTTATAGGAATGGAGAGAGTATAATTGTTGAGAGCTGTTTGCACCTTGCACTGTGATTAAGAAATAAATTAAAAAATTCCAAACCAAGAAATAAGGAGTTAGGTGTGATTACTTGTTACGAAATACGAAAAAGTTATTGGACTGGAGAGAATATATGACTCATCAAGTTAATGGATACTGTTAATTGTGAAGTGGAACTGATTTATGGTCAAAATTTTATCTGTATTTTCTTACTTTACTATTTTGTGGATTGTTGATTTCTAAGCTCCAAGGGGTCTTTAACAAACCTACTAAAATTCATTGCTGACAGTTATAGATGGCAACCTGTTCATCAGCTCGAGACATTAGAACGGGTTATGTGGTTGGGGTCATTCCACGCTTGTTGGCCAAGTAAGTAGACACAATGTGTTTAACGTTGTGTTGTAACTTGTCAACAAAAAATTTACAAGTGGATATTGTATCTTGTTGGATATTTTCTAGAAAAAATGATAGCTGGGGACCAAAAGTTTGAATTAAATACAGTAAAAGATTTTGCAGTTTTTTTATTACTGAATATTATAAATTTACTACTGCTTTATTTTATATTTATTACTGAAAAAACTACAAGATCCTTTACTATATTTAATTCAAACTTTTGGTCTTCAACTATCATTTTTCCTATTTTCTACCATTGGATAATGGTTGATGTGGTTGATGCTTTGTACATGTTTAGTCATGAATATGATGTAGGGGAAGACAGAGTGGCCAAACTCGCCTATTGTTTTTTTTTTTTATGGTTGGCCAAACTCGCCTTTGCATGTAAGATTATCACTACTCATTAATGATTCAACGTGATGCGAGGTTTGTGTCATTATGGACTACAATTATGGGCCGCCTCCCTAAAGCCCAAGAAACTGGATTTCGGGTTTCATGCCTGAGGTTTCAGAAACACAAATGATCGATCCATTCCTGAGGTTTGTGTCTTTTTTGAGTAAAAGAAAGAAAGAAAGAAAGAAAGAAATGATCAATTCCCTTTGTCACTTGTTGAGCTTTGTTCAACCAAGCGTGTCCTAAAGTTTCAAACTCCAGTCGCTGGGTCATGAATCATCTCAGCTCATATGTTTCCAAAGTACTGATTTTAAAAGAAAAGTTTGGCATGCAATCTTGTAAATTTTAATCCTTTTTTTAAAAAAAAATTCCCATTTTTAAGCTACGAGGAAGATTTTTCTTAAATCATTTAGCTGCCCTTGAAAAAACTATGAATTAAACTTTTCTATCGAAAAAATTCATCATACAACCGCAACTATCACTTGAAAATATGAATAAGAGCTGTAAGTAGTTGTACCTAAAATATGGCGTGGCTAATGTGGCACTTGTTGACTGAATGGTGTGTCAATATCACCATATCATTATAAAAGAAAATAATTTGAGATGCACGTGTTCATTTGCAGACGACACAGCTAGCTGCTCTGGGCAGCAACACGTACCTCTCCTTCATTATATTATGAAGAGACAAGGGAAGAGAGTGACCTGCTTCATTTGTTCCCTCTTCCTTCTTAGAGCTTTGTTTAATTTGGGAGATGAAAAATATAGGAATATTAGAAAAGGGAAATTAATTTTATCTATTTAGTTTTATTTCTCTCTGTCGTTTCTTTGACTTTAATCGAAACATATATGATATTAGAAACGTGAAATTTCAATCTAAATTAACGAATAGTGAAATTAAAATTACACGTTCATTCCCATCCCCCGACGACACAAGAAACAAAAGAACCAATGTACTTGCTACTACTGGCCCACTGGCCTTATCATTCTGAGCATAGGTGAAAATCAGTTTGGCCAGAGAGTGAAAATGAAACAAATCTCCCTTTGACATTTGAATTAAAATTAATATTGTATGTACTATACTACATGCAATTTTGAGAAACTAATATAGATGCTGTACATGTTTGGCAGTGGAGGGAACAATGATACGAGAGGGATTAATTAATGAATATATGAGCTGCATAAACAAATACATACACGGGGTGCCATCATGCATCAATACAAAGAAAATGGGATGAATTTGAGAAGGAGCGGATATTAATGTAGAGATGAAGAAAAGAATAAATGTGCATGGAGTTGGAATCGCACGTGGCGATGGAAACCCAGAAAAAGCAAGCGTCCAACTCATGCAAGTGCACGTGGGTGCAACTCACACTGGGTCAGTTAAGGAAGCAAGGGAGAGAGTGAGTTGTCAGAAAGCCCGAGGTTAAGGACATGGCAGGAAGACTACCTAAGAACCGGATCATGCTTTGTTGGAAAAAGAGCACCGTTCCTTTCTTTGATCCCAATCAATCTTCCCATCTTTTCTTTGCTTTTTCCTTTTTCTTTTGATCACGTTTAATGTAAATAGTAGTAGTACCAAATGCCATTCTTCTCATTGGGATCCTAACCACCCACCTCTCTTCCTATGTCTCTTTCCCTATCCCTGTCAATAATTCACATCCATCAGTGACAGCTGCTCTTTATATAGAACTCTTTCCTTGTATAGAGTTTGCTAAAAAAAAATACCACTGCCTTTGCAACCCTTCAATCCAAAGCAAGCTGTGGGATTTCAAAAGGGGATGGTACCTGGTGTGTTTGTTTGGAAAGAAAGTAAAGAGAAGTGGAAAATCATGGCGGGGATAGATATTAATTACATGCGCCTGAGACAGAGGGGTGTAGGGTGAGGTGTAGTGAGTGGAATGAAAGCCAAAGGTAATGTCAGATGGAAGGGGCATGCCCTGGCACGTGCTCCACTGCTAAGGAGGCAACTTCTGGGTCCCCACTCACTCATGTCTCCCAGTACTCGTTCCCATTCGAATTCTATTTATCCATACCCTCACCCATGTTAATATTAGCCATATCCAAAAGTGCTACTCATCAAAGTGTGTTAAAATGTCTTCCTCCTCCTCGTCTTCAAACCCAAACTGTATATGTGAACTAACTATTCATTCGCTTCCCTTTATTCTATTATGTCACTCCTTTACATGGTTACGGACAGGCATTCCAATATAATATACACTACAGAACATGAAACATAATTCTAGGCTCCGAAAGCTTTGCTGCCAAAAAAAAAAAAAAGCTCTGCGTTACTTAATTCCCTTCTAATAAAAAAATAGAGAGAAATATATGCAATTTTACATTAATATTAATTGAATAATAATGAGTACAAGTTTACATTGGATTAAAAAAAAAAGAAAGCTTTAGGAGATTAATGTTTGTTTTCGTCAGTACCGTGTCAGTTTGTCCATCTTTAATTACACGTGCAGTGATAAGGATGCATATGGCAGATTGCCAAATGAACTGATTCCAATACATCTGCTTATGTACACACAGCATTAAAAATCATAGTTTGAATTAAATGTATATGTTTTCCTCATTTTATTCATTGAACAACACAAGTCCTCTATTCACCTCTTCCACTAATTGTTTCCCTTTGCTGCTATGCTATGAACTTGTAACCCAAATTTTACGACTCCTGCAGGTTTGACAGAAATACTAGTATAGCTCCCAAACATTCTGCCAACGTTGAAACTCAAAATTACTAATATAAATTTAGTCAAATTCACTCAATTAATTAATTAATATATTTCCCCTGATCATTCCATATATAATGACGAAATTATAGAATAATTAACAAACATTCATAAATCATAATCCTTCAATGAGACGACATATTTTCTCGTTAATGAGATAAAGTCACAAATCTCTTTCTTTTTGTCCATTTCTTGGAGGCTCCAAACAAGATGGATGCCCTCATAAGTAGTAATTGAGGCTATGAATAAATGTGGGTCTCATTTCTGATGAGAAGCAACAATGTTTTTCTTTTCGCCACACAAACTAAATGTTGCTTCATTATCTGAAATTAAAAATTTGTCTCCATTTTCTGGCCTGCTGCAATTTGACTTTCTAATGACTGTCCACACCACAAGATATGAGCTCCAACTGTCCCTACCACACATTTAAATCTTCCTTGAAGATCCATCGTCACGAGACGTCGAAAGTACACTAGATCCCTGTCTATTTGTTGGTGGAAGCCAGCCTCAGCTTGTCCATGACTACTCCTTCAATTCAATTCCAATATCACATTTGTTTGGACGAAACGGAGAGACCAAAGAAAAGAGATTTCAGTGTCAAGGCTTTTGTTTAGGGCACATAAAGGGTCGACGATGTGGTATGCATCATAGCCTGTGTCTCCAGGAAGATGAACAAGGTGGAGGACATGTGGTGTTGACAAGTGATATAGGGGCAAATCCCTTGGTGCCCATAAAAGCTAAGGGTAGCGGTGGGGTTAAGTTGGATCTTAATGCAAGTGTGATCCATCGCTTTCACAATAGTACTTAATGATGCTGTTTGCTTTCAATTCTAAAATAATAATAATTGAGATCTCAAATCAACTAGCTAGGTAACAACAAATTGCTCTTACGTATATATATACATGGTAATGGTTCGTGTGTGCCCGAGCATATAAATTCATTGATCATTAAACAGCAGTTAGGTGGGTTTTTCATGGATATATACGTGCATATTTTCCTATAGGTTTCACCTTCTTCTTGATGCTAGCTAACCGGTTTCCTTTCCTCGATCGGTGGCAACCTTCATACTCTTGTTTTCTCCTGTTAATTAGGACTTTTTCTAACGTACGCAGGATAATATTTTAAAAGGGGTGGAAGTGATTAGCTCTTGTTGACTCCAACAATTACGGTGAATAAACGATATAGTAAATGCATGCATGCCGAGTAAATTGAAATTCGAATTTGAAAGGGAAAGTCAAACGAGCGCATGCTATGGTATAGTATATGGAGCCTAATTAGCGCTCAGAATGTGGTGCCTGCCGTTATAAAATTCAGCGCTACGTTACAGTAGTGTGTGAATAATATAGCAAGACAAGAGCCTCCTTCCTTATCATTCCACATCTTCGCCAATTTTAAGGCCAGGCTCCCTCAGTATAATTTGTCCTCTAAATGTGTAGTATTTATTTAATGACCAATCCTTAAAGTCCATCTTTGTCCGATTCCCTTGTTTTTTTTAAACCTTTTTTAACTCCCTCATTTCCATCTCGTTAACCTACATCTGCTCCCCGTCTTCTATCACTTTCAAATTCATAAAGTAAGATAGATAAAAAGAATATATATATTTATAATCAGCAATATTCACATTCGCTAGAAAATAAACCAATTAATACGCCAATAATGGACGTGCATTATTAACCAATAGATTTGGATCGTCTCAGAAGCAAGCATTTCCACTTGTAACAATTCTTAATTAACGAGCTCCCTACAGCATCCAACTTAATTGTTCAAATGATAATTTCTGTTTTGCTGGCTTCTCTTCCCCCACCCAGGCCACCATAAAGTGGCCATTCATTAGTTTTGTCCCCTTCACGAATAGTGCCAAGTTTGACTAATCATATTCATTGCGCCTAGTGATTCTAGGCGTCTATAGCTCCCCCGGTTCAGAATTGAGATATTTTCCAATAATTCATCTGAGTCCACCCATTCTCCCTATCAATAATTGATGTGTGAATTACTATATACCAAGCCCCATATAAAATCTACCCTAGCCTTGGAGCACATTCGTTCTCCATACCCCTCCCCAAAAAATAATAATAATAATATAACCATACAACAAAGCCTATTATTTTGCTGGCACTATCTTTTATTTTGAAGAAGATAAAAAGAAATCTGATTTTGTCTTTTTTTTTAACACAATATATTCATTATTGAATGTTTAACATATTTATATATATATATATTTATGTTTTTCGGATCGAGATTAATTTTCCAATGTTAATGTTACCTAATTAACCATAACCAATTATGACCTTGCCAGCTCATTTGTAATTTTAATTTCAAATCAAATAATAGGAGTAGCACCTTTACTTGGCCTTACTCATAGAAGGAATCGATTTTCAGTTACTGGGGCGATCAATTTTAAAAACTTCGGATACCAAATAGAGAAAAAATAGTATTAAAGTCCCCCCTCCCCTTCGTGGACACATTGAATAATAATTAATTTATTAGTATCATATTCGGGTACTCCCAACGTGTGAAATTCAATGAAAGAAACCATAATTGCTTATTCGTGATCCACATTCAACTTCCTTTACCATCAAAACAATGACAATGCATCTAAAAATATGATATAATACATTATTTCACAATATTTTACTATTCACGAGTAAATTTTAATGAATGAAATTTAAATAAATCATATAATTCTCTTTTTCCCATCTCAAATCATTAAAAAAAAATCTTGGGATGCATGCATATGATAAATTGGTAACAATGGAATAGAAGGACTCGTACTCCCTAAAATAGACAAAATATATCATGCGAGCTTTATATACAAATATAAATAATACGTGGGACCTGGTGGGTGGTCAGAGGGGGAAGGTTTGGTACAGGAATATTAATGTAGGCGCGACCACAGACTGGAACTGCGGGGCCTCTTCAACGAGATCGACGGCTACAAATTCGAATTTGGAAAGAGAGGAGGGAAATCAAAAGCGGGGGGGCAATTTGGGGAAAATGAAGCAAAGATTGTTGCCACGTAAGATGCAGATGCCACGCTGGCATTGCCTCCCGGGAGGATGGGACAACGACGTGCTCGCGCGTGACCACATTTATAAAGTCTCCCTCTCCCTGTTCTCCTTCCCCTTCATTCCCACTCGTTCCCTCCTTCATTTCCTTCCTTCCTAGCGTGCCCTTCGCCTCTCACTACTCCCTCCCTCTCTCTCTCTCTATACTTTCTTTCTCACACACTTATCAATTACTCAGTTCACGTTTTTCTTCTATCCCTTTTCCAACAATCATCCCTCTATCATCATCCTCTTCAATCATGCTCCTCATTTTATTCCCCTTCCATTCCACCTTTTAACTCTTCCTTGCTCTCAAAAAGTCCCACTTTGCTACTCCTTCTTCATCATTTCCTTTTCACCCGTCGTGCTAATCATTCTCTTCACACCAACCATGTACAGGTTCGAGAAGACGTCGCTCACAGACGACAGATTCCTCAACCACGCTAAAAACCCGTCTTTCTCCTCTACCCTGCTCGATCAAATTTACCGTTCTATTGACGAAGGAGAGAGAAACAGTGGCGACATGAAGTTGTACCCAGAAATAATGGGGAAGAAGCAGACCAGAATCTATGGGAAGTATAGTAACAGAGGCGTGGAAGAGGAGGGGATGGCAATGGACAGTCTTCGAAGAGCTTGTATGCCGGAGAAGTGGATGGACAATAAGATAACCGAAAAAATGGGGACTCGTGGGAGACAGAAGCCGACAGAGATGGACAAGAAATTATGTCGCCATCATGATCATGAGTCCCATGATGCTCTGTTTTTCAGCTCAACTTCGAGTTCCTCGGATTCCAGTTGCGGGGGATTCTCATCCTCTGACACGGAGTCCATGTACGGAGTGAGATCGCGGGCGTCGTGTTTCGCACCCCCGAGGCCTAAGCCGGTGAGGACCAGCGTGTCGGAGAAGAAAGAGAGGAGATACAGCGCTGCGTTTTATGGACACGGGGAAGTGCATCTGTTTGATGATTATCGTCACAATCCCAGCACAACAACTCATGACGAAGGTTTAATCAAGTCAAAGTCGAGGGCCCTGAAGATCTACAACAATCTGAAGAAGGTGAAGCAACCAATTTCTCCCGGTGGGAGGCTCACGAATTTCCTAAACTCTCTGTTTACTCCTGGGAATATGAAGAAATCAAAGAGCTCGTCTTCTCTGGGAGGCTGCGAAGACGTGAATGCTGAGAGAAAATCAAAATCAGGGCAAGCCTCAGCTTCAGCTTGTTCCTCTGCATCATCATTGTCACGCTCTTGTTTGAGCAAAACATCGCCTTCTTCCACAAAAAAGTTACGAGAAGGGGCTCAAAGAAGCGTTCGTTTCTACCCGGTAAGCGTGATCGTTGACGAAGATAGCCGACCATGTGGCCATAAATTCTTGTACGAGCAGAACGACCATAATCTAATGATGCCTGTGTCGGTGCCAACCGCGTGGAAAATCGGACGGTCGCCACCAACTTATAAGAAGAACGATGGAGAGACAAAATTGGCGGTCATGGAGAAGAGCAGGAGAGTAGAAGAAGCTGGAAGAGAGCTTTTGAAAGAGTACCTTCAGAATCAGAAGAAGAGCGATTTCACATTGATGGATTTGCCCATGAGGGCAAATGAGGATGAAGATGAAGATGACGATGCCGCCAGCTATTCAAGTTCGGATCTTTTTGAGCTGGATCACTTAGCAGTTATGGAAAAAGGTAGGTATTGTGAGGAGCTTCCGGTGTATGAGACTACTCATGTTAGTACTAATCGCGCCATTGCTGATGGTCTCATTATGTAGTTTTGTGCTTTACCAGAGGCATATTTCGGGCATACATAACCATTTTGTTGAATTTTTTGAAGTGTTTGCTATGAGCTTAAATTCTAATTAAGGGTTTGGTAGATCCAAAGATAAACTTGGTGATGGCGGCGGTGCCACTGTTTGTTTTTTTTTTTGGCCAGAAAGGAAATAAACACTGTTTAGTGTTTACTATATGTATAATTTCATCACCTATCTAGATGTATATTTGTATAGGGATACATGTAACTGTCAGAGTCAGAGAATCAGCAATTTTTTGTTTTTTGTTTTTTTGAAAGCAGAATGAAAACGAGAAAACAACAGTAACCGGGTGATTTTAGTACTCCTATAATAGTAGGGTAGTTGGTGTTGGTGGGGGAGAAAAGAAATAAATGGGGATGCGTTGATTCTCGATGGTGATCAAACATTCAGAATAGATACTGACACTATAGTTATGGAGGACGGAAAAGAAAGAGAGGAAGCAAAACGAGAGATTCGAGATCCTGATAAGGAGTAAAGGAAAAGGCAGATATGTTCGCCCATGGGAATAGAGAAAGTGAAGATTAAAGTTTTTACTTTCCCTCTCTTCCTTCCTTCCTCTCTGAAACTTTGTATCTTTTCTATTTTTGGAGTCGCCACCGTTACTTGCAGATTGCGCCACCACTCCGATCCCAACAAAAGCTGTTCTTTTGAAAACATTTTGAATTCACTCAGCATTAATAATGCGGTGAGGGGGTTATGTACTTATGTTTACATGCTGGTAGTGGGAGCAAAAGTAAAAAGGATTATTCATTAAAAATAAAATTAAGAGAGAGGGCACAATTAATTAATTTGTGGGGTTGTTACGGGGGGATCTGAGTACAGAGTAGACTGCAAAATCTGCAAAAGAAAGTGATGAGTGTCGAAAGGAAATGGAAGGCAGTTCCGAATGCAGTAAAGTAAGCAATTATTGTGGTGGGTGTTAGGAAGTCGGGTTAATCACTCTCACTCAATCACTGGCCAACCGCGTTCGTTATGTAGTACTGAAAAATTCATCATGTCTCCTGGGACACATAATCATGATTTATAGCTCAGGTAAAATTCTAGTGAAAAAAAGTAACTCTGGTAAAACTAAATACGTACTCTCTTTGCTTTCTATTACTCCCTATTTCAAATATAAATTGTTGAGAAAAAAGTTATTATAGTATGAAAAATGTCTGAATTATTAAATAAATTTTTAGTTTCTCATTAAGTATGTTAGATAAAAATAATAGTATAATTTATTATCATATAGATATAAGATTTAATGAGAGATAAATCTGAAAAATAAATGAAATTTGAGACGTATCTTCTCTCAAAGTCTCTGCGATTTGGGAGCTTGGATTTCTCATCAGTGTGCGACGTCTCTCTCACCGACATCCGCAAGTGAGGGAGTGTTCGTGTTTTGTGCTGGTGAGTTTCGGGGTGCATGGATTGTTAATTTGTGGCTATGAGGGGAGAAGGCGATCTAAACTCTGATAGATATGCGTTTTGGTGTGGTTCCACTGACGAGGATGGATGTGATGATGGTGGAAATGCCTTTAGCACGCGACTCTGCGATGCATGCTAGAAATGCAATTGTTGATGGATTTTGGATAAAGGCAATTAGGGGTTCGATGGATTTTCTAGGATTAAGTGGGTAGCGTTCAATCGATTTCGGAAAACCAGCATTCAGACCTTGAGACGTCCTGTCAAGTTAAAGATCAGCGTAAGGAAGGGTAGAAAGCGGTTGAGTTTGTTGATGTATCAGGTTGTAGGACGATTTGGGGATGCCAAATACTGTGTGTTTTTATTTCCTCTGCGTTGATTTCGCATGAAGAGGCATGTGCAGGGGATGGGATTGAGAGAGGGCGGCTTTCACAGCCCCACATGCCCCGTTGAGTGTACGGTGGCCTCTGGTCATCACTGTAGGTTTGGGTGGTTGGTTTCAATTTGTGTTTGTGCCATTGTTGTTGTCGAGTCGAGTTAAGGTTTGGTTTGAGTCTAGGTGAGGGGGGTCAAATTTTGGTTTGTGTATATATGGGATTTTTTTCTCTGTCTCCTCTTATTTTGAATAAAATCTTTTATGTTTGGCCAAAAACCAAAAGAAGCTCTTTTTGGAATTTCCTCTGTCAAATTGTTATGAAACGTCTCAGGTTGAAGACCTAATTATTTAAGGGAAAAAACAAAATAGAAACCGCTCATATTCAAATATTGATTTAAATATATACTAGATAACTCAAAGTCTCAAACGATCATTTTTATTTGTGATATGTTCAACGTGCATGTATATATATACCGGAATTTAAATATGTAATTTAAGCTCCATGAATATTAATGCGCATTAGACGTAATTAGGATGTCAAAATGAATATCATGAATTGCATGCTGGACCAAATTAAAAATATGCGTATTTGAGTCAATTAATGCCAGTGGTAGCATTTAAAAGAAAGCTTAGGCATAGCTAGCTAGTAGGGCTCAATTCTATATTTGTAGACCTAATAATGGCGCAGTCCCCACGAGGTATACTATATAATCAATGAAGAAATAAGATTACTACGTGATGAGCATGAACAAGGTTTGTGAAGTTGTAACGTGAAATGGGCCAGACCCACTTGAACAAGAATCTCTCCTTCCTTAGTCAAAGAAATAACACGATCGATCATATTATTACAAACTAAATCATTTAATGTAAATGCTGATTCCGAGTGTGGATGTGGAGCTTACTTCCTCCTATTTTAAATATAATTCACTCTCAATTATCTTATTAAAATTAAAAAAAATATATCACATTATTAAAATTATCTTAAAAATAATATAGTTTTCATCTTTATCTTCTAATAAATATAATAAATTTAAACAATTCATTTTCTCTCTCATAATTAAATAAGAATATTTTTTAAATAAAGTAATGAATATTTTAAAAATTTATAAAAAATTATTTACATATAAAATCATAAAAAATTTTCAGAGTGTGACGTATAAAAACGGCGAAGGGAGTATTTAACAAATTAATTAATGTTGGCGGGGAACTGTTTCCCTCATTTTTAATTCACTACTTTATGGTTTTAAGTCAATTAATTAGTCCAAAAAGTCAGTATTCCAAGTACGATAAACTTTAGGAAGTAGGAACATGGAGCAGCTGCCCTTTTAATCTGGTGATGAGGAATAGTTCCTGCATGGACCTTCAATGGTTGGGGATTCCGTACATTGGCTGAGGTGGAGAAGTAACGGCGCAATGATGAGAGAAATAATACTGTGGTGTCGCATCCAAGACTTGGATTATAATTTTCTTCTCTTTTAAAAATCAAAAGTTTCAGAGTTTACGTACGGGAGTATTATAAGTTTTATATAAACAAATACACGACCTAACTGTAATTGTTATGTTATATATTTGTGGGCATAGATATTGACTCCATGGTTATGCCTATAAGACATTATTTGTACGACTAATCTGTGTATCCTAGCTATATAAAAATTATTAGTGTATAAAGCATAATATGTTATTTTTTAATCATAATTAATTAACAAATAGGTGTGATAGACTGAATATCTGAAAAAAGATCCATATCAAATCAGCACATTCCATGCTTATACACAGCTCTAGCTAACAACTGCACAAACTAATAAGAAAGCTAAAATGACAATAATAACTATAGTGTCTATAGTTAATGTGTACTGTGCTGAAAATTAAAATGAGATGAAATTACAATAAAATTTAAAAGCACACACATATATTCCCCCAATTTCAATAATTATTACTTTGCAGTTACGCATATATATTAAGAAAGTTAATAAATAATTTAAAAAATAATAAAATTTAATTATATTTTACTATGATGTCCTTTTTAATTATATAGTACTATTTAATATTTTTTTATTTCTTTATTATTGTTATTGTATTTGAAGATAAATTTATCAAAATAATTAATGTTATATTAAAAATTGTTTAGTGATAATTATTTTTTTGAAACATTAAAAAAAAAAAAGGTAAATGACAATTGTATTTTGACAGCGAAGGGAACAGAAAAGTTTGGGAAGATAAGCATGGGCAGGCTAGGTTTGATGGTCCACGATAGGCACTCATATTAATTCTTGCTTTTGGAGCAAAAGACAAAGGTATAAGGATTGACGATCCCTAGGCGAGTTTGCTTTGCACTCTACTGTTAAACCGCTTTTTCCTTTATTCCTACGAAGTGAGAGGGTGAAGATGCATGACGATGATTATCTTATCTGTCTACATACCTCCATACTATTAGTATAGCGATAATCTTTTTCTCCCATTCTTCCCCCTTCCTTTCCATTTCAAACCAAAAGCGCTTAAAATAACGTTCACACCGCAATCTGGATCCTTTGCATTCTTAGTTTCTGGTTCTAAATTAACGCGCAACTCTCATGAACATGCATGTGCAAGATGCCAACTGTCACTGCTTTTAATTAAGACGTTTCAAAAATATATAATATTATGTCGATTGAAATTTATATATGTTCCCCCAAGTATTTTACTTCAGTATTTCGACTCAAAATCAACTAGCATAAGAATTTTATGCTATCCCAAACTTTAGGGAGCAAATTATAAAATAACAACAGTTAGTACCCGTTTAGTTTGCCTTTTTGTAAAAATATTTTTAAAATAACCACAATTTATAAAAATAAAATTTGGATAAAAGTAGAGAAGTTTACTGAAAAACTGTTTGGATAAAAAAGGAGATTATGATGGTTAGAAAGTACAATTTGATTGGTAAAAATGCAAACCAAATAAGCCCTTACTCTATAATCCAACACGCCCTTAATGGGGAGGAAAAAGATATCCGTTTGGATAACTATGCATGTATCACAGAATAATATTGACTAGACTTGGGAGGATTTAATCAAGATTTATATAATTAATTTATAATTATAGTAATATCTATGCTGTGATTTTGTAGCAAACTCCGTCCCACTTGCCATTTTTCCGCTGTACATATCTGAATGAATGCGGAGCCGGTCACGCCAATTTTTTAATTAGCCGTAAAATTCCCTGTTCCATCTGAGTCCTTAATACATCAAGCTGGGTCAGACTCGATCAATATGTCCACTTTGTTTCTCTATTCAACGTCTTGTGAAGCAGTGCTTCTTGAATAGTTTGATTGGACAAGGAAACTGAGATAGAAGACAAACAAAATATGCATGGTTAGTAACAACAAAACGATTGTCCATCATAAAGTCCGTCCCTATTGCCGTCTGCTATACTTTCGGAATCCAAAGGGATCGGAATAGGATTATAATTAAGGACCCTTGATTGTTATTGTGGATGCTCCCTCCACTCAAGTACATAGCAGCATCATCTTATATAAGAAAGATTGAAGGTAGCAGCAAGCCAATTAGCATCAATCAGGTGGGGTGGAGAGAAAATGAACACTAGGTTCAGAGACAGCCCTGAAATTCTCCAGAGCATGGCCTCTCCACAACTATCTCGGCAATCATCCAAATCGAGTAGGAGGCCGAAGCAACTGGTGGAGGAGCCAAGCCCTGTTCCTAGCGGATGCTGCCGAGGTTTCGCCAATGTCAAGACCACGGGACCAACTATGTCAACCTTGCAACACCAGCAGCGGCTCCAACATTCTAAGAGACTTGAACTAAAGGTACTGTACTCCCATCTCTCACATCATGAATCAATCTCAATATCAGACCAAATTTCAGCTGTAAAATGAATGTGTCCCGCAACACAAAA
Organism: Adenanthera pavonina; assembly: GCA_026686845.1. NCBI lineage: Eukaryota > Viridiplantae > Streptophyta > Magnoliopsida > Fabales > Fabaceae > Adenanthera > Adenanthera pavonina. The sequence goes on from JAIVEN010000003.1 coordinate 6,387,616, forward strand.
CAAAGAGGTTGCCACATCTGGGACACCCAAAGATACCTCACAGTTTCAGTCTTGGTCTTCAAATTAGAGTAGGGATGGGTGGTGTGTTGTTGGGTTGCAAAAGTAAGGATTGGGCCGATATAAAGTTGTTGAATGATGGAGCTATTGGCCTTTTTGTCCTTGGGGGGCATATTTCCTGACATGGGTCACAACTTCATTTGCTGTTTAGAAAAATCCTGAAATTCAGCTTTGGGAATGTGATTGATTTTGATTTAGGAAGTGGAATGGTGTGGAATTAATTAATTAGTTTGTTTGGTTTTGTAGGTGGCAGATTTGGAAAAAGAAGTGCAGAGGCAAACAGAAATGCGAATCATGTACAGGAAAAGAATGGAAAGAACGCAGGACTATCTGAGATACTGCCTCCAAATAGCACAAGAGAATGGGATAATGGACCTCATTGTCCACTACAAAGGCGAACTCCAACAGTCCCCTTTATCAGTGCGCACCGTCAACTCCACCAATAGTCCTCGGATTCCCTCTCCCGTCCACCACCACGACCACCCAGATCTTGCAGCCATTGTCGATCAAGCCAAAATCAATGGATGGTACATTGATCCAACTGAGGTCAGTACATAAGATAAAAGCTATCTATTATTTATATTGATCAATTAATGGCATTCATTAGTTGCATTCTACTGCAATATTACAGATTCAACTGGAAGACAAGATAGGAGAAGGAACCACGGCGGAGATATACAGAGCGTCATGGCGAGGATACGATGTGGCGGTGAAGTGCTTATCTACGGAGTTTTTCCGAACAAACGCGAACGGCGTCGTATTCTTTGCTCAAGAGGTAGAGACGCTGTCGAGGCAGAGGCACCGTTTTGTGCTTCAGCTGATGGGGGCATGCCTGGAGCCTCCCCACCACGCGTGGGTGGTGACCGAGTATCTGAGCACCACCCTGAAGGATTGGCTTCACGGCCCCGGCAAGAGACGCAGAGAGAGACAAATCCCACTTCCTTCCCTGAAAGACAGGGTGAAGAGGGCTCTGGAGATTGCTCAAGCCATGCAGTATCTGCACGAACAAAAGCCCAAGGTCATCCACCGTGACCTCAAACCCAGCAACATTTTCTTGGACGACTGCCTCCACGTCAGAATTGCCGACTTCGGTCATGCCCGTTTCTTGGGTGACCAAGAAATGGCCCTCACCGGTGAAACAGGCATGCCATATATGTGTGTGTATATATATGTATATGCTATCTCTCTTAATTGCTTTCTTGGTGTGAATAAATTCACTGAATTGTTTTATTCAGGAACATACGTGTACATGGCACCGGAAGTGATACGATGCGAGCCTTATAATGAAAAGTGTGATGTATACAGTTTTGGGGTAATACTGAACGAGCTTGTAACTGGAAATCACCCTTACATTGAGACAGACTTCGGTCCTACCAAGGTGGAGTATATTTTGTGGATTGATTTTTGATAATTAATACGAGCAAATTAGTGATGTGGTTTTTGAATGGTGATGATTAATTAGATTGCAATGGAAGTAGTGGAGGGCAAGCTGAGGCCGATGCTTCCGGAGGATAGGGATCATGGGGAATTGGAGGAGGTGGTGCAACTGATCCGAGGATGTTGGGATGGAAATCCATCAATGAGACCATCGTTCGCAGCCATCACTGGAAGCCTCAAAGCTGACATAAACAGGGTAGGGCGTCTTTGAAGTGGCTGGCTGCCTAGCTAGTGTCAAAAAGCCACCCATTGGTGCTGTTACTATGACTCCCTGCTACCCAACATTTGAGAATAGTGAATCCCTCCACTCCAGCTACTAGTATTGTTTCATATTTTGATTATTATTGGTCATTTATTCTTGTTTTCTTTTTCACTCAATTCCGCCTGCAAAAAAGGTCCGCATGGTCGGGGCTGGAAGGGAAATGGCTCGGGGCGAATGATTAATTAAATAACGTCTCCCATCACTCACGCCACATACACATGAATGAAGACGGTGAACACACACCACACTCCGTGCAGTTGTACGGTTCTAGAACCTCAATAAAAATGAAAAATTCGTTCAGTTTTTGAAAATCCCATACGGAAAGAATAAAAGGTAGGGAAGATATACATAACGATCGAGAAATATACTTCCACTTAGAGAGAATAAAATAAATCACAGCCGGTAGAAACAAAATCACTCAGACTTTGTTTACTGGTTCACCGTAGACACACTCTGGAAGGAAAATTAAGAGGAAGAGCGAGAGCATTTTTACAAGAGAAAGAAGAGAGAGAGAGTCTCAGAGAACCAAGCGTTACTCCAAAATGAATCGAAAACCCTTTCTGAATAAACTCATCCTTCTTCTTTGCTCCACGCACACACACGTTCACTTAAAATTCTCGTGCATGTAGTGTGAGGGAGTGGTTCACATTAACCGTTCCCTCCCTCTCTAAATAAAATATAATTATTTATTTTATTTTGGGTCTGTGCCCTTTTGTTTAGACTCTATACCCATCAAGGGTGTAACCCAACATCTTCCACTCACACTTGATGGGTTAACCTCTTACAATTCTTCCTTTCCATTTCATACTAAGTATTCTACCATGACCGCATGGGCATGACTTCTATAATTAGGTATTCTTATCTAGAAATCCTTTTCAAGGACCAGTATAGAATTACCTTATGTATTTTGCATTTATTTTGTTCATGTATTATGCCTTGAATGTCCTAGATTTACCCATATACACTTTTATCCATGACAAATCTAATCCCTCATAAGTTTTTATATAAACTTAGATTGCCTAACTCTTGTATACTTAGTGTCTACGCTTAAGATGTTAACATCATAATTTCTTAACGGACATGTCTTAGACAGCAGTATAAGTGTGTATATATTCGGATAATCTTCCTTTCGCCCATATTTCATTTCAATATGAAACAATTGCTTTCCTAGCATAAGATCTTTTGATCGAATTTATCATGACCATTGGATATATGCTAAAGTAGCTAACATTGAATCATTTTCCATGGAAAAAGTCAAAGTCATAAGGACATTAATGAGAAAATTTATTTTTCTCTGGGACTCACACAGTAATGAAACAGGGGTCTATTCACTTACTTCCCAATTGCGGTTTTAAAAAACACATGCAGTATGAATTGCATGCTACGATGTTACTCTTATCACATAAGAGCGTATGTCGATTTTGTTTTTGTTGTTAACACCGTACAGATTTAAGTTCAGACACACACAGTGTCTAACCCAAATTCTACCAATCCTTCCACTCATCATAACATTTTTGTTGGAGAATTCTCATCTGGTTACATGTATTATGGATTGTGGGTATCCATAATTCAATCCAAAATTTATATTTATTAGATCTCATCCTGACCTATTCTCTTCTTTTGTCAGGGCGACTTATTTTGTATCACTTAACTGTAATATCTGCCCTCTTACAGATTTACTAGTAAATACAAAAGATGTCTCATCTTTGCCCACTCCCCATGAGTGTCAAAGGCAGTTGCTCGTGTGAGAAAAGCTAACCTTATCAACATGTACGACATACTAGACATTGTATATTTTTCATAAGTATATGTACTTGAATGACTCAATTATAGAAAAATGTACCTAATTTTATCCATATAATTGATCATTACAGGGATTTGTGTTACATCATATCCTACGAATACCAAGTGATTTTATATGATCAACATATATATCTCTCGGTATTGGCTTAGTAAAGGGATCAACAATCATTTGACGTGTAGGAATATGGTGAATTGTAACACTTTTCTGTGCTATGACATCTCTTACAAAATTATACTTGGTGTCTATGTACTTTGTCTTACTATGATACTTGGGATCTTTAGTGTAGGCAATGGCAGCCTCGCTATCACAGTTTATCAAAATTGGATCTAATTTATCACCAATGATCCCTAAGTGTTTTATGAATCTTTTTAACCATACTGCTTTTTGTACTGCTGCAGAACATGCAACGTGTAACATCCTAATTCTCACTAACTATAGAACTCATAAATTTTACATGCTTTGTGTCTATGTTTCTAGTTGGATTTTGGTTGAACTATGAACATGCATTATATGACATTAGAAACCGTATGGAACCTTTAGCAAGAACTAAAAAAATTGGATATGCTATTTAGAAACTACGAACATTTAAAATTTCATATGTTGTGATATACAAATCTAGATAAAATTTAACTTAGTAGTCAACTGTGAATATATACTGTATGACATCAGAAATCCTGTGAAGCTATAGGTTGAGATTCTATGCCTTGGGAAACATGGTAATAGTGGTACTTAGGGACCAAATTGCAAAGAAAGTTAAATCATGGGGTCAAAGTAAAAATTTATGAAGTAGGCACTAAAAGACAAAATAATGGGACATAGATGTCATTTTTCCAAACAAATTATTTGCTCAGTATTTGACAGTACCGGTTGTAGGAATAGAGTCAGAAAAATAATCACTAGAAATTATCCTCTAATAAGCAGAACCAAAAAATGCATATATTAGACAGAAAAGAGGACCGAAGTTCTATAATTTGGAAATTTCTAAAAAAATAGAAAATAAGTGTATATTAGAAAACCCAGATATATTATGACGCAGAATAAGACACTGGATTTTTCTACGAAGTTTAAATAGCCATAGAATCAGTCTATGAATAATTGGATTAATTGGTGAATTAGAAAACGTATAAAGCTTAGTATCGAGTCTAGATTCATTAGAGATTGAATATGACTCAGTAACATGTCTAGATTCATTTTAGACAATCAGAATATTTTTAGTAATAAGATAACTGATATGACTCTAGTTTCAACAATAATATACAAATAAACTTAGAAACTAACATTATGATCTAATTAATTCTGTATGAGGAAATTAGTCAGTAATCAGGATATATTGACATTCCAAAACAATGTTCTAAGTCCCAAAATATATAATTACATTGCTGAATTTATTTTAGATCCTAAAACCCAGAATAAGGAAGAATTGGACCCGAAATCGGTAAAAGGAGCCCAAAAACCCATATACCTTGAACTAAGGCCCAAAATGAGATATATAAAGCCCAAATTGCATAAAAGTATATTCCTTGAATTGATTAGACAAGAAAGTGACGAAAATTAAGAGGAAAAAGAAGCAAAAATCAATTTGAACTCTAACACACACATGACACCATTTGAAGTAGACACATGTTAGAACCAAATAAAATATATTTTGGGTTGAAAATATCAACTAAAAACTTCTAGAAAAAGGGCAAGGTGGCAGCTTCATAAAATCCTCACATGATAAATTAAATAAATTAATATGGAATAATCAAGAGCCATTGGATCAAGATCTAATCCAAGGGCCATTATGTCTTCACTTCACCTATAAATAGAGGCTCCTCCTTTCCCCCATTTAACCATCAAATTTCATTCAAGGTAGAGAGAGGTTAGAGTGAGAAGCTCTAGGAAAGAAGGTGTGATCTGAGGTTTTGAAGTTCTGAGAAATATTTCTAGGTAATATGCTTTTCCTTTTCTCCATTTATATTTTAGTTTAGCTATTTGATTTATTAAGAGTAGTCATTATGCTAGTAGAAACATGTTTTGGGGATTTGCCATGATGAAATATTGAATCAAAGTTGAGGTTTTGCTATAATAATGCTTTGAATGTCATGAAGGTTGTTTGAACATGCATGATCATATAGAATATGATTTTAAGTTTGATTCTTAGTAATTATGGTTGTACTGTTATGCTGCTGAAATTAAGTGTGGGAAAATTAATTGTCATATTACTGAGATTCTCTCTGAATCTAACCCCAATATCTAACATTTTTAGGCCCCGGTTCTGCCCAAGGAAATAAAATGACAAACTGATGAGGAGATGCTGTCCAAGTCATTTTAAAATCATATTACGTTTTGTATTACATTACATAGGATTAGATGATATATTACATTACATAATGTAAATTACAATATTTTGATAATGAAATATTATGTCCCTATGCTTTGGCATTGAGATTTTCCCTATTCTTTGTTTATGCTTTATTATTAATAGGATAGAGTCTATAAAATTCAAAATTTACTGTAGCAATAAAAGTGTGAATCAACATTTTTATTTTAAAATAGACATCATAAGCTTTTCATAGAACTCAAAATCACCTCAATACAATTTTTGTAGAATTAGTTATGAATTTTCAAAGTTCATCAAAATTTTACAACCTAAGCTTAGTCTATGCGAAATTAAGGGCTCATTTGCTTCAAAATCACTTTATTTTGAACCTTAATAAGGAAATAATGCATGTTTAATGGTCGCAAAGTAAGGTGTTACACAACGAACTCTGCTTCCATGGTAGACAAAGCAATACAAGTCTGTTTCTTGCTGCACCAAGATATAACTCCATTGTTTAGCAGAAAAACATATCCAGAAGTCGATTTACGCTCATCTAGATCTCCTCCCCAATCTGCATCGGAGTATCCTAGTAAGCGTAAATCGCTTCCTTGATAACATAGGGCATAATCTGCTGTGCCTTGCAAATATCTCAGGATTCTCTTCACAGCTTTCCAATGTTTCAGTCCAGGGTTTGACTGGTACCTACTGACCAAACCAACTGCATAATATATGTTTGGTCTCATACATATCATGGCATATATTAAACTACCAACTGCACTGGAATAAGGGACTCTTTCCATCATCTTTTTTTCAGACTCAGTCTGAGGACACATATCTCAGCTCAGATTTTCTCCTCTTGAAATAGGGGTATCCATAGGTTTACAGCTTTTCATGTTGAATCGCTCAAGAATTTTTTCAATGTAATTTTTTTGAGAAAGGGATATTAATTTTCTTGGGCCATCTCTATGAATTTTAACTCCTAGCATATAATCAGCTTCACCCATGTCTTTCATTTCAAAATTCGAAGATAGTCATTCTTTGATAGCTATAATCAATTTTAGACTATTTCCGGCTAATAGTATATCATCCACATAAAGAGATATTATCACAAGATTCTTTTCAAAATTCTTGATGTATACACAGTGGTCCTCGTCGATCATCTGGAAATCGTACAAGGTTATAGCTTGGTGAAACTTTAAATATCACTATCTGAATGATTATTTAAGTCTGTAAATGAACCTTTTTAACTTGCAGACTTTATTCTCTTTCCCTTTCTCAATGAAACCTAATGGCTGTTGCATATAGATTTCTTCATCTAGTTCACCATTTAAAAATGCGATTTTTACATCCATCTGATGTAATTCTAGATTTAAACGTACTACTATTGCCAGAATTAGTCTTATGGAGTTAAAACGCACAACAGGTGAAAAAGAAGCTTCATAATCTATACCTTCATGTTGAGTATATCCTTTTTCCACTAATCGAGCCTTGTATCGTTCAATCGATCCATCTACATTTCTCTTAATTTTATGAATCCATTTATTCCCAATTGCCTTACGTCCAGATGGAAGATTAACTAAATCCTAGACTTGGTTTATCCTCATTGAATTCATTTCATCTTCCATTGCTTTCTTCCATTCATTACTAGCAGGGCATAATAAAGCCTTATGTATTGAATTAGGCTCATCATAATCTTGTGGGGTAACTATAAGTGCAGTCCCTTCTATTGGGAAACGTCTCTTTGGTACACTTTTTTTGTTACTTCTCCGCAGTGGGATCTCTTGTAAATTATTTTGTTCTTGAACAGAATCTTATACTTGTCCTTGTGAGCTCCCACTCAAATTAAAAGGTTGAGGTATATAAATTTGTTTCTCAGTTTCTTCATGTATCTCATAAAGAAATACAGTACGATCTACCTCACCCCTGCTAGGAAATTCATTTTCTAGAAATGTTGCATCTCTAGATTCCATTTCAGTGACACTTCCATCTTGGTTTTCTCCAATGAAAATGTAACCCTTAGATTGTTCAGAGTATCCAATAAAGATACATTTCTTCCCTCTTGGACCTATTTTTCCATATTTGTGGGAAATATCATGGACATAAGCTGCCGATCCCCAGGGTTTTAAAATATTTAAATCCGGCTTATAATTTGTCCATAGCTCATAGGGTGTTGATGTGACCGATTTTGAAGGCACACGGTTAAGTATGAAGGCTGCTGTTAAAATTGCATCTCCCTAATACGAAATGGGTAGATTGACTTGTGCCATCATGGACCTAACCATGTCTAGTAATGTTCTATTTCTTCTTTCGACTACATCATTTTGTTATGGGGTGTCAGGGATTGTAAGTTGCTTTACTATTCCCTTTTCTTCACAGAGCTTTTTAAATTGATCCGATAAATATTCACATCTATGATCAGTTCTTAATGCTCCATTTGATTTTCAGCTAAGTTCATGTATCGTTTAAAACATTCTAGTGCTTCAGATTTATGTGACATCAAAGAAACATAACCAAATCGCGAGTAATCATCAATGAAAGTGATGAAATAAACAGCTCCATGTTTTGCCCTCACACTCATAAGACCACATACATCTGAATGGATTAATTACAATGGAGTTTCTGCCCTAGTTCCAGTTCCAAATGGTTTTCTAGTTGCTTTACCAGCCAGGCAATGCTCACACAAGGACATTTCCATTTTATCAATTTCACCTAGCAGTCCTTCTTTAGCTAGTTTAATCATTCTATTTTGATTAATATGTCCTAATCTAGCATGCCAAGCATTCATATCAACATTTGAATTTGAAGAAGTTGCAAAGCAATCATGCATATAAAATACATCAATAATGTCTATTACAAAGAACTTCTTTGAAAGAAAAGCTGAACCATAAAAGGTTGTCCTTAATGAAATGTCTGCTACTTTATCATGAAAATTTTCATTAAACCCATAAATTAATAAGCAGGAAATACAAACTAAGTTCCGTCGGATGTCAGGTGCATGGAGTACATCATAGAGGATTAAGGTTTTTCAACCTCGTAAAATTAATTTGCAGGTTCTTATGCCTTTCATCTCAATTCTCGCGTTGTTACCAACATAAAGCCACTTGCTTTGATTCGGCAAGCGACAGTACTCTGTAAAGGATCCTCGATCCCTACTCACGTGGTCTGTGGAGCCTAAGTCAATTATCCAAGAAGAAGAAATAGTTTCTGTTAAAAAAACAGTACTTGAAACATAAGACATATATGAATTAACATAATTCACTAATACCTTTTCACGTTCATTTTGCTCAGTGCAATCCCTTGCAAAATGACCCATTTTCAGGCAGGAATAGCACTTAACCTTACTCAGGTCAGTCTTCTTCTTCTTTCCACCTTTCTTCCCTCTTTTCTTGAAAGGTTTATTTCCTTTTTTAAATTTCGGGCCATTGTTCTTACCCTTTCTTTGATATTTCTTGCTCTTTTTGAAATTGAGCTTAGGGTTAGAAGTTACTGCTTCTTCACTCAGATAAGCTTGTCCAGATGCTCTGTAGGCCTCTAGACGTTCATCTTCAAGGTCCAGGTGTTTTGCCACATCACTAAAAGTGTTTATATTCTCATTATCGGTTAAGTTGACTTTCATGTGTTCCTAACTTGAAGGGAGTGACCTTATCACAGCCTAGATCTGCTATTCATCAGACAATTCATGCTCAGCTTCCTTCAGTTCTCTGATCATGCTGGCCATATCTTGTAGATGCTATTTCATAAGAGTATTAGGCCTTAACTTATAAGTATCAAACTTAATTGTAAGTCTTCTTAGTTTGGTGGTAGAGGTACCTCCAAACTTATCCTTTAATGTCGTCCACATGGTTTGTGCAGTTGAATATTTCTCATATTCACACATTAGGTCATTGGCCATAGTGCCCAGCATAGTAATACGTGCTATGCTGTTCTTCCTTTTCCAGGCCATGTAGACCTCTTGGTCTCTCCTATGTTGGGCTGTATTGCCGGCTTCTGGTTGTGCCATAACTATAGTCAGTGGCTCTACAGCATCTTGTTCTTCCAATATATATGAAACCTTTTCGGTGTCAGATGTCCCAATTATCCCCATTTAGTTTATCTTTCTTGTTTAGCTCAGCTATTATACTCTTGGTTGCCATCCTCAAATCAGTTACGAAACTATCCCACATAAAGGACTTCTATTATTGAGCTGGACTAAAGAATATATTAATAAAATATACATGTAGCATAGTACAATATACAATGTCATATACTTGTATTATTTCTTAGTAGAACAATAATAATTTCATTAGTTCCGTGATTAGGAGACCACAAGTGTATTTCCCATCACACGAATGCTAGTGTTATCATTATTTTCTATTAAAAATTTAACACAAGTACTAGAATAATTAACTCAAAAAAAATATTTTAAGAGCTCCCACTCAAATAAAACATATAAAAAAATATTAAATCCATACAAGAACATAGTCATTGTACAAAAAAAAAATTAAAAAAAATTACATAAATTAAACAGGAAAATAGAAATTAATAATTTTCTTCTTAAGAATGTAATTCGATATTTTCATAGCTCTATTAATCGCATCAACTAAGGTGTAATCTGAGTATTTCTTGTTTTGTGTATTCAGATTCTCTCTTAACTTAATAATGACGTTTGTGAAAAACTCAGCATCTTCCATATTCACCACAAAGTATGAATACTTTGCAAGAATTGGATACAAGTCTTTTAAATGTTTTATTTTTGTTGCATCCCTATTTGCTATGTCTTGTGCTACAGAGTGGGTAAGGGGTTGATCTACTTCTTGATCTTCAATTTTAGTCTCTTCAAAAACAATTTCATCTTCCTTTGGCTCATTTGGATCTGTATACACTTCTTGCAGTTCCTCAGGATTTTCTTCTCCTTCTAGAAACTCATCATCAGGATCTTTATCCAAAAATTCACCATCTGGAATAAGTTCTTCCAAATACTCATGACTTGGAGAACTATATCCAACTATTTCAGTACTTTCAGAATTCTCTTACTTCATTATTTTTTCCTTCAATAAAATAGTAGGAATTATTAAAAAAAATTTTATATTAAAAAAATATACTGAAATAGCTCTAGACAGATCCAAACTTATCTCAAAACTAGGCAAATAGTATATCCAATTGAAGATCTCGAATTTAGGAATTTTTAAAAATAAACCGTGACCAAAAATACCCTTGCATGCGCCCCCACACGCCCAGAGAAATCCAGACAACAAAAAAATTGAAAAAAATTAAGTCCACGCGCAAGGGAGGCACGTGAACTCCATGCGCCGACGTACACGGCTATTTAGGCGACACGTGCCGACCAGACATTTTCCACATGTCGCTGGCATTCTGACAGTGTCCTCCACGTGGCCCAATCACGTGCTGATGAGCCCCACGCGCCATGTTAGCAATCCTAACCTTTTTTTTTTTAAGGGGCTTAATGTCTCGACCCAAAAAAAAGTTTTTTTTTAAATAGGGCCGAATGATTCCAACCCAAAAAATTTTTTTTTGTTTTTTTTTTGTTGGATTGAGCTGCTGCGGCCCAAAAAAATTATTTTTTTATACGCAGCCCATTATCAGTTTTATTCTTTTTTTTTTATAAAGGATAAATGATGTGTCATTTTGGCGTTTCGCCAAAACGACGGGTCTCTGAGGTCATTCTTGACCTCCCGCCGGGTCAACCCGACCCGATATGGACCTGTTGGCGGACCCGCGAACCCGCCACCGTTTTTCACCGTTTTCTCCTTCGTCTGGCGTCCATTTGAGGCGTTCTTGTTGTTGTTTTTCTCGTCTCGACGTCCTCTACATGATGGAGGCTTCCTTTTGTCCAAAAAATTATGATTTCAATAAACCTAATTTTTTTCTCTTCCTACGCATTGTGTGACTTTTTTCGGTTCTTTTTCTCTAATCCAGTGTACATTTTAACATGATTTTAGTAGCCTTTGTCTCATCTCTTTATTCTCTGCACAATGGTGTATTTATTTTCTAGGAAGGAATTATTTTACAGTACTCAAAAAATTGTACCGTGTAAAAATTTTTTAAAAATTTTGAGATTCCCTATACTGAATCCTATTTGCATATCTTATGAGTATAAACAGTATACAAAAAAAACTCATAAGAAAAATATATATACCGTATGCAGATTATGGTACTCAGAGAAAAAGTTTCTAATTTTCCAGTATGAAAGATTTTGCAGCGGATATAGAATTTTCCTGAATCTAAACTCATGCTCTGATGCCAATGAAAGAATAAAAGGTAGGGAAGATATACATACCAATCGAGAAGTATACTTCCACTTAGAGAGAATAAAATAAATCACAACCGGTAGAAATAAAATCACTCGGACTTTGTTTATTGATTCACCGTAGACACACTCGGCAAGGAAAATTGAGAGGAAGAGCGAGAGCATTTTTACTAGAGAAAGAAGAGAGAGAGAGTCTCAGAGAACAGAGCATTACTCCAAAATGAATCGAGAGGCCTTTCTGAATAAACTCATCCTTCTTCTTTGCTCTACGCACACACACATTCACTTAAAATTTTCGTGCGTGTGGTGTGAAGGAGCGGTTCACATTAACCGTTCTCTCCCTCTCTAAATAAAATATAATTATTTATTTTATTTTGGGCCTGTGCCCTTTTGTTTGGGCTCTATACCCATCAAGAGTGTAACCCAATACATACATTTGATATTATATATATATAGAGGGAAAAAGACACTTTGGGACCCTGGAAGAAGAATAATGCCAAATTAAGACCTATACAACTTAAAACCCCTCAAAAGGACCTAGGTCCTTATATATTATTAAAAAAATCTTTTTTTACCAAAATACCCCTTCCCCTTTCTCCCTTTCCTCCCAACCTACTGTCGCTGGCGCCGGCGTTGGTGACCTTGCCAGAGGTCCAATCACTAGCGACGTCACTGGAGGTCTGGTCATCCGAGCTTCGGTCGCCGGAGCTCCGTTTACCGGTGATAGCGCCGGAATAGTGAAATGTTTTCACTTGGAAAAATAGTTTTTGCCACTTGGAAATTTAGTTATCCCTACTTCGAAAATTAGTTCTCGCCAGTTGGAAATTTAGTTATTCCCACTTGGGAGATTTATTATCCATACTTGGAAATTTAGTTATCTCCACTTGGGAATTAGTTATCGTTAGTTGGAAATTTAGTTATTCTCACTTGGAAAATTTGTTATCCACACTTAGAAATTTAGTTATCTCCACTTAGGAAATTAGTTATCACCAGTTGGAAATTTCGTTATTCTTACTTGGGAAATTTATTATCCATACTTGGAAATTTAGTTATTCTCACTTAGAAATTTGTTATAATAACTAAATTTCTGAAGTGAAAATAACTAAATTTCCCAAGTAGAGATAACTAAATTTTCAAGTGTAGATAACAAATTTCCCAAGTGAGAATAACTAAATTCCCAAGTGGGGATAATTAAATTTATAAGTGGAGATAACTAAATTTCCAAATGTAAATAACAAATTTCCCAAGTGGGAATAACTAAATTTCTGATTGGCGATCACTAATTTTCCAAGTGGAGATAACTAAATTTCCAAGTGTGGATAACAAATTTTCTAACTGAGAATAACTAGATTTCCAACTGGTGATCACTAATTTCTCAAGTGAGAATAACTAAATTTCCAATTAACGATAACTAATTTCCCAAGTGGAGATAACTAAATTTCCAAGTATAGATAACAAATCTCCCAAGTGGGAATAACTAGATTTCCAACAGGCGATAACTAATTTTCCAAGTGGAGATAACTAAATTTCCAAGTGGCAAAAACTATTTTTCCAAGTGAAAACATTTCACTATTCCGGTGCTATCACCGGTGATCTGACCTCCGGCGACGTCTCCGGTAATCGGACCTCCGGCAAGGTCATCAGCGCCGTCACCGGCGATAGTAGGTTGGGAGGAAAGGGAGAAAGGGGAAGGGGTATTTTGGTAAAAAATTTTTTTTTTAATGACATATAAGGACCTAGGTCCTTTTGAAGGGTTTTAAATTTTATAGGTCTTAATTTGACATTATTCTTCTCACAAGGTCCCAAAGTGTCTTTTTCCCATATATATATATATATATATATTTGCCTTATTCCATGAGTAACATGATAAAAGTTTTCAACCTTAACGGACGGCGTGATTGAGTATTTGATTGGTCAGCGAAAACTCGTAAGTCGGCTTGAAGCACCGATTGAGTTGTCCTCTCCTATTCTTAGCACCCCCAACAACAAACATTCAAATTCCGAGTTTCCGATTAACCTATCTAACAGGCACATGTTAATTCACTTCTACAATAGACATATTACAAAATAACATGCTTTTTTTTATATCACCTTCTTTAATTTTTTATTTTTTCCAACGCCTCCTTTATTTTTTATGAATTATCTCATCATAAATATTGAATACAATACAATCACATTTTTTTTTAAATTATGAGAGGTTTTTAAAAAAATATTAGTATCGTTAAAATTTTATTTTTACCTTATTTATTAATATAATTTGCATAATTAAAAATTATTATTCAAGCTTCTTTAAATTATAAAAAATATTATTATCTCTGGTGATAGTTTTATCTTTAAAACCAAAGACTAGATATTTGAACGTCCTAAAAAATTTAAAATTTTGAAATTTTTCGTCCACTTGTAATTCTTGAAGTTCATTTTTTCCCAAGAAAAAGAAAAATAACACATAAAAATAAACAAAATAACAATGCTCCTATCTTTGCTTTATGGGCAAAGAAGATAATTAATTTATTTTGTGATAGCGATGACCCAATTTTTCAGATTTAAATTAGTATTAATATTATTAATTAATATCAACCATAAAATTAACAATAATTCATACTATGTAAGTATGTATAACTAATTCATATATTTGTAAATTATAAATAGTCTAATTTATTGTTTAAACTTAATATAATTACTCGCCTAGTCCACCTTACCTTATGGCTAGTAAAAAGGGTATTCAACCAACCGGTTGGTCATGAAGATGGAAATGGATTGGGCACTAAGTTGAGTCAAATTTGGTCTCACCCAGTTTAGGTACATATAATTTTATATTGTTTAAAAAATGTATAAATATTAATTTTATATGATATTTATTATCCATTATTTTTATATAATATCAAGAAATCAATTTAAAATTTTAAATAAAATTAAAAGATTGAATTCTTATAAATATTCATAATAATGATATAACCAACTTATTATTGAGTATTTATAATTTTAATAAGTGTAACTTTTAATTATAATATTATTTTTTAAAAAATATATTTTGAATTAATGTAATTATATTTTTGTTAATAAATAAATTAATTTATGTTTTATTTTAAAATACTTTTTAAAACTAGATCAATCCCGATCTCCTATATCAGGTTGACTTGGTCCTGTCTGGTCTCACAAAGACCAGATATTTGATTGACTATCAACACAATCTTACCATGTCTTTGTGCATTCTTAAAAGAAGTGTCTAAATGTTTCAATTTTTTTTACCCAATAGATGTTACAGTTAACCTCCACTTTAGATGATAATAGACATCATGCTTGATTTTAATATCTGCATGGAAACTTCATCCCTAAATATGAACCATTCATAGTAAAATGGAATGATTCAGTTTTCATTATATTTTACGTTAAAAATTTAATATTTTTATTTTAATAAGAATATAATATGAAATAAAAATAATTTTTAACTATCAATTATTTAAAAAAACAGATTTTAACTTAAAAATTAAAAATAAAAACTTTAAAGTTCTAGATCTCTATCAAAAAATAACACTGTTCCACTCCTCTAGTTTAATTCAATTTATATTTTATTTTTGATTATTTTTAATATAAAACCCTTTTAAATCTCGTGAATTAAAAATGAGAATTAAAATTGATTAACTATCTTAATTTCTCTAAAAATTATAATATTTTTTGAAAACTATTCTTATTTAACCTCTTTATCTCTCTTTAAGATACATTAAATAGAGACATTTTTTAAAAATATATAATAAATATTAAATACTATTTCATATAACATAAATCATCTTATATTCAGGATCAGTATAAAAAGAACCCTCTATATATAAAGGATAAGAGGAATTAAACATAACTCTATCATTCTACCAAAAAAAAAACATAACTCTATCAGTTATATCCAATGTTAAAAAAACCAGACCGGACTGATTGGTTTGACCGATTCCCGATACCAGGTCTAGTCTAGTTATAGATCTCAATTGCACCTTTCCAGAACTGATGGAAAACCGGTCAAACAGGTCTCTAACTGGTGTTGAACTGATTTATTTTTAAATTTTTAAAATTTTTTTAAAAAAATTTAATTTTTAAAAATTTTTTAAAATAAAATAACATTATTTTTAATACTAAATAGCATTATTTTTGTATAATTTTTTCTTTTTATATTATAATATTATATAAGCATTATTATAATATATAATTATTAATAATAATAAATTTACTTAATAAATAATATGAAAAAAATATTAATTCACTCTTTTGAATTCAAAATATATTTATAGATGAATATTAATTTATTTAAATTTTAATATTACGTTATGAAACTTATTAATAATATATTTTTTATTTTCTATATAATGTATAAAATTAAAAAATTATTAAATTTATTAATATCGATTTAATTTCAATTGAACTATGATTGAACTATTAAACCTTAAATCAGTGTTTTGAGTAAGTCTATACTTGATCCAATTTTTTAAATATTAGTCATATCCAAATTTAAGCTTCTTGGAATGCAAAGACACCGTTGTCTGCATTGTCCCTACCACCGTCTGGCCTAAAAAATTTACTACCTCCTCCCAAACTATAGGAGGTACTTTTAAATATATTTTTATTTAAACTTAAGAGATAAATAAATTTTGTATAATAAAATGAGTTTATTATTATAAGGTAAGAGGTAAGGAGATTTAGATAAAAATATTAAATAAAGATATTTATAAAAAAAGTTTTATAATATATTTAAAATATATAACTATTTTTTTATTATAATAATTTAATTATTTATTTTTTATATTTTTAACGGAGTGAGTAATTGTCTACTATATTCCGTTTATATATATATTTTTTTCAATTTTTGTGCGAGGTACGGATTTCTAGGCTGGCTACTTTCTTGTTCTGGAATCCATTGTCTGCATTTTCACTCTCTCAGCTCAATAGGCGTTGCTGGGATAATGGACTAGAAGCATTTATATCACGCTTAATCTTGACTAATCACTCTGCAATCAAAGTCAAGATGGGCTTATAACTTATAAGCTTCTGAAAAACATTGATATAACTCATCTATCATTTTCCCAATTGAAAATTTACGAGGCTCTTTGATTAAAATATAATAAAAATAAAAAAATATTACCAATATATGACACTTTCAAAAGTATTTACCAATATACAATATTTTCATGAAGTCGTAATGTAGTGTTACGCTTTTGCAGTAAAGTGTATAAAAGAAATCGTAAATATGCATTATAATTTGAGAAAATCGTAACTAACAATTACGATTTGAAAATTTAAGGGAAAAAATAAATAGTGGTAAAGTGGATAGCAAATCATAACTAACATTTATGATTTGAAAAAAAGAAAAAAGTCGTGTGTCCATGATACACACTGTGACTATTAAATAGTCACTTTATTCCAAGTTAATAAAAAATGTGGCACTAGTCAAATATGATTTCCAACAAAAATGTGGTACATGATGTCATTACAAATAAGATTAATGATTTTTTTTAATTTTTATTTTTAATTATTGTAAAATTTTAATTTTATTAATTAAAATTTAATAATTAATAATTAATTTATTAAATTAGTTTATGTTTAAAAATTAATTTTTTATTATTTAAAAGTTTTAATTAATGCTCCTTCTATTTCACCACATAGTGCACTTTTTTTAGAAATCTATATTTCATAATATAATACATTTTACGAATTACATGGTCTATTTTTTTTCATTTCAAGATTGACCCTAACTAGTTGGCTCAAATGTTTTGCATTACTAAAATGTTTTTTTCCCATTGTATTTAACAAGAGTAATTTAGGAAAATGTGGGAAAATTTTTTAATTATTAATTATTATCTAAGTCTATGTGCAATAGTTAAATTGCATTATAAATTGAAACGAATAGAGTATACTCTCTCTGATATACATTATAAGACATTTTATATTAATTACACGTATATTAAGAAAATTAATTTTTTCATCTTGAATTATTATAAAAAGTATTAATATTTTCTATTTTACTTTTATTAAATACCCTCTTCTATTATTATTGTAGGGTTATAAATGAAGAATATGAAAAAATTAAAAATATAAATAAAATAAAAAATATATAGGTATTGAATATTTTGAAGTGGGAAGAAAAAAATTATTAATCTTATTTATAATGAGTTAATATACCACATCTCCATTAGAAATCAGATTTGACTAATGCCACTGTTTTTATTAAAGTCTGATATGGAATAAAGTATAGTCACTGTGTGTGTCATGGACACATGACTTTTTTTTTATTTTCAAATCGTAGCTATCAGTTACGATTTACTATTTACTGTGTCACTATTTTTTTTCTTAAATTTTCAAATTATAATTATCATTTATGATTTCCTCAAATCTTAATGCACATTTACAATTTCTTTGGTATACTTCATTGCAAACATTACGATTACCTAAAAATATTGTATATGAATAAATATTTTTTATAGTGTTAGATATTGGTAATATCTTTTTATTATTATTATATTTTGATCAAATTTCCAAATTTACGACCATCTTCATTTACCAAGAAGCTTTTTCTCCCTTCCGTCTGTCCCATCATTCTATTCACGACACTCTGGTAACACTACGAAAACTCGACAAGTTCTTCCTGGTAAATATTTTTAACTCGGGAATATAACTTATAAAATGTCTAGTATTCTTTTGTTATCTGGAGATGTAAGATTATAGGGGAAACCGTTAGTTGCGGAAGCCTGAAAGGATTGGTTTTTCTGGGTAAGTTTATTTCTGCGACGCTTCATTTTCACGAGTTTAAAATGCATAGGGTTCTTGATGGATGCTAAGCCTCAAGCTTCCAAAGGCGGCGAAGTGAGCATGACGGAGAAGAAAACAGCTAACGAAGGAGCAGTGGTGGTTAATATTTTGGGCCAGCAGAATCCAAATGTTACTGGAGAGAACCCAAGCTCCAAAGTGACAGAATCTAGCAACACGTCCATTGAGTTCACTAATGGGCATACCCCGTCAAAGTCACCACCTTTAAATCGTGCTTCTCCTGAGAGAAGGTTCAATTCCAGCCCTAACAAGTCTCCAGAAGTTTCTACAACAAACCGAAACCTTACCCACAGAAAATCTCTAGCAAGGTCAGTGTATTCTAAGCCTAAATCAAGATTTGGGGAACAGCCTTATCCTGCTGATGCAGCAGTATTGGAAGAGAATAACAATGCCACTTTGCAAGAACAGTTGGCCCTTAGTTCGCCCTATAGACAATCGTTCAGTAAAAAATCACCAAATAACAAATCTACCACTGTTAATAGGATAGTGTCCATCATTCCTAAGACGCCATCGATGGCGTCACCGGGGCCAGCTGGGGAAGATGAGGATGAAATCGTTTACAAGAAAGTCGAACTGAGTAAAGGGAAGCGTAAGACAGTGAACACTAAGGCTTTGATTGAGTGGATTGTGTGTGTGTGCATTACAGGGTGCCTGGTGGCTAGCTTGACCGTTGAAAAATTGAAAAACGTAACAATTTGGGGTTTGGGGTTTTGGAGGTGGTGGGTGCTTCTGATGGTTATCTTTTGTGGTCTGCTGGTTACCAAATGGTTCATACACATAATAGTTTTCTTGATTGAAATGAACTTTTTGCTGAGGAAAAAGGTTCTATATTTTGTTCATGGATTAAAGAAAAGTGTTCGGGTCTTCATTTGGCTGGGCTTGGTTCTTCTCACTTGGGTTCTGTTGATAAATCGCGGGGTCCAGCGATCAGAAGTTGCCACAAAAATTTTAAATGGTGTAACATGGACTCTTGTTTCTCTTCCCCTTGGGGCATTCTTATGGGTGGTGAAGACATTGCTGCTAAAAATATTGGCCGCAAATTTCCATGTCAAATCTTTCTTTGATAGAATTCAAGAATCAATCTTCCATCAGTATATTCTACAGACTCTATCTGGGCGTCCATTAATAGAGGAAGTTGAGAAGATTGGTAGATCACCGAGAATTGGCCAAGTTAGTTTCAGGAGTACAAAAGGTGAAAAAGGCACAAAGAAAGAGGTTATTGACATGGCAACGCTTCAAAAGATGAAACAGGAGAAAGTTTCTGCTTGGACAATGAAGATTTTGATTGATGCAGTGACAAATTCAAGGCTGTCCACAATCTCTAATGTGATAGATGAGAGTTTTGATGATGGAGGACTAGAGCAAACCGATAAGGAGATTACAAATGAGATGGAAGCAACTTCTGCTGCATATCAGATTTTCAGGAATGTCTCTGCCCCTGATAGCTCGTAAGAATATTTGCACTATTCTAGATTCTTGTGAATGAATTAGTATTCTTTCTGTTTCTCACTTTTGATTCTCCTATAAAATTCTTCATCATAAATAGGTACATTGATGAGGATGATCTCCTGAGGTTCATGATTAAGGAAGAAGTAGATCTGGTCTTTCCCCTATTTGAAGGATCAGAGACTGGACAAATTGACAGAAAGGCTTTGACAAAATGGGTGGTGAGGGCTTTTATATGTGCATCTAAAATCTGTCATACTTATCAATAATTAAAGTTCTGTTTGGTTAAGTTTCGTTGCATAATATTTGTGTTATTCAGGTGAAGGTCTATCAGGAACGCAAGGCATTGGCTCATGCCTTAAGCGACACTAAGACTGCTGTAACACAATTGAACAAGCTTGTGACAGGGATCCTGGTAATTGTGATCTTAATTGTGTGGCTACTACTGATGGAGATTGCAACGACAAAAGTACTTGTGTTCATTTCATCACAGCTAGTACTTGCGACCTTCATGTTTGGAAACACATGCAAGAATATATTTGAGGCTCTCATATTTGTGTTTGTAATGCATCCATTTGATGTTGGAGACCGATGTGTTGTTGACGGGGTTCAGGTAATTCATCCTAGCCAAATTTTATTTTATTTCTTGTTTGGAAGACACATAAATGCTCACTGATAAATATGATAATGTGGCAGCTGTTGGTTGAAGAAATGAACATTTTGACAACGGTATTCTTGAAACTTGACAATGAGAAGGTGTACTATCCCAACTCAGTTCTGGCCACGAAACCCATCAGCAATTATTACAGAAGCCCAGATATGGGTGACTCTATAGAGTTTGCAATTGATTTTGTGACACCATTGGAGAGGATTGGAGCACTGAAAGAGAAGATAAAGAGGTAAGCTAATTCTTATTTCATGGATGCATACATTGACTCTTTTCATTCTACTTTCTCTGGAAACTTTGGATTTGCAATTCAATGTAATTGCCATATTGTTTAGCTCACTTGCTTAACTGGTATTTTCCTTTGAGGTTATGGTTTCCAACTTTTCTTTTCATTAACACAGCTTGAACTGAGGAAGAAAATATGAATGCTCTTCCACATCTTTTAGATAGTACCATTGCCATACTATTTTCTACTGCTATTTGTGATTTCCCCCAAAATCTACGACTGGAGAAGCATAACATCATATTACAAGTATACTAAGCATCTGATATTGCATTTGATTAAGTTGAAAGATCTTGCATATGTTTGACAGGGAATTCACGGATGGAAATTGGAACTCTATGCGTTTTTTTCATTGTTATTGAAAGGAAAGGAGTAAAATTTTTCTCATTTCACCTTGCACAACGAAGAAAATGCTATTGAAGAGGCTTGGAATTTGGACGGAAATTGAACAATTGTTGTGGTGCTCTTAGTATATCTCTTTCTCGTTTGCTTCCCCTTCTTTTCATCTTATTTTCTAGTTTCTTTGTTTAATCAGGTACTTGGAGAGAAATCCGCAACACTGGCATCCTAATCACAACGTAGTAGTGAAGGAGATAGAGAATGTGAATAAGATTAAAATAGGTCTCTATGTTAACCACACAATGAATTTTCAAGACTACGGGGAGAAGAACAGGCGGAGAACAGAACTGATGATGGAACTAAAGAAAATATTCGAGGAGCTTGATATTAGATACAATCTTCTTCCTCAAGCAGTTCATCTCAGCCATGTTCGATCAGATACTGACCCTCTTAAGTGATAACTCTTGCTCATTGTTCTGCAAGTATGTGCCTTTTCTCTTTGTGGGCTCTCCTCATGGCATCCGTTAAGGTAGGTTTGGTTTAGGATAGTTAACTGGAATTCAATTTAGTAGATAATGTAGGAGTGGTGTTTTAGTAAAAGTTCGTGGTCATGATGCTGCTAACAATTAACTGATATATATATATATATATATATGACTTTTGCAGTATATCTAGTCCTTTTAGGTAGATGGTAGATACTAGATATCATTAGACCTTCACCACCAAAGTTGGTGTGCTACCATTCGTTTTTTTCTTAATTGCCTTCAACATCCTTTGAGGAAAATGCGTTTTAACGTGCTTTTTCCTTTTCTTTGGGAACAAGGTCACAAGGAGATGGTAGATTCTGATCAAGTTTTTATGCCATATTAATTGATACTGAAACAACAGGTAACTTCAATCTCCAGTCTTGACGACTTGTGCGTTTAAAAACTAATACAAAGCAGAATGTGAAGGGATGGATGCCTCGAATTGAATTTATTCATATATCAGATGAAGGTTGTCATATCCATGGATTTTGAATCCACAGATCAGCCTAAGGAAGCTAACTCAAATTCCTAAAACCAAATTGACAAAACAATTGTAAATTGTTGATTGGTTTCTTAGGTTTAAGTTGTGATGCTTGTTTTAAACCCCAGCTCCATTCATCTGTACAACAATTCCATTCAACCTCTGGCCTCAACCCTCAGAGTCGATAAGCCACACCATGTCCATGCACGAATCTAGCATCTTCTTCGGTGTACACATGGGTTTCGTTTCGCAGCCTGAAATAGCAAAATATATCAACACTAGTGATACTGATAATATAGAGGTTTGGTTCAAGAATCGAAGCTTAACTTCTCTTTGAAAAAATAGTTACTGGTAGGTGAATGTGCTTACGATTGTGAAATAGTCTTGTTCATGGTGGCAGAGGAGTGGAACCAAGAGCCATTAAGATAGAGCAGTTCGCCATCTATTCTTTTCTCGATTCTTCTGTCCATTTCCGCGGCCCCAATAAAAAATGGTTGGTCTGAAGCCTGGATTCAAATCATACAAATTCATATAAACATCAATGTGCAATCACATATAAAGTAATAAATAACAAACTATATTTGTGATGGAGCAAGGTCTTATATTTGCATACCAAAACCCATCCCCAAGTATCAGCAAAAGATGGTATATGAGTTGTGTATGGCATAACATCTGCATAAAACAAGCAAAAGAAGAACATGTGTTGAGTTGGATTGATTTAAACAATATAAATGGGGGGAAAGGGTTGGATTAGAGTCTTACATTTAAAAACCTGTTTGATAGTGTTATATATGGAAGTGAAGACCTCCTTGTGGGTGAAGATGCCTGCGGGTCCAGCCTGCACATGTTAGTGCTGAACATGGTTAGCTAATGAATAGCAATAGCTTCAGCTTTGTCACAAGATGAAGGAGGGCATAATTGTAAAAATGTACCTGGGTCACAAAAATACCGTTGTCTTTGAGCTTGTGTTTGAGGATGTTTTGGTAGAAGGATTTAGTGTATAATTGATAGCAAGGTCCACCCTCCACTGGATCTGCCAGGTCCCCGACGATTACATCATACCTCTCCTTTCTCTGCTCTAATTCTCCCCTTCATTCCACAAAACAAAATCATCGCGCATTGTTTTAGGGGAAAAAACGATAAATAGTAACAGAAAATTGGCGGTTAGACATTCAGTAAGTTGTTTCTTTCTTTCTTTTTCTTTTTTAATTTGTTTCTTGTACTGAAACTATTTATTATATTTCAAAAAAATAAATGGAGTATAATGACAAGTCAAATAACGCTTTGCGCACTTCTTCTGTATCAAGATTTATATGAAAAATGCACATTTTCCTTTTATGTTTTCTTATTTTTGTGAACTATCGCCATATACTAAAAAATTAGTAATAGTTACACTAAGGACTGTAAGGAATTTGAAAAATAAGTGGGTAATTTGAAACATGGAAATATTGAATATTGATTCAGATAGTAAATTCCGGTATCTGAAATTGAAAATGAAAATTTTGGAATAAAATGATATCCAGATTCAAATCACAAATACAATATTAGAAAATGAAATTAATTCTTGGCTGTCTGGGTGAAAATTGTAAATTTAGATTGAAAGAATAAGGAACGGAAGCTTGTGAAGGAAGAGGGAAAGATCTTTTCTAGAGTTTTTAGTAGTTGAAATATTGTCTATCGTTCGAATTTTAAAGTGCACTGGGACAATATAAAAGGGTCAAAGTAGAGAGAACATTTGTATTTTTTTTTCTTTCAATTTTTAACTCTATATCAATATATGAATAAATCATCACATATAATATATAATAAATTTTATATTATTTTTATAAATTATAAATAGTATAGCTCTCTAACGTATGCAATAATGTATTTAATTTGACACATTTTTATAAACTTGTAATAAGTCATACTAATATAGTTTTAAATCAAGTCCATGCAATATACAAAACCAATCTAATTAATAAAATCAATTTTTATATTTCAAAGGGATTAGTGCATATATTAACATAGAAAATAAGCAGAAAGACAAGAGTATTAGAAGGAAAGTTACTTGGCATCATTGATAACAAGGTCGAGCTTCTTATGAGAAAAGGCCTCCTTATTTACCGTCAGGTATTTACGGCAGAAATCTACCACCTCCTGCAAGAATGTTGTCCTTTTTTTTTTTAGGAGAAAGAAAATAGAGCAGGATTTTGTGAAAGAAAAATGGATGGATAGAGGATGAAGATGGACGGCAGAAAATAAATGAAGAACCTGGTCTATATCACACATGACCACTCTCTCCATTGACTTGTGCTTGAGGGCTTCTCTTGCAGCAGAACCTTCGCCTCCTCCCATTATAAATACAGATTTGGGGCTGCTCCATTTTATACACATGAAGCATTACCCTTATCATCATTACAATGCCTCTTCATCTTATTTAAAAGGCTTCAAATACAATCACCCTTTCACACACTATATATATATATCCCAACAACCCTACCCCTCCCTCCATTAATTATATATGTTTTTGCATTTCCCCTTTCTTTAATATATATATATATATATATTATTAAAGTATTTTGTGAGGAGAGTGAATTGAGAATATATAGAAACTTACTTGGGATGACATAAGAGGGCAGGATGAATCAAGCATTCGTGATAAATGAATTCATCGGATTCAGCACTCTGCATCTTCCCATCAATCACCAACGCCTATATATATGTGTGTGTGTGTGGGTGTGTGTGAATCACCAGAACATTATCAGAGACTTTAATTCTAATAACCTCCACATATATATACATGTGTGTGAAAGCTTGGTCGATCTTAATGAATATATAACAGAAGAGAGTGTATGGATAAGATGGGAAACCTTGCCAAAATGCTTGGTGTCCAAGAGAGCAATCTCCTGGTAGTCGCTTATTCCTTGATGAAGGACGCTGTTGAGAATGAGAGAGAACAAAAACATATGGAATAGAATTGAGGAAAAGCGAAAGAGAAAGAGAAGGTTGAGTTAATATATATACACTCACACACACACGCATATATGAACGAGGAAGAGAGGAGAAGCGAACCTGTTGAGAGCAAAAGACCATTTGAGATGGTGATCGATGACTTCCTCATACCAGGAGGTGCAAGAATCATGGTCTGTTTGATGGCCAAACTTGGAGAAGCCATTGTTGTTGTTGTTATTATTATTGTTAACATAGAAGACCTCAGGAGCCTCTCCCATGTTTCAAAGAATGAAGAATGAACGGTACTATATGGATTATGAATCCTTCCCTTGTTGTGCAGTGCAATGTAATGGTGGTATAACTGCCTGCTCTCTCTGCCTCTGCCTTTTTATAGCTAGCTACTCCACACACATAACCATGTTGTTTCCTAAATTACATTTTTGTAAAGACGGACACTACTCAAGTATAATAAACCTGTATTTAATTAAAATTCATGCCCACTTGGACAAACTTTATAACTGTAACTAAATTCACCCTTCTGCCCTTTGTGTGTTTATATGGTCCGGGTCAAAAATACAATTAATTCTTCTGTATATCCTTCGACAGGCCATCGCACGTATATTATGAAAATCGTGATAAAAACAAAAAATTAAACTCTAACTCTCTCTCTCTCTCTCTCTCTCTCTATATATATATATATATATGTTAAAACATCTCTTGAGATTCATTTTTTATTTTATCGGCATGTTTGATATATTGATGGAAAAAAAAGTACAATATTTATTATATACTTATTATTATTCACTAGTTCTTATTCTTTAAAATATTTTTTGAAAGAAAAGGTGAGAAAATATCTTTTTGGTTAATTAATAAAAGCCCCTATTTATTTCAAGCATACCAAACGAGTTACCACCTTCTAAAACTGAAGTGTTTAACGGAAACATAAAAGTATTTAATGAATCAAAGACAATTAATTCAAATGATTCGGCATTTGATTTTTTTAAAATAATAAAAAAAATCTTCAACGGTAAGCATGAATGGTTGATGGTTCTGAATTCTGACCCCTAATTCATCAAAAAAAAATTTATGATCAAATGTTTCATATCTGGATAAAAAACCATTAATTCATCTAAAATTTATTTTATTTTAAATTTTAAATTTAAGAAAAAAAGAAAAAAATGTAAAACTCGCATTTATCTTATCTTAGGACTTATGAGTCTCATATGGACGGTACTATCTCTCTTCTCTTTTTTATAAAACAAAAATTAAGTGATATGACTTCAAAAGATCTTAAATATTTATATTTCTAGGCAATGGTCGTGCCACTTACTCTGTGCTGTTATTTCCAGTTTTTTTCTAAACATTTCATAAACAAATGTTAATGTGACGTTTAGCCACCAAAAAAAAAAAGTCATTGTGACAAACACCTATTTACTTATTTTTGTTTCATATCACTTCGTTTTTTTTTTTTCAGTTGTCTATATATATGCGTGTGTGATAGAATTAAAGGTTTTCTTTGACTTTGTTCATTGGATAGATTAAATTGAAGAAGAAAAAAGTGAATCAACAAAATCAACAAAGCTTTCATGGCTGCTAATGCATGATGTAATTTATATAGGGTGTGGCTTCAAATGTCATCACCAATATGAGAACTTCGTTAACATATAATCTGTAAGAATTCTCCGAGCTATGTATCCATAAAATTATAGACTTTCTTTTATTATTACCAAGTTTAAAAAATCTATAACTTTTTTTGATGAAAAACTTTAAAAAGTATATAATTATTGTGTCCTCCAGCGTGTAGAATGAATTATTGAATTCATGACTTTTTTTTTTATTTTGTGGCAAAATTGGTAAGAAGGAAAGCAGCCTGATCTAGTCGGACAAGAATGCCATCGATATGCTAGTAGTACTAGCTAGGGCCCAACTTTAAGAGATTGTTGCACATACTTAAATTAGAAATAGTTTTTTTTAATTGTAATTACTCAACAAATCTCTGGACGACAAAAAATTTATTTGTAAAGAGATGCTCAAATTTTGAATTACTTTAGAAAAAAAAAATTAAATCCATGCTTATAAGTGGGATAAGGGGTTTTTTCTCATTATTATCGTAAAACCTTACCTAAATCTGTGTACCAATAAAAAGTAAATTAAAAATTGAGCAAAATATTTTTTTGTAATAATAATAAAATAATATTAATAGTAGTAGTAATGATAATATTCCTTCTATATTGATTTATAGAACATTTTTTACTGCCACACACATGAAGTAATATCTTCACTTAGTAGTAGTTAATAACTAGTAGGATAAGCTATTTGATATTTTCTTAAAGACATTTAAAAAAAATCATATATTGTAATATATAAATTTCTTAAAAATGTTTTTATAAATTTTGAGGAAGTAGTAATAATAATAATACTAATACTAATAATAATAATAATGTGGTTAATTGGAAATTGAAAGGGAAGAAAAAGGACAGGCCCATCAGGGGATCGACGGTGATAGTACTACCACTCACTGATGTACAGGTGGTTGGGGTATTTGTGGGAAGCCAAGCTGGTAATCCACTTTTATGACGTGTCGGCATTTTGATGCAGTGGAAGACAACTTTCAACCAACCATGGGGACTACAAATTAGCACGCGCGGAAAGGTAGCTTTCTACTTCCTACTCTGTGCGTAGTGGTGGGCCCACCATGTCCACGAGGGCATCGAGTGGCACGTGGGCCATCCATCTGTCTGTTTCTTCCTTAACTTCATCTCTCATATTTATCCTCAATCTTGTAAATTAATTTAAGAAGAAAGTGTCAATTAAGTCTGTTCTTACATATTCAATGTTGAAAAAAAGGATAAATTCTTTTAAAGAATCCTTAATAATTAATAGGATTAAGTAAAGTGTTCTAACTTTAAATATGGATATATAGATTTATGGGATTACTATATGTACGTAAAGGTTAAAAATTGAAATGGTATCTATTATTTTTTTCCTACATGAATATCATCGCATTAATCACATCAAAATAAAATACATCATTACACCAAGTTTATACCATAATTTGAACTCAGCAATACATAATACCTCAACAAATAACTCACCCAATAAAATAAAGCAAATATCACAGAAACGCAAGGACGATGCCCGACAATAAATACTAGAGACAAATGCTCCATGAACATCAGGAATAATATAAAATTAAAGGCTGTAAATTAACCAATTCCCTCATGAACATAAAAAATGTTGTTTCACTTCACAAAAACCATTAGCAATTAAATGTGCTGGGGGGGGGGGGGGGAAGTGGCTCTCACACTGATTTCTTTATGACATTAGCTACAATACAATCCACCAACTATATTCCCTTAACAAGCCACTCACGAAAATTGAATATTTTGCATGAAAGGGCTGCATATATAAAACGTCATGTTGAATTGGTGAACACCAATTAATCAAAATCACCAATATCCACTATCATTTTCTAATTAAAGTGCATCAAATAACAAGATATTATTAGTTTTTATCCAAATATTGTGACTTCCCAATCATCTTCCTCCTCCTTAATTTATACCATCAATCACCATTGATACTAATTTACCACCAAACGGTAACCGAAGCAACCCATTTCAATAATCTAATTATGTTCTCATATCGAAGAAGAAATCGCTCTCAGAAGAAAGAGTAAAACACTCTTATGAGGGGGAATAAACCAGTCTCACGGAGAGGAAACCATTTAAAGAAGAAATTGCTGGGGTTCTTATGCTTTCTATTATGGTTATTGGAATTTGAACTTCAGAATTAGTATGTAGAAATAATTTTAGAGACGCGTTAGGTTAAGGTGATAGTGCCATATAGATTCTTCAGAAAGGAAATTTATTTCAATCGACGGATATATGTATATATATTTCAATTGACGCACTAGGAAATTTATTTTTTATTAATATCACTGAACTTAACTACCTTTTGTTTTATAATTCAATAAGATAAAAAAAACACAGGTTTGAGTTCTAAACATCTGGCTATATTAAATACTCATTGAAAAAATTTTACCATTCTTGTCCTCCTACTTGGTTCCATTTAAATTAATTGGAGTCAAATGTGAGTGATGTTTTGAATAAAAAAATGCAAAATGATTTATTCAATTCAAACATAAGATATAAAGTCATGAAAGAAAAAATTAAGTGAGGTTTGAGCCTTAGAGATGGGGGTTAAAAAAAAGCAATGGATAATTGGATATTAATTAATTATTATATTATATTAAATGAGTGAATAGTTGTAAGAATGGAGAGCGAATCCAGGATAGTACCTAGTACCCACGAACAGGAAGACGAAGTTTGGCGGTGGGAATACGATGTTATTGTTAGGCATCATCCAAAACAATGGATTAAGGTGGAGGTCATTTTAGTTATTTTATAGTATCAAACTACGCATGACCAATTTTATTATTAATTAATGAATAAAAAAGTTTGGAATAAATACAAAATAGTGACGTTGTTATAAATAATAGCATTGTCGTTTTATGGGCACGGGTGGGGTGCGTCCAGTGGGAGATGTTGAGCGTGGACTAATTCACTCCATTATGCCTTTTGTGGACAACCCACTTCTCTCTCTTCCATCCCCTTCTTTCTTATTCTCCATCATATCCATTTCTTTCATGTGCCCATTTATTTACTCTATTATTTCTCATCATCTGTGAATTAAAGCTTGTAATTTAACAAGCGTTTTTTTTTTTTAAACCATTTACCCAACGATCGATACATGCACACGTTTTTTAAATGTTAAATAGATTATAGATGTTCGTGAACTGCAACTAGCTATATATTTGATTAATAATATACGTGTATCGTCAATTCGCCTATATATAGCTTGAAAACGAATGATTACAGTGGAAGATGTATTAATATTGAAGACTAGTAGAATTAAAAGGAATACCGTGAATATTATAAACTGTACATGCAAATTAATTTTAAATAAAATAATTTCAAGTATTGATTCTTTTATATTAACTTGTATTATTGATGAGGTTAACTGTGATAATTATACATCTATTAGCAACATTTTAAGCTAGCAGCAGTACTATATATATATA
The DNA here is from genome assembly GCA_026686845.1 of Adenanthera pavonina. Lineage (NCBI taxonomy): Eukaryota > Viridiplantae > Streptophyta > Magnoliopsida > Fabales > Fabaceae > Adenanthera > Adenanthera pavonina. The sequence goes on from JAIVEN010000003.1 coordinate 6,418,289, forward strand.
TATATATATACATATATATAATGTTATCTTTGCAATGATGCTGGTTGTGACAAATGGGAAGGAGATTATTACTTTGATAGTTTGATTATATTTTGAGAATAGGAAGCCACATCGAAGAACAGATGAATTGAACATATATATATATATTATATATATATATATATATATATATATTTCCACCAACTTGTGATGGATATCCACTTCGAATATTCAGCATATAGAGCGTTCAGTGAATCGCTTTACACATCAATACCAACCCTACAAATGAAAAACTGGTGGACACCTTAATTGATCTAATTAAATTATCATTCAGTATAGAAAAGGCATATTCATATTCATACACCAGTTTCTGTGGGTCTCACCACTCGATCTCTGCTGCTTCAACCCAAGTTGTACACCATTCTTCTTGTATTGGTATTATATATGGGATCACACATAAAGTAAAAATGGTACTGGTGGAGCACCATGGCAGACCACTTCATGGCGTGAGTGCAAGATTTTCCACGTTAATGGGGAGACAAGGAGTGCGAGCCAACCTTTTCAAGACATTAGTCCCACAAACACAAAATTAAAAATGTCTTATATGTTTCAACTCTACTATTGCTGCTAGCCAGTCTTGAATCATTTTCACCACCTTTTATGCCCATTTTTCCTATCCACACATGCAATCCACCTTTCTGGAATTCGTCTCCTTTCAGTCAATGCCTTTCATAATATATAAGGGACACGTACGGCACTCATCCCTCCCAAAGTCAACCCTATATATATCTGTCTATCTATATTTCTCAATATTTTACCCTTTTTTTATTCAGCGATTAATAATTTCTCTATGTATAATTTTGGATCTTGTTCCGTGCCGTCCTATATATATAAATTTGTAATATTCTATGCAAATGCTAATCCTTGCATGACATTGTAGATAAATTCAAAATAATTTTAGCCAAATTTTTCCCTCTATTTTTCCATACGAGCCTATATCCATACTAAGCCACGGCAACATATGTATAAAGTTATACACAAACATAAGATATATAAAAAATGCTTGGTACCAACATCAACATTCTGATTCAAAAACAAACTTAATGACATATATGAGTTTTTCCCCCTTTTTGACGAAAGAAACCATTGAACCTTTGACTATTCACACAGCGAAATAAGGAGGGAAAATTTCTCAGCCGATTCACAAATTTTCATATTCCTATTGTGAATGGGTTTACATTTTACAATGTTAATTTACCAAACTGCATAAAGTAACATGCATTTCGCTTTCACTTCACTATTTTTCATTTACATTGTATCATGAGTACGTTCATAATTAATAAACATGCATTGGATATTTCGAAACCTCAAATTTAAAATAAATGTGTAGTTATCATTACAGTTTCCTGCTTGTTCCGTTCTCTCTCCAAATATATAAGAGCCAAACTAAGGACAGACATGTGCGCATGCGTGTGTTATATGTGATATGATTCGGATTGTATACTTAGAATAAAACCTGGGAATGATTCTCATATCGATCTTTCATGATATAGTTATTGCGCTCTATATATATATATATATATCAATGCATCTAAAGTCAAATTAATATTGAAGTCTATATATAGTACGTACATGGACATCCATTTCTCTCCAACTATGCTCTCCTTGTCGAGGAATATACTCATTAATTCTTTTATTTCAAAGGAGGAAGAGACAAATCCTAATTAAGTGGCAAAAGATTCATGGACTATATATGAATATGTAGATAGATATATCAAAGTGTGCTTATGTGTTTACCAAAAGAAGGGGGAGATTCGGAGAATATATATACAGGTAGCATAAGGATGATGATTAAGATAGTGGGAATATAATTAATAATATTTTTTGCGAAGGAGTTCATTTGGGAACATGATTGAAGAGCACACAAAGCAATAAAGGAGCATTCAACTGAGAAGGCAGGCAGGCGTGCTTGGTGGCTGGTGTGCCCACTATTACCCGTCTCCACTCTCCCTATAAATATATATAATCACTTTTTTAAAAAAAAAATTGTTCTTTTATTTCTTCATTCTTAAATAACTAAAGGTAAAAAATCAGGGAGAAAATTAATGAGGAGAGAACAAAGGCTGGATGCCCACTATTACCCATCGTGGTGAATGTTCCCATAATAGTGCTCGGTGCTCCAAAAACAACTAAACATATGAATATATGTATGTATATTTGTTACTATCTTTTAATTAATTAATTAATTAAAAGCGAAATTGCGTGGGTTTGGAGTAACAAAACATGCGCTCAAATTGTGTGGTGCGTGCGTGGTGTTAGAAGCTCAGTGAGTTGAAGGTCACCACCATATTGATATTATTATGATAATGTCAACTTGATAAGGTTTTGGTTTGGTTAAAGTCATAGCAATTTCCTCGTGCACCCAATGTCGTATTCTCTCTCTAATGCTTCATACAATATCTTCATCATCCGTCCCTTTCATCCTTTTATATAGTCTTCATTTTGGCCGGGGTTGAGAGTTTAATTGTGTCTTCTTATTCTTCTTCTTCTTCTCTTCCCTTTTTCCACCTTAAAAAAAGAAAAAAGAATCAAAAGCAAAATCAAAATTGGGGTTTCCATGTGGTTGATTAGGTCAACAAGTTGTCAACCCCGATAAGGTTTTGAGATAGCAGAGGTCTCCTCGGGCACTAAATCTTCATCACACTATGTTTGGTCCCCCAGCATATGCCTACTACTACTATTATTATAATTATTATTATTATTATTACTACTACTATTATTATACTGTACTCTCTATATGTATATATATTTAAGTGAGGAAAACCAAATTGAGGAATAGGCTTTCCATTATAGATTTGATTGGCCGGAGAGTGCCGCCCGGCCGAATAATTGCATTAAACATCAAAAAAGAGTGGTAATGGTGATTACATATTATCATTGACGCGTGCAGCTTTTAGGCTTAATTTTCAGCAGTGTTTATTATTATTATTATTATTATTATTATTTTAATAGAATATACTCTCACCTATACTAAATATAAAATCTTTTCATTTAATTTTATATTTAGGATTATTTTCAGAATATAATATAATATTTATTATGTTTTAAACCTATTTAATTTATCTCAAGGTGTATAACTAAATATAGAGCCTACCTACTCTTTTATCACCGACTATGACTTAATTTTTAATAAAGATAATTTTTGAAAAACATTGTAAGTTTTTAAAAAAGTAATATTGTCAAGCAATTTTAACTGTTCATCTTAATCCACATAATTCAATAAAAAAGGTCCTATATTAATAATGGGAGTAATATGTTTTAAGTCAAGGTAAGCGGCTTGTAATAATAAATCATCAAAATAATAACGCACCAACCAGAGATCGCCGTCCCAAACCAACGCAAAAATAATACCATGGACTTAGGCCCATGCCAAATCACAATGAAGGATTTTTAAACATTGCAAATTTTGAAAACAGAAACAATTTTTATGATCTCACAAAAAAAATTATGAAATTTAATATAAAATTGCTTATAAACTAACGGAAGTGCATGAAGGATTTAATATAGATGAATTCAAAATTTTGAATACATTGCAAATCTGGACTCTCAACACGTTAACATAACAGATGAAGGATTTAATATAAATGAATTCAAAAATATTTAACTCTTTGTGATAAATAATGGGTTAATAATTCAGTATTATTTAGTTTAAAATTTTAATTAAGTTATGAAATTTATTTAAATTTATATAATTAATTTGTGGAAGAAATTGTACTTGAACAGTATAATTTACTTAAATAATTGTTGTTAATGTCTTATAGATATATTTGTTTAAAATCTATTCAATTTCATATTTATTATTTTTAATATAGCTTTATTTCATTTTATTAACCTATTACAAACTTTAATTATAAAAAAAATTAAGAAAGCATTAAAAATGGGTAGCCTTTTTTTTATTTTTCATATATATTATTAAAAATATATTATTATAATCATCATTAGTCTAATTGTAGTGAGACAACTACTAAATCTTAAACAATGTCTCATCCAGTCTAATTATAAAAACATTAATTTTACCATTCATTAATAAAAAAAATAGTGAAGCAATATTGTTTACTTAAAACTAAAACAATAAATAAGAGTGTTTTAGATTTTATTATATTCTAGAATTTTTTAAAATATATATGCATAACTTTAAACAATAGATATTTTTAAAATGAAAAGGATATTAACTATAAAATTTATTATATATATAAAAGTAGGTAACATGTATAGATATTTTTAGAATAATTCTAATGATTTGAATAAGGTTTGCTACAATTCTGTATTTTATAATTTCTACTTTGGAGTTAAGTTCAGAACTATGATATATTATTTTATATTTTAAAATTAAAAACACCAAATCCAATGAGATTTTTTTATTCCTAAGTTCATAACCAACATTTATTTTTTTTAATCTCATGTGTTTCAATTTTTCCTACAAAATCTTCTTAAAAATCTTTTAAATTCAAATCGATTTAGGAAATATAGGGCCTGTTTGACAGTATTCTCTGTTTTATTGTTTTGAGAACAGTTTTGTAAAACTATTTTTGAGAATAAGTTTTGAAAAAAAGAAAACAAAAAAATCTATTTGAATAATTGTTCTCAAAATCATAACTAGTAAGTGATAGATGAGTTATTCAAAATTTATAACTTTATTATTAATGAGGTGAATGTTTCTCATATTTCCTTGTGTTTTCCAGAACAAAAATAACAAAACACCTTAAAGATATTCTGAGTTTTGTATTCTTTTATTTTATTTTTTTGTTTTCTAGAACAGTTTATAAAAAATAGATTTACCAAACAAATTTTCTGAGTTTTCTATTTCCGAAAATAGAAATACTGTTTTCAGAAACAGAACCAAACAAGCCCGTACATTTTTAAAATTTTTTTCATAATCAAATATACATCCTATTTCATTCAAAATTAGTATGTCCACTATTTTAATTGATTTTATATATTTATTTTTTGTGATTTAATTTGTTTCGGTAAAATCTTCTTAACAATCATCTTAATATTCATAATATATAAAACTTTAAACATATCCATAATTTATAATTAGCCACCCATGTTTTATCTCTTTCCCAATTATTTATAGGGAAAATTGGATTTTGAGACCAAAAAATGAAGATATTTAGTTTTTGGTGCCAAATTAATTTTTTTTCTTAAAAAATCAATTATATGTTCAAAAAATTTGATTCTTACTCCGAAAAAAAATCAAATGTCTTTATTTTTGGTCCCAAAACCCAATTATCCCTTATTTATATAATTTTATATTTATATAACTATTTTTGTGTCTAATATTTTTCAGAAATCTTTTATTACAAATGACTAAATTCAAATGGTTTATGATGTATTTAGGTTTTTATAATTTAAGATTATAAGCACTAAACCCTAACCACTTTTGTTTATTTGTTTGTATCTTTTCAGAGTAATTATATATTTATTTATGTATTTGAAAATTTTCAAAAAAAAATCTTCTAAAAATCACTAAGTTATAATTAAAAATCAATGAATATATAATATTTAAAGTCTATTTCATTTAAATTGAGAAAAATTTAATATATTTCCAAGATATTTTGAGGATTTTTTTCTATATAATTATTTATATAATATTCAAAATCATTACTCCTATGTTTCCCAATCTCTTTCTTTGCATTTCAAACAATAGCCAACTTTTTCTTTGAAATTCTTATTATGTATAGATTTCTTTCTCAATCTCATCGAAATAGCATAGACACCTTATGTTTACTTAATTTTCTTTTGCTCTCCATCTTCTTTCTTCTTTTTTGGATAAGAAAAAAGTTGGCATAGGTTCATATGTTAATACTATTAAAGCCATAAATCTAAAGCGCAAAAATTGGAGTCTCAAGTTCTAGGTTGTTCACTTATGGATGGCATCGAGAACAAAAAGATAGAAAAAATGGCAAACAATCGAGATAGTACTACAAGACATGGATGTAAGTTACCCCTACCTTAGTACTAATATGTGTGAGTATAATTTCCTATAAAAAAATTTATACCTTTTTTTTTATCCAATTTGATTTTTATTTGTCTTTACGTAAAATGATTGAATCACTACAGTTATCAAATAGTCTTTTTTGTTTGGAAGACTAAAGGACAAGATAAAGGAAGGTATAACTTATAAAATGAAGGGATTTAATGTAAGACAAAGTAATGGGAAATATAGAACCATTAATCATCAGTACAAGTTATTTTTACTCCACCACAATTTGTGTCTAAGGAGATGATTTAAAGATTGATCCATATGGATTTTTTTTTTATACCAATTACCCACATAACTTCTAGAAAGGTAGACATTAAGAGCCTATTTGACAGCTGTTTTTAAAATATTTTTTTATTTTTAAAAATAGAAAAATAAAAAAACTTATTTAGTAAGCCTGTTTTTTATAAAACGTTCTAGAAAACAGAAAAAAAAATAACAGAAAACTCAGAATATCTTTAAAGTGTTTTGTAATTTTTGTTCTAGAAAACATAAGAAAATATAAAAAATACTCACATTATTAATGATAAAATTATAAATTTTGAATAACTCATTTAACACTTATTAGTTATGATTTTGATAACAATTATTTAAACAAATTTTTTTATTTTCTTATTTCCAAAACTTGTTCTAGAAAACAGTTTTGAACAATTTTACAAAACTATTTTAAAAACAATAAAATAAAAAACACTGTCAAACAACTATAACTTTTTAGTAGGTATATGCACCAATAATATTCTTGAATATATTCTTGCTAATGCATATAATATTTTAATATTGAATAATATAGTGCCCTACTCCTGATATTATGGCACATATTTTATTGGTAAGTGAATTGCATTCGGTGATATGTAGAAGACATGCATTCAATGTAAGCATTCGTAAGTTGTGCACATCTATTATTAATGTTTAGAATGTCATATAAATTTATGATTTCTAGCTATATCATTAAACGGGAAATTCTATGTCCCTCTCCCTTTTATTTTGGCCAATACCTTCCACCTAAACTCACCATCTTGATTTAAAAAAAAGACATAGATTATGTATTTTGCTTCAAATTCTTGGATTTAGTTTCACTCCAATGTGTGTTGACAATTCAAACGATTGGAGGATCACCTTGGCCTTCTAATAAATGACTGGGATCAATGCCTTCAAAGGGAGCTACACAACACTCAAAGCTTAGATAAGCAATTTGATGCAAATGGAGAAAATGACAATGGAGATTATGTCAAGAATAAGGATATTGATATAATGAATTAAGAGGGGGTGACATTACACTGAATTTCAATTATCATATCAAATATCATATTGTAAAGAGTTTATCTTTCATCAAGTTTTAATCTAGCCGAATAATAAGGGTTTGAATCAAATGTCAAATTAAAATCTCAATATGAAAACTTAATAATTCCGAAAATTACTAAGATGTATAGGATATTATGGTTTGTTCAAATTCCATGTGCATAGTTTAATAATTAGAATCATATTATAATTATAAATAATTTTTGGAGAGTTAGTGTTATTTTAGATTTGGTTGAGATTATAATTTTAAAAATAGAAGATAAACACTCTTTTATCTGTCGGCTCACAGAAAAAAGAAATATACCTATTATCATAATTTATTTTGTGCTCCTAACAAGGACTACTGACTCTACCCAAAATAATGTTGATAAAATACATATAAGTAATTTGCTATTTTTCATTCATAGCAATGGTCATAAATTTCTGCGATTAATACAATAACAATAAATTTTATTGTACATATTGATTTTTTAGATAATGCTTAGTATTGCATTTATTTTTTTGCTGCTTAAGGATCTATTTATATTTATTTAAAATTTTGCATAATTTAATTTTAAATTAGGTTTGAGAAATAACCTATGAATTTTGTTTAATATCTTAATTTTGCCATGACCAGACAAAAGAGCTACGGGCAGAATTTGTACAACTTTATATTGATATGGGACATCAAATGTTGTATATAAAAATGAATTCAATAATCTATTCTAATTAACTGTATATCATGTCTTAAATTTAATAGTATTTTTTAATTTTTAATTTCAATTTTTGGTCGGGATATCCTGCAATTGTACAGGGTCGATCGCAGTAATAAAAATATCTCTGGAGTATTCCAGAGGTCGAACCCAAGGGAGGTAGTAAATTTATAGTCCAAACTTTTAATCCTAAAAATTAATTGATAATCAAATTGATAATTCAAATTTAAAATAAAGAAATAGAAAATAAAATGAAATCTGAGGTTTAATTCAGTTCTAGAAGCGTCAAGGGATCAGGATTCACCTTATGAGATAACTAAATTTTATTTCTTAGTTAGACTCTATATAATTATAGTAACTGTTGTTTCTAAAGCGTCCTAATTACCTCTCGATCAATTAGTCCTAATTTAATTAGAATTCAATTCGCTCTCGCGCAACTAAATTTTCTAATTAAACCTTGAAAACTACAACATATATCACCATGAATTCCTAATTCTATCTCTAGATTAGTTATTCATGTTTATCTCTCTAAATCTAGGTTCACTCTTCACCTCTCAGTCCATCAAGTTTACCCATTAATTAGATTTTATAGTGATCAACTATAAAATCCACATGATCGAATAAAAGAGATAAATATAATAAAAAGATAAATTAAATATAACTTGAAGAACGAATCAAAGAGTCTTAACTAGAGAAACAAATCTAATCCATCCCAATCAGGCTACATCCCTACCCCTGACTGGGAAATTTAGTTATTCATGAAAATACAAATCAATTCAAAACTAATATCCCAAATCATAGTAAAAATAATAAGAAAATAGAGTTATATTAGAGAAGAATGAATCTATCACTAATACTCCCCAAATCTCCTTGCTCTTTCTCTATAAGATGCTCCTAGTTGCTCCCAGATGCGTTTAGAGTAGTGTTTTCTGACTTCTGAGTGCGTTTTTTGAATCCCCCGTTGTGTTTCTATCGTGTATCTTTATATAGAAAAATTTTAGAAGCCCATAAAAGCCCAAAATATCATGAAAACACAGTAAAAACGTGTTTTTACGGACACCTGTTACATGACCCGGCGCCAGGTAACCATAAAATTAACTGATACGGCGCCGGGTGCTTCTAATTTGCTGAAAAACGTGAAAATCCGAGTTGACCCGGCGCCGGGTGGTCACTGTTGTACGGACAGCAACTTCATAACGTCATCAGCTCGTGTTGATACTTTGAGTTCGATTTTCTCCATGATAACGTTGGAATTTGAGAAAACTCAAAACATGAAAGTTGTAGCTCTGTATCTTAGCTTTTCAAAGAAGTTTAAATCACCTCAATCGGATTTATATGAGAGAGTTATGATCAAAATACCAAAGGGTGTCATAACTTTTCAGCATGAACAATTTGTAACGTTTTTGCTCCGAATGCTTCCAACTGAACCTATAATGTCATGAAACACAAAAATATGTAAAATCATGCTAAAATATATCAATGTAAATATATTTAAATACAATTTAAAGCTTAAATGTGGGTATTTTATATGTATAAAATGGACATATCAAATCCCCCCACACTTGAACCTTTGCTTGTCCTCAAGCAAGACTAAAATTGTGCTGCACTCATAAAGTTATTTTTAGATTTATCAAACTTACTTCTCTTTACTAGTGATAGTTCTTCACCAATATAAATAAAAGGAGTACTCAACAAATCAAACATTAGATTCAATAGCAACTCACTTATCATTCCCATTAGTCTATGAGACTTTTGTATGTGTGTGTGTATACCTAGCATGTGACAAATGTAGACAGCCAACTAAGCAAGAAGAAGAAAAATTACAACACTTATTTAAGAACTTAAAATATCTCAATCAGTTATGCATAAACCTCAACTCAACTCATGTACAATGGAGATCAACAAGGATTTATTTAATCTCCCCGCACTTTGTGCTTCAATTTTATCTGGGGATTTATTTGCTTTTCTTGGGCCGTTATACTCTCTTTTGACGCGAAGATCTCGCATTTGTGATGCGTACCCCCGGTTACTCAAGCTACATAACCCGCTGCACCAAGATGCCTTTGGCACACTCATAGCTCACTTTGCACCTTTTGACGCAAAGGTCTCGCATTTGTGATGCGTACCCCCGGTTACTCAGCACAGGTCGAACCAGTGGAGTGTATTTATATATATTACTTTTTTTTTTCATTTAAACCTCGAATCATCTCTCCAACTAAATAATAAATTCATACACAATGATTCTAAATATCCAAGTTAAAAAATAAATATATAATTCATCTTCCTACAAACTCAGTCATTTTTCCACACCTATCACATGCTAAGTTATAGTGCTCAATTTCATAGTCTCAAGACTCATGTTCCTGACTTGTAAATTAACTATCTTACTCCATTAAGCACAATAATTGAGTATCCTATGGTGACAGACACAACCACTAGCTCACAAAAATAAGCAAAATAAATCTAAACAAAATCAATTAAGCACATAAATTTGTAAAAAAATTTCTAGTTTCAGCACATCAGCACAATTCTTAAGACAGATCAACTAAGAACATCTAATAAACTCCCCCCCACACTTAGATCCAATATTGTCCTCAATGTTGTAGGAATAAAATAAAAGATAAAAGGAACTGAGACTCCCCTGATTTATAGATGATACTTGAAATGTTCTTTGGAGTCCTTTGTATTTGTTCCAGACTTGTTTTTACCATAATCAATTCAATCCTGCAAAAAGTCTTGAGAGAGAGAGTTTGAAGTAACAAGAGCAAGGAAACAAGAAAATAAAAATAGAGAATAAAAGAAGAAAAATAATGTTGGGTTGCCTCCCAATAAGCGCTAAATTTAACGTCGATAGCCAGACGAATTAGGAGATCACGAGATGGCATCCTTCAGAGGCTTTGATCTAAGCTCTTCAGATTCAGGAATCAGCTTTTTCCTCCACTTTAATTTCATTCTTCCCTTAGAGAGGCTCTTTATGATAAAGGTGGGTACCAGCCAGTCCGTTCGGATTACACAAGTGCTCTTTTTCTTTTGGGGATTAGGAGGTTCCGCTTTTTGTCTAACCTTTGCGTCCTTTTTGACAATCTTTTGAATTGAACCTTTATCAATATCTAAAGATCTGGGAGGAGACGTCAATTCTTGCCTTTGATAGTTCTGCCCCATAGCTATGCTGCAACAAGTTTCCTTAAAAGTGGGATTGTTATAGTTGGCAAGATTAAATTCAGCTTTTTCATTCCCGACTCTAAACGTCAATTTCCCATTTGGCACATCAATTAAGGCACCCGCAGTAGACAAGAATGGTCTTCCTAGGATTAGAGAAACGTCTAGTTTATCCTCAGTATCCAACACCACAAAATCAGCAGGAATAATCAGCTTACCCACTTTGACGAGTACATCTTCCATAATTCCAATTGGGTACCTTACTGACCTGTCAGCTAGAAGTAGAGTCATACTCGTAGGTGTTAGATCTGTGACCTCAAGCTTCTTGCACAAAGAGTAAGGCATCAAATTAATACCAGCCCCCAAATCACATAAACAATTATTAATCAGTTGAGAATCAATAACACAAGGAACAGAAAAACTCCCCGGATCTTTTAGCTTTGGAGGCAACTTTCTTTGCAGGATGGCGTTACACTCTTCAGTCAAAGGTACCTGAGTGCATTCTTCCAACTTCTTCTTGTTTGACAACAGCTGCTTGAGGCATTTAACATATGAGGGCATGTTCGCTAGTGCCTCAGCAAAAGTGATGTTAATGCGGAGCTTCTTAAATATATCCAGGAACCTTTGAAAATTAGAATCTTGCCTTTTCTTTTGCAGTCTCTGAGGGAAAGGAATAGGGGGCACATATGGCTTCACATCAGTGGAAGGAGACTGCCCTTCAGTGTTACCATAAGCTTTTGGAATCTCCTTATTCTCCTCATCCTTACTTTTCTTACGACCCTCAGTTTTTTTCTTCACCTCTTCCTTTAATTCTTTGCCACTTCTGAGAGTAATTGCCATAACTTCTTCTTTTGGATTAACTTCAGTGTTGCTAGGGAATTGGCCTTGTATCTTTTCAGTCACCATGTTTGCTAAGCGACCCACTTGTGTCTCTAAGTTTCGAATAGCCGCTTGTGTAGCATTATTGGTAGTGATCTGGCTAGCCATAAATTGATCAAAATTTTTATTGATGGTTGCCTGACCGACCATAAATTACTCCAAATTTTTGTTAGTAGATGCTTGACTAGCCATGATTTGAGCAAGCATCTCCTCCATCTGAGGAGGCTTTCCTGTAGATAGTGCTGGTGGCTGAGGGGATGTCTGTTGCTGGGATCCTGGCGGTGCTGGTGGATTTTTCCAAGAGAAGTTTGGATGGTTTCGCCACCCAGGATTATATGTGTTTGAAAAGGGATCATTCCTTCTTTGTAGAAATTGTGGACGTTCAACATTTGATCCCATATAATTAACTTCTGCATTCCCTTCAATCATATGAACACATGTGTCCGCAGTATGGCCTGAATCCCCGCATGCAAAACATGACTCTTTAGGAAGATTAGGATTATTGCTCTGTTGTTGGAAAAGAAGTTCTATGCGTTGATTTAGCTTCTCTAGCTGTGCAGACACATCAGAGCGAGAGTTAACTTCATTGATAGATACTCTCCTACCTCGTACTCCTTTTTGTCTAGTCTAAGTTGCCACTTGATCATAGATACTCATCATCTCTTCAGCAGTTAAATTACCATCCCTTGCAGCAATATCCACTAGAGACTGGGAGGTAGGGTTCAGAGCATTATAGAACAGTTTAGCAAGCATCATATCTTGAAATCCATGGTGGGGACACTCATATAAGTAATCCTTGAATCAATCCCAAGCTTCATAGAAAGGCTCACCATCCAGTTGTGCAAAGAGATATATCTTATCCCTCAGATCTACAGTCTTCTGAGGGGAGTAAAACTTAGCAATGAATGCATCGTAGATCTCCCTCCATGATGTCAAAGAGTTTTCCGGCAGATTAAGAATCCATCTTCGAGCACTATCCTTCATGCAGAAGTTGAAGCATCTCATCTTGAGCTCCTCCTGAGTCAAACCATTCGGGGGAAATTGGTCAATCTTGTCATAGAAATCCTTCAAAAAGTCCAATGTGTCTTCGCCTATTCGCCCATGAAATTGTGGCAATGAGTTTAAGTGTATGTTCTTAAACTCGTAATCTTTGGCATTGTCAGATAACCGGATACATGATGGGCTATCATAGATAGTAGGCTTATCTGCATCTCTCCAAAGTAGATTAGCTTGAGCCCTAGTAGGCACTACTTCATTAGCCATCTCGTGCCTCCTTTTAGCTCTGTTTTCCCTGCAAGCACGTTCAATTTCAAGATTAATAGCAATCGATTCAGAAGTACTATTAAAACTTTTAGATCTTAACAGCATGCAGCAAGGAAAAAATTCAAAGACAAATAAAATAAAAAAAATTTATAGGACTAAAAATAATGAACTAATAAATCCGTTAACCTCCCCGGCAACGGCGCCAAAAACTTGGTCGGGATATCCTGCAAGTGTACAAGGTCGATCGCAGTAATAAAAATATCTCTGGAGTATTCCAGAGGTCGAACCCAAGGGAGGTAGTAAATTTATAGTCCAAACTTTTAATCTTAAAAATTAATTGATAATCAAATTGATAATTCAAATTTAAAATAAAGAAATAGAAAATAAAATGAAATCTGAGGTTTAATTCAGTTCTAGAAGCGTCAAGGGATCAGGATTCACCTTATGAGATAACTAAATTTTATTTCTTAGTTAGACTCTATATAATTATAGTAACTGTTGTTTCTAAAGCGTCCTAATTACCTCTCGATCAATTAGTCCTAATTTAATTAGAATTCAATTCGCTCTCGCGCAACTAAATTTTCTAATTAAACCTTGAAAACTACAACATATATCACCATGAATTCCTAATTCTATCTCTAGATTAGTTATTCATGTTTATCTCTCTAAATCTAGGTTCACTCTTCACCTCTCAGTCCATCAAGTTTACCCATTAATTAGATTTTATAGTGATCAACTATAAAATCCACATGATCGAATAAAAGAGATAAATATAATAAAAAGATAAATTAAATATAACTTGAAGAACGAATCAAAGAGTCTTAACTAGAGAAACAAATCTAATCCATCCCAATCAGGCTACATCCCTACCCCTGACTGGGAAATTTAGTTATTCATGAAAATACAAATCAATTCAAAACTAATATCCCAAATCATAGTAAAAATAATAAGAAAATAGAGTTATATTAGAGAAGAATGAATCTATCACTAATACTCCCCAAATCTCCTTGCTCTTTCTCTATAAGATGCTCCTAGTTGCTCCCAGATGCGTTTAGAGTAGTGTTTTCTGACTTCTGAGTGCGTTTTTTGAATCCCCCGTTGTGTTTCTATCGTGTATCTTTATATAGAAAAATTTTAGAAGCCCATAAAAGCCCAAAATATCATGAAAACACAGTAAAAACGTGTTTTTACGGACACCTGTTACATGACCCGGCGCCAGGTAACCATAAAATTAACTGATACGGCGCCGGATGCTTCTAATTTGCTGAAAAACGTGAAAATCCGAGTTGACCCGACGCCGGGTGGTCACTGTTGTACGGACAGCAACTTCATAACGTCATCAGCTCGTGTTGATACTTTGAGTTCGATTTTCTCCATGATAACGTTGGAATTTGAGAAAACTCAAAACATGAAAGTTGTAGCTCTGTATCTTAGCTTTTTAAAGAAGTTTAAATCACCTCAATATGAGTTTATATGAGAGAGTTATGATCAAAATACTAAAGGGTGTCATAACTTTTCAGCATGAATAATTTGTAACGTTTTTGCTCCGAATGCTTCCAACTGAACCTATAATGTCATGAAACACAAAAATATGTAAAATCATGCTAAAATATATCAATGTAAATATATTTAAATACAATTTAAAGCTTAAATGTGGGTATTTTATATGTATAAAATGGACATATCAATTTTCATGTACTTAAGTTTCTTTAATAATATTATTACTATTTATCATATGTTTTGTTATATTTAAATATTATTTTTGTTCTAAAAAATTATTGAATTCAATTTCTATGTCGGTTCTTCCTAATCATAAAATAAGACTAAAAAAAGAAACACCTATAATTATCATGAGGAACATTAATAAATTATTAAAAATATATAATAGCACACGCCTTTTTGTTACTCAAACTAACAAGTAAGTACTTCAAGCCAATATAATGTTTAATCACTTGAAGGGTTGAAAGTTTGTATATGAAGAATTTCTATGACTCAATCTGATTCTAAACTACAATTCAATATGAAAAGACAACAGTTATGTTAGCTCTGATTCTATGACTCCTTGTTATGTTAGCTTTTACTGTGACCATAAATAAATCTCAGAGTTAGAATTTGTGTATTATCAAATTGTACTTACTACGATCTATTCACACATAACCAACTCTATATTGTTGTGTCCTGTATACAGTCTAGATATGAATTAAAGATATTAATTATTGATTAGAAATGTAATCTAAGTGATAACACATCAAATATTGTGTATAGAGAAGTGTTTAATAATTTAAACTAATGATTTGTGTATTATCCCTAACACTTATTAATGTCATTTTTATAATTTTTAAAACTTAATTTTTCTTTACAAAATGAAATTGCACATTAATATCACTTTTAATTTCTCTTTTTGTTGAATTTGCATCGCATGGTGTGTATATAATTTATAACAAAATGCACTATATACAAGACATAAGTAATCGAACTTGTTCTGATGGCCAAAAAGAAAAATACTTATTCTTCAATCTGAGTAATACACGAAGTCTATTTAATCTTTTATTGTAAAATTTCGTTGAATGTACTCAATATTTTCTTTGTTCCAACAGCATTTTGACAATGACTTTTGAATATATCAATTTTTTTTAAAAAAAATTATGTTTTGTTAATGAATTGCATAAGCAATATAATATAAAAACAAAATTATTTAGTACTATTTAATTATTTATTATTCATTTATTGTTTATCCAGACATACCATCTTTTAATAGATTGTTTTTCCATTGGAATGAGTGATCATTTTCAAATTTAAATACCACTGTGCAGATGCAGAAGGGATTGTTTTTAATGTATAAATTAAATTATATAGTTGTTACTAATCAGTGTTGAAAACATGGAATCAGACCAACGAATTTTGTATGGGCTTGTGTTTAATTAGACTTGTTTATTTTATCAAAATAGCTCAAGTTATTTAATTAAAATTTCAGCAAGCTTGTATGTTCATAAATATAATTGTTATTGGATTGGTGTGCCCTGAGTCCCAAAGGCCTCAAGTCATAATTTCCTTTTCTTTTTTTCTTTTTTTTGCCTGAGTTTGTTCTCTTAAAATTCGGAAGTGTTTGCAAACCCCGGATCTTGTAGCTCTAATACCATATTAACTTTTATAAGTATCTGTGTATAAACTTGTCCATTTTACCAATATAGCATATTAAACTATTTGATTATAATTGCCACAAGCTTACATACCCTTTATTTTTTTATTATTTTTATATATGAAACTTTTTTCCAGGTTTATCACTAATGACGCATCTGAAAAATTAAAAATAGAAGACAAAAGAAAAATAGAGACTCGAAACTAAAATAAAATTAAAGGGAAAAATATAACAGGAACAAAAGCATATACTTAATCATTTTTAATATTTGTGTTTTTCATCATTCTTCTTCTCTTAATAGCATATTTCTGAATTATCGTGTGTCACGCGTCAAAAGCATTTCTTCCACTTGTTTGTTTGTCTTTCAATTTAATTTTAGAGACATTGATATCAAATATATTGTATAGAAAATTATGAAAATGATGTCTACAAAATCAATTTTATTTGGAGAAAATAAATTAAAGGATAATTTTGGAACCAAATAAAATTTTTGAAATAAGAGACGCGCCATGTGTAATTTAACCCAAACAAATATAATCTAGTTGTAATTATATATATATATATATAATCATCTTAAACAAGCAGATGTTGGGGAAAAATAAAGCAAGAATATATGTTCTTCTAAGTTGTTTATGCATTAAAATGTATATGCCCTCCAAGCTTAGTAAGGTGTACGTGTAGTATAAAGTCAGAGAGCTGTAATTTCAAGTCAATACTGTGAATATATTTAGCAAACAAGAAAAAATGAGCGAGAGACATGAATCTCTGATTCTGGAATTGGGATTAGTATTATATAACAAGCTTAGTTCATTGAGAATACACCGTTTGGCTCATTTTCAAATTCTTATTACTGATTTACTACGTATCCCACACAATGGCCATAACAAATTATACATTGATTACTATTTTACTATTAAAAATCTGATCTTTTGATTACATGTATATTCCACCTAGTAGTCTTGACATATATTTTCAGGCTAGCTTACTGTTATATATATAATTATACTATTGGAAAAAAGTGTATATATATAATTATATATAAATCGAACTACCTAGCTAGTTGACAGACTGATAGTGATCACACTCCTATTCCTTCATCCGTGGACACAAGTCAAAAGGCCAAATAATGCTATATAATATAGTCTGGTTTCTTATCATCTTTTTCTATTTATTTAATTATTCGAACCATATTTTAATTCACTTGTCTGCGATATATTTATCTCAATTGAACCAAATTTTTCTAAAGAATTTTTAATAAAAAAGAGGGCATAATCACTCATAAGTAATAGTGAGCTGACTCATTCAGATCATACGTATATAGTGATCAGCATAAAGATGTAAACATTCCAACCGTATTAACCAAAGAAACATATGCAGAATCAACATGTTTTGTCTTTTGCACGTTGATTTAATTACAAGATAACAAATGAAGGGTATGCCGGATGACAAATATAAGAGAGTGAAAGGGCGATTAAAGTACCGGTAGACTATGATCTTTATCTCCCAATAATGATGATTAATTAAAATGCTAATCACAATTAACAAGCAAAGCATCTCTGAACTGAAACCATCCCTTTCAGAAGAACAATCGGCAATCATAACTCAAAGGACTCTATAGATATATATAATATGCTTAAAGCGAAGCCTCTTGGCTGCTCATGTGGAACGATATGAAATATAAACATTTGCAAACGTCTGCGCCTGATTCAGTTTACCTTTGATAGGCTAAACAGGCCATTCATTCGACTTATTTAAAATAGTTTTTGGGGAAAAATATCAATTGATGTGAGACACTAAATCTTATAACGTTACAATTACTGAAGCAGGACTGACTTAACCCAATTATATGATTTTGTTTTTGTTTCCTTGACGTACGTACAATGAACAGGTCAAATTAAATTCATATGTACTGGTCTTGTGTACGTAGATTTAATATAATATAATCTATTATATTAAATTCCATCTCGATATTGATTTAATTGCTATCAAGTTAGTTATCATTCAAGTATTCAATTCATATTTTGGAGGTTCAGATGGGTGATGCAGGATTTGCATACTTCCCCTTTACATATATCTGGCCAGAACATACAATGCATAACAAATACATTTGATTAAAGACTAAAGTAATAATGTGCGATAAAATTTTGATACCGCGTTATTTTTTTTAAATAAAAAAAGTTAGTAAATAAATCTAAGATTTCTAAACCAGATTTAAAAATTAGTACAGGTAATGTAATGTAAGACTTATAACATACTAATTATATGCATATTTTAACAAAGATTCATGTAACAATCTCAAATTTTGGATTGTTGCAACCTACACTTGAAACATATCTTTATCCAGTAAAAAAGTGACTTCAACTATATATGTAGATCAGATTTCTTATATTCACATGAAAAATTTGACAACTATATGGTTCCTTGTTAAATAACTGACAAAGAAAATACATGTAGGAGTGTGTCTCAGCATTCTTTGCAAACAATTAGGGGTGTACATGGGCCGGACCGAGTCCGGGTTTGCCCTATCCCGGAGTCCAACTCGGCTTCCATTTCACTGCTCTGGGTTGATTTGTCTGGGCTACCTAATCATAAAACAAATGAGAAGGAAAAGATGAAGAAATTAGTCCATATATATAACAAAATAATTGAAGAGGAGAAAAATTAGAGCAACAACGTATGCCAAAATCTACACCAAACACAAGAACTACAAACAAAGTAACAAAGAAAGATCTTCCATTATCAACATTTGTCATTGTGAAGGCAGATGAGGCAAGGGGGTCATGATGGTGGTGGCGATGATTATGATTGGGGTAGGAAAGACTATCTGAGGACAGTAGATCTGAGCATCCGAATGATACAAAGAAGAGGAGGCGAGATCTAAATTGTGGAGAAAAGGAGGAGAGAACTGACGACTGCCAAGACGGTGAGATCTACAAGGCCGTGACGATGAGATCTAAGAACAACAGTTATAGCCATCACACAAAAGACTCATATTTGGAAGCTGAGATGATTATGAGATTTGTGAGTGAGATGAGAGAATGATGGTGAGATATTGGGAGAGTTTGAGAGCAACGCTGATTCCATAAATGAAAGAAGCAAAGAATGAAGGGAAGAATGTTTTGGAGATGGGATTTTTTCTAATAACGCAAGTGTTCTTTTTCTTATTTAATAAAATTGAACGGGTCGGTCTAGGTTGGTTGAGCCCATTGGCTCAACCCGTAACCTGGACTAGCCCGATTTTTATTAACCCAAGTGACACTAGGCCAAGCCGATTTAATCAGGCTTGTGGGTTGATGCTCTGTTCTACGAACACCCATTCTTTTTCCCCCTTTGATGTCTTAATTTTCCTCAAATCTACCATTTGAATAATTTTATAATAGAATTATAATAAAAAGGTTTGATATACTCCCTCTAATCCTTTTAAGATCCAAAAGTTTTTCCTGATCCTTTTTATAAGACACCTCCTTAATCATTTATTTCTTGACCTCGTAAATTGTCATTAAAATTTTTGTATGATTGGTCAATAATAATATTTTTAACATTATTTTAATTAATTTTACACTTTCGCACTTAATAATAATTGAAATCCTTATTTAACAAAGATTACATTATTATAATAGTGATAAAAAAGAAATATTAAATTTGTTTAGAATTTTAAAAATATAATTAACTTTCTTAATCTAAGTAAAGTAATTAGAAGTGTCTTATAAAAAAAATTAGAATAAGTAATTGACAATGACTACTTGAAAGAATCAAGACAGTCAATCTCTCGAGAATATGGTAGTCCCCTCTCAGTAGCCTGGAGATCAGGCTGCCTGATCACCAACTTGTATGTGTTAAGCCAATTTACTCCCGAGTATAAATAGCCCTTCCAAGGCATTAAGAACTCAAGGGACACTTTAGGATTAACACATAGAGCCTGATGAGTATAACATTCTGAATACTCTTGGTTACAAAGAAGTTATTGAGGTGGATCTTATTCAAATTTGTTCTAATACACAGGTTTCTCATGAGAAGCAAGTGTAAAACATACATGAATCTAAGCAAACAGACCTAAGGTATCATTTTTTTGGAATTTCAAGAAAGATGGTAGAACTTTAGAAAATAGTCACTTTATTTCACAAAGTAAGACTTATGGATTTCTCCGCCTGCCCCCTTAACTTACAAACTGAGCTCCCTTTTATTGAGTAAGACCGTCCTTCTTACATAATTAAAGACAAACATTAGTGACTAACAAGTGGCAGATAGGTTTGTCTACTATTTTATAAGTAAAAATAACTTAACAGTACATTGACAGACTTAAAGCAATTAGAACAAATTGTTTTTTCTTTTATAGTACACACAATGTAGACATAAAAGTTGTCGGTATAACAAGACAAACACTTAAAAGTCTTTGTAGATAGGTCAATGGCTGGATGAGTAGTTCATGATGTCTCCTTCCACTTTCTTTTTCTTTTTCTTTTACTTGAAAGCTTTGCATTGGACTTTTTCAAGCTTTGCATCAATGTCAAAATTATTATTAGAAGGTGCTGGTTGAGCAGATATCTGTGTAAGAAAGTGCTGTAAGAATTGAGGGTTTATCTCATAGGGATCCTGTGATCCTGTGATTCTTAAAAATATTGATTTTGGTTTTCCGACAAGTCTGTGATGGGTAACCTTGATTGGATGAGTGTTGATTATCCATTGTTCCAAGGGTGAGTTCAGGCCATTCACATGAAACAGCTTGGTCAGTAGTGAACATTTCTTCAGGGATGAAGAATTTTCCAAACAAAGGTCCAAAAGATGTGCATGACTATTCTGTAATGTTCCTTGTAAAATTATTAAGTTTTAAAAGAAAATTCCTTAATTTAGTCATTACTTGATTTTCTTGAACAGGCCAATGTAAGGAGGTGGTCCAATAGTGAGTTTGGACTAAAGTAAAGAGATTGCCTTGGTAATCAGCTTCATAGGGACGGTGACTAATAAAGAAAGAATAAGTTTTTTATTTCCGTAAAAGAATACTCCAAAAATTATTCTCCTCTATTATGTTATAGAGTCATCCACGCCAAACAGATAAAGGGACATATCAGCCGAGAAAAATGAATAGGTTAGATGAGTTGTTTTGCTTATCAATCAGATCCTGATAAGTTTGCATAGGTGGTAATGCAAAGGCACAAGCAAACATGGTAGAAAAAGGCCATAAGTACCACATGAGTTCAGTGGAAATAGGGCATTTGATGAAGGGAATGACTAAGTATAGGAGTAGTGGATTAAAGTATTCTAGCTTTGGTGAGATGTTTGAGGTTTGGAGAAAAAGGTGGAGGTAATAGAAAAGACTTTTTATAGCAAGACTTTTTCTTCCATGAAGAGTAAGGACATGTCTGATGGCTCCAACATGAAGATGCGTATATCCTTGCTGTCTTCATGTATTAATCAAAGGTTGAGAAATTTTAAAAGTCACGTACTGTTCAGCAGTAATGGCTGTGAGTCCACACTATTTTAGGCTAGAGCTATGGACATATTCCTTGATTGGTGGTCTTGACGTACCAAGAATTCTCTGAATACGTTATCGGATGGATTTGGCATATTCACAATCTTGAGAAAAGATGGCATAAGGACTTAACAAAGGAAGTTCAGAATTGTCTATCTGAACATTCTCTAGGATATGGTGATTTTTACTAAGTTATCAATCTTACTAGCTAAGGTTCTTTTGACAGAGGGTGGTAGGTTTTCTAATGAAAAGGTTGAAGAGAGTCTGAGAGGTTCTAAAGAGGTTGAGGGTTCTAAGATTTCACTCATGTTTTCTGAATTCTTTCTCTAATCTTCTTCAATAGTCATATCAGATTTTTGTTTGAAGAGTTTTTTAGGCTCATATCAGATTTTTGTCTGAAGAGTTTTTTAGGCTCTGATACCAGTTAAGGAGTGGATTCCTCATGAAGAATATTTTACAACTGCTGATGGTAATCCTTTCATGATTTATATGATTTCTAGAAGAAAAATTGGGATTCAATTCTTCCCAAATTGCACAATCTGGACCAAGGTACTTGAAAGCAAATTACCAAACAAAGATTTACTAATCAGGATGGATATCTATCATCTTGCAAAAGGATTGCAAATCCTTCCAAAAGGTATACGGTGTAAGTCTTCTTTCTCTCCATGGGCACTATTCGTGATCTCTTTGAGATCCAAAAAGTGCCACCTGGATATGAAATTATCAGGGACAAACTGTTGCCTCTATGTTTGAAAAATCATGAGCAATTTAATCATCCTTCTCCTTTTGTGGAGAGAAAAATAAGGATTTCTTCATTCGACTTCCTTTCAAAAGGAATAAAAACATTAATCCGACTAAAACATCTCAGGAATGTCTCCAGAAGATCTATTATTAGCCAAAGAAGAATGTGTAGGACTCTTGAGACAAGGTTTAATTGAACCTATTAATTCATCATGGTCATCTCAAGCTTTCTATATAGATAAGAATGCAGAAAAAAAAGACGAGGAAAAAATAGGTTTGTTGTTGATTATATGCCTCTTCATCATTTTTTACGAGATGATAAGCTTCATCTTCCGAAGTTCATACACAGGCAGTTCATTTGAAGAATGCAAAAATTTTCTTTAAGTTTGATTTCAAGGCAAACTTTTGGCAGTTAAGAATTCATTTTGATGATAGATACAAAACTGCTTTTTGCATACCAAATACTTAGTATCAATGGAAAGTAATGCCTTTTGGACTTAAGCCAACCTCTTCACTGTTTCAAAAGGCTATAGTGAAAATCTTTAAACTCATTCTCCATTTAGCTTTCATCTACATAAATGGTATCCTCTTATATTCAGAAACTGAGGAAGCCCACAAAAATCTTTTGGCCCAATTTGAGCAAATCACCAAAAAATATAGGATTATGCTTTCAGCAACAAGAAGCCAAATAGGGTTGGCCCAAATTCAGTTTCTGGACATGATCTTCTCACAAGGCCATTTCCAACCTGGCCCGCATATTACCCCCCTAATAATTTTGATATTGATGCAGAGCTTGAAAAAGTCCAATGCAAATCTGCTAAGAAGAAGAAAAAAAAAGTGGAAGGAAACATCATGAACCGCTCATCCAGCCATGAACCTATCCACAAAAACTTTTAAGCCTTTGTCTTGTGCCAACAACTTTCATGTCCATTTTGTGTGTACTATAAAAGAAAAGTAGTTTGTTTTTATTGCTTTAAGTCTGTCAATGTACTTATAAAGTTATCTTTACTTTCAAAAAAGTGGATAAGTATGTCTACCACTTGTTAGCCACTAATGTTTATCTTTAATTATGTAAGAAGGACACTTTTACTCTATAAAAAGGAGCTCAATTTGTAAGTTACAGGGGCAGGCGGAGAAATCCACAAGTCTTACTTTATGAAATAAAATGGCTATTTTCTAAAATTCTCCCTTCTTTCTCAAAATTCCAAAATAATCTTGCCTTAGGTCTGCCGGCTTATATTCAAGTATGCTCTACACTTGCCTCTTACGAGGAACCTGTGTATCAGAACAAATCTGAACAAGATCCACCTCAGTAACTTCTTTGTAACTGAGTATTCAGAATGTTATGCTCATCAGGCTCTATGTGTTAATCCTAAAGTATCCCTTGAATCTTTGATGCCTAGGAGGGGCTGTTCATACTCGGGAATAAATTAGCTTAACACATATGAGTTGGTGATCAGATGACTTGATCTACAAGTTATTGACATTATTTCCAATCTTTTATCATTTTAAAATGTAGTACTATTTCAAATAAATGGTTTCAAGGCAATTGTTAAGGTCATTATGCTGAATTTTCTTGCAACCGAAAGCAACCATTTGGGTAATGTGGTCCACACATTGTAATTGCAGTGGTCTCTCAAATGAAAAAAGAAAAAATAGCCTTCACCTCGGCAACATCAAGTAATTGGAGCAAAATTTAATTTCCCAAGCATAACTTTCATGAAAGCTTCCCTTAACTTTCTTTTCTTAATGCTAGACAAATATCATTTTTATTCTTAAAAACCTCCAAACAACTTAGAATCTTAGCGACCTTTACATAAAAACATGGGCGCAACCCGTGCCACCATCACATGTTGTAATTTGCATTTTCAATGGCAGATGACATTATGAGCGGAAATGCTCCTCAACCTCAACTTCTACTTTCTCGACAAAATTGAGCCCATTCTCCAGCAACTTGAGCCAGCCCTAATGACTATAACAATGAAACTATAACATTCAGCATTTGAATTTAATACTTCCCTCTGCCATGACCTTTGCCTCCTTCAGAACTGCAGAACCAAGCTATTATTTTCCCATGATCACAACTTCATTGATTTGCCTTATTGGTCTGAGTTGAGATGTTTGATATTGACTTCAAGCCACATCTTCTATAACTATTGTGATCCCTATCAGACATTTTTGCCTATTCTCCATTCACTTGGTAAAAATGCTACTCATGCCTCATAAGAACAAGAGTAAGAATACTGCCGCCAATATCATAACCTTATTAGGGGGTAATCTATATCTCCATAGATACTTTTTGAGCCATAAAGCATGAGCCTAGCACTCAACTCACCTAAACTTTATGTTAGTGAAATGCCAATTCTTCATGCTTTTTCACAAATTTTGTCTTTTCAATGACGAATTCTCCCAAGCTTATAAGAGAACACTGACTTCATCAACTAAACACTTGGACATGTCTTTCACCGTTTCAAGATAGCAACTATGTTGCAGCAACTCAAATTGCCTCTTTGAAGTTTTAAGTCATAACTATATCGCTTTCTAATGTCATTGACTACTTGATGGACGAAGTGTATCTTTTTTACGTTCTAGCAAGTCAGTCTCTTCACCTTAGTTACATTAGCAGAAAGATTAGGAACTTTACGCTCGACAATCTCCAATTTGATACCAATTAGATAGATAAGAGAACCAAAACTCATATATGCCAATGACAAGAGAGAAATTGCAATATAAACCTATAAAAATAATAATAATTGATAGCTAAAACTTCTAAATAAGAAGTCTCTAGAATATAGATAATGATAAACTTAATTCCTAGATATAGATAAACTCTAAACTATTATAACTAAAGATTTTGGGCATACTTGGCCTAACAAGAAACAATTACATCTCTTCAAGTCACCTTAAAGCAAAGAAAATAAGAGATGAGACCAACAACAGATTGGAAGGCATGTTAAGATGTTCCATATTTGGACTTCTTGAGTGAAACAAATCCTAAATAACATCCAAATAATTGCTTTAGCAACAAGCTAATAAACAAACATCCCTAACAAAATGTGTAAAACCTAATTTCCTCAACACTTAATTATTGATCATCTTAAATATATAATATATTATACATACTCGTTAAACCAAAAATGATAGAAAATTTGAAATTTTTAATTCATTAACATTTTGAAATAAACATTTCTCTCTCTCTCTCTCTCACACACACACACACACTCACACATTTATATAAATGACACCACTCCAAAAACCCAGTGTAAAATATATGAAATATAAGAAAACATGTCTAGTTACCTTCTATACTAATCAAAACACCTATGGTAGCTGGGACAGCTCATAGCCTCAATGATGACTTCTGAGTTTTTGTGAATTCCCCTTCATTTCTTCAGGCTGAAGAGGGATAACTTATCTCTAAGCCTCCACCTGCAGCTTTTTGAATCTTATACTTCATTTTTAGACATCATATTATTTTTTGAGATAATAAATAAAAAATTTCATTTCGATAAAAACAACTAAGATGTCTTTTTTCTTTTTCTTTCCTAGGAAGGTAGTTTTCTTGGACAGACAAAAGAGAGTTAATTATTAAGTTAGCAAAACTCCACGGGAAGGAATATTTTTTTAATTATAAATTTTAGTATAATTAAGAAAACTAAAGAAATACAAAAAAAAAAAAGTCAGAAGTATTGGATAATTACATCAAAGTGAATCTCAGACGACCGTCGTGAGAAAATGTAAATCCAAATTCATCATTCAGCTTCATGATGGTGGAAAGATTCAAGGAATATAACCTTGATACAAGCAAAATTATGCCAAATGCACAAAACAAAATTCATTTGATTCATCATTGGCAAGTTTCATCAAGCAAAAGAATAATTTCTCATCAAAATGAAGTGGAGTTTAGAGTGTACTAAAATGAGTTCTCGGTCACGGTTAATCAGAAACATGTACCAAATAAATTCTCATCACATCCCCACTATCATCAGTCTCCAAATAAAGGTTCAATGAAAGCGTGAAAATATCTCTCAAACCCTCAACTCATGCCAAAACTTGATGAGAAAAAGCAGCAGGGGGATATCATCAGTGTCATGGAAGTAAATCCATCATCATGTTGCAGTATTTTTCATCATCACCTGATTCTCCCACTGCATCATAGAGTGAAAACAAAGATCCAAAACAACCAACAAACAACTGCAATTTTGGAATGTGAGCAGAATTACACAATGCCAAAACCAAAAGAAACAAGTATACAAAATCAAGATGACCAAGCTATTCCAACAAAATTGGCACACCTTACTCAAGTAAAGCTCAGATGCCCTGCAAAATTGATATCT
This sequence comes from Adenanthera pavonina, assembly GCA_026686845.1. Classification (NCBI taxonomy): domain Eukaryota; kingdom Viridiplantae; phylum Streptophyta; class Magnoliopsida; order Fabales; family Fabaceae; genus Adenanthera; species Adenanthera pavonina. The sequence goes on from JAIVEN010000003.1 coordinate 6,445,290, forward strand.
GGAGATTTCTGGGAACTCTCACACATGATTTGCCATAGAATATTATTTAATATTCTGAAAGTTGGACTATTTGTCCTATACTTTAAGGTGGGAAAGAAGGGGTATGGGAGAAGACATGTATATGTGCACAGTAACAGAAATGAGATGTGGGAATACATTCCAAACTCCAAGCACTTCTAGAGCATCACAAGAAGCCTGACTAGCTCCAGCAAACCTTTATTTTGAGCATTATAACAATGAAATACCCGAAGGCTAATGAGTGACACCCTAAGGGTGTAGCAATGCTCTGATGTTAACAGCATATACAAGAAAAACACAATTCAATAGGAATCCTCGATAGGATGTTATTATGTTTGAGAGAGTTTGACTGAGGTAAGAGTTCCATACATATTGAGTGCCTACATCTTGGGCCTGTTTCTCTCCATGGAATAAAGAAATGGTTTTGAAATTTCATGTTTCCATGAATTCTGCTAGAACATTAACTGTGGGACAAAATTAAAGAGAAGAATTCTGAGAATGTCACCCAAGTTCCCAACTAGCTTGCAAATAAACTCCTCACGTAAGCAGATTCATGTAATCACAATCAGAACTTAATCTCTTGAAAGGAAAAAAATGGAGCATTAACACTTTCGCCTCATGTACAAGAGAAAATTTAAATAGGGAACAAAATAAATAAATACCTAAAGAGGTAAATATGAAATTTACCACCGGAATCTAAGCAAATGAGAAGTGCAAAGTTCATTCCACAGCTTAGAAAGCACCAGTGGCTACAGACATTATTGTCATCCTCAGACACGAGATAGGTATTTCAGAACAACCAACTCGCTGTAAAGATGACTACCAATCGGCAGATACAAATGATCAAAGAGCATGCAAAACAATGTAAACAAGGACAAAAATTGATATTCCCATGCCTAGAAGGAATCGTACTTAGAAAGAGGAAGAGAAAACCTTGCGGCTCCACATCGATCTGATTGATCCAACCGAAGATCACTGAATCTCCGATAGGCGGAGGCAAGCATAGCGGAAGAGGAGAATTAAGTAAGAAAGGCAGCTATCCAAAGAAAAATCAGAGTAACAGCAACCCAAAGCCCCAACGCTGTAAATCACTATTGGCGGACACCGTTGAGTCCGTACCCAAGGAGACGCCAATTACAAACCTAATAACTCTCTCATTAAGAGAGCGGCGACGGGTGCTTATACAAGTTGTTCGGATGGAATGCCTGGGCTGGGCCAGTGGTGTAAGAATAGGAGCAATCAGAAAACCCTAGCCCAAGCCTATTTGTCAAGAGATACTCGCCGATTCGAATTATAGATTATTTTGTATAACAAGTTTTTTGTTTAAACTATAGGATATATTTTTCTTTCTATTTTACTTATGTCTTTAATTCTTTTTCACTTTTTATTTATAACTCTATAATGATAATAAATAGGGTATTTAATAAAGATAAAATGGAAAATGTTAGTATTTTTTGTATTAATTTTAGATAAAAAATAATTTTCTTAATATGCATGTAATTAATACAAAATATCTTATAATGTGAATCGAAGAAAGTACTGGCATAGGTAGCTTGGACACAAGATCAAATGAAGGAAATTTTCAAAATTAGTAATTTTTATATAAGAGAATTGCAATTTTTTATTTTTTATAGAATTACCCAATATCCGGTAATTATTTTAAATTACGACTAATTCGAGTCGAGTCAAATGGGAACACAATAGCGGCAAAGCTCTCCTAATAAATATTTAACACATAACTTTCAACTAGCTGAGTTACGTACTGATCGGTAATAATTATAAATTATTTCTTACCACCTAAAAGATGGAAAATTAAGTATCTTTCCTTTTTTTTTTACCATAAGTATCTTTCTATTGGTTTTGATTCGGAATATTAGGATTTTATCATGGAAGTTACATGGGATTTTGACTCTTGAGCCTAATGATTTAGTAGTTTAGTTTAATATACGATATGATTAGTTTAAATATTTCTATTAGCTTTTGACTACAAATTCTTTTTTCCCATATGTCCCCAACTTAAATGTTTTAAAAAATTGAACGTCATTCCTTTGAGCCGTTTGATACATATGATACTACCATTTTTTAAGACCAAATAAACTTAAAATTATACATACTTTCTATTAAAATATTTTTGTATTTATGATTTATATTATATAATTTTTAAATTTTTAATTATATATTTAACTACAGAAACATGATTATCTTAAATTTTAAAATAAATTAAATTTATCATTTTTCAAACAATAAATACTATTAAAATAAGAGTCTAAGAAATGAAGTTTTTAATACATATTTCTTTTGAGGAAACAAATTATGATATTTTAGTTATTTTCTGCCTTAACAAGGAGGTTCAAGTATAGTTTCTTGATACAGGCGTCTCTCTAAAAATAATTCATCCTAATTTTTATTGCTCACAAAAGAATGCTCATCATAAGTGCAAGAGAGGCGATGGAAATATACACTAGGCCCTTTACATAGTTACTAGGTGGCAGGTTTGATTTGTCAGAGTCTGTAGGCCCCATAGTGTCCCAAATAAAATCGCCTTCCATGATGAAGCAACCAGCACAACTTATGTGACTCCGAATCTGGCAACTGGGAACAACTGCTTTAGAGACGTTTCTCACCTAGCTAGATGGACCACATGATGCAAATATACAGCGACCACCCTCATTGCCGAGGGATTCATCATCCAAATCCCTCATCCTTCGATTGTCAGAATGGCTTGCTCCTCACAATCCAAGGTCAAAGTATTTTGAGGCCTCTCTCACCAATACAAAGGAGAGTTGCTTACGAGAAGCAGATTCTAGAAGTCTGAATGATGCAAACACACTAGACTTGAGTGTGTTAGAGGGGTGCGGCAAAGAGGGCATTCTGGTTTTTCATTGCACCATTCCGTTATACAGTTCCTATATACAACAGATCAAACACAAGATGAGAGAACAGACAAAAAGAGGATCAGGGAATAAGAATGGAGCAACGCGAGGCAATACCAGCAAAACACATGGCCACAGGAAGTAGCTGTTGGGTGTTGCCGATTACTCAGGCACAGTGTACATTTGCTCACTCCACTAATTGTTTGGGACTGCAAAAGATAAAAGAATGTCAAAACACTAACACATAACACACTTGGTTCTAGAGATTTGAAAAAAAAGAAAAATTTTCAATCATGTTTTTCTCTCTAATTAGACAAGGAGAGGGAGTATTTTTCCTCCTACCTTTAAATAAGAGAACGGAGTGGAAGGGATGGGAGGGAAAATGCTCCCCTCCCTTTATTTGGTTTGGATAAAAAAAAATAGGATGAAAAATTTTCCCTCCCCTCTCCTCCCTTTCAAATCTCTTGAACCAAATAGAGGGTAAGTTGCCTAATTCCAATTAGGATTTTTAATTAATTCTGCCATCTTTAATACACAAGCTGTGACAAGTCCACTACTTTTTCTTTGAGGCAATTTGGTAAATCAATCCTCCTGACAATTAAGCTGCCTGAAATTTATCTGTTCAGCTGCTCTTGTAATTGTTTTCCATGGATAAAGTTGCCTCTTCACCCCCAAAAAAAAAAGCTCTGTGAAAATCCTTAGTTCTTAGTCACACACATAATCAGTAATAAATTATTCACCAACGTCGTCCAAACAAAAGTTAATCACCAGCTAAGACAACACAGATACGAGAAATGAAAAGGGCAAAATCTGCAGTGTCTAAATACAAAATATCACATTATGTCAAATACAAGTGATGGACATATTATGGAAAAATCTGATAAAGTTTGGGTGCTTCATGTTCACTAGAAGTGGGAAGGATCTAAAAAACATTGAGATTTCAAGCATGTCATGATTTGGATATAGAACCTCAGGTGTGACAAACCCACCATTACCGTGGCAACGGTCCCAACTGTAAGGCCTAAACGTTCCCATTTCCTAACGGATGAAAGATAACTGTATTAAGGGGTCAAAAGAAATGGGTTTACCCAACCATAGATCCTTAACATAAAATCAAATACATCAGTAACACCCTCAACCTCCATTAAAGCATATGCTGACATATCATTTGGAGGGGCGGGGGGCGCGGAGAGAGAGAAGGAGATAACAATGGGTTGATGTGAAATTTGCACCTCAGAATGTGAAGAGTCAGACAACCAATTTCCTTTGTCAGTATCTGATGATGCTGGAAGACCTTCTTCATTTAAAACAGGCAAACCTCGTCCTATAACACATGATGATAGAATCAGATTGTGATAAAAGACATTTAGTTAATGACAAATATATATCCCATGTAAAGTGTAGATATGGACGTTTTCCCATATGAAGCTTCTGATGAACAAAAAAAGTGTAAAAGAGAAAGGAAAATGAGAAAAGTAACTGAATAAATATACAGTGGAAATTAATTTGTGAGAATATTCAATAACCTGCGGATCTCTGGTGGGTCCCAAAGGATGCCTGATGAACTGAACTTGCAATTGAAGACAAATTGCTCCGACGCAGCCCTTCAGCAGCAATTATACAAAGCTGAATCAATAGAAATACTCCCAGAATTTGGTATCTGCATAGAAGCCAAATTATAGGAAAGGAGTTGTAAGTCTAAAATTTCTAGAAAAGAAATATGGTTAAATTGATGATTGTAAGATATTAGATAAAAAACCGAGAGTCAGCCTAATTAAAGGCAGAATGAGTGAATGAAAACAAAGACTGACATTTGTATTAATAAATTTTACAAAGCAACTTCAGGGATATCAACCCAACACAAGAATCATTAATATCAAATATAAAATTTATTGTCAGTCACATTTCACAAGTTATGAAAAGTGCAATTCATCCCTCTAACTCCATAAAATGCACAGGGGGCCCACTTAGTTTAGCACAAAAAAAATGAAATAACCAAATGGAAAATGAAAGCCAGACTGAAGACAACAAGAGAGGGAACAGATAATTTTTTTATTGAACTATCGTGTTTTTTCTAGACAGCCCACATATTTAAAAAATCCTAAATGAACAATACCTCGGCCTTTGATTTGATGCTTTTCCAATGAAGACATATCGAATTCCTGCAGCACGTTTTGATATATGATAATAGAGACCTGCAAAAGTGGAAAATTTTAAAACCTGTTTCTAGACATTTCATGACTATAAATGAGCCCCCCAAGCATGGGATCACCTTCAAAATAGAAGAACATAAGATTAGCACGAACAACCAGTTGCAACAACTCACGAACCATAGGAAGCATCTAATAGGAGCAAAATAACCTTGATTCAGTATAGCGTTGCTTTTAACAGAAGTCAATTAACCAAGTGAATGTAGTCAAGTTAATGTACCGTAGGCCATCTTTGAACTACATGCAACCAAAATCCACTGAGTTTCTCCTTCAACCTTGTCAGAGCTGTAAAAGATTGTCCTGATGTAGAAGAAGAGGGAAGTTCACTCACAGCAGAAGTTTGAAATTCACTGCCCCTAATGGTACTATTTTCAACATAGAACTCAGGAGATTGTGAATCAGTAAGGGCTATTCCTCGGGATGCAATTCTAGAACTGCACAACCAAAAACGAAGCCACCATTAAAATTGAAAAAGAAATACAGACTACTGACTGTGAAACAGAAATATCATGTCAGATTAAATTTGAAATTTAAGGGAGGAATCAACCTAATTCGTTCTGCAATATATGGAACAGCTGTCTGGTATACAATGAAAAGAGCACGCCTTGCAGGAGTAGGAGGAAGTCCATAAGGACCTCCAACCTAAGAACAAATCACAACTATCATATATCAGAACACTGGGGGAAAGGGAACAAATTAGACATAAACTCTGCTTAGAGAAACATCAAGCATCCAATACGAGAAATGGAACATACATACTACAGTCTTTTACTAATATATGGCCTCAGTGATCACAAAGCATAAATAAAGACTATAGGCAGTTGAATACATTTTTAATGCCTTACAAAACTTTAAAGATATACATAGTTTATAAAAGAACACTCAATTGTCCTAGTTTCAAGTTCAAAAAAGTCGTTCTCTTTCTCTGGAAGGATAAAAATAGCCACATGCTAGACGACTCAACATATGCAGCCAGAAAAGGTTAAAGTTCATATCCAGCAAACCTGAGTGATGTCACAGTATTCCTCTCCAAGCGTTTGTTGTCCTGAACCCGTTGTTAGCACATAGTAAAGCATCTGTCCCAAAAGTTTGGTCTGCTAAACAATAACGTTTCAGTTAACCCTATCTTCAAACCAGCACAGTTTTTTTCCAGGATACATGGATTGAAATATACTGAGACAGCAAAAACAAAATATATGAACGAAAGTGCTCACCTCACTTTGGTAGGTAACTGCAACTCTAGTACCTGTACCAAGAAAAGCAGAGCTATCAGGTTGACTTGAGCTGACCTATGAGTTCATCGCCAAATGAAATTTTAAAATAAGAAACCTAAATAGTGCATAATTTCATCAAAATAACACGGCGTAAAATGAAATTTCGTTAGAATATATACATCTAAATAAGGGTATGGAAAGAAAATAATAGAAGAGACTGACGAAGAGTGACAAGTAGAAAAAGTAATGAAACGAAAGCATGCAAGGGGTCTCATTTACCAGAAAAAATTGACCTCTTTTTCCCATTATAACATCAGAGAGTGAAACGAGGGAAGCAATTGGCATATAATTTTAAAAAGTGAAAGCGAAGGGGGCTACAGACCAAAGAGGTGGCGGAAGGCATCGCGACAGGCTTCATAGACGAAAGAGGCATACTGATCATCCTTTTCAGCTGCTCTCATGATCTCAGGCTGAGCCGCCAGGGGAAATCGCCGTGTTACGGATTGTTCGGTGCCGGTAGCGATGTTGGTGGGACCAGGCTCCGAACTGGTACCGGGCTCACCCGACTTGGAGAGCCCAGTTCTTCCCAGGTGACCCCAACCCATTCTCGTTTTTCCACCTCGTCCGACACACAATTTCAACAGTCCGTTCGGGAACTACTTAATTTGATTCTTCACTTCTGGTTTCCGCTTGAGATTAACCCCTATCTTCTCCCGCACAAAATAGGCCACGAAGAACACTAGTTTATGGAGCCGAAGATATTATCCAGAGCAATTTGGACTGATTAAAGGCACCAGGCAGGTAAGGAAGCAACAAAGCAAGGGAACGCAAACGCACTCTCTTGAAAAAGCACACGATATCGTATTTTCTAAGCACAGGACCAGGAAAAAAGGAATTGGAAAATTAATGACGCCGTTGCCGGGGATCGAACCCGGGTCGCCCGCGTGACAGGCGGGAATACTCACCACTATACTACAACGACTTCGCTGAGGGAGTGGATTTTAATTCAACATAACAAGGCTTTAACAACAAATGTTAAAAATCCAGAATAGTTGGTCTTCGATTCCTCATAAAGCGGCCAAATAACTGAGAAAATATACGAAATTCCACAACTCACAAAAAGCAATATATATATATAGCACCAAATTCATCATGTTTGTCCATAAATAATGAAAATCGATAACTTAGGCATGCTCAGATTCATCAGAAGGGGAAAATTACTGATGAAAAGCAATTCCCTTATTCAAAGGGTAAATCACAAAGATACAGCGCGAAAACAAAAGAAAAATCAAGAATCGAAGTTTTACCAATGCAAGAAGATTGGTAAACCCATTGACCAAAGTGGTGTCTTCGTGAAGCGTTGCTGAAAAGCATCACTGAGATTGTGAGCAGTGTTGGTGAAGATGATCAGAACAGAGCTGCGAACGCTGGCGAGGAGGATCGAAAGAATGGAGCTATAGGTGGTCTTGCCAACACCCCCTTTGCCTTCGACGAAGACCCACTTGAGCGTCTCTTGGCTGACTATGTTCTCCATCGTCCCCTCCGGCACATCCTCCTGATCCGCCATGGACACAGCTTCTCTCAGCCCTTTCTATCAGTCTCCAATGCTTCGACAGTTGATCAAACACCGAGAAATCCGGAAAATGCCGTTTGTCCGTGGATTCCGAGAGATAACGAACGGGAAACTCAGTTCAAAGAATATAAATAGATCCTAAGACAAACTAATGGTTGCTTTCTGGAGTTTATTTTCAAACCAAGGAAGAAATAACGTGAGAGTGGTGCATCGTGCATGCTACCTTTTTTTTTTTAAGAGTGCATGAGAATTTTCTGGGGCTTTGATAATTATATCATCATTAATTTGTTTTTAAACCCATGAAACCATTTGAAGAATATTCATATTAAAAAATTCAAATAAGTATTCACTATTTAGTTCAATTCATTACTATCGGCAATGTTCAAATCTAGGTGGTGGCATTGAAGGTAATCGAAGAACACCTTCAGTGCCACCACCTGGGTACTGCCACCACTTGGGTAGTACAGTAGCATTACCCAGGTCGGCAATGTTCAAATCTATGACCATTCTCCAATCATAACTTCTCATTTTAAAATGTAAAAGACAGAGAGGGAAAAAAAAAAGTATTGATGTAGCTCAATAAAGGGCAACTAATTTTTATTACCATTATACTAATCAATTATTGATACAATATTGAGAGTAATCAATATTTAAATGGTCATAACTGATTGATATATCAATTCAATATACTTTCTCCGTCTCATATTATAAGATATTTTAAAAAAATCAAACAGGTTAAAAAATATTTTTAAAATTAGTTTAAAGTCTTAATTTTATAAAAAAAAATATTACTATTTTTCTAACAATACCATTCATTAATTTTGTTGACTTTTCTTCCAAAAAAAGAATTGGTTTAGTTGTAGAGTGAATGAAGATTATTGTTGAAAAAAAAATCTTAAACATTTCACTAAATTCTATAAAATATCTTATATTATGAAATAAGAAAAAATTTATAAAATGTCTTATATTCCCTCGTTCTATTTCTTTTATTGTTTAAAGTTGTTTTACATAGGCCAAGAAATCATTAATTATGTTAAAATGTTCTAAAAAGTTGACTAAAATATCCTCATTTAATAATTTATATTAAAATAAATTATATACATTAAATCAGATAAGAGGAAGGTATCGTTAAAAAATAATCAATACTTGCTAAAAAATTTAGAGTGTCGACCATGAACTTGAATTTCGGACCCTACAGCCTAGTCCAAGAATGTTTTTGAATTTATTACAAGCCCACCTTGACCTCATCCGCTTCCCTTATGTATCCTGGCTTGGACTTGTAAGGGACATGCCATGCTTGATGCCTCCATGTTCAATTATAAAGGGCATGATTTGTACAAGGGTTCTATTTTTCTTTGCTCATCATGAACTATTTCTTCAATTTGATGCTATATATAATTGTTTTAGTACGTCAAGCTATGATTATTAAGCTATGTATAGTTGTTCTAGTATATGTCAAGTGTTTGATAATATAATAAGCTAAATAGTCGTTCTAGCTGTGACTGTTTAATTGTTTTCATCACCAAATCCTTACTTCTTTTTAGGGAAATCTGCGAACCAGGAAGCACGGCTTAGCCTCATGCATTTAGAAGGAAACTGGTCCAGCTGCAACTTGCAGATTCATTTCTGTTCCGTTAAAAGACCGAGAGACTATCCATCTTTCACCGTGTGCGGTGCAATCCTCCCTTTAGGCTTATCTTTTCTCCTTCTTATTGACCCTTTCCTGACCGTTAAGGTTAAAACCATCTCCTTCCTGTAATCCCTGATTTATCGGGATATTTCATAAATGATCATTATGGAGTATCGCGCTCTTTTTGCATGATCCCTGATTTTTCGTCCTACAGTTATGATTCCATAACCGTTATCATCCCATAACTGTTACTCCTAGCCAGGTGTTTTTGGGACGATACAATTTTCGTGAAGAAACCCGTAGTCGGCCATATGGCCGAGATGTTGTTCATTCGGACTATCATTTGGCCATACGATTACTCGGCCTTATCGTTCGATAACCGATGTATTACTCGGCTCGTTGCACTTAAGCTCGGCCTCCGAATTATAGCTCGGTGTATATGAGCCCGGAAAGTGAGACTTCAAAGGGGCGTCCATCCACCTCGGACTTGTAATCTCGGCACGCTCGTTTTGGCCCGCACACTAGCCCCTCGAGCCCCAAGTCCAATTTGAATGAGGAGGCTCTGAATCACATGACTAACTAAAGACTAGTTTTTTGAATTTGAATCGTTCCATTCCCCTAGGGATTCCAGGACCTTCCCAGAGGCTCTTTGATGTTTCAGTTTCTAAAACGGTAATGCGCTTACACGTACGGCTGCGCATGGCGTTATTTAATGCTGCGTCTTTTCATCAGCCGAAGCACGTTTCCCAATGGTGATGATTGGCTCCCTAAAGTCATGATTAATTTGCTCATTTTCGAGGAGGAGTTTTCACTATATACGTGTAGGACTTGAGTGCTCATCCTTTTACTTCAACCTACATTTGCTTTTCATTCCCTCTGAATCTCTTCGTCGTCTTTGGCCTCCTTTTCCTTGCCCCTTTCGTCATTTTTTCAGGTACGCCCTCTTCTGTTTTGCCCCCTTTTCTCAATTACTATGCAATATTCTATATCTTTCCCAACCATCATGAGTTCAAACCGAGGATCTGAGGCATCATCTGGGTCGTCCTCTCATCGAATCCTGGTTGAAAGGGAAGTTCTGGGCATCGGGGAAGAATCTTCGCTGTCGCATTCTTCCTTTCCCAGTGTGGAGTTGAATTTTCATCTAGCCGACCTTCCGGCTGAAAAAGAGGCTTCATCCTCGGCTACTGCCGTGCAAGTGGCCGTACAAAAGCCACGAAAAGTCGTTTCAAGAGTTCAAAGAGACCCAGTTCCCGATATTCGACTTCCGGGATATTATTGGGTGAAAGGAGAAGTTGGATCCTACCACTCTAGATTTCGGACTGCCGAGTTAATTGTGGAGCTGAGGAAGTCGATTTCTCTGGCTAGCACACGAACAGAGGAGGCCGTGATTGCCGAGCCGTGTGCTGAAGATGAGCACGTTTTCCTGTCAGTGTTGCCAGTGCAAACACATTTTACATATATGTATAAAACGTTATTCGAGTCACTGGGAGTTGGCCTTCCTTTCTCAGACTTCGAGTGCGCTGTTTTAAGGGCACTGAACGTCGCTTCGACTCAGCTTCATCCCAACAGCTGGGCGTTTCTAAAGGCTTTCGAGGTCTTATGCAGAAAATTAAACATGACGCCGACCGCTCCGAAGTTCCTCTACTACTACCAAATCCGATTTGGAAATAAGATCGGCTGGATTTCCCTTAGTGGTATGAATAGGAGGGGGATAATCGGTCTTTATACCTCATCATACAAAGACTTCAAAGGAAGTTTCTTTAAGGTGCGCTCAGCCGAGGGTTACTCGGAAATGTTCTTCGATGAGGGGGCGACCCAGGTTTCCTCTATACTGGACTCGGACTCCCATCAAGTTCCAGTCTTGGTGTTATGAGGCTATGTCAGCATCCGAAAAGGCGGATGTCGACAAGTTAAATAAATTACCTCGCCCCCTGAACTGCAAAATCTTACTTAGGCTCTCCTACTCTTCAACCCCCAATAAAGATTTTAAACGTGAGTTCCGATTTTCTTTTATCTTCTGCTACCATACTTGTTTTAGCTTCTAATATACATTTTCTATTTTGCAGTGGTAATAGGGAAGTTCAACTGGCGTTCAATAAAGAACATGGCCCCATCGGCTGGACCTATCGCCGAGAATCTGCAGGCTCGCCCTGATAAAGAGGAGAAAGGGCGTGCCGAGGTAATGGCGACAGCTGAGGTCGTTGAGATTCCCTCTTCTTCACGAAGCCCCTTAAGCAAACGTGCTCAACTTCCAACCACCGACAAGGAGATTGTATCTTCGGTTCGCCGATCTCCCCTACCGTCTCCCGTTAGACGCTCGCCTTCGGGCATTGATCCAAACATTACCAAGTTTTTCGGGAGTGGTATCCAGGAAGTCGGGGACAAGGAAACTTTGCAGCGGTTGGGTCCCAAGGCTGTTTTGGAATCCATGTCGGCTATGTGCCTGCGCGCCGCGACCATGGCCTCGCTCTGTAGGGAGAAGTTTGAGGAGAGCGACCGTCGTCTGAAAGCTGTTAAGGTCGAGCTTCTGGAAGCAACCAATGCGAAGGATAAGGCTTCCTCGGAGCTCACCGATGCTTCAAAGTCTCAAGCAGCTCTCCTTCTGCAGGTGGAGGAGCTAAAAGGATCCCTTGCCGATGCCGAGATGAAGGTGCAAGCAGTTGAAAAGGAGCAGGATGCCCTGACGATTGAGATTGCTTGGGCAAGGAACGCTGAAGCCGAGTCCTCGGCGCTCACTGCTAACTTACAGAAGGATTTGGAACAAGCGAGGAAGAAACAGGCCGAGCTTGAGGCTGACGTTCAGGAAGCTGTGCAACAGATAATGAAAGAGCACGTACAGGGCTTCCATAAAGCACTTCGTCAGGTGCATCTCTTCCTGCCAAAAATCGAGCTCTCGGCATTTGATGTAAATAAAGACGTCAAAGATGGTGCGCTTGTGAATGAGGAGGAATTGTAGGACACTAACAAGGGGAATGTTCCTACTGCTGCGGACTGCCCACCTCCTTGATTGTCTATTTCTTTTATTTACTTTGACGTCTTGTTCAGACTTATTTTTAATCAATGATAAAAGTCTTACTTTTACTTCTCGGTTCCTAACGACCTGACCGCGTTCAATTTTTTAACTAAGTTTAACATAATCTCTCAGTTCGATCTCGACTAAGATTTAATTCAGCCTCTCGGTTCATACTTGACCGAGTTTTAGTTGGAGACCTCAGTTCATACTTGACAGAGTTTTCAACAAATTTTCAGTTCAAACTTGACCAAGTTTAATTCGAGTGATCGGTTCATACTTGACCGAATTTTAACTTAACACCTCGATTCATACTTGACCGAATTTTCAACAAATTTTTGGTTCAAACTTGACCAAGTTTAATTCGAATGATCAGTTCATACTTGACCGGATTTTAACATAACACCTCGGTTCATACTTGACCAAGGTTAATGAATGTAATCATGACAAAGAATTTCCTTTATTGAAGTAAGTAGGCGTGCCTCGTTAAAACCTTCTCGGCCAAAACCCCCTTTCGCATATCCTTTGGGACAAAAGACCGAGTTAAGAAAAAGAGTACATCACCCCCCTTGTATACATCAACTAACTGAAATAAATTTTGAGGTGAGAGGCATTCCATGTCCTAGGGATTGCTTCTCCTGATAGCTTTTCTAATCTATATGCTCCATTGCCCAACGCTTCAGTAACTCGGTAAGGTCCTTCCCAATTTGCGGCTAGCTTTCCCTCGCCGATGTTCTTCCTTGCTTCGCTCTGCTTTCTCCAAACAAGATCTCCACCAACAAAACTCCTTGGCCTAAGCAGAGAATTATAACGCCGTGCCATTCTTTACTTACAAGCTTCTTCTTGTATACGTGCATTTTTTCTTACCTCCTCAGATAGATCTAGTTCGACTTCCATGTTTTCCTGGTTCATATGTTGGTCGGGAAACATTCCCCTAAAGGACGGCTCTCCCACTTCCACCGGGATCATTGCATCAGCTCCAAAAGTCAACCTAAAAGGGGTTTCCTTGGTGCTTAACTGAGGCGTGCAACGATAGGCCCAGAGGATGCTCGGTAATTCCTCGGCCCAGGCCCCCTTCGCTCTTCCCGATCTCTTCTTGAGTTCTCCGAGGATAACCTTATTCGCCGCTTCTGCCTGTCCATTTGTTTGGGGATGCTCGACCGAAGACACTCGATGCTTAATATCGAGCTGTTCATAGAATTGTTTTAGGTTTCCATCAACAAACTGCCTCCCATTATCAGTAACCACCGAGTGAGGAATCCCATACCGACAGACAATATTCTTCCATGCGAATTTCTGTACTTGTTGTGCCGTGATCTTAGCTAACGATTCCGCCTCAATCCATTTAGTGAAGTAGTCTATGCCAACTAGTAAGAACTTGACCTGCCCTTACCCATCGGGAAAGGTCCGAGAATATCCATTCCCCAGACCATGAATGGCCACGGAGACATCAGTGTGTGCAATTCATCCGGCGGTGCATGACGTAGACTGCCAAACCTTTGGCACTCAATACACTTCTTACTATACTCGGTGCAATCAGCTCGCATAATGGGCCAATAATAGCCGGCCCGGATTACTCTTGCTGCCATAGATCTTCCACCAGTATGCATCACACACACTCCTTCATGGATTTCGCTCATAACATATTTCGCCTGTTCGGGAGTGAGACATTTTAAGAGGGGAGTTGAGAATCCTCGCCTGTATAAGTCTTTTCCAATTATTATGTAATGGGAGGACTTCATCTTCAGTCTCCTTGCTTCGTTCTGGTCGTTGGGTAAGGACCCTTCGGCCAGATAGTTCCAAATAGGGGTCATCCAGTCCTGGTCCGAGCTACTTCCGACCATAACCTCCTCAAGATCCACACTGGGTTGATATATTGTCTCCCTGATGATCGTCTCATGCTGCTCGAGCCTTTTGACGTTAGCCAATCTAGATAGCAAATCAGCTCGGGAGTTCTCTTCTCTTGGAATGTGCTCAATCGCGAATTCATCAAAGCATTCAACCAAGTACTTCACCTTGTTCAAGTACTTTGCCAACTGTGGGTCTTTGGCCTGGTAAACTCCCGAGACTTATTCAGAAACCAGCTGTGAATCACTCCGACACCTAACTTGACTCGCTCCCACCTCTCTAGCTAAATTTAACCCAGCAATGAGAGCTTCATACTACGCCTGGTTATTCGTGACTGGGAAGTCAATCTTAAGAGACTGCTCCGAAGTTATCCCTCCGGGGCCTTCCAAAATGATTCACGCTCCACTTCCCTTGGTATTGGACGAGCCATCCACATAAAGTATCCATTGGTCCCTGTCTTTGGAATTTTCAGGTGGGGTAAGTTCGGCGACAAAATCAGATAGACATTGAGCCTTAATTGGCCCTCTCGGCTCATATCTTATGCCAAACTCTGACAACTCGACTGACCACGAGATCATTCGGCCTGCTAACTCAGGTTTCCTTAAGACTTGCTTTACGGGGTGATCAATTTTTACAACAACCTCGTGACTTTGGAAATAAGGTCGCAACCTTCTCGCCGATATGACCAGAGCCAAAGCTAACTTTTCAATAATCTGATACCTCGTTTCTGCATTGTGCAGTATTCAGCTAATGAAATATACCGGTATCTGCTGCCTGCCTATTTCTTGTACTATCACCGAGCTAATTACATGCTCGGTCACCGACATATACAGTAATAATTCTTTGTTGGGGGCTGGCCAATTAAGAATCAGAGGTGCCGAAAAGAAGCCTTTGAAACTCTGAAACTCCTGCTCGCATTCCTCGTTCCACTTGCACCGCTCGGCCTTTTTAAGCAACTTAAAGAACGGCCTGGCTTTCTCCGCTAATCTCGGTATGAAGCGGGATAGTGATGCTAATCGCCCTGTCAATTTCTGCACTTCTTTTATGTTCTGGGGGCTTCTCATGTCAATAATAGCTCGACATTTATCGGGATTGGCCTCAATACCCCGATGAGTTAACATGAATCCAAGAAATTTTCCCCCGTTGACTCCGAATACGCACTTCTCTGGATTTAACCTCATGTTGTACTTCCGTATTCTTCCAAACACCTCACCAAGGTCGGCAACATTCTTAGAGGGATCTTCAGACTTCACTACCATGTCGTCAACATATACTTCCAGGTTTTTCCCGATCTGTTCCTGAAATATTTTGTCCATCAACCGTTGGTAGGTAGCCCCAGCATTCTTCAGTCCGAACGGCATCACCTGATAGCAATAATTAGCATTCTCAGTCATGAACGCGGTTTTCTCCTCGTCAGGGGGGTACATCCTTATCTGATTATACCCGGAGTAGGCATCCAGAAAGCTGAGTAGGCCACAGCCTGACGCTCCATCTACAAGCCGATCTATACTGGGGAGGGGGTATGTATCTTTCGAGCATGACTTGTTTAGGTCGGTATAATCCGTGCACATTCTCCACCTTCCATTAGCCTTTTTAACGAGCATCACATTGGCCAACCATATTGTATATTCAATTTCTCGGATGAACCCAGCATCAATCAACTTTACCGTTTCTTCTCTCATTGCCTTCCGCCTTTCCTCACCTACCCTCCTCTTTCTTTGCGCTATCGGCTTAGCTTCAGGGTATACCGCCAGTTTGTGGCACAAGAAATTTGGATCAATTCCCGGCATGTTTGAAGAAGTCCATGCGAACAAATTGGCATTGTCTTTCAGCATCCTTGTTATCTGCTCCTTTGTCTCTCCTCTGAGTTGACTTCCAAGATTTGTGTACCGATCTTCACCGGCGAGCTGAAATTTCTGTAATTCTTCAATAGGCCTTGGCCTTTGGTCCTGCACATCAAGTCGAGGATCAAGCTCCACCAAGCTTACTGATGTTGTATCCTTCCTCGTATGTTTACCATTGCCAACTACCTTTCCCCTGGTGACTTTTAGACTATTTACATAATATTGTCTGGCAACCTTTTGATCAGCCTTTATTGCAACCACGTTCCCGGACACCGAGGGAAACTTCATCGTGAGGTGCGGAGTGGAAACCACGGCGCCGAGCTCGTTTAAGGCAGGTCGACCTATCAAGAGATTATAAGAAGTTATTGCATCAATGATAAGGTACCTGATCATAATAGTTTTTGATCTGAGATATCCCCGGAAGGTGGTCAATAGCTCCACATATCCTCGGGTATGAACATGTTCTCCTGCAAAGCCAACCAATGGATCACGATAAGGCTTAATCGTCTCCTTGGGTATCCCGAGCTTCAGAAAGGTGGTATAATACAAGATATCCACCGAGCTTTCTTGATCTATCAGTGTCTTTCTGACGACGTAATTGGCCACTTCTACCGAAATCACCATGGGGTCGTCCTGATTAGGATCGACTCCATCGAAATCCTCGTCCGAGAAGGTTATGGAACAAGAACTCCGGGGCGCTTGGTGATTCGTCGCATTTACTGTCCGAATGACCCTCAAGTGTCTTCTTCTGGCCGAACTGGTTGCCCCTCCTCCGATAAACCCACCACCTATAGTGTTGATTACCCCTCTTATTCTGTTTTCTTCCCTATTTCGAGTGTCATCTGGCTGTCTTCTTTCCTTGTTCGGTTGCCGAGGTTCTTCCTGAGCTCGGCTCTGACCTCTACAGCGGCCTCGCCCATTATAGGAGGAACGATTACCGTGACTCCTCTGTACAAAGTTGCCGAGATGCCCGGCCTGGATCAGTTCCTCAATCTTGTCCCGTAATGTCCAGCCCTCCTCCATGGTGTGACCATAATTGCGATGGTACCTGCAATGCTTTGATTGATCCGCCGTCTCCGGGGTGTGTCCGGGAGCTGGAAGCCATATCAATTCGGTATTGCAAGCTTCTTCCAGAATTCGAGCTCGGTTGGTATTTAGTGGAGTGTAGAAGTCATACTTCGGCCCCCCGCTAGTACCTTCTCTTTTAAACTTCCCCTTCTCTAACATCGGCCTTAAACTTCCACGGTTGTTTAACTCCGTTCGCTTGTCCAAATCAGTCCTAACCCTATTCCTAAACTTCGACACCTCCTCCATTTGTATATATCCGGCCGCACGATTTCTAAGCTCATCCATATCGGAAGGTGGTTTTCGACAAAGGTGGTTTTCGACAAAGGTGGTCGGTAAACGGCCCCGGCTTGAGAGCCATCAACATCGTGTGTATTGTTACCTCAGGGTTTAGATCCCGGATCTTTACCAAAACTGATGAGAAGTGCTCCATGAAACTCCTTAGGGACTCATCTTTCTCCTGTAGCAAGTTTACCAACGCAGCCGAGGTAAGCTAGTGAGGTCGGCTGGTAGAGTACTACGCGCTGAATTTATTGACTAAGGTTTCAAAGGAATCAATAGATCATGATGGGAGTCGGGTATACCAATTCAAAGCTGCTCCTTTCAAAGACGTAGGGAAGACCCTACACAAAACTGCATCTTCATTTGTGAACAGATTCACCTGCTTGACATACGCATCCACATGCTCATCAGGATCAATAGTACCGTCATATCTTTCTAGGTTTAAGCCCTTCCACCCTTTTGGCAATGACGTCTCCATGATGCCATCAATAAACGGATGTCTCCGGACAGCCTGCTTATCCCCTCGTAAATTGTTAATGTTTGTCTCCGAATGATGTGTTTCCTCCCGTCGACTTCCATCCTGATGTGATCGCTGAGTATCCCTATTGGTATTCCCCCGTTCCCCTCCTCGAGGAGGAGAAGTACCTTCATGATAGCGTTCCTACCCCAACTGCCTATTCCTTTCACGCATCTCCTCATTCTCCTTTCTTAATACCTCAATCTCCTCACGCATTGCCCGAATGACAAGGTGGTCCTCCAAAGAAGGCCTGTCTTCGAAGCGTTGTTCTCCTGCACCCGCACTGCTCCTGGTTCGCACCATGATTCTTGGTGGTGGTAGGATAGTTTTTCTCGGCCCCACAGTGGGCGCCAAAAATGTTCCGTCAAAAGACCGAGAGACTATCCCTCTTTCACCGTGTGCGGTGCAATCCTCCCTTTAGGCTTATCTTTTCTCCTTCTTATTGACCTTTTCCTGACCGTTAAGGTTAAAACCATCTCCTTCCTGTAATCCCTAATTTATCGGGATATTTCATAAATGATCATTATGAAGTATCGCGCTCTTTTTGCATGATCCCTGATTTTTCGTCCTACAGTTATGATTCCATAACCGTTATCATCCCATAACTATTACTCCTAGCCAGGTGTTTTTGGGACGATACAATTTTCGTGGAGAAACTCGTAGTCGGCCATATGGCCGAGATGTTGTTCAGTCGGACTATCATTTGGCCATACGATTACTCGGTCTTATCGTTCAATAACCGATGTATTACTCGGCTCATTGCGCTTAAGCTCGGCCTCCGAATTATAGCTCGGTGTATATGAGCCCAGAAAGTGAGACTTTAAAGGGGCGTCCATCCACCTCGGACTTGTAATCTCGGCACGCTCGTTTTGGCCTGCACAGTTTCCATTCCATGCATCCTGGTGTATGTGCATAGTCACTAGCTAAGAAATGTTAAAAGTGAGGTTTCTCATGGAAAACATTTTGGTGCGTGGAGTAATTTCACACCCAGGTACATATTGCTCATGTGACGTCGCATGAGCCGCTTATTTATAATTTAGATCTAAAGAATTTTAGTTAAGGCATGACAATGTCCAATAAAAAATTCAATAATTTTATGCAAATTCACAATTTTTAAATCCAAAATTTCAGGCGTGAAATTTCATTTCTAGTGAAATTTTTTAGATCTTTATTAAATATTTTCACATCTTAGTTGAAATTTTTTTAGGTCCAAATTAAAATTTTTCTAGTTATAAAAATATAAATATTTTCCTTGGCTTCATAAAATTTTCGGACCAATTTCAATAAAGACTCGAAAAAATTTCATGACAATCGAGGGAAATATTTATATCTTCATTACTTGAAAGATTTTAACTTAGACTTAAAAAATTTCAACTAAAACATGCAAATATCCAATAAGAAACCCAAAAAAATTCATTAGGAATGAAATTTTACGTCTAAAATTTTGGGTTTGAAAATTTCAGGTTTACATAAAAGTTTTTGAGTTTTTATTGAATATTTTCATGTCTCAATTGAAATTTTTTAGGTTGAAGTTAGAATTTTTTAGATTAAGAAAATATAGATATTTCACCCATATCATGAAATTGTAATTTTTCCAAAAAAAATAAAGTGGTGGTGATTTAATACATTGCCACTTGACATGATTAGTACTGTCAAATCGGACCGGGCACAAATCGGGCAGGGCCAAAAAGCCCGAGTTGACAAACGGGCTTGGAAAACCAAGCCCGAGCACGGGATCGGACCTACGGGCAAGCCCGCGAGCTTTTTTTAATATTTTTTATGTTTTTTTCATATAATTATTTAAATTAATAAAACTAATTATCATTATAATTTATCAAAAACTAACATAATATTTAAATTTTACAATTTATATATCACTAATTAATAAAATAATATGTATTTTTTAATATTTTAAACAAAAAAAAGAAAAATTAAAAAGTCTGGGGCTTTCAGGCCGATCTCAAAAGACCAGATTATATATTTGCTTCCAAAATTAAGGCCCGAGCCGACTCATTTTTTCAGGCTTTTCGAGCCAACGTATCGGGCTTGACCCATTTTGACGACTCTAGGTGTGATCTCCACAGTTTTGCAAAGAGACAATTAGAGTTGTGCTGCATAGGCGACATGCACATGGTGCCTGGAGAAAATCCACACACTGTAATAGGACTCAATTGCTAATGAAGTAAACTACTCCTTTCAATTCGTATTATAGAGTGTTTTATATCATAAGTTTTTTATCTAAAATATAGGGTGTTGGATCTTTTTTTTTTTCATTTTACCCATATCTTTAATTATTCCTTACTCCTCATTTATAATCCTACAATGATAATAGAATAGGGTATTTAATAAAATAAAAAGAAAAATGTTGATACTTTTTGTATTAATTTCTGGTGAAAAAATTATTTTCTTAATATACATGTAATTGATACAAAATACCTTACAATGTAAACTGGTGAGAGTATAATTTACTAAGAAAATTAAAAGCACATTATGTAATCATTAATTACCATATTAATGTGGATGCTTTTAACTCATTTGTTAACCAGAAAGCAAGAAACCAAGCACAATAAATCATGCAGTTTAAGTCATTAAGTATCTTTGTGATTCTCAAAGCCTTGTAAAATAAAGCTGGGTTTGGACTGTTATGTATCCTCACATGGCAAGTTGTCTACCATTATGCGTTACTAGTATTATTGAATATTTTAGCATAAGAGATTTTTCTTATCTCATAATATAAGATAATATGTAATAATTTATTATTTTTATTTCTCATTTATTATGTTATTAGTATTATAACTTGTGATATATTTAACTAAATGAGTAGAATTAATAAAGATAAATTAGATATTTTATTTTTTTTAATTTAAGATTAAAATAAATTTTTTTAATATACGTAAAAACCCATCCCATTACTTTATAATAACTCATCCCATTATTTTATAATATTGAAGGGAAGGAGTATATATAACAAGTTATAACTAATATACGCCTTTCTGCTAATTACCATAGCGGGGTGAAATTCAACATTCAACTAACATTTGAATCTGTGCTCTCACCTGAAGGTGAAATTTGTGCTCTACAACCAATTAGTTCAATCTAACCCAGAGGAGGTCAATTCTCTCTGTCTAGGCATACAAATCACTGAATATTTTACAAATAATTTAATCTATTTTTCATTACTACTACACTTGATTAGTAATAGAATTATTTATGACTTGTTACTATAAATAAAAAGTTATTCACAATCATCAGTTCAAACTATATGCGAACTTCACTCCAAAATATAAATTTTATTTGACTAATTATATAGAAATTAAAAAAATAGTTTTACACATTAAATTTATCAAAAAATACATTATTTTCTAATAGCACCTCTATCTATGTAGCACTGATACGAATACATGTATCGGATATGATACAGCATGATACATCAATTTCTAGAATTTTAGAATACAGGTGCGGGAGTATTTATATATATACTATTATTTATGTAATTATTTATATATATAATTAATAAATTTATTCATTAAAAGAAAAATAAAAGTTAAATATTCTAAAAATTATAGTATAAATAGTAAAATAAATCATAAAATATTATGATAACTTCAAATAGTCATATTTTACTGTAAAAATTTGAAGTGATATATATGAGTGTAAAATGATACGGATAAATACGTATACACAAGTGTGATACGTGTATCATATCATGTATTGAATATGGGTACGTTTACTTTTTTGAAATATCGGTGCTTCATGGGGACCCCTATTTAATGCATTAGATTTAAAGTTTATTAGTTTTCTTACATTTAATTGTAAATAAAGGAAAAATAGAAAAAATAATATTTAATACCCTATAAATTACCAAACGAGATTTATATTTTGGACAAAAAAAATTGTTGAAAGAGAACTTATATTTTTTATCGGAGAGAGTGTAACACCTTACTTTTATCTATATTTTTCCATATATTATAGTATGTACAATGTCCAAATAGTTCATATTAAGAGCTTGAACCATTAATAGAATCAAAATATTTAAAGAAAAAAAAACATGGTACTATTCACTTGGTTCTTAAGTTTTCTGGATGCATTTTGAAAAATCATAACTTAATCCAGAAAAATCGTATCAACGTTATTCAAGTCTCTAAATGAAGCTAGAAACATTATATACAAGATAAAAATATGAAAACTTCTTTTAACCTGACCAATTAGTACAGTTTATTGCTCAAACTTATACTGTACAAATGGTCATTTCTCTCTTTTCCAGGATTTTGGCCGTAACTTTAAAATTTCATATCTAACTCTATACTGAGTCAAATCATGTATTCTATATGCCATTGGAAAGATATATATATATATGTCTACTTACCTTCATATTTTTATTATACATTTATTGTTAGTTAGGCTGACTTCCCAAGAGGGGGGATGAATTGAGAAGATTAAAAATTTTCTGCACAAAGTGAAATAGGTGAAGAAAGCAAGGTATAATGAAAGTAATGTAAAAGCAGAGCAAACTGAAAAAGTAATGATAGGGAGAAGAACACTCAGAAATTTATCCTGGTTCGGTCTATCCACTTGATCTATGTCCAGTCCACAAGACACCTCTTGAGATTTTTCACTATACTGCAAGAATTCAACAGGCTTCTTGCAAATGCCACAGTACACAGCTTGTGCTCTGTTTTCTAGAGCTTTCTCAATCTCTCTAAGCACTTCCACAATGTGCTTCCCAATCCCCTTATGATATCCCCTCACAAGTAAATATATCTTCCAGATGAAGATTATATTGTTTACAAAGATATAACTCTCTTGAATAGAGTAAATATGAAGTTTAAAATATAGATATTGAAGTTGAGAGGGTAAAAGCTTTTTGAGAAGAAGATTTGGCAGAGTTTCAGTATATACAAGTTTGATTCGTTACCCACAACTTTAAATGATGTTATATTTATAGATTTAGGTCTCATATGTCCGTTAGAGACAAAATCTATCCGTTGGAAAAGTTATCCAATGATTACTTTGAAAAACTATCCGTTAACCAACCGCATTTAATGCTTCTGACATAGTGAAATTTGAATTTTTGTTGGTCAACAGACGAATTTCGAAGGAACCGAAGGTTAAAGGTTCCAACGTTGATATACTGAAGTTCGTCTGTTCATGAAGTGAAATTCGAATTTTGAAACTTGAAAATATTTTCATGTTGTGACATACGAATTTTCAAGAAGAAAGTTTTTCTGTTAAGTGTGAACAGTGTTTTTAATTTTCTACAATGCCCTCGAAATTCAAATTTTGGAGTCCCAAAATTTGTCTGTTCTCAGCAGGCTCAAAAAGCACAGTAGTTCACTTTCTTCGAAATTCAAATTTTGAAAGAGTGATGTTCGTCTGTCAGAGAGTCCTCTCTTCAGACTTACTTCAACATTCGAAGTTTCAAAACTTTGTTATTCGTATGTCAACATGTCATTGCTACACACTAACAATTTTAGCTTCTGAAATTCGAATGTCCATGTTCAAAGTTCGTCTATCAGTGAGCAATTTTGAAACTCAGAATAATCTTGATTTCAGATGAACTTTAACATTATTTCAGACGAATTTCTTCAGTTTTCATAAATTTCATTTTGTCTGAAATTTGAATGTTCAAAGCTTAAAGTTTGTCTGTTGCTCAATAGCTTCTTTCAGTCTTTTATGAAAATTCAAATTTTGGAAAATCAAAATTCGTCTGTCAGAGGAACATCTCTTCAGACTTATTCAGTTTTAACTCGAAATTCGAATTTCCAAAGACAAAGTTCGAATTTCTAATATGACAGTTCAATGCAATATTTTCAAACTTCGTCTGTTGGTGGGTATTTTTCAAATATTTCAAAATCTAACATAAAATCAAGGTTTTAAAACATTTTTCCACCAAATCAAAGTCTTTTACCCATGACAAAAGATCCTACAACTATCCTAGCAATGATTACTCAGATTTTCTTCACTTGAGACACTTTGAGCTCCTTTGATATCTTCAATCCAAGCTTTTCAATGTTGATTTGGAATCATCAAAACTTCTTGATTCAACATTTATTTAGTCTAGACAGGACACAACATCAATTTGAATCACTAGGGATCAAAACATCACTTTTACTGGAACAGTCTTGGGAAAACTTGTATATCTCATTGTACAGCTCCAATTGAACTCAAACTAGTGGCATATTAACCTCAAAAGATAAATATTTTCATAAATGTAAGCCACTGAATTTTTGGAGCTCTGTATGATTTTATATCACTTTTCAAAGAGAAGTAATATATTCAGTAAAATTCGCAACCTTCACATCACTGTCCAGTTTTGACCCTTAACTTCAAAAATATACTATAAATTGTACACATATCCAAATTGAGTGTTCTTTAGCTCATTATAAAGCTTGTTCTCTCTAGTTTCAGATAATATATAACACTTGACTTACTTGCCCTGTCTCAGTCAAACAGTATTGACTCTACCTTCATTACTACAAAATGAACTTCTAGCAATATAACATGACAAAGTAGACTTCATAACAAGCTCACATGATCATTCCATGTTTTAAATCCATGCCAAATATTTCATAATGCTCATAAGGACATAATAGCATAATGGCACAGATTTAAAAGCATATACATGGTTTTATACATAATTTCAAAATATACACTTATAACTTGAAGACATCATTAAGCATCTTCCTCTTCTTCATTCTCCTTAGCTTTTTGGACTCCTTTGCCATAGCTTGTGTCTAGTCATTTGGGATACTTGAGGGGATGAGATTGGGGGCAATCTCAATAGCAAGTTACATTTCATGCAATTATGTCAATCATGTTAAATAACTCACATTTGATCACATTTAATTACATCAATCACCTTTAAACAATAAATTGCCACATTAGTCATAAAAAATTTGACAGCATAACGGCTTAGAAAATGGACATCCCGGGGAATAAAACCCCTTATTTTACAGCCAAGACCAATCAAAGAAATCACAATTGCAATATGGCAACACAATTTAATCATAGAAAAACAATGGATGAACATAAAGTAAGAATATGAAACTTAGCTACCTTGAAGCATTCCTTTGGCTCTTCCTCTTGAATCTAATACTTCCACTAGCCTCCTTAGGCTTCCTCAAGTCCCTTAACATCATTAAACACTTGCTCAATCAACTAGAACAAGTAGCTACTTCATAAAGTCTCATTAAAACCCTAAAGACTCAATTTCTTTATCGAAAGCCTAATTTTTTAGCCAATGCTTGTCTTTAAGGTTTTTCATCATGGGGAACTCATTTTTGCCATCAAATACATGAAAATCCAACTCCTTCCCACCTTATTAGTTTAACCAAAATCTGTTCTTAAGAGGAAGAAATTAGTTTTTCACAAAACTTGCTTAAATCATACTATACATGATTCCTCTTGCAAAATCTCATACCAAATCATGATTTTATGACTTTAAAACAACTTTTCTTTCCATTAATCATGCTTGGGCAGATTAGAACAGTGGATGAAGGAGAAAAAATTTCAAGGGAACTAACTCATAGAGCTTAGGAACTATGCTAGCACACTTAAAGAACACAAAAGGTTTGCTTACCAATTTTTCTTGCATTTCTTCCTTATTTTTTCTTCTCTTTTTCTTTCCTCCTACGTAGCCTTCTTTTCCTCCATTGCTCATACCACTCATCCTCTTTTTATGAAGTGTTTGTTCGGCCAAATCATGGGAAAGAAGGGAGTATATATAAATTTCATCAACCAATGAAAATTTGCCACTTAATGTCTTGATTTTTCTTGCTTTTTCATGAAAAATAATAAGCTAAGGCTATTTTGACATGTGCAGCTTGTGGGGCATGAAATGGGGAGTATTTTGGTCCAAAAATTTTAGATATTTACTTATCTAGATATATTCTGAACTTGTCTGGATAAATAAAGCTACTTTAGTAATATATTTTACTATTATTGGAATACTAATTATGATCATATTGGGATATAAAATTACCATAATATACTTATCCCAATTGATCCAAATATAAGACTCACACATTTTTCTTGAATGAATACTGCCTTTTTCTGCAGTCAAGACTGACATTTATCAGGTAAGACATTAATATTAAATCATAATTACCCAATAAATATTATTTTGATCTTAATAAATTTCATACTGTATTCCATTGGTCTCACCTCATTGAGAGCTTCATTTTGACTATAATTTTTTATATTTATAAAAATACCCTTGACTTGAGTTAAATCTATAATTTTTAAAACTTTCAGGTTATTAGATGTAATTTTTTCCAAAATTCATGAAATTTACTTTGACGCCACCGCCTCCTCTTCTTCTTTATTCACCGTTGTTCTCTATCTATTTTTTTTTCTTTCTCTTTTTTTTTCAGAAATAAAATGATCATTTTCTTATTTTTTCTTCTGACCGAGATAATTAACATTTTTATCTTATATTATATAAAATAATGTCTGTCCATTTTTATAAATTTTTTATAAATTTTAAAATATTGAACCTTAAATATTTAAGAAAAATTTTATGATATTATAGGGAGTACATAATACTTCTTCAAATTCTTTTTATTAGTTACATTTTAAAACTTTTTTATTATCTTAAATATAAGTCACTTTCTAAGAATTTTTTAAACATTACTTCCTCCGATTTATATTATAAGACTTTTTATATGACAAGTTTCTTATCCAAAATATAATGTATTAGATGTTTTTTTTTTCATTTTACCCCTGTCTTTAATGTTTTCTCTCTTCTCATCTATAATCCTACAATGATAATAGAATATGGTATTTAATAAGGGTAAAATAGAAAATGTGATTACTTTTTTGCATTTATTTTAATTGAAAAAAAGGATTTTCTTAATATGCTTATAATTAATATAAAATGCATTGTAATATGGATTGAAGAGAGTAATTACTTTGTTTTCAAAATACTTTTATTTAATCATAAGAGAGTATGTAGATTGTTTAAATTTGTAGTATTTATTAAAGGATAAAGATGAAAAATATATTAATTTAAGATAATTTTAATCATATAACAAATTTTTCTTAGTTTCAATCAGATAATTAAAAGTGATTTACGTTAAAAACAAAATATTCTAAAGTAGGGAATGACAAACAAACATGCAAGTGAACACCAACTACTCAAGAACTTAAGATATTATATACAATAATTAGCTTAAAAGTTAGGCATTCAATATATATATTCAATTGATTAAGCACGTTTTCTGGAATTTGAGTGGGACTTATTAAAAGATCTGTTATATTGATTGAAGAATATGTTTACCTTTTATGGCAAGTTATTAGTAATTTCTTGCACTTAAATTCCTTGGTAACAGATGGTTCGCTTTTTTCCTTGTTATTTTCATTTTTCATTATTTTATTGGATAGCTATATATCTTACTTTAATTCCTAGTTTTTATATCACCCATAATTAAGCCATTATATTTATATGATCATCTTTGATCATACTCCTTTGATAGAGTTGAAAGTGAATACCATATTGGATATATTAAGTTATTGTATTAAATTATCTATAACTATATATGGTGAGAGATATTCATAATATTTTCCGCTGCTTAGAAATTTATAGAAAGACTTCACGAATAATTTTGACAATATATTATGAATATGTTCTACATACTAGCCTACCATTTTCCATATTTTCCCAGTATATAGGGAACTGATTAATTTATAAATGATGTTATTATTTAATTATCCATAACTTCATCTTCTTTGCACCTATAATGATACCCGTTCACAGCTATATCTATTTTGCATTTAAGCTGTGCCTATGTAATTGTATAAATAATTTCATAATTCACGTGATGAGCTCAAGAATCTTTTTTTCTTTTAGGGTGAAATTAAAAAAGGCATCTTCTTTCTAAATTTCCTGGAGATAGCCGCCTTCTACTTATACATATATGTATGATTTTAATTAAGCTAATTATTATAATTCTAAGCAGCACGTGTTTTTTTCTCAATGGACATTTGTTTTGTAGAGGGAATTGTAATATCCTAATTAATTTATTGAATAACATGATCATGGTTGAATTAAATTTCAATTTTCATGTGTCATTAGGCATCAGCTAAACGACAGGGAGATATAGAGCTAGGGTTATTGGTCTAAATTTGAAGATTAGGCAAAGAAATAATGAAGAGAGAAAGATAGGGAGGAGTCCATGTCGCTCCGAGGAAGAAGATCGGGGCTGAACAGAGGAGCATGGACAGCTTAAGAGGACAAGTTTCTCAATTCTTACATTGAGACCCATGGCCAAGGCAAATGGACACTCATCCCTCAAAGAGCTAGTTACTTTGACCTCTCTTCTTAATTCCATCTTCATTATTATCCAACTTAACTGTGCATGCATGCATGTATGACCATGACATTAATTCTAAGCATAAAATTGCAGGCTTGAATGGGAGTGGCAAAAGCTGTAGGCTAAGATGGTTGATCTATCTCAAGCCAAACATTAAAAGCAGTAACATCACCCAAGATGAAGAAGACCCTCATTATTAGACTTCATCTATAAACTTCTTGGAAACATGTTATTCCCTCTCCCTTTTTCTTAATTATTCTTTCATCGAATTATTTCCTCATATTAAACTTTTCTTCTGGTGATTGAATATATATCTCAGGTGGTCTCTCATAGTTAGAAGGCTACCTGGCCGAACAAACAATGAAATCAAGAATTACCGGAATACAACATTGGCGAAGAAGCTTAGAACACTACCATGTTCTATATCTGGGCAAGGTTGAACAATCAAATCAACAACGAGTAAGCCTGATGATGTCACTCAACCACAAGTAATCTATACCAAGGCTAGTGATGTAAAACGGATTTATAAATAAAATTCTAAAAGTATAAATGTGAACACCGTATTTTGTCCGAGCATAAGCATAAAATAAAAAAAATTTTTAAAAAAAAAAACTAAACGAATTGTTTTAATGGGATTTAAAAAAAAAAAGGGAAACAACAAAAGATAAAAAATGTAAATAAAGTAAAATAATAACAAAATAATATAAAAATAAAAATAAAAATTAATTAAAAAAATTAATTAAAAATAAAGAAAAAAAAAAGGCATTTGGGCATTGCAGCCCATAACCTCACGAGCCCAATTGAGGGCTCGTGGAGGGTTGCCCTAGAGCCTAAAGGGGGGGAGGCTAAAAAGAGAAGGAAAAGAGAAATGGAAAGAGGAGGAGGGGAGCAGAGAAAGAAGGAGGAGAGATGGAGATGAGAGGGAGCTGTGAGTGAAAAATCGAGGGAGCCATCGGCCGAGAAGGGAAAGAAATTGAGGGAGCTGAGAGGAAGCGTGGCCGAGAGAGAACCGCGAGGAACAGAGGGAGTTGGCCACGGGAGCATCAGGGGGAGCTCGGCCGAAGAAAAAAAGCAGAGGGGGCTCGGACCAAAGAGCAGCCATGGCCGAGGAAAGAAGGTGAAGCACGGCACGGGGAGACGATGAACCACGAGGGAACTGGAGGAGGCCGGAGAAAAACAGAGGAAGAGAGGGAGGAAGGGAAACTGAAGGAACCGCGAGCTTGGGTCTGGTGGAGGGTGAAACCGAGAGGAAAGGAGGCCACGGCTGAGGAAAGAAAATAAGGACTCGGAGCAGAAAAGCCGTGGGGAAGCTGAGATCTGAAACGAGGGAGCCGCGGATGAGAGCTGAAGGGAGACCAAACCGAGTGAGCTGCGGTGGAGCTCGGAGGGAAAAGCAGAAACGGAGAGAGAAAAAGTCCGAGAGAGGGGGACCTGAAGAAAAAACAGAGAGGGGGACCTGAAAAAAAAAAACAGAGGAGGGGACCGCGAGGTGAAGACGAACAGGGAGGCGGAGAGAAGTAGAGAAAGAAGAGGGCCGCCCCCGCCATCCTAGCGCATCATTTCTGTCTCAGCCGTTCAAGCTAAACAGGTTTAACGTCAATTCTCCACTCGAGCATCTCCAAGCTA
Organism: Adenanthera pavonina; assembly: GCA_026686845.1. Classification (NCBI taxonomy): domain Eukaryota; kingdom Viridiplantae; phylum Streptophyta; class Magnoliopsida; order Fabales; family Fabaceae; genus Adenanthera; species Adenanthera pavonina. The sequence continues at coordinate 6,475,310 of JAIVEN010000003.1, forward strand.
GATATGTTTCAACTGGCCATGTGAATTTGAATAAATTGTTCCTATTTTATACCTTAGTCTATCTACCCTCTTCTGGAATTCCATGTATTGTTTAAGTTGTTTGTTGCGTGTTTTTTTTTTTTCTTTCTTCAATGTCAAATCAATTTACTAGGCACTTTCCTCCACCGGGTAGTGGAAATTTAGCATGATAGCTGTGTATCCCATGCTGCCCTCTACTCGTATACTTTGCCATTGCTGCAAATGAACCGGTTGCGAGATAAACCTGCAGTTTGATGTCCACCCCCCTTCTCTGCATGAAAAAGTCTGTCTTTCATTAAATTAGGTCCACATCTGAAATCAATTAATTTATCTCGCTGTTCTCTGAGAATTTGATCATGGATAAACAGGCTTTCAATCTGAGTTTGAAATTAGTATAAAATTCCTGGCCTCGGTCCTTCATTCTACTTTTTTTTAATAGATCGATTTTTCAGCAGTGTCATAGTAGAAATAGTATTTTCTTCACATAGGCTTATGCGTGGCCGTTGTTCGACAAGGCGTTTTGGTCATTAGTTTAGGTTGTTTGTAATCTTTAGGGTGTCGTATCTTTGTAATGAAGGTTTGTTTTAGGGGCTTCATTGTGTTTTTGTTTCTAGCTCCAAGTCACGCCCATTACACCCTGCGTTGATGTCCTAAACTTGTTTTTATCGTCACAAGTTCATTGGTTCCCATCATGCTTCAGAAAGAATGATCATGTTCCTTACATTTGATGATTGGATTATATTATGGCACATGTCTATTTGGTTTTAGGCTTCAAGTGATCATATGACCTTGTTCTTTATATGCCTAAGCATCGATTTGGTTGCTGTATGATTGTATTTAGTTGTAGCAATGAGAAAGAGTCACACCTCCGTGACTCCTCCATGCTCAAAAAAAAACAGTTTAGCATGCTACATGTTCATGTTCTGATTTATGCCCATAAAGGAATTATTTTCCCATGTCCTTCCCATTTAAATGTTCAGTGTATTTGTTGCACATATTAGATACGTATGGCATTCCTAAACTGGACTTTGTAGCCATTGGTTCACACAGTGGAATTTTACTTTAGCTTTTAGATATTTAAGATCCATTTTGGTGAAGAAAAGATCGATATGGTTTTGGTTTTGGGGGAAAAGTTTCCTTTTGCTAATAGGCATTGTATATTTGCACATCTTGATTCATAAAACATTCTCACTACATTTGGCTTCTGAATGGGACTTTAGATATCTATGACGGGGCATTGGAACTTTGGGGCATTAAGATTTGCTGGTCAAGAGTATCGTACCATGTTAATTGCTTAAACCTCTTTCGAAGGAAAAAAAAAAACTTTTGAACTTGGGTTGATTTGGGGTTATATGAAACTTGGGCTATGTCTGTCATGCTTTTGGACTGTGGTTTCATATACAATCTGAATCTTGAGGATTAACATTTTGAGAATACCTAAATTTCTGGTTGAGGAGGTTCCTCAAAAAGAACACTAATCCCCTTTTACTTCTATGTGAGAGTCCCGGGAGCATAAACCATGGCCATCAAGCTGAGCAGAGGAAATGGAGGCTATCAACTTTGAGGCAAAGGAAAAGAAAATGAAGATACTAGAGGTTGCATCTTTTCATCTCATGATTGGGTGTAAATTATTTGAATTTACGCTAAATTGTATTTGATTTTTATGTTTTGTTGTTTTTATTTTTGATTTCCGTTTTTATTTGGTCATGGATTTTGTTTCTTTTTGCTTTTAGAGTTTGCCACGAGGGACCAATTCTCCGTGTGCCTATAGAGTGTCAGTCAATTATACTATGAGTGAGGAGTTACCATGGTATAAACATTAACTAAATCTTATTTTATTTTATTTTATTTTTTAATATTTCTGAGCACCAGTGTTGTTTGTTAAAAGTAAAAATAAATGAAAACCCTTTGTGCCAAATCTCTTTCTTTGCCTTTGTGCTCCGAGTGGTAACACCGTGGGCATTTAGGTGTCAATTAGCGAGCTGTGAGTGATAAAGTCACTACAGATCCTAATTGATTTTTTGTAATATATATGTTCATATATGTATATAAGTCATATTTAAAATACCTTTATTTGTTTTCCTTTTTAAAAATAAAAGTGTTATCATGGCCGTATTTGTTTTTATAAATAAAAATAAAAAATAAAAATGAATTATTGAAAAATATATATAATTATTCTCTCCAATTTTATCCCTTAAGTTTTTTTATATACCTTTTGCCGTGAGTGGCATCACCGTAAGCATATAAGCTTAAATCAGCAAATTATGAGTGATCAAATCATCATATATGCTGTTTGATTTTCATTTAAAATTTTTCTTATGGTATTTTCTACTCCGAGTGGTAATCCCGTGAGCATGTAAACGTAAATCAGTAATTTGTGAGTGTTAAAGTCATCACATATGCTTATTATTATTTGTCAACATGTAATGATCACATTTTTTTTAATTTCATTTTTTTTAATAAATAAATAGGTGTTAAAATGATTTTTATAATAAAAGAAAAAATAATTTGTATAAAAAAAATTGAAATTGACAAATTGTCTTCTTTCGATTTTTTCATGCCTTTTTGTCTCGAGTGACACCACCGTGGACACTTAGGTATCAATGGGTAAACGTGAGTGATAAAGTCACCACATGAGCCAATTGATTTTATTTTGTGAAAATAAAATTGTTTTCAAATATTTCTTTTTTTTTCTTAAAATGTTCAAAATCACACATAATTTTTAATCCTATTTTTTTTAAAATTGAGGAAAAACACATTTTCTCTTTTAGAAATTGATTAAACCAAAAAATATATAAATAAATGAAAAGAGCAAATAATGGAAATTAATCTGTTTTTTACAAATTAAAACATACCAACCAATTCTGAAAATTGTTTTCTTTGTGGAAAGATAAATTATTTTCTGTTAACCTCTCTTTTCAAAGAATATATATAATAAAAAATATCAACCCAGTGACACGCATTTTTAGGTTCGAACTACGTCGACTTTGATCCCTATCGCAGGGTACGTAGGCCCCAGACTCTCATTCTGGGTCAAGTCCACCTTTGTAAATAAATAAATATTTTCTTATTTATTTGATGTTTTTTTCTTCATTTAATAAATATTTACCAATTTTTCAAGTCCACTTTTGTATTTCCCAATTCCACTTTTGTAAATAAATAATATTTTTCTTATTTTACTTTTCCAACTCTTCATATTTTCATTTTATTCTTTATCTTTATTTTTACATTTCTTTTTTTATATATTTATTTTTGCATGTGAGTGATAAAAGGGCAATCAAAATAAATTTGTAAAAAGCCATAAAAATTGCATAATCAATCTAAGGTAACCGTTCTTAGGAACGGGTGTTGTGGGGGTGCCTAATACTTTCCCCACTCACAATCGTACTCCCGAACCCAACTCTGATTCGCAGACCAGTCCTTGTCCCTTTTTTGTTTTTATTTTCCGGTTTTCCAAAATTTCCCTCAAAATTTTGGTGGCGACTCCCTCTCGAAACCGGCCTCCCGTCGTGCGGGCCGGTTTCTCCCTTTTTCTTTCACTCCGCGCCATCCGCTTCGCATTTCCGGGTGTGACAATAAATAAATCTCCTACAGTCTCACAGCGGAATAAATAATAATCATAAATACCTCTTGCCATAGTCATAAATGATCTGATTGAATAATCCTACTTCAAATACGAACAAATCAAAGATCTATAAACACAAAAATTAGTCAAAAGAAAATAAATAAGATGTAACTTTTTTAACTAGTGTATGGGTTCAGTGATGGTAGTTGGGAGTTAACCGTCACTAGTCAAGGAACCTCTATATAAGTATAGAATGAATGATTAGTGTATCTGATGCTCAGTTCAGCCTTCTATTAAATAGTTTAGCCATCATAGGTTATTTAATAGTTAATCTATCTTTTAATTTGAATCTTAAATTCAAATGCAGATAATACAATATCAACTAAGTTATCATTTATCTCTTAAAATCACTCAACTGACGTTATTTTTATTATTAATAAAGATAAAGACTAGACTTAGATACGATATATTTAATTAAGTAAACAAGAAAAATATAAATTGAATAAATTCAATATTATGAATAAATTTAAATATTGTTATTAATTAAATATATCTAACTCTCTCTCACTTGGTCCGATCTTGATACATCAATTAATATAGCAAGAGATATTTGAGTAATATTACATAAATTATAGCGGTAGGTCCTCTAAATGTGAGTATTAGCTTCCATGTATCATAAGTATTATCCTTACTTTATCGGATTTCAACTTTATAAATAAACCATAATGTATACTATATAAACATGAGATAATAAACCATAAATTAAAATTTCAATACTTTACATACTTCAATTAGACGAGTGAGGGTCTAATACCCATATGAGGCACATGATCCTTAAACTCCTTTGTATGTATCCCATTAGTAAATGGATCAGCCAACATTTCTTTTGTCCGAATATGCTCAATGATTATTTGACCTTTTTTAATTATATCCTTTAAGGCTAAGTGCTTGATGTCAATGAACTTGCTTTGACTTTCACTTTTATTATTCTCAGCCATGAACACAGCAGCTATATTATCACAGAACACTTTAATTGGCCTAGAGATTGAGTCCACATCTTAAGCCCAGCAATGAAATTTCTAATCTATATTCCCTGTGAACTTGCCTCAAAACACGAGACTTTGTACTAGTCCAGGATATAGCTCTTTCTGCTAATAGAAAGATATAGCTAGATGTGGATTTTCTTGTGTCAATACATCCTGCTATGTCTAAGTCTGAATACCTAATAATTTCTAGGCTATCATATCTCCTGTACATAAGCATGTCTTGTTTAGTACCCTTTAGGTACCTCAAAACTTTTTTTACAGCCTTCCAATGATCTATTCCTGGATTACTCTGGCATCTTCCTAACATGCCCACAGCAAAAACTATATCAAGTCTTGTGCAAATCTGTGCATACATCAAACTTCCAACCGCTGAGGCATAAGGAATCTTCTCCATCTCTTTCTTTACAAGATCATTATTGTGACCTATAACTGGCTAAATTTGTCCTTTTTCATAATAGGTGCTGGAGTAGATGAACATTCCTTCATCTTTAATCGCCCAATAATTTTGTTGATATAAGTTTCCTGAGATAATCCCAAGATACCTTAAGATTTATCTCTATGTATCTTAATACCAATGACATAGGATGTCTCACCCATATCCTTCATTTCAAAATTCTTGAACAGAAATTGTTTCACCTCATACAACACCCCAAATCTTTGGTGGCAAGCAATATGTTATCAACATATAAGATCAAGAATATGATCTTGCTCCCATTGACCTCATGATCTTACATTTATCCATGATGTTCTCAACAAAACCAAAAGATGTGATCACCTCATGGAATTTTAAATACCACTGTCGTGAAGCCTGTTTGAGACTATATATTAACTTCTTCAACCTGCAAACTTTATGTTCATTTCCTTTGAAAATGAATTCCTCAGGTTGTTTCATATAGACTTCCTCCTCAAGATCCCCATTGGAGAATGCAATCTCAACATCCATTTGATGTAACTCTGAATCAAAGTAAGCTACTAATGCCATAGTGATACGGAAAGATTCTTTCTTAGACACAGGCTATAAAGTCTCCCTGTAATCAATTCCTTTCTTTTCAATGAACCCTTTGACAACCAACCTTACCTTGTAGCGCTCTATATTAACTTGTGAGTCTCTTTTAGTCTTGAAGACCTATTTATAGCCAATAGTCTTAGCCCCACTAGGTAACTCTACAAGTTCCCAAGTTTTATCATTTTCCATAGATTGCATTTCATCAGTCATAACATTTATATCATATCATACTTTAGAGTTTGTATCTTGCATAGCCTGAATAAATGTGAGTAGATCATTTTCAACATTTTTTTATAGCAATCATCTTCAACATTTATATCATAGTCAGATTTAGTAAGGTATACCACATAGTCACTGGAAAGTGCTGACTTTCTTTCTTTAGTTGACCTCCTCACCTCTACTTTTTGAGTGGGTTAAGATTGCTCTTCAAGAACATTCTTTATTACTTTTTGTGGCTATTCTTCATGAGTGATGGATTTATTAGTTTGTTCTTGATTTCCAGTATTATCAACTTGAGTTTCAAGAACTATATCATTTTCCATATTCACTCTAACGGGATGAGTGTTATATATTAGTGATGTTCCTCCATGATTAGTGGTTTTTTAAATGTGATCCTCTTTAGTGACTAAGTGACGTACTTGATCACTTCCACTAATAACATCATTCTCAAAAAAACTTAGCATTCTTAGATTCCATAAATCTCATTGAATATGAAGGACAATAAAATCTATAGCCCTTAGACCTTTCCGTATAGCCTATGAAATAAGCACTAATGGTCATATGATCCAGTTTCCTTTCTTGAGGATTTTATACTCTTACTTTAGTAGGATAGTCCCATGCATGTATATGATTCAAACTAGGTTTCCAACCTTTCCAGAATTCAAAGGGAGTTTTGAGAACTACCTTTCATGGAACCCTGTTTAAAATATATACTACTGTCTTAAGTACATTTCTCCATAATGAAACGAGAAGCTTGGAGTTGTTTATCATACTTCTCACTATGCCTAGTAGCGTCCTGTTTCTTCTTTCAGCTACACCATTTATATCAGGTGGGCCAGACATGATGTATTGAGCTACTATACCATGCTCTTGAAGAAACTTAGCAAATGGACCAGGTGCTTGTCCATCATCAGTGTACCTTCCATAACATGCACCTTCTCTATCAGATCTAACAATTTTGATTTGCTTATCTCCTTCTTTAATCCTTAAGGCATAATCAAGTTCCATATAGCCAAGATGAAGGAAAATATCTTCCTTGCACTCAGCATGATTTGTGCCATCAAAAGTGATCTTATCGCCAAATTCAGATAGAATATGAGATGAAGATGCTGCAAGGGAACTAATTATTAAACAGACATTTAGTAATAATTTTCAAACAATCAATCATCACCTTAACAATTATGTATGTTTACCACTATAACACATACTCACATAAATATTGTATCACTAATATTTACTTGTAGGCAAAGATATTAGCATAAGATATATTTATGTCTAATAAATGATGAAACTAGAATGCATTCATATTTTCTAACATCTGTGGTTACTTAGAAAACACAAGGCCATATCTATTTCAACATAATAAAATATATAATTATTGTTATTTACCCGTGGGTAAAGATGAATTAAAATTACACATTTTATTAGAATTTTTTATATTTTATATTCATATGTAATTTATATTATACATGTAACTTTATAAAAATATTGTGACTACTCCTTGAAATAAAAGTATGTTAATCACAAATATCATATATACAACTAAAATCATGTATATACATAACATTATATGAGAATTTAAATAATTAATTCAATCAACTAAATAAGAATGTGATTAAATAATTAAATGAATTCACTGTGCACGCAATTTACACTATATTTTTGGATGATTCGAGCAGCTCTATAACCAAAATATCACGGCAAGTCACACGTACATATCGATTTGATTATAACAAGAAGATTTGCACAGATCAAGATCGAAAATTTTTCGGCAATAAAGAATTTTGTTTTCTGTATGAAAAGACTCCATCATGATAGGCCGCACACAAAAGCATAATAATCCAAGAAAGCATTAGTGTATATTGCAATTGATAAAACAACTAGATCAAAAGCAAAATCCTCAATGCACAGCGTCGGAAATATGAAAACTTACATAAAAACAATGAATGCAAGTGGGCGGAGGTAATATAAACTATTAACTTTGATGCTACATGTAGAACAAATTTATAAATACAATTCTAAAAATATAAATAAATCTCATTCAGTCTCACAGCAGAATAAATAATGATAATAAATATCTTTCATCATAGCCATAGATGATCTAATTGAGTAATAATACTTCAAATAGGAACAAATCAAAGATTTGCAAATATAGAAATTAGTCAAAAGATTAGATGAAGCTCTTCTAACTAGTGTATGGACTCAGTGATAGTAACTGGAAATTAACCGTCATTAGTCAAGAAATCTCTATATGAATATAGAATGAATGATTAGTGTGTCTAACACGGAATTGAATTTCCTATTAAATAGTCTAGACATCATAAATTATTTAATAGTTAATCTATCTTTTAATTTAAATATTAAATTTAAATAAAAATAATACAATATTAATTGAGTTATTTTTTATCTCTTAAAATCTGACTTATCTTTATTATAAAAAAAAAGACTATACTTAAATAAAATATATTTAATTAAGTAAATAAGATAAATATAATTTGAATGAATTTAAATATTATTATCAATTATATGTATCAAAAAAGTAAATGCAAAAGGGTACACCTATTCAAGGTCCCCACTGTCCAACGGAGAAATCACTAGCTTCAAACGAGCGACGGATCGACGAAGCTCCTCTAACCACTCGCGAGTTCTCAAACCAGTTTCATGAACATCACAATTCGGATTTTTTTTTTTTTGTCGAGTCCTGGGAGGAATGAGTTTCTTGATCAACTAAATGCGGAAGATTTTTGGTCATACGTTAACCTTAACAGCAACATGCTCATACTTCAACCAATTGTTGGATCACGGGCGGAATATTCCAGGACAACGTCAGTATGGATCTGATGTCCTGCATCTAATTTTGCACCATATGTCTATGAACTAATTAAGACCCAGGTGGAGTATATCGATGTGTATGAATAATGAAAGGCACTTTTAAATATTGCTTCTGTCAGTAATCCATCAATTTTTGTCTTGCAAACAAAACATACTCCCTCTGATGCTGTATAAAGAAACTTTTTATCTTGATATACAAGGTGAATTATAATATATAAGATAATATTTATTATATATTTTTAAAAAATATTTATATTTATCTAAAAAAATTAAATAAAAGTAATTTTGAATTAATATAAATTTTAAAAAAAATTAAGATAATTAATTAATTTTAATTCTTATTCTTAATTTCTTAATTAAGGTGATTCAATTAAAAAAATCTTAAATTAAAAATGAAACGAAATAATATTTTTCGAGGCAGCTGCCAATGGCTACCTATATCAGAGGTAGTCTTATCCTTTCTCTTCTCACTTTTTTTCGTTTGTTTATAATCTATCTTTTATGAGAGATGTAAAAATAGGTCTCGTGACTTGCTAATGATAAATTCTAAAGTTTTTAGGAGAAAAAGCACTGATACTTCTTGTACTTCGATCCATTTGCAAAATGTTCCCAAATATTCTCTTTGTTTCTCCTTAGAAGTCCTTTTCTATTAATATTTCCTTTTAAGAGTTCAAAATAAAATTAATTACTATTTATTCAATTATACTTTTATTTTCACTAATTATTTTACAAATTTATTATAAAAATAGGTAATATTCCCTTTCGTTTGGTTTTAATTGTTGCCTCAAGATTTTTTACAGAAACTAATAAAATTATTAAATAATCTATAATATAATAATATTTAATGTTATTATTTAAATGCTATATGTAAAAGATTAATTATTTCGCATACCACTATTGTTAATAAAAGATAAAATGGTAAAAAAAATTAATGCAATATTAATAATGTAAAACATGATTTAAATTAGGAAATTAATAATTTTCTAAAACAACAATTAAAATGGGACAAAGGGTAATAAATTAAGCATATATTTAAAAATTCAAAGAGATTTCTAACGAATTAGATATATATTTATTAATATGTATGATATATAAAACTTTAAAAAATTTATATAAAGAAATAGACAGGGTATAGTAAAATTTGCGTAACGAAGTTATGATATGAGCACACTAAAGCAGCCCCTTCCATTCCTCGTCTATTAAATATTTAACAGAAATCTTATATGCGAGCATACATGTTGAATTGAGGGTTGCGCAGCTGGAGCCTAATAATGAGTTCCTCTTCAGTGTGGGTTAATCTCAGGCCTCATATAGTTCAACCATTGAAACTTGCATCAAGAATACATGTCTTGCTACCACTAAGCATTTGGTTCAATTAACAGGAGTTATACTAGTTTAATTAGAGGTTTTGAATTTGATTTCTAATAATGCAGTCACATTAAATATTTAGTAGTAGACTTTTGTCATCATTTTTTCTTTTCTTGTGGTACTATGCAACTCAACCCAACCAACTTCTAGTAGGAGGAAGCTGTTTATTTTCTGGACTCTAACTCGAATCTGACCATCTTCTATCAGGAGGAAGCTGTTTATTTTCGAGACTCTTTCTTTCTTGCAGCTTTTTTTTTTAATACAGAAAACACCGTGAGACAGTATTTGATTTAGAGAAAACGTAACTACTATTCATTAAGTGTTTGTTTGGTTCCTTTTTGTTAAAATCATGATTTTTAATCATGATTTTTTAAAAGTTGTATTTAACCAAACACAAATTAAATACAAACTAACTTTTTAAAAAATAAAAAAATAGGCTAAACTGTGATTTTGAAGAAGGAGGGGAAAATTTACTTTCCCTTTAACACAACGTGAATTTTAGAAAAGGAAGAAATAAATTTACTTTATATCATACATCTAAAAATATTTTTAATGCTCACTATCTAAACAGATTTTTTGTCAAACTTACTTTTACAAAAAGAATATCTAAATATAACAACTTATAACAAACTTACTTTATCTAAATTTTATTTTTATAAACTTTATTTATTTTAACTTAATTTTACAGAATAAAAAATCAAACGGACTCTGAAAATCCAGCATAAAGTTACTTACTATGAAATGCAATGTTCAGTGCGTGTGGTTTGGTGGCGCAAACTCCCATGTAGGTAGTAGTACACACGTGCCCACTTTGAATCGTAGTTGTTACTCAAGGCAGGGTCGGGTGTTTTTGCAACTACAGTTTAGAATGCTAGGAATGTTGAAAATTACAAAGCACTTAGTGTGTACTCATTAATCACTAAAATAGGAGCTTTTAACTCATTCAGTCAGTTGTTAATTACTTCTCTGATACTATTTATAAGAATTTTTTTTTTAAATATAAGGAAAAAAGGTTAATAGTATATTAAAATTTTCTTTTTAAAAAATTATCTTTTATTAATTATGTGAGAAAAAATTAAATGTATTAATGATTCAAATTAGTATTAAATTAAATAGGAATAATTTTGAAAAAAATTAAAATATGAGATAACTTAATTAACTTTAACTATAATTAAAATTATTTTTCTTAATACTCATAAAATAATTTTAATTAAAACATCATTAATCCCTGTAAATGAAACCGTAAGGAGTAACTTGAAAGCAGGCAACAAAAACATCAAATCTTAATTAAGGGCAGCTTAAGTCAAACTAAGTCTTCCTGAATTTCAATGCCTAGCAAATTAAGCCCCTCTTCTTTGGGTCTTGGATTTATTATATGTCACGTGACATGACAATAGGTTTATTGCTAATGCTATATACGTAATAAAAAAAAACATTCCATAGTTTGCACATTCTGTTAATTTTTGAATCTGCGATCATCAGGTTCCTTGAAAATCATTCTAAACGATCCATATTTCAACGAAATTAGCTGCAGGTCAACCGACTCTCGTTTATATATTCTTGTAGTAATTTAATTTTTCTATTATTTGTAGTGTAACAGTATAGAAGATTTTCAATGCACAAAAGCGAGAAATTAATATGAGTCAAATTTTATTTACATGTAAACACTGGTATTTAACATTTATATTGTTTTAAGAATAGACAAAAAATGTCACGTGTTGTGTGCATGGCACTTAATATGTGGGTTAAGTATTTGCCAAGTCAGTATGCATGTCTCCCAGGAGTTATATATGATATAGTTTTTTTCTTGGACCGAAGAAGTTATGATTGTTAATCTGAAATTGAAATAATTATGTATTGCTTTCAGTCTTTCGTTCTTTTGATAAACATCACTTTCAGTCTAAATCATCAGTTCAAGGTTTCTTATGAACCATACACTAACTGCTATTTATATATATATATATATATATATTTTATATGCACCACTAAAATAAAAATATATGACTGTAGATTATATCTAGTTGACCCTAACAGAGGGATATGCTGAAGTAGTTCTTGCCCAGATATTAAAAGTTGGACTGTTTATTAAACCGGTTAAAGAAGTGGTTCATGATCCACTAGTTGAATTATTAACAAACAAGGGCCAAACTAGGTATAATAAAATTACTTCCTTTAATCCTAATATAGGTTATTTTATAGAAAATTTTAACATTTGTTTTTATAAGTCACTTTTCAAAATATACTTTCTTTGGTTTTATATATAAGTCATTTTCAACTAATTCATCAAAATTAAGGTAAGTTAGTTAAAATAATAATATTGTCTTAAATTTAAAGCATTTTTCACTTTTGCCACTGATAGTAAACACAATTGATAACAAACATCATTTATTGGAATATGGTTGGAGGGCAAATATGGAATAAAGCATCAAATACTTCATTGAACCATGCAAAATAACTTACATATATGACCATGAATTTCTTCTAGAACACAACTAATATATAGGACTGGAGGGAGTATGTAACATTAATTCTTTTCATATTTGTCTTTATTAATTAAATGTACTTTGTTAAATGGAGAGAAAAGTTGAGAGATGGTAATTAAAATAAATGTTACTCCCTTCACTTCTTAATATAAAATATTTTTAATAGAATTATGTGAATTAAAAATTAGAGTTAAAGTTAGTTTACTACCTCGATTTCTCTAAAAATTATAATATTTTTTTAAAATTACCTTTATTTAATATTCTTTTCTCTCTCTTTATAATACATTAAATAAAAGTATTTTTTAAAAAAATATAATAAATACTACTTTGTATATTGTAAACGATCATATATTTAGAATTAAGATAAAAAATTCTATATTTAAGAGTGAAATGAGTAAGATTTAATGAAGTAAACTAAGGATAATATTAAAAAGATGTGATAATTTTTAAAAAATTTAATACCTTTAGCTAATTATAATTAATTTTTTAGTTGGTGCAAAATTGTTAGATGTAATTTATAAGGAATAATATAAAGAATAAAAAGATATAAATTTTAAAAAAAATAATATAAAAAGATGAGAGAGATGGAGTACAGGATGCCAGGTTAGCTACATAGAAAGTAGGTTTGATTTGTTCAGTCTTGCCAACAACTTTAATTTTAATTATGGTGAAAGTTGAATCTAAAAATGAATTTTAAAATTTCTTTTTAACTATATATTTCATTCAATCTTAATTATAAAATATTTTGTATAAAAATTTTTATTAAATATATAAAATATTAAATATTTTTTGTTTTATTTTATCTCATATTTAATTATTTCTTTCTCTTTATTTATAATTCTATAATAATAATAGAATGTAAATTTTAATAAAAATAAAATAAAAAATATTAATATTTTTATATTAATTTTTTTAAAAAAATAATTTTGAATAGATTTAATTAATATAAAATATATTATAATATAAATTAGGGAAACAATGAATAATCACAATTCTCCTGATTATTGGCATTTACTATTAATGCCTCGCAAGCCACTTTTGATTTCCTTTACCTTGGTCAAGTCATTCAAAATGTTGGTCCTTTTCAGCTGCGGCTCTCCTTTCTTCTTCAGCTTTCGTGCTTGGCTTGGCTTCTCAGATCTCATTCCACTACGCTTGCCTTCCCAGATCTGATTCACCGGTCTCCTTCTGCTATGCTTGCCTTCGCAAATCTGATTCTCTAGTTTGTTTTGTCACAGATCTGAGTTTTGCTTTCGGTGTACAGTCTCTCCGCCTTCGTTGATTCACACCGTCACTATTATTGTTGCTGCTGTATCTCTCTCCTACAACTTTATTTTTTTCTTTAGGTTTTCTTCTTCATATGATATTCTTCTTCGATTTTCCTTTTCCCTTTTTCTTTTTGCTATCTTCTCTTTCGACATTTTATTGCTTTTATTTTTCTGTTTTTTCTTCTCTGGCTAAACTGATCAACTCACTGGTTTTCCTAGTTGCAGCCAGTTCAAAATTGAGTTGACCAGTTTTTGGCCGGTTCCATCTTTCTCCGGTTTGTCCTTCATCCCGGACTGGACTTGTGACTACTTCATCGATTTTCTGGTTGAACCGGCCAATTCAGTGCAATTTTAAAATTTTCAAACATGAGTTCTTGGTTATTGCGAATTGTGCTTATATATGTCAAGGAAGTTGAAGTGATCATAGAAATATTTTATCGAAAAGAATTATATTTACCTATAATTTAAATTTGAGAGAATTAATATATCAATAACATCACTGTATTACTATCCTTATAGACTATAAAATTTATATTAAGTTACCCTATTCACAGATTATTAATAATACAACTTATTTATTAGGCTTGATATAATATATTGATGAAAATGTGTTTATACAATATATAAAATATGTAATAAATTATATTATTTATAAATCATAAATTATGTAGCTCATCATTTCTCTACAATGTAGAGAGAAACATGTTCAGTTCTTTTGGCTAATAAATAATCTTTAACCTTTAAAACCATTATTGAAAGGTTTCTCACAATATAATAATACTAATAACAAAAATTATGGCAAGAAAAAATACTTAAAAAAATCCCACATGAATGATTTGTGGGAAGACTAATTTTTATTTATTTATTTAAAAAAGACGTTTATTGATCCTAGCTAGAGTGGTTCAACCTTCAGGCCTTCAAGGTTATGGTCAATAACTGCAGTTTTCAGGAGAAATCCCAAGGCCTGAACGTGATTAATCCTGCCTAAGTGAGCCCATTCATTCATTAAAAAAGTTTAAACCATAGAATTGGGGATCAATTTCTCGTTACTTTCCTTTCCAATCATTTTGTCTCTACTTCTTATTTCTAGATTCAATATTTTACGATATGAAATTTTATTTGGTTTCTTTATACTGTATTTCTAAAATGTTTAGATAAAATTTCAACAAATTAGGTTAAATTTATTTTTTATGATTTAATATTTTACTGATAAATAGTTTTAGAGAATATTAAATTTGAAATGTCCAAATTTAATCCAATAATCCAAATAAAAAGTGGAAAGAAAATAGGTGGGAAAGAAAGTAGAAAGAAGCCTCAGTAGAATTGAACCTCGGTTGACCAAAAAAACTTGAGCCTCGTGTTGATGGTAAAAAAAAACAAAAAAGAACCTTGTATTTATTATTTTTTGACAAGCATGCTCTTATTATTATTATTATTATTATTGTTATTATTATTATTATTATTATTACAGTGAGGGTTAATCTTTATGATGGAGTTCAGTTTTAGGCGATTTTAAAAAATATTTACTTTAACTCATGGTTAAAAAATTTAAAAATTGTTTAAAATAATAATAGTTCTTTATATAAATTGAGCCAACATTTTTACAAAATTTTGAACTTATATTTTTTTATAATTGTTTATTATTATATTTAAAATTTTACTCTTACCATTTAAAAAAAAAACCATCGAGATACTGTCTTTTTGGAATGATCTAATCATCCAGATCTGCCAAAAAAGGGTGCTTCTTAACATTTAGAGCCTGTAGATTCAAAATAGAAAGCTAACGTTTCCTTTTTTTCTCTTGGCATAAAATAAAAACTAGTCAGGGGCCCGGCCTAGGGGTCCGAGGCCCAAAGTTAGAGCTTATGGCATATTTTAAATTAACCATGAATTTTAAGGGACGCTTTTTAGTTTTTAGACTCAGAATATAAATATACTACTCTTTTTTTTTTTGGGGATAAATATACTGCTCTGAGTTTAAGATCTATGCACAGCTAGCAAAAGAATACAGCGACCCTGGTCTCCAGAGAAAAATAACTTTATCAGTATTAAATAAGGAAATTAAAATTAATTAGAGATAATTAATTTATCTCATATTTTTTATTTTTTTAAAATTATTTTTCTTTAATTAATCTCTCTCTTTTAATTTTTTTAAATATTTATTTCATGACTTTAAATAATATTAATAATGGAGAGTAATTTTGATAAAAAAACTAATATAATATTAATTTTTTTCTTTTAAATAGGATCATGAAAAAAAAATTATTATAAATAAGATGGAAGGCGGTATATAAATTTGGGTGTTGAATCCGAATTTACTCAACTTTTTTTTTAAAAATAAAATTGTCGGTTTAAAAGCACCGGACAACTCATTCGTAATTGAATAAATAAAACTCACGAGTCCAATTTGATCCATTAATTGTAATCTGACGCTTCACTTGTGGTTGAACCGTTGAAGCAACCATTCACTAATAGACAACTCACCTTGAATTAAGAGCCTAATATATCAATCAGGTCATATAATATATCAATGTCATCGACAACGTGGTTACCTCACATTTCTTACAAATCTACTTCATTAAAATATAATTAATATATATATATATATATATAGGGAGACTCTGGTTCTCATAACATAGAAACATGTCAAGGATAGGAGCGGCTGAAATTGGAAAGACGTACAAAAGAAATAAGCAAACAACAATCCTAGCAAATTTAATTTGAGTAGGAAAAATGATAATTAAATACTGCAAAAAAGAGTTAATTCCAACAGTTTACATATAATTTGTGGAATTCCTAATAGATATTAAGATATCAAGCTGAAATTAATTTACAATGAAAAATGTTGATTTTGCCCTGCTATCTTGTCAAACTAAAATTAAGTTGTGATGGAAAATATCAATTTTGTCTTAACTATCTTATTTCCAACTTTAACCTATGGGGAAAATCGGCATTTTCTAGCATATTTTAATTCCAATTTTATATCATTGCATCTATTGAGAATTTTGCAAATTGTAAATATGTTTTGGAAGTAACCTCCTCATCATTTTCCCATTTGAGAAATAGTATCAACTTGTTGCAGAATAGTGGAAAAACGCTGTTAAATGTATGATATGACAACATTTTTTTAACGTTCAGGACAGTTACTAAAAAAATTATATTTTAACTTTGTAGCATCATATATATCCTCTAACTGGTAAGAGAATATTTTTGGAACCTTTCCAGCTGCTTTGCCTTTTGACTGCTACTATGCATTTTAGTATTGAACTCCTATATAACAAAAGCCAAAAAAAAAATCAGGGTTTAGACTTGGTTAGATTTTGTATCTTGTATATTTTGTATGAAATTATTCAATCAAAATATAACATATATAATTTTTTATTAAAAATTGGCAAGCATGTGGCTTGAATGGAAGAATTAATTATATGCACTATCTCACAGAGGTATGAACTTATTATGTTATCATTAAAAATTTAGAATGAAAAAATGAGTTACATTATTCATTATTTATAATTAATAGTGTAATTTACTATAGTATTATATTTTTCCCTTGCATTATATATATATGGGATCTAAAATAAATTATACTATTCTTCTTTTTTTTTGCCATAAACAAGAAATTATATTACTAAAACCAACATTACAAGGAGGAACAAAGCTCTGTTACAACCAGAAACAACACATATAGACCAACCTGACCCGCACAAACGCAACTCAAAGACAGCACGACACCACACCACCACACAACCGCCGGACCTACAGTGAACACCCTACACGTTGACACCCATACATAGAGACATGAAAAGAAAAAGCAATATACTAATAGGCCCAAGTAAAAGAGAAAAACCCAAAATAAAAGGAGACTCCACCAATTCGACCAAGTACGATCGAGAATCACACCGCTATCTCGCTAGAAAATAAGAAGAACACAATCAATACCAGAGATGGAGGCTCTGAGAGCCATCCATTTTTTATCTATCTCCTCGAACATTGAATCTGCCAAGTTAGAAGCAGATTTCGAAGAAGCTCCATGTGTAAACCACATGGAAAGAGCCACTGTAGTGGCTTCTGTCAAAGCGAGTAAAGATTTGAACCTTTGATTGTGCCTATTCTCCGATCTACTAGATCTGGCCATTAACAGAGGAAGAGAGCTGTAGGAGACAATCATCCTTATCCGCTCCGTTTACCCAACCGTCCGAGCAACATGGCCGCTAGCAGCATCAGGAGCAATTTGCCTTCTTCCCACAAACCTAGCAACTAAACAAAAACCAACAAAAGACAAGAAAAGCATGAGAAACACGTACACCACAACTGTTCTCTCCCCTGCTGACAATCGGCGAGAGAGACAATGTAAAACTCGCTGCTCAAAAGCAAGCCAAGGGATTAGACTCTCAAGGGAGAGTGTTTGAGCTCTTTGAAGGAGAGCGTTTTTTAAAAAATTATACTATTTATGACTTATAATAATGCAACAGCTTTAGCTAAATTTTAAATTAATAATATTTGATAATAACAAAGATGTGAAAAATCACTATAAACCATTCGTCTTTTTTTTTTCATATTCTTTTCCTCCATATACACTCTTTATTGTCTCTTCGTTTCTTACATTTTGCTTTTGGCATAAGAGAAATAAGGAGTGATGTGTCCATTTTATACATATAAAATACCCATATTTAAGCTCCAAATTATATCTAAATATGTTTAAATTGATATATTTTAGCATGATTTTATATATTTTTGTATTTCATGGCATTATAGGCTCATTTGGAAGCATTCGTAGCAAAAACGTTACAAATTGTTCATGTTGAAAAGTTTCAACATCTTTTGGTATTTTGATTATAGCTCTTACATATGAACTCCGATTGAGGTTATTTAAGATGTGTTGGAAAGCTAAGACATAGATCTACAACTTTTATGTTTTGAGTTTTCCCAAATTCCAACGTTATCATAGTAAAAATAGAACACAAAGTGTCAACATGAGCTGATGACGTTATAAAGCCGAGAAGTGCACGTTCTGTACAACAAAATCCACCTGACGCCAGGTCAGCACAGATTTTGATGTTTTTCTGCAGTTTAGAACCACCCAACGCCGTATTAATTGATTTTATGGTCACCCGGCGTCGGGTCATGCAATAGGGGTCCTTAGAAACATGTTTTTGACGTGTTTTCATGATATTTTAGGTTTTTATGGGCTTCTAAAATTTTTCTATATAAAGAGACACGATAAAAATAGAAAGAGAGATTCAGAAACACACTCAGAAGTCAAAGAGCACAGTTATAAATGCATCTGGGAGCAACTAGGAGCATCTTATAGAGAAAGAGTAAGAAGATTCGGGGAGTATTAGCAATAGATTCATTCTTCTCTAATATAACTCTGTTTTCTTATTATTTTTACTATGATTTGGGATTTTAGTTTTGATTTAATTTCTATTTCCATGAGTAGCTAAATTTCCCAGTCGGGGGTAGGGATGGAGCCTGATTGAGATGAATTGGATTTGTTTCTCTAGTTAAGACTCTTTGATTTGTTCTTCAAGTTATATTTAATTTATCTTTTTATTATATTTATCTCTTTTATTCGTTCATGTGAATTTTATGCTTAATCACCATAGAATATAATTAATGAGTAAACTTGATGGACTGAGAGGTGAAGAGTGAACCTAGATATAGAGAGATAAACATGAATAACTAATCTAGAGATAGAATTAAGAATTCATAGTGATATAAGTTGTAGTTTTCAAGGTTTAATTAGGAACTTTAGTTGCGCGAAAGCGAATTGAATCCTAATTAAATAACAACTAATTGACCGAGAGGTAATTAGGATGCTTTAGGAACAATAGTCACTATAATTATGCAGAGTCTAATTAAGAAATAAAATCTAATTATCTCATAAAGTGAATTCTGATCCCTTGACGCTTCTAGAACCGAATTAAACTCATACTTCATTTTGTTTTCTATTTCTTTTCTTTTAAATTTGAATTCTCAATTTGATTATCACTTGCTTTTGAGATTAAGAATTTGGATTGATAAATTTACTACCTCCCTTGGGTTCGACTTCTGGAATACTCCAGAAATTTTTTATTACAGCGATCGACCATGTATACTTGCAGGATCCCGATCAAGGAGAGAAGAGAGAAAATTGTATTTTCTGTTGCTTGACTACAGAGAGAAAAGTGAGAGGGATAGAAAACTGGGGGGGAAATAATACATGAACCCCACATTCCCCCCCCCCCAATTTTTTCTCTCAAAATGGAGAGATTTTGAAAAGAAAACTCTCATTCCAAAATTACCCACCAATTTTTCTTAATTATGGGGAAAATACCTATATTTTTTTAAATATAAATATTGATATATATTATATATTTTCAATTTTAAAAATATTTTGAAAATTTTAAAATCAATATATAAAAATAATTTTAAAAATAAAAAAAGATTGGATAAAATAATTTTAAATTAAGATTAAAATTATTTTTTAATTCATTTATTAATATGATATGGAAATTATATAAATAATATAGTAGAATAACAAGTTTTATTATATATCAATATTTTTCTAAAAATAATAAAAATATTATTGTCAATATAAAATTAGTAACTTTTTTTCTTCCTATTTTCTTCTGTTCAATCAAACATATGAAGAGAAAATTACTCTCCCCCACTTTTCTCTTCTCTTCATTTTCTCTTCCCCTATTTTCTCTCCTTCATCAAGCAGACAGTGTTCTTTAAAGTTTTGCTTTGCTTTCATCTCATTATGTTTGTAATTAGGGAAAAGTGTCTCCTTCTCTCTTTTAATTTGTGTGTGTGTTTTACAGAGTTAACCCAATCTTATTCCAAGAGCCTGGATTTGCTATTGTAAATGCTTCATGCTGGAGCTGTTTAGTATATTACTTTTGAAAAACTTTTTAATCGAGTGTGAAAGGTTCGGAAAATTTGATGAATTCAATTTCTCCCATTGTCATGTAAGAAATAATAAACAAATTGAAGATTTTTTTTTTTTGCTGATAATAACTAAGATATTCTCTCCAAAAGTATAAAGAGTAAAAGGTATATCCTTCCTAATTAAATTTGCTCCATACATAAAAAATTAAAAATCAAATAAAAATATTTAAGAAATTAGAGCCTTTTTCATTTATGCAAATACAAATGGTTATATAAATTGAAGATTCTGAATGAAAGTGCAAGAACTAAAAAAAATGAAATGACATTGGAAAAAATCTGCATTTATTGTCAATATTATAATGACCCCTCAATTATCAGTATCTTCTGCCTTTAATGTCTTAAACTTCATAACCCCATTAAGGTTAATGTCCTATACTCTATAACCTTTATATTTAATGACTTTTATGGGGTTTTTCATAGTTAATACACTATAACCTACAAATATGTAATATTATGTCATTATATTCTTATTTATATTTTTGTAACCCTTGTATGAACTTTTAATGATTTGAGGCATATAAATAGAAAGTATGTACCTTATGTTTATCTACTTGAAGGGAATATGAAAAAACTCTCTATTTTGTCTCCTTCATCTCTATTCTCTTATTCATCTTTCTTATTTTTCTTTATTTTTATAACATGTTATCAGCACGACTTGTTTGGAGATTTGAGGTATATGTTCTATAATATTTTATCAATTTGTTATATTATATGCAAAAATAACCAATGTAATATCTATTTATTCTAACCTTCAATTCTCTTTCTTCTCCACCTTCTCCTTCTTCTTTGTTTTGGATTTGAATTTATCAATATGTTATGATTATCTCATTTGAAAATATACATAATTGTAATTTTCTTTAGTTTTAAAAGCATTATTACCATCATATCACTTTAATTAGCATAGTGAAAAACATCATGAATGTTATTTAGTTTTTTAAAATATAATTTAGTATATAGATTCAATTTTGTTATTGTATTTCTAATTTGTCATGTATTTTTTTCTCTTTCATTTTCATAAAATTTTATTATTTTTAGAATTTTATTTTTATCATTATGAGTTATTATGTAGTAGCTATTACTTAGAACTTATAATATATAATTTGTTTATACCTCAAGTATGTGATTACTTGATAAATTTTAGAGTTAATTATGTTTTATTTGTATATTATTGTTTATACTTTATATATATATATATTAACTTTTAGAATTAAATCTAATTCTTATTATTGTTTTAGTTTGATCCATGACAAATCTCACCAAACATGAGTTCATGGTCCTTAATATTATGGGAAAAAACTATTGACTTTGTGTGTTAGATGCTGAAATTTACCTAGATGTCAAGGGTCTATGAGAGATAATTTTACCAAGAAATGAGGCAATTAATCAAAATAAGGTCAATGCAATGATTTTCCTTTACCATCATTTGCATTAAGGACTGAAAGCGAAATATTTAATAGCAAAAGATCCACTTGAATTATGAAATAATCTGAAAGAAATGTATGATCATAAAAAAATGGTGATTTTGCCCAAAGCTCGTTATGAATTAATGCATTGGCGC
Source organism: Adenanthera pavonina (assembly GCA_026686845.1). NCBI lineage: Eukaryota > Viridiplantae > Streptophyta > Magnoliopsida > Fabales > Fabaceae > Adenanthera > Adenanthera pavonina. The sequence goes on from JAIVEN010000003.1 coordinate 6,497,606, forward strand.
TTGTAAGATTTTAAAACTATTAGTGATTATACTTCAACAGTTTTTAAAATAAGTTGTTAATTGAAATTATGTGGTGAAAAAATAACTGATGAGGGCTTATTGGAAATTTTTTTTTAACTTTTCATTCTTCAAATGTGCTTCTGCAACAGCAACATCGTGAGAAAGGTTTTAAAAAGTATTTTGAATTAATCTTATATCTTTTTGTGGCTGAACAAAATAACGAGTTGTTAAAAAATTATAAGATTCGTCCCATAGGATTTGCTCCATTCCCTGAAGTGAATGTAACAATGCATAACAATTACCATGGTCGTGGCCGTGGCCGTGGATGTGGTAGGAGCCACAATAATTACCATTTTCGTGGTATTGGTAGTAACAATTATAATCAATATGACCATCAAAAGAAAAAAAATAATAAAGGGTAAAGAAAGAACAAAAATAGTCCAAGTAACTCTTCAAAGGCCATAGAAAATTAATGTTTTAGATGTAGTATGAAGAAGCATTGGTTACGTACCTGTCATACACCTGAGCATCTAGTAAAACTTTACCAAGCTTCCATCAAAAAGAAAGGGAAAAATGTGGAAACAAATTTGACTTATCAAAATGATAATTTTGAGGCAAATTTTGCATATAAGGATGATTATCTAAATTGTTTTCATGGATCTACTGATATTAATGGCATTGATATGACACATTTGGGAGTAGTCGACTTCTTTGAGAATCATGATTAGAGAAATTGAGAATGAAAAATAATCGAAATGTTTGTGTTTATGTCTTTAATGGTTTTCTCTTTTCATATTTTCTTTATAATAAGGGCTATATTACTCATTATGTAATTTTCTTATCTTGTCATGTATTTTATTTCTTATTTTCTTTCTTTTAATGAAAAAAATGGATATTTCTCATTATTTGGTTAGACACAACAATGAAAATATATATCTTGCGGATAGTGCTACAACGCATACAATACTCAAAGATAAAAAATATTTTTTCTCATTTAACAATAAGTGATGCAAGTATCAATACCATAGCGAATAATTCAAAATTAATTGATGGCTATGAAAGAACAATTATAATATTACTAAGTCTCGAAAAAATTTATTAAGTATTAAGGATATCCATCGAAATGGATATCATATTAAGACTACAAATGAGAAAATATTGAATATCTGTTGTATCTGGAATGAAGCATGTTTTGAAAAATTATCTACTTTATCATTTGGTTTGTACTATACATATATTATTGCAATTGAAACAAATGTCATAGTAAATCAGAAGTTTACTGATAGAAATATTTTTATCATTTGACATGATCGGTTAGGCCATCCTGAATCAACTATGATATGAAAAATTATTGAAAATCCACATGAGCATCCATTGAAGAACCAGAAGATTTTTCAGTTTGAAGATTTTTTATGTGTTGCATGTTCTCAAGGTAAATTAATTATAAAGCCGTCACTAGCTAAGATTGGGGCTGAATTCCCTGCATTTCTGGAATGTATTCAAGGAGATATATGTGGGCATATCCATCCAATATGTGGACCATTTAGATATTTTATGGTTTTAATATATGCATCTACAAAGTAGTCACATGTATGCTTATTATCAACTTGTAATTTAGTATTTGCTAAATTACTTGCTCAAATAATTCGATTAAGAGCATAATTTCTAGATTATGTAATCAAGACAATTCCTCTTGATAATGTTAGTGAGTTTGCATCATAAACTTTTAATGACTATTGCCTGTCAACTAGAATAAAAATAGAAAAATCAGTTACATATGTACATATTCAAAATGGTTTAGCAAAATTATTTATTAAATGCCTCCAATTATTTGCTAGACCAATACTTATGAGAACAAAGCTTCCCATTTCAGCATGAGGATACACAATTTTATATGCAGCAATGCTCATTTGTATCAGGCCAACGAGTTATCATAAATTCTCCCAATTACAATTGACTTTTGGTTAGGAGCCGGATATTTCCCATCTTATAATTTTTGGACATGAAGTATATGTTTTTATTGCTCCACCACAATGTTCAAAGATAGGTCCTCAAAGAAGGTTGTGAATATATGTTGGTTATGAATCTCCTTCCATAATAAAGTATATTGAACCATTAACTGGAGATTTATTTACGGCACTATTTGTCGATTATCATTTTGATGAAACAATTTCCCCAATGTTAGAGGGAGATAACCAACAGCTGGAAGAAGAAATTACTTGAAATGCTTTATCATTATTGCACTTGGATCCTCGAACAAAACAATGTGAATTAGAAGTGTAAAAAATAATTCATTTGCAGAATATTACAAATCAATTGTCAGATGCATTTACTGACTTAAAGAGAATTACTAAATATTACATTCCAGCTAAAAATGCTCCAATTCGAATTGATGTTTCAGTAGAATAATCAGGTAGTGCAAATAAATGTAAACCAAGCTTGAAGCGTGGTAGACCAATTAGTTCTAAAGATAAAAATTCTAGAAAGTGGAAAGGAGCAAATAATCAAGATGGTTTAGTTGAGGAGACTGATACTGTTGTAGAGGCCCAAGACATAACTAATCAAATGACTCCAGAAGTGGTCCAGGTACTTGAAAAACAATGAAAAGATCTTGATAAATTATGTCTCCACTAGAAAAAGATAGAATCGAAAAGATATAATTGTTGACAAAATATTTTCATATAATGTGGCAGTTGAGATAATAAATCAAAATGAGAATCTTGAACCAAAATATGTTGAAAAATGTAGATACAGAAATGATTGGCCAAAATGAAAAGAGGCAATTCAAGCTGAATTAAATTTATTTTCAAAGCGTGAAGTTTTCAGACCTGTAGTTCGAACACCCCAGGGTATAGAACATGTTGGATATATATGGGTATTTATACAAAAACAAAATAAGAAAAATGAAGTTGTTAGATATAGAGCATGACTTGTAGCACAAGGATTTTGACAAAGACTTGGTATTGATTATGAAGAGACCTATTCATCTATGGTGGATACAATCACTTTACGGTATCTAATTAGTTTGGTAGTATATAAAAAACTTGATATGTATTTAATGGATGTTGTTATTGTCTATTTATATGGTTCTTTAGATACTAAAATTTATATGAACATCCCTAAAGGATTTAATATGCCAGAAGCATGTAAAGATTCTTGAGAAAATTATGCAATTTATTTGCATAAATCCTTATATGAGTTGAAACAATTTGGACGAATGTGATATAATCGTCTCAGTGAATATTTGCTAAAACAAGATTACAAAAATAATTTAATTTGTTCTAGTGTCTTTATCAAAGGAAATGGATCAAAATTTGCTATAATTGCTATATATGTTAATGATTTAAATATCATTAAAACTCCTGAATAGTTTTAAAAAGCAGTTGATTGTTTGAAGAGGGATTTGAAGTTTATCTTGGGAAAACTAAATTTTTTGTAACCTACAAATATATAATATTATGCTATTATATTCTTATTTATGTTTTTGTAACCCTTATGTGAGTTTTTAATAGTTTGAGACCTATAAATAAATGATATATACCTTATATTTACACACTTAAAGAGAATGTGAAAAAATTCTCTACTTTATTTTTTTCACATCTCTTCTCTTATTCAATCTCTATGCTTTTATTTATCACTCTTATTATTCTTTATTTTTATAACAGCATTTTTAATGATTATTAAGCCACCTTTAAAAGCTGCAAAGTCAACATCAAAGTTTGATTACGCCGTACAGATTATTGAGATTCACCATTAAAATTCTTTTGTCAGTGAACATTAACTAATTAAAAGTTATGAATAAAAAATTCGCCACTATAGTGGGGAAAAAAAATCAAATTTCTTGTAATGATTTTCATATCCATCCATACAAAAACTAAATTAAATTCACATCCAAGCGGTGGTAAACAACATAAGGTGTAGCTTCAGGTTAAAAAATTAAAACATTTTTTAATGTTCTACCAAACAAGTATATAGCTATTTTTACTCATGTTTGAAATGTATAGTTTTCTAGTAAATGTGTCGTAATATTATGCATTGACGGGGCAATAAAATAAAGAACAAATGGAAATGAGAAGAGAGTTGAAATGTATACTCACATATACTATTTTTAGTTGCTCCATAAGAGTATGCGGTTGTTATGGAAAGAAAAGAAATGAATTCGCCAAATAGGAACGAAAACAAAATCTTTCTTTATGAAAAATACAATATATAATATTTATCATAATATGTTTTGGTGAATAATATTTATTAAATTTTTATAATTATCATTCTATAAAAATATATTTAATGCAGCTAAATATGAACCCACATTCCACTATGTTCTTATTATCTTTTTGTCAACATAAAATTTAATCTATTAATCTCTTACCTTGTATTTAGTTTGAGGAAAATGGAGGGGAGAGGAGGAATTTCACTCTCCTCCCCTTATTTGAATAAAAAAATTAGGAGGAACCCTCCAAAATTGGGAGATTTGGAGGTGAGGGATATATTTTTGTTGCATTATAACTAAAATACCCTCATGCTATTTTATTATTCTAGGAATGCTCCTAACCCTGCTTCTTTGATTTTATTAGCTTCTTCGACCCCAAACATTGCGTGACTATCGTCATCACCTCTTCTTGTGTTCAACAAATACCTTGCGTTTATTTTGTTAATTATAAAGAATTTTTATTCATTTTCTATTTTCAAGATTTATTATTGATTGGATTGTTATTTATTTAAAAAGTTTTTAATATAAAAATTACAAATGATGGAAAAAAAACAACTTATAGTATATTTATTCATTTATTATTATTTTTTCTCTTGACCAAAAAATATAACATTAAAATTTCTGTGCTCTAATCAAACTAAATAAGATAATATAAAATTCCGAGAGCTCCCTGGTATGATTTGCAGGGAATTATCACATGGGAAGTTATTTTTGTGGGCCTTAGCCCCACTTTCGACAAAAAGTTGTAAAAGTTGAATTAAAATTGGTCACCGTCATCACCATCAGCAAATGCTTGAAACAATATTACTGTATCACTACTTCTTGATGCCACACATGACCCGACAACTAACTCTATATCTCTATCCACTTAATTAGACAAGACAAATGGTACGACGTACAAATGAATTCAGAGCCAATCCCCAGAATCCAGCACTAATGTCATCGAATCCAGATCCATAGCGCCATGTTTCTGGAATCCATCGGTGGTCGAGCAATTGACAAGTTCGTCGATAAGTGAGAAGTCGTCGGCATGAGCTTCCATGGCCGTGGTAATGTTGACGTTAAGGTCTCTGAAAAAGTCTTCCGCATTCAGTTGATTTTGAAACTCATTCCTTTCAGGATCCAACAGATTCAGATATGAATTGTGACATTCATCCGCAACCGGAAACTGGTTTGCGAACTGGGTAGTTTGGGAAGCATCGTCAAACCCTAACAGGCTGGAAGATGGAGAGTTGAAGGTGGACTTTTCCTTGGGATAAGGGGGATCTAGGATAACCACGTTTTCGCATCTTCTGGCCTTCGTTTGGATTACTTGTGGTCGAGTGATTTCAGACTCGCTTGATTTGCTGGATGGACGACGTTGTTCAGACATTGTGCAGGATTGTGTTCTAAGCTTCTTTGCCAAGGTAGTGTTCCCGTAGTTCTTGATTTCATTGTCTGTCCGTCCAGGTAGCCTTCCAGCAATAAGAGACCATCTGGGTGATACATTCAAACTTGGAAGTAAGATTACTGTTTCTGTCTGAGTGTGTGTATACGTGTGCAAAACATGTTGGAGTTGGATGAAAGAATGATTAAGAAAAATGGAGTGTCGAGAATAACCTGTTACCGAGAAGTTTATGAAGTCTAATAATGAGGTCTTCTTCATCTTGGGTGATGTTACCTCTTTTAATATCAGGCCTGAGATAGTTCAGCCATCGAAGCCTACAGCTTTTGCCACTCCTATTCAAGCCTGCATTTTGAATCTTTGAATTAGTGTCACGCTCAACGCTCAAGATTGCACATGACATGAGGGCCTTGTAATTACCAGCTCTTTTAGGGATGTGTGTCCATTTGCCTTCGCCGTGGGCCATAATGTAAGAAGTGAGTAGCTTGTCCTCTTGAGCAGTCCATGCTCCTCTGTTCATTCCTTCTCCTTCCTCAGAGCAACATGGACTCCTCCCCATCTCTCTCTTTATTACTGTGTCTCAGTCGTTGTGCTTAGTTAGACCCGTCCCAACTCTTTTATAGATTAAACACATGCTCTGAATTTGCTGTTCTAGCAAGCAACGTTCAGTATTAATATTGCATGTGTTTGGTTATCTGCAGTAAGTAAAAATAAATAAATAAATATAAAAGAATACAAACATATATGTGGCTGGCTCCAGATTAAGAAAATGTTTCCTGTGCTCATCACGTGAATCATGAAATTATCATCCAATTACATATAGACAACTTCAAGTTCAATAGAGATTATATTGGCAATATATGATATGCATCGTTAGCCGTGAAATGCAAAGACAATGGAGATTGGTTTATGTCTTGGGAAGTAACAAAGGAAGTGGCCTTAAACCACGGTACACATATCCAAAGAGAGTATAAGAATATACTTTAATATTAGGTTTAATCATGGCTTTGAATTTGATTTACAACGTTTTCCAAACACATCGATCGGAAAATCCCTTTGTTAGTTCTCAGCGATGGTTGACTTTGCCCTTTTTGTTTAAAAAAAAAAACAGAAAGCTATCACGGTCAGGATCATATTAATGGATTCATTCATACACCCAAATAATTTTTAGTTTCAGGACATTGCTTGAACTTCGAAAAATCTGGGTTGGTTTTTTTTTTCCCCTGGGTATAGTACTACAGATCTGCAAGCAAATGGGCAAGATTGTATGCGCAGTGTAATTCATAGTTAATGATGAGATTAGAAACCGGTAGCTTCTCATTCTCTGGACCTCCCTACAACAAATTAAGTAGCTTGTTGAAGTTGACTGAGATCCAAGGGATAGTTATTAATTCGACCTGAAGTATTATTATTATTTTTAATTATTTCTTTTAATGTTTCGTCTTTCAGTCTTTGTCAATTCACACGCTGTGTCTTAGTGGCCTTCGAGGGTGAAACAACCAGTCTCATACATCATCGTAATGAATCAAAGAGTCGCATGCAAACCAGGGTGCGTGGTTCTGTACTACTTAAAAAGTTAGGTAGGCCATTAATTAGAATATTAATTCAAAATTAGATCGATGAACTTTTTGCGCTGATCATTACCATACTTTTAACTTATTTGTTAACCTGATAGCAAGAAACAAATTTTATAGTTAAGAAATGACTAAGGAGACAAGGCCCCCCTGAGTTGCCTGCACAAATATCAACTTTTTCGGGTTTGATCGACTCACCATGTATTGTTTATTCAACTACCTCTACCTAATGGCCTAACAAAGAGGGAAGAAGAAATTGCATGCTAGAACCCTACACTGAAAATTATTTTATACTAAAAGGATTTCAAAATTTGAAATTATCTGGCAGAACTCTAAGATTTAAAAAAATATTAATAATTGTAACGAGTCATTCCCTTCAAGACTGGTCGATGAACAGAGAAATGGGAGAAAAATTGTGCCAACAATAAAAAATGACCTTAATAAAAAATGACTTTGTATTTTATGAGATAACATGGAAGCTGTTGAGCCCATATGCCTTTTTAACAGAAGCTAATTGCGGGCTTCTATAAAACCCTAAACAAGTTTCAATGCCAGGCCAAGATTCAGTACAGGATATTCAAATTTCCAATAAGAGGCACAATTTGAAGATTTAAAAAAATAATTGGATTATCCCAAATTCAGGCCAAAATAGAAAATAATTAAGAAAATATATAACTCCTAAGTTGAAGGACCTGTTGACCTTTTGCCACAGTTAATAACTTCTCGCACCTACACACACACCACGAAATTGCTTATGATATTCTGTACCCTTTAGTTAACTTCACAGGCGCAAATACTTTACTGTGAATCGTCCTCAATTGACAGGCAGTAGTATGTAACCTGGGTGCGTACATGCTTGTCAAAACTACAGAGATCATTAATTTTTCCAACTAAAAATTTAGGAAACCAAGTGGTTGTACTATCTTGAAAATTGCAAGCATATAATTGAGGTGTAATCATTATTATTGTGGAAGCTTTTGAATCGTTCGAAAGCAGCAAATTAGATCTCGATGGCAATGGGGCAGCTTAAGTCAAATACATTTCATGAATTTCAAAAGCCAGCAAATTAAGTATCGCTTCTTGGACTATTTCATATCACGTGGCAATACGTGTCCCTCACTGTATATAATATACATTACTGAACTCTGAATCTGCACGTCACTCTAGTAGAAATTTAGCTTGCTGTATATATCTTCGCTTCAGCATGCATGGTTGAACCAGAGCAACAACACACTGTTAAGGTAACTGATACGTCCTAGTATTCAAACTAGATATGATATTCATTTTTCTTTAACATATATGTCTTGTTTGTCAATTTTGGCATCCCAATGAATCGTCCTTGATTCTGATTTTCTTTAACATATATGGGCCACGTAGCTCTCTAATATCTAGAAAGTTAGTGGACTACTCTCTCTTGTCCTTAATATAAGACCTTTTTAATCGAATCACGCGGATTAAAAAATATAATTAAAACTAATTAACTATCTTGATTTCTCTGAAAATTTTAATATTTTTCCAAAACTACCCTTATTTAATCTCTTTCTTTTTCTCTTTGAATGCATTAAATAGGGGCATTTTTTGAAAATGTATAATAAATACTACCTCGTATATTGTAAATGATCTTATATTTAGGATCAGGGTAAAAGATCCTATATATAGTACCAGAAGAAGTATTATATAAGCACTAGTGGAGTGATCATTAATTACCATAATGTGGAAACTTTTTACTGACTCATCAATTAACTTGAGAGCAAGAGAAACAAATTAATACACGGCAAATCATGGTGCAGAAGTTTAAGTCAAGACTGAAGTTGATGAATTTCAAAGTCTAGCGAATTAATCGGGGTCTGGACTATTATCCAACATCATGTGGCAAGTTGCATATATGTCCATCATTATACATTACCCAACATGGAATAGACATAGGAAATCACTCGGCTCCTTCCTGTGGGGTGACTGAATTCAATAATAATTCACCTAACCGTTGAATGTGAGCTCTTCTATCAAGACGAACTTTGTGCAGAACAACCAATCATTTCAATCAAAACTAGGAGGAGAAGGTGGTGGAGGAGGAGGAGGAGGAGGTCAATTAGCTTTAGGATCCCGCCACTATACTGCTACGTACTCTCCTTATTTCTTTTTATCTATTACTTTTATCTTTTAAGAGAATAGTAATTATTATTTTTTAATTATATTTTTATTTATCATTTTAAAAATTAAAAATGATATTAATTTTTTTCTTATTTATCTATTTATTGAATGACATGTTTGAAAATTTAAAATAAATCATAACATATTAATTATATTTCTTAATTTCTATGCTAAAACCTTAAATGACACATGACAAGAAATGAGGTAGTATATAATACTAATAATGGAAATGATATATATATGCTTACGTGCGTTGGGCATAAAAAAATGTTTATATTCCATAATTTTTGTTCCTATAGATTATTGAATATTTTTGCCATGGTGTACAAAATGGAAAAATTGAATCAAATTTTGCATACATGTAATCTCAAATATTTAAAGTTTCTAATATTGTAATAATAAATAAAAAGTGAGGTAATAATAAAGAAAAGTAGCAAACAAAATGTTGTGTTACATTTCACATTCTCATTGAAGCTTAAAAGAATTCCAGCTTTTTCATATCTCCATTTAGTGGCGTATTTACAGTGTCACTTCAAGAGTTTGACAAGAGGACGAAGTAAGTATCATCAGCAATTAAAGGCAAAAAACATAAAAATTCTTAGTTGGTCAGCGTGTCTCGTTAATTAAATTTAAAAAATAATCTAAATATTGAATATAGTTGGTTGCTATCGGTGATCCTAATTAGGGATCTCTTGGAAAACACGATCGTACGCAATCCTCCAGCCCCAGCATCTGTCCAAAATTTGATATAGGTTCTGGTTTTCGTGTTTTAACTTTCCACATTAAACAACACACACCAACGTTATTTATAGTTGAGATCATAATAACAATAAAGGCTAATGAAAAGGTTGTCAAGTCTCATTCTACTCCAATCGTTGAGGATCGCTTATAGCAACAGCAAGCAAGAGATGAGTCTAGAGAGGAACAGATCAGCTGTATACTTGAAAATAAAGATATCACAGTAAGAGTGTCAGAGAGAGTAATTAATGAGTAATACAAGTGTTCTTATTAAGTTAATTAGGAAAATGTATCCAATAGTGGGGGAAGAAATGAGCTATATTTATTTATATAAGGGAAAAAGTAAGTTATTTTATTTCAATCATGTTGTACATTTCTTTCTGTTAAACCGAATTGGCTGGAATAACTTGTTATTATAACAAACAAGTTGCACTTTGAGAGCATTTATTGTATTTTAATTCATATAATAGTTCACAAACTCCACTGATTAAGTACTTATTGTATTTATATGAAATTTTGTTAATATCAGTTTGCATCAAATATTATAAATTTAATGGATTAGAGTAAAGTGACTTCCTTTTAATCAATAATTTATTTAAAAAAATAGTATTTAGTAGAATTCATTAACATCATATAATTCATATAATCAAACTCATTTAGTGAGATAAAACTAAAAATATTATTATTGTTGTTATAGAGTAAAGTGGCGTATAAGTAAAATAAGAAGTAAACTATTTGTGAAACATCAAAAAAATATTAACATGGGGTTCAAAATTCAAAGCCAAAAAAATACACAATGACAAAGGAACACATTAATAATGCTGAAAGCATAAGCCAAATGGGGTTAGTTCAAATTGACGATGAATTTAAGGCGTGTTTTAAGATAATGTGTCGCTTTGTCAGATGATCAGATTCTGCCGTGCTATATCCGCATTGTCCCACTGCACCAATATTTACTAAATCCTAGCCGTCCATTACACTTGTCTGTTGGATTTGAGTCTTTTTACTAAAAATATATATATATTTCCTCCCATCATAGGACGTGAGACTCACTTTCACGTCTATTAATAAAATTGAAAAATATTCTTAAATATGTTCAAATTTTTAAATTTACCTCTATTTATTGTGAGAACGTTACAATGATTAAAGCAAATAATTTCATATGAGAAATCAGATTTTTATAAGTGATTACACTTGTAGGAGAGAGAGAAATAATCAATTAAATGTAGCAAGGGTAAAATTATCCATTTGAGTCCTTACACCTTATATTATGGATCAAGAAAAAATAAATCCTATACCCTATATTATAGATTGGAGAAAATGTTTCGAAACATTTGGCTCCCTGCTCTTACATAAAAATATCCTTCTTCACTTCACATCTTGTTTCCCTAATATGGATCGAAAAATATAGATTTATGTCTCTAAAGGAATGTGTGTAATATTTCAATTTCAATTTAAACCTAAATATAAGACTTCTATTTAGATCTGCAAAAAAATAAAATGCACAGATTAAATATAGACTTGATTTTTTAAAAAAAAAAAAAGTTAAGGCCATCCAACTTTGCTCATGTTGTACTTTTTAAAATAAAAAAGCAACCCGTGGCACCTTTTTTTTTCCTTTGAAGTTTTCACGAGAATTAAATCTCAATAACTATTCATTTACACTTAAATATAAGTCATTATTAATTATTTTACACATTTCAAGAAAAATAGTTTGATTATTAAATTTATCTAGAAATTCTAATATTTTTCACTATTTATTTTTATTAATAACATTATATCATATATTTCTTATAACATTATATACTAAAAAATATTCTTGATAAATATTCAAATTTTTTTTATTTATTAATAGATATTAGCAAATAAATTTTAATAGATATTAAATAAATAAAATGATCAAGAATTATTATTGAATAATTATTAATAAAGATAAAAATTTAATAAAGAGTTTTAAATATAAATTATTATTTTTTATATGTATATATTTTTTGCACTTATCAAAATAATATAGAGGTATTCTTGGAGAGCTACTACCAAGGGTGGAAACAAATTAAGTCATACTAAATTTTTACAAAATAGGCTAAACATGTATTGAACCTAAAATTTAAGTCTGACCTATTAACATGTATAAGTAAATAAGCCTAACAAGTTTGCCTTTGTGGCTCGATTGAAATATTTTTTGGGAAGTGATATACTTAGTAGTACACTTCTTGAAAAATATATTTTCCAATAAAATTACATATAATTTACTTATTTCACTTTTTACTTCATTAAAAGTTCAAATTAATTTTCTAAATAATTATATTATATTATATTTTTAAATACAAAAATACTATTGTGATTAGTGTATTTTGGGAGTTGTCCAGTGTATTAATTGTTTTTTTCATTCATGTCCCTTATCTATAATTAAAACTCTCTTCGATTATAAATATATGACACTTTCTAGAAGTATTATTTGGTCTCAAATATAAAATATCTTGTAGGGTTATCTAATACATTCATTATTCATTTTCATTTACGCCCTCAGCCTATAATTAATAGGTAAGAAATAAATGTTAGAGGAAATATGAGAAATAATATAATTAATAAGGGCAAATGATGAAAAATATTAAAATTTCTTGACAAATTTAATAATTCAATTCATTTTCTTAAAATGTGTGTGGTAATTGAAAATATCTTATATTTAGAACTGGAGAAAATATATGAGAAATAAATGTTACAAGAAATATAAGATATAATGAAATTAATAAGAGTAAATGGTAAAAAATATTAAAATTTCTTGATAAATTTAATAATCTAACTATTTTTTTAAATGCGTGAGATAATTAAAAATAATTCATATTTAGTAGTTATTAAAACTTAATTCTAGCCAAAACTTAATTCTAGCCAAAACATTGGTTGAATTTGGTCACTCCCTTTCATTATCCTGTCCTATCCACCTTGGGTAAAAAAATTGAAGGTAATAGCTAGAACTTGACCTAAATTCGATATTTTGATGCTTCACTCTAGGGCGACAAATTAGTATTTTGTTTAGGTAGCCTACCCCGCGAAGAATTTGTCGCTGACATAGTTGGATGTTATTAACGATTCATGTTGCTAACAACTCACCTTGAAGTAATTGTGTTAAATAAGATATATACCCAGTTCCACTATTAAAAAAATATGCTCAGAAGTATTTGAATAGGGAAAGATACAAGTAATTAAAAATTTAAAGATAAAAAGGCAAGAGAGATAAATTTAAAAAATTACTCCATCTTATTTTAAATATAGGGTATTTTTTAGAAACAATATTTAGTTCAAAATATAAGGTATTTTGAGAGTTGTTTGTGCATTAATTATTTTTTTCATTCATACTTTTAATCCATAATTAATATATAAGAGATAAATATCATAATAAGGGTAAATAATTAAAAAATATTAAAATTTTCTGATAAATTTAAATATCTAATTTATTTTCTTAATATGTGTGACCATGTGAGGTATAGTTAAAATGATTTATATTTAGAAGCAGGGAGTATTTTTTAATGGTTGGTCAAAATGATCATTATTAAAAATTTTAAATTTATATAAGTGAAAGCAAATTATGTTTTATAAAGAATGAAAAGCAAGTATATAAGTATAAATCACATTTTGACCTCGAAATTGAGATAAAAAATTGTATGCAGATTGTAAATAGTAATGAGGGTTGTTATTATTTACTCAGTTTTCTTCTTTTTCGTCAGCGCATAAACTAAATTAAATCTACTCTTTTTGTTAAATGCTTTTTGACTTTTCTACTTAACTTTTATCTTTAAACTAATGGGATTTCCTTCTGTTTTTTTCTTCTATTACATGGTAGAGAGTGGAGGTTTTGTTTTGTTTTGCCAACGTAGAGAGGGGAGGTTTGAACAATGTTTTTCTTTATTCACACCCTACATTTTACCTCACTTGCCGAAAACTCTTCCACTCAAATCCGACGACCTCGGAAAAATTACAACATTTAGTTTCAACAGAATGGGATCGGAATAGACGCAGAGGCTTTTTTCTTTTTTTTGTAAAAGAAGCAGTGACTTTATAGACGCAGTTTTTTGATGAGCTGAAAAATTCAGTGATGTTTCTCATAGAGAAATCTCTCATATTATGAACTATGTATCACAAAATGATCAGTTATAACATGTCTCATCCTCTATTCATATTAAGCATTTTATCGCGTATATGTTATGATGTAGCTGACATACAAAGCAGTTAGAGTTTAGCGAAGAGGTCAGATAGTAATGCAAACCATATTAAGTTAGTTAGGAAGTTATGTTCTGCTGATAATTTTAGTTGTATACGAAGCTCGTATCTTTGCACCTTCGATCACAGTTAGGGATACCCCTGCATGCATGTACTGTATTAAACCATTGCATTAATTCTCACTGTATAATTCTGATCATTTCCAATTTTGAAATATCCCTGTCACTTTAAGTGTGTGTGTGTGTGTGTGTGTGTATCTATGGACATTAGTACTCCAACAAGAAAATCACGTATATAATTATTATATAAAATCCTGAGACAAAAAAAAAACGAAAGCGACTAAAATCTCTATTAGATGAGAATAACAACGCCATCGGCAATCGAAATGTCGGTGGTTTTAACTTTTCATACTTCACAATTAACACTGGCTCAGTGCAAATGAAGTCACGGAACTAACCTCCAATCCTTAGATTCGAGGAGAAGGATCAATGAATCTAGCTCCGACGTGGCCTTATTGTCGACCTCGGAGCTACTCGTGGTCCACCAATTCACCATAAATTGGTCAACATGTAGGCACTCATCACTGTGAGCAGTATTCATGGCCACACCGCTCTCATGATTGAAGTCCGCGCAAAGATCTGCTACATTTAGTTGAAACTCATCGTTTCCACAACTCAACAAATTCACATCTAAATTGAAATTTTCATGAAACTGATGATGTTCATGGACATGGACATTAAGTTGAGGCTGTGGACGAGGTGAGTTTTGAGATGGATTAGTGAACTGGGTGCTTTGGTGAGCTTCATCAAACCCCATCTGGTTTGAAACTAGCGAATTATCCTTGCGACATGGGGGATGTAGGATAACCACGTTTCTGCATTTGCTAGGCTTGGTTTGGATTACTTGTGATGGAGTGACGTCGTCAGGCTTCCTTGCCGTTGATTTGTTCGTGGGACGATGCTGTTCAGACATTAGTGTACATGATGATTGTGTTCTAAGCTTCTTTGTCACAGTAGTGTTCCAGTAGTTTTTTATTTCATTGTCTGTGCGTCCGGGTAACCTTCCAGCTATGAGGGACCATCTGGAAGTTATATTTAAAATTTATATAGGAAAGGAAATTAAGAGATAAACTAAGTACTATACAAAAACAAGAAAAATGAAATAATGAAGAGAGAGAGAGAGAGAGAAAATTGTAATAACCTGTTGCCGAGAAGTTGATGGAGCCTAATGATGAGATCCTCTTCATCCCGAGTGATGTTACCTCGCTTTATGTCAGGCCTCAAATAGTTCAACCATCTAAGTCTACAGCTTTTGCCACTCCTCTCCAAGCCTGCACTTTTATGCTTTCAATGAATGTCATTCATGCTTACATATATATATATATATAACTAGGAAGTGAAGCAGAGGAAATAACAGAGAAGCCAATTAAGTAGTACAATTACGTACCAGCTCTTTTAGGGAGGTGCGTCCATTTGCCTTCGCCGTGAGCCATGATGTAAGAAGTGAGTAAGTGGTCCTCTTGAGCAGTCCATGCTCCTCTGTTCAGCTTTTCACCTTCCTCTGAGCAACATGGACTCCTTCCCATCTCTCTCCTTTATTTCTTCTCTGTGAGCTTGATACATGACTCGTGTGTATATATATATATATATTCAGACAATGATGAATGAAAGTCAACTTTGAATTTGTTGTCTTAGCAAGCAACATTCAATATAGCATGTGTTTTGGTTTTCTGATCTTTTCACTTTATTTTGGCGATGTAGACACAAGTGGCTATTTTTTTGCATTCAGGGGTTTAAAATAATTGATTTGATAGAATTTTAGTCTGTGTTCCAACTTTTTTGTCGCGCGACCAAAAAAGAGAAAACGTTCGACCAAGTTAGCTCTCAAATATTGACATATATGACCACAGCCATGCGCTAACTCTCAATCTCAAGATTGAATTCTAGGAAGAAAAAACAAATTGCTGGGTCCAGACTTTAATTTATTTATCATTTGGCCCCCAGACTACTTTAGTTTATTGAAATTGATTGATGCCATATATTAGTCTAAATAGATCATACCTAAATTTAAGACCTATATGAGGCTTCATTTTAGATTCAAATATAAGTCCTGTAAAATACTGGCCCGACCTGAAATTTATTTAAAAATCTATTAAAAAGTAAAGTGAAAAAAGACTTTTAACTTTAATTTGAAAAAAAAAAGTTTCAAATTTTAAACTTATGGTCACCAAATACGTTATTTATATACATCTATTTTATAACTCATATATGTAAGCAATATAATGAAAAAGTAGTTAATTTCTATACTTTTGTAAACCTTATCCACTTCTTTTATAATTCTCACCCACAAAAGAGGTGGTAATACAAAAAGCAATGAGAAATGATGTCTTAGCATATACAATATCTGTTTCTACACCTATTTCAATTTATAAACAAAACAAGAACATTTATAATAATAATAATTGGTCTTGTCTAATAGACTTTAAACTATGTTTTACTTAAATAAGTCAGGCCCCTATTTAACTAAATAGGCTTATTTGTCGATCTAAACCTAACCTATTTGATTAAATAAATTAGATTAGATCAGGTCTCATATAGGTTAGAGTATATGGCTGTGTTAGAGATCTAACCTATTTCCATCTCTGTTACTAAAACTCAACGATCCCCGGGAGGTCTATGTAGCGTTTCAAACTTCCAACAGGGGTAGGTGGTTGAAGAATGTGGACCAAAAATACTGAGCCCAGCCTCTTTTACTAATGTTTAGTTGTAGCCCAAGAGAAGTATACTCAACTCGTAATGGGCCTAACCCAAATACGAAGAGAACAGTGTGACTCCCTGAGGAATTTGGATGTGCTTGATTGCCACTTGCTAGTATATTAAAAAGAGTAATTTTCTTTATTGCATACAAAATAAGATACATAATATTTGTTTATATCTCTGATCTATCAACATCATTTGAACATAATTGTAATTTTTTTACTATCACCTTTTATTCAGAGATATAAAAAAGATGTCCTATTAGCGGAGTCATTTTTTTATTTTACTTTTTTTCCCCCTATCCATTCCACCCCACACGCTGAATTATATGATTGACACGGAGAATAAAAAACTTGTTTGGTTCGATGGAAGTAAGAGAAAAGAGTGGAAAATGAGTTGGAAACCAAGAAAGTGAAGGGCATCAATGTCATATAGATATAAGGGATTGGAATGGAATTTAAGATGGGTGTCACATTGCCGTGTGCATGAATCATGATAGATAGCATATTCCTTGAAAGACTGCGTGAGGGGTCCAATTCCAAACAAGTCGTAATCGGTATTATAATGACATTATTCACTGCAGATTCACCCTACGTCTCCTATATCATATCGAATTCCCCAAAAAAAACCCAATTGGCTGTGCAACGATTTCCTAACAAAATTGCTTTTTAAAGTGATGCTGAACTGTAAGAAAAGGATGCATTGCCCATTCGCCCAAATGATTAACCACGCTGACTCTAACAACACAATAACATTTTTAGAACATACATAAGGCTTTACTAAACTATACTTTAAATGAATGTTAGCTTCAAGAGTATTTCACTTTGTGTACTATCTATAAATATTGAAAAAATCAAATAAGAAGATCATAAAATTTGAATATTTTTTAAATTGAGAAAGAGAGGGATGCCTTTTTGAAAAAAAAAAAAACTGGCCAAATCCTAAAAAATTAATGTGAGTATGTAGAATTTGAACAATAAACAAGTTTTGTGGTTTAAAAAAACAATAAACAAGTGTTTTTTTCTAAAAAAAAAAATCGGTTATTTGATAACATAAGAATCAAGTGTAGGTCAAAGTCCATATATTTCATAAAATTTCATTCATGAAATTTTCCACATAGAACTGAGTAGTGGAATAATAACTGGAAAAAATTGAGTAAAAACCCTAATATGACCCAGTTGATTGATACATATGACCATATTATTTATTATCTAATTAATTATAGAAAAATATTTAGAATATCTAATTTAATCTTATATTTAAATATCTTGAAATTACCAAATTAATGATTAATTTAATAATAAACTACTCCCTTCAGTTTTAAATATAGAATCTTTTCATTTAGTTCTAAATATAAAATATTTTTATAATATAATATAATATTTATTATATATTACTATAAAGTATTCTTATTGAATTTAGAAGGAAAAATAATAATAATAATAATAATAATAATATAAAAAAATATTATATTTTTTAAATTTTAATTAACTAATTTTACGACTCATTGTGTGATTTAATTAAAAGGACGTCATAATTAAGGACCTGTGGGAGTAACTTCAAGGATTCGTATTAGGAGGGTTAAAATCACATCAAGGGAGCCATTGTCTCAGGAACATTTATTTCTTGTTGGGAAGAAGCACCAACATTTACGAGCTACTAGTTGCCATCAGGCAATCCAGGTATAGCTACTAATTGCAAGCTACTTCCTCGCGCTAACTAGCGGTACTCTATTTCTTTAATCTCAATTATTTTTCCTAATTCAAAAGTGATAAATATTTATTTTTTTTAATTGGAGTTCTTATTAAATGTTTGTTAACATAATTAACGGATGTTGATTCTAGTGGAAGAAACTAAAGTTATTAAGTATGATATCTTAAGTATAAAACTATGTGAATACAAAAAAAGTTTTTGGGATAGCTTCCTTTTCAATGATCATAACTCGATTTGGATTAGTCAAAATCCAAAGTGATAATCAAATATCAAAGAATTATTAAAAAAATGTAGGTTAATATTCTCCTAGGAGAGAGAAATTTATTGGTATTCTATACTTCTTCCAATTTAAAATATAAGTTATCTTTCAGAAATTTTTTTAATCCAAAATATAATTTACTTTTAATAATTTCTAGGATGTTAAATATTTTTTTCTATTTTACTCTTATTTACTATTAAATATAAGAGAAATAAAAAATTTTAAATATAATGGGGTGCTATTAGAAAATAATACATTTTTATCTATTTAATAAGTAAAATTATTTTTCTTAATTTCTGTACAATTAGTCAAATAAAACTTATATCTTAAATAGGAAGTAGTGTATATTAATTTAAGAATATTTAAAAAGAAATAACTTGGGACATATTTTAAATGGTTTAAGTGTTTTTCATTGCGATCAATATATTTAAATTAGTTATTTATCATTTATATTTGAAATAAAAACACTGCTAATTTAGAGTTACTTAAAAAAAATCTCAATAAATTAGAGAGAGAGATTGAAGGGGACTAGTACGTGTCGAGTCACATGAAAACTACCTCAGTGGATTCCATTCATTATTAGGAATATACCATTTTCCTGTTTAATCTATTGTTTATGGTATTTCTTTGTGTGATTTTTTTTTTGGAAATGACAAATACAGATTGATGAGATCACGAGAGAAAGATAAATTTGACATACATCTAAATGAGCGAAAATTTCAAATCAAATGTTTTGTTTTCACTTTTGTGTCTCTTAAGTTTCAATTGTAGAATACGTTTGAGTATGGAAAAGAAAGAAAAGAAAAATGAACAAATGATATAAAGAAAAGAAAAATGAATGAATGATATCATTCATTCATTTTTATTTTCCTTGCCTGAAATAATATATATATTTTTGAACAATTTAATAACCTAAACAATGGATGGGTTTAATTAAAGTTTTTCGAAAGTTTGTTCCTTCATTAGTTTTCCTCCGCCTTATTATTAATATCTCTATATATGGTTGGCCAAAAAAAAAAACTCTATGTATATGTATATATAATGACAGACCAAATCTGTATATATGGCTTGAGAGGAGGCATTAAAAACTGTAGGTTGGCTTTGGGTGATAATAGTGCATTACGACACATAAAAATTGACGCACAGGATTGATGAATGGAAAGCTTTGATGTGATTTTAAAATAATTCATGCTATGGAGCCGTCATATTGCAACCTTTTCCTTGGCTTGGCCTACATGCCTTGAAATTATGAGAGTACATTAAATCTATGCGAGCTTTTAATTTGGAGTATAATTCATTGCCTGGATTTATCTCGTATACTGTATGACATAACCTCATTTGGTAATTTAATCCAATAATTATCGTTTAAGAATTACTGGGGGTAAATTTTAAGAGTTTAGAATATATAATAAAGTGGAACGTGCATGGTGAGTAATTTTGTTTCTATCTGTAAGAAGTGTGAAATTAAGTCCTCAATTTTCTTATATATATTTTAATTCAATAGGATTCTTATTAATTTTCTTATAAATCACAATATATGCAAAATCCCAAGGAGTGCATGCATGCGCGTGGTTCAATTCAATAACAAGGACGGATATTTAAGAAAGTTAGATAGTAGTACCTGTACTGTTACTCTCCTATCAAATGAAAATCAGGAGCACTTTCAAAGTGTTATGATTACAATTAATAATGCACAAAGCTTTCTTTAGATTGATTTGTGTGAAGTTCTTGAAGTGAAGGTCAGGAAATGAAACAGTGCAGCCGCCTCTAATAATGTCCTATTCCAACCTTTAAGTCAATTACTTTGAGGAATTTTCCAAACCCTAGGCCCCGCTCCGTCACGTGGTAACATGACCAACGTGGTTTTTGTATCTGCACATGTCAAACATGTGGACAACTACCCCCAAAACCAACAAAAACCTGTAGGCCCACGTGTCAATTCATCCATGCTTTTTCACCACCAGCTTTTTTTTAGCCATTTTTTACTCGATCAACACCGCATCTGCCTCTTTCATCTGCGGTGAAAGTGGTGAAACTCTGTTGACCAATAAAAAAAAACGAAAGAAAGTGGTGAAACTCTGTTGACCAATAAAAAAAAACGAAAGAAAGTGGTGAAACTCTGTTGACCAATAAAAAAAACGAAGGAAAATGGTGAAACTCAACCCCACCTCTGTCTCTGAGTGATGGCCTACTTTTGATGGCCTTTGTATAATGCCCTGCATTATTTATTTTTTGGAATGAAATCTAACCCCCTTTAGGTGAAACTCAACCCCACCTCTTTAGGGAAACTCCTAGTCATCGCTTCAGCATGCCGGGAACTCTTCATGTATAGAAATAATTTGAATAACAAATAAAGATAGATTCAACTGATAAAAATTACAATATATAATATATATTTTTTAAAATTATAATAATTATAAATTCCTAGTATTCTATAATAGAAGAATATGTACGTAATATCAAAATTTAAAACCAAAATTGCATGTGCCACTAAGTTGTTTGTGCAACACAACAACATAAAACATGCATGAAAAGGTTGAGTGAAATAAATACTCAATCTCCCATGAGTAAAGGTATCAAGTTTGAATATTGTGTATGGAAAGAAATTCGATCAGCAGGTAACAATTAACATCATATACTGCATGGTATGTTACAAAAAATTATATTTTCAAATTTGTGTTTGTTAGCATAAAAAATATGAAGAAAAGTAATTTCTTTTTTCAATTTCTTCAAACATTGCTAATATACTATTTTGTAAGTTTTTTTATTTATACTTGCATTTTGTTTTTAAAAATAACATTAAAATAACTCCATTATTTTAGAGATTAAAAGGATTAATGATATTTTATCATTTAAAAAAATGATATATAACTATCTATCTATTAATCTACTACATACTTCTACTACTATAATGTACAAATTTTGATGTGAGCCAAATTATGTGATTTAACTTGTAATTAGTACTTTTTGAGCTAACATAATTTAACTGGTTGTATTTAACTATTTGAGTGACTAATAAATTAATTTAAATTATTTGAAGTTAAATTAAACAGCATCTATCTATTTCAAATATTCTTATGTGTAACAAATATTCTAAATAAATTAATATCCATATCATTATATTTTTTCCACATAAATTTTATTCCTATACAACATGGATGAGATTGAAAATAGAAATGGGTAAGGGAATCGGATACGTCGTGTGTTTGGTGTGAGGGAGTAATGATGGATGGGAATGAAAGATTCCCTTACATGATAAAAAATTTGACTTTTAGCGGGAATAAAAGTCGTCGCTGAAAGATGAAATGTTGTCGCTAAAAGTTTTTAGCAGCGACATTTTTGTTGCCACCAAATCGCTGTCACAAACCTTGTTGCCGAAAGTTTGGCGACAATAAAAAGTTGCCGCCAAAAATAGACATCTAGTGGTGAAAAAAATTGTCCCTAAAAATATAAATTGTTGCTGCTAACAATTTGTCATTTGGTGACAACATTTAGTCGCCGCTAAAAATTTGTCATTTGGCGACAACATCTACTCACTACTGAAAGCGTCATTTAGTCACCGCCAAAAGTTGTTTGCCACACCATCATCACGTCACCCACCTGACCTCCCCACGTCACCACCGCTATCGGACAACCGCCACATTATATATTTGTTTGAAATGCGCCTTCACCAAGGTTTGAACCCATGATCTCTTGCTCGCAATGCCTTTGTGTTTACTCCCTTACTAGTTGAGTTGAAATGTACTTGTAGTCTTTATATGAGGTATTAAATAAATATTGTTTATCGACATACTAATACACACACACACATATATATATATAAATATTTATAAATAAATATTATTATTAAAAAATACACACACATATATATTATTTTAAATTATTAATATCATTAAATATTTTATTTATATATATTTATATTTATATGAATATTTATATTATAACTTTTTATTTTTAAATCTAAAATAATTTTCTTATAAATATATTTGTTTTCATTTGGCAAGAAAAAATTTGTTTTCTCAGCCAAATTTTAAATTTATTTTTATTTTTAAATAATAATAATTATGTATATAATTTTTATTATAATATGTATTAATATTATATTATTTTATGTTATGTCATATCATATAATATATCATATATTATATTATTTAATAAATTATATTATATATATATGCTTAATATATATATATAATATAATATAATAGAAATTTGGTAAAAAATTATTAAAATAAATATTATAATTTTGATTGTCATATGATTTAAAAGAAAATGCAATAAATTCAATATGTTATGATTGAGATAATAAAAAAAGATTAAAAAGAGTGAGAGGATGAGAAAGAGAGAATTAACTAATATTTATTTCCTATATATTGTTATTACTTTTTTTTTTTAAGAACAACATATTAACAACTCATAATCCTTCTTTCTTTATGTGACATTACTTCATTAGACTTTTACATTATATAAAAATATCCATATTACCAACACTCATAGAAGTTTGGACTATGAGTCTCAATCCTAGTATGACAAATTATTCTCTTGGACTAACTATTGATAATTGCCTTAGTATATTATTACTTCATCAAAATTATTATTGGTAATAAATAACATTAATATTAATTTATATGTTAAATATATTAGAAATTAAATTAACCTAATAAGAATTCATTCAAATACAAGGTTGATCACATTAGATAATTAGGGATTAGTTTGTCTTCCTAATTTTCTTTTATTGGAGTTATCAATCCCTTTATGAATTAAAAAAATTATCCTAATAATTAAAAAAATTATCCTAATAAGAATAACATATTTCATTAATTAAGATAAGGAAAAGAAAAGATAAATATAGATTGCATTCAATCTTTAACCTTTCAAATTTTTAATCTCAGGTAGAGATAAAGCACTTTCAAAATGTTCAGAATATTTTACATGAAAAATAGCAAAAATACTTTATCTTTGAACAAAGATACTAGATAATATTTACATTATAAAATACATATTAAATATCTAATTACTTATGATAAAAGTGTATAAATAAAACACAATTATTATTTTAATATGTTATTTATTAATTTTCAAAAGGAAAAGAGCAAAAATTCAAAAAATTAACTTTGACGACAACATTAAAAGGTCACAACCAAAAGTTTTACTTTGAGCAGCGACATCAGGAAAGTCACTGTTGAAAGTGAGACTTTCAGTGGCGACTGAAAAAAATCATCACTAAAAGTATGACTTTTGACAGCGACAAGGAAAAGCTGTCACTCAAAGTCTATCGTTTGGCGGCGACAATAAAAGTTATCGCTGAAGGCTATTTTTAGCAACGACTTTTTTTGTTGCCACTGTAAGACGAACTTTTAGTGACAACTTTCTCAGTCGCCGCCAAAAAGTATACTATCAGTGACAATTTTTTTTAATCACCGTTGAAAGACGAACTTTCAATGACAACTTTTTCAATCGCTGTCGAAAGTATACTTTCAGCGACAACTTTTTTCAGTTGCCATCAAAAGATTGACTTTTAGCGATGACTTTTTTAGTTGCTGTCGAAAGTGTATTTTCAACGATGACCTTTTTTTTTCGCTTCCAAAAGTCGTCACTAAAAGTATATTTTTGTAGTGTTATATGAGGGAATAAGCAAACCTATGGAGACCAATTGGAATGGTGGGTATGCTTGAGAATGAGAGTTTTTGGCCAAAAATGCCCCTACCCAAAAGCAACAAAGAGCCCCTTTCCCATTACTTTCATGGCCATGTTAGCCTCCCTGCTAGAGATGTTATTTCGGAGCTTCAAGTCTTGAAACCTCCTGAGCTTTGATAATCCCGTAAAATTGCTATTCGCGCACCTCTATTTTGAAACTTCCATGGTCTTCTTGTTTTGCCACCTACAGTATGATCCCATTAGTGCTCCCTTCTATTCATCGAACTCAAAGGCCTCTAATGCCGGTGACGAAATGTTGTGCCGCTTGACAAAAAGCTTCTTCAATTGTGGCCAAGGGGCGAAAAGCTATCATAATCATGGATGAAGAGAAGGAACTTGGTACAAATCTGGCTGTTGTGAAAGAGCTCATTTGCAGAGGTAGATGTTGCCAATGTCACCGCTATTGAGTTGCTAGGGAAGGCAAAAGCGATAGAGGTCAAATTGGCTTTTATTGTCATGGTGAAGGTTTGCAAGCACGGTGTATGGTTCTTCGATTAAGGAGAGGATGGAGAAAGAAGGAAAGGGTATTTAAGTCATTTATCTACTTTTTTTTATTTTAGTATTATCTTTTTGTCATTCACATATTTTTTTCCTAATATACCAATCATACATTTTGAAGCTCATTCCCATTTCCACTCTCATTTCCATTCCTATTCTCATTCTATTAAAAATCATTTTATGTATCAAATAGGGCCTAAAAGTCTTTTGTGCTTACCCAAGAATCTATATGTATGCTTGTTTTGATGAAATGGAAAGGTTGAGAAAGGGAAGAAGAGAAAGAGTGAAGGAAAGATTTATTTGGTATCATGGAAATCTATTACAACCACCATTTCCTAGGGAATCATGAACCATAACAACCACATTTGTTTTGTTTACATAGGGGGTAAGGTAATGTGATGATGATTTTATTACTGAGATAAGCACGTTTGGTTGGCCGAATCACCATTACATCAGTAACTTCCATCCCTTAAATCAGGTAATCATCAACATACTCAAAAAGTTCTATGAACCCTATTACCATACTGTGGTCAAGTGTAAAAAGTCTAAAATACCCTTTGAAAAACAAAAAAAAAATCTCATCCACTCCCTTTACCTTCTTTGACAATTTAACCTTCTTCCTTGATGAGCTTCTTCTTCCTCACCATCGGGGCAAGTATCTTCACTATCTTTCATTTGGTATCACCTTCCACTGTCGATGGCTATGTCCGTCATCCAATCCTTCATCTATTGTTGTCCATCCTCCCTCTTAGTTGTTCTCGTCTTCATCGTTAACCCTCATCCTTCTAATGCAAAGGGTGCCTCCATCTTCGAATCTTCTTCCTTGTCAGTAGAGGTTGCCTCTATCTTCGAATATCAGACCATCTTCAAATCTCCATCTTCTTCCTTCGAGATCCAAGGGCCAGATCATTGAGCTAATACCAATGAACCATGTTTCCTTCCATTCATTCAATTCAGAGACCTCCAACACTGACAAAATCTAGATCTTCAATTTTGATTCAGAGACCTTCCATTCATCTTCTTCTCCAGATTTGTGTTCATCACACCATTTTTTTTTTCAACAATGTATTTTTTTAGAACTGTGTTAGACTGCTGATATGTGAGGGAGACGGTTGTTGATTGGTAATGGTTCTAACTCTATGAAAGGAGATCAATTGGGAGGGATTTTTTTTAAAAAACTTTTTTTGGCTGGGGGTAGAAACGTCATGCCATATGCTTTTTTATTTTTATTTTTCATAAAAAATAAATATCATCCTATCATTTCTTAATATCATAACAAACGAACCTTTTATAATCCTCATTCCATTACATTACATCAAATGTCATCCCATTATGATATCTAACCTACTTTGTTATTAAACCAAATGAGCTATAAGGGTTTGTTTGGTTGAATGGAGGGGAGAGATTTTAATTTTCCCTTATTTGGGCTTATTGGAGGAGGGGGAAATAGAGAGATTTTAATGTTATCTTGTTTGGTTTAGGAGGAAAGAGGGGGAAAATAATAACATATGAATAATTATACCCTTATTCATTTTAGGTTTTTCTTTTATCTTTTTCCTAATTTTAATTCATCTTTGTTTTACCTTAGAAACATAAACAAGCTCTGGGTTATTTATGACTAAAATCTCTAGATCCATACATCAAAATTGATAAATAAAATTTTCACCAAACAATTTCTTTAAAAACATTCCCCAAACAATAATTGATAACTAAAAATTACTCTCTCCGTCCTATATCTATTATATATATAAAAACAGAGATAAAATGTATTAATACTGCATTAACTCTAATTTAATTATGCTAACATAGGTTGCCACATAATCATCTGATATGTTTTTATGTTATTTTTATTTTCCATATCATCATACCACTTAGTTTGACTTTTATTTTTTTAAAAAAGTTTTTCCTCTTCTATGGTTATTAATCAATATCAAATGATGTCCATTAAACCAATTTGAAATTTGAAATTTATTACTCCTAATTGTAGCAATGAATTAATTCCAATTATGGCCATTAAATCAATTTGTAAAACGTGAAGTATTTTTAAGAATGGGTTGAGGATGAGAAGTATAAATAACATTAGACGTGAGGGATGACTCGATTTATGTGTAGAACATTGGGGGTGACTCAGAGAGAGTGCTGCTGGCTAGCCATTTGGAGAAGAGGATGTGGTCGTCACTTGGGTTGCACCTGTCAATTTGGTTTAGACAAGTGTGGCAGAAGCAGAGACGCATGACTTCTGTGAAGAAGTTCGACAAAATGGACATAACCAAATTGGGAGCCGCTCGTGGTCTAAGAGGTCTCAATTTCATGACCAAGAACGTCAGTATTGCCATTTGGTCCCAAGTTGAGAAGCACTTTGATGAACTAGACTATTGAGGGAAAGCTCTGAAAAACTCACTTTGCTCAATGCGTAGGTATTTCATTGCTTCACCAAAATTCACAAACAGATTCATTAGTGTATATGTTGACTATGAGACTAACTATGATGTTTAGTGACGCTGATCAGGAACGAATGAGTCAAGTAAGTTTGCTAGGCATAGTATCAACTTCCATAGCCAAGGATGAGATTCTTTTTAATTTTTTTAATGTATTTTAAGGGTTTATGACTGCATATCTATGGAAAAATCTCAACATTTTGTGTTGGGTTGTTATTTGTTGACTTCATTAACGAATCATATTTTCTCCTTATTCCTCCCTTCTCTCCCACTCTTTCAATTAAATTAAATATGAAGGGTCAAATTTAATATTTTTAAATGTATAAAGCCATTTGCTAATATTGAATTTGCTTAATTAATCCAAAATTTAGACTTTTAGTCAAATTTCAATAAATAATTTTGAATTGAAATTTAAATATTAAATTATAGTCAATCAACAACAATTCTTTTAAATAAAAAACTCACATTAATTATTATCTAGTAATTTTATACAAATGAAATCATTTTCAACCTACTGCATAAATGAATTAGATTGTCCATTACACATGCAAAAACTTTTTTGATTTAACAACATGGAAAGTATGATTTTGGAATTGAAATTTAAATATGACAAATTTCAATCACTTAACTATAAATCTTTCTAATTGAAAAATTGCCAAATTGATTCATATACAAGGGATTAGGGCTCATTTTAATAAATAATTTTTTCAAATCAAATAGGAATGTTTGCTATTATATTACTAATCCATTATTTCATATTTTGCTGCAAGTAGGTTGTAATTTAACTTTTTATTACTAATAAAAAAATTTTAATGTTTAATTAATTTGCATAAAATCAATTTCAAATCATCCAATCAAAAAATTTCTCAAATGTCTTTTCCTTTTGTCTAAATTTCAAATAATCTAATTCGAATTAATTTGGAAAGGACCTCGATATGTGGGATTATTTTTTCCCTCTGTAATTGAAGAAAAGTAAGTATTATCCAATTATATTAATACGTGTCACTCAGTTTTTATTATGGGATTATTGTAATATTTGATGTTCATTCTATAAAAAATTTCAAATTATAAAATTAATAATTAACAAGTCATTTTCTATGTAACATTTAACTTTTTCAATTATTCAATTGTTTAATTATTTTTAATTCATAAGAATTTATGTCAAAATTTACAAAATAATATTGAATTAAGATTTAAACATGTGATTGAGAAATAAATTTGATAATAAGAAAGTATAATAAATTTAATTGACTGATTACTTTCAAAATTGGTGGGTCCATTAAATCGTCATAAATGATTGTTTTTAATTTTGAATTTGTTATAAGTTACAACCAATCATAATAAAATCTATTCAATTAGAAAATGATTCAATTGATTAAAATTAGTAAAAGCTCTTTTGATTTTAGGGCAAATCACTAAATTCTTTTGAATAAATAATTGAATATATAATTGATTACTACTAATTTAAAATAAATCAAGATCCAGGTCAACTATCGATATATACTTCTATTTTCTTTCTTACATTTAGTTCAAGTTGTGGAGACATACATTTGTAATTTGAATATATTAACTCCAATTAACCTGCAATTCTCCAGAGTCATTGCATTAAGTTTTATCCAAGTTGGCATCCATTTTTTTGTAGCCTAGTACATATCATGATTTGGTTACAATCATCTATATTCTACTCTTCTTCTTCTTCTTCTTCTTTTTCTTCTTTTTAATTCGAGGATTTATTTCTACTATTGTTAAAACATTTATTATTATGAATTGCCAGCTCTTTTTTTTTTGTAAGAAACCCCCAATTCTTTGTATTAATATTTTGCATGCTAACAAGTCCTCGCCTCATGTTACCTGGAGCATGATATGTATTAATGAAGGTTCCTGCTTTTAGTTAAAAAAGAGAAGAGTTTCCTTGTGTGATTTCACAGATTCAATAATTTTGATGCCCCTGGAAATGATTACAATACATATATCACCCTGTATTATATTTTGACTGTCTTAAAAATTTTGATGCCCCTGGAATTGATTAGAATCTATGAACAATGAGTCATTTACTTTTCAAAATTTTAGAGTCGATGATGATTAAACAATTTATAACAAGTTAATAATTTAATTTAATATATATTTATTTAAATTTGACCTACACCCTAATATTCGACTTAATTAATTAGGCAATTTCTTGATTGAGAATGTTTCGTATTTTTTATTTTAGTAATAATGCAATAACTTTCATTATTTCCAAAGGAAATGATTTTACAATGAGTAACTATACCCCAAAAGAAAGATAATTAAGAGCTACCTTCTAGGAAGGGTCTCCCTAATTACACCTCTAGTTAAGAATGTAAAAGAAAAGGCCTATAAAAGTAGCTATTAAGTGACAACACCAATTTTCATAGAAATTCCTTCTCAACACATCTTTATTTTTGTTCTGCACAATAATTGCATCTAGCTCTTGACTCTATTTTTATTGCTTCCAGAACATTCTAGATGGTGGAACTATCGTTGCCATGTACGTGAGCATTCATTTCCCTCCACACATGGTATATATCACTATTGGATGATGTTTTAGGTTGATTGTTTAAAATGTATTACCTCATAAAAAATCAATTCCATTCTTTGGATCAATTCCTATTGTATAAAGTTGACCAAAATTAGCGTGAAGGGTTAGCATTTTCTTCATTATTTCTCTCAATCAACCAACCATTGCCATGATTTCTTTTGTATTTACCAATGCTTGCTATCATTATAGTAAACCTTTTTAGTTCAATAAAATGGCATAAGCATTCACATATTTAATCACCTAATTTCAATTGACCGGTCAAATGCAAAAGCATTTTTCCCTTGCAATGGATTTATATCTATACATGCATTTAATTTTCATTTACACACTGTACTATTGCATTATTGTAGTTTTACAACTTCTAAACACAAACATATATATATGCACTTTACTCTAATTGAGACAGTAAAATTTATCTAATCTAATGAAACACACTCAATGACTTCTCACCGATGCCTTATTCATAAACAAGTTGGAGCATCAAGAATTAAATTAGTATAATAGAAATTAATGCATTGGCCGCTAGCTAAGTTGTCTCATCCACTCAACTCATTGATGTTTCAATAGAAAGAGGTTCATGATAAAGTCATTGTTACAATTAGGTTCAACAATGGTGGAGTTTTCTTCATATATGGCTATCGAGGCATCGGAAACACATGCATTTGGAAACTCTATCCGCTACATTAAGATCAAAGGGCAAAACTATTTTGAATATTGCTTCCAGTGGAATCACTTCATTACTACTACATAGAGGTTGAAAATTGGTGCACCTACTATGTTGATGAGATATATTGACACGCTACTAGGTTTGTGTTATGATATACATTTGATTGTTATCACTTATATCGATAACAATAATATTAAAGCAAATGTGATATTAGTGGTGGAACTAGGTTATGTTCAGTGTGGCAATTGCCCATACTAGCTTTCAGACATTTACATATATATACAACTATATATTGGCTTTCTTTTGTGACCCATTAATTCATCTTATGATTTTGAGCCCATTGAAAGATAGAGTCATCACTGAAATATGAAGTAAGAGAGCTTTGGACTTCATCTTCCTCTTTAGGGTGGGAGGCATCAATGAAAGATGGAATTGTTGAGTTAGAAGGAGAGATGAGATGATTAGACATAGAACTAAAACTAAGAGAGAGACCTACAGTGGATTGCTTCTTGAGGAATAATAAAAGAGTAAAGGTGTTTTTGAATTTTTATTTATTATTTTGAAGATTTGATGTGATTATTTGAATTATTTAATAAAATTTTTTAACTTTTTAAAATTGTAAGAAACTTTTTCCTCCCACTTATTTCCCACTAAGATTTGCTTCTTCTTTAATATCATATAAAATTTTCTACAGTGCAGGATAAGAGACCAACATTCGCTACTTTTAATAATTTAATAATTATAAAATGCTTTGTTTATTTATTTGTGAAAACAGTTATTCATTTTATTTATTTATTTATATTTATTAATTTTGATGAAAGTTAATCATAAAATAAAAATTTTGCTCTTTTAATTGATCTATTTTTTTAATAGATATTTATATAGTGAAATGATATAATAATTTTGATTTGAAAATTTAAAAAAAAAATTGAAGGAAAAATTGTCATTAGAAGAGCACCAATTATCACTAATATTTGATGCTCCACTGGTCAAAGATCGTAGGCCCACCACCGTGTGATACCATCAGTGTCCCTAGAATTATTACTACCCTGTTTAATTCTAAGCTACCATTCAATATACAAAAGAGATAATTACATATTAGTTTATATCATTTGCTATTACTATAAATAATATGCTAAGAGTTTGTGCAATGTTGTGTTGGGAATTTCAGCACACACGTAGCTGAAAACTATTAAGAAATTTCTTCCCATGGATCCGTCAATGTTATTTGCATTGAGATATAGAAAAAAAATTCACCTCCGATGTGTCCCTTGGTGTTCTTTTTCGTTTCGTCAGACCCCAGAAACCAACGCGATTGGTCAGCTCTCTCTACTGGTATCCACACGAATGGTGAGTCCAACTCGAATGGCGTGCTAGTACCTCTATTTGTGTACGTCTGTATGCCCTTGCTGTTCATCCGTACAGCCATTGTTCATCGTTCGTCCATACAGCCGATGTTCATCATTCGTCCGTACAACTACTGTTCATCATTTGTCCGTACAGTCTCACTCTCTGAGTGTACGACCGCTCTTTCTTTAGGGTGATTCAAAATTGTGTTGATTTTGTATCAAATAATCCTTGCCTAAAATAATATATAGATAAGATTTGGTATTTGTTTAATTAAAATTAATAATTTAAACTAAATTATATATTAATTAAATATATTAGTTTGAATTTAAATAGATCTAATACATTAAATTTAAACTAACTATCTAATCTATATCCTGAATCAAATCTAAATTCAATTTATCATATAAATCAAATTTAAATTATTAATTTAAATTCAAATTTAGAATCCAATCTAAATCAAATTTAGATTATGACATTAGTTTAAATTTAAATCTATCATATAGAATTAAATTTAAAACTAATTTATTTAAATTAATTTGAATAATATATATATTTGAAAATAATATAATATATATCAAATATATAATATATCAAACATATATATACTTTTTGAATTTTATAATATATATATCAAATATATATATATAATTTAATCATCATAAATTGAAC
The DNA here is from genome assembly GCA_026686845.1 of Adenanthera pavonina. Classification (NCBI taxonomy): domain Eukaryota; kingdom Viridiplantae; phylum Streptophyta; class Magnoliopsida; order Fabales; family Fabaceae; genus Adenanthera; species Adenanthera pavonina. Next base: position 6,530,488 of record JAIVEN010000003.1, read on the forward strand.
ATTGAATTTATTGAATCTAGACACATTGTAGATTCAATGAATCTGGATATTCTATCTCAAGTTGACCATTTCTTGTGTGTGACCCTGTAGGCCCATATGATATTAGTAGTGGGCTAATAATACTATTGGATCCACAAGTCACAGGTGACTTCTAGTAAGACATTGTGACTACCTAAATCATATGAGATTGGTAATTCGATGTAACCTATCATATAATCCGATCACATTTCTTTTGTCTCATTATATATAAGTTAAATATGAGGTATAGAAACGTCATCCTCATTTTACTCAACTATCGCTTTCTCGATCTTCGAGCAGATTGACAGAACAAATGGAAACTCTTCCATTTGAGTACGACCATGTATTTCTCACTCTCATTCATCGAGGGGCTCAGATATATCTCTCCATTAGTTAGAGGGACAAATTCCACCTTGATCATTCATTTTCCTCCACACGAGTTTCACTATACCAGATTATAGCCTTTATGATCTCCAGATTAAAAGTGACTTTTGACTATGTCAAAGTATAGTGTTCCCCATGTAAGAAGCTATGGTGATCTCAGGTCTGAGTGCTTAGTGACACGGTTATATATAAGATATGCTTATGACTTGATCTATGCAGCTATCTCATGACGGGTCGACCTAGCGCCTATTCTTTAATGGGAACTTATGATTTTGATTTGTATCTTCATACATAATTATCACATAATTATCAATTAAAATCATATTAGTCTTAATTCATCATTGTTCTCACAAATATGATTGACTATAAACATTTAGGAATAAATAATTTATCCAAGAATATAATTATAAAGAAAAACATGCAAACAATATAATAATGTAAGAACAAAAATAATTTCTTTTTTCATAATGAAGTACAATATTCATAATACAATGATTGACCTAAAGTACAATCTTCAACATGTTGGGCTAGACCTTTCGTATTCTATATTCATCTGTGATCAACTCTACATTGATATATCTCGAGTAATAAGCAATTAGGGTTTTGAGAATTTTAATTCTTGATTTGAAAGGAAGAGCAACTAACACAACTTCAAATGTAGTTTAGAGATGACATTTCAATAACTTATTATAATAGTTCTTTATGTTGTGTTGTGCAAAATATATCTTAGTAATATTTAATATTTTTTAGAGTAAAATACTTTGATCTCCATTCTATTTCATCTTAATTACATAAACCTCTCATTTATTTTAAAAATATATACTTTAATTCAATTTGTTAACACGATTAAGAATATTTCTAAAAGATTCTACAAATACTATTTTTAATTAAAAATCATATTAATCTTAATTATAGTTACTAATTTATCCCTCATTATATTAAATCTCTAATTCAATAAATTGTTCCTTCTTTTATTTTTTTACAAACTTCATTTTTGATTAATTTTTCATGGGTTATAAAATTAATAAATTTTATAATAGAATCATAATTTTATCATTTTTATAATATAATAAAAATTAAAAAATACATGTTTGAGAATTTTCTTTAACCAATGCCTATGTTTAAAAGATTACCAAATGAATAAGTTTACATAAATGTGTTTAAATAATTTTAAATGATAAAATTATTCATCAATTAATTTTATAATATGATAAGAAAGTTTAAAAATATATGTATTAATTTTTTTGCTAACATAAATGTTTAAATTTTTTTTAAATGGTATTAACATCAAAAAGAGTGTTTTGGGCAAAAAAAATCAAAACAAGTAATTTAACAGTTAACTAACTATTTGAATGGAAGGAAATGAAATCTTAAAAATAGAGGAGAAGTTGATGTAATATAACTTTTAATTTTAGGGGAGATCCATGAAGGTTTTCAAAATAAAAAGAGATATCTATGATTAAGGTCAAATAGAAGAAAGGTGGATATACTTTACTTTACTTGTAAATATTGTGCAATAAACAAATGGAATTAAAATGATAATTTCTATTGTACATAGTGGTTGATGGATTTTATTAAAAATTAGGGTCAATATTGCATAATCTTGATTATCATTCTATTACATTTTACTATAAAAACACACATATTTATTTAATATTAGATTCGTGTAATGAGAAAAAAAAAATCTACATATTGCAATTGTAATTATAAACTCTATTTTTCGAAGGCAATGGAAGGACCAATCTGTACATCACATGGGTTGTTTTCGAGTTATAATATAATGATAAAAGTTTCACACATATTAAGAAACATTCATTACATTTTTAAACTTCTAAAAAAAATTCAAAATTTCTAGTTTTACCTTTATTAATTCTAAACCTTTTATTAAATATAATATAAGTTACAAAACTATTAATATAATAAATGAGGAGAAAAAATTATAAATCATTACATGTTATCTTATATTATAGGATAAGAAAACCTCTCATATTATCATATAATATAAGATGGATGGAGTAATATTCAATTACTTTAATCAAGGAATCAAAACAATAATAAATAAAGAGGAGGAGATCTGTTCATACAAGGAAGGAGGAGGAGTTGTGTCAATGTGGAGCGAGAATGAAAACACTAGGTTAATGTATAAGTTAGAGCATTTTTTAAATAATGAAAAAGAATGAGGGTAGTTTCGTTATAAAAAAATTAAATCACACATGAAAAAATTCTCATTTTCTCTCTCCTCCTATTCCCTCCAAATACCTCCAACTAAATAAAGGATAAGGCTACGTTTAGTAAGAAGGGGGGTCTTTCTACAGGAAAAGGCAAGGTGGAGGAAGCGGGAAAATGAAAGATGAAGGTAGACCTATATCATGTTTGATATAAATAAAAAAGGAAAGGTGAATAGCTAATATATATTGTTTGGTATGAATTGAATAAGGGAAGGGAGAGCAACAAACGAGAAAAAGATGTAATTGCCCTCAATTTTAAATTTTGTTATAATAATTTTTTATTTCAAAAGCTCATATATTCTATTATTATTTTCTTTTAATATTAATTTGAATTTTATAATTATTAATTTTATTATTTAATATTTTTTTTTATTTTTTAAAATTTGTTAGGATAAATATAGAAATAAAAATCAATTATAAATTTGTATTAAAATAAAACTTGTCATAATTTTGGGTCTCCATATTATCATGCTCATTATGAAAAAATCTGGCCCTACATATTTCAAAAAATATTTATTTCTTTATATATGTTTTCATTTTTTTAATTCAATATGATGATAAATATGGAAATAAAAATTAACTAAATATTTATGAAAAAAATCACTATTTGATTTGAAAATCATATATATTTATGAAAAAAAATCATGATTTAATTGTTTAGATTTATAGTGGGATTTATATAAGATAAATATAGAAATGAAAATCACATATATTTGTGAAAGAATTACGATTGATTATATAAAGCAGAGGTCGAAAGCACGACGTACCATGATTTTAGGCCTCCACATCATCATACTGATTATAAAAAAATCTGACCCCATATATTCTAAATAATATTTATTTTTTTATATTTGTATTATTTTTTAAAATTTGTTATGATAAATATAAAAATAAAAATCAATTATAAATTTGTATAAAAAAATATCATGTTGACTATAAAAAAAATCTACCCCATATATTCCAAATAACATGTTTTCCTTATATATATTTATTTCTTATTTTTTTAAAATTTCTTATAATAAATATGAAAATAAAAATCATGTATAAAGTTGTGAAAAAACTAGATTTGTTTGATGTGTCACAATTTTAGACCTCCACATTATCATATTGACTATGAAAAAAATCTATTCATATATATTTCAAATAATATTTATTTCCTTATATATATATATATATATATTATTTTTTTATTTTTTAAAATTTGTTATGATAAATATAGAAATAAAAATTAATTATAAATTTGTACAAAAAAATATTATGTTGACTATAAAAAACACTAATCCCCATATATTTTAAATGATATTTATTTTCTTATATGTATATTCATTTTTTATTTTATTAAAATTTCCTAGAATAAATATGAAAATAAAAATTATTTATAAATTTGTGAAAAATATGATTTGTTTGTACATTTATTTGTCAATTAGAGGACATAAGAATAATTTTCATTCAATTTTAAATCAAACTCCAATAATCATAGTGACCTACTTTTTGCATTCCTAATAATGGTGTAGTTAGTACGTGATCTACAACATAAAGTTATTCAGGTTATGTTGATTTGCTATTGTATTATTTTTAAATTTGTTTATGTTGTAAGAATGTTTTACTGTGTTGTTATATTGTTAATGTTGATATCAATTTGCTGACATTCCTAATGGTACAATATGAATTTTATTGGTTACATTACTCATTGTTTTCATATATTGTAACTCAATCTCTCAACTCTGTAATCTTTATTTCCTCCTTTATTTTTTTATGAGTTTGGATGTAAAGAATTCTAAGTTTAGCTATTAATTTGTGTCTCCTATCATATGAAGTGATATTAATTTATTCATTGTTTTATAGCCTAATTGGATTGTCACCATAATCACTTATGGAAATCTATAAGTGATTATGTGATGGAGTTAACAAACATAAACAACTTTTCAATAAGCACTTATGGCTCAAATAAGTGCTTATGGAAGAAGCTAATTTTTTCAGTTTATGATAATCATTTATCCTCTCATAATCACTTGTTTCATTTTTCCTTCTTATTATCCACCCAATAATCACTTAAATCTTAATATTCAAACACATTTCTTTTCTCAAAATCACTTATGAGGTAAAAATATCCAAATATAAATTATTTTTGACATAATCTATTATTCTCATAATCACTTATAAATAATCATTTATCCTCATAATCACTTATACATAATATAATCCAAACACACCCTAAGTGAAGCTAGTTTTTTATGTCTAACTTTCATAAATTATATGCAAACTTTGTAAATTGAAATTTGATTATATGTTTAGCTTTTGAAATTTGATTTCGTGATAATCATAAGGCAATAATTTAAATATCCTCACTTATTTTTTCTCTTACTTGATGACATATATTAATAAGTTATTAATAGATTTACAATAAAATATGAAATCACCCAATTATTAGTTAACCAGAAATAAATTTCATTAGCTCCATAAGTCAGTTTTTTAACAATATATAATAAAAACAAACAAATAATTTGTCAAACTATAACATATCAAAAATTATTTACTAAAATATAACTTTTAAAATCGAATGGGTGAACTTTAACTTCCATATTATATAAAAGTCAAATTAGATATTCCTAATAATAAAATGCTAAAAATATTGTATTCATACTCATTATATTATATTAATATTTATACAATTTAATTAGATATATCCAGAGCTTCCTGTACATTGCACAGGTTTCAAATTTTAGTTGGTTTAAAATTAATAGTTTAATCATGGTTAGACTATAATTAAACTAATAATAATAAAATTAAGATATTTTAAATTTTATATGTTATATTATATAGAAAATTAAAAAAAAACTACTATTAAGTTTTTATCACTTGATATTAAAATATAAATAAGTTAATATTAATGAAAATCTCATGTTAAATTTAGAATAACCAACTAATGATCTAATATTATATTATTTTTTTAGTGAATTTATTAATTTTAATAATTATGTATTATAATAATTCTTATATAATACTATAATAGAGAAAAATGAAATTCATATAAAAAATAATGTTATTTAGTATTAAAATAATATTATTCTATCTTAATAATTGAAAATAATTTGACCATTTTTATGAATTTTTAGCTGATTTTTTTTTGTTTTTGACTGGTTTTCTTCTTAGCCAATTCTTTAGATTTAGAGTTTTGCACCAATTTTAACATCAGTTCTTAATTGGTTCGATCCGGTTCTCAAAATCATATTTATAACTTTACCTTTATCAGCGGTCGTAAACACAATAGTCCAAGCCCGTAAATCCATTTGGTAAAAAAAAGAAAATAAAACACACACACACACACACAATCTCAACATCCCTATATTAAACTAAATAACATCGTGTGTGTGTGTTATATAAAAAGTCACACGATTTATATTACGGTTCATTTTAATTTTGGTGTAAAATACAAATTCTGGGATATAGTTAATCTATAAAATGGTTCTCCATATATATATTTTTCATCAAAATAATTATAAAATTAGAATACTATTCTATGTTGATAAATATTATTAATGGTTAGAGAAATATCATATAATTTTTTCACAAGTACAAATGACTTTTTTTTTTGCCTGAATTAGGTCATTTATCATCAAATATTCTTTAGTACTTGAAAGAAACTTTGAAAAAAAAATTAATTAGACATATTATTCTATGTTGTGCCCGAATCTAATGAATAAATACTATAATATATAATTTGTGAGTAGTGCAAGTTATTATAATTAAATTTTATGGTATATATTGATATATTGATGAAATAAAAACAATCTCAAATTTTATGAAGGCGCCAGCACAAAAGATTAAAAAATTCATTCAATTTATTTATTTATATTAATTTATTAAGTATCATTATAAACAAATATTTGAAATAAAAATAAATTCTCACATATGATACTATCTCATTTCATTTTTCAAATATGTAATTGTTGAGGCCTACATGATTATATCAAAGAATTGGTTATGTAAAATACAAAATGTGTTTATAAATTGCTACTTTTGTCAGCCTGAACAACTTCCAGAAAAGTTGCATTAGACACATTTAAAAAAAGAAGAAGAATTAGGAGCGAGGACAAAAAATTATTGAAATGTTAAGATTAAAGTGAAGGAAAAGTATAGGGGCAAATTGTCTTCCATAGAAAAAAGAAAAGAATATGGGAAAATTGACTCAGTAATTAATTCCGGTGTGAATTGCTTCCATTCCATGGCATATATTAATTCAAATTACGGACGGTGACTGGACATTTTTTAGTACATTTTACAAACCCAGAAGCGAAGTATGTGTTTGCTAGTTCTTGCAAGCCTCAACATTTGATTTTTTAAGTGGTTGAGTTGTCTATTGTTTAGGAAAGAATGTTTGTCCCTTCCACATATCTCTCTCTCTCACAAAACAGGGAGTTATAATATATATGTGTGTGTGTGTGTGTGTGTGTGTGTGTGTGTGGTATTTAATCTAATCAATTGACAATTGTAAGATGGGCCGACAGGGGTATGCACTGTTATGCGTGTGCTTCAAGTTCAAAGCCGACTCACACTCACAAGCATAGGCTGCATAGCTTTGAACTTGAAACTTGAAAGCAGACACTAAGGCGTACTTAAAATTGGATGAAATTACTTTTATTTGTGATCATGTTGCTCTTTGTATTTTTTTAAAAACTGTTCAGAGTCTCTTATATTTATTTTGAACTTCGATTAATTTGAATTGAATTACATTGAACCTTAGATGAGGAAAACTTCTATATTCACATAATTTTGAATTTGAAATATGGTGTTTAAGTAATTTTAATCCCTTTGATTAAAACTAACGCTCATAAGTTCTTTCTCTTTATTTGATACTATTGTAGTCCACCTCTAATTGAGGAGCTGGTCCCATCACAACAAACTCCCTATCTTTTAAATTTATTAATTTTAACAAAATTTAATTATTATGTTAAAATTTATATTCCTAAAATTTTGGATGAAATACGAAAATATATAATTACTCTTCACATTTAAACCTTAACCATCACGAACTATTTAAACTTTTAATGCATATATATATATATATATTTTAATTTAACATGTGTCTTGCCTTTCTACCCATTTTATTTATTCTATCTAGTCTGAACTAAGTTGAACTATCCCTTTGGGAACATTTGATAAAATTGGAATGATACAACATAAGGATGATACGCACAAATTGAGTTGAAAATTTCAAAGTTGGCACATAAATGTTCACTTTTCCCTCATGAAAAGCCTCCATTACTAGGACTAACCCAGCCCTTTTTGCGTTGTTTGGCTGAAGTGAAATTAGTGTAAAGCATGACATAGGTTGCAGATTCCATTTATGTGTATGTTTGGATGAATGATTAGTTTTTAATTCCATTTCAACATTGAGGTATTCCAATCCCCATCCGAAAGATCATTCCCACAAAAAACACATGGAATGGTCACCCATTCTTGGAATAGAGTATAAAATGTCACACATAATGAACCACATGACACCACAAAAATGTCATAAATGCCCTTGCCTAACCACAATGCTGTGCGTGTTTGGGGTATAAATTTGAGGTTCTGCTTTTAAATAGAAATGCTTTTGGAATAACAAACCCCCATCCCAAACATGCTAACGTATGCTTTTACGTCGTGTGAGTGCCAATAAACTGTTGCTTTTGTGCATAGGTCATCATGATTATCTTCTGCGTGATTAAAAGGAAATACCAGTTCAGGATAGTTACTTGTGGAGACTAATTAGTGATCATGCAGTGTGGAGGAGGCTTGGACATAAACGTCAAACAGACGAAATGGGAGAAAGAAGAGTGACCGTACGTACGTGGAGGGGAAATGGGCGTTGAGGCACATCGGAATCGACCAAAATTTCCAGGATGTCCGGTAATTAATATGGAGGGTGTAAAAGTTAAAATAATTATGTTATTTTTATTTTTTCAATTTACTTATATTTTATAACAAATTTATTTTTCCTCTAATATTGACATCTCATGGTCACACTCGGTTCGGCATTAAGCCATTAATCAATTGTGATTGTGACTAAAATTGGTTGCAAATATCACACTTGGGTCAAACAGTTATTATTTTATTAATATTTATATGTTTTAAATTTCGATTATAAGATTTTTTTTAGTTATTAACTATATATTTTTCAAACTTTATACATACATGAAAAATCAGTATAATTAAGGACAAAAAATTCTTTTTATGAATAAATGTAATTGAATATATGTAATATTATTGATTGACTAATTGAAATTCTTCCATTATGAAATCCCAACAAGAGAAGACTTTATGCATGAGCTTATTAGAACTCAGGGTTCCCACTTGACAGAAAAAGTAATACTCATGAGATGCACCGAACACTTGTCAGTGTTATTGTTATTTGTTAGAGGAGATTAATTAGATTTCTGGGTCCCCAACTGGTGCGTGATTACGAATTCAAAATAAAAACAAAGAAGCTTTTGATGAAATTTTGGCTTCATTTGGCCTTTTCTTTTCCCTGAGTTGTCTTAACTTCGAGAAAAGGGGGGAAAATGTAACTCAGCAATCCCATGAAAATTTACCTGATACGATGATTATTAATTCCATGCTTCACTTTAGGGCGTCAAGATGATTAATTTCTTTAAGGAAGCACTTCCGTGAAGAACTCGTTCATATAGCTTTTTCCACGACTGATGATGTCATATTCTGAAAATATCATATTTTCCAATTATAACACAATAATTATTAAAATGTCTTCACATGAAGTACTATTTTTATTTTAATAAATTTATTATTTGAAAGAATTATTTAATATGCAACAATTATTTAATTATAATTATTATACAAAAATTTATAATATCCCAAACTAACATCTCTTTTTCCATATTGAAATGGGTTAATTAGATGCTATCAAGTATTGGTGATCTTTTCCCCGATTAAACACTAAAGGTAAAATACCAAATTAACTGTAGCTATTCATCTAGAAGCAAATCAATAGACCAAAAGGAGAAAAATAATAAAAATAGTATTCCCACGAGTGAACATGAAAAAAAAAAATTAGAAAGTGAGTTTTATTATAAGCTTTTATGATGTGTGAGATTTTGTATTACACAAGTGATTAGATGTGAAACATGGTGCATATATATAGTCCTTGTGAAAAGAAAATAGAAAACTTAAAACTAAGAATCTCGGGTATATAAAATCTATTATATATAATTTATAAAAAAATTTATATTCACAAGTCATTAATAGTATATCTCACCTTAAACTCTATAAAATATGAAGCCGCAATCTATTTTTCACTTAAAACTTTGATACAATGAGATCTTATATTTAATTACAAATATGCAGATCGAAGGTAACAGCTAATTTCTTTTTTTAAAAAAGGAAAAATTAAGTTGACTTTTCAAAGTTAAAGTCGTGTAACATTAATTAGAATGGGCTCAAATATTTGTACCGAGTTTGAAATGACTCATATTATTTAAAACTCATAATAAATTCAACTATCTGTACTTGATTTGGCATTGGATAGCGGTGTTTTAAAAAAAAAGTTACTTTTGCGTTACAATGATGATTTTGGGTCGCGCAAAGCGCACTCGCTGAAACACATTGTTAATGTTGGTTGAAAGTATTAAGAGTTTGCTTTTGAATAAGTTGCATATAACTTCATCATACACGTAAATCATGTGTAATTAAAGTTAGATTTAGTAGATAGAAAATGAGTTTTATGAAAAGACGAACAAGAGAAAATTATTTATATAAAATATATTTGATACACATTATTTGATCTTTTTCCATTCAATATTTACCAATAAACCCTTTATTCGTTTGTTTGAAACTAATACCATCTAAGTTAATCCTTATTTTTTATAATATTTCTAATTTTATAAGATATTATAAAATGAATAAAAGATGAGAAACTAAATGAGTCGAAAAGACTATATATAATTGAATTTTAGAATGAATTAATTTCTCATCTAATTTTCAGAAGAAATTATGTTTGATACTTAATTAGAATTAATTTTTCATAAGGTATTTAGTAGACATTAATTTCAAAACTTACCTCAAAAAATATGTAATATGCCACTTGAATGAAAACCCGTTCCAAACTGAGCGCAACGGTATAAGTATTGCGTAGCCGAGGGGTCTAAGTTAAGAGATACAACAATTTGAAAGTTAATGTGAATAATAAGAAAGAAATAATAAATAATTGGTCTTTGAGTAAATTACAAGAAAGTGTCTAAAAGAATGGATAATTATATTTTTACTCTATTTACGAGCAAAATGGTCATTTTTCAGATTAGAAATAAAATGTGAATATCTCATTTAAACCCCAACAAAAAAAATATTGATATCATAAAATGCATAAATAACTAGAAAAAATATAGAGACACCATTAAACAGAAAAATGAGAAAATTGTATTTTGTTCCTAAGAATTAAGAATATTTACAATTTAATCTCTTGAGAATGATGGAAGAGAAAAAAATTTGGAAAAAATTACACTTAATGACCTGAAAGTTTTAAAAATTATAAATTATCCAGGTCAAGGGTAGTTTTGGAGATATGAAAAACTATAGCCAAAATGAAGGTTTCAATGAATTAAACTCAATGGAATCTAGTACGAAATTTATTAAGATCAAAATAATATTTATTGGGTAATTAGGGTTTAATATTAATATTTTATCCAATAAAAGTCAGTTTATATTATAGGAAAAAGTAATATTGATTCAAGGACAATAATTGGACCTTACTAAAATATATTTTGGGTTAAGATAATGATTTTGGACTAAAAGTAATTTTTGGATAATCTTATACCAATTTAGTGATAATTTTAGCAAAAATATTTAATCGGAATGAGTAAATTTAATCGATAAAGGGTGTTTTGGTCTATAAAAGTTATTGAAGCAATTTTTTACTAAAAAATAAGATGAGCCACGTCTGGACACAGGTTTGGACACAAGTGAAATTTTTCAAAAGCTTTTTGAAGAAGAGAAAACAATAAAGTCAAAAATAAAAGTTAATTAAATTACTTTATTACTTAAATATCTTATTAAGTCATAAAGCTTCATCTTCTTCAACCCATTTCACGCTGAACCAATGAGAAAGGAAAGGGAGAAGTCATGCAAACAAGGAGTAAAAAGGAGAAAAGAAAAACTACAAGTTTGACCCTTTACTTCAAAGTATTATCTTGTAACTATTTCCTTATGATCTCTAGTAATTTTGAGGCATTTTAGTGGCTATTTTTCCTCTATCTCCTTACTGAAATTTTTGACCTAGAGAAAGAATAGAGAGAGAAAGTTGTGCCATAAAGAAACCAATCCATAAAAAGTAAAGTATATGTCATAAGATGCAAGATTATGATACTAGTTTTAAAGATTGATGAGTTATTATGTTTCTACAATTTTCTCTTTTTTTTTTTCTATTTAGGGTTTGTGAAAGGAAAAGAAATTTCATGATTTTGGACCCAAAAATGGATTCCTTGGATTCAAATTATGTAAGAACAATAATGTTGTAACATGATAAATCAAGGGAAAACAAAATGAAATTTTTAGTTCAAGTATGCCACTTTGTGAATGAGCTTAATAAATTATTGGCTCATAGTATTGTTTTATGATGCCATAGGATTCCAAGAAGTGATAAGAGATCAAAGGAAATGTGCACAAAATTTGAAAAGGTTTGGAAAATCCAAAGGTAGTTCACCAACCTAATCTTACATTGTATTGTTATATAGTTTGCAATGATTTTGATGAGTTGCCTATTGTTTCCAATGTTGATTTGTGATGATTTGATGTTATTGGCTGATTTGTTTGAGGTGTTTTGAGACCCCGGAATGTCCAAAACCTAAGGGGAAACTTTGTCTAATTTTCTATAAAATGTTTGAGCATGAATGATTTTAAATGTTTGAATGATGATTTGATTATATGTGTTTGCAATATATGATGATATATTTGCTTGAGTGGTGGTAACTACTGAGATTTCATGAATCTTATCCCCTCCAAATACTAACCATGTTTAGGCCAAGGCAATGCAAGGAGTTCAAAAGGAGTTTCAAGAGATGAGGAAGAAATTGGTGGAAATTATGTGATGTTAATTTTGATAATATATATAAATTTATATGCAAAGGATGAATCATATATATATATACACACATTGATGCAAGCATGTTCCTTAAGATATGTTTTGGTGTTATGTATGAATTTAGTATAGTGAACGATAATGTATTATGTCTATGAAGCTTACTTTGTCGAATTATGATTGGAAATGCTTAATTAGAATACTTTGAGAATTATGAAGGTGTTGTTCATATGAATAGGATATAATGTGTAAGTGTTATGTATACTCTAAAATTAGGCAGAATAAGCTTTCCATAGAGTCAAAGAACACATAAATTGGATAAGTGTACAATTTATGGTGAATTTTTAAAATTAGAATTCAACAACAGGGCAAGATTGGAAAACTGGAACCTCAAACCTAGATACTAGAAATTTCAAAAGATATTATAAAATCATGCATAGCTCCAAAAATTTATTGGTTTACATGTATGGAAAGGTCTATGTCTTAGCTTTAATATGTTAGTGGTATGAATGCAATTGGAGCTATATAACATGAGTTATGCATATTTCTCTAAGACAGTTTCAGTTAAAGTTGAGCTCTAACCTCTATTAGTTTAAGTTAATGTCATATCATGTACAAGTTGAACAAATGTACAAGAAAAATATTTCTAAAAAGTAGATTTACAGGGATTTCCAATAACATAAAGAATGCAGGAATTGGCTCAGGGTAGAGTGAGACATGGATTTTTAAATATAAGGCCAAAATTTTGGGAAAGATAAAATGACCAAATATATAGTAAAAGTTTGGGAAATGAACTATATGAATTGGTTTAGAGAATGCTCTGTTTCATATTTTTTCCATAAAGATAATATTTTAAAATATTTTTAGAGACTTGAATCACTATGATATGATTTTTTCTATAATTAGTTATGAATTTTTTAAATTTATCGGGTAAAATAAAAATGACACAATGAACAGTACATGAAATTTCAGAAAAATCTATTTTGATATTTTTATGTAATCAAGTCTCTAATCATGCAATAATAAACATAATTGGAGTCTAATATATGGAAAATGGACTTAAATATAAAGTGTTGCATTTTTTAGTTTGTGTACATTTTCTTTTTTTGTCAATAGATAATTTGTTATTTCAATGACAAGTAACCAGTGAATGATGCCATAAATCTTTAAACTTCATTTTTTTTAAATGACCTTTTGAAATTTTAAATTATGTGTAAACAAACTGTTTGTAATTATATGTACAAATAATATTCCTTCACACACCATATCTTTATTAGCGATATAACAGATTATTAATTAACAATAAGGAGATTCATATATTGTCCAACTCTGCAAGAAATTTATTTGCATATAATTAAAAATTTAGCAAAACTTTGATGTAATTTAGCCTTGTATATTTGAAACTAAATAAAGGAAAGTGTCATGATCATAAACAGATTCAGCACGTATTAAAACTTGGTTCAGCTTGGTTTAATTTTTAAAATGAATAAACTATTGGGTGTGGCCTCTCTTCCCATATGGAGAAAGACTCAAATATAAAAGTCTATTAGATGTCTCATTTATTTAAGTAAAAAATAGGTCATATTAGAGTATGAGAATGAAATCATATTCCAGTTAAAATAGTCATTTTTGAGAAAGAAGAAGAGAAAAACGTTATTTTTTTACATTTTATAGAGTAGTAACAGAAAAGTTTCATTTACAAGTTCATTAACTGTTGGATTAAGCTGAAATTTCGTCAGCAGGTTCGAGACATCTTATTTTTTTATTTTAATGGTTGAACCATTGTTTCGTTGTATAGTGTGAGAGTTATTCAATTCATACTTAATATAAATTTTTAGAATTTTTCATCTTTTTGATTTTCTATTGTAAGTTTTTTACTTTAATTGTTGAGAGATTATTGACATTGATTTATGCATTTGATTGATACTCTATTATACTTCTATTTTGATCATAATAGAGCTATTGTCATTGACACGGACAACCCGAGAATTTATACCTTGAGAAATTTTCCATATTAAAAATTTTGGTGTGTTTTGATATGATTATGATATTTATATTTTAGCATATATTTATTTAATTGTTCCTCATAACTTTTTACAAGTATGGAAAACTTATTGCCGCTGTATATTTATTGGTTAATGTTCAGGTAAGTGACATGGAGGTCCCATCCTTCTCATAAACTTCAGGTAAGAAAATTAAAATGAATTGTTTAACATAAAAAGAGTTAAATTTGCTCTTATTTTTTTACCTCATTTAATTTTAAGAATTGAGCTCAAATAGCGTGTTCATCAAAACTCTCGTGTACGATTAACTAGAGGCTGCGCAGACATGGAAATAAAAGAAAAAAGAAATAGGATGAGAAGTTATCAAAATTTATTCATAACAATACCTGCTCTTTACTAGAGACAAGGTACAAAATTACACATGAACTCAGGGCCAATCCCCAGAGTCCAGCAGGAGAGCCAAGGAATCCAAATCCATAGCGCCATTATCGTCGACCTGGAAGCCACTCGTTGTTGTGGTCCAGCCATTGACCATAAGTTCGTCAATGGGTAGGGGCTGGTCGAGGTTAAACACCCCGTCACTGTACAATTTTTCCGCATTCAGATCATCGTTTCCACTGCTCCACATATTCACATCCGAACTATGATTTTCATGAGCCCCATCTTCATCTGCATTAACTTGGGGTTTTGGAGAACGTGAGCCCACAGAATGGTTTGTGGTTAGGTGAGCTTCATTGGACTCTGTCTGGCTTGAAGCCAGAGGATTGATGTTGGAGTTCTCCTTGGGATGTTGAGGTGCTAGGATAACTACGTTCTTACACCTAGCGGCCTTGGTTTGAATTAACTGTGGTTGCGGCTGAGGATCAACTCGAGTGACCTGATCAGTTAGTTGATTGCTTGTTCTTGATTTGCGAGGTGGATGTGGCTCCGAGGCCGAGGGTCTAAGTTTCTTTGCAAGAGTGGTGTTCCAGTAGTTCTTGATTTCATTGTCTGTTCGCCCGGGAAGTCTTCCAGCTATGAGAGACCATCTGGGTAAATACAAGTAAATACATATATGCAGAAACTAACGAGAGAATTAAAGGAGGAGAAGAAGAAGAAGAAGAGGGAGAAAAATAGAAGAGACCTGTTGCCGAGAAGTTTATGGAGCCTAACAATGAGATCTTCTTCATCGTGAGTGATGTTGCCTCGCTTAATGTTAGGCCTGAGGTAGTTCAACCATCGAAGCCTGCAGCTTTTGCCGCATCTCTTCAAGCCTGCTTTTGGAAATAGTGATGCAGAGTGAGAAGGGAAGAAGAGGAAAACAGGGGAGGAGAGAGAAGAGGAAGTAGAATAATGATACCAGCTCTGTGGGGGAGGTTTCGCCATTTGCCTTCACCATGGGCCTCGACGTAGGAGATGAGTAACTTGTCCTCAAGGGCAGTCCAGGCTCCTCTGTTCAGTCCTTCCTGGGAGCAACATGGACTCCTCCCCATCTCTCTCCTCTAGATCTCTGTATTTCCCTGTCTCTATGATTAATAAGAGCGGCCCTTAGTCTTATATATCATAATCCTAATGACGTATGCATTTTAACAGTGAATCAAGTTCGACTTGACTGTATCGTGTGGTTCTGTGTTGAGCAACATTTAATACTCTTGCTCTCATTCAGTGTATGTTGGTTTCGGGCAGTAAGTAGCACCCTTAATCCCATCTTCCATGTGATTTGGGGATCGCTGTAATGGTGTCAGCTGGGGCACTTTATGCCCTTCTTTGGTTGGAATTTTTTTGAGGGAAAAGGAAGGGATTGGGGAGGGAAATCCCCTCCCCCATACCTTTATTGATTCCTCCTAATTTTGGATTTTTTTGGAGGTTATAACTCAATCCCCTTCAATTCCTTCCTCAACCAAACAAGATTTTATTAAAATCCCTCCAATCCCTTCCTGAACCAAACAAGATTTTATTAAAATCCCTCCAATCTCTTCCTCTCGAATTCCACCAAACAAGAAAATTTTAAAATCTCTCAAATTCCTTCCCCTTCATTAAAATCACTTCAATCCCCTCAGTTAAACCAAACATACCCTAAAATTTTAGGAGTACATGATGATCCCAAGACAAGATTAATTAATAAGTTCATATCAATTACCACATAAAGCTTCAGAAAATTCAATAATTTCAGTGATAATTGTACAAAACTATTTACTATTTAGTAGTGTGGCATTGAAGACCTGAAACAAAGACGAAGTGGGATGCATAGAAAAGCGGGGATATCATTTCTCGTTTGAATTATATTATATATGTGAACAGATCATCTTGTTAAATATAAATATGTGAAAGAAAAATAGTATTGAGAAAAAGTACAATATAATTCTTTACTGAACAAGATTTTTTTTTCGTTCCTGCAATGCAAAGGATAAATAATAATCTGATAGAAACTTTGTAAGTGGGGGATATATTGATTTAAACAAAATTTTAGATGAGAAATTCAAAAGAGAGGCAAAAGTTCAATACAAGCCACACTATTTATGTGACTTGCTGTAAATATCAAATTACAGGGAGAAGTCACATTCCCAATTGCTTATGAATACTGTGACTAGCATGGTTCATTAAATTATATAGTATATCTTAGTCAATAATATTGAATATCATATGCTTATCGCAAAAATGCTTATAATAAATAAATTAATACATCATATGATATCTCAAAGTATTAGCATAATATTATATTGACTTCAATTTAATAAATAATACGGGAATAAAACTAGCTCAAATCTCAAATAACAGAGATTAGTGAAATTTGACTCATATTCTAAAGGAAATTAATCATTGTTACATGTGAAATATTTCTAGTTCACGACAAAAAAGAATTTTTTTAATGTAATAAAAACAACTTTCGTACTATTTATAGTTTTTTTTTCTGGTGTGGGTGAATTACCAGTCGCAGAATTTAATTATTTCGACGTCTAGTGGTCTCCTAGTATTATAAGCAGTAAACACCGCACAAACCGCTCCATATTAAACTAAATCATAATTTTACAACAAAAAAATTTAAATTGTTGATGAGGGTGCAATGCAACTTTACTCTTATATAGCTTCCCCTGTTACTCTGTTTATATCCCAGGAAAGAGACATATATTCTACATGAGATGTTAGAATATGTTTTTTTAAAAAAAATGCTATGACCCCCCAAGTATGGGATGGTCAGTGTTGGTGAAAGAAACATAAACGAACATTTTAAGCCGCGAGTTTCTATTCAAAATTGCAACTAAAATTTTAATTAATCTCAAATATTGTCCCAATTTATGAAATTAAACTTTAAAAAAATTACCAAATATCACAATTTTAACTTTTTGAAAATTAATTTGCCATTATTATAAAATAAAATCAATAATGATGGCCTCTTTCCAAATTGCACATGGGAGTTATTTTGTGTTCCAAATAAAATCAGGACAACCTCGAACGAGTACGATCCAAGGGAGGAGGGAAGCAACTAATGGGGGAGTACTACGTAACAGTATGTTACAACAATGTAAATAAAAGGCCCACATCACGGCCGGACCAAAGAGAGAGAATACAAATGTGCAATGGTTTTAGAACGAACTGGCATTGAGTGGATGGTGCTTTGAAGTAATATTTTTTAAATATATGTTCTCCTTATTTTGTCAAGTTTTGAGAAGGAAAGAGAAAAGAGAAAACGATAAAATAAAAAGCGTAAATCTTTTACAAATTTTTCTTTCTTCTGCTATTTTTCTTTTCAAAAAAAACTTTACAATCTAAAAGTCTAGAAAATTTTATAACATCTCGAGAATGTCGGTTCCTTTCTATAAAATAAGAAGAAGAAAACTACTTTTAATTTTTTTCTTCTAAAATTTTCATTCTCTCTTTTATTTCTAGAAGTGAAAGCTCAGTACGTAACATTAAAGAAGCGAAAGCTATGTGGCAGAAAAATTAAGGAAAAGGAAAAGGAAAAGCTCAAGGGTACAAGAATTGGCACCATGTGTATCTACTTTTGTAGGTGGGTGCGTCATTTTCCCCAACGTGAAAGCCCAAGGACTCACAAAACAGCAACAAACTTTCAATTTAGTAACTCCGAAAGTTAGTTTGAGATATAAGGGGTAGGGTCGCACCCCTTCATGCATGCCTTTGAATGAATGGAATGGTAGATGAAGATCGCCCTTCAATTATACTTCACTAATAAAACTTAAAAAAAAAAAAAAAAGTTTAGATCCTCGTTTTTTTTTAATCATCTATATTGTAGTAGACCCCATAGTCCCCAACCTTTGAGGAGAATTAGAATGAATGCTTTTTACTTATATTTTGGACCACATGATACAGTAGTAGTATTTTTTACGAAAGCTAATTAATTACGTTCAAGCGGGGCGGCTCCTAATCAATAGTCTGATGACGTCATGCATCCATGCACGCACACACAAACACAACACTGAGCATGGAATGTCTTGAGGCTAGCTCGATCGTATAAATTGAACCCATCACAAAATACGAAGGCTCAGAGTCTGTGATACAGAGAGGTAGAGGTGGTAGAGTGAAGAGTGAGCACGGTGAGAATGGTGAGGACTACGACTGCTCGCAGGGATGAGGGACATAAAAGGGAGGCTTGGACTGCTCAAGAAGACAAGATACTCGTGGGATATATCAGAGCACATGGCGAAGGAAAATGGAAAAACATCCCCAAACAAACAGGTGACGACAATATTACTTACTTAATTATATGTATAGGTCATTGATAGATGAAAGCAGATTTTCAGGTGATGATTATGATGATGATCCTAAAATGGTAAAATTAAGGTCACTACTATGATTCATGTGCAGGTCTGAGGAGATGTGGAAAGTCATGTAGGCTTCGGTGGATGAATTATCTAAGGCCAGATATCAAAAGAGGCAACATTACGGAAGACGAAGAAGACCTCATCCTCAGGCTCCACAAGCTCTTGGGCAACAGGCACGCGTACCTTCTTCACACGCGCACACACATATATCTCTCTCTCTCTCTCTCTCAAGAAATTAAACGTTTTTCATTCCTTAACATAAAATCCTTTTGATTTGAACTAATAAAAAGGGGCGATTTTGCTGTTCAGATGGTCACTGATAGCTGGGAGACTTCCAGGGCGAACAGACAATGAAATAAAAAACTACTGGAACACCAACCTAGCGAAGAAGGACCAAGAGAAGCGCTCAAAACACAAACCTCAAACTGGGAAAAGGGAAATCGCAGAATCAGGAGTATCCCATTCCCAGGAGGCTTCTGAGAGGGTTATTCTAGAGCCCACGGAATCACCAAGTACAGAGGACCAAGTGGTATTCGACTCATTAACTCCGACCAAACACATGACTGATTATTATAGCGATTCTGATGTTGCAACAGTGCAATCTGTTGCCGTTGATGGTCAATCATTATCGCCAGTGATTCGTGCGGAAGAAAAAGTAGATGGGTCTTTGATGGATTTTGATTTGGGGGACGTGGACTTTTTGGAGTTTCTAGACTTGGATTTTAGTGGGCTTACAGATTTTGAGATGTTTGACATGAACGATTCGAAACAAGAAGGGAGGCAGAGTGACAATTCTCCGCCACTTTATCTCTCTGCCGAAACAACTGCTGCTTCAGGTAACGGCAATGCCACCGGTCAGTGAGTCAGATGTAACGATTTGGTGTCTTGGAGTGCCCCTCTCGATTCAGAGGGTGAATGTTACATCTGGAATTAGGTCATAGTAGTTCCTATTCTGTTCTGCTCTGTTATGCTCTGATCTGATCATAAATAAAAGTAAGGAAGGACGTGTAAATCAGCTTTTTAAAATTCAGTGAAAGATTGAGTAATTATAGGATGTAGATATTCATATCAAAGAATTTGTTGGCCCCTGATTCATTGATCTTTTAAAGTCTCCGTATCTGTCTCTCCCATGCCCTACGCCCAAGTGTTAATGAGAGAGAATGTGCTCATCAGTGTGTGATGAGAAACTGATGAGCTCCGTGCTCATCATGGGTCAGAATCATCGAGATTTAATCGAGATGATCTTGATTTATAATTTATTATTTTATTTTTTATATAATATTATTATTTTTTTAAAAAATAATAATTATAAAATTATATTTATTTTAAATTTTATATTTAATAAAATAAAAATATATTAAAATATAATAATTAAATTTAATTAAATTAGAATTATCCATATTTGATCTGGACGGTTATGAGATATGATGAGTACAATGCTCATCACACTGAATGTGCTCTTGTGTTAATAATCCCTCACCAGCAGATAAATTATTTTTATAAAATTTCAGCAAAAATTAAAAACAATACATTAAAAGTTTATATTTTTACATTTAGTATTAAAATAGTATTAACTATAAGTTATTGTTAACTACTTTATAAATATTAAAAAAAAGTTAAAATAGCTTATTTTACTTTTACTCCCTTCAATTTTAAATATAAAGGATATTTGAAGAAGTTCTCTTAACACAATATGAGGAATAAATAAGAGTTCTTGGTTCATTTAATTTTTTTCCAATAATATTATTTTTTAAGAATTATTTTTATTAATTACATGATAAAACATAAATGTTTTAAATATTAAATGGAAATATTTTTAAAAATTATTTTGAATTTATGAACAAATTTAACAATTTCAACTACTTTTAAGAGCCATCTTTGGAATGTGTGAATTATAATTATTTATCCCATATATATGGAATTCACATTGGGTGCACTAGGCTTATCATTTTAAACAAATCTAAGCCATTCAATTTTAATCTGAATGATCCTAATTTCTAGTTTTTTATTTTTTATTTTACATAATATCAGTACTTTTTAAAAAATTGACAATTACAAAATAATATTTATTTTAGATTCTACATCTAATAAAATAATATTAAATATGAATCATCCAAATTTAATTTGGATGGTCTAGAGGACCAATGAGCACATGGTGCTCATCCAAGTGATGAGTACCAAATGTGCTTTCATAAAGGAAGTATTAAATTTCATTGGAAAAAAGTAAGTTATATCATTTCATTTAATATATAAAAAGAGAATGAATTCTACTTTTTAAAGCACTTTAAATAAGGTTTTTTTATAATATATAATAAATACTATCACATTTTAAAACGACTCATATATTTAAGACTAAGTAAAAATGTGTCAATTTTAGGACCAAAGTGATTACTTTCTACTATTACCTTTAATTAAATTCATTAAAAGTAGTATATTTCTATTTACGAATCCTCTTTTTAAATTTTACATTTTGAAATTAAAGTAAAAAATTTAGTTTCAATACAAGGATATTTATGAAAAAGAATTAATGCTCTAGATATTTTGCAATGTCACCTATATTTAGACTATATAAATCTTATAGAATGTGAGAGAATAATTTTTATATCAATGAAGAATTCATATTGGCAAATATTATAGGTATTTCAATAAATTGATTATAATTTACATAATTTATATATGCATATAAAACAAAAACTAAAACAAAGACAGAAAAAGAAAAACTTGAAATACCTATAAATCTTTTAGTAGCAAGAAAGTAAGGAAAAAGGAAGGAAAAGAGTGGAAACATTATATTGAAGTTGATTTAGGAGTGTTGAGACCGATGGGAGGGAATGACAGAATTTTCGCGCCAAATTGTTTATGAATTTGTCGAGGAATGAAAAGGGAAAAGGGGTTTATAGGTTTTGAAATGAGGGGCCAGGATTAAAAGATAATGAAAGGTCAGGATTTGCTTTCACAGCGCCACATCAGTGCAAAGCAGGCTGCAGCGGATCTGGATCGGGGGACAGGGAGGGAAAGGGGAAGTAATATATATAACTGGGTTCCTACCAAAAGAAAAAATAAATAACTATATATATATATATACACACACACACAAATGGGAAATTAAATAAACCATGTTGATTATATTATGCCGAAGTGCGCCAGATCCTCCAAAGTCCACATGTATGCCGGGGTGGCATATGAATGATCACCCAAAAGCTGCATTCCCACGTTAAGCTGAACAGCTTTTGGGTGTCTGGATCCGGTGGTTCCCATGGTTCCGTGTTGGATTCTCAAAATAATAAATAAATTCATTATGCCAAACAAGAACTTATGGTTTGAAATGTGTATATGACTTTTAAATTTAAATATAATAAATACATGATTTACATATTATAGTAAAATAGAATAAATTATTTTTTATTTTTTTATATCAAGGGACTTTGAATCAATGGCTACTATATATATATCTCATCTCACCTTTGTCATTTGAACTCATCCAAGATAACTTTACTTTCTTAATTTTTTCATTGGGCCGTGTAAATAAATTTTAGTATCCCTGCAATGCTCTTCTTCTATTTTTCAATAATAGTATAATAGATGTATAATTTTATTAACTAGCTATATAGTTATTTGAAAATATTATATATTTATTGCATTCTTATTGAAAAATTATGTGAGCATTTTTTTTTTGGCCAAAGTTAAAAAATGATGTGAGTACTTATGAAAATTTGACAGTAAAGACAAATTTTTTCTCTTCAATTAATTTGATATAACCATGAAATTGGTATGCGCTCCACTCCATATAAATTCTTCAAACAAGAGATCCTAATTTCAGCAAAGTTGAATCCAGAAAAAAAGCTACTCTCACCTTCACGGACCTTTAATTTGCGGAAGAGGGAAGATGGCATCATTGAAACGATGGCGACCACTTATGTTATCCAAGTTATGATAGAAGTTAAATTAGTCCATCATATTTGGTGGAGACCTTAGAAAAAACATGAAGGCTTTCCTTTTTCCTAGTTCTCCTTTTTTTTAAAATAGAACTAAATCAGATTCTTGCCTGCCACATGTCCCAAATTTTCTCTCTAATCTTCAATAATTCAAAACGTCTGCCTCACTCCAGCCTCTTTCTCTAGCCACCGGCTCCTTCGTTGATCTCTGCAACGGGGAGTTTCAAATCATGAATGTGGCACTTCGCCCAGGGACACTGTTTAGAGTTTGAGAAGAGATGCTGCTCAGCTTGTAAGAAAAAATTACCCAATGACTTTTATGACTTCAGTATCTCTCAAGAATAAATTTTTCTTTTATGGATAAAAGTTTAAAAGAGTTGGTCCCAAAAGTTCACAGAGGCCAAAATCGATTTGAAGACTCAAAAACCACTCACAAAAATATTTACAGATTATCTACTAATAAAGTCCACCAATTGACTGTAGAATTCAAAGTAACGCCTTTTGTGGGACATGATTCGAATTCTTTATGCACAAAATGAGACAACTATGTCAAAACATATAGAAGCAATCACGAATGTTACAATTAATGAACTTTAATTCGAAGATCAAACCACTCAATTTTGTTTCCTTTTAGTCGTTAAAAAATCACAATGAATCACACGATGCCACATAGGCATTTCAAAACTGACTTACGTTTGTGATTAGGCTCTTAATTTTTACATCCAAATCATCAAGACCCAACAGAATACGCTCGAACACTAGGACACCACGACATCACTTTTTTTTTTTGTGACCTACGTTCTCACATACTTCAAAAAGTTCTTAGGCCTAAAAAAAAGTTTGGAAACTAATTGAATCTCGTTAATGCTTTGCATCAAGAAAAAAACACCTTGGCCCATTACAAGAAGACCTGTCTATTTTTCGGTGAGCGACCTGTCTATCTTTATTGTGTAAAAACCGCTTTCGCCGTCAAATTTCCTCGGCCCGCAAGGCCCCAGTAGATCTTCCTTCTGCTGTTTTTTTCAGAAAATATTTCCTTGTAATATTGTTTGTCAGAACATGACATATTTAAAAATTCTTTTGGAGAACTTTTTCAAAAATTCAAAAAAAAAAAATCTGTCGGAGAATTGTATATCGACAGTACTTAACACATGGTGGGCCATGAGACTGGTAACTCTAACAGGATGTTGTGCCAAAGGCTTCAACAGTTTTTCTGTTTTTCCCCACCAGAAAGGTTTCTAGTTTATAGTTTTCAGACATTACTACCTGCTTGCAAGCCACTATCATTTAAATATTTCATAGCCAAAAAATTTTTTCATACATAAGACTCAAGCCTAAAATTTTGCTTAAGAAAACTATGCATCAAACCACTTAAACTAACTAGTGTTTGATAAATTTAGTTTTTAATTAACTGTTGAACTGTTGTTAAAATTTATGCAAGATAACAAAATATTATCTGTCACAAAATAAAATCTCAAGTCGTTATAATTAATGGCTAGGAGTTGAAGCTTTCAAATGCTATCTTAATCTTTTTAGTTAGTCTTGGTGGTATCAATGTTTGAATCGCTTTCTTTGTAAATTTTACTCTGTTATGAAGACCATATTGATCCAAGAACCGATTTAAAACTTTACATAACTGATCAAAGAGAAAATCAGTTAAGAACTAGTCAAGTTACTTGTGCAAATTCAGACTTTTTTTAAAAAAAAATGTGTTAATTTGAAAATGAGTACATAAATATGGTTTGTATATAATAAAAAATTAAATATATTTATTTGTATATTGCATCTAAATTATACTGAATATATTGAATTGATTGCCACATTACGAAACTTGAGTATGGATAATTTTTTTTTGGGGGGGGGGGAGAGGGGCAGGTAGGGGTAATAATTATATATAAAAGGTTTAAGCTCATTTAACCCGCCTAATGGTAATATAAATATTAGACTGAGATGTAACGATCAAGTTGCATATATTGCTTAATTAAAATTGGATATGTTCATTTTTTTTTTCTGGTTTACAGAGAATTTATTTTTTCCTGAAAAGGGACTAGGATAAAGCCTAGAGAGATACAATACGGCAAAAACAAAAAAAAAAAAAAGCTATCCATGCTCCCTTCTATTCTATCAACCCCTGGAAGGTTTCTACAGCCTAAGGGTGGTTGTCAGAAAATGGTAAATTCTCTATGAATCTCGAGTACGCTAATTAGTGCATTTATTCACTTTTTCTGAAAATATGATCAATTGTAATTGTAATAATTCAATTTCTCGTGATTAAGGACGTGATACTGACAATTGTATGTCTCGGTCTCTCGACGATACAGAGATGTTTGTCCATTGATAATTAATCGCACTTGCATGTCGATCAACCATCAATGTCCGTTTAATGACGTCATCTTAGATGGCGGACCCTACGGTTTCCTTTTCAATTTTGCTGTTTTAAAAAGCCCACATGTATGCTTGACACGGATACTCTATCGGTCTCCATCCTTTTACAACCCCCAACTGAAATTAAAAAAAACAAAACCTCAAATGGGAATCCCGAAATAAACTAATTTTGTTGAACGAAAAAGAAAATCACAAGATTTCCAAACATGCTGATTTTTGTCCTGGATTGTTAACATTTTTAACTGTAAATATATATATATATAATATAAACTATACTTACTTTATCATTTTTAACTGTGAATATATATATATATATAATATAAATTATTTTATTCTTTTTAACTGTGAATACAAATATAATAGATAAGGTTTGTTCAGTCTAATTTCTGAGAAATAGTTTCACCGGGAGCATACTTCTTAAAAAATTAATTTTCCATAAAATCCATATACAATCTGCTTATTTTATTTTCTATGTCCAATAAAGTTTAAATAATTTTTGAATAAATATATGATATTTTACATTTAAAGACATAAATATTCTATCTATTTAAAAAATTAATTAAGGAATTAAAAATAATTTTAGGAAAATATCGTAGAATGTTCGGGAAGTATAATTTTCTTGAGTTTTACTTGGAAAATTCTACTTCCCAAGTTAAATTTAACTTCTTGGGCATTTTTAATTTTTTTTGAACTTAGTAACATCAATCAGTTTACTTTCCTGAAAATTTAACATCCCTCTCCCACTTCCCTCATACCAAGCAAGCCTTAAAATATTAAATAAGTGAGAAATGGCTTTCTTGATAATACTAAAAATGAATTATTAATGGGGTCAAATTCTATTTTCAAAATTTTTATAAATAAATATATATTTATGTTTATATAAAATTAATACAAGTGTTTTTGGGAACCCACTGTTCCCTCATCTATCCCCATGCAACCACCCCCAGTTTTAGAATTCTAACCTTGTCTCAAATAACTTTAAAATAGTAAAAAACTTTTTGTCTATCTAATGTTTAATTATTTTTTACTATACATTTATATACTGTGATATTGTGCAAATTAACCACCTAATCTATTATATTTTTGTTACAATTGTATAGAGGCTATATATATATATACAATTCTATGTTTTTTAAACTGTCAATCGATTTAAGATTTTAAACAATAATATTTAAACAAATTCTCTTGTTATTCAAAATATTAAACATATATATATTATTTGAAAATTACATTTTATTCTCTTACTTTTGAGTCACTATTACTCTTAACACACATTATTTTCAACTACACTAAATTTTTCTCCCTCGATCATATGAGATATGAGGAGTGAGGAGAGAATTGCATTATTAAACTTGTAAATAATACAATTCACTACATATAATGAATATATTAAATATTGATTAAGATCATATGAAAAATGAAAATATATCATCTATTTCCCCTACCTTATTTAAATTGAATTATGATAACTTATATAAACTTCCTCTTCCGAACTTCTTTATAAAATGTTGTCTCTATCTAAATTTAATTGATTTCACCATCAAAACTAAAACTATATTAAACCTAATCATCGAACTTTAGATATGCAAATATTTTTTAATAAAATAATCAAGTTACGCATTCATGCTGACTTGAGTTAATCGCTAGCTGGTTAACACCAGAAAGAAGCTTTTTTTCTTTTTTGCCAGAGAAAGAAACTTTATATATTGCTCATCCTCAATTATACATGTGTGTGGGGTCACTTTAATAAAAGTAATCTAAATTTCTGTTGATTATTATCTGTCTCTGCTGGACTCTTGAATAAATAAATCCTCTCACTAAGTCATATGTTTGTCTCCTTTTGGGTGTATGCAACTGCACTTAAGATTACGCATAAGATTTTACTATTTCATTAAAAAAATCATTAGCGGCAAAATAATATATGACTGACTAAGTCAGTCAAATTTAATAAAATATTAATCAACAAAAGTATAATGATACAATTTAGATTCAAAAGTTTCAAAATTATATAGATTTAATTATAAAATTTAAATAATATAAAATAAAATAAAAAATTAAGTAAAAGATAGTAATGCAAGTAATTTCCCCAAAATTCATCGAAAATATATAAATCATTTCATTTCAGCCTACTTATAGCCTGAGAAAACCATCCCACATCCTCGCCAACTCTGGGTTGAAGATGGAAGGTAACATCTTCAAAGCCATGGCGACCTCTTTTGTTTTCGTAGTTCTCTTTGTTTTGATGAAACTTGTCCATGATATTTGGTGGGGACCCAAAAGTGTAGAGAGAATATTAAGGAAGCAAGGGATCAGAGGCACTCCTTGCAGGCTCTTCACAGGGGACATGCCGGAAATGAAGAGGTCCGTCAAAGACTCTTCTTCGAAACCTATCGCCCTCAACTCCCAAATCGTCCCTCGAGTCATCCCTTTTTATCACACCATGGTCCAGCGATATGGTAAGCAAGCCAACTTTATTGTCATAAATTAAAACAATATATATATACTCTGGTAAAAAATAAAAAGCCGATATTTTTCTTCGGTACAGGAAAAGTTTCAGTATGTTGGTTTGGAAGGAGTCCAAGGCTGATAATAGGGGAGGTAGAGCTCATAAAGTTGATACTTGGAAATAAGAAGGGTAAGTTTGTGCGCCCGCCATACAACCCACTGGTGAATCTTCTACAGTTGGGTCTGTCAACCTTGGAAGGTGAACAATGGAGTAAACGCAGAAGGCTAATAGCTCCAGCTTTCCACCTTGACAAATTGAAGGTACGTACGACTCCCACACCAAGCCTGAATCAAGCCAATACTGATCGATTTTATCTAAGTCAACAAACTACTACTATATATAATATGATAGAAAAGTAGTGTGTGTGTGTGTATGTAACAAAATTAGAGTGGTGAAAAAAAATAGGGAATGGCGCCAGCCTTTTCAAGCAGTTGTTGCGGCCTGATCGATCGGTGGCAGAAACTAGTGGAACCCCAAGGGTGGTGTGAAATTGACGTTGCTCCAGAACTCGGTGTTCTGGCCGGTGATGTCATAGCTCGAACAGCCTTTGGAAGTAGCTACCAAGAGGGAAAGGAGATATTTAAATTACAGAAAGAGCAATCCTTGTTGATGCGTGAAGCGTATAACTCCATCTATATCCCAGGCTTCAGGTGACCCACTTCACAAGTTAGCTTCGCATATATACATATAAAACTACAGATTCACTTATGTTTGATTATAAGATCATCAGTAACACAGACTTTTTCTTTTTTGATTTATGAATTCTATCTTAAGATTCGTACCCACGAAGAAGAACAAGAGGAGGTACCAATTATATGACCGAATCAAAGCAATATTGAGGAATATGATACATCAAAAGGAGGACGCAATGAAAAGAGGAGAATTGGGAGGAGGGCTTGATTTATTGGGCTTACTACTGCAGTGCAGAGAACAAAGCAACAATGATCTGACAATTGAGGATGTGATAGAAGAATGCAAATTGTTGTACTTCGCTGGCCAAGAGACCACCGCCAACCTCCTCACATGGACTATGATTTGCTTATCTATGCACCCAAACTGGCAAGAGAAGGCCAGACAAGAAGTGTTAAAGATGTGTGGCACAACAAAGCCTGATGTAGAAACCATTAATCGCCTTAAGATCGTAAGCTCCAATCATAAATTGTATACAAATACTCTTCATTTCGTTTAAACACCTGCATATCTTTATATACATGATTGACTTAATTGCAGGTATCGATGATACTTCATGAAGTGCTGAGATTGTTTCCACCTCTGCCTACAATCTTCAGATACACATCGACTGAAACCAAGGTAGGAAGCTTTTCCATACCTGCAGGGGTTGAGCTGTGTTTATCGGTGATGCATGTTCATTATGATACCAGCTATTGGGGGGACGACGCACACGAGTTCAACCCAGAGAGATTCTGTGAAGGAGTTTCAAAAGCTTCAAAGGATCACATGGCTTTCTATCCATTTGGTTGGGGCCCAAGAATATGTCTGGGTCAAACCTTTGCCCTTATTGAAGCAAAGATGGCTCTGGCTATGATTCTTCAACATTTCTCATTTCAGCTCTCGCCCTCTTACGCTCACGCGCCTAGCCTTATCGTTACTGTTAAGCCGCAACATGGCGCTCCTATTATTCTACGCCGTATCTAAGTCCATTAGTTGGATTATTAGTGTTATATTACTTTGTATTATATGCTTGTGTTGTTTGATTTGGAACTTCCAGATTTATGCGCTGGAAAACTCCAGTGTTATCTAATGAAATGAATGGCGGAAGATGAATCAGACTTCAAATTTAATTCGTTTCAGTGGGTGTTGGTGATGTGTATTGCTTCAGCCATCTCACTATCCACCTCACTGCTTGTACATGCCACATCACAAAACCGTTTGCCACATCATCTAAATAACAGTTTTGTTGTTAGACTTAGTCAGTACTCTATAGCATATAGCATAGGGATGCATTTTCACACATTTTGAAACTTAGGGGACTAATAACACCCTAACTTTTACAAAGTACAGGGATGTATTTCAACAATTTTAATCATAAGCGACTGGTTCCAAAATTCATTTAAACGAGTTACGGACTAAAACCTTATTTTCTCCTAAAATGTAATTGATTCACGCCCAAATAGGATTGGGTGGCGCTGGCCCAAGTATCTCTCGCAAGCTGGGCTCTTGAGTTTTATCCATTATGCATGGTAACGTCCTAGAGAGGATTTGGATCCTCTCCAATCAACATACATATAGCCTTTACATTTCCTGCCAAAATTCTCACCGTTAGTATGATCCAACGGCCTCAAAAAAAGCATCAAACTCATTTGCCCTATTCCTCTTTTCTTTAAAATTTCCCTTCGCCTATCTCTTCTGCCACATGTTCAAAAACTCAACAAACAGCTATTTTTCAAAGCATAACACAAATAGAATTACACCCAATAAAGGCAGAAATTGTTACCAGAGGAGGAATTTGAGCGCACATGGAAGTGACAACCCCAACCATCCAATTGGAGAATAATTATTAGACAAATATGAATTGCAGCAATGAAATTGCAGGAATTGAATCGGACGCCACAAATACGAATTATTGAATGGGGGGAAATTGGAGAATAATTATTAGACAAATAGGGCGCTAGATCGCGGTTCTTCCACCTTCCCTTCTTGGGCCTTAGGGGCTTGGGACGGTAGCAGTGAGACTTCCAGCCGTGAAAATCACGGTTGTTTTAGCTGAATCATTGGCACGCTAAGGCCAAGAGGAGTTGGGGAAAAAATCGTAGTAGAAGCGCCACCAAAAGTAGTTTCAAAACTAATTTCGGCCTGTTAATATTTCTTAGGCCTCAGGCCCGTTTCTCATTTTTTGTCATGGAAAACGTTTTGGCCCATTATCAGAATACTTTTCTTGTGCAATATTGTTTGACAAAACAAGAAATATTTAAAAACTAGATTATCTTGCCCACTGTGTCGCATGGTTGATACTGTAGAATAGAATAGATATACTATTAAGTTCATAAAAAGGAAATGATGCAAAATTTCTGAAATTTGAATAAAAAAAAGTAAAAAAATTAGTGTTAAGAGATTTAAAATTTGAATTTGAAAATAGTGACAAGCATATGCAAAATTAAATATAGGAAAGCTAAAATAAGTTAAATATAGGAATATAAAAAATTAAAATAGAAGTTATATTTTATCAAATATATAAAATTAAAACAATTATTTTATAATATAGGAATGACAAACTAACTACTTTTATAATAAAACAGAAAAGAGAGGGGAAAGAAGTTAAAAAATACAGGAATGTTAAGATGATAAAACAGAAGTTATAAAAATTGTGAAATTTAAAATTAGAGGAATGTCGGCAGAGAAAATAAGGTGGTTAGAGGGGAGAAGGAGAGTAGAGAACCAAGAATAAATGGAAAAATAGAAAGAAAGAGAGGTGTTTTATAATATTTTATAAAATATAGAAAATTAAAATAATTAAAAATTAAAAGTTAAGAATAATATTTCAGCTCTCGCCCTCTTACGCTCACGCACCTTGCCTTACGGCTACTCACTACTGTTAAGACGCAGCATGGTGCTCCTATAATTCTACGCCGTATCTAGGTTCATTAGTTGGATTATTAGTGTTATATTACTTTGTATCATGTGCTTGTGTGGTTTGTTTTGGAACTTTCAGATTTATGCGCTTGCAAATTCAAGTTATCTAATGAAATGAACGGGGAAAGATGTATAATAAGATTGAAATATATTGCCTGTTATTAATTTTTGTCTGGTTTTCTATATAAATTATCTCCTCCATCCCATATTATATTATAAAGTAATAAGAGGAGTTTTATACATATTAAAAAATATTTATTATATTTTTAAACTTCTAAAAAAATTAAAATTTCTAATTTCACCCATATTAAATCAACTCATTCAATTAAATATAGTATAAATTATAATACTAATAATATAATAAATGAGAGATAAAAATAATAAATTTCTACACATTATCTTATATCTGGGAACAAGTAAATTTTTTTATATTATTTGATTACATGGGATAGGGCGACTAATTGTTTATTTACCGAGTCTCTATAAACTGGCACCGGCTCTTCTCCTGTACCTTCAGCTAAAATATTTGACTGTAGTTAGTTGTGAGCTGGTCTCTTTAAATTGAACCCATTATTCTTCATAAAGTCAAGGCCTCTCACAAGGATCTTTCAACTAAAATATTTGTCTATCACAAATCATAATTTTAAAATAAACCAATCCATCCCACCCCGAAAAAATAAATAAATAAACCAATCCAAGGCAACTAACCACTAAAAATGTAGTCGATATTGTTTTTAATGAATTTAAATTGTGGTGTTTGTTAGTTTAAAAGTTCGGAATTTGATGCTGTTTTGAAATTCTATGTCATGGACTTTGTTTTATTATGTATTGTTTAATTTGTCTTGAAATATTATTGTTGATGAAATTTTTTTGGGTAGAAATTATTACTTCATAATTTTAGATTTTTTGGGCACCTCACATTGTAATTTTAGATAGAAGGAATATTAAATGTCAAATTTTAACTTTTTTTTAGTAGAGTTCTTCTTAATATCATCAAGCTTTCTCATTCTGTCATTTTCAATATTTCCACGGGACCTCTACTATGCAAGGGAATGGTCCATATTTAACATTCGCTGTTCCTCATTCAGCATCAACAACACTGGCGGTCAAGAAAATGACCCACCCCACCCTCTCCTCTCGTCTCACATCCCAACCAGTGTTATTATCTCCTTTCAAAATCATTCCCCATTTCCACATATTTTCTCTTTTGGTTTTTCTTAATTTGATCACAACCTGTTTCTTAATTTGATCACATCTCATCTCATCTGTTCCGTTAAATGATAGAGTAGTCACCAACTACTCCCTCCATTCCATTTCTTGTTTATTTTAAAGTTTTGATTTTGTTTTAAATCTATTACTGTTTTAGACTTTTAATGCAGTATCATTTTTTCCCTCAAATATACCTTCCTCTTATTATAAGGTGATGACAAGAATGTTATAAGGTGAATGATCGATTAAAGGCAAAGTAGAAAATATGTGATCCTGAACGCGTTTAATATATGAATAGATAGATTTTGGGGCATCTAGTAATTTTGCTCTTCTTTAGGGGTAATTTAATAGCTTTAGAGTTTGGGCCTTCAGCTTGCGGGCTTCCGTTTTCTAACTTGTGCATATAACTTTGGGTCTTGGGCTAAGAAACTCTCACGTCTTACTTTTACTCGCCTTTTACGATATTAGTTATTTAACTAAGGATTTCAAACAAAAATTAGGTTATACTATATTTTTATATTTTAATTCTGAGAAAAAACATCAATGGAAAATTAAATATATATATTGTTACTTTTTCATTTACATTTACATTTTTTATTTTTTATTTTTTAGGTTTATTTAAGGCTAAAAAACCAATTGTTTGATATGCGCGCACTTTATGCAGTTCCTGCACTGTCCAGTTGTGTAATTTTTTTTTTTTATAAAAGTAAAATAAGATAGTGTGGGCCCCTATTTAGATGAGGTGATTATTTAAAAGACAATTTAACTGTTATTAACTATCACATGCATACGCTTTGAAAGCAAGACTATTTTCTCAAGCAAAAAGGCAACACGGACTAGCAAATGCTAAATAGAAAGATACCTGTGCATGGTATTAGTGATTCTAACCTACAGAAGCTCGGGGTTTAATTAGTATGTACATGTAAAGAGTACGGCTAAAACATCTGGTGTGTGATGACTACAAAGTTGTTGATCATAATATCAAAGCTCGCTTCGCTTCCCTTCATATTTGCCAAAAATTAAAAGAAGCATTCGCAACAGAAATAAAAATTTACTACCACCACATCCTATGCATTCTAGTCTTCTCTATCTTAGAATTAAGGGGTCGCTCAATGTAAAATGGATGAGTTTTCTTCCATAAATTTGGGAACTTCTCTTTCCAAAATATCTCCATTTTATCATCTAATAGACATAATTTTTACTTTTTTTTTTCATTTTTTTCCTTTTTAATAATTCAGAAAATGATACTTTTTACATCAATCACCTCTATATCTACTCTAAAATTGGTATAAAAAGTCCACTTTAATCAATTTAGAAAGCCTTCTACTGTAGTACTACAAGAGAATTAGAAGCTCCATATACAACATTAGAAATATTGAATTTCACCCTCCCATTCTTAATATAAGATCTTTTTAATCGAATTACACGTAAGGATGAAAATTAAATTTATTTAAAAATTATAATATTTTTTTAAAATTACTCATATTTAATATGAATCAGGATATTTAAAAGACCCCAAGGCAAAAGGTTAGGACCGATTGTTTTTCAAATTCTGCTCTTGATGATTTAATTTGCGGTAGATATTAAAGAAAAAATAAAAGAAAAGTTTGAGAGAGATGAATTTACAGGAGCTCTATCTCTATGAAGAACGTGTCACCATTAGTATGGATAAAAAATGATTAAGCTTTTAAAAGCCAAGGAGAGAAGGACACCTGCGTGGGAAACAATCACATCACGAAATTAAATGATGAAACAGATGAAAGTTAATATCCATGTGGGTTGGGGGGCTTCGATATTTTGGCAGCAACGCGAAGTGAAGAATGGATGGGATCGAAAGACACACTAGAATTCCCAAGCTGATTCACAGAAGCAAGAAATGAGCCAATCAGATATGCACAACTGATCATGCTTTGCCAAAGAAAAGCAGGGCATCAATGTGACAGCCATTAGAATTTACGACAGACAACCAACGTACTCCTCATGGGTGCCAAAGTTTGTGTGACTCCACCCTCCAATCACACTCCAACAACGCATCCATACCTCGTCGAACAAGACAAGGTGCCTCGTGGACCCTCATTATGTGAACAATTTACCACCATATTCTGCGCAACGCTATATGAAGCCAACCACAATGTCGTCCCCCCCAATTCGTCAAACGACAGATCAACCAACCCCACACCACATTCTATAGCCCCAATTATATGTTGAATGATGGACGGCGAAAGCCAAAAAGATTGAACCTCCTTCACTTCTTCCTAACTATCATGACTTGATGAGACTGTATCTGAGAAGGAGAAGGATGATTTCTTTTTAGCTCTCTCTCTAGCTCTCTATTTATAGCTGATATTTGTCAAGTTTTTAAGTTAAATATCTAATCTGTGCCGACCACTACTGATAAAGTTGTCTTGTGATTCTTGCAAATAAGTACGAAGAGAAGAGACAAGTTTTGAGGTGATAAGGGCACGGTAACGTGTCAAAACAGGAACAGGCAGAAGCAGCATCAAATACAAACCCCCCCCCCCCCTCTCCTCCTTCTCCTTCTGACACTGTCTTTGATTGAGCCAAAGACTTATACCACTCAATTATCACGCATTTGAATGCAAGAACCCCCCATTTTTCAAAAGAAATATAAACAAATATGGCCCAAGACAATGGACATCATAATGAGCCCAACTCAGTGTGTGTGTATATATATATATATTAACAAATTACGAACCTAACAAAGACAATGACGTCTTGTAATATTATATTATTATATACACTGCTAAGAACTCTTCGGTTGGGGATTCCCAGCTCAGGTTTTCATTGTAATTGGTGTCAAACATCAATATAACCAAAGATACTTGGGGCCTCCAAAATTCAACCGCAAGATCCCCTGCGGCTGTTCAACCTCAATCACATCAAAAAAATGATCTATGCCTCATTCATGCGTATCCTAACGAACCTAACCATATCTTTCCTCTATGTATATAATTCAAAAGAAGTATCCAAATTAACTAGTATTCTTCAAAAATCTAAAGCCACAAGTCAGCTGGGATACAAAATAATTAATGTTTTCACAATATATATATATATATATAGATATATAACTGGGTTTTTATAGTGCGATTGTCAAATATATCACCTCGTTTTCAAGATGACCCTCTTTACATCATGCCTAATCTTTTGAATAATATCATGGGTTTCCTCTCATTACATGTCATTGGTAAGACTGGATTGCAAGCTTAGAAAAGTACGCTGAGCAAATTATGTAGCCCAATGAAATGATGTTTTCAAAGAATAAGACAATTTGCGCTCGTCTTATAAGTCCGTTGCACATGTCAATAAATTGAGGCCAACAAGTTACTTGAAGTGCCCTTTCATTATCACAAGTACACAAAAGAAAGTCTGGGTCTAACGTTCCTAGCTATATAAATTAAGAACGAAAAGAAAGAAGTGGAACAAATTAAACGTTAATTAATTAATTATATTGTGATGGGCTTAAGAAAATCGATACCTATGACCCTACGTACGAAGATTATGAATCCAATCACACGAAGAATTTCATAGGTGAAGTGCATATCTGCTTATGCTATATATGAGCTTGACAATTAATGGTACAAAAAACACGTTGGGTTTTCAATAGAAGACATCAGGGAAGAAATCGACAACACATGATTGAGATCTTCTGAGAATCTGAAACGAGCCGATCAATAACAAATATTAAATCCGTGTCATTAAACAATTGATTAAGCAGGAAGAATGCAAATTAATAAGAAAACTTATCCAAAAGCACCTAACAGTCCTCGATCACCAATTAATATTCTAGGGGGAAAAGAAAAGCGCACAAGGATGTCTAAAGTACTGTTTGATTAATGAGATGATAATAATAGTAACTAATGACAAAACGACAATGTAAACCTATCTCCAATATCACGCGAGGGAGAAACGTCACCCCTATGCCTCAATTATTTAACTATATATACATGTACTCAAACATTTAGGTGAACATGCAAATTAAAAGTAAATTACACTTTTTCCCCATTAGGCTAAATTACGCCTAGTAGTTTCTACTCGTACTTTAAAAATTGCATCCAACTTTCGGTCAAATTAATTTTTATGACTAAGCAGAGTCAACTTTTTACCTCATATGCGTTTGAGAATAAAATTATAGATTTCATCAAGTATTTTAATTAAACCTAATCATATCTATATATATGTGTGTGTGTGTTCCTTCCAAATCAAACTTAAGAGATTAATTAATTAGTACTAAAGATGGTGCCATGGGATATGTGTGTGTGTGCATGAATAGTTGCGAGGCGACTCCTTGTTGGTCCACTTGCCTCAATGGCATGCGCAGAGCCGCCAAAACCTGCACACTTCTCATTTTTTTGCCTCCCCCTTTCAAATCTCAAACTAATGCAACACACAAACACAATATATAACGTCAAAAAAGTTAAAAGCAAAAGCATAATGTAGTGCTCGTTATTTAATTCCTCATCACACATTACCTAGTTTTTCAATTCCTTTTTCTTCTCCTTCTCAGTTTTTGAGAGTGAACCCATGGGTTTTGGGCTTCATCATTTCGTGCCTAACTTATTTAAAACACCTCCAAAATTTCTTGCCTTTAGTTTTTTGT
The DNA here is from genome assembly GCA_026686845.1 of Adenanthera pavonina. NCBI lineage: Eukaryota > Viridiplantae > Streptophyta > Magnoliopsida > Fabales > Fabaceae > Adenanthera > Adenanthera pavonina. Next base: position 6,568,194 of record JAIVEN010000003.1, read on the forward strand.
GGGGACACAGTGTGCCAATCATCTTTAATGTGCTTTGTTTGTAAGAAATTTATTTTTTTCTTGTCTAAAACTATTTTTGTTTTATATGGTTCGATGACCTTTTAAATTGGGTAAAGCAAAAGAAATTGGGAACAGGCTAAGGTTTAAACAACTTTTTACATATCACTTTCACTAAACTTTTCTTCTTTTCAATTCATAAGCTGTGAGCAACTGAGCCCTTTCTTCTAGTTTGTCAATATAAAATATATATATTGTACTTTTATACGTTCTTTCATATTAAGTAAAGTTATCCATTTATTGGCGTCTCATTGTTTTGTCCTTTTTCCTCCTTTTAAGGTGTGAATGCGTGATATATTGGCCTTGGATTCTCGTATGAAAGCTCCTTTATTTTTCCAATAGCCCATCAAACAGAAGTTAGCTATTTATAAATATTAGTGAGCTGCTGCATTAAAATAATGCCGTGAAAAACACATTTGAGGAAGACTAGTAATTAATACTCGCTCCATTCCTTAATATAAGGAGTAATTAGAGGAGTTTTCATATTTCAAAATATAAGGGACACATGGGTTTGTCTGGTATAATTAATACTTTTTTTTTAAATATTCCTAATTAAGATAATATGTTTTCAATATAATTCATTTGTATTAATTGTATGATGGAAGAGTTGTTAATATTAAATGAGAGTATTTTTGGAAACTACTTTATATTCTAAACAAATTTATTATTTTTCTTGGTCTGTGTGATTTTGTCTTTTATCCTTTATATTAAGGAACGAAGGGAGGGAAAATTACTTATTGATATATACACACACTGTCATTCTGTAATTATTGTTTCCTTTGTTTTGATTTGGCAGACATACACTCGATATATATAACTTGGAAAAAATGTGAGAAATTTATTCAGAAATCAGAGACGAAATTTATTCTTCAATGAATTGTTGAGAATATTTTTAAGTATAGTTTTGATAATATCTTTTTACGGAATCATTTTGGTAATTTTAGTTGATTATATGTTTGAAATTGTCAATCTAGAAGTGTTAGTGGATGAAAATTATGTGGACAGAATTCGTGGACATGTGGGGAAAAAAAAGAGAGAGTTAAAAACCACACAATTAACTTGATAATCATGAAGCACAACCTTGGACTCCAAGCTACTCTCTAAACAATTGTGGAAGATCTTCTTAAACGTAAAAATCTAGACTAGATAGCTATTGGTCGATATATATTGAAATATGATCAACGTTAATAATTTATAAACTAAAGCTGACAATTAATTATTCTTGATTATACATATGGCTAATAAAATAACACCTTCTTTATGAGGAATTAATAACACTAATATGAATATATAATTCTTCTCTCTATAAATATTTCTTTCGGGTTTCATCTTTCTTTGGGTGCAGGTGGCGAGTACAAAGCTTTGGACATCTGATAGGCTGATATGAAATTATAATCAAGGAGGTCTTGGGTTCGTTAGGAAGAGCCCTACAAACTGCTCTGAAATCTCACACGTAAAATAGTACGTGAGCATCAAGATTATCGATTAGCATTATTATTGATTAATAATTATCCCTACGTGGCAACTAATAAGGTCATATTATGACTTTTATTTTTTTCGTAAAATATTGGAATATTGACAGCACCAGCTTAGACAAATCTAAAACAAATATTTGACCATTAACCTAAATGACGCGCGCAAATTTGATTGTTTCAAGTCTATCACTGTGCTTATTTGAATGAGTGGCCAACCTGATTCCGTTTTTTAAGTTAAAAATGTTAGCACAAAATATATTCATGGAAGATCACATAGTAAAGTAAGATTATATTTTCTCTTGTCCAAAATATAAGATACTTTCAACTGCTTTACACATATTAAGAAAAAGAGTTTGATTATTAAATTTATAAAAAAATTCTAATATTTTTTATTATTTATCCTTATTAATTAAATTTTCTCTTATACTTTTCATATAATTTATCTTTTACTTATTAATTATAAATTAAGGATATGAAAAAAAAATTAATACCTTAACAATACTACAAAACATTTTATATTTACATCAAATAATACTTGTAAAAATTGCGTTATATTTAGAACATGAATGAATATATATTAACGAGTAAAAGCAACATTGCAAGCACTTTTATTACCGACATGCCCAGGATTCACTGCCTATGTCGTCTCTTTTCAACACAATATCACCGTAATTCTGCTGCAGCCTATCTATTCTACAGACTATATAGCGAAACAAATTACGAGATTTTAAATGTCGCAATTTAATTAACGAAAATAAAAAGTACTAATACTGCATTTTAGATTAGATGGAAAGCCCTTGGAGTTTCGAAGCAACGTACGACTATGCATTAACGAGACCAAATTAATCAGCCAATACCGTAAGAAAATAATTGATGGGTGAGTAAATTGGTGTTAGTTGGTGTTAATTGACTTATTTGGCAGTTTATTTTAGGCTATAAATGTGGAATGAATTCCTTTGTGGTGTTTGAGTTTGGCAATTTATGTACTCTCTCCAATTTTTTTTATAAATTATATTTTAGAAGTTTTTAATGGTCCTACATGTAAGTTATTTTTTATAAATTTTTAAAGTATTAATTATTTTATTTAAAAATATCCTTATTTAATTATAAAAAAAATAGATTATTTAAATTTGTGATATTTATTAAAAAATAAAGATAAAATCAGGTTAATTTTTAGATAAATTTAATAATATAATAAATTTTTTTTGATTATGATAAAATAGTTAAAAATAATTAATATTAAGAATTAAAAAAATATGATATACACTAGTAGTATTGAATGACTAGAAAACAAATTAATTAACACCGTTTTTATTGCGCGTGACGAAACCACACCAACTAGCGGTATCATAAAAAATGCATTAATTGCACTTCTAAAGTAGTCTAATTAGTCAATCATACTTTAAAAATATATTTTGATCCAAAATATAAGTCTCATTTAATAATTTTTAAAGTATTAAATATTTTTTATTTTATTTTTTTCTGTAATTAAATATATAAAAAATAATTTAAAAACTTTTAAATGGAATATATTAAATAAAGATACTATTTAAAAATAATGTACTTCCTCCGATTTAAAATATAAGGGGTTTCTAACTATTTCATGTATATTAAAGAAAGTTAGGTATACTTTTAAACTTCTTAAAAAAAACTCAACATCCCATTTTTATCCTTATTAATTATCAATAATTAAAGTTATTTCCACTCTTTTCCATTACAAGTTACGATATTGGTAATTATTGAATAAGGACAAAAAAGGTAAACTACTAATAAAGATTACATAACATCTTATATTATGAACCAAAGAAATGTTCTAAAAAACCCCTTATATTTTGGATCGGAGAAAATATTTTTTAGCATATTTAATAAGTAAAATTACTTTTCTTAGTTCCTGTACATAGTCAAATAAAACTTATATTTTAGAGTAGAGGGAATATATTATTTATAAACTTTCAATTTCCCTTACAATTCTAGATTAAATTGGTAAACAGATTTATACTTCTTCTATTTCTTATTATAAGTCACTTTTAATCGATTTATACATATCAAGAAAAAGTGGTTAAAAATAATTAAAATTCTTAAACTTTGTAAACTTTATCACAACTTTTTAATATTACCTCCATTAACTTATATTCTATCTTAATTATACTCTCTCTGATTCAAAATATAAATCCTATTTCAAAAAAAATTTTTATCCAAAATATAAGTTTCATTTGATAATTTATAGGATATTAAATTTTTTTCCTATTTTGTCCTATTTACTATTAAATATAAGAGGGACAGTAAACTTTAAATTCAACACATTAAATAGGAGTACTATTGAAAAATAATATTTTTTATAAATTTAATGAGTAAAAATATTTTTCTTGACTTCTATATAATTAGTCAAATAAGATTTATATTTTGAATTGGGGGAATATCTTTTTTATTCTCTCCCTATCATAATTATTTAATAAAGAGTAAATATGGATATGAATATTAAATGTGATTTATATTTTATATATTTTAATTTTTTTAAAAATAAAATTTATAATAAGAAATTGAGAGTGAACGGTATCAGGGGACGAAATTGTATACTCTCTTCGTTTCTTAGTATAAGGGACAATGAGTGTTTGTCTGGTGTATTTAATAACTTTTTTTAAAAATACCCCTAATTAATATAATATTTTTTTATTTATATTAATTGTATAATGTAAAAGTTATTAGTATTAAATAAAAATATTTTTTGAAAGTATTTTTTATTTTAGATAAATTTATTATTTTTCTTACCTTATATAATTTTATTTTTTATCTCTTATATTAAAGAATGGAGGGAGTATATGTCATCCGATCACTTCATAAAGTATTGCACTTAAAACATCTTCGTATTAATGTAAAGGTACTGCGCGCGAACACAACCGTGCACCCCCCCTTTCAACGTTTAGATCAACAAACGTACGCGGAGTATATTCGTCGGCAGGGTGAATAAGTGCGATCAAGGTTTTGGTTTACAATAAAGTCATATTAAATTTTCCTTTTCGATTACGATGTTAACTTCATTTTTGTACATATGGATATGTATGCCTCCCAAAGTACAGCATGACTTACAAATTAGTCATCAATCTCATTTTTTAACTAATTAAAAATAATTTGTATCTATGGGCCATGACTTGCAAATTAATTGGCCATCAATCTCATTTTTCACTAACAAACATAAAATTGCGTGTGGGTCTATATATACACACAATTTAAGGAAGCTATTACGATCCAAGAGACATATAAAATAGAAGGAATACATGCATACTCTCTAAATCTTTTTTATAAGTGATCTTATAAAAGTATTTTTTAGTTTTTTGTATAAGAGGCTTTATAATATTTAATAAAAAAATTTTATTTTATTCTTATTATTTATTTCTTTTTCTAAATTGTTATTGAACTTTTTAGATAAAAAAGATAATTTCAACTAATTAAATAGCATTTAATGTGAATTGTATTATTATATTAAATAGGAGTAAAAATAGAATGTTTAATTTTTTTTAAAATTTTAAGAAGATAATTAATTTTCTTAATTTATGTAAAATAATTGAAATACTCTTGTAAAAAGGACAGGAAGAAATATAATTAAAGTAGGTTTTGAACAGGAAAAAGGAAATGGCTTTTAGATAATATTCTTGTGAAAAAAATACTGCATAAACAAAAGAAAAGTGTAATATTACAAATATGGGAAAGTGTATCTCATCTAAAATCATTAACATAAGTCATCATTAAGTGGATCTTACGTATTTGCATTGAATTTAAAATGAATCGCATTAATAGGATGAATGTGATCAGATGCAAGTTCAAGAGATGATGTAAGAATTTTAAAATAACCTCATGTGAGGAGTAACCAGCTACTCCTTCTAATTCTACATATAAAATCTTTTAACTTATCATAAATATGACTCTTTTTATAATACGATGTAATTTTTATCATGTATTAGCAAAAAAATACTCTTATTTAATTTATAAGAGAGAGAGAAAAATTTAATAAAAATATTTTTAAAATGATATTGTAGTTTTTTTTAACTAAGTTAATTTTATTTTTCATCTTTAATACACTGTAATCAAATTAAGATATCTTATATTAAGAATTTTGGAATATTTTTTCTAGACAAGCATCTACTATTAGTACAAGATGATTTCCAGTAGCTTGCGTATGGGAAATGAGATATCCCTCATTAGTTATGTGCGGGTCGATGCATGGAATATTGAATGCCAAAGAGAGCTCACAGCAACAGCATGCGGAGGCATTTACAGAAACACTGCTCCCAATTATATATTCCAAAAATTCGTGTGAGTGGCAGACAGATGATGTCGCAAGGATCACAGCCTCAACAGGATATTGAGCCGAGTGATGACGTCATTATTTTGTTGAATCTCCCAATTTTTCATTTAATTCCCTCATCATTACAAAAATCCCCAATAAATCCAAATCAACCGCTATTTAAGGACAAACTTCACCTGGCAGCACACTCAAGTTTGCATAATAACACTACCCAAAACGACGACGGCCTTAGTTTTAGAGAGCGAAACTCACTCTTACCGGTCGCCGCCGATAATTGGCTCCCCGCCACCACCTCCAACTAAATTCAACCTCCAAGATGATAGCTTACCTGGAGCACTTCGTTCATGAAACTGACAAAGAATCGCGGCCCGACGACGACTTCGTCGACCTCTCCAAAGCGCTTGACCTCCAAGGCATCGACTGTGCACCCAACGGCATAGCCAGTAAAGATTTCGGAGGCTTGCAGTGTGTGAAGCCCTTGGCCCTCATGAGGCCCGCCGCCGCCGCCGACATCGCTCGGGTCATCAAAGCGGCAGCTCGGTCGTCGAATCTGACGGTTGCAGCTCGAGGCAACGGCCACTCAATTAACGGCCAGGCTATGGCTAATCAAGGCCTCGTCCTAGACATGCGAAGCATGGAGGAGGTTTTTCGCGTGGTGAAGATAAATGACGACTCGGGCTACCTCGACGTCTCGGGAGGGGCATTGTGGGAAGACGTCCTGAAACGGTGCGTACGGGATGGATTCGCTCCAAGGTCATGGACGGATTATCTGGGGTTAACGGTTGGGGGAACGCTTTCTAATGCTGGGGTCAGCGGCCAAGCCTTCCGTTACGGTCCCCAAACTTCGAACGTAACCGAATTGGAGGTTGTAACTGGTAAAGGCGACACGTTGGTGTGCTCCGAAACCGAAAACTCGGAACTTTTCTTTGGGGCTTTAGGTGGTCTGGGTCAGTTCGGCATCATCACCAGAGCCAGGGTCCTACTTCATCAAGCACCAGATATGGTGGGTACTATGAAATTCACTATTTTTTTTTTATCGTTTACTTTGGATTGTCAGGAAAATGAAGTTGTATCTCTCTACATTCCTCGTTTGTTGTTTGATTTACCAGAAAATTGCGGTGCGCCTCTGCATGAACGACACGTTTACGGAACGTAACCATGGTTTTTTTTTTTCTTTTTTTATCATGTGATTAGGTGAGATGGATAAGGGTAGTTTACTCTGAATTTGAAGACTTCACTCGGGATGCCGAGTCGCTGGTAACTCGTAAAGAAGATGACTCTTTCGATTACGTGGAAGGATTCGTATTTGTGAACAGCGACGACCTTTCCAATGGGTGGTCCACAGTTCCATTGGACCCGGACCAAGAGTTCGACCCGAACCATGTTCCTCCCACCGCTGGCCCCGTCCTTTATTGCCTCGAACTCGCTCTTCACTATTGTAATACAGGTTCCCTGTCATGCGTCGATGCGGTAACTAACTTACCCTTTTTATCTCTTAACTGTATGCGATTTGGTGTATGCAACCCCAATTCGCGGCAGAGTACGCCCTAGCATAGTAGCCGTTTCTAAGGGGGAGGAGTTTTGACTTTCCTTCCATTCGTCGAGAGTGGGGTCCAGAGCGTGAGCGTGAGCGTGAGAGAGGGGAGGGGGGTATCCTACGGCTTACCCAATGACGACTGAGTTTTGACCTACGCCGTTGCGATTTGTCCCTTAAAATCCCTCAGCCGAAAGACTTAACCGTAGAGAGCACTATGCTTGCGGGTCCCCTAGTAAAAAGTCAAAATACTCTCATAGACTTCACTTACACGTGTTCTAGGTGGAGCCACAGAGGGCGATTTTATTCTCGTCCACCATGATGGCACAGCTTTTGTGCGCCTCTTTTTTTTTTGCCCATTTAGAACTTACTAAAGAAAATTTCTCCCTCCCTCCGGTTAGAAATGGTGGTTGAAAACTGACTATACGGTAATGATGTATCTTCCCTTGGATTTTCTGACACATGAGCCTTCATGAAAGGCCATGCCTTTGGGTTCAAATTACGGATAACCGATGGGCAATAGGTGGGCAGTGCAGTTACTTGGTTTATACCTAGCCTAATTTGTGTAGAGGTGTCATTTTCGTAATATAGAGCATCCCATTGTGGTCAAGTAGGGTAATGCAACATCAGTGGGTGCTCCATTGCGCTGATCATTGAGATCTCGCTGACGTTACGGTCCCCACAGTTGCACAAATTGCCAAACGCCATCATTTTCTGGAATCTGTAAAATGTGAACTGTATGACACGTCCCTTGATTTCCTCCAATGACGTTTATACCCTCGTTTATAGCAATTCTCATTACTCACCCCTTTCTCACTCACGCTCTTTCTTTTGCTCCATCCCCTTGAACTGTATAGGAAGTGGATAGATTGCTGCGACGGCTGCGATTCCTGCGGGCTTTGAAGTTCCAGGTGGACGTGGGATACACGGAGTTTTTGCTACGTGTCAAGCGTGCGGAGGAAGATGCTAAAGCCAACGGCATCTGGGATGCACCTCACCCTTGGCTCAACCTTTTTGTATCGAGCTCTAACATCATTGATTTTGATCGTGTGGTCTTTAAGGGCATCCTCAGTCAAGGAGTAGGTGGGCCCATTTTGGTCTACCCACTCTTACGAAGCAAGTAAGTACTTCATCGTTCCCTTATTTCCTCATTCTCAATTACCTAACGGTAGAATTTATAATTTACAATTAAAGGAAAGAAAAAGAAGTTTCTTTTTTTTTTTTTCGGTCTCCATGAGTCTACGTTCTTGTATGTACCCTTTGCATCTGTCTAGTGTGTCTGCCGTGTACTTAGTGGGGGGACCCTAGAGTTTCAATGCATTAGTTGGTGGCGTCCCCTGCATGGTTGCCACGTGTAAGGTTGATATGACCTGAGGTTGCCACAGATATGGCGAGGTCAGCGACACCAACGGTATCTGTTGATGCCACGTAAGATGGATTCGGACGTGGGGACCACTTTGACCCGTAACTCACGAATCCGAATCATCTGAGCCCTCCCTGTCCGATATGCTGACTAATGATGGTGAACCAAATTTAACCGGGTGGTTAAGATTTTGAGGGTGGGTCAAATATTTTTCTACCATTATGGTTGGTCAAGCGGGACCGTATGGCAAAAACGCCACCATCTTTGAATCGTACATAAGCAGTTTCATCATACTGAGGAGTGTACCATCTTACTCTGCGCTCGACCGTACAGTATGACGACGCAGATCTTTCCCATTGCATCACCATAGGCAGTTGGTTGCAGCGTCGTGTGGGTTGGCGTGTATGTGCGCAACCATAGAACGCGTGCCTTTGGATTGGGACAAAGATACAGTGGGGTCGGGATGAGTAATAAAATAAAATAAATCCGTTCCGTCTTTAATTAACTTGATTAATAATAATTAATTGGGGGAGGGGGTGACGTGTTGAGTCTGCAGGTGATGGACTACTTAATTAACTAGGGTAACTAGGTATAATGGGGCTTTGCTATTGCCCAAATCGTAGAAACATGGGGTATTAAGCGATGCGGCCGGGACGGTGGTTTGGGAGATTGAGGGAGTAAAATGAATGGGAAAGGAAGGGTTGAGATTTCCGTTCCGAGTAAGGTAGCTTTCAAAGTCAGTGTTGCCATTTGAGAATGGAAAAGGATATTTATTTTATTCGCCAACCCGATTACAGGGACGCCAGTATTTGTCTGGTGTGTAGCAAGAGAAATTTTATAATTATTTTCTCATGTCATGGGATGAGATGGGACCAAATCGCACCTCTGGTTCCAGGGACAGAGGGATGGCGCAGGTGCTTTTCTCTTGGGCTTGGAATTTGGTTCCTGGAGGGACCCTTTTTTAGCCAATTTGGCACGACAGCAACTGCTTTAAATCATGCGTCTAGAATTGACCTCGTGGAATAATTCAAATTCAAAATTAAATTACCTTTATCAGTACAGTAGTACAAATTAGGATGGAATTACTTAATTTGGTCGAAACTAAAAACGATGTTATATAATGTTTGCATAAATCAGGTGGGATTCTCGTACGTCGGTGGTGTTGCCGGAGAGTGAGATCTTCTACATTGTGGCACTGCTCCGATTTAGCCCGCCGCCTCCAAAAGGACCGGCCACGGCCACGGAGGAGTTGGTGGCGCAAAACCAGCAGATCATTCAGTTCTGCTACAGCAGAGGGTGTGATTTCAAGCTATACCTTCCTCACTACAAGTCTCAGGAGGATTGGAAGCGGCACTTTGGGAATCAATGGACCAGATTCGTGGGCAGAAAGACCAGTTTTGATCCCTTGTTTATCCTTGCACCTGGACAGAAAATATTCCCCAGAAACCCCCAACCTTAGTCATCCTCAGCAACAATGGACCTTGTTTTCATCTAATCCTAGCTTTTGTTATCATTTAGATTTTTTTCCCCACCTGCCCGCCCATCCCCTTTGTTTCCAACCGCCGCACCAAATAGATGATATAAAATGTTGCACCAATATTGTAAAGGAATATTATTATGGGCAAATTAAATGAATATCGAATTAATTTTGGGTCATCTTATAAAGTGCGCAGTCAATGGTTCGATTTGACGGTCGCGTCCAAGATTGACAAACTGTGGCCAAGTTGAGCTAAGAGCTATTCAAAGTAGAATGCTTCGTGATGAATGACACATCTGTGAAGCTTAATTGGTTGGCGTCACTTTCATCCTCTCAAATGAGCAAAATTAAACTGGCTATATACATACATACATACATAAATATATATATAGTGCAAGTCCTTTTCCATTTGTCCCTTTCGATTTCATTACTTCACAGCCTACATATGCCAATTAATCATCCATTCGGACCACCCCACTGCATCTCTACGTGTCTTATCTGAGACAATCTTAACTGGCCTTGATGTTTCAGTTCAAGATCATTTGTCCTTACCTATGCCCTCTCCACGGGGTTAAGGTTAATCGCTTAATCCCATCTTTCTGCTCTCTTTTTTAACTTAACAAAAGTTAAAGGAAGAAAAATAGAAAAACTAAAAAGCGAAGCCATTTGGATTTGCTTGGTGTTGGGTATCGGATTCTCCATAGCCCCCACTTCCCACCTCCTTTTTGAAAAGCTTTTTGCTTGTAGAAAAGATCAAATCTAACCGATGAAAACATGCTAAGAACTCTAGAAAAGCTTTCGCTTTTTTAGCACTAAGATCGAGATTAGGTTTCTTCAAATACCTCGGGCTCTTCTTGTTTGCTTATATTTTATCGACTCCAAGATCAAACAAATCTACTCGATTTCTTCGTCTTCCACTTTAGCTATCCTCTGCGTTGGCTCCTTTGGTTATCTTTTGTCTTGGTCGCTTTCGCCTCTTCCATATATATCTGCTCTTTTTCTTATTAGAAGCGCAGAATTGCGTGTTATTAAAAGTAGAGAAATACTTTTGGGGTGCCTAATCAACTTTATAAGGCAATAATAAGATCATGATTTCTTGTAAGAAGCACCACCCAATGAGGAAGCATTTACGAGATGAGTCTCATGCAAAAGTATTGTCTACGTCCGTTGATATGCGTGTCGTGGAAGGACGCGCCTGATTTTCCACTTCTTTAGTCTAACGTCCAACACGTCCTTTGATGATCTATTTACATTGAAGAGTAGTCCATAAACACTACTCTACATGCGTAAATTCAACAATATAGATAAACTGTAAATATTTAAAAATGACCAATAACCATATCCCGCCAGTTTAATTTAGCACGAATATATGTATTCAAAATAATTGTAAATAAGAATCTACGTATGATTCTGAAAAATCATTTTGGTACTGGATTTGGAACATGACAAAGAGAAGGTGCAAAATACTATAAAGGTGCGGGGTGGGACTTTATACTGCACATCCAATGCTTAAAAAAGAACTTAAAATCATTGAATCAACTTGATAATCAGATTAAGATTAGGGCTGAAGTGAGCATATTTAATTTGGACAAGGGGTCATCCTTTGTCTTTGTATTTTGTAATCAATGGTGGCAATTACAGGTATAATTGGTTAGATATGGATAAGCAATATGCATTTGTAAAATACGGCTTTTTTGTTTTGGGAATACAAGAGGAGACTATCAGATCTAATGTAATGCCTCGTTGAAATACTATTAGGGCCCGTTTAATTTATTTACATCATAAGTACGTAGTGTAATATGATGATGATTACATTACAAGGGATTGCAATGTTTGGTTGGCTTTATATTACATAATCTACATTACATATGTAAATATGAATACGTTACGCTAGATTTGGGCTTTGTAGTCGCTTAATAGTAGGTGATTATATAAAAAAACACCTACAAAAATAAAATGGTGGAGATTTGTAGATGGTTATTTAAATAACTGTCTACAAAAATATAATTTAATAAAAAATAAAAACATAACGTAGGTGATTATCTAAATGATCACCTACTTTGTTTTTTATTAAATTTTATAAATAAAAATTAAAAAAATAACTCTTCTTACAACGAAAAGGTAAGTGTTTTCTATAATAACCGCATGCTTTTCTTTTATTTTAAGCCCTAGGACTCTAATTTTTGAACAAATCTCATGTCACCTCTACTCCTGTCATTTGAGCTCTCACTAACTCTTTCCCTCGCATCCAAGCTCTTTGGGTTTTGTGGCTTGTTTGTGTTCAGTCCACCGTGATTGTAGTCTCGTGCTCTCTCTCTCCTTGCTCACTCACTATGTGGGTGGTCGTCGACCAACGATTTTCTCTCTCCCACCGGTCACCATGCTCTCTCCCTCCTTCACCATCTTCCACTGATTTGTTGCATATTCTTCAATAAATCAACGATAATAGCTCGTCTTCCATTGCTTATCCTCCTTTTCTTCTACCTCGTTCTCCATCATGCTTCTCCGATTCAAATAATGTAAATAAAGCAAAAAAATTATGTTTCTATCCATCTCTCTAATTTATGCTATTTCTTAAATTATCTTGTTTGTTGTGCTTGGTATCATATGAATAGGTTGATGACAAAATAAATAAAATAAAGCAAACTTGTATGGATGGCCAAATACATTCTTACAAGGAACCCCTCCCCAGTTGGATTGAAGGTTTGAGGTGTTATCTTCTACTCCCAATGTTAATTTAATATTTTATGAAGAATCTATTTCAATTTTTCCAAAATTATATATAAGTACATGTGAAATCTCTATTTTGTAATTAATTTCTTCTCAATATATTGAACTTTTTAAAGTTCTATTATACAGAACACTTGATAGCTAGTGTAATTAGGGGCTATGGTAAAGGAAAAATAGCATGCTTTCTTGGTCATCCAAAGACAATTATAGATGTGGTAAATTTGGGTAAGGTTATTATTATTATTATTATTTTATTATTATTATTAATTAAGCTGTTTACATGTGTGCTGAAGTGTGATTTATATATAAATGAGTTTGAACTTTAGTACGAAAAATAAAAGGAGAAGTATACACATAAGGTTGCTGGTTGGAAAACTAGTGAAAATCTCACCTCCTTAATTTGTATGACTCAATAGAGCGGGGCAACCAAAGAAAGAAAGAGACTCCTCTGACTCTATTTGAATCAAAGGTATGGCGTCTCTTAATCGGATACTCATTTTTAGTATATTCATGACTTCCCCTTTGGTGTTAATTTTTCCTATGATGATAAGTCAAAATCCTTGGTTGTGTCCACTTCTTATAATGGCTCTTAAAGTGACTATAGATCATTGCAAAAAACTACTTCTAGATGTGTGTATGTAATTCTATATGCAAATTTATTACTTAGCAAACTACTATTTTTTTTTGGCTTAATGAAGAGCTTTAGCCTTTAATAGATCTTTTATAAATTCATTAATATGGTGACTTATTCAATTGCGAAAATTCACATACGATTTTAGGTAAGTTCAATACATAAATTTATGCCTTAGCTAATGGACCACCAAACTAAAGGGATTAGGAAGAGGAATAAGTGCAGTAAGTTCTGAGGTAATTTTAGCAAGCTGCTAGCCAAAAGGGATGTGTTACATGGATTACAGGTCTCAGTACATCAGGTTCTAACTGTTAGCCAAACTTGCTTATTTCTTAGGTTTTATAATAGTTGATCTGGTCTATGTGCTTGTTGGGAAAAAAAAAGATATGGTCCATGTGCGGAATTTATAGTGTGAATTGTTGGTTAAATGCATCTGATTAATTATGAAGTAAACTATCATGCATTATTTATTATTGGTTTATAAATTTTAGTTGTTTTAGAGATATCCATGTTGTTTTAAAGTTGTTTGCTGAATGCATTTACTTTTTCTTTTCTATGGTTGTCTGAACATGCATCCTATATAGTTTATTATTCTTTATGTTCAAGAAGTAAGCTTGTTTTCATTTCTTGGCCAGCTTCGTGGAAGAATTGAAATAGCACCTTATTAGTTTATTATTCTTGTACCTTAAGTTTGGCTTCACTTCCTGTTATTAGTTATTTTGCTTCCATTGAACGATTCAATATAGGATCAAAAGCCCACTCTATAGCATTCTATACTATGTCTTTTAAAACTATTGTATTCTTCATTTCTTAAAATCAATTATGTTGCTAGGAGATGCCATTACCCATAAATGAGATCTTATTTTATTTGATTTTTTATTTTTGCATCTAACTGGGATAATGATTATAATATGGCCATTTCAATATAAGAACAAAAGGAGCCTGCTTCATTCTTGCTTATATGAAAATCAATAACATGCTACCATCTCATTGGTTATTTTATTGCTACGAATTCCGTTTCTTGTTTTTCTAACTGTGGGCTTACTAAGGCCACAGAAAACCATTTGTGCATAAGGAAGCAACAACCTTTGCAGCTAAATTCTGCTGAGGTACGTGAAGTTATTGTTGCATTTTGCTCAAAGTCTTCCTCATCAAATACCAATGTAAGTCACAATATTTATGATTTACCAATAATATATCTCTATATTGATTTCGCAAACTGATGTAATAATAATTGGTAAGAAGCTGTCATATTTGCTGGTTTCAAAATGTGATTCAGTGAAACTGGAAAAGCCAATGGATATTGAAGGTATTCTCATCTACTATACTGATTCATTCTTGAAGTTTTTTTTTGTTCTTTTCTACCATTGCTTTTACTATTGATCTTCTATTTGGATAGTTACTGATACAAATACAAAGGGATTTAGGAATATGTTAATGAAATAGTTGGTAACCTAGGCTTTTTATATGCTTCAAAGTTAACTTTTGATTATGTTTGGCTTGAGATGTTCGTTTACCTTGAGAGATGTTGAAGCAGTGCTCTAGTTTTTTATTTCAATTAATTTTAATTTCTCAACATGTTAATTTAAATGAGGATTATTGATGATACTGATGTTTTGATTTCCCATGTGACATTTTTTTTTTTACCAGAAATTTCCCGTGACATTGATTGTTGATCATTCTGGACATTTTTGGGTTGGTAAGAAAGAAGGATTATGCATAGATTATGGCTATTCTCATTAGAACATTTTTACATTATTGATGCATTAGTCTACATTGATGTTTTTGTATCAATATTGTAACATCTAGAAATTTCCATCTATGATTTAAAATTTTTAATATAGTTTATATTTAAATTATGAGGAATGAAATATAATGAATTGTGGTCCCAATAAATTATATTGAATTATGATTAGCATATACTAAATGAAGGTATACAATGAATTGTGGTCTAAATTATATTGAATTATAATAAGTATACTGTAATATCCCTATTTTTATGGAATGTTATAAAATGAATAAAAGATGAGAAATAAAGTGAGATGAAAAGACTATATATAATTGGACTTTAGAATGAATTAATTTCTTATCTAATTTTCTGAAGAAGTTATGTTCGGTACTTAATTGGAATTAATTTTTCATAAGGTGCTTAGTAGAAATTAATTCCAAAACTTATTCCCGAAAATATGCAATATACCACTTGAATGAAAGCCTGCTCTAAGCTGAGCGCAACGGTATAAGTATTGCACTCCCGGGAGGTCCATGTTAAGAGATAGACCAATTTAAAGTTAATGTGAATAGTGAAAAAGAAATAATAAAAAAATTGATCTTTGGGTAAAATTGCAAGAAAGTGACCAAAAAGGAATTATTACATTTTTGACCTAGTTCAATGGCAAAACAGTCATTTCCCACTTTAGAAGTAAAATGTTAATAATGAATTGAAGGCCCAAAAATGAAAAAACTGACATTGTAAAATGTAAAAGGAATTGGGAAAACAGAAAAATACCATTTTTAAAGAAATCATTTTTTCTAGTTAAACGGAAAAATGAGAAAATTATATTTGGGCCCCAAGAATCAAGAATCTTTACAATTTATCCCCTTAAGAATGTTTTCAACAAGGAAGGGGAAGAGAAAGAAGTTTGGGAAAAATTACGAAAAAGAACCTAAAAGTTTCAAGAATTATAAATTAGTCTCGAGTTAATGGCATTTTTGTAAATATGAAAAATTATAGTCAAAGTGAAGTTTTCAATGAGTTAAGTCCAATGGAATATAGCAAGGAATCTATTAATGTCAAAATAATATTTATTAGGTAATTAGGGTTTAATATTAATATTTTACCCAAAAAAGGTCATTTAGACTGCAGGAAAAGGCAATACTGATTCAAGGACAATAATTGGATCTTAATAAAATATATTTTGGGTCTAGATAATGATTTTGGACCAAAAGTAATTGTTGGATAATCCTATACCAATTTAATGATAATTTTAGCAAAAATACTTAATCGGTACGGGTAAATGTAATCGGTAAAGGGTATTCTGATCTATTAAAGTTTATGATGCAATTTTTGGCCAAAAAAAGGAAGTGAGCTACGTATAATCAACAGTTTGGGACATAAGAGAAATTTTCTTAAAAGCTTTATGAAAGGTAACCAAGTTTTAGTAAAAAGATAACTATGATTTATTATGTATTTGATATCTTTCCTAAAAGCCTTGGGTTAAGCCATCATATTCAGCCATTCTCTTCCTCAAACACTTCTGGAACAGCAGCTCTTGAGGGAGAGAAAAGCACAAAACTTGAGAGGAAAATAGAGAAGCAAGGGGCAAAAGTTGAAGCTTATGTGATCAAGGTAAGCTTTTATGACTATTATCTTGTGTAATCAAGTGTTTAAGAGAGTTTCCATGGAGTTTTTCTTTCTCTCATGCCCTAGAGAATTTCTGCCATATATATCCTGGAGAGAGAAAATGAAGCCATGAAGAAATTAATCCATGAAAAGTGATGTATAGGCTTCAAGGATTAAAGATATACCATTAGATTGCAAATTAATCGGGTAGATATTTTTCTACAAATTTATGAAATTTTCTTCCTATTTAGGGTTTGAAAATGAAAGAGAATTTCATGATTTTGACCCCAAAAATAGATTTATTGGGTCCAAAATAGGTAAATACAAGTATGTTGTACAAGAAAAAGCTTAAGATTAAGAAAGTGAAATTTTTAGCTTTTTGAAACTTAATTTGGAATGAACAATAATGGAGCTAGAGATGGAATTTGGCAATTATGAGGCCATATTTGGATTTCTCATGAAAAATTACATGGAATAGAGGTATAATTGATTGTTTTTGAGTTAGGAATGAATTTTTAGTGAATTTTTTAAGAATTAGGGTTTCATGAACAATTTTTGAAGAAAGTCATGAAACCATTAGCTTGAATAGTTGTTTGATGGTACATTAGGACTTGAAGAAGCCCAAGGAAGCTAGTGGGAGCATTGGCATCAAGTTGAAGAGTAAGAGAAAGCATGAAGGTAGCAATTTACCTATTCTTGTCTTATATTGTCATGTGAATTTCAGTGAGTTTGATGACTTGCTATTGTTTGCTATGATCAATTATGATGCTTTGAGAATGTTGGCTTAGTTAATTGAGGGTTTTGAGACCCTAGGATGTCCAAAATACAAAATGAAACTCAGCCAAAATTTTTGTAAAATGTTATGGCATAAATGTTTAAAAGTATTCAAATGATGTTTTATGATGATTATATGTTTAATGTGATAATATGATTGCATGAATGGTGATTGCTACTGAGATTCTTTGAATCTCACCCCCCTTCAATGACTAACCATGCTAGGAAGAACCAATGCAAAAGAGTTAAGGAAGGAGCAAAAGGCATGAAGAAGGAACTGATGTTGCAAGCCATTGTGTTATAATGTGAATAGTTATTTGTGTCTTGTTTTATATGAAATTGTAAAATAGTGATTATTATGTTAATGTTGTGGAAAATGCATGAGAATTTCCAGTTCTGGATATTGTGATGTTAAGTTATGTTCTACCAAGTTTCATGCCAAAATGAGTTCATTTACAAGGGTTTTGGTTAGTAAATGACAATATAGACTGAAACAGGACATTTTCCATACATGTCTATTTCATTCGCCCTTATTCTATACTTAATGTGAGATTAGGTTTATGGTATTTTTATTCCAGATATAGGGCATCTCAACCTTTAATATGACACCTAATTCACCCCATTTGGAGTTGTGTACAATTAATGGTGAATTTTCTAAGTTAGGGTTCAGAACAGAGAAAGATTGGGAAAACTGGAAACTGAAAATTAGGTACTGGAAAATTAAAAAGATGATATAAATTGTGCAGAGCTCCAAAAATTCAGTGGTTTGTATTTATGAAAATTTCTATGTTTAAGTTTCATATGCCACTGATTTGGAGGTAATTGGAGCTATATGATAAGAGATATGAAGGTTGTCCCAAAACTGTTCCAGCAAAAGTGGAATTCTGACTCTTTATGATTTAAGTTATGACCATGCCCTGTACAAGTAAAATACATGTACAAGAAAAATATATCTAGAAATAGGACATATAGGGCTTTCCAATGACATAGAAAATGCATAAATTGGCTCAGGGTAGAGTGAGATATGAATTTTTAAATATAAGGCCAAAATCCTGGGGAAAAGAAAATGACCAAATGTACAATAAATATTTGAGAAATAAACTGTATAAATTGGTCAAGTAAATTCTCAGTTTCATATTTTTCCCATGTATATAAGAATTTTATCTATTGTTAGAGACTCAAATCACTATGAAATGATTTTTCTAGAATTAGTTATGAATTTTCAAAGTTCAATCGGCAAAGTGGAAACTACCATATGAACAGTAACCGAAAATTTTTAAAATTCTTATTTTCATTCTTATGTGATTCAAGCTTAGAATCAAATATAATTAGATTTAAAAGGAATCTAATATGTGGGAAATGAGTCCAAAAGTAAGGTGTTACATATACACTGAATAAATATATATAATAAATTGTGATCCCAATAAATTACATTGAATTATGATGAGCATACAATGAATAAAGGTATACAATGAATTGTGATCTCGATAAATTACATTGAATTATAATGAGTATACACTGAATAAAGATATACAATGAATTGACACCACTTACTGGTCAAGACATCAACATTATAAATACCTCTACCATTTTCTCATTTCAGCGCACCACCAGTTGAGAGTGAGAGTTGGGAGTGAGTGAGAGAAAGAGAGAGCCGAGGGAGAGAAAGAGAGTATGAGTGAAAAAGAGGAAAAAGGAAGAAATGCTAGCTTCAAATAAGGTATAGATATGTTTTTCTAGAGTTTATTTTTAGAGTATAATAAAATTAAAATTCTTATTTATTCCTATATAGATTGTTGATCAAGTTAGGAATATATAATAAGAATTTGAGATTAGAAATGAGAATAATAAGATACCAGTGGTTAGAAATTAAACTTAAATATTTTAGATTTATGCTCATGAGATAATTCCATTAGTACTTATATGAATATTAGGCACATAAAAAATTCAAGAAGGAAAGCAAGCTGCTTAACTCGGGATACTTTTCGATTGAGGTAGTATATTATTTATTTCATGCATTTTCTGCAAATTAATTATGGATGTTATGTGATACTAGTGGATTAGTTATTTCAATATAAATGTTTTGAAATGCTATGAATACCTAGTATTAAAAGGAGGCTCTGCCGAAATTTTTATAGATGTATGAAATATGAGTTATTTGATTGTTTGCATAATTACCTGATTATGAGCATGATTTGTATGAATGATTATATATACTACTGAAATTTCCCTAAATCTCACACCCAATGACTAACAATATTAGAGTCAAGCACAAGTAAAGGCAATGGCAAATAGGTGATTAACTAAGAAGAAGTAGACTGGAAGATATTATTTTATACTAGAATAAATGTATTAAATTATAGTCCTTCCTTATGGCGTCATCAGAACTAGGGTTCAAGATATTGGTTCTCTTGGATTCTAATTCACCTAAGCCAACATATCTTGTGTGCTTTCTTGTTCATACTCTTCTTTGTGTGTCTTTCTTCTTGTTGTTTTTTCAATTTTTCAGTTTTCGTGTTCCTTGTTATTGCAACTGTGAACACCCCATTTTGTCCGGGTATTTTACAAAAAATGACAAAAAAAATAATAATAATAGTGAAATAATAATAAAAAAAAAGAGAGGAGAAAATAAATAACAAAACAAAAAAAACAACACCAAACAAAAAAAAACAAAATAGAACAAAAGCAATAAAAAAATAATAATACACAAAAAAAAAAACAAAGAGGGTAAAGAAAAAAAAAAGAAATGAATGAACGAAAGCCCAGATACCACGAGCCCAATTGGGGCTCGTGGATCTGGGCCACCGAACTGTCGTGCCCCAAGGCCAGGGTAGGGGCAATTGAAGACAGACACTGGCCGCGCGCAGAAAAGAAAAGGCGAAGCAGAGGCTGAGGGGGCGATGGAGCAGCAGGAAAAGAAAAGCAGAGTCTGACAGAGCAAGGAGACACCCGAGCAAAAGCAGGTGACCGAAAGAAAAGAAAAAGCAGAGATGGAGGGCAAGCTGGGAGAAAGGGACGGCCGCGAACTGAAAGAAAAGACAAGACTGGAGAGGACGCGGAAAGCTGCTGCGAAGGCGGACCGAAGACGTGCACGAAAAGAGAAAAGGAGGACCACATACTTGGGATTCGGCCGAGGAACTCTATAAAAGGGCCGAGACGAGCCGATGCCACGAGAGGCGAGACCGCGAGGGAGAGACCGAAACTGGGGAAGATCTTCGATGGGGAATTTCCGGAAGAGAGGGAGCCAGAGGGAACCACGGGGCGAGCGATTGAGAGACCTCACGGAGGCCGCGAAAAAGAGCGAGAGGGGACTCTAAACCGAAAAATAGAGGGGGTTCAGTCACGCCGAAGGGGAATCTAAAGGCACCCGAAAGGGAAAAAGGAGGGAGCCCTAAGTATTTTGGGACCGAAAATCCGAAGAAGAAACTTCCAAGCCACGGTGAGCTTATGACCGGACAAAGAAAAAGAGAGACTGAGTGCAGAAGAGGACACGGAGCCGAGAAGAACTGAAGAAAATGGGAAATAACGCTCGGTTGTGAACCGAGGACGGGGATCTTCGAGGGAGGACCCTGAGTAGACGGAGATGGTGAAATTGGAACAAAGGGAAGCAAAAGGCCGAGATCCTTCAACTGGTAATTTGCACTTTAGATTAAATGTTTTGATCAACAGGCTAAAAATTGAGTTTGAATATGGGTATCGGTTGATAATCGGGTTCTCTTTACATCCTTATGTGTCTGGTTGTGATATTTGATTAGAGTAATTTCACCTCCTCTGAGGATGGTATGCATTTTGTCCAAAAGCTTTCGGTACCTGTATAGGCGGTTCCCCTTGCATTTGTTATTCTTGGCCGGTCTGAATCGTGAGTGCTTGAACCGTGAAAGGAGCGTCGCGGTGGTTTTACAGTTTGAGTTTTCTGAGTTAAATTCTGTGTCAATGAGAAACCTATACCCACTGGCGTTATTGGGGGAATTGATCAGACGACATTGAGTCTTCGAATCTGATTCAAAACTGGTTTTTAGTTGTTCCACGTGCTTGATAATCCTAGGAGGGAAGGGTCCACGCGTCCTGAGTTTTCTTCTTTATTCCTATGGTTCATTGTGTTGTGTTCAATGGGTCTGGATCATTTATGGGGCCTAAGTTCTTTAGCTGAGATAGAGTGCGTTTTGGGCCTATGAGTTTTGGGCCAAATCTGAGGAAAGGCAATGAGTTTTGTCTCTTCTTGGCTTGCCCGCCAACCCATTCTCACTGGGCCAACCCACTCTCTCTGATATTGAATCCACATAGCACGTTCAAGTGGGTGTCAAGAAATACAATTGTCATGTACATTTAGATATATATATATGGGTACATATTTTTTCTAGAATATATGGAGTCAAAAACCATAGTAGCTGGAAAAATGACAGTTTTAAATAAAGAAAAAAAGAAAAAACGCTTAATGGTTATGCCACATGAGGTTTTTGAACCCATGCAAGCATTAGGATTAATCATGTAATCACGCGCGACTGCGAGTCCACGTAGATATTAGTTGGGTGGGTAACTCATTTTGAAATAAACTCTACTGTTCGTTGAGGGAATATAGATTTTGAAACTAGTAAAAAGAAATAATAATTTATGGTGTTTCCAAATACACGAGGTGAACGAAAACATTTTCTCTAATTACTCGTTCTAGGGAGAGATGTATAACCATATTATTTTGAATAAATGAATAGTACCTCATCATACAAACTTTTAAATATTTCAAAATACTTAGCGATTTTATTAATATATATATATATAATAAAATCACCAGTTGAAAATTGAAAAATAATAGTATTTTCTAAAGTTTTGCCTAAATAAGACCTTCATACCGCAAAATTTAGAGCTTTCGCAGATACTTAAGGAATCGACCTACTGGGCATAACTGCGAGTTTGTAATAAGTAGATCGGTTGTTTTCCCTAAAGAGAAGAGGCAAAATTTTCAAAATACAAAAATAATATAATAATAATGATAATGAACAAGATATACAGGTGACGGTTTTTTTTCAAAAGTAAAACAAAAAAAAATCAGATAAAAGTATTTTCAAAAAATCCAAAAAATAAAAGAAATGTTTTCAAGGCAAAATAAAATAAGAGTAAGTAAGCGGAATTAAATTGTCTTTGCAAATTAAAACACACCAACTCAATCTCAGAAAATTGTTTTATTTGCAAAAGTTAAATTATTTTCCATTAACTTTCTCTTATTATAAAAATTAAAAAATATATATATCAACCAACTGACACGCATTTTTAGTCCCGAACTACGTGAACTTTGATCCCCATCGCAGGGTATGTAGGCCCCAGGCTCTGATCCTGAGTCAAGTCCGCCTTTATAAAAAATAAATATTTTCTGATTTATTTGGTGTTTTTTCCCTTAATTTAATAAATATTTCCTAATTTATTTTCTCAAACCCTTTTTCTCATTTTGCTTGAATATCCTTAATTTTAATTTAATTCATATTCTTTATTTTGTTTTCCAAATTTTCTTAATTTTCTTTTTCTCCATCCATTTTCTCGCATGTGATTTATAAAAGGAAAACCAAAATATATTTTTAAGTCATATTAATTTACACAATCAATGTAAGGTAACCGTTCCTAGGAACGGGTGTTGTGGGGTGCCTAACACCTTCCCCACGAACAATCGACTCCCGAATCCAACTCTTGTTACGCAGATCATCCCTTTCCTTTTCAATTCGGTTTCCCAAGATTTTCTTCAAAATTTTGGTGGCGACTCCTTACAATTCGGTTTTCACTCGAAAACCAGATTTGTTCTCTTTTTTCCTTCCGTCGCATTTTTCCGAGTGCGACAGCAACGATCCGTGTATCATTCGTTTCAAGTGGGTTCTTTGGATTGATTCTATAAGGGTTCACTTATCATATATTCTAAGTTATGATTTATATAATAGATACTTGCTGGCTTTACTTTAGATGTTATGAAACATTAGTCAATAATTACAGTTCAAATGGCTTGAATATTAATAACTAAAGTAAACTTTTAGTTAAGCTATTGTCTTTTGAGCAACCCAATTTTAAAAAGTTTAAAAGTTTAATTATTCAAGTTTTTAATTCTTTCTGCTAAGACATATAAAGTATGATTAAAAGTCTAGTGAGATAAAGTATTACAAATATGGCTTTGTTCATCTCCAATATTTTATATAATTGAAGCTTTTTTATTTATTAATTTAAAACTTAGAATGATGCATTACAATCTATAACGGTGGGTCCCCCAGGTGTGTGAAACAGAGTGGCAAGTTGCTTCTTCTTATGTTTGTATATGCATGATTTCTCATCTATTATGAGTTAGATAATTGATTTTTTTTTTGTTGCCAACATATAGTCTTGGCAACCAAATGTTTTGAACTTAATAAATCTGCAGAAGCTTTTTTCTTCATTAAACTAACATTTGATTTGTGGTTTTTAACGTGGCCAAAAATGCAGGTTTCACTTGTACTAATGTAGATAGAGATATTTATTTAATGGGGGTGGGTCGGTTGCAAGTTACCAGTGTCTTCTCTTTTTTGGTTTTTTGGCTAGGGAGTACAATGTATTTGAAACTATCATTTACGTTTCATTATATCCATTTCACTGAGGCCATAAGTTGAATTCTCAATACATCTTGCAAGATAGTGATCAAATGATTTTTCCCTCCTAATTAAATAGCAAAACTCCTCCAAATTAAAGTTACAATAATGAGGGCTTAGTTACTGAAATAAAAAATTAAGAAGTCAAAATAGAATCAGTAAATCCCCTTGACTATATGGATGATTAATTTAGTTTAATGAATTTTGCATATTTAGAATAGATCATTGGTATAAGTGCTTGACTATAGAACCATTATTCTAATCTAATTTGGTGACTTGTAAAAGAAGGTAATGGTGGGGGTTCACAGTGTAACTGCAAGCAAGTATACATGATAGGGTATGTAGGCATGTGCAGAGCAATTAGGATAGAATGCATTCAAAGGATTTTGGTCTAATGAAGATAGAAAACAAAGGAAGGATCCTTTCATTCAGTGAAAAATCCAAGGGGGAAGACCTTAAAGCAATGGTAAAACGCATGTTTATCATAACTGCTAATAAAGTTTCATAGAATTAGCATGCTAATGTTGCTTTCACAGGACGAGGTTAAAAAGAAACCATATATTTCTTCCATGGGAGTGTACGTTTTCAAGAAAGAAATACTTCTTAATCTATTAAGGTATTAATAACTATCTAGCATGGTGTGAGGAATTTCTTGCTGACTGCAATGAATACTATCATCCAATTAGCGTTTCGCAACTGCAAATGACTTTGGATCAGAGGTCATTCCTACTTTAGCCAGAGAATCCTACATGAAGGTTTAACTAGACATTTTATAGCACTGATATAGCAATTTATATGCCTATTTAAGATTCATTTTTTTCTTTTTTACTAGTAGCGGTTATGTTCAAGATGTGTTATAGAACGCAATAGAGAAAAATGTGTTCATGTGACTTATATTCAAGTCATAAAAGATATGTATGAGAGAGCAACAATAAGTGTAAAAACTCCTAGAAGGGAGACAAAGAATTTTCCTATAAGAATAGGTTTACATCAAGAATTTTCCTTGAGTTCATACTTGTTTGATTTGATTTGATTTTGGATGTTCTAACAGAACATATATATGAGGAAATTCCAAAGTATATTCTTTTTACGGATGATATAGTCTTCATTAAGGACTTCAGAAAAGAGGTCAGCTCTAAACTTAAGTTATAGGACACATTTTGAAATCAAAAGGTTTCCACTTAAGTAGAAATAAGACGGAATATATGCATTACAAATTTAATAAGAAATAAGTTAGAAATGATTTAAAAGTAAAAATTGGAGAATAAACCATTCCAAAGGTGTCAAAGTTTAGATATTTGGGGTCATTTTACAAAGTGATGACGAAACTGATGGAGATGTTATGCATAGGATACAAGTTGTGTGGTTAAAGTAGAGAAAAACATTAGGAGTTATTTGTGACCACAAGGTACCTACAAAGGTTAAAGAGAATTTTTATCGAACAGCTATATGACCAGTAATGTTATATGATAGTAAATGTTGGGTTTTGAAAGGATAATAAAAGTATAAAATAGAAGTAGCGGAGATGAAAATGTTGAGATGAATGTGTAGTCATACAAAATTAGATAAGATACGAAATGATTATATACGAAAGTAAGTCAAAGTAGCACATATCGAGGAGAAAATGATAGAAAATCGTTTAAGGTGGTTTGGGCATGTACAAAGAAGATGACAAGAGGAGTTAGTGAGAAAAGTTGATCAAATAGTTTGGAACCTTATCAAAAGGCGTAGAAAAAGATAAAAAAGGACACTAAGAAAAGTTATAAGGAATGACCTATTGAGAAATGATCTGTCTGAAAAGATGGTATTTTATAGAGTTCAATGACGTTGTATAATCCATATAGCCGACCTCACGTTAGTGGGATAATGTTAATGTTGTTGTTACTATTATTGTTTACTAGTAGCGGTTAGTATACCTGAGAAGAGGAGAAACAAAAAACATGCATGTCCCTCACACATGCACACAGACAAAAAGCTTGTAAATCAAAGTTTGGGAGAGATCACTTAACACTTTTACTCCTCATCATAATTTGGCTCAAGTTGAGATGAAAAAAGTGGGAACTTACCTTCCTACCAAGCAAAAAGTTTATTCGCAAAAATTATAAATATTTACTTACACAATGAAAATTATATATGCAAGTTTATCTATTCAATGATTACTGGGAGGATATAGGGACTAGGAGATCCTACTTTGAGGCAAATTTATCCCTCATTGAACATGTGAGTGTCAAATGTATCAGCTAATGCGGCTTTTTTGGAGCTTTAGTATCATTTTTGTATAAAGCTTAATTGTAGTTAGAGGGAAATTGTCTAGGATAACTACAGTCCAGATAAACTTATGAAATCTAAGCTTTTAACATATTCAAATTAAAGCTTGTCACTTTGGTTTCAAAACCTTGAGTTTCTTGTTCCATGATTGAGAATTTGAAATCTTTGTCACCCATAAAGCTATCTGTCATTTTCAGCCACTAAGGTTTAGCTTTTATGATGATTTTATAGGCAACAATGAAGTGCTTCCTTTTTTTTTTTAAATCATAAAGAAATTCAACAATGATTGTATTGAACTTCGAAAGATGATATGATCTATTGGCATGGTTTATAACAGGTGCTTTTTCCATTGAACTATTATATTATTGATGCATTTTGCGTTTATTTGATTGAGAGTGTCCATTATCCAGGCTTACAAAGAATTGCATATATGACAAAGGCAAAGCATTCCCTTATTGTAAGAGGTCTCTTTCCTTTGCTTGTTGATCCTGAACATAAGATTGTTTTAGCATATATGTTTCCTCTATGAACCTGTATCAGTTTTGCAAGCAAGGTTTCTGAAGAAGGAAGTTGTTGGGATGATACTCTTGATACTATTTGTATTACAACTAGCTTGTATCCTAGGCTTTAATTTTTTTTTTTTTTGCTTTTATAGATCAGTGTATGTAATTTCTTTGGTTTATTAATAAAGTTGATATTGATTTGTAAATATTTTATAAAATAATAATTGTTTTTTATCAATGAAATTAGTAGGTTACATCTATTTTGATAATCCAGTATCAAAATATTTTTTTTAAAAAAATGGAAACCCTTTATAGGCGATTATTTAAATAACTACCAACAAAAGTGCCCCTTTATAGGTGGTTATTTGTACAATCACTTGCAAAAATTAGGTCGTTATACAAATAACCGCCTATAAAAGGGTCCCACTTATGTTGGCACTTGTATGGTAGGCAGTTTATAACCACTAACAATAGCTAAAAAGAATTGCCTACAAAACCCTTTCTTGGTGTAGTGATGCCTCTAATCAGATAATACCCATCACATTCATTTTGCTATGTAACTTTCATTATAGTAGTGTAATCATGTATAAAATGTCCAAACTACCCCTCACAAAAAATAAAATGACACAACCAATCGATCTCTTCATTTTGTTCGTATTCTCTTTCTTTCTCATTGTCTATCATCCCTTCTTCCTCACCCAACACCCGAACCCATCTTCCTCCAGAACTCTAGTAACCATTTCCATTGCACCTCAACCTTCTTCTTCAAGATCTTGTCCTCAAACTATCATCCTCATCAACTTCGCAATGGCAACTCATAGGTCTCGCAACCGTCTTCCTTTGCAAATCTCATAGATTGGTGCTTGGTCCAGATCTCGCAACCTTTATCGATAGTGCTTGGTCCAGATCTCATAACTTCTATTAACAGTGCTTGGTCCAGATCTTGCAGATGGCTGTGCTTCCATAGGACCAACAGGACCCCTGATTTTTGAGTTCAAGCTTCACAGATAATGACCCAACGAAGAAAAACAATGGGAGCTAGGAATGGATTTCTTGGGTCCAAGCTTCGACTTCCAACATAGATGTACTTTATACTTGTTTTATTTTTGAATCTAAATATTGATAGGCTGGATCCATGTGATTGCTGCATGAAATCAATCTTGCTATAGATCTACCGTTGATAAGGTGGAGGTGCTAGGGGTAAGAAAGAGGGAAGGGAAGAGAAATTGATAAGGATATTTTTATCTTTTCACTTTTGTTTCCATTTAATTAAACATTAAAAATAAAATTTATTTCCCCTATTCCTACTCTCATACCAAACAAACATACGTATAATTATCATTCTATCACATTACACTATATTATATGACATTACAAGACATCATGTCCTTCGAAAGTAGTTTCAATCTAACAAAAGTTTGCTCTCCCTCTTAATATCCAAAATTGAGGTGATTTGTAAGTGGATAGCCCAACCAATTCAAAAAATCGAATGATTTTATAAAAAAATTTATCATACAAAAATTTGCCTCCACTAATTCATTAGCACTGCAAGTAATATTATTGTGCAAATCCAAGCAAAAAGGGCCACAGATACGTGAAAGAAAGTAAGAAAATAACGAACATGAGAATTAATGTGATTCCATCAGTGTGACGTGATCCGTTGGTAAGAAGAAATTTTATTCTATTATTGAGATTTTTTTTAATAAAATTATTAAGAATTGTTTAACAAAAGGAGCCTGTACCTAAAATATCTATATCCACATGTTATTAAAATAATAACAACTTAATTTTTTAAGAAAAAAAAATCCTAATTTAAATTTCAAGTAAACAATTTGGGCTGCGTCACAAAAAATTCAAAACAACAACAACAACAACAATAGCCTTATCCCACTATGTGGGGTCGGTTACATGGATCAAACGACGTCAATGAGCTCTATCAAACGACATCTCCTCAGATAGATCATTTCTTAAAAGGTCATTCCTTATAACTTCCCTTAATGTCCTTTTTGGTCTTCCTCTACGCCTTTTGATCGGGCTCCAGGCCATTTGATCAACTCTCTTCACTGGCTCCTCTTGCCCTCTTCTTTGTACATGCTTAAACCACCTTAAACGATGTTCCACCATTTTCTCCTCAATAGGTGCTACCCCAATTTTCCTTCGTATACATTTATTTCGTATCTTATCCAATTTTGTATGACTACACATCCATCTCAACATTTTCATCTCTGTTACTCCCATCTTATGCTCTTGTTGTCCTTTCAAAGCCCAACATTCACTATCATATAGCATTGCTGGCCTTATAGCTGTTCTGTAAAATTTTCCTTTAAGCTTAGTAGGCACTTTGCGGTCACAAATAACTCCTGTTACTTTCCTCCACTTTAACCACCCTGCTTGTATCATATGCATAACATCCCCATCAATTTCACCATTATTCTGTAAAATCGACTCCAAATATTTAAACTTTGACACCTTAGGGATGATTTGCTCTCCAATTTTTATCTCTGAATCATCTATAATTGGTCTCTTATTAAATTTGCAATGCATATGTTCCATCTTACTCCTACTCAGACGGAAACCTTTTGATTCCAAAGTATGTCTCCATAATTCAAATTTAGAGTTGACCTCTTCTCTTGAGTCCTCAATTAAAACTATATCATCCGCGAAAAGCATACACTTTGGAATTTCTTCTTGTATATGTTCTGTAAGAACATCCAAAACCAGATCAAATAGGTATGGACTCAAAGAAGATCCTTGATGTAAGTCTATTGTTATAGGGAAGTCTTTTGTCACACCTCCAGGGATTCTCACACTTGTTGTTGCCCCCTCATACATATCCTTTATGGCTCGAATATAAGCTACCTGGACATCTTTCTTCTCCATTGCTTTCCACAATACATCTCTTGGTATCCTATCATAGGCTTTTTCAAAATCAATGAAAACCATATGCAAGTCCCTCTCTTTACTCCGATATCTTTCAATCAAAGCCCTTAATAAATAAATAGCCTATATTGTAGACCGTCCTGGCATAAATCCAAATTGGTTTTCTGAAATACGAGATTCCTTTCTGAGTCTATACTTAATCACTCTTTCCCAGAGTTTCATGGTGTGACTCATGAGTTTTATCCCCCGATAATTAGTACAATTTTGAATATCCCCCTTGTTTTTGTATATGGGCACTAGAGTGCTCTTCCTCCATTCCTTTGGCATTTTCTTGGACCTTAAAATCTCGTTAAATAACTTAGTGAGCCATCAAACCCCTTTCTCTCCTAAGCACTTCCAAACTTCGATAGGAATACCATCGGGACCAATGTCTTTACCATTATCTATTCTCTTAAGAGCTTCTTTCACCTCTCCAACCCGAATCCTACGATAGAAATTCAAATTGAGATCATCTTCATGGGTTGTTAGTCCTTCAATATCAATAGTCATATCTAATCCATTATTGAACAGCTTATAAAAGTAGCTCCTCCATTTTTCTTTGATATCATCATCTGCAACTAAAATTTTTCCTTCTTCGACCTTAATACATCTTACTTGGTCCAAATCTCTTGACTTTCTTTCCCTTCTCTTGACAATTTTGTAAATCTTATGTTCACCTTTCTTTGTTCCTAAATCCTGGTAGAATTCCTCAAAAGCTTTAGATCTAGCTTCATTCACTGCTTTCTTAGTCTCCTTTTTAGCCAATCGATAATATTTCCAATTTTCATTGTTATTGTATAGATGCAAGGCTTTGAAACACTCTTTCTTATATTTGACTTTCTCCTGCACACTCTCATTCCACCACCAAGATTCTTTATCCTTAGGTCCAAAACCTTTGGATTCACCCAATATTGCTTTAGCAGTATCCCTGATCCTTTTAGCCATCTCATTCCACAAGATATTACCACTTCCTTGCAAGTCCTAATTACCTTCCTCCATAACTTCCTTGTAAATATCACTTGTTTCTCACCTTTTAGTTGCCACCACTTAATTCTAGGATTAAAAACTTTTCAAATTTTCAGTTTACAGTTCTTAACTATCACATCAAGGAGCAAGACCCTATGTTGTGAAGTTAAACTCTCACCAGGAATTACTTTGCAGTCTTTACAAGTTGATCTACCTGAGTTTCTTACCAAAAAGAAGTCAATTTGTGACCTTTGGACTACACTCTTATATGTAATTAAATGCTCCTCCCGCTTCTTGAAACAGGTGTTTACAATCGTAAGGTTGTAAGCCATTGAAAAATCAAGAATGGAATGTCCCTCCTCATTTACTTCTCCAAAGCCATAACCGCCGTGAACTCCCATATAATGCCTTGTCTCTTTTCCAACATGACCATTAAGATCGCCCCCAATGAGGATCTTTTCCTCTTGTGGGATATCTTGAACCAAGCCCTCCAGATCTTCCCAAAACTTTTCCTTAATATGTGCATCCGACCCTACTTGAGGTGCATAAGCACTAATAACATTGAGTGTATCATGTCCAATAGTCAATTTTAAGGATATGATCCTATCTCCAATCCTTTTGACTCCTACCACATTCTTTTTCCAGTCTTTATCCACAATAATACTAACTCTATTCCTTCCTCGAACCTTCCCTACATATCAAAGTTTATAACTAGTAGTATCTAACTCCTTAACCTTTTCTCCCACCCATTTAGTTTCTTGAAGACATAAGATGTTAATTCTCCTTCGAATCATAGCATCCACCACCTCCATAAATTTACCTATTAACGTACCAATATTCCAAGAACCAAATCTAATCTTGCTTTTCTGGGCTAGCTTCTTTACCCACATCTATCCAGGATGATGTGGGAACCCTTGTTCATTTAACACTACACTCGGGCGCCGATGTAGCGGCTCTAGCTCATTTGACACTGCATTCGAGCCATACAGCGCGTTACTTCTGGGCAACGACCTAGCCTTAGCACATATACGTCTTTGATCCATGTCATGAGATTCGACAGATTTTTACGTTGGCTGTCGAGGGTCTAACACAACTCTCCTCCTTTACCCGGGCTTGGGATCGGCTATGACACTACATAAGCGGAGTTAAAAAATTCAAAACACCCAACAAAAACAAAAACTCATAATTCAGAGAATCAGATAGCAAAGCTTACAAGCATCATGAATCTCAATATACACACATATATGTATATGTATGAGTGCACCCCTACCTTTACATTCATATGAATGTATGACGCTTGTGTGAGAGAATGTGTGTGCATCTACTTGTGTGAACGCTAAAACATACAAGAGTAGCTGTAAATTACTAGTGAAATTTGAAGGACAATAGTTCTCAAATGTTTGGAATGACGCAGTTTTAATGAAAACATATTAAGTAACTCCTTCCACTCCACTCCATATCAGATCAAGTGAGAAAGCTTTATCAAAACATCTCAACTGGCAGTGAAGCCAAGAGCAATACTGACAAATGGCAACTGAAGCAATAACCTCATTGCTGCTTTGCTTCCATGGCATTGAAAAGTGACAAATAAGTCCGCAGTGCATATTTGGTGTTTCAAATAATGGACCTACCAGATCCTAAACTCTAGTTAATAAAATTGAAACACTTTGGAGAGTGTTCACTTGCCATTTTCAGCAATAATTTACTAGGTCATACTTTGGCATCTTACTTTATGCGGTGCACAATCTTCTCCTTCGTTACCTTTTGGAATGACATGGAATTAACCCTGTCTTTCCTATTCGTGTAAAACAAAGCAAGTTAATTATATCAAATATCTAAGCTGATACTGGCTTAGACATTTGATTATAGATTTGAAAAGTAAGTTACAATCTTTACCATGAAGAGTTGTGTGCTGATTCATGCCAAGCAGAATGCCTATAACCCCTGCCACATGCATCATTCTTCAATTTTTTTTTTTGCCAAAAACTTCATTCTTCAAACTTGAATCTTCTCAAATTAATTAACCCTTTCTTGTCTTTCTGTCCAGCACATAAATAGCAAATCCCTTATAGGATTGTACATACTAGATGTGGAGGGCTCCCACAGTTGACCTTAGACTTAGATCTACTAATTAATTAATATTAGGGCCATCATTTATTTATTTTGGGACCCGAAGCCATCATTTAATTGAGCATTTCTTAATAACGATAATAATGATATATATATATAACATCATATGAACATAACGTTGGCCCAAATATTAATATAATCAGGTTTTTGAGATGGTTAAAATTCATATTATTCACAATTTTTTATGAATAGTTTGAATTCTATTATATTAATTGATATTGATATATTGATTTTAAAATACGACATACATCCATCCTATTGCCCCGCTAATGAATGCAACACCAGGCAAGAGCTGTTTCGATGCGTGGCACCACTTCACGTTAAGGTTGTACAGATAAACCTATAGCTCGGTCCAACCCGGTCCTATCGGGCCAACCGGGTCGACATTCATTTCGGGCCAAGCCGAGCTTTGGACTATATTTGTTTTGTCCGGCCCGGCCCGAACTATATATATGTATATGTTTTATTTTGAAAAAAATCTATTATTTTGTATATATTAATTGATTTTATAAGATTTTTTTTTCTATATATCTTATATAATACATTTATTATTTGATTACTATGAAAAACTTTGTAAGGTTTTGATATTTTAATTTTATTTAAAATTTTAAAGTGATTCCTTAATATAATATTATATGAAAATAATGTATAGTTGTAAATATTTATAATTTTTAAGAAAATTAATTTCTACCTTAACATTATATTTTTAAAGAAATCTACTTTTACATTAATAATTAAAATTTTTTCATTAATACATAAAGTTAGTTTTTATTTTATTTTTAATATTTCAAAAAATTATGTGGTATCTGGCCGGCCCGACCCCAGTTCAGTACCTAACCTGAGTGTGCATGGGCTAGGCATCGGGCGGGGGTGAAGTCCAGCCCAACCCGACCCGTGCACATCCCTACTTCACGAATAGAGTGCATGTCACTGAGATGGCAACTTGTGGACCATTCATTTTATCAACCATTTACGATTTTGTCACATGCGTCATCATATTAAGTGCGGGAATATAAAATTGCAATTTGATGATAGGGGTGAAATATTTATATTTTTATTACTTGAAAAATTTTAATTTAAACCTAAAAAATTTTAATTGGAATGTAATAATATCTAATAAAGACTTGAAAATTTTCATGTAAACTCAAAATTTTCAAACCCAAATTTCATACATGAAATTTCTTTCCTATTGAAAAATTGAGTTTTTATTGGATATTTATGTCTCAGTTGAAATTTTTCAGGTCCAAGTTAAAATTTTTCAAGTCACGAAAATATAAATATTTTTTCTGACTATCATGAAATTAAAATTTCCCCTTTTATATATTTTTAATTATATTTTTTGCTAAATATATTTTTCACACATTAACTTTATTTAGCACTGTGCATCCATACTTCTTAATCAACCATCTTAAAAAAAATTTAATCTTGTAAATTATTTAATAAATTTTTTTAATCAAATTCTAATATATGTTTTTATTGAACTATAATATTTGTTTGTCTCTTGATAAACAAATATTATAGTTCAATAAAAATTATATATATTTTTGTCAAGTAAATATTTTGATAAACAAATATTATATTTTGATAAAAGTTTATAAGATTAAATTTTTTTAACATGATTGATTTAGAAGCTTAATGTGATAAAAATATATTCAGCTAAAAAAGTAATTAAAATATATGAAAAATGGGACATTGCAATTTGATGATAGCTAAGAGAAATATTTTTGTTTTCATAATATGAAAAATTTTAACTTTAACCTAAAAAATTTCAAATGAGATGTGAAAATGTATAATAAAGATTCAAAAGAATTTATTGTTAATGAAATTTCATGCATAAAATTTTAGGTTTGAAAATTTCAAGTTTATATGAAATTTTTTTGAATTTTTATTGGACATTTTCACATTCCGGTTGAAATTATTTTAGGTCAAAGTTAGAATTTTAAATGTAATGAAAACATAAATATTTCACCCCCAATCATGAAGTTGCAATTTTTCCCAAAAAAATGGTGGTAATTCAATACATTGCCACACTTAATATGATAACACAAATGGCAAAATCTTAAATAGTTGATGAAATGAATGTAATGTGAATATAAATGGCTCAATTAACACATTACATAATCCAACTTAAATAATAGACTTTACATTGGGAAACCTATTGTTAAGAGGACCAATCAACATATTAGAAGTAATTTTGTAAGCATATTTCATTACACTAAAGGCTTAGGGTGCTGATATGCACTCGGAGGAGTGAAACAATGCCTTAATTGTGCTTGTTTGAGTCCAAATACATGTTGAAATGGGTCATATATGATTAGTGACATCCTCATATATCCTAAAAATCAGAATGTTTTTTAAGTTCAAATGGAAAAAGAGAGGCCAGGTCCCAATTAGTTTAATTTAAGATTATTCTTTTGTTTCAATATGTTTAATTTAATTTGATTCAAATCTATATTATGATAAGGGTTTGTTAGCTTCCAATTTATATTTCATGAGACCAATCATATGTTTAAATTTAATTTAATTTGAATTATATTAGATATAACTTATTTTTATCTAATAACCCTTAGAGATTTTATTAGAATTTAGTTTTTTTTCTCCCTTTATAGACCTTTGTAATGTCACTTTTTATTCAGATTAATAAACTAATGTGGATCATCTAGGATCAATCTCTTAGAAACCCAAAAAGTCGAGTTACCTGTAGAGCAAAAATACGAACCCAAAGGGAAGATTGATTAAAAACTTTGAAACCCAACTGGAGATAAAGAGTCCTCTTGATAAGTTGAAGCTTATATTCTAGAAAGAATACAAAAAATTAATGACACTTATTA
Organism: Adenanthera pavonina; assembly: GCA_026686845.1. Taxonomy (NCBI): domain Eukaryota; kingdom Viridiplantae; phylum Streptophyta; class Magnoliopsida; order Fabales; family Fabaceae; genus Adenanthera; species Adenanthera pavonina. Next base: position 6,604,091 of record JAIVEN010000003.1, read on the forward strand.
GTTGAATGGACTCTGAATATTATTTATCTATTTGAATTGTGTGTATAAAAGAGACTTTTGAATAAGCAAAAAGAAATCCTAAAGTCAATAGGAATATTTATAATTCAAATAATCTTAATAAATCCAGTAAATCCTAAAATGATAGTTAATTATCTAAAAGCCTAAAAATGAAAACAAAAATACTAAATAAAAATAATATCATAATTCTAATACTATTTGATATTCCTTAAAGATAATATCTATCTAATAAAATTTTTATTAAATTAAGTTATGACCTAATATTTAGTTCCATTAAATGCAAATTGGAAGCTAACAAATTCTTATCCTAACCTAAGTTTGAATCAAATTAAATTAAATAAAATCAAAACAAATTGAAACAAAAGAATAATCCAAAATTAATCTAATAGGAACTTTAGCTTCTCGTTCTTTATCTAGGCTTCAAAAGTATTATTATCTTTGAGATATATGAGAATATCACTAATCTTACATGGCCCACTTTAGCATGTATTTAGATTTGAACAAATATGATTAAGGCTTTGTTTGACTTTTCCAAGTACATATTAACACCTTGAGCCTTTAGTATGACGAAATATACTCCAAAAAAAACACTTATAGTATGTTGAAGGCCCCTTTTAACAATAAGCTTCCCAAAGTAAAGTCTATTATCTAAGTTATATTATACAATATGTTATTTGAATCCCTTAGGTTCATATTGCTTTCAATTTGTATTCCATTGAACCAAATATTAGGTGTAAATTAGTTTAATTTAAATTTTATTAGATAAATTTTATTTTTAAAGAATATCTAATATTATTAGGATTATTGTATTATTTTTATTTAGTATTTTCATTTTTATTTTTAGGTCTTTGGATAATAATTATCCTTTTAAAATTTACTAGTTTATTAGAATTATTTAAGTCATAAATATTCTTGATTACTTTAAGTATTCTTTTTACCTATTTAAAAGCTTATTTTATATATACAATTTAGAGAAATAACTAATATTTATAATTTATTTAATTAGTAAGTGTCATTAGGTATTTGTATTCTTTTTTAAATACCAACTTCAACTAATCAATAGAATTATCTCTCTAGTGTGTCATTTTCTTTTAAAATTCTTAAAATTTTTATATTTTATAATGTTTGACAATTTTTAATTAATTATTCTTTTGAATTCGTGTTTCCACCAGCCACCCATCTTGACTTTCTGAGTTTTCAAGACTGATCAAAGACAGTCCACTGAGAATGGCCCACAAGTTGTCACATCAGGGACACGCAACTAGAGCGATGCCACGCGCTGAAACGGCTAGCAACAGGAGGCATGGTTGGTTCTTGAGTAGGATTAAAAATGATGTCAATGGTGGACACATTCTAGGTTGACGAACTTCAGAGTCTCGATGATAGTTCGCGAGGATTGTACTGAGGGGGCCCACCTGTTACCTTAGAAGGAAGCCTCTGACCAAGTCTTCGTTTCAGTGGTTTGCCAGCAAAATCATTATTATTATCCCTTCTAGTTTTTAATATAAAAATTTTTTAACTCAATCACATGAAAAATTAAAATTAATTAATTATTTTAATTTTTTAAAAAATTTTAATATTTTTTTAAAACTATTTTTATTTAATTTTTTCTTTTTTTTAGATATATTAAATAGGAATATATTTTAAAAATATATAATAAATACTATATTATATATTATAAAAAGTCTTATATTTAGAATCAAGATAAAAGAATTTATATATATACAAAAGAAGGGAGTAAATATTTTTATTTTCATTTTATTTATATTTTTAATATTTTAATACTTCTCATTTAAAATTTTACAATAAGTTTTCTTTTAGAACTTTTTTTAGATCAAAATATAAATTTTCTTTAGGTCAAGTTAAAAATATTAATGATTTTTTCCTAATTTACTCTTGTTATTAATTAGTTCATAAAAAAAATTTATTTTGAAAATTATATTTATTAAGGGTGATATTAAAAAACGATATAAGTTTTTGGCAAATTTAAGTAATTTAACTTTCTTTCTTAGTTTATGTGCACTTTAATAAGAAGTACTTATATTTTAGATTGGAGGAAGCATAATAGAATATTTAATAAGGGTAAAATAGGAAATATAAGTATTTTTTACATTAATTTCAGGTGAAAAATAATTTTTTTAATATACATGTAATCGATACAAAATACTTTATAATGTAAATCGGAGGAAGTATTTGGCACAACAATTTTTATGTTCAATTTTGGAAAAAGAAAATATCCTCCAGCCAATATTTCAAAAAACAAGAAATTATGTGATTTTTAGCATAAATTTATTTTTTATTTTTATTGATTATCGTCTTTTTAAGATAGAAAAAAAAAGAAAGAAAAATGATGGATTTTTAAAATAAATTTTATTGGTAATTAATTCGATAAAATTAGGATGTTAGTTTTTTTTTAATTTTAAACTGTATAACCAACTTTTATTAATAAGTGTGAAATAAACTGAAAATCTTCTATAATATAAATTGGAAAAAATATCTAAGAACTTTGCTTAGAACAAAAATTTCCACAAACGTTTTAAAATTTCTAAATCCCAAAAAGAACTTGTGCTTTTAGGAGAAGAAATTTTTTTGATTGGATAGAAATATCCTAAAATATAAATTGCTTTAAAACTGTGATGATAATTGGAGACCATAATTGGAAATTTTTTAAAAACTACCTTTTTCTGCATTAAGATATGGAATGTTGAAAATCATTATAATCATTTTGGAAATTTTTTAAATGTCATTTAGGAAATTTAGTTACTTTAGTTGGAGTTTTTTTTTTTAAACTACTTTTTTTACACTAAAATAAAGAAAATAGTTATGATAATAAGGTGAAATTTTTTTCCATATTTTCAACCAAAATTTTTGAGTGAGGTCTAAAAAATTTTTAACTGCTAATAACTATTTGTAGAACTATAAGTTTTCGTGTAGAAAAAAAAGTAGAGTTTAAAAAAAAAAAGTGGGGTAACTAAAATATTTAAGTGGCATTTAAGAGACTTTCAACTTAAAAAAAATTTCCAACTAGGATGGCCAAAATTTCTAAGTAAGGTTTGAAAAAATTCTACCAAATCATAATAGTTTTTAGCACTTCATATTTAAAGGGTAATTTTTGCCAAGTCAACAATTTTTTTTCTGTTGCCAATGACCTAGACCTTCCTTGAAGATTTAGAAATTTCAAAGGTTTTTGTGAATATTTTGTTTCTTAACTGGTCCTAAAATATCATTTTCCCTTAGAGTTTTGTATATTGAGCTATAATGCCCCTTTACATTTATAAAAAACTTAAAATGAATCATATTTATAAATAATATGATTATACTCTTTACATTTTATATTGATATATTGATGATTAAAGTTGCTATTCCATCAATTCACGACAATTACCCTTTGATTTTTTTAAGGAGGATGAATAACTTATATTGAAACAATACAAAAATATTTACAACAAAATGAGGCTTTTTGAAGTTTTTATTTTGTTTTAAAATAAGTATTTAAGTGACACCGAGAGTTTAGTTAAACTAGTAAGGGGTTGTATCAGTTTAATTAGAAGTTTTAAATTTAAATATTAAAAATATAATCACGTTAAATACTTGTTGGTAGAATTTATAATTGGAAAAATCTGACCTATTTTGATTTAGATAATTTTTAACTAAATAAATTTCCCAATTAAAATAGAATAAATATAAAATATTGGATGTCCATGAAAAAGAAAAAAGTTCAAATAGTAAATAAAAATAAGTGTGTTGATTCCACGTATATAGTGGATGTTGGTATCTATTAAGTACTAGGAAGGAATATTTACTAACAAGACGATAATCACTACATCAATACATTCAATATTCTATATATTGTTGGAATATTGTATAATATTGGTGAGATTCAATGTCTTACAGTACATAGAGAATTGAAAAGATACATCTTAAAATTTGAAAAAAATAAGTGTACTAACTGGCAAGTGAATGAACATACATGATTAATATTCACATGAATCTTCAATGTATCTATTCAAGTTCAAGTTCAAGTTCACGAATATTCACATGAATTTTAGATAACCTTTTTGTTGTTGTTGTTGTATTATATGTATCCAAACTTAAAATTTAATAAATACTCTTGAAAGATACATGAATAATTCATATGTAAAGATATCTTTTTAAGTCGTGACAGTTCAAATAAAATAAGGCAACCATTTACTGTCTATAAGTTGCTTTACTTTAATTGCGAAAATAATAGAAGTATTCCTAGTGGTTTTGTTGTATCATAAAAAAATATTATTTGTGATGCCTACTATAATTGTAGGGATTTTTTTTTTGGCCAAACAAATCATAGAGATAAAAGCATATATATTTCTTTCAAAGTATGTGTATATTTTGACAATTAAAGGGAGGAGACCAATAATTTACGGATTTGTTAAGTAATTATCTTTTTAAATATGATAAAATAAATTGTGTGCGGTTTTGTAGACCACTATTTTTTTTTTGACAAAACAAAATTGAGATGATTTTCTTTGAAAAATTCAATGAAGGATGTAAAATTAAGTTTAAATAAATAACTATTAATATTAGTTATTATTGGTTATTTATAGGCATAGATATTAGCTTACAAGCTAACACATGTTAGAAGACATTAGCCGAAAGAAAAATTCTAAAAGACAATAATTGGCTCATACCACTTACTTTCTCCATTTCATAGATATTTTGTATTAATTATATATATATTAAAAAAATTAATGTAAAAAATATTAATATTTATTATTTTATTTTTATTAAATATTTCATTCTATTATTATTATTATTATTATTGTAGAATTATAAATAAATAATAATAAATAATTAAACACAAAAATAAAATTAAAAAAATCTAATATTCTATATTTTAAATTAATAATTTTTTTATATAAAATAGTCTATAATATAAACCCAAGGTTTAGAGAGAGAGAGAGAGATACAGCAAACAGACAAGTTCCGAAATGAATTCGGAGGAAAGGACCACGAAATAAATTATGTCTGCTTAAACGTCGTCGTTTCGCTCTTACCATCTCCCTTTATTTTTGCACAGTAGGCAGTAAAAATTTCACATCCATCCCATTCCATTCCAATCTCCACGCCCCAACGGGAGGGAACATCCAAGAAAACAGCTCCCAAGATCCGATCAGATCCATTTAGTCTCCCTTTCTTACCTCTTTCGTACTCTTCCTACCTTCACCAAATTGGATCAATTTTTCCTTAACTCGAATTTTGATATCGGCTTGCCCTCGTCTCGACATTAGGGTTTCCCGAGAATCGGCTCCAGCCCTTGAGTTTCTGCCTCAAATGCGTGGGATCGTGACCTGCGATTCCTAAGTTCGCCGCTTCATACTCCAAGTGCATGAGGATTTGGTGCTGTCTATGCTTCAGCGAAGAAGAAGACGAGGAGGTAAGAGCGGAAGATAATCGTTCGAACTCTATGAGGGAGATAAACTTTTTTGAAAACGACGGCTTGCCTGATGATACCGTCGGGAATGACGATGACCCTTCGGTCGGCACTGATACGACTTTAAGTCTCGCGGTAAATGGGAGTGAGCGCCAAGACTATTTCAGGTGGTTTGACGAGATGGCTAGGGCTGTGAGTATGGGTGGGGTTCCCTCTTGGTGCAAAACACTGCCTCGACCATCGCAGCGGTACGACGGTGAGAGTAGTTCGGCTTCGGCTGTTGAAGCAGCTGGCTCGGGTAGTGGCGCCGGCGATAGTCGTGATTCTCACCGCAAGCGCGCCAAAGTTCTCTCTGATTTCGAGTGAGCTCCTCATGCTCAGTTGTTCTTATCTGAAAATCTGTATGGGTGTCGTCAACATTACTCCTACCTGTCATTTCTATTCCTGATTGACCATTTTAAAATCATTGTTGTTGGGTGCGTTTCTTAATTTTTATATCATTTCAGAGTGGAAACACGGTTTCTAGCATGAAATTGGTCCGATATTACGATGTCTACTCAATTTGGTACTTTTTTACTGTATCTGAATATGCTTATGTTGAAATATAGTATGTGCTATATGCCTGAAGTTCTTAGGCCCATAAAATGCTTATTCTCATGAATCTTGAATGCACTGGCTTCCAGCCACTAGCTATTTCTCATTATGTTACTCTTTGATTAATTTCTTTCCTGCGTATAGAAGCTTTAGCTGTGCCTTTACAAATACCTGACAAAAGTGTCCGTCTTATCACTTTGATGTAATTTATGACGCTTGATTCATAGAAACCATCTTCTCCATGTCATCTTCAGCAGATTTTCGCCCTTTAAGAATGGTATTGCGCCAGAAAACAATAAATTCTAGTGTCATGTTGGAGTTTGAGAGCATTTTTAAATGCAAAAGTGAAGTTTGTTTAGGAGAATAATAGTTAGATTAGGGGATTAGTTGGTTTGGGACTCTATGCACTCCTACTAGTATAAATAGGGGATCAGTGAATGTAAAAAGTGTCTATTGATTGAATAAACTCCCTTTTACGTGTCTCATGTACAAAAAGGGGACTGATGAAATATCTTGGAAGGCAGTTTTTAACTTTTTTTTTTTTTTTAATTTCTTTCTTTCTTTCTACCCTTGCAAATGGGTTTCTCTTCAGGATTATACTGGAATTTATGAACACCATTGTGATGTAGAACAAGGGAAAAAGGGGCATATTGTTATTTTATTTTCAGTCGTCTGTTGTATACTATCTCCTGTTCCTTTGACTTCACCATTGCATAGAATATTTGCTTGGTGAAAAAAGGGAGATGAGTGGTGGCCTTGATTTAGTATTTACTATTTTTCAGCTCTTCACTGCAATTTTTTTTTGGGGGGGAAAGATATCAGCTCTCTGGCTCTTCAACTGCCAGTTCCTGATTCTAGTTCTATCATTTATGTATGACATTAGACAATTTCTGCGAACCATTTGCTGATGTTGAGCTGGCAAGCTTTATCTCGTCATTATATATTCTCAAATTATGAGTAAATATGTTTTGCAGTCAGCTTTGTTATGCAACACCAGCATCTTCGAAAATGAGGATATCCAGTGCATCTGTTGACTACAGAGATTGTGATGGTACCCAGGGTTCATCTGTTCAATCTCATCAGGGCATGGATTACAATGCTTTTAAATTGATGGGTACTGGAGAGGAGTGCAACTTTGATTCTAGATGTATGAAAGACAGTGAAGGAGATGATAGTGACATCTCAACAGCTGAAGATTTACAAGTCAGGATGGATTTTACTGATGATTTATTGCATATGGTATGCTTCAGGGAAAAATGATCAGTTTTGTGCTCTTTGCTTATTTTCATAATCTAATGTGTTGGAGCCACTTCAGATAATACCTAGTACTAGTATAAAATTCCCATCCTTCCCCCCTCTGGTAGTTAAATTTCATTTCTAACTTACCTCTTCCCTATTTATGCAATCAGGTTTTCTCTTTCTTGGATCATCCTGATCTATGCAAAGCTGCCAGAGTTTGTAGGCAGTGGCGAGCTGCTAGTGCTCATGAAGATTTCTGGAGGTGTTTGAATTTTGAAGATTGGGACATATCCGTAGGTCAATGTAAGTGAAGATTGTAATTAATTTTCCTTTACGAAAATGTTATTTTTAAGTCAAATCTTTGAACAATTGACTCTGAAGCAGATATTTTAAAGTATGCTCTAGGCCACTGGCAGAGACTTGCTTTGGTTGTGCTGAAATAAATGCTTATTTAAAGCTCTATATGCATTTACAGTTGCAAATATGTGCGCACGTTATCCAAATGCCACATCAATAAAGATATCTGGTCCTTCTATTCATTGGCTTGTTGTGGAGGCTATAACTTCATTAAGGTATGTGGGGGTCACAATGGTATATATGTATCCTATTAAACACCTATGACTCTGGCTGATTTGTTGATGTCATTCGCAGAAATCTTGAGGCTATAACATTGGGAAGAGGACAGTTAGCTGATAATTTTTTCCATGCTTTAACCAATTGCTCTATGCTGAAAAGATTGAACATCAATGATGCCACACTTGGCAATGGTATCCAGGAGATAACTTTTAATCATGATAGATTACGTCATCTTCAATTAACAAAATGTCGTGTGATGCGTATATCTGTCAGGTAAAGAAGTTCTGAACTTGAACATGAAGAATTATTTGGTATACTAGAAGCTTTGGAATCTTATTTGCAGATAAACAAGATTTAGGATTGAAAATCTTTTTTTAAGTGTTATTCTTCAATTTACTTTTTGAATCTAAAAATGAGCTTTTTTTTATGTTAAGAATCAATGAATTCAAGAGTTTTACCGGCCGAAATTTTATTTTCTGTTTTTTTTATATAGCTTTTCTGCTTCTTGGTTAAAGCAAGGTCCTATTTGAGAATGTTGGTGGCTTAATATTCTTTTGTTTTACTACATTAAGAGTAAAAATAAACAAAAAAAAATTAAAATTAAAAATTGACTAAAATTTTTAGATTTGTTTCTTCTGATGCCTTCTGTAATCCCAGTCACTTTTAGAAATACCTTGCAGACTGCTTTTTCAAAGCTGCTTTGATTGTCAACCTCTTTTTGAATTCCGCTTATCATCCTTCCCTAATCTGAAATTATTCATTCTATCTTTTTTATATATGCTTTTTTGATTTTAGATACTGAAAAGATGACAAGATGTTTTATAACGATCTATAGAGCATATTGTTAGTAATCAAAATTCAATGTCATGCAATCTATAACTACTTTTTCGTCAAACAATTTTGTGAATTTTCTTCCACAATAGCTTTTTTTTTTTTTCATTGCACCTACTGAGCAACAACTCTTGAAAAGCCTTGTCATTTCCACATAAGGCTTGTGGACATAACTGCTTTTAAAAAGCTTATATTGGTTGTGACATGTAGGTTTTGTAATTTATGTATTTATTTGATTGAAATTATTGTGTATAAAGTGATAATCTAAACTACTATACATGGGCAATGTTTCATGGGTGATTGAAATTATTAGAGTTAAAATGTGATATTCTATTTTCTTAGGTGTCCACAACTTGAAACTTTGTCGCTGAAGCGCAGTAACATGGCACAGGCTGGGCTTATTTGCCCCCTTCTGCATGAGCTTGACATAGGCTCTTGCCACAAACTTCCAGATGCTGCAATTCGTGCAGCTGCAACTTCATGCCCTCAGTTAGTGTCCCTGGACTTGTCTAATTGTTCATGTGTTAGTGATGAAACAATACGGGAAGTATCCATGAATTGTGCTAACCTTAGTTATCTTGATGCGTCATACTGCTCAAATATCTCTCTGGAGGTATGTTTTAGAGGTTGTAATTTTCTTTAGCAAAATATTGATTGTATTAGCCTTTGTTTGATGAGTTCCCTTGTTTCTCATTGAAGTCTGTTAGGCTGCCAATGTTGACAGTTCTCAAGCTTCACAGCTGTGATGGAATCACTTCAGCCTCTATGGCTGCCATATCTTACTGTTATGTATTGGAGGTATTGAACTAGTCTTTGATACGGATATTGTTGTTTTGTCTGATTTCCTGCATATGCATATCGGAAATGAGTAAACTGCTTGCCTTGCAGGTTTTGGAGCTTGATAATTGCAGCCTGTTGACCTGTGTGTCGTTGGATCTTCCTGGCCTGCAGAGTATTAGATTGGTCCATTGTCGAAAGTATGCTTCTGCCTCATATTTTTTTCATCCCCGGAAAAGTATTCTGTTTTTCACCTCATTTGTCTCTATTGCTTGCTGGCTGGACATTTATTCCACTATGCACGGTTTGCATTTTTTCTTTTTGGATGTTTTCCTTTGTAGATTTGCTGATTTGAACTTGAGGACTTTATTGCTGTCTTCTATTGTGGTGTCTAATTGTCCTGCTCTTCATCGTGTCAATATCACTTCAAATTCACTTGAGGTATGTCTTTAAATCTGTCATAAATTATTTCCATGCTCTGAATAATAAATCGGTAATTCAGTTGTCTAAAGGACTGACTATGTGGGTGCAGAAATTAGCATTAAAAAAACAGGATAGCTTAACCTCATTAGCTCTGCAATGCCAATCTTTGCAAGAGGTGGACCTCTCTGATTGTGAATCTTTGACAAATTCTATATGTGATGTTTTTGGTGATGATGGGGGATGCCCTATGTTGAAATCACTTATTCTTGATAATTGTGAGGTATGTGCTTAAATCCATATTCTCTACCTAAAACCCACTTTCCAAAATTTGCTTATGATTGATCTAGACCAGCAGTGTGTTTTCACCACGGTCTTTCATGTTTTTGTGGTCAGGTTATCCAGCAATTTTGCTATACTGTGAATTTAAGATAAAACAGGCCTTTGGGGTTTCTGCCTGTGATGCTTTTGTTCTTTTTTCATTGTATGACCATTTTCATGTTAGAGTTGGGGGAATACATTTAAAGTCAGTTGATATTTTTAATGATTTAGCTTTCTTGTTCAGAAACAGCATTGTTTTAAGTGCTAGCAGTTAATATAAGAGGGGCACTATAGTGATTAGTGAAAATGGTTTTGGTGTGTGGGATCTTAGTTTTTGCAATATCAAGTTTTATATGAATCAGTTGGACACTGTTCTGGGTTCCAATATGAAAGTCATAACTGGTGCTCTAAGATGGTTTTCTGTGTTTGAGAGATTAGGTGCCTACAAAATCCTTATTGATTCTGATGTTGAAATTTTCCAGATTTGTTCGTTTGTATTGTAGTGTTCTTTAGCTCAAATTGTGTTCTAATTTGTTCAGAGCTTGACAGCAGTTCAGTTCATCAGTAGCTCTCTAGTCAACCTTTCCCTTGTTGGTTGTCGGGCAGTTACTACTCTGGAGCTTAAATGCCCTAATCTTGATAGAGTTTGTTTGGATGGTTGTGATCATTTGGAAAGAGCATCATTCTGTCCTGTAAGTACTTTTACTATGTTCTCTAACTTGTGTTTTACAATCTACATGATAAGAATAATAAGCTCTTTATACAATTTGTCTTTTAATTTTTATGTGATAATTGGCAAAATAGAGATGATTAATTTATAAATAGGCACTGGATAGGTTTTTTTTTTCGCCAAAGCACTGTATAGTGGTTTAAATGTGTGAAATTTTGTTCTTGTTTTATTTTCTTTGTTGTTCAATCTTCAAGCAGGAGCAAATAATTATCAAATGTAAGATATCCGTTTATTTTTTCCCTTTCTCAAATGACTGTTTGCAGTGTTGGTTTGTTGTATTAGGGCTTTGGAGTTTCGTTAGTTTCCTATAATTAACTCTAGCAGTTAGTCTGATTTCCTGTTGACAGAGGCTGAGGGATTTCTTTTTACTCCTGCTTCTCAGGTTGCTCTTCGGTGTCTCAATTTGGGAATTTGTCCCAAATTGAATGTACTTAGCATTGAAGCATCTTTTATGGTCTCACTTGAGTTGAAAGGATGTGGTGTACTATCTGATGCATTGATCAATTGTCCACTTTTGGCATCATTGGATGCTTCCTTTTGCAGGTTATGTTGCATGTATTATTTTCTTTTGTTTCATTTTTGTGTGTAAACTGACACTTGCTGTTTGGACATATAGCCAACTAACAGATGACTGCTTGTCTGCAACAACTGCCTCATGCCCACTGATTGAGTCATTAATATTGATGTCTTGCCCATCTATTGGCTCATATGGACTTTGTTCTCTGCACTGTCTTCAGAACCTGACTTTTCTTGATTTATCATACACTTTTTTGATGGACTTGCAACCTGTTTTTGAGTCTTGTTCACAACTAAAGGCAAGTGTGACCTTATATTTTCATGGTCCTGCTTATACTACTATTTTGCAGCACACTACATTTGATTCAATAGAATTGTTAATGTTGTCTAGTAGAAAAGTGCTTTTTGGTTTTTTTTTCAAGCAAAAAAAGACAGTAGCCTAGCATTGCTATAAAATGGTAATAACTATCAGAGTAGTGGTATTTATGTTACAGATGATATGATACTAGCTTTTATACATTTTGTTTTTTGAACTTTTTTACCTTAAACCATTGATCAAGGAATGTTTGCCACCTTTTTGTGCGTCCGCATATGTCTTCTCTCTCTGCTCTCTGACGGTGCTATATTCCTTCTGTTTCTTTAAGGTATTGAAGTTACAGGCATGCAAGTATCTTACTGATTCATCACTCGAACCTCTTTACAAGAGGGGTGCTTTACCAGCACTTCAGGAGTTAGACTTGTCTTATGGAACTCTCTGTCAGTTTGCCATAGAGGAGCTTCTTGCTTGCTGTACACAGCTCACACATGTGAGTTTAAATGGCTGTGTGAATATGCACGATTTGAATTGGAGCTTCAATCATGGACAGATTACTGAGTTGCCTACTTTAAAGATCTCACCTGGCATGATTTCAAATGAGCATGTCCATGGGTTCAACAATCAACCCAAACGTTTACTGCGGAACCTTAACTGCGTGGGATGTCAGAATATTAGGAAAGTTCTCATTCCATCGATGGCACATTGTTGTGATTTGCTATATTTGAACCTTTCTTTATCAGCAAATTTAAAGGAGGTTGATGTAACTTGTCCCAGCCTATGCTTTCTTAATTTGAGGTATGGTTGGTGCTCTAATAATCTATGGTTGGTTTCTATCCTCATGTCAGATGTGTTGATGTTTTAAATTTTGTATTCTATCCAGCAATTGTTCCTCTTTGGAAGTTTTGAAGCTTGAGTGTCCGAGATTAACCACTCTATTTCTTCAGGTATTTGTCTTGTCCGCCAACTTAATATTGGGATTGAGTCAACGTATAATATTTTGATGTTTGTTGGCGTCAGGTCTTATCATTTTAAATAATTTCTTGTATATCAAGGCATATTTGGATTCTTTAATTTGCATAACCATTGTTATCAATTATGTTACTTAAATGCATGGTTTGATAAAGTTGTTGACTCGTATTTTTGAATATATGGCATGACCTATTTGCTCCATTGTTTAAGCTTGGGGTGTGTCTTCTGTGATACTTTACATAACTGAGAATGACTCTTTCAGAACTTTTGTGAAAAACTGTTCCTATGTGTGGGATTGACTCGTTGGTCTTTCACCATAAAATAGCAGCGTCTATGAATTTACCTTAAAGGTTACTTTCATAATTAACCTAAAAAATTTATGGTTTATTTTGTAAGTCGTCTTTAGTGTCTTTTTTTTTTGGGTTTAAAATTATATATTTAATTCTGACAAAAAAACTATATCTTTAATCGTCAGGCTATTTGGAATGGCTTGCCTGTGGAAGTTATTTTCTACTGCTTCTTTGGTCTTACTACCTTGACTTTTTTTTTTTTTTTTACTTTGGTGGTGGGGGTATAATTTTTGTTTTAGTCTTGCAACATTGATGAGGAAGCTGTTGAAGCTGCAATATCAAAATGCAGTGTGCTGGAGACCCTTGACGTCCGCTTTTGTTCAAAGGTACGAATGATCTGATGCTGTTGATAATTTTTTCCTATTTTCATTCATAGTATTGGAGCAGGTCAATCTTCGACCATCTGGTTTGTGTCCTCCTGCAATTAATTTTTTTTTCGTATGCTTATGGTGGTCCACAGATAAGGTCAACCAGTGTGGGAAGATTACGTGTGGTGTGTCCTAGTTTGAAGCGAATTTTGCGCAGCTTGTCAACTTCGTGATTGCAGTTGTGACTAGCGATCTATTAAGTCTTCCATTGCTTTTTCTGTTGAAATATCCGAGCGTGATGGCACATTTGATAATAAATCGGGTTAGCTTTATTTTGTGCATTATAAGTGGTCGACAATGTGATCGTTGTTTGTTTGGATTATAGAAATCTAGTGGCTAGCGTTATATTCTACTTATGGTCTTATTCACTTATCTGTTGGACCTGTATTTTTTGTAAATAATAAATTTAAATTTTGTTGATGCATATTTTATTTTATCCCAAAGCAAAAGCAATCTAAATTTGGCGTAAAAAGTCATGCTGTTATCTAGGATTGAAGTGGAGGCATATCTTCTATTTCAGATTGAATAATTTAAATTTAGTCTGTAAAGTCATGCAGTAATCTTGGATTGTAAGATACTAAGATTTAATTTGGTTTTACCACAAGTTTTGACAGTTAATGGTAAGTATTTTAGGGTCGAAAGTTAATGGTAAATATTCACACCCGCGATGAGTTGCACCGATCATTCAGATCATTGCCTTTATTTGCTGTGTCGGGTAATCTTCTTATTTAATTAAACTCATTTTTCATGTATCATACTAATTCTAAAAATTAAGATGTTCTGTTTATGACGTAATTTGTTAATTTTAAATTATATATTGATTATTTTTGTTTATTAGAAAAAACTATGCCATTTGATTTACAACCTGAAGATTGATTTTGGCTTTTGTTAGTATTTTCGTTTTAAAATTTATTGATTGATATGCTTCCGTCTCGGTAGTTACCATGGAATAATTGCTTGTGGAGCTTTTGCTTTCCTGGATGAAAACTATGAAGCTCATCATGTATTGCTGAATTTTATGAACTCTGATCTTATTGATTAAAGTCGCATGAGCCCAAACAAAAAAAAACTTTTTTCGTGATTGTAGTTTTGTTTTTGGCATACGAGAGGTAGATTTTCAATTGTAAATAAAAGCAGGAGAAAAAAAAAACAGAAGCTATTCACGCAATTTAGCACATGAAACAACCCAGCGAAACAGTCAATTTACGCGAGGAGAGGCCAAATTGATTGGTTACAAACATCAGCTGAAGCAAAAAGTAGAACTGTGGATCAGTGTATATTACGATACGTTATCTTCGTAGATATGCAATATCCCTATCCAAGTCTCCTAGAACAGAACTGCCTCAAGGAGGCCAATCATGGCCATTTTCCTTCCCATTAGCAGACTCAACGAACAATGTATTTTTCAGGAGCTTACAATTCAATTTTGAAATTCCTTCAATTAAGTAGATTGCATCTTCCTCCTCATTTGATACGCCTGAGACCTACCAATCTATGGAATTTCTAGTGATGGATTCAAATAAACAGAAAAATGAAAAGGAGAAAAAACAAAAAGAAGAATTGAATTGAGATCAAGATCCGATGGAGAGCTTTTGCTAATTAAAATTGGACTGGTAAACACTATTGGGTGAAGAGCAGAGAAACAGTGGCTCAATAGAATCGACAAAAGGAGTGATACCGCAAGCCATAACCTATGGTTAGACAGCAGACCAGCATACTTTATCAAACACAAAAAATTAGAGATATACCAAGGCTTCAAGAAAGAGACCACACTAAGTTTGAGGGAGAGTCTATCTCAGGGACGAAGATCATCAGATGTGTCTATCTATACCTTTCTTTACAAAGATAAAATCAAATAAATAACAATGGGCGTTGATGACTGATTTTCTGAGTCTTTAATCCCACAATTATGAGTACTTTCAATTTCCATCACCGCCGCTCCCAAGAGTCCAACCAAGGAAGTGAAATTGTGGAACAACAGATTGCAGTGCCATTTACAGGTTAAAAGGGAAATCGTGAATGTCATAACCCAAATAATTTGAATATACATAACCATGCTGGCTGAAATTACAAACGGTGGAAAAGTACTTCAGCAATTCAAAGGATTGCTTCTAATTGCTTCAATTCAGGGTCCAGATTTGCTGTATCCTCATCTTCCGTGCTCCTGTATGAATCAGCTATAACTTTTCCCTTGCTTAGCACATCCGAAGGTACAGTCTGTAAGAGGCTGTAACAGATCTCTTGTTAGAAATTGCACCTTGCACTGTCATGCATGCATAAGACAACGCTAACTAAAAAATAAGTTTAAGGGACCCAAAAGATATTATAGATGTGCAAGATTTATTACGGTAAATCACCTGTCCAAAGCGTTAAGAGTAGCATTGATTTTTGCTTTCATAGTCTTGACTGAGGCTTCGGGTTCATTTCTTGATGCATGCAGAAGTAAGGAATCAAGTTCCTCCAGCGCACTTCATAGAAGAAGAAAAAAAAGAAAAAGCAAAATGCTTTGAACTTCACATCATTATATGTTAGCAGACAAACTATAGTGCCAGTCCCCATGGCTAATTGTGACAGGCATTTCCGACAAATTTTGGTCAGAAAGAAATGACAGTACCTCAGGCATTGATCTACATCTTTGAATGCAGTTTTACCTTTACCACTGTCAGATGCATATTGCGCCACCTGTAAAGCAAATATGTGAAAACAACAATGCTTTGAACACAGGTCAATGAAATTACTAGTTTTTTCTAGCTTGTTTAAGAGTATTTTGGTTTTCAGTTCGAGGGTCTGTCAGTTTGCCTGATATAAAAGGAAAAGAGATGTTCTTAGTAAACTGTTAATATGGGATGACTAAAAAGATATCTGTTTTAATTGACTCATGAAAAAACAAAATTGTTACTCCTCTTTCAGTGATCAAGACTGAAGTGTGCGTGGCTGCTAAATGAATGTTATATATACCAGAGTGATTTCTGGGGTGCGTGAGCGAATAGTTTCCCAGTGCAAGTAGAACCTTGCCATGTTAGCATCTGGACTTTAAAATTATGAGCAGCTGAGAAGCATGAAATATTTCCCATAAACGTAATGCAAGTATACTGTCCGCTCTATTGCAAAACAACTAAGCTTCAGATATCATCTAACGAACATAAGGGTGAAAAAACTTGTACACCAAGAACTTCTGACATTACATAGTTTGGTTGACAAAATTTTACGCAAATTAAATAGAAGTAGCAATTTATATCCAGAAAAGGGAGAGTACTAAGTAAATCAAAAGTTGAAGAAGTCAATACATACTGCTCGAATATTTACACGCAGAGATGCAGCAGGGCCGGCACGAAGTAGCAATCGGCAGGCAGAAAATTGGGGTTCATCACCATCTAATGTTTTCTCTATTGCAGTGAGAAGATAGCATGAGCAGAATTTATATTATTTTGCATTTATAATAGTTTCAGACCTATCTAGAAAATGAAAATGAAAAATGAAAAAAATGAAAAAAAATTGCCATTTAATATAGAAAATGAAAAAAAAAACCTTTAATAGAACTATAGTATTAAGGGTGTCTTTTGATTATTGTATTACCAGATGCCATTAATCCAGAAGAGATGTAAAAACATGTCAACGTAGGCATACCTGTATATCTAGAATGACCTTCTAATCTACTACATATAAGTTTCCACTAGTAAGGCAACAGTGCAGTAAAAAGGAAAGGAGAAAAAGCAATACCCAAGTCCTTAATCTGTAGCTGCGTAAGTATGATAGGTGGTACATAAACCTCCAAAGGATCGAGCCTTTTCCTGGAGCATATAGGAACAAATTAGAAATGAATTCAAGTCCACGTCAACCATAGATACTATAAAAAAAAAAAAAAAAGCAATCCAAAACTAAGAAAAAGAAATTCTAGCTTAATTTGGGGCAGAGTTATTTTAGAGGACAATGAGCAGAAACAAAACGAATCCAAAACAACACCGGCAATATACTATAGAAAACCATCCTTTTTTTCACTTTGGTTCTATAGGTCATAGAGTAGAGATGAGTAGACATTAGATAAAAAATAATACTACAATTAAAGACAAGTAAATCCATAACAGTCATACTTTTTCACATATTTATCCAAAATGCTTCCTGCAGCAGTCCCTGCAAGATGGAGGACACTGTATCATTTTCTTTTCGCAAGAGTTAGCGGAGAGAGATGAGCAATTAGGACATATGATTCACTTCAAATATTGTCCAGTATGGAGAGAAAAGAGAATAATTGGGTGCATGTTCTTTTCGATTGCTTGAGAACCAAAGAGTGAGATAGACGTGCAATGGAAGCGAAAGAGGCATACGGTTAGGAATGAAAAGCAGGTGGGAGAGAACAAGAGAGATTGAGACAAGTCGGCGGCCCTCTCGCCATTTTGGGGGTGACAGTGCGCACCTCACGCGCAGCGCTTGCTTCGGTTTAGAGGTGGAATTCTGTAACACTGAAGGAGGGAGGGGGGCCGAGGAACTGAAGAGTTTGTTGCTAAAATGCGCAGGAGTGCCAACTACGGCCATTCCGACTCAACATCCTTTCCCGGCTGCATCTCTCGGGGATAAAAATAAGGAGATAATATAATAAGATATAACCAAATTAGTGGGTCGTATCCGCTTGTCTGTTTATGGTTAGATTTGGTCTGCGGAATTACCCAAATACCCTTATTTCAGTTTCTACCCACCAGCTAAATTCATACTGTTGAATGATCGCAGACAATTCGATCGAAGTTGAACTTTGTGCAGTGCTACTTGATAATAGTTAATTTTTCTCTCTTTTGTATTACTATCGTTGTGGTTTCTGAAACAAATGCAAACAGGAAGAATAAAACACCCCCCACCGCACGACAAAAAAAAAACCACTGAGGTAGCAAGTCCGTATCTGTGGCATTTCCTTCTTAATTGCAAGTGTTGTTAATTCGAATTCATCTTTCTGTAGATCTCACTACTTAGCATGGGATGCGTCATTATTTGATGAGCCGGTGACTTTCTTTACTTTTTTTCCACAAGCCAAGCTTGAATGACCTATGCATTATGGCTTAGTAATCTCTTATTTGCACTCTGCCACTTTTTGTGTTTAAACTTTTTCTTTGTTTGTGTTGATAATAAGCTCCTCATGGAGGATTTTGTTTTTTTAGCATGCAGGTCATGCTTCTTGGTTTTGTGCTTCCAGGACGTTCTTTGGAAGAAAAGGTGAGAATTCAGGCATCTAGTGATATGAATGAACTTCTCGTAAGCATTCTTTTGTCCAGCCTATTTGCTTATTTTATTTGGAAGAAGGCATTTGCAGATTCCATGTCAAGTATAAGACTTATGTTCACGATCTGAATTGCTTACATATGCCATTTTCATTATCCGTTCTTGAGGTTTCCAGACACTAGGTTAGGGAAGTTTTGTATCTTTGAATTTAATCATTTGACTGCTGTTAAACCAATATGGGAGTGCTAGTAAAATTTCTTCTATAATTGGGTTTATTTATTTATTGGAAGGTCATGAGAGGTCTCTCTGCCTAAATGTCATACCCATTTTTAAATAAAAATCTCTGCTAGATTATGTTTCATCATAAATAACCAGCCTTTGTGGTGTGCTGCCTAAATTAATGTTGTTTTGCTAAAAGAATCATTCCATATTTCATATTGCTCTTTTTGATAATAATTTGTTGATACAGCTGGTTGGGTCATAGTCAAATGAACCACCTCAGAACTAATTACCGTAATTTTAAAGTGCATTATAAACTTTGGATTAAGATAACCTCTGGATGGGTCAGTATTGGCTTCCAATAGTACATTTTAGATAGATAGAACCCCAAGCTCATTTCATTTTTAATTTTCTTTCAATTCTTGTCAGCTTTCCGTTTTACATGTGAACAATCCAAGGGTTGGAAATTTGGTTGTACAAAAAAGTGGTCTATTTGAGCACTAAGCATGATATTGTAGTTTCTTCTATTAAAATATGTGTAATAAATAATACAATTTTTTTTTCTGGCCAGAAATAAATAATAAGATTTGGCTTCATGTAGTTCAAGCTTGAACATCTTGGGAAGAGTTATATTTTACTTTGGGATTTAACTACACAATCTAACACTGTTTAATGATGGTGAATGTTTTGCTGGTCACTGATTTCGATTCAATCAATACTTGTGATTACTTCCCCAGAAGGTGCTCCATCTGCAGCCAATGTGCTTTGCTCTGATGCAATCTGTGTTGAAGTCCCCACTGACAATATTCGAGTTGGTGACTCAGTGTTGGTGTTGCCCGGAGAAAATATTCATATAGATGTAACTTGTAAGCCTTCTTGTTGTTAATGAAATTCTGTTAGAACTCTAAAGCTATATGTGCAGTACCTGGATCAAGGCATTGGGATTGCATCCTTTGACAGAACATTCTGTCTAGTATCCAATATCTCACTCATGGACCAAGATGACAACAATTGGCCTATTATATTAACAGTATTCAGGAAAATGACATTTATATGCACGATGCTGGAAGACCTTACTTCTGATTTAAGATGGAATATCTTCGAAACATGTTGATTCATTTGATACCAACTTCTCTGGACAGGGAAGAGTCATTTCTGGAAGAGGTGTTGTGGATGAATCCCTGCTTATAGGAGAGTCACTTCTTGTGTATAAAGAAGAAGGCTTCACAGTTTCCTCGCGGGAACTATAAATTGGGTATGCCCTTAGACTTCAAATTGGTACAAGATTTTATCCTCTATAAAAAAAATTCAAATTATGGAGCTCCTACATCATGTTGAATTTTTCTTTTCGAATTTGATTGGATAGGCATGTATTAAAATTTTTAAGGATGGTCCTTTAAGGATTGAAGCTTCTTCAACTGGCTCCAACACAATGATATCCAAAATTGTCCGCATGGTTAGTATATCATGTTATAATTACTTAATATCAAAAACTTTATTGAGGATGAAGTGATTAGATTTTTCACTTTTGGTAATAATGTAGTTTCTCTCATCTATAATTTTGTAAGGCACTCTTATTTAATTCATCAATTGCATATCATAAATTTTGTGGAGTAAAATTGTTTGTTTGTTGGAATGCTTAGGTTAGGTTCTGTTGACTTATGATATATAAAAATAAAAAATTTGTAGAGAAAGATTTTGTGATGTGTTACATCTCTTTTTTTCAATGTTCAGGTTGAGGATGCTCAATCTCGTGAAGCACCTGTACAAAGGCTTGTGCATTCAATAGCTTGCCCATTTGTATACAGTGTTATGACTCTGTCAGCAGCAAGGTTTGCATTTTGGTAAGAATATGTTTTACAAGCACAACCAACTATTATATTTGATAGGGTTATGTCACTGGTTTCAAAGGGTGGGAATTGGGTCTGACATAATGATGACTATTATTGTTACGTGTTTTTTTTGGCCTGATATTATTACATCTGTTGATGTAATCCAACTAAAGATTTGTGATTATTATTTTTTTTTCCAAGGGAGAGTTTTCATATCTATTTAATATTCTCCTCAATCTTATACAAGTTTGCTACATTTGTTTCCAGGTATTTAATTGGATCACATGTTTTCCAGATGTTTTACTTAATGATATTGCGGGCCCAGCAGGAGATCCTTTGCTTTTAAGCTTGAAACTTTCTGTAGATATCTTGGTGCATATCGTTGAACTGAAGGTCCACTGGATTTGGAATTTTTCTCTAAAATTCAAGACTTAAGTTAAAACTATATGCCTGTCCTGATGGACTTCACTTCCTTGCTACAGTCCTTTTCTGTTGGCTTTCAGCTTCTGTTAGTGTTAAGTGATTACGAAATGCCGGACTACATATAAAATTTTGTTGAAGATAAAATAGACAGATAAAACTTGCATGCCCTTCTATTTAAGTGCTGCTAGTCATCACTAAAGAGCATTCAGTTTGGACTCTATGTATAATCAAATCTAGAAAGGTTGCCATTGGCTGGTGTTTGTAATGACTAATGTCATCCATTTGAAATAGATTGTATCATTTAATTGCATGTGTAGACAAAACTCAAAAAGAGAGGAAGAGGAAAGTAGAGTCAGGTGTGTGCGCAACTGTGCATCCAACTGAGCCCAGATTACTTTTTTCCTGGAAAATTTAACTTTCGTGTGTAAAAATATTAATGTCATCTTTTTATAAACTTTTGAGTTGAAAACTGAAAAATATTATGTGACCCTTTCCAGGTTGTGTCTTGTCCTTGTGCACTGGGCCTTGCTACACCCACAGCAATCCTAGTTGGCACCTCACTTGGTATGTTTCCTTTGTTTTCTACATTAATACACACACACACACAAATGGTTGGCTGAAATTACTTAAATACTTTGTATATTTATATTGATGTAAGCCTGCTTAATATTGAGTCCTTTTTGTTGGCAGTGGCACTATGGTTTTTCAACTTATTCTTGAGAAAGATTTGTTAAGAGAGAAGCTAAAAGCCTACAACATGGTTGATATGATGTACTCCCTCCATTCCTTAATATAAGGGACAAGAGACAATCACACAGATCAAGGAAAACAATAAATTTGTCAGGAATATAAAGTAGTTTCCAAAAATACCCTCATTTAATGTTAATAACTCTTTCATCATGCAATTAATATAAATGAATTATATTGAAAACATACTATCTTAATTAGGGATATTTTGGGAAAAAGTCATTAAATACACCAGACAAACCCTATATGTCCCTTATATTTTGAAACATGGAAACTCCCCCAATTGTCCCTTATATTAAGGAACGGAGGGAGTATTTATGGTAGTTGATAGTTTTTGGACCTTTCTTGAGGTGTGCCTTATTAGTTATTGCTGATAGGGTAGGGGAAGATGTAAAAATGTTTTTATTCATTTTCTGTTTTACTTTTTATAGTTGTTTCTACATCTCTCTCCTTCTTCATGGTTTTTACTACGTAACACTTATGGTGAACTGTGGTTCGTTAAATTTATCTTAGCTGACCCAAAATAAGGTATAAGCTATTGCCATTTAACTATGAACTATGAAGTAGCGGTGCCTTAATCAAGCATGAAGTGTCTTCTCTCCTTAGGAACTTGAATTTAAGAAAATTTCAGAGCATGTTACTGTCTGGTAACCTGATTTGATGCTTTCAGTATGTTCTAGTCTTCGTATTTTATTTTTTCAAATTTTCCACCGAATCTCTGTGTTGCAAATAGGTGTAAGAAATGGACTTCTCATTAGAGGAGGAGATGTTCTTGAATGCTTAGCTAGCGTAAACTACGTTGCACTAGACAAAGTAAATCCCACAGACTCTTCTCTGTGTCGCTCTCCCCCCCCCCCCCCCCCCCTCATACTAATGTATAAAAGGCATAAGCTAGTGTTTATGCATGTATGCATGCATGAAAGGTTGTTCTGAAGATAACACAACACTAAACTTTCAGACAGGAACCATCACTAGAGGAAAAAACCAGTTGTCTCTGTTGTGGGCTCTTTTGATTATGAGGAATCAGAAATTCTTCGGATTGCTGCTGCTGCAGAGAAAACAGCATCTCATCCAATAGCAAAGGCTATTATCAATAAAGCTGAGTCATTAGAATTGGTCCTTCCCATCACAACAGGGCAATTAGTTGAAGCAGGTTTTGGAACCTTGGCAGAAATAGATGGACTTTTGGTTGCAGTTGGTTCCTTAGAATGGGTACATGAACGCTTTCAGACAAGAATGACCTCATCTGATTTGATGAATAAATCATTAAACAATATTCCTCCGAACTACTCAAAAACCATTGTTTATGTTGGACATGAAGGAGAAAGCATCATTGGTGCTCTTGCCATATCTGACATTTTGCGTGACGTTGCTAGATCTACAGTAATGAGGTATATTTTAATTTTGTAACTGGAATCCATATATTTCATCAGGGTGCTACCCACTGTGGTGCTACCTACTGTTTTTAGACAAAAAATGGGTATTTACTCTCTCTTACTGTATTTGAAGTTAGTTTGCTTCCTGCCTTTTCCTTTATTTTGAAAGGGTGCTTTAGTGTCAAGAACTGTTTTAACTCAAATGTTTAAGCTGTTGATTGAAGGCCCACAAATATTTTTATTATAATCTCTAAAATGTCCCCTCACATGAAAGTCCTTTGAACCTGAAGTGTGGACAAAGCAGAGATCCATCATACCTTAAGTTGAAACCTAACTTTAAGCAAGAAAATGACTAATCAAACTCTTAATCCCTTGATCGGAGACTCTGATACCATTTCAAGGATTAATTATAGTCAAAATCGTTCATGAATAATTCTATTATATGCTCTAACAAAAACTAACGGTAATGGAATTTATATCTTGCCCTCTATTATCTATTAGTGTCTGATTATATATGCCTGTGGTTACCTACCAGTTATTAAGGACAGAAAAGTTTTAGGAAGCATTGATGTCATTCTTGCTGTCAGACTCATCTATAGTTGAGTTATACAGATGTGTTAATTGAGTTGGGCTTTCTTGCTTCTGTTTCCATACTAGGGAATCTTATTTCTTAAAATGATTGCTTCCATTCCCTTTCCATCAGCTCTAGCTGCTAAAATTGACATCTAGATGTTTTTGTTCCAAGCTTAATCCATTTCTTGTATTTGATAGCCTTTTCCAAATTCAAGTCATGTGCTTATATTTTTATTGCTTGATTACTGCATTATTTGCGGACATTGTTGCCTTTGGGAAGACTCCAGCAGAAGGGTATTAAGACAGTCCTCTTATCAGGGGACAGGGAAGAGGCAGTTGCAACAATTGCAGAGACAGTTGGGATAGAAAGTAATTTAGTCAAAGCATCATTGTCTCCATAACAGAAATCTAGATTTATATAATCTCGTAAAGCTGCTGGACATTGTGTTGCAATGGTATGACGGTATCTATCTTCACCTTGATTCTCCCTTGGCTTTCAATAAGCTGAGATATCGCTATGTTCAAAGGTGTGCACTGAGCTCCTGGAATGCAGTTGAATCTGATTTTTCTAAAATGTTGCATGTATTGCCAGAAATGAATTTCATTTTCTATTTTTCTTTCGAATTTTATCCGATATCTATGCTTGCTTTGTATCTGGTAAAATTGCCAGCAGTAGCAGATCTTCAGTTGACTCATGCGAATTGTGGACGTCCAACTTTTCTTATGTATATTAGCACTTTCTTATATTTTGTTGATTTCTATCGAGTTTTCCTTATAAGAAATGGTAGTCCCACTTACACTATCATTTTTCTCCACTTCTAAGGTAGGCGATGGGATAAATGATACACCCTCTTTGGCTGTAGCTGATGTTGGGATTGCTGTACAGAATAAAGCTCAAGAGAATGCAGCATTCATATTACTTATTGGAAACAAAATTTCACAAGTAAGGCATTTCTGATGTCCTCCGCTTGTCACATCCATTTTTATGCATCCCACGCTTTTTATGTGCCCTTCTCAATGAAAATGTGAACCTGCACCCTATGATACCAAGATCAAATTAAGCACTTGACCATTGCAAGATATGTCCGACGTAGATGGTTGGTCTTTTCTGCAATCTTGGATGCTCCAGGTTGAGAAATTATTTTTAAGTTGGGAGGAAACAAGTTATTGATAGATATTAGTCTTGATTTTAGACATAAACTTGTGATGGTTCTGGAGTTCCAAAAGTTGAAATTGACTTCTTTATCAATGTCTACGAAGAAGTGTTGGGAGATTCTTTAGTGTTATGCATGTTCCTTATCCTATGAAAGCATCCTGGTGATTTTTAATCTTATAAACTCAACTGTTTTTATTCTGATAGGTTGTAGATGCCCTAGACTTCGCACAGGCAACCATGGGAAAAGTGTTCCAAAATTTGTCTTGGGCAGTCACTTATAATGTTATCTCCATACTCATCGTTGCTGGTTTGTTGCTTCCCCAATTTGATTTTGCTATGTCACCTTCACTTTCAGGTGAGAAACATTCCATCACTGGTACCTTCATATTCAAAATGGATCTCCATTTTTTTTGTATGGATCCATTTACTCCTCTTCCTTTTTTCGCAAGTGTTTCCTCTTTTTTCCTTGTCCTTTTATGGGTGCACCGTATTCCTGGACTGCAGAGTATCCGAACCTCAAAATGGATCTCCATTTTTTTTGTATGGAGTTTACTCCTCCTCTTCTTTTTTTCTTCCTCCTTTTTCCTGGTCTTTTTATGGGTGCACCGTATTCCTGGACTGCAGAGTATCCGAACGTATTCATATATGATAGCCAAACAAATACGGCTACCATGTATTTCTCTTGTACTTCCCTTCCCTCGATATATTTTATTCGCTGCACCTACAATTTTGCGCTCTTGAATGGCCATTGTATTCCAAAGATTGATTCTGTTTATCACCCATGTGTATATTTGATATGACAGGAGGATTGATGGCTTTGAGCTCCATTTTGGTGCTTACCTTGCCAACTCATTGCTTCTACAGCTTCATGAGTACAAAACAAGCAATAGGAGCTAGCTCTATTCATTCACTTATTGAATGCAGGAGATGCCTCTAAGGCGATTTAAGTTCAGCATTTTATCAAATAATCAGAACTGCAACCATCAAAGCTCCTCCTCTCCCAATACCGGAAGCAGCACTTCTTTTCTATCCGGTTTCTCCCATCGAATTTTGTTTATGACGCTATTTAACTAATTATAACGGAAAAACAAAAAAAAATTCAAGTAAAAAAAATTGCGTATCACATTATCTTAGAATGATGACAAAAAAACAGAATCGAATATGCGGTTTCTAGTCAAAAGAATAGTACTATTATTGTAAGATGAATTCGCTCCAGCTGAATAATTTAATGCTCCTGTTTGGCATAAAGGGCTTACTGCTCAATCTAAAATAAAATATTAGTACCGTTACCCGAAAAAACGCCAGATCATTCAAAACAATTTTGGCATGCGCCATCGTTCGTTTGAGTCACCGGGTAGAACTTTGAAGAAAGCGCATTTGGAAATAGTTATGCATATTTGTGTGCAATTCCAAGCACCTATATTTATAACAATAAATAAATATTCAGATATATAGATAGATTATGGAGAGATGAAATATTGTCAATATCAATTTCAGATGCTTTTTCTTATTTTTTTAGATATATTAACATGAATATAAAAAATTAATTTTTGTGACATGGAGAAAGCTAACTGCAAGATCTATATCTATGAGATGCTGATTCTTTAAGAAATGGTTGATTATGATACGGGAGCTTCATAGATATTCATGGATCATAAGCTTTGTCCAGGATCATCCTGAACATTAATCCATGTCTCCCTTATTTTGCGTAAGATCGAACCGGCAAATCAATTTTTTTTTTAAAAAAAAAGGATTCCAACTCTATAGAAGCAAGAACAATGAAAAAACAAAAGGATTAAAAAGAAGGAGAAATTTAAAATTTAGAAAAATTATCGCACTGTGGACAGTGGTACCGTTGTAGAATTTAAAATATCTTACTTTGTTAAGAAGATTGATTTTATAACTAACAAGTGTATAAAAATGGTTTTATTTAAAGAAAGTGATTATAGTATGTATTAATGTATATATACTCCCCCGATTCAAAATATAAGTTCTCTTTCAAAAGTTTATTTAAGTACAAAATATAAGTCTCATTTAATAATTTTTAGATATTAATTTTTTTTTATTTTGTCTTTATTTACAATTAAATGTAATAAAGATGGTAAACTTTAATGATGTGTTTGAAAGTTTTTTTTAGGGAGGAGTGAAATGGAATAGAATTGCTATATAGGTTGAATCATTATTTGAGAGACTTTTTAGGAGGGAATGGAATTACAATGGATAGCCTCATAAGTCATCCTTAATCATTATAAATCTAATTTTTCTTGTCTCCAAATTAGCGGATCAAGGATGGAATAACCAAAACTAACTATTTAAATTACAAAAATACCCATCAACCCTAACAAAAAAAATTCACTTATGATTTTTTTTACTCTTTCTATAGTGCTAAATCTATCTCGCTATATTATACATTTCTTGGCATTTCGTTATCACATCAATTAGATCACTCCAATCACATCATACCTCACATGTACAATTGAATCACTAATTTAAGGTATATTTTTTTCCACAAGTCATGTGATTTATTATAACTTTTTTACTTTTTATACTTTATCATAGTTGATTTAGTTATTTTTATTTTTTGATAAAATTTTTACTTCCTTCTTAATATTATTATTGGAAGAACCAAGTTCTTTTACAATAACAACAAAATAATAATATTAATATTATTATTATTATTATTGGAATATGTTTTTATTGAAAAGTAAAAGTAATATGAATTTTTTTATATAAAAAAGAGAACAATTTGCTTTTTTATTTAAATTTTCTAATAATGATAATATTGAAAAAAAGTTATAATCAATTCCATTATATCCTTTTTATAATAATTTCTAGATAATAGCCAAATGAGGCTGTTAATTCCCCTCATAAAATTTTTAAATAATAAAATATTTCATTCCAGTCCACTCAATTCTGTTCTATTCCATTATGTTCCATTAATGATTATTTCATTTCATTAAGTTATAAACTTCTAAACATAGCCTAAATATAATACATTAAATAAAAGTATTATTGAATAATAACATATTTTTTTATATATTTAACGAGTAAAATAATATTTCTTAATTTCTGTGTAATTAATTAAATAATTTTTTTTTAAAATAAGAGGGAATATATTATATATATATATATATATGATTCTAGTGCAGAGGAGGATATTGTCGTTTTGAAATCATTCCATACACGGAAATCTCGGCTATTGAATTTTATCTGTATATATATATATATATGATTCTAGTGCAGAGGAGGATATTGTCGTTTTGAAATCATTCCATACACGGAAATCTCGGCTATTGAATTTTATCTGCAGCCTCGATGATACAACTGGGAAAATATTCGAGCCAAGCCTGAAGGGGAGGGGAGTGGAAGGGGGAAAAACAAAATACTCGTATATAGCAAAATGGAAAGGGAGAAAAGAGGGGCCCGGGGGAAGCTTCAATGTAGACATTAAATGGGCACGTGATTGGGAACAAATGTTGTTGAGAGAGCGTTGATGCCAAAACGCTTTGCATGTGAACGTTGGGCCACACTTGCCTGTTTAAAATTAAAGTGCTGCCAAGCCCTACTTTGTCCTGCGTCACTCCCCAATTATAGCAGTTTTTCCCCATAACAACCCCCGCTTCCTCAAATATCTTCTTCTTTCCTTCTACCTCTCTCCTTTACTAGTCCAATTCTTTCATTCTTTTTTTAAAACTGTCTTACTATTAGTATTTTTTAATATTCTTATCTGAAAAATGCATATTTCATGCTTTAATTGTTTCGTTCATCAATTTTAGACATATGCTAAAAAATCTCTAAGAATTGAGTGATTGACTTAATGGGTCAATTACACGCTTTTTCAGGAAAAAAAAAAAACATCTTATGTATATGATTCCGTTTTATTGGGTAAATTATTTTTTATTTAAATAAGATAACGAAAAATAAATAATTGCATACATTTTTAATAATAATAATCCTATTTTTTATTATTTTCTATGATATATCAATATTAAAAATATATTTGATCAAATATAATATATTCAATTTTTATATTATAATTAATTATACTCACATTTTAAAACCTGAAATCTAGTTTCTTTCCCTTTTTCATTCTCTAGCCAAATGAGAAATTAATGGATAGGGAACTAACAATTATCTGATATTGAATTCTTTTTTCTATATTTAAGGGCAAAACAATCAAACTAAATATATTTCATAGACAAAAAAAAGTATATTTTCTTAATATAGCGAATTCTTAGTCAAACCATTTACTAACATGTATTCAAATGTGCATTATTTTTATATATGCTGAGGAGGCATTTACTCTTTTGCTTTTAATTAAAAAAATGCCTGCATTGCATATAACATTTAATTTAACTTCATAATATGATTATAGTAATTTATATGTATTTTAAAACTTTGTACTCTCTTTAGCCCTCTATATAAAATCTTTTATCCTAATTCTAAATATAAGACCCTTTACAATATACGGGTAGTATTTATTATATATTTGTAGAAAAATATTCCTATTTAATATATTAAAAAAAGAGATTAAATAAGAATAATTTTAAAAAAATATTAAAATTTTTAAAAAAATTGAGATAATTAATTAATTTTAATTTTAATTTTTAACCCCACATAAATTGAAATAATTTTATATTAAGAATTATAAGAGTAAATAAATTATGGGTGGCTTGAGAAACCAATAAAGGGGGAAGGAGAGAGTAAAACACGAACAATGATGATCCCAATAATAAGAAGGCAAGAAGAATCGAGGGGTAAAACAGAGAAGCCATTGTTCCTAAATAAGCAAACATGCCTTAATGTGGGGAACAGTTCCTCTCAGATTAAGATCCGTCTTAAAGTTAGTTATTGCATCAAAGGTCTCTGTAACTAACACAAGCGGCTAAACGACACGACAGTCCCCCGGTAAAAGTAGTTACTCATTATTTCTAAATAAATAAATACTAATAAAATAATCCCAATAGTCCAATACTAATAACGAATTTGGAAAAAAAAAATATAGTAGTAATTAATTAATTTAATTAATTACCTGCAGAAGCAAAAACGACACGGACGGTAACCTTAACGGCGTAACTGGGTAACTAGGCATTTGGTGGGGCCCGCGTGGGAATCATGACGAGTTGGAGGTGTCAGACGCATAGTGGATACGCGCCATATGACCTTCCCGAGGTGAATAAAAGACGTGGTAACTTTTTTCTCCAACTTAAATCACCCGCATAAATTACACTTCAGGACCCAAATCTTTAAAAAAATATATACTATACCCCTGCTTTCACTTATTTTGCATTTTCCTATTTTTTATTAATTTATATAATATATTCTCTCATCCAATTTAAAGAGTTTCTATATTTTATAATATAAGAGGTACAAGAATCTAGTATATTTAATAGTTTTTTTTAAAAAAATACTCCTAATTATAATATTATTTCCAAAATAAATTCTAATTATAAAATTAAATTTAAAAAATTATAAGATATTTTATATCAATTATATATATATTAAGAAAATTATTCTTTTACATGAAATTAATATAAAAAATATTCATATTTCTTATTTTATTTTTATTAAATATCTTATTCAATTATTATTATTATTATTATAGGATTATAAATGAGAAATAAGAAATATAAAAGAATTAAATATAGAAATAAAACAAAAAAAATATCTAAAATTTTATATTAAAAAAATTTATTATGTAAAATGTAAAACTTGTTATGTGAAATGTGGACAAAATGGAATATAAATTTCTTGATGTTTTGGGTTTCAGATGTAAATTTTCCTAAATCACAATACCTGAGACGGCATTTCTGGGCCCTACCTTCATGCACATCTTCTGTCTCACTCACACACATCACTTCCCACACTACTGATACTGCAAGCAAATAAAAAAAATAATAAATCTTAAAATCGTCAAGTTATATCCAATTTGCCAAAATCAAGTTATATCCTCGAGTAAATTAATCCAAGTCGTTAAAAAATGGTATAGTACACTCAGTTTAAGCAAGCATTCAGAGATTGATTGGATTCAAGGTGGAAGGAGAGGATGCATTGATTAGTTTGAATTATAATTAGTGAAAATTTAATTACCTTAGCTGCTAGCATGGAGCATCTATCTATAACCGGTAACATAGAGGAGATCAAACTAGAGTGAGATAAATGAATGAAATGATGAGAGGGATGCGATAACAATACTGATAGAAATGGGAAAATAAAAAAACGTTAGATCAATGCCCAGAGATCGAGTAAGAGTGAAGGAGAAAGGCGTGTCCTTGTCAGCGAAATGGATTGCCTTACATTATTGCCCTTTTCTCTGCAGACTCTCACAGCAAAACCAGAGAGGCACAGAGAAAGCGACCCCTTATTTACAATGGCATAGTAACCAGTAAGAGAGAGAGAGGAGTGGTAATGCAAAAAAAGGAGAGAGCTAAGTGTAGAGAGAGAAAGGAGAAGCGAGTTGCAGTGGTGTTGCAGGCTCGCTGCAGAAATGCTGGCCGATAGTTTAACTTTATGCGTGAAATAATTTTCCCTACCTCTTTCTCCCTCTGCTCACCCTCTTACACTTGTGTTCGAGGTGTGTGTGCCAGAGCGATGTGATTGAACAAGTTTTGGAGCTAAGCTTGTTATTCTGCGACTTCCATCAAAACCAGAAAATAAAAGCCCAACTCCCAAGTTCCTATTCCTAATCACAGAAAAAGAAAAAAATAATGGAGAATACACAGAGGAATACTCCCAAACCCAGCTTGGTCTACCCTTTTATCTGCTTCTAGTTTTTGAAGGGTGGCAAGTTCTGTTGAATCATCATCATATTGTCTATTCATCTTGGGTGTACGGACTGGACTCACCACGAGACACGGTTCACTCAATACCAGAGCCTTTTGGTTTCTTTCTAGGAGCTTCATTGGGTTCCTTTGGTGTTTACGGAGGGCTTTGGTGAGGTCACGTCTGCGGTGAGAGCAGTTATGGCATTCCGGTTTGGACTTGTGCTTCTGGCTTTCGTCATTTGTTTGAACTTCAACTCGGTGGATTCAGACGATGGTAAGTCGTCCATTCTCTCGAGGTTTTTTCTCGCGCTTAGATTATGATACTCTTCTCTCTTTCTTTTGTCGGGATGTTCAGTGGGTTGGGAGTAGACAACGATGTTCAAGATTAGGCTCTAGTTTTTCTAGTAATGAAGAAGTTTGAGAAGGACAAAGCTCATGATTGCCATAGTGCGCAAGCCAACTCTCTTAATGCTAAGATTTTTTTCATTCTTTGAATCTCTTTCTCGGCAGCACAGAGGGTAGTTCCTCTGTTTGTTGTTGGTCTACTTTTTTAACTCAGGGTATCTCTTCCCGCGAAAGCTGAATTTCAACTTACTTTTTCAAAATTATCTGATTTTGTCAAATGCGGGTTCTAATTTTCACATTGCTAGCATTTTTCGCATATCTAGTCATAGTGTTCTGCTTGAATTAACTGAGCTTGGCATTGATCACTTGGGCCTTTAAGGCCTAGTAAAGAGAAGTTGCTGATTACTAGATCAGAGAAAAAGGCATGTGGAAGAATTTTATGTTCCCCCGTTTTTCAAGCTTAACATGTGAATTTTTTCATTGAAGGAGCAACATTACTAGAGATAAAGAAGTCGTTCAGGGATGTGGATAATGTTCTATACGACTGGACAGACTCTCCATCTTCCGATTATTGTGTCTGGAGAGGGGTCACATGCGATAATGTCACCTTCAACGTTGCTGCACTGTAAGTAATGGTGTTCTTAGACAGAGTACATGAACTTCTTGATTCATGGCCAATAGAAACAGAAGAGACTGATTTTGATTTTCTATTTCCCTCCTACGTTACAGCAACCTTTCAAGTTTAAATCTTGACGGCGAAATCTCACCTGCAATTGGAGGCCTTAAGAGCTTGGTCTCTATGTATCTACTACTTTCCCCTAAAGACTTTTTTCGATGTCTTCAATAACTGATTATCAAACTGTATCTTAGTACAACAAAGTCTGTTCTTAATGTCTTGTTTGACAGTGACCTTAGGGAAAACCGTTTGTCAGGCCAGATACCAGATGAGATTGGTGACTGTTCCTCTTTGAAGAGCTTGTAAGTTTTACACTCCGAGGCCTTTAGAGTTTAATTTGGTGTAGTATAATTTAATTTTTTTAACTTCTACTGACAGTTGTCTTTCTCGGAATTTGATATTATATCATCAGAGACTTATCATTTAATGAGATACGAGGTGACATACCATTTTCAATTTCAAAGTTGAAACAACTGGAAAACCTGTAAGTTGTGAATTGCCTTTTATATTGGATGCTTGGATTGCCGGTCCTTCGATGTAGTAATGACTGCATTTTTTTTCTCAGAATTTTGAAAAATAATCAGTTAATAGGACCAATTCCTTCAACCTTGTCTCAGATCCCCAACTTGAAGATTCTGTGAGTCACTTTTCCAATTTCGCTTTGTCCTCGAAGTCTAATTCTTGGGTCTTAAATAACATACCTTAATTCTTTAATTCTTTAACTTGTGGAAAATTGGTACTAGGGACCTGGCACAAAATAATGTTAGCGGTGAAATACCAAGGCTCATATACTGGAACGAAGTCTTGCAGTATCTGTGAGTAACCCATAACTCATGCAATAAAACTTACAACCCTCTGTCCTTTCCCACTTGCATAATTTCTTTTGTATATTTATGTTTCTCCTAGACATGTTTCATAATCTTTCCCATCAATCTTTTGGTTTTTGTTTTTTTCTTTTCCCAATATAGTGGCTTGCGAGGGAACAACTTGGGGGGTTCACTCTCTCCTGACATGTGCCAGTTAACTGGACTGTGGTATTTGTAAGTAACACAAACACTCTTATTTCCTCCAAAACTCCCAAAAGTTTGCAATTTCCCAGAAAATCTGATTTTTCATCTGCCATTTTCTAGTGATGTAAGGAACAATAGCTTGACAGGCAGCATTCCTGAAAGCATAGGCAACTGTACCGCCTTCCAGGTCTTGTATGTATATCATCCAACTGAATAATACAGTGTTTCAAAGCTTTCTTTTTCTTCTACTTATTTCAACAGCCGTTGATATCAGGGATTTATCCTACAACCAGCTGACAGGAAAGATACCATTCAATATTGGGTTTCTTCAAGTAGCAACATTGTACGTTTTGGTTTTTTCTTGGATATTTTTAATGAGAATGTTATGTTGTATTCTACTTTCTCTATGTAGGAATTGCTTAGTCCTGTTTAAATTTGATAGGTCATTGCAAGGCAATCAACTCTCTGGGCCTATTCCATCGGTGATTGGGCTGATGCAAGCACTTGCTGTATTGTAAGCACAGTTAATTAACAACTCGATAGTGTTGAAGCAGACTTAGGACGCTCTAAATTGGTTCTCTTGCATTTTAACTGATGCCTCTATCCTTTCCTTAATTTCAATACCAGAGATTTGAGTTGTAACATGCTGAGTGGACCAATCCCTCATATCTTGGGAAATTTGACTTACACAGAAAAATTGTAAGTATACACCAATAGTTTCTCAATCTCTTCCATTAGTTAGACCTGACATAAAAATATGTACATACTTTGAAAGGGTTCTTAAACTCTACATGTTAGTTGAATCTAACTTCTGAAATGCTTGTAGGTATTTGCATGGGAATAAGCTGACTGGCCCCATTCCCCCAGAGCTCGGAAATATGACTAAGCTCCACTATTTGTAAGGGTGCAGTAATTAGATGACCATATTCATCTTATATTTTTCTGACTTATGAAGTAGTTTGGCAATAGTTAATTCATATCTCAGTTTGAACTCCACAACCTTTGCCAACATTCATCAATTGCCTTCTTGACATTAATTCAGCTTATTCCAGAATTGAACAAGGATCCTTATCTCATGGCATTTTCTCTAAGTATTTGTTTCCTCCATCTTGTATTCGTAAATTGTCGTCTTTCAACTTTAATTTACTTCTAAATTCTAACAGGTGGCTTCATAAATAATATCTAGCTTGTCATTCCTCTATATTTTTCAATAGTACAGCTGTCCCTCGATTAGGTAGAAACAAGGTCTAGAGGAGGTCACTTATGATTAACCTGTCATTGCAGGGAACTGAATGATAACCATTTAAGTGGATATATCCCACCTGAGCTTGGAAAGCTTACTGATCTCTTTGATTTGTAAGTGCTGAGAACTGTTATTTTAAAGTGTCACTTTCTTGTTGATTTTTTAGTAGCTTGACTTTTTATTTATCATTGTCGTAGAAATGTTGCTAACAACAACCTTGAGGGGCCAATTCCTGATAATATTAGCTCGTGCAAAAATCTCAACAGCCTGTAAGCAGTAACTTAACACTATTACTTTGTTGATAGGATTTGTTTATCCACATTAAGGTGATGGATTTTCCTGTTGTTTTTTTATAAGCAATGTGCATGGAAACAAGTTAAATGGAACAATTCCTCCAACTTTGCAGAGCTTAGAGAGTATGACGTATCTGTAAGTTTCTGTTTGACATTCTGGGAAATTTGTTGAACATTTGTGTGATTTACTTGACAAAAGGATAAATAGAACCTCACAAAGCTGCAGCCAAGTCACCAGTTGATGCCCTGTATTGCAAGTCTTTAACTCCATTCTCTGTCGTTAATGAACTACGCCACCTCTTATTATTACATTGCATACACACACAACACATAAATGCATGCACGTCTGGATTCCATCAATGATTAGCCAGTTCTTTAATCTTCGTTTTTTGCTTTTGTTGCTGGCTCGTGATGACAATCCTTAGGAATCTTTCCTCCAACAAGCTTGGAGGCCCCATTCCAATTGAACTGTCACGGATTGGTAATTTGGATACATTGTAAGTACAAATGATTATATTTTTACTTATTCTTTCTGACTCCATAGTAAATAATAATAATATTTATATTTGAACTGCCAGGGATATTTCAAATAATAATATAAGTGGATCCATTCCTTCTTCCCTTGGTGACTTGGAACATCTTCTGAAGCTGTGAGTTCTACTCTAGTTCAGTTATTTATTGGGAGCTGTATTGTTTAGTCTCTGTCCTCATTCATAGCTATTATTCATTTTTAGGAATCTGAGCAGAAATCATCTAACTGGTTTTATTCCAGCAGAGTTTGGTAATTTAAGAAGTGCTATGGATATGTAAGTTCATTTATATTTCTGAAGAAAACTGAACTGCTTTTAGTTTTCTGTGTCTCTCATCCTTCTGTATTGCAGAGATCTTTCAAATAATCAACTTTCTGGCTTGATTCCTGAAGAACTTAGTCAGCTTCAGAATATGATATCCCTGTAAGCTTCCATTGTATTCTTATCAATTCTTTGCTATATATTTTTTTGTTAATAGAATTTTGTAGTGTTTTACTGGCTTAGCATTTCTCGCGGCAGTCAATTTATTGCCTTAAATCAAATTTCACTCTAAAGATGACTACTGTTATATGTTTGAAAATAACCTGATCTTTAATATAATTTCTTGTTTTGGATTCTACAAGATTTTTTTAATAATAACACAAGATTCGTTACTTATTAATCAATTTTTGGTTGAATATGGAGGAGGCATTTTGAAATAAGACTTTACAGCCTTGAAATTACACATGTAACCATTTTTGTCTTGTTTTGTTTCTCATGTTAATTTTGGTAGTGTCTTTTGCTTTGGTAATTCAGCTAGACTTATTTTCAACTGTATCTTATGGTCCGAAACATATAGGAGGCTGGAAAACAACAATCTATCTGGGGATGTGACTTCACTTACAAATTGCCTTAGCCTTTCTTTACTGTAAGTTCAGTCTCCCATCTCTGTCTCTCTGTCTCTCTGTCTCTCTCATGTGTGTATATATATATTGAAAAATTTAGCCTAATTTTGATGAGTTAAGGCCATGTCAGTTTTTCCTAACTAGTTCATATTGATTGCAACTTATGTAGTAATGTGTCCTACAACAACCTAGTTGGTGTTATTCCCACAAGCAATAATTTCTCCAGGTTTTCTCCTGACAGGTTAGGGTCATTTATGGATAAAACATCTTTATTGTTAGTTTCCTAAATAATTTAGTTTAGATGGTGTCGTCATCACATTCTTATGGATTTGTTGATGCAAACTTTTATTCCCAGTTTCATTGGAAACTCTGGTCTTTGTGGCTATTGGATGATTTGCCACGGATCTCACCCCACAGAGCGAGGTAAGGACTTACTAGTCAGCAATATCGTGTTTTTCCTAGTTGTCTCTGCCCTTCCTATGTTTTTGGTATTGTGGTAGCTCTGAATTTCGCTACCCCCTTTACAAAAGACATTTCTTGTTCTTATTAATTACCATGCCTAGTAAAACATCTGATGTTATAATGGCAGATTAGTGTCTGAGTGGCTGTGCAGATGAGCCATTGATGGCATAATTAGTCGTTCAAGTTTTATAGATTCTATTTGTTGATATAACAACATCTAAAGTGTATAGTTAGGTTCAAGATAATATTTTTAGTTGTAGTTTACCTTTCTACTCTTAAAAGAACTATTTATTATAATCACGCAGAAATGGAATAAGCTCATGCCATGCTATTAGATGGTCCATGAGATAGTTATAATACAAGTTTCCCATGGTCGCTATTTCCTGTGTTATTAAACATGATTAGTAAGAATGTTACTAAGTTGTGTTCTTCTAAGGCATTCTTTTCCTATTAAGTTTGGATTGAGGGTTTTCTGCTGCATTGTGCAAATTGAACTACTATACCCTGTTGACCATGCAGTTACGTTATCTAAGGCAGCGATCCTCGGAATTGCTCTTGGTGCCCTAGTCATTCTTCTTATGATATTACTGGCAGCTTGTCGGCCATACAATCCATCCCCTTTTCCTGAGGGATCACTTGACAAACCAGGTATTTGTCATCGTTATATCCTTGTGTTTTATGAATTGACCTTGAATTCTAGATTACACATCAGTATATATTCAAACCCTATCATAGCCCTAAAAGTTTTTCTGTATGGTGCATGCAAGTAAGGGGTTTGATTAGTTCAAATAAAGTAGATGATCGTCAGCAAGGTGTTTTCTTAACTTTAAACCAGTAATGACAAAAATGGAATGGATTTATGACTTGATATGCTTTTATACAGTTTATTAATGTTTATTATAGGATATTATTATCTGCCCATTGAAAGTGTTGCTGACAAGTGTTTAACCGTGTGCCTGGAAAATGGTAGTTAATTACTCGCCGCCGAAGCTTGTGATTCTTCATATGAACATGGCCCTTCACGTTTATGAGGACATCATGAGGATGACTGAAAATCTGAGCGAGAAGTACATAATTGGATATGGTGCATCAAGCACGGTATATAAATGTGTCCTTAAGAATTGCAAGCCAGTAGCCATCAAGAGGCTCTATTCTCACTATCCCCAAAGCTTGAAAGAATTCGAGACAGAACTTGGGACGGTTGGTAGTATCAAGCACCGAAACCTGGTTAGTCTCCAAGGCTACTCCTTGTCTCCTTACGGGAACCTTCTCTTCTATGACTATATGGAAAATGGCAGTCTGTGGGATCTTCTCCACGGTAAGTTCAATCATTATCCTCCTGAATTATTACTCTGGCAAGCAAAATTTGGTAGGCAAGCGTTGAATTTTTTGTGTGCTGTCTTCCCAGGAGCTTCTAAGAAGAAAAAGCTTGACTGGGATCTTCGTTTAAAAATAGCACTTGGAGCAGCACAAGGGCTTGCTTATCTACACCACGATTGTTGTCCCCGTATCATCCACAGGGATGTGAAATCATCAAATATTCTGTTGGACAAGGACTTTGAGGCCCATCTCACTGACTTTGGCATTGCTAAAAGTCTATGCCCCTCCAAGTCTCACACTTCAACTTACATAATGGGCACAATCGGTTATATAGACCCTGAATATGCTCGAACTTCGCGCCTTACTGAGAAGTCTGATGTCTATAGTTTTGGCATTGTTTTACTTGAGTTGCTCACTGGCAGGAAAGCTGTGGACAATGAATCCAATCTCCATCACCTGGTTAGTCTTCTACAATCTCTACCCTTTCTTAACATTTGCTAGTCTTTAATGTCGGTTTGAGTAACTAGATATTGTTGTGTGTCCAGATTTTGTCAAAGACAGCAAACAATGCTGTGATGGAGACGGTTGATCCTGATATTACTGCCTCATGCAAGGACCTGGGAGTTGTAAAGAAGGTATTTCAGCTAGCCCTTTTGTGCACAAAGAGACAACCAGTTGATAGGCCGACAATGCACGAGGTGACTCGTGTACTGGGAAGCCTTGTGCCACCCATGTCCCCACCGAAACAAGCAGCCCCACCACCTGCGGCTTCTGCTCTGCTTCCGTCTGCAAAGGCGCCATCTTGCTATATGGATGAGTATGCAAATCTGAAGGCTCCACACTTGGTGAACTGCCCCTCCATGAGCACCTCTGATGCCCAGCTCTTCCTCAAATTTGGAGAGGTAATTTCTCAGAACAGTGAATGAGGACGGAGGAGGATCACGAAAGAATCATGAAATATAAACCCATGAGAGAGTATACTAGAAGAAAAAGTAAAACAGAAACAGATGGCAGATGGTGGGCACAAGTTAAATGAAGATGTAAATATAAGAATTCCAGTGTCAGTTATTGCCAGAGGAAACATGTATGTAAAAGACCTTACTAGGATGTGATAGACGCGTCAACACCCCAATATAATTCTTGTATCTTGATAATTGTGATATGGTGTTAGTAAATTTGACATGTCTGGTGTAGACGGGTCCACCGTCACGGAGGTGAGGACAGGGGAGGTGGGGTAGCGAGGTGGTTTAGTAGCGGTAGGTAGAAGCAGTGCATGAGGTGTAAACATCAATGATGGACTGATCCTTAGCTGGATGGTGGCAGTATTCGCCAGAGTAGCCATTGCTGCTTTTAGTGCTTGATGAAAGCTATTAGCTGTGAAAGTACCATAAAGATAGATCTTTGAAATTAAGGGTCACTGCGCTCCCACAGTACAGAATTTAAAGTGGGACATTGATCTCTGTGCCTTGCTTTTTAATTGTCGTTTTTAATGACTTAGCTACGTTATGTTAATTCTGAGGGAGAAAGACATTTAAGGACCCTCATATGAAAATAATCCCTCTCAAGGATCTAGTTTAAAAATTCAGTACTCCTATAAACTGAATTCTCAACTCGAATTAACTGAATTCAGCACTGTTACTATTCATTTGTCAATATTTCTGTATGGAGGTCCTAAACTATCTTTTTCCCTAATTTTGATGCTATGAAATAGTGGTGTAAGTTGGAATTGGTTTTCAGTTAGTTATAAGTTGGGGTAGAATTGATTTTACAATATAGATATGATGAAAGTTAAATTTGAATGTATTTATATTTAGATGATTTATTGAAAAATTAATCTTAATAAAATTTATAATTTTTTTAAAATTGAATTTAAATTATATCTCATAATTAATTTAATTTATTTAAATTAAAATTTAATTTATATTTATTTAATTAAAAATATAATATAATTTAATATTTTCTTATAGTTCATAAAAAAATAAAATTATTACCATAATTGTTATTAGGGTTGAAGTTTCTATTGTTTTAATACTACACTATGCTCCAAAGCAGCCTCCTTTCTACAAGATTTTTCCTGTTACGTTTCATTTTCTCTTCTGGAACTTGCATTGATTGACATAAGTAACCACTGAGTTTTGGTACGGTATAGGTTGCGAGAGGCTGTAATTTTCTGAATCAAAATATTGAAGGAAACTTCATGAAAAAGAATCGAGTTTGAGAAAGAAAACGATGAAGCCATCCATAGCTTCAGGCTGGAAAAAAAAGGAAGAAAAGAAAAAAGATCTCTGGCTTAAACAGCGTGATGAGTTTCCGTTAAATATTGACACTTGATCGATGGGCTTATTAAAGTTTGCCACGTAGAAAGAAAACAAAAAAATTCTTAAATGCGAGTGTACGGAAGGATGCCTGGGTCAATTATAGTGACGCAAAAGATTGGATGCTACTCATTTAGGAATCATCAAACTTTTTAGAGTCCAAATTATTGCATGTACATCAATAATATAAAAGAAGATGGAGCGGCATTTTGCGTTAGCTAAAAATAGTGTGACTCTATTTTCGGGTTCTGGACCTTTTTTTTTTTCTTGGTGAATCACATTTTTCCACATCTATTCATTCCTTTTTTTTTTTATAGGTAGAGTTTATTTTCTCCCCTTTTTTTGCAGGTGAATCCCATATTTTTTTTTATTTTTTTTTAAATTTAATCTTTTTGAATTCTGAATTCTTTTTTTTATCATTTTTTATTAATTAATTATCTTTAATTTTATTTTTTAAATCTACATTAATTTTAATTAAAATTATTTGATATAATTTTTTTTTGGAGGTAGGAGAGTCAATGATGACATTCTTTTTTATTTCACTATTTTTTAAAACTAAATAAAACATAGGCACTCTGAGAAAAATATAGTTTTTAAAGATAAGATATGTCGTCAAGAGGCTACTTTGTCTCTTTAAACCTTGATATTATTAATGCATTTTCTATTTCTGAAAAAAAAAAAAAGATATGCCCTTTTCTTTTATTTTGGCCATCAAGGTGCGTCCTTTTTAAATTACCTTTCTTAGAATATTAAGGGAAACTATTTTTAAAATATACATATATTTGTTATTTTTCCTTCTACGCATAATTTACTTTTTAATTTTTTTCCATTTTATATACATGTATTTGTCTGTTTCAATTGAAGTTGCTCCTGCTTGTCGCTTCTACATTTTTATTTTTTTTGCAAAGATTTATATCTTCGACGTACAAATTATCTAAATAATTTGTTTACTCTTTTTTAATCCTCATATTTTTTAAACATCCGCAAAATAGCCAGACTAGTTTTCTTTCGGCTCCGTGTCAATCTAACACTCTTCAATTTGTTAGGAAAACCAATTTTACATTGGTTGCTTCGTTTATGTTTTTTGGGACTTCTGAAGCCATCAAAAGTAAAATTGGGCCTTCTCTTAGAGGTTACAATAACCGTGGGCCGCTTGATTGTAGGCTCTTCGTAACTGATCTGACGTATAGTTTCTTTTGCGGCTTAAGACCAAAATGTCGAATGTCGATAGGTTCTTCGATTACGGAGAAACTCATCGTATTGGTGATTTCATTGGTGGATAGGGCTTATACGAAGTTTTTTAAATCTTTATGAATAATTTTTAATTAAAACATTGTAAGTTTATGATTCTTCATATATAAAATTATTGACATACAATTTAAGTGGAATTTTTTTATCTAAAAAATAGGACACACTAATGATATCAATATCAATAGATATAATAAAACTTATAGGGAGTCGCACTTTCATAACTCATGAAAATAAAATTTATGGGAAGTCATCCCTTAATGACTCATCAAGAGTGTGGCTAACCTCAAACTACCTTTAACTCATCACAAGACCCACTTCCTGTTTTGGAGGTTAGTTATACATTTGTCACACAAGCTTGAAAATACACCCGTTAATAGCCCTCTTTCTCGTTGCACAGTTCTGCGAAGCACGTTTGGTCCATCGTCACTGTCGAGATTATCCTTTTATCCCTGATTTCGCCTTTGGTTTCTTTCTTCAAGTGTATGTCTGATTGTCTGATTTATCATGGGCGTGCAACGGTATTGTGATATACTACTGTCTGGCCATGATTCAGAAATAGGAAGGCACTAACGATTCAGACACTCTCTACTTTCTGAACAAAAACCCCATGAACACTCAGTAAGTGAAACGACGAGCTAAATCTTGTACTTAAATTATTTAGGGATGCATTTCTGAACTTTGGTCACAAACTTCTCATGGCTAGCTGCATACAGGTTTATTGGTATTCTCTTAGCATCGGCAAATGGGGACTATCGGTCAGAAACAAAAGATTCTCTTGGTTGAATCTGTAATTTCTTCTTGAATTACTTAACTGTATTTGTTACATGGGAAGAGGGAGTAGAATAAACGACAAAAAGGGGAGAGCTTTTGTGTTGGTAAAGTGATTTATTTAAAAAAAAAAAAACGTACTGCTTAAGAGCGAAGGCTTTTTAATTTTATTCTCACCATCTTTTTTTGGGGCCAGAATTCCAAACATATGAAACCTTAGTTCATCCTTTAGAGCCTGCAGTATTTAAATTATCCAGTTACAAGGATAGATTATAGTGTAGGCTTTAAAGGATAATTGTGTACTATTGTGCAAGTGGCCATTGGGATCTTCACGTTGTGTTTTGGCACAAGAATAACTGAAACACTTCATTTTGGAGCCAAATCTGAAGGCATCCCGTTTTCATGCTAATACATATACAACAAAATACTTTCTTTACAAAAACTTATAATTAGGTTTTACAGTACCTAATTGCAGTGCAAAGGCAGGAGTTAGTGGTCGATCAGCCATTCAGCCTGCTTAATTTGTACTATAGTTTGACATTAAGAGATCAGATGGAAAGAGATCTCTAAAATTTCTCTACAACCTTGCCCAGAAACAACTAGCACTAGAGGCTAGATGCACACTCATTCATTCAACAAGAGTTTGGCCTATCAAGTTAGTTTACTAAGAGCTGTTTCACTTCTAAGGGAAGAGGAGCTCGGCATCTTCATATTTGCAGAAGAGGCACAATGCTGTAAATCAGTAAAGGAGAAGGATCGCCAGGCGGAGAAATGGTGGGACAAGGGAGAGGATGGACCACCACCACTGGTAATAGTAGACACACTAATTGGAGGATGTAATGGTGGAAGGGAGGGAGGTGATTTGGAATTTGAGTCCTCACTTGTAATACTACTACTGCTATCAGAGTTGTTCATGGCAACAGCAAGAGCCAGCGCGCTTCGGCTTGAGCTCAATATTGTTCTCTTTGAAATTCCCCCATTGTTGCTTTTTAAAGGGAAGCTTCGATTCTTGTTCCAAACATGATTGAAGGTCATTAAGTTTCTGCGTTTCCTGT
Organism: Adenanthera pavonina; assembly: GCA_026686845.1. Taxonomy (NCBI): domain Eukaryota; kingdom Viridiplantae; phylum Streptophyta; class Magnoliopsida; order Fabales; family Fabaceae; genus Adenanthera; species Adenanthera pavonina. The sequence goes on from JAIVEN010000003.1 coordinate 6,647,976, forward strand.
TGTACGCATTCTCTGGTTTCGCCAAGTCTTTCGCGGATGGTGATGAGGAAGCATCTGCCAGGCTCGTGAAGGACTTGGATTTGCCATCATAGAACTTTGAGATTCCTCTACTGCACAAGGATTATTTCACCCGTTAGACTAACAATAAACCAGAATATTTAAAAGTTAAACTCAAATCACACGATTGTTTGACCATTATAGATGAAATTCTGTACAGAGAATCGCTGACTGAAGAACAGAGATACGATGATGAGGTAGGACGAAAAAACTTGTTTTAGACATAAAAACAACAAATTTGTAAACAGATTTGCCATCCTACTTAGGTTAGTGTGCTTCAGAAATGCATCATTTCAACCTAGGCGACCAGCATTATGCATATTTCTGTGTCTCGTTCAGAAACTTACCAACATTTTAATAAGATCCCCTCTATAACTGGCGAAAAAAGGAAATTAAGATTTCTCTGCAGAATATGAGAAATAAGATCAAATTTATTTACTCTTCCTCTATTATCACAATCTATTCTCGCTTTCCTAAACAAAAGAACTTGTTGTGTAGTTTATTATTATCAGAATCCGTTTCTTCAAAGACCACAAACAAAAAAACAAAAGAAGAAGAAGAAGAAGGGAAAAATTTGGGCCTACTTAGCCACGAAACATGCGTCGTACCTGACGGGCAAAACCTCTTCTATCGACTGCATCATGTCCAAAGGTCCATTGTACGCACTCTGAGCCTCATTTTCCCCCTGATCCTCGTCCCCCATTGACCTCTCCGCCGACAGATCGCTGTTCCTGCCGATCGAAGACGTCGCAGAAGACGACGTACTGCATTTATCATCGGCGACCTTCTCCGGAAGAGGGCGATCCCCACCGCGTCTGGCGTCCCGCTTTCGATCTTCCGAAGAGTCGAACAGCACCGATGTGCACGTCGCCGCGCGCGTTAACCGAGAGGATTCGATCCTCATAATAAGGATTTCAACGTAAACGCACTAATTAGGCAGACGACGATAATTGCTCGCATGCAAAGAGGCAAAAAGATGAAACTAATTACCGGGATTCGCAAGAGAAAATCTACAAGGCAGGAAAAGCCACCCTCAATCTTCCCACCATGGATGCAGAAGAGGAAGTGTAAAGAAACGGTGAGGAGTAATGAAAAGCAGGCTAGGGGTGAGAGAGAAGAGGGAGGGAGAGATCGTGAAGCAGCAGACATAGGGGATAAGAGGGACAGGGTGGTATCTATCTATCTATTTATTTATTTATTTAGTTGTGATCAGTATTTATAAAATATACTAAAGAAAGTAATATTAAATTATCAATCAGGAAAACTTCTTTTTTTTTAAATATATATATATATATAATAATTGAAAATTGACAAGAGAAGGAACAGATAAAGTAGCAGCATTGAACAAGAAAGAAAGTCCTTAATCCTCATCCTGATCCACTAGGGAGGGCGGTGAAGGCCAGATGTCAAGGAGAGAATGATAAAGTATGGAAATAAGGAAGGAGAGGGGATCAGGTGTTGTGAACGCATGGCAAGTAGAATGGTATGGAAATGGGGGACGTTAGGAATGGGGACCATGTGGAGGCGTTTGACAACGTAACGAGGCACACTTGCGACACGTTGAGGAATCTGGGTGGTAAACGTGGCAAATGAAGAGAGGGAGAGAATAGAGTTTGAATTATCAACAACGTGGGATGGGATGAATGAGGTGGAAAATTCTGGTGAAGCTTATCCATTGGGAGGAGGTAGGAGGTGGGACTGCGGGACCCCCCTTCAACTCTCGCCTTCCCCTTACCCTCTTTTTTGTCCGACTGCTGCTTCCTACCTTCCGACTCTTTTAATTTTGTAACTAAATTTATACGCTCTCTCTCTCTCTTTTTTTTTTTTTAAATGTCCACAAATCAAACTGTAATAGAAACATCCCATTTCCAAAAGCGTCTGATGTAAACTGAAGACCATGAATCAGAGTCACCAAAAGAAGACCATACAATACATATATCATACCTCAAGACAGTTGTGGGTGAAGACAGTTGTTAGTAGAGCGAGTAATCCATGCCGGGTCAAAAGGCCCAGATTATCAAATGGACTCGGCTTGTGAAGCCTAAGTCCTTATGGCATGGGCTTGCTGGCCCATAAATTTTTTAAAAATATTTTTTATATTTTTTAAAAAATATTTTTTATATAATTTTTTAAATTAATACAATTAATGATTACTATTATTTACAAAAAATTAATATAATATTTAAATTTTATAATTTATATATTATTAATTAATAAGATAATATATTTTTTAATGTTTCAAATAAAATAAAAAATAAAAAAATGGACCAATCAGGTCAGCCCACCATAGGCCAGATCCAAAAAACCCATTTTTCCTTTGAGCTTATTATTTTAAAGCTTCATCCACCTACTTTGTTGGGTTATTTGGGCTTACTCATTTTACCCTCTAGTTGTTAGAATCCATACTCTGAAGAGGATGACGATCAAAGTCTGTTGCTTGATAAAAAGGATTGCCTGCCACAATGCTGCCATCGTAGCCATCAGCTTGCCTTTGTTGCTGCAATAATTAAAAGCTGACAAAGCCACCCCCTGCCTCCCCTTCCCTTCCATTCCTTTTCCTCAATTTAGTAACAGTTAACCATCTACCCCAGTATTTGAAACTGTACGCGGTCTTTCAATTTCAATCTTTATTACTGCCATATTTTAATTATAAATTATAATTATAACATTATAAATACATTATTTTCACAAATAAATACATAATTTCGTGATAATAATATTTATTTATATGTTTTCATTTTTCATGATGAGAAAGGGGGCACAAGAGCCCATGGCTATTACAATATATCAACTTATCCAGGAAAGAACGTGGGGCAGTTTGGTTCTCAAAATGACTAGAAATGGAATACAATAAAATAAATCAGCTGTCAAAATAAAAAATCAAATCAAATGCCATCGAAATTAATTTTGATCATGGTGCTAGAGGAGGAGGAAGGGAGATTGGTGAGTGAGAAAGATGAAGGTGAAAAAGATAATGTTGGTGAAAGAGGATAATTTGATTATAGAAAGGATTTTTAAAAATAGGAATGGGGAAAGATAGGGATCAAAATGATAATCATCAATTCTTATTTTTTGAACATTCTCATTCCATATAGAATATAGATTTCTAGTGCATTATACAACCAAGTAGTCTTATCTTTAGAGTAGAATTCGAAATCTTATTTTCAAATTTTTTAGAAATCAAATTAAACAGATTTTTTTAATTTATTTATATTTATTTTTATTTAATCAATTTAATTTTTAAAAATTATTTTATCTCCCTAATACCATATCAAATAAACTTATAAGGATCAACATTTTATTCCAAACTATTCTATTCCATCTCGGGTCATTCCAAAACCAATACCGGCTGTAGTCCCATCAACATCCCTAGTCATTTTTTCTGGCCAAACATGTCTCTACTAATTGATTATGCTTCTATTATCGTTAGGTTTTTTCATTAAATCTATTAAAAAATTAAAAATATCTTTTATTTATCAAATTCAAAAATATGGTTGAAATAAAATAGAAACTTCGCCGAAAATAAATATCTTATAAAGCTGCATCAAGTTTGGACCATGGAAAGTTGTGAAATACTTGGAAAAATAAAATAAGATGAATAAAATGAGTCGTATTATTTATCACCTCTGAAAAATGTAATTTATTATGCATTTTATTATATAGTTGACACTAAGTTGTAACAATGACAAAGTATAGATAGGGTTAATATATATATATTTTAAAAAAATTGATGATTATATATAGGAATAATTGGGTTTTGAGACTAAAAGATAAAGATATTTCATTTTTGGAACCAAAGATAATTTTTTTGAAGTGAAAATTGATTTTTTTAACCTAGAATCAATTTTTTTTAAAAAAAATCAAATATCTTTATTTTTTTGTTCCAAAACCCAATTCTCCCTTATATATAAAACTTCATAAAAATATCTTATAATTCTTAAGATCAATGGTAAATCTTTTAAACTTATCTTTAATATTGGAAATTTGATTTATGAGTCTAGTTAAGAAAATTATTGCATCTCTAATGACATTTTTCATTTTTTTTTTATAATTAGTAGATTTTTTTTAGCATCAATATTAAAAGATGAATCATTTTGAGACGTAGACATCATTAAAAATTAAAGTAAATTTTATTTTTCCTAATAAAGTATTTTTTATATTTATAATAAATGATCAAATTCAAAACAACATGTTTAAGATATTCAACTATTTATCTACCTAAAACCTTATTGGTTAGAAGTCAAAAAAATTTACCATTCACCTATCTTAGATCATCTTTTACCATAATCAAACAATACGTTTAATTAATGTAAAGAAAAAGCTAAAAACATCACAAATTTAACATATAAGCTAAACAAATGTACCAAAAAATATATGATTTCAAGCAATAAAATATAAATGCTTTCATAAAAAATAAAAATAAAATAAAATTTTCCCACAAAAAAAAATGTAAAAGATATACAATATAAAAATATACATAAAAATATCTCTCTCATGATCTATTTTGCATCCAAAAATTGTACTATTATTTATAATTTATAAATAATATTATTTATTAAAAATCTTATTACATATATTGATGTATAAATAAAAATATCTATCTTAAATAAATAATATCAACTTAATATATCTTAAATAAGATTTTGAATTGGTTCTTTATCATTATGAAGTGTGTGTATATAAAACAAGTGGGTGGAGAAAGAAAAGAGGAAAGAGTCGTAGATAGAGCAATGCTCACTTGTGTCCGACACAGAAGATAGTCCACAGCTAATACGTGGAGTCCGGGTCCGCACATTGGCTAGTTGTTATCGACTCTTTAATACTTTTTTCTATTTAAAATATATTTTTTTTTAAATATTTTTTTTTATCAAAATATAAATCTTCCTTAAATAAATTAAAAATATTAATAATTTTTTTAATTTATCTTTATCATTAATTAGTTTATAAAAAAATTTATTTTAAAAATTATATTTATTAAAAATAATATAAATTTTTTATAAATTTAAATAGTTTAACTCTCTTTTTATAGTTTGTGTGTACTTTATAAAAATAATTTATATTTTAGGTTAAAAAAATATATTATAAATTTTTTTTTAATTTTTATTTACTCTAAAATATAAGAAATTATATAATTTTTAATTAAAATATATATTTTCTATTCCTCTTAGTTATCATCTCATTAGTTAAAAAAATCTAACAAATTTTTAAAATAATTTTTTTATAATTAATAAAAATAAAAATAAAATATTATTTTTTTAATTTTAAATATATAATTAATTTTCTTATAAGTATAAAATAGCTAAAAAAATTTTATAATATAATCCAGATATATCTCAAATATGAAATTTATAGAGACTTTTATTATTGATAAATTAGATAATGTAACGTAATGAAGTACGGGGTGACGGTTGGGATGGGATAATGTCGTACAGGTGGGGCCCGGGAAGATGGACGGAAGGAGAAGAGTGATAGGACCACGTGTAGAAAGCAGTTCAACTTAATTAGTCTTATCCATCACGTGGTGGGGAGTCTCTATCACCTACCACCTCCTCTTTCTGCTTTCCCGGTTACCCCACTCATACTTTCCCTTTCTTGCTTCTGCCCCTTAAATCCTAACGTAAATATTTATTTTAAAAAATCAATTTCTTTTATTTATTGCGTTTGGTGTCCAATTCCCCCCACTAGTCACGTGATTTATTTGTGTAATAGATTGTTTGGATTCTTCGTATAATCATTTTTTAGAATAAATAATTATTTATAGATATAATTATTAAAAAATATTAAAAAATAAAATAATTACTTCTAACAATTTAAGTGGTTATTTTTATAAATTATTTTTTTATTTATCATAATTATTTTTTTATTTTATTATTATTTATTTAATAATTATTTAAACTTTTAAAATTTAAACACATTTTTTTAAATTACTTATAAGTTAAAAATATTTAAATATAAATTATTTTTGATATAATTTTTTTTATAATTAATTATAATAAATTATTTATTTTTATAATTAATTATGAAAAAATTAATCCAATATCTGTATGGTCGCGTTAGGAAAAAGTATACGTCAACTCATTCAATTATCAAAAGTAGTAGGCCATAATGCCATGCCAAAGCCCAAGAAATAAATAGGTTTGAATATAAAATATATTTTCGAAATGAACCCCTGGGGATTCAGACTTCAGATTCATTCAAGCCGTGGGTTTTATTGACATTCAAGTCATATCAATAATAAAAGCATACTGCCCACTGTTATTTATAAGGTATTTTTAATTATTTATACATTAAAAAAATTAATTATATTATTAAATTATTAAAAAAATTTAAATATTAATTTTTTATCTCTATTTATTATAATAATATAATTCTCATTAAATAAAATTTTTAATTATTATTAAATAAAAAAATATGAAATTAATTAAAATAAGACTAAAAATATTATTATTAATCAATTATATAAAAATTTTAATAACAATTTATGATGTTTAGAAATAAATAATTAGGGGTAAAATAGAAATAATATTACTAAATATTATAAAATACTTAAAAAAATTAGAAAAAACTGATGAAAAATGTTTTATAAAAATAATTTGAAGGAGTAAATACTAATAATAATAATCAAAACGTGTAAAAAAGTATACTCAAGATAATGTTGGAAGATAGACCGCAATGACAGAAGAAGACACCTTACCTGCTATTAGTACTAGTCACGATTGCGTCTTCTGGAGCAGCATCCTTTCAAAGTATATATATCATATGCAGACCAATTCCTTTTCAGATTTTCTACAAGATTTCATTTTTCTTTGCATATTAGTTTAAGCTTTTGATTCAGCAATTTGCCAATTTGTCTACTCCTGCGGCTGTACGTGCAAGGTTCACGTTACTGTTGGTAAAAAAAATTCAATTAAAAATAGAAATCATACTATTAATCCTTTTTTTCATAGAAACTAGAATGAATCATGTATTCTGGAGCTTGAGATAAACTATTCTATTAACTTAAAAAATAATACAGTTCTTTGCAATTTCCATAAATATGTTGATTCTTTTTTTAATCTAACCTTTTTTTTTTTTGCAATTTCCATGAATTACTCAAGACGATAACGTTGGTGCGCCTCACAGTCAGCAGGTTATTAGGAAACAACAAAACTGTAAATTCTTTTTTTTTCGAAGAAAATTCTAAATTCTTAATAACATAAACACAAGGCTCTGTTTAAAAAAAAAAACACAAACACAAGGCTACGCAGGTTGCTTTAAATTTGCAGAACAAGTGTCCACAGGGGGTGACATTTGCCAAGGAGATACGAGATCTTGACGCTGAACATGGATTGGACTAAAATCTTTGCTTTTTTTTTTTTTATCAAATTGGACTAAATCCTTAGAATAGAAGCGCGGTGAGTGATTCTGGACCACGAATATTGAAAAGACTATACTAACATCTAACGCTGTAATAGTTGCATTCATTCGTATTTATGTGCTTTATATACATTCAGGACAGTTAAATAGAGATGGAAACACGTTGCTTTATATCAAACCATTGACGAATGCCATCGCCAACACGTTCCCTACGAAGAAGATAATTTCAATTTCAAGCGAAAGTCAGTGCCATGAACATTTCATTTTAGCGTCGAGAGGATTTCTATCATACAGTCAAAAATTAATTCCCTCAAAACATACAATTTATTAAAATAAATTTTATCTCTTTCTTAATAAAATATTTTCCATACACAATTAGAAATTAAATTCAAAATAACATACTTAACGAATAAAACTATGTACCAGCTATGTCAAAATTTTGTTATTGATACCATGAATTTAAACACACATTATGTAATTTTCATACTAATTTTTTAAGCTCCACTGAAACGCTCGGCAGAAATTCCATTATTCACCTTAATGATTCGGTTGGTCTTATCTTCTTGTAAAGCTGAAAGACTCGCAATTTACATTTAACATGGCGCTCACAATTTGTATGACCCATTTAGTCGTTCCTAAGTCCCAACTACTTTTCTAATATACTATATTTCTTCCCATGACATCAAGACGTATAAATATAAGTTGCTGTGGACTACACTATGGCTGCTAAGCCCAGCCCGTCCATGTAAGGACGTGGGGCTAGACTTTGATAGATAGTAATCAATAAAATAGATACATGGAACATGTCAATGAATTGGGTCCCCATCAAAGGTTCAGAATCTCCCATCGGTTTGCTCTATTGCTATCAGCTAAGCACCACGAGTGATGCTAGTGATTCACTACCCACTTTTTCCCTTTTGAATAAAATTATTATACATCTATAATCAGGGTGGGGTAAACAATGGATGCATATCCTGAATCGAGCTAAAAAGAATGGTTGAGTGATAATCAGATTTGAGCTATCCTGATAAATTTCAAGAAAGGGGCAAAGCTTCAATGTCCAGTATACCGCAAATGATCTAAAGGCAAATGTAATTCCTTTGCGTAAAGCCACTGCTAACGCTATAAACTAAATGGTATATCCCACCGGTTGCCAATTGCCCATTCTAAAAAGCAAGGCAATTGGAGGACGAAAATGAGGCCATTTCAACACCTGTTAATTATGTTAACAACATTCCTGCCAATCTCTTCCTTTGTTTGCTCAGATACAGGCTCATCTCCGATGTACATGTCAAAGAAAGCCCCTGCAAGTTTAAAAATGATAAAAACTCAGTTTGGTTTAATACTAGACAAAAGAATGTGATTATAAAGTACAAGATCTTAGATTTGAACTCGAAATCTGAGTACAACTTACGACATAAATCTTTGCTGCGGACACTTCCAATCTGATTGCCACCAACTGTACAAATAAAAACCAACACTAAGTAGTGAAACTGAAGAGTCAATAATTTAGGTTGCATGTGGAAATCATATATTAACTAAGAACTGCTTCTAAACAATAAGCAAAGACAAACCAGAAGACAACTCAATTTTGATACTATTTCAGTCAACAAAAACCAAGGCATATGAGAAGAGTATAAATTTAGTGTCAATAAATGCATTATGTCGATCAATTAGTACTCACTTTCAGTAATCAGACATCCATCAGCTGTCCGTCGGAAATTAATCGTTGTCCCCTGCAACATTGCATTAAAGCAAAAGTAAACCTAAGCCATCCTCAAACTAGAGAAGGAAGAATGCAGATTGGTATGTTATTTACCAAGGGCAATGGAATATCTTGCGTGAAGTATGAACCAAATGTTCTCAGGCAACAAAAATCTGTAGTTGGATTTGTCTGAGCAAAGGAAGACCCAAAGGGACAGTTAGAAATAGTCCAGTGCCGAAACAACAAAAAACCATTTTACCAGCATAAGTGAAGTACCTTAATTAAGCGAGCTCGAAGGGATTTCTCAAAAGCACTGCAATAAGCACAAATAAAAATATTAGTACTTACTCACTTTCATCATCAGCTCAATGTCCAAGACCTTAAATCCCATTGAGGTTGCATTAAATGATAGAGGACCCGCTTGATTCACCCTCATCTAGGTTTGCATTTATATAAAATTGCATAACGGATACACTTGGTTCAATAACAGCCAGATTACGTTCCAACATCAAGGTTCAGCTATGTTAAAACGGAAAAGTTAATTGTTGACTATATTCATTCATCGAGACTCTGAAAATATAAACTATGGAAATAGAGCAATATTAATTGAAAATGTCATAATCGTGCAGTAATAAACCTTAAAACCTTGAGGAAAATTCCAGACCAAACTAATTAACAACATAGATTTCAGAATCAAGTAAGAATTTCCACAACTGAGAAGAGAAAAATTACTTACTCTTTCACAGTGTTAATTTTCATCCCCTTGCAATTTACAACAAGCCTGACAGTCATATCAATATCCTCCCTGTGATAGTGAAAAAGCCAAACATCCAGCAAAGTCAACATCTTAACCACGAAATCAATCAAACAGTTTGCAGAAGTTTGCAACTCAGAAGCAGATCCTGATTAAGCTAAACTGACAATTTTGGCCACTTAGATAACCCATGATTGGTCTATAAAATTTTCCCCTCGTACATCATGATAATCAGTCACAATCACCATCAGCATAAAAGGACCCTTTTCAATTGATAAAATTTTATATACAGATAGCAGAAATGATTTTCAATACCTAAGAAGATCCTTGTAGAAATCATGGGAGTTATTCAGCTCACCAGCAGAAATTGATGAATATTTTGGACTCAATTTCTCACAGAGAGAGTAAGGATGAACATCTGTCAAAGATTGAGAGTGGCTCAATATATGGGGATATTTTGCTGACAATACTCTATAACAACCGGCATCAAGTATTCAAGAAAACTTACAAAAACCAAAAGCATAGATCTTTAAAGACTTGATTTTAACAATTGTCATGGTTCTAGACCCAGTTCCAACCAGGACCTGTTGCAAATTTAGTTGCTTATGTTAGTTGATGTGAAGGAAAATATGATCTCCCAAGCACTGCACGTGGGAAAGCTCATGGAAACAAATGACAATCAAATGGAACTCATATGAAAGTTCAAGTAAAACCAGTCGTGTTCTAACCCATCACACAACTCTTATTGCATGATTACTGGACATCATGGAAGGATTTTTTTTTTTTGTGGGGGGGGGGGGGGTGTTTGGTGGGTTTGTGGAACTAAAGATTCTCATAAAAAAAAGCCTCCTACACTGCAAGTTATTGTTTAAGTACAATCCTAATTTTCAATCAAGTATACTCCACCAGTCCAAAATATAAGTTACTTTTAACTATCTCAAATATATTAAGAAAATAGGTTAAAAGTTAGTTAGATCATTATATTTGTCAAAAAATTCCAATACTTTCCACTATTGCCCCTATTAATTACATCTCCCATACTCTATCTCTCTCCCTCTAAGTGTAAACTAGGGGTATAAATGAAAAAAAAATTAATGCAACAGACATTCCCCAAAAAAACTTATTATATTTTGGACTAAGATATCACTCTAAAAAGTTACTTATATTTTTTTTTGGCCTGCCAACATTCGAACTTGTGCCTCTATGGTTTACAGGTAGAGCCAAGAACCACAAAGGTGCAAAGTAGTTGGCAAAGTGACTTATATTTTGGATTAGAAAAGTATATCTTATAGCTTCTTTACTAGCTGTGTACTTTTTCAAGCAAAGAATATATCAACAGCCAGATGAAATAAATTTCACATGCAGATGCATTAAAGCCACAAATTAATCCTACTGAGAAGCAAGAGGACCAAAAATCCAGAAAAAAATTGAAAACTGAATATTCACCTCAGAGTTTAAGCCATAATCCTGATCTCCATCTACCATATTGCCCAAGATCATGGGAAACATAATGCCAGTTTTAGGCTCAACCACATGCTTATTCAAGTTCAATTCAGGAAAAGACAGTTGAGCACATCCTTGTTTTTTAACCTCACAGGGCATTTGGTCCTTGCCTCCATGCATTGGCACTTCAGTACTCTCAAGCGGACCAGTAAGCACCTTTGATGATCTGGGGTAAATAACACGGAAATAAGCTCATTGTTGTAACACAAGAGGGGAAATTGCCACACTCAAAATGATTCAAATTGATTATAAACATCTTTTCACTTACAGGTTTTGAATTGGTGGTACCAATGCTGCAGCCAGAGACAGCCCAGGATATGATTGAAGCCTTTTTACTTCTCTCCAAAGTAGCCTCATTGCGGAACTAGAAATCTTGGCTAAAGAAACAGGAGCACGGGATTTTCTTTCTGATCTAAAACTGAAGTGAAACCCAACTAGATTATGTCTAACAGAAGATATAGGCTTAACCTGCATAGAAGCCCCCGAACTTCTAAATTGAGAACCTGCTATATCCTGAGCTATCTTTGAGCTGGTCCCACTACATAACCAAACCAAAAAACCACCAGCAAGTCCTGATATGCGGGTAAATGCCTCATGAAGAGCTAAATTTCCAGGAACATACAAGTTTCCCGACTGAAAAATAGAATTGTCCACAAATGAATGTAGCTGTGAAAATAAATGAGACCCAAGGTTATGAAATACAAACGGCTCCAACGAAAACATGTCTGGATGAACACCATCTGAACCCATGGAAGATAACCAATCGCTCTTCATCTTTGCTATGTTTAATATCTAATATAGGAACTTTAGACCTCCCAATTGATTTAAGGTGTTGAGTAGCAAAAGTTTACTTTTATCCTGCATAGAGTTTTGGCAGAGGGTGATCAAGATCAGTTTCATATCAATCGGGCAAAACAGGACATAATGCTTATAATAGCATAGGACGGAATTTGATTCATGTTAAGATCCGTCTGCGGACTCCAGAACTGTGGCTGGCGGCCCCAGTTCCAATTTAAACGCCCAAATTTCGAGCAACCGAACAACGATCTTTTGATTATCATAAAAAAAAATTGAGAACAATGTAACAATTCAAAGGGGCTTTTTATAACGAAGATTATCTGATCATTTTGAATGAATATGAAATTCTTCATTAGTGCGAACGATATATTGCCACAATAATTTGCTAAAAGAAAAAAAAACACAAACAAGGAATTTGCTGCAAAGCAACAAATAATGACATTTCGAGCTGAAAGCTCATTATTTCCAAAACTGAAATCCAACTAAGTTTACCATGTGAGCCTCTTGCTGGTTAATCAAACACCGATTCCATTTCGACTCCGAGCTAAAGTAACAGAATTTTTTTTCCAGCAGCGCAAAGAAAAAATAATGGAATAAGTTAAGAAAGCATAGCAGATTTCGTATAGGTTCTGTTAGATCAAACGAATAAACATTGATAAGCAAATGCCCAAAAAAGCTGGAAGAAAATGAAGCTTCTGTTCATTCCCTTCCGCGTTTCTCCGATCACAAACCCAAAATCATGGGAAAAAAAAAGACGAACCCGAAACAGAAGCAAAACAGACTTCTTTCAGATCCAGGAATTGTAGGCGAATCAATCAGATTTTTTGGGGAAGTGAGAACGTGAATTTTCGTTCTTTGTCGTTAAAGAAATAGAATGGAATATGCTTTGAGCACGAAGGGGGACAAGTTTGTGTGGATTCAAAAGCATCTTTTGGACAAGTATACTGAAAAAAAAAAAAACCACGTCTTTTGGACAAAATGGAAATAGGGAAAATAAAAAGGAAAGCTTTCTTTTCTTGTCTTTTTTTCCGACATATCTTGAGCCGCGTTTTGGGACAAAGAAGAAAGGCAATGGAGAGGATTCAATCTTCATGCAGCCCACGGCGGACTCAAAATTACCTTCAACAATCTTAAATTGACTTTTATGCCCTCGGGAATCCCACTGAGGCGAATCTGCGAACGTTCGTTTCACGACAGGTCGGCTAACGACGGTTGCTTTGGCGGCGGCTATTCGTCGCTGTCCTTCATTGCACATTTGTTTTGCAATTTTAAAGATCCAAATGTTCACGGAAAAAAGGAAACCAAATTCTCAACCTATTTTATGCCTACTTAAATATAGGGTGCATAAATATCATATAAGATCGGATTTAATTTGATGTTCAATTTTTATAAGCTCAAATACGACTAGGCTAATTTGACATATAAGATTGGGATTTACCCAATATTTAAAAATAAAAAAATTAGTTTTTTATTATAAAAAATATAATTACATTCATAAAAAATATATTTTCTTAAAAAATAATATTTATTAAAATTATAAATATTCAATAATTATGAATTATTTTTATTCAATATTAAGAAATTCATTTAAAATTTTAAATAAATTAAAAGATTGAGTTCTTAAAAATATTTATAATCATAATATAATCAATTTATTATACATAATATATTAAGAAAAATATCATATAAAATATATTTATAAATTTTTAAAAATATATAAAAAGGATATATATATATATATACTGAGATTGGGTTCGACATTAATCCAGTACCCAACCGACCCAGTCTTTGGGACTAATCTGGTATGTCGAGTAGAACCGGACCTACCAGACTATCGGATTAGTTGAATAGCCCTACATAAATGGATCTCTCCACCATTTTTTTTTTACCTTCTAAAATACTCCCTCTCATGTCAAAGTAAAAAAAATTATTTTACAAATACTAATAAACCTGGTTTAGGTCATTTAATTTGTCGTATAACATATTTTTTTAAATTACCTTTAATTAATGGTCTTTTATTTTATACTTGATAAATTAATGCTCATTAATTTGATAAGGAATATTTTAGAAATACCATATTTATTATTACAAAAATCTTTTTTTTTTTGTATATTTTGAACCAATTGTCTCTTCCAAAATTTATTTATATTTATAATTAGAAAGAGTATATAATTTTTTAATGATAAACAAATAACTAAAAAAACATTAATGGATAACATTTTTATTTAATAATATGTGTTTATTATTATAAACTAAATGCTTTTAAAATAATATTACAATATTTATTTATAGTGATGATAGAATAAATTATATATTTGGTTTAATGCTATAATATCCAATCCTCCACATATCAAATAGATGATTGCATTGAGAGTGGCGTGGAGATAAATTAAAGTGTGTCGGCATCTATTTCTCTTCCTACTTATTTTGATTTTTTTTTTGTGATACTTTTATAGTAGTCCCATTATTTGTACAAATCATTTTTTCATATTTTTAATATAAGAATTTTCTTGAAAGATTTTTATGGTTCTTAATAGAAACACGTTTGCAAATTTTGGGATAAAAAGGACGGGAGAAGGCATCATTAATGACTAAGGTCCGTTTGTTTTCAAGTGGTTAAAAATAAGTTTTGATAGAATTAATTTTATAGCGTAGTTATGATAAAAATTAGTTTTGGATTAACATGTTTATATTTGGATAATTTATTTAAAAATTAGTTTTGATAAAACTCATAATTTTTCTTTAAATTTAACTTAAACTTCATCCCATGATTAATTTAATTTACTTGGATTAAAATTTAATATGTATTTATTTAATTGGTAACATAATATATCTTATATAACATTTTTACAGGTCATAATCTATGAAAATTAAAATTTTGAAGGAATATTTTGGTTAATAGATAGGAGGAATTTTATGAAAAATTTATTTTCCTAATTTTTATATTTTTTCTTATTTTTATTGGTCTATTTTTATCTGATTTTAAAATAAATACAGATAAAAATTGAAAAAGCAAATGGAAAAGCAGTTCTGCATATAGTTCTTTGAAAACCTGGTTTAGGAGGATAAATGATTTTTAAACGGAAACGTAAAAACTTGCTAAACATATCTAATATTACATTAAATTTGGTTTTACCCTCAAACCATGGTAGATTTACTGATACCAAACGGGAAATTTGGGAAGTGAAGAAAAGCATGTATAGGTTTAACTAATCAAAATCTTTCATTCTGGCAAAAAAAAAAAATCATAACCTTTCGTGGTCAATTCATAATGTATTTTTTTATAATAATAGCAATTGATTCAAGTGATATGTCATATTTTACTTTCTTCACTTAAGCAAAGTCTTATGTTTAAGTCTTGAATTTGATTTGATTTAATTCAAATTAGTGAGATCTCTAATATAATTGTTTAGATTTGATTCAAATGAGTTGAGACTTAATACAGTTTTCAAAAAATTGTTGGTAGATAAAAGGGGTAGTTTAGGATTTAGCTTTTAGACAATTCTTGTGGATCAAAGTAGACATTCAAAACCACTTGTAATTAACCATTTGATGTAATGAATGCTTTATTAAAGGTTAAAAACAGTTGGACAAGTGTATATATTATTAAGTTAATTATCACGAGAGATCTTGTTTTATTTAACGATAAAACTATTTTGATTGAGACAAAATATCTGAAGAACTAAATTGAATATAATTTAGTTTTGAATGACTATATTGAAAAGATGTTGATCTTTTGACGACTGCATTGAGAAACTATATTTTTTGTAGAACCAAATTCAAAATAGCAAGGTTTCAAGGAATAAATTATTAATTTACTCTAAAAATAAAGATCATCATATATATATATATATATGTGTGTGTGTGTGTGTAATATATATATATATATATCCAAGATAAAAGTTACTATGCATTTAATATTCCTTTTTATTTATGTGCTATTATCTTTAAATTTTATTTTCTCGTGTATTAATCTAATATTATGCCACTAAAACTAAGCTAACTAATAATAATAAACAATAAACAAAGGTTTATAAAAATCATCTTCATAATAAGTTGATTATTCAATTAAAAAACATACATTTATAAAAGTTTATTTTTATTATTATAAACAAGTGCTCCTTCCGTTTTATAATATAAAAAACAAATAAGCATATAACTAAAATCAAGAAAATAGTTCTACATTATAAATATGTCATAAAAATTTTATTCATAAATCCTCATTTAATTCTTCCCATAAGTTAAAATTGCAAATAAATTTTTCTTTCATTTAATTTTTTTTATAAAAATAATTCTACTTTAATCATGTACAAAATAAGAAAAAAATATTAATTAACTAAATAAAATTTATTTGTCTCTTATATTTTAAAAAAATCAATTAAAAAACATTTCTTATATTCTAGAACTAGTGGAGTAGCTCACGTGGTCCAGTGGGATATATAGCGAAGATCAGGATCCTCTTTCTACGTTGTCTTTTTAAGTCATCTCTTCATATGCAATATCTACGCAATATCAACCGTGCACATGGGAAATTGCCAAATCATTCCTTTTCATTTAATAAAATTGCCAAAACGTCCTCAAGCGGATTTCTTTATATATTCCGCCAAAAATCAACTTTAATGACTCCGAATGTTTTATTTTTCCAAGAGAAAAAAGTTGAAGGTATCGTCAAATAACTGATAATGACATCAAAATAAATTAACCAAGCAAGGAGAGATTTTAAATTCTTTGTAACTATAAATTGATTGTACATATTTTATAGTGAGAAAAAAAGTGTGATAAGAAATAAAAAATATAATTTCATGTTCATGTCATTTTTTAAAATGTGTAATATATGAAATATACAATCTACTTTAATTCAAAAAATCAGAGATATATCTAATGTTGGAATATTTATTAAATATTAATTAATACTAGTTAATTATTCGATTAGTTATTCCATTTTAATTGTCATAAGATCATTTTGTCTAAGATCCGGCTCAAGGTTGGCAAAATGAAAATTGAATTCTACAACAAACATCTGTCTCTTGTGGTTATGAACATTCAAAATTAATTGTCCTCAGGAATTCCATCACCTAAATCTTGGATCTTAGTCAAGTGGTTGCAGCCAACGGACTTGTTAATAAGAAATACGTTTTAATGACTATAATAAGCAATCCATACAAATGATAAACACAAATCTTTTTGTCATTTTTTTAGGAAAAAAAAATAGTTGGTACAACTAATCAACTGTTTGGAGAGGGCGTTTTCCCATCCATCCATTCGGCAAGATTTACTTGACATGTTAAATTAACAAATGGATTCAATATTTTTGTAGTAGGCTTGACATCTCAATCTGATCTGATGAACTCTTGAACGAAGTAATTTGTTATCCCTCTAAGAACTGCCCCTTGATCATGATAAGCCAACCTCAAAGTCTCATCCACCAGTTTGAAACTGTTCCTCACAACCCTCTCATTAAGGGCAGTTGTTCGATAGATCTTGAAGACAACTGAAATTAAAGAAGTTACTTGCTTATGTGCATGCTCAATCTCTTCTTTCCCAGAGAAATCTGACTGCTAATCTTTGAACCATTCACAAACAGTAAGTGGGGCCTGTACAATACATGATAATTAGACGGTGATCATCATGGTCTCCACCAACTACATAGTGTTCAATTAATTTCCTATATATGAGAATTAGACGGTGATCTTCTCAAAAATGTCAAACTTGTATAAAAATAACATAGACGATGCTTTCTGTGCAACGAGGCAAGGGCATCATCATTTAATGAGACAGGCACCGATTTTATTCATCAAGTGTCACAAGCATGATAATTCTCTCAAAAGTAATTCTCATACACAGGAAACAGATCAAAAAAGGAAAAAAAACTAAATGCATTTATTCATCATTTTTTGGTTGCTTCTGATTATTTAGTCGATGTGAGAATGTGATGATGGTTGACAAGCAAACAAGGATGAGAAGTGGATGAATTGGAATTTAGAACAGATAACAAGTGTACAGACTGCAGAAACATTTACAAGATAAGCCAAAAAAACCAGACAACGAACATCACCCTCCAAGTAAATCATTGACAACCAAGGCCATTGCACTCAATAATCAAACAATCTGCATACAAATATGAAGTTTCTTAGACAATTCTAAAATGGTCTACACTGGACAAATGAGCGGCACCACAGCTCAGTTGATTCAGATGGAATATGATAGAAAAGACTAGACATGTGCAAGTTGAGAACAGAAGAAGATAAAGGCAGTTATATATGTATACTTGTCTTATGTCAGGATGAGAAATCATCAATTCAGCATATTCTCCTGAATTGGATCTTCACAAACACCAGTAGTACGGACTCTTGGTTACAGAACATCCTCCAGTAATTGTCAATATAGTGAGAAACATTTGCAAGATCCACGAATTTACAACACCTTCAAATTTAATTATTTGCAGAGTTAGCATCAGATAACTTGTATAACATATATTGGGTTTGCATTGCACTTCTTCCAAGAGAAGGATGAACAAATATTCACATCCCATGGCTACCTGCGAAATTTACACATTTGGGTTTTCGGTATGGATCCAAGTTTGGGATTTTATTTTTTTTGGGGGTGGGTTTGTTAAGATAACCAACATAAATTAAAAAAGAGAAGAGACAATGACTTCTAGTAACGATAGTTGGGTTGAATGAAACAGATTCCATATCCTTAAATAAGGTCTAATATTTGAGTTTTATAGATAAAACACACACATTAGAAATACTAACCTCTATTTAAATATGGACAATACCCAAAATCAATATTACTGAACAATACTAACACTGAATATTAAATGTGGTTGTCTTAAACAACAGCTTATATAGATCTTAGAATAGACATATAGGGGCAAGATGAAGGGAAAAAAAAAACGTCGTTTTAAGCTCAGGAAAATAGATTAAAAAGCAGTTGATCAATTGTTTGTTGTTATGGTTATTATTTTTATGTTACTAGCTTATGAATGCCTCTCGAGTTTGTTGCAAAGGATCTCTACTTTTGCAAGCGTGAATTGATGATGACAATCAAGTCAAATTGTATGATAAAAATCGTTTGAAATGATTTATCATGTTGGATTTTTTTTCTTCTGCCAAAATGTGTTGAAGTAATTTAAATTAAAAAATTAAATAACTTTTAACTGTTACTATTATAATTATCATTGTTATAATCGTTATTCGTTATCATTATTAACGTTATCTCGACCCCCACTTTCCTAACACCCCTGCTTCTCCAAAATGCCAAATGATCGTGCTATAACATAGATTGTTTAAATAAAGCGTTTCCTTTTGGGGAATCTCAGGACCAGTTAAAATAGTTAATAACAAAAAAAATTTTTTTAACTGATATGATGTAGTAAAAACTAGAAAATTGGGAAGATAAGTCTAGTCCAATTGAAAAATACCCTTGATGCTTATCAAAATTGGGAAAATACGTGATCAAGCAGTGGAGCCTAAGATGACACTCACCCCTATGATTGATCTTTTTTCGGCCACCCCTATAATTGATTAATTATTTTGGTAATATAATTATAATGAAAGAAGTGATGGATGATTGATGAATGATGATTGATTTAAATAATGAGGCAGGCACAAATATTAAGGACAAATCATGATCAACTTAAATGGCAATTAGGAGAGACTTGGACGACCTTATAGAAATCAACGTCAAAATCTTGACAAAGTGATGGTAGTTATATACTTATAAATTACCGCCTGGTCATAAAGGAAGCATGGTTGTTTACCATATTATGCACACCACTAGACTTAATCTCCTTCATATGGATCACAATCGAATCCATAGCAACACTCATATATAAAATATACGGTCAAGAGGACCCGCGCAAAAAATCCAAGACAATTTTGTTGAATTCTCCTGCCTTTTCAATTTGAGGCACATGAGATGCGTTCTTTATCAATTCCAATCTGGCCTTCTTCCCAACTACCCTGCAATTAGATTTAGAAGCCAACAACCTATTGTGTGAGAGATTTACTAAGTAGGCACAAGGAATAATCAAGACTGATGAAGGGATTGGATGGCATACTGCTTTAGCTCAGTCGCCATCTGTACTGGAAATATCTGGTCATGCTCCCCCCAGATTATCAGAACCTCCTGAATATATATTTACACGGCAAAACAAATGGATGAATTTCATAATTCTATTTGCATGTGCATATATATGGGTATACAAGTAATTCCAGGGCACAAGTATAACAATGCATCTTATTGAGAATATTAATTAATGTTTCGCACTTTGAGCTGCAAATTCAGTTTACCTACCTGTTGAAGAGGTGAAAGGTCCACAGAGTCATCCCTTCCGAGTGTTAGTCCTTTCAGAAGCTCCATCTTTTCCTTCCTATTTTCAGAGTATAAGTTCTACAACCACAAGTCTAAAATTAAGCTTCCTTGGGCGGTTCTCCATAAAATTAAGAAAGAAAAAAAATTACATCTTCCTACCAATACGTCATACGTACCCATCACCTAAGCACTAAGCAGATGCCATGGATCAGGTCGAATACTTAAAATTCGACCTCACAAAGCTAGCACAGAATTCCATAATGAATTAGGTCCACATGTATATGTTTCTCAATGACATATATCTACATCAAAATAATTTCCATTGTTTCATTCTATGGATTTCCTCCTGAGATGACGCTCTAAATAGTAAATCCAACACACCACAGTGAGTGACTACTTTGTTGGTATAACTTATGCAAGATCACTCAAATTGTTTTGATTGAGGAAAATTAAAATAATACTAGAAATGCAGTGAGTAATCAAAGCTGGGAAAAGAAGAGAAAAGAGAGGAAACTGACGTTGACGAAGTCGTTCAAGAAAAAATCCGGCAACAAACTAAGACGCTTGGACACAGACAAGCCCATCAATTTGCGTAACTGTTTGGGTGTAGCGGGCAACATAAGTTCCTCGATCTTGTCAAGTTCAGCCCTTTCCAACAAGGCCACGTTGTCGCTCTTTCTCATATTAACGCCAGAGCTCGCAATCACCACTTTCTCTATCCTTTCCCCTAACATTTTGGCCAAATGGTGAGCCACGAAGCCGCCGTAACTCGTACGCATTACGTGGAACCTATTGACGTCTAACTTGTCAAGAAGCTTTGCCACTGAGGCTGCCTGAAAAACCTCGCTTCGCTCACTGGACTTGGTCGTGGATGCACCGAAGAAGACGAGGTCAGGGACGTAGACGTTGAAGTGGGAGGCCAAGAATTGGACTTGTTGGCGCCATTGCCAAAGGGCCATCGGTCCAAACCCGTGGATTAGAACCAGTGAAGGCTTGTTCTGGGTGGTTTCTTTTGTGGGGCCCCAGAAGTGGATGGTGGTCTGGTCATCCACGTCGATCTTTCGAGAGGAGAGGCCGGCGGCGACGAAGCAGCGGCGGAGATAGACGCCGTACAAAGAGACAATGCTGAGGAATGATGGGAACATGTTAGTTGGTTGTGGAACTGGAAACGTGACTGAATTGGGGGTTAATCAGGCCATGGAGAGAAGGAAGAAACGACGCGTCCCGGAGGAAGAGAGGAATTTCCACTTTCGTGTGAGGTTTGGGTTTGGGTATATTTGCCCTTTTGTTTGAGACTCGCGATAGGAGAAAAACATGAAGATTCTCACTTCTCCGTACGGTCAGGTTAAAAAATAATCAAAGGGTCATTCTCGAATGGAACGACGTCACACGTGTTACACTCGCAATGGTTCATCACTCTCTGGAAAATTCATTTTCTGGCCAACAAATTTTTTTAAAAAAATATTATTTGAAAATCCATGTACAGTAAAAACAATTAATATCGTTTTAATATATCACCCCCTCCTATCTAAAAATATAAAAAAATTTTAACTACTTTATATATATTAAAAAAATTTTGTTACATTTTTAAATTCTTAAAAAAATTTTAATATCTCATTTTTACTCTTATTAATTATCAATAATTAAAATTATTTCTATTCTTTTTTATTATAAATTATAAGATTGATCATCAATAAATAGGGACAAAAAAATTAACTATTACTAAATATTATATAACACTTCATATTACAAACAAAAAAAAATTTAAAAAATTTCTTATATTTTAAAGGAGAAAAAGTACAAGGTAGTAGAAGTAGTATATGTTAATATCGTGCCATGTACAGAATTGATAATAATTTAAAAATGTTAGTAAGATTGTATATACTTTTTTAATATTTAAAATATGTTGAAAAATTAATAAAAATAAAAATAAATTTATATAGAACCTACTAAAAGGTACAGAAATAATATTAGGAAAAAAAAAGTTGTAAGTGGATGCTGAAAATAGCCATACTATTTACTTATAAATGATGTATTTTTTAAAAAAAGTTTTATATTTTATATTAATATTAACATTGCAGGCACCTAGAATTGTGGGAGAAACGACAAAGACCTCTTTTTGGGAGACGAAGACATATTTGATATTTTAGGAGGAGGGAAAAGGGCGTCTAACGAAAAGGGAGACAAATGTTGAAAGGAGAGGGAAAGGCAATTTTTGTAAATATAGTAGTAGTATTGTTGGTGGGAGCGACGGGCGTTGATGGAAATTAAAAGGACCGAGAAAGTAATGTCGACGGTGGAGCTTGGAAAATAAGATGCCTGGGTTGGTCAGACTTTCTTATTAGTAGGGGGCGAGAGCGCGACGGCCCACTTCCGAAAGCTCCATACTTCTTCACCAAACGCTTTTTATCCCCTTAAATGGCCAAAAAACGCTTTTTCAGCAACTTAATTACTAAATATTTTTTGGGTGATGTATAAAATAAAAATTATTTAAAAAATAATTTATATTTTTTTAAAATTTAAATACTATTAAAATATTAAAAAATTATACAAAGTCCTATAAAATATGTGGAAAGCAATTAAAAATAAAAAAATTATTTAAGTATCCCATCACTAATATTCCTTTGTAGACTTTTTTTCAATTAGATTTGCTTTATATATAAATATTAAAAATCTAACTTCCTAACTATTGGTTAAAAAGACAAAAAGTCTTACCACTCAATCTAAATTAGTAACTTTTCATAAATTTTATAGAGCAAAATACACTTACCGCCATTCTAATTTGTCTTAATTATAAAGATCTCATTCTATTTCAAAAACTGCGTAAATTTTCTTTGAAATCAAAAGTTATGTTACAGAAATTCTCTATTTTTAAGATTTCATTTTATTCATTGAAGCACTTAGTAAATCGTTAAATGGCATATTTAACTTCTTCTTTTTTACTAAAATAACATTTTTCACATAAATATTATTTAAAAAAATTAAACATTCATGTTAGAAAAAAATAATTTTAATGCATATATTTTTAAACTTTCTTATCATATTATGAAATTAATTAATGGTTTTAAAACATTTAAACACATTTATTTAAACTTATTTATTTAGTGATCTTTTTAAACAAAGATGTTGGTTAAAGGAATCTTTAAGAACATATTTTTTTAAAAAAATTTATTAGATTATAAAATGATAAAATTTTGATCATATTATAAAATTTATTAATTTTATAACCCATGAAAAATTAATTAAAAATTAATTTTTTAAAAGAAAAAATAATGAGGGATAAATTGATAAATATGATTAAAGTTAATATAATTTTTAATTAATAAATATCATTTTTATAATCTTTTACAAATATTTCTAATGGTGGAAAGATACCTATAAATAAGGTGAAATAGAATAGAGGTCAAAAGTATTTTACTCAATTTTATATGAACTTTCAATCGCTTTTACTTGAGCTGCCAAAAAATTGATTTTACTTTTCTAAAGGATAATTGATATTTTTATTATTTAAAATAAAAATAGATCATTGAAATAAAATAAAATATAACCATTTAAAATCAGATGAAGACAACGTGTTATTATTAAGTAGATGATGATTTCGGTCCCTGTATATACATATGTATGTATGCATGTATGTATGGTGGGGGGACGAAGTCATTGACCCCCGGCGTGCGGGGGTGGGCGTGGGGGTGGTTTTTTTTTTTTTTTTTCGTTGTTCTTTTTTGGTTGTTCCCGAGGACAGATTGGAAATTGATTTTGGGCTTGACCCCTCTTACGCCTTACCATAAAATCGTCGCCGCAAGCCTATAATTATAATTGGGAGGAGTTAATTTTATTTTTCTTTTCTTTTTTACTATTCTCTTCCTCTTAATATAAAATTTTTTTAATTATATTATATAGATTAAGAATTGAAATTAAAACTAATTAATTATCTCACTTTCCCCAAAAATTTTAATATTTTTTCTAAACTACCCTTATTTAATCTCTTTTTTTTATATATTAAATAAAAATATTTTTTAAAATATATAATAAATATTATCTTATATATTATAAATAATTTTATATTTAGAATTAACATTAAAAAAAAACTATATATAAAACTGGAGGAAGTACGAGCCTCTGTGCTTTCTTATAGTCTTCTGCGAAGCTACATTAACACTCTCTACCTACGTAGCCTTAAATGTATTTATTGAATTGCAAGAACACAGTGTTGGCAAAAAGAAAAACAAGAATTACAAGAACACGTGTTAAAAGTTCATTGTAGTGTTTGGCGCAGGAGACTGTAGTATTCATTAGGGCCGGTGATGAACTATTAGGATTGGGGGATCTTATCTTTTCGAGTTAACAAATCTGTGGCGTCATTGATGTCATTCTACAGCGATTGGCCCTAAACAAGATGGGATTTTAGTTTTAGATTCTCTTACGATCATATGTAAGTGTGTATTTAATTAATTAGATAGTGTTTTTCTATGAGAGATATGCCTTTCTCCATCTTTTGGATAAAATCAAATGTAAGCAACCAAATATAAAAAATCATTTTATATTATAATAAAATAGAATCCAATATTGTTTATGGAATTAGATTAGATTTACCATATAGTCAATTTAAATTTTGACTAATTCAGGTTGGCTAGAATCATGAGAGCAGTAAAATTCTTCTAGTGAATATTTAATATAATTGTATACTTAAAATTTAAATTTGAGACTATTGGCTAAATTAACACAATTGTCACTAGCGACCCATATTGTGTTCAATGAAATTTCATTATTGATTGATAAAATAAAAAAATGATATAAAATGTAAAATTATGAGTCATTAACAGCTCCTATTGGATAATTTTTTTTCATATTTTTATCTATTTTATTGTACTCTATGCAATTTTTTTAAATATTGTTTGCATAATTCAATAGGATTTATGTTACCAGTAAGGATACATTATTAATTCATAAGATATATTAATTTTTAAATACAAAAAAAAATGTACATGCTGATCACGCACTAACACTACGTTCTACTTACATGAGTGAGAATTGATTAATTTGGACCATTTTCTTTGAAGAAAAATACGTGTCTACCATCAATAGTAAGAAACTTAACTACTAGTTACTACTTACAAATGATTCGCAGGCGTATGAGGGAAGTTTAAAATGCCAATTGCCACGTAAGGGGAAAAGATGGATGGGTATGAGTATTCCATAACATATTCAGCAATGAAATTTTACGGCCAAAACTTTGGAACAATAATGTTTAACAGACAATATGACGTAATGGCTTAAATCATATGATGATAAAGGAAAATGCCTATGAGCGGCGGCTTCAAATTTGTGACCGAAAAAAAAAAACAGAGAGAGAGAGAGAGAGAGACAAGACAGCCAAGCCTGAGAATTGAAAAACATGAGGAGGAAGGAGTTTATGTGTTGGATGGAAACAAGAAGCTTTTTCCACGTAGTTTGCGTAATACCTATAGGCCACATGTTTGAAAACTTTTGAACAGATTCAGGGTATGACGGGTGTCTGAAACTAGCAATGGAGATTGTAAATTGAATGGGTCTTGCTCTTATCACCATCCCTCTCCTTGCAAAACACAGTGTGCATTCAAATTCAAAGAATATTAGAGGGAAGGAATATAAAAGGAGAGAGGGACACCTGGCGATGAGTCTTTCCAAAGAATTCAAGTTTGGCATTAGGATTTGAATATTGCTTTGGGCTCAAAGTTTAACAAAGATTTGCTTCTCTGGACTCTCTTGCGTCCGGGTATGTATGTATTAACTAATTAAATTCAATTCAATTAAATCTGAGAATCCTGAATGGCCCGATAAATCAGTAAAACCTGCGCTGCTCTCTCAGTGCCAACAAGAATCTAACAAAAATGAAAAGCCTGAGGCGGCAGCGGCAGCGGCAGCGGCAGCTACCAGCTACCACTGCATTCTTTATTATTTATTATTAAATAAATAAAATTATTTCCAACTGCTATAAACGTGGCTCAATTTTTATAACCTGTCCTGAGTAAGAAATGAACAGGAAATTTTAATTTCTCATGAATTTTGGAGAAACAAGTAGAAGAAGATTCAAGAGAAAAGGAGAGAGTGTACCATTATGTAGTGTACAAATAAAGAATTCGTAAAAACAGTATACTATCAACTTGGCTCTGCCCTACCTTTCTACTTTCTACCTCACCACTTGACCAGTTACAATTATTATTGGACAGTTTTCTCACAAGTAACATATAACAGAACAAGCGTGAAAGGCTCGGATTCAACCACAGCACTGTACCCGCATATAGTACAAAGGAGATCCAGAGTCCTATAACATTATGCACGTTTGCGTAGTTGGGTGGTGCAAGTTGGGAATGCAGGCCAAAGGAAGGCTACTATACTATACTAAACCGTTTATTTCAACATCTCACTTCACCTACTGCAAGCCCTGGAAAACGACCTTTTGAAACTGGAGCACGTTGCTTATTCTTATACATCGACGCCGACCCCACTTCTCTTTTGCCCTCCATTAATCAATTTGATTTGATTATATATGCCTCCTTGTTTGTTTCTTCTCTCATTCTCATCTTTATTATTAATTAGGCCACAACTTACATTTGGTCACGTTCAGAGTCGTAAAACTTGTTAGACAATAGTGATGGAGGACCATTTCTGGAAGCACAATTGTACTTGAAACTCTCTTATAAAGCCTCTCAGCTTATATTTTAAGTGCTCAACTGATATAACATTAATATATTTATATAATACCTACATACATACATATACGTATAAGTATGTGTGTATGTATTCATTCATCCTTTGGTTAGAACGAGGCAGTGCAATTGTCAAACAATGATATCCTTTGCGTAACTTAGATCTTCCTAACGATTTTTATAATTCTGTGGTGTTTTGCATATTCTCCATGAAGTAGTTGTGGTTAGATTGATTTGTTCACCCTTTCTTTTTGACTCTATTGGCAAATGCCACCATCTCTCTCTTTTTTTTCCTTTTAATCATTGTTTTTGGGGTTCACCGGCTAGCTTCCATGAATGTTCAACGTTTTGGAATCATAGATTGAATTTGTCTGCTTCTAGAATATGCATGCCTAATCCAAAGCGCAGACACAAATGATCGATGGCTCAATTATTTATTAAAGGACGTGATGATTTATTGCTCAGAAGAAAAATGGGAGCAAGGGCAAACCCCATTCTGATTAGCATTGCGTTTAAGTGTTAGAACCTATCCTTGACTACCACCTTAAGAATTTAAAAACAAGAATCCGATTGTCAAGTTGCCAATGTCTGATATTGACATCCTAACCATAAACACTCTAGATAACACTACCAACCAAAAACTGGGAAATATCAAATTGTAGAACATGATATTCATTAATCCACGACATGCCACTTTTCTTTTGTTAAAATGAGAGGCAGATGTCCACAAGACACAAACTCTTTGATGTGCGCAACAAAGATATCATATTGGACCTGTTAGTTTAGCACTTGGAGAAATCATATCCATCTCACATATCTTTATTCTGCGACCTTCCCGGAGAATGTATATCAACAGCAAAACAAACATTATAAGTGGACGGCAAGGGAGGAAATTAAATATAAAGTATATACATGTGTTCTTGTATGTATGGAGGGTGGGGGGGAGTTTAGGGTGATACTGAAGTCAATAGGTAGGCAGGATACTTGACTACTAATTAATTGAAGATATACGTTCATAATTATGATTATACGTGTTTAAAAAAATAATGAGAATGGAAATAATATTATTAAACAAAATATCATTCATGCACATAGTATAGTATAACTGCTGTTGGCATTCATATACAAGAGATCAAGAAGTCAAGGAATCTCTCACAGAACTTCTCTCCCAAGGGTGGTTGGTGGAATGTACGCATTATAAATTTCTCAGCTTTCACTTCTATATTCCATAGTCCCAATTTTTTTACAATAATTCCACATCTGCCTTGCCGTCCTCCTGAAGAAAAACTAATTTGAAAGGTCTGATTAGTGAAAAACACATTGCAAAGGTCGGATTGTAGCATTGCTTATATCGGCTCTAGATGACTAATAAGAAGATTACATGGAAGTCTATCATCTTCGTCTTAAATTGTTACAAGACCGATTATCCTCCCTTGCAAGAAAAACAGGCTTTGAAACAAGGTTCATTCCAGAGGCTATGCCTCTCCGATATAAGCAATTCCAGTTCATCTCAGGCCATTGACGATCTCTCAATTTCTCTGGCCGGTTCAAAACTTCATATATTCAGCTTAGAGGAGCTTAGGGAGGCAACCCATAATTTCTCGTGGAGTAATCTGCTTGGTGAAGGCGGGTTTGGACCCGTGCACAAGGGGTTTTTTGACGACAAAATTAGGCCTGGATTGAAAGCTCAGCCTGTAGCTGTCAAACGCCTCGACTTGGGTGGCTTGCAAGGTCATAGGGAATGGCTGGTTAGCTCCCTCAACCAATTAACTTCAATCTATCCTTTTCTTTCTTACTCACCAATCAATATAAGGTTACATGCTCTTTAATACAATAAAATAACTCAGAAAGAGCAAGTGACATATGAATATTTACAAAATTGTTCAATACTAACTGGAAAAATATTTGCTTCTCTAGGCGGAGATTATTTTTCTTGGACAGCTGCAGCATCCACATCTTGTTAAGTTAATTGGGTACTGTTATGAGGACGAGCATAGGCTTTTGGTGTATGAATACATGCCAAGAGGAAGCCTGGAGAATCAGCTCTTCAGAAGTATGTTACTTTTCTTTCTTCTACTTATTCTTCTTTTCTTGCTGTTTCCCCACCAAAAAGAGAAAAGTAAAGAAGTAGAAATTCAGAGTTACTAGTGTTTGCGTTTCTGATTGCGTCGATAGTAACGGATTCAAATCTAATTCAAAGATATGAACTAATTTTTTTCCCACAAGTAACCAAGCCTCACCCTGATTCCGTTGTTTTAGGATACTCTGCTGTCTTGCCATGGTCAACCAGGATGAAAATTGCACTAGGAGCAGCTAAGGGCCTAGCCTTCCTTCACGAAGTAGATAAACCAGTAATATACAGAGATTTCAAAGCCTCGAACATTTTATTAGACTCGGTATGTTCTCTGCTCTGCCCCCTCTGTTCTCATTTCTCACCATATCTGCGAACTTCCTGGCTAATACATATGACTTTTTTTTTTAATTCCCAAACACAGGATTACAAAGCTAAACTGTCAGATTTCGGGCTGGCTAAGGATGGTCCGGAAGGGGAAGAAACACATGTAACAACGCGCGTAATGGGGACACAGGGCTATGCTGCTCCTGAGTATATCATGACAGGTCACCTCACAACAAGGAGCGATGTGTATAGCTACGGAGTGGTTCTGCTAGAATTGCTAACAGGGAAACGGGTAGTAGATAAGAACAGGCCAAGCAGAGAGCATAGCTTGGTGGAGTGGGCGAGGCCTATGTTAAGGGATCCCAAAAAGCTGTACAGAATTATAGATCCCAGACTGGAAGGCCAATTTCCCGCCAAAGGAGCTCGGAAGGTGGCTGCTTTGGCTTACAAATGCTTGAGTCACCACCCAAATCCAAGGCCCACCATGTCTGATGTGGTCATGATATTGGAGACACTTCAGGACTTTGACGATGTTTTCGTGGGACCATTTGTGTATGTTGCCGTAAGTGAAGGCCAGAAAGAAGCATAAGGCATTCATATAAAGTCTACCAGATAGAAATTCTTATTTTTTTTTGTTCTCATTTTAGCCTGTAAAGGATATGTTGATCTTCATAATTATGAAGCTGAAAGTAAGTAGTTATATACAATCATAGACAGGAACTGAGAACTGCATCCAGGGGGGATGCGGTTGGAGGTGAAACTAGTATTACCTCATTGAGACACAATTTGTCTAAAGAAGTAAACAGGATTTTCAGATCTGACAGTGTATACAATAATTCTGTGCAAGTTTGGCATGCAGCTTATACAATTAATATCACTCCTCCGGAGGAGGCGTGGTCAGGAAACTTCCCTGTTTTCATAACCGTGTGAAAGAGAAAGACGAGAGGGTCAGAATAATGATTAAAAGGTCCTTTCTGGTTGCCAAAATTGGCTCTACGAGAAAGGAGTAAAATTTTTCTCACGTCGCTTTGTCTTTTAAACAAGTAGAAAATAGGCTTGGTTAGTTGTTCCAAGTAAAAGCCGGGTTATGCCTAGCTTTCGCGTGACGAAGGAGTCCACTATTGATGAAAAGGACCGAATAACTTCATGAACAATAAGCGTAGCTGTTCCTATTGGCATATACTAAGGAATCAAAGAGCCTATGATGGAGAGATACCTCACAAGTTATTAGGGCAATTACAGTTACAGGGAAAGGGATCCATGTGTGTTACTGTCAGTCTTTTTGCGTGTGATCCATATGTATTAATTGGGAATTTAATTTGGGTGTGCAATCACGTTCATCCAGGCGAGTAAATGGCGAAGCAGTAAAACAACATCAATATTCATATTCACATGTAGTATTAATTTACATTTCAGCTTCACATCAGGCATACCTAACTACCGCCTCAGCGTTGGATCGTGTACTGCATATCGAATTACCGTATTGGGAGCGTCGGTGTGAGGACGGAGAATATTGCCCAAGTCCGCAACCGCTCAACCACTAGTGGTTGAATTTTCTCAGCCATCAGCGCCATTGCTATCACTATGCGATGATCTAACTGTTGAATCTTTAAAATAAAATCGATCTATGGTCTACTTTTGATTTGCAGTTCCTCTTATAATATTATCTCTAGTTCCCTATTCCTTCACAACATTGACCAGCTTAGGTTCTTATGTGGGCACTGTCAACTTTTGACCAAAATAATTATGTGATTGACTTCATTGGGATGATCATGTAAGTATAGGATAGGATAATATTGAAAATAATAATAACATAATGAGGACTATATGAGCATAGCTAATACTTTCTCGTCAGTATACGTTATAAGATATTTTGTATCAATTATACGTATATTAAGAAAATTATTTTTTCAATTAAAATAAATGTAAGTAATATTTATATTTTCTATTTTATCCTAATTAAATATCTTATTTTATTATTATTATAGGGTTATAAATCAGGAGACAGAAAATATTAAAGACAAGAATAAAATTGAAAGAAAAATATCCAATACCTAATATTTTGGATAAAAACTTATCATATAAAATATCTTATAATATGGATTGGAGGGAGTATTTCTTTTGCTAAAGATATAATATTAGAAGATGAATCCAAAATCATAATATATATATATATATATATATTGGTGTTAAATCACTTGCCTATATTTGGAACTTTTTTTCTTGATGGAATGTATGTGGTAGTCACAATAAATCTAATTAATGTAGATTAAACTGGATAAAACCATAAGGGCGACAAAGGTCTTCTAATGAGTTTGTCCTATACTAGTTGGTTATGCTCTTATTGGTTCGAAATTATGATACTTTTACTTTTTATAATTAGAACTTATTAAAATTTAGTCAATAAATTATGTCAAAGAGATATTGTTAAAAGGTTATTTGATATTTTTTAGGTGAAAAAGCATATTAATAATAGAAAAATAAGTTTACAAACACCAAAATATGAAAATTCTACACAAACAAAAACAAAACAGTAATAAAATCAATGAAATAGCAAAATTCCCAAACATCGGAAGAAACAAAACTAAAAGAAGACTCAAGAAAACCTCATGTGATTCAACAATACAAATGCCAAAGATAATGTTAAAAGGTAATTTGAGATTGATGATACTTAAACTTCTTGTTATTAATTTGGATTACTTGAACCAGATCAATCAATTTTGTCAGAATAAATAATGTTAAAGAATAAGTAACAAACTAGTGATACTTTAGACTCTTATTTGATATTTAGCAATTTCTTCTTCTCCTGGCTCCCTCATTCTCGTCATAATGTATTGCTGCTGAAGTTTTACAATAAAATGCTTTCCTTTGGTTTCAAAGGATTGAACCGAATGTTTAGATCGATTGACAAGAGTCATTCTAATTTGACCACGAGTCTTGGGTTTGAAACGTAGGGATGTAGCAGCGTGGAGTGGTAGGGGCACCCACCCTTGTGGTGTCTGTCAGGCTTCGATCCTGATTAGTTTAGGCCATGTTAAAGTCCTCACAGCTCGAGTGAGGCAGACTATAGAATACCGGGTGCATATGCTAAAAAAAATAATTGAAAAAGAGGTTAGGAAAAACTAGCTAGTCATATTTTCTTCTCTCTAAAAAATTTCTATATTCCTTTATTCTGTCTATTCTCCATTTCATTTTATAAAACATTATGAGCACAATTTCATTTAAAGATCTGAGATATATTTTCTTCAATTGCTATATGATATCTATTATCAAGTTTTTTATCTTCTCTTTCTTCTTCTTCTAAATTAATTATTTATAGTGACCTTGAGTATAGGATAGTTTAAATGAGATGTCACATCCATAAATATGTGCACAATTTAATTTCTTTATTAAGTGGATCTTAAAGTTATCCTCACAAAATATAAAATAAATTTTGAAGTTATTCATATAGAGTATAAAATAAATCCTGAAATTATTTGCATTCAAAGTAATTTAATTGGGATGTTACATTCAGAAATATGAGACACAATTTAATTTCTCTACAACATGGATCTTGAAGTAATTCACATGGAATGCAAAGTAGATCATGAAGTAATCAACATAAAATACAAACTAAATCCTAAAGATATCTATATAGAACATAAAGAGGATTCTAAAGTTATCCTCATGAAACATAAAATGAATCTTAAAATTATTCACAATTTAGTTATTACCTTTTTATTTATTGCTTTTGCTTATTTATTCAAAGCCATTGATATATATGTTTTTTTGTTGAAAAATATGTATTATTTTGCTGTAATCTTCATATTTTTATTTCAGAATTCAATCGTAAACTTGATGAATTTAGTGAAATTTATAATTTTCAATTTAAAAAAGAAAAAAAACGGAAAGTTTTCTGTGCCCCAACCTACATATAGATTACAAGTTATTTTTGTTCCTAGGAGAACTAACATCATATGATCAATATTTTGAGAATCAGATCGGACTGCACGGTCAGACTGTCACTCGAAAAGAAAAATGGCTCAATTTTCAGTTTTAGACCATTTTAGGGGTTGGACTGATTGATCCGCTTTAAACCGGCTTTTGAGCTAGGAACAAGAGTGGTTTTTAGAGAATCGGATAGTTTTTTAAATTATATAAAATTTAACTTAAAATTAATTTTTTTTACCAAAATTATTAATTATAAAAATTATTAGAGAGTAAAATACTATTTCCCTTTTTATTTTAAAATTACTAATTATAAAAATGAAAATTTTCATTGTATTATACTCCCTTCATTCTAAATTAGAAGAGAATTTTGAGACTTTTCATTTATCATAAAATATAAGAGACATAGATAAAATTTATGAAGTAATTAATATCATTTTCCTTTTATACTCTTGAATAATTAATGTTGTATTGATAATTACTAATAATTAATTAGTCTTACTCTATACTTTTAATGTGAACAATTTTAGAAAAAAATTGAAGTTTTAGTACAATTAATAAGTTTAACTACCAAAACTATTTTTTCTTTAATACAGATGAAGAAATTATTTGTTTCTTATAATTAGAAATGGAGGAAGTACAGTCATTTTATAATATTATGATCATGTAGTATTATCATATTAAAATGTTTTAACATTTCTTTCAATAATTTAATATATATTATTACTATGTAAGCTTATTAACTTATTATGAACTTGAACTATTTGAATTTATTTTCTTAACAATTTAATATTTTATTTTTATACATATATTTTATTATATATTATTATTTTTAGTTAATTATTACATCATCAGTTCAACTGCCAGTTTAAACAGTTAAATTATAAAAACTGTGAGCTCGTGACATTTCTAATTCGACATTCGTTCGATTTTTAAAACATTTCATATGATGCGAGTAATGGTATATTTTGTAAAAATTATAGAATTTGACCCACATGCTTTTTGGAATTATATTTGACCTATTAAACTCTGTTATTTATATTTATTACCCAATATTTGTACGAATTTTATTTCAACCCACATGCTTTTTCAATTATAATAAATTATTTCGAAAATTTTATTGTATTAGAAATTTTGCAATAATACTTTCCAATGCTGTTTATTAAAATTGTTGGAAATATGATTTTAAACACATATAAACATATTTTAATATTGTAAAAATTATTTTGAAATATTACTTTACTCAAACTCATAAAAAAATTATAATAAACCAAATTTTGGAAATCAAATAAATAGTAAGAAATATTTGTTTTAATCCATCAATCATATATATTTAATTTGATTAACTAGTTAAATAAATTCCCATTAAGATAAAATTATTTAGTTTTTATAAACTTGTCAATCTTATAAAGAGTTGTTTATGGCGTGATTATTAATTTGCATATATTATGAGATTTTATTTTAGACAAATTCTAATAAATAAATATATAAGTAAACTATTGTTAGGCACTATTTAATTTATTTGATTTATTAAAAATTTATTTGATACTTAACAGATATAAGATTTCATATGTAGGAAATATTTGAAGGTGTCCAATTTTATTTGAAATTGTAAAAGAATTCTATCATTTTAATCCCAAATTTTTATATTAATAATTATTCCTATTTAACTTAATTTATTGCCTCTGTAATGCATGAAAAAAGAAGTTTGATACTTTTTGTTATAGAGATTATGCTCCTTTTAATTAATATTATTAATTAAATTCTCATGACTGTGAAATTCTCTCATTTGGTAGTATTTTATTGTACATAATGACATATTAAGTAATTTCTTTTCATGTTAATTTATTCTAATTATGATTATGAAAGTGAGAAAAATTGAGTTTAATTGAATTGATCAATGTTTCTAAGTGGAAATATATGAAATGATAGAATTATTATTTCAATTTTTGGTTTAGTGGATACATTTAGATTTTTAGTATTATGAAAATTTTATATTTATTTAGTTTCATATACGAGTTATTATTTTATTGCTTAAAATAATTTTGATTGCTTAAATGATGAGTATTAAGTCATCATACATTGTTTGACTCATTTCCTGATTTGTGAGTTTTATAATATCTCAAGTTTGATATAATTTTTAGTATATAATTGATTTACTTTTGAAACATAAATTAATTAACATGTTGCTTGATATGCACCGTTAATTATACCATTGTTTTTTTACTCATTTAAAGGTTCTACACAACCTATAAAAAATTCATATTATATGATTTATTTAATTTAATATATTTTACTAGATAGTACAAAATTGTGTTAGTACTATAAGTAGTATAAAAATAATTAAAGGCTACTTTAGAAGAGTTAATATAATGTTATCAAGGGAAATAAAAATTACAAATTGATAATACATTATATTCTTATACGTCTTATAGAAGCTTATTAAGTTTCAAAAATATTCACAAAAATAAATATCATATCGAGATAACAAATAAATGGAATATTAAGTATATTTACATTACAAAAATTATCTCAAATGAAAAATATGTATAAGAAATATTACCTGCATTTTCCTCCACACATATATAATACAATTGAATCATATGTTATTGTAGGCAAGAAATTTACAAATCACAATATGTTTCTTGTTTGGTATGACCGATGGGCTTCTCTTGGATCAATTATGATGCGAAAAATAATTGAAAAATTGTTTGAACTTAAATTGAAAAACCTTCAATTTCTTCAATCTAGTAGTTTTTTATTTGTCCTTTATTTTCAAGAAAAATTGATTATTTGATGATCACTAATAAAAATTGGTAGTGAACTAATAATTTATTTGAAATGTATATAATGTATACAAGGTAATATTTTTTCATTTTAATCAATACATTGACTAGATAATTATATTTTTTTATTGTCAATTCACAACCAGACATTTATAAGATTGTTGGTGTAACTAATTCAACTAAGAACATATTTTCCTAACCATTTAATTAAGAAAATATGTCTTTCAATAATTATTATATGTCTATTGGGATTAAGGTTGAACATCCTGTAGCATATGTTTATATACAAAATAAACTTGCAAAATCATTTATCAAATGTTTAAAATTAATTGCAAGACTATTACTTATGAGATCAAATCTCTCAATTTCCACTTGCAGGTATGTAAGCATGTATGCTACAGCATTGATTTGCATTAAACTAACAAGTTATCATAAATATTCCCTTTTACAAATGGTTTTTTATCAAAAACCTAATGTTTCCTATCTAAGAGATTTTAGATGTGCGATTTATGTTTCAATTACTCTACCACAATGCATTATAATAGGACCTCAAAGAAAATTAATAATATATATCCAATATGAATATTTATCAATAATAAGATATTTTAAACTATTGACATGAGATTTAATTACGGCATGATTTGCTAATTGTTATTTTAACAAATCTGATTTTTCAATATTGACTCCTCATATTTTTTTTTCTCTTAAATTCTCTCTATTTTCTATTTTGTTTAATAACATAAAACATATTTGTCACCAGGGAGACCTTTTTAACCCCTCCCAATACCTAGGGGTGAACATGGGCCGGGCCGGGTTTGACCCCTGCCCGATACCCGGCCTGATGTTCTTCGGGCCAATATCGGGCCAAGTACTGGGCTGGCTCGATATTATATATATATTTTTAAAAAATTTAAAAATAAAAAAATTATTTAATAATAAAAAATATACTTATTTATACTTAAAAATAGATTTTATTAAAACATAATCTTAGCCAAAAAATAATTTTTTTTCAAAATTTATGAATATTTAACCATTATACATTATTTTTACATAAATATTAAGATAAAAAACTAATTCAAAATTTAAAAAATATTTGAAAAATTAAAATCTTAAAATGTTTTTATAATATTTACATAGTAAATGCATTATATTAGATATATGAAGAATAAGAATTCTACAAAATCAATTAAGATATATAAAATAATTGAAAAAAAATAAAAAAAATTTATATATATATAGTTTGGGCCGGGCCGGGGTTAGGGTGTCTGACCCTAACCCCGGCCCGACCCGAAAGTTGGCTCGACCCAATTGACCCAAAAGTGGTCAGGCTGGACCAGACCATTCAGGCTCGGGCCAACATGTTCACCCTTGCCAATACCTATGAACTCATGCAGCAAAGCCCGGTGACTTACTTAGCAGGCAAGCACCGTTTATACTTTATAGAGGGACAAAGCGACGTCGTTTTTTGGCTCATTGTTTAATCTCTTTTCCCTTCGGGAGATGAACTCGAACTTGAACCAAGAATTGATTCAACTCTCTCTTGGGGTCAACTGACTCTGATACAGTTTTTTCGCGCGACTTAAACAAGAGAGAGGACAAACGAAACAGAAATAGAGCATCGAGGGTCAACAAAATGGCGACCTTAGTGTCTGTTGCCGGTGCACTAACAGCGCACGATCGCCAGATTTTGTCGGTCGTGAACACCGGTGCGTCGAGCCTTTCATTCGTCGGGTCGAGCTTCATTGTGCTCTGCTACGTCCTGTTCAAGGAGCTCCGCAAGTTTTCCTTCAAGCTTGTTTTCTACCTTGCCCTCTCTGTATGCATCCCGTTCCACCTTTCTTGAATTCTTCGGATTTTGTCGCTGACGCGTAGATCTGATTTCTTACTGTTCTCGCTCAATATAAATCTTTATTTGCATATTTCATTTGGCCTTTGATTGTTAGTTCCAAAATGTAATCAATTTGATGTTCGTAACTTGGATTGGATTGACAATCAAAGCATTATTTCAGTTTCCTTTAAGTGAAGTATTTTAAATATATCACTTACCACGCCAAAATTAGGCATAATAGTTTACTTTAGTTATTATTATAAGGCTAAATTGCAGTTTATCTCTTGTGGCTTGGCCGAAAATCTCCTTGAGTTCTCTCTCATGATTTGTTCAATACCATTCAATCACCCTCTGACTTTTACATGCAAAATGTGCCCAATAAAAAGGAAGGTTACGATGATAAAGTTTCACTTATATTTTGAACATTTTTGCAGAGCTTGTAGGATTAAGGGGACAATTTTAATTTTGAAATTCTAGTTTAAGTAAAATATACTTCTAACAATGACATAGCTTATCACTTTAACTTTCACATGATTATTTCGGTTTTAGTTAAAATAAAAAATACTCAAGGTGGTTTATTAGTAATGAAACAAACCATAAAGGAGTTGAATGAGGCACTTTAGACCTCATGGGAACAGTTTGATATTGGCTAAACCACAGGGGAATGGAATTTACCTAATTATGATTAGGACTGGAATTAGGAGTCTAAATATTAAACTCCAGTTAAATATGTTTAATAATTTGATTTGACATGTGGCTTGGTAATTACAGTAAACTTTTATGGGCAAAGCAAACTATGAACCTGCTTGTTGCTGGCTCCAGTCCTGGGTTTCTAAGTGTAAAACCACCTTTTATTGATAGAGTCTAATTGCAATGTTAGTAGACTTTAAGTTGAGCAACTAACTTCTGCAATCTGTCCTTTTGCCCCTAGTCTCTTTAATTAGTATGTGTCGCTAATACTGTTGTGTGATTCAGAATTATTTCAGCTTGAAAATCAGAAGATCAATAATGCCTGTGCCCTGTGGCCATATGTT
Source organism: Adenanthera pavonina (assembly GCA_026686845.1). Lineage (NCBI taxonomy): Eukaryota > Viridiplantae > Streptophyta > Magnoliopsida > Fabales > Fabaceae > Adenanthera > Adenanthera pavonina. Next base: position 6,687,130 of record JAIVEN010000003.1, read on the forward strand.
AGTTTTGCCTCATTCTATTTTTCAGAATTCAGAGCCTTTGGTAAAGTGCTCTAATGTGACATTTTCTTTGACTGTAGGACACGCTTTGCAGTTTCTTCAACATAGTAGGGTATGCCAGCTAAATCAAGTGCAGTCTTCTTCATATGTCTGTGTATTAAGTCGTTCATTATGTGGCTGATGGAAGTTTCATTTTGATTTAGGGACCCATCCAAAGGTTTCTTTTGTTACGCTCAGAGTTATAGCACACATTTCTTTTGTGTGGCATCTTTCCTGTGGACTACAACAATTGCTTTTACCCTTCATCGTACTGTTGTTAGGCACAAAACAGATGTTGAAGATTTGGAGGCCATGTTTCATCTATATGTTTGGGGTATGTATTTGTGGATGATCAACTTTTAAAAAGTTTGACAAACAGGCCACTTTGCCGTAATCTCCGCCTCCAGTAACTCTTCAGCACCCACTTTTATTTGGAAATTAAAATTTGGAAAAAAATCTTGGTGTATTCAACTATTCAGCTTTATTCATATATCTATAGTTAGATCTCCAAGTTCCACTTTTGTTTCCTCCCATTCTACTGGTTATTTAACTGTCGGGAGCTTATTTGACAAAAATTTTACTATTTGTAGGTACCTCCCTTGTTACGACAGTCATCCGCTCCTTTGGTAATGACCATAGACATTTTGGCACATGGTGTTCTAGTCAAATGGGTCGCACAGGGAAGGCAAGTATTTAAAAGAGTTATGGCTTGATTTTATTTTCATATATTTTAATTACACAAAAATGCAGTTTATTTTTTCCTTTTAAATATAAAATGTGTCCTTTATTTCATATCTCAATTTCATATTATATTTTTTTAAGTCTGTTGCATGCTATAAACAGAAATGCGCTGGATGTTGAAATGAAGACTTGGCTGCTAATGAGAAAAAAAATTTCATGTTGCAATTCTGCAAAATCAAATTCCTTATTATCAGCATGACAATCAGCTAAAATCACCTGGAAAAAATCCGTGCAAATGTTAAGGCTCTGCTAAAAATTCAATATGGCACTCTATCTCCACTTTTATGATTGGCCTACTATGTTCTTTATAATGACATTATCCAAATGAACTCGATGATAGTAAATACTTAGTTATTTTCAGCGTCAGTTTTTTTTTTAAATATATTTTATAAATATTAAACAGTTAAAGGGAGAAAAAGTAGAATGAGAAAACAAGACTCAATTTTCTGCTACTTTTGTGCTGCAGCTGTACTGTATTGGAGTATGATATTTTGCTCATGCAATAGCATAAAAAAGCTCCTTTTCTTTCCTTCTTCTAAAATCTACCTCCTTTTCCTATGCAGGCAATTCATTTTATAACATTTTATATGCCACTTTGGGGTGCAATTCTTTACAATGGATTTACGTATCTTCAAGTTATCCGCATGCTGAACAATGCAACCCGTGTATGTGCTCAAATTTTGCTGATTTTTTCCTCCAAGCAACACTGATTCAGGAACCTTTGAGGCCTTACCATTTTCTTGTGAATTTTAGATGGCAGTTGGTATATCGGACCGAACTTATGTCTCAGATACAAGAGATAACATGAAGGTATTTTACACTCTAGCTACTTGTAAAATATTGGAAATATAAAAGTCCATACATATGGGTAAGGGACCCTGCTTTCCTTCCCTCTCCTAATTAAAAGGAAGGAAAATGACAATAAGTGAACATAAAATAAGCTTTTAGTAGTTACTAGCTGTTGTTAATCTTTCTAATCACAGAATTCTCATTGTTTAGGTTATTCATTTCCTGTATGTTGCTTTTGTCATGTGGCATATTTATTGCAATATAGCACATTATTGTTCATGGTAAACCAATTGCTTAAACTGAAACTACAATCATCTGTCTCATCTGCATTCCTACTCTATCAAAAAATTATAGTATCTTTGTTTTACATTGCAGGCTATGAGTCGCTGGGGATACTATCCTCTGATTCTAATAGGATCATTTGCATTTGGCACTATCAATCGCATTCACGACTTTATTGAACCTGATCATAAGCTGTTTTGGCTTTCACTTCTTGATGTTGGAACAGCTGCTCTCATGGTATGACACAATCATTCTATAACTTGTTAGCGTAGAAGTTTATCAATACTGTTGAACTTACCTCTCTGAACTGCCATCCTAAATCATTTTCAAGAATAATTATGCACAAAGGAATTATTTGCCATTACTGCAGTTTATCATACACAGAAATGTTTTACGCCATTTCCAATTAGTGCACTGCAACTGGCTTCCTGTATTACTGATTTTATATCTTGTGAAGAATGAACATTAAGTTCTGTGTCATGAAGTACAAAATTGTATTGTTAACTTTTGGCACTCTCTACTTGTTGCAGGGCCTCTTCAACTCAATAGCATATGGCCTCAATTCTTCTGTTCGTCGGGCAATTTGTGAGAGACTAAACATGTAAGCCCTACTTGTATTCTATCGATATTCCATGAGAAATTCCATTTTGTTTTCTTTACCCTCTCTGGTGTTCCCATGATTTTCAAGGTCAGCTTATATGTTCCATCCCCATCACTGATTCAAAATTTAAAATTATGCACTCTCATGGTCAATTGATATCTGCTAACTTCATCAACTACTCTATTTGTTTTTGCAAATTTGTCTCTCCCCACTATCCCGGCTAGAGTCTATTATTAGTTGAATTCCTTCTGGCTTCTTCATATTCTCCCAACTGCTTCATAATCTTCTCCAGGTCATTTACAGGGACAGATCTGCGTTCTGCAATATAGGGGTGATGCCCCCCCCCCCTCCCCCAACCCCCCAAAAAAAAAAATCTTCCATGTACTATTGACATATTTTATATTATTTTCAAGAAAATCACTGAATCTGCCCCCTTATTTTGGGGCTTTTTAGGTTTGTACCCCTCTCAAAATTGTTTATTTGTCTCCTTTAATGCTTAGCCATAAATTTCTGCCCCCTTTCTCAATTTGATACGTACAACCTTGTGATATGTGACTGTTAGATGGAAGAACATTATTTAGAATATTTATCATCTATTTTCTGAGATTTATGAATGGTGGATTGAGAATCACTACTGCATTTTCTTTTTCTTTTTTGAAGAAATACACTTGTGTATTTCTGAGAACTTAATTGCTTTTTAGCACGTTCAATTAGAATGAACAACTAGGTATTTGTTCTCTATATATACCAGGTTCTTGCCGGAGAGATTTTGCAGATGGCTTCCGAACAATTTGAAGTATAGAAACCAACAGCAAGAAAATGAACTAATCTCATTAAAAATTGAAGATGAACGATGGTGAATGGACATGGTATCATCCTCCATGCCAAATTTTGACATTTATCATCCTAGTTTAGGGAGACGAAGTTTTCAAGGGGAACAAAAGATCTGCTAACAGCACTCCTTCCATGTTATTTGTTGCTTTGCTGTGTCACTGATTTGAATCGTGTCATCATCACTGTGAAATCTGCCTTGCATGCCCGTGCCTGATGCTGATCTTGTCATAGGAAACAGCGGATGAGCCAGTTTATTTTGATTTGTCGGGAAGCTATGATCATGTTCAAGCTAAGACCCACTAGTGATTGCTGCTGTAAGTGCAATTTTTTAATGCAAGTGTAAACTTGTGTTCCCGTGTTTATTCTTTTACTGATCTTATTTTGAGCATTTCTGTACATGTTTCTCTCTAATTTCCGAGATAGGACGTTGGATTAATATTTTGTAGTATAGTATTGATGGCGGTCCAAATTGTTATGAATAGTTATAATATTTTTTCCAGATCTGCTGTGCATTTGTTATTTTACATCTCACTTGGCAATTGAAGTAAACTTTGAAATTTACCTTTGGCCCTTTTGGCTGAAAGGTGTTAAATATAAATGACCTTGTAATTTATGAAGTGTTAGTAGTGGTGATTCAGCTCTCTGGGGAAGGATATTCTCCCGAAGTCCTGGATCAAAGCCTCTCTCAATAAAGAAAGATTTTCTAAATCTTGGTCAGATAGACTCAAATTGTAAACAAGTTTGTCTTTTAGATTGACTTTAGAACTTGGTAGCCAGAAAGAAAAATGCATTCATGATTGTCGTTTTAACAACACGCATCCCTCGACAATAACTTATTTCATAGAGCACCCGACCGATAATATATGAAATTTAATTCCAACGGATATATATATATTGATTATTTGACCCAAAAAAATGATTATTCATGATACATTCTTGCTCTCTACGGGATAAAATCCAATTTTGTTTGTCTATTTCTGTTGCCGTTGGAGAGACGTGTGTCCCTTGGCATCTTGAAGTTGAAGGATGCTTCATCAGTACATGAATTTATAATAATAAAAATTTTATAGAGTTACGGTTATAAATGGTGGCATAGTACAACTACAGGAGCCCACGTCATATATTGATATCTATATTGGGAACTTGGGACTATGCTTGCGTGGCAATATCCGTTAATCTGTTGGCAGCAATTTGGCAGTGTGCCAACGGAAACATCACACATTGGGAAATCAAATTATGTATTTTGCAGTTTCTGCTTCAAAACTAAAACTGACTCCTTTGCGGCACATCCGTTTTATCTGAAACCCACGCCATCTCCTATTATCTTTCCCTTCCGCTGATAGTCACCCTTTTAGAACCTGCCAAAGCAATTACATTTGCCCCTCTAGCAGTAACCAAACTACTCCAAAATCATTTCCATTTCAAAAAATAAACAAAGTTTCCAGTCTGTGATCAGAATTTACACATTCATTTATGAACACCCAAAGAGACGCCACAAAACGCAACCAACCCCATCCCCAAATTCCAAAAAAAACGTAACACAAGCGATGGACATAAATTCGAAAGTGCAAAGAGGGAATTCGAGCACCATCGATGTTTCCCAAGACCCTATAACTAAGCACATGCACAAGCACTGTCAACGACAATCGAAGGACCATCTTCACCCTCAGTCCTGAAAAAGAAGTAGCCGATGGCGAGACCGACCGCGATCGCCACAAAGACCCCTCCGTTAAAGGACATGACGGCCAACATCAGCAAATACCCGATCGCCGAATTCACCCCAAACAGCAACGCTCCGGCGAACCTCACCGCCAATTTGGCCTTGTGGCCGGCGATCTTCGGTTGCAGAAGAGGGATCTGGATCTGAGGCGTCGTAGCGGACGGCCTCTCAGATGTAATAGCCTTTAGGAGGAAGCGCCGATTCTCCAGATACTGGTAGAAAGCCGAGACGAGGAGACACGCAAGTAGACTCAGTGCGTAACTCGCCCACGAATCGGTCTTCCATGAGTCGATGAGGAGGGTCACCTTGTTACTCCAATAGAAGGTCATGTGCATCATCTTCGCGAGAGTTGTTCAAACCTTTGAGGGTTCGTGTTAATTGGGGACCAGCAATGGGGAAACTTAAAACTGACCAACTATAGGAAAAAGAAGATCGACACTAAATGCAAATGTTGTGTTGTACTGTGCATATGCGTTCTTTGTGACGACATCCATCAGGGATCAACAGAATGCCCTCCGCAAATTTTCTGTTTACGAATTGGTGTCATCTTTCTAGAGTCCCTTGCCATTGACATCGAGGCTATATGGGGAATTTAACAATATGCCCAGTACATCTCAAACATCAATTATAATATATGGGGGCCAACAATAAAAATATATATATATATATAATAAAGTTATAATAGTAAAAAAAAAAAAATTGGTCATACTGATTAGCAGCCATAAACATCTGATTTTTCTTGCTTGAGCATGACTTAAACACCCGTAATATCACACCTCCATTTGGCCCTTTGTTCTGTGTATATCTTCCACTACTTGAGGATGTTGATCCTGCCCTTGTTTATGGAACATCATTTCCCTTGGCTGATATACATATCCTCTGGCCAAAAAAGAGATATACATACATGCTGTGCGTCCCCTAATTACTAATATAAATAAATGAAGATATGAGCCCTTGCATTGTGTGGAATTTGGGATATATTACATTATTTATGACCAATAAATAATACAGTTTCCTATATAAAATTGACGCCTCAATAGCCAAGTCAAATGTTAGCTTTTGGCAATCACAACTACACCTATATATTTGTTTTATTTGATAACATCTTCATTTATCTCTAATAGAAATTCTAAATGTTAGACGTGGATTGAAAATCCAAATGGAGCACGAAGATTTATTTACTCTCTCAGTCATTGAATCTAATTAGAGTACTAAGGCTGTGTTTAGAAACCAGTTTGCAAAACTTGGGTTTGGCTTAAATACAGGAAAAAAAAAAGGTTGATAATTGTGTTAGCTTAAACTTCAATTTGGATTTTGCAAATGGAAAATTAAAATCACACTGATTAGTGCTAGTTGTAAATTATGTTAAAAATCATATTAATTCTTTGATATATCAAAGGTGAGAATTATTCAATAGTTGATCTTAGCCTTCAATCCATATCTAACTAGTAGAATTTCTAATTAAGATAAATGGAGAGGGTCCAAATTTCATCATGCGGGGATCAATCTATAGATATGTTTTTTTTTTTTTAAGTATTGGATGTCATTGGATGAGAGAGATAACCCTTGGAATTAAATTCTATTGTGTTTTTAAAAAACAATAAAATGAGATATTTTATATCTATATTTTTTGAAAAAATAATTTTGTATATTTTTTATTTTATTTGTAATATGAAGTGGGATTTTATTTATTGTTTTCCAAATATCAAAGGGATACTATTTATTAGTTATAAGGGATACTAATTATTGGTTATAAATAGTATATGATTGATTTTAAATTTTGTGAAACACATTGCTCACCTCTAATTTATAAATAATCAATATGTGACTGATGTGATGCATTAGGTGTTTTTCAAAATAAGAAGTAATCATATATAATAGATAATAATATTAATATTTATATTTAATCGCCATATCATATGAATCTTTTAAATTGACAATAGTTATATAGAATAGTTATTAAGACTAATTACCATGTTGTATTATTATGTTACATGAAAATTTTAAAAAGATGTAATTTATAAAAATAAACTATTTAAATCCAAATTTCAGTAAAGAAAAATGATAAACAAGGGCAGGATCAACATCCTCAAGTTTTTTTTGGTCAAAAAAAACTTTTATATATACTCTATTTAGTCCAAAATATAGGATGTGTGACTCATTTTTACTCCCATTTAAAAGTTTAAAAAATCCTTAAATATATGAAAGTTCTAAATTTATCCATATTTATTGAGAAAATATTAAAATGATTAAATCAAACAATTTTCTATGTATTTTACAAGTGTAAGAGAGAGAGAAATAACTAACTTACACAATTAAATATAATAAGGGTAAATTTGTTCATTTGGGTTCCTACATCTTATATTGTGCATCAAAGAAAAATGGGTTTCACATCCTATATTGGGAAGCAGAGGGAGTATATATATAACTGGGATTATGCCAAGTCAACCACACAATTATAAAAAGATCTACTCCCTCCGATTCTTAATATAAGTCACTTCTAATTAATTCATTAAATCCAAAAAAAGTTTGTTATATTATTAAAATTGTCTTAAAATTAATGTGTTTTCTATTTTTACCCTCTAATAAATACTACAAATTTAAACAATCAGTATTCTCCCTCATGATTAAATAAAAGGAATTTTGAAAATAAAATAATTAATGCTCTAAAAACTCATAGAAAGTGATTTATATTTAGAACCATATAAAACTTTTAGTACGTGGCTAATAAAAAGAATGGGAGGAGTAAGTTGATGTCAGCGTCCATATCACCTTTTTTTTGTTGTAAGAACTGTCCATATCACCTTCTAATTACTAGACAGTGGGCCAATAAACTTTCTATCTTTCTGATCATACCATATGGATATCAATAAACGGACCCGTCTTGCACACCCTGATAACTACCCAGTGCAGATATTTTCTTCTGTGCTTCTTTCTGACTCTCATATATATTAATTCGTCCCCCATATACTTCATCTTTTGTACTTGCTCAAATGCTCTCTCTTTTTTCCCGATATCACTATTATCATCCATTAACAACTTCCCAGGCAAACAAATTCCTTCCCATCCAACCACTGCGGATGCTTACGTTCACCATTAAATAGACTCCCACGTCCAATTAAATCATCCAGCGCATACATATACTCTATATATCGTATATCTTAAATTATCAGCTTTTACAGTGAACCATTTATTATGGCTTCTTCAAACAAGAAACAATTAACCATTAATCGCAAACAAGTCAGCTTAATTGCAAGTTTTAAAAATAAGATTAAGGATCGACTCAAGTTGAGAACTATAGTACTCTTCCAAAGATAAAGATCTGGAAATTAAATGAAGATCTAAGGAACTTGGCAGTGCATTATTATATGTATGCAACATTAGATATACACACGTAAGAGAATTCCAATCAAGCACTTGTTTTCAAGCAACCCCGAAGAGCAGCCAATGTCATTCCCAGTTTAATTCAATAAGATAATGAAGCTGCTTAATTTGTAGTTCATCGGCTATCATTAATTCCCAATTACCGTACCGATACCCCATTTTCTGCCGGTCACGACCTCCTTCATGTGATCACTCTCTTTCTGCATCCCTGCCAAGGCGGAAAAGTAGATCTGGTCGACACGTCATCCCTTTCTTCCTCGGACTTTCCAAACTCCGAAGCAGCAGATGTTTCATCGCCTCTATCAAATCCTCCGTGGCATTACTTGGAGGGTTTGATTTGCTGGCAGATCTTCATGTGCATCTTCACTGCTTTGTCCGTGTTAATGTCTCTCTGCGACCTCACCTTCTCTTCCTTCACTGCCTCTGCGCCTAACCCGCAAATCCAACTTCGGTATTTCTCCCGCACGCCGGCAATGTATACCTCCGTGCATTCCTCCGTCATTCCACAGCAGTAGCACTTTACGGCCGTTGCTTCTGCTTCCATGACCGTCGCTGCTGGTTGTGTCTCAGTTGCAGACGCCTTCTTTTCCTTCAGAACTTTCGCTGCCATATCACCCTCTCTCTTATTCACAAAAATTAGCACTTTACAGTTTGTTCAAGAATGACCGTCATGCATGCAAGTTTCAAATCATAATGAAAATTTTGAGTTTTTAAAAACAGAGATATGTATAAGATCTCTCTAATTACCTTGTATCAAGATATATATATATATATATATAGATAACATTCGAAAAAGTTGAAAGATAATGATTTCGAAAATTAAAAAGAAAAATTATCGCTCTTTTTCCCACTTGATTTCTTCAACCTTTTCTCCTCCCAGAAATAGAACTTGAAACGGCATACAGCACATCTCAGAGCCTAGACTGGCTCTCTGATAGTTCCCTTAAATCGAATTTAGAATAAGTACGCGCTTCCCTTCCTACGTGCTGTTTTCAGATACACTGAATCTCTATACGAATCTGATTCTCTTATATCTTTGCTTGTTACAATAGATGAGTAGAATGAAGAGTCATGTCGGTATATATTAGAAGACAGATCTCTGTTCCTTTGTATTATTTATTAACAAAATTAATCTTAATAATGACCATTTGATCGGTACATACTCATTTTTACTGCAAGATATAAGACATTTTGCACTTTAGAATCAGACCGTTAATTCTCATACACAATATGGGGCGAGAGCGAGACACATGGTTGAGCCTGGATTTTGTTCTTAATTTACTGAAATAAAAAATATATATATCAAGGTAAAATACTAAAGAAATACTCCCTAGGCTCGTTATTATAAGAGCCATTTAATTTAACTAAATTATAAAGACTAAAAAAATTAGTTAACGTTAATAAATTTGTTAAAAAAATTTTAAAAATTTTCCCAATTTACTTTTATTGAACTCTTAATATATTCATGAGAGATATTATTAAATACATTTAATGTAAGAATATTTAAGAGCATTTAGGAAAAAATTAATGTGCCTTGTGAAGTGTAATCTTTTATATATAATAAGGATCATCCATGCAAAATTTTTGGAAGGATGCTTATAATAAGCAGTGGTGAGAGTATTGGTTAATTTTATGTTTTTTTCAATAGAGTACACATTGTTTCTGGCTTTTTTCAAAAAATGAAATTTAATATGAAATGAATCTATATTAAGTGTATTGTATGTCAATATTTTATGTTTAAAAATTTTGTAATGAAAATTTCTAAAAGTTAAAATGCCAGCTGTTAGGACATAGGACAAGGATTGGGGGTTCGTCCATAGCCGAACGTGCAAATTTAGGTTAGGGTTATATACCATTCAGCTGTGAAACGGACACACGTGGCTTCGGAGGATAGAGTGAGACGCGCGTGTGACCCACGTCCTCTGAGAGGGAATTGTACTGTTTTGTCTGCATTTATTCACGTCACTCTCGCCTCTGGTTTCCCTCCCCCGTCCTTCCACGTGACGTGACCCGCCCTCTTCACACTTTTTTTTTTAAATCACAAAATGTCCCCTTTTTGGTTTTTTTTGTCTGGTTTAATTTTGTGAGGATTTGGATTGTATCACATGTTTGGAATGGTAATATTAGGTTAGGTTGAAATTTTGGAAAATTGTAATTTTAAAAATGGACGGCTATTCGCTGGTCTCCATTTACTAATGCCCTATTTGATTCGCAAAAAATATGATCAGGGAAGCGGGAATGGAAGTGTATTCCATGTGATGTTATGTTTGGTGTGATAGAAGTGGTCTTCTATGAAAGTCTACTTCCATCAAATTGCCTTGAACTAGTTTCCTTCTGGAAGTGCATGGAAGTGGGAACAGTTCCATGGAAGCTAAATTTTTTACCAATTTTAGCCCTAATCATTTTCCCCTCCCCTCTCTCTTCGATTTCTCTCTGGATGGTGCCACGACAGGTTTGACGGCATGATGCTCCTCCGCGATGGTGAGGACGTCCTCCTCCGGCAACGCGTGGTGCTCCATCGGCGATGGTGTGCTTCGCAACCCAAATCGTTCTTGGCTTAAGTCTTGCCAGTCTTCGAGTTGTCTTCGAAATCTTCCTCTGACAATGGCGGGGTGCTCCATCAGCGATGTGTGATGCTCGAGGATGACACGGTGCTTCCCTAATTGCCTGTTTCTCGATCTCTCTTCTTAACCCAAATCGTTTGTGTCTCAAGCATTCTTGGTCTTCGATTTGTCTTCTTCATCTTCCTCCAGCGACATCGTGGCGTGGTGACAGTGTAATGCTTGAGTGACCCAAATCATTCTTGGCACCGACAATGATTTATTTCTGGGTTTTGCAAATTGTTCCTAGCGTGATGTCAGTTGAGTTGCTGCAATGGTGGTCTTCGATGCTAATAGGGAAGAAGAATCGTTGGGATAGAGAAGAGTTGTTTTTTGGAAGGGTAATTTGGTATTTTTATATTATAAATACAAATATTAAATAACAAATATATCATACTTCAATTGTCATACTAAACATACTTTTAAACCCTACTTCCACTTCCATTTCCTTTTCCACTTCCACTTCCATTTCTTTCAAAATCAATTCTGCGAACCAAACAAGGCATAAAGAAGCATAGGGGGTGAATGTTGTGATGGGTTACGGCAAGTAAACCTACCTTACATTCTTCAGCAATTAGCACTTGGCAATCTGATCATGTTGCCCACTAGAGGACGTTCCCACTGTTCCCCTTTGACCTCTTCTCTGGATTCCAGCTTTTGTTTATAAAAATGCGAATCAAACACGCAATTCCACTGGGCCTTCTCTGTGGCCCAGAAGGCACCTAGATTTGGACCCATATTTTTGTTTCTTCCATTTTTCACACCCTCCTTGCATTGATTAGTCTGAAATAACAACCCACACAAAAGTTAGATTAGGTGGGATCATTATCTCATGATTTTGACTCTCTAACAGCTAACAAAGCTTCCATTAGGAGTTAACCCATACTCACTCTGATCCATATTATAAGGTATTTTATATTAATTACACGTATATTAAGAAAATCACTTTTTCAACTCAAATCAATATAAAAAATACCCACATTTCTTATTTTACTCTTATTAAATACCACATTCTATTATCATTTGAGAGCTATAAATTAAGAGAGATAAAGCATTAAAGATATGGGTCAAATGGGAAAAAAATACCTAATACCCTATATTTTAGACCAAAAACTTATCGTATAATATGTCTTATAATATAGACCGGAGGAAATATTTCACAACGACGAGCGTTAGAATCTCACTATCAGTGACAAGATCTTGTTAATGAATAATTTATAGTTATATTTATAAGTACTATTTAAATTATGATGTGTCTGTTGATTTTAGTGAAAACTCTTAAAACTTAATTCCTTTTAACTTTTATTTAGAAAAAATAATTTTTTATTCTTAAATTATTTATTAATTTTTTTAATCAACATGCATAATTATAAATATTTTCTTAAAATTTATTTGATAAAGAGTTTCATTTTACAAATATTATGACTATTTTACACCTAACTTTTTTCAATATTACAAAAAGGCCGGACCATCTTTCTGCCCAACTTGTGCCATCGTTGTCAGAGCTCGTTGCCGTCCTAGCTCGCGCCATCATTGTCCCTAGCTTCACCCATCTTCATCGTTTTCTCCAGCTCCACTAGTCTTCACTATCTTCCCTTCTCATTTCCTCACTTCCCCTTTGTCTCGTTGTCGCGATCGTGCTTGATTTGCGTGGGTCTCACCGTCACTGTTTGCATGACTTGCTTCCCCATTCACTATCTGTTTTTTTTTTCTTGGTATACATATGCTTTCCCATCATTCAACAAAAAAAAAATACAACTTAACATATAAAGATAAAAATATAAATTTATTATTAACTTCCCTATTATTTTCTATTGAACTAAACAATCAATTATTAAAAACTTTTTATTCTCCTCTCTCCAATCATTTTAATTAAAAAAATTTTAAAATTTTTTTAATAATTTCTATTAAAATCTTTTTCCTCACTATCCTTTCCTTTATTTTTCTTTTTTTTTTTTTTTTATGAAACCAAAAGAAACCCTTATACCGAATGGAGGAGTACTTGTAATTCAACAATCACTGAAGAAGTACTTCGAGGCGCTGTGGAGATGCAGTGTCAGTATGAGAACATTTGTTTTAGGGATTGCAGATTGCATATTTTCTAGAACCATTCTCGGTCCGCGTGTCCTTTTTCCTTTCCTTTTCCCGATGCAATATTCATACGTCCCATTATTTGAGTTTTTTTTGAACTCGAATACCAATTACGTCTCAATAATTAAAGTGGTAAATGGTTAGAGAGATTTTTATATGTATATTCTCTTTTTTCTTAAATACTTCTAATTTATATTAAAAAAATAAATAAAATTAGTTGTAAGTTTTATTTTTTTGTAGAATTCATTTATAAAGAATATTGTGAAAAAAAAATTCATCAGCTTAAATTAAATCCCATGAAAGGTTGATTAAAACTCTCCCATAAAAAGTATAAAAAGGACAGGAGGGAGGGGGTATGTTTTAGTTTCCTTCATTGTAAACTTTTTTTGGTGAAAAAAATGTAGGAGAAATTCATTAATAGTCCTTATAATTTATATGCTAGTCTTTAATTAGTTCCTTATATTTTAAAAAATTTCAAAAAATACAGGTAAGACCTTTCTCACGCAGTCTCTCACTCCTCCTCTGCAGTTGGTTTGTCTTTGAGATATTAGCTCTCATCCCGCCACTTTATTTCATTTCATTATTTATGCTTTTTCAAAAGAGTGAGAACGTGAGTTGCAATTTTTTTTTTTTTAAAAAAGTTGTAAATTAGGAAATCAAAGTTGCAAGTTCCGGAAACTCATCTACCGTTGATGTTCCCGTGGCAATGGTGCGGAAGGAGAGTAAGGTGTAAGGGTATATTTGTAATCTCACCCTTTTTTCCCCTAAATAACAAGCTTTGGTTTCTTATTATGCTTTTTTAAAATGTTAATCCTAATTTATAATAAACTCAATATTTTAGTTAACGTGTGGTTTCTCCTTCCTCTTATGCATCACATGAGAAAATAACAGCAGTTAAGAAGACGGAGAGACATTCATGAATTCTGTTTGGATACAAAAATAAAAAAAGCACTTTTATATATATATATATATATAGAGAGAGAGAGAGAGAGGAGAGTAACTGCTTATTTTGTAAAATTATTAAATACATCAGTTTTTCAATAAACACTTATACCTTAAATAACTGATTACATGATAATATGATTTTTTCTATTTATAATAATTACTTATTCTCTTATAATCATTTATTTCACTTTACCTTCTTATTATCTATTCAATAATAACTTAAATTCTCAAAATTCAAACATATTTTTTTTTTAAAATTACTTATAAGGTAAAAACATTTAAATATAAATCAGTTTTGACATAATTATTTATCCTTATAATTAATTATAGATAAGTTAATCCAAACATATACTTATGAGGTGTGATTATTATAATGTGTCAAATTAATATTTTCTCCTTGTGGCAAAAAGCTAATATTTTATTTTGGAAAATAAATTTCTAGAACATCAAATGATATTTTTAAGTAAACTATCTTTTGAATAAAAAATTATAATATTTTTTCTAACCAACAACTTTGAGGTAAGTCTTGGAAGGCTTCACATTCTGTCTTCTAATACTGGTACCATAAAAATAACATTTATTTGTCAAACAAACGATAATAACTTTGAAATTGAATACTTCAATGGCGTGATATTAATTTCGAGGTCCGGCTAAGTTACTTTCATACAGTTAATATTCTTTTATAGTTCAAGGCTTCGAGCAAAAAAAAAAAAAGTCTTCTTTTTCAGATGTAATAATGTTTTTTCTGTTTTGTGGCCCGAAAATGTAATAACGTTGTTGCTAATATCTTACATTAAATTTATTTTTTAAAAATATTTATATGATGAGTCATACTCATAGTTAAAAATATGCTCGTGAAGTCCTCAGCGTATTAAAAAATAAATGAATGAAATACCAAACGAAGGGACGGGATTTATTCTTTCATTCGAGAGTTTAACAAAAAAGAAAGAGAGCCATAAAGAATTAATGAAATGTAATAATTTTTATTTATAAATTACTGTAAATGTTATTTTTATAATCGAAAATATAATTATAATGCTATTATTTATTTATTTCATTCTAGCACAATCATATTTACTAAGTATTTAGAAGGATACAAAATTTGAATTTTTTTTTGGTGAAACAAAATTTGAAATTTTGAATGACAAGAAGTAACATTAAGGGTCATCTCTTATCATTTTTTTTTATATCAAGGAAAGGACATTAAACTAATTACAAAGCAAAAAACTAAGAAACGCCAGCCCTCTTGAGCATAACTGTGAAGAGCGAGAATCCCCATGCTCGAGGAGAAGCTTTCTTGGCAAAGAGATATGCCTTTTCATTATCGTCCCGTCCAATGATCTCTCTATGAACCTGCCAATCCCTTGCAATCATGCTTTTCACTTACATTAGAAGAGCCCATTCCTTATAACGATCAAACTCATCATCTTCAATGCTGGAGACGGCTTCCGATGAGTCACAGAAAAGTCTCACCTTCCTCCAACCTTTGTCCCAAGCCTTCTTCAACCCCAAACAACACCCCCATAGCTCAGCAGAGTTCATCTCTTTCCTCTAACCTGAAAACAAAAGCTTCCTCTATCTCTCTATTTCCATCCATTAGAACTCCTCCACACCCAACGGCGCCAGTATAACGTGAGAACGCCGTATCCACATACACCTTTCTCCAACCTTCTTGCACTGTGATATTTCTGTCCTCGTGAAACACTCTAGTATTCACAGGAACTGTTACCTTTATCATGCTCTTCCCTTGCTTCATGTAGTTAACGATGCTGTAGCTTCAGCAATACACGAAGTCGCACTTTGGTGGATATGAGCATGTACTCGCTCATTTCGATGTTTCCAGAGAACCCAACAAAGGATGCCAAATAGCTCCTTCCAGTTACCTTCCCCAACCATTCTGGTTCTGCTAAGGTTTTAATTCATCCAGTCACTGAAACTACTATTAAAGAATTCCTGATGGTTATTAGGATGAACCAGATGCCACCAAACTTCCCTTGCTTCCCTACAGTCTCACAAAACATGTACAGCTGTTTCCATATGTGAGATACACAGATCACACAACCCCGTAGGGTGAAGACCTCTACGCGTTTTTCATCATTAGTAAACAGTCTATTCTGTAAAGTCAACCATAAGTGAGTTTTGCATCTGTGCGGTACATTTAGCCTCCACACCCTTCCCCACACGTCGTTGTTTCGATCATTCATATTCTCTATGGCTTTATAAGCAGAAGACACAGTGAAGTGTCCATGATTCTCATACCTTCATCGAACAACCTGTTCTCCATTCCGAGCAACGATCTCCATTCCATTTACTACCTTTTCCCAGTTTGTTTTAATCCCACTCCAGACCCTCGAGCCATTTTTCTTCATATTAATCTTGGGCACGAGGTCATTACCACATCCATACTTCCCACGCACAACAGAAACCCACAACCCACAATGCATATGTGTTTGTAACCAACCCCCAACCAAGCTTCATAAGTTAACCCTGATTCTGCTGTCTTGTGTGTCTCAGGCCCGGTCCCCCAGCTCTCTTCTCCTTACAGACATTTTCCCAAGCCACCAGATGAACTCTTCTTTTTTCACTCATAGATCCCCACAAAAAACTTCTCGCACTTTTATCAATATCCTCACATGATTTAATCGGAATGATAGAAGTTTGCATAACATAGTTGGGTATAGCTAAAAGGACAGACTTGACCAGCGTGTTCCTTCCTGCAAAAGACAGAAAATTTGCCTTCCACTTGCTCAGCCTCATCTTAACTTTGTTGGTAACAAACTGATAAGTATGCTTAGTCACCATTTTATATATGATGTAGGGGTACCCCTAGATATTTTCCCAGATCATCTGTTCCGCTAAAATCTAGTTCCTCGTTGAGTTGTGCTCTCACCTTGTGATTAACATTAGCAGAAAAAAACACCTTGGTCTTGGCTTGACTCACCTTCTTACCAGATGCCAAGCAAAAATTTTCAAGATATTTATTAATCACCTCCACTTGATCAAGATTAGCTTCCGCAAAAATCACAAGGTCGTTCACAAAAAAGAGATGAGACACCAGAGGGCCATCTTTATTTAGACGTATAGGTCACCAATTACCCTTATCAATTTCTTCATAGATAAGATGAGCAAGTTTTTCCATGCAAATTACAAATAAATAGGGAGAAATAAGATCACCTTGCCGAACCCCTCTGTCGGGATTAAATTCCATTGCACAACTTCTATTCCAAAGAATTTGCATAGAAAGTGTAGAAATACAAGCCTCAATCAACTTCACCAATTGGGGCGGGAATTTCAATTCCCTCAGACATCTAACAACAAAATCCCACTTGATCTGATCGTAAGCTTTTTCAAGATTAATTTTGATTGCCATGAATCCCCTCTTCTTCTTTATATTCCTCATAGAATGAATTACCTCATGGGCTACAATAATATTGTCAGATCCAAGCCTCCCAGGAACAAAACCACACTGGTTAGGGGCAATAACCTGAGATAGAATTTCTTTAACTCTATTAGCAATTACCTTCGTAATAATTTTATAAATCACATTACACAAGCTTATGGGACTAAAGTCTTTCATGGTCTCAGGGTGATCTTTCTTTGGAATCAAAACAATGAAGGTTTGATTCACCTCCCTAATAATCTCCGGTGTACGAAAGACTTGATTCACAAACTTGCTCACAGAAGTCCTAACATGTTCCCATTGGCTTTGGAAAAATAAAGCATTTAATCTATCAGGGCCTGATGACTTAAGAGCTCCCATACTAAAAATCGCCTTATTTACTTCCTTCTCAGTAATATTCTCACCAATAGCGCTCAATTGTTTATTGCTAACACACGGGTAGGTAACATTGCAATTAACTAAAGCCCCACCCCCTTCCTTAGCCATAAACGAATTCACAAAAAACGAGGTGGCTAGGTTCTTGATCTCTTCCTCTTCATACACCCATCCTCCATTATCTGTCTGAATGGCCTCAATCTTATTGTGTTTCCTCCTGGCATTTGCTCTAATTTGAAAATATCTGGTATTTTTATCCCCCAACACCCATCAGTCACAGTTAGCCTTTTGTGCCCATATAACATCTTCTTGCAAGAAAATTCCTTCTAGCTCCGCCCATAATGCTCGCTGAAGCTGACATGAAGAGGATGAAGGCCCCTCTTCCCTGATACTTTGAGATAAACCATCAAGCCTTGCCAAAATCTTACTTTTTTTTCTCCTGATAAACCCATACACCTCCTTGCTCCATCCTCCAACTTTCTCAGTAAAAATATTCAGATTTGATTTCCAAGATTGATCAGAATCCCAAACTTCTTGAACTAATCTCCTAAAATCTTCATGCATCACCCAAGGAGCAAAAAATCTTCAGCCATGAACTTCTTCATACGAAATAAAATAGGGCAGTGGTCTGAATGTAACCTATAAAGCGAGCATACCTCAGCATCCTGAAACTTATCCATAAATGAAGAATTTGCCAGAACTTGGTCTAATCTGCTCTTGCAACCTGCTTGACTCCAAGTGAAAAATAGGCCAGAACACCCAAGATCAACAAGACCCATTTCAGAGACCCAATCAACAAAGTCTCTAGTAATAGGTGAGGTGTTTCGATCCAAGGGCCACCTTTTATGACTATAAAGAATACCGTTGAAATAACCCCTTAAGCACCAAGTACCATCCATGTTCCTCCCAAGATCAATTAGGTCCGCCCATAAACCTCGTCTCCTATTTACCATAGGACTAGCGTAAATTCACGTGAGAAATTTCTTAGCAGTACCATCATCAATTTCAAAATGCATAAGCTGATCTGAATGAGCATGTAATCTAATTCTCCAAATATCATCATCCCAGAAGCAAAAATTCCTCCATTAAACCTAACAGCTTCGATAATTTCAAAGTGTCGAAACCCCATTTTCCTACCTAACTTCCTTGCACGAGGACCACTTGCAAGAGTTTCAACAAGGCCCATGAAATCTAATTTATATATGGTCTTAAGCTCTTGCATTAAACCTGGGAGAGACTTGGAACCAGAACCTTTAACATTCCAGAATAAGCAATTCATGGAGACATGACATTGGATAGTTGGGCTGTAGGGCCCACTGCATTATCTTGTAGTTCAAAATCTACCACCATGTCCATATCCCGATCATCACTCCTCGGATCTGCTTTTAAATCCTCAATCTTTTCCTCACCTTCTACATTCGGTGGCCCACTAGTTTTAGAGCTGCATACGAGCTTCAAAGGTTGCCCTGTAAATCCATTGTTTCCCTGCACCTTCATTTCCATACAAGATTTATTACCCTCCTGGTCCACTGCCACAAAGGCCCTAAAAGAATTATTAATATCAAGATTTTGCACTATTGGGCCATTATTATAGCTGCGGCCCACCAAGATATGTCTAGGCCTATGATGCTTATTCTCTTTACCTCTAAGCTTCTCCCGTCCATGTGATTTCTGCTTTCCAACCATTGGGACCCACGTTTGACTATTGCTAACAACTTTGCCAAATGAGCAACTCAAATCTTTAGCCTTAAAATAAAATCCCTTCTCTTTCTCTCTCCCATGTCCTCCATTATCATGAGTAGGATCTCGATTATCCTTCTTTCTATTATTGACATTAATAGGCTTAGAAGCTTTAGTTTGTTTCCTCTCTCAATCTCCAAAATTTTTGGAAATATCGTTTTTTCTCCATGTAATCCGTTTTACCAGATTTTGTGGTCCTAATCTTCCCTTTGTTACCGTATTTTTCTCACCGGAGACCATTACTGTATTTTTATCTCCGAAGCTATTTCCGGTGCGGTTAATCTCTCTCACCCTCTTCTGCTTCTCACCTTGTTGCCCCTCTACCGTCCGATCTACTTCGGTCCCTACATCTCCGTCCGCCAGTGTTGTTGCCACCGTATCTTGCCCATCCTTCAGTTTTTGGCTCCTTAATTCTTCTTCAAATCTGTCTCTCAATGGCTTTACCTCCATCAGTCGTTCTGAACAACTATCCTTATGGTGCTCATATTTTCCACAGTGGAAACAAATTAAGTGAAGGCCCTCATACTCAACAATCCTCCGTCCTTCAAAGATATTAATGCCTGATTTCAGCATTTTTTGGAGATCCAATTCGACACAAATTCTTGCATATTGCCCCCTTTCACTCAAATATGTTACTGAATTAATCTTCAGAGTTCTTCCAATCAATGCACCAATCTTTCTTAAACTATTTGGGTTGAAGAACTCAAAGGGAAGTAAAGGTATACGAACCCACGCCGCTATTTTCCTCTGCATCTCTGCATTCCACGGGTCAAAATTTGGTCTCTATCTCTGGACAAGAAGGTATCTATCCCCGACCATTCAAGGCCCTTCAAAATAGACCGAGTTTAAATCCTCTTCACTATTGAACGAGACAACGAAATACCCATTCTCTAAATCCCTCGTTTTCCGCATTTTTGTGAGGTAGCTTTTTATACCCCAAGGCGGGATATTCTTCCCAAGGACTTTGATAATTAAGGACTTCTTCCAAGGAGCACACTAGGCTTCATATTCCTCCCTCATGACAACCAACTTCGGGCAGTCTGCCTCTTCCTTCTCCTCCCCTTACCCTCTGTCGTTACCTCCATGACTAAAAAAATCATTAAGACTATCAATGTATTCCTTCCAAGCATCTTCAAAAACACTCCTCCCCTTGCTGTCTTGTAATTTATTGACTGGACCAAGACAAACCAGCTTGTCCATGTATGAAGAAATCTCGACAGTCCCTCCACCAGGCCCTACATCAGCAATCTCACCTTCACTCATCACCTTAACCATCTTCTTGTTTCTCTCTAACCCTTCGCTGTCCTCCGAGTCACCACCGTTCACCCCAAAGCTCTCACCTTTACTCATCGTGTTGTTGGCAAGTTGTTGAAATCTTACTTTCGAATATGAAAAAAGTCGGAAGAAGAAAGGTGAAATTTTTCCGTCATCTCTTATCATTTTACTTTAACCTTAAAAAAAAAAATCTTAAAACCCAACTATTTTTACTCTTTTAGTTTCATTTCTTATCATTCATCTAAATATACACGAAACTTTAATCATGCTAATTCTATGTAGATGAAAATTTTATGTTCAGAGGCCATTTGTGGAATCAAAATTTACATTTACAATATCATTGTCATTAAAAAACAATGCAAGAGAATGATAATTATTATTAAAAAACGACATAAAACATTCAATATGTTACTAATTTTTTTACCAGAATATATTTATCAATTAAAAACAAAATTGTACTCTCTTCATTATGCTATATAGTACAGTATTATGAAAAATTTATGTTTCAAAATATAATGCACTGTACGGATTATATTGTGTTTTTTTTTATTATCTTTTCAGTATTGTCCTTAATAAATAAGTCAATATATTCTATAGTTACCAAAGTATTTAATGAAAATTTTTTAATGGTTTGATCAAATCATAAATAAATAAAGGAGAATTTATCCTAAAAATCTCATTCTTTACGATGGTCAATAACTTATGGGAATTTAAAAAAAAGAATGAATAACATAATGAATATAATTTATTAATGTAAGAAGTATTATTAAATGAGGGTAATTTAAAATTAATAAAAAAACATAAATTATTAATTATCATTTTAATACGTATATGATAATTAAAAATATATAATAAATTAATAAGGAGAGAGTACAAAATAAATAATTATGAGAAAAAACTGAGCTTACGCTTTTTCTTTCAAAAAGTCAATCATAGAGACTAATTTAATTAAATCACTGTAGAGTGAAGACTGGGATAGACGGGGTTAGTGTTAGAGAGAGGAAGAGAGAGGTCAAATCAAGTGGCGAAGGGTTTGGTGTCTTGTACGGTAATTTTTGTGGTGCTGGTGTTGGTACTGCTTTTTGGTGCAGAAGGTTTCAAACGAAAACCCAACTAAAGAGGAAGACAACGAGGCCCGATTTCTACGATCGTAACACTGGACGCACTTCCTAACTTCAATTTCCTGAGTAATTCAGCACCAGCTTCACTTTATCTGTTTTCTTATCCCTCTCTTACCGTCTGATCTCGCGGAATCATCGTCCATGGATCCCTTTGATTCGATTCGGGAAGGTATAATATCCTCTCTCACACTCTTCCACAAATTCCAGATCTTTCGCTTGCCACTCTCTCCTTTTATTCTGTTTGATTATGTTTTCAGTCCATGGATTTGTTTTTGTTTTCCGGTTATAAGGCGTTTAATTGCTTAAGACTCCTGAAGTTCATGACTTCGAAAACGGGAGGTTTTTGTTCCTGGTGTGTTTATGCTTTAACTCGCTGGTATTTCTGTCCTGTTGATTTTAATTTATCGCGCTTTAATTTATCAAATTTCATTATGAAATTTGGATTCCAAATTTCTGGTTATCTTTAAACGGCTCGCTTTGTAGTTTATCGTTGAAGAATGGTTTTCTTGGTTTAGTTATTCTTTAAAACTTTCTTCAAACATTTTCAATTATGTGCGTTCAGATATTTTAGGGGTTTACGCGTTTAATCTCGTTCTACTTTTCTGCTAGTTTGGCTATTATGCGTGTTCATACTAGTTGAAACTATAGTTCAATATTCAGTTGTTTATTTGACACTTTCATGTTATCTGGAATGCTAGTGATTAATGAATTCATTTGCCTGTTGGATGTCATATGCATGAAACTTGTCCTGGATATTTTATAGTTTCCTCCTCCTCTGTTTCTTATGATGGTTGCGTGGTTGATCAATGATTGCGGCTCAATTGAACCATTTTGCAGGGTTTGGTTGAAGCTGACTGAGCTTCTACTTTTGCTGCATCTAGGTCCATCTATGCTATAGTCATTTTGTTCACAATTTAGATAATAATGAGCTTGCCCAAAAAAGGACCCCAAACAGATGCAAAGCTAAGCTCTCTAAACAAGGTCAAAACCTTGAACCCAAATGCAGCTGCGTTTATTCCTTCTGGCCTCAGATCGTCATTATCTGGAAGTACCAGCTCTGCAGATGCAGCAGCAAGGCTCGCTACTACTGGATCTTTTGGAAAATCAGTATTAGATCGATCAGAGTCTTCCATTTTAAGCAATTCCGATGAAGAGGCACATGAATACTGGCAATGTCAGCTCCCTGATGATATTACCCCTGACTTCAAGGTCGTGGGAGAAGATGAGTCCCAAGATCTTAACAACCTGTCCAGTGCCAGCTTGTCCGTACACAATGATGATCAAACTTCAAGGTTTACATATTCTAAAGGAAATAAATATATATTTGATGAGCAGCATGAATTGTCTCAACTGCATCTTAATGGTGATAGCTTTGATGATAAATTCAGGTTTTTCAATTCAACCCATGGGGAGGACACATCTTCAACAAGCTTTCTGCATCCACTAACAAAACTTTGGAACAGACAAATTGAGAATACCATCCAGCATTTTAGTAGTGGTAGAGAGGGCCTTACATATGAGGATAACTCCAGACATGGATTTACAAATGATGTCTTGGGCGAGCAAGTAACTGTGGATGATATAGATGTGAATCCATTGGAGTTTTTGGCTTCTCAATTCCCTGGTTTTGCTCCTGAAAGCCTTACTGAGGTTTATTTTGCCAATGGATGCAACTTGGATCTGACCATTGAGATGCTCACCCAGCTAGAGGTAAAGTTGAAATTTATACAGTATCTCACTTTTCGTCAATTTGTGGTCATTGATAAGCCTCTTTCATGTGATGGCCTATAAAAATATGTCCAAGTTGTCAACTAATTTAAATTAACAGTTTCTGTCTCTTAGATTTTTGCAATGATATTATTCAATGGAAATACACATCCTACAGTATGCTATAATAATATATTAAGTCTGACAGGATGGATAATAACTGTGCATAGCAATATCTCTATGCCTTCTTTTGGCTGGGAAGAGTTGGCTTCCCTTAAAGCTGTGAGGTGACTCAAATGCATATTTATTGTTATGTCTAGCTTCAGGTTCTTAAGCTTATTGGACAGGTGTTGGTTTGTGAATTTACCCTGTTGCTGTAAATTTAGATTGGGATTCAAAAATAGAAATCTTTCCATCTTGTCTAGAATCATGAATTGAATCTTACTGTAAAATGATCAAGTAACACAATAATATGTGTTGAATTTTGTAATTTTCTCTTCATTCGGTGGATGTCTATGACAATGGTGCCATTGTTCTCATTTCATTGTTATCCTTCTGAAGCCACAAACAATTTTTTGTTTGGTATTTGTAGCTTCAAGTCGATAGTGGTTTCAATCAGAATCTGAATTCAAAGACTCTGTCAGCTCCCAATCTGAGTGCAATGGACTTTCCTGCACTAACATCACCTGATGGCCAGATTACTTATGTGAAATACGCTGCAGATGATGTCCAACAAAGTGGCAGTCCCTATCAGTCTTCTGCCAAGGACAACATGCTCCTTTTCAAGTCTAGTTCTTCATTTTCAACTAGAGGTGCTATTGACTTTGCTTCAGCTGTCAGGAAATTGGCTTCCCAAGATTCTGATATTTGGAGGCATGATAGAAATAAGTCTGGTGATTCTGCCATTGGCTCAAGTAGAGGTTCTCACGTTCTGGCTAGCACCTACAATGGTGGGCAGGGGAGGACCAACTGTGGTGATAGGATGCAGAACCGTGGTTCAGCTAGGACAGCCCCTGTTTGGCTTGAAACTGGTGATGCTGTTGGTAAATATTTATCTGCTTCAATTGTGGAATGAATTCTTTCAATACTATATATACATTTTAACAATTTTGGATCTCAGCAAATATGTATGCTGAGCTGCGGGAGGAGGCTCATGATCATGCACGTGTACGCAATGCATATTTTGAGCAGGTGGGTCATATTAACGGGCAGTGTATGAGAATATACAATGAATTTGGCCATATGCTCCTCAGTTGGTTTGTACCAACAAGCATTCCTTAGACTTCTCTATCCTGTTCTATTCTAAGATAGTCCACAGCGTAGTTTATCTTTTCCCCTCTTTAGTATTATTATTAATTTGGGCAATAAAGTTGGTTTGGGAAAGGGTGGGTACGTTTACAATTCAAGCTGTTGGGCTGATTCCAAGACAAACATGAATGAATGACAAAGTCAAGGAACAACTGCTGTAAGGCAGGCACAAGCCCATCACTACTAACTATTCTTGAGTCTGCCTTCTATGTGTCCCTTCGGAGGCATTCAATAAAATTGGAACGAGATAGAATTTGCTTTTACACAGCTTGAGATTTTTTCCCAAATGCCGATGGACTTGGACTTGTCTACCCGGACATGTTTGTAAATTTGCTAACTGTATTAATAGCTCATATTTTACAAACAGGCACGACAAGCATGCCTCATAGGTAATAAGGCCCTAGCAAAGGAACTGAGTGTTAAAGGGCAACTGCACAACATGCATATGAAAGCAGCTCATGGAAAAGCTCAAGAATCTATTTACCGCCAGAGGTTGGTTGTTCCTGACAACGGTGACTCTCTGTTTCTCTCTACATTACTCTTGGTCTGAAAAATACTTGTGTGAGGTTATGATGAGTTACAGTTTTTGCTAGCCCCTCAGAATCTGCACATATATTGATATGATGATGTTAGATTTTGACAAGCTGAAACTGCTGCTTTTCAAATTTTTAGTTCCATCTGTTTCTCTCTCTTTGCTAATGTTTGCTATGCTGACTGCTGACCATTGAGAACATGCGCTGCTCATAATGCTCTGCTTTCTATATTCCCAGCTACAAGTAGCCAAGTATTATTTTTTGGGTTTTGTAAATTATTATTAAGATGCTATATTGGTCTGAGCCGGCTGATTTCTTGTTCTTCTAATGTTCCACATTACCAGGCTGGTATTCTCAGTGTTGTAAGTGTTGACTTTTCAGGAATCCAGTTTCTGTAGAGATGCAGGGCAATGTAAGAGGACATGAGAGGATGATAGACCTCCATGGGCTGCATGTAAGTGAAGCCATTCATGTTCTGAAACATGAATTAAGTGTGCTGAGAAACACTGCCAGAGTGACCGAGCAGCGGTTGCAGGTTTACATATGTGTTGGTACTGGTCACCATACCAGGGGTTCCCGAACTCCTGCTAGACTCCCTATAGCTGTACAGCGTTATCTACTGGAAGAAGAGGCCCTTGACTTCACAGAACCGCAGCCAGGGCTACTTCGTGTTGTGATGCCCTGAGTGAAGGAGATGAAAGTAAAGGTGACAAGTTTTTGACACGATAGAAGTTTATGAAGACATTGTAGTCATTCTTGTATCTTTATGTGGGAATTGATGACCATGTCCAAGTCCAAAGAAAAGAGGGGGAGAAAGCGCCTGGAGGGAGGTAAAAGAAAAAGTAAATAGAGATATGTTAGAAAAGAAGAGAAAGGTTGTAGCACAAGTGGATTATTTAGGTTTAACTGCGGCTTCAGAGTACATTTGTCAGCTGGGTCGCAAATATCATGCCACTATTGCCCCTTTGTTAATTTTGTACCCTAATTTACATTTTTTTTATTTTTTTTTCATTGTTACTTTTGATTCAGATGTAAGTGATAGAACTGAATTACATGATAGCACAGTTCACCTTGCCAATTATATGCAATTCCACTCAAATTACGGGGATACTGGTGTCCAAGTTCGTAGCTCTAGTATATGATTCTTTTTTCCGAGTTACGCGCGCGGTTTAAAATTGTGCACCGGTATAAATTGTCTTTGCAATTTGCTACTTTTTGTACTTTTTTCTTTGCAATTTGCATATTATTGTTCGTAGCTCTAGTATATAATTTCCCTTCGCGGATAACTAGCTAGTTATAATCATGATTAGCGAATAATATTTCTTCCATCCATCGGATCTACAGAGCAATCCCCGTACAAATTTGTGCGCAACAGCACTCTTGGGTGCTCTGCGTATGGATTTTACAGGCCGTGCTGGGAGAATTAGACGACATTTCAGATCATTCTACATTTTTTTTTCATTGAAAAATATTATTGTCTGCAACGTTAAGATTACAGACATATTAAGTGTATTATTATCTAGTACTTGACTATATGGATAATCAAAGTAAAACAATTTATATAAGAAAGGTTCTAACATGAGAGTACACGCCCTTTATATTGTCTTGAGGTTGTATGGAACCCTGTTAGACCAGAGCATTAGCAGAGCATGTGACATTTTGCAGAAAATCATCCGATGTGCTGTGGGATTGAGAATTACCTGTTGTTGTGATAGAAAAAACGAGTTATTGTTTAATTCCGTCTACATCAATAGAAAATATAAAATTTATAATATTCACAAACCATTTTTACCATGATTCATTTTTTAAATGCATGAAGTTCACCATCTAGTTTATTCCATTTCGAGAGTTGAATAAAAGGTTCCATAAATACATCTGCTTCTTGGGTATTCTTCTTACAAAGACTTTTTCCCCCTTCTTGTTTTGAGTTTTGAATATTTCTCATTACATTCTTAATTAAACTTATGTTTGAATTGAAATTAAGATATTGATGCAATTTCTTCCCCTTAGGACTAGATTCATCTGAGACAGGTTGGCAATAAATCTTTTTAAAATTGATTATTTTTCCTTTTGCTATAGGTATTTTGGAAATGTTTGTGATTAAATATCCATGAAAAACCTAGCAAATAAAATCACATGGTTATACTATTTAGATTAATCAATGTGAAATGAAAATCTGGAGACGAAAATCTTGGAATTTTTATTGGAAAGGGATCCACTTTATGGCTACATGGCCAACTTTTGAACTGGAAAGTAGGAAAAGACGCATGAACGACTATATGCCCAAAATAAGAGGTTAGATAAGAAAATGCTCAAATCGAAAATTCCCCTATACAAAAGCATACGAGGAGGACGATGGTCGAGAAGTTTGGATCTGAAAATGCCTAAATAATAGAAAAGCTTCACCCTCAACGATCTGACAGTTTTGCGATAGGCCTGTTTCTCTTAGATTCCATGGAAATTTGCTTTCTGGGTCTATTCCTGAACTACCAGCTGGACAATAGTCAATCGGAAATTATGGGGTTAATGGATAAAAAATAGAGGTAATCACTAGGGTTCGTTGTTATGGATGGGACGCTTTACGATAAGATACGATATGAAATGAATTCTCAATAATTACAATGCTTTCTTCCAGGAGAGTTGGTTCCTTGCTACAAAAAATGCATCTACCGCCCAGTCCTAGAGCTACCAACTTGTTTAATTTTGTTGTCAATTGTCACTGCCATTGCCACTCTCATGGATCCTATCCGCTTACAACTGGTGCCTTTTTTATCCCCGCCATTTTCGTCCTGTTCTGCATGGTTTTCCGTTCTCTCTGATGCCCTGGCCACGTACGTCCAACTTGCTGTTTGGAAAGCGTTACACATCCGCGCATACTTCAATCAGCGCAATAATGTTCAGATCGTTTTGTCAATCAACAATCTCATTACCTAGTATACATAACAAGATGCGGGTCACACTACCTTTAGCATGTTTGGCTGGTGGATACTTTTTTTTGTCCACATTATAAGGTATTTTATATCAATTATATGTATATTAAGAAAATTAATTTTTTCAACTGAAATCAATGCAAAAAAGCATCCATATTTCTCAAGGTATTAAAAATTGGACCGGTCATTGAACCGGATGAGACAATGGTTCAAGGTTCAGTGGTCGGACCAGGGTCGGACTGGTTGTTAATAAATTAATATATTTTTAATAATATAGTCAATTGATATTATATTTTCATATTATTTGTTAAGTAAATTTATCATTATTAATCATTATGTATCATAATAATATTTATAACATATTATAATATAGAAAGAAAAAAATTTATACTAAAAATAATATTACTTAGTACTAAAAATAATGTTATTTTGTTTTAAAAAAAATTAAAAAAAAAAGTCGGGACAAGTTCAACCTGGTTTTTAACTGATTTTTGACCGGTTCGTACTGGTTCTGAAACCCCCTGATTCCCATCTGTGACCGGACTGGACTAGGGGTCGGTTCCCGATAGAACCGGCTGGTCCGATCTGGTTTTTATTACTATGATATTTCTTATTTTACCCTCATTATATTAATATTGTATGGCTATAAATGAGGAGAGAGGAAATATTAGAGATAAGAGTAAAATGAGAAGGAAAATATCCAATACCTTATATTTTGAACAAAAAACTTACCATACAAAATGTTTTATAATATCGATAGGAGGGAGTATATAATAAGTTAATAATGCCGAAAAGAGACCTTGCTTACCTGGAACGACATTCTTGCTCCATACCCTGATGTCGGATATATGGAGGCGCCTAAGAATATATATATATATATATATATATATATATGTTGAGAAGGGTTTTACCTTTAGGCCTCATTTAGTACATAATGGAAATAGAAAAGGAGAGGCCAGGGAAAAGGGTATAGATTACGAAGCACTGCTTCTCTTCTCTGCATTTCACTCAAGTGTGGGATGCGTTACGATCGTACTCGTCGTCGCAAGAAAAAGGAATTTGAAAGCTTATAGGTACGACGCAGTGATTTCCTGAGATTGTGATTTTGATGTAATCTTGCGGACAAGGCATTGTCTGACTTGAATTAAGTAGGTGAAGCTTGGGCAGCTGTTCATTATTACTAACATTCGATCGGATTAATTAAAAGAAGCATATGATAACATGTTGCTAGCTCGTAGTGATTCTTTCTGTAGTTGTAAGTTTAAACTGCCCTCAACTGGGTAAACACTTCCATGCCATAATTGTGAAACCATGTTTTCTCTTGTAAAAACAGCAGGCGCATGAATTTTTTTTTTAAAAAAAAGCACCAAAAAATTCTGTAATAAGCGCTTTCTAGCTGGTTTCCTCGTTTTAAATTAAACCAATAATCAGCTGAACTTAGAACATGTACAAAGAGGCAACCGCGTCCTGTTTCCGTACCCAGAACCCAAGCATATTCTCAGAGACAGGGGATGTATACCTTAATTAGCTAATTAACCAAGCTGTTACAACCTTTCTTCCTATTCTTCTACAGCCTTCCTTGGGTTTTTCCTTACTACTAGGCCTAACAGCTCTCACCACTAGATTTGTAACAGAAGCTTAATTAAAAAACTCTAATAGTATCAGAGTAGTATAGCTCAATTAAGAGCCGCCTTCAAGTGAAGATGCATGTGTGTGTGTGTGTATAGTTGTAATTAGGGATGCGTTATGGACTCAACGGAACTTCAAAAATACAGCCTTTCTCAATTTCTTACGACTAATTCATCAAATCTAGGTTTCATCTTCTCAATATATAGCTGAAATGGAATTGGCATTGAATGGATACAGATTATAATTTATGATCATTGGAGGGCACTAATTACCTTAACATTGAGAATTATTATAGTTCTTAATTATCTAACGTACTTCTTCAAAAATTTGATTAATTATAATTTTCTTAATAAGAAAATTTGTAATAAGTATAATTAATTAATTTCCTTTCTCTTTTTTACTTATAATTAATTATTTCTTTGGTTTCAGCACTGCATGCGTATTGCTCTCTTTAATTTCCTTTTTTACTCAAATAAATATACACAGGTGTGATGATCACTAGATATTTACTACTCCCTCCAGTCCATATTATAAGATATTTTGTATAATAAGTTTTTTATCCAAAATATAGAGCATTGGATATTTTTTTTTCATTTTATCTCTGTTTTAATGCTTCCTCTCTCCTCATCTATAACTCTACAATGATAATAGAATGAGGTATTTAATAAGGGTAAAATAAGAAATGTGGATACTTTTTACATTGATTTTAGTTGAAAAAATAATTTCTTTAATATGTGTGTAATTGATATAAAATGTCTTATAATGTGAACCAAAGAGAATATATATCTATAATATGTGATGGTTTTGCTTTCTAGCAATAGGTGATTCTGATCAAGTTTATTATAGGAATATACTACTTCTAGTCTATATTATAGGGCATTTTGTATGAGAAGTTTTTTGTCCAAAATATAGGGTATTATAAATTTTTCTTTCTATTTTACCTCTATATTTAATTTTTTCCTATGACTCATTTATAATACTATAATAATAATAGAATAAAGTATTTAACAAGGATAAAATAGAAAATATTGATACTTTTTATATTAATTTTAGGTAAAAAATAATTTTTTTAATATGTGTATATTTAATACAAAATAACTTATAATATGCTTCCTCCGATCCAAAATATAAGGGATTTTTTAGAATCTTTCTTTGGTCTATAATATAAGGTGTGATGTAATATTTAGTAGTAGTTTATCTTTTTTACCCATATTAATTGATGACCAGTCTTTTAATTTGTAATGGAAAAGAGTAAAAATAATTTTAATTATTAATAATTAATAAGAATAAAAATGAAATATTGAGATTTTTTTAAGAAATTTAAGAGTGTAACTATTTTTTTTTTTAATATATATAAAATAGTTAAAAATTTATTATATTTTGAACCCGGAGGAGGAAAATGAAAGGAGAGTATGCTATTATGCAATAGCCATTAGCCAACTCCACTCTGTCTTTCTAAAAGTTGGTGAAAGTTGAGACAAAATAAATAAGGGAAAGAGAGGAGGGGGGTGGGGCGGGGGGAACTTGGTGTGACCGTTGAAAATGTCAAAATGGAGAAAGGGTCAAATCCAGGGAAAAAGGTCAGCTGTTGACCAGGGACTGGTATGTACATTTGGATAAAGAGCATCTTACGATTATTATTATTTCTTTTTTAATTTTGGGATTCTTTCTTTTATTTTATTGGGTACAAGAACGGAACGGGGTCAAAAACCCAAAAAGAAAAGGAACAAAAGCAAAGAACAAATCAAATTTTGGGATTTCTTTTAACTACTATGTCATTTGATTTTTAGTTAGTTAAAAATGAATTTTGGTAGAATTAGTTTTATAAAGTAATTATGATAAAAATTAATTTTGGACTAACGTATTTATGTTTAGATGATTTATTTGAAAATTAATTTTGACAAAATTTATAATTTTTCTCTAAATTGAGCTTAAACTCTATCCCATAATTAATTTAATTTACTTGGACTAAAATTTAATTTGTATTTATTTAATTGAGAACATAATATATCTGATATAATATTTTTTTATAGGTCATGATCTATAAAAATTAAAATTTTGAAGGAATATTTTGGTCAATAGATAGGAAAAATTTTATGGAAATTTTATTTTTCTCATTTTTATTGATATATTTTTATCTAACTTAAAAATAAATATAGGCAAAAATGAAGAACCAAACCAAAAAGCAACAAATAGGGCTATGTTTGGGAACCAATTGCAAACCTTGGTTTGGGGTCATAATCAAAATTTGATAAAATTTGGATATATTTGAAGGGTTTTTTCCGTTTTTGTTGGAGAATTATTTGTTGCTCAAAAGGGAGCTTGCGAAGAAGTAGAATCAAGTTGCTTTTCCGTTCTACTTTTCCCTTCCTATTTGTATTTATTTTAAAGTTAAATAAAAATATACTAATAAAAATAAGAAAAAATAAAAAAAATTAGGAAAATAAAATTTTCATAAAATTTTTCCTATCTATTAACTAAAATTTCCTTTCAAAATTTTAATTTTTATAGATCATGACCTGCAAGAAAATGTTATATCAGATATATTATATTCTCAATTAAATAAATGTAGGTTAAATTTTAGTCTAAATAAATTAAATTAATCATGAGATAGAGTTTAAACTCAATTTAGAGGAAAATTATGAGTTTTGTAAAAACCAATTTTTAAATAAATCATTCAAACATAAATACGTTAGTTAAAAATCAATTTTTATCATAACTATGTTACAAAATCAATTCCACCAAAACTCATTTTTAACTAACTGAAATTCAAAAAGACCCTAGATTACTTCTCCTTCAACTCTTTTCACCAAAATTCACTGAAGCAACGTGGTTGATTAATGTGGTTGATTAACATGGTTGATTTTAAGAATCAAACATCAATAAATAGATGAAAGAATTGATTTTGGGCTGAAACTGAGTTTAAGAAACAAATCGAAACAGAGCCTAAGAATCAAGATGAGTCGAGGAGCCTTGGATGTGTTTGTGTACTGTGTGAATGCAGGATGATGTCGTGGAGGATGATGCAAGGGATGACGTGATAACCTTGGTTTGACTAAATTGGATTTTTATTTTATTATAAAGGAAAGGAAGGTCAGGTCTGCACTGAGACGCCTCCGCGGTTCACTTTTTATAAGCAGTGGACTCACTAGTGACTCCCAACTCCACGTTTAATTCATCCACCCAACCGGCCTAGCTTCCCCTTAACACTTTTTTTTTTTTTTTTGATAAAAAGCTTCCCCTTAACACTACTATCTCTATATACTTCTATTTTCATATATATAATTACCATTTATTTAAACCAATGTAAAATTTGATTACAATATTACCATTTATTCAACAACTTACATTAATCTAATAAATTATAAAAGATTATAACTTCATTTAATTAAAATATTATTATATTAAGTTTTTAACTATATATCTCCCATATGTTATCTCTATTTATAATAGAAAGAGTTAATAAGATATATAAAATAATAAAATAATTAATATCTCATGTGTATCATGTGATAATTATTTTAAAATTAAATAAAAATTTTAAAGTCATAATTTTGTTGGGAGATGGAACGAGTCCTCATGTCATGTGTACACAACACACATTCAAAAGAAGAATTAATTTGAATTTTGAAGTCAAAAAAATCTTTATCACCGAACGTTCACAATTCATGTTTTGCGCGCGCGGGTACAGGATGGTACGGGTGGTCTTCTTGGCATTAAAATATACTAGTACTATTGAATTAAGAACCATTGATCGTACAAGAAAAAAAAACAGAGATATATATATATATGTTCATATTAAATATGATATGTAGATTATATTTTAATATTTGTATTTTAAATTTATTATTTAATATATTTTGAAACATTCGAAAACAATGTAACATTTTATAAAAACGTGTTATATATATGAATAAAGATAAATATTGACATTTCATTTAAATTTGAATTTACATTTAATTTTATTTTATGTTTTATTGATCACTTGATTTAAAAATATTTATTTTAGTTTTAAAGTATTTTTCAAATTTAATTATTTTATTTTATTTTTGTTTATGTGTTATTTATTCAATTATCATAGGTTGCAAATAATCTCATATGGTATTTAATATGTTAATTTATCCATATCAATACTTCTTAACTTTAAAGTGTTGGCGAAAGATTCATAAATATTTCAATTTTTTGTCATATGTATATTCTAGCTAGCTACTACGGCTGCAAAAGTAAAATAAAAAGCATGAAATTAACTGGAAAGGTTGTACCTGTACGTATTTGGTTATAAACAACTTTTCACAAGAATGGGGGTTTCATCAAATAACTGCGTATAAATAAATTAATTAATCAGAGAATTTGGTCGGAGGAATTACGTGCTAGAAGGGATTAGAACTTGGAGCAGGTGACGCTCGGGGCGTAATGCAATGATTGCAAGTAGTACTTGTTTTCGTTTGAATGCATGCATAATTAAAAAAAGCCACAATTAGAATTTAAGCTTCCTTTACAATCGTTTTCTTGTTTTCACTCCTTGTTTCTTGGATTCTACAAAATAATCATACTCACAGTTTTAATCATGAACTATAGTTGACAGCTTTGGCCTGTGAAAAAACAGTTTTTGCGCGATCTAATCTTTAAACAAAATAGTATTCAAGTAGTGTTTGATCCGCAAATTCAAGGCGACGACTTAGAAATTTAGAAAATGTGCAAAGCTCAATGTTGGGTTTTGACAAAAGTACTTAGTATTTTAGAATTAATGGCTTTGAATATGATCCTAAAACAAGTGAGTTTTAGTCATCTTAGAATGTGTAACACATTCATTCATTAACACTAATAATTAATAGTTGGTTGTCTTAGAATGTGTAACACAAGTTCTCATGCTATCCTTAAACTCGTTATCGAAATCAATCAAAGAAAACTCCAATTGGGCTCTTGGGGAAATTAAGGGATGTAAAGTTAATGATATGTTCGCATATATTTTACCGTGCTTTCTAGTACAATAACCAGAATTAGCTTAATTATCTTATTTGGTTTACCAAGATATACAGTACTCTCTCTCATCCTAAATATATGATATTTATCCTGATTTTAAATATAAGACTATTTACAATATATATATAGGGTAGTATTTATTAAACATTTTAAAAAAATACCCTTATTTAATGTATTTCACACAGAGAGAAAGAGATTAAATAAAAATAGTTTTATAAAAATATCGTGATTTTTAGAGAAATCGAGGTAGTTAACAAATTTTAACTCTCATCCTTAATCCGTGTGATTTGGTTAAAAAGATCTTATATTAAGGATCAGATGGAATAGTTAATAGTGATAAAGAATACCATACTAGTAATTCACTAGGTTATTTATGAAGTTGAATTTAATTTAATTAGATTATTTAAAAAAAACTTCATAATTAGACAGCGATATGCTCATACGGCTCTCTCTCTCTCTCTCTCCTTTTCTTAATAGCTTATATATACTTGATCTAATACATAGAAATTAACTGAACTACCAACAAAATCATTTGTACTATGCTCATGAGATCGATGAATCAAGTTAGCATTTCTCAATTCGTTGCAACAAAACAATCGACTGTATATCCGTTCCAATGGATGAGGTTACGTACACATATAATCTCAGACTAATGTTAATAGCACAAGCCATAAGTTGCATGCCTTTAGGGAAAATCCATGCCATATAGAGACTTCTATATTATTAATGGAAAAGGTCAGCAGTTGACCAGCGACTGGTATAAATAGAGACTTTTTTATAAATAATAAAATGAAATAGCACTTTGGCGACCCTTTTTTTTATTCAACAATGAAGATATATTCGAACTCATGATTTACGAGCTAATAAGGTGGTCTCACCAGCAGGCTACAAGTTCAGCTCTTTGGCGACTTTTAATAGCAATAGAAGTTCATCAGATTAGGGAAAATATGAAAGAACTAATCAAAGAGGAAGATGCATGTAGCAAAAGCTCGCAAGGCGCCACCAAAATAACCAACTGAAATCATGAATCAATGCGGAAAGCTCAAACCCAAAACTTGATTTTCCTAAATGGAAACCAAGCAATCTCTACTAAATTAAGTTTAAAATATAAGTTTGTTCATGTGATGACTTTGAGGGGAAAATAACTACTTAATTATCTCACCATATGGAGGAAGAGTGGATTAATTTCCAGTGGAAACCGATTGTGATACTTTAGTTTCATCTGTATCGTGATACATTTGCAGATTGCTGATTATTCTCTATCTTAATTGAAGATAGACTTTCAGATAATCAGATTTATCTTTTTTCTTGATTTGGCGGCAAAATTAAATTAATATCTTGGCTGAAATCTATTTTGGTTCAGGATGATTCCTCATTTGAAGGCATTTCTTGTCAAATAGTATTATATTTATCGTATTTCTCTTTTGAGTTTTTTTGTGTTCCTAATTTTGCCCGAAGACAGAAAAAAGCAACACCAAACCAATCCCACTATCCGAGAATAGCTAGAAAACCTAGCTAATGCGCGCGCAATCAAGAAAAATGTCTATGTATGGTATGCTCATATTCATATATATATATATATATATATAAACCTAAGAACTTTCCTAGGCCCTGGTGCGAACGGACTTCTCAGTAATCCAATGATCATCAGGCAAAGAAAGAACAGCAATACAATGATTAAAGGAAAAAAGAGGGACAAGTATGGAGTAACTTTTCAAGCATATATATCTTTAAGGGATCTGTAAGAAGGAGAATAAAAAATGGTAATTAAGAGTCATAACCAAGTAACAAAAGAAAATCAAATCCCGATAATATGTAAAGACCCCAGCTAGTTAAAATAGTATAAAATTACCACAGCATCAGTCGATAAAGGGATTCATGATCATTTATTCGAGTAAAAGTGAGTCTTAAAAGATAATTATTAAGAAGAAAGGAGGTAGATCGATATACTAGTTGTATATATTATTTCCACAAGTATATATACAGCTAATTTGAGGCCATATAATATTACAATATCTATTGATCGGAGAAAAGGAAAGAAGAGAGACGATAATAGAGAGAGTACAGATAATTAATAATGATGATTATCACTAAAACAGAAAGAATGCACAAAAAACAGGCCCCATTTCTACTTGGTTTGATCTAGAATATGGGCATATGGAACGGAACAACCACAAATCGAAGTGATGGTTGCAAAAAAATCAGTGAGACACACACACATACGCCCTGGCAACTAATAACGATTGTCGACAAAGAGACAGAGAGAGTGATAGTCATTAGGATTGATTCAAAAATTCCAAAGGAACAATGATTGTTGGGAAAAAGCGTCATCGCTTTCCATTGGGTCCCCATTATTATTAGTATTATCGATGAGCAAAGGAGGAGGCGATGTGGGATATAACTCGCCAGAGTGCATCTTGTCCAGGCCAGAGTAGAACCCATTATTATTATTATTACTACTATAATTGGCAGACCCAACCTCATCCAACGACTTCAAAAACGACCAATCAATGCCCCTCATATCTTCGACCTCCTGGTCCACCTGCACAGTATAATTATCATTCTCCGTAACCCTTTCTGATTCAGACGAACAAGGACCAGCCGCTTCCGCTTCCGAAGATTGCTGAACCAATGGTGGATCTTGCTGATGCTCGTTGGCAAACCTAGCAGCAAGCTCTTGGATTTCTTGAGCAGAACGGGATCGATCACTAGAAACACTGATCATCTCCAACTCTAACGGCGTGTCTGGGAAATTGAAATTGGTGTGGCGGCCACGCAGGCAGTACAGCGCGGCGTCAAAGGCTCGAGCCGCCTTCTTGGCGGAATCGTAAGAGCCTAACCAAATGCGCTCGCGGCTGTTGGGAAGTCTGATTTCGGACACCCATTTCCCCCATTTTCGCTTTCTCACGCCTTTGTACTTACCGGAACAAGTCTGATCGGAGGTGTTGGTGATTGTAGAAGCCATGGAAGGCTGGGTTTGAAAGATTGAGGTTCCGAGTTCAAGATGTGAACAATTGACGGCTGCAGAGACAGAGAAATATAAGTATATATAGTGAACTGAGGTGTAGGATTTTGAAGTGCGAGGGGTCTAAAGCTGTAAACGTGTTGATCGGGAAGAGCGTAAAAGGAGTGGACACGTGGCGTTAAGGTAGGGCGGTGAGAGTAATGGACGCGGTAGGGACAGAAGGAAAGAGCACGTGTGTGAAATGAGGGAGGGAGACAATTGAACTGGTGTCTGCATGTTGGTGGAGACCACACACTAGCACCTTGTTGGAAAAGACTATCAAATACAGTAGCATTATGAAGCAATTTACTATTTTATTTACATTAAAAATTACCCAGATCAAATAAATCAATATCGGGATCCTAAATATAGAATTTTTTATTTTGATCATAAATATATAATTCTTTACAGTATATAAGATAATATTTATTATATATTTTTAAAAAATATATTTATTTAATGTATTATAAAAAAAGAAAAAATAAATTAAATAATGATAATTTTAAAAAAATATTGTGAATTTTAAAAAAATTAATATAATTAATTAATTTTAACTCTCATTTTTAATTCATATATTTCAATTAAAAATATCTTAAGTATTTGAGGGAGTAATTAACAACCTTTTATAATGCACAATTATCTTTATCTTCTTAAAGTAGTACTACTTTTAACTTTTCTATATTTGCATTATTTTTATTGGTTATAGTATATGTTATACTTCCTCCATGGACTTTTTACAAACTTTCTTTTATTATATATGTGATATAAGAATTTTTATGAAATTTAATAGAGTATTTATAAACTTTTTTAAAAATTATCCTTCATAAATTTATTCTGTAAATATTCTTTCTCTGTTTTTTATTGTTTTTGATTAATATGGATGAAGATATTTT
The DNA here is from genome assembly GCA_026686845.1 of Adenanthera pavonina. Classification (NCBI taxonomy): domain Eukaryota; kingdom Viridiplantae; phylum Streptophyta; class Magnoliopsida; order Fabales; family Fabaceae; genus Adenanthera; species Adenanthera pavonina. Next base: position 6,726,051 of record JAIVEN010000003.1, read on the forward strand.
TAGGATCATAATAATTTTTTTTGTAAAAATCAATACTCTCAACTAACTTTAATTATCTTATAATTTTTTTTAAACCTTATGAGATGGAGGGAGTATAACATTTTGAAAAGAAATGTAATTGAGATAAAAGAAAGAAGAAATGTTGCAATTATCTGTTAGCAGTGTTTTGAAATGATTGGATTTTTTTAGTGTTTGCTTTTGTTAGGGGTGTGCAAAAAACCCGTGACCCGGTTGGCCCGGTCCAACCCGGTCCTATTGAGCCAACTGGGCCGGGTTTTAGTTCAGGTTGGGCCAGGCTTCGGGTTCGTCCATTTGACCCAACCCAACCCGAACTATATATAAATATATATATATATATTTTAAAATATATTATTTTATATATATTAATTTATTTTATAAGGTTTTTTCTATATATCTTATATAATACATTTATTATTTGATTACTACGAAAAATTTTGTAAGGTTTTGATATTTTAATTTTATTTAAAATTTTAAATTGATTTCTTAATTTAATATTATATAAAAATAATATATAGTTGTAAAAATTTATAATTTTTAAGAAAATTAATTTCTATCCTAGCATTATATTTTTAAAAAAATTTACTTTTACATTAATAATTAAAATTTTTTCATTAATACTTAAAGTTATTTTTTATTTTATTTTTAATATTTTTAAAAAAGTATGTGGTACCAGGCCAGCCCGGCCCGGTATCTAACCCGAACCAACCCGGGTGTGCACGGGCCAGGTTTCGGGCAGGGGTGAAACCCGGCCCATGCACACCCCTAGCTTTTGTTGCTATAGCTCACGTCATAATGGACTTCGGAGTTTAGAAAAAAGCATATCTTGATTTTTGGTTATAAAAATTGATTGGGTTAAATTGATATATATTTTTAGTTCCAAATTTCCAATACTTGGCACATAGTTACATGGTGTTCATTATTCCGTTCTTAACTATACTAAAAATTTGTCTCGTGCATTTTGCAAAGAAACATACATTCATAACAAAATTATTTAGTGGAACCTATTAATTTTGAGATTTTAAAAAAAATAAATATTATGCCACAAAATACAAAATATGCAGTTCAATACAAATAAAATTAATTAATAAATCACATCATTAAATTATTCCCAAGCCATTTTGCCCAAATGACCTTTTTAAAAAAATTAAGGATGTTTATAGGCAGGATCGGGCCGAGCTTGAGCCATGCCCATTGCCCAACTCGATAAACACTCTAGCTAGGTATCAGGCCAATTATCGGGCGGATCCGATACTAAGTATTTTTTTTAATTAAAAAATAAAATAACTTTATTTAATTACAAAAAAATATACTTATTTATATCTAAAAATATTTTTCTTTAAAAAATAATGTAAAAAAAGAATAACATATTCTTAAAAGTTATGAATATTTATCCATTATACATAATTTTTATATAATATTAAGTTGAAAAATCAATTCAAAATTTTTAAAAAATTGAAACATTAAATCTTAAAAAGTATTTACAATATTTATATAATAAATGTATTATATTATATACATAAAGAATAAAAATTCTATAAATCAATTAATATATATAAAATAATTAAAAATAAAAAAAAATTAGAAAAAATACATAGAGGTCGGGTTGGGTAGAGTCAATAACACTTGACCTGAACACGATTTAACCCTGAAAATTGGCCTGATTTGGTTGGTCTGATGTGACCAAGTTGGATCAGATCAACCAGATCTAAACATTGTTATTCAGCCTTAATAAAAGTTATCTAATAATAATAGATATATTCTTTTAATATATTGTAACTCTTTTACCTACAGTCCTCACCTTAAACCCTCGATTTTTTAATTTAATTCACTATATGTTACTTAAGCATGTATGTTAAAAGTTAAACCCACAAAAAAAAAATCAACAATGAATTCCATCGCCAAGTCTCCTGCATATTCCGTCCATGAATTGATTGATAAAGACATACACTAATTGGCAACCTTCATTGCATATATATAGTTATTATTCGCCATTCATATGTGTATATATATATATATTTATATCTGTATATATACATGATGCCAAACCCCCGGGCGATCTGCCCTTTTTCTCTTATTTCCTTCCGTAACTAATTCACCATTATATATACGCACACACACACAAACGAGGACAAATAAATCGATGATTTTTATAGTAAAAAGAGTTGATTGATTTTGACTACGTTTACCATTTTCCGAAAGACAGTTCACTCGCTAGCTAGTCACGTGCAAGGATGATGGTGGTTTTTTTTTTTTTCCAAGAAGGATGATGGTCGGTTCGAAACATCGAGTAAAGACTAATAAATGAATAGTTAGGTCTGTTTGTTTCGTTATATATTGTTAATGTTCACGGCTAAGTGACCGTTTGGATTATTTTTTATAAAAAGTATATTAAAATTTATAAAAATAAAATTTGAATAAAAATAGAAAAGTTTATTATAAACTTATTTGAATAAAAAAAAATAATTATTAAAAATCATAGTTTAATTTATAAAAATAAAAATTAAACATGCCCTAATATTCTTCGGTGAATGAAGTTTGATTAATCAATTTAATATTTACTGTAAAATATAAAATTCACATAATGATTTTATTTATAAATTGAGAATAAAGCAACCGATTCCTAAAATGTTACTTACTCTAGTTCAAAATATAAATTCTGCTTTACTCTTTCTAAAATAGGGCTTATGCACACCTCATCTAATTAATTAACTAATCTGGTAGGGGGGTCGAATATGAAATCCGATTTGAATAAGATGGGTTGAATAAAATAACTAATATTTAGCTTATTAAAAGAATCTTTAATCATTTAATTAAATATGATTTAATATTAAATTAGCAAACTAGTCTAATAATGGAATCAAAATTAAATTAAAACACAATTAAAAATATGGAGACTTTGAAACATATTATAAATATTAACTTCATAAAATTTGCTCCCTCTACTTTTAATGTATTAACTCTTTTCCTCCTTGTTCTTTTTATGTGACCAAGACCAACCCTGCTCACGCGATGAATAATCCCACTCAAGATATGTAGAGTAAATGATAGATGCTACCTAATTAGGTTTACTTCATATATAAATGTTAAATATCGAATGCTCAAGCACTTATTTAAGGAATGGGAGCTCCTATCACCCATATCAATCTGAGTTGGTAGCTCTTGTTCTTCTTTGATTCTAAAATTGTGTAGATATTTTTTAGTTTTTTATAAATTTCTTAAATTTTTAAAATTATGCAAATAATTACTTTTATGGTATTAATTACTTACTGACGGGTTTCAAATTTTTTTTTTCAAAAAAACTCATGTCCATTAAATTTTATTACAAAACAATAAAACAAGTTGCTCAACACAAACCAAATATGTTAAATAATGATACTATTCAAATTGCAAGTCAAACTAGCCAAATCAGCTTCCAGCAAAAAGTAACTACTATGATAAAGAAAAAATAGAGATAATTTACAACCATCAATAATTTGATATATCAATATTATTATTATAAAATTTATAGTATGTCAAACTATTCATAATATATATATATTATTCTTCAGATTTCGTGTACTGCATACATGTGCCTTGTATATTTTGATCAGCTGGGATAATTTAGTGATGAAAGCAAGTTTGACATAATTGGGATGAGCTAATATACTCAGTCACGGCACGTGCCCTTATAATCTGCTTGACCAGAAGAATTACACGCATATTTGTTAAGAAGAAGAAGAAGAAGAATTACACGCATAATATTTTGCTTTTGGAACATCCACTTACACGGATTGACTGATCCATCCTATCTAATTTATTTAATTTCGCCTTCAATATGAAACACAACTTACTCATCAAAATGTATGAAACACAATCCCACCTTAAAATAAGAAGTATGAAACACAAGTTCGCCCTCTTATAGTACAATTGGACAATCAGGTAACCAGTAAAAAGGACTCTATTTATATACTATATATGATATCTCATGCCTTGGTTAATTATATATGTTATTTCTTTTTTAGCTTAATCTAATTAAAGTTAAAAACTTTTGCTGATGATGGTACAGGGTGTATTGATGGCGGTGATTAGTTATACGTATTTACTCTATGTTCTTAAGTGCCAAAAAAGTATACACTATTTGTTTTATTATATTTTAATTTAATATTTTTTATTTTTTTAATTATTTTTACCAAGAGATCCTAATAGCTAGTTATATGATTTGGGCTGGGAGGGACGAACGAGAACCAAATCTAATTTCATACAAGTGATGTACGTAAAACACAGGTTTTTGTTTATTAGAATGAGAATATTGATGTAGCTGAAATATATTTGATCTTTTAATTTTCACTTATTGCAATATGATTGAATGTGTTTCATTTTTTGGCCAAAAAAATCTGCTTTATTTTATTTTTTAATTTTTTTCCATTGAATTAAGATGAGATCTTACACACATTTTATGAGCAAAAACTATAAAAAATACCACTACCCTGTCTCGAGTCGTTGAAAGAAAAATCTTATATAAAATACTGAAAAGATAATTTCAAGAACTATGTAACTAAAGTGTAAAGTGCAGAGAGAGTCTTTGAAAATTACATGAACAACTAAATCACCGTTTGTGACACGAACCTGTGCCTGACTAAGTAGAGAAAATGAAGAGAAAAGGAAAGTGGGGGAAGAGTGATTTTCTCTTCATATATTTCACTGAACAAAAGAAAACAAAACAAGGAGAAAAGAAAAATGACTAATTTTATATTGATAATAATATTCTTATTATTTTTAGAAAAATATTTACGTATAATAAAACTTGTTATTCTATCATATTATTTATATAATTTATATATCATATTAATAAATGAAATTAAAATATAATTTTAATCTTAATCTTAATTTAAAATTATTTTATCCAATGTTAATTTTTTTATTTCTAAAATTATTTTTTCTACATTTATTTAAAATTTTTTTAAAATAATGCTAAAATTGAAAAGATATATTAAATCAAAATTTAAATATAAAAATAACATGGGTATTTTCCCTGTAGTAAAAAAAATTAGTGAGATAATTTTTGAATGAGAGTTTTCTCTCTAAAAACTCTCCATTTTAGAAGGAGAAAAACATGTGAGGTCCACACATATTGTTTTTCCCCAGTTTTCTCTCCCCCTCACTTTTCGTTTTGTAATCAAATAAGGAAAAATATAGTTTTTTTTTCAAGTGCATGTTTCTCCGCACTTTTCTGTCTCCCTCTTATTTTCTTCCCTGCTAAGCAAAGGGTAAATTTAAGGATTATTTTTTTAATAAAGAAAAAATTTACCAAACAGAGAAAAGGAACTAAGGCGTGAGTAATGTGATAATTTTTTTTTGTCTTTTTCGGGCCACAAGATCAATGTGATAATGTATTGATATGAGTTCTTACCTTCATATTTTTCTCCCTTTCGTAAAATCTTTTAATTACAAGAAAAAATCTCAATCTTCACACAAATTCTTTCATGTAGATAAATAATTATATAGGTCTTGATATATATACTAGTAAAATTTACAGCCCAGTGGACGTGGTGTTCGATTCATAATCACTCGAGCTTCCTAATAACTAAGTAACAAAAACATACACAACGTCACTGTCTGAAAAAGGGTCCCAATGGTCAATATCACTCTTTTGGGGCCGTAAAGCCGAAGCAATATTCCAAACCTATATGTATAAATATCCGTCAGGTTATGTGGCCATCACATGCATGCCTTTTCCTTTGACTATTTCAGAACAACAATAAACTTTATCATCCTTCGTCGCCGCTATTTCAACAGTTTCTTTCTCGTAAGGGGATATTTCATAATTAATCATTATCGATTATTAAAACTGATGGAACACCCTCCTCACCCCCCCCCCCCCCGAAAAAAAAAAACACAAAATTGAAAATTAAATGTACGTTCACAAGTACTTTTGACCTGGACAAAATAGTGTTCGTCCGTCTTCCCTGTCGCAGTGACACACCATCCATCAAATCTATAGCGGGTAAGTAGTGGTCCAATCTAAACCGAACTAAGCCTTTAATTTCTTTGGAATGGCAGAGAATGAAGCTGCTGAATGATAGCCAGTAATCGCAAAATTGTTGTACACTGATCTTTTCAAAGATGGACGCACACTATCTCACTGTCACTGTCTTGTTGATATGTACGTACATATATGTTCACATCTCGACTTTCACTAGCTTCACCGCCACTCTTGTATATTCCACCACTCTATTCTTTAATCAGCTGTTAGGGTCTTAGGAAGCCGTTTTCTAGATCTATCCAGGACCATCCTTGTACATATGTGTCTCTGACTAGTAATTATTTCCTTTCAAAGGTCGACTAGCTAGCTAGGGTTATATATATATATATATATATATGATATCTTGTTTTGTATATAGGCAAACATGCTTTGATCTTGTTGGTGTTTACAATATTTGCACTTTGAGATCAGCATGAATATTTCATTAATTCCATTCGATGCATCTTAATAATTAGTGTTTATCTTTGTTTTTAATGGATACAAACGAGTTTTCTTTCCTGTGTTTCCTGGATACAAGCATTGTCTGTCTCATTATAAAAAAAATGATCATATTATAACTGAAAAATTAGTAAAGTCTCTTTCATGTATTCCTTGTCGATTGATAACTGGAAAAGTCCAATCTCTTGTATTATTGGTCTCATTTTCTCTCATTAGGGAAATATATATGGACGGAGAAAACAGTCAAGCACAACCCTTTCCGTTCGAGACCTTCTTCTTTTGTTTCGCACTCAATACTGGATTGGTTGGCCCCGGCCTTATCTTTGACTCAATTTTCTTCTAATATCTTCTTTTAAAAAAATAAAACATTCTTCTAATATTTTAAGCCATTGGGAATTAAGGGAGCTTTGTTTTAAATCATGTTGTGAAAAAATCAGACATTTTTTCTAGAAAACTCTAGCTTTTCACCATTAATATATTGGTTATATATATATATATATATTCCACGTGCTTTGCTACATCAATAATTATACACTTCAAACTGTTGGTTTAAAGAAAGGAAAAAAAAAACTTCAAACTGACATAAGTAAATTAAAGTGATCTATATATCAATTTGTAATGAAAAATAAAATATGCGTTTTTGCAAATCGCTTAGGCTTATACAGTTCTCCTTTTAGTTTGATTTTGATAAAAATGCCCCATTGATCGATTTGTTAGTCACAAATTATAAAATTTTGTAGCGTAACTGCGTAAGCATTTCTATCAAATAAGAAAGCATGGGCCTTTACGAGATTAATTGAAATTATAATTCTCAATTGCATCATTTTCCCATATCGATCACAGGTTAATACTTGATACTAGAATATTTGAAGGCAGTATTTCGAAATGTCTTATGCCCACTCGAGTTGGTAGATCTCGGCTTTTACTCGTCGAGAGCGTCCAACTATCAGTAGTTAGTTATAAGCATGTATTCGTGTGTGTTGTGCTCACGAGTTGGTCTAACCTTTGCACGGTTAATTAATTGAGTAGAAGAAAACTAATTAAATTGATTTATTTAAGATAAGCATCTACAGGAGTGGCCCTGATCATTTTGATAAACATTATGTGTAGTTTGGTATAGAGGAAGTAAGTAGTAGAGGTCTAAATTTCTTGAAAGTTGTGATTAATTTGAGAAGTTTTACTTCTTGAGCTAGTTGAAAGAACTCTTCCCTTGTGAATTATCATATTTTTTAAAAACGTCTTTAACTTTTTAATCTATTTTATTGATAATGATATTTATGTCTTCAACATTAAAAATGTAATTTATTTATTTAAAAAATAATTTGAATTTTCTAAGAAACTAAAAATGAAACAAGAGTACTATATTAATTTCTTATGAAGTTAATTTTTCAAAAAGTATAGTATACTTTCCAAGAAGTTAATTCCAAAAACTTATACCAAGAAACCCCATATACATGAGATGTTCTCATTCAAACCATTTAGATAAGATTTGAACGATTTAGATCTTATAATTTTTTTTTTATTATTTAAGTTCAATTGCTACTTTTTTGTAAACTAATTATTTAAAATAAAAAGATATTAAATTTTTTTAAAAATGTGATAAAAGATATGTCTATTTTATACATATAAATACATACTTTTATACTCCTATTTTTATATAAATATGGTTGAATTGGTCTACTTTAGTATGATTTTACATGTTTTGATATTTTGTGGTGTTACAGGGCTCATTTGGAGCCATTTTATGTAAAAATATTGCAAATAATTTATACTAAAAAGTTCTAACACTTGTTGATATTTTGATCATAATTCATTCATATGAACTCCAATTGAGGTGATTTAAGATAAGTTGGAAATGTAAGACGTAGAGTTATAACTTGTATGTTTTAAGGTTTTCCAAATTTCAATATTATCATGATGAAAATCCAGCCCAAAGTGTCTACATGAGCTAATAAGTTGTTGGAAGCTGAACGAATCAGTATTCTGCACCGACCATCCACCCGGCACCGGGTCAACTCGTATCTAGTGTTTTTACGCTTCCTGGAACCACCCAGTGCCATTTGTTGTGGTCCTAGGGTCACTTGATGTTAGGTCAAGCATTAAAAGGCTGAAAAAAACGTTTTTTAAAGCATAAAAACTGACTTAAAGAGTAAGTTTCTCCAATTATTATATAAAGAAGCCTTCTAATGTCCTGGGACATTTAGACACACATCCAGAGGCTAGGATACACTGTTTAAAGTGTTTTGGAGCAACTCGAAACGATCTATAGGTGAGAAAGTAAGAGATCAGGGGAATATTGGAGCAGAATTTATTTTCTTCAGTTATAAACTCTTTCTTCTTATTTTTCCTTATGATTTGAGATTTTAGTTGTGCTTTGATTTTTATTTCCATATGTGGCTAAACTTCCTAATTTGGGGTAGGGATATACCCTGATTGGATTGACTGGATTCATAGTCTTCGATAATGACTTTTTGATTTGTGCTTCAAGTTATATTTAAATTTGTTTCCTTCAATTATATATATTTATCTTTCTTACTTGTTCATGAGGATTTTATACTTAATCATTATAGAATCTAATTAATAGATAAATTCGACGGATTAAGAGAGGAAGAGTGAGTCTAGATCTAGAAAGATAAATACAAATAACTAATATAGAGATAAAATTAGAAATTTGTGGTGACATATGTTATGATTTTCAAGGTTTAATTAGGAGTTTTAGTCATATAAGAGTGAATTAAATTTTAATTGAATAAGAATTAAATAATCAAGAGATAATTAGAACATTTTAAGAACAACAGTAATTATAATTGTACAAAATCTAATTAAAAAGTAAAATCTAGTTATCCCATGAGATGAAATCCAATCTTATGATACTTTGTGTTGGATTATACATAATCTTATTTGCTTCTTGATATTATTCTTATCCTTATTTAATTCTCTTCTTAATTTCACAAATCTTCTCTCTTGACTGATATTAATTTATTGAGTAAAACTGTGACTCCCTTATATACAACTCTTGGAATAATCAGAGAAATTTTTGTATACTATGATTGGCCCTAGGATCCCATCAATAAAACGTATATATTCCATCTGAATTAAAGATAAATGGACAGAGTGTACATTTTGGATACGTGCACAAAATCTAGCTCTTCTAGAAGGATTATATGTGGACAAGCTTAAAAATACGGGTATCCAGTCAGCTGGGCCAATATCTCATCTTTGCTTAGGTGGATGGTCTAGCAAGGATTATATTAATTTTTGTATATATGGGTCTAATAAATTATTGCTTTGTCCTATTATATTTATATGAGACCACGAGGACAACTAGGTCAAAAAATTAGCACGCAAAGGAGAAGGCCTTGATTCGACATGCAAGCAAGTGTGAATTTATTAATTGCCAAATGCCAATTAATTAATGGGATTTTGACTGAAATTTGTTATCTTCCTCCTCATGAATTTTTTTTCGTTGGTCAGATCCTCCTCATGATTTGAAAACTTCGAATTATTGATGATATGATTGGAGATAGATAAGTATGCCAATGAATGGTTACTTTCATTCCAAACACTATTCCATATTTGAAACAAATTAAAGCAAGTATCTTTCAAATTAATATATTGTGTGTCTTTGTCATTTGGTCATGCATATGTATATATTATGTTTTGTCACTCCCAAGCTAAATCACCTGTCAAGGATAATTAGTGTCTGTGAGCAAGCTGCAAGGGGGCCTGTCCAATTAAGAAGCTTATAGCGTACACATATAGATATACCTAATTGATATTGACTATTTACGACAACCTTACACGACTTCTAGTTATGATAAATAAGTATGCTCGTGTATCGTTGCTTTCATCTGAAAAAAATTAAGAAATGACCCAAATTGATTGATAAAATATTATTTGTCTAAACCTGTACTTCTTTATCAATTGGTCATTTGATTTTGAGGTGATATCGATTATTTTCCCTTTTAAAAACTGAACTATCAAATTAAAATAATCGCACTCTTTATGGATCCAGACGTTTGAGAGAAATCGTGGCCATATGTGCGGGCTGATCGAATATTGATGACATAAAAAAGGTGTAATATTTCTTTTTTGAAATTTATGGCATTAGATTAGCAATATTACTGCAATTCATTAAAGGATTAATCTGATATAAGAATTTTTTTTTCCAGCATATATACATGGACATATTTATTACATAGAATCTGAACTAATTCCTCCAATATATATATAAAAAATATAAATATAAACATAAATATAAATATATACTCCTTCCCTAAGGACATTCTATAAGCTTTTTCTAGTTCTTTTTATAAAGGACATTATAATGTTTAATAAGATTTTTTCTATTTTGCCCTCATAATTTATTTCTTCTTATAAATTATTATTGAACTTTTTAGATGAAATAGACACTTTTAATTAGTCACATGGTAATATTTTTAGTCTTTCTTCAATTGGTTTCACACTTTTCAACTTAATAATGATAAAAAATCTTATTTAATGTGGATTGCGTTATTATAATAAATATGGGTAAAAAAAGAATGCTTGGTTTTTTTTAAAGGATTTTAAAAAGATAATTAACTTTCTTAATCTAGGTGAAATAGTTGGAAGTCTCTTATAAAAAAGACCGAAATAAATATTAATTTTTTCTTTTGGTTAACATATATTTCTTCATATTCATATTATAATGGGTTTTTAAATTATTTACATTTCTTAGGAAATGTTAGTTACAAAACTTAAACTTCTAATAAAAAGCCCAACACTTTTTTTTACCTTTATTAATTATCAAGTTTCATGATCTCTTTTCCAAATAACGAAATGGATAATAAATTAATAGGGGTTAAAAAGAAAATTGTTACTAAAAATTAACATAACACTTTATATTTTGAATCTTTTAAAAGTTATAAAGACCCCTTATATTATGGTTAGGAGGAAGTATATTAATTTAATTAATAAATACATATACATTATCTTGAAATGTCCAAACTCTATTTTAAACAAGAGATCAAAATTTGATTTTTGATAGTTTAGCATCAAATCAATTGATATTTCGTAACTTAGTTTATATAAAAGATAAAATTAATGGATTACAATTACATGACTTCTTTAATTTTATATTTAATTAATTATTTCGTTAATTTTTATTTTCAAAACCATTATACTCATATAATATAACTAGACAAGCCAAAAAAAAATTGTTAAGTCTTTTGGAAAATGACGATTTTGAAAATTGAGTGTGTGTGTGGAGTGTGTCAGTGTTTAAGTGAACAGAATACAGGTCTATACTCTATTGGTGTGTTATGTTGTGATATGCATGTCATTTGAACAAGGGTACAATGGTAATATTTTTGGTTTACCATAGCTGTTTGTTCCAATTCATAATTTAATTAAGTAGCCTTAGCATACACAAGTTGTTAGTTTTTCTAAAGAACAATCGCTAGCTAGCTTTTTGCATATTAATTTTCAAATGCTTGCATATATAAATTATGATGCCTCTCTGTTATCATATAATCCCTCTATTTCAAAATATAGCACGAATTAAGTGGGGATTAAGGTTAAAATATAAGTTATTTTATGAAAATTAATGACCATTTAATATTTTCTTTGCAATTTTACCCTTATTTATAATAGTATTTAATTATGAGAGTGAAGGGTAAAAAAAATTATTGGAAGAGAAAATAATTCATTTTTATCCCTATTTAATAAGGATAATTTTAAAAATTTATAAAATTTTTTAAAAGAATTAATATTTTTTTGAGGGGTATGAGATATATATATATATATATATATGATTTACATTCTGAGATAGAAGGAGTATTAATATTTATCAATACGCTCAAAATACGTGTACATAGGTTAAAAATTAACACACATTCGCAGTCACAAACGTGATCCGTGTGCATGTTTATATATAATAGTGTAAGTTGATTACACAATTACAACGATCGAAGTTATATCTGTTCGTAACAATAGTGAATCTAGATTGAAACGTGTTTATTGTTTATGCACTACTCTCTTACAGTACACGCATCAAAACTCAAAACACAGACTTGAGCAAAACACGCACTTTATGTGTGTGTGTGTGTGTGTGTGTGTGTGTGTGTGAATGTATATAATTTACCGACCACTTTAGATTTTGATTAGGTCTTGTTACTATGCTGTTTCATTCACGTCCACATCTGTGAGATGATTAGAAAGATATCAGTGATGGTTAATTAATGAAGTATAGCTATCATGAAAACTACCTTACCACAGTGGTTATAATTATGATGAAATCTTGGCCTCTGACTTTCCATGCTCCATCGTAGGTTCCTAATTAAGATTAAAGTGTTGTCCACGCGTTACTCCATTTTGGACTTGTTCTCTATATATATCCAATTTAATTATGTTTATATGCCCCCGAAAACATTCCTCGATCCCCTCCTTTAATTAATTTGAAACGTGATGGATATATCTTAATTGGAACCTCTGTGTGCTTTCTTAACAGTAAGTTGGCCACAGACATGTTCCGGCACAGATATGGCACTAGGATTGACGAAAATTAACGGCTATATATCTGTGTTGTGTCTATTTACATTGTACACACACACACACACTCATATACAAGTTCATGCGCATATCGATGTAAATGTATACAAAACCGCACCACAATGAAAACGTGGGTTTCTTTCTCCATTATTTTTTGAAGGGACAAAACACATGGGGGTGGGGATATTCTAATTGATACCAAGGGCAATCTTAGGTAGTGTAGATGTTCAATATTGATCATCCTCATCATATCTTGGAATTCTCTTCAAAACCTTAAAAGCTTCAAATTTTATATATACTACATTTTAAATCAAGGGCCATATTAAGCGATTCCAAGGCTAAAGCAAGATTATTGGAGGAGCTTAATATATTGTAACTTATCAATCTTTGTAACATTATTTTAATTATTCAAGTTTTAATCAAGTAACTTTAATATTACACTTTCAATAGTTGTAATATAGTTTATATTATATAGGATTTAAGTAATTTTAATTTTAAAAAACTTCTTTTAACAATTATTACAAATATTATCAATAATATAAAAAATATATGCAGCTTACATTTGGATTTTGGAAAAGAATATAATTTTTTTATATAGTTTAATAGTTTAGCTACAGTATTAATTTCTTTTATTATACTTTCAATTCTAAAAATAAATCAAAACTATTAATTTATCAAAAATTAAAAAAGTTTTCATGATTAAGACAAACTTTTCTTTTTCAATTCACCCTCATGTAAAGTTTTAAATTTTTAAGATTTAAATAAAAAACAAAAAATGATTCCATATTTTGCAAATTGTTTAAGTTGGTTCTGAATATAAGACATAAATTGATCCAATATCTATCAATAAATGAAATAAAAGTAATCCCCTCCTCTTAATTTTTATATATTATTATAATAAATAGTATAAAAAATATGTAATTACATTGAATTTGGGGGTCTTAAAGGTAATTGGGCCTTAGCCAATCGCCTTAGTTCCTAATCGGGCCCCACGGCCTTGTTTCAAATTTGTGATGATTAATCATTTCGGGGTACTAACATTTTCTGAGGTTGTAGTAACACGCATGAGATGAAAATAGTGCTTGCAACCGAAGGAAGAGAGTTTTCGTCTCTTTTTTTTTTAATAAATATTTTTTAGTGTTTTTTATAATTTAAAAATTATAGTTAAGTTTCTTAACCTAAAAAAGAAAAAAGTGTGCTGTTGGATCTTGCTTGTACAAGCAACAGATTAATTACATCTGTCGGTGGTCCCCACGTGGCCCTTGCTTTTGATTTTTGAAGATGTCATCCCATCCATCGATGAATATATAGCTTATATAAACAAGCAGGAAATAATTTGATTCATTTATTAAATTTTGCATAATATACAGAAACCCACTAAAATTTTGTTTAAATAATTTTTTTCTTTGCCAGCAACTTTTGTTTGAATTTGAATACCTTTTCGGCCAAAAAAATATACATGATTTGAATGAAATTATATGATATAAATTATAGTACGTATATGTTATGTGTATATATATGTTAATTAATTAATTAATTATTATTTTTTACGTTTTGTGTTAAAATTAATGGACAGTGTTAAATTTATAAAAAAATTTGATTAACATTCTAAATTTACTACATTAATGATTTACTAAACTTCTAAAAGTTCATAAAGAGTATTTATATAAAAGGTAAATTTGTAAAAAAAATTATTCTAAAACGCCTTATATAAAAAATCAAGTTTCATTTTAAAATTTAACCTTATAAATAGAACTAGAAGAAATATTTATATTGTGAAGATAATATATATATATGATTGGTTACATAAAAAAATCTAATGATTTTTTCTTACAAAAAAGGTGTAATGAGAGGTTTTCAATTTTTTTTAAATTTATAATTATTTAACTCATTATAAACAAAATAAAATTGATTGAGATTATTAAAAAAAATCATTGTTCTAGTATATGCTAAAGCTGTGACCAAAGTGTATGCTAAAGCTGGTTTAAGATTCAGTTTATAATCAAACTAGTATTAATAAAATAAATATAGTTTTAATTTTATAAGTTATATATTATATAAAAAATAAAAAAATATTATTAATAATTTTCATGATTTAATTTTTAACCCTAAATAAGTTATTATTTATCCATAATTATATTTTGAATATAAAATAATTAACTAATTATCTATTATTATATCATTTGTTAAGTAAATTTATTATTATTAAAATTTTATATAATAATAATGCTTATACAATATTATAATAATGATATAAAATAAATTTATATATAAAATAATACTATTTAGTACTAAAAATAATGTTATTTCATCTTTAAATTAAAAATAAAAATGTTAAAAAAATTAAAAAAATTGATCAGTTCACGATTGGTTCTACTTCGGTTTAAAACCAATTCCACCTATTTTCAATCAGTTTTAAACTAGCCAGACTTTTCTATTTGTCTGAATTGAACCAAGTACCAATTTCCAGTCTAACCAGTTGAATCAGCTAATCTAGTTCAATTTTTGATACCATGACTTTGATTCAATGAAGAGTTATATATATATATATATCTATATCATTCACGTAAACTTTTTATTTTTTGTGAATTATAATGAAATACACGAGATGTTTATTATTTACCTATTTTAGGATTTAGGCGAAGATAATTTTTAAGAGACAGACGCCTCATTCCAAAAGCAGATCTTTCATCTAAAAACAAGCGATTGCTTATTGAACTTTCCCTTGGGGTTTAGGTTTTGAATTTAGGTTCAGGTTAAAAAAAAAAAAAAGGGTTATGAATTTAGGACTTGTTTATTTTGGAGATAAAAGCTGAAACTGGTTCTTTTTGTTTCCCCTTCCAAAATTGGTTCTATTTTTATTGAAGCAGCAATCATGGAGTCAAGAAGAGGCAAAAGAAAAGAAAAAGACTTTACGATGGGCCTGAAGTTGGGCTACGGCAGTTCATACTGGAATTAAGAGCCAATCCATTAGGTTATTCGGCCTAATACCCAATGGTAGGCCATAAATATTTAAAAGATAAGGCCCAAGTTTAATAAAAAAGAAGGCCCAATGCTTTGCTAAATTGACACTTGTGCAACTATTTGGGTTAACATGGTTAATATGTATAATTCATCTATTTCGAACAAACAAGAAATTTTAACTCGCTGCCCGGATTTATCTATCTATTTAATATATTGAAAAATGAAAAAAATAATATTTATTATAATCATAAATATCATTTAAAGTCTAAAGAAGTATTTTAATTAATTAAATACAAATTTTAATTTAAAGTCTGAAGAAATATCATGCATGTTTTTATTTAGAGTGATCGTTTTCATGCATGAAGTTGTACTTGGATTCCAAGGGAAAATGATGCCGTGGAGTCTGATCTAAAGGAGTGATGAGAATTATATGCAAGCGCGTCATAGTGATTACAATTTACTACAATTAAGTGTAGGCGAAAGGTACGATCCCAATTAATGGTGGTAGATAAGTAGAGAAATTTAGGTCTAAGCCTAGCTAGAGGGGCGATCCCATGTGGAAGAGACCGGCTGGTTTTAATAAATTCACATTGAGTGGGTTGATGTACGATAGCATTGGGGAAGCTTTAGAATTAATTGGGGAAAATGATAGAAAATTTTTAAAATATAAAAATAATTATTAAAAAATTTCAAATTCTTAAAATAAAAAAAATAATATAAAAAATTTTATTGTTGATTATAAAATTGTAAAGTATAAATATAAAATATTGGAGTATGATTTTGTATTTACCAATAAAAATTTTAATATTTGGTTTACAAAATTTTGCACCAATATAATTCTGGTGTAACTTAATATTGGAGCGTGATTCATACTTAATAATAAAATTTTTATATTTATTTTTCAAAATTTTAGACTGATTTTTAACTAATGAAATTTTGGTGTACTTTTTTAAGATTTTGAGATTTTTAATAATTATTTTCACGTTCTAAGATTTTTCTCTGATTTTCCAAATTAATTAAGTTGTTTTCAAATGACATGAGCCTGTCCCGTGAATTCAAATTTTCTTCATGCCATGTTCAGAAAGGATGCTTGGGGCAAGTGGGACCCATCATCACCCACATGATATGTTAACGTTACCCACATTTATGCACCTGTCTCTTGAGTTTGTGCAGTTTTAATTAATTGTAGCTACGTTGTTTCAGAGAAGCTCTCAATCCACTCGTCGTATGGACATGACAATGTTGCGAAGCTGTGTTCATCCGACAGAGTGTGTGTGTTCTCCAATATATGCTTCAATCTTGGCTCCGGTAATTTCCAAATGGTTGATATGTTGATAGTATAACGAGTTTTTTCTGATCAAGACTCTTAACAATATGCATGTGAGTTCTTATGCTTTTTATATATTACCTTCCTTGGCCATCTGGTTTCAGTGTGAAAGAGTATAAATATACAAAGAACCGAGCACTAGGTTTAACTAACAAGAAAATTGTATCGGTTTAATAAAAAATATCTCCAGTTCGAGTCCAGTAAATATAGCCATTTTAAATATTTGATGATAAATCTTATCGCTCGAAAAGGTCATATCCAACTTGATTTGTGTTAATTTAGATCCTAATAAATACACCAATTAAAATAGATGAAAAAAAAAAGGAGTACATATGTACATGCGGGTTTCTGATAATAAACCATGCATGGCCCTACAATTTTTCTGAACGTGGGTCTGTTTGCCTTGGGTAGCATAATTGGTGTTTGCTGGGAAGACATTGAAGATGGAAGCCAAACTGAACCCACACTGTATTGAGGAACGCCAGCTGGTGATGAGCCTTGGACTGTGAATCAATGGGTGTTTTATATTATGTATTTATAGTGCCAATTAAGGCCATACATATATGGCTAACACAAATTCAATTTAACCTATTAATTATCCCAATACAGGTCATTTATATCACTTCATACTCCCTCTTCGGTGGTTATATATATATTTTTTAAATTTTTTATCCAAAATATAAGTAATTTTATAAGAGTTGATAAAATATTAATTATATATCTTTATTTTTCTTTTTCTTTTGAGTATGTAGAGTTATATAGTTACTACACATTAAAAGGGGGGGAAAAAAGAAGGCAAACTCTACTTCGCTGTTGCTTAGGCACCATGCACCACAGTGACGTGCAGAGGGACGGCGTGTAAAATACACACACACACACAATTGCATGGATGCATAATTCAAAAAGGTCTAATTTTTTTAAATTCTTAATATAACACTCTTTTAATTAAATTATATGAATTAAGAATAAAAATTAAAATTAATCAACTATATTTTTTTGAAAATACATTTTTTTAAAACTATGATTATTATTCTCTTTCTCTCATTAAATAAGAATATCTTTTAAAAATATATTATAAATATTACTCCATGTTGTTCACACAAAATCTTATATTTACGGGAGGGAGTAATATTTAAGACTTGAATAAAAAATTCCGTCCCGCATGATGGCCGATCCATCCTGGTCTCTGTTTTTTTTTTTCTTTCTAAGTAGACGTGAAGAGATGGACGATGGCCTCCGTGCTTCTTTTAACTTTGAATATAGAGTGGCACCGACGACATTCAATGAAGAAATGAATGCTGTTAAAATCCCTCAACGACTCGACATGAATTAGGTGCTAGCATTAATTAGTTTCCACCACTCAGTTTCTAATCAGGATCATCATTAGCCTCTATATATACCCACACATAATATAAGCCTAATCTCACACCTCTTTTATCAATAACCAGGAATACTCATATATATAGTATCACCCTTTGGCCATGGGCAGTGAACGTGATCTTTTCTCTACTGAGATTGTCAACCGCGGGATCGAATCATCTGGGCCCAACGCCGGCTCCTTGACCTTCTCCGTGAGGGTGAGGAGGCGGCTGCCGGACTTCCTTCACTCAGTAAACCTCAAGTACGTGAAGTTGGGTTACCATTATCTGATCAACCATGGCATCTACTTGGTTACCATACCTGTGCTTTTGCTGTTGTTCAGCGCCGAGGTTAGTAGCCTCAGCAAAGAAGAGCTGTGGAAGAAGCTTTGGGAAGACGCCCGCTACGACCTCGCCACTGTCCTCGCTTTCTTCGGCGTCTTCGTTTTCACCCTCTCTGTCTACTTCATGTCAAGGCCTCGCTCCATCTATCTCATCGACTTTGCATGCTACAAACCCAACGACGACCTTAAGGTGAAATAAGCACTTTCATTTTCGTTACTGTGCTGATTGGTTAATTAGTGTAATCTTAAGCTGTGGTTGAATTGTGTGCATATATGCAGGTGTCTAGGGAGGAATTCATAGAGGTAGCCAGAAAATCAGGCAAGTTTGATGAGGAAAGCCTGGAGTTCCAGAAGAGGATGCTAATGTCGTCAGGGATCGGGGACGAGACTTACATCCCAAAGGCAGTAATCGGGTCGAGGGAAAGCTCCGCAACAATGAAGGAAGGTCGTGCTGAGGCATCCATGGTTATGTTTGGAGCGCTGGACGAGCTGTTTGAGAAAACTGGAGTTCGTCCTAAAGACGTGGGTGTTTTGGTAGTGAACTGCAGCATCTTCAACCCCACACCATCGTTGTCGGCCATGATCATCAACCACTACAAGATGAGAGGGAACGTGTTGAGCTATAACCTTGGCGGGATGGGTTGCAGTGCTGGGATTATAGCAGTGGACTTAGCAAGAGACATGCTTCAATCCAACCCAAATAATTATGCCGTGGTGGTCAGCACTGAGATGGTGGGATTCAATTGGTACCAGGGGGAAGAAAGATCTATGCTTGTTCCAAACTGTTTCTTCCGTATGGGTTGCTCTGCTATTTTGCTCTCCAATCGTCGTCGTGAGTATAGGCGTGCCAAGTACCTCCTTGAACATATTGTTCGCACTCATAAAGGCGCCGATGATCGCAGCTTCAGGTTCATAATTTTAATTCTCTTACTCCTTAGTTATTAATCTCTATTGCATATTCTGTGACATCAACCGTATATTTCACACACATTTCACGAACGAGAGTGAGTAGATTCTGATTTGACTCTAACGGTGGAAAGGCATAAAATACTGAGTGTAGAAAGACAGAACAGAATGGACCAGTACAGAGGTTTCGTGCGAACATGTGCATGGAAATCGAAAATAAACAGAGTTCAATTCAATACGTGCTGATATATCTAGCCTACTGCTATAGCTTTCTCATGGACCATCAAATTAATAACCCAGCTGACTTTTGGACCATGTAGTAATTTCAATATGACATCTTGCAACTCTGTCAGATTTCTTCTTTCTTGATCATTTACATCTTGGCCAAATGTCACATCCGTAAGGAACTATTGTAATTTCACCATAATAACATGTCCTTGTCCTTGTGCTTATTGCTTACTACAGGTGTGTGTACCAAGAGGAAGACGAGCAAAAATTCAAGGGACTAAAGGTTAGCAAAAAGCTGATTGAAATTGGCGGTGATGCTCTGAAAACCAACATCACTACCCTAGGGCCACTGGTGCTGCCCTTTTCTGAGCAGCTCCTCTTCTTTGGGACACTGGTGTGGAGGCACTTATTTGGGGGTAATAATTCAGCGACCTCACAAAGGCCATACATTCCTGATTACAAACTGGCTTTTGAGCATTTCTGCGTGCATGCTGCGAGCAAGACCATTCTTGACGAGCTTCAGAGAAACCTGGAGTTGAGTGACGACAACATGGAGGCCTCTAGGATGACACTGAACCGCTTTGGCAACTCGTCCAGCAGCAGCATATGGTATGAACTCGCTTACTTGGAAGCCAAGGAAAGGGTCAGAAGAGGAGACCGTGTTTGGCAACTTGCCTTTGGCTCTGGATTCAAGTGCAACAGTGTGGTTTGGCGTTCCATGCGCCGAATCAAGAAACCTTCTGCAAACCCTTGGCTCGATTGCATTGACCAATATCCCATGTCTATCACACGTTCTTATTGAGCAACTGGATTGAATATGAAGTTGGAAGCACTCTAATTAATCAATTTATTATCAGTGATGAGATGATTAGTATTGGTAGTTATTCATTTTGTCTTATGATTTTAACAGCTGCATGTTCTTCTTCCCTATTGTATTCTACTACTTTGACATAGACGTGCTTGTTTCTCTATGTCTCTGTTTGTAGGAGGGTATTAAATTTAAATGAAGTAACATTTGGTTTGCATGTAAATGTGTCGTACAGGTTTTGACATCATTGGGACAGTTAGATTTAGTACTATTTCAAAAAAGAGATACAAGGAATCGGACGAAGATCAATTTGATAGTTTACCCATAGTAGAAAATTTTGCTCAAAAAATCAATATCTGGGCTAATGGAGACGCGGAAGAATCATCGGTTAACCTGTCCATCACTCAGAATTAAGTTTACCCATAGTTTATCCATGCAGGCTGAAAGCATCTCTCAACTGTGTCTATATCACTTCAAAGCTGGAAAAAGGGATTTGATACACATCCTTGCTTTTACACACACACAAGTGAATCTATAGATCCATTGAGCAGGGAGAGGAAACAAATGATTGAATGAATGATATCAATTCAGTAAAACTTATATACATCTGTTGGTGACATGATTGAATCAGAACCTATTGCCTTCTTAATTTTTGGGTTTATTTCAAAGCTGATCAGCAACACATATATAATGTAACACAAATGGTTTGACCTTCCCAGTTATGATGGATGTATTGAGTTAATTGGAAAAGGAAGGATTCGAAGAAATAAATTCTGGATCCTCTCGCAAATAGATTGCCATTAAGAATTAAAAAATAATGAAAAAAGAGATAGTAGAGGAAAGGAAAAAAATGTGTGTGTGACGGGATGACTGTGCTACTGCGCAGGAGACACGAGCAGATATGATTGGTGCAAAATACAGAAGAGGTTTTCAACTATGATTGTGTTTTTTTATATGGTTTTCGACAAAACAAATTTATGTCAACCGAATAAATTAACCATAACCAGAGGTTCGGTGTTTTTGGCTTTGATGTACACAGTAACGGGCATGCATTTGCTCTTCTTGTATGTTGTTACTGATGTGACTACATCACAAGAAGCTTAGACTCGCAACGCACAAGTCACACATCACTTTCCTACCTAGTTTAGCATGTAGTTCGAGAAGTTCTAAGCTAACTGAATAAATTTTCATTGCATTGTGCGGAATTTGAAAATTAAATCTACTCATGATTTATGAATAGTATGGCTTATAAGATATATAAATTTATAACAGCATATTTTCAGGGAGTTTAACCATGGAGACTGGCGAGTGCTGCTTTAATGGAGGCAGAGGGAAACCTTGTACGTTGGTCATAACGACTTATATTGGACGGTTCCATCTTATTGCATATGGAGATTACCATATTTCTTGTTTTATTCTACAACATCTTCTCGGCTTCTCCATGAAAGGCCAAATCAAACCTTGTTCAGGGTCCTGCTATGCCTTCTTTTATCTCCAACCGAAAATTTCAATGTCCCATTATACTATCTCCAGATAATGAATGGTGAATAAATAGATTACAAACGAAGAAAATCACTCAATGCAGGTGCAGCAGCACAAAACTGGTATTTCCCCTGCCCCTCAAATGATAGAGAAAAGTAATCTCCAAGGTTCATGGAGTCATACCTCGTTTTGGAAGACGAAATATGGGCTTATATACCAGAGCAGCCTTCTGTTCCTGTCAAATGGGTATCTTGCCTGAGAATTGCTTCTCTGAGGCAGACAAGGGAATGGTGCAATTCAGGCAGGGAAGAGGTACAACAGATTAGAGGCAGATGCTGTTGTTATTTGGTGCCTCCAACCCGTTATTACCTGAGCCATTCAGTAGCTTTAGACTCTACAGGCATCATGCCTTCGTATTGTATAGATAACAAACTGAGAGATTAGAAGTGTGATTGATTCGAGTGAAAATGTGGCTTATTTACACTTCCAGCAAAAGCACATAATAGTAGAAGTAGATTCCAAACTACACCAGAATCTAATAGTCCTTGACGTTTTTTACTGCGTAGATGATTGCAATTTCAACCGTAGGTAATTTGGCTAGTTTGAACAGGGGAAGAATTCTTCCACTGATTCCAAACGAAAGCGTTTCAAAGGCCGCGTCAAGGAGCAAATGGCTGTCTAGACTTGCTGATGAGCATTTTAAGCTTTCCAAGTTTGATGAACATGATGAAGCAGATAACCTAAGTGATCAAAGTCTTGAAAAGAAACTCGTGCTTTTTATAAAAGAGATAGCATTTCAACTTCAAGGATCAGCCGTAGTGATGAGATTTGCCATTAGATGGTATGAAGTCCTTGGAGGAAGAATAAGTGGTTTTCTGAAGCATTTTCTCCTCATATTAGCCAAGACTGCATGTGAAGAAATAAGATAAACAAATGCAACCTCAAAAGGCCGCCACGTCAGTAAAATAAGATATCTTGAGTCTTGATCATATATATTCATTAGTCAGCTGGAAAATTAAATCTGTCGTACTTACCTACAGAACATAATTTAGTGATTTTTCCCTCCAATTTCCATCTAGTTTCATTTGATTTATAAAAAAGCTTAGAGTTCTATTTGATTGATATAAAAATTTAGCTTTGACTTAGAAATCGCCGCTGATATAGATCGCAAATTTGAGAAATTCCTCGGCAGAAGGAGTTAGAATTTTAAGACATTAATGACAGAAAAATTGCCGTGAACCCAATGCACTACTTATTATTATTTTTTCTTTTGGCCAATGCACTATTTATTATTTTATGGGAAAAATAAGCATTTGATCCTTATATTTTCAGTGAATTTTGAATCTAGTCTTTATATTTTAACTTTTTTTAAATAGATCATTGTAGTTTTTACTGTGAATGGCGTTTATCCTTGACTTTTCACTTATTGAAAACAAGGACAAACATGTGGAATTGACGGCGTGAAAAAATCTGATGTGGAAGATGGGAAAGGGCATGGCAACTTATTCACGGTGAACACATTGGCGACAAACTCCAAATGAAAGAAAACTGCGATCCACCATAATTTAGAGCTCTAATGCAATGGAAGCGTAGCAACTGGGTGATCATCTCATGGTCAAATATGGAAAAGAAAAGGGAAGGAGG
The DNA here is from genome assembly GCA_026686845.1 of Adenanthera pavonina. Lineage (NCBI taxonomy): Eukaryota > Viridiplantae > Streptophyta > Magnoliopsida > Fabales > Fabaceae > Adenanthera > Adenanthera pavonina. Next base: position 6,750,121 of record JAIVEN010000003.1, read on the forward strand.
AGGAGGAGAAAGAGTTTTTTTACAAAACTATAGCATGTTTATCTAAAATTTCAAGCAGTCAAAGTTGGAATTCTATGCCCTCATCTCCTTCATCCTTAGTCATCTTTGCAACATGGCCACCCATGGATGGTCTCTCTTATTCACTTGGACAAGAAGAGGAAGGATGAGAGAGAGGAAGAAGGAAAGAGATTGGGAGAGGGAGGATTGATTTCGATGAATGGAGGAGGTGAACATATGTTTACAATTTTGATCTGACTTCTGAAATTGAACATCATTGGGTTGAAGCCGATCATCAACCGCTCACATCCACAGGGTTTTCTTCCTTCTCTTCTTTTTTTTGATGGTCTGGGGAAATTCTTCACCTAGCAATTATTTTAATTTTCATTTTGTTTCAACACTTGATGGGCATAGGGTAGAGGAAATGCTTTTTTATTTCCTGCTTGATCCATTCCCCTCGAAGAATGTTTAATCTTCATCAAGCATGATGCATATAATTGGTAGAAAGTATAGCTCGTGGGTTTTGTATATGGGGAAATCTACGTGTTCCAGAAAGATTTACCGTGGCGTTGTATAACATCCTAGTAGATAGAAATGCTTTTGAACATAGAGATTTATACTTAATTGTTCCTTCTCAGTACCTGAAATGGAATCATTGTAAGAGGGTTATTTGTAAAGAAATCTTTGGATTGGACCCATATATTATATGTTTACAAGTAAGATATTGTTTATTAATTTGTGCCATAGAGATTTTGTAAATTTTACCAAGTTAATCTTATTACAAGTAACAAGAGTTTACTTTAAAATAAATGATTTTATCATGTAATAAGTATACTCTATTTTTGAGATCCAAAATAGAGGTTTAGGAAAAAGTAATAAAGCACTATTGATGATCCTCTCCAGATATTTATCTCCAAAAAAATGAAGTATAATCAGGTCATGTAGATTTCTTAATTAGTTGGCAGGTGTTATGTAGTTTGGTAATGCGACAAAAGTGGCCATTACCATTCAACAAATTGACTCCATTAGTCTTTTAATGCAACAAGGATCATGAAGTAGTTCCTTGCCCACATCGAAACGCAGGTTAAAACTTCAAACTATTGGTGATTGGTTTTGATCCTCAAAATACAAGAACATCGGTGTTGTGGATACTTGGAATAGCCTCAAAGAAAAAACTGGAAAAACTAAAGCAACAACTGTTGGAGCTTTCAAGTTGCAAATAGGATGAATTTAAAGAACTCCTTTCTTGCATCTTGTGTGAACACATTTATATTATAAATATGCCAGCAACTATGCACCAATCAAGCTCAGCATTGCAGCAAATATATTTCCCATAAATCAATACCTTACGTTGTCAATGGAAAAGAGAAGGACTACAACAAATATGTTATTTTTTCTTCCATTATTAGCGATGAGTCCATGGTGTTTTTTTTTTTTTGCTCAAGTGACTATTGATGTGCACGTGAGTTTTTCAACTCCTGGGACATTGTTGTGGTAATTCCCTTGGAGTTTTTCAAATTAGTCTATGACCATTGATGATTTCATGAAAAGGACAAAAAGTACTCACATGGCAACTCACTTCACTATCCACTTCAACATCTTTAGCCACTTAGGACATTTTCTGGATGCCGTTTGTTGATTTGGCCACTTTGGGGGTGTATTTTGCAACTCTTATGAAACAACGGGGATCAACGCTTTAACAGTGGGAATGTACAAGGATTGCTTTGAAGATTTTGAAAATATAAGGACTAATTTAAAAATTGGATTAAACTATAAGAACTAAAAATTTAATTTTCCCTTATTTTATTCTTTAAATAACTATCAGAGAATCGGACATCTTCACTGAGTAATTTTCATCGCTACTGCCATTAAATTTGTTTAAGCTCTACCCTGGAACAAGACTCAACATGCTCAGTTTCAAAGCTTGACCCTTTTTTACGTGACGGAAAAATCATGCCAAACTGTCTACACTCACTTGATCTTTTCAACATTCATACATGTCCGGCCCAGAAAAAAATGATATCAAAATCCATAGAGCATTGGAAAAAATTGGCAAAAATAGATAGCATCGATAAAAAAAAAAAATCTTTGCCGACAAAACAGACTCCCAAAAGATTCGTATTTCCAATCTATAAGCTGAATAATTGGAAGAAATAGAGTTGAAAGAAAAGTTGAACCCTACAAATTTTTCTGGCCGCCCAAACAGACATGTGTTTCAGGTGGAGGTGAAACATCAATATAAAATGTATAAGAAAAATATTCAATTAATAAATCACCATTCTTTTTTAGTTTTGTACAATTTTTTTATTATTTCAATCTTGATATATTTTATTAGATTCCATACAATTTTGTATTTCTTCAATGTTTTTATATATTTTAGCAAAGTTTAAATATTAGAAAAATAAGCATAATCTTTCAAAAAATTTTCAGTTGTTATTCATGCACAGAGCGAAATATCTAGTTATGTAAAGGTGAGTTATCAGATATGTTATATAAAAGCACCAAAAAAAAAAGTGCACTTGTTGCACTCGAAAGGAATAAATCTGTTGAAAGGTCAAGATTATAAAAGCCTAGAATTTTGACTATATGATTAATGAGAAGTGAGAACTCCTAGTCCACACTTCATTGTTTTCTTTTTCACAATTAAAATGACAATTGCAGGTACTATTGAATAACATTTTCAACATTCAAATAAGAAATGCAGCAGAAGGAGAAAATTAAAACCTATAATTCTCCCGGCATTATTTTATGCGGCCTGCCTCAATTTTTGGACTTATTGCAAACCTTAGTCTTGAGAAGGAGGGGGGATTAATAATACCCAAAACCCATCCACTGAAAGCGAAGAAACAAAAAATGAAAGGAGCCAAATATTTGATTTAACCCATCAAAAAAGAAATAAAAAGCTTAATCCTTGTCATGCTAACCACTCTCCATCCATACCTTCAATATCGCCAATGTCCATGCTGTGTACCCCAGTCATGAAAAAGAAAATGGAAAAGCAGACAATTAGTGTGCATTCAGAGTCCAAAACAGAAAGTGATCCATGCACTAAATGGATTTATATCCAGCCGTAATTCGACACAACAAGAATGGGAAAAAAAAACACTATTCTGAGTTAGTAAAACTGATTCAGAATTTACAGAGAAAGCACATCAAGTTGTCCAACTTAGGCACGGTATATGCTGAAAGGATTCCTAACTTCATAAGTTGAGAAGAGAGAAGGGACTCTGAGGACAAAAATCTTATTTCTCCCTTCATTTTTTCACCCTCTCTCTTAATCATCATTACTTCACTGTATCTATAAAAGTTACACAAAAATTACAGCAAGCACACTACTCATAAGCTGTGACATTTATCTTGAATTCCATACAAATACACTAACCTACTCCAATTTCTTCTAAAATTACTTCAAAAGATCCATTTTTTGCATATGCCAATTAGGTGCCTTAAATTTCACTGGTGCCTTCTTCTGGGCTGGGCTCTACTGCCCAGTACAAACTTCAGCGGCAAAATAAATATTCTATAAACATTGTCGGAATAAAATAGATGCAAGATGTGGGGCAAAATAACTATAACTGTTCATGTTAAAGATTGTATTTTCTCTTCAACTGCAGTTGGCGTATAACAATACTACAAAACTCTATTTGTCAAAAGCTCATTCAAGACAGCGGAGCCCACCAACCTCAGTTTGGCTTCACAAAGTTTCCCAAAAGTAAAATTGGAGATTAAGCAAATTAAACAACCTGATATTCTTCGCTTCATTTTCAAACACGTTAGTTCAGTTTCACCAGGCTGGCACGGCTACTGCCAATCTGATACTCATTACGCTCCCTAATAAATATGCATATTTCCCAAGAAAAAGTAACAGAAAACTATTTATGAATTAAATCTGCCAGTTCTTTAGAGGGAAAAAAGGGATGAAAGGAGTGATGAGAGTAAATCAATTGTAATTTCTTATACTTACTTTTTTTTTTTAATATAAGAAAGAAAAAAAATAAAATCATACAGATAAAAAAAATAAATTTACCTAAAATATAAAATAATTTTAAAAAATATACTCATTTAATATTAATAACTCTTCTATTATATAATTAATACAAATAAATTATATTAAAAATATATCATCTTTATCTACTCGATAAATCTCATATATTTCTTGTATATGTTGAAACATTAGTAACTAACGGAGTGAGTAAGTTGCAAGAAGATTCGAACTACCAACAAACATCCTTTCCCCTCGGTAGGTACAAACAATAAACACTTCCTAATCAAATTTACTGACATATGGCAAATTCTGAAAGTTGCGCTAAACTTACCAGGGTAAAGTAGAATCTAGGACGTATTCCTCAGAGCAGTGCTCAAAGCATCTCTCATTTGCATTAAACCAATCTGGAAATTCCATGGGTTCATCAAAAATAGGGTCTGCAACATCATCTTGGGTCTTGACTTCACTTGCCTGATGTTCCATGTTCTTTAAGAACCTCAACCACCGTGCTGATGTGACCAAATTCATAGTGTCATTACATTCCGCTTGATGCCGCTCTCCCAGCGATCTGATCTCTGCCATTCCTTCATCATCCACAGCTGTATGATTACCTCCAGTAACCTGAGTTGCAGCAATGAAGTCAATAGCATCCACCAGAGCAGAAGTCCCCTCTCCCTGTGATATTGCAACCGAATGAACCTCCTGATCAGTTGACATAGAAAGTGAAGGAGAAGATGATGAAGGCGATGAGTACGAGTAAAATGATGCGCTGTTCTTATCTAGGTAAAGAGAAGCATCTAAGTTGTTGAAATCCTGAAAATTGAGGTTCAAACCCAAAGTGCGATTTGGAAGGGTGTAACTGAGGTTTTCAGCCATCAGGGGTGGCGCAACTTGAGTAGCCGCGGGCCAGTTCAGAGGGTTTGGAACCGAAGGAGGAGGATGAGAGAAGGATGAATAGGAAAAATCATCCATGTGATTAAAGAAATTGTTAGTGCATAATGGATATATTCTGGGATTTCTCTTTGACTTAATTCTCCCATCTTGCTCAAAATGGGGGTGTTGCAGAGGAGGAAGGGGTACTGTTGGCCCGTGCTGTTGTTCTTTGGCTTCTTGTTGGTGCTGTTGTCGTTGTTCACTGGCTTGTTTCATGGATGCCCTGTGAAACTTGAGGGCAGTAACAATCTCCCTCCTAGCCTCTGCCATGTTCAGAAGCCTTTCTTGGTAAGGCCTACTGGCGTGGAGTCTCCTCCGAACTTGTCTTTTATGGGGTTGGCGGTGTGCGGATTTTTGCGCCTGTGGGGCATCATCAAAAACTTTGCCTAGTTTGGTAGAAATAGAATTAGGAGGCGGGGAAAGATCAGCATCAACAACAAAATCAGGGTTATCAGGGTTCATGGAGTGTTTTGATCCGGAGGTGGTAAGGTGTTTCACTAGACGACGGATGTCAGCACCACAGAGATGAGGCTCTTGTTTAACCTTACTGTTGAGCTTGTTTAATTCCATCTCTGGGACTCGATTAGTCTCATGCTCGAAAGAAGATGGATGGGGTAGGGTTGGTGGACAGATGGGTTTTCTCTTTCTCCTCTGATTCTGAGGGACAAAGCACAGAGTGCAGAGGGAGGGAGGTAGATATATAGTGAAAGGCAGCAAGTGCAGGCCCTCCTGGATGAGATGAGCCTCATAAATGGTTTGGGGGGACAGCCTGGGGCTTTGAAAATATTTTGGATTTTTCCCTCTTTTGGCAAACTACGTTTGTTACCGTTTTTTAAATTTTACCACCACCAACACCCCCCCCGGGCCCCCCCCCCCAAACCAAAAAAAAAAACCTCAAAAAAAAGAACTTTAAATGGGCCTTTCTCAGCGTTGCTCTCTCTGCACAGCGGCACAGACATCTCTTTCGTCCACCATTAAACCACTCCTGGTTCTGGAAATGTCATGCTTTTTGCTATGCAGTAGTTCCCTTGAAAAGTTTAAATTCATATTTTTATATTTTACAGTTTAACTATGTAGTTGTAATTGAAATATGATAAATATATCATGTACTAATATAATAATAAATGCATAAATTATTATACCAATAATTATACAAAAATATATAATTTAATTGGATAATTCTATGTTTATTTATATTTTTTTCAGTCCAAAATATAAGTTATCTTTGACAAAGTACACACAAACTAAGAAAGGGAGTTAAACTATTTAAATTTGTCAAAAATTTATGTTGTTTTACAACATTATCTCTAATAAATACAATTTTTAAAATAACTTTCTCTCTCATGAACTAATTAATGACAATGATAAGTTACGAAAAAAATCATTAATATTTTTGAATTTATCTAAAAAGAACTTATATTTTGGTTAAAAAAATGTTTTAAAAAAGAATTTATATTTTGAACCGGAGGGAGTGTGTGAAACTTTTATAAATTTATCATTGTATTATTAAAAATAGATACATTTGTCATGTTTTAACTAAAGAATCTGACAGTAAAAATAAAAAAAATGTTATAAGTGTTTTTTAATAATATTTTATAAAAATGTTTTTTAAAAAAAGAATTAATTAATGCAGTTTTTGATAATTTTTTATCAAGTATAAATGTATAAAATAATAATTTGGGGGAAAAAACCAAAGGAAAGAATGTACCACACGCATATACAAGGAATCAAACAAAAATGATAACATGGCAATACTTATACCTCTTCTAATAATTGAAAGGAATGAAATAGAAGAGAATAAAAACAGAGGCTACATTTTTAGAACATATTAAGTCATCAAACAAAGGCAACGGGTGAACCAATAATTTTTAATCAATGATTCTTTTTTCCATCCAAACAGAGAAAGAAATACGTGCTGCATTATCTAGTAGTAATTTCTTTCCTCTACTTTTATGAACTTCCATCCCATTAACCAAAATCATCATATTTTTTTTTATGCGTGCTCTAAAAACTTTCTATCACATAGTCAAGTGAAACAAACCTACACAAACATGTTGGCAGGAGTGTCGGGATAGCCTACAATTGTTATAACATAGTACATTTAAGGTGTAACAGAAGAGAAGATAAGCAAAGGCAGAGGATATTAATGACAGTTGACAATTATTGGCGTTTGGGCATCTTGTCTGCAGGTGAAATGGCCAATGGAACAAACTTCCAAAACGTAAGCAAGAGACAGTGGAGAACGACAGAAGAAAAGAAGCCCCATATTATTATAAAGCAGAAGAAAAGAGACTCCAATTTTTCTGATTAAACAAGTTGTCGAATATATTCATTTGAGTCTGTTCAGCTTATATAGACTCCATATTATAGTGATGACGAATGGTTAAGACAGGAATACTCCATACCCCCTCCTGCCCTGGGATCTCCCTGCATCTGCGTGTACTTTTATAGCCACTTATTGCTTTTCCTTGTAAAATTTGTTTTGTCGGTTTCACTGTTTTGTTTCAACTAGAAACGGCTTCTATTTTATCTCACATTCTTCAGCTATCAACTATTCAGTGAACTTGAAATTGATGAACAAAAAAAATCCACCATAACAGCTGTGTTTAGCTAATGTAGACACTAACAGAATACCGGGTTTAAGAGATCAGGGCATCAAAACACAAACATCCAATTGGGTTACCACCTTTCTAATTGTTTTGCTCCAGCATTATTTATATGAATTGACACTGCACTCTCAGATTAGTAATATTTAACAATAATTCTTCAAAAGTACTGGCTAGTTCTGTATCATGAGAGGAGATTTAGGGAAAAAAATTTCACAGTTTTTATACAGTTGTTAATCATTAATTAGGTTCTCTAACAAAAACACAGGTGTACGACTTCTACAATTTAGTATCATATAATGGAATCTTTTAAAAACTTTCATATACATATACATATACATACATACAAACATACATGTATACATACATAGTATCAAATATAAAAAGTATTCCTCTCTTAATGGGGCTTCTGGATTCCACCACAAAAAGAAGCGATGACAATATTATGACGCTAGACAAACAACTTGCAGGGAGTTCAACCTGTCCATACATATATGTATATATCCAACATGATAGCCTTATGAATAAAATAATAACCTGATGATCCAGAGATTTGTTCTATGGCTATGTTCGGTTAATTATTTATACACACTTCAGTTTCAATATGCACGTCACTAAGATTATCCCTCGCTGTACCCGAATACACATTTTGATTACGACTTTGAAGCCAATGAGTCAACCTTATTCTATTGAAAGGAAACACTGCATTAAATATAATATTGCTAATAATTAATAATATAAAAGTAGCTAAGTTAACCTTCAAGATGGCCCGAAAAAATAAAATCTTCGAAGAAACCAATGGAAAGCTACCAATAAGCGAAAAGAAATGTAATGAGTCTGACCATATCTAAATAAAAGATTTAAGCTTAGTTAAATTTTTTCTTTTCATCATTTTTCCCCTTGAAAATGTGCCATGTTGGTTCTCTGCATTCGTCATTTGAGAAAGCCTACCACAAATGAGAGCACGCCCAAAAGACCTTTTAACAAGAATGAATTGACCCTATCAGATTAATGGTAATTAACTGTGGAGACAGGATGATATTCCACAATTAACAGCCAGAGTGGGGTTGAATGGGAAAGTTTGAAGATGTGGATAAGGTTAAGAAGAAGAAAAACTATGAATGATGAATATATAATGAGAATGCGAATATAAGAGATATAGAAGGGACAGAGGAAAAAGAAAACAGGCCTGTTGGGCGTGGCTCTGTATCTGATCTGTGGATAACATCAAAGATGGATGGATGTTTATGAGAGTAAATCCAAAGGAAAGCAGCCAAGTTGAGCCAATCCCACCGCCCGCAGGTGCAGTTGCCCCTTTCAGATAAAATTTAATTGAATTAAAGGAAAAGAAGAGCGCCCGCTTTTGACGAATCACAGTAGCCCACACACGCCCACTCACACTTGGATTGCATTTCTCTCTCCCCAGCTTCGGATTCCATTCACACCAACACTAATATGTCTTCTTCACTCCTCACTTTTCATCTCCTTTTCATAAACCCCTAAAAAAAATCCAGTGGCAGCACTCTCACCATTTATTTGGACTGGGTTTTTCTGTGTGCCATAGACCCTGCAGGTATTTTCCGCCCGTTCTCTCTCCATCTGATTGATTGCCATAAACAAGCCAATGCAATGGCACTGATTATCAACGAACCTCATTAACTAGCATTCACATTTGCAGCGCTTAATGACGCTGTAAATCCACGACCGCGAACGGTGAAGTGAGAAGTGAACCCTACTTCCTCGTCTCTGATAACAGAATTACCCTTCGACCGTCGTCCAAAGTTCAGCTTTTACTTTTTAGACGGCGTCACTTTCTCCTCAGCACTGCCCAGCGAGCGCCGACCCTTCCCGCTTCGGTGTTAAAAGGAGCAAGGACTTTATTTTAATCTCGAACTTTTTCTCCCAACATTTTAATGTCAAATTTAGTAATAGCAGTAATTTTAAAGGGTTTTAAAATGTTTGGATATTTTATGATAGACATAAGTAATCATCATTTGTTAAATTTTAAGTAATGTGTATATAGTATTTATTTTTTAAAATTTAGAAATAATATTTTGTGTCATAATAAATATGTCATCACTATATTATAATAAATTAGAATCCATCATAATTATAATTTTACTGGGCATGCATCTACATAACAATTGTTTAATAAGTAAAAATTTAGGCAAGTTATTAGGATTTGGAAGCTCATTGAAATTATGCAACACAAGTCTTCCAGCTTTTTTAATTATATGTTTTTATTGTTAAATTACTTACATTTTTTTCTCTACTCAATATTTCCATTTTTCATTCAAATTTTCTCATTATATAGATAAATAAAATAACAATTATGATTACATTATTATATTTTTAATGAGCAATGATGCTCCTAGGGTCTTCCCATGCAAAACCTGTGTCTTGTATTGGCCTTGATATGATATTTTTAAGATCTGTCTCACGTTTTATACTTGTATTAGTCTCGTTGGATTTTGTTTGCATTTTACTTTTGACAAAAAATTAAAAGTATATCTTATGCATTGAACGAAATTAAGTTATATATAGTGCTGTTTATGGTTAATAAATTGTGCAACTTTGCATAAATGTTATTATATATATTGATAAGAAAAATCCAAACTAAAAGTGTTAACATGTATGAAAATGTAATTGTTTTGATGCATGTTACTTAACACCTTCACATTCACGTTTGAATACAAATGGGGTTGCACCCTTCGAGGGGTAGGCATTGATGAGGTGTAATTGTTTAGTTTGTTTGCTTTGTAAGTAGCTAAGCTCCGGTCCTCGCCCTTTTGGAAAACAAAACTTCTGGCCTATTATTGGGGAACCGCTTGCCTCTACACTCAGTGGCACCGTCACCGGTGTGACCGACCGCCATAATCAAACCAAACGGCAACTGTTTCTTCACTGACTGCTTACACTACAATGGGCATGCCACGTGGCCTAGGCTCCAATCCAATTGAAATTGCCACGTGGGCATTAGGAAGGGAAAGGGACAAGCGCTCTTGGGGTATGTATGAGTGAATAAATAAAATGTTAAAGAAAGGAGGTGTGCCGGTGGAGTATATACATGCATGGTTAAATTGAAATGCATATGCACATGCATATGTGGTCACAGCCTTAGCCTTTCCAAATTGAAAGGTCACTTTCGGCTGTAAGTGTGGGCATGGAGGCTCCAGCTGTTAGAACCATCCTCTGCCTCCAAACTTTGCTTAGGGGAAGAGGCAAGGGAATATGATTGAATTGAAGAAATGCAAAAGACAGTGAGGGATACCAAGTCTGTAGATTCTGGCTTTTACTTTATAATGATTATGGTTCTGAATTGCAACTTGCAAGCAATCAGACCCCATATAATATAAAACTCAATACTTGATGTGATCATATTGCACGGGGTCAATTTTAAGGATAAAAGGGACTTTTGCCTTGCATTGCTCTTGATATCCTCATCCTTGCTAGGTGCATACATAAGGATAACTACTATATATGGTGCCGTAATTTCTTTCGTTATCTGTGTATTGCTCACTGTACTCACAAATGATTTTATGTATTTTTTTTTCAATAATCAATCTTATGATTTATGTGATTGTGTTATTAGCATCAAGAAGAGAAAATGAGAATCACCCGTCAAATGGTGCAACCTGGAGAGATATGTGTGAAAAGGTATAAAAAAATTCAAAAGTAAAATCAAAGCTATACTTTAGGACTTTGCACTTAAATAAACATAAGGAAAATGATAATAAAAACGAATAAAAAATAAAAGAATGAATGATATGAGCCAATACATTTGAAGATTATCTTCAAGAAGATAAAAAAAAAAGGAGATGAAGAGAATAAATATAATATATTGTAAAAAATTACCTTTCAAGATTTTTAAATAAATTAAACAGGAAAAGGGGCAATCTCTTTGAGGATTATCCTCTAAAAAATAGCATAAAAAATTTAAAAAAATATATTAAAAAAAGTACCTGAGAATTATCTCTCAAAATTTATCTTCCTACGGAGCCCTTGTTCTTTTTCTTTTTTATTTTTTAGATTTTATTTGCAATTGGCTTCTTGTTAATTTGTTCTTTGTTAATCTGTTGTAAGGCTTTGATTGTTTACTTATTGAATCCTCTTTCTTGGGAAGGGCCTGTAGATTCCAAGGGTGGTATAACCGGGTCCTCAGTTGTTGCCATCAAATACAAAGATGGTATTCTTATGACTGCAGATATGGGAGGTTCATGCGGGTCTGTCCTGCGATACAAGAGTATTGATCGCGTACGTGAAGCCGATATCTGCTTTTTGCCAGCGGGGAAATTAGTGATTTTCAGGAGATTCTTCGCCACCTTGATGAGCTTATCCTTCATGACAACATGTGGGATGATGGGAATTGATCTGTGGGTCCTAAGGAAGTGCACAATTACTTGACTGGTGTGATGTATATATAATCGGCGTAACAAATTGAATCCATTGTGTGGAACTCACTTGTAATTGGTGGTGTGAGCAAAAGACGGGCATGCAGAAGTACCTAGGCATGCATGGTTAACATGAATGGCATGAATTTTGACGACGACCATGTGGCAACTGGGCTTGGAAAAAACCATCTTGTAAGGCCAGTTCTTCGTGACCAATGGAATCAAAATTTGACCTTCCAAGAAGGTGCATGTGAGGCTGGTGGAAAAATGTATGTATGCGGCTTCTTCTGCATCGATCGTGAAAGGTCTCTCGTCAACAAGATCCAGATAGTGAAAATTAGTGAACAAGGCGCTGTTGTTTTTCCAGCATTCTCATTGAAACTTACTCTGATAATTAAATGGTCCAACTATTTGTGGAAAAAGCAATTGATCTTTTTTTTCTTCTAAATTTTAATTTCATTTTTGTAGTCTCTAAAAAAAATAAACGAATGATAATACTCCTCTCAAAACATTTTTCCTTTTCTATGTAAGCATCCAACCAGTTAATTAAGATGTCTTTTGAATGTTTAATATGGAACAGTTTTTATTTTTTGATGCATCTTACGACATTTGAATATTTGTAATCAATATATAGAACGCACAGAAAATTAATAGAAAAACTATGTTAATAGAAGTATGATATTCTTTCAAGGTTACTTTTTTTTTTATTAAAATGATTTAGAACAAGTGGAATTAAAACATATAAATAGAACCCATATGACACATTCATTAATATGCTTAATAGAAATGTAAAGTATAAACACATGAAAGACAAATAATTTTATAGAAATTAGGAGTTATTAAAAATGTTTAAATAAATAAATATATATCTTATATATGCATAAAAAATTATCAAACATCATTTTTTATAAACAAATAATAAAATATGGGCTGCATATGATATGTTTTTCTTCTGGGAAATATGGGCATGAATATGAGCATTGCCAAAACAAGCATACTAAGCAGTATGAGACGAGGTCCCAGAATGATCAAGGCAAGGCTTTTGTTTTGCAGTCGAGTGATGTTAATGATGAGACTCCAGAACACTCAATGGACTCCACCGTCTATGGTTCTTGGATGGTGGTCCAATGACCACGAAGAGGGTGAAGTCGACAGGCACTGACGGAAAGGGGAAAGAAAGTCGGCAGGATAATAGGAGTATAATGAATATGACAGTTAAGGGTTCCAAATTCTCTGCCCTTGATTTGGCAATCATTGAAGATTCCGTGAAGGATCAATAGTAGGTGTGCATACGAACCCTTTATCAGACGATAATTACTTTGCTATGGGCCCAGAGCATGAGTCCTCCCATGAGGACATGCAACATTGAGATCTTTTCTTTGTGCTGTGTAACCCCCTTGTCATCCATGCCTATGAGTTTATTTATCTAGAATTCTAGAGGTACGGGTGGGAAAGCTTTCAAGGAGGCTCCTCTGTGATCTTCACAGACGATATCTTTTTAGTTTTTTAGTGCCTCTTGAACCTCAACAAAAAGGGGATATGGCTGGGAGTATTGGCCGTAAACTTGGGTGGAAGAACGTTGCTATTGTTGAAGCACATGGCTATAGTAGGGGAATCTAGGTATTCTGGGATGACATCTTTTATTTTAAGGTGTGTGGAACAGGAGAGCAATTTTTGCATGGAGTAGCGAATGAAGGCAAGCTGAATATGTGGTTCTTAACAATAGTATATGGTAGCCTGTCTGCAGTACGAAGAAAGGTGTTGTGGAATTCACTGTTTGAGTTGATTACAAAAGTCGCTAGTGGCTGGGTGGTAGCCGGTGACTATAATGCTGTACTCACACCAGAGGAAAGAATCTCTTCTTCACACAGCCCTAATTATGTTGACCTATTTTTTCAGAGATGGTACATTCAAGTTGGTATGACAAATATCGGATTTAGTAGACCCCATTTCAAATAGAGTATGGGTCACAGTTCCAGTAGAATAGATCGAGCTTTGGTGAATGATAGATGGCATGAAACGTTCCTATTGACCTCCATTACACATGTCCCTAGGTTCAGGTCTGATCATAATCCGTTGCTAGTTAAACTTGATAACTCGTCAAGTTTTGAATCTTGACATAGGCCTTTCAGATTCTTCACTTCATGGGTCATGCATGATAAGTTCCATGAGTTTGTGAAAGAGGCTTGGATTATAGACCAAGAGTGGAATGAAGTTGTTTCTTCATTCACAGACAAAGTAACTAGATGGAATAAAGAAGTGTTTGGCAATATCCATCATAAGAAAGAAGCCCTATGCAGAAGACTGGAGGGCATTATGAGGAAGATGGCTGATGGGTGAGCAACTATTAGACTTGAGAAACTTCGTAGTATACTTTGGATGGAGTTGGAAGAGGTCCTTGCTCAAGAGAAAAAGATGTGGCTGCAGCAATCTTGGTGTAACTGGTACACTCATGGAGATAGAAACACACACTACTTTCACTCTATGGCTAGTCCTAAAAGGCGACATAATAGAATCAAAGCTTTGAAAACTGACAATGGCAAGTGGTGTTATGATGAAAAGACTATTATGGAGACATGCACGCAATTCTTTGAGAAACTTTATATCGAGGAAGGATCTCAAGTTTCTTCCTTGAGTTTTGGTTGAACATTCCCGTTGATTGAGCCACACATGTTGGATGCCGTGGGATGAAGCGTAATAGAATAGGAAATTAAACAAATCCTCTTCGATATGGGTTCTCTAAAATCTCTAGGACTAGATGCTTTGAATCCACTCTTCTACCAGAGCCAATGGGATACAGTAGGGAGCACAGTAGTCAGTATGATCAATAGTACACTGATTGTCTTAATTCCCAAATGTGACAATCTTGAGACCATCAAAGACTTTAGGTCGATTAGTCTTTGCAATGTAATTTACAAGATTATCATGAAGATTGTATCCAACAGACTCAGGAGAATAATGCCCACGATTGTAGCCCCCAATCAATGCAATTTTGTGCAAGGTAGCCAAAGTGCTGATAATATCATTCTAGTATAGGAAATAATTCATTCAATGCACCATACCAGAAGGAAGAAAGAGTTTATGGCCATTAAGATTGACCTTGAGAAGGCCTATGAGAAGATTCATTGGAGCTTTATCTTCCAATGCCTGAAGGAATTACAAATCCTTGAGAACATCTAGCAGGTAATTGAAGAATGTGTTTCTTCGCCAAGAATGCAGTTGTTATGGAATGGAGAAGAGGCAAATGAATTCTACCCGTCCCAGGGTATTAGACAAGGAGATCCTCTTTCACCATATCTCTTTGTCTTAGCCATTGAGAAGCTTGGGCACATGATCCAAAATGAGGTTTTGTTAGGTAACTAGCTGCCTTTTAGGCTTAGTAAAAGAAGTTCAAGCATATCTCACTTATTCTTTGCTGATGATCTCATCTTATTTGTGGAGGCGGATATGGAACAGGTAGGAATTATTAAAGCCACCCTAGATGATTTTTGTGAAATTTTGGGTGAGAAGGTGAATGCTGCTAAATCTCCCATTTTCTTCTCCTGTAATGTACACCATACATGGGTGAAAGAGCTTGGCGAATTCTTGGGGTTTCTTCCCACAAACAATTTAGGCAAATACTTGGGTATGCCTATACAGCATGAGAAGGTGTCTAAAGCCACCTATCAGTTTATCCTAGATAAAATGGACTCTCGTTTATCTTCTTGGAAGGCGAACACACTATCATTGGCTGCACGTTATACTCTTATTAACTCGGTGGTTTCGGCGATGGCATCGTATACTATGCAAATGAGTCCTTTGCCTAGCTCCACTTGTGTAGAAATTGATAAGTGGTACAAGAATTTTCTATGGGGAAGCAATACCTCCAACCGTAGAATTCATCTTGTAGCTTGGGATAATGTGTGCAGGCATAAGGAGAAGGGTGGATTGGGCCTATGTCAAGCGAAGTTACAGAATAATGCCTTCATGCAAAAGCTTGGGTGGGTCTTGATTAAACGCAAGGATGTCCTTTGGGTATGATTCATGCATGGGAAATATAAATGTGGCATCGATGTTTTACCTAAAGTCCAAAAATGAAGTTTAGCTTCGTGTGCATGGTCAGGAATCCTCACTAACTGGGACAAAGTCATTAAAGGCATAGCTTGGCAAGTAGGAAACGAAATAAGCACTCGGTTATGGAAGGATGCCTGGGTCTCACACCTGGAGAAGCTAGAAAATTTGCAGTTAAGCAAATCCCCACAGACATAGTTAACTGGAAGGTTTTTGATTGCTCTGTCTTTGGTGTGTGGGAATAAGATAAGTTTAGCTCCTATCTGCCTAAACATGTACTTATAGTAAGAGCGAGAATTGATATCAGTCCATGTCTTGGCAACAAAGACACTCCTCTTTGGAAATGGTCTCCGAATAGGGAGTTCTCGATGAAATCAGCTAACAACAAAATGAATACTCACTCTTTTGCCGGCCCTAGAAGCTTTTGGAGATATATATGGAAGTTGAAAGTGTCTTAAAGAAGTCGAGTATTTCTCTAGTTATGTGCAAATTGTAAGCTACTCACTAATTCAGCCAGACAGAAACGGGGGATGCATAGTTTGGGCCTTTGTGGGATATGCGCATAGGGGTGTGAAGATTGCCTCCATGCAATTCGTGACTATATGCAAGCCAAAGATCTTTGGAGATGTATCATTTCAAAGAAACTTGCACATCGCTTTTTCTCATTCTGAGATACGTGTAGCTAGATTTAGTGGAATATGGCTATGAGCTTCTCAGTTGAACTTGTGGACTGGAAGTTGTGGTTTGCTATAGCTTGTAACTATGGCTGGCACGGAATGAAAGAATTTTTCAAGGTACCATGCCTTCGACCAATGATATTTGTAGCCATGTACATCCATGTATTGCATGGTCCGCTCTAAATCTAGTGAGACAAGAGGAAGGTAAACGAAGTGGGTTCAGATGGACAGCACCGGAGGAGGGTGTCATAAAAATCAATGTCGACTGTGCATGCCATACCTCATTTGGGTTAGGAGCCTATGGTGGCATCACATGTGATGAGAGAGGTAAGAGCCTATGGGGTTTCCTTTTTAGAGTGGGGGTTGGTGGAAGCGTGACTGTCGAAGCTTGGGGACTACTCTGGGGCTTGAAGCTTGCATGGGATAGTGGATGGAAGACAATCATCATTGAAAGTGACTGCTTGGAGATTATCCAATTTGTTAGCATAAGAGCTTTTGAGGAACACCCTGATATTGATATCCTGCAAAAGATACAAGGGATGCTACAATGTGAATGGGATGTGGTGATTAAACATTATGATCGGGAAGCCAATCGAGTTGCTGACATTCTTGCGAAAGAGGCGTTCTCAGTGCTTTCGGACATTACTTTCTTTAGCTCATCTCCTAAAGCCATCCTAAGCGCGCTTTGTAGGGATACGAAAAAGGAAAAAACTTATATGTTGTTACTTAGGTGCTTTATATGCTGTTTTCCTATCAATATTTGACATGCGTATTTTTTTAGCACATCACCTATCTTAGTCATCAATCTCCTATTAACCAAGTTAACTCAGAGTTAAAGTTTAAAAAGGAATTAAACATCCTATCTTTCCTTGCAATTACATCTTCTCGTAAAATTGAAATCCCTGGTTCACATGACCGAAATACCTTACTTGCACTCATCTCAATCAGGTTTAGAATTGTAGACTCATCCTCAACTCTAAAACTTTCCCTTCATCTTTCTACTAGAATCTACTTGCAAACCCTTCCATTTTTATATCAGTGATAACAAAATATTAGGTACAGGAAATTGCTTCCATCCTAATGTGTTTGGGTAATACAAACACAATTTTATAATATAATATTCATTTGATTGCATTTTCCTTATGAGACTCACTTTACAGTATGATAATATATATACAAGAAAGAGAAATCATGAAATTGTTTTCAAGTCCTTAGATGGAAGCACATGTGATATCAATTGTTGAATTTAACAATTGAACTAGAATTATATGCTTAGTTTAGGACTGGATTGTTACAATTTTGCATGGGTTAGATCCTTTGTAAACCTTAATCTGCTTTCCCACAACCCAATTATGCTGGAGCCACCAAGTCTAGAGCTTGAGTCGCACATGCCTATGATTGCGTCATTCTCATCATAAAAAGATTGAAGGGTCTAATAGTCCTTAGAAGCTTGTTGGTATGACTGGTTGAAGGACATAAAGAAGGTTGCGCGAGTTAGGGATGAGTCTGAATAATTCTCCACTTCATTAGATGAGAGTGTTAGGGATTTCATTTTAGAGAGTCAGGAGGGAAGAGAGCGCCAAAAAAGAGTTCGAATTTTTTAAATTTTTTTTTGAATTTAAATGCAAGTTAACCCTCTTAACAAAAGATGAATTAATAAGTAAGATGAAGTGTTAAAAAGATCCACATGTCAAATACTAATTGAAAAATAGCATATAAAGCACACAAGCAATAGCATGTAAGTTTTCTCCTACAAAAAATAGCTTCTCATGTACGGGTGTTTATAGTAGTTAAGTCTTGTCGCCTTTATAATAAAAAAATGATAAAATATTCTACTCCTTCCTTATTTATAAGATATTATATATATATTTATAACATGAAATATATAAATATTTTATTTATATATAATATAGACGTATATATACACTATAAGATAAATAAATTTTAATTAAGAGATATATATATATATTTATAACTATAATAATGTCAATCTTCAAATTAATAGGTTTTGCTTTTTCAATTGAACAATTCACTAAATTATTTAATTTCAATCATTAATCCTACACCCATATATACAATGATGGAAGTCAATAATATATATATATACCCACACTGGTGGACACAGTATACCTTGGGAGGGGCTGTGCCCCGCCCCACCTCCTCCCTTTCCCTATATATATATATAAACACATATTTAGTCCCTCCCTCTATATAGACTCATTTATTACACACAATAAATAAATAAATAAAACATATATATGGACAATATAATATACTTAAAAAAATAAAATATAAAACTTATATATAAATATATTAAAAATATAATTTTTTAATATATTTTTCTTAAAATTAATATATTACATATATGGCTTCACTTTATATATATTTTGAAAATTAATTTACAAATTTATCATTTCACTTTATATATATATATACATAATTTATCATTTTATATTTTTTAAGTTATAAGAATATTTTGAAAAATTAATTATAATAAATATAAAAAAATTAAATTAATAATACAAAATATATATTATTTGTCAAAAATTTGACCCCTCAATGGTTAGGCTGTGTCCGCCCTGTGTGTATATATATAATGATGATATTGAATTGTATTACATGGGTACGCACATACACATATATATTACGCTCATATGTGTGCTTAGATTCTTAGATTCCACAAACCAAAATAAAGCAACCGGGTTGGGAAAAAAAAAAGAAAGCAACCGGGAGATTGGGTGGGGGGGTGTTTGTGACTCGTGAACATTATATAAGCTAGTAATTTTCACCAATCAATGGCCAAAATTTTTTTTTTTAACCAATCAATGGCATGCTCATGTTTTATAATGTTGAATAAATAAAAGGATACAAGAGAATGATCAAAATCTGGTAAAAAATTTTAGTTACAGCTGCCCTAACGTAAGCCCCAAGAATGAGATCTTTCTTTTTTTATGGAAGCAAATCATTGGATTGCTTCGTCCTCGTGCGCAAGTCCTTCTCTTTTTTTTTTTACTAGAAAAATATATATACTAAGCATTATTGTTAACAAATACTACCACAGTCCACCGTACCAAAAAAGGGCTACAAACAACAACAGGAAAGATCGAAAGCCACAAACAACAGTCGGAGAAAACGACAACAGTGCTCTTGCGCAGGTCATGGGACTTTCCATTTTCATGCCCAACTTCCTTTTATTTATTACATTACATATTTAGAATATGAATGGAAAATTACTTTATAATATTTTTAAGACCTAATCTTTACAATGATTATGTTATTAATACATATAATTTGGAATCATTTATTAAAAATATTATTAAATTTCTAAAATTGTTTAAATAAATTTAGGAATTTATTATAGCCATTAGCCAGTCAAATTTTATTGTTCGAATTAATTAGAGTTAAAAAAACTTTAATCAAATTGGGTAAAAAATAATGTAATCAATGCGATAACTTATTGATTGTTGGAATTTATTGAATACCTCCTTAGTTTAAATCAATTAAAAATTATTTCATTCATTAAAAATTTATTTAAATTATTTTAAAATCTATCTAATGGTGTAATCAAGTTGAATTTAAAATGATAATAATAAAATTAAATTTAGAAATAAATTAATACTATTTAATTAAAAACCATTAACTTAATTTAAAAAAATTATTTAAACCCTTATTAACTTATAATGATTGTGAGTGGAGTGGAGGATAGTTTATCTTCCTGCGTAGCCCTTTTTTATTTTTCCAAGGATGTGGATACTGTATTTCTAATTGGATGGATGAAACTTTCATATCAACGTTAAATAAAAATATATTTTAATTAATTTTTATTAATGGAAATTTAAATTTTGAAATGCTACATTTTTTGCCAAAAAAATTAAAATACATATTAATCATCCACCAATTGTTAGATTCAGCGTAGTTTCCCGAAAAAGATAACGTAATCTTTTTGTTTTTTCTTTGCCAAGATAACGTAGTCAAGTTGACATCGAAAACAAAAGATAAAGCATTCATCTTTATTTCTTTAACCGAGGTTTAATCTGCTTGTCCAGGAAGTCCTAACCTAATTACTTGTCCAGCAAGCTGCTACATTCTTCTTCTGAATCTTTTGCATTCGCGCTTCTCTTTCTCTCTGTACTGTTGTTTTTCATTTTTACCTACAAGCCGAACGTATATGGAGTCTTCGATTCTTGTTCCATCGACTAGTCAGCCACATTCCGCCACGGACCTCCAACATCTCAATTCCGACGACCCCTTTCTTCTGAATTATCAACCATCCGAACTTCGAATCGCCTGTGAGTTCTTCACCACGTGGATTGCCTTCCTCTCCAGGGATCTGTGCCCGCACTGCACTCAGATTCTTTCCGATCGCATCCGTTCTATCAGCCCAGGTAAAAAAGTTTCCATTTTTCTCAATATTAAGGGCATTTTTAGATCTTATTTCCGTTTGCTTTTTGTTTGTTTTGGCTCTGTTAAATCTATAAAGCTCCAAATGCTTTAAAAAAAAGTAAATCCACTCCTATCTAATACACGATATAATATGTTTATTATATTTATGTATATATATATTTATCCATATTTTTTTATATTTATATATATTACTTCACATTTTTATAATAAAATATAATTATTGAAAATTATTATAATATTTTATAATTTATTTTTTTATTTATAATATAATTTTTAAAATATTTAATATTTATTTTTTTAATAAATAAATTTATAAATTATATATATAAATAATTACATAAATAATATTATATATACAGAAATATTTCTCATATAAATATATAAAATTTTAAAAATTAACATATTATCTGAATTATGATATATCATATTCAATACATGAACCAATCAGTCCAAGGTGCTATAAAAATTCATGATTTTGCGTCGCCTAAGTTGTCGGTTTTAAATTACTGCAACTTTTTTCATTCGTTAATCTGCTGTAAGGCTTTGATTGTTCACTTATTGAATTCTCTTTCCTTCGAATGGCATGTAGATTCTAACGGTAATACTCCCAGTGACCAATTGGGGAAGAATTCGAATGCGCCCGTTTCTAATGATATGCGATCACATGAAACGACCGAAAATCATAACGATAATAGTGATGCAAATTCTATCTGTTGTCGGAAAGATGGAGCAGAAGCAAATCATTCGGGAGAAGTATCTGGGGTGTCTGAATCTGAACCTATTCTGGGAGATTCTACAACTGAAATAGCTTGTGATGGCGATTTACCTTCATTCGAGACCTCAACTTTGCCCGTGTCTTGGGCGGACATGACACAGGAGGATGTGTTTGGGGATGAAGAAAATAAATCGAACAAGCTGCCAGATAATTCTAATCCTTCGGTGGTAACGACAACAGAAATCCCTGAGAAGCCTACGTTATCTCGAGAGCGGCGAGAGTATATCAGATTTATGAATGTCAGGCGCAAGAAAGACTTTGCTTGTTTTGAGAGAATAAAAGGAAAACTGGTGAACATTCTTCAAGGGCTCGAGCTCCACGAGGGTATTTTTAGTGCTGCAGAGCAGACAAGGATAGTCAATTACGTTACTAAACTGCAGGAGATGGGGAAAAATTGTGAATTGCAAGGTTTGTTGTCTGATCCTTCGAATAAATTATTCCATGTCTTGTTATTATCATATATGAAACTTGATTAGTGTAAGTTTTGGTGTTTAGTTCTTAATAGTTTTGTTGTTGTCTAGTGAGGCAGGGTATCCTACCCCTGATTAAGATCCTTCATTAAAAGAAAAAAACTGAAATGTTTACAGGCAATCAATTATCTATACGTGTATTTCTGATGACCAAAAAATAAAAAGAATACGTGTATTTCTCAGTGTAGATTTGTCGTAGAGTTGATATCGCTGTCCTGCTGTGTATGATTCTACAAAAATTATAGACTAAATCTTTTTCTTCCTTTGGTCTTTTAGTCCTTCATTTCTCTAGTCATATAGTTGGCAAATTTCACATCTTGCTCTATGATTGTTCTCGGTGGATGAGTTTGTCCCTTTATACTTTTTGGCTCAGATTCTAAAACTTTATCTGATGAGTTTAGACCTTGCTTATTGTTCAAGAGTCTTTAAAGTAGGAGAGGGAATTATATATTAAGTGATTTCGTGTGGGGTTTACTTTTTCTCTTTATGCCCACTTCTTTTTCTGTATATCTCTTTCTTATCTTAGAAACACTCCATAAGCCTACAACTTTACAGGATTAAAATCCAATCTTTGATAGGCCAATGACTTTGAAACTAGGCAAATCCTTTTTATGAGCAAGAATAGTGGAATAGTATGAGTTTCAGACTCAATATGAAACATGCGGAGTCTAAAAAATCAGTAAAAAGAAACTGAATATTAATTTTCACTTATTAGCTATACTGCAGTGAGTTTTTGATGAATGTGTTGGTTGATATTAATTTTGTGGGACTAAACATTGATCATTCTTCCGAATTTTGCAGATCGGACATATTCAGCTCCTCATAAGTGGATGAGGGGCAAGGGACGTCAAACTATCCAATTTGGGTGCTGTTATAATTATGCAGTGGTTAGTAAATCTCTTATGCAGGCTCCACATTTCTTTTTTAACATCACATATTCAAGTCTTTATGTTAAAAGTTAATATTGACTTAGGTGACCTAGTATAGCATCTGATTGAGTTTGGTAGTGGTCTGGGACTCATAAACATTCTTTATAATGCGCACAGGATAAAGATGGTAACCCACCTGGCATTCTTCCTAAGGCTGCAGTAGATCCTTTACCTGATCTTTTCAAGGTCATGATTCGGCGGCTGATCAGGTGGCATGTGCTTCCTCCCACTTGTGTGCCAGATAGCTGCATTGTGAACATTTATGAAGAAGCAGACTGTATACCTCCACATATCGACAGCCATGATTTTGTCCGACCATTTTGCACCGTGTCATTTCTCACCCAGTGCAACATACTTTTTGGATCAAATTTGAAGGTTTTCGGTCCTGGTGAATTTGATGGTTCAGTTGCTATTCCATTGCCTGTGGGGTAAGTATTTAGGATAGCTTTATAACTTACACTCGGTCTATTTAGTACACTAGACATGAGATTTGGTTATATTGAATTGAATTTCCATCAATTAAAAACCCGCGATGGGGGGATTCAGAATCTTACGGATAACCTCTTTTCTTCAGATCTGTGCTTGTCTTGAACGGAAATGGAGCCGACGTAGCTAAGCATTGCGTGCCTGCAGTTCCATCAAAAAGGTACATAACAGAAATCAGATTCACTCTCTGCTCATGTGTGGCGTTGGCACCAATTTCTGGTTATTGACCCACGTTAATTGTTGTTGTAATGTACTAGGATATCGATCACATTTAGAAAGATGGATGTATCCAAACGGCCTATCGGATATGTTGCAGAACCTGATTTAGAGGGGATCGAACCATTGGCTTATGAAGCAGACAGGGAAAAGAGGAGGTTAGATGGACCTAAACTCAATGGTTATAATACAACGAGACAGAGACACAGAAGAGAGAGTGGGATGGATGGAAGTTATAGACATTTGGAGGCTCGTGAAAGTCGAAGTTCACAGAGGCCTGCAAATAGGTGGGTTAGGGTAAGGTAGTTGATGCACACTCACAGAACTCAGTTGAGTGCTACTTGGGTTCTTTTACTCTCATACTTGAGTCGTAGGTGGGGTGGGGTGGGGTGGGGGTATATATTTGAGGTATTAAAATTTAATGATATTTATGATTTTTTTAATACAACTAAAGCAAATAAAGTTCCAATATTACATCTAACTATTATAGTACATATCTCAATTTTCATGCTTTTTATTGACAATTTAACTATCATCATACACTACATAAAAGGTGACGTTACTTTTTAGAATCGCATTGGATTTTTAGACTAACTTAAAAGTAAAAGGACAAAGACTCCAATAAAATAAAATAAAATAAAATAAAAGTACTCAAAAGAAAATGAAAAAAAAAATTTCAATCTTTTTTTTTTTTTTGAAAAAGAGGCATTAAAAGCTTTCTCTCATTTTCTTTCCTATCATTTTTTATTAGTGATATTTTAGAATTTTTTTATGATCCTAAATAATATAAATTACCTTTTATAAATTTTAGGAGTATTAACTGATTTATTTTCAAAAGGTCCATATTTATAAGTACAAGAGAAAATAAATTATTTGAACTTGTGGTATATTTATTAAGGGTAGAAATAAAAACTATATCAATTTTAAAATAATTTTAATATTTTAATAAATTTTTCTTAATTTCGCTCCTACTTTCGTGCGAAAAACAAATTTGAGATTCGTTACGTACGTTTCGACCTTGCTATTTATCAGCCAGTTAATTACTTATTGATCGATAAATTATGTATAAAATCACTGTATGTATTTAAAATTGCACAAAAAAAATGATATGTTATATCCCTCACTAAAAATTAATATACTAAATAAAAACTGACCTATTATTTTCGTTTCTATTTATTTGTTTGTTTCAATTTAAAGTTTTTTATTCTATCAAATTAAATTTAATCATTTAATTTTTCAAGCTGTATTTTCCCGTTCATTTTCATTGCATCTATCAAAATTGTTTTGAAACAATAAAAAAATTAAATAAATATGGTATACATTAAAATTAAAGAAACATTAACCAAAAAAATTAAAACATTAAATTAAAATAAATGAATAAATTAAAAGAGTAACAGCATCGTTAAGTAAAAAATTAGAAGGAGCGGGGAGGGCGTTCCACTATCTTCACTTGTAAGGAGGAGATGATAAAACAAACAAGAAACATAATGCTCCTCCAATCCTTTTTATTTTATAAGGCGTTTTCTAAGAACTTTTGATATTTTTTAATTTTTACAATAAAATCATTGATAAAAAATAATGATCATTTCTAAAAAATGTCCTTAATAAATTCACTTTGCAAATATTTTCCTCTTCTTTAATGTTATAATTAATGTGAGTAATTTTAGAATGTTTAGTATATTTTTGAAAAATAAGAGTTTTAACTAATTTTACCATTTTTTTTTGGTGAGTGTAATTAAATTAAAAGGATTGGAGTATTGGCCATAGATTTTGATATGCATAATGGAAGCAATATTAAAAGAAGGAGAAATTATCATTCAGGACCATAATCTCAATTAATTAC
Source organism: Adenanthera pavonina (assembly GCA_026686845.1). Classification (NCBI taxonomy): domain Eukaryota; kingdom Viridiplantae; phylum Streptophyta; class Magnoliopsida; order Fabales; family Fabaceae; genus Adenanthera; species Adenanthera pavonina. Next base: position 6,775,883 of record JAIVEN010000003.1, read on the forward strand.
AAAATTGAGTGTATGGTTTATTTAATTATAAAAATAGATCAATTTTTTAAAATTAAATATAAAAATATAAAATTACCAAAATATTCTTAAGTATTATCTCTCCCCACATCATCATCGGTCAATACTTGCTGACAACTGGTCAATGCCATTCATCTATTGCAAGTAATTGGTCAACAATTGTCAGCAATCGATCAACATTTGCGAGAAAAAATGGCTTGCAACATCATTTTCTAGATTTTGCGGCTTGTTTATTCTAAATTTGCAATTTAGTTTTCAAATTTTTATTTTGCAATTTTTTTTTTAGAATTTATAACTTTTTTACTCTAAATTGACAACTTATTTTCTAAACTTTTATTATGAATTGTTTTAATACTTTTACAACTTCTTTTATAGATTTTACAACTTACTTTGAATTTACAATTTGTTTTCCAAGTTTTTATTATAAATGATTTCAATATTTTACAACTTTCTTTATAAAATTTACAATTTATTTACTCTGAATTTACAACTTGTTTTGAAATTTTTACTATAAATTGTTTCAATGTTGTTGTAATCTATTTTACATATTTTGTAACTTGTTAACTCTGAATTTATAACGTGTTTTCCAAATATTTATTATCAATTTTCTTAGTAAAATTTTTAACTAATTACAAAATATGTAAAAGAAATTGTAAAAGTACAGAAAAAATTTCATAATAAAAATTTTGAAAACAAATTACAAATTCAGAATAAGTAAGTTGTAAATTTAAAAAAAAAAGTTGTAAAACATTGAAACCATTTATAATAAAAACTTAAAAAACAAGTTACAAATTAAAAGTAAGTAAATTGTAAAATCTTAAAAAAAATTGTAAAAGTATTAAAACAATCCGTAAGAAAAGTTTGGACAGTAAGTTGTAATTTTAGAGTAAAAAAATTTAAAAATTAAGTTGTAAAATTAGAACAAGCAAATTGGAAAAACTAAAAAAAAAAATTATAATACAAATTTTCCAATGAACATTGATCATTTGTCATTGACCAATCACTATATTGACCAATCATTGGTGACAATGGACCAACCACCAACGGCTGTTGATCAACGATGGTGGGAGGAGAAATAACATCTGAAAGTATTTTGATAATTTCATATTTTATATTTAATTTTTAAAAAATTAATCCATTTTTGTAATTAAATGAATAATACATCCCATTTTATAATTAAATTGAGATTCTCTGGTACTAAATTGTAAAAAGAATCCTCATATCAGTGTCCAATCTTCAAGTAATGGGCACGCCAAAGCCATTAATAAATGAAACCGCAGACAATGATCCTGTACCTCATCAACAAGATCATCTAATAATAATAATAATAACGACAATAATAACAACACTCAGAACGCTTTACATCTGAATGAACAAAACTTCTATATCTCAGTTACTAGTTAGTTTCCATCCCTATCTTCATACCAGTCTCCACTAGTTAATCAGCTTCAACAACTCAGCTACAGATTCAAAGGAAAAATGCATTACCATTGCAAAAAATGGAGAATAATCAAAGTCAAGATCCCAAGCAAGGCATCTTTCTGTCATACAGAAGCCTCTATTCTGGGCTCAAATGAGAAGGCAGACATGAACTCCATGACTTCACCATTTATGCAGCATTTTGGTAATTCAACCCATGTGTTGCTCGCCAAATCACACAGCACATAAGTACATAGCTCAGAAGAGTTCAAGCATATAAATATCTGATCACCAGCACCAACACAGTTAATATCTGCCTTCTTGCCATACCACTCGTTGGACATTGCTGGAGGCATTGCGGCGATCTGGCACCAACGCCGATTAGCTTCATCGTACTTCCACACCCTAAGACTTTCACTCTCTGAGAACTCCGATAACAGAACAACTAGCATCACACCATTACACTCCACGACATCAATGGAGTACTCACAGAAAACAGGCAACAACCTGGGATACTCAGAGAAGCACTTGTTTGTCAAATTGCAGGCAACTATTGTCCCTGAAGAGCTAAGAAAATATACTATTTCCTGACCATCTCTGTTAGTAATAACTGAAGAGTACTGCTTCAATGGGCTTCTTTCTAATTGCATAGTACTTGCCACCACATATCCAGCCTTGCTTACAAAGTACACAACATTATCATCATTTGAATGATCAAATTCCAAATAAGTATCATCAACCTTTCTTCTCAATGCAGTCTCATCTTTCCAGCAACCGGAGTTTGAATTCGAATCATACACTTTAAATGACAGGTTTGGAAGTTCACCATGGATTAAGACAATCTTATAGGAGGTGGAAGTTGCACTCATCACAATGGCATTGAGAAATTGATTTCGTGGGGTTATATGCAATGAAGGTAGCTCCTTACAAGATTTTGTCAAGGGATTGCACACAATGAAGTTTCCTGATAATTTACGATAACAAATCAATCCACCAGAGGATGCAACTATCATGCAACTTCGGTTAGAATCTTTGAGTAGGAGATTCAGATAATTGAGCCTTTTCCAACTGTTTTCAGAAGAGTCGTAAATAATAGATTGGTCGAGATGGGGAGAAACCATCACAAACCAGGGATTTCTTGAAGGAACTTGAGAGCAAGCAAGCTTGAAGCTTGCAGAAGCAGTAACTGATCTCCATCTTTTGGACACAGAAGTAAGTCGAAAAAATGTGGAAGTTGGTAGCCATGAAAGAACCCTTTCAAAGAGGTCTTCAGGAAGGTCGTCCAGAGAAAAACTCTCAGAGAGACGATCCTCTTCACATTCTGATGACTTTCTCTTCAAACTTATCCTTGTTTCAGGATGATTATTACCTTCCATTAGACCGCAAGTAAGGAGAAAACTGCAGCAAAAAAGGGAGCAAGATGTTATCAAGCAACCAACTTTTCCATTTCAAAAGCATATATTAATCATAAAAGGTAGAAATCGATGAATGTGAATGAAGACTTTCAAATCGAACCCAGAGACATATCTGAAGACTTTGAATGGTTGTTGAATATTGCAAGTGACAATGATTTAAAGCAACAGAAACCAAAATCTGTCATAATTTCACGGAGAAAATTTGGGTGTGCAGGAGACACATACATCAAGCTTGAAACTTCAGATGCGAACGACCTTCTCAATCCCCTCCCAACTACATTAAAACATGCAAGCCCTATCTTGGCCAAAGGAAAAAAAAAACTAAAAAACAGAGGATAATAGAGAAGAGATGAAAAAACAAATAATCACTTTCAGGAATCAAATATTTTACCACCCGTACCGTTCATTTACATCATAGTTTAGGCGTATGTATGCAATCAAACAAAGATGAGGAAAGAATTAATCTTGAACTAAAATCAAACACATTTGCGCCAGGACAAGATGAAAACAATGCTCAGACCGATTTCCATGTAGTAAAGTCACAGACACAAACTTTAATACTGAAGGGTAAAATGAGGAATGAGAAAAGCCTATCAATTATCGATCGAGATGACAAAGAACATAATCAATGAAGGGAAATTTACCTGATTGAACTGGAACAACTATGCTTCGCTAAGTAGAAAGCACATTGAGAGTGTTAGTGGTATTCCTTTTAATATGGGAGTTAGATGGAGGTTGAAGGGGGAGACAGAAAGTCTGAAAAAGGGAAAGCGAGCTGAGGGACAAGCGGAAGGAAGCTTCCCGGGGAGCTCTTTATTTTTACAATGTCAATTATAAAAAAATGCGATCTTTACGTAAAAAAAGGAGAGAAAAAATTGAGATTTGAGATTGAGAAGGGGAGGTGGTTGACTCTGCTCTCTAAAGATGATAGCTTTGGCCCTAGGAAACTTTAATCGTTTCTCTAAGGCAGCCTAAAAGAAAAAAAGTCGCATGATTCACAGTCACCCATGCATGTCAAAGCTTCAAAGGGTTTGTAATTTGTGCGGTTTGCTGTTGCTGACCCTCCCAAAGCACAAAAAGCGAACCCTAACCCCTTATATCCGGTACCTTTGGCTCCTCGTCGAGGAATCTGTCTTTTGCAGTTTGCTCTGCGACTCCGCAACTACAGGTCAGTACTCTCAGTTTTGTCCACGAGCCAAGCATTTCAACAAAAGATGAGATTAAACTAGTGGAGAGAAAAACTATACGGGGATATCAAAAGCCGTAAATTACGATCTTTCAGCTCTCGCATCTTTGTTTTTATCGTTTCTTTTTATCTCTCTCTCCTCTTTTTTGGGCCTATACTCGTGTGCTTTAAGACGAAGCAGATGCTCACACGTTCAGAAGCCGAGGGACCCGATGCTCCGCTCTCGATTTGCACAGATCCCTCTGCCTACAAAGTTCATGAGCCTCTAAAAGAGATATCAGTTTTAAAAAAATTAGGGAAAATTACCATTTAAGGACTGAGACATCAACTTAATTACAAAATATAATCCATTATTTATTTAATCACAAAAAATGACCAAATTTTTAAAATTAAATATAAAATATAAAATTACAAAAATATCCTCAATGTCTTATATCTCACACAACTGCCAACAACGACCACAGGTGGCAATCAAAGGTCACCGGTGATAGGTCAATGGTAGTCGGCGACCGGTCAACATGAACAGGAAAAATACCTTACAATTTTCTTTAGATTTTACAACTTGTTTATTCTAAATTTATAACTTAGTTTTCAATTTTTTATTTTACAATTTTTTTCATAATTTGTAACTTCTTTATTTTAAATTTGTAATTTATTTTTCAAATTTTTCCTATGAATTATTTCATTACTTTTACAACTTCTTTTTCAAATTTTGCAACTTACTTACTTTGAATTTGCAACGTATTTTTCAAGTTTTTATTATAAATGGTTTTAGTGTTTTACAACTTTTTTTCTTAAATTTACAACTTACTTACTCTAAATTTGTAACTTGCTTTCAAAATTTTTCCTATAAATTTTTTTGGTGTTTTTGTAACTTCTTTAACATATTTTACAACTAGTAAAATTTTTTATTAAAACAATTGATAGTAAAAATTTGGAAAACGAGTTACAAATTCAAAGTAAGCAAGTTGAAAAATATGCAAAATAAATTGCAATAACATTGAAAGAATTCATAGTAAAAATTTTAAAAACAAGTTACAAATTTAGAGTAAATAAGTTGTAAATTCTAAAAAGAAAGTTGTAAAACACTGAAACCATTTATAATAAAACCTGAAAAATAAGTTATAAATTCAAAATAAGTAAATTGCAGAATCTAAAAAAGCAGTTGCAGAAGTACTAAAATAGTTCATAAGAAAAATTTGAAAAATAAGTTACAAATTTAGAATAAAGAAATTACAAATTATGGAAAATAAATTATAAAATAAAAATTTAAAAATTAAGTTGCAAATTTAGAATAAAAAAATTACAAATTGTGGAAAAGAAATTGTAAAATAAAAATTTAAAAATTAAGTTGTAAATTTAGAAAAATAAATTATAAAATTTAGAGAAAGAAATTGTAAGTCATTTTTTCTAAAAAATGTTGACTATTCACCTGTAGCAATTGACTGGTTACTGGCGTTTATTGACCGACGTTTATTGACCGTTATAAACAAGGGGAGATATAATGCATGGAGGTATTTTGGTAATTTTATATTTTAATATTTAATTCTAAAAAGTTAATCTTTTTTATGGTTAAATAAATAGTAAATCTCATTTTATAATTAAATTAGAATCTTAATTCTTAGATGGTAATTTCCCCACAAAATTATGATCTTAAACTACAAATCTATGTCAAAGTATTTTTCAAGTTGTCATTGGTATCCTAAATTATTTTCTGCACAATATTATTGTGTATCTTTCAAAATCATAACAATTTAATTTTATCCTAATTGGTCTATCAAGTTGACCGTTTGGTCTTATTAACAAATATATTCTTACTCAAGTAATTACTCCCTATCGTATTTTATAAAAGTCAATTTTTTTATTTAAAAAATATTCTTATTGAAAACTGCTTTTTGGATATTTGTTGCTTTAGAGAAGACTGTATGCTTTTTATTTAATCTATAGTATTTATTAAAATAAAGATGGAAGCCAAAGTAGTTTTTAAATGATCTTATTAAGACAACGAACTTTTTTTATTTTGATAAAATAAATAAAACAAAATGAAAACTATCAAATTGAAGTTGCTGGAAAGTATATTTGAGCTACTATTCTCTTTTAGGGCAAAAAAAAAAAAATACACCTACGCTTGAAGAAATGAGCTTCAGTAAAAATAATCAAAGACGTCAGTTCTTATCAATTTGTTCTCCTCCACACGTCTATAGTCTTCTTCTATCTTTTTTTGGCCATTTCTTATTCTAATTTATATAAAATATAAATTTTTTATGAAGTATATAAAATGTAATTAACATAAATTTGTTCATTATTTTTTTAAAATTTTAACATCTCAATTATATTTCTTAGAAAATACTAAATTAAGTTTAAATAATTTAAACTTAATCTTAACGAATAAAAACTTAAAAGTAGAGAGAAATAAGAAAGTAAGGCAGAGAGAATCAAATTACAATTGTTATTCTTCTAATTCTTTTTGGTTTTCAGGTCTATTGAACTGACCAAAAGTATACACACAGTAGCTACACGGAAAAATTTACAATTCGATTTGATTAATATAAAGGTCTTTCCCCTCAACCTTGTTTATCACGTTTTTTGAATAGTTAATAAAGTATTTAATTAGAGATAGAATGATTTACAGCCATGACCAACAACAAATATGATGTCAAATAAGAAAACAAGTTATAATGGAATAGAGATTTCGCTATAGGAATGGAGGATCGACGACAATGCCATTGTGCATGTTTTCTGCAATTTCATATTTTCAGGAAAAAAAAGAATCCCAGAGCATCACCCCACCCCCCTGCGCCCGTGCCCCACTTTCCCATCAAACATGAGCATCCACATTCCACTATTCTAGGCATATCATCTCCAAATTACAAGATTTTGCTCACTAAACCCACCTCTGAATGTAAACCATCTCATTAAGAATAGGGATGCATGGCAAAAATAGATATGCAGCACACTGGACGAATTTTGTTTTCATCACCCACAAAAAAAACTAAAAAAGATTACGGGAGAACACGAGAGAGGAATTATATTGTCACTATAATAAAATTAAAGAAAAGAATCCATCTAAGTATGCTAGAGGAGGATCCAAGGTTCCCGCAAATAATGAAACTCCAGACAAAATTCCCAACTCACCACCTTTTTCAGATGATGGGATCATCAAATGATATGAATAACAGCAAAAATACCTGCCCCTACACTAACATAAATCATCCCCTGATATTTCTATTCTCTAGACTAGATTCCATTTCCTTTGTCAGTTTCATAACTGTAGAGTGGCCACCCCTGCTGCTGTGATTCGATGCATATCAGCAGAGGATGTTTCCGTGGGAAAAGAGCTAATGCCAGAAAATAAAGCACGACCATCTTCACCTGGAAGACCAGATTTGATTGCACTTGCATACCCATTGAGATAATTTGAATTTGGCTTGAATTTAATCACCTCTTTATGTTCAGAATCCTCTCTTGTGCATTCATAATCCTTTGAAACAGAAGAATCCTTATGAGAGAAGGAAAAGCCATTCAGCAAAGCTGGAGAATGACCAGACTCAACCATATTGATATCCTCTTGAGCTTCCGTGGGGTTCTCTTCTGAGACAGATGAGAATGGATTCGATCTGATCATTTCGACACCCTCAAAGTCTCCGACGTCTTGTGAAGAAGGTATATAAGACGGCTGGACAGAACTGCAGAGAATCTTATTTGCAACATCAGAAGTTAACTGAACATCAATCACGTCAAAATCCTCAAAGCGCTCTATTTTGACATCTTGCTTAATTCCATTCAAGGACTCATTTTCACAGCCAGAATCCTTTATTCCTTGGCTGCTGTCAGATGTCAAAACCTCGGAACTTCTACAGGTAGTCACAGTCTCCATATTTGAGAGGTCTGCAACTAGACCAGTCGGGCTAGGCTCCCCTTCCACCTTTACATTTTGCTCTTCTTCCTTCCCAGATGATTCAGTGGTCTGAAAGCCTGATGGCCTGGCATTAACCCTGCCCAGGATTAGACAAAGTAAAACATACAGCTTCAGTCCAAAAGTATGATACAAATTACTGTCCACAAAAGTTAAATGCATGTCCCCATAGTCCAGGTTCAGCAGGCACAGTTAATACCTTCTATGAAGATAGATTCAAGTGCAATTAATTTCCCCCCCTAAAAAGACACAGTCCAGGTCCTACATAATATCAACCTAAAGAAAACCCTAAAACATCATATAAAAGGTTGGGTTCGAAATGAATTGAGCCTATATATTATCAAAACTCATCATATTAAAAAATATCTGTTAGCATAAAAGCTAGTAAAAGAAAGGAGCATTGGATCCATATAGAATAACTCAATGAAAGCGAGAATGTAAGTAGTTTCAAAACAAGGACTTGGAAGCACCTGCTGTACAAAAGCATGTATGCTCCCTGAGAAAGTACCTCCTCCAACTCCACACTCATAACCTGGGACATGTGATAAAAAGCAAATAAAGATGCTAAAGTTTCATACACATTATATGCAGTAGCAAGTGACCATATGGAAAATGTACAAAGTTCCGAGGGTAGACATAGCAAACCTACCTTCCAATCATCAACCCTGTACCAGTTTCCCTGGAAATCCTTGATGCAGCAGATGTAATGACCAAAATATGATGCGTTCAGCATATCCAGATGAACTACAACTGCATAAAGTTTATAGATATTTGACCCATCTGCTTCACTCATGTAAGGGCTAAGATCTAGATTCTCGGGAAAAGTTATTCTCTTGTTAAGTTTTCCAAACCTCCCACACTGCAGTACAGACCACCAAATAATCACAAAAATAATTTTGTCAATACCAGAAAAAATGACAACAAACGTTCAAAAGTCAAAACTTATTTGTTTTCTATTAGAAACTGAAACACATACTCAAAATATCATCTTCGTTTATTCAACACTAACATCCATATAGCTCAAGTCACATGAAGCATGCTTTGGGAGGGCTAAATACAGCTAAAATTTTAACAATTAAGCAACTTAGGAATATAGTGCAAACTGCTCGCACCTGAAATCTTTTCAAGGCAATTGTAAGAATATTAGGAGCTCGTTTCACAGTAAGACGTTTCCATGCCTTCACATACTCGTTGCATCTGCAAACAGCAGAAAAACTAATATAAGACAGGGTCTATCTGACAGCAAAAGCACAAGATCAGAAGCAAACCTTTAAACATTATATATAAAAGCATGGCTAAATTTCACGCATAAACTTCCCATTTAAAATATTATATCCTTAAATCCCAGAACCTAGAGACAGCATATAACAACTACTAGAATGTCCAGAAAAGCAACCCCAAAAAATATCCTAAGTGTCCTTATTTGAATTTAGCAACCATAAATCCCAAATAATTCAGAATTTGAACAGGAAACAACATTTGATGAGAATTCTCATTTAAACAAGAATAAAAGCAGCTCTTGAATTGATTTTAAGGATAACTCCCCAGCAAATTGCATTCCGCTAATGAAGGAAAACCACAAATCCACTCGCCTATATCAACCCACACCTCATCACCACTAGAGAAGTTGAAATCAGAATGCAGCACCCATAACTGAATTCAATATAAGTTGTCATTTGCCAAATTAATGATTAGCATTTGGAGGTTTATTTTATCTAAATTAGGTGTCTATTGAGTGCATAGACTTAAAATCAGCCTCAATTTCACTTTTGTTGAGTTTAGGGTTGTGGTTAACCATTGGCATATGGAGCTGCAATTGTAACTTCAGGAGTTCCCAACAAAAGAAGTTTAATTTAACTAAATAGCATTACTAATACGCTCAAAGAAAATTATCTAGTTCTCCCATGTATCAAATAAATCCACCTAAAAAGCAAGTGGCATCTACCTCTATGTATAAACTAATACTGAAGAAATAAATACCATCTCTAAGTTATAATTAAATATATTTCTAAAATGAAGATGGCATCAATGCCAAAAACTGAAAGAAATATAAAATATGATACTCAACTAATCGATGGTGCCAGTATCTCTTCAACAGGAAAAATATATTGCACTTGAGAAATAACACAATCTTAAAAATAACATAACAGTCAACCTTACCCATCACATTTGTACATGTTGTCCCCATGAAGCCACTCCTTGACAGTAAACTGGTCCAGACATTCCTCCAAAGAGGCAACATCTCCTTGAATTTCAACGGTCAAGTCCATCATATTTTCATACTGATTTGAAATCTTATCACATTTTGAGCAAATCACCTGTTTAAAAAAAATAAATTAAAGACATAGGGTAAGCTGGTAAATGAACAAAAGAATTTTCCATGATGAAACTGTAACTCAGAATGATCAACAAGTAAACCACATTGCAACCTAAAATCTCACCCATCACCACAACCAGAACCTCATTCTGTATCACTGTCAAAGGGTAAGCGTTTGCCAATCTTCATAATTGACCAATAACAAGTACAAGTAAAATAGACCACTTAATAATTCCCTTCTAAAATTTTTCACAAAATGTATTGCTTACTACACTAAAGAAAACATTATTACACCGTAAGATTGAGTTGTGATGATTACAAAGAGAAAAGAATACATTTTGATGCTATAAAGGGGAAAAAAACCTTTGTGATGATTACAAAGAAAAAAAAAAGAATAAAAATCATAGGGAAGATAGCAAGAACCATTGTGATGGTATATTCAAAAGATAATGATAGCATATTATTTTAAACTTGAAATTTAAACTCAAAAAAGAAAGACACAAGCCAGCAACTTAAACCCAACCTTGAAGAAAAGGAGCCAAACTCTTATCCAATTTCTCTCCATACAGTTCTAGTGGACCACCAAAAGAGAGATAAGGTTTATCCTCATCTTAAGATGGTTCAAACCTTAGACACTATGCTAGCCTCCAACATAGCTAAAGAATAGAGAATCTACATCACTGGAGTCTTCATTCTCAGGTTAAATTCACTTCAGTTCATGAAATGGTAAAAGAAAACACAGCAGGTTTCGTTTAACCATTTCAGGCCAACTTAATCTTTAACCCTATGCTGATTATGCACATAAATAAAGTATAACGAGTTATTCATTATAATATGGACATGATAATATCAATTGCATTAAATTTAAGACCTGAGATTGAAGTTGACCACCAAAGATGTGTTGAATAACCGTTGTCTCTCGCAGGCTAGGAGGGACAGCTTTTTCTCCCCCAAATTCATGGAGGCAAACAGATTGCATTGTATCTATTGCAAACCTACAAAAAGTTAAATAAAATTCTTCAGTGTCGTACCAAACTAAATGTAAGATATATGTCCTTCTAAATTACCGTCAATGTACAATTCATAACAAAGGGTCAAATAACATGACTAAAAGAGAAAATCAGACCTCATAAACTCATGAGCATCCTCTTGTCTTCCATAACCTAGAGTGCCACCAATATTAGGCAAATGAGAAAGAATATTCATTGGAGAAAAGGCCTGTGAACTTTCCCTTGCTCTTTCCACATGGTTTTGAAATTCACATAGGAAGCACCAGTCACCAAGACTACCTAGAAAACCATTGTGAACAACCATAAGCATGAGGAAAAGCTGAGAACCAGCAAGACCTACCGAAGGATTTAATCATTGACATTACATTCTCGACGATGGCCTTTCTCCAACAAGAAGGAGACAAGTGGCTTTGTGAATGAGAGGCATTGAAGAACCGCATTAGCAAAGCAGCTGCACAGATTTGCAACAATTTAATTTTGAATCCAAATTATATTATCTATCAGAAGGTTGATTATTTATTATAAAGACAAAAACCTGTTTCCACCATTCAGTAGTCCACAAGGAGGAAATCCTAATTTATCCCGGTTGAAAAACTCAACAAATTCATCATATGGAAAAAGAACCTGGAATACACAGATGCTAAATTTTAATGTTCGAGAAAATATTTAAGATTCGACCAGAAAAAGTCAAGAATAATGTATTTATCAAGCTTTCTACAAAAATTACATCTTTAGGCTGCTTGATAGGCCGGAACTTTCCGCGAGCTGGCACCAGTGCAATTGCAGATAAATTTTTATCCCCAGCTGGAGCTTTAAACCCACCATCAGTTGCCCCAGTCTGAGTCGAATTGATTCCATTAGTTTGATGGAAATCCTTGCATTTTGTTTTATGTCCAGATTTCCAGTGCGACGCTTGGCATGCTTCTGAGCTGGGAAATCAAAAAAACCAAAAGTAAATTTTCTTCTAGATTTTTGTAAAAAAACTTCGAAAACAAAACGATCAAATTTTTTTGGGGGCTAACGGAAAACGATTAAATTGAAAACCAAAATAGATTTGTCAGCTTCGTGAGACAACCTTGAAGTTGCAGGCACCAAATTAACTAAAACTAAAGGTGGACAAGATCCTATAGATCACCTAGATAGTGAGACGCGAGAAAGTCCAAACCCCCATGATCACATTAAAGCCCGGAAAAAAAAAAGAAAGAAAATAAAACAGGATGAAGAACTAAAAAGAAAATACGAGGAAGGATTACGAGGCGTACCAATATCGTACGGCTTTACAACGGGAACACTTCTTAGTGCTGGATTGGCCACAGACGGCGCAAACAGAGTCTTGCATGAGAACGCCGGGCATTGGAGTTCGATCGGCGGGGGAGTGCCCCTCAAAATTGGCGTCGACCTCGAAATACCTGGAGGCGGTGTTCTTGACCACGGTATGCAATCCAATAGCTATCAATAAAGTGGTTAATATCAATTGCAGGAACCAATTGAGATCCCAGGGCACCGCGGCGACAAGCATCTACGCCACCCCCACGTTGATGATCGACGATATGGCTTGGATACGACGGTTTTTCATGGATTATGTCACCCCTCTATATTAAATTTAGATTCCTAAAGCCGTTTCTCTCGACACAAATTAGGGTTTATTGTGTTGTTTTATTGGCTTCTGTTATCAGTGCCTGGAAGCCGAACCCACAACGCAGGGTGTTCCTTTACATACTCTGCCTTTCTCTTTCGGTCTTGGCCTTTTGTTTAAAGCGCAGGGAAATGCAGGATCAACCAAATCCAAATGGTTCTCCCTTTCCTTTTTTGTTAATTTAAAAAGAATATATATATCATTCCTTGGTGTGTATATATATATATACAGATGAATTTATATATAGTTGACTTTAAAAAAAAATTTAATTTCATTTAAATCTATAAAAGGGACGTGCATTGACTCAACCGAACCGAGGTGGCAATGGCTTGATTTGGCGAAAAGTCTCTCTTTGCTATATGATGCGGTACTTTTTGCAAATTATCAAGTGCTGCTCCAATCTTATCCATAAAAAATATATATATAACTAATAAAATTAATTAAAAATAATTAATTTATTTCATATTTTTAATTTTTTAATTATTTTTATTTAATTAATCTCCCTTTATTAATTCCTTCTAATGATGCACATTATAACTCTCAATAATATTAATAAATGAGAATAATTTTAATAAAATAAATTAATACAATATTAACTCTCTTTTTTTTAATTATCAAAAGGTAAAATTTTTCCAAAACAAATAGCACTGAAGGGAGCATTATTGTTGCCTTTACAAGTTCAGGTTTCATTATTGACTAATCTCGTTCTTATACTGTAATTACTTTTTCCCATTTCATTCAAGGGATAAGGATGAAAATAAGAGAGGATGGTCCCAGATTTTACTTTTGGGATTGCACTTCCTCAACAAGAGTAAAAGCATGAACAATAATACATCCAAAACACAAGAAAATGCCCATACTATCTATTTCTAAAAATTAATAAATGGTACGAGGGGGCATTAAAAGATAAATAAATAAATAAATAGTACTATTTTTATTTTCTTGTATATTTTTGGGAAGAGGAAATTCGCATCCCTGTGGATACATGAAACAAGATATTGGAGGGGTAGTAAGATGATGAAATCCAATAAGCTCTTAATTTGAAGGTTTAGATAAATCAGGAAAAAGAGGAGCGGAAGATGGTGACTTCAATCTATTAGAAAACTCCAGAAACGCGATAAGTCGCACTGTTCATTAATTTGGCTTTTCTAGCTTCATATTGGGCTGCGTGTTGCTTATTAATATAATCATCCAGGCTAGAAATTTTTCTTCTAATGGTGGAAGAGCATTCATTTCAAGAAGGATTAATTATTCACGTTTGTAGCATTTTCCTACACTATATCATGATGTATCATTTCCTAAGGCGGAGTTAATTAGAATTATTGAAAAGAAGCAGTCCCATTGGCGGAATTTAATTGCATTGTTCCCCGCAGAAATTGAAAAGACAACATTACTTAAATAGATTGATGAAGACTTTGTTTATTTATGCCATTGTTATATTTACAGTTGATATTGTCTGGAACGGGCTATCAGATCTTGGTTTGCATAGTCCAAATCATTAAAGAACAATTAATCATTCACAGCTATATCGTTTTTCCAATGCAATTACATGTATGCTTAGGTGTATCATTTTCTATGCTGGCATTAAGTACAATTATTCAAAAGAAGCAGTCCCATTGGCAGAATTGAATTGCATTGTTCCCTGCACAAATTCAAAAGACGAGTCTGCTTAAAGAGATTGTTGCAGACTTCGTGAATTTATGCCATTGTTCAATTTACAGTTCTGATCATCTACACCAGGTTATCAGATTTTGGTTTCAATACTCTAGATCTCTGATTTTTGCTATATCTTAGTTTTATATTTCTATACCGTTCATGTTTGACGCTTTTCCACTTATAGCTATGGTGGATTGTACACAGGTTATCTGTTCAAAATGGCGTTGCAACAATACAACCTTCTAAGGGACTTAAATATAAAACATGAGACGTGGTCCATTCAGGTAAGGATTTTACTAAGGTGGACTGTTAAGAATCAAACACCACTTAAGAATGTATCATGTATTTCGATGGTATTGGTGGATCAAGAGGTTAGGAATCCTGTCTTCCTTTGAAGATTCGTTTGTTTTCTATATATTTTCACATTTCTCTTGGTTCTAATAAGTCTTGCTGTGGATAGGGTAGTAAGATACAAGCTAGCATTATGAGTCATTATCTATTCGATAAGTACAGCAACATTCTAGTTGAGAGCAAGTGCTATTCGATTGAATATTTTGAGGTGTCTGACAATAATCTTCCATTCCGAGCAACATCACACCCTTGCAAAATCACCTTTCATGGCCACACTTTGCTTGAGGAACGAAAAGAGTATGATGATGCCATTTCGTTTGATAGCTTTGATTTTGTACCGATATCTGACATTGTCAATGGGAACATGTGGACAGACATGCTAATAGGTTTCTTTCTTACCTTAAATATTTATATACGTATGTATTAAGATTTTATTTTGCTTTTTTGTACTAACTCATATTATAATAGATTGTCAAATTTTCATACTGTCACAAACGTTAATGGCTTCCTTAACACATTTGGAACTCTTGAAGAATTTAGAAGGAATAATTAAATGCATAATAGACTGTGCTTTAGTCTATCCGACACTGAATTAGTTTTTTAAACATTTTATTCTTTTTCTTTATCTTTTTTTTTCATTTTTTAGAGTGCTTCATGGTATTGTTTGACATAAATTGTGTTAGGAACAATACTATCAATGTAACTCTATTTGGTGAGTGTGCTATGACTACTTTTCTTTCAAGACAAGAGGACATGGAACCACCTATTGTTGTGGTTTTGCAACTTGCTCGTGTGAAGACCAATAATGGTAATGGGACTTGAATCTTCAATCCATTATATAATCCTTAAATGTCAACACTAATAAACTTTAATGGTTTTCTAACTTTATAGGTCAACTTGAAATTTGCAATTCATGGTCTGCCACGAAAGTTTAGTTCAATCCCACTTTTTTCCATGTGTCAGATTTGCTTTCCAGGTGAGGTATCTTTATTAGACATCTAAAATTGTTTGGTATTATTGAAATCACATTTATAGAGCTCGAATTTTTAATTTTTCTAATTTGTTTGTTCAGGCTGCCAAATGACAACTTGTCTGATAGCCAAAGCTTCACCCATATCATAGGAAGCTTCAGCCAATCATTTGGAACATACTCATATGGAGGAACACCATCTGATATACTTCAATTTCCAATGAGGATAAGAATAACCGATGTCCTGAAGTGTACTAAAGTATGTACTTCATAGGCATATAGCTTTGTGATCATGTTTTAAGATTGTCTTAATTCGCTTTATACTATTCCAGAGCCTTACTTGTGTAATTTGAGCCATGGTATTAAAGCTTGAGACATCAAATGGCTGGCATTATGATGGCTGCCCTATCTGTTCTAGCAAGCCTAAAATGAATTCCCAATCATTGCCAAGATGTGTTGCATGTCAAAAGGATAATCCAGAAGTTGAACCCAAGTTTGAAAATCATTCTTGAACTTTTCTAGTTGGCGTGTTTTATTCTTATCAGTATATGCCTTAGATTTTTAATCCAATGCAGATTTAAAGTACACTATACTGTTACCGATGACACCGGGATGATTTCTATTGTGTTCTTTGATCGTTTGGCTATCATGATTCTTAACAAATCTGTAAAGATGTTGAAGAACAATTAGAACAAGTATGGCATATTTCTCTTCGAATAGGATTAAATGATTTTCTTATTACATGCTGATTCTTATATAGATTTACCTTTTTAGTTATTTAATTGTTTAGTTTTTACATTTTTAAATTCACTCATTATTTCTTTCTTTTTTATGGTGTAGCAAGGAAGAGGTAACTCATTTCCTGATGCCTTGGAGGTTTTAGTAGGACATTCCATGTTATTCAGGGTCAAGGTTGATGAGGGACATATAACGAAAAAAGTTCCATAGTTATACTGTTATAGATTATTGTGATCAAGAAGACAAGGTCCAGCTCTTCACCTTTTCAAATTGCACTTGTCATGTAAGTTGTATTGTAGAATTATAATAGATTGTGTGATTTTAGGACGCATGATTGCCTTATAACAAAATTGCCACAATGTTATGAACAAGTTAATCATCATATTTGCAGGATTCTCAAACATCTTCAAGTGACATGAACAATGTCAGTAATTAGTTCTAAACTTTAGTTTGTCGGTCTTGGAAATGCTTCAATAATGTAATAGTTATGACTATTATCTAAATTATGTGCCAATATTATTTTTTACAGGAGAGCATGTCTTCTCCAATTACACTAAAGAGCTCTCTACAACTTTATCAATCTAATCAGATTATTAATCTTGATGAACAATCTGCATCTAAAATCTACACTCTTGAACAAGACAAAGGAAATAATGGAAAAAGAGGAAGCTTTGAAGTCCAGGCAGTTAGGATCGGTAAGATGTCTACCCCAAGTTTTTCAAGCAATAAGCATCCGAAAATGATTAAACAAGAGAAGTTAGAGTATCATCTATTGTAGTCCATACTACTTTCTTTGGGGGATAAGGGCATGATTAAATTGAGGGTGAAGGTTTCGATTTCTATATATCTAGGCAAGTGTTCTTTTTATGTGTGTAAAGAGTGAAGTGAATCTTATCAACATGTTTTGATGTTTTAAGTCCACATGGATGTTCTTCATGAACATGGAAATGATTATATTTTGAGGGTCACAAATCATTTGTAGAAATTTACATTACATGTCAAACATCTGTACTCTTTTGAATTGTGGACCAAGTAAATTTCAATTGTGTCTTTAATTCTGTTGTTTAATTTGCACTTCAATGTCAGTATTGAAATCAATTTCCATCTATATGGATTCAAAAATTGACTATCATATTTGTTAACTATATCAATAAGTGATTAAAATCACTCCCTTACTCTTACCAAAAATTATTATAAAAAATTGAATTTAACATAAGCAAGTTCAGTTATGTAACTAAGATGAAACTGGGAATCCGACTTCCAGGATGATTAGTATATGCCAACAAGGAAGATTGATATATGTTTTTAGTCAAATAGGATGTCAAATTTTCTTAAAACCAGTTTAGCTAAGAAAAGTTTAGTTGGACTTGGTGATGCTGTTAAGGATATTAAAACATCTTCAACTTTCTTGAAATCAGTTTAGCTGTTAAAACTAGTATATGTCAATAAGGAAGGACATAATCATGAAGTCATATTTCTAATATGTTATTACTAATTCTTATATTGTACTAGGGAGCAAAATTAAACTTCATAACTTAAGGAGTTCTACATTGTTCATTTACTGATAAATTGTGATTAGATAATGTTTCAACTAGATATATCAAACAAATATTAGTTGATACTAAAGTTTTAGATGTAATAGAATTTGAAGTTAATAGCCAATATTTGTAATTACCATCATATCATTTATGTTCGAAGGGAGTTGTTATGTACAAATTAGTGTCATAAAGATACTTTATGGGTCATATTAGCCATTCTGTATAAATATTATTTAAATATATATTAGGAGTCATCATACCATAAGGGTCAAACTGAATTAATTTGCGTTTCTTTGGCACCCACAACCTCTTTAAACCATGTTGGGGAACAAAAATTAGAGGAGACAACTAAACATTGTACTTTATTGTTTAGCTCTTTTTTTCTTCCTATAGTACATTTAATTTGTTCTCCATTAATATCTTTCATATTCATTGCTCATTCACAATTCCAAGAAAGGGCAAGTTGAAATCTGGAAAAAAAAAGTCTCTTTTATAGATATTCAACAATCGAATATGTACAGTTATTGAGAAAGAATTCAAAAATTAAAAAAAAATCTCCTTTAGGACAAAGATGTGATGGAAAACAAAGCCAAACAAAGTTAATATTTAAAAATTCAATCTAAAGAAGTTTCATAGACGTACATAAGGTGAAAAACTCAACTTGCATAGGTAAACTCAAATTGTGATTGAATTAATTCGCATATCTTGGCACCCACAACCTCTTTAAAACATATTAGGGAACAATAATTAGATAGGACAACTAAACATTGTGATTTATTATTTAACTATTTTTTTCTACCTATAATACATTTGATTTGATCTCCATTAATATCTTTCACATTCATTGCTTATTCACAATTCCAATAAAAGTCAAGTTGAAACCTAAAAAAAAAAGTCTCTTTCGTAGATATTCAACATTGGAATTTACACAGTTATTGAGAGAATAAAAAATAAAAAAAATCCTATAGAACAACGACGTGATGGAAAGCATAGCCAACAAAATTAATATTTGAAAATTCACTCTAAAAAAGTTTCACAGATGTATAGAAGGTGAAAAACTCAACTTGCACAGGTAAACTCAACTTCTGACATCAAAAGCTATTGTGGAGTACGTTCTTACTTGATAATTAGAGGAAAAGACAATGATGAAGAAGACTAGAAGAAGTCGACGACTTTACATGATGGAGGAGTATTTCAACAAAACTAATGATTTTGATGGAGATTTGTCTTCATCTTAAACATGGTAGTATTCCATAGTATATTGACTACTATCTACTAATTACACTATTTTCATTAGAGAATATGAATATAGAGAATATCGTTGCTTCAAGTGGATCAGATGGACTGATGGATAATATTGCAAAAATTGATCCATCAATTGATGTTCTTAAATTTTAAAAACAAAAGTGTGATCCTAGAAGAGCTCATATGCAAGACATCACTAACATATCGGTCAACTTGGCTGGAAGATTTAATGCAGTAGTGGCATCTGATACATCTACACCACATAGCTTTGGTACATCTTCTAATGACTCATATGTTCTATAAATAATGATTGAAGGGTATAAATTTATCTGCTATCCAATTTTCCTCTACTTTATATATATCTAGGTGTTCCACGGAAGCTTGAATTAAAAGACTAGGAGTTTAATAGTAACATGCTGACGGATATAACTGTTACTAATGTTAATGTATAGGAATTGATGGATGTGTATGATTTGGTTGATTGAAGAACTTATATTAATTAATATTTAGTTGATTGAAGTTATATGATATTGCAGAATGCATCAGATTAGAGATTGGCAATGGATCAAGTGCATCTGTTATAGTGCTTAATGATGCAGACATAACAAGCATATCATATAACTTAATAGCTACATGTGGTATATCCTTTTTTTACTCTTATGTTTTGACTTAGCGCATGTATACATGATTAGAACCCTCAAGTAAGTGTCTGTTATATGTTAAATAGATTTGAATGAACAAGAAAATATGGAAGTAAATGAGAAAGAAATTGAAGCTGCTCTAGAAAACGAAGGTAGACATTTATTGAGCCATGAATTTCGTAAAAGTCAAATTAAGTTTACGTTCTTGATGTTGTCCTTTTGACTAATTGAAAATTGCAATCTTCATTTAGTTATGTCAAATGATGAGAACTTTCCAATTTCAAACATGCACAATATCTTTGAGTCTAATCATTTTAACAATTGCAACAACACACTTGAAGTTGGTAAGAATTAATTAAGCTTATATGACCCTTTTTTTACATCAGAAATAATCCAGTATACTTTCAAGTTTAAGTTATGCATATATATCTGAAGCTCTTAATTTGGTTGTAATGTATTTTTTAGGTTACCTGGATCTAGGTGATCCAGCATATACTTGCAGATTATGCGGGGCACAGATGTGGTATAATGAAAGAATCAAATCAAAGGCTAATTAGGGGATAAAATTTTCATTATGTTGTGGAAATGAAAAAGTTCAATTACCACCAATGCTACGCCCTCCACCATGTTTGTACAATTTATATTTCAATAGAACTTCCCCTAAGTCTAAAAACTTCCTTACAAATATCAAATCATATAATAACATGTTTTCATTTACATCTATGGGGGGACGGATTGATCACTTAATCAATTCTGGATGAGGGCTATATAGTTTTGTACTATCAAGCCAAAACTATCATAAGATAGGAAGTTTATCACCACTTGAAAGACAATGCCCAGTTTACTCTCAGCTATACATATATGATACAGATATGAAGTCTAAAATAGGATTTCTGCTGTCAGGTTAATTATTAAAAAAATATTATTGAGCTATATTGTTTTTAAAAGTATTTCACATATATATATATAATAACTGTGAATTTAATAATTTTGTTCTCATTTACTGTAGTCGTCATGACTAGTCAAAAAGTATTGATCCTCTTATTGTGAATAGGATCATGAATGAGCTCAATAAAGTCAACATTTATGTCAAACAATATTGATTAGCTTCAAGCATATTGCAATCTGATAATAGTTTAGAAGTAAAGCTTGCTTTATTAGCAAAAAGGGAAAAAGATGGTCGTGTTTACAACTTGCCCTCAACGTCTGAGGTCGTTGCATTGGTTGTTGGTGACTTTGAGGAATCTTATCATCCAAGGGATATTATTGTTGAGAAGAGAACATGTCAATTGAAACGGATAACTGAGACTCACACATCATATCTTCCTCTTTAATATCCACTATTATTTCCTTTTGGGGAAGATAGATATAGACTAGATGTTAAATATAGAGAATCAATATTTGAAAGAGACAAGAAAAAGACAAGACTAACAATCAGAGAGTATCTTGCCTACAAGCTCATGAAAGGGCAAACTGAAACTTCTATTTTACTTTTATCAGGAAAATTGTTGCAATAATTCATTGTAGATGGTTATATAATGATGGAATCAGATAGACTGTAATGAATTAGGTATTACCAAAAAGAGTTATGTGTGGACATATATCAAGGGATTAGTGAAGCTGTACTAAAAGGTGATGGAAGTGCGGCTTCCATTGGTAAAAGGTAATTCTTCCATCATCTTTTACTGGAGGTGCAAGATATCTAATCCAAAACTATTAAGATGCAATGGCAATTTGCAGATGGGCAAAGTATTCAGATATTTTTCTAACATTCACTTGTAACCCAACATGGCCTGAGATCAAAAGGTATTGTGAGGAGAATCTAGGAATGCCTAATGAACATCCACAACCTTTAACAAGAGTCGTTCAATAGAAACTCAAGCAATTGCTTCAAGTTGTCAAGGAATAAAAAATGTTTAGGACTATTCGTGTAGGTAATTGTTTGTTATTGAAAATTAAATAGATTATCAATTTAATATTAGAAATTAATAAAAAATCTACACTACTAAGACTTTGACTCTAGCATATTTATGTGCTACCCTATAGGTTTCCTTTATTTTTTTAACAAATTTATATATACAATTAGTAACAATGATTTTATTTCATGATAATTTATAGAATATTGATGATTTAGCATTATTTGCATTAAATTAATATTTTTGTATTACGCACATAAATTCTAAACGCCATAAAATTTCTAAATTAATAATATTATAAGAAATTTTGTGGTAATTATAAAAGCGTGTGCTAATTAATAACATAATGTATATGTGTGGTTGTGGAAGGAATCCTTAAAGGAATTTGATATAAAAGATAGATTAGACTACAAAGTCCCTTAACCCAATTAATATTCTCAAAATCTGGAGGCCATAGAGTACATATTTCTTAATTTTTAATGACTTTTCAAAGCAATGACATGAGACTAGAACAAACATGTTGAATGTTAATTCATAACTTGAAGTTGTTGTGTAACTATGAATCTATTTAATTATTAAATTTATTGCAGTGATTAAAAATTGGTATACTTTCACTTTATACTACTGGTATAGGTAATTGAAACAATACTCATATATGTTGTATTACGATACTAAAAAATACTAATAGACAACTAATAAATAATTATGACTAAGTACAGTGGCAATTGTACTAATGAAGTATCAGATTTTTAGAAATATGCTTACTAAAAAATGTCAGACACTGTGCAAATAGTAGGGATACATTAGATGTTTCTACTTGCATTTTGTAGGAAAGTAGTCCTATCATAGCTTTGTAACAAATAAGTTAAAATATTCATGATGAATATTAGTCACATTACTATTAGTAATTCAACCGTAACAAAGGTGTCATTCATGTTACCATCATTATCTTTTTTATGTTAATCTTTTTCAATTCCTTAATCTATTCCGCTGACAATTTATATCTATTGGTCTATTATATATTAGGAAGAAATATGCATATTGGAATAAATTATAACATCATTTTCTACTTCTATCACAATTGTAGAAGTCTACACTGTTGAGTTCCAAAAAAGAGGCTTGTCACATGCTCATATACTCATATTTCTAGCTGAGCTAGACAAAATTAAGAGTCCTCAACAAGTTGACATGGTTGTTTCAGCTGAAATACCATATCAAAATGCATTATCATTACTATATGATCTTGTCAAAACATACATGATGCATGGTCCTTGTAGACAAAGCAACCCCAAGTCACCTTGCATGAAAAAAAACAAATGCAGCAAGTACTTTCCAAAAAAAGTTTGCCTCTGAGACAAAAGTTGATGAAGAAGGTTACCCTACATACAAAAGGAGTGACAATGGAAGGCAAGTTGAAAAAAAATGGAACTTTGTTGGACAACCGGTATGTAGTTCCATATAATCCTCAACTTCTTTTAATGTTTCAAGCCCATTTAAATGTAGAGAAAACAAATCAATCAATGACAATTAAATACTTATTTAAGTATATAAGCAAGGGTAATGACAGGGTGATTGCAACCTTGTATCAAAATGATCCTTCAAAGTTGGACAACAATATAATTGATGAGATTCAACAATATTATGATTGTTGTTATGTTTCTTCATGTGAAGCTGCTTGGAGAATTTTTGGATTTGATATCCACCATAGATATCCAGCTGTTCAGAGGCTCAGTTTTCACTTGCCAGGACAACAAGTAGTGGTATATTCTGGATCAGATGAGTTGTTAAAAGTTCATGAGAAGATAACAATTAGGGAATCGATGTTCTTATCATGGATGAAATTCAATGCTGAAAACCTAGAAGCAAGGAGGTTCACATATGTTGAATTTTCTGAACATTATGTGTACCAGTGTAATAAAAGGCAATGAAAGACCCAACAAAAAGGATTATGTGTTAGTAGATTACACCATGCATCACCTTCTTCTAGAGAGTTATACTACCTAAGGGTATTGTTGAACAAGGTGAGAGGTCCAAGGTCTTATGAGGAAATTAGAACAATCAACAATGTTGTATATTCAACATTCAAAGCAGCTTGCTATGCACTTGGACTACTTGGTAATGATCAAGAATATATAGATGCAATCAAAGAAGCATCTATGGGGGGGTACAGGACCATTTCTATGCAAACTTTTTGCAAGCATGTTGTTAAGTAATTGCTTATCAAGACCAGAGGATGTGTGACACAAAACATGTAAAATCTTGTCAAAAGATTTATTCTACATTCCTCATAGTAATCAAGACTAGTAAGGTATGCAATATTAATATTCCTTTACTTGATGATGATAATAGATGTATTTTATTGATGCATATGCTAGAAAATCAAATTATATTTAGTTAGATTAAAAAGTACAATTTTTATTATATCAGGTGTTACTATTACCACAAAGCAAAAAGAAGATGCAGCTTTACTTGATATAGAGAAGATATTGAACAAAAATGGAAAATCATTGGAAGATTATCCTGGGTTACCTGTTCCTCAAACTATGAACATTATCAATCGGTTCAATCATCTTATAATTGAAGGATTGAATGTGGATAGAGTATATTTGCAATCAAAAGCACATAAGTTGATTTTATCTTTGACCTCTGAACAAAAGATGATTTTTGACACTATTCTGAATGCCATTAATTCTCCATGTGATATGTTTTATTTTGCATATGGCTATGGGGGTACAGGTAAAACATTTCTTTGGAATGCTCTATCATCTACAATTCGAGCTAAGGGTTAGATTGTGATTATAGTTGTATCAAGTGACATAGCAGCAACATTATTACCTAATGATCGAACAACTCATTCAAGATTTGCAATCACAATTGTAATCCATGAAAAGTCAACTTGTAATATCAAATAGAATTCTCCATTGGTAGATTTTGTTAAGAGCATCAAAATTAATCATTTGGGATGAGGCTCCAATGATACAGCGATACCGCATTGAAGCTTTTGATCGGTCAATGCGGGATATCATGCAAATGATAAGTTCATACTATGCATGCCTCCCTTTTGGAGGCAAATGTGTGGTGATAAGAGGTGATTTTCGTCAAATACTACCACTTGTACCAAAAGCTTCAAGAGCTGAGATTGTCAATTGTGCAATTAATTCATCTACACTTTGAAATCATTGCAAATTGTTTCATTTGACCATAAACATAAGGTTACAAGCTTCTTCATTAAGAGAAGACCAAGAAATACGATGTTGGCAATGGAAAGGTGGGGGAAGGAAATGATGGAATTGTTGATATAGATATTCCTCTTCATTTACCTATAACTAACTTCAATGACCCAATGCAAGCTATTATTAGTTCAACGTATCCAAATTTGCTTGGTAATGTATCGGATGGAGTGTACTTAATGGATAAGGCTATTTTAGCTCCGACCATTGAAACAGTGAATGAAATAAATGATTACATCTGTTCATTATTGTCTGGGATACCGGTTGAGTATTTAAGTTCAGATTCCATCTGTTAATCTAATCAAGACTCAGATTTTATGCAGGAATTGTACCCTTCAAAATTTTTGAACACGATAAACTCTTCTAGTCTTCCTCCTCACAAATTATCTTTCAAAGTTGGAGCAGCAGTTATGTTGGTCAGAAATATAAATCAATCTGCAGGACTTTGTAATGGTACTAGGTTAAGAATCACTAACCTTGCTCCACATGTTATTGAAGCAAGGACACTAAATGAGCCACATCCAAATGAGAAGGTACTTATACATAAGATGGATATGAACCCATAAGAGACAAGATGGCCATTTAAAATGAGAAGGAGACAATTTCCCATTGTACCATCATTTGCAATGACTATAAATAAAAGTCAAGGCTAATCTTTGGAACATGTCGGTTTATATTTGCCTAAACCAGTTTTTAATCATGGACAACTGTATGTTGCTCTTTCAAGGATAAAGAGAGTTTCATGTCTTAAGATCTTGATTCATGATGAAGACAAGAAGCCTTTGACAAAGACAACAAATGTTGTCTATAAAGAAATATTCCAAAAACTATATCTTTGAATGGCATGAGGATCATGATGTCTAAGGTTATGTTGCTTATCCATTTGAATTAGATAGTTATATTTCATACATCTAAAGTTGAACGGATTATACTTTCTAGTACACAATATAATTTAGCTTATATAAACATTTTTCAGGTGACAACACACACATGTTTAGTATTATTAATGAACTGAAACATCTTCTTACAGAGCAATTCTAGAACTTTAACCATATCATGTGCAAAAAGTTGTTGACCTGTTACGACATTTGTATTCTTCCCAGATTATAAACTGAATTGTTAGCAGTTAATCTCTCTTGGTATATTATAAACTGAAGTTTTATCAGTTAGTTTTGTTAGTTTTGGAAGTATAACCATATAATGTGCACGGGGATAAAAACCTAGTTTAAGATAGAGATGTAACTAAACTCTTTCTCCTCTACCAACTAATATCTTTAATTAGGGCAGTTTGGTTTGGTGTTAACATATTGTTCATGGGTCTTTATCATAAAACATGGCTTGTTTCTCTAATCAACTGTTTAACCTAACCTTGACCTTCGGAGAACATTATGCTTTGATTGCTTTTTTTTCTTTCTTTTTTTTTCTTTGAGGTGGTCATGGTAATTGTTTGGGAAGCACTCAACTTCACAAAAATATCTCTCAAGATCTTCTCACAAAAATAGCATTTTATAATAGCAGCAAAACATTAATTATCTTTTTTATTATTTTATTTTTTTCTAAAAATAAGAGTAGAAAAAATATTTTAATATTTCATTTAAAAATATTTTAGTAATATATTATTAAATTTTATTATAATTTTAAATTATTTAATAATTTTATTGATATATAAAAATCTTAAAACATTAAATAAAATAAATGGGATAAAGAGCTACTTATAATCGTTGGGGGAAGTGTTGCGTCTCTTTGATCTCTCTCTCTCCTGTAGCAGCAATATTTCCTATTTGAGAACCCATCCCATCTTTATATTCCTTTTCGTTTCCTTGATTCAGAGATTATTCTATGAGTATCCTTTCCAGCACTTTGTTCTATCCAGCTAAGGGCTGGGCCTACCTTTGAAGAGCCACGCTATTTTAATTGGGCCAGCTCAGAGGTTAGCCATACACATCTGGGCCCAGGGTGAGGTTCTCCTGCTTCAGTTCCATTAACCAACCTAATCAGTAGTGCTTGGTCCATTTCATAGGAACCAACCTAATTTTAAGGAACTTTCAGGCCCAATGGCTAGCTTTCAAATGAATAAATAATGACATGCTTCCCGATTCAAAACGCAAAGAACAACCGCAAACATCGAGCCCACGGACCCATGATGCATAATTTCTTAAATCAAAAGGGAAATAACTCTACCAATGGAAATTGGGTCTAGTGGAAATGGTTAGTCCCTCACAGCGTGATAAATCAAGATTCAAATTTCTGTTGGAAGAGGCACCCACATTTAGTGATCGATGGTGTCTAATAGGAGAATAACTGTGGTTTATCCATAAAACAAAAAAAAGGGAAATAACTCCTGTGGCTCCACATTTCAATATCTCATCACATGACATAAAGGTGGAGGGATTATTTAATGATATTTGAATAGAATTCGTGGGCAATCTTAAATGGGTCCTAAAGAATCCAACATACATACATATATATAATTTATGGTATTGAAAAGTGTGTATGTGTGTGTGTCCAAGGTTGAATTGAAATCCCTGTAATGTAATGTAATATATAGTGGGAGGGTGCGGGTGTGTGCGTGTGACAAAAGCAGAGGCATGTGTTTGATGTAAGTGAGAACTAGGATAGATACAAACATACATACATATATATATATATATATATATTTATACATGGGTCTGAATTATTAGGGCTTGCAGACAAAAGGGGAAGGCAAAGGGTATAAAGTTTAGGGACGAAAATCCGGAGTGGTGTTATCCACCAAATCAAATCCACTCTCCTTAAAATTTAAAAGTTAAAACCTCACACATCACCCTTCATATCATACCTACCTTCTACTAATGCATCCCACTGCCTAATTATTAATTAATATTACTTTCTATACTTTCTACTGTGGGTCTTCTTGCTTTCGCTCCATTTTCGCATTATCCAATTGAAGTCGCAGTCAACTAATTAAAGTCAAGTGTAAATTGTTTTTCTTTTTGTCCTTTCCTTAAACATAACAGCCATCCATCTCAGGTATATATATATATATATATAATGAAAATGTGGTTATAATTAAATTACATATTTGCACCAAAACAAATAATAGAAAGGCAAATAAATGGTTTATAGTGGGAAGGCCAAAAGCACAGGCACATCCCCCTGATTTTTTTTTCTGAACTGGGAACAATAATAATTAATAAGGTGAAAGAGAGATAAGCATTTCACTTGTTAGACGGCGTCTGCGTTAACTCAGTGCTTAAACAGAATTTCATGCACTCTCCAAAGATTACTCATGCTATCACAGGGGACCCTCAATGAAGCTACTAGTACTTCTTCTTGATTCTTGCGTACCATTTTATTTATATTTTAAGATTTTAACATGAAAATTAAGAAAAAAAATGATAAATAACATAACAAATTATTATATAATTTTATTAAATTATCCTTAATTATAACTTCTTTATGAAGTATTAAATTACAATAAAAAGCTACATACTATTAATTATTTAAAAATATAATTGGAAAAAAGAAATTAATTTTTTATTAGTTTTTTAAATAACAAATAAAATATGACATATAAAATTCTCTAAAATAATAAATAGAATGAGATAGAAAAAGTATCAAAAATGGAGGAGAACAATAGGCAAAGCCTAGATTAGAGATGTCCACGAGTTAGGTCGGTTTGGGCATCACTTTGCCCAGATGTCTGACTCGGAATACCTTGAGCCAATACAGAGTCCGAGTATGGCTTGTTATAAAATAAAATTAAAAAAAATAGGAAATTATAGTTATAAATTAAAATAATAAATTTATTACAAAATAAGCTCTATTGCTACTCATTCTCCTAAATTCACTATTTAGGATTCCAGATTTAACATTTTTTATTAATTACAGTCATTTTTTGTAATTAATTCATTATACTAATTTCTAACTGTAATTTCCCCTTAAAAAATAAAAGATAAGTGAATAAATAATAAATTAATTTAACTTATTATTAAAAATAGTGATTACTTTCATCAATATTATTTTTTGTGGCAAATAATATTGGGATAAAAAATAATATTTGTTAAAATTATAAATATTTAACAATTATACATTATTTATTTTCATATAATATTATTAAGTTAAGAAATAAAATTAAAGATTGGAATAATAATAATAATAAGTATTTATCAATTATAAAATTAATTTATTAATGAGATATATTAAAATAAAATAATGATATAAAATATTCAACCCACCAAGCTAGTAGAATGGAATAGAGATGAGATTTTTTTTTTTACCCGACCCGAAATAAGCATGACATATTAGGCCTAGCGGGGTGGCAACATCGTTTCCCTGGATGATGGCGAAAGTATCCGTTGCCAAGTTCCCATGCTATATATAAACGATGTAGATAAGGCAAAGAAAAAGTTTTTGCATTTCATCCACATTTTTATTTGTTGGTTTTTCCTTTTTGTTAAAAAAAAGAAAACAGATTTGACTGTAAAGTTTTTGGTTACTCACTGCATTTCATTATCAGTCATCCGCTTATTGAGGAGATTTGTCTTGTCTGGAACAATCGCCCATGCATGAGGGGCTGTTCCCTCATTGGCTCATCACTTCCAATTACCAATCTATCATCACTTTTCATTCCCTTACTACTTATTATTTCATCCTCGATGCATTCATCCATTGTTGGTACTTCATCCGCTTCTTTTTAATTGCTGCTTTAAAAAAACCTGTTTCTATTTATTTATTATTTTAAAATTTCAACTTATCATTAATTATTTTTTTAATTATACCCTCATCTTCTATTTGAAAAGTTCAAGTTTAAAGACAATGTTAGTTGCTCTTTTCTTTTTATCCACATTTTTAAGGATATATTAGAAATTTTAAAAGAAATTATAACATATTAGTTGTATTTCTAAATTTATATTCTAAAACTTTAAATGAAAGATAAAAAAAATGGCGGTAATATTTAACTAAATGTGAGTCCATGGAATTTGCATAAAGTTTTTTTTTTAAATTATGAATCCCATATATAAAATTTTATAAAAAATATATAAAGTGAACTTAGTTGAGAAGGATACACTATTTACTCTTAATAGTGAGGGACATTCCTAACCTACAGAAAATATATATAATAAGATATAAAAGAATAGAAGAACTCAAGCACAGATTAAATATATCAAACCAAAATACTATATATAAATAGTGACTTCCTACAAAATTATTATATATACTATGCATCATTGCATACCCAAGAAAAAATTAAAAAAAAAACTATGCATCCCAGGTCCCAACCAGGCAACCATCTTTTTTTAACCAAAAAAGAAAAAAGGAAAAGGAAAAACCATCATATGTCAATAATCTTATAACTTCTCATTTAATTTCTTCGCACAACTTTTGCGGGATAAAATTACATACATTTTTTTAAAACATTAATGTAACCTCAGAAAATTACAGGTTTAGTATATCTGAAATTTGTAGACTATTTTTTGGCTTATGTTGTCATTAAAATAAAAAATACATACCAATTAAAAATTATGTAGTTTTCTTGTGTGAATACTAATTGACATGCAATGTTTTTACTTGTTATTCGGGACATTTAGAGTCAACTTTTGCATTTTAAATTTCAGGTAGTAAATTATTATTAGGTTATATAATTCAGGTTAGAAGCACTTTGTCAATTTGTATTTCTGCTAGCATTTTCCTTACCATTTACTTAGGTCTATATTATAGGATATAAGACCCATTTTTACATCTATTAAGAAAATTGAAAAACATCTTTAAACATATAAAAAATTCTAAATTTGTCTCTATTTATTGAAAAAACATTAAAATAATTAAACCAAATAAATTTTTTTAAACTTTATAAGTGTAGGAGAGAGAGAAGTAACCAACTCATACAATAAAATACAGTAAGAATAAAATTGTCCATTTTGTTTCAACGTGAAAAAAAAAAAATGAGCCTTACTCCTTGTAGACATGAGGGAGTACTTGTGACTAGAAATATAATAAATTGATTGCATGTTACTACTTCATTAAAATTGAAGATGTAACAAAAAGATTGGTACGAGAACAGTAATTGGTATTTAATGTTTGCGAGAATGTTTTGTCAGGTTCTAAAACAATTTAACAATAACAAGTGTTTTGTTGCATGTTAATGTCAGTTTAATAAAATTAAATATAAAATATACTAAACCCATGATCTTAAGCACTTTCCCATTGATCTGTCTATAATGTATTGTTGGTATTAATATTATATAGTTTGATTTTTCATACAAGGGAAGAAAGAAGCACTGCAACTAGACTCGCGGGGTTCATGATTCATTGTTTAAAAGCTCCCATAATTAGTAAATACTTAATATATGATCATTTTAATTAAACCACGTGCAGATTAAGGATGAGAGTTAAAGTTAGTTAATTATTTTTTTAATTTCTCAAAAAATCATAATATTTTTTTTGAAACTATCATTATTTAATTTTTTCTCTCTTTAAAATGTATTAAATATGAATATTTTTTATAAATATATAATAAATACTATCTCATATATTATAAAGAGCTCTATATTTAAAATTAAGTCAAAAGATCAATGGGAGTAAAAAAATCTAAAGAATACCCTTAATATAAAAAGGAAAAAAAAGAAGTTGTGAACTGTTAAAAGAAAAAAGAAATAAAGCAGTTGTGAACAGAATGCTTACAAGCAAAGCAATAAAAGGCAATGGTCTATTGGTCTAGCAGCACCTATGCTTCCTAAATAGAAGTTATTGGATCAAGTTCCATTAATGGCAGAATACTATATTTAGGTGTGTGAGTGGGAATTGTGTATATTGTAGTTATGCCACGGAAGGAAAAAAAAAAAGGTAAGATGTGACATCTAAATGTCGAGAAGAGAGGATGCGAGGCAATTTGTATTTGATGGGGAGGAGGGCAAATTGGCAGAGCGTCGCTCAGCAGACACAACAGACCTGACCAGAGTATGGCTTCGTTGTTCATATACCTAAACAAGTAGGATTTTCTGTGCATTGATGTATTTCTTTTTTTAATAACACTCCCATCTCTCTCCAACTAATATTCTTTATTTTAATTTAACGACTACTTGATTTCATTATTTGCTCTATCTTTATGTTTAATCTATTTTTCCTAAAAAAATATTACTCTTGCTTTTGGGAACTTCCTAACCATGTACCATTCCCAGTTTCAAATATAAACAAAAAGAAAAAAAAAATTCTATACATACCAATATTATTCATTGAAATTAGTTAATTTTATTTAATTTGTAGTAAAATATTTTTTCTAAAGTTACACTCAGTTAATGATTTTTTTAAATACTAGATCAATAAGTAATTATTGAAAAATACAACTTTTGCCAAATTAATGAATGGTATTATTGGAAAATCTCACTTATTACATTAAACATTTATATATTTTTTTTATATTTTAGATCAACACAACTCTTCAAAAAAAAATTTTATATTTGAGACCAATAAAAATAACAAATATTCAAATACAATTTTGATTACATCATAACAATCACCCTGTCATGAACAGAGATCATCATTAGAAAGTGGTAGTTAGTTTAGACCAGCTCCAATTTACTTGAGTAGAAAAAACTCTCATTTCTTAAATAAGTAAATTAATGGTTCCATTGTATATAGAACAAAATTAATTAAAATAAATTTATCCTATGCGCT
Source organism: Adenanthera pavonina (assembly GCA_026686845.1). Taxonomy (NCBI): domain Eukaryota; kingdom Viridiplantae; phylum Streptophyta; class Magnoliopsida; order Fabales; family Fabaceae; genus Adenanthera; species Adenanthera pavonina. Next base: position 6,808,741 of record JAIVEN010000003.1, read on the forward strand.
CAACGCTTTAAATTTAAAAAATCTTAAAAGAAAAATCGTTGAATTGAATCAATAAACAAGATCTTGATGAACAAAAAGTTCATTGAATCAATAAACAGAAATATAATCTTATTTGTTCACATTATGTTGAAGCAATAACATGGAAAACCTGAAAACATGCGAGAAGTAGTGAATAGGGATTGGGGTTGCTTTGCTTCGTGGATCAATAAACAGCGGAAGACAATTAATTGACATACTCAATAGGATTTGTTTAACTTAGAGTTTAAAACAAAAGCTGGTTATGGCTTATGAAGTGTTATCGTTACCTATCCACATAACGTAAACTAGTTAGTTAGATTAATCCCGAAACTGAAAAACTGGTCACAAATCAAGAACCTTATTTAATAAAGAATCTGTGCAGCCGCTCCGTTGCTTCATTCACGCTCAGTACGTACACCTCTATGTAAAATAGCAAGCGCGTGGTCCAAACGCGCAGCACCATCACCATGTGTCCACGTCCCAATGGAGAGGCTTCCTCTGGATTTGAAAACTGCTCCCCATAAAACCTGAGCTTCTCTCTCTATGATTTTATTTTATGCTTAGTTGAATCTGTTTTTAGAGATACAGAAAGAGAGAAGGGGAGCATTATATAAGATGAGAACTTGATTGACACCTAATCTTATGCCAGAGGAAGCTCTGAACGTTGTCTCACAACACAAACACACACACGCAGACGACTATAATATACTATGAAATTGAAAAATGGCCAAGAATTTGACCTCCTAATGCACATGGCTTCTTGGGTTTCTCTCATCTTCATTTTCTTTCTCTCCCTTTTCAAGTTTTCCTTTTCCTTGACTGTCATATGCTATACTCTCTCTTTCTCTCCTCATCCTCCTAGCCATAAGCTCCGATTTTTCTGCTGTGTCATTGAAGGCTTTTGACTCCACAGTTGAAGAGATCCCTCAGATCTACGGGGAAAAGCCATTTGGACATTGTCATCGTAAATTCTTCTCATTTCTGGTACTTCTGTGTTGGCTGGCTTTTCGTTGAATGCAGAAAGGTATGCTTAACGACGGTCTCTTCAAAATGATATGTGCTTTCAGATATTTTTGGTTTTAGGGAACCCAGTTCTTCAATTCTTGTGCCCTTCCACTTGGTTTTATTGGCTTGTTTTGGTAAATGGATCTCGGCGTCATTGATCGTTGTTGGGGTTCAGTGACTCAACCACCTTAATTGCTTCCGTTTCTTGTGAAAATGTATATCATCCCCAAATGCTCGAGTTTGATATTTGTATTGTGTCAGAGCTCTAAAAGTCCCATACCGTATCTTCTGAATTCTAAATATCTGGTGCTTCCATGTTTGACACCTCTGTATTCAGCAACTCCCGTTGAAATTTCTTTGCCTCTTTCTTCTCTTTTGGCTTTGAATTATTTATTTCTTTCCCTATTGTTAAATTTTCTTTAACAGCTCTCCTGTATTCATACTTGCTGGTTGATGGCTTTTGGTTTAAATTCTGAAAATTTGGTGTAATTTTGAGATGTCTTTTCCGGAAGTTGGACGGCTTGGCATGTCCTGAAATGGCAATAATTCAACACCAGTTAATCTTTTCATATATTGCCTCCTACTCATTCGCTTTATCTTATTTTCTTTCTTTGATGTTACAGCTGAGTTCCAAAATGGAACTCATCTTTCGCCAAACAGGTTGAAGCAGGATTTTCTCCTAGTGTTCTGTTGGAGCTCTGTTTGGATACAAAAGAAAAGAAAGCCAAAGAGTTGGCATTGGATCACTAGAAATGCAAATTGGACTCCGCAGTAGATTACACTAAACCAATTGGATGTAATCAGTCTATTCTCATGATTTGCGAGATGGAGCATGACTCTATTGAGGACATGGACATAGAAGTCCTCTCTTCAATGTGGCCCGAAGATATTGGAACTGAAGTTGGAAAACAGTTTAATATAGAGAAGCCTGGAAGTGAGCAGGACATGTTGGAGGAGGTCACAATAGTGGAGGAGCCAACCATAGTAGATTTCAAGCGTCTCATGGAGCTCACCAATTATACAGACAAAGGGTCAACTCAGTTGACCTATCTTATGAAACAATGGGAGTACAAGCAGGCTAATGCTGTGCGTCTTCTAAGAGAAGAACTAGACAACCTAAGTAAACAGAAACAGGAGGTTGAGCTCAGGAAGTTAAAGATATTGGAAGAACATCGATTTGAGGACCAAAGATATGGGGATGATAAAAGACCAGTTTCTATCTTGGATGAGGTTTATGACATATGGCAAGATATACCACGCAGGAAAAATGACGTTACTGTTCAGAACAAGGGTATTGAAATAGATGCTGAGTATGATACTGTAGTGTACTGGAAGCAGAGGGCTTTGCATTTGGCAAAACTGTTGGGCGCAAGTATACAGAGAGAGCAGACGCTCATGGAGAAGCTGGAAGAAAGCATAAAGAATCTTGAAAGGCAGTCCTCCCCTGTAGAGGAACTGTCACAGATTCTGAAAAGAGCAGACAATTTCTTGCATTTTATTCTGCAGAATGCACCTGTTGTTATAGGCCATCAGGTAAATTCCAGTGAGTAACGTGTTGATTTTTCTATCTCTGCAACGACTTGTAGAATGATCTTAGCTTATGAGTGATTATTGGTTCTGAAAAGTACTAGAACAAGCACTTATTTATGAATTAAAAATTAAATTAACTATAATTACTAAGACTTACAATCTCTCTTATGAAATAGCAACAAATTCACCCTAACAAGGCCATGTCTTGTTTGATACCCTGCACACTGTGCTGCTGTGCTACCTAGGTGTGGGGGACCCAGGATGGAGTGAAATTGCGTTTTTATTCACCAAGAATAAGCCAACTGTGTAACTAAACCCTTCATTGGTGCCATAACAAATAAAGTGTAGGTACTTGTAAGTGAATTGATGTGTATATTTGCAATACTTTGGAATTAGTAGATCCCTATTAAACTTGCGCCAAAACTTAGGCAATACTTATTCATTGCAAACTTATTGGGTTCATCATTATGTTAATGCTCAACTTCTGTCTTCTATGAGTAGGGCCATTCTTAGCTGCAAAGGGCTGATTCTCTATTTCGTTTCTTCAGGACAAAGAGTTGCGTTATCGCTTTATCTACAACCATTTTCCAAGTTTGCAAGAGGAGGTAATTCATTTTTCTTGTTGAAAGCTTTTGTGCAAAATGGTCTACTGATTTATTCCGCTGCTATTGTTTTAGATAAAAAAAAATGCTCTTGAAAGTCCAAAAACATCGGAGCCAACTTTTCTTTCTCAAAGTAGTGTGTGTTATATGCCTGTAGAAATGTCTTGATTCTAAAATTTACTCCTCTATTCTAGGACATTATAGGAAGAACAGATGTGGAAATTTTCACGGGATCTGGTGTCAGGGAATCTCAAGAATTTAAGAGAGAAGTTCTGGAAAAAGGATTGCCTGCAAAAAGGGAAATTACTTTTGAGACAGAACTATTTGGGTCAAAGACATTCTTAATTTATGTAGAACCTGTCTTCAGCAAAGGAGGGGAAACAATTGGGATAAATTACATGGGAATGGATGTAACGGATCAGGTAGATTCTATTTTGCTTTTGAGGACATTCACAATCTTCTTATGCAAAAGCGGGTATTTATATTTCTGACAAACCGCAGGTGAGAAAAAGAGAAAGGATGGCACAACTTAGAGAAGAGATTGCAGTTCAGAAAGCCAAGGAAACAGAACTAAATAAGACCATTCACATTACAGGTTTAATCTCTTAGTCATAAATTAGTTTTGAATTCTACTTCAACTTGATAATGATCATTATTGTTTTCTCCCTTGAATAGAGGAGACTATGCGAGCAAAACAAATGCTAGCAACCATGTCTCATGAAATAAGATCCCCACTGTCTGGGGTGGTTAGCATGGCTGAAATTCTTTCTACCACAAAACTTGACAAGGAGCAAAGACAGCTCTTGGAAGTCATGATTTCCTCAGGAGATCTGGTTCTTCAACTTATTAATGACATATTGGATCTTTCAAAGGTTGAGTCAGGTCTGAAAGCCTACCCTTGTATATTTCATATTTGTATAATCTACATAAACATTATTTTTTTTAAACATTATTAGAGCAATTTGAAGTTTTAGTTTAGACAAGGAGGGATTTTGAATCGGTGGCCTTGTCTATATAGGAGCAATGCAGTTGGAAGCCACCAAATTCCGTCCAAGAGAGGTAGTAAAGCATGTGCTCCAGACTGCTGCAGCATCACTGCAGAAAATATTAACCCTAGAAGGCCATGTGGCAGATGATGTCCCTGTTGAGGTGAGGTCTTATGAAACACTTTCATCTCGTTTTCCTGTTAGAAAATCCATCAAGCACCAGTACTAGTCTACTTATATGACATTGTCATTGCCCTTTAGTGTTATTGTCTCCTCACTATTTCAGGTCATTGGAGATGTTTTAAGGATTCGGCAAATTCTCACAAATCTTATAAGGTATATTTGCTAAACAAACACTTCAAAATAATTGTGTTCGTGTCTGACACATATTACATACTTGCATAAGATATGATATTATGCTGACAATTCAAATTATATGTATTCCCCTAAAATTTTATCATGTCGTTGTTGATTCCTCCCCCTAAATTTGCAGCAATGCAATCAAGTTTACCCATGAAGGAAAAGTTGGCATAAATCTGTACGTTGTAGGAGAACCAAGTTTTGGAAAATCAGAAGAAGGTCCTGAAAAGAAGAGTGGAGACAAGTCAAATGTATCTGGGAATGGATTGACAGAAGAGAAATACTTCGCAGCGTCTCAAAATGGGAGCGATGAATGTAGATCTCCGGTCAAAAGCGAATGCTCAAGGAATGGGGATACTGAAACAACAGTGTGGATCTGTTGTGACGTATGCGACACGGGAATTGGAATACCAGGTAGCTTTATCAAAGTTACCACATATAGAACGCAAGCACAAAATTTGATCTCTATCAAAATGGTACTCACTCTATGTGTGTATTTGCCATTTCTTGCGCGACAGAAAATGCAATACCTACTTTATTTAAAAGGTACATGCAAGTCAGTGCAGACCACGCTCGAAAGTATGGAGGCACAGGGCTCGGACTAGCAATATGCAAACAGCTGGTAATTCCTTCCTGGACCAAATCGAAAGAAATAGTCCTTTTGTCTTCTCTTTTTATTTTGTAATGATTAACATAATAACTCCTTTTGTGGAATTCTCTATGAAATTAGAACAGGTTGAGTTAATGGGGGGTCATCTAACTGTGTCGAGCAAAGAACACTGTGGTTCTACATTCACGTTCATACTTCCTTACAAGGTTTCTACAGCTTGTGATCATTCAGATGACCCTGACGAGCTCTCAAATGTGGACAACAACGACGCTGCTTCTGATGATGCCTCACAAGGCATCTTCCAATTCAAACCTCGTACATTGGGCTCTCTCTTCTCTTCCGACGGATCTACCAGAGCCCAAAAGTTATTACCCTATAAAATTGGGCTCACAAGCTCGCTTAAATTAAATGGGTTTTCGGAGGATTCTTACTCATTCCCCTCTAACATCATATCAAATGGGACAACTTTAATAGAAGATGCTATCCAAGTAACAGAAGAGGATGCGCCTGAGATGTTTGAATCAGGAAGTTCATGGAGTCACAAACCAGAGACGGAGAAGGAATATCTAGTTAGCAGAGACAAGCAGTGTCAAGATACGACTTATTCTCAGCTCCAAAATGGTATTGCAAGTAGAGAAGTTAGTGTAGCAACGAAGTCAAGCGAAACACAGCAAACAAGTGAGGCACAAGAGAAGGATAACAGAACCTCCCAATGTGTTGCTAGCAGCAGTACTAGTACATCAGCAGTAACCAAACCCATGTTAGAACCAAGGATCCTTTTAGTTGAAGATAACAAGGTCAACGTTATGGTGGCACGGTCAATGATAAAGCAGTTAGGTCACATCATAGATGTGGTGGATAATGGAGTGGAAGCCGTGCGTGCAGTACAACGCAGGAGTTATGACCTCATTCTGATGGTACTTTCTGGAATCTCTGTGCTTTGAAAAAACTCGATTGTTCACGATTACCATGAGATGCTTTGTCAATAATATATTGTACTTGCAATTTGTAGGATGTCTACATGCCAGTTATGGATGGTCTTCAAGCAACAAGACTGATTCGCTCTTTTGAGGAAACTGGCAATTGGGATGCTGCAACAAGAGCTGGAATAGAGCCAAGCATTTCAACTTTAGATTTGCAGAGAAATGAATGTTCTCTACCTTCCTCAAAGCGGATGCCCATTATAGCAGTAAGCACTTAGGCTTATATACTAACCTCTACTATAGAAGATAACAATCCTCTAATCAGTTGGTTAATGATAATTGTGTTCAAAATCTCATGTTAATACAGATGACTGCAAATGCTCTGTCAGAGAGTGCAGAAGAGTGTTATGCAAATGGTATGGACTCCTTCGTGTTGAAACCTGTAACTTTCCAGAAATTGAAGGACTGCCTTGAACAATTCCTACGGTGATATCCTTGTAAATTATAACGTGTGTATGAAAAAATAAAAAAAATAAAGTGGGCTGGAAAGTTTTGTAATGGATGCATCATGTTCTCCCCTGCATCATTAGGGTCTAGTAACTGGAGTTGTATAGATCTAAAATATTCTGTTCCTTGTCTTTCTCCTTGTAAGTTTATTAGTTCAAAGGGAGAGCAAGAAGCTTTTTTGTTTTTTTGAGTGCAAGCAAGAAGCAAAGCCTGAGGACAAGAGAGCAAAGCTCACGGGAAAACAGAAGAAACAAAAAACATACTAATGCCTAGAGTCAACACAGGACCACTTTCTATCAAGAACGTACGCAGACCAACAATCGGGGAGAGCAAGAAGAAGCCTTTGAATAGAGTTAGGGCAAATCTGCACTACAAGGGAATTTGCAATAACAAAATCCTATCAGGTATAAATTCTTCCACAGTTGACAGTATTCTCCTGGTAGTCTTGATCCCACAAATCTTCTAAAAGTTTTTATTATAAAATTTGATACCTACATCACCAATGAAGAAGTGGGAATTTCTGCAATGTGGAAACTGGTTAGCTCATGGGGCTTGGGATAATGATAGGGAATTTGGTTGGTTCCATTCGATTCCTCCTGATTGTCATGAGAGTGCTAGAAGCGATAGACATAGTCTCCATGATGGCACTAGAATGTAATTAATGCAGCCTTTTTAACCAAAATGCTTTAAGAAAAAAAAATAATTCCTAATATGTTACAAGTTTGTTGACCAAAACAAAAAAATATGTTATAAGTTTCAAAATATTTACCCAAATATTATAATCTCTTAGAAATCAATTTTTGTCAAACCGTGATTTATCATTTTTTTTTATTCTTTTAAATATCTCGATTTGATATAAACTCAGATTTAGAGATTAATGCAGGCTTTTTAACCAAAATACTTCAAGAAAAAGGCTTATCAACCAAAATACTTTAAGAAAAAAACATTAATTCGCAGCTATAAGTTTCAAAATATTTAGCCAAGTACTGTGTAAGTTTTAAGAAATCAGTTTTTGTCCGACCGTCATTCATCAGATTCTTTTTTATTCCGTTAAAGATCTCGGTTTAACACAAACTGAGATTTAAAAATCTCTAAATTTTCTCTTTGTCAAATTCAAATTATACATTACATTTTTTTAACTTAAACTAAAAGATCCCGGTTAGCCACAAGTGGAGTTGTCAGAAGCGGGCACCTTGCTTCTGTATTGACCAATGGGATGATGGGACGCATCAACGATGTGTTTTTATTTTTTATTTTAAATTAAACCGTTTCCCTTTCCTAAATCAAAACTCCTGCTTCCGAAATAATATGTGTGTGTATATATATATATATATATATATATTTTATATTGCATATTATATTATATAGAATACCAAATTTATAATATATTTTTATATCATTTAAATTAGTTTAAATATAAAATGCATATATATTAACTGAAATATATGCTATATATAATATATAAATAAATTAACACAATATTTGTTAAAAAAATATATATATTTTTAAATGTAACTTGAAAATTTTTGTTATTCTAGTTTGAATTTTTTTTCAAATATACTTTTTTATACACTAAAATATGAAAATAATTATGATAATTAATTGAGATGAAAAAATTTTCATATTTTGAAGTGAAAAACTTTTAAGTGGGATAAACAAAATTTTCCAAGTGATGTTTGAACAAAATTCAATTGTCAATAATTATTTTCAGCACTATAAATTTTAATGTGAAAAAAAGTACTTTTTTAAAAAAATAAATAAAATTGGGTAACTAAAATATCCATGTGACATTTGAAAGATTCCCAATTGATCATAACGTTTTTAGCATTCCATGTTTTAGTGTAAATAAGTAATTTTAAAAAAATTCTAATTAGGGTAACGAAAATTTCCATGGTTAATCTAAGACGCTCTAAATTCTAGAACAGTGTGTATTGTATGCATGAATGTCTTCTTTTTATTAATTATAACGATGTAATTTACGCCGTGCAGGTTTAAAATCTATTGCCAGTATAATGATCTCATCAAATTGACATAAGCTTTTATTCACCAAAGAGATTATTTTAATGATCTAGATGAATTTAAGGAAATAATATTAATATGCTATATATATTAAAATAGTATCAATATACTACATATATATAATGTATATAGTGTTATACATAATATTTATAAAAAAACATACATATAATAGATATGTATATACATATATATATTGTGGCCAAAATATATATTATATTTTTTAGCTCCAAAAGGGTATTGATTCTAAATTTGAATTTAATTTAATCATTTAATTTTTATTAAAAATATAATATACTCACATAAAGATAAAAAATAAATATTGAACCCACACAGTAATTTAAATTTATCAAGATCATTAAAATAATTTCTCTGGTGAATAAAAGTTTATGTAAGTTCGATTTGATCATTGTATTAGCAGTAGATTTTGAACCCTTATAATATAAGCTGCATCCTTACCTCTTTGACATAGGTAATTAAAAAATGAAGACATCTCCGTATACAATACACATCGAGTTCGAGAAATGTTTTTTTTTTTGCCACACCGTGTTCTAGAATTTAAAGCATCTTGTATTAATCATGGAAATTTTGGTTGCCCCTTTTGAAAGTTTTTCACTTCAAAAAATGAAAAAATTTTCATCTCAATTAATTATCATAACTATTTTCATATTTTAGTGTATGAAAAAGTAAATTTGGAAAAATACGAATTAGAATAACAAAAAATTTTTAGTGACATTTAAAAATATATAAATATGTTATGATTTTTAACAAATATTTTGTATCAGTTTATTTATATATTATATGTTATATATGTTTCAATTAATATATATGTATTTTATATTTTAATTAATTTAAATGATATACAAATATATTATAAATTTGGTATTATATATAATATAATATATATATATATAATATAAAATATGTATACACATACATATTATTTGGGAGGACGAGTTTTGATGTAGGACAGGGAAATGGGGTCTTAATTTAAAAAATAAAAATAAAAACAATATGTTGCATTCCATCAGTCATAGAGAAGCAACATGCTTGCTTCAGATTTTGACTTCTTGCTTTGTGGCAAACTGACATCTTTATTAAAAAAAAAAAATGTGATGTATAATTTGGGTCTCATAAATATGAAAATTAAAAGATTATTCATTTAAACCACGAGAATTTGGATCAACTTATCAGGGTTATTTCAATGTAACCAAAAGTCTCGAGTTCGAGCCCTGGGAATACAGTAGCATAAATGGTCAGAAATGTCTACCCTTGCGGTGCCTATCAGACCTCGATCCGGATTAGTTTAGACCCCTTAAAGTCTTCACAGCTCGAATGAGGTTGATTCAGAATACCAGATACTCACGTGAAAAAAAAAAAAAGAGATTCTTCAATCGGTTTGATATAGACCAGGATCTTTATAAAAAGAAAAAAACCTAATGAATCACAATATGACAAAAAGAGATTTCTCAAAACTTATAATATCTAGGTAAATATTTTGAAACTTATAGCATATTGGGAAATAATATTTTTCTTACGCAACGTTAATCCTTGGTTTATTAAAAATAAAAAAAAGTTGCACCTATAGTCATATCATATGAAAAAGTTCGATTAATAAATCTATCAATATTTTCTTAGGTAGTGCTTGGGAGTTTTTTTTAAGAAGGGTGTGAAATGAAATAAAATAACTTAAGTATTTGAGTTATTGTTTAAAAGAATTTTTTTGTAAGGAAATGAAATGGCCAAGGATGACTCTCCAAGCTATCCTTAACCATTTAAAACTTAATTTTTTTTTCTTCCTAATTCTTTCTAATTGATGGCTATGAATAGAATGGCTAATAATTAATATCACATTTAAAAACTATCTCTAACATTCTAAACACATTATACAATAGTGTTATTGTGATACTTGACTTCCACCACATGGTTCCAAGCTCTCATTTTCTTCTTTCTTCTATGTCAGATTTATTCCACTCTATCTATTGCATCTAAGTATGATCCTTTTTTCTTATAAACGTATGATCCTTTTGTTGTGTCTGTTTTCTTTCTGCACTTATAGCCACTAGCTAGTTTGGCCCCTCCTTGTTTGCTGGGCTCTTTTTTTTTTGACACATAAACATATCTTAGTATAAATATATATTTTCGATTTCAATGCATTTTGGTAAAAAAAAAAAAGAGTAAAATACAATGACCCCTCTTATTTTGCCATAATTATAATTACAGAGATATCCCATTTATTTTGAAAATCTATGCTTTAGTCAAATCCATTAACTCTATTAGGAATATTCCTAGAAAGTTCTAAAATATTATTTATTAATTAAAAATCATATTAACATAAATCATATTTATCAATTCATTTCTCATTCATCAAATCATATTAATTAAAATTTATTATTTTTTATAAATTATTTTGATTAATTTTTTCTGAGATATACAATTAATAAATTTTATAATATCATCAAAATTATATTATTTTATAATTTGATGAAAAATTTTAAAGCTATAAGTCTTTTGAAATATTTTCTTAGCCAATGTATGTTTCAAAAATTACAAAATAAATAAATTTGAATAAATTTATTTAAAATATTTAAAATTATAAAATTAATTATTAATTATTTTATAATATGATAAAAAATTTTGAAAATATATGTATTAAATTTTGTTTGGCACATAAGTGTTTAAATACAATTTTATAATATGACAATAATTTTTTAGCCAGTGTTTGAATTTAAAAAATTACTAATTGAATAAGTTTAAATAAATGTAATTAAAAATTTTAAAATTATAAAATTAATCAACTTCATTATATAATAAAAAAGTCTAAAAATATATGCATTAAAAATATTTTTGGCTAACACAAATATTTAAATGATTCTTAAATATTATTTATGTTAAATAGGGGTATTTCATTTCAACAAAATGTTTAATAATATAATTTAACTATCAATTAACGGTTGGATGGATAGAAATAGAATTTTTAAAATAGAGGGGAGGTTTATGTGACATAACTTTTGATATGAGGGAGGTTTATATATTTGTTCAAAATAGAAGATATGTCACTGAAATTAAGATATAATAGAAGAGAGGTCATGATATTTTATTCCAAAAAAAAATAATACGAACATATTTGAATCGTCACCTATTAACAACATGGGGGGCTGTTTTAGGGAAGGAGGAGAGGATATCTCTCTTTGTTTGATTCGAAAAAATTGGAGAAAATTGAAGTGAATTAATTCCCTCCAATCTTCTCTTCCACCTCTTTTTTTCTTTCCCCTAAATTGGGATTTTTTAAGGAATCCCTATTCAATCCTCTCTAGTTCTCTCCAATCTCTTCTTGAACCAAATAAAATTTTATTAAAATTCATTCAATCCCCTCCTCTTTAATTCCACCAAATAATTTCACTAAATAAGAGAATTTTAAAATATCTCTAATATTTTCTCCTTCAATCCACTTTATTGACAATCTCTTCAATCTCCTATCTTCAAATTCCATCAATTGAACCAAACATGCCATAAGTTGTTGTTGAAGTTTTGGGACAAAGAAACGAGACAGAATTTTTTTAATTACTCACGACTAGTTTTTGGCTGGGGGAATAGACTCATCGTTAGTCTTTGACTCTTTGTGAACAACTAGTTGAATGTTGTTGAATTTTGGGATCATGATCAATTCTCATATTCAAGGATAAAAGTACACAAATCCTAATTATTTACGAAACAATAAACAATTACAGGAAAGAAAAAAAAGAACAAATAATCTGGGTTTATATTATTACATCTATTTATAAATTTACATTTTTTAAAAAATATATACATTTGCGATAATTTCCACTATTCAATTAGTTTATGCATATGCATGGGAGAAATCTTTGCGCTTTCAGAGGGTTTCATCGCTGAATTTGAATTATCGATGATTTTATTGGAACAAAGTTGGCAATATAAGGGAAGATTTTTGTTTTTTGGTATACGGTGGGGCCTAAACGCCCAAACACAAAAACAAACTAACTAAACATGAACCAGTCAGGGCAAGTAATGCCCAGACAATCCCTATGCACCAGAACATCCAAACCTTCAAGAGGCTCCATGAACTGATATATGGATGACAAAATCTTGCATGAGACCCTTATGAGCAAGCCAATCTGCACAATTATTTCCCTCTCTAAAGCAATGATTAACCTGCAAAATCCAAGAGCCTTGCAACTCAACCTGTAATAACCTGGCAATATTAGAATCCATAGCTTCATTAGATAAAGCACATTCTACAAGAGCTATAACAGCTTGAGAAGCCCCCTCAATGATAACTTCATTAAACTCCATCTGTTTTAGTATTTGCAAGCCAATGATAACTCCCCATATCTTTGCGTCAAACACAGAGCATTTGCCAATTCTCTTTGCAAATCCCTCTAAAAAATTCACCATTTCTGCTTCTCACCAAACCTCCACAACCAACATCCCCATTACTGTTATTCACAGGACCATCAAAATTCAACTTATACCATCCTAACTCAGGTTTAACCCACCCAATTTCTTAATTTGTGGCCAAAAGAAAAAAAACCCACCCAGGATTCATAAGACTAGAATCCTCAAAAGCCTTCTTAACCTCCTTAGCATAATTACTAATCGTGTGTATTGGATCATAACGCAACAAGAATTGAGTCTCAAACAAACTCTTATTGCACCATGTCCATAACATCTAGCAAGCAACATTTCTATCTGGTAATAACTTTATCCAAATATTATTCATTCCACACATTCCACACCACCAAAATATAATGAGCGATCTCTGAGATTGGAAGACCACCAAGCCTATTCATTCATCTGAAAAAATGTAGCAGCATTTCTATCTGGTAATAACTCTATCCAAATATTCTTCATAGCTCTGCAGTCATGCAATGCATGAAGAACATCCTCTTCTTTGACATTACACCTGCAACAAATAGGTGAGACAGCAGTATATTTACTGATATGAGTAGAAGTTAACAAATTACTCCCAACTGCTAACCATAAAAATATTTGGATTCTTCTAGTTCCCTTCCATTTCCAGATCATGTTCCAGGGAAATACATCCTCATCAATTATTTCCTTTCTCAACAAACGATACATCCCGACCATAGAAAAGACCTTTTTATCATTACCAAACCAATTGATTCTATCTTTACCATCAGATACATCAGGAGGAGGAATAGCACGAATTCTAAGCAAATCTTGATCAGACAATAATTCCTCTAATCTTTGATAGTCCCAATCCCCTAATTCATTCACAAAATCAGCTACACACATATTTTCAATTAACTGATCAGAATTTCTAACTCTATGAATAAGAGGTAATCCACCATCTAACCATCTATCATTCCAAAAATTGATAGTATGACCATCCTGTGCATTCCATCCAATATTCTTTAAAATGTTTGGCCATAGATCACCAAGTTTTTTCCATAAAACAAAATCACCAGATTTAACCACAACCAGTTTTCAAATCACAATTTCTACCATACTTTCCAGCTATAGCCGGAGAAGAGAGTTTTTCAGGTTTAGCAAGAACTTCCCATCCAGTCTTACACAATAAAGCGTCATTCATCGTTCTCATATCCTTCAACCCAAAGCCACCATGCTTTTTATCAGAACAAAGTCTTTTCCATCTCATAGCATGAATTTTTTTCTTCTCTTGACCGGTTCCTCAATTCATCCTTACTATGGGAGAGAAGTACCTTAAGTGGGCCCCAATTTTTTTTTATTTTTCCATTATTTCATAATGTTTATATGGGCTTGTTTAATTATGTTTCTATTTTTATATTTTTAAAATGGTTTTGTAGAAGTGTTTTGTAAAACAAGTTTTGAAAATAAAAAAACAAAAATGCATGTTTGATTCAGTGTTCTGAAAATTGTTTTTAAGAACAGAAAAATAAAAAAAATTGTTTGAGAAAATTGTTCTGAGAACATATTTTAAGAACAAAAAAATAAAAAATTTATTTGATTCACTTGTTTTGTGAAATATTTTTTTACAATAATTGACACCTTTTTTTGCTATGATTTAATATACTAATTTAATAGACTAATTTACTATAATATAATAGACTATTTTAATAATGAAATTTTAGCATAATAAATAATAAATAACAAATAACAAATAACATATATTTACTATAATATAATAAACTAATTTAATAATAAAATTTGATAGAGCAAGTTTTAAATGAGGTGTTTGAAGGTTGCAGTGTGTGAAATATGCTTCAAGTTTTTGCTAGCATACTAGATTACCCTTCATTTCTCATCTATTCAACTCTATTTGCAAACCCAATACATATTCCTTAGCCGTAATAATTGATTTGACCAATTTATTTTATCCACCTTAGCTAATAATCTTTTCTAAACCTTGAGACAAGAGTAATGAAATTTATCAAAATGTGAGACCCTTTACATCTGTGAGTTATGCAAAACTCATCGCCTAGCTATTATATTCACTGAAATCATCACTAAAAAATAGGACATCAATGTGAAAGAATAACAAGAATAACAAAGGTTATCGTGTACAAGTATACGACTAACAATGGGACCTTCAATCTGAAGGCCAGAAAATTACAAAATTGATAGTAGGAGCAAAACCTAACAACATAATAAAGAAGTGCCAAATGACAATGAATTTCATAAATGTACAGAGTCACAATTTGGTGCTATAGCTTTAAAACGTGTTGATAAGGTAATGTACAGGTAGGTGTGAAGGAATATGAGTTTGTCATCGCACGGCTTGTAAGATACAAAAGCTACTAATTCATGTATGAGATAATCAATGCTTGGTCAATGCTCCGGGAGAGATTATTGCTAAGGAACACATTTGCACTTTGTTCTTAGTTGGCATCGTATGTGAAAAAGAATGATGTCACTCCCTCAAAATTCAATCCCTTGAGATAATTAGATCAATATGACCTCAAACAAAATCCTTTTAAGCTCTGAAAACCAAATGTATGTCCTCTCGCCAGAAGGAAAGGGGAAAAAATGAAGTAATCCAAATTCTAGATAAATGCAGCCTACAATAAGGCATGCTTAGAGTTATAGGTAAGAGAAACAGCCATCAAATTCTCTGTATAGATCAAGTTGTTGATGAAGATCTTGCAGCTTTAAAATATAATGATCAAGTGCAGCTTTAGATCAAGGGGGAAAAACATTAAATGAATAGCAACCAAGACCAATAATAGCAACAAGAGATACTACAGAAGAATAGCAGCCATTAATTTAATTTCGACCTATTTGAGAAACCCAAACCATCATGGGCCATTTCAAATCCAAGCTGAACACCAACCTGTCATGGGCCATTTCAAACCCAACCATTCCTACTGTAGCAATCAATACTGCGATAATAATCAATATAAAAGAACTTGGAGAGAAAATTTACGGAGTCAAATCCATGAAGTTGAAGCAATACATATGAATCATTGACAGCAAATTCATAGTCTGTAATGAGTTGAAAAGCATATGTTAGTTATTGGGGGAAGGTTCCTTATTCAATAAATGAATTAGCCTATAAGACCACTTGATCAGAAATTCTATAAAGGTTACTAGAATTACGTGAATTCTTTCAAATAAATAAATGAATCTTTATAGCCAATTTTATCAGTTCACCTCTCCCTTCCCAAGAACAATTAATCTATAAGCATTGAAGGATGAACTACCAAGATTCTTTGATTGCCATTGCAATCTTGAAATAATTTCATTTTTGTGGCATGACAAAAACTTTCACCAAGCTAAAGGTAGCAAAGCCTCAGGAAATCAACAAGTATGTTTCTTAATGTCCACACATCTTAGAAATCAGCTCATGAAAGATTATTGTTGCCCATTCTTTAAAATTGACAATAAACAAATTAGGTAAATAATTGTCCCCAATACCATCACCTTGTAAAGCTTGGGTTTTAGTAGTTGTTAGAGATTATAACAAAGTCATTCCTAGGCCATCATTTAATAGTTTAAACTTCTGAACTCCATTAATCCTTTACATGGTATGAGAGGTTCTATAACCAAATAGTCAGTAGGTTGATAGAATTGCATAAAACTAAAATTTATTGCTAACTACACCCATTACTAGTAGATACAGATCAAATAAAAGGCCAAATGTACATGAAAGTTTTCCCCTCGCAAAGCTATCTTATTTTGAAGTAATAGAATGCTTTAGTTGTATATCACTAGAACCGAGTAGAAGAGCCATGAAAAGCACAAGCTCAGGAAGAACAAAAAAGCTCACAAGTTCAGATAGTAGAATGAATGAAAAGGGAAGGAAACACACAACACTAACCAAATAGAGAAACAAAGCACTGAAATTTTAAATCTATCGAGAAGTACATCGAGTTTGTGGATGACATAGTGATCTTGCACTGGTCTTTCTTCCTCGGCTTGATCCTCTTTCGTTCTCTCACAGTTCTCTTCCAAATTGTCCCCTCTCTCTCTCTCTTAGCCCTAGTCCATCTCCTGCCCCTCTTACTAATTACTATGAAATCTAGTTTCAAAACAGAGGGAATTTTGCAGCTTAAGAGAAACTGAAACAAAGGGAAGATGACGAAATGGAAAGGCTTCTATTTACTAGGTTCTGCTCCTGAAGCACCTGAATCAGCTACGTCTACCGATGAAGATGATGAACTCAATGAAGATTGAGGCAACAAGACAGCGATGCAGCACTATAGTAGAGGCAAGAAGGCAGCCAAGGGAACCAATGGTAGAGCATATTAGAGCTGTCGAATAGTTAGGTTGGGAGGTTGGGCGAATGGTATAGGTAGAGCACATGTGGGCTTCTCAAAATTACAAAAGATGCTATTAATGAATCGGTTGTTTCCCGTGTTTTTGAAATTTTGGGATGAGAAAACACACAAAACATCTAAAATATGTTTTTTATTTCCTATTTTTGAAAACACTTATTTTTTTATTTTCAAAACAATGTACTAAAAATACCCTCATCAAATGGGTTTTTTAACTAAAGATTAGCTGCAACTAGCCTTTTCGATTGGCCTATTACCCCCGTTTGCTCATCATGAACATCGATGTACATTACCCTCGCAAAGTACCTCCGGATAAACCTAAAGACGAACTTGCGTTAGAAGGGAAGAACATGAAGTACAAGGAAGCAAAATTCAGAGCCCAGACAAAGACTCAAGAGGACAGATCACCCCCTCCAAAGTCCCAACTGAGGGAGCAGGTGAAACTGGAAGATGATAATGCTCTAATGGCCAAGCAGAGTTTAAGCTTTTTCCAATAGGAAATCACTCCCCTTGATCCAGTCGTTAAACATGGTTAAGAAGAAACCCAAACACTCAAAACTAACGAGGAAGGAGATTAGTAGTGAGTTGACGTGAATCTGTACGAGGAGTGGCCGGCACTCTCTAACATTAAACCCTCCCTAGGGGCGCTTGGTCCTTCCTTCAAAGAGAAACTCACCCGCGTTGCACCCATGCACCCAGACAGTATAGGTACTACTTCTTTGCAAAGACAACATATAGATAGTATGGAGGAGGATTTCAACTTTGACCCTGAGGATGATGTACAAGTGGTGGAAAGTCAAAATTCAAGGGTTGTTTTCCGTTAGTTTATTTTGTTGGAAAGAATGAAGAAAAGGCTAAGGAAACCGTGGGAATCCTCACTTATAGTTAAGCTTTTGGGATGTCACATAGGTTTCAAAGCGTTGGAAACTCGACTCCAGAGACTGTGGGCGAAGAAAGGGCCAATGAGCCTTATTGATCTGGGAAATGGTTTTTTCAACATGAAATTTACAGCAGAAGATGATCGGAATCTAGCACTCACTGGGGGACTGTGAAAGATCTATGACCACTACCTTACCATGAGGCCATCGACACTGAACTTCAACCCAAATATAGCTACCATCAATACGGTAACTGCCTGGATTAGGGTGCCAATACTTCTTGTAGAATACTACGAAGAGATGGTATTAACAGTAATCAGAAATAGATTGGGTCCTACGATTAAAATAGATCTTAACATGACCAATCAATTGAAAGGGAGATTTGCTAGAGTTTGTGTGGCCCTCGATTTAAACAAGCTGTTAGTCTCAGGATTCCAGGTGGAGGGTATGGATTTCTACATTGAATATAAAGGTTTACACCTATTATGCCTGAACTATGGAAAATATGGCCACTACACAGAGGGTTGTCCAAAAAAACCAAGAGCTGAGAGTCAAAAAGAAGTACCCTAACAAGCCCCGCCGGTACAAGCCAACATAAAGACAAAGGGGGGACCACCGTTGATAAATTGGACGTTAGTGAAAAAAATGAGGCGCCCTAGAAAAGACAAGGAAAAGACTTATCTCCCCACTGGGTCTAATGCATCAGGGTCTAGGTTTACGGCTTTATCAGTACAGGAAGAGGAAAGAGGAGAGAAGAAAATAGAGCAGAATAAAGAGGAAGTCAACTAGTTTGTATTCAAAGTATCAGAAGATAGTCAGTATAAAATGAATCATAAGGAAGCTACAAAGGGAAAGAAAACAGGGAAGAAAAGCAGTCAGAGCAGGGTGAAGCCAAGTGAAACAAAAAAGGCGTTCCAGATGACCGAAGTGCAAAATACAATGGCTTTAACAAGGAACCCCAAAAGAAAAATTACAAAAATGGGCGACGAAAATATAGACCCAACTAGCCTAGACTTGTGCGGGCCTAAAAAGAAAATCTTGGCCCTCCCTCCTCTCCCTTCACCTATTTGTTTAGACTTGGTGCCTTCCACAGGCCTAAAGTGGAGTAACCCAAAGTTCTCGGACCCTAACCCCTCCCCCAATATAGGAGTCAGTTCTCCAATGGACTCAGAACTTTTGAAGCTGTTCCTGACTCACTTGGACTTATAAAGGATGAAGCTCTAAATGGGCTAAATGAAATGCTGGATTAAGTTTTGTGTTTGAGGTTCCCTTTCCTTGATTTTACCTATGAATTGTAAAATCTTAGTTTGGAATGTTCGAGGGGCAAGAAGTGGAAATTTATTTAGATATGTAAAACAAGTTTGTGAATCCTCTAATTCAAACCTCATGGGCTTTGTGGAGACAGGATCTCAGGATGACAGGCCTTTTAGGAAGTTCCTTAAGCTAGGGTTTGATAATTTTATATTTCAGCTTAGTAGAAGGCAATCAGGAGAGATTTGTATTTTTTGGAAATGCCAAAGAATGAGTATCTCTGTGCTAGAAATAGATGACCAATACATACACTCAGAATGTGTGGTTCAGGGACTTAATACTTTTCTTCTTACCATTGCTTACGTGATTCCACATTCAAGCAATCGTGAGCTATTTTAGAACAAGATGATCTCGCTTTCTCACATCATCAACATCCCCTGGAGTATCTTTGGTGATTTGAACGACATTCTAGGGGCTAATGAAAAGGTTTGGGGTGCACTAATCAATTCGCGGAGATGCCAATGGTTTGCGGATCAGATCAATTCCTGTTCTCTTGTGGACTTAGGTGCTGTGGGCTTAACCTTCACCTGGAAAGGTCCCAAACTTAACAATTATGCCCAGATTTTTGAGTGATTGGATCGAGCATTAGCTAATAACCACTAGATTACATCTTTTTCTTCCTGCTCGGTCAAGGTTTTCCCTTGTCTCTCCTACTCTGACCACAATCCTCTACTCCTCGATTTAAATACTAAGACAGGAAGAAGGAGAGGACACAAACCCTTTCAATTTGAGGCTATGTGGATAAGACATGAAAATTTCCAGTAATTCATGGGGGAAAGTTGGAATAAGTTAGAACCACTGCCCTCAGCATTGGCATACCTAAGTAACAAGCTTGTTGAATGGAACAATGAAATCTTTGGTATCTTGTCTAGGAGAAAGAAGAACATCAAAAATAGGCCCAGGGGAATCCACTAATCACCCTCATATCCTCACTCTCGATTTCTCAGAGATCTTGATGACAATCTTAATGGTGAACTTGATGAACTCCTCCGTCAGGAAGAAATCCATTGGTTCCAGAGATCCAAAACTGAATGGGTTAACCAAGGGGACAAGAATACAAGGTATTACCACTTGAAAGCAACAAATAGGAATTACAAGAATAGAATCTCAGCTTTAAAAGATGAACATGGCAATTGGATAGAGGATCCTGAGGAATTGAACAAGCGCATAACTAATTATTTCAGGTACCTCTTTTCTTCTAATGATAATTCCTTGCTTAATTTGCATACTAACACTAGGTTTCCAAGATTAACGGATGATGAAAGTATTACCATTGATCGAAACCCTTCTGAAGAGGAGATCAAAGAAGTATTGTTTTCCATGGGAAACTTCAAGGCCCCAGGAGTCAATGGCTTTCCTCCTATTTTCTACAAAAATCAATGGGAGGTGATTAAATCTAATCTAGTTCACTTTGTTACGCAAGCTTTTGAAGTTGCCATCCCTTTAGATGAAGTCAACAAGACAATCTTAGTGCTCATTCCTAAGATACAAAACCTACAACTTATTTCCCAATACCACCCCATTTCTTTGTGTAATGTTTCATATAAATGCTTGACAAAGGTGATTGCAAATATGTTGAAACCGTTCATGGACAGAATTATATCACCTTATCAAACGAGCTTCATGCCAGGTAGATGCATACATGATAATATCATTATTAGGCAGGAAATCACACACTCTATGACTAAGTGTAGAGGAAAATTGGGGTTCTGTATAATCAAAATTGACTTTGAGAAAGCCTATGGTAGGATTAATTGGAAATTTGTCAATGATGCACTAATTGAAATTGGAGTGGGAAATAGACTCAAAGAGCTGATCTAGACTTATATGTCTACTGTGTCCATGAGTCCTCTAGTCAATGGGAATATCTCACAGTTCTTTTAGACAGGTAGAGGCCTAAGATAGGGGGACCCCATGTCACCTTACCTCTTTGTTCTTGCCATGGATAAACTATCACACCTTATAAGCGATGCTACTAATGTTGGAACCTGGTGACCTTTCAAAGTAATTTGCAATGGACCCTTTATCTCACATATGATGTTCGCATATGACCTCCTGTTATTTGGAGAGGCTTCAGATCAGCAGATCAATTGCATGCTCAGTACGCTGGAAACCTTTTGTAAAGCCTTAGGACAAAAACTCAATGTGATGAAGTCTTCAATATTGTTCTCTAGAAATGTGGACAGAAGTAAGAGGGATACCCTTGCTCAAAGGACAGGTTTCAAGATCTCTTCTAACCTGGGTTCATACCTAGGTGTTCCTATCCACCGGGGAAGGAGGAGCACTCAGACCTATAAATATATAATGGAGAAAGTTAGAAATAAACTTGCAGGATGGAAGGCTTCAGCTCTGTCCATGGCAGGCAGAGTAACTTTATCAAGATCAGTTTTGGGATCTATGGCTATTTATCCTATGCATATGGTTAAACTTCCAGCACAAACCTGTAACCAAGTTGAGAAACTTCAAAGAAGTTTTATTTGGGGGGGAACAAGACTTAACACGGAAAACCCATCTTGTTGAATGGAAGAAAATATGTATGCCTCGTAATGAAGGGGGGCTTGGAATTAAGAAACTCCAGAGTATGAATAATGCTTGTGGAGCAAAATTAACGTGGAGGCTTGTCATAGGGCAGATAGGTCTGTGGGGGCAAGTCTTGACTAACAAATATGTTTCAGCTAGGGACGATCCAAACTCCTTTGTGCATAAGAGAGGAGATTCACCGTTATAGGCCTTCATTTGTCAACAAGCCTAACTCATTGAGAATGGCTCATTCTGGAGAATCAGAAATGGAAATAAAGTTGGATTCTTTGAAGATAAATGGATATCCCACGATCTTAAACTAGAAGAAATTAGTTTGCAACCCAGACCCAACCAACTTAGAAATAGCTGCGTTAATGAGTGGACCTCTCCTTCTGGGGGATGGGATTTGGAACAAATTCAGTAATTTATTTCTCATGAGTTTATAGGGTATTTTATTGGAACTCCACCTCCATATTCTGAGATGGGGGATGATATTAAAGTGTGGATTGGATCTAAACAGGGATGTTTCACGATGAGAAGTGCTTATAAAATGTTGGAACCTCCTATTCCAACCAACGTTAACACTCTATGGAACAAAATCTGGTCTTGGCCAAGAGTGGAAAGAATAAATATGTTCCTCTAGCTTTTCTTGCATAATAAGCTCCTTACCAACAAGAGAAGAAGTTATTGGGGCATTGCTACACCGATGTGTAATTGGTGCCATGACACACCGAAATCCGCCTTACATGTGCTATGAGATTGCATTAAAGTTAGGGAGGTATGGGCTTGATTGGTTCAACCATCAAAACTGGACAAATTCTTTAGGTATCCCCTCCAGGATTGGATTAGACTGAACCTGTAGGAGGAAATGAGCATTAGTAAGGGAGTTACTTGGAAGCAACTTTGAGGTTTTACCACCTGGCTCTTTTGGCAATGGCATAACAAGGAAATTTTCCAACATGATTTTGTGCGTCCCACGGATCCTGCGACCATCATTAAATGTAGAGTTTGAAGTTATTGTACCTCTACCCCCCACTTAACTATCTTGCTTGGTGAAGCAAAAGAAGAACTTCCTCAAACATGGAGACCTCCTCCTAAAGGATGGGTAAAAATCAACATCGATGGCTTGGTTCGAAATGAAGGTTTAAATGCAAGTTGTGGGGGTTTGATTAGAACCATCGTGGTGAATGGTTAGTAGGGTTTACACGGAATTTCGGATCTTGCTCAGTGGATGAAGCGGATGCATGGGGTATATTGGAAGGGATTACCCTCACTTGGAACCAAGGTTTTAAGCACATCATTGTTGAAGCGGATGCTAAGCTGCTTGTAGATGCTCTCAAATGCCCGAGCAATATCCCTGCAACAAGTTCCTCTATATTGCTCATCATCTGCCAATGGTGTCTAAAGGAATGACAGGTCATCTTCTCTTATGTGTTTAGGAGCGGCAATAGCCCTGCTGATAGTCTAGCTAAAATGGGCCAACAATGCAATGACATTATTTACTTTGATGTTATCCCTGATCTAATGAGGGAACTTGTTATTCGTGATGTTTCTGTGACACATGTCCCCCCATGTAATCTAGTCTTTTAATGTATGGGTGACAACCCACATTTTCCTTAAAAAAAAATTGGTTTTTTAACCTTTTTTGTTCTCTAGAACAGAAAACAGTTTTTGAAAACTGGTATCAAAGAGGCCTTACGTTACTATTTATAATTTTTTTGTTCCATTGGAATTTTTTTGCCTCTGTTTTTTGCAAGAAATATTATTATGGTAATTCTTATTAGTAACTGTATCTCTTTTTAATATTGTTATAGTTAATTTTTATACTAATTTAGAATCAGCATAATAAGAAATTTTTATTTTCCCATTATTTCATTATAATGTTTATATATTACCACATGAAATTTTTTTTGCCTTTGTGTTTTGCAAGAAATATTATTATGCTAATTCTTATTAGTAATTGTATCTCTTCTTAATATTGTTATATTTTATTTTTATACTAATTTAGAATTGGCATACTAAGAAATTTTTATTTTCCCAGTATTTCATTATAATGTTTGCATATTACTATATCAATTTTTTTTGCCTATATTTTTTGCAAGAAATATTATTATACTAATTCTTATTAGTAACTTGTATCTCTTTTTAATATTGTTAAAGTTAATTTTTATACTAATTTATAATTATCATTTTATTCCTCATACAATGCTTTCTTATATGATCTAATTGGTAATAGGATTTAGACATTTAATTTTTTATTTTAATTATCATTCATAAGATTGTATAGGATTTATTTTGATTGTTATATTTCTAATTCCCTCTTAATGTTGTAAGTATTAAAATTCTGAAAGGAATCAAGAAATCCAAAAATATTTTTTGAAAAAAAAAATCAAAATTGTTATGATACACGAAACTGAAATATAATTTAAACATACTCTTAGCAGAAATTTAATATTTGGCTTAAATAAATAACATTATCCTTGAAGATATTTTGATAATATTTTTGAATCTCTATTGCTTAATTCTTTTGTAGAGTTGTTAAAGCGGGCGAGTCTGCCTTAAATAGGCTGACTTGCCAAAGGCCCGCATTTTGGCGGGGTGGGGCGGGTTAAGAGACCTATACAGGTAGGTTATGAAATCTTTAGTCTGTTTCACCATATACGGGCTAGTGGGTCAAATGGGTCAGCCCATGTTTTTCTTGTTTTTTTTTTTCATTTTTTATCCAAAATAATGTAGAGTAATATAAAAAACAATAATGCAAAAGAGAGCTTCGTTCATATTTGCAATTTAAAAAAGAATTAAATCAAATGAAAATCCACTCAAATTCTAAACATATAAAATAGGAAAGAAGACCCAACTCTTAATTCAGTGAAATCAATAAATATTACAACTTAATCTAGTAGAAAATCAATATTGAAATTTTAGAAAGATAAAATTTAGTAGCTAAGTTGGACTAAAGTGTTTTTGTAGTTTGTAGATATAATTATATAAAATAAAATAAAAATACTTAAAACAAAAACAGACCAGAGGGTTGGGCCGTTTACATTGACAGGTTGGTGGGACAATCCTATTTTTTTACACCCATTATAAATTATCTACACTTTTTTAGTACACTCCATTATTTTTTGTGAGATAAACAGGCCAACTAATGGGCCAAACCCACTTTATGTGCTCTATTTTGTTTCTATCCCTCCCTTTTCCTTTTCTTTGAATTCTATTAAATAAATAAATAAATTAAATAAATATACCTTTTGTTTTGCATTTCATCTTCAGTTCACAGGGCTGAGTGGTTTTTCCAAAAAAAAATCGTCGCCCCTTCTTTCTTTTCGCTCACACCCTGGCGCTTTCTTCCCGTCTTTCCCGTGGTTAGGTCTACCCGCCCTTTCTGCCTCAAATCGTCACCATGGAACTATATTAGGATTCAATACTCTACCTGACATTGATTTTATAGATTCAGCTATAGCCACTTAGCAATGGTAGGTACATATTTTGGGGTAGCGATTTTCCCTCCGGATTGTTTTAAGAGAAGTTGCATTTGCAAATTCAAAAGTTATGAGGAAATCTTCAAAAAAGATCCTATAATCCTAGATGATGATAGAGTATTGCTACATGATAGATGCTTCGTGGGTACGTCAAATTACTTGCAGAATATCTTTCCTCCCATTTTTCCTCTTTATACATTACCTCGAATTTGAATCTTGGATTTCTCATGAATTTTAAACTATTCCCTCTTCTCTTCAAAATTCAAAATTCCGGCCCTTTTTATCATTTACTCTCTGATCAAAATTCCCTCTTCCCCTCAGTCACGTCATCTCCTTTCTTATGTGCAAGGAGCGGTGCCAATGGGAGAATGAAAAGAAGGGCGAGGCCAAGTAGAGGGGTAGCAAGGTAGAGGGCAAAGCCATGGAAGAACCAAAAGAAGAACTCCCACTCAGAGGTTGAAACTCTCAAATGCATATCTTTCAACGTTGATCGTTATTGGAGGATTTGGGCGGTAATTGATTTCAGTTGCTCTCCCTTATCCGACGGAGACAGGTTCACCAGCAACCATATGATCCAATTGTATAAATTTATTTATTTTTTCCTTCTTCATGTCTTTCTTTATTGTCTTCATTTTTTCTTTTGCAGATTCTTTCTAGAAGAGCTAAGTTATTGCAGATTTCCTAGCCAAAGACTTCAACTCTGGTGGCTGCTAGGCAATCGAGGAGTTAACTTTGTTGAATCATAACAATAAATCTCCAGAACGCTATATCTTCTCTCCGAATGTGGACAAGAACACTCCTATTTTTGGTAATTGCTTATTATCATAGATCTCGTAATTGTCTTTTCTATTTAATTTGTTATGATGGAGAAGAAAACTTTTCTTGTAATCTCTGTGCAAATTAAGCTAAGTAGAGAGAATCTCCTATCTTTCTGTAGTTTTTATTTTGGTGAAGTTGCAGTCAACACTTTTCAGCCCAGTCATTTTTACCGAAAGTAACATTTGATCTCCTATGCTTATTCATACTTGCCTGTATACAATGACTCTCTTTCATGGAATATGCCAAGTTGATTATGCTTCTTACTTACAAGAAGTATGTCACAATTTATATATTTCTGGGTCTAGAGTATGATTCAAGAAAAGAAGATGTAGAACTGTATTAACTATAGGGATCATGGAACTATGGAAGATGTTAGCATTGTTCCATAACCAGCGGGTGATAATACTCAAAACAAATGGGTTTACTTTTAAGTTCAATATCTGTTAGAATGGTATATTTTCTGTCTAACTATTCCTTGAAGCTAATGTATTTATTTCTGGGCAATACTGTACATACAGGGAAGGTTGATATGGTGATGAATGTGATGGAGCATCCGAGTGGAGGGTTTTCTGCTGTTGGTGGAATATAGAGTGGGGGAGTGATACTAGCTAAAGCATACATTAATGGAGCTTATGTATTCTAAATTACTAATTTCTAGAATTACAAGTGGTCCTATGTCAGGACTAATTCAAAGTTTAGCTTATAGGCTACATTACATCATGCTACTGTTAAATTATTAGTGAATGGTTTATCCTCCAGCATCCTTTTTCTTTCCTTCTATGTTATTGTTAACCTGTGATACAGGGTTACTTCCTTGCAATTGAAGATGTTTTAATGCTGATTTGTCTCGATCGTTTTATTCCATATACTGCTTAACGACATTGATAGTTGTATGTACAAGCCACATGGAGTTGTAAGCTTAAAACCTTCCAATATCTGTTTTCACATGAGATATAATGAGCTTTTCTTCAAATGAACACCGAAATCTTAGTTGGAAAATATTTGCTGATGACATCTTTTTATAATGTTCTGAGCATTGGTTTGATTAGAAAAGATTTATTGTAATATGTATGGCTGGTATATTAATTCGTATTCCATTGCAGCTTTGCCTATTCTCATAGGAATGGTTTTGTACGAAACCAGAATTAAAGTTGATAAAACGATAAATGGGTTAAAAAAATCAAGGAACAATAGAAAATACCATGGTATAAAATTTTTTGAATACTTTAACTAAAGGAAAGTGGCTTCATAGACTACTAATTGCGCAAAAATTAATACTAGAAATCAATAGCAGTGGGTTTCTATGGAAACCATATTGATGTTATAGTTATTCTAATTATCTGGTTATTTTCCGTTGTTACTTGCTTCAGTTGTTAAGCAATAAATTTGGTAAGGTTATTTTTTCTCCTATGATTCATACAAAATATATATAGAAAGTAATTCCTATCAAGGGGATTTTGCTAGGAGGCAGAACATCAACATTATCTATAGACATTTTGCTGGGAAATTTTGGGTGCCTGTTTTCTCTCACTTAGATGACAAACTTGGATGATGCAATCATGCTGCCACTTATCAAAGTTACCTTATTCCACTTTAGCACAGAGCCCAATGCTTGCTCTATTTTTATTTCCATTGATGGGGTATGAAAGCGTTCTTTTAGTTGCCTCATTTACTACATCAAAATATCTAATTGTATAATTTACTTTATTGTCTTATTTGGCCCTTTTCATGTTAAGATATAGATATAAAACTCAAAATTGGAGTTGCTTTAGCTGTAAGTTGAGGTGGAACAATTCTTGAGGCTCGATTTGGAGAGTGGCTTATTTCCATGGGATATTGTAATTAGTGGGCAAGACCAAAATTTGGGTATGCTTGTAAACTCTGATACACAAATTTACTACGGATTGGATAGGAAATGAAAAGACGGTGGGCTTTTTTATTTCATTAAGAAAGAGGGTACTTAATAAGCCAATGTATTGGCATTAGCCATTTGAGGTTTGTTTTTGTGCTCTAAGAAACTTCTTGATGTACGAGTAGACTAATTCAAGTGACCAGGTATATTTTTGGAGCGTAATCTTCTAATGTGTTATGATTTGAATCAAGTTAGCAATATAGTTAGTGATGTATGATAAGCATTTTAACCTAATGAAAAGGTTTAGTTCTCATGTAATTTCATGTAACTAGGTATATTTTTGGAATGGTTTACTTATGTGTTAAAAACCTTTCACTACAAGTTTATAAAATATTGACGACAAATGTAAGTCTTTAATAAGATTACACAGCCATAAGCACATAATTATTTTGTTTTGCTGATTCCATCTAAAATTGAAATTTAATGGTCTTGGAGTGATTTTATTTGTTTCGATTATAATAGTAGTGGGTGATCAGGGATGAAGACCACCATTTGAAGTCTTGGGACCAATTAATTTGATCATTGCTGCAGTGAAAAGGGGGTGGGCGGTTTTAAACAATTTTATAACCCCTTTCCTTCAACATCCAAAATGTAGGGGGTGTTGCTTTTTTTTTTTTTTTGTGATGCATTCCTCTCCGTGAATGAATTAATGTTTATTTGCCTGAGGAAAAATTGGAAATGCATTCCTCCCCATGAATGAATGAATAAAGGGCTTCAAAATTTAGATATTCCATATTAGTGTTATAATTAGGTCCTGTAATTTACAATCTATTTTGTTTCATGAATTCATGAAATGTTATTGGACATGCACGATACAAGGTAGAATCATTTTATCACATTCTTAAAGGCATTTTGTTACTTCAAATTTAGTTTTTAATATTAATTTAGTCACACTCTTCAAGTTTATAAAATCTTTCAAAACACATTCTTACTAATTCAGGAACAAAACAAATACTATCTCCCCGCATCGCGTAGGAGTATAATCTAGTTGTAATAAAAACATATATAATTCAAGTTTGGACTTAAAAGAAAAATATAATTATGGAAGTAATTAAACTCCAATGGATTGTTTTAGGAAGGTATTTTGCTTATCAGTAGAGCATTGATCAGAAACAGAATTAATACTGCAATCACTTGCAAAAAAAAAAAACGAAAAATTACCTGTTTTCAGCGTTCACCATTTTTTTTAATCAAACTGTTCTTTTTCATAAAAAAAAATTACCATCAATATATTATTTTTCTATTCTTCATCTTCTCCCGTGTGTTCATTACAATCGAAAACAAAGATGGAAGAGTGATTCTTTCAGAATTAAACATATCGTGCGAAGACTTCTCCCACCAATCCAGAGTAATTTAGGCTTAATTAGAAAGGCCACTAACATTCTCCTGTCATCCATTTATGGCGTGAATATACGTATGTAACGTATACATCATCAAAGCAGTTACATAAATTGCATATACCTATATATATATATACATTACCAAAGCAACTATAGAATTCACGTGTCTATATATACCGGTGTCAGAGATGGGGCTAATCTGCATCAATTGTTTGAAGGACTACTTACATTTGAGGGTGCAGGTGGGACATCATGAACCATGCTCATCTCTACGACTTGAGGTGCATCACCATACGGATTAACGTTTCCATGGTCTAGTGAGAATGAGAAGTTTGATTCCGTTTGACTCAACGGACTTGGTGGGCAGTGAGTACTTGGAGAGCACTCAGTTGAAGGGTTGCGGTCACTTTTTCTGAATGTGTGGGAGCTCCAGTCCTTCTCGTCAAATGTTTTAATCACCGCACCGAATCGTTCCGACATGGAAGAGTTAGATGGATTGTAGTGCCAGATATGCTTATGCCGATGCAGGAATGTAGCTGCAAATATGCAGAGAGCTGAAACTGAAGCAAGCCCTGCCATGAGGAAGAGGCCCCAGAAACTGTCGAGGCTTAGATTATCAGAAGAAACTGTAGTTTGATTCTCTGGACAATTACTTTTCTCGAACCATGCTCTCTCGATTCTTCTCATTTTATCTCCCTGTGTCACATTTAGGATTCCCCTTGAAATATCCGCTGCAAGAGGAGATCCTCTAGGGAAAACCTGTGTAGTTTCACGAAAGAGGAGTAAGAGTTGGAACAACTGATAGGGAAAACACATTATTATAAGGTAAAGAGATATAAGAGAGGCGCAACTTACATATCCAAACCCATCAGTTCTAAAAGTAGGTAGAACTGTGGTATACTTGGAGCAGTAAGTTCCAAGAAACAGCTTCACATTGGGCATTTCATCGAAAGCAGCATCGATGCCACCCTTTGCACTTCCAAGTGTAAACAGTTCATCACAGTTTTCCGTGGAGTTATAAGGAATGAGCTGGAAATCTTGAAATCCCATTCCCTTCAATATCCCATGCACAAAAGAACCATTATAATAGCCCACATTCAGCTTATTCTTTATTAGCTGATTCACGTCTGTAAAGCTTGGACGAAGCTGTTGAACTGTTATGAGTGAAGTCAAGCTTGCGGTGTAGCTTTGGATCAAAATTAGAACTACAAACACCCACAGTGTCACCACAAATCTAGCACAGTTGCTCACTATTTTCTCCCCTGCAAAATAAAATAATTCATGATATTTAATTGATACTGATGAAAGTTAATTTCACGTCTTTCGAGATGGGAGGCTCTTACGATGGGCAAACACCATGATCGAGAATGAAAACCATAAGCTGGTGCCAATCTGATGCGAGGGAGGTCCTCGGAATGTATCGTTTATTCGATGTTCAAGCACCCATACCACGAATCCAACAAATATGAAAGAAAAAGCCGTAGCTATCCACAGATCCCATGCCCATGGCTTCAAGAAAGCCCATGGACTTTTGTGCTTATTTTCTATTAATAGGACAATCATAGTTCCACCAGATTCTGTGTATGGCATGGTGAAGTCCACATAATTTGACCTGTTTGCAGTAATCGTCGTATCTCCAACAACAGCGTCGAAATTCTGCGAATATGCAAAGTTAAATATATCGTTCAGATAATTAAGAAATAATTAACACATATTTTCTTTGGTTATTGAAGAGAAGAGAAGAGTGGGAAGCGGCAAAGATAAAGAATTACCCCATAATCCACCTGGCTGATCAACTCATCGTATGTTCCTGCAGATTCTCCATCGGGCTTAGCAAATGGGATAAATTCGTAAGGAATGGCATAAGGCAAAACTTCCAACACTGCCTTAAATACGTCTATGCTGAATCCAATGACATCGGTTGTATTAGTGCTTCTATCATGTGATACCTTCACAAATTCAGTGAAACCCTTCTTCACTGGAACTCCTATCCTCATCTTCTTCTCATTTGTAGGATTATCCCAACCCTTTGGAAGCGAGGAAGTATCTCCTGGCCATATGATAGGCCCCAAATTGTTCCTAGAAGCAGAATATGTGCTTGTATTTGTGAAACGCAGATTCCTCGTTAGTCCTTTTTCTGGTGTCCAAAATCCTACCCTTCTTTCTCCATTACCGTTAACATTTATTATCTCAAATGTCGATGCTTGCAATTGTCCATTAATAACACTGAACTCTCCACTGAGGCCACTAAATCTAGTGTTTGATAAGGCTTCACGCAGCTTTTCCCCATTGTGCGAAACTCCCAACTTCTCAAGATCAGAAAAATTGCCTGAGCCATTGCTCACATCAAAGCCAAGGTTGCCGGTGCCGGCCTTCTCAACAGCCATAGCTAATGCCGTGGTAGCATCATAAGCCCATAGTCCAAAAACATTCAAATCTATATCAACAAGGGTGGGGTTGTCTTGTACGAATTTTCTTCTCCATCGAACTTGAAAATCGTCTAGCCGTTTTGTTCTCGGAACATAGGTTCGCACACCCAATACTCCTTGCATTGATTCTATGGCCATGGAGTCCAAGGAATTTAACACGTCACCCAAACCATCGGTTACGATCCAAATATAGCCTTCGGCCATCATACCAATCTGTGTTGCAACGTTGAAGAGACGAGTTCCTGTATGGGAGGACATGTGCACAACGAACACTCTGGTTTGCATGGTCATCAACTTGTAGAGCTCTCCTCTGATGTCTTCATCTGTGGCTGAAGGAGAAATGGCACTGAGATATGGGATTCGAACATAGGCTTGTTGAAGAGCATCAGCTAAGAAGGGTATGACCCCCTTCCCATAATCGTTGTCTACGTAAATGGGCACTGCTTCTTTCCACCCAAAAGCTTGTATGATTGCGCCAATGGCGTTCACTTGAGCCGAATCGTTTTGTGCAATCTGAAAAAAGTATTGACTCCCAAGCGAAGCAAGAGAAGGACTCGTTGCTGAGAAGGTTACGATGGGCACATGAGCTTTGTCTCCAAGACTAATCACAAAGTTGGCTTCCATTGATGTTACCGGTCCTATTATGGCTTGCACTTCCTCTACTTTTATGAGATCCGCAGCTATTTATCATCAAAATACGATAATCAGAGACATTAATTTTTGACTTAGCATTTCTTGCTTGAAAGTGACGCTAGAGATTCGAGGAGGAAAAAACAAAAAGCAGCGTACATGTTCTTTTGGCTGATAATTAATGCAAATATCTTCTTTTGATCTTTCTCCGTTTAAGTTGTTATGCTGTGGAATGAAACTTTTCAGTTTTCCTAATGTTTGTGTGTTATACATTACTATATCAATAGATTTTTTTTTCGGCCAGCACCCCCATATATCAGTAAATATGTGTGTGATATTTCTTGGAAAACCCATTAATAATCTCAAATGTAAAGAATCCTTTGCCCAAAAGAAGAAATGGAAATCTCACATAAGAAAAAAAAAAAATGAAGAACAAGAAGAAATGGGAAAAAGATTCCAAGAATTTTTTAGCAAGTCCTGAAACTTTTTTTCACTTCATTCGATTTCAAACCGAAGCAAACGTAACTTTCCATTTTCCAACTTAATTTGAAAGTTGAAAGTCAAATATTGCTGCGATTAACTCAAGAAAGCAAATACATAATGAAACTAGGTCACAACGATCAAAACCAGCAACACCTGATGCATAATTAACAAGCTTTCACGCCAATCTCTCTCTCTCTCTCTCTCACACACACACACAAAAGGAGCAGGCAGATGAAGAAGTAGGGCAGAAGACAGATATATAGAGAGAGAGAAAACCTTGAGATGCTGCAGAAACGACACTCGTGTGGGAGTCTCTGACGTTGAAGACGAGCCTGGTTTTGTAATTAGAATGAGAAGCATAAAAGTCAGAGAGGGACATGTTGATGCAGCTCCATCCAATCTTCCCAGTTACTTCTGAAAGATCAAGCACAACTCCCACTTTCATTGGCACTGTTGTGTTGCTTTGTGAGAGGCCTAGCTTCAAACATAGAATCAAACGGCAATAGAAGATGACGGCTTCCACAACTTTAGCACTCTTCTTCTCCATCTTCTATTACCAAGCTAGAAGACTAGCTTTCATGATCATCGTCTAGTCAGGAACAAGAGCCGATTTTATAGAAATCTTGACGTTTGAACGGGTATGCATGTATCACACACGGAGAAGCAAGAAGGGAAGAAATGTTATTTGCCGTATTTTTATTTTTTTTATTTTTGGTCAAAAGTGATGTCATTGGCTCATTGCTTTATAAAATGAATGTTCTTGCTATCAGTCAAATAATTTTCTTTTATTTTTTGCTTCACAGTGTAAGAATCATGGTTGTTGTTTAGCAATATATTATATATCCTGCTATTCTTAATAATAATAATAATAATAATTGCATTTTGCAAATTATACAATGCCTATAGATAAAAACATTCATAAGAAAAAAAAAGTCAAAGACTGAATTGTGTGATTATGAAAAATGATATTCTTTTGCATGAATTAATTAATCAGTTCCATTTTAGCACAAAAATTTCAACTGAAATAGAAACCTACAAAAAGTCCACGGAATAAACCTCAGTCCTCGCAATGGAATCAGTCATACCATATACTTGTACATGGAAAATTGACAGCATGGGATTAATTCACAACACTTCCTCTCTATAAACATTAAATTGGAGGATAATAATACGTGAGAGAGAGACATATATGGATGAAAACATCTTCGGCTGTGGAAAATTCTATGATATTAATTTTCTTACTTAGTTTCCTTTTGTTTCTTTGTCCAGAAATATATGGTATGCTGCGAAGATATTCCAATTCCAATGAGAAGACTAGCTACCTAATTATGCAACGATATACATGTGAGGTCCCAAGGTTTTAGGAAGTAAACTCAATTGATCATATATTCGACTACTTCAAACTTCAAAGTCCTACCTATATATGCATCGATTTCTCTCAACACCCAGACTTGACTCCAAATATTCTATTGGCTATACGCAAGGATGTAAGAAAAATGAATATGAATGTAATTAACGAAATTTCGAAGGGTATAGGAAGAGTATTTTAAAAATCTTCTTATACTGAAAGTTCTTGAATTTATATTATGGTTGAAGACTTATTTATCAATACTAATTAAGTTAAAAATAAATAAATACAATTATTTTCCTTCAACTTGCTCACAATCCGCATTCTACTAGCTAGTACGGGTAGGTTTATATGGGGTGGGTAGCTTAACAATTGATATTTTTATTTAGATATATACGACCTGGCTTTTTAATAAATTACTGTGAAAGTGTACAATAAAAAATAAATTATCATTACATAAGAAATATTATATGATACGAAGATAACATATATCTTTCTTTGATAGCTTGCTCTCTGGGAGATAATTACTGAGCAATCTTTTTAGTTCAAAGTCAAAAATTACGAATTATTAATTATTTTATTATTAGAAATAAGAATTAGACAAATGGGCGTGTTCTAAGGAAGAAAAAAATTCAGGCAAAAAGAGAGAGGGAGGAAGACAAAAAAAAAAAAGGATTGAAGACGCTGCCTTCTTGCAAATAATTCCCACTTGGAATGCCTTGGTCATATCTTTTTTTTTTGGGCCACAATGCCTTGGTCATATCTAAACTATTGATATAAATAAAATTGGGAAAATTAACCTTTTGGTTTCTGAACTTTGCATCAATTTTGAAAGCAGTCTCTAAACTAATTTTTTTTAGATAATGCTCCTTAAACTATTTAACCGTGGCATATTTAGTCCCTCAACTTTGCATCGATTTTGAAATCAGTCCCTAAACTAATTTTTTTTAGATAATGCTCCCCAAACTATTTAACCGTGACATAATTAGTCTATCAACTATCATATTATTTGCAAATTAGTCCCTATGAATGTCACGTGACAAGATTGATATGAAACGGTGCTGATGTAACAAATAGAGTTGCTGATGTGGCAGACACGTAGGCAAGAGGTGCTGACTAGGATTAAAGAGTAGCTGATTTTAGTCCTTATATTTTACCATAATTTATAATTTAATCCTTAAACTTTATTATTTTTCTTATATTCATTCTCAAACTTTATGTCTATTTAAATAGTCATCATTCAACTATTTAGGGACCATTTAATCCTAGTCAACATTCTTTATAATTAAAACATATTTCAATTTGTCAAACTTACTTTTACAAAAAGAATATCCAAACACATCACCTTCTAACAAACTTACTTTTATCCAAACTTTATTTTTACAAATTTCATTTCTAACTTACTTTTACAAATGAAATTTGTAAAAATAAAGTTTGGATAAAAGTAAGTTTGTTGGAAGATGATCTGTTTGGATATTCTTTTTGTAAAAGTAAGTTTGACAAATTGAAATATATTTTAATTATAAGGAATGTTGATTAGGATTAAATGGTCCCTAAATAATTGAATGATAACTATTTAAATAGACTTGTTTGAGGATGAATATAAGAAAAATAATAAAGTTTAAGGACTAAATTATAAATTATGATAAAATATAAGGACTAAAATCAGCTACTCTTTAATCCTAGTCAGCATCTCTTACCTACGTGTCTGCCACATCAGCAACTCTATTTATTACTTCAACACCGTTTCATATCAATCTTGCCACGTGACACTTATAGGGACTAATTTACAAACAATATGATAGTTGATGGACTAACTATGCCACGGTTAAATAGTTTAGGGAGCATTATCTAAAAAAAATTAGTTCAGGGACTGATTTCAAAATCGATGCAAAGTTGAGGGACTAACTATGCCACGGTTAAATAGTTTAGGGAGCATTATCTAAAAAAATTAGTTCAGGGACTGATTTCAAAATTGATGCAAAGTTCAGGGACTAAAAGGTTAATTTTCCTAATAAAATTTCTTTTTTTCTACCAACGGAATTGGGTCTAGTGGAAGGGGCTAGTCCTTCATAACTTAACAAACCAAAGTTTGAATTTCCGCTGAGAGAGGCACCTACATTTAGTACCCGACAACACCTTGAACATGATTGTCTCCAATAGAAGGATACTTGTGGTTTCTACAAAAAAAATTTCTTTCTTTCTATATATGGGGTTTTTTGTTTAATAGTCGTAGCTCCGAATTTCATTAGCACATTTGCGCTTCTAATTATTCATGGATTTTGATACACGATATATATATATTTTGCAGTGATCACTTGGAAATTATTTAACGAGATATGTTTACAAATTAATAAAAATTGTTTTTGGCTTTTTACCAAAGAAAATTGTTTTTCACTTAGTTCACTCTCTCAATTCGTTAGACTAGACTTAAAAATCAAAATGATAAAAGGGTTGCTTGGTATGAGGTAAATGGAAAAAGAAAATTCAACTTCTCAGCGAGTAGAACAAGTGATGTTGTTTGGTTCGAAAAAAAAATTTGGAAGTTCCTAAGAAGTTAAGTTTAACTCGGGAAGTTTTATTTTTTGACAAACCTCTAGGAAGCTTTGCTTTCCAAGTATCTTACAATGATTTTTCAAAAAGACCCTTAATTCATTAATTTATTTTTTAATAAATAAGATATTTTTGTATTTAATATAAAAATATAATATATTTCTTTTAAAATATAATTGGAACTCTTTGGGAACTTAAATTAACCAAGCAAGTTATATATGCATTTACCCATAAGTTAACTTCCCAGGAAGCTATTTTCTGATAAGTATAGCAAGTGACTCCTAAAATTAAGCAAACTGAAAGAGCTTTACTTGCATCGAACTCAACAATTTTGAGTTTCAATTGCATGCTATTTTATACTCCCTCCGTACCACTTTATTTGACGTTTTAAAATTTTTTATAGACTAATAAAACTTTTAAATAATTTAGATTATAATAAAATTTAATAGTATTTTACCAAAATATCCTTAAATTAAATGTTGAACGAAGACTCATATTCAACCTACCATTATTTCAATTACGGGTAAAAAAGTAAAGAGGATAATTAATATTTCATTGGTAATGTAAAACGACAGATAAATTGAAACATTTAAAATTTTCTAAAATGACAAATAAAATAAGATGGAGAGAGTATTAAAATAGTAGCCAATTTGAGTTTCCTTTCGACACGAGAATATGAAAATTATTCTGATGACTCAATTTGGATAATTTAGTAGGGGTATTCATATCATTTAGATCCTTTATTTTTTTAAAAAAAATTGATTACTTCATTTCAAACTATCAATTGAAAAAAAATCAATTTCTAACCATCTACCAAACACATTTTGAGCTCAAAAGTAATCTTTCTATGAGAGGCCTCTCTTTCTCTCTTATGTCCGTATAAGGCTAGTTGTTATAACCGTGTTTATATTTGATTTATTTGGGTTCAAGTCAACATAGGTTCTAAAATATCCTACCAAAATGGCTCTAGTTCTCTCTAGTCGCGTACCTTCATATTCGCTGAATCAACCTCCATCTAAGGAGGAGGATGACTTGCTCCATCTCAGTTCTAAGAAGATTAAGGGGGGAAGCTCAACTACTAACACCT
This sequence comes from Adenanthera pavonina, assembly GCA_026686845.1. Lineage (NCBI taxonomy): Eukaryota > Viridiplantae > Streptophyta > Magnoliopsida > Fabales > Fabaceae > Adenanthera > Adenanthera pavonina. The sequence continues at coordinate 6,846,828 of JAIVEN010000003.1, forward strand.
CTGGATTGGATTTTAACAATGCTACCCAGTGGCCTTCTCTAGGTGTTAATCCTTTGGAGGCAGGACGTAGGAAGGTCTCATTTGCTCAGAAACTGGAAGGGGTATGTTTGGATACTAATGTGAAGGATTCCATAGCTGAGGATTTGGATTTTGATTCTAATGAGGAAAAAGAGGATGAAGGTGCTAAAGATGATTCGAAGGAAAAAGATTTTGTGATTATTGAGAATCCTAAGAGAAATTTTCCAAAGTTCGTCTTCTCAAATAAAATGAAGTGTAAGTTTTATAGAGTTTGGAAATGGTCTATTATTGTCAAACTTCTTGATAGGATGATTGGCTTTAAGGCTCTCAAAAGTAGACTCTAAGCTATATGGGCAAAGAAGGGTGTTATTACCTTAATAGACATTGGCCATGGTTTTTTCATTTTGAAGTTATCGAATAAGAGCGATTATGAAATTACACTCACTGAAGGACCATGGATGATTTATGACCATTATCTTATAGTGCGTCTATGGGAACCTAAATTTAAACCAGCGGCAACCACGATTGATAAGGTTGTGGTTTAGGTTCATTTTCCGAGTGTATTTATAGAGTATTATGATAACAAGGCCCTTTCTTTGATGGGAAACTGTATAGGCAAAACTTTAAAGATTGATATCAATACGTCTTGTCATCTTAAAGGACATTATGCAAGATTTTATGTTTTGGTTGATTTGAGCAAACAACTTATGTCTGGATTCAATCTTGATGGAGAGGATTACTATCTTGAGTATGAGGGTTTCCATCTCTTGTGTCCAAAATGCGGATGCATGGTATGGTCACAGTGCTATGGAGTGTAAAAGAAAGAGAGTGACTAAGCCAAATCCAGTGGCGGAGGAGAATTTGGCTCCAAGGATGAATGTGGGACTAGATGCTAATCAGAAGGAAGATGGAGCTGGCGAAGATTAGTGGAGAGTTGCCTAGAAGATGAGATGCCAAAGGAAACCAAAAGAGAAGGCTCATGATTAGGGTTGGAGCTCTGGAATGGGATCTAGGTTTGGGATTTTAGCTGAGGAGGGAGATGAGCAATAGGAGGAAGATGATAGTGGGAGGGCTGATGAGCAACCACAATAGTATCAATGGGATCATACTATTCAAAGGAAGCAGTGAAATACTAGGCAGCAAAAGGGTCAAAGGAAGAATAGTACGAGGGATCAGAATGTGGATGCTCAGGGAGATAGTAGAGTAAGTGGTGTGAAACCACTGAGTGAAGGACACATGGGAGGGAAGAATAAAGTGAAAAAGAGGACACGGATTGAAATAAGCAAAGGCATAGAAGATGCTACTTTGGTGGGGTTTAGAGTAAGAGGTGGAAGTGGGCCTTTATTATCAATGGGCTTGGAGGATCAAGTAAAAGATGCTGACAACATTTTGGTGCTCCCAACAATCTCAGAGCCCAATGTAGACTTTCCATTAGAGGAATTGGATCCAGGTGATACCTACATGAAAGAGAGAGGGGATATACAAAAATGTGGATCATAAAGTTTTGGATCTAGTTTTAGATAACCCTATGGGTGAGACAAGCAGTGAACATATGGAAGGTATGGGATCTTTCGTCCTTGAGACTCAGCTAGATTAATCATCGGCTTTGAAACTTTATCCTATTTATTTTATTTTTATGGATAAGTTTATTTATTGGAATTGTAGAGGGGCCTGTGGTAGGGACTTCATACATAATATTAAAGTATTGGTGGATGCTTATAGGCCCAATCTAATCATTTTAGTAGAGACCCACTGTGACGAGGCTAAATGGATTGAGAAATTATTTCATTTGGGCTTTGATAAGTTGGTCTTCATTTCTAGCATTGGTAGATCGGGTGGAATTACTGCGCTATGGAATGAAGGGAGTTGTAAGATCTCTGTCATTGACTAGGATAGGCAATATCTTCACATCAAAGGGGTAGTTAAGGATAATCGACATTTCCTTCTCACTGTTGTTTATGCAATCCCACACTTTAATCATAAGGAGATGCTTTGGGATAAATTGAAGTTGATATCTTTAGGTGTGACTGAGCCTTGGGTTGTGTGTGGAGATTTTAATGACATCATTCATGATTCAGAGCTAATTGGGGGAACTTGTATGAATCTGCACAGATGCAAATGGTTCAAGAGCCATATCAATGATTGTGGCTTGGTGGATTTGGATGTCATGGGTCCTCTTTTTACTTGGCAAGGGCCTTTGTTACCTGGTTCTAAGCGTCTCTTTGAACATTCAGATAGATGCCTTAGGAATAATGAATTATGCTTGCAATTTCCCCAAAGTATAATCAGAGTTCTGCCAAGGACAAAATTTTTATGATCATAACCCTCTTCTGGTTTCTTACAGTCAGTGTTGTAGTGATAATTGGAAGAGGCGTCTTTTCCGTTTCGAAGCAATATGGCTTACTCATAGGGAATTTAAACAATTCCTAACTCAGCAGTGGCATAATTCTGAGGGGTTGGAGTTAAATCTTCTTAACTTTACGGAAGATATCAAAATATGGAATAGGGATGTCTATGGTATCATTGAAAGGAAGAAAAAAAGGATTCTAGCTCGATTAGAGGGAATTCAAAAATCTGCTACTTATCCATATTCGAGGTTTCTCCATCATTTGGAAGCTAATCTACATACAGAATTGGAGTAAACACTGGCTTATAAGGAGATTAAATGGTTTCAAAAATCTTAAACACAGTGGATTAACCAAGGAGACCGTAATACCTGCTTCTACCATCTCATGACCACTTTTCACAGAATAAGAAATAGGATTGTGGCTTTGAGGAATGACAATAATGTTTGGGTAACAGAGGAGGTTGACCTCGCTAATCTGTTGATGGATTTTTTTAAGCAATTGTTCTCAATAGATGCTTAGGTTACATCTAGTCTTGTTACTAATACTTCTTTCCTTGTTTTGGATAATTGTAATTTCTCTGGCCTTGATGCTCCTCCCTCAAATGAGGAGACTAAGAGGGCAATATTCTCTATGGGTGCATTTAAATCTCCTACAATTGATGGATTCCCTCCTTTGTTCTTTGATGCTAATTGGGATACTGTGTTAGCAGAAGTGTGTAGTTTTATGAGGGGTGTTTTTGCAGGGATCATATCCTTTCAAGATGCTAATTGTACTCTAATCGCTCTTATTCCCAAATGTGATAAACCAGAGACAATTTCTTAGTTCAAACCCATTTCTTTATGCACTATTCACTATAAGTGAGTGACTAAAGCCATTACTGAAAGATTTAAGGGCTATATGGATCAGCTTATATCTCCTTTTCAGTCCAGTTTTATTCCAGGGAGACATATCTAGGACAACATTGTCATTGGGCAAGAAATCATGCATACTATGGATAAAGCAAGAGGTAAGAGAGGTTGGGTTGCTCTGAAAATTGATTTGCAGAAAGCTTATGACCGTATCTCTTGGGATTTTGTCTATCATACTCTACTTCTGGCAGGAATGGAGAGGTAATTTTGTGATATGGTATTAAGCTCTATTTCAATAGTTTCTTTCAATGTGCTTTGGAATGGAGAGCAGACAGAGTTCTTTAAGCCTCAAAGGGGACTTTGTCAGGGGGATCCTCTATAACCGTACTTGTTTGTGTTGTATATGGATAGACTTTCTCATCTCATTGCGGATAAAGTGCAAGAGGGTTGATGGAAACCTATAGGAGTGACTCGGAATGGCCCTATTGTTAGCAAGGCTGACTTCCCAAGAGGGGGGTAAATTGGGAAAATTGAATTTTTTCTGCACAAAGTGAGATAAGTGAAGGTAGCACAGTTTAAAGGAAGCAATGTATAAAACAGAGTAAGCTGAAAAGTAAAGATAGGGAGTAGAAGACTCAGTAATTTATCCTGGTTCGGTCTAACCACTTGACCTACGTCAAGTCCCCAAGACCACTCTTGAGATTTTTCACTATACAGCAAGAATTCAACTGGCTTCTTGCTAATGCCACAGTACAATGAGCATGCTTTGTTTTCTGGAGCTTTCTCACTCTCTCTAAGCACTTCTACAATGTGCTTCCCAATCCCCTTGTGATTTCCCCTCACAAGTAAATCTATCTTCCAGATGAAGAGTAGATTGTTTACAATGATATAACTCTCTTGAATAGAGTAGATATGAAGGTTAAAGTACAGATATTGAAGCTAGACGGTAAAAGCTCTTGAGAAGAAGTTTTGACAGAAATTCGGTATATACAAGTTTGATTTGTTACCCACAACTTCAAATGATGTTGTATTTATAGTTTTAGCTCTCAAATGTACGTTAGAGATAAAATCTATCCGTTGGGGAAGTTATCCAATGGTTACTCTAAAAAACTATCCGTTAACCAACCGCATTTAATGCTTCTGACATACGGAAATTCAAATTTTGGTTGGTCAACAGACGAATTTCGAAGGAACCGAAGGTTAAAGCTTCCAACATTACAGTACGAAGTTCGTCTGTTCATGAAATGAAATTTGAATTTTGAAACTTACAGAACATTTTCACAATGTGACATACGAATTTTTAAGAAGAAAGTTTTTCGGTTAAGTGTGAACAGTGTTTTCAATTTGCTACAGTGCCCTTGAAATTCGAATTTTGGAAGCCCAAAATTTGTCTGTTCCCAGTACGTTAAAAGGAGGCACAGTAGTTCACTTTCTTTGAAATTCGAATGTTGAAGAGTGAAGTTCGTTTGTCAGAGAGAGTCTTTTCAGACTAGCTTCAACATTCGAAGTTACAAATCTCTATCATTCGTATGTCAATGTTTCATTTAAACAGAGTCACAATCTTAGCTTCTGAAATTCGAATTTTAATGTTCAAAATTTATCTGTCAGAAAGCAGTTTTGAAACTCAGATTCTTCTTGATCTCAGATGAACTTTAACATTGTTTCAGACGAATTTCTTCTATTTTCATAAGTTGTGTTTTGTCTGAAATTCAAATTTTGAAAGTCAAAGTTCGTCTGTTTCAAAGAAGGCTTCTTTCAATCTTGTATGAAAATTTGAATTTTGGAGAATCAAAATTCGTCTGACAGAGAGACATCTCTTCAGACTTATTCAGTTTAGCTCGAAATTCGAATTTCTAAAGGTAAAGTTCGAATTTCCATATGACAGTTTAGTTTTAAACTTTTCAAACTTTGTCTGTTTGTGGGTATTTTTCAAATAAATCAAGATTTAACATAAAATCAAGGTTTGAAAAGGTCTTTTCTTCAAATCAAGATCTTTTACCCTTATTCAAACAAAACAAAAGATCCTACAGAAGATCTAACACCTATTATTCAAAAATTCTTCACTTGAAGCACTTTGATCTCCTTTGATATCTTCAATCCAAGCTCTTGATTGTTGTTTTGGAATCATCAAAACTCTCTATTCAACATTCTCCTCCTTTTTGATGATGACAAAACAACTAGCAAAATGGATTAGTACTCGGGTTTGCTTTAACAAGCTCCCCCTTAACATATGCATTATATTTCAGAAGATATCATATACAGTAGATTAAGTGAAGATATTCAAAGAGTAAGATGCACAACACATTGCACCAAAGAAATTCATTCATTTAATCCATTGTTGCAATACAAGAACCAAATTAATCAAAGTTATAATATCCAATACAGAAAAGAAAACAGTCAACACAGATTACAAAAACTACAAGTCATTACAAGAGAACTCAAGCCTAAGATCTAAGCAAATCTTTAATCATTTCTTCTTGGGCTTGGTCTTCTTGCTGTACGTTTTCCCTTTCCCAGATTGCTCAGCAACAGACTTTCCAGATTGCCCAATCTTCTCAGACTCTCCAGTTTGCCCAGTCTTCTCCCCCTTTTTGGCATCATCAGGAAGGCCAACAAAATCCATAGGAGGAGGAATCTGAGAAAAAGGAACAGCATGAAGAGGGACAGGAGCAAAAGGAATCTCTGGTTGAACTGGTGCAGGAGGCTCAGCAGGCTCAGGGCTAGGTTCTTCATCACCATCATCATCAGAGACCTCAAGCAGCTCTTGCATTTCCCGTCTGGAAAGAGCCAGTTGAGCTCTCTGTTCCTCTGAAAGCCCATAAGCAGCAAGAGAATGAGAAGTTGGTTCAGCAGGAGGAAACATTTCTTCCAGCCTTCTCCTTTGAGCTTACAGCAGAGCATTGTGAGCAATGGCAAGATAATCAACAACAGGTACGATGCTCCTTTCCTCATTGCTTGCTCCTCCTGGCATAGAAGAGGTTGAAATGGCTGCAACCAGTCTTTCAACTTGCTCTGATTCTTGAATGGACAGAATTGAATCCGGAGCATCTTCTTACATAGGCTCAAGAGGGCTTGTTTCTTGAAGTCCTTCTTCTTCCAATCCATAGTCCAAGGGTGGACCAGGACTTGGTGTCCTCATTGCACCAGCACCATCTGTATCATCATCATGGTCAGAGGAGGCAATCTCGAAGGGGCTTGGAGGCTCAGGAGTTGGAGAATGAATAGGCATAGATGACCCAGGCTGAGGTGGAGCTGAAGTGGTAGGAATTGCACTCCTGATCTCTTCATAAGCATCAGCCACCACCTTCATGTTCACAGCCAACTGCTGGATCTGATCTTGCAGATGAGCAAACTTGGCATTTTGCTCATCTTGGATGTTGAAAATGAGTGTAGATAGGCTGTCATACAACTTAGTGATCTTGGTTGGGTTGGCCCGTGAGGAGGGAGTAGAAGGAATGTGAGAGGGCTTTGAGGGAGATGGGATAGGCATAGAGGGTTAAGTAGAAGGTCTGACAGGGGCTTCAGAAGTACCCTCTTGCTGTATGGAAGCTCCTTCCACAAAGAATAGATCCTCAGTTCTTCCAGCTACCTTTCCAATCCATCTTCCTTCATTCTTCTCAATGCCCATTCTTTGTAATTCTTTCTCCTTGAAGATTTCAGTGGGCTTGCCCTTCCCTTTCTCAATATGCTGAATTCTGGAGATGATAGCAGCATAGGGAAGAGTGGAGTCCTTCCTCTGATCTCTAGCCTTGATCATGCGTTGGAGAATAAGATGTCCCATATTAACCAGTTTCCCACGCATGATTGCAGCCATGACATGTGCTTCAGCCCTAGTGATCAAGTTGAAGCTGCCTCCTTTGTTGAATATAATCCTGGACACTATGTAGTGCAGGATCCTTACTTGAACACTGAGGTCTGTGGGCTTCAATATGCTTATTGATGGCCAATGCTCCCTTCTCCTGAACAATGTACTCAGAATTGTACTCTCTTTGTAGTTCAACAGGGGGCCACCCTCTTCATCAGCAGTTTCTGCCTCATCCCTATAACCGGAGGCAGTGATATCAATCCTGAGTCCATCTTGCCCAGGGATCTCCAGTACCTCATTGAGTGTCTCATCAGAAAGCCAAATGGTCCTAGACCTTAGATTCACTACCCACTTCTTCTTCTTGCTGTTGTATTGAAGAGAGGCATATCATGTCTTCACTACCTCATCATCATATCTCTCCAATACTTCCAGCAAGTTCTTGTATCTCATCAACCAAATGCCAGCATCAAAATTGTTGGATATCAAAAATTCTTCCATGTTCACACAGTGAGGTTTGATTACCTTTTTGCTGGCAAACTTGGCTGAATATTCTTCCTGAATCTGAGGGGTGCTCCAGAGTGGTAGTGTAGTCATTTCATACTCTCCAGATTTAGTACTGGAAGAAGCAGAAGAAGCAACAGCAGCATCAGCAGGGACCGAAGGTTCTGCACTTTTTGAAGAGGAGGGTCCAGCTTTCTGAGATTCTGCTTTGGATGAAGATTTTTGGCGTTTGGAAGGTGTTACCTTACTGGGTTTGGCTTTTCTCTTTGATTTCTCTCCTTCCTTCGAGGCATATTGTGATTTAACGTTCCTCTTTGGTCGGGCCACTCCTTTCCCAGCTTCAGGATTTTTAACTCTCGCCATTTCTTCAGATGAATGATGCAGAAGAGGCTAAGAATGGGTTTATATGAAGCGAAAGGAAGCTTAATCGGTGGGAAATGACAGTTTTTGGTCAGAATTGAAGGGAATTGATGAGAGAATTAGAACAGACTCAGAGAAGTTAAGAATAGGGTTACGTCTGTTCTTTGGAAAACCGTCAGATTTAACGTTAGTAACCGTCTGACAGACAAATTTTGAGGGGTCAAAATTCGAACTTCGGGCAGTTACAAGTTAAACCGTTCAACACAGCTTACTGATAGTGGACTTTTCATCAGAAAGTTCGTCTGACAGAGGCTTGGTCCAAGCAATACAAGCACAACAGACGAATTTTGTTCCAACAAAGTTCGAATGTTGATGAGCAAACAATAGGCAACAAACAAAACAACAACCAATAGAAGAATTAAGCATGCAGAACTTCATCTTTCAAGCATTCAATCATGAAGAACATGATTTAACAGACGAATTTTGAACTGAAAATTTGAATTTTTCAACTTTTGTAAAGGTTGTCCAGCATTCGTATGTTAAGAAGTGAAAATCAGTATAACAGTGATGGATGATCATAACTATGAAATTTTTGTTTTTGAAAATTCGAATTTCCAAGGTCCAACAGACGAATTTCGAGGCATTACTGAGAACTGTTCCAAGGCATAACAGGCCGAAGTTCATATGTTAGTCAACTGAAATTCGAATGTTGACCACGTTGACCAGTTCAGAAATACAGTTTATGAAGCAAAATACGTCTCACACACATTAAAATATGAATTTCATCTTTAAAAACTTACAGAATGGATCCAGAATTTAGACTTTTCATCATTTACTTTACTTTCTGGTTGTTCCACTCTGGTGTGCTCCAATCTTCAAGTTTATTGCCACTGAATCTTGTGGGGAGCACCTGCAACTTAAATTAAATATACTCCGATGCTAAAATTAGAGTTTATTTTAAAGATGAAACCTTTGAAAACAAGATTGCAAGAGAATAACTTACAGTTCACTGGGATTTACCATACCCAGTTCTCTTCTTATTTTGCAATGTCTGTCTTCTGATAAAGGCTTTGTGAGTATGTCAACAACTTGATCCTCTGTTGGGATGTATTCCAATCTGACTTCTCCTTTCAAAACATGATCCCTTATGAAGTGGTACCTAACTTCAATGTGTTTTGTCCTTGAATATATGATAGGATTCTTGGTGATATTTATGGCACTTTAGTTGTCACACATGATTGGTATCTCTTTCATTTTAACCTCAAGATCTTCAAGCTGCTGCTTCATCCAGATGACTTGGGCACAACAGCTTCCAGCTGCAACATACTCAGCTTCTGCAGTGGATAAGGCCACACTGTTTTGCTTTTTGCTGAACCATGAAACCAGGGATCCTCCAAGAAACTGACAAGTTCCACTTGTGCTTTTTCTATTAGTTTTGGATCCGGCAAAATCAGCATCAATGTATCCTCTGAGATCTTCTCCATTGTCTTTTGGATACCAAAGACCCATCTGTGATGTTCCAATAAGATATCTGAGTATTCTTTTCACAGTTGTTGCATGGGTTTCTTTGGGACATGATTGGAACCTGGCACACATACAGACACTGAACATGATGTCAGGTCTGCTGGCAGTCATGTACAGCAGGGATCCAATCATTCTTCTGTACTAAGTAATGTCAAATGTCTTTCCATTCTCATCTATGTCCAGCTTGGTTGCAGTTGCCATAGGTGTTCCCATTGGTTTGGCATTCTCCATTCCAAACTTCTTTAGCAGCTCCTTTAGATACTTGGATTGACTGAGAAAGATACCATCATCAAGCTGTCTGATTTGCAGTCCAAGAAAGAAGTTGAGTTCACCCATCATAGACATCTCGAATTCTCCCTGCATTAACTCAGAAAATTTCTTGCAAAGAGCTTCATTAGTAGCACCGAAAATGATATCATCAACATAGATTTGAATAATTAGTAAATCTTTATTTTCTTTCTTAGTAAATAAAGTTGTGTCAACTTTGCCTCTATTGAACCCCTTTTCAGTTAGAAAATTGCTCAGTCTCTCATACCATGCTCTAGGGGCTTGTTTTAAACCATAAAGAGCCTTCTTTAGTTTATAAACATGGTTTGGTTTAGTAGAATCCTCAAAACCTGGAGGTTGATCTACATAAACCTCTTCCATGATATATCCATTTAGAAAGGCACTCTTTACATCCATTTGATACAGCAAAATATTTTTCATGCATGCATATGCTAGCAGTATTCTTATAGCTTCTAATCTAGCTACTGGTGCAAAGGTTTCTTCAAAATCAATGCCTTCTTCCTGATTATACCCTTTAGCAACTAATCTAGCTTTATTTCTGATTATTGTACCAGATTCATCAAGTTTATTTCTGAAAACCCATTTGGTACCAATAACAGGATGATTTTTGGGCCTTAGCACTAAATCCCAAACTTGATTTCTTTCAAACTGATTTAGTTCATCTTGCATAGCTAAAATCCAGTAATCATCAGTTAAGGCTTCTTCAGCACATTTGGGTTCAATTTGAGAAATGAAAGCGCAGTTGAGCATTTGATCCCTTAACTGTTTTATGGTTTTGACTCTCTCTTGAACATTCCCTATCACTTGATCAACAGGATGATTCCTTTGATATCTCTAAGCTCTAGGGAGTTCTTGAGATGTTTCCTCATTAATTTCTTCATTAAAGTCTTTCTCCTGGATATCTTCCTCTGTGTTAACAGATTCCGATATCTTTGGAGGTTCAGTTTTACTTTTATCAGAAATGCCCAGTTTTTCAAAGTTGAGAGCAAGATCATCCTTATTGGTAACATGTTTTGAGACAGTTTCATTTTCAATAAAAACCACATGCACAGATTCTTCTACCACATTTGATCTTTTATTATAAACTCTATATGTATTACTCCTACTAGAATAGCCTAGAAATATACCTTCATCGGATTTGGCATCAAACTTACCCAGATTTTCTTTCCCATTGTTGTGAATGAAGCATTTGCATCCGAACACATGGAGATAGGACAGATTAGGCTTTCTTCCCTTGTACAGCTCGTATGGAGTCTTCCCAAGGATTGGTCTGATGTAGGCTCTGTTTATGATGTAGCTTGCTGTATTTACTGCATCAGCCCAAAACACTTGAGAGAGTTCCTTCTCATTCAGCATAGCTCTGGTCATCTCTCCAATGGTTCTATTCTTCCTCTCTACTACCCCATTCTGTTGAGGAGTCCTTGGAGCTGAGAAGTTATGGTCAATCCCATGCTCATTGCAGTACTCCAGGAAGTATGCATTTTCAAACTCTCCTCCATGGTCTGACCTGATAGAAACAATAGAAATACCTTTTTCATTTTGCACTTTCTTAGCTAAGGTTACAAATGCATCAAAGATATCACTTTTAGAGGAAAGAAATAATGTCCAAGTGAATCTAGAATAGTTATCTACAATTACAAGCACATACAGGTTACCACCAAGACTTTTCACCCTAGATGGTCCAATTAAGTCCATATGCAGCAATTCAAGTGGTCTAGTTGTGGTAACTACATTTTTAGATTTAAAAGATGATTTAATTTGTTTTCCTCTTATGCATGCATCACATTCTTTGTCCTTTTCAAAAGATATTTTTGGCAGGCCAGTTACTAGCTCATTTTTAATCAGTTTAGACAATTGATTCATGTTAACATGAGCTAATCTCCTATGCCATAACCAACTATAATTATCTTGACTAATTAAACATACAGATTCCAAGGGAGGAAGTTCATCAAGATCAATAGTATAACAGTTACCATCCCTTTGAGCTTTGAGGATTACTTTGTGATCGCTTTTTCTGATGACCAGGCAAAACTTTGAGACAAACAGCACCCAATTTCTTTTATCACAGGTCTGACGCATGCTCAGCAAATTGTGGTTGAGGCCAATCACAAACAGCACCTGTTCAATGGATGTTTCTGGATTTTTGCCCACAATGCCAATACCAACAACTTTGCCATATTGATCACCTCCAAAGGTCACCTTTCCTCCTTTCTTATCTCTAAGGGTGATGAATTTCTCCTTATCACCAGTCATGTGACTTGAGCAGGCACTGTCCATATACCATTTGTTGCTTTTCTTAGCTTTGAGACAGACCTGCAAAACAATGTTTATGTTTTCCTTTTAGGTACCCAAATTTGCTTGGGTCCTTTTTGGTCAGTAGATTTTTCCCTAGATGCAGATGCAACTTTGGGAACCCATTCAACTTTCCTGCCAAGTCCATTTTTCTTCAAAGCACAAGAACTGGACATATGTCCCTTTTTGTTACAGAAATGACAGGTGGTGAAGGGACTGCTAGATTGAGAAGCAGGAAGAAAATAATGCAGATAATACTTTTGTCTTGCATGCTTTGGTTGATTATATGTTTCAATGCTAGATGACATATGATCTTTCTTTTTGTGGTTCTCGGCATGCACAAAATGTCTCATGTATGCATTCTGGTTTTTCTTCCTAATCTTTTCCTTGACACCACATGGATCATAGCCAAGACCAGCTTTTCCTTGTGATATCTTTTGGCTCCCCATCAAGGCAAACAACATATCTTTACCTCTAGTGAGTCTAGACATGCCTTTTACTAAGTAGTCATTAGTTTGCTTTAGTTCAATGCATGAAGTGCAACAAACAGATTCAGCAGTAGGTAGAGAGGTGATTTCAGAAATGTTGCTTTGTGATTCCAGTTTATTAATCTTCCTCTTTGCCAGTTTTAGTTCTTTAGCAACTTTAATAAACTCATCATGAAGCTCATGAAATGCATCAAGTAACTCAGAATAGGAAGGTTCAGATTCATATACCTCTTCTTCCTGATCACTGCTGCATAAGGGATCGGCTTCTTCAGAAGCAAGTGCCATCAGGCAGATGTTGGCAATCTCATCCTCATCCTCTTCTTCCTCATCTGAGCTGTTGCCCCATATTGAAGAGATGTAGACTTTCTTCTTCTTCCCTTTGTCAGCAACTTTCTTTTCTCTTTCTTGCTTTTTGAGGAATTGAGGACAATCCCATTTGATGTGTCCTTGCTTCTTACATTTATAGCAAGTCACAGGCTCTTTTGCCTCTTTCTTGCTTTCACTAGTTGCTCCTTTCTTGAAGAATCTCTTATTCTTCTTCTTGCTGTAGAATCTTCCGAATTTTCTGACCATCATAGCCAGAGTTTCCTCATCCAGCTTATCTCCTTCGTCAGATTCCTCTTCCTTTTCATCAGCAGCTTTGAGGGCAAGGCCTTTCTTCTTTCTGTCCAGCCCAGCTTCCTTGAGAGCTTTGATTTTCCCTTCATATTGTTCGGGCTGCCGAAGAGAGCTGTGACAGAGGTCATTGATTCTCCTCTGGCTTCTTCTATTGCTATCACCTTGGGCTGCCATTCCAGAGGAAGAGCTCTGAGTATCTTTCTTACTTTTTCAGATTGAGTGTACTCCTTTCCCAGGCTCTTCAATTGATTCACAATGAGAGTGAATCTCTTTTGCAGCTCCTTTACAGTTTCTCCTTCAGTCATTCTGAAGCTTTCATACTCTCCAATGCATGTGTTTAGTTTGTTCTCTCTGACCCCACTTGTTCCTTCATGTGCAATCTGTAGAGTGTCCCACATCTCCTTGGCAGTGGAGCATTGTGAGACTCTATAGAATTCGTCCTGGTTCAGGGCACTGACTAAACAATGCTTTGCTTTGAAATTTAGCAGGACTCTCCTTCTGTCTTCCTCATTCCACTCTGCTTCTTGCTTCTCTTTGTGTCTTCCATCTTCAGTTAGAGTCATTGGGATGAAATCTCCTTTCTCAATGATTGACCATATATCAAGATCAATTGATTGGAGGTAAATCTGCATCCTCATCTTCCAGTACCCATAATGTTCTCCACTGAAGCCTGGTAGTCTGTTAGTGTTGTTCCCCTCAGGAAGTATGCTCTCTCCAAAGCCAGCCATCTTAATTCCCGGACTGTGAGATCCTTTGAGTGGGAATCTGGGCTCTGATACCACTTGTTAGCAAGGCTGACTTCCCAAGAGGGGGGTGAATTGGGAAAATTGAAATTTTTCTGCACAAAGTGAGATAAGTGAAGGTAGCACAGTTTAAAGGAGGCAACGTATAAAATAGAGTAAGCTAAAAAGTAAAGATAGGGAGTAGAAGACTCAGTAATTTATCCTGGTTCGGTCTAACCACTTGACCTACGTCCAGTCCCCAAGACCACTCTTGAGATTTTTCACTATACAGCAAGAATTCAACTGGCTTCTTGCTAATGCCACAGTACAATGAGCATGCTCTGTTTTCTGGAGCTTTCTCACTCTCTCTAAGCACTTCTACAATGTGCTTCCCAATCCCCTTGTGATTTCCCCTCACAAGTAAATCTATCTTCCAGATGAAGAGTAGATTATTTACAATGATATAACTCTCTTGAATAGAGCAGATATGAAGGTTAAAGTACAGATATTGAAGCTAGACGGTAAAAGCTCTTGAGAAGAAGTTTTGACAGAAATTCGGTATATACAAGTTTGATTTGTTACCCACAACTTCAAATGATGTTGTATTTATATTTTCAGCTCTCAAATGTACGTTAGAGATAAAATCTATCCGTTGGGGAAGTTATCCAATGGTTACTCTAAAAAACTATCCGTTAACCAACCGCATTTAATGCTTCTGACATACGAAAATTCAAATTTTGGTTGGTCAACAGACGAATTTCGAAGGAACCGAAGGTTAAAGCTTCCAACGTTACAGTACGAAGTTCGTCTGTTCATGAAGTGAAATTCAAATTTTGAAAATTACAGAACATTTTCACAATGTGACATACGAATTTTCAAGAAGAAAGTTTTTCGGTTAAGTGTGAACAGTGTTTTCAATTTGCTACAGTGCCCTTGAAATTCGAATTTTGGAAGCCTAAAATTCGTCTGTTCCCAGTACGTTAAAAGGAGGCATAATAGTTCACTTTCTTTGAAATTCAAATGTTGAAGAGTGAAGTTCGTCTGTCAAAGAGAATCTTTTCAGACTAGCTTCAACATTCGAAGTTACAAATCTTTGTCATTCGTATGTCAATGTTTCATTTAAACAGAGTCACAATCTTAGCTTCTGAAATTCGAATTTTAATGTTCAAAGTTCGTCTGTCAGAAAGCAGTTTTGAAACTCAGATTCTTCTTGATCTCTGATGAACTTTAACATTGTTTCAGACGAATTTCTTCTATTTTCATAAGTTGTGTTTTGTCTGAAATTCAAATTTTGAAAGTCAAAGTTCATCTGTTTCAAAGAAGGCTTCTTTTAATCTTGTATGAAAATTCAAATTTTGGAGAATCAAAATTCATCCGACAGAGAGACATCTCTTCAGACTTATTCAGTTTAGCTCGAAATTCGAATTTCCAAAGACAAAGTTCGAATTTCCATATGACAGTTTAGTTTTAAACTTTTTAAACTTCGTCTGTTTGTGGGTGTTTTTCAAATAAATCAAGATTTAACATAAAATCAAGGTTTGAAAAGGTCTTTTCTTCAAATCAAGATCTTTTACCCTTATTCAAACAAAACAAAAGATCCTACAGAAGATCTAACACCTATTATTCAAAAATTCTTCACTTGAAGCACTTTGATCTCCTTTGATATCTTCAATCCAAGCTCTTGATTGTTGCTTTGGAATCATCAAAACTCTTAATTCAACATTATGATATCTCATCTTATGTTTGCTAACAATCTCCTACTTTTTGGGGAAGCCTTAGAGTCTCAAGTGGAATGTATGCTTGACTGTTTGAATATATTTTGCCTTGCTTCAAGGGAGAAAGCTAATTTTGGTAAATCCTTGGTGTTTTTCTCTCATAATGTCCCTCCTTAACAACAGATAAAATTGAGAGATCTTACGGGCATAATTATTTTGACGAATATTTGAAGCTATTTAGGGATCCCTTTAGGTCGTAAGAGGAGGAAATCTGAATAGTTCATATATATAGTGGAAAGAGTATAGGCTAAATTGGCAAATAGGAAGATTAATTGTCTCTCTTTGGCCGGAAGAATTACTCTGGCTCGCTTTGTATTGAGTGTTATTCCTCTATATCCAATATAGGTGAAGAAGCTTCCTGTTAAAATATATAGTGAGGTTGAAACTTTGCAGAGAAGATTCATCTGGGGGAATTTGCAAGGAAAGAAGGTACATCCGGTTGGATGGAACAAAATTTGCTTTCCTAAAGCCAGTGGTGGTCTGAAATTTCATAAATTAGCTTCAATGAATAGAGCATGTGGGGCCAAGTTGGTGTGGCGCCTAGGAATAGAAGAAACAAGTTTATGGTCAGAAATTTTAAGGCATAAGTTCATTAACCCTCACTATGAAGAACAATGGATAGATAAGCAGGGAGATTCTCAACTTTGGCATTTTATTTGCCAACAACAAGAGATTATTGAAAAACGAAAGTGCTGGCAGGTACATGATGGTCTGTCTATTAACTTCTTTACTGATACTTGTCTTAGACCTGGTATAGATATTAAAGATAACTGTATTAGACTTGTTGGGGATGATGAAGTTAACACTGTGGTGGCTGAGTGGATTGTTGATGGTCATTGGGATTATGATAGGCTTGTTGGGCTTATTTCACCGGATGTTCTTAAATTACTTATTTCGAAATGTCCACCTAATCCGATTCTTGGAAGTGATATTGTCACTTGGGGATATAATAGTACGGGACTATTCTCCATAAAAGATGCATACTAGCTATTAGAGTCCAAAGGAAATTCTAGTCTCTCTTCCCTCTTTAACACCATTTGGAAGTGGAAAGGAGTTGAGAGGATTAGAGTTTATCTGAGGCTTAAGGTTCAATACTGCCTGTCCAGTAATGTAAGAAGAAGTTGTTGGAGCATGGTAAGTCCGAGATGCATATGGTGTAATGATGACAAGGAAGATATTCTCCATGTTGTTAAGGATTGCCCTTAAGCTAAGAATATTTGGGGAAGGCTTGTTCATTCTAGATGGCAGAAAGCTTTCTTCACTAAAACCCTTACTGAATGGGCTCTCTTCAATCTAAAAAAAGAGTTGGGTGCCACATCTAATCCTTCTTGGCCTTAACTCTGGGGAGTGGTCATTTGGAAGCTATGGAATTGGAGGAATCTCCATATTTTCCAGAATGGTTTTGATAAGCCAAATGATCCTGTGCCAGTGATTCTCAATTCTTATACAAATTATGTTTTTGATCAAGGGGTGCCTTTTATGAGAAACAATTTTATCCCTTTTGTTCGTACAGTTCTATGGGAAAAGCCACCAGAAGGTACTGTGAAATGCAATGTTAATGGAGCAATGGCTGACAACTCTGGGGATATAGCTTGTGGTGGGGTGCTTAGAAACCATTTGGGTGAATAGGTTGGAGGGTTTTCTCAGTATTTAGGCAATTGTTCTGCTATAGAAGCTAAGGAATGGTCCTTGCTGATTGGTATGCGTACGGCTTGGGAGCTTGGTTTCAGGAATGTTATTTTTGAATCTGACTGCAAGGATTTGATCAATGGACTAAATTGTTCTTCTCGTCATAACCAAGTGTTTTCCACTGTTTGGGAATTAATTAATAGCTTCACATTGAGAGACTGGTGTGTTAATTTCAAGTTTGTCAACCACGAAGCTAATTGTGTAGCAGACAAGATAGCCAAGTATAGCCTCAGTTGTAGACATCACTTTACTTTTCTTGATATGGCTCCAGACTCTCTGGTTGCCCTAGTGTGTAAGGATAGGTTGGGAGGTTTCTTCCCCCCTAATGAGTAGCTTGTAGGGTGTACAGGCTTCAGCCTTCTCTTTCTTATAAAAAAAAACCAAAAGTCAACATAGGTTCTCTGGTCTTTAAAATAAGTAATACTTCTTCATTTTAAAAAATTTGTTACTTTAAAATTTTTACTCAGTTTTAAAAAATTATCATTTTAGAGTTTCAATAAGTATTAATTAATATTTTGTATAATTTTATCCATTTTTAATAATAATAATAAGTCAAACAAAAAATATTTAAAAATAAACATAAAAAACTGATTGAACACAGTGCGGAAGCAATTTATTATCCCACATAATGATTTAGTGAGAAAATTTTAGTTCAATAAAATTAAATTATTTAACGAGCTTTTCAAACTTTTGACAAAAAAATGACTTTTTAAAACTATATGCATAATCTTAGAGTCAATTTAAAAAAAAAAATAGATGGAGTATTATTAACAGAAATTCA
Organism: Adenanthera pavonina; assembly: GCA_026686845.1. NCBI lineage: Eukaryota > Viridiplantae > Streptophyta > Magnoliopsida > Fabales > Fabaceae > Adenanthera > Adenanthera pavonina. The sequence continues at coordinate 6,864,885 of JAIVEN010000003.1, forward strand.
TTGGGACTAACGTGCCCGTTGGAGGGACAAAGTCAAGAAGTCTTGTAAATGTCAGTACTAAAGAGGTGGGGAGTAATCTTATTCAAGAGTTGCTTGCGGGGTCCACTTCCGGAGTATTCGGTATAGTCAAGATTGCCGTCTCCTGAGGTGCATTGCCATTCGAATTAGCGTCACCATAATCTGCAGAAGGCATTGCTTCCCCTCCACTGAAACTGGAGTTCGAATCAGTTTCGCTAATGGGACTTGCTGGACAATGTGTAGTTAGGGACGCCTCTATCGCACTGAAACCTCTGCTTTTATTTTGTGGGTCACCTTTCTTCACAGTATAACATCTCTCATCTCTGTGGTCAAAAATTCTGAGTAAGATGATAATTCGTGTCCACGTCGAAGTATTGGGATCATAGCGTAACCAGACATGTCTGTTCTGATGTAGGAATGTAATGGCGAAGATGATGAGTGCTAACATGGAAGCAAGTCCTGCAATTAGAAATAGTCCCCAAAAGCTTTCGAGGCCCAAGCTGTTAGAAGAAACTGAGGCACCAGACTCCGAACACCCATTTTTCTTGAACCATGCATTTTCTATTGTTTTCATTTTATCCCCTTGGGTCACATTTAATATTGCCCTTGAAATGTCGGCTACAAGAGGAGAACCTTTCGGAAAAACCTGCAAAGTCCAATAAAAGATTTAACAATTAGGGCAAGATGAGTAGCATGTTTACGACAACAAACCAGAGACACAAAAGTATGGAGAAGCTGATTACAAAGCCCAACCCCCCAGTTTTAAACTGAGGATCCACCATGGCATACTTGGAGCAGTAAGTTTTGAGAAAAAGTTTCACATAAGGAATTTCTCCAAAAGCAGCGGCAATGCCACCGTTTGCACTTCCTTTTGTGAGAAGATCATTGCAGCGCTCTCTTGAATCATAAAATTTGAATTGGTAATCTTCAATACCCAACTCCTTCAATATTTCTTCCTCAAAAGAACCATTCTTGCAACCAATATTCAATCTATTCTTAACGAGTTGATTCACATCTGTAATTGTTGGACGCAGCTGCTCCACTGTTAAAAGTGACGTCAGACTTGCAGTATAACTCTGAACTAGAACTAGAACCATGAAAATCCATACTATCACTACAAATCTGCCCAGGTTACTCCTCACTTTCTCTCCTGCAAAATCAAGATGACATTAATAGCGAGTTATTCACCTTACTAAAGTAGAGTATAGTTCAACTACAACCTAGTGTTGATAATTGAAATCATTTTGAAAATATGGAAAATGGATAGTGCTTACGCTGCGCAGATACCATGGTTGAGAAAGAAAAGCATAAGCTCGTGCCAATCTGATGCGACGGAGGACCTCTGAAACTGTCGTTTATTCGGTGTTCAAGAACCCACACAACAAACCCAATAAATATGAATGAACAGCCTGCTGTTACCCAAAGCTCCCACGTCAATGGCTTTAAGAAGGCCCACGCATTCTTCTTTCCGTCGTATTTCATTGGAACAATCATAGTAAACCCAGATTCTGTATAGGGCAATGTGAAATCCACGTACTTGGACCTGTTTGCTAAAATTGTTGTATCACCCACCACAGCATCGAAGTTCTGTTTGATCCAACATTACATTATGTGATGACTTTCTCAGATAATGGAAATATTCGTTTGGGTACCGAAATTATGGATGCAAAGCTTTGAGTTTTTGAATTAAATTCAAAACAGATAAATAAAAAAAATTAAAAAATAAACGAAAAGGGAGAGGAGAAGCCAAAAGGAATTACCCCGTAGTAAACTTGGCTGATCAACTCATCGTACGTTCCTGCAGGTTCACCATTTGGCTTTGCAAATGGGATAAATTCATATGGCATAGCATAAGGCAGCGCTTCTAACACAGCCTTGAACACATCTATGCAGAACCCAGTGACCTCGGTTCTATTGGTAATTGGGTCACGAGTTACTTTCACGAATTCAGTATAATCATTTCTCACCGGAACTCCTATCGTCATTTTTTGGCCCTGTATTGGAATGACCCAACCTTTCGGAATAAAGTACGTATCCCCTGGCCATATAATGGGTGCGAGTTTGTTTTTCGACATAGAATTCATGCTTGTATTTGTTGAATCCAGACTTCCAACTAGTCCATTCCGTGATGTCCAAAATCCTATCCTCCTCTCTCCACTACCAACCACATTTATTATCTCAAACGCTGATGCTTGCAATTGCCCATCAACAACATCGAATTCTCCACTGAGGCCTCGAAATCTAGTGTTGGATAAAGCTTCACGTAGATTTTCACCATTTAATGAAACTCCAAGATTTTCAAGATCAGTGAAGTTGCCTGAAACATTACTTTTGAGGAAGCCATGCTTGGTGATTCCGCCCTTCTCGACAGCCATGGCTAATGCCGTGGTTGCATCATAAGCCCATAATCCATAAACGTTCAAATGTGTATCAACCATGGCTGGATTGTCCTGTATAGATTTTCTTCTCCATCGAACTTTAAAATTGTGTAGCCCTTCTGTTTTGGGAATATAGGTCCTCACACCCAATACTCCTTGCATGGATTCTATCACAGAGGAATTCCAAGAGCTCAACTCATTAGCCAAACCATCTGTTACGATCCAAACGTAGCCCTCGGTCATCATTCCAATCTGTTGAGCTCCGGAGAAGAGAGTAGAACCTAGATCAGAAGACACATGAACAATGAACACTCTGGTTTGCATGGTCATCAGCTTGTAGAGTTCACCTCTAATGTCTTCATCAGTGGCTGTTGGGGAAATAGCACTGAGATATGGGATTCGAACATAAGCTTGTTGCAGAGCATCGGTTAAGAAGGGTATGACCCCTTTCCCATAATCGTTGTCCACGTAAATGGTCACTGCTTCTTTCCACCCAAATGCTTCCAAGATTGCAACAATGGCGTTTACTTGAGCTGAATCGACTTGTGCAATTCGAAAGAAATATGGACTCCGTAGTGAAGCGAGAGAAGGACTCGTTGCTGAAAATGTTACAATGGGCACATGAGCTTTGGCTCCCAGACTGATCACGAAGTTGGCCTCCATTGATGTTACTGGTCCTATTATGGCTTTCACTTCCTCAGTTTCTATGAGATCTGCAGCTGTTCATTAATCATTAGAAATTGAATTTCAGAGCCTTACCTGACTTCGGACTTGTCATAAAAATTAGGACACGTAGGAAAAATATAAATAAATAAGCAACTGTGCAACTGCTTTCCTCTGATTGAGTAAAGTCATGATTATAACAATATGCCGGTTCTATTTTTCTTCCACCGGAATGTATTTTTGGGAAATATTAACCATTTTTTTTTTCAATCAAAATATCGGATATTACTAAAATAAAGCCAGTTAACAGCTTATTTCCGAATCTGTACAGTAAAAAAGTTTTTCCAAATATGTATTAAATTTGGCCGTGATTAATTCAGGTAGAGGATCACAGAAACATCATCAGCAGACAGTGGGAATTCACTAATTTGTTGTCAGATCAATCAATAACAAGGACACTAACATCCGCAAGCAAATGAAACACGCAGACAAAGAAAGTGATAGAGAAAGAGAGAACCTTGAGCAGCAGCAGCAACAACGTCACTGTGAGAGTCTCTGAAGATGAAGACAAGCCTGGTGTTATAATGAGAATGAGAGAGATAAAAGTCAGAGAGAGCCATGTTGATGCAGCTCAATCCAATGTTTCCAGTTGGTTGTGAAGGATCAAGCACAACTCCAACTTTCACTGGCACTGTTGTGTTGCTTTGTGGGAGGCCCAGGTTGAAACTGAGAATTAGAGAGCAATGGAAGAAGAGGGCGTAACCGAGTTTAGCCAGAATCATCTTCATGGCGTCGGCGTTCTGAGTTTGAGAAGTTTCACTTTAGTGCAGTTGATCGTTCGGGTGCTACCAATGTATGATCCTCAAGATGACACCGAGTACGTGTCGAAGACATTTTGGTGTCCTTTTCTCATTTGAGAAATTTTTCTCCTACTGTTACCTTCCATTTTCAATTTTGTTCGTATGATTTCAATGTTTATAAATTTCGTTCTTATATTTACCACCTACTGACATATAAATTTTGTATGGAAATGAAAAACCACATTTATGTGGTTAGATTTGTTAATAGAATTTTTAGGTTAGGTAATTTAACTATTTGTATTTAATTAAGTGAATGATTAAATAATTTGACTTCGAATTTTTTCATCAAATTTGACCTTAAATTATTAAAATTTAAGTTTGAATTGGATAATAAAGTTCATTCTGTCTATCACTGCAATATTATATCATAATTCTTTATATTGTAATGTATCCCATGTAAAGTACGAGCCACATTTTTGTTCTTAAAAAATTTCTTGTAGTCTCTATAATGAAAATTTTGACAATGTTTTATCGAGTGATGAGATTATTAGTATATATTATTTTAGTATAATATAAATAATGAATCATCGATATAAAATATACAAAATATAGAATATTGCAAATATTGTTTGCAATAAACAATACAATTTATCTTGAACTCTGCATAAATATACAGAACCCACTTTATCTAAAATTAAATTAATATATTATATAAAATTTAAATCCTCTACTATATACAAATATTGTTTACATGAGTTTTTCCCCCTTATTCTCATTATTTTTATTTCTATTATTTTCGTCTGACCAAAAAGAAAAAAAAAAGAAAATTCAAACTCCATTGCCTTTGTAAGGGGTTGTTCTAGACTGATTGAGTAAATCATGTAATTTTTTATTCTAAAAATATATTCAATCTAATTTTTACTTTTAAGAAAATTAAACTATCAATTAAAATTAACAAATAATATTTATTATAATAAAATATATTTAAAATTAATGTAACAAAATTATTATTTAAGAAAATTATGTATATTAAAATATAAGAGAAGCCAATAATATTCCAACAAAATTCAAGAAAAAATTATATTTGACTACAACAAATTTTAAGGACATAGGCTAAAGTGCCAAAAATTATTAAAATTATAAATATACAATTTTTAAAATGATTTTATTTTGCATTAATTAATTAATCAATTACATATTAGCACAAAATTTTCAACTGAAAAAGAAACCTACTAATATTTTAAATAATTTTCATATTTTAAATCTACATAAAAGTCCTCGGAATATAAACCTCGCGATGGAATCAGTCATACATTTTAGTTTACGTTGAACAAATCAGATCAGGTATAGTTGAACGTGGATGATTTACAGCATTGGATTAATTCACAACACTTCCTCTCCATAAATATCAAATTGGAGTATACGATACGCGAGAGAGAGACATATATGGATGAAAACATTTTCAGCTGTGGAAAATTCAATGATATTATTTGTCTTTTCTTTTCTTTTTAATTTGGTCCAGAAGGGTGTGAGAACTTCCACTTGAAAATAAATATATGGTACCAATATTCCAGTGAGGACAAAGTTAGCACGCAAACTGAAAGTGTTCCTATGGAAAATTTTTCACAAGGCAATTTCCACTAAAGATAATTTGAGATCCCATGGCTTGAATAATTCTCAAATGTGTCCTTTTTTATAGAAATAGTAAAAGGTTAACAAATATGCAGCGGAAATAAATCTCTCATACTTGCAAGAATTTATGAGGAGCAATCAAACAAATATATGACAAAATATAAACACCACAAGTATATCATGAGACACCAAGATTTTTAACGTAAAATATTTCTTAAGATAAAGGTAAAAATCACGGGTCATCTAAATTAATGAAAATAGTTTTATTATGATTAAAATAGAAATATAATGGAGTCTCAATCAAATACACAAACAAGAATAGAGGGAAGAGGGGATTAGGGGATGCCATGGTCCCCCCAGAGTTTTCAATTTTCTCTTCTAATCCTTCCTCCATTTCTTATAATGCCCTTTGTTTTCTAAAGCTCCAACACCCTTTAGGTACTGATAGATGAGGGATTTCACTACTAGAGTTTAGGTTTTGAAAGAAATGATGGAAATGACGGTGAATAAGATTATAAAAAGAGAAGGAAAGGCTAAGGAGATAACAAAGGAAAGAATGGCAATGGAGAAGAAGAAACAGGTGGCACATGCACATATATATAAGGAGAAATGAGAAAGAAGTTTTTAATTTTTTTTCTTACTTTTAAAACGTGAACATCCAAGATATTAATTAGGGAGTGGGGGCTTTTTTAAACTATTTTTATTTTATTTTATTTTTTTCTGATATATTCACATTTTTATTACTATTAATAAAAAAACTCTCACATTCCATTACTTTTTTTTATAATATTTGATAATTATTTTAATTATAAAATGTTTATTTATATTTAGATCTATTTTTTTCATAAATAAACATTTTCTTACTTTTTAAATTACCATCTTATCTCCTTTTATTTTTCATAAATAAACTCCTTGATACATCATTTATCATCAAACAATTTTGAGTTATAAAATTATTTTTTTAAAAAAAAATTTATAATTATTAAAAAAATCTTGCAGCCAAACAAAATAAAATCTTTAAAAAAACTAGATATATAATTATGATTTTTGAACATTTAGGCCCCCATAGAATTTTAGGCCTGGCTCCAGCCCTGTGCATAAATAAGTGCCAACATTCCTCCTAACAATAAAAGCAAAAGTTTATAATAGAAAATAAAAAAAATGAAAAATCTCAAAAATGCAAATTAAATATCTCTCACACCATACTAGAAAATGATGATTTAACTGTTGAAAAAAAAGAATCAAATGTCTCAAAATTATTAACAAAATTTCTACCCAATCCAACGGTTAATGAATATGCAAATAAATTTTTCCCATAACTACGTGAATATGCAAAAATAACATTTTTCTCTTCTCATCTTTCAAAGACGGCTGTTCTAACTTAAATATAATCTTACTTTCATACCCTAATATAACTCATCTCTAGTTAATAAGCAAAACATATAATGAGTTTTTAGGTTTGGGCCATTCTCCATATTGGAAGGAGCCTACACCCAACATATCTCCTTCTCACAACTATATGGAGATGACTGCTAATCCGATGATCTCACAACAAACTTCAAACTTTCATTTCGATAGCGCCTTAATCATCATATCAACAACATTATCATCAATATTAATTTTATCAGCTCCAACATCTTAACATTCAAAATACTTTGTGAATATGTGAAAATAACATTTTTTCTTTCATAAAAGCGGCTGTTCTAATTTGAATATAACATCAATCTCATACCTTAATATGATATCTCTTTACTTAAATAAGTAAGACACATAATGAGCTTTTAGGTGTGGGCTCTACATGGGAAGGGAGCTCACACCCAACACTTTTGGCCGTAAAGAGTTGGAAACTATGGATCACATATTTCTATATTGTCATGAAGCTAGAGCTTTATGGTTTCAAATGTTCTCAATCAGAACTTCTCAGTTGATGCTGGGAGGAATTTTGAATTATCTCTTGGATCTTATATATGGGAAACAATTAATGTAGAATTTTTTCCTTATATGGAGGAAATTATTTGGATGCTTCTGGGAATTTGGAAAGCACGAAACAAGGTAATATATGAGGAAGTCATTGGCCAACCTCTCAAAATCATACAGGAAGTGAGGCGGGAGATTAATTTCCACAAGTTTGTTGAAAAGTTTGAGGCCAGGAATAATAAATTTCTAAATGTTAAGCCTATTCCAAGTGGTCGACATCTCTTGCCTTTGCAAACACGTTAGACAATCATTCTCCGAAGGCATGGGAGGAAAAAAGAGATCATATTTGACACATGGATTTTGTTTCAGAAACAAGGAATAACCTCTTCAGGATGGAAAGGTTTTAAACAAATGGGCAAATTGAAAATAGCGTTGGCAGCTCTTAGAAGATCTTTATGGTGGATTTTACATTCAGATTCCTTCAAGGATCATCCCAAGGAGGAGCTCCGATATTCCAAGCATTGATACTCACAAGGATTTATTTGCTGCCGGTAACAACATCAAGCTTCAAGCTTCTGAATGTTCTTTCAATTTTGATATTAAGTCTTTACTTGATAGTTTTATGTCCTCTCATTTTGATATTATTAGTAAACTGGAGGCTAGGAAACTCATTTTTCCGGTCTCCAATTTGTCATTTCCTCGTATTATTAAATAAATCTTAATAAAATTTCTCATTTTTATCAAAAAATTAAAAGAGAACAAAGCTACCTAATTAATGATGCAACGATGTGAGGTCTCAAGGTTTTGGGAAGTAAAGCCAATTGACCTCACATGTAACATATTCGACTGCTTCCTTTTTTGGCCAAAATATTCGACTAGCTACTTCAAAGTCCAAGCCATGTGCATCGAATTCTCTCTCAAAACCAACTAGACTCTAAATTAATATTCTATTGCTAGGATGTAAGAAAGATGAATATGAATGCAACGAAATTTCGAATGGTAGTATTTTATACTCTTAAAGTTTTCAATTTAGATTGTTAAAATGTAAATTAATGCAATTTTGCCTGCAACTTGCTCACCATTCACATTCGACTAGTGAGAACTATACATGGGTAGGTTTTATATGGGGTTGGTGGCTTGAGTATAAATATAATTGGTATTTTTATTTAGATACAATCTGCCTTTTTAATAAATTGCCGTGATTATGCCCAATTAACAGTAAATTATCATTACATAAAAAATATTATATGGCATGCAAATAACGTATATCTTTCTTTGACAGCTTGCTCAGACAGATAATTACTGAAGAACCTTTTCAATTCATAAAGTCAAAAATTACAAATTACAAATTATTTATTATTGAAAATAAGAATTAGACAGATGGACATGGGTTTTTCTTTTTAGGAAGAATCTTCTTCTACAAGTAATTATGTCCTTTGATTCACGTAATAGCTGCGAGTCAACATTTCTATATATGCTTATGTCTGCAGCGTGTTCTGAGGAAGGAAAAAATAAAAAGGATACAGGACACTGCCTCTTGCGAAGATTTCTCACTTTGAATGCCTTCGGTCATATCTAAATTATTTTATTGATATAAAAGGAATTTCTTTCTTTCCATAAAATGTAATAAAATATTCATAATTAATTTTCTAATTAGCAAAAAATATTTTTTCATATATTTAATATAAAATGAAAATATTTACTTCTAATCTTCTGAATGTTCAAAAAAATATTTTTGAAATTATCAATAACAAAATAATTACTTCCATTATTAAAATAACAAAATTTTTAGTTAGGAAGAATAATAATAATAGCAATAACAATAATAATAATAGTAACTTTTTATTTAACATAAAATATAAAAGCGTTTAGTTTTAATTTTTTTAGTTCAAAAATCTTAATTTTCATATCAACGCTTATATAAGGATAAAGTAGTAATTCATCATATCATTTACACCAATATAGCAGCATTCCATCCGTGGAATCCTCGTTCAATGAGCATTCCCCAATAAAGAGAGAATCTATCTACCAACCAACATATATCAATAGAAATCTCATTTTCATTCCTATATGTGCTGTAAATATTTTGTCAACCAAAGCATAAGTAATAGGTTGAATTTATAATTATACATAGGATTAGTTTTGATATATACTATTATGCATGATTTCTCATGTATTGCACGAAATTTAAAAAATAAATTACATTATTCATAATTTATATGTAAGTATGGTTACTATGTTTGTTTTATATTTTATAGTGATAGTAATGATATACTGATGGCAGTGTGAAACGATGCTGAGCAAATTTGAATTGAATATTATGTAATCAGATGCAGGCGCAATTGAAGGCAAAGGCCTCATAAATTAAGCCTAATTAGCTGTATTTCAATGGCTTGGGGAGGGAAAGAGATTCGTTAATTGTCCTTGAAGAGCATATAAAAATCTCCATATTTATGGACAATAGAACATGTCACAGCGAGAGAGTCCAATAGCACAATTACGAATGTCTGAATATGTCTCTAACAAAATTGAAAGGGAAAAAAAAAAAGGGGTTTTTTTTCTGCCATTAAAATAAAAGGTAAGGTTAATGCTAAGAGTTGCTTGCTACGGCACTAATTGTAATGGATGGTATATTGTGCGGGATGGTTATTTCCATATGCCTCGAGGAAAGGTGCATATCATTTGGTTGGATGAGCCTCTCCAGAAACCATTTCAGGATGTCCCTCAAAGGAAAAGTTTGATTCAGCTTGACATGAGGGACTTGGAGGGTAGGCTGATGCAGCTGGAGACGCCTCAACTGCATCCAAACCATGATTATTCCTCCCTGCACTTCCCATTTTATCTCGCATTTCCTTTTTCTTGAATGTGTGAAAGCTCTCATCTCTTTTGGTCAAAAATCTTTAGCAACATCCCAGTTCTTCTCCAGATTGAAGAAGCACTGGGATTGTAGCCTTGTACCCAAATTTGTCTATGCTCATGTAAGAATTTAATGGCAAAGATGATGAGTGCTAATACAGAAGCAGTTCCTGCAATCAGAAATAAACCCCAGAAACTCTCAACGCTTAGACTATCAGAAGAAACAGGGGCACCAGACTGTGAGCAGCTGTTTTTATTGAACCATGCATTCTCTATTTTTTTCATTTGATCTCCTTGAGTTACATTCAATATTGCTCTTGAAATCTCAGCCACAAAAGGAGAACCTTTAGGAAAGACCTGCAATACACAAAAAAAATAGTTGCCAGTTATGAACTCTGATCATAGACATACCAAAATGTGAACAAGTTGATGGACAACTTACAAGACCAAGACCCCCAGTTCTAAAAATTGTTCCTAACGAGACATAATTAGAGCAGTAGTCTCCCAGAAACAGTTTCGCGTACGGGATTTCATCGAACGCAGCAGTAATGCCACCATTTCCACTCCCTTTTTTCAGAAGATCATTGCATTCCTCTTTTGAATTGAAATATTTGAACTGGTAGTCTCGAACGCCCACGCCCTTCAATAGCTTTTCCACAAAAGAGTTTTCTCTGCAACCTACATTCAACCTTTTCTTTACCAGTTCGTTCACACTTGTAACTGTCGGGCGTAACTGCTCAACTGTCAACAGTGATGTCAGACTCGCAGTATAGCTTTGAACTAGAATTAGAACCACGAAAATCCATATGATCACTACGAATCTAGCCAAGTTGCTCACCACTTTCTCTCCTGCAAAACCATTGAATTTAAAATGGGTAATTACTTACACTGATCGAATAGACTAGCGCTGCTTATTGAAATCATTTTGAAAAATAACAAAATGGGTAACGCTTAGTTCTTACCATGAGCAGACACCATGGTTGAGAAAGAAAACCACAAGCTGGTGCCAATCTGATGCGACGGAGGACCCCTGAAACTTTTGTTGATTCGATGTTCGAGCACCCACACAACAAACCCAATGAATACGAAGAAACTGCCAGCTGTTGCCCAAAGATCCCCAGTTAATGGCTTTAAGAAGGCCCATACATTCTTCTTCCTGTCGTCTTTGAGTGCAACAATCATAGTGACCCCAGATTCTGTGTAGGGCAATGTGAACTCCACATAGTTCGACCTATTTGCTAAAATTGCTACATCCCCCACCACTGCATCGTAGTTCTGGATATCCCAAATTACTTATTAGTGAGGCCTGATGAAGATATCTGTTCAGGTATAAAAACTATGGAGGCAAATACGTGTTTTTGAATCTTGTTCAGTAAGGAAAAACAGAGCAAGGGGCTGAGGAGTGAAGGAGTTAGAGAGAAATTACCCCATCATAAACTTGGGTGATCAGATCATCGTATGTTCCTGCAGGCTCACCATTGTTCTTCGCAAATGGGACAAATTCATATGGCAGATAATAAGGCAATACTTCTAACACAGCCTTGAATACATCTATGCAAAATCCAGTGACTTGGGTTCTGTTGGTGATTGGATTGCGAGTTACTTTTACTAATTCTGTATAAAATGTTCTCACGGGAACTCCAATCCTTATCTTTTTCTCATTTGTAGGATTGTCCCAACCCTTGGGAACAGAGTAAGTATCTCCAGGCCATATAATTGGTCCTAAATTGTTTTTAGATATAGAATTTGTGCTTGTGTTGATTGAATCCAGACTTCCAACAAGTCCATTCTGTGATGTCCAAAATCCTATCCTCTTTTCTCCGCTACCAATCACATTCATGATCTCAAATGTCGATGCTTGCAATTGCCCATTCATAACATTGAACTCTCCACTAAGGCCAATGAATTTGGTGTTGGATAAGGCTTCCTGAAGATTCTCACCATTCAGTGAAATCCCAAGCCTTTCAAGATCGGTCAAGTTTCTTGAAGCATTGCTCTTCAAGAAGACAAGGTTTGTGGTGCTGGCCTTCTCAACCGCCACAGCTAATGCTGTGGTAGCATCATAAGCCCAAAGCCCAAAAACATTCAAATTGGAATCAACAAGGGTTGGATTGTCTTGCAGGAACTTTCTCTTCCATCGAACTTTAAAATCATTTAGCTCTTTCGTCTTGGGAATATAAGTCCTCACGCCCAATACTCCTTGCATTGATTCTATCGCGGAGGAATTCAAAGAGCTCAACCCATTAGCCAAACCATCCGTCACGAACCAAACGTAGCCCTCGGTCATCATTCCAATCTGCTGTGCTATGCTGAAGAGAGTAGAGCCAAGATCAGAAGACATATGAACAACGAACACTCTGGTTTGCATGGTCATCAGCTTGTAGAGCTCTCCTCTAATGTCTTCATCAGTGGCTGAAGCTGAAATGGGACTCTGATATGGGATTCGAACATGCACTCGCTGCAGAGCATCAGTCAAGAAGGGTATGACCCCCTTCCCATAATCGTTGCCTACGTAAATGGGCACTGCTTCTTTCCACCCAAAAGCTTCCACGATTGCGCTAATGGCTTTCACTTGAGCCGAATCGTTTTGTGCAAATCGAAAAAAATATGGACTCCCCAGTGAAGCAAGACTCGTTGCTGAAAACGTTACGATGGGCACATGACTTTTGTTTCCGAGACTGATCACAAAATTGGCCTCCATTGATGTTAATGTTCCTATTATGGCTTGCACCTCCTCTGTTTCTATGAGATCCATAGCTATATTTATTATCAAAATATGAAAATCAGAAACATGATTGACTTTATACTTGTTGCTTGAAGAGAAGAAAAAACTGTAGGTCAAAAGGATCAAAACCAACACCACCCTATGCGTAATTAACAAGCTTCCATGCCAACCGGGAATAAATAATTCAATCAATCACATATAAGGTGCAAGAAGATGAAGAAGTAGGAAGAAAGGGGAGAGAGGACCTTGAGCAGCAGCAGTAACCACGCCTGTTCGGGAGTCTCTGACATTGAAGAGGAGCCTGGTGTTGTAATGAGAATGAGAGGCATAAAAGTCAGAGAGGGACATGTTGATGCAGCTCAATCCGATCTTAGCAGTTGTTTGGGAAAGATCAAGCACAACTCCTACTTTCACTGGCGCTGTCGTGTTGCTCTGTGATTGGCCCAGGTTGAAACATAGAATTACAGAGCAACAGAAGGTGAGGGCATCAATAACTTGAGCACCCTTCTTCTTCATCATTTTCTATTGTCCAGCTAGGAGACTAGCTTTGATGATCTTAGTTTTGTCAGAAACCAGAGCCGATCTTATAGTAATTTTAATGTATGAATGAGTTGACATGTAGAACACGTGGAAGCAAGATTGTTCGGGTAGTGCAGTTCACAGAAAGATCAGAAAACTACCATCTTCTCATTGTAAGAACAATACTTATTTCCTTTCAGCTTACTATACTTTCATTCTATTTTGCGGTCTCAGCCTTCAATTGTAGCAGTTTTCTCCAAAATTCGTCGAAAGTACCGTGCAGTTCATTTCTATTCAAGTGAAGTGAAGATACAACATCCATCTACATCAACAGTAATTATCGTTTAACTTTAAAATTGTCGCAGCTATTAATTATGTTCTGCAAATTCAATTATTGTAAAATATTTAATAAAAAAAAAAGCACTCCTTCCATTTATTTACGTGCGGTTTAAATTATTAGCACACAAATTAAGAAATATACTCCCTCCGGTACACATTATAAAATATTTTATATTAATTACACGCATATTAAAAAAAATACTTTTTCAACTCAAATCAATACAAAAAATACTAAAAAAATACTCACATTTCCTATTTTACCCTTATTAAATACCCCATTCTATTATTATTTGAGAGTTATAAATGAAGAGAAATAAAGTATTAAAAATATGGGTAAAATGAAAAAAAATATCTAATACCTTATATTTTGAACCAAAAACTTGTCATATAATATGCCTTATAATATGGACCAGAGGGAGTAACTAATGCATTAGAATTTATTTCAAATTTTATCATATATCCTTTAATAAATAAATAAATAAATATAAAATAATAATTAATATTATTTTTTATTTTAAAAGGATAAATAAATGTATAATTGAAAAAATAATAATTAATATTATATTAGAATTTAAAAAGAATAAATAAATAAAAACAAAATTTCTTTTTCCAAAAGTGATCAATGTGAACATGTGAGATAGTAATCTTTTTCCTACAAGAATAATGAATTAATGGCAGTACGGGTCTTCGTCCCTTAAATTTGGAATGCAAGTCAAAATTTATTGGGCAGTAGTACGCGTCTTCTTCATTAATAATTATTTTTCCAAATGAATGACGGAAGAAATTAACTTGCCATCTTTTTTTTTTTTTAATTATGTTGTCAACAACACTTTCAAGTTTCAACGCAATAGGACTGGAGAAAGTGCTACAGAATTCTCTAGTTTAGTCTTATACGAAAACAAGTGAAAGAAACAATAGAAATTTCCTTTGAACATGCGGAGTCAAGATTTTCTTAACCGCGTATGTATTCTGTCCCGTCAAACAAATAATTTTCCACTAATTTTAACATAATAAAATTCAATTCAATTAAATCAATAAAATCATTACACATCTTTCACCCCAACAAAATCACTATTCATCTTCCAAATTAAGAGAACAGAGACTCGCAGGTAAATCAGCTAATTTTAGCCCAAATCTTCAGCTGGACCTTGTGTGTGGGATACTATTTCGTTTCATGAACATGAAAGTTAGAATTAATGGATTGGAATCAATATAACCATACATATAAATCATAAAATCGATAACAAATTATACTATTTATAAGTTACAAATAATGTAAGGCGTTAACCTGCGTTGGACCCACTTATAGTTTATTATATCTCCCAATTTTTTTTTGTAGTTTTTCTTTTTTTTCTGGTTTAAGCTTTGTATTTATTTTAAGAAATCTTAAATTGAAAAATTTAGAATATTGAATTTGTTCATTACAACGAAATAATAATGAAATATGCAAAAAATACTTATTATGCTATTTATTTGCACAACAAAATTATTAATTGTTAAACAAGTTAACATGTTAAAAATTTTTTTAATGAAATACTCCCTCCATTC
Organism: Adenanthera pavonina; assembly: GCA_026686845.1. Taxonomy (NCBI): domain Eukaryota; kingdom Viridiplantae; phylum Streptophyta; class Magnoliopsida; order Fabales; family Fabaceae; genus Adenanthera; species Adenanthera pavonina. The sequence goes on from JAIVEN010000003.1 coordinate 6,880,280, forward strand.
CAGTTTATAGTGAACTTTTAACTATCACACACGTATCAAGACAGTGATTAGTAACCAAAATTTTTTTCTATTATTTTCCTAATTATCCTTATTTAATAATACTTCATACATTAATAAATTGCAGTCATTCTTTCCTTTATTCTTTTTTCTGAGTTTCCATGAGTCATTGACAATTGTGAAGAGTAAAGCTTTTGGAGGAAATTCTCCTTCATTCATTTATGATTTAATCAAACCATCAAAGAATTTTCATTAAATGCATTGGTAATCATAGAATATACTTCCTCTAGTCCTATATATAAGACTTTTTACCTTGATCCTGAATATAAGATCATTTACAATATACGAGGTGATATTTATTATACATTCCCAAAAAATGTTCCTATTTAATGTATTCAAAGGGAAAGAGAGAGATTAAATAGGGGTAGTTTTGAAAAAATATTGGGATTTTCAAAGAAATCAAGGTAGTTAATTAGTTTTAACTTCCCTTCTTAATTCACGTGATTCGGTTAAAATGGTGATCAGAGGGAGTATAAGTTTACTTATTAGGGGTAATACTGAAAAAATAAAAAAAAAATACAATGTAATCCGTGCAATGCACTATATTTTGAAACATAAATTTCTCATAATAGTGCATTATATAGCGTAACAGAGAGAGTAGTACTTTATATTTAATAATTATTACATCATAATTGAAATATATGACATTTTTAAAATCATATTATCAACCCAAAACTTCAATCATTATATTACAATCAATGTACTTTGTATTTTTTTAAGGAAAATGTATGTGTGTGTGTGTGTGTGTGTGTTTTTTTTTTTTTTTGTGCTAGAAACAAATCACACAAGTTCCGCTAAGTCATAACTATTTGATTATTTGTCAACCAGTCAACAAGTTAAGCAAAATCTACCAACAAGCCCTTTCTTTTAACGCCATCACCATGAGGCCCCTTACAGCTTAGTCTTTTTTGACCAATACTTACAGCTTAGTCATATATACATATCGTCTAATTGTGCAATTCCGAGAATGTTTATGTCATGTTGAAGGTTCCTTAGAATCTTACTAAGCAGGTGATATACAGTGCCCGATGGTTATTTCTGCGTTTTGAGGCATATAGCCATTGGGATTAGCCTCACCAAACTCTTCAGAAAACACTGCACCATCCCCATAAAAGGTAAAGTCAGATTCAGCTTGACTTGATGGACTTGGGGGGCACTGTGATGTTGGGGAGGCTTCAACTGCACCCCCCAAACCATGAACACTAGCAGTTTCACTTTTATGGTCTCGCATTTCCTTTTTCTTGAAAGTGTGAGAGCTCACGTCTCTTTGGTCAAACATCTTCAGCATCATCTTTACTCGCCTCCAGATTGATGTATTGGGGGTGTAGTGTAACCCCATGTCTTTGTTCTGGCATAGGAATGTAATGGCGAAGATGATGAGTGCTAATATAGAAGCAAGTCCTGCAATGAGAAATAGGCCCCAGAAGCTCTCAAGGCCAAGGCTATTTGAAGAAACGGAGGCCCCAGAATCTGCACAATTCTTTGTGTTGAGCCATTCTTTTTCTATTGTTCTCATTTTATCCCCTTGTGTCACGTTCAAGATTGCCCTTGAAATGTCTGCTACCAGAGGAGAACCTTCTGGAAAAGCCTGCAACCCAACCAAAATTTGTTTAACAGTTCTCTTGGAGTAAAATAGAATGTATTCATACTAAATGGGAAAATTCTGATAAACTTACAAAGCCAAAGCCCCCTGTTTTGAAAGTTGGATCAACCATGGTATACTTGGAGCAGTAATTCCCAAGAAAGAGTCTCACATAGGGAACTTCATCAAATGCAGCAGCAATTCCACCATTTGCACTTCCTTTTTTGAACAGTTCATTGCAATTTTCAGTGGAATTATAAGTTTTGAGCTGACTATCTTGGAAGCCCATATCCTTCAAAAGTCCATGTACAAAAGAACCTGCCAAGTAACCAACATTCAATCTCCTCTTTATAAGAAAATTCACGTCTGTCACAGTCGGGCTGAGCTGCTCAACTGTCAAGAGGGACGTCAGACTTGCAGTGTAACTCTGAACCAGAATCAGAACCACAAAAACCCATACGATCACCACAAATCTGCTCAAGTTGCTCACCACCTTCTCTCCTGCAAAGCCACTCAGTCAATTATCTCTCGTGTTTTCCACATTAATGTTTCATGGATAGTTAGGGTTTCCTCAAAAATTAGGAAGAATTAAGGGGAATACTTACGATGGGCAAAAACCATGGTTGAGAACGAGAACCACAAGCTGGTGCCAATCTGATGCCATGGGGGACCTCTGAAATCTTCGTTTATTCGGTGTTCAAGCACCCACACTACAAACCCAATGAACACAAAAAAACAACCTGATGCCACCCAAAGATCCCAAGTCAATGGCTTTAAGAAAGCCCACGCATTCTTCTTCCTCTTGTCTTCCACTGGAACTACCATTGTTACGCCAGATTCAGTGTAAGGCAAAGTGAAATCCACATAGTTGGACCTGTTTGCTATAATCGTTACATCCCCCACCACCGCATCGAACTTCTGTAAATCAAAAATAACTTTATATCATCATTTATTCAAAGTATATATACTTAATGAAAATAAGATATCAAAATAGAATTAATTACCTGAAAAAATACTTGGCTGATTAGGTCGTCGTATGATGTACTACTCACATCTTCGAGATTCGGAAACGGTTTGAATTCATATGGCAGAGCATATGGCAACTTATCCAGCACGGCCTTGAAGACCTCGATGCAAAACCCAGTGACATCTGAAGTATTAGTGATTGGATTATAAGTCACCTTCACGAACTCAGTATAACCCGCTTTCATTGGCACACCTACCTTCAACTTTGTTCCTTTTACAGGGATTTCCCAGCCCCTTGGATCCGAATTCGTATCCCCTGGCCATATTACGGGTGCCAGATCCTTTTTGGATGTAGAAAATGTGCTTGTGTTCGCCGAACCTAGATTTCGGACAAGTCCATTCTGTGATGTCCAAAGTCCTACTCTCTTTTGCCCATTACCAACCACGTTGATTATCTCAAACGTCGATGCTGGCAATTTTCCATCGACAACATTGAACTTTCCACTGAGGCCTCTAAATCTGATTCTGGATAAAGCTTCACGCAGCTTTTCCCCATTTCGTGAAACTCCCAAACTTTCAAGATCTGAAGAATTGGTCGAAGAATTACTCTTATCGAAGCCAAGATTGTTGGTGCCGACCTGCTCAACAGCCATGGCTAAAGCTCTGGCAGCATCATAAGCCCATAGTCCAAACACATTCAAATTTATGCCAGCAAGGGTTGGATTATCTTGTACGAATTTTGTTTTCCATCGAACTCGAAAGTCGTCTAGCCGTTTTGTGTTCGGCACGTAGGTCCGCACACCCAATACTCCTTGCATCGACTCTATGGCTGAGGAATTCAAAGAGCTTAATACATTAGCCAAACCATCTGTTATGATCCAAGCGTAGCCCTTGCTCATCATTCCAATCTGTGATGCTATGGTGAAGAGTCGTATGCCTGGATTGGCCGACATGTGCACAACGAACACTCTGGTTTGCATGGTCATCAACTTGTAGAGCTCTCCTCTAATGTCTTCATCAGTGGCTGAAAGTGAAATGGCACTGAGATATGGGATTCGAACGTAGGCTTGTTGAAGAGCATTAGTTACGAAGGGTATGACCCCCTTCCCATAATCGTTGTCAGTGTAAATGGGCACTGCTTCTTTCCACCCAAAGGCTTTCACGATTGCGCTGACGGCATTCACTTGAGCCGAATCGTTCTGTGCAACCTGAAAAAAGTATGGACTCCCAAGCGAAGCAAGAGAAGGACTCGTGGCTGAGAAGGTTACGATGGGCATATGAGCTTCGTCTCCCAGACTGATCATAAAGTTGGCCTCCATTGAGGTTGATGGTCCTATTATGGCCTCCACTTGTTCCGTTTTTATGAGATCTATAGCTGTTCATCATCATAATTTTGATAATCAGAAACATGTTTGAATCCTTGCTTCGAGTAAAAAATGACAGTGCATTGCACATGTTCTAATTTTAATGCTCTGTTTTTTTATAAGAAATGCGTTTTATGTTAAAAAGAAATCAACGAATGTGTTCATATATATACATATATATATAGTCAATAAACTTTGATTTTTCTTTGAACTTGTTTAAGTTTACATGTAGCTAAATGAAGTAGCTATGAACTAAATTATCAGGTGCTAATGTGATAATAATGGAAGTAACAGTTTCTTTCCTAGAAATAGTTTTCGAAAGGCAATTGAGCCTAGCAAGTTGAGCTATGGGACTAAAAAGAAATGTTGAAAAGTAAAGATTATAATATATCAGGAACTTTTGAGAGGTGCGTTTGCTGAGAAGTTCAACTTGGAACAGGAAGTTAAATACTGACTTGACTAATCCCAGAAAACAGAGACATAATCAAATAACCAAAAAGAACCTATGCATGTTTGACAAGTTTTGAATGATGAAGAAGCAAATGAAGAAGAAAGCAGGGAGACGCAGAGAGAAAAGAAGGGAACCTCGAGCAGCTGCAGAAACGACGTCTCCTGGGGAGTCCCTGACGTTGAAGAGGAGCCTGGTATTGTAATGAGAATGAGAGGCATACAAGTCAGAAAGGGACATGTTGATGCAGCTCACCCCCATCTTTGCGGTGACAGACGAAAGATCGAGTACGATTCCTACTTTCACCGGCACAGTTGTGTTTCTCTGAGCTGCGCACAGGAAGCAAGTTAGAGCCCAGATAAGGAAGAGAAGAGGGCACAGGAGCTTCTTCGTCGTCGTCATCATCTTGGTCATGGAATGTGAAGCTAATCAAGCTCTGTGATGCTCATGGCGAAGTCCAAGTAAAATCGTATTTATGGTGTTCCTGGCGGGTTTAAGAAGCACTAATTAAATTTAAGTTCATAGGTTTGTTGCGCTCAAAAACGAATATCTTGATCGGCTGCGTAAGGGAGCACACATGATGATTGATGACATGAAAGCTGGAGCGAAATGTAATTACGAAAAATGAATAAAATTGTTTATGAACTAATGGGAGTCGAAAATAAGTATTTATAATGTTGTCATAGCGATTCACGCGATTGGTGTGGTGACGGCAAGGCCGTGAAAAAGCATGGGATAAAACAGTCGTAATTAGTCCTGATGATATTTTTTCCGGCTTATCCCAAAAAAAAAAATTATCATCTTCGTTTACCTGTGACCAAGTCATACTCCATTTCGTCGTAAAATATATTGAATTTCATTTTCGTCAGCAGGAAAATTCATCAAGTCTTTGCACATGCCTTCAGTTTATCCTAACCCAATGGTCTCCACGGCGGAATGATTGTTATTCACCTTCCTTCCCTCCCATTTGCACTTATGATTTCATTTTCTATAAAACAAATGTTTCTCACTTTTTTTCTATTACAGTTTTAAATTGTTTAAATAAATTTTCAATAATTTAATTTTATTTATTTATTTTTATAATCAATGTTTTAATAATAATTTTTAAAAATATTAAATCTGAATCAATTTAATTTAATTTAAAGAAGGGAGGGGGGGGAGAAAGACCATTAATGATAGGTGTGAAGTGCAAAGCAACTCAGGCCTGTTTGGTTTTCAGTTGGTTGAAAATTAGTTTTAGTAGAATTGATTTTGTAATATAATTATGATAAAAATTGGTTTTGGACTAATGTGTTTATGTTTGGATGATTTATTTGAAAATTGGTTTTGACAAAACTCATAATTTTTCTTTAAATTGAGCTTAAACTCTATTTTATAATTAATTTAATTTACTTGGACTAAAATTTAATCTGCATTTATTTAATTGAGAATATAATATATCTTATATAATATTTTCTTACATGTCATAATCTATAAAAATTAAAATTTTGAAGGGATATTTTAGTCAATAAATAGAAAATATTTTATGAAAATTTTATTTTTCTAATTTTTTTATTTTTTATTATTTTTATTAATCTATTTTTATCTAATTTTAAAATAAATACTGACAAAAAAAACAAATTTGATCGAAAAAGCAGCGCACACATCGCTTCCTCCTAAAACCCGTTTTCTGCGCAGAATGAGTTTGAAACGGAAAAGGAAAAAAGCAAACAAATACACCCACAACTTTATCAAACTGAATTTTACCCCAGACCATTTTTCCAACTGAAAAACAAACCGGCGCTGATGGAAGGTCGCCATTCCCGTGGGGGAGTGGGGCCCATTCCATTCATTGGAATTCGATTTATATGCATCCACGTAACAACGATCTATTTTGTGCCAAGTGTCTTTATTTTTTTTAGTTTAATAAAAAAGAATTGAACTTTCAAAGTCATTGTTTATGTGTTAAAAAAAAAGTCATTCTACCAAAAAAAAAAAAAGAGTCATTATTTTGTATTAAAGATGAGGAATGTGATTAGTTAGCTAAATAAGGAAGGGTAATTTTACTTATATAATACTCCCTATAGTCCAAGAGAAAAAGTTACTTTACGAATTTTTTAAAAAATAATTTTAATTAGTTAAAATTAATTAATTTATCTCATATTTAAATCTCTTTTAAAATTATCATTATCTAATTTAATACTACTTTAAATTACTAATATATTTAATTTATTTCTCACACACAATTAATGAAGAATAATTTTTTAAAAAGAAAAATTTAATATACTATTAATTTTTTTCCTTATATTTATAACTATTAAGAAAAAAACTTCTTATAAATAGAATCTATCAAGTTTTGTTATATGGTGAACACTGGGAAGGTTTTTCAAGTGATTCATGCATATATTCATGGTAAAAAAAAAAAAAGTTATTCATCTTGACCTGAATATATATATAATATTAGCATATGTGATAATAGTTAAAGGATTTTAAAAGAATCAAACGCGGAAAGACTCAATCAAATTTCTTTAAGAATTGAACAACACGAGTCGGTAGGCTGCTCAGAAGTTAGTAAGCTCCGGCAATTAAGTGGGATGATTAAATTTATTAACCTTTTAATAATAAAGTAAGTAAAGACAAAAAGACTACATTATTATTATAATGTGTTGTATAGTATATGAAAAAAATAAAAAAAGTAAATCACACGCTGCCCCGACTATCTCGTAATGAATCATGAATTAAAGAATTCTTATTATTAAATGTATGTGAACAAGTATTTTCTCGAGCTGACAATGAAATTAATTATCTCTCCTTTTGAGTTTTGTTTCAAAATAATTTTGTCGTTTGTATTACTTTGCCAACTAACATGTCAATTTTCAAAGGGTTTGATTTTCAGTTCAAAAAAACCTTTCTTTTGGCCAAAACATGAATCTGAATCTTTTATATTGACAAAGATAAATATAGAAAGTGTATTTAAAAAATATAAAAATAGCGAATGAATATATAATTATAAAATGTGAATTTCATATACCAACACATCTTCGTATCACTCTTTCATAAAAATTATAATAATTTTATTGATTCAGTGTCATTTTTAGACAATGTTATTTGGGAAGTTGAGTGGCATGCTCATGCAAATTGCCAATTAATTGGATTAATACATCTTCATATTTTTATTATCAATTTTGGCTCTAAATACTTGAAAATGTTAGACAAATTAACAATGGTTACCTCATCATTTTATATTTCTTGTTAATTGCTTGTGATATTTTCATATTTATTGCACTATATTGGCTAAAAAAATTAATTTGCAAATTGGTTTTGTAATGTATGATATCAAAACGAATATACTATAGCTGTTGACTTATCACTAATCACTATACGTCACGTAAATTAGTTTCTTAGAAATTTCTAAAATTAACATCCAACAAAATAAAGGAAGAACTATTTTGAAATTTTGCTGGATGATTAATATTCTTAAATAATAGAGAAGAGGAACCCAATTTTAATTTGTGACATGTACTTGTGTAGCTTCTAGGGGAATATTAAAGAATTTATGTATTGCGTATATATGTTGTTAATTTGTGATAAAAAGGACCCAACTCCATTTCGCTGGAGAATACGAAATTTGGGTACGTAATGGTTGATGAATTGACAGTGGAAGATTAGCGGTCTATATGACTATATCCGCATAAATTCACATAAAATTGTAATTTATGTGTCTTGGCAAAAAGAAAAATTGTAATTTATGTGTCATTATTAAGTTTTGTTATATGGTGAACACAGTACGTATGTGATGGTTTTTCAAGTGATTCATCTAATGACTTAAATATATAAAACGTTACCATACGTGAATATAGTTTAATTGAAATATTTCAATAGAATCAAACAATTGGAATATGGCCAAAAAAAAAATCAAACAAACAATTGGAAGAGTGGCGAGAGACTAGGAGGAAGACTATTTCAAACTTATTTAAAATTGAACAACACAAGTGGGTGATATGTGCAGAAGTTCCTGTACTGTAATATGTGGCGAGCAAGGATATTCTTGAACTGACAGTGAAATTAATTATTTCTGCTTTTTAAATTTTGTTTCGAAGTACTACTAACTGTTTTTCCCCTTTTAAATAGTAGTAGTACTAGTATTAATTTACCAAGGAACATGTCAATTTTCAACGCGTTTGATTTGAAAGTTTTCTGCCAGTCTAGTCAAAAAACCAAAAAAATCCGCGTGGCCATAAGAATGTACCAATTCTAGCGGTCTAGTTTTAAGTCTAACCTGGCAGCCCTCAAGAATTTATCACGCCCCTTCAATTCTTAGTTACTACCACTTTATGTTTTTTGGCGAAGTAATTATGTTCCTAGAGCTAGATTTGATTTATAAGAATCCAAGTCAAGCCATTATTCAATTAAAATACCAGAATCAAACAGCGGCAACTTATTACGACAAAATAACTTTAAAAGGTTGACGTTAATTTGAGACCACTGAGAAATGTTGCAATTCCAAAGATCCTAAAATGTGGAACTCCAAATGTCTGGGCTCAGTTTGCTGATAGGCGCCCGATGCACATACAAAACGATGTCACTTCATTAGCTATAAGGGAGGTAATAAGAAATTTGTAAAACGGTATCATTTAATTAAATGATATAAGAGAAGGGGGGAAAAAATCCTACTTTTCCTTACAAATTAGCGTTCACAATATGGCCGTCGCGATGAGACTATCAGCCTCGTTCCTTATTGGTATTGATATTAGGCATGGTGAAGAGGCAATCGGAGTGTTCATCGATGGCGATTCATTTGACAATGAAGGAACAAGCAATCCCAACCAAAGAAGAAGATCCAAGGAAAGAATGAGGTATGTGGCCGTTGCTTCAACTTCTTCTTCAGCATTTTTGTTGTAATAATTGGTTTCTCTTTAAAATTCCCAAAATAGAAAGCACTTTATATGAAGTTTTTTCAATTTCAATTTGAATTATCTTCATTATCATACTGCTTTGTTGCTTCTGTTGTTAACAACAGCTTCACCCTGATTATCTCACAGGTTTGGCATGTGAATGATCAGGAAAAAATTCTCCTTCAAGCTTCTGATCAAACAAAACTTTTTAGTGGTGATTGCTATGTCTTTCCCTGTGCATGTGTTGTGAATTATCACTGCATAACTAAATGATTATGTGTCGGTATGAATTATCACACATAATTTGAGTTTGTTGAAATGAAAACTGTGAAATTGTCTAAATTAGATTTCTTTTATACAATGTATTTATACATTTAGAGGAAAAAAACCATGATAGATATGATTATATGTGAGATTACATTTCATCTTTAATTACATGTATATATGATCCATTATATTTACTATCAATATTTGGATGCATTATATAATTAATTGAAATATTTTATATAATCTCTCGACATCATAGCAAACTGTGTAACCTTTTTCTTTATATAAAACTATCTGGTATTTAGTTGTCACTTTGGGTTCTGATTAATTCAAATTGAGTCACATCAGACCCCATATAAAAAAGGTTCACTTAAAGGTGTTTTCTACATTCATATAATCTCAAACTCAAAAGATCATGTTTTAACGATCACAGTCTCTTCCACTATGACTAATGACACTTGGTAAACCATATAACTTTTATTATAAGAACTACAAGTTGATAGCTTGCCCAATTGTTGGGTCTATAATAGGGATTATAAGTTTGAGCAGAGCCCTGTCAAGATATTTTGAGCTTGCAAGATTCACCTAATATAACTCATCTATTCTCGTATTATTTTTCTAGCATTCTAAGTTGCACAATCATTTATCAAAATCTTGGGATAAATTACTTTTAACATTTCACTCTCAATAACATACTTGATGTTATATAGGAGTTAAACAATTTAGATTTTGAAAATTTCTTTTAAAAATAGCGACCAACAAACGTTACATATAATTAATATTTTATAAACAATATATGCATTTAAAAAATAATTTACTCTCTTTTGAGATAGTTTAATATTTTTATTGAAATATTATCAACTTTTTTCTATTAATACTTCTCTTAATGTCTCCAATTCCAATGTTTTAGAGTTTTGACTATTAACCATGCAAGGTTAAGGTATAACGAAGGGGGTATATAACACACTAAATCTGATCTATAAAAGTTGATTTATTCATTAAATTTGTCAAAAAAATTATACTTTTTTTTTACTATTATCTCTATTAAATATATTAAATTTTAACATGTTATTAGTTAGAATGGAAATTGAAATGGAGGGTAAAATAGAAAAAAATTATTAATGCACGTATACTATCTAAATATGATTTATATTTTAGATTAAAATAAATTTATTTTTTGAAATATCACTTGTATTATGTTGTTGTATTATGTTGTGGGAAGTATTTTTTTTTTTTTAACGCTATTGCCAATACTATAATCATCGCCTTGACTTTGTGCAAGGCTAATGATGTCCTTTTTTTTTTTTTTAGAGAAGTGAAAAAGAAAGGTAGGAATAGGATGCAGTTAAAACAGAAGACGACGGCGGTGGTTAGCTGGCTTAGAAAATAAGAGTTATGTAAAAATGAAGTTAAGAGAAACAAAAGTTTGTAAAAATGAAGTTATGATAAAAGTAGGTTTTTAAAAATGAAGTATGTTTGGATATTATTTTTGAAAAAGTATGTTTGGTAAATTGATATATATTTGGATGATAAAAATTAAAAGCACTTTTAGATATGTAATTACTAAAAAGGACATAAGTTTTATAATACAATACTTCCTCTGATATTTAATATAAGACTCTTTTAACTGAATCACGTGGATTAAAAATTAGAATTAAAACTAATTAACTATCTCGATTTCTCTGAAAATCCCAATATTTTTCTAAAACTACTCTTATTTAATCTCTCTTTCTTTCTCTTTGAATATATTAAATAGAGGTATTTTTTTAAAAAATGTATAATAAAAACTATCTCGTACATTATAAAGGGTCTTATATTTAAGATCAGGACAAAAAATATTATATATAGAACCGAGAAGTATTATATAACTAATTGAATAATGTATGGTTTACAATAATAATATAATTAATTTCAATTACTAAAAATAAATATAAGTGACAAAATCAAATTTCTCAAATAACTAAAATGTGTAATATAATAAATATTCTACCTAATTTCTCAAATCCTTTTCACAGCTTCTAGGCAACACACATGGCCGAAAGAAGAAAAAGAAAAATGTGAGGAAATGAACTGCTGCTCTCGGTACGCTACAGAAATATGGTACAGGTCAAACAGTCATATTTGTATATTTTAATATTAAATAATGTAAACGCATGTTATCAAAAAGGAAAAGCTTCGGTCTATATCTGGCAAGTAAACCACAGTTTTGGCCCAGTTTCATTTTTTCAAAACATACGTTTATATTTGCCAAACAGCAACCTCTGAAAAACTTCAGTTTAAAAGTATGGTTCAGTTTCTGAAAAGGTGAACCAAGTGTGGGTAGATATATATTTCTCTTTTTGTAGTTGACTTCTTCTTGTTGTTCAGGCTTTAAAAACAAAAAGTAAAAGTAATATAAAGTTTAGGGGGAGACAGGAAATTAAATAGTCATGTTTACACACGGGGAAGACATGTCCCCATTGCTAGCTATTACTCATGTTGCTCAGAATATGACTTCACTTAGAAGTTAGAAATATTAGCCAACTAATCCTGTTTATTCAAGTCTCCACTATATGGGGTTGACGAAAAAAATTTGAAAAAAAAAAAAACGGCGGCCGATCGATGCATAAGTACGTTGAAATATGTTCTTACATATGATAATGAATATTCTAACTGAAATAGATTAGGTAGGGTATATTAAACATGATAAATCCCTATCATAACATGTTAAAATTCAATTCAGCCATAAATTAGAAAAAGCTTACTTGGCTCAATGTCAATCCATCCAATTTTGATAGGTTTTGATTAATTCAGCTAATCTTTATTTCTATAAAAAATTGTAAGAAGTGATTCGGATTGTGAACCGTAATTGACTTATACTCCACTAATTTCTTATATATATAGGTCATTTTTAATTAATTCATACATATTAACAAATTAGTTATAATTAATTAAGGGCTTAAATTTTTAAATAATTGCCACATCTTTGCAATATCATCTTAATTCATTGAATCTTAACACTCATCTTAATTCTGGCAAAAAAAAAAGAAGAAGATACCCAACTTAATTACTATTTATCTTAATTTCTCCTTCATTTGATGAAGTGTATTTAATAAATAAGAACAAGCCTAAAATATATATATATATATATATATCTAATGTTATCTACATTTTACAAAATGACTTATCATAAAAACCACCAAAACCTTGTGACATATATCAGGAATCACAGGCAATATTAGGTTTCGTGCATGATATGAGAATCAAGGCTACTTAGTTATTTTTATATTAATTTTGAGAGTTAAGTGGATAAAAAATATAATTAGTTTATCAATTTTTTCAGTCAAACCTATTAATTCGGGGTCATTTTTAAACACTGTTATTTGAGAAGTTGATTGCCCTGTCCAATTCCTGGAAATTAGACAGCTCCATCTATCCTATTTTCTATTTTGGCTCTAAATACTTGAAAATATTGAACAAATTAACTATGGCTACCATTAATCATTTTGTATCTGTCATTACTAGTGCTATTCTCGTAATTCTTCCACTATTTTGGCTCAACAAAATAAAGAAACTTGCAATTTGGCTTTGCAGATACATTATGTCACGTATAATATCAAAAAGAATATACCCCCTTTAGCGCCTACACAAAAAAAAAAAAAAGAATATAATACAGCCCTTAGCTCTGATGAATAACTTCTGTCAACGATGACTTCTCTCTTTTTTTTTTTAACTAAAAGATTACAATTTCATTAATTAATTAAGAAAGTTTTCATACAATAGTATAGCGGTGTGCAAGAAATACCCTATGTCCTCCACCATGGGTGGGAGTCGGAGTCGGAGTCGGACTATACCAGTGCAAAATAAAGAAAAAAAAATCTTTTCAATTTTTGTTGTTCTTTTCTGTGAAGTTCTAATGACTAGTATAATTACATTAACTTCAATAACAAGTCATATTCTTAAATAATAGAGAAGTATGCAACCCAATTTTAATTTCTACGACAAACTTTTATTTTATAGCTTGTACAGGGATATTAAAATTAAGTAATGGTTGTTGAATTGAGAGTGGAAAATTAAGTTGCTCTTTTCATTGAATAATATAATATTTTGAACTGAACTTGAATCTACTAGAGATCTTTATATTAATATAATAATCATTAAATAAGCATAGTCTTTTTGTTTATAATTTGTAAAGTTTACATTAAGATATTTAATAATTAATAATTCTATAAAAATATTTTTTTATATTTAATATCCATTAATCAGTTGTTATATAACTTTTACCGTTTTACGAATTCATATGAAAAGATCATCATTTTTCACGTACCCTGACCAAACGATTTTTTTTTTTTGCCACGAACCAAACGAAAGGATGCTTGGTAACAAAACATTTATTATTTGATTTAGAAGTATCAGTAAGCAGTAGACTACTAATATCCCTGCGAATATTACACGGCAGGTATAAAATTATTAAAAAAGTTGCTTGTAACCTGAGGATAATGCTACAGTAACAATAATTTTTTTTTAATATAACACCTGCCAGTAAAATATAGTCTCTTCAATCTAAATATAAAATTTTTTATCCTAATTTTAAATATATAATTTTTTACAGTATACAAGATAATATTTATTATATATTTTTTAAAAAAATATTTTTTATTTAATATATCTAAAGAGAAAAAAAAAGAGATTAAATAAAAATAATATTAAAAAATATTAAAATTTTTATAAAAAAAATTAATTAATTAACTTTAATTATCATTCTTAATTAATATAATTTAGTTAAAAAGAGTCTTTATTAAATAATTTCATTCCGTTGACATCAACATATTTTGTAATTGATAAAACTTTAATTTAATTTAATGACATTCATAGTAGGAATAGATAGACTAGAGAACTCTGACAATTGGTATTGTGATAAGTACGAGTACCACAATTAATTAAATTCTCAAATAAATGGAAATGACAAGGAATTTATTCCTCTTTTCTTTAAAATTTTCTCTATTTACGTGTGTATATGTATATATTTATGTATACGCGCACACAGATACACACATCTATATATGAATTTTATTACTCTTGTCAAGCATGGCAATTTAAAAGGTGCTAACTACACAAATTTGAATGACTTATTTCTTTTTTTTTTCTCGATAGACCGGAATAACTGAATGACTTATTTTTTACCTTAATCTTGAGGATTTTTTCTTTTTTAATGTTTTTGAATAAAGGGGGCCATGGTCCAAATTAAAACAAGGATTACATGGCAGGGGACTAAAGTCCCAGGTGATGCAGATCCTCATGCCCTGACAATATGTTTTGGAGTTTTTTTTTTTTTTATAGAATGGAAGGGAGTGAAATGATTAAAGGAAGTAGACTATTGTTTTAATGAATTTTTTTATAACGAAATGAAATAGTAAGGGAGGGTCTCCCAAGCCATTTTCAGCTATCTGAAACCCAATTTTTATTGTTCTTCCGAATTGGGGGACTAGAGTTATTGATGGAATGATTTGAATTTTATATTATATTTATAAAATTATCCTAATTTATATTAAAACATATTTATCTCTAATAATACTTATTATTGATCTCTTCTTCATCATTTTCATTTTCTTTATCGTATAGAATTATCCCTTAGTCTCTCAACTACATTGAGTTGTCATCCCAATCTCTTTATAGTGTGAGAATTTTTATTTTTTTTTCTATTAGGAACTTTGAATTTAAAAATCATGAATAATATTTTTTTCTTAACAAATTGTAATTGTGATCTTATATATTTTTAAAGAATAACAAATAAAAAAATTTTATTGCTGAGAGGTTACTTGAAAAAAAAATATTTGAAATTTATTCAACAATATTTTTTAATTTTTTTAATTTGAAGGTATTTTATATTTTTTTATCTAAATTAAATTATAAAAATAATCTAGGAAAGAAAATATTATAAACCATTTCGTTCCATTAATTTTATAATAACTTTTAAATAATAATTAAATAAAATCATTTTTTTCCATCTTAAAACTCTTAGTAATATTATGATTCCTTTCATTCCATTCTACTCTATTTTATTAATGTTCATCCTATTATGTACTAAACCCCAAGTATATCTTAGACGTACGATTTGTTTCATTGCTTGACCCCTTTGGAATGGAAATGGGGATTCTATTCCCAATAAAGGAATGCCCTCTCCCATCGATTAAAAATTGGGAGTTTTGATTCCAAAAACAGAGCCCATCCTTCTTCATTCCTTGTTGTAGGAATCCTAAATTGTACAATTATACCCTCCCTCAACCATCCTTGTTGTAGGAATCCTAAATTGTACAATTATACCCTCCCTCAACCATCATCAATGCCAGACCACCATCCTTCCTAAACTTTGTCGTCACAACTCCATCACTTGCAGATTGTTGTCAGTGAGATATCCTACCACCGGTGAATTTAGGATGACCAGGGGACGAGAAACGCTATCTTCCCTTCACCTTCCGCTGCTTCATCTCCTCTCCTCCTCCACCAACACCATTACCGAAGTTCCTCGCTTCGTCCTCTGAGTCAATGTTTACCTTCGGCTTTGACATCGACATTATCAGCCTTTCTTCCCTTCCCTCTCAGTGTTCTTCATCTCTGGCATCAATTTCAGTTACCATCATGTTCTTCTAGATCTATGTTCTTTTTTTGGTCACCAGTGTCGACATTATCAGCCACACTAGATCTATGTGAATTTTTTCTTGATTCCCATCATTTCACGCTCAGATTCCTTTTTTTTTTTTTAATGTTGAATATGTGTTCTTCTTTTTGTTGGATCTAGTTTGTTGTTAAGAGGAGAGGAAAGAGGTTGAAGAAGGATGGAGGAAGGGATGGCAGCATAACTGTGATTTGGTGGTCGGCGATGGTGATAAGAAGAAGATGAAGGAGTTCGAATGGGAAAGAAGGAGAAGGAGAATCGAAAAAATAGTTGTGGCATTTCTGTCTTCTTATTTTTTGTGTATTTAATTAAGCATAAAAAATAAACTTGATTCCAACTTTCTTAATATATTAACAAATATATTTTAAATGATCATTATTCCAACCCATTTTATTTCCAATAATTTCAATCCATTCCATTTTTAGTCATTTTTTAAAGCAAACAGGCCCTACAGCTCTGAGGCTTTCAAGGGCTGCGTCCAAAACTGAAGATACTACACTTAGACCACATTTAATAGAAATCTGTCACGTTTTGGTGAAATGAAAAGAAAGAAGAGGGTTTTATAAAAATATTATTTTTAATTCCCTTGAATCTTGAATTATGCATATCAAACATGATACAAGAATTTCTCTCTTTTCTTTTTATTGAAATATTGAAACTCCTTTCTTAATTACTAAACAACAACAATAATAATATTAATTTTATCTCACTAAGTAGGATCAGTTATATAGATTATATGACACTAATAAACTCTATTAAATATCATTTTTTTAGATAAATTATTTATTAAAATGTCATGTTTTATAATTTTTTTTAATATTTTTTTAATTTTTTTTTTATATTTTTTAATAAAATTTCAAATCATTTGATCAGTTTTTTTTTTCTTTACACGTGCTCAAATCATTTTGAACAAATTTTTACCATTTTCTCAGTGCTATTTTGATTTGCCCTTCCTTAATTACGAAACGTGGCGTTAATTTAGTATGAGTAGTGACGTTTGGTAGGTGAGTACCTAACAATAACCTGCCAGCTTCTAGCCATGAGTTGACCGATAGCTAGCATGGTGGTGTTTTGTGCCCACTGCCTAAAGTTTGAAGCTATTGACATAACCGGCGCAACTCGCTAGGTGTGATCTGAATTGAAGCTAACATATATGTATGTGTGACTACATAACTCCTTCGCGTGCTAACAGCAGCACAGGTAGGATCTTATGGCCTGATGAAAATTTATTTTTATGATAGTCCCCTCAATGAGCCCTCATCATTCAATAGTACCATCAATCAATATCCTTTATATCACAAAGAGATAGGGGGGAAAAGATGATGAATATAAAAATATGATTTATATTTCACATATAATCAAATTTTTTTATATTATACTTTTTTTTAATGTCTTAACACATTATCATGAATCTAAAAAATATAATCATTAGTAAAATAAAATGAAACACTAATCTGACATGAATCATACAACATTTTGCCTAATCGTACAATGACAAATGTTTGTTTCAAGTTTGAATAAATGAGGTTAATTTCATCAGTTGGATGCAAAAGGTCACCTCAGGAGTCTATAAAGTCCTGACAGATACTATACTATGCATGCACTAAGGTCATTTCTGTGTCTTCTGGTGCAAGTCTGTTTGGGCTCGCCTCACTATGAAAGGAGTAGCTCGATTCAGTCTAACTAGAGGGACTTGGGGCCGGGGCAGTTTGTACTCGGAGATGCCTCTACTTCACCTATATCATGCGAGCTGCTAGTTTCACTCTTATTTTGCATTTCCCTTGTTCTGAAAGTGTGAGAACTCAGGTCTCTCTGGTCATAGATCCTTAGCAACTTCTCAATTCGTCTCCACTTTGAAGTAGTGGGATCATACTGTAACCAGATATGTTTGTGCTCATATAGGAAGTTAATGGCGAAGATAATGAGAGCTAGAATAGAAGCAACCCCGACAATAAGAAATAGTCCACAGAAGCTTTCAAGTCCTAGACTGTTAGATGAAACCGATGCATCAGAATCTGCACAGCTGTTCTTCTTGAACCAAGCATTCTCTATAGCCTTCATTTTATCTCCTTGAGTTACATTGAGGATTGCCCTTGAAATGTCAGCCACAAGAGGTGAACCTTTAGGGAATACCTGTAATTTATAATATATTAATAAAAATAGTTGAGGAAGACAGTAGAATGAATGCAAGTTATTATACAGAGACCAAAATGTGGAATTCCTAACTCACAACACAACTTACAAAGGCAAAGCCACCAGTTTTAAAAGTTGGCTCAACCATGGCATACTTTGAGCAGTAACTTTGGAGCAATAATTTCACGTATAGAACTTCATCGAATGCAGCAGCAATGCCCCCATTTACACTTCCTCTGACAAACAGTTCATTGCATTCCTCTGTGGAATCATATAGTTTGAACTGGTAATCCAGGGAACACATTTCCTTCAAGATTTCACGCACAAATGAGCCTCTCTTGAAACCAACATTCATTCTATTCTTTATAAGTAAATTCACGTCTGTCACAGTCGTACTGAGCTGCTCCACTGTTAACAGCGCTGTCAGACTTGCAGTGTAGCTTTGAATCAGAATCAGAACCACAGATACCCATATGATCACCACAAATCTACTCAAGTTGCTCACCACTCTCTCTCCTGTAATCCCATTCAATCTATCATGTGTTATTAATTTCCACCTTAATCAAAATCATTCAGCAAAATTAGGAAGAAGGTACTTACAATGAGCAAAAACCATGGTTGAGAACGAGAACCATAAGCTGGTGCCAATCTGATGCCATGGAGGCCCTCTGAAATGTTCGTTTATTCGGTGTTCAAGCATACACACAACGAACCCAATGAATACAAAGGAACAAGCGGTTGTCACCCACAGATCCCAAGTCAATGGCTTTAAGAAGGCCCACGCATTCTTCTTCCTCTTGTCTTTTACTGGAACTACCATGGTTACACCAGCATCAGTGTAGGGCAAAGTGAAATCCACATAGTTAGACCTGTTTGCTATAATTGTTGCATCCCCCACCACGGCATCGAAGTTCTGTAAATGGGAAATAAACTTTCCTTTGTATCATGATTTATTAGAAGTGAATTTAATGAAGAGAAAATATCCGACTAGAATTAATTACCCCAAAGTAAACTTGGCTGATCAGCTCATTGTATGACCCTGCACTCTCGCCATTGGGTTTAGCGAAAGGGATGAATTCATATGGTAAGGCATAAGGGAGAACTTCCAGCACCGCCTTGAACACATCAATGCAGAACCCAGTGGCCTCTGTTCTATTAGTGGTGGAGTCACGAGTTATTTTTACGAATTCAGCATAACCCTTTTTCACCTTAACTCCTATCCTCAACTTCGCATTTGTGGGGATTTCCCATCCCTTTGGAACAGAGTTTGTGTCCCCTGGCCATATAATCTAACCTAGATCGTTGCTTGACGCCGAATACATGCTGGTGTTGGTTCAGTCTAGACTTCTGACTGTTCCATTTTGTGATGCCCAAAACCCTACCCTCCTTCCTCCATCACCAATCACATTCATCATCTCAAACGTCGAAGCTTTCAATTGCCTATCCACGACACTGAAGTCTCCACCGAGGCCTCTAACTCTAGTGTTTGATAAGGCTTCACGCTGCTTTTCACCACTTTCTGAAACTCCAATCCTTTCAAGATCAGTTGAATTGCCTGTAGCATTGCTCGCATCAAACCCAAGATTTCCACTGCCGACCTTTTCAATAGCCATATCTAATGCTGAGGCCGCATCATAAGCCCATACCCCAAAAACATTCAAATTTGTATCAACAAGAGAAGGATTGTCTTGGACGAATTTTGTTTTCCATCGAGCTCCAAAATCATCTAACGGCTTTGTTTGGGGAATATAGATCCTAACACCCAATACTCCTTGCATTGATTCTAAGACTGAGGAATTCAAGGAGCTTAATACATTAGCCACACCATCTGTTATGATCCAAGCGTAGCCCTTGCTCATCATTCCAATCTGTGATGCTAAGAAGAGTCGTGCGCCTGGATTGGCGGACATGTGCACAACGAAAACTCTGGTTTGCATGGTCATCAACTTGTAGAGCTCTCCTCTGATGTCTTCATCAGTGGTTAAAGGTGAAATAGAACTGAGATATGGGACTCGAACGTACACTCGTTGAAGAGCATTAGTTAAGAAAGGTATGACCCCCTTCCCATAATCGTTGTCTACGTAAATGGGCACTGCTTCTTTCCACCCAAAAGCTTGCACGATTGCACCAATTGCGTTCACTTGGGCTGAAACTACTAGTGCAATTCGAAAAAAAATATGAACTTTGAAGGGAAGCGAGAGAAGGACTTGTTGCTGAAAAGGTTATGACTCCCAGGCTGATCAAAAAGTCGGGCTCCATTGACGTTAATAGCCCTATTATGGCCTGCACTTCCTGTGATTCTATTAGATCTACAGATGTTTATCGTGAAAATCTGCAGATCAGAAGCATGTTTGACTTCGTACTTCTTGCATATAGATAGAAAATTACATATTTTAAGAAAAAAAATTACGCAACAGTTTGTTTTGGCTGATCAAGCAAGCAAATTTCTTACTACTGGCTTTGTGGATTTAAAATTCTGTAATCTACTACTGTGGATTGAAATCTTCTCGTTTAATTTTACAGTCTGAGTTTAATTACACTTATTCTTGCTGGAGTATATTGCATGTGGGCCTTTGTAAAAGCCCATTAACCCAGTCCACTTGGGTCTATCTTTGTTACGATTAGTTCTAGCTTAATTAGTTAGTTTCAGCTTCATCTGACTTGTACTAAAAGCACAGAACTGTACTTTCATTTACAATGAAGTGAAAAAGTTCCAGATCGTTCTTCTCTAAAAGGTTCTTGCAATTCTTACGAATGAATGAGTGTGAAATTCTTCTCCTGTTGTAATCTATGTGCATCTATATCAAACAATCATGCAATTAAAACATCAGATCAGTGTTACTGAACTGAAATAATGCAAGTAATTAATAACAAAGTTATTTTAGCGCCACTGAGGTTTAGGACTATAACACAAGGTGAAATGTAAAAACTTTCCGAGATCTGCAGTTCACAATGACCAAAACCAAGAAGAAGCTGTGCATGAATATTCCCAAGCTTTCAAATTAAGATACAGGGAGCATAAGAAATTGCAGAAAGAAAAGAAGGGAACCTTGGGCAGCTGCAGAAACGACGTCTGTTTGGGAGTCCCTGAGGTTGAAGAGGATCCTGGTTTTGTAATGAGAATGGGAGGCATAAAAGTCAGAGAGGGACATGCTGATGCAGCTCAACCCCATCTTTGAAGTGGTAGACGAAAGATCAAGTATGATTCCTACTTTCACCGTCACAATTTGGTTCGTCTGTGCCATACTGCCCATTGAACAACATAGAGTCCACATATACAAGAGGAGAGGGTAAGCAAACTTCTTCATCATCTTGGAATATCAAGGCATAGGCAAGCTTAATTTGTTGTTCATGGCGGAGTCAACTCAGAATGAAGCATATTTATAGTCGTCGCTGGGGTTTCAAAAATTGTCCAACTTTATTATATGTGGATCATTCTATGTAGAAAATCTATTTTCATACAGTGCACTACAATCAATATATGCAATGCAGATAATTTTTTTATTATTATGATCATCTCCCTCAACATCTCTTGAGATAATAATTTTGAATATTAATCATGAAATTAAAATTCTAATAACGAAAATGATACAAGAATGTCATCGACAAGGTTTATAAATGTTGCATTTGCCAACTTGTACCAAAAACTAAGGAAAACCAGATACTTAAATAGAACAATAAGCTTTTGTCAAGCGCGATTTTACTTGTAATTGGATTGAAAAGATGGCGAGGACTTTTAGATGACGTTAACCCAGTATTTCCAGGCCAGTGGCCCAATTGTTGATATATAAAATGAAGGTTAACTAGTAATTTTGAACCTTTAATTTTATTTTTATTCTTAAAATAATTTCTGAAGTTTAAAGTATTTCAAAATTTTCACAAATTTAACTATAAAAATCTCTTAATTTTCTAAATGACCTCCTCAAATGAAATTATACTTCGTCTATTTCAATAGGTAAGTTAGAAGATTTCAAATATTTATAATATGAGTCACTTTGTAAAATATAAGCAGCATTTAAATTTTTCTTTTTGGGATTATCTTTTTTTATGATACCTGCAACTATAGTAAAGAGAAATTAAAAGAGATATAATTAAAATGAGGTTATAATTTAATGAGAGAAATTTTGAAAAATTTTGATAATTTTTCTAAAATTAAAAAACTCCAACTAATTTTAATAAACTTTTGTGTCCATTTAAAGTAATTAAAAATAACTTATATATTGAAATCTATGATGCACAGATACGATACAAGTATCGGATGCGTATCCGATATGTTAATACAGTTAAATTTAAAAATATAGAATATGATACTTCTAAAATATGCATGTATAAAACACAAAATAATTCAACTAGGTACAAAACACTTAAAACCTTTTAATAATGTTAAATACTAAAAGCACAATACGAAATTCACTATAGCTCAAAAAGAAAACAATAATATTAAATCCTATGAGAATAGTTTGAGTATAAATAGATAAAAAATAAAATAAATCTATTTAGATTTTGGATAAAAAATATGTTTTGTGATAACAAATATAACATAATATTTTTTGAGTAGCTTTTGTAATAAAAAAATATTTTTTTGATTAATAAATGAATATAATATTTATTTTAATTTCTAAAAAAATGTCATGAAGTATTTAAAAAGTATCAAACTATATCAGTTTGGATCCAATACATATCATATATATATCAAAAATTAATTTTTTATTTTTAATAAAAATAATAAATTAGATACCTCGCAAATATGTATCGAATAAATATTGGCCCGTACTAGTATTAAAAAAATATCTGATATAAATACGTTGAGCAATTTGAAGTATTGATGCACCATAGATTGAAACAAAGGAATATCAACGAAAGAGTCAAAGACAGTTAGCTCTGACGATGCAAAAATGGTTTGATTTCTTGTTTGCCATTGACTGAATCAAAGTCATCTGATGTTCAGTACAAATTACAACATATGACGAATGACGTTTAGTAATGGAAGCAACAGTATAATTATATAACACTAAATAAAATTACAGAGAAAATAGATTACATAAGATGAGAGGGACATGTCATTTAAGTCAACGTTATATGAGGAAAGGACAACACAAACTTAACGGCCATGCGCTGCGCTTTGTAATTTTATTCACGTTATGAGCACATGATTTATTTTTTGTCACTGACATCTCACCTATACTATAATATTCGCATGAACAGCCAATGGTCTTTGTTCAATAATTATTTTCGTTTCCCTGTTTTTGTGTTTGACAAAGAAAAGAATACTTTTTACCAAAGACAGAGAAATTGTAAATCAGATTTTAAAAACAAAAAGATGTAGTAGAATTAGCTCGTGTTTACTGCAATCTCAAGGTTTGAACACAAAATCTTTGATTAAAAGAATACAGCCTCTACCAATTAAACTAATTAAACCAAGTGTTTGGTAATAAAGTAAAAAAGACATTTCACATTTTAATGAGTTATATGCACCAAGAGGAACATATTTTTTTCTGGTAATAACACCGAGAGGAATATATTGCAGCCACGATTTGACATTCAAGTTGAGAGACGTCTTTCACCGTCCATAACTATGATTGGTAATATGGGTTAACTTGTTGGGCCAACTCATTTAATTCGTAAAAAGAGTGGGCTGAACCACTAAAAAAAGACCCATTTAGGCTCGTGCATCAAACTGGCTAGCCCAATAACCTTTTTTTTTTTTGCTTTTTTAAAAGCACTTCTTCCTTATCCTTATCTTAATTTTTTCACCGCCACCCTTGCAGTTAGCTCCACTCCCTCCTCAGTCATTGTGAAATGTGAATTGTAATTATGAATTTTGTGGAGAGTTGGAGATTATATTTTGGATTGTGAATTGAATTGTAAATTGTAATTGCGCTTTGAATTTTTTTTTCTTTTGCCAAGTAATACTTTTGATCATTTATTTTTTGTGAATTGTAATTGTAGATATAAGAATTTTAATTTGTTTCAAAAAAAGTGCTAATTTAATTTTAAAAAAATGGGCTACCCTATTTAGCTGATCAACTCTCCTTAGTGGATTGAGATGAGAAAATTTCAGCTCCCAACCCATGGAGTATTTTCTAATCATAATGGATTAAGTTTAACCGTATTTTCACCTCTTTCTATAATACATTAATAGTTTTATGACTTTTGCATTAAGCTACTTTTTTTTCTCCCCAGAATACTTGAATTATTTATTTAATTTTGAATTTCTTTTTGACATTAATTCTAACTTAGCGACTTACTTTTATTATGTAATAAGGAGTGTTCGAATCCTGATACTTACACTACAGTCCTATCTTTCCACACTTGAAAACTTGGAGGTATAAGCTGGTGCCTGTTGCCTAATATACATCTGGGTTAAGTGACGTAACATTGATTGTTAATTTCAATCTAAGAACTGCTAAACTTATTTGAATTAAAAAATAGATAATTCATGTCAAATAAAAATCAAGTACAGCTACAACATGTCCTCATCCTCACGTTGATTATTCCAAAATCAGTGAATTAATAATACAGAATTAACTTTAAAATAGAACAAGTCAATTGTCTTCTGCTTTAAGTCGAAGCTTCTTATTCTTTACACAATTTCGTTGTTTCTGGCACAAAAATTCCAAATCAACTATTCAAAGAAAGGGCCACATAAACTAATTAGAGAGAGAAAGATTAGTTTGACTTTCTCGTGAGATTTTTTCCCCAGATCTGTGAAAATTAATATTTTCGTATCACACACATAAATTCCAGAGGTCATAAAATTTCAAAATTCATATTCATAATATTTTAAAGGCGTGGGGTAATTAATAAGCTTTTTGTCATGAAGATCGCCGTTTTCGCCTTTATATCTCCTCCATTATTTGCATGAACAGTCAACAGAGATTTTGGGCCATCCTATTTTGATTCACAAATAGTTTTCTCTATTTGGAAACGAAGAAAAGTATTGGAGGTATTTTTAATAACAACTAAATTCAGCATAATTTTTGCATTTTGTTATTAATTTTTTGAGTTGTACAAATTTAATACTTATATTATTTTCTTTAAAATACTGATAATTAAAAAACCAAAAAGAATTTCAATCTAAACTTACTTTCCATCATCTGAAAAGTATTGGTAGTATTTTTAATAAGAACTAAATTCAGTATGATTTTTGCATTTTTTATTAATTTTATTAGTTGTACAAATTTAATACTTATATTATTTTCATTAAAATATTGATAATAAAAAAATAAAAAATAATTTCAATCTAAACTTACTTTCTATCATCTGAAAAGTATAGGTTTTTTTAATAACAACTAAGTTCAGTATAATTTTTTCATTTTTTATTAATTTGTTGAGTTGTAAAAATTTAATAATTATATTATTTTCATTAAAATATTGATAATAAAACAAAAAATAATTTCATTCTAAATTTACTTTCCATCATCTGTTTATCTTTTGTTTTTTCGTCTCTTTTAGCATATTGGGTGGGAGATTACAATTGAGCGTGTTCAATGTGAGCTTCTTAACCTAGGCCTAGTCTTGGGCTGTTTGGCCCAACGTCGAACACCCCATTCTTAGTTTGGGCCAATGGCTGACTTGAAAACAATGGAGCTACACTTAGCTAGTGCTGGGGTTTTGGAATGCCATTATTTTAATTTCTTAAGTTTGCTAAAAAACCTAACATGGAAAACATTTGGGATTGATATATATATATATATATATAAAATTAAAAATATTATCATTTTATATTATTTAGAACAAGTACAATGCCAAATTTTTTATTTTTTTATATTTATTACATCTGATCCTTTTATATATAAATAGGGTTCTAATCGGAAAATCAAACTTTTCTATGTGCCAACTAACACATTGAAAGGAACTCTATAGAACCTACTTGGATAATCCACTTCTTCCCACTTGCCCAAAGTCGCGGCCCTTCTAATCACTAAAAACGAAGGTAGTAGTTAACTTTGGAGCATAGGATATTCTTTAAGCTTAAAATAGTAGTGTTACAATATAGCATATATTATTCTTCAAAGCCACTTCTGACAATAACTAAATATTTGCATCGTATCCATCCCAGAGAAACAGTTGTGTGAACCTTTTTCTGTGATGATGAGGCTAAGTAATTCCGAGAAAGCATGTCAACGATACTTACACGTAACACTGTTTATGGCCAAATAATATATTAGACACAAATTAAGCGATTCCCTCTCTCTCACACGCATGCTTATATATATATATATATATATTTACACACACACACACATATGCATCTACACCTGTATGGAGGAGATTCTTGATACCATATAAAATGGTGGATTTTGGAGGTTGACGCAGCTGAACAAGTTGGAGGGCTGAAGTTGCTTCATTAAAGCATCTGCAAATTGGGAACAGTGACACATCATAACAGGAAATGAAATAAAACTAAACAATAACAAAAATAATGAGCAGATGAAAATATTGGATATAATGGCGTGCGCCAGAATTTTTAAAAAGTTGTGTTCTGATAGCAATACCTCACCAGCATTTAGTACTGTCTGACACAAGCAGAATATCAGATCCTCCTTCAGGTGTCTGCTTCTTCCTGGATAACGATGTATCTGGATACCAGAAATTAAGTTGTCCTCTGAAGTGAAAGAAGAATAAGAACATATATGAAATATGTTTTTCCACCTGATTTTTTCTTATTTTACAGACCCTTTTTCTAAAAAAAATAAAAAATTAATTTTAATTGAATTTAAACATATACCTAAAGCAGTCTTTCTCTATTTTTCTGTCTTTCTATATATATTTGATGGATTTTAACATGCTTATATATATAGTGGTTATCTAGATCAATTGAAATCAAACACTTTCTTTTCGATCGATATTTGTCCTTAGAGCTTTAAGAGTTGTAACTTCAGTGGAGAATAAACAAACAAATATGGAAACGGAATAATTTTCTGAAAATAAAGAAGAGCAAAGTGATTAGAATATTCTGATTTATCATAGATTTAACCTAGCTACCTATTTTAGTAGATCTGCCCCCAAGTATTCATCCATATCTAAGTAAAATTCACGTGGGAACCTGAACATGAACTAGTGCTATCTATCTATATATGTATTAATTAACATGGAATAATTAAGATTATTAATTGTATTGTTGAAGCCGTACGTCACACCCACCGAAGTTGAAGATTTATGGGATTAGTAGTATTCTCTCTCACACACTTCTCCTGGATTGCAACAAAAGATTCCAACACCAAATCTGTGAATAGGGATTAGATTAGTTTGGACGCTAACTTTTCATCATAGACAAATGAACCAAGAACAAGTGCTCTATCCACTTTTGATGCCCAGTGTCCACAACACTTGGTTTCAAATAACGTAAGATCACAACAAATTCTACGATTATCAAATGAGGCCACAATTTAATTACTAAGAAGCAACTGTTTGTGGTTCAGAATATTAAAGTACTGTAGTAGTAATCACCATGTATTAATGATTGAGGCTGTGAATAGGAACAAAGGTGCTGACGTCTCATCCATTAATTGCAATCATGCATCCTCTTTCAGCTGCAAGCCAATAACCTTTCCAAAAGTTGCAGCTGTGTATGCCTCTTCCTGTAGGAATCTGGCTTCAACTTCCATGAATTATACATGACCCACACTATTCAAACATGATCATGACAATACCTTCATTGTTTTCATAAATATCTATCCATCTCCACTCCTGTTTCTGTATAGATCTGGCTTCAACTTCAATATTGAATTATGACCCACACCAATACTCGCTCAAAACCTTATAAGAATAATGGATAGTTTTGATAAAAATGATTTAGTTGATAAAGATTTAATTCATATTTTGTAAATGCATGTGTTCAAATCTCATTATTAATTTGAAGATGTTGGGGGATAATTGCTAAGTACTTTTGTAAATGTTTTGAGCCATAAAACCTATATATGTTAATCTGATGAGTTCCTAAAACTATCACCTAAACTTTTCTTAACAATATCAATATACATAATTAAGATGGTAGATTTACAGGTTAATTTTGAAACCAAACTCAAGGGCAATAGAAGATTTGCGCTCCTTGTTTGTGTTTTTTTTTTTCAATAATTTGGACTTTGTTCTGTTGGCTAGATAATGGAGCATTTTTAGAAGCTAATGCACCATATTATTATATGGTTAGTGGTTAATGCATGATCAAGAGCATCATTCAATAAAATACAATAAAGAATATATATATATATATATAGAGAGAGAGAGAGAGAGAGAGAGACGGGATAAGAGTGATATGTATATATGAAAGAGAGCAAGTACAAGACATAGAATCTGGTGGTTTATCAGTGATGAGTCACTAGCTTCTGAGTAAAGGGGAACAAATTAAAGTAAGTAAAAAATTCGAAGAAATAAAGTAAGAGAGCATTTCAACTCCGGGTGGCTTCAATGTAATGGGTAGAGAATATATTTTGACGTAACAGTACAGCAGAAGCATTGAAGCATCAAGGTGGACATTTCATGATGCCGAATGAAATAGTGGCCACTATATATATATAATATATATAGTTCGATCCCAAACACTATTTTCCGGTTATATTTGATAAAAGGAAACTAATGAAAAGAGGATAGAATATGGAATCGCCTACGTCACAGAGGAGATAAAGTGCAGTTAAATCATTTTTCTATCCTAATTAAAATGAGAAGATTGAGCTTATAAGATGTCACGTGTATAGCTCACATGAAATAAAACACGCATAACCTTATTTAAAGCTAAAACTAAGTACTTGTTTAAACAAAGATTAGGTACTAATATGCTGAAAAGACTCAACTGAACACCTTATAAATGAATCAAAGAAAGATTATGTTCTCTAAGGATAAGGAGCAGAAAATGTTAAGAGCACAGTACAGTTTAATTAATGATCAGAAGGTACGGCCCCAATCAGAATATATAAAAGGAACAAAAAGTTACAGTATGTGAAAATGTAGATATTGGATCCTGCTTATCTCTTGTTAAGTCTGCGTGTGTACCAGTGATATTCCTGCACCCCATGAATAATATATATGAAGTGAAAAAACCAAAAACCAAAGAATCCACTCAGAATTGAAGTTAATAGTGAGTGGCGTTTGAGTGAATGTTAGAGTCTTTATAGTTAACGGCACAAGATATGGATCCACTAATGATGAATTAATTATGAAGATATATATATATATATATATATATTGGAAGTTGGAAAGCAGTTTATGGATATAAAGCCATCAGTTACTGGTGGAGCAGTGTTACAAATTGAAGAATCTCAAGATGGAACTGGAAAAGCACAACTGTTCTAGCAAAGCCAAGCTTATGACGACAACATAGCTGCAGGTAAGGCGCACAAGTTGGTACGATGCATGAGTCCTTTACATATATATAACCTTATCTTTTTATATCGATCTTTATCTTTTTATATCGATCCTAGCTAGCTAACATTTGATCGAAATTATATTAAATTTGGACTAATTTAGTTTGATCAATTCCTTCTGATGAGTTTGCGTTTCTCAATTTTCACATGATTGATCATAAACTAAGGAGTGGTGAATTTTTTTTTTCAAAATTAAAATATATTCTTTTGCTTTACTGATTATTGATTGAATATTTAAATGTCATGGATAATAGAATTGCAAGGGGAACAGATGCCTCGACAATGGTCAGCTTTTTAACAGTGGTGGCTAATGTCCAAAAACTTGAAGGATTAAAGGCACATATGGATGGAGAGCCTAATCATACTTGGACGTAAATATGTTTAATAAATTTTTTATTAAAAATATATACCAAAGAAACCTTGAAAAAACTTTATTGGCCTCTACTTTTTTTTTTCTTTTGGTGAAAGTCTTTACTCTTTTTTTTTTTTAATTATACTATATAATATATATTGTACTGGGTCATATTAATTAAGACAATTAATTTCGTGTCATATTTTTTATCAATCTACTCGTTTCGATCCTTTTTATTAGTCATATTCTAGAAGTTTTTTGTGGTACTAAATGTAAGTCATTTTCTATGAGTTTTTGGAGTATTAATTACTTTATTTTCAAAATATCTTTATTTAATTTTGAGAGGGAATGTTGATTATTTAAATTTATAGTATTTAATTAAAGGGTAAAGATATAGAAAACACATTAATTTTAAGACAATTTTAATAATGTTACAAACTTTTCTTAGTTTTGATAAGTTAGTTAGAAGTGACTTACATTAAGAACAAAAAAGAGTAGTTCGATTTGATTACAAACATTAAGCCGCACGCCCGAGTCATCAAATCAGATAGATAGATAGATAGATAGATAGACACACCCAATTAAGTAACTTATATTTTTGGGATTTAAGTTTGGAGGCACACTGAAATTGAAATGCTTGTCATTAAGCCGCCAAATTAACTTCACTTCTGAAGTGATACACCCCACTATACTATGCCCAGAAACCAAATCGGACACTCGCTACATGGAAGAGACATCAAGAGACAGGGAGATCCAAAGTACCGTGGCTGATGTACCTTATGCCCCAAAATATAATAGTGTGGACCCACCCTCCACCATAAATAAATAAATAAGCCAATGATTATAAGTCCCATGTATAATACTCAAAACATGGAGCCAGTAATATGGTGACTTCTTGTGTTTTAATGCTTCAACCATCTGGGTCCATGCTTCCACTTGACATTATTCCAACCCTTTATTATTACATTTAAGTCTACAACCCCTACCCTTCACAAATTATGCACATATATCCCCCCTAATATTATAACAATTAATTAAAAATTAAAGAACTGTCAACCTTGGTTCTATCAAGTGATAAGAAACTTAACCCTCCTTATGTGAAGTTTCAAATTTTGAATGTTATGGATAAAAAAAATCATACACTGTGAGAGCTTTTTCTTTAATTGAATTTAACCTGACTCGAATCCAAATTAATAGAAGTTAGTCAATAGAGGCGAATATAAGATAATTTGTCACAAAAACAATTAAAGGAAAATTGAATTTCTTCATATGATTTAAAAATGAATTAATGATCATCATTTTAAATAAAAATTTGATTGTTTAATTAGTAATCATTTAAATGTATTTAGAATATTTTTTATTAACAATAAAAATAAAATTAAATCATTTAAATTGATTAAAAATTTTAAATTTAAAAATAGCTCAAAATGCTTCTTTTTTTCGAAAAGAAAAAGAATACAGATCCAATTAAGGGTAACTAAGCCAACAAATATACTGATGCCATTTTCTCTTCATTCAGAATATTTACCAGTGCCGTCATGCCTTTGCCCATACTCGACAGGGACTGTATATCCGACTACTTCATTATGTTATGGTGGAAATAATCTATGTGAATTGCTCACGACAAGCACAGGATTTATTTGGGATTGAACCGGATTATTAAAAAAGAAAGTAGTATTCTTCAGTAATTTTTTAAGAAAATAAAATATTGTTGGTATGTATATATTTGGATTTCATGCAAAGTCAACTTGAATGTTTTTTGGAAAAAAATATTTATATATTTTCTGGCTTTAAAGAAAATTTATAGTTAAATTATAAATATATATTTTCCGTAAATTTTGAATATTATAGGCATATCTATATCAGGTGCACTTCCAAATCAAAATAATTTTAACAAGTTTTTAGAAGACAACAAGTTAAGGCGTTTCTATAATTTAAGGAAGCATCTTTTCTTCGCAAGAAAAGTGATCTCTTTTTTTTTTTGGGCCAATTGCAAGAAAGTGTGATTATTTATTTGGATTTCCAGAAGCGAGAACACTTTTTTATTATTGTTTTTCGTCAGGATCGTTAGTATCTTTCATACTTGGTTAATGTGATCTAATTAGCTATGGAAATAATTAAAGCTTAATTTTAAGATTCATATTTCAAAAATTAAATAGGAAAAATCTTAATTACTCAAGTTTATATACTTAACTAGAATTTGTGTCCATACGATGAACGGGAAACTCATCATATTGCTTATAAAATTCAAATATATAGATGTGAAAATATATAAGAAATATGAATATGAAATGTATTTTATAAATCTATATATTTTACATGATTAAATGTTATAATGTGGGAACTGATTATCTTAGTGATTCACCTATTTATTAATTTGTCTTACATCTAGCTATGTAAGAAGAGTAATATCTGTAAGTAAGAAACACAAAAAGTAAAGATTAACTATCGTGATAGGAAATAAGTTTGTAGATCTATATTAATTATATAGTCTATATATGCAAAAAATTTTAAAATTTTTACATAATTTTCTAGAACAGCTTGCCCCACATCTTGATATGTTAGTTGTTGGAGATTATACCCTAAGTCAATCGTTTGGATAGAGATTTTATTTTTGTTAGAAGATTTTTGTCATATCTATTATATTGTTTACATATTTTCTTTATAATAGGATCCATGAATAATTATTCTAAATGTCCTTAATCAATCATCATTGTGAAAACAATGATGAATTAAGACTAATATGATCTTGATTGACGATCATGTATGGAGATACAAATCAAGATCATAGGCACATTATCGGAGATTAAGGAGCTGGACTGACTCGCTATAAGATAGTTACATGGACCAAGTTATCGACGTATCTTATATATAGTTGTATCATTTAACCCTCAGATATGAGGTCTCCATAAATTCCTACATGATGATCAATGTATCTTGAGATAATTAGAAGTTGCTCTTTAACCAGGTAATGATGTAGGTTATGTTCAGATACAATGAGATTCATATAGTGGATGTTTAGTGATCAAGATGGAATTTATATCTTTTAATGCAAGAAAGATATCTCTAGGCTCCACGATGGAGTAAGACTGAGAAATGTATAGTCATACTTAAATGAAAAGGAGTTTTCATTTGTTTAGTTGGTCGAGCTCAAAATCATGAAAGCATGGTTAAACAATATTAGGGTGACAGTTTCATATCTCTTGATTAACCTAAATATTGTATGACAAAAAGGACATGACACATACTATAAAACAAATTGTATTAGATCACCGATCTCCATATAATTTAGATAATTGTAATATCTTGCTAGAAACCACTTATGACTTATAGGACCAAAAGAAATTTCGAGCTTATTACCAATATTTTTTTTTTATACATCATCAAAGATTGAACCCTTAACCTCTATCAAGATCCCACCCCAACCTTACCACTTGAGCTAGTCTCAAGTGACCATTGCCAATGTTATATGAACCTATAGGGTTGCATACAAGAATGGGTATAATGCAAACTAGAATTTTCAGATTCATTGAATCTGGAAAAATGATCTCGTTTAATATATTTTTCTATTCCAGATGATTTCCTATTTTAGAACATAATATTCTAGAAATTCTATTATTTGGAACAAGAAAATAACATTCTATTAATAATAGCAATATTCTAGAAGGTTTCCTAATTTAATTATGAGGATATCATTTTATTGAATAATAAAATAATAATTTATCCCTATTCTAAAAGGTGGTAGGAAAAATTAATATATATATATATAACATATATATATTATTAATTTCGATATATATATGTGATATATATATTTCATTTAGTTTAAATAAGTGTTATTTAAATTAGATGATGATAATGTTTGATTTAATTTAAATGGTAGATTTAAATTGAACAAATATTGGGATTAATTTAAATAATATAATTGAATTAAATATATATTTAAATTAATGAATAAGATATATATATATATCGTTTGATTTAAATAATGTATTTAATTAAATAAAGATAATGTCTGATTTAATTTAAATGTTAAATTATATAGATATGTGGATTAATTTAAATTATATATATTTAAATTAGATATGATCTAATTTGAATTATATATATTTAAATTAATGGATAAGTTAGTGGATAAATCAATTTAAATAAAATATTTAAATTCATGATTAAATTAATATTAATTCAAACTTACTTGATAAGTTAGCAAGAAAAAAATAATTTAAATAAAGTATTTAAATTAATATTTAAATTAATTTAATTTAAATTAACTTGGAGATAAAATAACATTTAATTTAAATAATATATTTAAATTAAATGTATTATTTAAATTAAATGTGACTGGTTTGGAAAACAAACCATTTTCCTCTATAAGTAGATAGGATTATGAGTCTTCAAAGTAGTTCATATTTAACATCCTATAATTCACTCTACTTACTACTTTTCCTATTTTCTATTCTATACACCGCCTAGAAAGAGTGAGAGAGAAATATAATTTATATTAAAATTAAAAATATGATCTTTTCTTTACACAAAAGTTATGTGTTTCATGGAGGATAAGAGCATAAAGATGTTCAAGATTCAAGGTGCTAACATACTGCTCATTGAATTCCCGTTCGTGTGGATATCATAGAGGGTGGGCGCTCGTGAGAGTTGTTTATCTTAATCTAGTCAATCACTCAACAGAGAAAATATCAAAGCTAAGTTTTGAATTCGTCATAGGTATACTTTTTACTTTTCTATTTAGTTTAAGTAAAATCGACAGATTCTCCAAAGGGATTTTGGATTAAAAGTTTTAAATTTCCATTGCATTTGTGTGCTTAAATCCCAACCGTACTATATCCTAACATACATAAATGTAATGATTTTCTAAATTTCTTAATTATACAATTCTTTTAGAGTTTAGAGAAAGAGTAATATCAAGCTTAAGAATAGAAAATGATCAAAGGAACTATATTTGAGATAGAAAAATGGGATAGAAAGTGGTTACACTCATGTTTAAACCATCATTAAAATTTTATTATGAAATAATCATTTCAAAAGTTACATTATATAAAAAAGATAAAATATATCAAAAAATGTGAAAATTACTACTAGAAAATTACAAATAACAATATGATAAAATCTTACCTTCAAGTATACCTCTAGAGCTAAAAACGATTTCACAATGAGAAGAGACTCACATAATAGGGATTTATATAGATCTTATAGTAAACACTGACAATCTAGTCAGTGATTCTTTCATAAATATGTATATATGATTCTTATTTCCATGCTTGTTTTATATAGATTTCCAAATAAACTTAAACAATCAAATTGTAATTTTTTCACAAATATATATATATAATTTTCATTTCTATATTTATCATCATATCAAATTTTTTTAAAAAATAAAGCATATATAAGAAAATAAATATTATTTGAAATATATGATGCCAAAGTTTTTCATAGTATAATGATGTGAAGATCTGAAATTGCGACACGACATATTTTCAACCTCTACTTTATAATATATCATAGATAGATGTACTATAATTCAATTAAATCAAGATAAGTAGATATTTACATATATTATTTATTCTATAACTAATTTTTATTATTTATATTGTTAATTTAGCTTTAAATTTAAAAAACAAATATTTTGATTTGATTTGATCTGATCTAGACCTCTACTGTGGTTAAAGTGAAATCGGCAAAACGCAATATATGATGCATCTTCTAAAATGAAACTGTATACAAATCTAGCAGACATGATAATTTTTATGTGTTAAAATAGAATTATGATATCAAAAGAAATTTTACCATAATGGAGACAAAAACTAACGAAGGATATTGCATAGCGGCTATGTTTTGGATGGAGAATAGCATCAGGTTATAAAAAGAACTATTGACATGCTTAAGCTTATTTGATAAATATGCTCAAATGTTGAGGCCGATAAATATTAGGAAAATTCATTAGCTCTTCTCTTTTACTAAAGTTTTGAGAGAAAAAATATAAGTGGGTTTTGATGCACATCTTGACCTAGTTATAATTTTCTTTTTACTTACGTACATTTTTTCTTGGGCCAAACACGAGTCAATTTTATTAAACAACCAACAAAGCAATACACCAACATTTTCTCTTGTCCAAATCTTATCCACCAACATTTTCTCTTGTCCAAATCTTATCCAATATAAGATTTTGACCCACCTTTCACTTACACTTGACCGCAACATGAAACTATTAGGGACATCTGTTTATTGTTATCGTTAATAATTAGTTACAAGCTAGTGCATGTGTAAAATAATATCAGAGCCGGCTTACTAGCCTAATGTGAGTGAGAAAAAAAAAAGTTACTGATTAGTGTTCAGTATTTGAGAGGAGGTCATAGCAATACCAAACTCATAATAATTTGAACTTTTCAAAACCAATGATGATAAGAACATCATTAACCAGTGTGGTAATTAGATATTACTCCATTATAGAAGGATATTGACATGAAGACTGAGAGAGAGAGAGAGAGAGAGAGAGGAGAATGGGGGGTGTTCCAATAATGACCAACTGAATTTCAGGAGTGATTCTAATGCCAAGTCAAAGTCCTTAGGCGTTTCCATTTGACTTATCATTGTCAAGGCAAACATAATATAATAAACATATTCTCATACATATTCAATATAAAGATGAAATATTTAGTGACCCGTTGAAGTAAATGAATTTATTAATTGGTTCTCGATCGTTTTCATATATATAATACATATATATGAATAACTAAAAATTCATTGATCTGCACCAATATTGATGTGTGCCATCCAGCAATACTGCGACATTTAATTTGTAGTGGAAATTAGGGAAGGATACCATTTTGATGTTGGAGGATATGATGGATGGAATGGAACGGAATAATATGTTATATCCGTGGGTGAAGCAACTGAAATAAATCAGAATTTTCATTGAAGCAGGAGTGAAAATGAACATGAATTGGGATACAAGAAAGGTGGATCATGACACAAATATTGAAGGGAGGGGGGAGTGATGAAGACAAAAGCGGGGAAGGACCCGCACATCAAATTGAGTTTTAAAATCAAATCAAATAAAATCAGGAATGCAAACGATTAAACAAAAGGAAAGCTGGAACAGCTTTGTTTCCACTTTGCCCACATTGATTATTCCCTTTCATCCCCACTATCCCCAGTTGAGATGATTGTGGTTACTTTCAACACACCTTAGTGCGCTTTCACTGTGCCCTCGGATAGGACCCCCCAACCCCCCAGTTGGATAAGTGTTTTTTCTTATTTTCGTTTCATTCCCCAACTTACTAACCCCCCCAACACACACACACACACACAAAATACTAATATTTATATCTTATTTATTACCTCATCTCCCAGATATGAAACATTACTTTCTACACGCATTATTGGCTGTGTTAGTGGAGTTTTAGAATATTAACATCGTCTCCTTCCTGCTTGTGCATCTCAAAAAGCAAGATTATATCATTTACTGTTTCTCATTATTTTCTTCAAGCTAACCACTCTCTCCAAACAGTACACACACACACACACACAAAAAGCGCCAATTGTCTCCAAAATGACATCATCCTGTCTCCATCCCCCATTAACATCTGCTCGGTATTCCCATTTTCGCAAACGAAAGTCCCTACTCAACAAATTAAATTATATGTGCACATCTCAGCTCTCAAGTCCCAAACTACATCTCTCAGCCCTCGCTATAAACCAAACATACCCTTCTCTGTTAAATCTATCTGCCATCGTTCTCCAGCAGAAGAAAAATATAATTAACATTTTCTCACTTATTATATATATATGTATGAGGTCTAAGGAGTAACTGAAATCATCCAGGGAAGAAAGAATAAATCCTGAAAACGAGACCCACACCACGCTTTAAGTTCAATCAAATACTCAATCGGCACCACCTAACCCACGATCAAAACACATGGGTTGGT
The DNA here is from genome assembly GCA_026686845.1 of Adenanthera pavonina. NCBI lineage: Eukaryota > Viridiplantae > Streptophyta > Magnoliopsida > Fabales > Fabaceae > Adenanthera > Adenanthera pavonina. Next base: position 6,918,284 of record JAIVEN010000003.1, read on the forward strand.
TACCACTGCAGTTTAGGGTACCCTGAGTGTCATGTTTGGATCACCAGTTACAACAGTAAGACAGGGCCAAGTTATATGCGTAACACAAGTGTCCCGTGCGATGCACGGGTGTCCATATCTGTTTAAAGAAAGCCAACAAACTACTTTCTTTCACGCTTTGTTATAAATACCCTGCCTCACGCCTTCCTTCTGCTTCAGCCTCACATTCACATTCTTCTTCTATATCTAAATCATCTTCTGTCATCCCTCTGCACAAAAACTCGTACTCTTTACAGCAAAAGCTACACAAAAAGGCAAAATGAGAACTATTCGCAACTCTTTTGGTCCCTCGAGTTCATCAGCACCTGCTGCATCATTGAGTGCCGCTCAAGTCTCTCCCTGGCACTCTCCCGTGCCTTACCTCTTCGGAGGGCTTGCAGCCATGCTGGGTCTCATAGCCTTTGCGCTGTTGATCTTAGCTTGCTCTTACTGGAAGCTTTCTGGTTTCTTGCAAAGCGAGGAAGCATCCAACAGAGACTTGGAGAGCGGCGATGCCCAGAAACAGAGTAACTCTGCCAACAAGGAACCCGTCCAAGTCTTCGAGGAGAAGATTCTGGTCATTATGGCCGGAGATGAGAACCCCACATTCTTGGCCACCCCTGTCTGCTCCAAGCAGGCTTCTTTCGGCGACGGAAATGGGAAGGGTGACAGATCCAATAAACCGGAAAAGCCGGTGGAGTGTGAAAACCAAAACACCCAAGACGCACAACAACAAAACCAGTAAGAAAGTTTAATACTTGCTCCTTTTGGTTGTATTTTAGAATAGATTTAAGCGCGAGGGAGTGTGAGAAATTAAGAATCACATCTGTGTCTCTGTTTTCTCGCCATTTTTACCTGTTCTTTCTTATTTTGCCCGTTTTCTTGGGCCATCGACCTTATTGGTCTGCCATGATTCGGGAAGTGTATATTTTAGCTGAGAAGAATTAGAAATGAGAATCACTGTAAGGACAGCCGGATACTAGTACTAGAATATATATTACCAGTGGCGTTCACCTATCTTTCTTTACATGTTTTTGTGGTATTTGTTTCTATTTTGTTGGCCAAAGAGAAATAAAGAAAAAAGCTAACGAATTAATGAATGTGGGCAACAGCACACCATTTGTTCACAGAAAGGCCCACAACAAAGCGAGAGTATAAATAGAGTCTTAATTAAAGAAGAAAATATGGAGAGTCACAATCTCCATAACTAAGAAGAGTATGGCTTGTATTTTCTGGTTGCTAAAAAAATGAAGAGCATGGCTTGTTTTCAGATTCCGGGTAAACGCATCTAGTTTGGATGGGAAAAAAGTTGAAGGGCGGGCAAGAATGAAGACATAACTTAGGTGTGATCGGGAAGCGTTTGGGTGAGTCTCCGGCCACCTCCGGTGGCATTTTTTTTAAATTAAAGCTTATTAATAAAAATAAACTTCCTAAAATTATGTAATTATACATTTGCGCAATTAAATTTTTTTTTTCAAAAAACAAAATGCTACAGAGTAGAAACTGTATTTTTATAGTTATATAGTTATATAATAATAGAGATAAAAAATACACGAATAAAAACTGTATAAATGCCTAGCTGCATGGTGGGAGCCTCGTTGTTGGGTTGGGGGACGAAAAGGAGGATGCATCAGCGTTGAGCATTTAATTGGGCGACAGGTGTGAGTTAGTAATTGGATTTGGTCCACATAAAATGAAAAAAAGGGTCAGAATTAGAGCATAGCATAGCCCATGGGTAAAGTGTGCGCGCGAGTAAGACGGCTACGGAAGGCCGCGTCACTTCTACTGTTGAATAGTATACTAATGATCCAACAATATTTGAAAGTAGAGTATTGGCATTGCACCGTAACTCAACCAAGAGGATCCATCGCCCTAATGCTACTACTGTAATAATAATAAATAAACACCTATCTTTTTGAAAGCTCCCAAAAAAACCAATAAAAAGGAGTAGAAAAAATGGCACAAACAAGGGATCATACAATTCAGAATGCCAATCCTTTTGTGGCTGCCCCCTTGTCTAATCTTCCGTCATTTATCCTCCTCTCTTGTTGCTATACATGGTGTATTATATATGTGCGGTGTGCACAGTAAATTTTTTATACTTTAAAAATAAACAAAACGAAATAACCATATCCTAATACTGTTTACGGTATTTGCTATTTAGATGAGTAAAAACTCAAAATAAAACTGCTGATTGAAATTGCTGTGTGTCATATATATTCAATATAAAATTTACAAGAAATTATATTATTCATAAATACTCTAGTAAATAGTAGAGTATAATTTATTTTATACATTCCTCTGGTCAGATTTCCCTTGAGTATAAACTTCTTGAAGCTCTAAGGCATATTCCAGAGTCCACAGGACGTCTCCCATTGTAGGTCTATCAGCTCCGTAATCTGCCAAGCACTTCTCCGCTGCTTCAGCAAACTTGTTCAGAGATTCAGGGCAGATAGTCCCTTCAAGTGCCGGGTCGATGATCATATCAAGCAACCCTTTTCTCTTCCACCGCAATGCCCAATCAGCCAGGTTCACTTGTTCTTTAGGTAACTGAGGGATAATGGGTGCCCTAGCACAAAGTGCCTCTAACAGGATAATCCCAAAACTATACACGTCAGATTTATCTGTTAATTGTTGCCTCTTAAAGTACTCGGGGTCTAAATACCCCAAACTACCCTTCACTGCTATGCTGACATGGCCTTGCCCTACTAGTGTATCGTTAGAAAGTCCGAAATCAGATACCTTGGCCGTGAAGTTATCATCGAGGAGAATGTTTGTGGTCTTGACGTCGCGATGGATAATTCCTTGGGTCGTTCCTGTATGGAGATAGTGAAGCCCACGGGCCGAGCCTATGCAGATCTCGAGCCTTTGCTTCCATGAGAGAGGAGGTAAGTTCGTGCCATAGAGATGGTCTCTGAAAGGCCCATTGGACATATATTCATAGACCAAGATCATCTCATCGTCCTCATCGCAATATCCAATGAGAGAAACCAAATGTCTGTGTCTGAGCTTTGAAAGCATTTGAATCTCTGTCTGAAACTCGTTGATTCCTTGTTGAGATTGTGGGTTTCTTCTTTTAACAGCAACTTGCGTGCCTTCATCAATCACGCCGAGGTAGACATTACCAAAGCCACCAACCCCAATAAAATTTTTGGAGTCCCAGTTCTTGGTGGCTTCTTGTAGCTCTGTGAACGAGAAGTAACGGCCCAAGCCCATTGTCGAAGTGATGAAGATGCTTTTGTGTAAGCCCATTGAGCTTTCCGTGAAGTTATTATCACCTGCATCAACCATTAATTACATGATTGTAGTAGGGAAGCAAATTACATGAAGGGAAGTAAACAGTGACATATGATCAATCAAGTTCACATGATGCAGCATTGAAATCCATTAATAGCATCTAAATCAAATGGTAGACTGATTTTTTCCTGTTATTCATAATGTAGACGGACCGTTTTGGCAGGAATTTGGATATTCTCAACAGGCGGCCAATTGTCATTACACTAATATTGCGGTGAAATCAGCCACCTCCTTATTTATTTATTCGGTTTTAAATAGCTGAAAATATCAAAACAAATATATTACTAGTATCTTTGGAGGAGTATTGTCGGCTTTAATATTAATCAATCAATATTAAATAATAATGCCTATTGATGCTAATAGATAGAACACCCGGTTGGTGAGTTCTTGTGGTTTTAATTACCTCCTCATTAATTTAAGTCAAATGCCAAACCCTTTCGATGATTGCTTGTTTTAATAGTATACATAAAAAAAAAAAACAACAACAACATCAAATCTAAATCTAATTTTTAAAGCAATGCACACATAGCATATTGTCCCGTTTTGTGTTTTACCTTAGTGCCTGTTTTGTTCATTTTTATAAAAAAAAAACCATAGTTTTCTAAAAATATGTATTTAGTCAAATACAAATTATCTTTTTAAGAAATGAAAAATGGATTAAACTATGATTTTAGAAAATGAGAGAAAAAATTATTTTTCCTGTAATAAAACGTGAGATTTAGAAAAGAAAAAACAAATTTACTCTATATTATACATCTAAAAGTACTTTTAACCCTTATCATCCAAACAAATTTTTTGTTAAACTTACTTTTGTAAAAAGAATATTTAAACATAATAACTCACAATAAACTTACTTTATCTAAACTTCATTTATTTTAACTTAATTTTATAAAACTGAGAATCAAACAGGCCCTTAATTATATTGCAAAACCAGATGGCAACTCCTTATATTTTCAATAACCTGCAAATTCCCAAGTCAAAAATAGAATTTCTGCTTTATTAATTCTGAAAGATATTTAGAGACTGTTTTGTTAATCATGCTATATTACATAGCTAAAATGAATTACCTTTTGTAAAAGCCTCTCTTTTTGAACAGTTATGTTGTTTGTTATGTATAAACTACAAAGTATCAATATCATGAAGTAGAGGCATGTATCATAAAGAATTCTTCTAGATATCATCATATGTCATAAATAGGATCCAAAATGTTAATCAGATGTCCAGTCTATCATTAATAAGCATCAACTAGTGTATTTTTCTGATGCTTTATTCTGAATCCTGGTAAGCCACTTTTCATTTTAGGCTCCAGTTTTGGATCTTGTAATGCATAATAAAATGATACAAGATAGTTTTTTTGTTGTGAGTGCGCTTATTTTTATTTTTCCTTTCTATTCCATGAACTATTATCAAATAGACCGAAAGACTGGGGAGAAACAAAGGTAAATGCTCTAACTTTAGTCTTACTTGTCAGACTAGATTCCATTTTTGGGAACTGGTGGTAATTATGGAATTGCAGGTTAGTGATTACTCCAATCGTAACTTGTTGGCAATTCCAGTTGGTATAAAGCAAAAGCATAATGTCAAAAGGTATTATATCAAATCTCATAAGATGGTCAAAATATTTAAATCTGCATTACTTATCTAATTTCATTGATTTCAGTTTCTTCCAGAAAATTTTACAGCCATTTTGTTCCATTATGATGGTAATGTGAAGGGATGGTGGGATCTCAAGTGGAGTAGCAATGATATACACATAGCTGCTCATAACCAAAGTGGTAAGGATGTGTATGATCATTGGTGATTGTACTTCTCTGTCTGAAATCTTAATCATCATTGGGTTTGTTTTTATATAGTTTATGCATCCTATGCAATTTACATATAAGCTGTTTAAGTTTTACTTGTAGCTTGATATTGGTGGTTTGTGTTTGCGGGTATGGCAGGCCAAGGAGTGGCAAGTTCAATTTTCCCCCACTGCTTTAATTAGTTTGTAGTTGTTAAGGGGTAACTTATATTATTGTGAATTGTGAGATGACATGTGGATAATAGCAATGGAATTGTTTTTTTAACTTTAAAAAAAGGGCTTTGGGATCAAACTATTTATATTTATGTTAAAAAATTGAAAGGAACTACATGACAAAATCAAGTATAAGTTTACGGCCCGTTTGATTAAGTTTTTATTTAAAAAAAAAAAACACTTTGAAGATACTTTAAAATGTTTGATTAACCTTTTAAAAATAATTAAAAATTGGAAAACATATATTTTTAATTATTTTGAGAAGCCATTTCAAATGGCTTCTACTTCAAATAAATTCTAAGTAACAAAAATCCCTTTTCAAATACAGAAGTGTTTTTTATAATTGTAACTAAATACAAAATAACTTCTGCTTTTCATAATATATCTAAACAATAAATCACTTTTTAATGCAATTTGAAAATCATGTCCACAAAAAAAAATAATATGAAAATCATTGTTGAAAAAAAAAACTTAAGGAAACTGGCCCTAAATAAATAGTTTAAACTCTTGAAAAACACATTTATATTTTGTAAATAAATTATATATACACCTAAACATTTCAAGAGAAAATTACTCCATAGTCCATAATACTAATTTTCAAGTTTTTATTTAAAAGGTAATACTGGATACATACCTAACCGCATAGCACCTGGAACTGTCAAAGATAGGAGAAACTTGGAGCATTCCGTCAGTTTCAGTACCCACGTCTCATGCTCCTTCCGCCTGAAAGCATCCCGTGTCTCCTTAACCGGATTACCCAGTGAATTAAGAGTGCTGTTGTCATTAAACTTGTTAGAACTGGGTCCTCTTTTTTATTCCAACAGGTGCTAATTTGTTTTACTCTTTGATAATCAATCAAATGCTATCTTTAAATTTTTCATTTAAGATTAGGTTTTGACTTTTAAAACTTGGTTTTTTTCTTGCCAATAACTTTCAAAACTTGGTTTACACATTTAATCACTGCATAAAGAATAAAAAGACTAAAAAGACCATATTCGATGAAGAGTGCACTTCTAAAATTGTTCTAGCAAGAAATTCAGTCTAATACAAAATATGGACCAAATTTATTTTTTGAACTGATAATTATCTTTTTAATAATGAAACAAACATTTTTCAAAATCCAAATTAATTCACTCTTATAATTTTTCTGATAGGAGCAATCCATAATTTATATTAGGGCTGCCCATCTTGGCCTGAGTCCCGGTTGGCCCGATCCAACCCGGTCACATCATGTCAACCAAGTCAGATCGGGATTAAGGCCAAGCGTTGCTGACCTTGCCCAGCTCGACCTATATATGTTTTTTCTTTTTAAATTTTTTTAAATTATTTTATATATCTTAATTGATTTTATAAGATTTTTGTTCTTTATATATCTAATATAATATATTTACTATGTAAATATTATGAAAACTTTTAAGATTTTAATATTTCAAATTTTTTAAAATTTTGAATTAATTTTTTGATTTAATATTTATGTAAAAATAATGTATAATGATTAAATATTTATAAATTTTTAGAAATTTTATTTTTTCTAAAATTATTTTTTAAGAAAATCTATTTTTAAATATAAATAAATATATATTTTATTATTCAATAAAAAAATTTCTAATTTTCTATACATATATATATATATATATAGTAAGTATCGAGTCAGTCCAATATTTGGCCTGGTACCCGGCCCAAACCACATCGGGCTAGACAATGAGTAGGAGTCAAACCCGACCTGACTTGACCCATTAGCACCCTTAATTTATATAGGTATCAAAATAGGATAATTCATTTATAAAATACTAAAATTTTCAGCGATATATTTCTAAATCATGATAATGATCATCCTGAGAAGAAGATAAAATTGATTTACCCATGAGACTGGTCAGAGTAATTTTGTGATTGAAAGTTCGAGGCCTGCGATTCGCTTGCTAACTGGATCTCTTGCTGGCCATGACCGTGTTTGCTCTCTGTGCCCATGACAGTGTTTGCTGCCCATGATAGTGGTTCTTCCGAGGTTGTAGGGGCAATGGGAGGAAGAGCATAAGCTGGTGTTGCAGAAGCTGAAGAAGCCATAGTGTCGACATCCTCGAATTTCCTTGGACCATAATCTTCTTGAAGCTTTAAGGCATATTCCAAGTTCCACACGACTTCTTCCAATGTAGGTCTGTCTTCTCCAAAATCTGCTAAGCACATCTCAGCTGCTTCAACAAACTTGTTCATAGATTCAGGGCGGATAGTCCCAACAAGTGCAGGATCTATGATATTATCAAGTAACCCTTTTCTCTTACAATCTATCGCCCATTCGGCCAGGTTCACTTGTTCTCTAGGTAATACAGTGTCAATAACTGGCCTAGCACACAGTGCCTCTAACATGACGACGCCGAAAGAGTACACATCAGATTTTTCTGTTAATTGTTGCCTCCTGAAGTACTCGGGGTCTAGATACCCAAAAGTACCCTTCACTACTGTGCTGACATGGCTTTCCTCCATTAGTACAACCTTAGAAAGTCCAAAATCACTTACCTTGGGCGTGAAGTTATCATCGAGGAGAATGTTCGTGGTCTTAACGTCGCGGTGGATTATACATTCGGCCATTCCCCTGTGGAGATAGTGAAGCCCACGGGCCGAGCCTATGCAGATCTCGAGCCTTTGCTTCCATGAGAGAGGAGGCAAGTTCTTGCCACGGAGATGGTCTCTGAAAGTCCCATTGGACATGTATTCATAGACCATGATCATCTCATTGTTCTCATCACAATATCCAATGAGAGAAACCAAATGTTGGTGTCTGAGCTTTGAAAGGATTTGAATCTCTGTCTGAAACTCATTGATTCCTTGCTGAGAAAGTGGGTTTCCTCTTTTAACAGCGACTAGTGTGCCTTCATTGATCACGCCGAGGTAGACCTTACCGAAGCCACCAACCCCAATAACGTTTCTGGAGTCCCAGTTCTTGGTGGCATTTTGTAGCTCTGGGAACGAGAAGTAAATTTTCTGGAGTCCTATTGTCGAAGAGTTAAAGATGCTTTTGTGGGAGTCTATTGAGCTTTTCGTATCACCTGCATCAACCATTACATTACTGTAGCTAAAAAAGAAAAATTACATGAAGGGAAGCAAACACTGTCATATGATCGATCAAGTTTAGCATTGAAATCATTAACCTTCATCAATAGCGATCTAAGAATGTAAAATGTTTATTTAATATGAAATTTCAGTTATTTATGAATCATGAATGAACAGTAAAATGCGTTTTTAAATTGTGTAATTAAAAAACTGATAGTAACTATATGGCAGAATCAAGTGCAAGTTTAAGTTAAATGCTTGAACAACACATTTATATTTTGTACACATGTATACACCTGAACATTTGAAGAGAAAATTACTCCATAATACTAAATTTTGAAGTTTTTATCTGAAAGGTATAATACTGGATACATACCTAAACGCCTAAAACCTGAAACTATCGAAGATAAGAGAAGCTTGGAGCCTTCCGTCATTTTCAGTGCCCACCTCTCATCCTTCCGCTTGAAAACATTCCGGGTCTTCTCAATCGGATTACCCGGTAAATCAAGAGTGCTGTTGTCATGAAACTTATGAGAAGTGGGTCATCTACTATTATAATTATAATTATAATTGTACTAATTGGTTTTACTCTTTGATAATCAATAAAATGCTAACTTCAATTTTTTTTATTTAAGATTAGTTTTTGACTTCGAAAACTTCGTTTAAACGTTTGACCACTGCATAAAGAATAAAAAGACTAACTAAAAAGACCATGTTGGACGAAAATTCAAAACCAAATGTGTGCAGTACTAGCATGGTGATTTAAGGAGTGCACTTGTAAAATTGTTCAAGTAAGAAATTCAGTCTAACACAAAATATAGACCTAATTTATTTTTTGAAATGATAATTATCTTGTAATAATGAAACAAGCATTTTCAAAATCCAAATTAACTCACTCTTATAATTTTTGTGATAGGAGCGTTGCATAATGTGTATAGGTATGAAAATAGTATAATTCATTTATAAAATAACAAAATTTTCAGTGATATATACTTGTTAATTATGATGATGATCATCCTGAGAAAAAAAGAAAAAAAAGAAAATTTATTTACCCATGAGACTGGTAAGAGTAATTTTGCGATTGAAGGTTCGCAGCCTGCGGTTCGGTTGCCAACTGGATCTCTGGCTGCCCACCCTGGCTTATAGATCGAAGTTTTCTCATCACGGCAATGGCTATTCCCTCAACAATCTCATATTCCACTCTATACAAAGAAGGGCCATGTAGATGGAGTTTGAGCTCCAGAATTTGACTCTAATCATCTGATGGTCTCTTAAAATTCATATTTAGTTATATAACATTACTTTCACAGACAAATTTTAAGACAATACTGATCATTAATTGAGTATATATATAGAGAGAGAAAGAATCCGACCACAGAGATCTTCATATACATGTATATATATATATATATATATAAAATAAAACACAGCATTTAGATCGTTATATAGAGGATATATTTGAATTGAAATACCAATGAGAGGAAGCGAAATCTATAATCAGTAATCGTACATACTTAGAACCTGAGTACTCCCAACCACAGAGATTGGCAGCTTCTGTCATGGCATTCATCCATCGTTGCACCGTCTCGTTCCCACGGGCCTTGATCCTCTTCTTATGATGTTTAAAGGCAGCTGCATAGCTCCCTGTTTGGTGTCGCACATGTGTAGGAGGGATTTTATAGAAAATGGGGAACACATCTTGTCTCCCTGTTCTCTTGCATTCCATTATCTTCAAGAGTTCTTCTAAAGTCCACCTTGAGTTGGCATAGTTTTCGGAGAAAATGATGAGTGAAATCTTGGATCGCTCGATTGCGTCAAAAAGTGCGGTTGATATTTCATTCCCTCTCTCCAGATCGCTATCGATGAAGGTTCTGATTTCATGCCTTGTCAAAGCAGCACGGAGATGACTCACAAAACCGTTGCGGGTGTCTTCTCCTCTGAAGCTGATGAACACGTCATGACTCATGAGTAATTTTCTCCTCTCAAGATTCAGGAAGATGAAGATGATGATGATTTCATGGGTCTATGACTTGTTTATTTGGAGCATTTTGCAGCTATGGTTCTTGTTCTCTTTTTTGACCAGCTTTTCCACCTACCATAGTTGACCAAAAGCAAAATTCATAAAACATTATAAGACGCTTGCTGTGATGTTAGGCTTCTCGGCTATTTCCTTATTAAGGGCCTGTTTAATTTGCTACGATGGAAAGGGAATGGAAAGATGGGAAAACTACTGTACACCATGGATTGATACATCTGAATGGAATGAGATCAGGAGTCAGCTTGGAGTCAACGCGGGAATCAGAACTTCAAATTGTTCCGTAGATGAAATGGCACTGTGCACTCGGGAATCGGTATGAAAAGAACTAAAAATACTCGAGTTAACTGACAAAATCTCAGATTAGCAACATTTAGCAAGCTCTTAAGGAAAAAATCTATGAGAGCCCACCGATTTTGCAAAGACAATGGTGAGTCCCCAGATTTCGATCTCAAAATCTAAAACATCTATGGCTGAGATGCTTTGGTTGAGACTCAACGAAGCACTTTTGATCGAAGAACTAGATGGCGGCATCGTCTTCGGCTGGGTTGCTTTAGTTGAGATTCGGCGAAACGTTTCCTCTGCAGCGTCGTGAAGCTGGCAGCATCGATCTTGTAGCTTCAGCTCTGAATATTTGAGAGGAGGTGCCAAGAGATTGAAGGAGAAAGGGGAAAATATGCCTCTAACTAACTTATTTTATATTTTTTATTTATAATGGTATTTCTAGTTTTGGGTTGATATAATTTTTGTAAAATGCATATATGGACCGTAAACAATATGTGCTTAATGGGCCAAGTAGACGAATTTATCTATTTTTTATGGGATTGAAAGAAATTTTGGATTTATTATCAATATCATATATATACTTGTAGGGTCACACATAAAAATGAATATAATATGAACTAGAATTTCTAAATTTATTGAAATTGGAAAAATGTCTTAATTTAATATATTTCTTTAATTCAGAAGTTTTCCTATTTTAGAACAAAATATTCTAAAAATTCTTAAATAAAAAATAATATTCTATTGATAATAAGAATATTTTAGTAAATTTCCTAATTTAATTAGAAGAATATCATTTTATTGAATAATAAAATCATAGTTTATTCCTATTCTAAAATGTGGTAAGAGAAATTAATATATATATATATAACATATATATTATTAATTTTGATATATATGTGATATATATATTTCATTTAGTTTAAATAAATTTTATTTAAATTAAATAATTATAATATTTAATTTAATTTAAATGATCAATTTAAATTAAATAAATATTGGGATTAATTTAAATAATAAATTTTAATTAAATATGATTTAACTCAAAATATATGTTTAAATTAATGAAGGAGATATATATATTTCATTTTATTTAAATAATGTATTTAAATTAAATAAAAATAATATTTGATTTAATTAAAATGTTAAATTAAACAAATATGTGGATTAATTTAAATTATATATATTTAAACTAGATATGATCTCATTTAAATTATATATATTTAAATTAGTGGATAAATTAGTGGATAAATCAATTTCAATAAACTATTTAAATTGATGATTAAATTAATATTAATTCAAACTTACTTTATAAATTAGCAAGTAAGGATTAATTTAAATAAAATATTTAAATTAATATTTGAATTAATTTAATTTAAATTAACTTAGAGATAAAATAACATTTAATTTAAATAATGTATTTAAATTAATTGTGATTTAAAGTAAGAGAGTGAGAGAGAAATATAATACCTTTTATATTAAAATTAAAAAGACAACATTTTCTCTACATGAACACCAAAGTTGTGTGGTTCATGGAGAATAAGAGCATAAAGACACTAAAAGTTCAAGGTGCTATTACACTGATCATTGAATTTCCGTTCATGTGGATTCTCATTAGAGTTATTCACCTTAATCAGATCAATTTATCACAAGTATATTTCTTACCTTTTTATTTGATTTAAGCAAAACCAACTGATCCTTAAAAGAGATTTTAGATTAAAAGTTTTAAATTTTCATTGCATTTATATGCCTAAATCCCCACAGTAATATATCTTACATACCTAAGTGTAATGATATTCTATAATTCTTAATTATACAGCCCTTTTAAAGTTTAGAGAAAAAGTAATATCAAGTTTAAGAATAGAAAATAATCACAGGAACTACATTCAAAATAGAAAAAATAGAATAGAAAGTGGTTACACCCATGTTTAAAGCATCATTGAAATTTTGTTATGAAGTAACTATTTCAATAATTGCATTATATGAAAAAGATAAAATATATCAAAAAATGTGAAAATTATCACTAAAAAATTGTAAATAACAATGCAATAAAATCTCACTTTCAAACATGTTTATGGAGCTAAAAACAATCTTACAATGAGAAAAAACTCACATAATATTGATTTATATAGACCTTACAATAAACACAAATAATCTAATCATGATTCCTTCACAAATATATATTTTCATATTTATCTTATTTAGATCTCTCAATAAACTTAGACAATCAAATTGTAACTTTTTCACAAATGTATATATGATTTTCAAATCAAATTGTAATTTTTTCACAAATATATATAATTTTCATTTCTATATTTATCATCATATAAAATTTTAAAAAAATGAAAGTATATATATAAGGAAATAAATATTATTTGGAATATACAAAACTCGATTTTTTCATAATTAGTATGATGATATAGAGGTTTGAAATTGTGACATGTCATGTTTTTGACCTTTGTTTTATAATATATAATAATATATAGATGTACTATAATTCAATTAAATCAAGATAAGTAGATATTTACATATGTTATTTATTCTATAACTAATTTTTATAATTTATATTGTTAATTTAGTTTCAAATTTAAGATACAAATATTTTGATTTGATTTGATCTACACCTCTACTGTGTTTAAAGTGAAACCCGTCAAAATGCAATTTGCATAACTTGGATATATGATGCATCTTCTAAATGAAACTGTATACAAATCTAGTAGACATGATAAAATTGATTGAAGGAAAAGAAGTTTTTATATGTATAAAAATAAAATTACGATATCAAAAGAAATTATACCATGATGAAGACAAAAACTGAGGAAGGATATTGCATAGGGTTCGGATGGAGAAAAGCATCAGGATATATAAAGAGCTATTGATATGCTTAAGCTTATTTGATAAATATGCTCAAATGTTGAGGCCGATAAATATTAGGAAGATTCATTGGCTCTTCTCTTTTACTAAAGTTTTGAGAGAAAAAATATAAGTGGGTTTGATGCAAATCTTAACCTAAAACCTCAAGGTATTAAGTTATCATTTTTCTTTTTACTTACGTACTTTTTTTCTTGGGCCAAACAGGAGTCAATTTTATTAAGCAACCAACAAAGCAATACACCAACATTTTTTTCTTGTCCACATCTTATCCAATATAAGATTTTGACCCACCTTTCACTTACACTTGACCGTTACATGAAACTATTAGGGACATTTGTTTATTGTTATGGTTAATGATTAGTTACAAGCTAGTGCATGTGTAAAACAATATCAGAGCCGGCTTACTAAGCCTAATGTGAGTGAAGAAAAAAAAGGTTACTTATTAGTGTCCAGTATTTGAGAGAAGGTCATAGCAATGCCAAACTCATAATAATTTGAACTTTTCAAAACCAATGATGATAAGAATATCATTAACTGGCGTAGTATTAGATACTACTCCATTATAAAAGGATATTGATATGAACACTAAGAGAGAAAGGAAAATGGGGGGTGTTCAATTTACAACCAATCACCAATTGAATTTCAGGAGTGATTTTAATGCCAAGTCAAAGTCCTTAGGCACTTCCATTTGACTTATCATTGTCAAGGCAAACATAAATATACTAAACATATTCTCATACATATTCAATATAAAGATGAAAGATTTAGTGACCCGTTGTAGTAAATGAATTTATTAATTGGTTCTTGATCGTTTTGATATATATAATACATACATACATAACTAAAAATTCATTGAACTGCACCAATATTGATGTGTCTCATCTTGCAATATTACGACTTTTAATTTGTAGTGGAAATTAGGGAAGGATACCACTTTGATGTGTGATTTGGAGGATATGATGGATGGAATGGAATGGAATAATATGTTATATCCGTGGGTGAAGCAACTGAAATAAATCAGAATTTTCATTGAAGCAGGAGTGAAAATGGACAGGAATTGGGATGTAAGAAAGGTCGATCATGACACAAATGAAGGGAGGGGGAAGTGATGAAGACAAAAGCGGGGAAGGACCCACACATCAAATTGAGTTTCAAAATCAAATCAATTCAGAATTTTCACGCTTTGTTATAAGTACCCTGCTTTACCCCTTCCCTCTTCTTCAGCCTCACATTCACATTCTTCTTCCATATCTAAATCATCTTCTGTCTTACCTCTGCACAAAAACTCATAACTTCTAAAGCAAAAGCCACACAAAAAGGTAAAATGAGAACCATTCGCGACTCTTTCGGTTCGTCGAGTTCATCAACACTTGCTGCATCATTGAGTGCCGCTCAAGTCTCTCCCTGGCACTCTCTGGTGCCTTACCTCTTCGGAGGGCTTGCAGCCATGCTCCGTCTCATAGCCTTTGAGCTATTGATCTTAGCCTGCTCTTACTGGAAGCTTTCTGGTTTCTTGCACAGCAAAGAAGCATCCAACAGAGACTTGGAGAGTGGGGATGCCCAGAAACAAAGTGACTCCGCCAATAAGGAACCCGTCCAAGTCTTCGAGGAGAAAATTCTGGTCATTATGGCCGGAGATGAGAACCCCACATTCTTGGCCACCCCTGTCTGCTCCAAGCAGGCTTCTTTTGGAGACGGAAATGGGAAGGGTGGGTCGACCATCGTGACAGCTCCGATAAACCCAAAAAACCGGTGGGGTGTGAAAACCAGAACACCCAAGACGCACACAACAAAACTAGTGAGAAAGTTTAATACTAGCTCCTTTTGGTTGTATTTTAGAATAGATTTTTGCGTGAGGGAGTGTGGTAAATTAAGAATCACATTTGAGTCTCTGTTTTCTCGCCATTTTTACTTATTCTTTCTTTTTTTACCCATTTTCTAGGTTTTGGGCTATCGACCTTATTGGGCTGCCATGATTCTCGAAGTGTATATTTTAGCCGAGAAGAATTAGAAATGAGAATCACTCTAAGGACAGCCAGATACTAGTACTAGAATATATATTACCAGTGGCGTTCACTAATCTTTCTTTACATCTTTTTGTGGCGTCTGTTTCTATTTTGTTGGCGAAAGAGAAATAAAGAAAGAAGCTAACGAATTAATGAATGTGGGCAACAACACACCATTTGTTCACAGAAAGGCCCACAACAAAGCGAGAGAGTAAATAGAGTCTTAAATAAAGAAGAAAATATGGAGAGTCACAATCTCCATAACTAAGAAGAGTATGGCTTGCATTTTCTGGTTGCTAAAAAAATGAAGAGCATGGCTTGTTTCAGATTCCGGGTAAACGCATCTAGTTTGGATGGGAAAAAAGTTAAAGGGCGAGCAAGAATGAGGACACAATTGTGGTGTGATAGGGAAGTGTTTGGGTGAGTCTCCTGCTGCCTCCGGCGGCATTTTTTTTTAAAAGTAAAGCTTAGTAATAAAAATACACTTCCTAAAATCATGTAATTATACATTTGCGCAATTAATTTTTTTTTTTCAAAAAACAAAATGCTACAGAGTAGAAACTATAGTTTTATAATTATACAGTTATAAAATAATAGAGATAAAGAATACACGAATAAAAACTGTACAAATACCTAGCTGCACGGCGGGAGCCTCGTTGACTGGGCTGGGGGACGAAAATGAGGATGCATCACCGTTGAGTATTTAATTGGGCGACAGGTGTGAGTTACTGATTGGATTGGTCTACATAAAATGAAAAAAAATCTACATAAAATGAAAAAAAAAGGTTTAGAATTGGAGCATAGCATAGCCCATGGGTAAAGTGTGTGTGTGTGTGTGTGTGTGTGTGTGTGTGTGTGTGTGTGTGTGAGAGTAGGGGTGGGAATTCGTGGTGGCCTGATCTATATGGCCAGCCCGTCACGGGCCGGATCTAATACGGGTCGAGTCCAAAAGCTCGTTTATAAAATGAGTTATGTTTTTTTCAACCCAATACATATTCAACGGGTTACGAGCTAGCTTATAGGCTCATATTTTTTAAAAAAATTTTCTAATTTTTAACCTAATTTAACATTTACAAAATAATATAAATTTTTCTCTTTACATATATAATTATTTAAATTAAGACAATTAAAATTAACAATATATTAATTATCAATATTATCATCTATCATCACTATTAAAATTATTAACCAAGAAAAATATTTAAAAAATACAAAAAAAAAAAAGAAAATGGGCTAAACGGGCTGACCCGTGACCCATGCCCATTTTTTATAAAAGTTTCCAAATTTCTAATCTAGCCCATTATTTTTTTTTTGGCTAAACGGACCAACTCATCGGGCTTAGCCCATATTCCCTACTCTATGTGTGAGTAAGTAAGCTACGGAAGGCCACGTCACTTCTACTGTTGAATAGCATACTAATGATCCAACAATATTTGGGGCCGGTTGGTTTTCAATTAGTTAAAAATGAGTTTTGATATAATTGATTTTGTAACGTAGTTATAATAAAAATTAATTTTGCACTAACGTGTTTATGTTTGAATTATATATTTAAAAATTAGTTTTGACAAAACACATAATTTTTCTCTAAATTAAACTTTAACTTTATCTTATAATTAATTTAATTTTTTTAAACTAAAATTTAAAATGTATTTATTTAATTGGCAATAAAATATATCTGATATAATATTTTTTTATAGGTCATGATTTATGAAAATTAAAATTTTGAAGAAATATTTTGGTCAATAAATAGAAAAAATTATATAAAAATTTTATTTTTCCAATTTTTTTTATTTTTTTATCATTTTTATTAGTCTATTTTTATCTGATTTTAAAATAAATACAGATAAGAATAAAGAAGCAAAATGGAAAAGTATGGATCCATCTGCTTCTTCAAAAACAGGGTTTGCCATCAAAAATGATTCTTCAACGGAAAAGTGAAATTCAACCAAACATACTTCAAATTTTATCAAACTTGATTTTGACTCCAAACTTTAGTTTATGTAGTGAAGTCAAACACACCCTTAAAAGCAGAGTATTGGCGTTGAACTGTAACTCAACCAAGTGGATCCATGGTCCTAATGCTACTACTACTATAACTATAATAATAATAAATAAACACCTATCTTTTTGAAAGCTCCCAAAAAACAAAAAAAAAAAGGAGTAGAAAAAATGGCACAAACAAGGGCTTATACAGTTCAGAATGCCGATCCTTTTGTGGCCACCCCCTTGTCTAATCTTCCATCATGTATCCTCCTCCCTTGTTGCTATACATGATGTATTATATATGTGTGGTCTGCGCAGTAAATTTTTTATTCTTTAAAATTAAAAAAAAAATGAAATAACCATATCCTAACACTGTTTACTGTATGTGCTGTTTAGATGAGAAAAAAAAACTCAAAATAAAACTAATGATTGAAATTGCTTTGTGTCATATATATTAATTAAGTATAAAATTTACAAGATATTATATTATTCATAAATACTCTAGTAAATAAAAGAGTATGATTTATTTTAGGAAAAATTAACTTTTTGGTTCCTGAACTTTGTATCGATTTTGAAATTAGTTCATAAACTAATTTTTTTGGGATAATGATCCATAATCTATTTAACAGTGGCATAGTTAGTCCCTTAATTATCAGACCATTTATAAATTCATCCTTATAAGTGTCACATGGTAAGATTGATGTGAAACGGTGCTGATGTGGTAGACAGAATTGCTGATGTGGCAGACACGTGGGTAGGGGATGCTAGCTTGAATTAAATGATAGCTGATTTTAGTCCCTATATTTTACCATAATGTGTAATTTAGTCCTTAAACTTTATTATTTTTCTTATATTCATCCTCAAACTTTACTTCTATTTAAGTAGTTATCCTTCAACTATTTAGGGCCCGTTTTGTTTTCAATTTATAAAAGTAAGTTAGAATAAATAAAATTTGTAAAATAAAGTTTGAGTAAGAGTAAGTTTGTTATAAGATATTATATTTGGATATTCTTTTTATAACAGTAAGTTTAACAAATTGAAACATGTTTTGATTATAAGAGATGCAAATATTTTTTGATGTATAATTACTAAAAAGAACATAGTTTTATAATATAATATTATATAATTAATTGAGTTATATATGCTTTATAATAATAATATATTTCCTTTAATTGTAAATATAAAATACTTTCAATTGTCTCACATATATTAAGAAAATGAGCTTGATTATTAAATTTGTTAAAAAATTTCAATATTTTCTATTCTTTACCTTTATTAATTGTATTATCCCTCATACTTCCTATATTATTTATATCTCATATTGTCCCTAGTTATTTTGGAATTGCATTTCACATTTCTCAATATTATTTGAAATCTAAGTTTGCAACTTGAATATTCAAATTTGAAATAAGGACACAAAGAAAATGATGATCTTCACTTCTTAAAAAAATTCATTATCATTATTCTTTACTACTCACCTGTTTGAACTCATTATATTTATTTTCATATTTTTCTTACCATCTGTCACATTTATAGATGAGATGACTAATGTTTAAAGAGTTAAATGATGAATATTCAAATGGAAACAAAGTTTGAGAATGAAAATAAGAAAAATAAGAAAGTTTAAGGACTAAATCATAAATTATAATAAAATATAGGGATTAAAATTAACTATCCTTTAATCTTAATCAGCATTCTTTACTCACGTATCTATCACATCAGGAACTCTGTTTGCCATATCAATACCATTTCATATCAATCTTGTCATGTGACACTTATAGGAATAAATTTTCAAACGATCTGATAATTAAGGGACTAACTATATCATCATTAAATAGATTAGGAATCATTACAAAAAAAAAATTAATTCAATAACTGATTTTAAAATTGATATAAAGGTCAAGGACAAAAGGTTAAGTTTCCCTAATTAAAAACGTAAAGATGGATCATTGGTGAGAGAGAAAGTGGACATTTTGACAATTATCCGCGACATTCGGGATATGCTCTCCGTCTCATCTCAGAATTCATCAATTTTCCTCATTGAGAAAATTCCGTAACACTACGGACGAGCTTTCAGTTTAGCTTTGCCATCCTACAACAGACACACCCACACGTACACTTGACTTCCACTTTCCACATCACGTCTCTCTCTTCTCTACGTACAATTAATACAACAATGTGGTATCGTACGCTAATATGAAAACTCATCCAACTTATATTAAACGTGAAGAAGTGCACCATTGTTTTTGGGATATGTGATTTTTTTACAAAATTAATGCAATAAAAATATATTATAAATTTGAGTTGGATCTGATTTAAGTTGTCATTGTGAGCTTTTATATATATATATATAATTTTTTTTTCTGGGCAACATTGTGAGCTCATATCTAGTCGATATAGTGTATGTTTGGAAAAACTTTTACAGAAATGATTTTGAGTATAATAGATTTTGCAGAAGTAATTTTAGGTAGAATAAATGTTGTAAAACTTAATTTATGTTTGAATGTTTTTATCTCAAAAGTGATTTTACAAAACTAAACATGTTTGGATTATTTCAACTATAAGCACTTTTGAATGTGTAATAATCTTATGTTTACAAAATTAATTGATAATATTTATTTCAAATTATAAATTACAAATAATATGAAAGAAATCCTATAAAACACTTTTAATTTTTAAACTAAATAAACTGATATTATTATAAGGAACTTAATAATATAACATGACTAATTTTCTTTGAAATATTGTACAATTTGATCTCGAATTAAATCACGAGTAATATCCATATCTTTTGAAAAGACTATGGTTAGATTTGAGGATGATGCCCGATACTCATTACAATTTTAAAAATGAACAAAATACTAATTTATATTATATATCTAAAAATATTTTTAATTTTTATTTTCTAAATAAAATTTGGGTTAAATTTATTTTAAAAAATATCTAAATATAACAATTAATAAAAAATTATTTTTTATTAATTTTATTTTTATAAACTTTATTTATTTTAATTTGTTTTCATAATATTAAAAACCCAACGGCTCTTCTCCCACCATTTCAGCACTGTTGAGCCATCCCATTCACTATTAATTCCCATTAGTAGGAGTCAGTTCTCACCATTCCCAATTGTCGTCCTCCTCTGTTCCTCACTTCTTCGTCCTCTCCTCCAAGCTCATCCTTTTGTTGGTCTCATCCGTAAAAACTCATCCAGATCTATGAAGCCTTCCTCCTTTTTCTTTTAGCCGAAGTGAAGCCTTCCTCAGGTCTCAACCTTTTCTCCACTGTGAATGTTCTGAGCTAATATGAAGAATGGATGCTTTTGGTACGTAAAGCAAATGAAGATCTTTTTTGGTGGAAGGAGACGCTGAAGGACGAAAACAGAGACGCCTCCACCGGTGCGCGGTAACGCTCGTTGACGTAAAGCAGTCGCTGGTGAAGGAGGAGCTTGACAACGGCAGAAAAATGCACACCCTCCCACTAGCAGAGCAGCCGTTGGAGGAGTCGGGAGCCACGCACAAAACGTCGGGAGCCACGCATAAACTCTGGCCTGGTTGAAGCAGAATTTGGCCGTTGAAGGAGACGTTGTAAAATTTTAATTCAGCATTTAATGCTTCAAACGGTCAGAAAAGCTATTTCATCTACCGCAAAAGCTCATACAATCAGCTTCTCATCATAATCTATTTTGGCTCAGAATCTATTATTTTTTAAGTGAAAGTTTTAGTAGCCAAACATGATTCCAAAGCTAGATAATCCCTTTTTAGGCTCAAAACTTAGGTTTTATGTGTGGCCAAACATGCACATAGTTATGTTCCCTGTCATATCTAATAATTTTGTTAACTTACTTAATGACGCCAGGAAATGAACAATATTAAACCTATGCTTGAACACGTTTAATATTGTTATTTTCCTGATGTCATTAAACCTAATGCACGGGTTATGTTTATATCTATACACACACTGGAATTCAAGCATTAATTAAAATGTAAAGGACAGAAAGATACAATGATATGATTATAGATAGATATAATAGAGAAGGCAGGACAGAGAAAAGAAGAGCTTACGATCATTGCTTAACTAATGCATTAAAGATTAAGATATATTACCAATAAGGTTTTTATATAATTGGTAGATAGTTGGTCCCTTAAACATATTGTTCTAATTCAATCCTTCACCATGTATATGAAAAATGTTTTGGTAGAAGGAGTAAAACATATTTCAGTAATTTCTATAATTTGAAGGAATCAATCTTCAGTTCTCAGTTGGGAATGCCTTTGCTACTTACCTAAAGAAAAGAGATTAAAGTATATTATATATATATATATATATATATATAAGAATCATACATGTGTGGCAGATTGTCATTCAGGAATATATATATATATATATATATATAGAGGATAGCTTTTGAGCTTAAATTTGAACTACATTCTTCTGTAATTGTCATGAATAAATTCCATATATATATTTGGTTGCCTTCCCTCATACTAAATACATAGTGATGGTACCACGACGCTCGCGTTTATTCTTACGTCAAAAGTTACCTCCTTTATGCTTAACAGCTTAGGTTACAGGGGCCCTTTCCTCATCTGAAATGTGAACTTAAATTTTGAAATCTAGAAAGAAAGGTGCACAAGTAAAGGGAGCCCAAAATCCAAAGTCCAGTCGAAAATTTTTTAAGGATCCAGTCTCTGACCTCAGACATCGTAATATCGGATCGCTCCACATATATAGTCACCACTCACCACAAGAAAACTGCCTTATCTGTTGTTTCTCCCTAAATTTGTATCATGGAAAAATTTACATGCTATTCACATTTTTATTATTTTTTATAATAATAAGAATAACATGTAAGTATATAATTTCATCAACTTAACATTGCATAGTTAAATTTGCAAAAAAAATTAGTTACACATATTATAATTTTATTTTTAATGATAATAATAAAAGAAACTACACTTAGATCTAGTTTGATAAATAGCCTACACTACCACAAGTGGACATATTTTTTGACGATAAGATTGGCCTCGGCAAGTTTGGTGATTTTCTCGTTTGATGTTGGTCTTATAAAAATACATTGTCTTTCCTTTTATTTTTCTTCTATTTATTTTATCCCAATCCAAAGAGAAAAAAAAATTTCTATCCACTTTTCTTTCCCCTCTATTTTCTTTTCTCATCCAAAACATAAAACAGAAATTTGGTAAAAGCGCTTTCTAGTAGTCTTTGGTGTGACGCTGTTACATTGACAACTCGAAGAATATTTGGACTAAGGAGATGGAGGCCCAATTCAATAGCCCGTATTCTATTCAGCCAATCTGTGCAGAAAGAAACAACCACAATTCTTTATTTTGATTTATATCCATGCCTTGCTCTCCAAGACATCCCAGGGACTTCTAAAGAAACGTTGGGGGCAAGGGGGGGAACCAAAATCTAAAAATTGTGACCAACACCAACTTGTTCATTTATTAATTTATATTTTCTCTTTGTCTGGGAGTGGGATCTAGTCCATAACTTGGAGAGCGATGCATGTGGTCAGCATAATACAACGCCTTTTCTCTTACTAAATTAAAAAAAAAAAAAAGAATCAAGTTTTGGTCCATTTAAAGTTTCAGCTTACATTGCCATTTCGCTCATTCACCATTCCTTCTACTTCATTAAGGCCACTCAGGCTTCCCTATTCAACTCCTCATTCTTCCAATTTCAATATCCTTTTTTTACCTTTTTCCTTTTCTCTATCTATTTTTGTTTTGGAATTAAAATTATTCTTGAGACAAGGACGATGAAGATATCAGTTGGTTCGCTCGTCGTGCGTAAGAGCAACAATTGCCTTGCCGACATTCCACTATTTCTGAGTTCTATTTCTCTACTTTCTCCCCTTTTTTTCATGCATAATTGTCCTTCATATTCATTTTTTTTCTTTTTAATGATTGAGTTATTGATAGGTAATTATAATTGAAAATTTATTTCGGCGTTTCATAGATACAGTATTTTTTAAAATAATTTTTTTACAAAATTATTTTTTATTTTTAATTCAGTTCTCAGCATTCAACAAATTAAATATTTTCCAATTCTATTTCATATAAAATAATTAAAACCTTTATTAATGCTTTTTAAGTTTATAAAACTTGTCCCAAAAAATAATCAAAACCTCGATATGCTCAATATTCGCCCTTCGTTGTACTTAATTGTCTGGTCTCATGGTGTCAACTTTACAGCCTGGAAAAGCAATGTCTTTTGGGGGTGAACATGTTGGTGCAGTTCAGTACAAACACATCGGATCAATTGGGTTGGGTTAACTTTTGGGGCAGGTATGGGTTAGGGCCAAATATCCTAATCTCATCTCTATATATATATATATATATATATATTTTAATTATTTTATATATTTTAATTAATTTTATAAAATTTATATTCTTGATGTATCTAATATAATATATTTATTACATAAATATTATAAAAATATTTTAAGATTTTAATGTTTCAAATTTTTTAAAATTTTAAATTAGTTTTTTATCTTAATATTTATATAAAAATAATGTATAATGATTAAATATTTATAAATTTTAAAAAATGTTATTTTTTTTCTAAGATTATATTTTAAAAATATCTATTTTTAAGTATAAATAAATATATTTTTTATTATTAAATAATTTTTTTATTTTTTAATTTTAAAAAAATATATATATTATCATGTCAGCTCGATACTTGGCTTGATATTGGTCAGAAGAACATTCAGCTGGGTATTAAGTAGGGATCCTGACCCGATCCATGTTCACCTCTAGTCTTTTGAAAATTGAGATCCACCGGGATAGTGATATCAAGAATCCTTGTTGCCATGGAATTAATTTTGCCCTTATTAAGTTAAATACCAGAATAATCAACAGTTGTATTTTTCTAACCAAAAACATTGATATGATATTTGTCAGGGTTATTTGAAAAAAATAATTTAAAAAAAAAAACGATGGATCCGAAAGATAATGATCAAACTTCACCATGTGTCTCCTGGGTCCTGAGTCTGTAGCATTAACGAACTTCCCTGCACAATGGTGAGCCGACATCACTCATCGTCGCAACCATGGATCGTCGACGGAGCTACTTTCGTAGTGCTTATTCTAATTGTAGTTCATGTTTTTGCATTGGTATCTCTTAATTTCCTTCCCTCCCTAACCCTCTCCACTTTCCTTCATCCACCATGTTTGGCTTTAAATCCCTAATTATCTTTTTCTCTTTTGATTGCAGGTATTTTCGCTTTACAAATTAGCGGTCGCGAAACAACCCCAAAGAAAAAAGATTCAATGACCAACAGATTGATTCGTCTAACGTCGAGGTTGGTAAACCTCAAATTGATCTTGTAGGGAATTTTTATTCGATAATTCATTTGAGAGCATCGTATTCGTTTCTAGAGTCATGAGGAAAATTTTTTATTCGATAGTTCATTTGAGAGTATCGTTTCCAATGTTCTTGGACTCTGTAATAACTTGAGATTTTATTATTGTCACTTACCGCATCGCTTACCATTTCAAGCTAAGTTCATATCGACGTGGATCAGTTTGTGTCTCCGATGATCATATGAAGGGATTAGGGAAGGATTTGGATTCTCCAAATCTGTTGATTACTAATTGAGTTTTCTGTAGCTCTAGTCCATGATGTTAACTTCCATGTATCTCGTGTTTGGTTGGTGAAGGTAGTGGTTGAGAGGAGTTTTATTTTATTTCCTTCTTTTCACTTGTTCTGACTTTTGAGGTGTGCTTCGGGTATGTAAGCTTACCATAAGGTGCTTAGAATATGTGGAGATAGAATTCAAATCACCAATGTATCAAAAAAAGAATTCAAATCACCAATGTATCAAAAAAAGAATTCAAATCACCAATGTCTAACTCATGAATACCCCTTTCCGGCTTTTATAAATTAAATATTTTACCTTATTATTAAAAACAGAAAATGACAGAAAAGAATATGTATCTATTGCACTTTAGCAGAAAAGTTGTTCTGACTTTAGCTCTTTTCTCTGAGATTAAAGGAATTTTATGCCGGTTTTCAAACACCAAGATGAATGTGCACGTGAAATTGACGACAAGCATGAAACATGCCTATGGGAAATGCAAAATCACAAATCGTATGTGCTAGGCAGATTGGGAGAATACCAATATGATTATTGTGTTTGGGTATACAGAACAGTACTTTCTTATATATATAAAAGCAAGAAAACTGTCATTGAAGAAATAGATCAAATGAATATATTTTGGATAGCTATCCCCTGTTTTTTACTGAGTTTTTGGGGTTTCTATTGAAGGCATGTTTGTGTGCAACCTCAACTTCAAAAATGGGGATTTTGGTTGTATGCCGGAAATTACCATTTCAAGCTAAAGTTTATATCACCGTTGATCAGTTTGTGTATTCGAGAACCATATGAAGGGATTAGGAAAGGTTTTTGACTCTCCAAATCTGTTGATCAGTTTGTGTCTTCTTGGCCGAGCTTGCATTCTCCATCTCTTCGTTCTTCTTCATCCCTTATCTGTAACTGAACTCGTGTTCTTCATTCCCAACCAACCTTGATTTCTTGATCCCTAACTCGTACTCCATGACTCTATCTTCATACTTCTCTCATAACATTCACTCGGTATTTTTCGAATAGTTCTGCCATATCCTTGTTTCCACATATTTCAATTAATCACGATTTTTTTAACATATATATATTTTTTATATATTCACTTGATATTCTAGACCTAACCTATTTTAACTGAAAATTTTATTAAATTCAGGCTAATTTAGATCAAGTTGAGTAAGACTCTTTTGTGTAACAAGTTCTACCATCAAGTATTTAACGCAGTTGCATTTCCAAAACTCAAACTTGAAATTTTTAATTAAATTAATACAACCTCTTACTAATAGAACAAAATAATTGATGGTTGACATATATGTTTCTTTAGTAAGAGTGGAAGAATATATGCTTTAGAGATGGCTGAGTAGTTAATTTCTTGACTTATTTTCCATATGGGTATGCTATATCGCTTCTTTTCTTGATTTTGATCGGGTTCTTAATGTGAGGGGTTTTTAACATGGGCTAATCATATCTAACTTAATTTCTAGGCATCTGCATTTGTTTTCAACTTCGATGAAAGAGATTAGTAATTATGACGTTCTGTTATCCTTTAAGTTGGCCTCTAGTTTAAAACTTCTGGTAGTGTGATTCCATTAAAGCTGAGACATTGCTTTATACAATTTTCCTGGTGAAAATTTGTCCATTCCTTTTGCTGGTACACATGGAATCCTTCAAAGTTTCATAGGAGCACAGGTAGAAATGTGATCTAATCCATAAATCCGTTAATATTATCAACAATTTTGTCTAGCTTGCATGCATTTGTCATGACTGTTATCATCCAGTATAATGATTTGCAGAAACAACCTTTAAGAAAAGAACTGCGCGAGCGTACTTGAATATTCCTTGTTAGAAGTAGTAACGAGATACTTTGATTGGAGATAAAAGGATATTAAATATCAATTCTCATTGTATAGCACTCTTTTTGGTTCAATTGAGGGAATTTGAGATATTTTAAATAAGGGTATTGGAGGAATTTTAAAATTTCCTTAGTTGGTAGGATTGGAGGGGAGGGAATTGGGGGTTTTTTAATGAAATTTTATTTAGTTTAGGAGGAAATTGGAGGGGATTGAGTTATAATTACTCAATTCCCTCTAAAAAAACCCCAATTTAGGGTTTTAAAATGGGAATGGGAAAGGGGATTGGGGGGCCCTCCAATTTTTTAGTCAAACAAGGGAAGGGGATTCAATTCTCTCCAATCCCCTCCCCTCCTCTTAAAAACACCCTAACCAACGAGAGTCCTAGCTGCACAATAACATTAAAAATACTCTTTTTTTGTCTTTAATATAGAACACTCAAGAGAGACATTTTATTATCCATATTAGAAGTCATGAATTTGAATGTCTGGTATATTAAATTATTTTTTTCACTAAGACCCTTAATTAACTATGTTAAACAATTACAAGATAGTCATTTAATTGATAAAAGTTTAACCAATTTAATTGAGGGAATTTTTGAAGAATATTTTCAATTTGTGACACATTTAAAAGCTCTAACTGCCTTTAATCACTTTTTCAATATTGGTAAGATTGGTAATTGTAGTTATATTTAAAATTGATCATGAATAGTTTGATCACAATTTAAAAACAGCCTGACCATTGAACTCTAAACTAGTAACTTAATCGGTTTAATAGTTAATTTTTTATAAAAATAAACAGGTTTTTCAAATATAATTTATTTTTCACAAGTAGAAAGGGAAACTCATTTCAAGAATTATTTTGATTAAAACATAATTTATTTTAAAAAAATACCAATTAAGTGACACATATTTTTCTCGAATTACATGAACTTTAATTAATTGTAAGTTATGTTGGTTCTAAAATTTGATTTTATGTTGAATCTACCTTTGTAAGTAAATTAAATTTCATATTATTTTGTAAATAAATTAATTTCCTATAAATTTATTAATTTCTTATTTTTAAAAAGATTATTTAAAATATTTTTTAAGACTCCATTGACTTTTGCATAGTAAACTTAAAGTTGACCATTATCGCAAATGGTCGCAAAGGACGCAAACCTGTCTCTATCCTTGTAAACCTTCTATTTCCATTATTAAAAAAAAATTTAATTAGGGTCCCAATCCAGTAACGTATACTCATGAGCTAAAGAGAATTTGAATCAACTGGTAGAACATGATAATCCAGGTTTCATCCAGCGAGTAAAGATGGCTTCTCCTGGGCACTGGGGACTCAGGATGCTCTTAGGATTATCACTGTCTATCCCAGTCAATACGAACTCTAATCAACTCCTGAAACATAGTTACAGGGTTGTTACTGGAACATGGATAATGATCGGATTCTTTCTGATACACAGGATCCTCATCAGAGGCAAGTGTAGAACATACTTGAATCTAATGTGATCAGGGTATTATCATAAGTGAATCAGAGATAGAGAGAGAGAGCTCTTAGAAGGAAAACATATTTATTTCTGAAAGAGGGTTTTTCACCTCTGCCCTCTATGTTACATGACTACCCCTTTTATAGATGAAGGGGTTCACTCAAGGACTTACAAACCGACAACCCATAGTGGGTATGACTCATTATTAAAGTAACTGACAACCCATAATGGGTGACTCACCACACTTTAATAAAGTAAAGTACATGACTCATCACACTTTAATAAAGTCACTCAATAATTTACAAAAGATAAGTGTCGGCATAAACGACAATATTTAAAAGTGCTTGTGGATAGGCTCATGATGGATGTCCTTGTTCTTTATGTCAGGTTGAAATCTTTTTTCTTTCTTTTTTAACTTCTTTTCTTTCTTTATTGCCACTTCCAGCTGAATGAGTTCCAACTCAGCATCAAAGTTGTCCTTCGTGACCCTTATTGTCTCTTGATCATGGGACAGAAAATCTTGAAGGAACTGTGAATCTATCTCATTGGGATCTTGTGATTCAATCAACCGGGTAGGGTTAGAACACCATTCTGGATCATCATCTTCAGAAAGGATAATGACAGCTGGATTAGATGATGATGAAATATTTATTGGAGGTTCTGGTGGAGCCAAAGTTAACTGTGGCCATTCGAAGGATATGGCTTGACCCGTAGTCATTGTTTCATTTGGATCAAAGAACTCTCCTGACAATGGTCCAAGGGAAGTACAGGTGAGGTTGATTGCATCTCCTTTGAAATTATTAAGATTTAAGAGATAATTTCTTAAATCAGTAATAATCTCAGTTTGACGTAACGGCCAGTGCATTGCGGTTCCCCATAAATGAACTTGAACTGGAGTATAGAGACATCCCAAATGATCTGCAGAATATGGCCTGTGTAAAACAAAGAAAGAATAAACTTGTTGCTGACGCACAGGAATATTCCACAAGTTATTGTCAGTAATAACATTATATAACTTTCCTCTCCAGACTGAAAGGGAGGAATACCATGACAGAAATTTTGACAGTGGTGAATTAAGATTCTTCTTATCAGTCAAATACTGATAAGTGGTTCTTGGAGGTAAAGCTATGGCACAAGCATACAGTGACAGAGACCACATATACCACATGAACTCAGAAGTTATAGGACCTTTAACATAAGGAATGACTAAGTAAGGGAAGACTGGATCAAAGTATTCTGGTTTAGCTTGAATACCAGTAGACTCTAAGAAAAGATGGAGGTAATGAAAAAGACACTGTCGAGCTATGACATTGGTTTCTTGAACAGTGGTTGGTTTATAACCAGGAGGAAATACCATTTTTCTGCTAATATGTGGGATTGACATAGAGGAAGACATTTTTTATATGGTGAGGATGAGCAAAGGTGTTTTGGAAATAGAAGTTATTTGAGAAGGCTTTTGAGGCCTAGAAAGAAGATCAGCTAGGAAGTTGTGTTTCCCTTTGATATGCCTGACTGTGAATTTATAGCGGGAAAACCAGTCCTTCCAGCGAAGAAGCTGTTTATCAGGGAGCATTTTCTTTTTCTAATCAAGGATTACTGGAAAAGATGTATTGTCCATCTCTACAGTGAAATGATTAAAACTTAGATAGAAACTGAATTTTTCTATCCCTCTTTTTACTGTGAGAATTTCCTTGTAAATCGCATGATAATGCTTTTCTGACTCCTTGAACTGCCCACTGGCATGTGAACAGTAACTTCTTTTGTCTCCTTCTTCCTCAATAAGGACAGCACCCCAATAATGCTCACTGACATCAGTTTGAAGGATAAGATTCCCTTTGTCGGGAATCTTGAGAGGTGGCGGATGTTGAGCAATCTGCTTTAACTTTTGCACCGCTTTTGTTTGGACATCTGACCAGACAGGTGGATTTTTCCTGAGCATTTTGGATAAGGGACTAGTGTATTGGGTGACACGTGGAATGAAGTCCCTAATGTAGTTGACAATTCCTAAGAACTGTTGTATCTGTTTGGGCGTAAGCCGATCTGGGTATTCTAACAGTTTAGAGGCTATGTGTGGACTGGGCCGGAATTGTCCTTTGGAAAAGATATTTCCAAGAAACTGGATTTGGGCTTGCCCTATTTGGCTTTTTGTTGCTGAAAGCATGACCCCATATTTTTTGACTATTTGGGTGAATTGGGCCAAGAGTTGTTTATGGGCTTCTTCTGTTTCTGAAAACAAAAAAACATCATCAATATAGATTAAGGCCGAATGAAGTATGGGCTGAAAGATCTTCACCATTGCCTTTTGAAACAATGATGGTGCTGGTTTAAGCCCAAATGGCATAACTCTCCACTGATATTGGGCATTAGGAATACAGAAAGCTGTTTTGTAGCGATCATCATGATGAATGCCTAATTGCCAAAATCCTGCTTTTAAGTCAAACTTTGAGAAAATGGAGGCCTTCTTAAGATGAACAATTTGGGTATTTATTTTTGGCAAAGGAAATTTGTCATCTTGAAGGAAGAGATTTAATGGCTTGTAATCCACTACAAATCTTTTCTTTTTTCTCCTTTTTTCTGCATAGAAGGCTTGGCATGCCCAAGGAGAATCAGTGGGCTCAATTAATCCTTGCTTCAACAGTTGAGCACACTCATCTCTAGCAAGTGCTAGATCCTCTGGTGACATTCCCATGTGTGACGCCTTGGTGGGATTTATGTCCTCATTCTTCTTAAATGGAAGACGGATGAAGAACTCTTTATTTTTCCATAAAGGGAATGGATGATCAAACTGAGCATGACTCTCAGGACAGAAAGGTAATAATTGATCTCTAATATCATCAAAGCCAGGTGACACTTGTTGAATAGCAAAGAGATTCCGAGTTGTTTCCCATGGAGCAAAAGAGGATTTGAACTTGATCCCCCTAGGAAGGATTTGCAATCCTTTGGCTAAATGATAAATATCCATGCCAATCAGGATATCTTTGTTAGGTAATTGGCTTCCTAACACTTTGGTCCAAACTGTACAGTTAGGGAAAAACTGTATGCCAATCTTTCTTTTGGAAATAAGATTGATGGCAAAAGGATTACCGTCTGCCACTGTGAAATATTCTTCGTGAGATTTCCATTCTTCCGGAGGTAACACGTGGGGCTTCATAACATTGCAACATGACCCGTGTCAACAAGACTATATTATGATAAGCCTACACAGGATTTAAAATGCATATTAATTAATTATTGTATTATTGGCACCAGTATGTTCATTTTCCGCTCTTGTTATCATTATATTGAGATAGACTTTTTTTTTTTTAAATCCGACTACGTGTAAGATATTTCTATAATTGTGTACTACACAGCCCAAGAATGAATTACTTTAATTGTTGCGTCTAATATAATTGATAGATAAATTTATAAGTTAATTGATATATAGTTAAATACAATTATAGAGCTTTAAATAGATGTAGACACAGTCGCTAAGGTTTATTAAAAATATAAAAGAGGCTTCCTTTCCTTCCCAGGTAAAAATATCCGGTTACGACCAATACATTTGATAATTGAGATCCAACAGTTTACTCAGACATTCTAAGTACATACGCATTAATGATGTTTGTTCCATAAATATATTACATTTTTTTATGAACTCAATAAAATTAGGGACTTTTTTTTTCATGGTATTCATAGCATCCTAACAAATAATCAAAAACTAATTTTTTTAAAACGCAGAGATCACTCTTTTAGCTGATTTTCTTTTTTACTCTGTGATAATATTTGTACTTTATGGCTTAAGTTGGTACTAGTATTAAAGAATGTAACAACTCGGTAAATAAAGCCGAGTTATATTACCTTAAGTGATCACTTTATTAAACATCAACTAGCTGTCATTTACTAGTAATATTTATCCAGAGGGATTAGTGCTGACTAGCTGTAAAACATTAATTTAAATTATAATCTTAATCGCTGATCAAACTAACATTGAAAGCAAACATCTGATCTTCAAACAAATACTGCTATTTAAAAAATAAAAAATAAATAAACCAGTCTCTCTCTGTTTTTTTTCAAAGGCTGGCATTGGATGCACATTATTTAAGATTATCTCAATAGTGACACATTGTCAAGGTGGAAGCTTAACGTAGAGGGTTTGATTTATTAAGGAAATAAATATTTTCGTAACATCACTATCTCATTCTAATTTTGTAATTGATTTAATTGAAGAAACTTAAAATTTATCCAAAAATAAATAATAAGGAACAGATGACTCTGCAACTTAATTGGCTCACATTCTCATAAGGCAATGATGATGGATAAGGCTCCAAAAAGAGTTGTGCCACATGATACAAGTAAGTTGAGGAATGTTAGTTCAGAGGTCTTTCAAAAGGAATCATTGTTATTGTTAATAATTATTGTTGTTTTATGAGGTTTGTTGATGAATTATAAGAGGGGAGGGAGGAGTTCTAGGATTGGAAACAGACAAGAGATAATAAAGAATAAAAATGCTAAATAACTTGGTGACAAAGCCACAGCAACAACCTGAAAGAACAAAGATTCATTGACCAACAGATTGATTTGTTAAACGTCGAGGTTGGTGAACATCAAATTGATCTTGTAGGAAATTGTTATTCGTTAATTCATTTTAGAGCATCGTTCCATAGTTACTAGGGAATTTTTACTAGTTTGTAATTCATTTGAGAGTATCGTTTCCGAAGTTCTCGGACTCTAATAAATTGTGATCTTATTATTCCCATAACCGCATCACTTGCCATTTCAAGCACAGTTTATGTCAACATCGATCAGTTTGTGTCTCTGATGATCATATCAAGGGATTAGGGAAGGTTTTCCATTCTCCAGGTCTGCTGATTATTAATTGGGTTTTCTGTGGCTCTTGTCTATCATGTTAAATTTCATGTATCTTCTGTTTGGTTGGTGAAGGTAATGGTTGAGATGAGTTTTTCCTTTTATTTTTTTTTTTATCTCCTGTTCTATTTTTTGAGGTCTGCTTCGGGTCCATGTAAGAAGTAAGCTTACCATAAGGTGCTTAGAATACCCCCGTCCAACTTTTATGAATTGAATATTTTAAGGTTGATATATTAATTAAAATAATACATTAAAAAGAAAATGACAGAAAAGAATATGGATCTATTACACTTGAGTGGCAGTAAAGTTGTTCTGACTTTATATCTTCTCTTAGATCAAAGGAATTTTGATGCCGGCTTTCAAACACCAAGATGAATGTGAACATGTGAAATTGACGACAAACACCAAACAGGCCTTTTGGAAATGCAAAATCACAAATCGTATGTGTTAGGTGGATTGTGAGAATACCACTGTGACTATTGTGTTGGGTATACAGAACATTACTTTGTTTTTCTTTCTATATAAAAAGAAGAAAACTGTCATTGAAGAAAGAGAGATCAAATGAGTATATTTTGGATAGCTATCCCCTTTTTTTCCCTCTGTTTTTGGGGTTTGTATTGAAGGTATGTTTGTCTGCAACCTCAACTTCAAGAATGGGGATTTTGGTTGTTTGCTGGAAATAAAGGAAGGTAGCCTTATCTTGTTCCTCAAACAGATATGAATGTTTACTAAAACGTCCGTGTCAATTCAAAGATATCCCAGTAACAATCAAGTGTCCTCAATTTCATTTAGTCCTTTCATTTCTCTTTTAAGAGAAAAAGGGAATATAAGGATAATTTTAAAGTGACAAAAAAATTATTGTAGCTCCCATTATTTCTTATACACTGGGTGTCTAGCATGCCAGACAAACTGCAATGAAAAACATCCCACACTAACAAAGAATGGAGAAAGCAGTGCATAAGCTCATGCATTAGTTGCTTCACAAGAACGTCGAATTTCACCCTCTTCATCCGTTTTCACTCCAACGGTGGTCAGCTTCAAGAAGGATTGGCTCCATCTTTCAAAGAAAAGTTCTTGGTCATTTGCCAAATCCTCCACTAATTTCCTCGTTTGATCATCAATCAGCAGAACAGAATCCGACTGGAATAGACCCTTGTGAGCCAGTAGGTTCCGGTAATACTGGTTGTCAAAAACCATAGATGTTTCAGGATCATTGTCAACTGTTACAGACGGGCTTGCACTTGGTCCGCACTGTTTTATCAGTTCATTTGCATAACTGCTGTCAAGGTCCTTGTCAATCAGCCTAAGCCTCCCCTTTGAGTCTTCTTGGAACCTGGCCCTGAATGAGCTGCAATGAGCTGATCCTATGGTGTGAGCTCCTACAAAAGCAAACGTTTAATAAGCCATGTGATGTCAATAATCAAAGGAAGAGGAAGAGACCGAGAGTGAAATGAATGAAGATTATCAGAGAGAACCAAAAATAACCTGAAAGAATGACAAGGTCATCAAGGGACAATCCTTTGGAGGAGAAGAGTTTAATCATCTCATCTACTGAAAAACTGGTGTCAACCATGTTGGGTCTGACATTGGAAGATACTGAAACCATCCCATCTCTCCTGCCTGTGGGAATCTGAACCGCGGGTCCACCAACCTGTTTCCAGCTTCATCCAGTGAATCACTGTACTTACTGAAGATTAACATTTAACAGCATTGCGGGTGAGGAAACAAAACTTACAGTTTCAACGGCATCTCTAGCTGCCAGAGCAATTATGTCAGCACAAGAAACGGTTCCTGGACAAAAAATCTCAAGCACTCTTTTTGCTGAATCTATCACTGAAAATCCTCCCACTGACCTATTCGCAGGATCACTTTGCTCTGTATTGTTCCCTTGAATCATAAGAGATGCATCACATCCCTGCACGTCATGAACCAGTAATTTACACATAGGAAGACGTCAGTGGCCACTGGAAGCCATAAATGAGCTGAAAAGCCAACATATAGTGCACAATCTTGATTCCCTCACAATTGCATGTAACCCTGAGGTTATCTCAGCTTCAAATCCATTGGAGTTTTCTTTACATTTTCATTTTTTTGTAATTAAATCCAAGCAAACAGAGGCAAATTCTTTATTACCAAAAGATAACATGTTTCTGCGAGGATTCATTCCTTACAAACCAAACACATGGGGTTGTGTGAAAGGGAAAGGAGTAGGAACACTAACCTCCACGAAGCAATCATGGAAAACCAAGCGAAGGAGCTTTCCAGGAATGGAAGGATCGTTAGAAGAGAAAGAACGGACTGTGTTTCTCACAATGAACTCTGCAGGAGGGCATGAAGCTGCGTAGAAGTGGAAAGAGAGGTTG
The DNA here is from genome assembly GCA_026686845.1 of Adenanthera pavonina. Taxonomy (NCBI): domain Eukaryota; kingdom Viridiplantae; phylum Streptophyta; class Magnoliopsida; order Fabales; family Fabaceae; genus Adenanthera; species Adenanthera pavonina. The sequence continues at coordinate 6,953,982 of JAIVEN010000003.1, forward strand.
CCTGAAACAGAGGCTGCGATATAGAAGCTAAAAATAAGGAAAACTGTCGTGGGAAAAACTACTGCCCTTGTCTCCATTAAGTTTTTTGGTTCTTAGAGTTGAAGCACAGCATTTGCAGAGAGCATAGAGTCTCTTTGATGTAGGATTATTACTTGATATAATGAGAGAAATAAACAAAACGAAGGTGGTCATGAAACCGTGTGTATTAAAAGCTACATTTATGTGGTTCGGTAATGTCAGGAGGTAGATGGGGTTTCGGTCATGCATTTTCCTCCTAGCCCGTCAGTGTTTAACTCTCTCAGTAAGCATTTAATATGCTTCTTCCCAACTATTTTACTTTCTTTAAGTAATCTGTTACTTAATTGAATAGGTGCAAGATAACCCTTTCTCCGATTTCAGCACTCACCCTAAACCATAGAAGCCTCACCATTGGGTAATCCATATTACCAATAAGAGATGAAGATTAGAATGCAATGAAAAAAAGAAAAGAAAAGAAAGAAAGAAAGAACTTTGTGACGGGAGAATGAATCCTGTAGGTTTAAACCAACTAAATAGTTAGGGAAAAAGAGAAGCACCTGACCTGTCATTATATATATATTTATATATGTAGAACCATGTGATATCTCTGACTAGATATTATTGGGGTTCTTTCTTTGCCCAGAGAAAATGGGGCAAGTGGAGAACCTGTACAGTACCAAATCAATGAAACGGAGAGCAGTAAATTTCATACGTGGAACAAGTTCGCTAAGTCTGGTAACTGAAACTGCAGAGTTGTAGAAAATGACGGCAATCGCCATCCTTTATAATTCCACTGTACTCAGCAAGTGATAATAGAAGTTGCAAGTTAGGGTGGGTTCCGAAAGAACATTCTCAAAAAAACAAAATTGCCAGCTTCGGAATCTATAATCCATTGACTTTAAATGGAAGAATCAGTAGCCTCAAATATAATTATCGGAGAAGAGAGGGCAGCCCAAAATGTTCCTGAAAAAGGAGGAAATAGATTCCCCGTTTAGTATATGAAAATGTAACGGATGACTCTAATGAATTTTCATATTTAGGAATATTTGAGATATTTTTTATGTGTTCGGAGATCCATCGATACATTTTAGATATTATTTTTTCACTTATCTAGGAGAAATTGGATTAATTACTTTAAATGGAATTTATTGGGAAAATTATGAAAAATAACCTAGAAATGGTTTAGTTGAAACAGGTAAACTTTTCTATTGTGTTTTTTGGGATTTTGTTGGAAATGTTATGCTTTTTCAAGTAAGGGAATATCAAGTTAAGAAGAGAAAATGTCAAGTTTTGAAGTGGGTTAAAGTTTCTATATTGCAGCATTGAGTTCATGAACGTTATAGTATTATTGAACTTGTGAAGAAAAACAAGTAAATATTTATTTTGTGCTACAGTGTGCTTGATTGTTGTTGTGACAATGTTTCTTTGTTTAAAAACACTTATTCTATGTTATAGCAGTAGTTAAGTGGATGCTGCAATGTAATTATTGTTCTGAGGTCACATTATTCTGCGTTGCAGCATGGTGTGCTTGATGCTGCAGAGTTGCATATTGTCAAAAAATGCATATCATTATTAAACACAAGTTTGGATGAATTTTTCATATATATTTTGAGTGTTTCTTTATTTTTCACCATTTTGGATCTTGGAGGTGATTTGGGAGCTCAAAGGAAAAATGGTTGAGGCTTTGGGATGCAAACGATGGCATGGACTGAAATTTGACACTAATTACTAGTTTTCTCTTTTTTTTTATTTTCTTTCTCATATATTTTTCTTTATTGTTGGTTTACTATATATTTTGTGTATGGAAATATTAACGATGTGTAGCTAAACCTTTATTTTGGGTTATTATTATTTTTATTATGGATTAGTGGATGATCAGTACTACTTTGATTGCATTAATATTATATTTGTTGATTTGATTGTATGATTGATTGTCCTAAAACATAAGAAATCTGATTAGGGTTTATTTTGGATTTTCTAATGGGAGATTTAGGATACACCGTCAATTGAATTATGTAGAATCGAATATTCAGACAATAGATAACTTGTTTTGCTTGTAGGATATGAATATACCTACCGGTCTTATATAGTCATATTAAATTTGTGTTTAATTAAGTCTAATTAATTAATCACATAAGGAATTAGGGTTAAAATAATTGGAATGCCTCTTAGTGATTCAAAAAATACTATTAGGTAATTGAATGACTTAGACTAATAAAAATGACTTTAATGATAATCAAAAAGGGAAGTTGGACATTAAAAAGTAATCAAAATTATAATAATTCATATCATTACTTGAGTTCTATAATCACCACCAATTCTAATTGTAGCTTCAACTTTCATTTTTATTTTATCTCCATTCCATTTGGTATATTGCTCGAATTAGGTGAAGTTGTAAAGTTAATGTTTAAATCGATTGCTAGTACCAAATCTCCATGAGTTACTTTACTCACGTTTTATTACTTGATACGGCTCGTATACTTGTGATTACACATTTTGTTCCTGGGAAAAGAGACATGGAAAAAAAATAGCTTGCACTTGCTTAGGCCCTTCCTCTGTTTTTCTCTCCTTTTAAATTTGCATATCAATTTACTTTAGAGTAATTAAGTTGATAGAAAACTGTTCCACCACGACTATTCCAGTTTGACATTTCTAAGAAGCTTATTATGTCAATTGTGAACATAGTATTTTTTTTTATTTAATTAAATATATGCAGGTTCGATTTATCAAATTTGATTTATCATCTATTTAAATTTTGACTGTCAACTCTAAAACAGTTTACCGCATATTTATATTCTCTTTGATTATCTTTTTGGGCGAATTTATTAAGCAAGTTCAATTTAAGAATTAAAATTAACCAATCATCTATTTAAATTGACTGTCAAATTTAGAACATTCTTTTCTGACCGAATTTATATATATCTGTGATTGCACGGAGCAAAATTGCAAATTTGCAATACAGCCTTGGTTGCTTTATCCAGAACACCAAAAAGGCGTAAACAGGGCATCTTGGAGAAGTTTGGTGTACAGATGTACGTCAATCAAACTCTAAAACCGAAGTGTTCAGACATGTGGAGTGAGCAACTTTTACAGGTCTCAGATTGTGTGGCCAGGAATTGTACAAGAATTCTCCAAACAACACCCACCTTACGACGTCAAGTTAACAACTTTTTTTCTCTTCCTCTTTCCTTCAGTCTCGTCACTTGATTGATTTCCTTACACGGACTAGTATCTAGAGACTTCTCTCCTTCAGTTTACGAACCCTACCAATCATGGCTCTGGTGCACCCATTTCAAAGTTCTCCTGTTTTTCGCCTTTCCTCTACGCCGTCCAACCAAAATTCGCCGCTGGTACTACTTGGTTCACTCTCATCACAGTCCTTCGGTTTATCAGCCAGAAGGAAGCATGCAAGGTGTGGCGCCATAGCGGATGTGAAAGCCGCACCTTCGCTTGATCACAAAGATGAGGGAGAAGATCACAAGGTTCTGGTGGGTCCTTCTAGTGAGGAAGAGCGAAGAGGTGATAGGATCGTTGCGGATTACGACTGGCAAGAGGAATGGTACCCCTTGTACCTCACTCAGAATGTGCCACACGATGCGCCACTCGGTCTCAAAGTGTTTGATAAGCAGCTTGTTTTGTTCAAGGACGGGAAGGGTGAGCTTCATTGTTACGAAGATCGCTGCCCCCACAGGTAACTGCGTAATCAATATAATAAAATGGGGTTCTGTTCCTGAAAGATTCATGCATCAACTACCGAAGATTACCAATTTTTTATTCACTATATTCTGTCAACAACTTTTTAGGACTGAATTTGGTTAATTATTTAGCAGTTGAAATCGGACGCCAATTAAGAGCTAATTCCATGGTCACTAACTTGTGGATCTTGTTTGATGTTTGATTCAGGCTAGCAAAACTATCTGAGGGCCAATTGGTTGATGGAAGGCTTGAGTGCCTATACCATGGTTGGCAATTCGAAGGCGAGGGTAAATGTGTAAAGATACCTCAGGTCTGTTGTAGCTATCTTCAATGCCTATGATTTGCTTGTAGTTGATTCTCTGGGATTGATGCCCCAAGATGTCAATAACTACTATATTTCTACAGCTTCCAGCTGATGCCAAAATCCCTCGTTCAGCTTGTGTTAAAACTTACGAGGTGAGGGAATCTCAAGGAGTTGTCTGGGTGTGGATGTCTCGAAAGACTCCTCCAAATGTTAATAAACTGCCCTGGTTTGAGAACTTTGCTAGGCCAGGGTTTCAAGATGTGTCAACAACTCATGAACTCCCTTATGATCACTCCATACTTCTGGAAAACCTGATGGATCCTGCTCATATCCCGATCTCACATGATAGGACAGATTGGACTGCCAAAAGAGAGGATGCGCAACCACTGTGTTTTAAGGTTACTGAACGCAGAGACAGAGGATTTGCAGGTTGGTGGGGCAGAGAAAAAGATGGGTCTATGCCTAATTTTTTACGGTTTGAAGCTCCTTGTGTTCTGCAAAACAACCGTGAAATTGTGGACAAAAATGGTGAAAAGAATTACTTCACAGGTCTCTTCCTCTGCACGCCAACAGGGCAAGGGAAATCCTTGCTGATAGTAAGGTTTGGAGCAACTAAAAGATCCCCACTAGTGAAATTGTTCCCTAAATGGTTCTTCCATCAGAATGCAAGCAAGGTGTTTGAGCAAGACATGGGGTTCTTATCATCCCAAAATGAAACTCTGATGAAAGAAAAGGTTCCAACAAAGGAACTCTACCTTAGTCTGAAATCCTCAGACACATGGGTTGCTGAGTACAGGAAGTGGATGGACAAAGTAGGGCATGGGATGCCATATCATTTTGGTCACAGCACCATTTCATTGCCCAAGGAGCCTGCGGTGGTTGAACACGCCCCTGCTGGACTCGTTGCAGGCCTCTCAGCTTCTTCACCTGCGAAGGGAGGCATTGGAACCATGCATGCTCCAAACTTGGCAAATAGATATTTTAGGCATGTAATACATTGCAAAGGGTGCAGAAGCGTCGTCAAAGCTTTCCAGACTTGGAAAAATGCACTATCGGCTGTGGCCATTGCATTGGCTGCATTGGCAATCCTGGTAACTGGAAGACAGTGGAAGGCCATCCTGTTGGTATCTGCATCCTTATGCTCAGTTGGAGTCTACGCATGTTCAACGGCCATCGCAATGAATACTACAAATTTCATTAGGACGCACAGGAGACTCTGAGCGATTTTCTAAGCGATTTATGTTTAGATACTATACTTCCCAAGCTTAGTAAATTGTCAAAATGATATAAATATTTGCCATCCTATATTTATGTCTCTTATGTTATACCTGTCTAAAAGAAGGGAGGAGAATGTATTAAAAGAATGGATTCAGACACGGGTATATAGATGCAGAGAATGCATAATCTGTACAGGAGGTCAGAAGGATTCAGGAAAAAGATATATCTGTGCCCATTAAGTTAAGTTGGCCTTGATGGTTAAAAAAAAAAAACCTAAGTTTGCCTGAGCATTTACATACTTAAAAGAAAATCTCTTGTAGAACTGGCTCCATCACTGCTCTTTCATGTCGAATTTTGCAAAACAAAGCAATTCCACAAGTCAGCGTCATGCAAGTTGAACAAAGTTCTTTTGCGTAAACTGTTGAAGCTGTAGCGTTGTCGTCAGTTGGCCACAAAATTCAGAATACAAAACGTTGGCACCGGTATGAGGTGTTACTTCACAGCTTGACAGTCGTACTCGATCATTTCTGAGTGTTAGTTCTGCTCCTTGGGAGCAGGAGGTTCTTCCAACCACTTCGCACGAAAACCTGTGCCTTGACAATCAGAGCAGCACATTGATCCCTGAACGACAGCAAGTAAACAATGCAAGTCAATTGCATTGTGAAAACAATATTAAGAAGGGCAATTGTGTTGGTGAATTTGCATCAAATTCATCCTAAAGGTACCTTTCCAGAGCAAATAACACAGGTTGTGTTTTTGGATGGAACTTCACAGAGCATGTTATCACCAAGAATAAAAAAGCCAGTACCGCCACACCATTTGCATTCAATGTGTCCTTTTGAGTCACAAGATGAACACACAATTGGCCTTGGTTGCTGCTAGCATAATAAATATTCGAGAAATCAAGGACCACCATAGATATAAAATAGTGTTCAGACTGCTCCAGATAGTAGATCTCCACAGAGGAGAAACAAAAGCAGTCAATAAGACATCAGGTATAATCAAGACATGGTTCAATTCAGAAGCAACTTTCAAGTCCGCTGCTAATAGGTTGGACAATGAAAAACCATCTAATCATTAAAAAAAACATTTTACTTCGAACTGCAGTGACTATGTGGAACTTAAATGTGCATTGACTGGAGCCACCAATGAACTCCAAAAAATATTAAATAAAATAAATAAAGTTATGGCATACTTTATCAAGTAATAAAAGTGGTGTCATTATATACTAATTTCTTTCGGAGGATTTTAATCTATGGTACTTACTTTTCTTATCCAATAGAAATTACAGGTGATTCTAGATTCGATTCAAAGTCATACCTGATGCCACCTTTAAAGCACATGATCGTTTAGGGTAGAATAGAATACAAGCAGAGAACTAAAGATTATAACCACCCAAAAGTCCAAAACCACGCATTCAGTACCCCTGTTTCGACGACCCAAGCAAATCCAGCACATTAAACAATAGAACTTGTAGATTGCCTTTAACCACGTTCACAGTAACAATCAACATGTATGGTAACTAAATGAACTTGCCAAGTACATGCTACTGATCTGTATGAATTAACTTAAAGAAAAAATGAAATAAAGTGAGACTCCGATTACCGAAAAGGGAGCATATTACCATGTGCATATAATAGACACAGGCAAATTTTTTTTTAAAGCTTTTAGATCACAATTTTAGATAAAATTAAGTCAACACCCAGAAGACATGAAGTCCACTTGAGAACAGAAATAACGTAATTGGGTTTTGCAAAGTCCAGAAGAACCGATATACCAGTTTGCGTTTCATTCCGGTCCGCTGTGTCATGTTCTTTAAGGCACATTATTTTTCCTGCCAAAAGATGTGCTCACACACCCAATTTGTTTTCCCATAATGTTCAATTTTGCAAAGAGTAAATACATTATTTACGAAAGAAATGAAATTTGGATTAGGAAACAACAAAAGACCATGTTGCCCATATAGTTAGAAGAAAAATCGAACCATTATCTTTTTTCGGAGTGCAAACTTGAATCAAATATTATCAGCAGGTAAAGCTCAAAAACTTAAAAACCCAACCAAACAGATGCTGATATAAGAACACGAGAAAGAGGAGGGAAACCTGTGAGATCAGCCAGGCTCTTTCCATGCGCTTAATGAAATCAGAGGAGGAGTCCACCATAGAAGCACGGATACCGGAATTCCTAATGGTGCGGTACCTTGAATTAGCGGGTACAATACGAACCGGCAATTTTCCCGTGAAGAGGAAGCTTTTGCCGCCCACAGTGACCGGAATGATCGTAGACCCGCTACAACATACACAGCTCGTCATTTCTTGTTCACGCGCAGAGAGCGAGAGACGATTAAACAGCAACAGCTGATTGGGATGCAGAGTCAATCGAAGTTTTCACGTTGTCGACGGAGCAACAGGAACGCAGCCGCTATAAATATGTAGAAGTTTTGTAATGTAATGTAATTATAAGGCGATATTTTTCTTGTGGAAAAAGGAAAATCAAAATCCTTTTTCTTCCAAACCCAGCGATGGAAAAAATTGAGGGGAAATTTCAAGCTGTACACAAGTGGAGTAAAGGTGCGTTACGTTTATTACTCTAGATAGGGATTGGGGAGGGACCAAGTCTGACCCTCAACTCAACCTTTGCTTCAGTGTGAGTACAAGAATGTTGCCCAAAAAAAAATATGGTACAAGAATCTCTCATCCTTTCATTTCCCCCAACCAAATTGGCTCTTTTCTTGGTTCTCTGGGCTTCCTCCAATACGGTATCTAGAGCCCACAGTCAAAGCCCATATGCATCAGCCCATTATTCTTGTTGAAGACGGTACTATTATCTCTGAAGCCGAGTCAGACTTCTACTAGTTTTTACGGTATTTGGAGCTTATGATCAGAGCAGGTGGTACTTTATCCCTTGGAAATACAGCAGCAATAAATATCTGGTGGTAGAATTTTTCGACAGGGTCTATGCAACAAACTTAATCCAAATTAGTATGGATCAAATCCAAGTTAGATTTCTATTAGTTTATATATATATATATATATATGTATGGATTCTTGGTGAAAATGGAGAATTTTGGAGTTGCTGTGGGTATGTATGAACTGAATGGAAGAAGGGATATGAAAGTGGAGGAATATTGGAGGAGAAGTTGGAAATGAGATCCCAAATGGAATTGGGTTGGCATAAGACACGCACGCCGTGCACAAGGGCTGCTGCGAGCATCCCAATTCCAACTTACGTATTTCATGACACCACTCATTCATTGTCTTTATTTTTTTATTTTCAGCAATTTTGTTTTATCTCAGAATGATGACTTTTTTTGTTTTTCCTATTCCAAACCTAGAATAATGACTCATTCACGTACGCCGAGTAAGAAATAATAATGGATGGACTCCAAGACCATGCGATCGATGTGCCACGAAATTAGGTTCTCTTCCCACGTTTCTCTGTGCGGATCATTGTGTGTGATCGCATGTAAATCACATGTATGCCGTCCAAGCTTAGCGCATTATACTTTATTTAGGAGCACCATAAGCACGTGATTTAGCTGGTCGGAAAGTGGAAGACATGAGTGACTTACAGGGTAACGTCACCAACACCATGTTCTTAATTTTGGGTTATGGGAAAATAATCTCTCTAATATTTAAAAACTCAACCATATAAATTGTTTTCAATTTTTAAATTTATACAGATAACTCTTGCAGTTAATTTGTCTATTATTTCACTAATAAATTGTTATATGATGGGAGACTTATGTACATATGATTTAAAGTTTATGGAGGGGTGCTACAAAAAAAAAAGTTGCATTAAAAATTTAGTTTAATAATGACTCTTACGTCATGTTAGCAAAACAATGAACAAATAAACCACATGGGGTTATTTGCACAAATTTCGAAGTTAAGGGATGACTTGTCAGGTTTTAGATGTTGGAAAAATTATTTGCACTTGCTCAAAATTCAGGAGAGCTTTGTATAATTTAATTATTTACATAATCAACCGTCAATAATTTTAAAAATCATTTTCATTGAGTATAGTAATAAGTCTTAATTAGTCTTTTTTTTAATTGTTGTTTATGCGTTTAGAAATTATGACTTTACACTTACAATTTTATAAGAATATTTGAAATTTAAATTTGATATTATCCTTAAATGAAAATATTATTATAGTTGAAAATAAAATTAAAAAACTTAGATGTATAAAAAAAATTTAAACCATAGAAAGTAACATGAAGAATAACTTTATAAAATATAAATAGTAACTTTTTTTGGATAATAATAAATAGTAACTTATTCGTATTAATTTTTATAATTTTTGGGACATCATATGTTTTTTTTCTCTGGAAATTTTCTTGTCCTGGTCAATATTTCCCAAAATTCTCCTTAACCCAGAGGAGAGCTGACCTTTTGATTAATCGGCTGATTAGATATCTGATGTGGCAATAACTTACTGGTCCACTCTATGCGAGGGTAAAGTGTGGTAGCCCCCACAACAAATTCCTGAGGTGAGGCAGACACCCCAGGTCGGTGTCGAAGCAAAACCCAACCCAATAACGAAGGCAAAGCCTCCAGGCTCCACCTCGGCTCTAAGCTTGGTTGTTCCCTGCATATTACGTTGGAATCCCCGAATCTTCTCTCCTTCTCCGTCCAAACTCCAAAGGAACTTCTTATTCTCTCTCTGCGGTTACAAACCCATTCCCAAGGATTCAACTTTCCTTATTTCTTTCTGCTGTAGACTTCCCCATACTTTCCCATTCTCATTCAGTATTGTTTTTGTAATTCGTTTTCATTTTCTAACAAACTTTTTTGTTCATTAATGCATAATGTATTCTCTTGCTCTATTTTGGGGAAAATCCTCCTGTTTTAGATGATATTACTGACAATGAGTTAAGGTATATTATAATTCTTTTCACCTCCTCAGAAACCAAATAGTCATGCATCATCCTTCAACTGTGATGCAAGAACCCAGTTTAGTTCTTGATTTTGTGACCCAATTTGGACGCTTTGCGTTTGATTCGAGGTTTTTAAACTTAGGGTCAGATATCCATGCTTCATCTTTATCGAATTTCTTGTACTTTAACAGTGTGGGGGTTGCAGTTAACGGAAGAAAGCGAAGGTCGGCTGCTTCACTTAGGTTAGGAGGTAGAGGAAGTTTTAGTTTTCGTAAAATATTCAATGACTTCAACAGAGCTGTTAGGTTTCACTGCGAGAAAATTCCGATTGGGTTTGCTTCGCTTCGAATTGATTCGGGGGATAATGGTTCTAGGGATAATAATGGCCTGAGAGAAGATGGGTGTGGTGTTCTGGAGGATGATAGATTACCATTGAATGGGGCTGAGGCGGAGAACCCGAAAAAGGTTCTGATTTTGATGAGTGACACTGGTGGGGGTCATCGAGCTTCTGCAGAAGCCATCAAGGCGGCTTTTCATGAAGAATTTGGGGATGATTACCAGGTTCTTTTTTTTTCCCCCCCCTGGCGTTACCTTACTGGATGGATGGGCGTACTAATGTCTGTGTGTGTGTGTGTGTTTCTTTTTTTCTTTCTAAATATTATTTTCTCAATCAGGAGTTCATGTTACAGGTATTTGTTACTGATTTATGGACTGATCATACGCCTTGGCCATTCAATCAACTTCCTAAGAGCTACAGTTTTTTGGTAAAACATGGGCCACTGTGGAAAATGACTTACTATGGATCTGCCCCGCGTGTAGTGCATCAGTCTAACTTTGCTGCAACTTCAACATTCATAGCTCGGTGAGACTGTGCTTCCCTTCAGATAACATTTGCTAGTCTATTTTTTGTCTAGTTTCTTCAATGCAAACCAAAGGAAAAGGTGGCTGGCTCGGACACCTTTATGGTGAACTCATATATCAATGATGATTGGCCTTTATTCTTTTACAGTGAGGTTGCCAAAGGTTTAATGAAATATCAGCCAGATATAATAATCAGTGTGCATCCGCTGATGCAACATGTTCCGCTTCGTATATTGAGGTCAAAGGGTCTTTTAAAGAAGATTGTTTTTACCACAGTTATCACAGATTTAAGCACCTGCCATCCTACATGGTCAGTTCTGCTGTTTTGATATTTTTATTCAAACACTACATGAATATTTTGGTTTTGACATTTTATTTTATTGTATCTTCAGGTTTCATAAGCTTGTAACAAGATGCTATTGTCCGACAATAGATGTTGCAAAAAGAGCGCAGAGGGCTGGGCTCCAGCCATCTCAAATAAAGATTTATGGTCTACCTGTACGGCCTTCCTTCGTTAAGCCTGTTCGACCAAAGGTTTGTTAAGTTCTTCTTGCTCTATATCAATTTGGATGGCTAATTCGATTACAAGACTTGTGTTGGGATCAATCATTTGTTATCTGGTGTTTTATATATTTTCCTGAGCTAACCATCATTTGATTGTCAGATGGAGTGAGGTAGGATACAGGAATTATGCAGTCACAGTAGAGTCCAATAATTTAAGTTGCATTAGGCTTTAGAATTTTCTGGCCAGCTTGATTTCACCTAAGACCAATTGATCAAAGGGTTAAAATTCTATTACTACAGCCTATACAAAAGTAGTGTAATTTCTGGTACTCTGCTGTACAGAATTCTTGACAATTGAAGCTAATTTGATGCATAGGTAGGCTTGTATTTTGCCTGCCTAAGGAGTTATAAGTTTAGGTCCAGACAGCATATTCATTACATTTCTTTTCAGACCAACCTGGGTGATCTTTGTTCCACATATGTTTTATCATTGTGCAAATTCAACTAAACTTCTATCAAAATGTGAACTCCTTTGAATTTGCAGTCACTAGAATAACTGATAGTGGCATATGTGGTTATTGAATCAGGTTTCCCTAACCATCTTTGGCTCCTTTAATTAATGCTGTAGGATGAACTAAGGAGAGATTTAGGCATGGATGAGGATCTACCTGCTGTATTGTTAATGGGGGGAGGAGAAGGTATGGGCCCTATTGAGGCTACTGCTCGGGCTCTAGGTGAATCATTGTATGATGAGAATATTGGTGGCCCGATAGGTCAAATTCTTGTTATTTGTGGTCGCAACAAGAAGCTTGCTAACAAATTGCTTACAGTTAATTGGAAGGTTCCTGTGCAGGTATTGATTCCTTTAAAATCTTTCCTTATCTTGTTGCTACTTTCTTAATCCCATGAATATAACATGCTCAAGCTTGCTCTCTCTGTGGCATCTTCTCCTGCTGGATTTGTTTCTGCGTGACATATGCTTAAAGATTTTATTGTAATGTATGGTGAGTGGTGATTTCAACGAGTGTCTGCATGTTCAATTTGCATTACATTATTATTGATATAGGTTTAAATTATAATGATCTATCCCTGTTGAGCAGTTTTTGCTTTTTTCAGTATCACATTTTCTAGTTAGTATGTTTGAGGTTTTCCTAATATACAGAGACTAATAATGATTTTGTAAATTATGTGCTTATATCTGACATGTATCCCTGGGGAGAAAATACATAGGAAAATGGAAGAAGATAAGTGATACTTGAAGAAATAGGTTGAAGAAACTATCAATGAAGATTTAATTATTACTGTTAGCGTACAAAGTAGTCCTAGGTTGACTGAGTGCGATAAAAAATTCTCAGGAAGGATTCAGTTTATTTTTTATCAAGGACTTGTGAATTGACCCTGGTTATTTCCGGGTGAAGGTTTTTAGAATTTTGGTTCTTTCATTATTGCCTATGGCAATCAGTGTGTCTAATGTTTCAAAGTCACTTGACAGTATCTCTGTTATTAATTTGCTTCAAATATGAGTTTGTCTCTCCACATCTGGGTTTTGGAACTTCCAAGTCAATTTTCTGTCTGTAAATTAATGCATAAGGTTGGTGACTTATGATAAACTAGCAAATCATCATCTATAGGTTCGTAGAAGCTGCTGATTTTCTTTTCTTCTCTTCTTTTAAATCTTTATCCCTATTTATTTAGGTCAAAGGATTTGTCACTAAAATGGAAGAATGCATGGGAGCTTGTGACTGCATCATTACAAAGGTAATTGACTAATGTTTTCTACTTCAATTTGACAACACCGAATAATTTCCATATTTTTTTCTCACTTTTGCAGGCAGGCCCAGGGACAATTGCAGAGGCCATGATTCGAGGCCTTCCTATAATTTTGAATGATTACATTGCCGGACAGGTATTTTAGTTTTCAATCTGTTTCATTAACCTTGGAAGTCACTAAATAATCCAGCTGCCTCAACTGTGTCCATTGGCCAAACTGAAAATTTGAGGCTGGAGCTTTGAAACTTAAATAGCTGCTACTACTAGACTAGATCATGTTTGGTAGGATGGAGTCATTTTGAAGTAGAAAGGGAGAGGTAGAGGAAGAGAGGCTTCCATGGGAGAGCTATTTTTAGGTCAAAGATGTGTTTGATAGGGTGGAAAAAATGAGGGACTTTATATTTTTGCATTGGAATTATGGAGAGTAATCAAATATGGAAAGGAGGGAACTAGAGTGGTTTCCTGTTAGAAAACTCATTTCCATAGCCCAAGTGGATGAAGTTCACTTCCTTTGTTTGATGGAAGCATCAATTTTTTGGAAGGCTAGATAATGTCTACCAAACACATCAAACTAAGTATCTCTCTCCTTCTTCTTGCATACCAAACATGACCTAGGAGAAAACACAAAATTCGACTTATTTGTTAAAGAATATCTTCGGCTGATGTCACATGTAACGTGAATAACTAAACATTGTGAGTGAGTCCCCATTTCTTTTTAGCTTATAAGGCCTGGAAACTGTAAGTTAACTTACTGTAGTTTTGTTTGATTACAGGAAGCTGGGAATGTGCCCTATGTTGTTGAAAATGGGTGTGGGAAGTTCTCTAAATCGCCAAAGGAGATAGCAAAAATAGTTGCTGAGTGGTTTGGTCCAAAAGCTGAGGAGCTGAAGTTAATGTCACAAAATGCACTGAGGCTGGCTAGACCAGATGCTGTATTCAAAATTGTTCACGACCTTCACCAGCTTGTCAGGCAAAGAAGCTTCCTACCTGAGTACTCCTGTACAGCTTAACATTACAGTTAGGCTATCATTTTTCAAAACCATTTTGTGAAAACAGAGATGTATAAGGCGGAGAAGATGCATTATGACCGGCCAAAATACGTGTGTTTTCTCCCGCCATTCTCATGTATTGTTAAGGATGTTCATTCCAAAATTATACAGTTTTGGTTGTTCTCTTATAAATTCAGTTCATGGGTAGATTTATTGTTAGTACAGCAACTATGCTTCTGAAAACTAATGAAACCGTACTCTGCCGACAATTATGGAGTACTTGTGACACGAGGATCCTCTCTTGACCCAGGTCCTTCTCTCTCACAAGATAAAGAGATCCTATTTTCACTCGTGTCACTTTTTTTTTTTGATGAAAAATAAGTAGAGCAAAGCTCTAAGTGAAAAACAAAGAATTACGAAGATGGAATAATAATCCCAGCCATTTCAGTTTAGACAAGCTGTTAAAGATTTGAAGGAATACTTCTTAACTCATAGAAATAAATGCTAGTAGAAGCTGAACCCATTTTTGTCAGCCCATCAGCAACAAAATTTGCATTCCTCCTGACATTTTGGAATTTCACTTCATGGCAGCAGTGCAAAAGATTTACTATATGACAAACTGTAGTGGTCCCATTTCCTTTCTCTCAATCACTGGATGGGATTTATATCATCAGATTCTACTATGATCTTTTTTTTTTAACCAAGATTCTACTATGATTTTTTGAAAATCTTTCTTTATGGCAAGTTTAAGGCCAACTAAAATCGCATGGGCCTCTCCTTCCATATAGCATTGCAAGTTCCAAAATTTTGATAAAAGTCAAGTAACCAAAAACTTGTAAAGTCTCTAAATATTCACTCGTGTCACTCGTTTAGATATAAAAGTGCTTATTATTATTATTTTTTTGTTTTCTCAAGAATATCTTCATTTCTTTAAGTGAAACTAATTTTGTTTGCACTTCCTCATTGTCTTCCTCACAAATTTTTGTGAGAAGACTAATTTTTATATAAACTCAAGTAAGTGCATTTGATGATCCAACATGGATATTTTACTTGTTTTGGTCCATGTTGTGTAAGATAAACAAAAAAGTATGGCAAGATTTTTCAACGTTAAAACGTGCACTTCTATCTCAGGATAAATTATAATCAAGTTCCATTATTACACAACAAACTAAATAGAAGTCTAATCTGCCGAAAAATTAAATCAGTGGATAAAAATGCGCAAAGCGAGAATGTTGTCTCCTGTTGTTAGTTTTATTTTAGCTTATCAATGAGGATGCATATATATAGACAAGGTTAATTTTGAAATGTTCATGGTTTAAACATGTACATGAAATGAAAGGTCCTTCTTGTTGTATACAGGTATTTAAATTCGAACCAATTTTTTTAATAAAATCATGAATTATGAAAAAAATGAGATATTGATTTTTTTTTTCCAACAGACAATGATTAAGTAATGCGAATTATGTAGAGATAATATTTCACGACATTTTTCATATTTGGATGTGGCAAACGCGATGTCGTTTATAGTTTGGGAACTTGCGGGTAAAGCATAATTTGCGACGGCGAGACCTCTTCCTTACTGCAGGTCTGAGCAAATCCACTGATGGAGAAGGGAAAGGGAGTGATGGGAGGCGGGGGACGGCGATGGGCCGTTGACTTCACCGACAATTCTACTTCTCCTTCTTCTCGTGACGTTCCTGATCCGCCCGGTTTCTCTCGCGCCTCTATCGACCAGGTTTTGTTCCTATCCTCCTGTATTGTGACGCTTGATTCAAATCGATTTCGGGCTTACGTCTCTTTTCTTCTTCTTAATAGGATGATTCATCTTTGAGTCGTCAAAAGAAGGACGCCGAATCCAACTGGAAGGCCCAGGTATCGTTATATTTTAAACTTTTTTTTTTGTAATCATCATAATCTCTCGATTCATTGTTTTTCATAAACAGAGTTTTCTTCATAATTTTTTGCATCGACATTGAAGTGTATAATTAATTAACCATGGACGTCGTTAGTTGTGGTGTGCATGGAAATTTTATTGTGTTGGATTCAATATTCTGTTTGGTGTATGATAGGATCAGATTGGTTTGGGATCATGATGTTGCAAGCGTAATAGCATGTGAGGAGGCATACTAACTTCAGGCCTCCTCCAATTTTTAAGGAGGAATGCTTATTAAAAGTAATCAAATTGAGCAGACATTCTAGAGAGTGTGGTAGCTTCATCCATGAAGTGTCATCATGTTTCTATTTGCAGTGAAAATCAATAAGATTAGATTATGAAACTCATTAAAGCAAAGAGAAAAGCGATGCAAAATTTATGCCCCCTCCCCACAAAGTAATAAAGACTATTTGGCTCCTCACTATAATTTTCATTTATATTTTTTGGGCATGCATGTATGGCTAGTTCTATATACTGGTTTGACAGCAGTCTTAAGTTCAGATCTTCAATATTTTGCAAACAGAAAGCATGGGAAGTGGCACAAGCCCCATTTAAGAACTTACTGATGATGGGCTTCATGATGTGGATGGCTGGTAGCACAGTCCACTTGTTTAGCATTGGTATCACCTTTTCAGCTCTCTGGCAACCAATTAGCGCTTTACAAGGGGTTGGAAAGAGTAAGATGTTTTACCATGTGCCTGCAAAAGTTAGAATGTTTAAGCCATTATGACTTTGCCCTAATGGTGGTTTTTGTATATGGTTTAAGTCTCAAATCTATATTGCAGTGGTTATAAATGCCACCAATTTAATATAAGAATTGATATTTAAGAGATACAACAGTAGTTATTATGTGATTCAAATTATTTTTGAATATTCGATTCTGAATTTCTGATGTTCATGCCCCATGATATTATCATTTGGCTTTCCCAGTCTTATGCATGATGCTAATTATGTGCAGAAAATTTGCATATCAAGTTGCTTTTGTCAATATCATCTCAATTGAGCCAGAAAGTACTTTCTGGCTAAGAATCGGTGTCACTGTACTTGAGAGTTGCTGTGTACTGCTTGTGGGTCAAGTTATTGCTGGAAATACATCTATTGAAGTTTGAAACCATGTTGATCTTTATGTAAATAACCTTAGTGACCCCATTTCCTATACACTTGTGATTGATGATAAGACATTGAGTGGATATTTTATTGATGTTTTAATGGCAGATCAACATATGATTTGCTCCCTTGCTTTAAATGTTATATTTTTGGTCTTACTTCTTGAACTTTTGGGGCTTGCCATGTTAAAGAGGTTGCATAAACACAAGATAGTCCAGTTGCATGTTAAAGAGGTTGCTGCATTGACTTGCAATTCTGGTTGCAGTTTGTTGCCTTCTAATTTCTTGTGATTTATACTTTCTATGAAACATCTTCTGGAGCACTTTAGCTTGTTTTGAGGTCATTAACGTGATCTGTTTATTTAATGCAGTTTTTGAGCCTTACAAAGACAGTAAAGTAGAGCTTCTTGGGCCTAAGTTGCTGTTCATAGCTCTTAATTTGGGGGGCTTGGCCCTAGGTGTTTGGAAGGTAATTTATGTAGCCATGCTGTCCCTTAGAATTTTCATCTCCTTACAGGTTACTTTTAGGAGAAACCACATAATCTCCTTAAACTTTTACCTAATTATAACCTCTAGAGTATCACAAAAAATGGGAACTTTACGTATAAGATAAAAGTAACATCTAAAAGCATCATGATTATCACATGATCCTTTATATTCCCAACTTTTTGAATTTCCTCCCTTGCTTAAGGTATCATGTGACAGTCACTTGGCTTTTAGAAGTTAGTTCCATTTAACTAATATGTAATATCTTCCCATTTTGGTGATATTTTAAGGGGATAAAGTTAATGGACCAAAATTGTAATTAGGCTATATTTTAAGGAGATTATATGTAGTTTTACTTGACTTTTGATTGTTTTGTGTCTCCATGTTTTCTTCATGCATATTATGTCAATATGTTGTTGTGCAGCTTAACACTCTGGGCCTTCTTCCTACACATCCATCAGACTGGGTCTCATCCTTACCACCTGCTCAGGTTGGATTTTCATTTTTGTGAAGAAAGTAACAGCCTATTACTTTTATTGAAGTGCTTTTGAAATATTTGTCCACAAAACTGAAACCCTAAAAGTTAGAACCATTAAATTGTTGTCCCAAAAGCATTTGGGTGAATGGGTTATTTAAATACTCTTCTTCTCTTCTTTGAATCTGGCTAAATTCTCTGCCCTTCCAAATTTCAATTGGTAAAGAGATGTCCCTTTGTTTTTCCTCTTGTTAAGCTACAGTGAGGACATTATCAGATTATCAGCAAAATAATGAATTTTTAGCAGGATACTAGGATGATGATGATGTTAATGGTATGGTACCTATCTGAAGGTTTCTGTTGAGTTTCGAATAGTAGCTGTATTGCTTTCCATCTATATATCTTGGGAAGCTATAATCATTTTTCTTATTGTGTCTTCTCATTTATTTATACCATAGTAAAACCAATTTGAAGTACTCTGTATTATCACGAGCATGTTATCTATGTTCTTGGTTAAATAGCTTTGATTCATCTACAATCATCATTGCTGCTAGTTTTCAGACTTCTGAAACTGGTTGAGTATTGATTTATAAATCCCTTGCTTATTTTCTGTTCAATAATTGGGCAATCCTCTCAAGATGCCTTGATGTGGAGTATGAGTAACCATCAATGCTCTTTTTCATATCTTGGTAGTGTGTTTCAAGTTTTGGCATCCTGATCTACTCAAGGCAGTGAAAGTTACTGAAGTTCAGTTTGGGCAATGCTTTGTGTTAATGATCCTATGTTCAGATAAAACTGGTATCTGATCAAAGTAAAGCTTACGGGACATTTAATGGTGTTAATATAATTTGGACAATTAGGGAAATTTTTAATGACTAGGTGCAATGTAGTTAGATCTACTTGTTAGGTAGAGAGTAGAGACAGATACGTGCTGCTGAATTTACTGTGTCAACTTTATGGATCATAGGAATGACTTGCTTTCCGATTTGAGTCAAATGGGTGTTGTTGAAAATACAACATTAATTGGTTACCAGCTCACCTACTTTCTTTTTCTTTTTTCATTTACGGGCTACATTATTGGTTCTATCATTTTCGTGATTGTGATGGTGTATATACCTCAAGTGTAGTTGCTTGTTTTTGTATTCTAACTCTGCTTTTGTTTTCATGTTCAGGAGGTGGAGTATTCAGGAGGGGGTGTTAGTTTGGGTTGATGTGGATCTCTTGTTAAGTAAAGGGAATATAATTAAAGCATTATGAGAAGTCAGTGCTTATGGGTCCATGTGGCGTATTCTAATGGGCATTATGGACTACGAGACAGATTGCTCACGATTTAGAACAATATAACCAATTCTTGCTGTTCCCAAGTCTTTGACTGGTTTTGTAGCGAACTGGAAGTGCTTTGGGTAACTAGAAGTTTTTTTGTTTTGTTTGATTTTTATTTAAAGACGTTACTGAGGGTTAATGGTTTGTGTTCCATTATAATAAGAAATGAGTTATTCTGAAGTTAATTTACTGTTCACTTGGCTGTATGCCAAGTAGCATTTACTTCTCCATTTGTTCGTGTCATCCTTGCTCAGGAGGCATGCATCACAAGCATACTTGGAAGTCGTGGTGCGTGGCCTCTTGTTCAGCAGGAAACAATACTTCGGCTATTTTCTTTTTTTCCCCCTTTAGGAGGAAAAAAGAAAAAGAAAATCGGGAAACTAAGGGATTACTTAGTATAGGCATGGTATGCTTCTTGAAAAGTGTATGTATAACTTGTTTTATTTTAAATTTTCATAAAGTTTAAATTTATGTTATAAGAAATATGTTATATTTTTATGTTAAATATAAAAATATTATTTTTTATTGAGAAAATAAATTAATAAATTAATAGCTTTTTTTAAAAGTCATTGTAAAACTTTTGGGAAGTAAAATTTTCCATGAATTTGCTCAGGAAAAAAAAAATTTCAAGTTAAGTCTATTGGAAAATAAAACTTTTCAAGTTAAATCTAATTTTTCATAAACTTAAACTTAGAAGTAATTTGTCAAACAACACTAGTTACTATGCTTTTGAGAAGTTAAAACTTCTCTCCTCACTTTCCCATATCCAATGGTTTAACATTGAAATAGTATAAAGTCGCCGTTTCACCCCAATCACATCGAAATATGTTCAATTTTATATGTATTTCTCATATCAATGCTTTGCAAGAATTAGACATCTTTTATCATTTACCAGATGACTAGAAAAGAAGTTACAATATTTATGGCTTGTGAAATGTAATTTATTATAAATTTTTTTATATTGATATATATTCATTTTTAATTTCAACACTTTATGGCTTTAAAAAAATTCAACACTTTAAAAGAATTAGATGTGTTTTTCATTTAATACATGATGTTTGAAATGTAAGTTATGATACTCACGATTTATGAATAATATAATTTACTGCAAATTTTATTATATATTAATTAATATTAATTTTTCTTGTGGCTTGCTACGAACAAATTCCTAGCCAAATAAAAAGGAATAAGGAAAAGCTGGGACAAGCAGTTCACATCCACACGAATTCTTGTCGAGAGTTCGAATTTTGTTCAGTATTGGATCGAAGTTAAAAATTTAAAAAAAAAATTCGAGCACTTTTGGCAAAAACTAAAATAGGTTCAGGCTCTAATTTTCTTTTTTCCTTTTTGGTGAATAAAAGTTCGAGCTCTTCTTATCTCTACTTTTATTTTTTTTTCCTTTGTTGATATGAGATATTCATCCTCAATAGAAACTTGTAAAATTTATTTGTTCTGAGTTTTAAAAAAAAAAAATTTTGAATTAGGGGTTTGTTTGAAAATTTTTCGAGGGTTTGGATCAAACTCTGGGGAGAGAAGCATTCATTCCACCTCAAGTATTTTCAGGGGTTTTAGTTGAGTCTCTTGAGAAATCTAACCATCCTTTCTTAATATAAATTCAAATCTTTACAGTCCAAAGAATAATATTCATGAGCCAAGCCACATAATTTAACAGACTTTCTATAAAATTTATATCATTATATGAATCTCGTGAGGAAAAAAATTTAATTTTGATGTCTTTTGACTAAATGGTCCCTCATGGGTCACACAAGACTCTGACGCCTTGTCATTTTTTCTTTAAAAGGAAGGGTGACAAACTAATTAATTTTTTAAATTAAATTTATTAAAAATAAAATGGTTACTTAAAACTTATTATTTATAACATATAAAAGATTAGATTATAATTCTTGAAAATATTATTAGTAATTTTAAAATGATTTGAACAATATGATTTATTATAAATTTTATATTAAAATATCGATGATATATGTACAGATTGATTTTATTTTTTAAAAAAAATACGTTTTAAAAATTTTAAATATTACTTTTTTAAAGAAAAAAGTGGGATCGGGTTCGGCGGGTGAGTACTGACCAGGGTTGAAAATGAAATGAGACGGGTGTAGATGAAAACAAAGAAAAAGAAAAAGAAAAGAAAGAAATATAATTAGCTGAGTGAAGAAGGCTAGGTGAAATGAAAATTGAAAACCGTACCAATAAAATTAGCTGAGTGTGGTCGTCTTCGCCTCTCTCTCGCACTCGGCCTTTCATTTCTCTGCTTCTCTTCCCTCATCAACGCT
This sequence comes from Adenanthera pavonina, assembly GCA_026686845.1. Taxonomy (NCBI): domain Eukaryota; kingdom Viridiplantae; phylum Streptophyta; class Magnoliopsida; order Fabales; family Fabaceae; genus Adenanthera; species Adenanthera pavonina. The sequence continues at coordinate 6,975,838 of JAIVEN010000003.1, forward strand.
GCAATCCCCCAATGGAGTTCTCACCTCAGCAGCTTAGACAATACAACGGCTCCGACCCATCGAAGCCCATTTACGTCGCCGTCAAGGGCCGCGTCTTTGACGTCACTGCCGGTAAATCCTTCTACGGCCCCGGCGGGCCCTACGCCATGTTCGCCGGCAAGGACGCCAGCCGAGCTTTGGCCAAGATGAGCAAAAACGACGAGGATGTTTCTCCCTCCCTCGATGGCCTCTCCGACAAGGAGATCGGCGTTCTCAACGATTGGGAAAAGAAGTTCGAAGCTAAGTACCCTGTTGTTGGTCGTGTTGCCTTTTAATTCTTCGCCTTTCCCATCATCTATGAATGTATCTTTACGTCTATTGTGCTTGTAGCTATGTGTGTTGGGGTTCTCTTGCTTCTGATTGTCGGGATAGTGTTCCAATCAGACTCTTCTCTTTCTGTTCCTGAATGTACGTACAATCGCCCGTCAGTGCAGTAATAAAACACCGTCTGGTTTATTCAACTGTGAGAAAAGAGGGGTTTATGTGTTAATTTGATGCTTATTTGCCAGATGCTGATCGAAGATTGAGTTTTGAATTTGTTCGTAAATACCCGATTAGGGCATCGCGCGCTTGTGAGATAATTAAAATGTCAGGAATGGATTCAAGATTTGATCTTGTTCATGTGCTCAAACAATTTGATTCATTTATGCATTGGATTTCTTTTATTTCTTTTGTGTTTATGGACCATTCTTCATGATAAGAAATTCGGCGCCTAGCGGAGAGATGAATGAACTGAGATGAACAGGTGGGTGATGAGGAGCTTCTCTGTGCCTTTCCGTTTTTCAAGCTGTTCCAGTTCAATGGTCAAATGGCTTATTTCGTAGTCAGCAAATTTTCTCATGGGACTTCTTCGCTGAATCGTGATCAGAGGTTAAGTTTGACAGCAATATCTCTCACTAAATATTCAAACTCTCACTAAATGTTATGCATTTCGATGTTCCTTTCATTAAGGGTGCTGAAGTTCAAACTCCTCAAGGATCTGAATACTAAACTTTCTACATGCTACATGCCATTTGTAATCATCAGAACCTCTCGATTCATTGTTTATTTGTGAATAGAGTTTTCTCCATAATTTTTTAAGGAGGAGTGATAATTAAAAGTGATAAAATTGAGCAGACATTCTGGAGAGTGCGGTAGCTTCATCCATGAAGTGTCATCGTGCTTATATTTGCAGTGAAAATCAATAAGACTAGATTATGAAACTCATTAAAGCAAAGAGAAAAGCGATGCATGTATGCTAAGTTCTACATAGTGGATTGACAGCAGTCTTAAGTTCAGATCTTCAATATTCTACAAACAGATGGCTTGGGAAGTGGCACAAGCCCCATTCAAGAACTTACTGATGATGGGCTTCATGATGTGGATGGCTGGTAGCACAGTTCACTTGTTTAGCATTGGTATCACCTTTTCAGCTCTCTGGCAACCAATCAGCGCTTTACAAGGGGTTGGAAAGAGTAAGATGTTTTACTGTGTGCCGGCAGAAGTTAGAATGTTTAAGCCATTATGACTTAGCCTTTATGTTGGTGTATTATTGTGTTGGAGAAATTTGCAGTTGTATATCAGTAAAATATACTCCTCACCGATCGTTTTTTTTCCCCTTTCTTCTTTTCTCTTACTGACGTGATGATAGAAAATTAAAAGGCTTGGAAGCAACTAGTTCATCAATGTTGCGTCTTCTCTCCGGTGTCTTGTCGTTAGATGAAGCGTAAAGCTTGGTTGTTTCATCTCCTTCATCAAGAAAACGACCAATAACTAATCGAAATCCATTTCTTTTTACCTTTCATTTCTTGGATACAATGTTAAATAATTTTTTGTGCTAGTTATTCGTTTTCGTTTTTGGATCAGATCACTAAAAGATACCCAAATACCTTATGTTTCTGCTATATTTATATTCTTATTATCCATTTAGCATTCAATCGAGCTTCATCTATGCTCCAAACAAACCTTACTACATACTCAAATCTAGAATCTTGCCAGCATCTTGTTGATTATAAGCTCAAACACGGCTTAAATGGCTACAAAGCCATCCACAAGTTCCTCGTTACCTCCCCAACTGGAAAGTCTAGTGTCAAGAAACCTAATACAAAGATACCTAGATGCAATTATTGTAATAGTCATGAAGGTATACTTTATATTTGTCTGATTTGCTCTGCAGTTGCTCGCCTGGATCATACACTTACGCATCCCCAATCCGAGCCTGGCCATGGCATGTTCGTAGACATTGCAAGGGCAGAGCTCTATTGTGGACTATGCTGTGATCAAATTTATGATCCCAATTTTGATCAGCTTTTGTGATGATTAATATGCCAACTATTTCTATGTTTTTTTATGATCAGGTAGTATACGTAGTTTATCATTTTTACTTTTTATTTATTTTATTATTTTTTCTATCCCATTTTATCATTCATTTAAGAAAATTGTAAATATCTTAATTTATTTATTATTTTACATTATCAATAAAATATTAATTATACTTTTTACTATCTTACACTTCAGTAAAAATAATGATAGTGAAATACAAGTCATCTTTTAATGTTTAATTTAAGAATATTTTGATAAAATATTATTAAATTTTACTATAATTTAGATTATTTAATAATTTATTAATTTGTGTGAAAAATTTTAAAATGATAAATAAAATAGGATAAAAATGATTATAATGTAAAAGTAGAATTTTTTGTTTTTTTTATAAATTTAAGAGTGAAAAAAAAAATGATGAGTGAAATTGTTGGTAGCAATATGAATGAGGGAGTGGTGATTATGGAAATGAAAGCACTGGACAAAGATTGGCCAAAAGGATGAGATTGGCTTTAGGCATTGGATCATTGGATCTGAAGAAATCTAAATTCGAAGTTCCTATCAGCGATTGGAGGGAGAAATCGTGTTATTCACTGGGTTTGAGCGTATTGAATAACTTGGGAAGTACTTGCTTCATGAATTCTGTATTGCGAGCATTTCTTCATGCGACGCCTTTCAGCAATTATATTCTGAGTGGTGGGTTGTCAGAAAAAAGCCACCGACCGGCTGTGTTTGCTTTATGATGTTCATGCGATGTTCTTAGCCATGTTTTCAGGCGATCGAACCCCATATAGCCCCGCTCAATTTCTCTAGAGGTCTGAAATTATACCTTTTTGTCATAAATATATTCTACTTCAGTTTTGTGGGACTATCTATTTGCTCGGTGTTGCTTTTAAATCCTCCCGATAAAAATTGCTCTATTAGTCATGCTTTGAGGCAGAACCTGATGCTTTTTCATACCATAAGGTTGAAGTTGATTATTTTCTTGCATTTATCTAGCTGCAAATTTTTGGTGCCTCTTCAATTCAAATATGAAACAATCATATCTTTAGATGTATTATGCTGCTTTGGTGCTCAGAGTACTTATGTTTCCTGTGGTTGCTGAAACCTTTTGTTTTTTTTTTAAGCTGGTGGCAGCATTTAGAAAACTTTTCAAGTTGTGAACAACAGGATGCTCAAGAGTTTTTCATTTCGATGTTGGATCTGACTCATCAGAGAGAGGGCAAAACAACAAATAAAAACAGAGGTATAAATATTTTGTGATATGGTGTTTACCCACATATGCATTCCATCACATGCACGATCTTAGAATCAAATAATTGGCTCTCCATGTCTCTACTGTAAACATATATAATCTGCAGCTGGGGGATTCAGTCTGGGCATGCACTGTCTGTAGGATTCTTTGGATATCTCATGTTAGAATAGCTAGGAAGAAATACGATTGTAAAAAGTGATTATATAAATACATATAAGTACTAAATATGTCACCTTTTTCTTGGGCTATTCAAATTCTGCAAAGTAGCTATATATCCAAAATTCTTTAAATACTTTTGCATTTTGTGGAACATTTCAAATCTATCTCAAGGACTTTATGTGTAAAATAATCTTATCATTTGATAAGAAAATGAATAGTTTTGTCAACAACTCTTAATTATTATGTTTCACCCAAATAGATGATGCATGTCATTGTTTTACACCGATAATGCAGATTGCCAATGTATTGCACATTGGGTGTCTCTAGGTTGTTGAGGTCTGATGTTACCTGTCTAGTCTGTGGATTCACCTCAACAACCTATGCCTCTTGTCTGGATATTTCGCTTGACTTGGACAATGTCGACTGCTCTTTAGCAAAAAAAAGTGTACTGTTATAACTGTCAGGAAAAGCCAGACTCGTTGAAGTAAATGTCCATAAGAAAGCTTCCGCTGGCTCTTTGTTTGCATGTTAAACGATTTGGACACTCTTTTGTTCAAAGAATGTCAAGAAAAGTATATCGCTACATGCATTATCCGTTTTCCTTAGACATGACCCCATACTTATCATCTTCAATCATCAGAAACTGGTTTGGAAATAGAATTTTTGCTTTTAAGGGTGATGATTCAGATATGTTATCTCAGTTTGAGGTTTTTGCAGTGGTCACACATTCAAGGACGCTTGAATCTAGTCATTATGTTTCTTATGTGCGTTTAAGAGAGCGGTGGTACAGATGTGGTGATGCCTGGATAACTGAGGTTAAGGAGGCCGTGGTTAGAGCTTCTCAGTGTTACATGATATTCTATATGCAAAAACATGCTGTGCAATAAAGCAAATGAGGATCTGTGTCAGCTTCCAATGTCCATGGGAGAGACATATTTGTTCCTATTACTGGTTCTTGGGAAGAGAATGTGTCATCATCGAAGGCCAGCTTGATGAGTATTGAGAGCAAAATTGTTTTCTTTATGATCATTGCCCGTTGGGTAGGACAATCACAATTTACTGCTTGCAAAAGCTGCATTAGAGGAACATGCATCATTAGAAATTCAGACTGTCAAAAAGTTGGTCATGGAAAACAGATTTCTGGTTGCTTATTTAACTGTGATTAAACATGTTTCTGAGATTATTTCTTTAGCAGCTTTGAAACAAAGATCAGTGAGAGAGAGAGGCAACCCAACTCCTTCATGTTGGGTAATAACTTATCATAATATGCTTACTTAAATTCTTTAATTACAGGTTAGTCGTGTGCACAATAACTCATTGTAACTGATTTTTATGAACATTGTACCACTATTGTTACCCTGAAGTCCCCACACAAAACATGGGGAGAAAGAAAGAAAACTAAGCGGAAAAGAGTTTATTTGAATAATTGTTTCATTTTCGTTGTTTCTTTTCTTCTTTCATCTTTATTTTTCACTTGTAGGCACGCCCATGTTTGTGTGAGAATGGGGGTCTTGCCTCATACACCAATGTACCATCTGTAGTATTTATGCCACGGGGCTGGATTTTGGTCCTTCTTGCCACCTCAAATTTATATGTACCATTGTTTTCAGTCAAGAATTTGACCAATTTCAGAGTTGGAAATGATAGAAGCTAAAGAAACGAAGAAATGGAAAGGTAGTATGCATGAAAAGCTAAAGTGGTGCAAGACTGACCGCCATGAATTTATCTTAACTAGCATATGTCTGCCTGGAACTAAATTCAGCTTCTCTCCACTATCCCCTCTCCTGTTTCTCTCCGTCGCTGAATTTATATTATTTATATCATATATGAACGATACAGATTTAATATTATATGAAAGTATTATTAAGATGTTAGAATTTAAATAAATAAATATAAATAATTTAAATTTGATCAAAATGAGCTAAAACTTGAAAAAGAAAAAAAATGAGCGGAATATAGTGAACAAAAAGTTATTAAAAATGATTGGATTTAGTGATAAGAAGCTGAACATCTCTTATACAACCTTGTAGATTGATTTGAATATAAATCACCATTCATTAATTGTTGATCAGTTTTGCTAATGGAACCTATTTCCCTACTTCTAAAATATAATCTGAGGTTAAGAAGTGGGAAACTAACTCTGAGTAATTGCTTTTATTGCGTGGACAGTGTCTAATTATAATTTAGTTAGCTTAGTATCAATTTTATTATTTTATATTTGTTTACTTGGCTGATGACAACTTGCATCTCTTGGAATAATTAAAAATAACCTAATGACTTTAGACTTTAAGTCAAGAATCTCAGGAAATTAAATCGTATAAAACCAGTGATTCTTTGTTAACTACATGTGCAGTTTTTTTCGTACTCCCCCCCCCCTCTAAAAAAAAATAATATTAACATTAGTCTTATCCAACTAATGTGAGGTTGGCTACATGGATCATACTATGCTAGTAAACTCTATCAAATATCATCTCCTCAGATAAATCATTTATCAAGAGTCAATCTCTTATAACTTTTCTTAGTATCCTTGTTGATTTTTCTTTACGTTTTTTTATAAGGCTCCAAACTATTTGATCAACTCTTCTCACTAGCTCCTCTTACCCTCTTATTTGTACATGCTCAAACCACCTTAAACGATTTTTCACCATTTTCTCCTGGATAGGTGTTACTACGACTTTTCTTCGTATACAATCATTTCATATCTTATTCAATTTTATATAACCACATGTCCATCTCAACATTTTCATCTCTACTACTATCATCTTATGCTCTTGTTATTCTTTTAAAGCCCAACATTTACCATCATATAGTGTCGCTAACCTTATAGCTATTCGATAAAATTTCCTTTTAAACTTAGTAGGTATATTATAGTTACAAATAACTTCTAATATTTTTCTCCACTTTAACCATTCAGCTTGCATCATATGCGCAACATCCCCATCAATTTTACCATACTCTGTAAAATTGACCCCGAATATCTGAACTTTTACACTTCTTGAATGATTTGTTCTCCAAGTTTTACCTTTAAATCATTTATAAGTGGCCTCTGATTAAATTTGTAATGCATCAAGTTTAGCGTTGACCTCTTCTCTTGAGTCCTCAATTAAGACTATATCATCCGTAAAGAGCATACACTTTAAAATTTCCTCCTGTATATGTTATGTTAGAATATCCAAAACCAAACTAAATAAGTATGGACTTAAGGAAGATTCTTGATATAAATATATCCTTATAGGAGTGTCCTTTATTTCATCTTCAGAAGTTCTCACGCTTGTTGTTACTCTCTCACACATATCCTTTATGACTCGAATATAAGTTACACAAACGCATTTATTCTCCATTGTTTTCCACAACACATCTCTTGATACTTTATTATAGGTTTTTTTCAAATCAATGAAAACTATATACAAGTTTTTCTCTTTATTCTAGAATTTTTCAATCAAACCCCTTAATAAATAAATAACTTCTGTTGTAGACTATCTTAATATAACTCAAATTGATTTTTTGAAATACAAGACTCTTTTCTTGATCTATGTTCTTTTGAAATTGTGAACATCGTATTTTGTCTGGGTAATTTTAAAATATATATAAATATAATAATAAAAATAAAAATAAATAAATAATATAAAATGCTAAAAAAAAGATTAAAAAATAAAATAAATAAATAAATAAATCAATAAATAAAGAGAAGAAAAATGGTTTTAACTTGGGCTGAAATTGTTTCAGCCCAAGTGGACCTGAGCCCCAAATGGGCTTGAGTCCGAGCTCACCCTGAGCCCTAATATAGGGCTCAGGCGTGAGGCACAAGGGGTGAGCATGAGCAGGGGAGGCAGCCGCGAGAAAAGAAAAGGGGAAGAGCTAGGGTGGCTGCGGGACAGAGGGAGCTTGGGAGAGGTAAACCGAGGGAGTCTGAATCAGGTGAGAGAGGGAGACACGAGGAGAGAGAGCTGCAGGTGAGGAGGCAAGACACGAACCAGAAGGAGCCGCGAGGTGAGGGAGTGAGTGAGATATGGGAGGGAGCAGGGGACTGTCCGAGAGGCAGAGAAGAGAGGACAGAGGAAGGTGGAGAGATGGACGAATAGAGAAGAGGAGCTCGAGCAAAGGCAGAGAGGGGAGAGAGCCGAGAGAGAAGAGGTGAAGACGAGTAGAGGAGGCGGAGAGAAGGGAAGAAAAAGGAGAAAAGAGAGGGGGCCGCATGGAGCAGGAAGAAAATGCGGAGGAAGCTTTAGGACTCGGCCACAGAGCTCCAGAAGCTGAAGCTGAGACCGAAGAGAGGAGAGAAAAAACAGAGGGAGCCCAAACAGAGGGAGCCGTGTAGGAGACCGAGAGGAGAGGAGAAAAAAGAGGGAGCCACCGTGGAGCCGCGGAAACTGAGTGAGATAGAAAGAGGGGAGTCGCGGGGAGAGGAAACTCGGAGCAGAGAAGACCGAGAAGCAAAGAGGGGAGCAGCAAGAGAGGCTGAACCAGAGCCGAGGGAGTCTGAAATGGAGACCGAGGGAGTATGAACCAGAGCCAAGTGGGGAGGCTGCAAGCGTTGGAAAATCAGAGAGAGGAAGAAACCCTTAGGGCTCGGCCGAAGGCGAACCAGAGGAGGGGAACAAGGAAACAGAAGGAGCCGTGGATGCCAGTAAGGAAGCTGAAACAGAGTGAGCCAGGGAAGAGGCAGCCGCGTGGGAGGTCGAAGGAGTATAAACAAAAGAGAGGATGAGCAGAATGAAGCTAGGAGTCGAGTTTGAGGAAAAGAGGCATCTTGAAACCCCAGAGGTAATTTCTTGATTATGAGATTCCTTTCCATACAAATCCTTAGGTAGATTTGGCTTGTCTATTCTTCCCTTGCTGGTTCTCTGTTTCATTTTGATTAGTTTGCTTGCCGGTTAGATCTTACATCTTGTTTACACTATCATTGATTAGTGATCTGTCTTCAAAAAGCTCATTTGTGTAAGTGTTCTTCTGATATGCCATTATTGGTGCCTTATTTCTGGTTGCTGCATCTGAGATGTGATGAATTCACTAGTTTGGTTGGTATACTGGAGCTCGGTTTTATTGCCAGTAGTCGTCCTTAGGTTTTGCCGTGTTATTTCCCGATATTATTGAGTTTGGTGAGATTATACCTTGCTCTCTGTTCTTTGGTTTGGCATTGTGGGGTTATTTTGTTTGTGTTTGATTGGAGATTAAGTTTGGAATATGTTTTTTATGCCAAGTCCTGTGTTAGCTTGAGGTGGCTACTATGAGTTGTAATGATGCGTTGTATTTGATTTAGATCACCATCTAAGTATGAAATGGTCAAAACCACTTTGAATAATTGTTGTGACTCAGATATCGTAAGCACCATAGTTTGTATTCTTGTGTCAAATATGTGCATACCTTGTTGGATAACATGCTATATTGTAGACCTAGATGCGTTAAGGAAAATAGATGCTAGGTTTATCTTACCATGGGTCAGGTTTAATTCTTGATAAGTTTTATCTTACATAGATATATAAAAGTTTCCAAAGTTTTTTTGACTATGCATATATCTTTTAGAATGCTCATGACTTGATTCTATAAGTGAATGCTTTCTCATTCCTCTTGTTGATTGTGACCCATAGAATAATACATGAGAGCTCAATGGGAAGTATGACACATGTATAACAAATGGAAAAGATTTGTTCTTTAAAAGCAATTACCTTGTTTCCTTCTGCCCCAAACTTTAAGACGAATAATCCTGTTTTATTTATTTATTTTTTTTTCCAGCAATATGGGAGCATGTGCCAAGTTTGGGAGAAATCAAGGCCATTGCCACCAAGCAAAGCGTGGGAAATGGAAGCTATCAACTTTGAGGCAAAGGAAAAGAAAATGAAGATACTAGAGTTTGCATCTTTTCATCTCATGGTTAGGTGTAAATTACTTGAACTTGCGCTAGCACACACCCTGATAAACTGTATTGGATTTTTATGTTTTGTTGTTTTATTTCTGATTTTGGTTTTTATTTGATCATGGATTTTTCTTCTTTTCACCTTTAGAGTTTGCCACGAGGAACCAATTCTCCGTGTGCCTATAGAGTGTCAGTCAATTATACCATAAGTGAGGAGTTGTCATGGTATAAACGTTGGCTAAATCTTTTTTTTATTTCATTTTTTTATTTTTTGTATATATATTTATGAGTACCAATGTTTTTTATTATTAAAAGTAAAAATAAATGATTCAATTAGAGTCTTTTATTTTTCAAATTTTTATTTTGGCCTTTATGTTCCGAGTGGTAATACCGTGGGCATTTAGGTATTAATTAGCGAGCTGTAAGTGATAAAGTCACCATAGATCCTAATTGATTCTTTTTCTAAAAAAAATATAAATAAAATAAAATAAAATAATAAACAAATTAAAATCAATAATATATGAATATATACATAAAAGTCATATTTTAAATTTCTTTTACTGTTTTTCTTTTTATAAAACAATCATAATCGTATTTATTTTTATAATTTAATATAAAAATGATTTCATTTTTTTATTTTATTTTTTAAGTTTTTTTTTGGTTGCCTTTCACCACGAGTGGCATCATCGTGAGCATATAAGCATAAATCAGCAAATTATGAGTGATTAAGTCACCATATATGCTGTTTGATTTTGATTTAAAATTTTTCTTCTAGTATTTTCTAACTCCGAGTGGTAGCACTGGGGATGTTAAATATTAATCAGCAATTTGTGAGTGATGAAATCGCTACATATGTTGATTATTTCTTTTTTGAAATATACGTGATAATGACATCTTGAATTATTCTTAACGCTTTTTTCATAAATGTGTATTAAGAGAATCTTATCTATTTTCATTTTTATAAAAACAATTCAGGTCAAAATTAATTATTTTCCTCCAATTTTATCCACTTTTCTTATTTATGTGTCTTTCTTTTGTCACCTTTTCATTTAAAAAGGAAATAATAATAATAAAATGATTGAAACAAAAAGTATTCATTCCTTTCAAGCTTTTATCCTTTTTATTTATTTGCCTCAAGTGGTAACACCGTGGGTATTTTAAATATAGATTAGTAACTTGTGAGTGATAAAGTCGCCACATATACTAATTATTTTTCTTCAAAAATATATATGTAATAATCACATTTTTGAATTCTTTATGATAAAAAAGAAGTAAGAAATAATTTGTACAAAAAAAAAATTTTATTTGTTTTCTTTCGAACCTTCTTATGCCTTTTTGTCACGAGTGACACCACCGTGCGCATTTAGGTATCAATGGGTATATTGTGAGTGATAAAGTCGCCACATAAACCAATTAATTTTATTTTGTAAAAATAAAATTGTTTTCAAATATTTTCTTTTCAAATCAAAATAAAACGTTAAAATCACACATAATTTTAATCATATTTTCTAAATTGAGGAAAAACATATATTTTCTTTTAGAAATTGATTAAACCAAAAAATATATAAATAAATGAAAAGAGTAAATAATGGAAATTAATCTGTCTTTTACAAATTAAAACACACCAACCAATTCTAAAAATTGTTTTCTTTGTGGAAAGATAAATTATTTTTTATAAACTTCTCTTTTCAAAGAATATATATATATAAAAAATCAATCCAGTGATAAGCTTTTTTTAGTCCGAACTACATCGACTTTGATCCTTATCGCAGGGTACGTAGGCCTCAGATTCTAATTTTGGGTCAAGCCCACTTTTGTAAATAAATAACATTTTCCTCTTAATTTATTTTCCCAACTTTTCATATTTTCATTTTATTGTTTATTTTCATTTTTACATTTCTCTTATTTTTATATTTATTTGTGCATGTGAATAGTAAAAGAGCAATCAAAATAATTTTTAAAAGTCATAAAAATTACATGATCAATCTAAGGTAACCGTTCTTAGGAACGGGTGTTGTGGGAGTGCCTAACACCTTCCCAACTCACAATCGTACTCCCGAACCCAACTCTGATTCGCAGACAATCCTTATCCTTTTTGTTTTTTGTTTCGTTTTCCAAAATTTTCCTCAAAATTTTGGTGGCAACTCCCTCCGAAATCAGCCTTCCGCCGCGCGGGTCGATTTCTCTCTTTTCTTTATCTTCCGCGCCATCCGCGGCGCATTTCCAGGTGTGACAGAAATAAAAACTCTTTTCTTGATCTATGCTCAATCACTATTTTTCAAAGTTTCATAATATGACTCACGAGTTTTATCCCTCGATAATTTATATAATTTTGAATATCGCCTTTGTTCTTATATATAAGCACTAGAGTGCTCTTTTTTCACTTCTTTGGCACTTTCTTAAACTTTAAAATCTTGTTAAATAACTTAGTGAACCACAAAACTCCCTTCTCTCCTAAGTATTTTCAAACTTCAATAATAATACCATCAGAATTAATAGCTTTACCATTATCAATTCTCTTAAGAGTTTTTTTTACCTCTCCAACCCGAATCTTATGATAGAGGTTCAAATTCAGATCATCTTCATGAATTGTCAATCCTTCTATATTAATAGTCATACCCAATTCATCATTGAAAAGTTTATAAAAGTAGCTCCCTAATCTTTCTTTAATATTATCATTTGTAACAAAAAAAATTTTTTTCTCATCCTTAATGCATCTTATTTGGTCTAAATCTCTTAATTTTCTTTCCCTTCTCTTGGCAATTTTGTAAATCTTACGTTTACTATTCTTCGTTCCTAAATCATAGTAGAATTCCTCGAAATCTTTAGATTAAGCCTCGTTCACTGCTTTCTTAGTCTTCTTTCTAGCCAACATATAATATTTACAATGTTCATCGTTATTGCATAAATGTAAGGCTTTGAAACACTCTTTCTTATATTTAACCTTCTCTTATACACTCTCATTTCATTATCAAGATTCTTTATCTTTAGATCCAAAACCTTTGGATTCACCAAGACTACTTTAGTGGTATCCCTGATCCTTTTAAACATCTCATCCCATAAGATATTAGCACTTCCTTGCAAGTCCCAATTACCTTCCTCCAAAACTTTTCTCGTAAAGGTCAATTGTTTCTCACATTTTAGTTGCCACCACTTGATCATAGGATTTAAGACTTTTCAAATTTTCAATACACAGTTCGTAACCTACACATCAAGGACCAAGACCTTATGTTGTGAAATTAAGTTCTCACCATAGATTACTTTATAATCTTTATAAGCTCTTCTATTTGGGTTCCTTACAAAAAAGAAGTCAATTTGCGACATTTTAGCTCCACTCTTATATGTGATTAAATATTCCTCCCATTTCTTGAAACAAGTGTTTACAATCTTGATGTTATAATCCATTGAAAAATTAAGAATGAAATGTATCTTCTCATTTACTTCTTCAAAATCATAATCGCCATGAGCTTCCAAATATTACCTTGTCTCCTTTTCCATATGATCATTAAAGTCCCCCCAATGAAGATTTTTTCCTCTTGTAGGATATCTCAAACTAAGCATTCCAAATCTTTCCAAAATTCTTCCTTAATATGTGCTTCCAACCCTATTTGAGATGCGTAAGCACTAATAATATTAAAAGTATCGTGCCCAATAGTCACTTTTAAGGATAGGATTCTATCTCCTATCCTTCTGACTGCTACCATATTCTTTTTCTAATCTTTATCCATAATAATATCAACTACATTCTTTACTCTGACCTTCTCTGCGTACCAAAGTTTAAAACTAGTAGTGTCTAACTTCTTAACCTTTTCTCCTACCTATTTAGTTTTTTGAAGACAAGAGATGTTAATTCTCCTTCGAATCATAGCATCCACCATCTTTGTAGATTTACCTGTTAAAGTACTAATATTCCAAGAATCGAACAAAATCTTGCTCTCATAAGCTAACTTGTTTACCCACATTTGTTTAGAATGATATATGTATCCTTGCTCATTTAACACTACACCCAGGTGCTGATGTAGTGGCTCTAATTCATTTGACACTACATTCGAGCCATACGGTGCGTTACTTCTAGGTAACGACCTAATCTTTGCACAAATACGTACCTAATCCATATCACAAAGACTCAACAAATTTTTACATTGGCTATTGAGACTCTAATACTGTTAGGTTAGCTAGTCACCCAAGAGGAGGGGTGAATTGGGTGATGTAAGATTTTCACTCTTTTTGGATCACAACCCAATTTCACTAAGAGTGTAGCAGAATAGAGATAAACAGAGAGAGTTGTGTGCAGCAACTGAATAGAGAAGATGAAGAACAATACACATCAATTTATACTGGTTCAGTCCAACCACTTGGTCTATATCCAGTCCCCAAGCCACCACTTGGAATTTTTAACTATATCCCACAGGTTTTATCGGGCACCTGTAAAGTCTCAGTACATCCCATAAGTTTTAGTAGGTACTTGTGAAGCCACTCTCCCTACACCCTTACAAGATGTATAAATCTCTTAATATTTCCCCACATTAAGATTCTACCCAGAATATATAGAAAGAAATGTTTACAGAATGAAAACTCTCTTGAAGAGTAGATAATACATTGAAGACTCACTCTATTGAGGTGAGTTTTTCAAACAATGCTAAGTCAGAAAGATTTTACAAATTATTGTAACATTTTCGCATAAACTCTCTTAAGATTATTACCCAAAAGTTCAAATAATGTTCTATTTATAGATTTGTGGTGTAACTAGACGCTAGACACAAGATCTAGCCGTTAGAGATGTTACCTAACGGTTACTCTGTAAAACTAGCCATTCACCAACCACATTTAATGCGTTGACACTCTGAAATCCAAATTTTGAGTGTCAACAGACGAATTTCGCTGAGACCATAAGTTAAAGACTTTATAACGTTTAACTTTGAAGTTTGTCTGTTCTAAAGCAAAATTCAAATTTTTATCTTTGACAAATGTTTCTATGTTGGAAAATACAAATTTTCAAGTTTAAAGTTCTTCTAGTAAGTGTGAACAATTGTTTCATATTGCTACAGTGCCTTCGAAGTTCAAATTTTGGTGTCCAAAATTTGTTTGTCAATGAGCAACTCAATATGACACAAGTTCTTCCTTTCAAAATTTGAATTTTGGATGTGAAAATTCATCTGTTTGCTGTTTCATAAGTATTTTCACATTCTAGGGATTCAAAATTCAAATTTTCAAAGACAAAATTTATCTGTTAGACTTGAAATTCCAATTTTAGATGTGGAAATACGTTTGTTAGCTATTCCAGAAGTATTTTCACATTCTGGAGTTTCAAAATTGGAATTTTGAAAGTCAAAATTCATCTGTTAAACTTGAAGTTTGAATTTCAGAAGCCAAAATTCATCTATCAGTGGCAAGCTCAACGTGGTACAAACATTCTCTTTGAAATTCAAATTTCGAAGGCTCGAAACTTGTCTATCAGTGGCAGAACCTTCGTAACTTTAAACTTTAACTGTAGATAATTTTGCAGAAGCTATAACTCTCTCATTTTAACTCCAAATTAAGCAAATGACCTATGGTTGGAAAGCTCTCAATGTCTACTTTCAAATGCAATAAGTTAACGTATTCTGTGAGCTATG
Organism: Adenanthera pavonina; assembly: GCA_026686845.1. Lineage (NCBI taxonomy): Eukaryota > Viridiplantae > Streptophyta > Magnoliopsida > Fabales > Fabaceae > Adenanthera > Adenanthera pavonina. The sequence goes on from JAIVEN010000003.1 coordinate 6,991,058, forward strand.
ACCAAAACAATGATAGAAGGTAAAAACTGAAAATTCATATCTTACTACTCAATTTTAAATGACCCTAACTTTTTCATATGACCTTTATTTTGACTGAAATAACCTTTTTTGAAAAGCTTATTAAGTCGAGTTTCATACGAAAAAAATTTTACATCAAAATCATATGTATTTTGAGAGATGTATTAAAAAAACTAATCAAAGGTCAAACTCTAGATTCTTGAAAACCAGATTTCACTATGTTTAAATGTAATGATATGTTACTTTGATACCCAAAACTTCTTGAGTTAATCAAATGCAATTGTAAATCATTGAGTTTTATTCTAAAGCTCAAATTTTAAAATCCAAAATTTGTCTGTTAGAGGGAATATTTTTGAACCCTTTTAGTGCTTAATTATCAGACGAACTTTATCATGACTTCAGATGAATTTTGCACATTTTACTAACTATACTTGACTCGAAATTTGAATTTCAACATATGAAATTCATCTGTCAGAGGTGATATCTCTAGAACTTCAAATTTTAGTCAGCAAAGTCCGTATTTTCACAAAATATATGAAGTTTAACTTCTTAAAATTTATCTGTTAGTCAGACTTTTCAAATCTAACATATATTAACATCAGATTTACTTAATGTAACTCATTTAAAACATATAGTAATAAGATTAAGTAATTTTCAAAGATTCATATTACCTCAAAACCTAAGTGAAAACAAAATATACATAGTGATTAGGTTTTCAAATGTTGAGTTCCACTTCCATTTGGTCATTTCCTTCTTAGCATGCTCCCTTCTAATTTTTCATTTTTAGAGTATCCTTTCTTTTTTTCTTTCTTGAGTGAGGCAAAATATTGATTTTCATTTTTGTATTCCAATGCTCACTCTTCTTACTTGGACTAACCTACATTTAATATATTACACTTACAAACCAAATAGTTAGTCTAGTTTATATATTCAGCTTATGTTATTTATTGTAAAAGTATAGTGGATATATTTGTATATAGTATGATATATACATTATAAGACATTTTGTATGACAAACTTTTGGTCTAAAATATAGAGCACAGGATTTTTTTCTTCATATTTTATCCTTGTTTTTAATGCTTTCTCTCTCCTCATTTATAACCTTATAATGATAATAGAATTAGGTATTTAATAAGGGTAAAATAGGAAGTTTGAGTACTTTTTGTATTGATTTCAGTTGAAAAAATAATTTCCTTAATATGGGTGTAATTAATACAAAATGCGTTATAATGTGGAACGGAGCGAGTAATTAAAATATAGCATGTAGCCAAGTTAGTTGAGGTACCTATTGAAGTTTGCAACTTTATTTAATCCATTTGATGTAATTTTTTGGAGAGAATAGTACCAGTTTGAGATCTTATGGGATTATATAAATCACCTCGATAATTAAATATGTTTAGCATAGCAAGCTATAGATCACCTACAACTGTAAATTTTTCCCTTTACTTTTCATCAACAATATTATTTCTGTATTTTGCATGAGGATGCTTCCTTCTATCCTTTAATCTTGACTCTTGGCCTTTACCTTGTAAAATTGATCTCTCCATATACAGGATCAACATTATTATTATTATTATTATTATTATTATTATTATTATTATTATGAAAATACAAAAGTTTGAATGAGTTAGATCTCAGAGCTCACCAATATCAAGCAAGTCTCATGACTTAAAAACATATTTATATGGGTGCTTATAAATTATTTATTAATATTCACCAACATCAAGCAACAAGATTTGAACCCATATTTTTTGTGGTATAAATTACATTCTTAACAATTGAATTAACATTTACAGACAACAATGTTATAATTTGCTACCACTAAACATTGTGATTTAGAAACTAAATACCACTTTAACCAGTAGATGTGACCATGATTTTAGTTTTTTGGTCTTAAGATGTACTCCCTCCGGTCCCATTTATAAGGTGTTATTTTATTTTTTTATTTGAATTTTCTTTTTTACCCTTCATTTAATAACTTTTTTGTCTCGTAAATTGTTCTATTCTTTAATTAGTATGGGTAAAGTTGGAAGTTTATACTATTTTTTTATAAATTTGAGAGCATAATTATGTCTTCTTAATACTCGTGCAATGAAAAACAACATCTTATAAATGGGACCGGAGGGAGTACTTCCTCTGGTCCTTTTTGTAAGGCACTTTTCAAAAGTTTTTCCTGGTCCTTTTTATAAGGCACCTTGTAGTGTTTAGTAACATTATTCCAGTTTTACCCTTGATTATTTATTTCTTGACCTCAAATTGTCATTTAAGTTTTTGAATGATTGGTCAATGATAATGTTATTAGCCTTATTTTAATTGGTTTTACACTTTGCCACTTAATAACGACTAAAAGCTTATTTAATGAAAATTACATTATAATAAATAGGGATAAAAATGAATGTTTAGTTTTTTTTTAAGAATTGTAAAAATATAACTAATTTTTTTAATCTACATAAAGTAGTTGGAAGTGTCTTATAAAAAAAGCTTAGAGGAAGTATATATTTTGAATGGAGGATTTCTAGATTAAATGTGGAAATGGAAAGAGAGACAAAAGCAATCAACATTTGATTCTTTTTTTGCTAGAATAAAAAATACTCCCTCTGGGTTTCATTTTTTGTGTTTCGATCAATCGGTGATTATTTCTATAGTGGGATTTGTAGGGGCATTGGGGTTGGTTGGAAATCTATGAATGCGCAGCTTAATTTATTGGATTCAAATTCCTAATTTGGGCATTTTGAAGTCTTTTTTATGCATGAAGATCCTTGGTTCATTACTTTTGCCTATGTTACTCTAAGGGAGGATGCTAAGGTTGTCTTTTGATGACTAATGGAAGAAAAATCTAGTACTATTGACAGGTTGTGGTTAATGATTAGAGATTTGAATGATATACATGGTGATGAGGAAAAAATGGGAGGATCTGAAATTAATATGTATAAGTGCTCAAAATCTATTGATAGAATTGATCGATGCAACTTGCTTAAAGCTAGCTTTTGTGGAAATCGTTTTACTTGGAGTGGTCCTCTCATTCCTATTTATAATTGAATCTTTGAGAGACTTGATAGAGGTCTCTACAATACTCAATGGAGATTGCATTTTGAGGAAGCGATAATTCGTGTTTTGCCATGTTTAGATATTTCCGACCACAACCCTATCTTTCTTTGTATTGAAGAGGAAGAACGAAGGAAAAGAGTACATCCTTTTTGTTTTGAAGCAGTCTAGGCTATGCATGAGAAGTTTAAGGAATTCTTCCAAGGTGCTTCACAGAATAATGTGGGCATCAAAGTGAACTTGAATAATCTTCTTGCTAAGCTTAAAAAGTGGAATTCTGAGGTTTTTCAGAATATTCACAATAGAAAGCTTTCTCTCATGGCTAGATTGGATGGTGTGCAAAAGAAAATTAGTAATATGAGATCCCCATATCCAAATCTTTTTAAGCTTGACCAATGATTATAGAAAGAATTGAATGATACATTGCAGCAAGAAGAGATGTTATGGTGCCAAAAGTCCAAAGGGAAATGGAGTAATGATGGTGATCGTAACACAAAGTACTATCACCTTAAGACTATCACTAGAAGATGAAGGAATAAGATCCCCTTGCTGAAAAGGGATGATGGTTCTTGGGAGGAAAATGATGAAAATCTTCAAAAGATGGCTATTGAATTCTTTAAGAACCTGTTTCAAGAATAAAAGGGTGTTATACCTTCCATAGAGACCACTACAACCTTCCATAAGATTGAGGCTGATGTGATGTAAAATTTATCTAAACCAATTTCAAATGCTGAGGTCAGAAATGCTATTTTTTCAATTGGATCCTGAAAGCACCAGGTATTGACAATTTCCTTACTTTCTTTTACCAGCATAATTGGGAATTTATTGAACAAGATGTGTGTAGTTTTGTTAGAGGTTTATTTGTGGGTACTGAAGATATGAAATTTATCAATAGTACTCTTCTTTCTCTTATTCTAAAGGTTGAATGACCTAAATCATTAAGGCAATTAAGAACTATTGCTTTATGCAATGTTGTGTATAAATGTCTTCCTAAAATCCTTATGAACTGAATTAAGAGTTTGTTATCTTAACTCATTTCACCTAATCAAGTTAGTTTTATGCCAGGTCATCACATACAAGATAATATTATTACTGCTCAAGAAATCATTCATGGTATGAAGAGAATGAGGGGTAAGAAGGGTTTCTTTGCTATTAAAATAGACCTTGAGAAAGCCTATGACCGATTACGTTGGAAGTTTATAGAAGAAGTTCTTGTTGAGGCTGGTTTTGATGATTGATTAGTTCTGTTATCATGAAATGTATTAGTACTATTGCTACACAGGTTCCTTGGAATAGATCTTTCACTAAAGTTTTTCATCCCACTCGTGGTATTCAACAAGAGGATTCTCTGTTTCCTTACATTTTCATTTTGGCTATGGAAAAACTTACACATAGAATTCATGATGCTTGGCATGAGGGATTATGGAAATCACTTAGATTAGGAAAGAAAGGTCCTAAAGTTACTCACCTTTTTTTTGCTGATGATTTATTAATTTCTAGAGAGGCATCCAAGAGTCAACTTCAATGTACTAAGAAATGCCTTAATGAGGTTTGTTCTCCTTCAGGTCAAAAGATTAACTCTAGTAAAATAGTGTTGTACTTCTCAAGAAATGTCGATAGTAGAATGAAACATGAATTGGTTGCCATGCCTAGTTTTACTTTGACTGATAATATGGTGATGTATCTAGGTATCCCTCTTCAATATGGCAAATCTAAAAGGAGGAGTTTTAATGCTGTTATTGATAGAGTGAAGAGTCGTTTGTCGGGATGGAAAGCTAATACTCTTAGCTTTGTTGATAGAGTTACTTTGGCACGTTAAGTTATTAGTTCAATTCCCATATACTAGATGATGATGACTAGATTGCCTAAGTCCTTTTAGTATAAAATTGAAAGGCTGGAAAATGCTTTCATATGGGGCCATGATAGTGATAGACATAAAACTTACTTGATCATTTGGAACCATGTCAAGAAATCTAAGCCCTATAGTGGTTTGGGGATTCTAGATCTCCAAGCTATAAATGATGCATGTTTTTTAAAGATTGCTTGGAACCTTCGAACCAATATTGAGGGTCTTTGGGTTAAAGCACTTAAACATAGATATAATGAAGGAAGAATTTTTTAATAGCAGATTTGTGTGCCTTAGGATGCCTCTCCTTTATGGAAAGATATTGCTATTATTTGGCATTATTTGGCAGAGGGGTGTGGAAAAGAAATTGATGGTGGCAATGAGACTTCATTTTGGTTTGATTACTGGTTTAATAAAGACATGAAACTTTGTAATGAAATACTTAATTGTATCCTTGATGCATACCATAATTAGTCTGTGAGAGATGTTATTAATGCCAATGGGGATTGGAATTAGCAATGTTTTGCTCACTTTGTTTCTGAAGATGCTTCACTAAAACTGAAAGCTATTTTCCCTCCAGATCTTAATGGGGGGAGGGATAGTGTTTTTTGGATGGGTGATAAAAGTGGCACTTATACAGTCAAGAGTGGTTGCAAGATAATTATGGGAGATAGATTGGGTGCTAAAAATTCTTTTTGGTCACTAATATGGCAGTGGAAGAGACTTGAAAGAATCATAAGCTTTCTTTGGCTTGTGGCACATGAACATTTACATATTAGCCTTGCCATTTCAACGTTAGGGTGCCTCTCCCAAGTGCCATGCTTATAGGCAAATGGAAACCACGATACATGCTGTGCGAGATTGTCAAAATGCAATTTAGGTTTGGCAATCTCTTGTCCCTACTTCTCATTGGAATACATTTATTTCTGTCACTTGTTCTCACTTGTTCTGAATGGATGACTTATAATCTACATTAAAGGAATGTTATGATTAGAGGTTTACCTTGGGCCCCTTGCGTGTTACTATGTGGTTTTTATGGAAGGAGTGAAATAGATTGATTTTTTATACCCATTTTGGTTTGTTTAATTGTTATGGCGTTATTAAAAAGAGTCCTGACTTTTGTCAAGCTATTTTAGAAGCTAATAAGATACCAGGTGTGGGAAAAGTTAAGAAACCTATTTATATGAGTAGTCCATGGGAACCCTTGGATATAGGCTAGATTAAAATTAATACTAATGGATCTAGTCAAGGAAATTCTGGGTTAACAGGTTGTGGTGGAATTTTGAGGAACCATGCAAGCTCTTGGATATTGGATTTTCATGGAAAGTGGGTTGGTGTGACGCCTTGCAAGCTGAGATGTGGGGGGCAATTATGGGTCTCACTTTGGCTTGGGATATGAATGTCTGAAAGGTGATTTTGGAAATTGATTCAAATGTTCTAGTGAAGCATTTACAAAATGTTCATAGATTAACTAATCATTGTGACAAACTTCTTGCCTGGTTGGGTTCTATTATGAAGAAGGATAGGGATATGAGAATAGTTCTCATTAATCGAACTGCAAATCATTATGCAGATTCCCTAGCTAAGTTGAGTTAGGAGCTTACTTCTGCATAACAAGTATGGACTAAACCTTGTAATGAGGAAAGGATGGCCTAGAATGATATTAACAGCCCATTTGGTTTAAGTACCTAGGGATTAGATGATGTAATGGGAATAATATAAGGGAATGTAAGAGAATGATGATTACATATAAATTTGTTTAGTATGATACTTTAGATATAAGGAGATGAAGTTTATTTTTTATTAAATAAAAATATAGATAAATGTGAATTTACTCTTTTGACCTTGGCAAAAAAAAAATTCCCTCCCTTCACTACTGTTCTCCTCCCTAGTAGCGTCAAAGGTATCACCATTGCCACCACTCACTCAGACCAATGTCCGACAATCAACCCTCCCTCTATCTTCCTCCTCAGCCCTTAAATCAATCACAGAGAAAAGTAGAATACGTCCTTTGAACCACAGTCATCCATCTCCCTCCCTATTATTCTATTTGGTAGAACACGACCTTCAAACCCGATCTGAGAACACGACCTTCGAATCCAAGTGCAACGATGATGGATGACTAGTGCTTGGTGCGACTAGATATGGAACATGAACTTGATCTAGGTTGAGGGAGCATGGTGCGAGTTTGGGAAAAGAGAACTTGGTGGTAGTGGTCGAGATGCCAGTAGTAGAGGAGTTCGATGGTAAGGAAGAAGAAGCTCAGTTGTGGGGTGGTGATGAGGGTAGGTGGAGATGGAGGAAGATCATCGGGAAGTCGAGGAAGAAGTGTGAGGCAGAGGAAGAAAAAGCTCGTTAAGGAGGATAATTTGGAGATTTCATATTTGATCACGGTGAGGTGGCAAGCTTCACACTAGTTTTTGGATGTTAAGCTAATTACTTAATTTGAGGTGATGGGTGTTGCTTAGGTGAAGGGAAAAATGCCAATCAAACACACTTACTAAGGTAATGTAATCATGATCACCTCACATACCACCAATGTAATCGAACCAAAGGGCTGTAAGGGTATGGATTGAGACACAGGGGATTGAGCTTCAGTGCTTGTTTTCTTTTGCCTTGTCCTTGTTTTTTGTTTTGATTTTTGGGCTTTGAGCCACCCTTGTCCACCAAAAAAACATTCCATCATATTCAAAATATAAGTTTTCTTTTAAAAAATTTTTTTATCCAAAATATAAGTCCCATTTAGTAATTTTAAGGTATTAAATGTTCTTTTTTCTATTTTACCTTTATTTACAATTAAATGTAAGCAAGAGAGTAAATTTTAAATATAATGTATTAAATAGAGATATTATTAGAAAATAATGTATTTTTTATAGATTTAATGAGTAAAACTACATTTCTTAATTTTTGTATAATTAGTCAAATATAACTTATATTTTAGATCAAAGGAAATATAATATAAATAAAAAACAACATAGAGAAAAAAAATAAAGACCAAACGAGGGGAGAATAACAGAAGCCAAAACAAAATCCCTAGAACAATATCAACAAATACAAAATGATACTCAAAAACAGGCAAATGATATGAATATAGATCTCGGGCAACCGAAAGGCAGAGTGATGCCAAGATCTAAATTTAAGCATCAAATTTTAATAATGAATCAAGTATGAATAATGGATGACCTAAAATTAACATAAATACTCACTTGATTGAAAAGATGAGTTTAAACATCAAATTTGAAAAATGAATCAAGTATGTACATTCAATCACATAAATTAACATAAATAGTAAGGGTAAGGTAAAATTGAGGCACCAACCAAATTTAAACTTTTCTTATATGATAAAGAAAATTTACAAATATTACATTTTTTATTTTATATATTGCATAAAAAATACATTAAATTTAATTTCTGTAGTGCATTATAAATTTAATTCATTTTGTTTGCAAAAAAATAATTCATGTTTATATTTTAAAACATTTCATCCCATATAAATATAATTTCAAAACTTGATATAATATGATTTTTTTACAAAATTTATTTTCCTCCATCTAAAAATTTTCAAAACATCAAATTCTTTTCTTTTTTTATAAACAAATAATTCTGGATGAATCTTAACTGTTAAAAATTATTATTTATTGATGCAATTTATTTATTGTTTAGATAATGAGAACAATTAATATTTATTTTTCACTCCAGATTAAGAAAATCCGAATTAGAATTATCAGGAGAATGCGACATCATTTTCCTACCATTTGCCAACTGCATGCGCTTGACGCATACTGGATCCAGCGGAAAACATGGGATGTGGAATATATTAATCTGTACTAATCAAATAATCCTGAACTAATCAAAATAGGAATATAGTTTTTCTAATCTATATTATAAGATATTTTATATCAATTATATATATATTAAGAAAATTAATTAAAATTAATATAAAAAATATATATTTTTTATTTTATTATTATTAAATATATTATTTTATTATTATTATAAAAATATAAATAATAAAAGAGAAAATATTGAAGTCAGACGTACAAGAAAAAAAAAATATATAATATTTTATATTTTGAAAAAGAAAATTTATCATATAAAATATTTTTTAATATGTGGTGGACGCATTAATCATTCCCAACCATCCACGTGTTCAGTTCTGATTGGGAGCACCTGTACACTTCGCCCTCCGAGAACCTTTGCATTGAACCTTCAATCACTGACACCAAAAAAAAAACAAACAAAGATCCTTCAAGTTCAGTCACTCTTTTTCAGACAAAGCCGTCCTCTCTCTTGGCGTCACTATGGAGCCTACGACATCTCGCACACCATGCACCACATCCCCTACAACAAGCCCCTCATCTTGTCGTTATCATCTATTTCTCATTTATTTTCTTTTTTTAGAAAATGACATTGACGAGCAAAAATTTGAATTAATACTGCTATGAGTCAAAAATTCATGAAATAACTGAAACAAATCATCGTGCTAAATTGAGTAAAATTTTAATTATTAAATTATTTAAACATTCTTTTTGAAATAGTAGTGTTAAATGATTAAAAAAGAGTTTTGAAATCTGGATGCTAAGAGTATTAAATTTATAAAGTTAAGTATCAAATAATATGAATTGATAGTTGTAATTAGTAAATAAAATTTTATTTTTTGATGTAAGATAGAAAAAGATTAGTGTCAAATCCTATAATGACAATATTAAATAGTTGATAAAAAGTGTAAAAAATTGGAAATGATATCTAATTTTAGTGAGTATAAATTATTTAGTGTAAATGGATTGAAGTTTCAGTGTCAAATCCTAAAATATAAATATTAAATAGTTGAGAATGAGTATCAAACATTTGATGTTTCAGAATTCTAAAATTAAAAATCACACTCCTAGTTTTTTTACATTTTTTATAAGTTATTTGACATTATTATTCTATAATTTGACACTAATCTTATTCTATTTTACATCCAGAAATAAAATTTCACTTATTAATTATAACTATTAGCTCATGTTATTTAACACTCAACTTCAGAAATGTGATACTATTGCACCTAAGTTTTGACACTCTTTTTTAATTATTTGATACCACAATTATAGAAAGAATATTTAGGTAATTTAATAATTAAAATTTTGTTCAGTTTAGAACCATAATCCTTTTCTATTATTTCATAATCTTTTGGTCTCTAAATAACATTAATTCAAAGCTTTTGTCCTTAAATGCCATTTTCTCAATTTTCTTCTTCCTTTATTACAATTACATCTTCTACTATTAGAAGACTTTTATGAGACAAATTTGCTATAATATAATCTTATTGTGTAATATCCATTTGTAAAAGTTGTCCTTTTATGATATCAGCTTGTAAAAACTATCCTTTTTAGGATTTTTTAAAATTTTTTATAATATTTTTTATTTTAAAATATTGATGAAATATTAATAATTTTTTATTATTTTATCCCTTATCAATACTTTTACTTTTCTCTAGTATATGTGAAATAAATTTAAATTAGGGATATTTTAGTAAAATGCTATTAATTGCTCTCTTAATTTATATGAAAAACTTTTAAACAGCACTTAACTGAAAAGAATATCAACTTCAAAACGTAACCCGCTATACATAGTTTGATGCAAAAGTTGGTAGTTGTCACCATAAGATTATGAATAACGGGATAAGGTTAAGGTCTTAAAAATCCTGGGTAATTTGGTGTAGTTGCTGTGAAAGTATTTTATAATATTGGTGAAATTTAATATCTTATATTGGAAAGGGAATTAAAGATTCATCTTGAAATATAAAAAGATATTGGTGTCTTTTTATGTTAGGGAATATTTATATGAAACTACACAACCATTTATAACAAGACAATCCATGAATCAAGATAATCTTTAGAGTGTTTTTATAGTCTATTCTCTCTATCAAGTTTTTTATCTAAAATATAGAATATTAGTTTTTTTTTTATTTTATCCTTTTTTTTTAATTTTTATCTATTTTTCATTTATAACCCTACAACAATAATAGAATGTGATATTTAATAAGAGTAAAATAAAAAATATTGGTACTTTTTATATTAATTTTAAGTAAAAAATATTTTTTTGAATATACATATAATTGATATAAAATATCTTATAATATAAATAAAAGAAAATATAAGATCACTCAATCCAGAAAAAAAAAAGTGTTAAGTAGAGTTAAAATTTTTGTTTTTCCAATAGCTTTGTTGTATTTTAGAAAAATATCATATATAATATCTACTATAACCGAACAATCACCGAGGGAAAAAAAAAACAATTTACCATGCCTTGAAGCGCATCTCTTATCTAGCTCTTATTATAATTTTTCTAGCAATTGAAATAGTTCAAAATTTGGAAAGAAAAAGAAATTGGAATAAAAAAGATTGATATTTATACAGAATAGACTTTTCCAATTTGATTAGTCAAACATGGGAAATTACGCCGCTTTACCCCTGAGCATCCATTTTAGTATCATGAGACGTAATGAGGAGTCAAGACGTAATGAGGAGTCTGGATTAGATTGCTTTCAGATTCACAGCCAGAGGATTTCGAAATAGTAATAGGAATAAGCACAAACGACTGAAAGCTAGTTTATTCATACTAGATTCTCTTTTTCTTCCTTGTTTCTTCATTTTCCCCTCCAACTACCCGTGGGTCAACGTTTTTCTTCGAGATCTCTAAAAGGGGTACAGTGAGTGACCGCTGAAAACAGGATGATAGGATTCCAGACCTGAAGGGCTTTCTTGTTTGAAAGAAATATGAAGTAGAAAGTACCTACCTCTTCTCTGAGGATTTTCTGGAACTGGATCCTGATTCCTTGTTGATACCTTCCATAAGAGGTGTGAAGATGCAGAAGGTTGAAAATCTTGAAGATCCATCTGGTGAAGAAGCTGTGGAAGAGGATGAAGTGAACAGGAGGGTTTGTGAGTGTGTCTGCATTCCCGTGCATTGGTTTAAAATGCTATCGAGGGAATTGCATTGGAGTTTTGTATTTGGGGTGGTAGTTGTGTATGGAATAAGTCAGGGACTAGGTGGGGCTCTCTCGGCCGTTGGAACAAAGTACTACATGAAAGATGTTCAGAAGGTCCAGCCTTCTGAAGCACAGGTTTATGCTGGAATTACATCCATTCCTTGGATTGTCAAGCCTCTTTGGGGTCTTCTCACTGATGTTCTCCCCATTTTTGGATACCGTAGGCGACCTTATTTCGTTATTGCAGGTTTGTGTTATATATTATGCATGTCTTCTCTCATCTTGCCATGTTCCTGAATCTTAGATATTAATCTCAGGATAATGGATCATTCCATACACGTTTTAGGAGGACATTTTAGACCATTTGCTTATCATCTTGCAGGAGCTTCTCGTCTACTAGATATTTGCTTAAACATTGTCAGTTTAGATCAATTTCATTGGAATTTATGTGCAGTTGGTAAGCCAAACGTGACAGTGTTGTGGGCTTGGTATTCACTATTTGGATCATTGACGATAGGGAATCAAGCTGTAACGGATGCAGCCAAAAAGGAAGCTGCACTCAGATTTACTGGAAAAGAAAATGGATATATAGCATGGCGTTTTGAGTTTTTGTTTTCTTTTCATTTACCTTTTAACGAATTGGGACATTACTAGTAATGTCACAATTTCAGCTCTGGTATAAAAGAAAGCAGGGAAAAAAGTGGGATAATGTCTCTTAGTCAGGTCACTGATGGAGTTCTACATCAGTGTAGCCACAAGTAATTCATTCCTGTAGTACTTAAAACTGTGTAGTTCTTTCCTTTACAAGTTAGTTTTTCAAGGGCGAGTTATCTGTATTTGCTTGGGTCTCCATAAATTGATTTCAGAGTTAGACTGAATTGTAAGGAAATGACTATTTTCCAAGTTGGAGACCCGGTGGCCTGAATAACTCAGTGCAGTCATAAAAAAATGTTGGCTTCTCAGGAGTTGTGCTATGATATTGGGTTGCTACAAATCATTGTGTTACTTAAGTAGCGTGGTTCTTTTCTCTTACAAGCTGATTTTTAGGAGTGAGATCCTTGTACTTGCTTAGGTCTCCTTTAGTTACAAACTCTGCACCTCCTTAGACACCATGGAACATTAGTTTGTGTGCTTGATATAGGACACTGTCACATAGTTTGCTGTATATTTCTGTCATGCAGTTCATTGCATGAACATCTTAACAAAGGGAGCTACTAATGACCATAGGGTCTAAGAATATACTCTTCTTTTTGAGTACTTAGGTAGGAAAACCAGGTGCATTTGTGTAAGAAGCTGACCTGTGTATAATCAGACCTATTCCCTATCTTCCTCGGTGAGTTCCCTTCCTTGTGTGCCTTTTTATTATTGAGACTTGCCCTGGAGAATTGTGAGGAAATCATCTGAAGCACTTTCTTCCATCTATCTTTTTTTTTCCAAATTAAATAATTAACTACTTGTGTGATTTGATATCCTTAATCAAGGATTGAGTATTTTAGGTTTTAACTCCTATGAAGATGAATGCATACAGTATTATAAAGAAAGAATGTGTATAGTAACTTCTCTTTAGTCAGCGTTTGAAGGCTTATGATCAGCACAATCTAGTCATGTCTGCGTTGTTTAAGTTTCTCATTGATTATTTGACAAATTAATACTGGTTACAAGAAAAGCTCGAGTGATTCAAAATTTGCTTCATTTGACACTGTGGTCTGACTTACAGCTCCTCTGTATTGATCTGGCAGGTTTCGTAGGAGTGATCTCTATGCTTTTGTTATCCTTGCACAAAAACCTGCATCTTGTTTTGGCCATTTTGTCATTGACAGCTGGAAGCACTGGGGTGGCTATAGCTGATGTGACAATTGATGCCTGCGTGGCACAGAACAGTATCTCTTATCCTTCTCTTGCTCCTGACATGCAAAGCTTATGTGCTTTCAGTTCTTCTGTTGGCGCACTATTAGGATTCTCCATTAGTGGCATCTTTGTTCACCTTATAGGCCCCATGGTTTGCCTCTTGAAACTTATATTTGCCTTTATATATATATGTATATATATATATTATATACTGTGAGTAGTATCTAAACTGGTAAGCTTTTTCCTCTCTTGCAGGGGGTATTTGGTTTGATCACAATACCAGCTGGACTAGTTTTTTTGGTTGGATTTGTACTTGATGAGCCTCATATTCCCAACTTTGCTTACAGACAGGTATAATTAACGCTGTTCATTTGTGTTCATAATATATGCAGAAGTTGATATTTTATCTTCCATGCATTTTGTCTAGGTCAACCAAAAGTTTATTGATGCTGGAAAATCTATGTGGACAACATTAAAGACTGAAGATGTATGGAGACCTTGTTTATACATGTACTTATCCTTTGCATTGAGCTTAAATATTCTTGAAGGAATGTTCTATTGGTATACAGACTCAAAGGATGGACCATCTTTCTCTCAGGTATTTGGTTAGGCAGAGATTGGTTGATGTAATGATTAGCATATACTCCCTCTGATCCAAAATATAAGTCCTTTTTTAGAATATTTTTTTAGACCAAAATATAAGTCTTCTTGAGGTAAAGTCAAAAGTATTAATGATTTTTTTCCTAATTTACCCTTGTCTTTAACTAGCTCGTGAGAGAGAAAGTTATTTTGGAAATTGTATTTATTAAGGGTAATATTGGAAAACAATATAAGTTTTTGACAAATTTAAGTAGTTAAACTCATTTTCTTGATTTGTGTGCATTTTGTCAAATAGAACTTATATTTTAGACTGAAATGAGTATTATTCTCCTGCTGTATACAAATCCAGTACCTTCCACCAATCCAATGTGAGAAAATAGTACACATGCCAATGAGACTATGACATACTGGCAACCAAACCTCTCATGTTTATTGTTGTTAGGAACCACGCCTGTGAAGCTGAGATGTATATTCCCATCCCTCATGACCATGAGATTGATTTTTGTGCCAAATACAATAGGTTCCGTAAGTTGAAAAAGTTCATCACATGTTATTTCTCTAGCTGATCCAAAGATCCATAACCTTGCTACTTGTGGCCCCAATACCCTTTTTCTATCTCGATTTGGGCAAATTAGGCAGATTTCTGATGTCTATTTTATAGGGTAACTGGGATCTTGAATCCTTCTCATTCTGACTTCGTTGGTGCTATTGCTTTGATATGATGAAGTATTTCTTTCTTTGCTAGAGTTAATAATAGTATTTATTCTAAATCTTGTTGAGTAAGACTTAATTAGTATAAAATGCCAGTAACCTTTGCTGTTCATCTTGATTATTCAGGAGAATGTAGGATTTATATATTCAGTCGGTTCAGTGGGCTCCCTATTAGGCGCAATACTATACCAGTATGCTCTGAAGGATTACACATTTCGAGACCTGCTCTTCTGGACTCAGTTGTTTTATGGTCTGTCAGGCATGTTAGATCTGATTCTGGTCTTGCGATGGAACTTGAAATTTGGCATACCAGATTATTTCTTCGTCGTGATTGTTGAGAGTGTAGCTCAAATGACTTATAGGCTCAAGTGGATGCCTATGCTTGTTCTCAGCTCAAAGCTTTGCCCCTCAGGAGTTGAAGGCACGTTCTTTGCTCTGCTTATGTCAATTGATAATGCTGGACTTCTCTCGTCCTCATGGGGAGGAGGCTTGTTACTCCACATACTCAGGATTACACGAACACAGTTTAATAATCTCTGGTTAGCTACTTTGATCCGTAACTTATTGAGGATTACTCCTCTTTGCCTGCTGTTTTTGGTACCAAGAGCTGATCCCAACTCTTCCATTCTTCCAAGTGAAAGCCTAAATTCAAAAGAGGGTCTTGAAACTCCAGAACCTGATAATATTGAATTGGTCTCCCTTGTAAACAGCGTTGATGGTAAATAGCCATGCATAGAACATTCTTTCACATCCTGAATTGTCATATACATGAACACCAGCAAGAAAATTTTGCTTGGTATCATGCAGAGAAGTGAAACGAAATTGAGAAAAGTCTTAAGCGGTGCCTTTGACGTGTGGTTCTGGCATTTCCCTCTTCATTACGTAACGTTTCATATCCAACATCCCAAGCAACATAATTAAGTCAGTTGTCACTGTTTCAACCGGAGTGTAAAGAAACGGATACATAATAGATGATTGGTGGCCTTCAAATATTTTTGTTGCCTCTAGCCCCCTCATCTGGTTTCATGGCTATTATTTTGTGTACCATATTTCTTCTCCAAAATCTATTGAATTCCCGGAGCAGTACAGGTATTTAAGCTTTCCACCAATACATTGTACTCTATAACAGATTTTCTTACAGCTGAAGCTGAACAAATTAACCACAATAGCAACGACCTCACTCCATTCTGGGTGTCAAGGGAAGTGTTATTCAGATATAAACTCAGCTTAACAATCTATTTCTCAATTTTCTCTTTTGTGTGAAGAGAGATGCCTAAGCAATATATTAACAATTACAGGAAGTTACAAAAGGAGGGCCACATGTTTTCAGTTTCTCTGCTTCTCAATTAACGCAAATTCTGAATTGTCATATACAATATTGTTGTCTGCGCGCCATTTTTCTGATTTACTCGAATATAATAGTATCATTTATGCAATATTGCCCTTTAGATTTTCTCTTTGGAGCCATATTTTTTTTAAAGAAAAGAGTAAATTTAATTCTTTAGTATCTCAAACTGAGAGTAAAGATTGTGCCCTAATTCAACTATCACCAATGAACATAAATTCATAAAAAGGCTATAGCAAATCATTGAGCACTTAATTCAACTAGGAAAACAGCTGTACCAATTTAATCAAAGGTTTTGAGTTCGAATCTTGGGAATATACCCATATTAAATACTTGAGAGTAGAGTTTGCTGTTCGAAAGAATTCTACTATACTCAATTCAAATTACTTTAGACTCTGATAAATCCTTCAATTGGAATGGAATAACTCCATGGTACTAGATATACATGCAATAAAAAAAGATATAGCATATATATTAAATAAAATATCATTATGGTTGAGTGCTTACATTTGATCAAATTACATAGTTGGGGTGCCCAGTTGACACATTCAATAAAATTAGAGTCTTCGAGAGGGATTTCTATTTCTCCTCTTCAATGGAGATAAGCCAATGCAGAATGGTAGAGTACTCCATCGAAGCTCGAGCGAGGTATGTCATTCACAGATACACTTCGTTCATAATTGTGAACTCGATGAGTTGCAGAAGTTGTTATCTTGACTTTTATTTTAAGTGATTGCCTATAAAGAGGTTTTGTTATTGGATAAATATAGTATCACTCCACTTTAGGTATTGCCCACATTAGCTTCCATGGCCGAGTTATCTTTTCTGCAATCGGAATGTAACAGTTTAAGTAAATACACAATCTTTGAGATTTTGAACAGTTAAAATTACAGAATTAGCATAAGTGATAAAGTGACATAATGTTTTTGAGAGATTGATATGATCTCTTTCAACATACATGTACAGTAAATCCCGTATATGAAACATGCTGCAGGAAATAAATCCCTCCCTTAAAGGTAATAAATCACAGTAGTTCAACGTCCAACATTATAAATGCTGGCAGTGATGGGTGTTGATTGAAAGGAACTGGAATGTTGAAGGGATAGCAGAGGAGAAAAATCATGCATGTCGTGAGGAAGCACTGGTAAGGTGGCTTCAAGTTGAAGAGCCTTAATGACCAGTGCTGCTTTTGGCCTTTCCTTGTCCTTTGGATGTGTGCACCATAATCCCAGGGTTAGTAAGCATCTCATTTCATTCTCATCAAATTCACTTTTCAATCCTTCATCAGCAACATTCAAAAGAGTCCCTTCCACATAGTGCAGCCAGACCCAATTCACTAGAGACATACAGTATTCCCCATCATGGTAATTCCTCCTTCCACATGCTAGTTCTAAAGCCATAACCCCAAAACTATACATATCCGACTCTTTGCTTGCCCGCCCTTCATTTATATATTCTGGGGCAAGGTACCCATAAGTCCCTACCAGCCTTGTTTTTTGAGTCCTCAATATGGGATCTACCAACTTTGCCGCCCCAAAATCACCAAGCTTAGTGTTAAAATTTGTATCCAGCAAAACGTTAGCTGACTTAATATCTCTATGAAGCACACTTTGCTCTGCATCTTCGTGAAGATAAATGAAGTGCAGTGGCCACGCCCAGTGCAATCTTGTATCTCACGTTCCATGGGAGAGTTCTTTTGTTCCCAAATAGATGAGTGTCAAGACTTCCATTTGGCATGTACTCAAAGATTAACAAGAATTCCCCTTGCTCATGACACCAGCCAATAAATTGCACCAAGTTCCGATGTATGAGACGGCTTATAATTTTCACTTCGTTGATGAAGATTCTCTCTGAATTTTCAAAGTTAGCCGAAATTCTTTTAATAGCAACGACACGTCCTATGTCACTCAGAACCCCTTTGTAAACTTGTCCAGACCCTCCTTGTCCTAGCCTCCGATCGTCAGCGAATCCATGGGTGGCTCTCACTAATTCCTGGTAATGAAATCTTCTAGGAATAGCATCTCTATCGAGATTAGATTCTACAAGGGGAAGTCCAAGGTTCCTACACCCGTTTCTTTTCCTCTTTATGATGAACCAACAAAGGCTCAACACCAAGAGCACAAAAACAAATGAACAAGTTGCAGCAACCGTGGGCACAACCTGTTTTGCCTCTTGTGTTCTTTGTTTGAAGCAACCTCTGAATACGTAGAATTCAGAGTGGAATTAAAATCCCATGAATGAATGATATGTCGCTCAGAGTACAAACCAGTAGCAGCTGAGAATCCAATAGTCACCCATTCAGGTACAACCTCCGCGAGATCTATCTGGTAGGAAACAGAACCAGTAGAAGTCGCATTGAAAGACCAGAACACAGAAAGGCCCTGGGTAACAGAATTATAAGTAATCATAGCATGACATGGCTTCCCAATATTGTTGCCAATATCAAAGAATGCATAAGCGCGGGATTTGACATTGTTGAGATTGATCCCGACATGTTGAACTGGTGGATCATAATCGTTCACGTACGTGTCAAATTCAACGAAAATAACATGATTCTGGAGGGAACCATAACCAGTGGAGATATTGAATAGTCCCAGAGTACCACCACCGGAGTTGGGGGGAATCGGGTAACCAAAAGGAGCTATGAAGAAGGCAAAGCCGTCACTGTATATGCTGGTATTCAAAGTAGTAATAGTGAAGGAGAAATGGGTGGTGAAGTCTGTGAGAAGTCCTGTGGAAGAGTCCCATAGACGCAGGGGTTGGGTATAGATGGCTCGTCCAACTCGAAAGTATGAGGGTATGGTGAGCTCAATGGATCCATTGGAAGGTGTGGCGTCACCTTGGAATGCTATGATGTCTGATCCTCCGTCAAAACTGGTTTCACTGAAGAACAGTGGGTGAGCAAAGGGAGGAGCAAAGAGAAACAAGGCAACGAAAAGTGAAAAACTATAAAGCAAAGAATGCTGTGGAATTAGAATATTTCTAAGGAGTGTGTGTGGAGACTGCATTTCTTGGCCAAAACACCACAACATGATATTGCGAAGACTTAGAGGGGCTGCTGGTACAAGTTTGCTAGTAAAATTGTCGCCATAACTCAAGCAAGATGATATCTATATATGGAGTATAGACACACACACATATGAAAAGACCAGGTAGGATAAGGATAGTCTCAATTTTTTTTTTGTTAGTCAAATGAAAAAACGATATAAGACTTATCTTGAGCTTTCAAATGAAACTGAGACAATAAGTTCGGCAAAAAAATAAAAGAAGAAGAAATTGAGACAATAAATGAAAAGATCCAACCTTGATCATGTAGAATTAATTAAAAAATATATAATTTTTTTTATGTTTGGTATGTTTCGAAGTTTCTTTCTTAGATCAAAGCATTATTCTTGGTAGATAAATCAAAGCATTATTATTATTATTATTATTATTACAATAAATTACTTTTGACAACCCTCCTGTTTTGCCTTAATTACAAAGATTTTTCTTTTCCTTTGAAAACCTATGCTTTAGCTCAATCTATGAACTTCATAATGAATATTTTTAAAAAATTTAAAAATGATATTTAATAACTACAAACTACATTAAAATAAAACTTTTTTCAATTTATATTGTTAAATATTTTATCATTACATGCAAGTGTATGCATGTGCGCACACCCGTATACCGATTTGCTTGCACACACGAACGTGCATGCTCACACCCACACATGCGTTTAAAATTTACCAAATGAATAAATTTTGACAAAAAAATTTAAATTACAAAATTAGTCAATTTTTTAATATGACAGAAAAGTTTAAAAATACATGTATAGAAAAAATTTAGCTAATTAATGTGTTTAAAGAATTATTAAGTAACATTTATGCTAAAGAAGGATATTTTAGTTAAGGAAAAATTATTTAACAACAAATTAACCATTAGAGCAAACTAGGGTATCATTTTGGAAATATCCTTATAGCTTAATATTTTAGGGAAAATTTCCCAAAATAAATTACCCTAAAATTATTATATCTAGACTATTAAATTAGAATTGAAGCTCTTTCAGGTTTCAGCTGCCGACAGATCAATACTTATATATTGTGTATAAATAATGAACGACATATTTTAAAGATAGGATGAAGGATAAGTACTTTTATCGTTAAGTAATTATTTATACCGAAGTCAGTGGTAAGCAGAGACTATAGTGTTTCCTCGAAATAATGACTTGGATCGCTGCAATATATATCAGTCGTAGTAGTATTGTTGACACTTGGTGATATTGACTTATTGATGTCCTTTGTTTTTGTTAATTTTCTTGCTGTGCAATTTCTTTGTATATTTCTCTAGAAAGCGTGTATAGCAAGAAACTTTACTGGATAATCAACATATTTGATTCTTGGCCAAAACAATTAATATATTTGGTTCTTTTTAGTGAAAAAAATGTTGATTTAAGTGTGTCAAAATAATATATTGAAATTTTAATATATTTGATTCAAATTTTAAAGAGATAATTTAATTTTTTTTATTATTTCTCCCATGTTAAATTATGTTTAAGAGTGTTTGAGAGTGCTAATAAGTTTGTTTTGGTCCTTATTTTAAAGATATATTGATGTGAGTTAAATATTGAAATATGAAAAGGACTAGTTGAGATAGCTTGATTCAATTTACCAGTTGATTCAAATAAATAAATAAATAAATTTGAACTGAATCAAATCACCCCAACCTCTCATTTTCATTTTCTCAATAATTACCCCATGTTAAATATATTTTTAATATGAGGCTCAAATTTTCTCAAATACTCCATTTTTTAACATGTAATTAATAATATATAATTTTAAATTGTCTCTTTAGAATTTGAAGCAAATATGTTAAAATTTCAGTATAATTTTTTCACACATTTAAACCAGTAATTTTTCACCTAAAAGAATTAATTCTTTTGAATTTTTTTTATTTAATTAATTTATGATTCTGTTAATATCAATTTTTATTTTAAAAAGTGAATTTTAATTTCAATCTAATTTACAACATGTTTTGAAAAAAAAAATATTTTAGCATGATCCATAATAATAAAAAACAAATCAATATCGACTTTAAAATTGAATGTCTATGGGCTTGAACAATTCTACACATGATTATATAGATATTCATCAAGGGCTTGAGCACGATTTTTCTTACCAACTAATGCTGTTAATAACGAACCGCCGCGATTGGATTAAGCAGTACATTTAAAAAAAAAAAAAACCGGTTTCATACAGTGAAAACTTGGAAATCTGGAATTAATGGGTCCTCATGAACTTGCTAAGTAATTACAATTGGTGTCACTTACATTGAAAACTTTAAATAAGAATTGAAGCAAAAATCAATGTTTATATGTTGTGTGTAAGACTGAACGACCTGAAGCCAACTCCCGCTCATTATATTTAAAGATAGGACGAAGAATTAGTAAGCTTTATCATTGAATTATAATCATAATTATACCAAATTTGAAAGGAAACACAGACGGGAGTTTCCTTGAAGTTACGAAGACTTGGATTGTTGCAAGCTATTATTAGTGGTTATATTGTTGAGATAGTGATTGACTCATTTATTTATTTTCGTGCAATGAAATGACCTCGTGTTTCTCCAGCAAGCTTATAGCACAAGAAACTTGACTGGATCCTTTGACATTAATTAATCATTAAGTTATTATCGTACAAAAGAAAATATTAAGTTATTAATCATTTAATTGTGCTCTGTTTTTTTTCTGTGTTATCGTCCAAAAAATAATACTTTCATATTTTTTTTATAAACAGGAAGGAAATATGAGAGTATTATTATAGACACTAATTTCATAACTTGTAAAACAATTTCCGAAATCTTCAATGAGTCAACGTCCAAGAAACCTTTTTGGTAAAAAAAAAATTCCAAGAAACCCTTGGGCAAAAAACAAAAATAAAAAAAAAATCCTCTAATATACTTTTGGTTGTCACAATAAACATGAAAAATTCAATTGAATTTATCTAATAATTTTTCCAAAATCTACTACATCTAAAAATATAAGAGGCACATATAGTGTATTCAAGAATGAAGACCTACCTAAAAATTAATTCCTTTTTTAATTAACTAAAACAGAATACTTACAAGGCAAGAAAAAAAAGGGCTACAATAATTTGTAATGTGTCCTCTAAAAACTTGTAATAGCATCGATAAAAGCTAATCCCAAGGTTTGAAATAAAAGCTAGGCCCAAGGTTTGAATATTATAAACATTTTTTAAAAAATAGAAAAAGTGAACTGATTAATAAATCACGTAAATATCTCCAAAATTGGCTTCAAAATAATTTCAAACGTGTCACATACAAGCTTTTTTTTAAAAAGAGTGCTATGATATTTGGCAGTCATCTAATAAATTTTTATTACGTTACAGTTTCCTTTCAACTACTTGAGTAGCTTAATTATTAATAATATAAAATTTCAAACAAAATATTAAAACATCATTGATTACGTTGTTTTCTTATAAAATATAAAAATATTATGTTGTCAAATATATGAATACAATTTGTTTTATTTTAATATATGGCCTAGCCAAAGACGAGGTGGCGGTATGGTCGATGGCTCATGATAAGGATGAGGGGGAAGTGAAATCTCCGCCGTCGCTATTGATGGGGGCTTTCTTTGTGTTGTTTGAGATAGTTGAAGCCTTCTGAAGCTTTACGATTTCCTCCCAAAAAGAAAGGCAACATTTCCTTTTTTTAAATCAAATGACTTAATGTAATTTTATACTGCATTAATTATAAGTGTTTTAAAAAAAAATCATGTAGTTATCAACATTGGATTAATTTTTTCATACACAGAAACAATATGTTGGGGATGAGAATTAAAACATAAATTATGCAAATTGGATTAAGGTGCAAATTTAATTTATACGAGAAAAAAAAATATAACACACAAACTATACAATGGTAAATTTATTATTTACTCATTTTTTTCTTTTTAATATATTATTAAAATTCTTCCAATTCTTTTAAATAAGAAAATTTTAAAACCCTCCAATCTTACCATTAAAGTTCTTTCCCTCTCTTTTATTCAATTGAACCAAACATATCTTCAAGATTTCATTTCATTAGAGAGATTTGGAAAAGAGGGAAAGTTTTTCTTCTTCTTATTTTTATTCCAAACCAAATAAAGGGAGGGGAGGAGGAAAAGGAGATAAAAGAAGTGAAAATAAGCCAGACACTTGTTTGATTTGAAAAAAAAAGGGTAAAAAGTTCCTCCAAATTCCTTCATCCAACCAAACAAGGGTTTAAAGTACAAATTACAAAAGTTCAACGTCCAACATTATCGATGCTAGTAGTGATGGGTGCTGATTGAAAGGAATTGGACTGTTCAAGGAATGACAGAGGAGGAAAATCATGCATCTCATGAGGAAGCATCGGTAAAGTAGCTTCAAGTTGAAGGGCCTTAATGACTTGTGCTGCTTTTGGCCTTTTCTTGTCTTTTGGATGTGTGCACCACAACCCCATTATGAGTAAGCATCTCATTTCACTCTCATCAAATTCACTTTTCAATCCTTTATCAGCAACATTTAGAAGAGTCCCTTTCACATAGTGTTGCCAAACCCAGTTCACCAGAGAAATATGATATTCCCCATCTTGGAAATTCCTCCTTCCACATGCTATTTCTAAGGCCACTACGCCAAAACCATACACGTCTGATTCTTTGCTTGCCCTTCCTCCATTGATGTATTCTGGAGCAAGATACCCATAAGTCCCTACCAGCCCTGTTGTTTGAGTCCTTGATCTAGGATCTACTAGCTTCGCCACCCCAAAATCACCAAGTTTAGTGTTAAAATCTGCGTCCAATAAAACATTGGCCGATTTAATATCTCTATGAAGCACACTTTGCTCTGCATCTTCATGAAGATAATGAAGTGCAGTGGCCACGCCTATTGCAATCCTATACCTCACATTCCATGGAAGAGTTCTTTTGTTCCCAAATAGATGAGTGTCCAGACTTCCATTTGGCATGTACTCAAAGATTAACAAGAGTTCACCTTGCTCGTGACACCAACCAATAAATTGCACCAAGTTTTTGTGTATGAGACGGCTTATTATTTTCACTTCGTTTGTGAAGATTCTCTCTGAATATTCGTTTTTAGTTGAAATTCTTTTAATAGCAACCACACGTCCAATATCACTCAGAACCCCTTTGTAAACTTGTCCAAATCCTCCTTGTCCTAGCCTTTGATCATCTGCGAATCCGTTGGTGGCTCTCACTAATTCTTGGTAATGAAATCTTCTGTGTAAAGCAGCTCTATCGAGATTAGATTCTACCAAGGTGAGTCCATGGTTCTTGAACTCCTTTCTTTTCCTCCTTACGATGAACCAACAAATACTCACCACCAAGAGCACGAAAACAAATGAACAAGTTGCAACAACCACAGGAACAACCTTGTTTTGCCTCTTGCTTCCTCTGTTTGAATCAACCTTTGAATACGTGGAATTCAAAGTGGAACTGAATTCCCATGAATGAATAACGTTTCGCTCAGAGTACAACCCAGTAGAAACAGAGAATCCAATAGTCACCCATTGAGGAAGATCTTCCATCAGATTTATCTTGTAGGAAAGAGAACCAGTAGAACTTGCATTGAAAGACCAGAACACAGAAAGGCCCTTGGTAGAAGAATTATAAGCAATCAAAACATTACATTGCTTCCCAATATTGTTGCCAATATCGAAGAATGCATAAGCGCGGGATTCGATGGCGTTGATATTGATCCTGACATGTTGAATTGCTGGATCAAAATCGTTCAAGAAGGTGTCAAATTCAACGAAGATAACATGATTTTCCGGGTTGTTGTAGGCGTTGGTAGAATTGAACAGCCCGAAAAAACCACTACCAGAATTGGGGGGAATGGGATAGGCAAAAGGAGCTATGAAGAAGGCAAAGCCATCACTGTATAAGCTGGTGTTCTTGGCATCAACAATGAAGGAGAAACGGGTGGTGAGGTCCGAGAGAACTCCAGTAGAGGAGTCCCAGAGATGAAGAGGTTGGGTATATTCGGCTCGTCCAACTCGAAACAATGAGAGTACGTTGAGCTCAATGGACCCATTGGCAGGTGTGGAATCACCTTGGTACGATATGATGTTTGATGTATCATCAAAACTGGTTATATTGAAGGACAGTGGGTGAGCAAAGGGACGAGAGAAGACTAACATGACAACCCAAAGTGTATAACTATGAAGCAATGAATACCAAGGATTTCGAATATTTGTGAGGAGATTTTGCGGAGATTGCATTTTTTTGGCCAAAATGCTATAACACTCGCACTTGGAGGGACTCCGCGTGAGCTTGGTAGTTGAATTTCAGTGATAACCAAGGCAAAAGGATTATCGTCTATATGCGTATAAATTCAGTTCATTAGAATTGATGAGGGCCGGGGAGTGATCTAGGTGGATTAATTTGACCTGGTCAAATCAATTAATATATAGTTTAGTTTCGTGGGTTAGCTACCCCACCCAAAAAAAAAACCCCATCGTTCAGCAATTTGGTCCTAGTTCCATTGACACTGACATAAATGACTAAAAATTAAGTTACAATTTCCAAATATTTCGTCAGTTGTTACTTGGTCCACTCTTGAATTTTGCTTATTAATTTTCTATCGCCTTGCTTAACCTACTTATTTTCATGACAAATGTATCTTTAAGTCTTACACGTTATCCTCATCCAAATGCGCTTTTAGTCAATACCAATTACTCCTATATTATTTTTTTTTATGAAGAATTACTCACATATTATTGTTGCTTACTATATTATGACACAACTAATTAATTTCGATTTTCACTCAAATTTGATATTTCAAGACTTGGTTTGCTTAACATATCAAAATGATTTTATTTGTGTTTTCTTTTGCTTTTAATAACCAAGATTGTTAATAGAAATAAATTACCCTAAAATTATTATATATGTACACTATTAAATTATAATTGAAAAAGCTCTTTCAGCTGCCGACAGATCAATTTTTGTATATTGTGTATAAATATGAATACTGAACGACATATTTAAAGATAGGATGTAGGATAAGTACTTTATCGATTAATAATAATTTTTACCAAAGTCTGTGGGAAACAGAGGGTGGAGTTTCCTCGTAATAATGTGGATTTGGATCGGTGCAATATGTTAGTCGTTGTACGTAGACACTTGGTGATTGGACTTATTGGTGCCTTCATTTTTTTGTTAGTTTTGTAATTTCTTTGGATTTCTCTAGAAAGCGTGTATGGCATAAGAAACTTGAGTGGCAAATCAAATCAAAATATCAATATATGATTAAAAATGACACAGTTAAACTTGTCATAATAAACATGAAAAATTCAATTGATCTAATACTTTGTCCCCAAAATCTCCAATGTCTAAATATATAAGAGGCATATAAAAAGTATTCAAGGATGAATACCACCATAATAAATTAACTCTATTTTTTATTTAATTAACTAAAACATAAAAACAAGTAATAGCATCAATAAAAAGCAAATCGCCAGGTTTGATCATTATAAACATTTTTTAAGAGAAGTGAGCTAATCAATATTTTAATATAAATTAATATAAAATTTATAATAAGTCATATTATTCATAAATTAAAAAATATAATTCATTTCTCACACTCTACACAACATATTGAGATATATCTAGTTAATAGAACATAAAAATCTCTAAATTTAGTCTCAAAATAATTTTAAAAGTACTATATACAAGCTTTGTTGGAAAGAGTGCTATGATACAAGGTAGTTATGTAATTTTTTATTATTTCACCATTGGCGTGCAATTAGTTCAATTAACAAAGTAGGATAAGTATTAAGATATCAATATAAAATAAAAAAAATTATAAACAGCCATTATTCATAAATTATAAATAAAATGGTGAATTTTCTCAAATTGTAGACAATTTCAGAGTTAGGTAGTAAGTATAGAATAATGCATACCAATCTAGAGTATATTGAAATTTTAGACTTGCCTGGACCTCTATTTTGGTGTAATGGAATCATTAGGTATTCTCTTAGTTTCCTCACACATTTTGTGCTTCATTTTAATAGGGGACATTTTTACTTCCTTGGGCTGTTATGTGCCCTTTTGACCCGAAAATCAAGCATTAGTGATGTAGACTTCCATGCATCGCATTTAATGCCACTTAAGTTGGGATAGTATAGAACCCGCCTCTAGAACAAAAAGAAAATTTCACATTACTTATCCTCTACTATAACAAATGGAAGAATTAATTGCCACTTAAATTGGGTAACAACAAATTGCGCAAGCTGCATAGTATATTTCACACAAATTGCATACAAGCTTCACTGGCACACTCTACCAAAGCCCTTTAACGACAGGCACTCTCAAAGTCCAGCAACGACTGGCACCCATCTATCAAAGCCCAATAATGGCTGACACCCATCTATGAAAGCCATGTAATAGCAGACATTTTTAAAAGCCCAGTAACAATTGACACCCTCTAATAAAAGCCCTGTAACAGCAAGTACCATCAAAACCCAGTAACGACTAGCACATAAAGCCCAGTAACGGCTGGCACTCATATATGAAAGCCCAGTAATGGCAGGCACCCTTAAAGCACAGTAACGATTGACACTCATCTATGAAAGCCTTGTAATAGCAGGCACTCATCTGTGAAAGCCTTGTAACAGCAGACATTCTCAAAGCACAATAACTGCAGGAACCCATCAATGAAAGCCCTGTAACAGCAGACATTCTCAAAGCCCATAATGGCTGGAACCCATATATGAAAACCCTATAACGGCAAGCACCTTTGAAAGCCCAGTAACAACTGGCACCCTCTAATAAAAGTCTTGTAACAGCAAGCATTATCAAAGCCCAATAACGGCTGGCACCCATCTATGAAAACCTTGTAACGGCAAGCATCTTTAAAAGCCCAGTAACAATTGGCACTCTCTAATAAAAGTCCTGTAACGGCATGTACAATCAAAGCCTAGTAACGACTGGCAAATAAAGCCCTGTAACAGCAGGCATTCACCAAAATCCTACAAAGATAGACACATTACTAACATCAAAGCCCAGTAATAGCAGGCATCCATCAAAGTCTTACAAAGATAGGCACATCACTACCATCAAAGCCTAGTAACAGCCGGCACATAAAGCCCTGTAACAGCAGACATCCACCAAAGTCCTACACAGATAGGCACTACACTACTCTACCAAAGCCCTTTAACGGCAGGTACTCTCAAAGTCCAGTAACAGCTGGCACCCATCTATTAAAGCCCAATAACGGCTAATAGCTATCTATGAAAGCCTTGTAATGGCAAGCATCTTTGAAAGCCAAGTAACAATTGGCAGCCTCTAATAAAAGCTCTGTAACAACAGGCACCATCAAAGCCCAGTAACAACTAGCACATAAAGCCCAGTAACGGCTGACATTCATATATGAAAGCCCAGTAGTGGCAGGCACCCTTAAAGCACAGTAACGATTGACACTCATCTATGAAAGCCTTGTAATAGCAGGTACTCATCTGTGAAAGCCTTGTAACAGCAGACATTCTCAAAGCACAATAACGGCAGGAACCCATCAATGAAAGCCTTGTAACAACAGACATTCTCAAAGCCTAATAATGGCTGGCACTTATATATGAAATCCCTATAACGACAGGCACCTTTGAAAGTCCAGTAACAATTGGCACCCTCTAATAAAAGTCTTGTAACGGCAGGCATTGTCAAAGCCCAGCAACGGTTGGCACCCATCTATGAAAGCCCTGTAATGGCAAGCATATTTAAAAGCCCAGTAACAATTGGCACTCTCTAATAAAAGCCCTGTAATGGCATGAATCATCAAAGCCTAGTAACGACTGGCGCATAAAGCCCTATAACAGCAGGCATTCACTAAAATCCTACAAAGATAGGCACATTACTACCATCAAAGCCAAGTAACGGTTGGCATATAAAGCCCTATAATGGTAGGCATCCACCAAAGTCTTACGAGGATGGGCACATCACTACCATCAAAGCCTAGTAACAGCCGGCATATAAAGCCCTGTAACAACAGGCATCCACCAAAGTCTTACGAAGATAGGCACATCACTACTATCAAAGCCCAGTAACAGTCGGCACTACACTACCATCAAAACCAAACTCCGGTTGGCACCTAAAGCCCTGTAATGGCAGGCATCCACTAAAATCCTATAACGATAGGCACTTCACTACCGCTAAAGCCCAGCTTCGGTTGGCATTGTATATCCTATCTTTTCTTTTTATCTCTTTGATGTCAAAACAAAATGCATGTTCCTATCTTTATTTGTTCCTAAGCTTCGAATATCAATGCTATCTTCTCACTTAGCAATCAAGTGAAGAGGGGCAATTCATCAACATGATATTTTATTTGGCCATCCATACTTGTTTGTTTGAGTTAGGGGTTTGGTACAAAATTGAGAGGTCAAGTCATTCACCATATCACATTAAAAAAATAGTCATCTTGGTTCTTAGCCTATTTAGTCCTAGGTTTAATCGAGACATTTTCGTCACCAAAAATTTATGGTGGAAGTCTCTTTTTGTCCTTTAGTCATCAAAGCTGGATTACTTTGCACACAATAAAATAATGATGAAAAGCTTTGTGAGTTGATTAGAAATGTTTCGATTGCTTAAATTGTGTTTTGAAATAAGCATTTCATCGTATGGGACATGATCTTTTTACTCAATCTTAACCTTATAAATAGAAATAACAAGAAACTATCCAAATCTATTCTAAGTTTCTAACTTTAATGCCACTAACATTTTTTTTGTATTTTACCAATAGTAATAATTATAGTACTAACACTAAGTTTTTGTCCATCGCACAGAGAGAAAAATGATAAGGATGTGATATTGCTACCAACCAGAGATGGATTCGAATTCCAACTCACTAAAAATTTTCCACTTAAAAAAATGGGAAATTGGAGCTTAAGACCCCATAGTTTCACCCAATTTTGTTTATAGTCCCTAGGATTTAATCTTTTTGAAAGCAGCCCCTAAAGTCTGTAACATTGGAGATGTTAGCCCCTGCCCTTTTAAATACCCATTGGAGGACGGTGAGCAAGATGAAACCCTATTAAAACATGTCAAGTTGGACATTAACAAAAGACATGCCGATGATCTGTCAAAGTATGGGCTACATATGGAACAAAAATTCCAACAAGATGACACATTGGATGAGTGAAGCCAACTTGAAACATGTTTTTTTTTCTTTTTCTTTTCTTTTTATTTTCACAGAACTTTGAAGATTATATCGCCTGCTACAATTTTTTACGGTGGTGAAGAGACGATACTAAGGTTCGCTCAACACGAAGAGAGGGGCATGCCAGGATCTAGGTCCACGTAAGACTCACTCGAACATGTTAGGTATTTCTTCGTTTTTGTTTTACTTGGCTTCAATTTCATTTTACATGGAGAGAGTGGTTGGCTGTGCTTCTTCAATCGAAATCAATTTCAAAATCAGATATTTGATTTTGTTTTTTTTTACCCAACATGTACAGAAGGAAGTCTAACGATTTTGTTCATCAAATTGTTGCCAAAAAATGCTCTGAATGCCAACTCCTTCATTTAAGATGTAGTCAGGCTATTTGAGGAAATGGGTATGTGACTTTGTCATATGAAAACATAAGTGAAAAGTTGATAAGTGGAGAGAATTAATGATAATACATTTTCTTGTTTGATAACAGCTAAATATGCACTAATGAAAGCGTAATAATCATTTCAATAATCTTATCTTTCATATCTCCTGCACACACACACACACATAATATGGTTTCAGTAATCTCCAGGTAATGTACACACACAAAATCTTATATTAGATGAAAGCATAATGTGTCTTTTCCAAAGTCTTGCTCATCTCACCAAAAGACCCAAAAAAAAGAAGTCTTGCTTGGAAGAAAAGCTTGAAATCAAAGATATAAAACAGCAAGATGAAAATAAAATTGAAGATTTAAGCATGAGAAAATGATTTTGAGAATTTAACAAAGAACAAAGCATGAGTAAGCGAGCATTGGCACACAAAAAATGCCTAACCTTTTCAATTGAGCCTCACATGGACCTACACCTTCGACATCAACGGGTCTCTTTTTTCATGTCAATCACGCCAAATAAGCTCTCTTCACCACCACAAGAACCCTAGCAGAGGATGCAGTCTTCACACTGGAGCAAATGGACTTTGACTTTTTATTTTATTTATTTATTTAGTTTTGGCTATGACATTTTAATTTTTCATTTGAGTATCTCAATTCAAGTGTAATCTAGCTGGCAAAACCTTTGACAAGTGATATGCCACATAATCTATTAATTGCCATCTCAGATATTTTTAACACCATTTGGCACAGGTCACAGTCCTTCTGTGGGTTTCAGAAACTAGGGGGATCAACGTCTAAAACATGTGAAAGTGTAGGGACTTTGATAAAAAAAAGAAAAAACTCTAAGGACCAGCAAATTCACTGAAACTCTAGGGATCTAAAGCTCTATTTTCCCAAAAATTAATGAGAGAACGAATGTCTTAGGGCATGTTTAGTTGTGTTTTTAAAAACAGTTTTTTTATTTTTAAAAATAGAAAAATAAAAAAACTTGTTTGGTAAACCTGTTTTTATAAACTGTTTTAAGAAATAAAAAAATAAAAGAATAAAAAACTCAGAATAACTTTAAGGTATTTTATACTTTTTGTTTTGAAAAATATAAGAAAATGTGAAAAATACCCACCTTATTAATGGTAAAGTTATAAATTTTGAATAACTCATCTATCACTCACTAGTTATGATTTTGAGAACAATTATTCAAATAAATTTTTTTATTTTTTTATTTTTAAAACTTATTCTTAAAAATAATTTTACAAAACTATTTTAAAAATAATAAAATAAAAAATACTGTCCAATATGCCCTTAATTTTTGCTTACATCCGGGCGCGGCCTTCTGGGTGGGAACTTTACTTGAGCCCAGCCCATTAAAACAAGCCATACTTTTATCGAAACAAAAGCCATAGTAGACCTACGTATAAAAGTATGACACTTTTGGGTCACTCACTCACTCACTCACTGTTACCAGGGGAAAAAATCTACACTCGCAAGCAAACATCGAAGCTTGCATCCGTAACCAAACACCTAGGGTTCGGTCCCTTATTCCGGATTAGGGTTAACTTTTCCACATCCAAAAGTATTTTTGGGCGCCAATCAACCTCGACATCAGCTTCAGGTAAAACTTCAAATCTTTTCACCTTCATGTCAAAAGCGCGAAATCTCAATCTCGTTCTTCACTGCTTCCACGTTGCACTTCAAGGTTATTATGGGTCACACTGGTGCATGCATCACAGAGATATGATTCAAATTTTCATAATTGAAACTTGGATAGATTTTCTCCGTATCTTACATTGTTGTTTGTCTGGGCATTGAAACTGTATAATCAAGTAAACTGAATGCTTGCAGTTGGTAACGTCGAGATGCTGAGAATTTGGGTTTTATGAAGTGCTTCCTTGAATAAATAAAATCCGGTTTGATTGCAGAGATACTGAAGTGAGTTTTCGGTCTATATCTTATGCT
Source organism: Adenanthera pavonina (assembly GCA_026686845.1). NCBI lineage: Eukaryota > Viridiplantae > Streptophyta > Magnoliopsida > Fabales > Fabaceae > Adenanthera > Adenanthera pavonina. The sequence goes on from JAIVEN010000003.1 coordinate 7,023,971, forward strand.
TTTAGTTCTTTTGGTCCTCTGCTAACTCGGTAGTTTTTTTTTTCCCGTCACACTGAATTTGCTAGATGCAGTCATCTCTTTTGAAAATCTGGATTATGTTGATTGAGAAAGAGATTTTATGGTTGACATACGGATTTATGACACTAAAAAATTTTACATTCCATGGCCAGTGCTTTATTGCTTGAAATATGGATTTCCTTTTTGTCCATATTTCTGGTTGAGATTTAATCCAAAGAAAAAACACCAAGGGCCCTTTTAGATTTCAGTTAGTTAAAAATGAGTTTTGGTAGAATTGGATTTATAATGTAGTTATGATAAAAATTAGTTTTTAACTAACGTGTTTATGTTTGAATGATTTATTTGAAAATTGGTTTGGACAAAACTCATAATTTTCCTCTAAATTGAGTTTAAACTCTATCTCATGGTTAATTTAATTTATTTGGACTAAAATTTAATCTACATTTATTTAATTGAGAACATAATATATCTGATATAACATTTTCTTGTAAGTCATGATCTATAAAAATTAAAATTTTGAAGGGAAATTTTGGTTAATAAATAGGAAAAATTTTATGAAAATTTTATTTTCTCAATTTTTTTATTTTTTCTCATTTTTATTGGTATATTTTTATCTGATTTTAAAATAAATACAGATAAAAAGGGAGAAAGAAAACGGAAAAGCAACTTGATTCCGCATCTTCGCAAGCTCTGTTTTGTGCAAAAAACAATTCTCCAACGGAAACGGAAAAAACCCTCCAAACATACCCAAATTTTATCAACCTTGGTTTTGACCCCAAACCAAGGTTTGCAACTGGTTCCCAAACAGAGCCCAAATCAGATGTTGGCTCCCTACTGGTAAGTTTTAGCCTAATGCTCTGGATTGGTCACCCAATGGGAACTGTGATTCTTTAGCCAAATACAATAATGTTTTTAAGGATTGACAATTCTTTTTTGCTCTTTAAGTGTCAGAAAATGTCTCCTTTTAGGCATTATCTAATTTCTTGTGACATTATTATTTTTAACATCTTACTGGAAAAATTCAAAGTGGACCCTCTTATATGTAACTAGTAAAGTGGTCATTTCAATTGTAACTGAACCAGAGCATCAGAAAACTTTATGATAGAATTAGGTTAACATTGGTAATTTGGTATAACTGTACTTGTTCTTTTTGTTGAGCTATAATTTATTCTGACAATGGCAATCGTTTGTATAAACTCAGATAGTATATATCCATCCTTATGCACTGCAAATATACTATGTTTGCATGTTTTAAGGAGTAATGGATATCCAAACTGCTATGAGCAATGACCGGTCAAGGATGAATTGGACTCCATCAATGGAACGCTATTTTATTGATCTAATGTTAGAGCATTTGCACAGAGGAAATAGAGTTGGCCACACTTTCAACAAGCTGGCTTGGCAAGACATGCTCTCTATGTTCAATGCTAAATTTGGCCTTCAATATGACAAAGATGTTTTGAAAAACCGTTATGCAACATTGTGGAAGCAATTCAATGATGTAAAGAATCTTCTTTGTCGGATTGGGTTCTCTTGGGATGCTTCTCGGCAAATGGTCATAGCCAGTGATTTTGTTTGGGATGCTTACATCAAGGTGCATTGCTGTATTAATGTAATTAATTATAATATTGAAAGAAGTATCAATAACAGTGAATAACTTGCAGGTTCATCCTGATGCACGATGCTACAGAACAAAATCAGTTCTGAACTTTGATGATTTGTGTGTAATTTATAGCTCCACAATTGCTGATGGAAGATATAGTCTATCAAGCCATGATGCAGGCTTGGATGATGAAGTGCTAAGATTACATTTGCGTGAGTGCTGCCTTCTGTCTCCAGCCTCATCCTATATGCACAGGATATTCATCGCAGCTGAAAATAACATGCTCATTTAAATACTATTCACATAGTAACTGTTTGTCAGCCTACCCTTTCATCCTGATTGAAAATGCATTCCATACAAACTTGATGATGTTGCTCAGAAGCAATTGTAACCTGATTTTCTAATTCATAATTGCTGATCTACTTACAGTTTTTACTTTCAAATAAGCTAAAAGATTTTGGGATATTAATGTATCAAATTAGGAAATATTACCTTTCCGTTAGAATGCTATTTGTTATTTGACAAATGAAACAAGCTTGCTCATATAGTTAGTGCAATATAATGTGGAACTTGTCGTGCTTTAAGTAACTTTGCCAAAAATTGATTTATCTTGTAATATCATTATTTAATTATTAATCCTTACTTTATAGGTGATGAAATTGGAAGCACTGCCCCATCCAGTGATGAGCATCCAAGAACTGATTGGACTGCTGCAATGGACCAATTCTTTATAGAGCTTTTGCTAGACCAATTGGGCAGGGGCAATAAGGCTGCTAAATCATTTAATAGAAAAGCTTGGACAGATATGCATGCGAGGTTTAATACAAAATTTGGCACTCAGCATGGGAAAAGGGTTTTACAGCATCGGTACAGGAAACTGTTGAAATATTACTGTGATATAACAGTTCTTCTAAAGGAAGGATTTTCATGGGATGAAAAACAGCAAATGCTAGCAGCTGATGATGGTGTCTGGGATGCTTATGTTAAGGTATATGATCTTGAAGGTCCTGTACATGTGTGAGTTGAGGGGGTTTTACGTAGGAATATATGCACATATTTAATACAAGCTTCCTGGGGTTGATTGGCTTGAAATTCTTGTAGGCCCATCCGCATGCACGAGCTTATAGAATGAAAACTTTGCCAAACTATCATGATTTGGAATTAATATTTAGAAATGAGTCAGATGATGTCATGAGTAATTTGCATCGGGAGAAAAACCTTCAAGATGTCACCACAGAGATAAATGCTGGTGAGTGACAACCCACAACTTTCTATTTGCTAGTTCAAGCTATCTTGTTTAAAAGATTTACAACTTGGTCCATAATGGTCATTACAAATTCATAGACAATCAGCTAGGGCACTTGTCTGAAGTCATAGTTTAATGCAGAAACATTGAAGAGATTGAACTTTTTCATTAGTTGTCTATTTTATTTTTTGTCTTCCATTATCCTCATAATTAATGTAGTCTGGATCTTTTATTACATGAAAAGATTATCCTCATTGTGTTTGTAAACAAAGTCAACATGATTTTTGTATCTTATGACACAAATGAGGATAATGCTTGTTGGCTTTCCAGTAAAATGTGATGCAATTGATAGTGTTATAATTCAGATTTGATGCCCTAAGATAATTAGAAAACAAATAGTTCCCCTATGACTGTCTTTTTCTGAAGGTGATGGAAGAGGAAGCCCCAACACTAGTGGTACAGATCGTACAAGAACATATTGGACACCTCCAATGGATCGTTGCCTCATTGACTTGTTATTGGAGCAGGTGAAAAAAGGAAATAAATTGGGGCAGACATTCATTACCCAGGCTTGGAATGACATGATTACTTCTTTTAACAAAAGATTCAAATCCCATCATGACAAAGATATTTTGAAGAATCGCTACAAACATTTGAGGAGACAGTACAAAGACATCGACAACCTTCTTGAGAAGAGTGGATTTTCATGGGATGATACGCGAGAAATGGTTGCTGCAGAGGATTCTGTTTGGGATGCTTATACAAAGGTGAACTAGTCTACACTAATAAAGTGTCTCTGTTGTTTTGTAGCTAACAAACAATTGCTGCAGGTACACCCTGAAGCTCGATCACTTAGAGTTAAAACTTTGCCAGGCTACCGCAAATTGTGTGTTATATTTGGAGAGGAATGTATTGATAGAAGATACAGCCATTTGGCATACATTACAGACCCTAGTTGTGAATTACCAGCATTGATTACAGGTATGTTTCTCGTGTGACTTATGATGGCAAGGCAGTTTCTTGAACAGCTTGTGCTGATAGATTGAGTGGACATTGGACAATACAGTATACTGTATTGTTTTGTTGCCTGTTGGGCTAAATGCCTTCTAGCTGCTTCTTAAGGATAGAAAGCATCTTTTACGTCAGTAACCATTTATCAGCTCCGGGACAGTTTTTCCAGGCAGATCTTTACCTAAATTTTAACAGAAAGTGATTATTGGAAAAGCTGGACTTTAACACCAATTAAATATCTTATTTTGGGGTGATATAGCAGCTTTTCTATATATGGAGGCTAGGTGCTGTTAAAGATATATGCGTGTTCATATATTGATTTAATTCTGTGTTAAATTGTGAATTATGCCTTGAACTTTGTTTATTACTAATTGCTCTATCTTTCCCATGATTATTTTCGTCTATTTTCTCTTGGGTTGTCCTAAATATGGTGCTAATGAGAAAACTATGACATTATAATTTTTTGGTTTCCTTAGTTGCCTTTTTTAATTGCAAAAATGAGGAAATAAAAATATTCTGAAATCTATGGGAATAGAGTTGCTTACGGGGAATATTTGATGATATTCTGCAAACTCATGGACATTTATAATTCAAAGGTGAAGAGAAGAATGGCAGTTTTCCTAGTGTTTATGATGCCGCTTCTACAATAGAGTGGACAGAGTCAATGGAATGCTGTTTCATTGACCTCATGATTGATCAAGTAAATCGAAGGAACAGACTTAGAAATAGATTCAATCAGCAAGCTTGGACTCATATGGTTAAAGCATTTAGCGCTAAATTGGAACTCCAATGTGATAAGCAGTTTCTAGAAGATCAATATTTCTGTTTGATGAAACAGCATGATGACATCAGCAATCTTCTCAACCATGATGGATTTGCGTGGGATGAAGCCCTACAGATGGTAATTGCCGAGAATGACACCTGGGAAGCCTACATTAAGGTATATTCTTCCCTTCATTGACACTGTTCTCAGCTTGATATCTTTTGGCAGTTGTCTATGATATGTCGCCTCCTGTTAGTGCTCTGACCCCTCCTGATCTCTTTTTCTTAATTGGGGATGTCTGCTTGCATGACAAGACTATATGGGGAACTTACTTTGTAAGTCTACTGTTTGTCACTATCTTATTTACTCCAACCCGTTAATTTCTAATATTTGTAGGACCACCCGGATGCCATCTCATATAGAAACAGGTTTTTTGATCGATACCATGACTTGCGCAAAGTTTTTGGAAATAAAGTATCAGATGCAAGTGTAGGTACTCAGGGTCAGATTCAATGGATGGAAGCAGACAATGTTACTATTGAAATAGATATGGATGGAACGTGTGGAAATTTGATTGTGACTAGCAACAGTGAAGTATCAAGCCAGGATACAGAAAGGCCAAGAGAAAAGGATATAAATATAACATCTGGAAATTCTGTTGTGATGGGCAACGGTGAAATGGTAGACCAAGGTAACAAAAGGCCAAACGTGATGGATCTTGATGGGGCATCAGTAAATTTGGCTGTTACTGGAAACACTGAAATATCAGACCGAGATATAGAAAGGCCGAAGGAAATTGATATGGATGGGACATCTGAAAATTTAGTTATCACTGCCAATGCTTCAATGTTAGACCCAGATATTGAAAGTCCTAGGAAAATAAGTGTGGATGGACCATCTGGATATGTAGTCGTGACTGGAAACACAGAGACATCAGGCCCAGAGAAAAGAGGGTCGAATAAATTTAATATGGGCAGAACATCTGGAAATTTAGTTGTGACTGGTAGCACAGAAATAAAAGATTGTGATAAAAAAAGGAGATGCGAGATGCTGCCTAACTCCAGACCTCTCACCAAAAAACCGAAAAAAGATCAGAGAATACGGAAAGCTTTATCTGATATGGCTGATGCTGTCAAAAAACTCATGAATAAGAAAGAGAAAAGCAATGATAAACCTTTCCAAAATGCTTTAAGTGCACTCCAAGCTATGCCAGACATAGATGATGAGCTAGTAATGGATGCTTGTGATCTGTTGGAAGATGAGAGAAAGGCAAAGACTTTTTTAGCTTTGGATGTTTCTTTGCGAAAGAAGTGGTTGTTGAGAAAGCTGCGTTTGCAGTAGCTGCCTAGCATGCTTGTCCACGTTAAGACCATTTTTTGAAGGTTTTGAACTAGATTGAAATTTTCCTTGTTGAAGGTTATTCTGGCTAGGTATGGTCAATAGAAACAAACCACAGGGAATTGTGATTTTGTACATTGCAACACAAAGTTTAATAATTTTAAGTGTTTTTTTCCTTAAGGTTTTGAACTCGGTCGACCTTTTTTTATTGGGTTTGAAGCGAATGATTATTCTGTTATTTATTGTGGCTGATGGCCCGTGGTAGTGTCATCAAGCTTCGGTTGAAGTCTCGAAGTTTTTACCGTGAACGCGATGTCGGCTTGTTAAGCGACTATATAGGATTTACCAGCCTCTTGTGAAGAGCGTACTGGCGTTGTGTTTCCTTTTTTCAAAAAAAAAATTTATGGAGGATACCTTTCTAATGTTCTTATAAATGTATGCTTGACAGGGGGTTCAAGTACGATGGTTTCTTACCACAAGGAAATAATTAGATCTGAAGTATGAAATGGTTAATAACTGTAACACTATCCCACCAGCAATTAGGAAGACCAAGCAACAACTACCAACATTAGAGAGTGATTAAATCTGTGGATAGAGATGGTTTCCTTTACACAATCCAGATATCTCTTTATGGAACAATATTTTACCCCACTAAAAACAAGCCTTGAAATGATACGGAATCTGTCATAACCAATCTCTACTATAATTAACTAATTATTGAGTCATTTCTGTTAAAATTGCTAAAATTATAAAATTTTCTGTTTATTTTTAAAAATATATGCAATTTTTTAAATAAATAGTTCTAGAATATTTTAATTTAATTTATTGAAATATCCTGTATTACTATAAATGACTTCTTGTGTTAAATTTGGGCAAAAACAAAGCAATTCATTTATTTTTACTTGTCTACTTGTAACTAATGTATATTTAAGTTAATAAATGATATTCTAATTAAAAAATAAAATATATATTTTAAGGACATTAAAAAATATATATTTTTAATAAAATTCATAAGGGCATTTTTTTATATGAGAAGGAGTACTCTCGCCAGTAGTGAAGGCTAAACTCCCTTAGGGTATAGAAGGTAAAAAGTAAGTCATTTTTAATTAAATTTACTTTATATAAAACTCAAATTACTTGCTTTAGAAACAGGTTTCTACCGCTTGCATCAATATGAGTGCATAAAAAATGTATTTATAAATTGTTTAGTAGACAAAATTTTGCAACTAAAACTATATCACATCATCACATGCTACTAGTGGTGCAGATGAGTTATTTTAAAAAAGTGATTTTTACATTATCTATTTATTTTCGAGATTTTTATGAAAAACAAACATCACAATCATTAGGAAAAGAAAAAAAGAACAATTTAAATTCTTAAAACAATCACAAATCTACTTTTATTTTTAGCTTTTGATTACTTTCCTAAAATTTTCCAAAAGTGCTTTTCCCTGAAAAATAAGTGATTTTTTTATTTTAAAAAACAAAACTTAAACAAATAGGCCATTATCACATAATGGTGCCAACAAAATGATCTTGTCACATGCACTTGCTATCTGGCCAACAAAATCATACCGGCTACACGTCAATGGCATATTAAGACCTAGAAGATCCTGCGCACCATAATTCCCTACGTGGGTGACTGAATTAACATTATAGCAATGCACTTTTTAATAGTACAGACTCCAGAATTCAAATTAGGGCAAGTTTTCTGAACAGAGTTCAGGGGATGAGGATACAGAAAACCACGCCGATAACTGTTACTTCGGCTAACGCTTCAGCAGCACCTAAAATTCGTATTAAAAATATGTGCTAAAAGCAAGTAACGCTTTCGTATAACATAGCATATCCATCACATCTATAGCCCGCATAGACACTTTATGATTCTCTTTACATTAAGATTGCCAGCAATTAGAGGTCGGAGGTACTTCATAAATCCATCAATGAGCCAATTTCTTCAAATGTTGAAAGGTCTTCTGCTTAATCCACTGTCGATCATAGGGTAAATATGCCTGGACCGAATGATCATAACTACACGTAGAAACCAGACAACAATATCAGTTTCTGCCAAGACAATACATGAAGAATCCGAAAAAGATTGAATATAAACAACTTGATTTAAGCTATTACACTAGGCTATTTCGATGGCTAATTTTCTTTTCAAAAGTGGACCAAAGTGAGTAGAGCCAGCATATAATACAGCAATTTCATTAACCATTTATCTTCTTACTGAACCATTTTAAGTTTTATTTAAAAGAAAAAAAAATAGAGGGTGACAGGGGCTCTGAATAACCAATGTTCTCTCTAACCCTTGATTAGGATTTATTATGTGTCAATACCATGTGGGTGCAATATGTGCTGTGTGAAGGAGGAGAAGAGAGAGAGAGATAGGAGAGAGATACACTAGAGCACTCATGTCTGTAAGACCATCAATGAAGTTGTAGAGATCTGCAATATCATAAGAGAGGTTTCTGATGGCCGGATTTAACTCCTTAAGCTTCCTTTCATATAAAGCGCAGATACCTGAATAAGTGCAAGAATATTCATAAGCTTCAAAATTGGTAGACTCCCAGGGTTATCACAGTCACATATTTTTCATAAAAAATAGTATGTATATAAGAATTCAAATGTCAATTTTACATTGAACACACTCATTCTTGCAGAGTTAGACATGCACACGTGTAAGTGTGATAATTTATACCAATTCAATAAAAATGCAAAAAGGATGCGACGGGAAATCATGGAAAACAAACTTATTCCAGATGTTCGAAGTAGGAAATTCTAGTTTAGATATTATAATTTTATGTATTTTCTAACCTCATCTGTATTGTCTGATTTTTATTTGTATTTCCTAACTTTTTATGTATTTTCTTTTTTATAATTTCGGCTCCTATAAATAGCCCAAAAGTAGTGTAAGTTGTCAGATCAGTTGCTAGCATCACTTATTTTTTCAGGATGTAACCTTTGAATGGAAGACACAAAAGGGGACACTTCCAGGGATAAAATATACAGACAGATCTGATTATCTATATGAGAATTGAGATATAGGAAATATTTTAGATCCAGGAATCAGTTCAGTACAAAGGACTGTGTTTATGTCAGTTAGCAAAGGTAGGTTAGCAGCATGAAACCAACAGTGGCAGTAGTTCATTATTATTATGACACTAGTTACAGGACATAAATAGTTGGAAGCACAACTTCGGTTCATGTCCACTAAAGAAGAAATAAAAGTATAAAACAATTATTTATTTATTGATCAAACAAGATGATAAGAGCTTAGTCCTTCTACTTGAGACACAATACATCACACATTTTTGAAACACAACTGAGGGGCTAACTTCTCCATGAAAGAATTGGGAGAAATTCAAGTTCAAACCTCACACAGAGAAGGATCTAAAGTTCCAAATGACTAGACCATGCAATCTAAAATAATTTTATTCCTTGTCAACAACCACTGAATTAATTATGCTTCCCAATCCTGGAATTCATCATTACCAAGCCACAATTAAAAGCTACACCATTTTAAGGACGAACCAATGGAAACAAAGAACAACAACCTCATGACAAACCCAAGTGTCTTTGAAGAGGGGGGAAAAGGAAATAAAAAGAACCACTTTTGATGATCAGTAGTAATGCAAAACTACAATTTTCATTTTCAATTTTAGTACATGTTAGAAGCATTATATAATTAACTCAGTGTTTGCACACATCCATACCAGCCCAAATATCCCGCATAGCATATGGTTTATTTTTTTCCTTTTCCACCTACAGTCCCAAAACACAGCTCCATACGTAGGTCCACAGACAGGATAAAAAAAGGAGGCTGCAAAAGCAGCATTAAAATACTTGACACAGGAACCCAAGCAACCACCCTAATTTTCTTGTGAAAGTAGAAAGTCCCACAAAATCCAAAGTTACAAACTAACAGACTCACAACCTAAAAATAGCATCATAACAAAGCCATCAAAATATTAGTGCAGAAGTGTTCAGTAGAAGCACATTGCAGCCTATAGGCAAATCATGAATGATATCTTTTGGTGTCTAAACCTAAAGAATATAAACATTCTTGAGAAAAATTACTTTTCTTATTTTCCTCATAAAAAGAGAACCATATTAACACTTCAAAAACTGAAACCTTTTTCTACATGCGGCCATGCCTAACCAATATAATGTGACTAAGATAACATCCACCACACATTAAGAACATTACATGGTCCAATATTTATGTATGCCAATGCTATTCAGTTCTTCTCTTCAATCTATATAAAATTGCTTCTAACTAACAAATTACCATGCAAAAAACAAGCTAAGATTTATAACCCTGCATCAATTGAGCAAAACTCGAAAATCAAAATTATAACTTATTATTAAAATAAGAGAAAATATAAATTAGTTCCGTCAAATAACTCAGTTTAACATGACAAAGCCTTTCTCTGATTTAAATTGCCATTTTTTTTGCAGATGTATACATCAATGTTCACTATGTTATGAAACTCTGTACTGTCCTACTAAATGAGAGAATGACCAGAAACCAAGTTTTATAGGCCCTCAAGTATTCTAAGACAAGTGGTTTTCTTTCTAATGCTCAGCAAAATAAAAACAAGTATACAACTCTCCCAAATCCCCAGGACATTCCTGACTTCTTTTCAGTTCCCAAAGTTGCACATTAAAGACAACATAACAGATGTCTATATTGATGTCAGGATATTAAATAGCTTTAAAAAGGGAAACAAGGCAGAGATACCAGCTAAAAAAGATGGTTGTGATGATGATAGAATTCCCACTAAAAGATAAGCTATACCCACATGTAAGACATACCGTCCATGGCCTGACTTATTGACTCATAATCCATAAATGTTCTAGTTGCCCTGTTCTGAGACGTCTGCATTAGAATAATTGTGTGGCGATTGGCCTAAACAAGTAGTCAGAAAACAAAAATACAGTCAGTAAATCGGAAAGTTAGGAACATGAAATTAATTCTTTAGTGACAGATGAAAACGCAAATCATGTGTTGAAATTTGCCAACTCGTTCAACTTTTTTGTTTTTCACATGTTTTGAGCTGAAGGAAAACTTTTCAATACCGATAGACCTAAATCGTAGCATACTGGAAAGAAAGGCTAAGAAAAGTTGCCAATAACATGAAGATGGGGATAGATTAAAACAGTAATGATGCAATCTAAACAACATTTGGTGACAGAATAGTACACAGCTGCACTCATGATTCCATCTTAGCTTAGAAGGAAACAAAAATTTAAGTCAGACGAAGCCGCTACTACAGTTGTGACAACAAATGTTGCGTCGGAAGCATCACCCTGAAGTCTGAATCAAAAGTCAAGAAAATCCCTCACGGCCCAAACCATTCCTTCCCGGGTCCACAGAAATAGGGATGAGGGAAGGTGCATAAGAAACCTAGATACTATTCTTCCCCATATTTTCTGAGCAATCAAACTAGGGAATCACATAGCCCTAATTTATTTTTTAATTGCGAACTTGCTGTGTGAATCAAACAATAATGGCGTAAGGGGATGAAAATTTTACCATGAGACAAGGAGGAGATCGCTGGAAGTCGCCGGAGGGAGTGTAGGAGCAAGCTGATGGCGTCGTTCGTTGAAGCTACGCAAGGTACCGATGACGCGACCAGAGAGGCGGACTTGAATTCGAGAAGAGCCACTGAAGTTACGCCAGGTAAGCAGTGACGGCGATAGGACGTATGAACACTGGAAAAATTGTTTTATCAAAAATCAAAATCAATATTTCTTTTCTTTTCTGCTGCTTTTCTTTTTATTTTATTTATTGTTACATCAATTATTTTGATTTTTTTTCACGAAATAATATTTTGATTGTTGAATGCATGTGCTTTTGGGGCAGGCAAAAATTGTTGGGAACATCTTTGCAGTGACATAGGCAACAAAATGTTCTTTTGAATATTTAACCAACAATTATTTAATAATAATAAAATAAAATATATTTCTTTCGGTCTTATTTATAAAAGACATTCTAAAAATAAATTTATAATATTTTATATAATTTTTTCTATTTTGTTCTTATCATTTATTTTTTCTCATCAATTGTTATTGGACTTTTTGGATGAAAGAGATATTCTCAATTGGTCAAATGATATTTAATGTAGATTGCATTATTATATTAAATAGGGGTAAAAAATGAATGTTTGGTTTTTTTTTTTAAGGTTTTAAGAAAATAACTAACTTTCTTAACTTACGTAAAGTAGTTGAAAGTCCCTTATAATAACAACCGGAAGGAGGGAGTAATTTAGAAGAATTGTGATTACATGTGTTTTTTTAATAATTTAAGAATAAATATGAAAATATTTTCTAAATTTAATGATATATTTTATATTATGTATTGGCATGGCAATTTTTAATTATTTTGATTAGTTTTATTATTACATTAGAAAAGTTTAAAGTCAATATTCATTCCTCTTAAATTCATGAGTTGACACGTCAAGTTTACCCAATTCACACGTTTAGTCAAAGATTTGAGTCAACTTGTTCATAAACTCAAATGGGATATAAACTCGGTCAAATTCAATTGACTCTTTATTTGTAGATCAAGTTAGCTGGGTTAGACAAATATCTAAAAAACTCATAACATTCTAGACAAATTAATATAGATAAAGGAAAAAATAAAATTACAAGATGAGTTGCCTATTTTGAAGTTGTATACATGCTAGCATCTCCCATTTTTGTCTCCACTCTTGAATGGAAAACTTGAGGTTATGGCTCAACAAAGAATGGGGGAAGTGGGAATTAGAAATAGACATTAACTAAATAGGACCAAGGGCCTGTTTGATTTATCTTTTGATAAATTAAACTATAATTTCTAACCATCATTTTTTATAAAGTTATCTAAATAAGTTCGTGATAAATTTTTTTACTTTTATCTAAATTTTATTTTTGTAAATTATATTTATTCTAAATAATTTTTTATAAAAGGATAAATTAAACGGGCCTAAGATGATGAAGAGGAAAAAAAAAAAAAAGATGCATGTATTCTAAATGATGATGAATAATAAATGCAAGAAACAGAAATGCAAGGCCCAGACTTGCTATCATTCGGGTAAAGCACACTCCAGCCCAGTAATCCACGAGCTTTGAGACTCATTTGGGCTTTTAGACGAGTCACCATACTATAAATTTTTATCTTCGAATTGTTTTCGGCTTGAATTATCTCTGAATTTAATGCATTAGAAAATTTAATTCATAAGAAAAATAAGTCTGATTAGCGACGCGATGGATAGATAGTTACAAATAAAAAATTTAAATTCTTTCACTGTTCTTTAAAATTCAAACCACAAGAGAATATGGGCATATTTAAATTCAAGGTACGTTATTGTATTGGAAAGTCTATGTGTGGTGCTATTATTAGACAACTTGATTTGTTACTTCCATGAAAATTAAACAATTGGTGTGATCCCTTGACAATCCTTTGAATTGTAAGTGACGAATAAACGCGCATTCGTTCGCTAAGAAAATAATTTTAATAAATTAATTATTAAATAAAATAAAATTGGTGCCTATCTTGATCTCTTTAAGAATATTACACACCTAATTTTTAAAGACAATGTGTACTGCACTTATTTAAATAAATTTTGATGCTAGCCACTACAGGTGGTAAGTGTGGGAATGAAGCATGGGTAGAGATTTAGATGATTATTAATATTTTTTAAAATTATTATTTATGCTCTTAAAGTTATAGAATGATTACCTTTATGTTGCAGAATCTTTTGGCTTTGCTATTGAACAAAAATTTCATTTACAAAATCATACTATGTATTACTTTAAGGATATTAGTGAAATTTTATTTTTTTTACTGTTTTAAAAAATTAATATTTAAAAATGATTATCATTGTTAAATTCAATTCCTAATTATATGTATAAAAAAATTTTATTGGGAAAAACAAAACGTATTTTAGTTATCTCTCAGCTGAGATAGTTTTGGTACTTAAAAAATACTCTATTCGTTTCAGTTTATAGTGTACTTTTAATTATTACACTCGGGCCAAAATAGTAGTTAGTAACTAAAAAATTTATACATTATTTCTTAAATTATCCTCATTTAACAGTAATTAATATACTCCCTGCATTAATTATGTTTTTCTTATTAACCTACCTTTATTCTTTTTTTTTTTTGCCATTGACAACCAACCCTTTATTATTTAGTAATGGTCACTAGGTTCACCTCCACACATAATGAGTGGCGTCAAATTAAATTTAGTTTAAACTCACTTAATCCAATTGTGAATATTCTTCCCTTCTTGGATTATCAGCAGATTATTGATTCAAAAATTTGGTGGGCTACACACTAGCATTGAAAGGTCACATGAAACAGAGATAAACTCTCATACTAAAACTCACAATTCGATTTCTCCATTATCACCCTCCACTCCATGATTATCAACCTCTTTGATTTCACCATTGTCACCCATACTTCCTAGTGCAATGCCACTAAATATTGATTTAAACATAGATCTAAACTTAGAAATAAGTGATAGTATCAACCCCCAATCCGACAATGTGCAATCATTTGACTTAAACAGGGATCCATCAATTGAAGTTCTCCGATGGTCAGTGAATGGAGAGGTTATCGTGCAAGGGTCTTAGGGGGCACTTGTTGAAGAAGATGCAATCAGGAGAGAAATTTCAAATAAAGATATGCACAACCAAGCACACAACTACAGCCCGGTGATGGACCCCGAAATAGAGGTAGAGATGCATACGTATAAACCTAATCAAAGTTGCTCCAAGTTATAGTTTTGAATATAAGGAGCAGAGTTTTTAATATACCCAATACTAGATGACAAAAAACACCATACGTAGTCATATCATCTGCATGGTACTCGAAGGAGTATTTCACCAAAAAAAACTCAAAACACACATCACCACCACATCCTTAACTGTTAACCATTTAAACCAAACCCGGCACATAAATTTTTAACATACTCTCAATAAATTTCTTATGCTCTCTCTCCTTCAATTCATCACTAGTGTCGTTTTCTTGTGGCACCTTGTTCAAATCGAAGGTCGGCACATGACGATATTGTGATCCTTTAATGGAGGGTCCCCATTGCTCAGTTTTGGATGAATCTTTAGTATAGCTTGCCACTTCAATGGAGTTAACTTTCTCTTCATCAGGCAACTTGTTTAAATCAAATTTTGGGATGGGTTCTTCTCGATTAAGAGAATCTTCGACTATCCACAGCAAAGCTTTATCGTTCAACGATTCAGAGGACCAATTACAATAGCTTAGTTTCACTGAATCTGCCATTTTCGGGACTACTGTCTCCCCATCTAAAGAGTCTTCTACTATTGATGGCAAATCTTTAGTATTCACTGACTCAAACGAGTTCAGAGGGTTAGACGAGAAATCTGCCATTTTCGTCTTCTCTCCATAAACCAATTCCGCGCCTGCTTAAAAAGTTTGTAAGGTTCTCTACACCAACCAATAATGCGTTTGGAGTTTGACATATGCACTTCCAATAAAGTGTCATCTCTTATCTGGACCAATAACACACTTGGAGCTCGAAGTCTTCATCTTCTCTATTATTGTGAATAGTAACACACTTGGGTCTTTATATGCATGGGGAAGACAATAGGAGTAATTCTAATGAGGCCTAATTACGTAGGGGTGATTTTGAAAAGAAGGAAAAATTACACTAATAATTCCACAAAATGTACTATATTTTAAAACATAGATTTTTCAGAAAAATACACTATATAGTAGAATGAAGGGAGTATTATGACTGTTCATGTTAATGTATTGTAAATCTTCATGTGTCATTCTTTTTTTAAGCTTGCTTCGATGGAATAAAAATCAATAAGAAAGTAAGAAGGGAGAATTTTCAACGACAGCATCTGCATTATTGAGAATTGAAGCGAAATTGTGACACAAGAAACATTTGTATTGAACTATCTAAAAGAGTAGGTGTAGAATATTGGGTGAATATATTATTAAAGCCACAACTATGAAAGAGGTCTTCCCAGAGACGCCCCATTAATGAGACACACCAACATGCTCACTCCTCATCTCCATTTTATAAATTTTTTAACTAGATTACATGAATCAAGGCAGTTATTTAAAATTAGTTAAAATCTTTAATTTTGTAAAAAATTATTAGAACATTTGTAAACTACCTTTAATAAAAACTACCCATTAACATTTATCCCATATTAATATTTGGAAAGAAATAGAAAGTTAATGTGTTTATTAGTGTAAAATATATATACACACATATGATGTTTTGATAGCCATTACCCATTTCAGTCTAAAATATAAATCTTGTTTTATAATTTTTTTAATTCAAAATATAAGTTGAATTTTAGGTAATGTTTAGGACATTAAATATTTTTTCCTAATTTATTCTTATCTACAATTAAATGTGAAAGAGAAAATAAATATGAAAATTATGTAATCTATTTCATTTAATAAAAATAATATTAAAAATAAATTTTTTTAAAATTTTAATTAATTAATATACTTTTAATTCTATTCTTTAATTTCTGTAAAGTTCATCTAACAAAACTTATATTTGAAACAAGAAGAAGTCCTTTGTTAGATGACAAGTCAACGCGAAGCTTCAGCAAACAACAAGGCTAGCCATAGGAATGAGTTCTCAAATTTTTATGGAGATCTTTTGCGATTCATCTCCTATTTTTTTTAATTTAATATTTGTTTTCGTAAGATTTGGTTCAATGCTTCATGATTTTCAAACTTTACTTACCCCACAAAATTATATAATGACCCATACCGTGCAAGGGAATGTTAGATGGTTCTTTATCTTCAAAGCATTGTTTTTTTTTTTACCCAATTAGCATTTTTTAATCATTTTTTAACTTAATGAGTCATCTTTTTTGGTAAGTGCACTATTCTCATATAAGAGACGGCTGGAAAAACTATGTATAAAATTTATTTATTTTATATACCTCTTGAGTTAAATGATATTTTGTTAACTCAAGATAAGAGAGAATCAAATTCAAGTCATTAACGCAACATTAATAATTTATTTTTAATTTTAAAAAATTATAAAAATCAAAATTTATAATTGACGTTTAAAAATTTATAATTATAAAAATTTTGTGTAAATTAAATTTTTCATGGAAACGAATGCTATGACATTGAATTGACGTTTAAAGAGAATACTATACTTATAAAAAAAAAAGAGGAATACTATAATTTCTTTTATAAAAAAAAGAATACTATAATTTCTTACCCTTTTTTTGGGTTGGATAAACAATCTTATCCACTGACTTAATTCTTTTGAATAAGTTCAAACTCGATCACTCTCAAGATAGACTATGTTTGAATTTTTGAATACTATATGGTTATAATTACAAAGAGGATTTTATCATTTTTTAGTCAAATTAATGCTTTTTTATTGAGACTCGAACTTACCCATTATAGAAGAATGTGATAATTTAGAGCAAGTGATTGATTTAAATATTTAATAATATCTCTTCTAAATCCAGGAGAGCCCCACCTTCCACGCGCTTATAGGCAGGGCAAAAAGTAACCGTCAATTAATTCAATTAAAAGTAAAACGGTAGACTTGGAAAAACGGCTTATTTCAGCCTTTATGTGACGGGATGTTCTCGGTTCGATTTTAGATAAAAATTAAACCAAATTAAACCACTAAGTGTGATAGCTCTTGTGACCTTGTGACCTTTTTAGTTTTCCTTCTAATCATTTTGGTTTGATTCCAACTTCAATTTGATTTGATTTAAATAATATTAAATTAATTTTTTTAAAAAAAATTATCATTTTTCTAAAAAATTAAATTAAATAAATTTCATATACATACTTCACAAACACAAATTATACCTAAATTTTTTATTAAATTATGAATATTTTATATAAAATTATTATTATTTTTTATATTTTTATTTATTTATTGATAGATTTATATAATTAATTATAATAATATACTTATTTATATTCTTTCTTCAAAACTAATAAATATCTTGTAATCTTGTTTATGAGCTTTTTTATTTAGGTGACTTGTATTAATGAATAATATAAAAAGAAAATGTATTAAATAAATATAGTATTTAAAATTTAAAAAAATAAATAATATAGTATGTTTGATTTGATTGGATTTTCGTAGAAACCGAACCAAACCAAACAAAGTCGATTTCAAATTAAAAAAAAATAAACTTTATTTCAGTTTGATTTTAATTTATTTGTGTCGATTTGATTTGATTTGATTCAACTTAATCAAAACTAATCAAAGAATTCCAGTTTTACATGGGTGAGGCCATCCTACAAGTCCCTATATTTTTTTTAATTTTAAATTTTTTTCACATGAAGTCAAATTATTATTTTTTTAGCTAAACATATTAAATATCATTTAATCTTTATCATGTAATTAAATTGAAATTCATATTATTCTAATTATTATCATCAATTCATAAGTCAAAATTAAAGTCTAAAAATAATATTTAAATTCTATAATTCATACATTTAATAAAGCTTAAAGATAATATTTAAATATTTCTCATTTAAATTCAAATTGTTATAATCACTAATGATGTTTAAAATTTTAGACTCTGGAAAGATTTCATTAAAATTTTAAATTTTAGGAGAGGGTTTTTTCTATTTTCTACAATTTATTGGTTTTTATTAAAACAAAAGAAAAAAAAAGGCCGACAAGCTGGTCCATTTTTTATATGGGTTTCAAATTTTGAAACTCAACCTGCTATATTTTTAAGTTAAACAAACTAGCCTATCAAGTTTGACTAATATTTTCGGTTCTTACAACTCCATCTCACTTGAAGTAACTTTGTGGAGACATATTTTTAACTAAGGATAATTGGCTTGAATGGAAAATATTCAATTTTTTTATTGATAGGACTATTTTTTTTATCTAGAATTCTACAAAATTTAAATATTAATTAATATTAGATATTCTAATATTGTATAATAGTCAGAAGAAGAGGGGGGAAAAAAGAATAGATTTTAACATCAGTGACCATTAATGTTATGTCATTTTTCTATTTAGTTTCTTTTGGCCATGATTTTTCTATTTAGTTAACATCATTGAGCTGTGTGGAGATGTTTGATTCCTTAACAATATTGGTGTCTAAATTTGAAGGCGAAACGATTGATGTTGTCAACCTGAAATTGGCAAATCAATTGCATGTACATCAACTAAAAAAAATGAATTGATATTTTAAAATAAGTGTAAGAGTTATTGGAAGAGATATTATCAAGATGTCCTTTAGATTTGTAAACATTGCATGGGGGAGTTAAGCTCGGATTGATATATATACAAGAACATATTTAATAATGATCAATAGCAATTAGATCAAATAGATGGAGTCAAATTTTCCATGAGGTAGATTGATAATTCAAATTTTGTGGATAAAAAAGATTACACTAGAAGAGTTACCTTTAATTAAGCTTAATAATGCTCAAATCTAATATGATAATAGTATTGGATATCAATAGTTGTGTAAAAAAATCATATTTAATAATAATGAAAGCATGAATAAATAAAATAAAAAATGAATGAAACTATATGATTCAAATTCTGTATAAGCAAAAGACCTCTTTATGGAGAGCTGTCCTTGTTGGGTTTAATTTGGCTCGATTAGGATTAATTAAAATCTAATATAACTATGGACAACAAGTGATTTGCTACCCAAAAAAGAAGAAAAAAATCAATATTTCAAGAAATAAATTAATTGCAGCTTAGAGTTAAAGGTATTTCAAAATGATTTAAACTAATTAAACCGAATCAAATTAACATATACAATTTAAAACTAAATTAAAATAATAAGGTCTATATTAGCTTTTACAGTTCTAAAACCAACTTAATTTAGTTTAATTTGGTTGTAGACCTTTGAAACTCAAACCAATTCAAACTTTACTTACAATATATTTTTTATACAATTTTATTGTACTTATTCAATACATTTTATATTCATACTATCCATTAACACATTTTATAGCTATATTACCTATTAGCATGTATTTTAGCTCATAATGCGTAAAACAACTCATAAATAAGATTATAAGACATTTATTTATTAGGAAAAGGAACGTACATATATCTAGTAGGACCAAGTTAAAATTAAAATTATTTAAAAAAAGGAAGGGGTAGGGGCCATCTTAGCTGAACCTATATACTTGATCGGGTCAATCCCAACATAAAGTAGTACCAACTCATAATTAACTACATGTTTGGTTTAATTACTAGGAGGTTAGATGATGTAATGAAAAATGTGTGAAAAGATGATGATTACATATGTTGTTTATTTGATATGATATTAGGGATAAGGGAATCATGTTTATTTTTTACGAAATAGAAAATACAGATAAGTGTGAAAATGCATTTTTGCCCTTGAGTAAGGAAAAAAAGAGAAAACCTTTGTCCTTACCATTCTTGCCGATGATGACATTATTAGGCAGCACGAATCACTGGTGAATGCCAAACAACACAGAATAACCAATGATGACAATAATCTCAAATTAGATCTAAAACTAAAAGGAGGAAAAGTGCAAATCGAAGCCTAGATCTATGATTCGCAATGAGCATTGAAGCTGGGTCTAGGTTGAAATTCACTGAACTCAATTCAACAGATGGTTTCGTTTGCAAGTTTGAAAGGTGCCATTCATGAATTATGTGAATAATGGAGGAACAAAGGCTAATGGTGGATTTGACTCTTCACTTGCTGATGGTGTGAAGAATGGGGGAATGGTGGTTGATGATACTATTCATGAGTTATGTGAAGAATGGTGGAATAACAAAGGGAAGTAGAGGTGGCTGATAGTAAGTGGCCGTTTGCGAGTTACTAGAAATCTTCTTCCTCCCCAATTTCTTTGATGGCTGACAGTGGATTCGACTCTTCACTCACCGAACGAATGATGACAAATGAACAGTGGGTGAACAAGGACAGAGGAACAGTGGATGAACGATAATAGTAGCAACAATAAGGGTTCGAAGATGGAGTTGAGGTGGGGGAAGAAGTGGGAAAGAAGGGTAGGATTGTCTTTTGAATCTTTTCTACAGTAATGTGAAGGGCTTTACATATGGAAATGGATGTGAAGTATATGACATTAATTATGATGATCAAGATTACCCCATGTGATAGTCATACAAGTTTTAAGACTAACCAAACAGGCTACTATTTGGTGTGATGCGAACCCAAACCCCTCACTTAACCCTTCATTGTAAACCAACAAAATAATGTGTAAGACTTTGATTGAGGATTTTGAAGTTTTTTTAAAGGGAGGGGAAGTGATTGGAAGTGTTTTCCCTTATTTGGTTAAAAAAATTGGGGTTAATCTCCTCCAATCTCCTCCTTCACCCCTTTATTGATTTCCCCCAATTTTTTTTTTTTGCATTGAGTATATTTATTACTTAATTTCCTTTTAAATAAAATAAAATTTTATTAAAATTACTTTAATCCCACCAAATAAACAAATTTTAAAATCCCTTTAATTTATTTTTCTCTATTTGTCTCCATTAAAAATTCATCCAAATCTCTCTCCTTTAATCCCTTCTTGAACTAAACAAGCCATACTAAATGAGCATCATTTTACACCCATGTCGTTTTATCAAGGCACCAAAGTCTTATTGTCTTTTTTTTTTGTTGGCCTCTACAAAAAATGTTCTTGTCTAGAGAGTAAAAAATAACATAAAAATAATTGATAAAAAATAGAGCCGTCAAAATGGGTAAAATCCGACAGGTAAGCCCAAAAAGTGCAAAAAAAAGGTTGGATCGAGCTTCAACCCTGGGAGCAAATGCATAATCCCGACTTTTTTAGTCTAGTCCATTTAAATCGGCTCGAAAAGCCCGTTTTTTTCTTCTTTTTTTTATTGTTTAAAATATTAAAAAATATTATTTTATTAATTAGTGATATATAAATGGTAAAATTTAAATATTATGTTAGTTTTTTATAAATTAGGATGATAATTAGTTATATTAATTTAAATAATTATAAAATTTTTTTTATAAAAAATATTAAAAAATTTAAAAAAATTCACAGACTAGTTTGTAACCCCAGTCCCACGAGTTCAAATCTAAACATTCAAGCTCATTTATCTAATGGTGCAGTCCGATTTGAAAGCTCTAATAAAAAGAAAAAGACATAAAAGTAACGGACAAAGTCAAGAATGAGATGAGAACAAAATCCGAAGGAGCTAGGAGAGAGAGCGTTGGCAAAAGACAAAAAACAGAAAAAAAGAGGGAGAGTCAAGGCACAAAAGTGTTGTTGTCATCCATGAACATTCATCCGGAAAGACAGTTTTTCTCTTTCTGAGCAGCGCGGCGTTTCTTGAGTTTCCTTTCTTTCTATCCATATCTGTCGTTTTCTCCAGTCTTTTTACTCTCTATCATTCATTACCCTCGCTTCTCCAAGAAAAAAATATCTTCCTAAATTGCTTCGATAGTTACTTTCAAGTCGGCTTCATTTCCTCTTGCTGGCACTCTGGTGCTGATCTCCGACTCTGCGGAAGAGGCCCTACCGGGCAAGTAAGTGTACTCAGAATTATGGAATTTTCTTTTCTTTTTCTTTTTTTTAAATCTAATTCGTTTAAGGTTTCGATTGTCATCTGGGTTTTCCTTGAGACTAACTTCTGGTTCTGCTTGATCTGGATTACTGTTTTTCTTTTCATTTTTTTACTTCCCTCGAATGTTACGCTTTTTCTCCCTCATCCAAAACCAGAATTGGCATCCGCTATCACATCAGGGTCTTGGGTTTTATAAAGGTCAATTAAATTAATGTTTAAGTTTGAAGCGATGAACTGTTACTTTGCGTGCTTGAAACTTATGCTAACTTTCATCTCTACAATCTTTGAACCCAAATTCCTGAAACTCGTGAGTTTTGTCTAGAAATCTCAACAATATTTGGATTTTTGACATCAAATTAATTATCTGGTACGTAAATTGGCTCTGTAATGATCTAGCTGATGCTTTGCTGAATAAGATATCATTTCGGTAATTTAGTTAGAAAAATTATAACCGTGTGTTGGAAGTATGAATCAGTATTCTTGATTTTGTTCCGCAACATTGATTGTAGCTGTGTTGTCTATTGCGATCTTAGGGACTTGCCATCTCTAACCCTACATCATATACCTCAGTCTTCACAGTATCTGAGCCAGTGAGCCTTATAGCCATCTTTCAAGTTATTTGAAATTTTCCTACAAATATAGTTTATATATTTTTCCTTCAACACCAAATACATGTTATATTAACGACATTTATGGTTTCTTTGTTTCCTTTGTTATATATATTTAATATGACGCTTCCTTTCTGCTCCTTGGTCTGTTTGCCTATCCTCTAATTGCTCACTGGCCTCCTGATAGATCATGCGTTTCCTCATAACATTTGCTCTTCCCTACACTCCTCAGTCCTCAGCCAGCCACGTTTGCAAGTGGATAAGAACATCTCAATATGCATTTATTTAGTCTTGTTATCTAATCTGTAATGTGCTTTCAAATATTTTCCATTTAAAAATTTTGTCATCACTTATTGCTGAAGTTCAAATTTACTATCACTTTTTTCTCCAACTCGGTATTCTAGGCATTTTTCCATAACGTCTCTCATACAGGTTACTTGATCGATATCAGTCACATTATGATCCATTTAAAGGGAAAAATTAGATTTTCTTGTTGGATACTGATTTTCTATGCTCCATGCATGTAGCATTTACAATCATGAGGCACCTTTTTAAATGAAGTCGAGATTTTATTTTCTATTACTTGTTTCAGTGTAAGTTTTCATCTATTTTCATGTTTAAGATAAGTGCTTTTTTTTTTTTTTGGGTTTGAATTCAGATAGAAATGGGAATATATTTAAGCTCTCCCAAAACTGAGAAGTTTTCTGAAGATGGTGAGAATGACCATCTTAGATACGGTTTATCATCCATGCAAGGGTGGCGTGCAACAATGGAAGATGCTGTGAGTATTATATAACTTGAATAATTGTTTGCTTATGAATCTGAATCCTGTGAAGTGAATAACTTTGACTCACCAATGTCCTATACCATAGTGAAAGTAGTCTAGGTTGTATCTGTTGGGAACCAACATAAATTCCAAAGTCTGAACTCTGTTCAACATATTTTTCTTCAGATTGCTTTCATTTGTTTGTCTAGTTGCAATGCAAGGAGATAAAGTTTGTTACTCAATACTCCTTTCTCTTTCCCATTAGCCTCTCAAATTGTTAACATACCGGTATGTATATATTGATTGGCAGATAATTTCATTAGTAATGTGGTTTAAGGCTCAGCTTGCCGCTCTTAAGTAATTCAGCATATAGCTAAGTTTCAAGGAAATATTTGTCAGAAAAATAGAGAGGAGGAACTCGCTTCCTCGAGTGTAATATGTGATTATATGGTTTTTTAATTGGGGCTCTTACACCTCACTTTTGGTAGAAACAAATGTATGTTTGTTTTCCAATTCTGTGAGAGGAATGGAAGTCATGAGATTCCATGAATTTTGAGCACTCTCTCTATTGGGATTGTCTTCAGCCATATCTGATAATTTATCATGCGGCCTTCTACTATTTAGTTTACAGCATAATTGGACTTTGCTCATAGGCTATAGTTTTTGGGTCCAGCTAATTGTCATTTCTGAAAAAATGAGATTACTATACTGCTCGATTTGGAATTTGAACCTGGTTAATTGAAATTTGTGAGAATTTGATTACTTTTAAGTTAAACTATTAATATTCTATTGATTTTTTTTTTTGGTTTTTTCTTTTGCTAGCATGCTGCATATCCAGATCTCGATGCATCCTCTTCGTTTTTTGGTGTTTATGATGGTCATGGAGGTAAGATTTGAAAAGGTTTGGCTACTTGGGTTGATAGAAGAATGCAAAAGATCAGATAGAAAGTAAAGAAAAAAGAGAACACTAGTTCAAAGAAGCCCTCATACATACAGAGAAATCAAAGGAGCAATTCTTTCCCAAACTCTCTAAATATTTACAAGAGAGACACTTTTTCATAGCAAGCTCTCTGAATACTTGTTTCTCTCCCTTTTTTCAGTTCTCACATTGTAGTAAAATTTCTTCTTTCTATATAAAGTGAATGAGAATATGCCAAGTTGACCATTAAGTTACTTTCTTGCCATCTACTGTTCCAACAAGTTATGTATAAATAAACTTTAAAGTGATTTCTGAAATGGATAACTAAGGCTCCATTTGGTACACAGAATGGAGTGCAATGGAAAAGTGAATAGAATGAACAAGTGATTTTTATATGAGAAATGTCTTTTATGTCATTGAATAAAAAATGATAATAAAAAAAGATATAGTTATTGCAAAGAAATAATGGTAGAGATATAATAGATATTTCATACATTGAATTTTGTGCTATGGATTACCTTTTTAGTTCCCATTATGGTAACCAAACGAGGCCTAAACTGTAGGTTAGGGTAACAATGAGGTGCATGGAGAATAAATCCTGTGAGATGTGGGAGGAACCTATTGCAATATCTTACTTCATTCCCAAGAGCAAACACTGTAGGTTCCACCTCTTGGGTCATATAGATTTTCTGCTGTGCCTCTAAATCATACCTGTGCTTCTGTTGTATATGCAATTTTGTACTTTTCCCCGCAGTCGGGCCTCTTTTCAAACAATTAGTTGCTGGTCCCTTGTCCTCTTAAGACCATTCTTTTGTTGTTTTTGTTTTTTTTTTTGGGGGGGGGGGGACTGCATAAATATATCATGTATTTTGCAATTAATGCTGTTGCTATTGAAGCTCACTTAATTCTAAACTTTTCAGGCAAGGTGGTTGCAAAATTTTGTGCTAAGTATCTTCACCAACAGGTGCTCAGGAGTGAAGCATATACAGCTGGAGATATAGGAACCTCTCTTCAGAAAGCTTTTTTCAGGTTAGATGAAAAAACAGGGTCTGCTTTGTTTAATAACTTAACCGGTGGTCCCTGTGTTCTTTATTCACCAAGTTCGTGACTGAAATATATTTCATGCTTGTGTGCTGTTTAGCCTTCATAGTTCTTACTATTGGAACTATTTGTTATGGACAAAAATTTCACTTTATTGTTCTTATTCTAGGAACTGTCATTTCTATATAAAAAGATGTGAAGGTTACAATGGTGTCATTCCACAAGTCCTATGGGTTTGTTTAATCCCTCGAGTAATTGGAGGAATGATGATTATAGATTATCCTTTTGTGATATCAAGTTGTAGCACGCTTTTGAGTTGCTGGTTATGGTGTAGACATGAAGTGTGACATTATTAACTCTCTCCCCCTTCTAAAATGAAAAGCCACAAGAAAATTGATCACAAATTCCTCATCAACACTTCCATGTATTCCCCACTGCCCTGGCAGTGAAAGTACGGGAAAAAGGTTTTAAACTGGTATGTTATTATTATACAGAATGGATGAGATGATGCGTGGTCAAAGGGGATGGAGGGAATTAGCTGTCTTGGGTGATAGGATTAACAAGTTTTCTGGGATGATAGAAGGATTGCTTTGGTCTCCACGTGGTAGTGATAGCAATGACCAGGTTGATGATTGGGCTTTTGAGGAGGTATGTATGAGATTTTGAAGAGTGACGCCTTCAACTTTTCCTTTTGGCATCATTGCTTTTTTTTTTTTTTTGGGGGAAACTTTGCTTTTAGCTTAATACTGTTTTAGTTATTTGGATGAGCTGATTTTCTGCATGCCAATTAAATTAAAATTTTCTCTTCATTTTTCCTTTCCTTTTTATGATATTTTTTGAACACTCCCTTATTCACATTATTTGTTTTTACTAGGGACCACATTCTGATTTTGCTGGGCCTACTTCAGGAAGCACTGCCTGCGTTGCAGTAATTAGAAACAACTTACTGGTTGTTGCGAATGCTGGGGATTCAAGATGTGTGATATCAAGGAAGGGTGAGGTAACTTTAGAATGGAAATTCTTTATTTGTTCCTCAAATAATTATTCTCGCTACTTTCATGGGACTATCCATATGCAAGCACAGATGAGAGTATCTATGCTGTACTTTGTGTTGTTGGTGGAATGACTATTGTACTTTGGGCTACAATTCATGTCTCTTAATTTGATTCTCTAGAAATTTAAAATTATTGAGGGGATTTGTTTGAACTTGAATAAATAGAGAAAGGTTCTTGTCTCATTCCTCTTGAAGACTATATACGTTAAAAGTTTCCAAGGTTACAATGCATGTTAATGCATATGTTGTTCTTACTCTGGATGTTTGCTACAGGCGTACAATTTATCTAGGGACCACAAACCTGATCTTGAGATTGAGAAGGAAAGAATCTTAAAAGCTGGTGGTTTTATTCATGCAGGGCGAGTTAATGGCAGTTTAAATCTAGCAAGAGCTATAGGTATTTACCTATGGACATTGAACTTTCTGGAGATTAATTTGTATTCCCTGTTTCGTTTTTCATTTTGTTGTAGCTTGGTCCCTCAGTATCTATAAGTGGCAGAGACATGAAATTGGTGGACAGGATAAATATGAGTACCTAAATTGATTGGCAATTTTCTTCT
Organism: Adenanthera pavonina; assembly: GCA_026686845.1. Taxonomy (NCBI): domain Eukaryota; kingdom Viridiplantae; phylum Streptophyta; class Magnoliopsida; order Fabales; family Fabaceae; genus Adenanthera; species Adenanthera pavonina. Next base: position 7,051,427 of record JAIVEN010000003.1, read on the forward strand.
TCTATCTTTTTTCTTTTTCTTTCTTTCTTTCTTTTTTTCCCTTTTACTTTGGATTTATGTTGGTTGTTAAGACAATAGGAGGTCCCTCTGCTTGAAGATCTGTTCAAATCTGCATTAATGAAGATTTCTAGTTTCTGTGGATACATGTTATGTGCATACTTGTGTGTCTTTTTCCCTTTCCAATGTTATCTGTGCGAGAAGATAGATTATATTTAAGTTGGTTGGTGGATTGTTCTGCAATTTCCGTTCTTCAATTGCTTCCTATTTACTGTAGGTGACACAGAATTTTAGCGGAATAAATTTCTGCCTGCTGAAAAACAAATTGTGACTGCCAACCCCGATATAAACACTGTAAGTCGGTTCCTTTATACATTTCAGCCAACTTTCAAGTTAATACAGAGATCTATAACAAAATTGTTTTTCAAGTTAATACAGAGATCTATAACAAAGTTGTTTTCCCATTATGGTAGAATCAGTGATGAAATGATTGGTTAGGACTCACTTTCACTGCTACTTGTTTAAGTATCTGACTTTTAATATCCATCTGTCATGATTGATACATTGTTTTGTTTTGGACATGTTGACAGGTGGAGGTTTGTGATGAAGATGAGTTTTTAGTGTTAGCATGTGATGGAATATGGTATGCTTCTTGTGCTTTCGTATGCTGGCTTTTGTTTGGTATTTATTATGTATTTTTCGATATAATAGATGTTTACATTTTTTTAATTTCATAACTAATGGGAATTTTCATTCTTGAAAGGCGAGAAAATGATATTAGGAAGGGATAAGTTTCTTGTTTCTTGCCAATAATATGGATAGTTTTGCTAACACCAACGTGGTGTGTGATATTATGAATTTGCAAGATGCAACTCATGCCCTCACATGCTGCCCTTCCTAATTTTGTTCATTGCTTATCATCTATCTACAAAGCATGAATCTGATTTCTGGATTTGGCTCTGGACAAGTTCATGGTTGCTCTCTGTGTGGAAAAGATATAATTGATTTAAAAATTCTTGAATATCATGAATGCTTTACTTTCCCTGTAATGAGTCACTTAAATCCTAGAATTTTTGTGATGGGATCTATTTCTAATTATTTCAGGGATTGCTTATCAAGCCAGCAATTGGTAGATTATGTGCATGAACAGCTACTCTCGGTAATTTTTTAATGTTTTTCTTAATAAAGAATCTACTTAACAAGTTGCCATGATTCTTTTCGAAAAATTGAGATTTTATGATTAGCAGGGTCTTGCTTGAATGAAACTTGGGGGTAACTCAGGTGAAGATTAGATTGATAATCGCCTTCTTCTAATAAGATATTTGACATGTGATATTATCTAATTATGCAGGAAACGAAACTCTCTACTGTATGCGAGAGAGTACTTGATCGGTGTTTGGCACCATCAACTGTTGGAGGTGAGGGATGTGATAACATGACAATGATCTTGGTGCAATTCAAGAAACCTATCCAGTCCACTGAAGTAGCAGTAGAGCAATCCACTCCAAATGAACAAGCTGAATCTGAACCAAAACCAGAGGAAAGCCAAATTTAATGGGTTTTGGTGCAGCTGTTCAAAAGTGTAATATATACAGTGTGGACCACTGGTTAGGATATGTCCGGATGGTCGTTATCCTTTTAACTAGCTCTTCTGACGATTATTCTGATTATATGGAAATATTCCATTGTTTTGCCCTCTTAACTGTCATCTTTCTTCTACATGGGATATTATCGTTACAATTTTTTTATATCTAGATGTTACTGACATTCCACTGGGAATCCAAACTAACCAAAATTCGAAATTTTAACTCGATGAATCAGTGGTGAATGAAGCCCTGCACAAAACCATACGCTTCCCATTGTTTTTGCGAGTTAAAAGTGATGTTCGTTGAGGGAAATTTATTAACTGTACAGTAAAAAAGATAAAAGATTGGATGCAAACAACTTTTTTCGGAATCTAAGGAGTTCGAGGGCAGGTTATCTTCCTCCCTTCTATGGGAGTCTTAACTTTTTTCAATGGGAGCCTTTTTCTCTCTTTTCACAAAAGTCTCTTTCTATTGAATTCATTGTTTTAATTGAAGAAAATTTTCCCCTCTTGTTTGTTCAAGCCAGTACTAGTGGTGTTTTATTCTCCGTAGAAGTTATAATTTGACAAAGATGAGGAGGATACTACATATAATCTTGATTGGGACGATATTTTGCGTTTGTTTGTAGAACTCCTATTGATAATCAACGGGTACAAGAAGATAGGTCAAGGAAAGCAATGAGATTTCAACCTACGTTGAATTATTGGTCTTCCTTTCTTATTTTTGATGAAGTTGTGCTTGACAAATGTGCCTTTTGGATTCAACTGCATGGCCTAACTAAGGAGGCTAGGAATGATGTTTTATGAGAATAGGTTGTCCAATATTTTGTAGGATGTGTTACTTTAACATAAAAAATGTCATAAGTCCTTTTTTAGTTGCTTGTCAATGAAACAAAGTTGTTAAGATAATGTAGCAGCTATTACTCTTCTGAGTGGGTTTGAACAACCACCACCTCTTCATATGTCTATCATATTATCTGATATTCAAAAAATTAAGGAAAGTAAGGTGTTTAAAGAAGGAATTGGATGATTAGTTGATCTTGTTTGTTTATCCTTTATCTCTTATTTCGTGTTGGTAGTTTAAGCTCGTGTTTTTCGCAGTTTAGCGTCGAATTGTTTTTTATTTGGTTTGGTGCTTAATGTTTTGTTACACAAGTTGGTTACTGTTTTGTTGTATTGGTTTTTATAATGTTGAATGAAATATATTTTCAGGCCAAAATAAGAGTTCAAAGGCACAGAGGGAGGATTACAAATTTCATTCTCTTAAATAATACAATTATATACGTTAATATCTTCCTCATTGCCCATTCGTTTTAGGTATACCATTCAACACGAGGAAAAGAGGGAACAGAGAAGAATTGTTTGATGTTTTGTTTTGTGTTCCCATTTTCAACTCAAGATCAACGAAGATGATGGAGTCACGATTACGACAATACCTAATTTTCCGGGGGTACTTTTGGAATTCAAGATTCTCTCTTGGAAAGTTAACGAAAGGAGTGTCCGAAATTAATGAGGGTGTTCTCGTAATTTCAGGCTTCCCTTAGTTTCTTACAAAAAGGTCGTCACCATCCCCATTCGCGGAAGGTTACGACTGCAAGCCCATGAACGATCAATCTGCTGCCTGTTCTGCGTTCAAGCCTTCCCAAGCCAGATAGATAGATATCTCTATCCCTTTCTCTTACTAGTACTCTTTCTCTCTCTAAAATGTTAAACTGGCCCCGCTGGACTATAATTTCCATTATAGAGAAAAACAAAATTAATTTAAAACAACGCGACGATACAATGAAGGCAAAGCTAAATACATATGTCTTCTTCTATTCTCCTCCAATCACACCTCCCCTTCATAAAACTCAATCCTTTACTTCCCTCATTTGTTATTCCTTCTATCCTTTTTTGGGTTCTGTTTTCACATGCATACCCAGAATCCTACGGTCTTTAATTGCCTCCAATTCTCATAATTGACTTTACACTTCCGGAAAACGCGGTTTTTATTCTTGCGATTCCCACTGGAAACCTTTCCCTGCGATTCCTCTCTTGTGCTTCTTCTGTTCAAAATTCAAAATTGAAGGTTAAGATGAAAAGGGGTTTTGTTAATTCTCATCAATTCTATGGTCCTCTTGATGATTCAAAGGTTAAGCATAAATACCATTGTTTGTTGGAAGATTTTCTGGAGCTGCAAAAGGTAGTTTTATTTCAATTTGTTTAATTATACTTTTGACTTAGATAGTATGTGTTCTATGCTATATTTTGTCTCGACGCTTAAATTATGTTTTTTGATTCTAAAAGTTCTCATTTTTAATCCCAAAGTAATGCCACTCAAGCGAAATAATTTTGAGGGAAGTAAATTCTTCTGTATGTGTTTGAAAAATGAGTTTTGTTTACATGGTCACATTGAAGGGTTCTAAGAAATCCCCGTTTAATACTTTTTCTTACTCCATTTGTCTAGGCAATAGTTGGAGTACAGATTTTTATGAATCTTATCTAGAAATATTTGAAGGCTTATAGTGAGAAGATTATGTTTACATTTGGCTTGGGTTTTATCTTCTCGAGTTCCTATTGATTTTAGATTATTAGCTCAAATTTATTACCAGTTACAACAATGTGACAGGAGTTTGTTTCAAAGAAAAAGAAATTGCAAACTCAAAAGAAGAAGGGAGAGATACTTATGGAAGAAATTCGGTAAGAAACACAATGAGTTCTTTAATGGTTATTGTATTGTATTTTCTTAATTCTTCTATAATTTGTGACTCTGCTTTCTTCTGTCTTTCTGCTTTCAGGTTCTTGAGGCAACGGTATAATTATCTAACCAAGTCACAGTTACTCAAAGTTGAATCAGAACTTAGTCTTTATCAAAATGCTGATACCCGCCATTTGCCCATCAGGAAGGATATGAATTACATTGACAACGAGGTATTGATTTTCCTGGTAATCCCAACTTCTGTCTTTCAAATTTGAAGAAACATAAATCAAGGGATTTTGGACTTGAAAACTAGAATCATTAGACTTTGTTTCCGTTTCAAATTTTTTGACATAGTCAATCATGGAGCAGGAAGGAACAGGGAGGGAGGAGCTTTCGTGGATGAAACCATGTATAAAAAAGAAGCTGAACAACTGCTTAATCAATGACAATAAAAGTGGAAAGAGGAAAATATCATGGCAAGACAAGGTAGCTTTGAAAGTCTGAATGTTGTTTTCAGTGTGTGGAGGAGCAACACTTTGTTGGTTGGGGAACAAGCTGTCATTTGTTTCAAGTTTCGTCCCAGTAAATATTAACTTTTGGGAACAAGATTCTGGTTTCCTTCCTAAATTTTGTTGAAGTGCAGTGTGTAAAGTGGCTCATTTAGCCTTCAACCCGGAAGTAAACTTGCTGGAAATTTATGTTAGTCACTGATTTGGTTCTGTTAGTGCTTTTTTTTTTAAGAGATATAGAACAAGAGTTTGTTGAGCATTTATTTGTATTAGAAAGAATACTTCCATAGGCCTTTTACAAATCTATTACAGGAGGGGAATCCTACTTTAATTTGTTTGAATTGAGCCATTGAGGACATCTCTGTCGTTTTTATTTTCTTATGAATTTAATTTTGGAACTAAAATTGATTGAAAATTACTTAAAACTCGTCAATTGATACCGACTGGCTTGAAAGCATCATGTTTTATATGATTTACATGACTTATTTTCATCAATCCGGGGATCCATAGATTCAACGATCAGATGTTACTCTTTCGTATTGCAAAATGTTAACTTTCCTGCCCAAAGTAAAAGAATGTAAGAAAAATAATTTCAATACGTGAATAATATTCTGATCACACTGAAAATGTCAACTAATATTTCATTATTTCTCAAGCGTGTGATTTTCCATTCAACTCAACAGTTCTCTAATTACTTGCTGTTCGACAATTTCCAACCGTGTTTACAAATTGTTCATCTGAAATAGTCACAACGAAGGGCAACAAAGTATAGAAGCAACACTTATTGGTCAGTAAGAATAACTACAACATTTTTACAAACTTCATTGTTTTGAATCTTTCATGTAATGGTATCTCGCGTCAGTTTGCTCCACCTCCAAGTATATAAGATGAAGGCCACAAGTACATAGATCGAGAGCGTAGGCCTGCAATCACCAAAATTACTTTTTGACTAGAAACAATTACAAACCTGTATTCTCTGTCTTGGAAGGCATAAAATATATTCTACAACTACAAGGGGTTATACTTAACAGAGTTCAATTTCATGACTAGTACTGTAAATTGTTAAGGCGTTGCCAGAATGAAGTAATACTTGGACAAAACTTTTAAGGTTGGATACACATCTGGTCCTCGAGACTGTTGAGGCAAGAAGTCATCATGGCCTGGACTTCAACAATTATAAGCTTATTAAATACAATATCATTCAAATGATATTGGGTCTCTCAAAAATATTCCAGGTTATAGTTACCTCAGATGGCCCCTTCCTAGAGATACATAATTACACAGATAAAAAATGACTACCATGTGATAAAAAGTCAGCACTGATTAGGAAGCTGGGCAAATGTTCCCGAGTTGGGGCTGCATCCCCCAACCATCATCTTCTTGTAGACTGCAAAGGCTCGGTCTGAATTGCCTGAGATGCTGTATCCTCGAATGAGAGCATTATAAGTGAAGACATTAGGTTCAAGACCTACCCGTAGTAGTTCTTCATACATCTTTCCCGCTTGGTCCACCATGCCAACCATCCCAAGATTAAGAATCAGTGAATTGTACGTGTATAGATCAGGAGTGATACCCCTATTCTTCATTTCATTAAAAAGAGAAAGAGCATCCTCCAGCCTACGTGATCTTCCAAGACCATTGATGATAAGATTGTAAGAAACTGAGTCAGGATCAAGGCCAGTTAGCTTTAGTTCCTCAAAGTATTGCAGAGCATCATCAATTCTACCTACCATGCACAGGCACTCTACAAGAATGGTGTAAGACTTCAAATCGGGCCGTATTCCTTCTTTAACCATTCTTCTGAATAAATCATAAGCTGCTTCAATTTGACCTGCTTTCCCAAATCCATTAATGAGAATATTGTAGATGGCACAGTTTGGCTCACATTGGTAGTCTGACATATCTTCAAAGAGTTGCATTGCTTCGTCCAACCTTCCAGCCTTCAGAAGACCATCTATAAGAGGGCCATATGTACAAGGAGTGGGAGAGAAATCAGCACTTACAAGGTCGCAGTATAGATCCAATGCTTTTTTTAAGTTATCAGATTTCACAAGAGCAGAAATGATAATATTATGGGTTACTGCATTGGGCTTGCATCCCCTAGAAAGCATCTCATTGTACAGCTCAAAAAGTTCATCAATCTTCCTAGATTTCCCAAGAGCATCAAGCCACAAGTTGTAGGTGAAAATATCTGGGCCACAACCAACACTTTTCATCTCAGCATAGAGATCCCAGGCTTTTTCACTGATATTACATCCAAGAAGCCCATCCATCAAGCAATTATATGCTTCCAAGGTTGGGTGAATTCCCAAGGATTTTGTGAATTTGTCGAATAAAATTTGAGCATCTACGGCCTTGTTTCGCTTACACAGTACTCTGATTAGCGGTAAAACTATAGAGTCATTTTGGCAAATCAAATTGCAAACCAACTTTTCTGCAAATAAAATGGCATTTTCTAATTTGGTTTGAATTAGAATACCATCCATTAATTCTTCCCAGAATTGTTTGCCTGTCTGTAAACCAACCCGGTGTATGAATTCCTTGACAATCTTAACAGCATCCTCAACCCTCCCAAGCCTTAAAACACCAGGAAGGAGGGTGCATAAAGTTACTTGGTCAGGGTAGAGAAATTTCTTCATCTGATGGTAAAACCAGAATGCATCATCAGCTCTGTCTTCTTTGATCAGGCCATAGATGATGGTGTTATAAGTCAGAACATCAGGAATGCAATTCATCATTGTCATCTTATATAGCATCTTCAAGGCCAAATCAACTGCATCATTCTTGCAAAGACAATCCAGGAGTGTGTTCAAAGTTACAGTGTTAGGAGGACATCCACATTCTGTCATACTCTCAAACAATTCAAGCGCCTTTTGAAGCTTTCCCTCTTTCCCCAAGCCAGCAAGTAAAGTGTTGTATGTCACAACTGTAGGAGCAAGCTTCATGTCCTTCATTCTCCCAAACATTTCCCATGCCTCATCAACCCGATCAGCCTTGTAAAGCATGTCAATTAAAGAATTGACTATAATTACATCAGGCTCACACCCATTGCCCATCATCTCAACCAGAAGCTTTAAGGCTTCATCTAGTTGCCCCAATTTGCTATAGCACTTCATCATCATACTATAGGTTACTGAATCTGGAGCAAGCCCACAATTTTGAAGCTCACTGAATATTTCTTTTGCTTCTTTAATCCTACCCATTTGTGCAAGGCTGTATAAAGAAGCATTACAGGCTACTATACTAGGCACAATTCCTCTATTTTTCATTTTTTCATAGGTTTCAAGAGCTTTTCCAGGATCACCAGACTTTCCGTAATAGTCAATGAAAAGAACATACGTATAAGCAGTAGGCTCAACACCCAAAGATTTCATATTGTTGAAAAGTTCCATCGCCTCATCCAACCTTCTCAACCGCAAAAGTCCAGAGATTAGTGTATTGTAAGTATGAAGATTTGGAAAAATTCCTTTAGTCCTCATGACATCTAACATAGCAAAAGCCTGCTCAACATTCTCAGATTTGCATAAAGCATCAATAAGTATGGTGTAGGTAACCACGTCAGGCACATAACCATCAGCTTCCATCTCACTCCAGAGTTTTTTCACTGCATCCAAGTCGCCACAGTCACTGAACTTGTCCAGTAAGGTAGTGTAGGTTATTTGATCAGGTTTGTGACTGCTAGTTCTCATCTTAGTAAATAACTCTTTGGCTCTATCAAGTTTCCCTGCAGCACAAAGTGCATCAATTAGAACTGTGTAAGTAACTACATCTGGTCCACATCCATCATCTTCCATTTTCTTCAAAATCCCATAGGCATCATCAATTTTCCCAGATCTTCCAAGCACTCTAATACATATTGTATATGTATAAATATTTGGCCTCAAACCCAACGTTTTCATCTCTTCCAATAAACCCATTACAGTTCCAGTATCCCTTCTCTTCCCTAATGCTACCATTAATGCTGAGTAGGTCTTCATGCTAGGCTTAATTTCTTCCGTGACCATTCTTCTGTAAACCTCCAAAGCCTCTCTACAAGAACCAGATTGGAGCAGTAAATGAATCAGTCCGTTATATGAATATGCATTCAAGACAAACCCAGCTTTCCGCATTTTTCCAAGTGCAAATGGTGCTTGTCGAATCCCGCCTTTGACGGAAAGAGCTTTGAAAATGATCAAGTATGTATTCAAATTTCTCTTGATAATCCGCTTTTGCATCAAATCGAAGACAAAAGCCATATCCCCAATCTTCCCGTGAACTCCTAAAAACTCAAGCATGTAATTACATGCTTCGGTCGTATGCACAAAATTTGGCCACTGGGCAACTGACTTAAAGTAGGAAAAAGCAGAATTAGGTTCCGAAATTGACTTAAGAACGGTGATAACTTCTTCAGAGGACACTCTATCTCTTTTCTTCTCATTTACGACAACCACCTCATGTGAACAACTCGTTCCAATACCCGCTTGCTTTATTCCATGTTTCTTCCCATTCATCGTACACCCATTCGGTAAAATCTTTATATTTACACAATTCCTCCGTCTCAACAACCCATGATAGTTAAAAACGTAGACATTACCATCAGAGAATGCACAACCATAGGATATACTACTACTATTACTACAACACATGGTTGAAGAGCCGAGGATTAAGACTCCCATGGAAACGCAATAATAATAACGAGCTGTGGTGAATGAATTTCAGAAGACGCAGAGGAAGCCACTTATTTAATGGTGAATGAAAGCTGTAGAACACAAAAGACGATCATGCGCTAACCTGAATGTAAAAGAGGGAGAGAACGCAGCCATTGTAGCTACAAGTCCGAACCAATAAGCTGGAGATAGATTATTCGGAACGCCCAAGAAGCAAGGGCTTGCAGAAGGATTTTACTTTATAGGATATCTTGATAAAAATTTGCTGCGAGCCAAGCCGTAGACAATCTCTTGTTTTTGCCCCTAACATGTCCTTGGATTTTTCCTTTGTGAGGATATACAGGAAATGATCATGACAGGGATAAGGGATAATGAATAAGAGTGAACGATAAAAAAAATGATGAGTATTGGCCCTGATGAGTCTTACAAATTTGATTTGACTTTTTTGACATATATATGTGTGTGTGTACACGATAGATTACATACTAACTTCCCATAAAATAAAAGATTACTAAATTAGATCAATATAATAGCTAATAATGAAAAATTGACCTAATTAAACTTTTTTATTTGAACTCTTAACTTTCAAAGTCTAACTTTTAACTTTTAAAATTTACTACCTCCAATTTATATTTTAAGAATTTGTTTAAAATTTTTATTTATTTTAAAATATAAATAATTATATAATTTTTAATAAAAAATTATTTTTTTATTGCTATTAATTATCATTTTACAAATTAAAAAAATTTTTATAAATAAATTTTATTAGTAATTAATAAAGTTAAAATTATGATATTGGGCTTTTTTTAATTTTAAGATGTATAATTAAATTTTTTTAGTAAGCATGAAATAATTAAAAATATCAAAGTACGCAACAATTGTTGAATAACTGAGAAATGTTGGGGAAAAACCAAAATAATTTTTTGAATTACTCCAATTATTTCCAAATTTACGCTCGGTTAGAACTTAGAAGTTATAAACATATTTGGACCCAGTTATTTTGGGCCGGGAGCAAATATTGGGCTCAATTGCCAAAAAAAGAGAATATTTTTTCAGGACGATTTTTCAGCTCACCTTTAAAAATATAAAATACCTCCACCAAAAAAATAGGTATAAAGTACAAAGTAACCAAAGTATCAAATCAAACTCTGAACCACACCTCAGCAGTATTTTCCAGGAAGAGGAGAAAACAGAGCGAGAAGAGAAGAGGCCAACTAATTTGGCGTCACTGCGGCAATATTCAGAATCTCAAAAGCCCTAGCCGTACTCTTACTGAGGAGCGCGAAGAAACTGTTTCTGTTTTCTTTCTCTTCCACCCTAGAATTTAAGTGCTTTTGTGTCTCCCCTCCTCTGTGAATGTGCCTCTCTGATACTAATAAACGTACAGAGACAATGAAAGGAGTTGAAAGAGACGGCGGTGTTGTACCAGAATCAGTGATGGATGCAGTAAACCAGACTTTGGTCCACGTAGAAGAAGTGCAGTCTCACTTGCACGAATTTTTGTCTCTTTCGGACCCTGAACTTCTCGCCCAAATGCCACCTCTTCAAAGGGCTCAATCCCTGTTCCTGCTCGCCAAAATCACTTCGACCCTGTATACTTGTAAGTCAAGTTCTGAGCACAAGATCCATTTTTTCTTTTTCTAAATTAAGTTTTATCAAATTACTACTTCAAGTTTGATTCTTCTTGTATTGATTGCTACTATTATTACTGTTGTTGTTACTGTTGTTATTTGTTTTCTTTTCTCTCCAGTGAAGTTGAGGTGTAGTGGGGTTCACCCAGATGACCATCCTGTCAAGTCAGAGCTAGTAAGTACTTGCTGATACTAATGCATTTGTAATACACGTTATGGATTTGATCAAATAGGTTATTCCGGTTCAATGTTTTAGTTAATTGTTATCACGTTTATACCTGTGATCATGGGATTCCGCTTCATTGTTAGTTTTGGTGCATGCTATATTACCCCCATAGCTATGGTGAGAGTTGTTTTTGGCTTTAATCCATACCATTCAAACAGAAAGAAGAATAGAAAACAGAAAAATAATAGAGGGAGAGAGAGATAGAACAGAGAAGGATGGCTGGAGAAATATAGATGTAACTGAGGGATAAAGTAAGGGATAAAGTAAGCGAAGGTATGATTGATGAAGATTGATGAAGGAAGGAAGAATTGTTGGGAATTGAGAGCTCAATTGGTTTCTTTGAGGGGTTGGGTCAAATGGTTTTATTGAGACTGGACCAACAAAATCCCTGAAATTTCAAGTTAAATTTTCCATGTGGTATGCCCCATGTGCCATTTCCCATGGCAGAGGCTGTACACCTTGCCTGTGTTACCATGAGAGGTGTTGCCTTCGCTGGGACTCTATGAGGTGCGTGACATGTGCTTTAGGCAACTTCCTAATTTGAATTAACCAGTTTTTATGTCATAGCCTATGTAAAAGCAAAATAATTACGGTGACATTACCTTATAGGGAGTTACCATGATTGAATTTGTTACTACTATTTGCCTTTTAATTTGTAAAGTATGCTTTGGTAATATGTCAATGAATTTGTCTCAATTCCCTCATATTTTGGTATGGTACTTTTATTATAATATAAAATTTTGGTGTTTCATTGTTGATATTAAATTTTGCTCTTCATGGATATTCAATTCATTTCCTTCATCTTCGGAATTTTTGCATTTCATATGCATATTATTTTTCCATAACAAATTTTACCATACATTTTACGAAACTTATTATAATTCTTTTATCACTACTTATATATAAATTAAATGTATATTAAAAACAACAATCTCCCTGTGCAAACACCACAGGACATAAAATCTAATTCTACCTTTAAAAGAGTATTTAGGCTATTAATTTTTTAGGGTTTTGTAAAAGAACACAAAAAGGGGGGGATCACTGCAACCATAAGCTAATGGCGGCGAAAGTCTATAATGGAACAGAGAGGAAGAAAGAAAAATGTCTGGGGCGGAACGTCAAGAGTCCAAGGCTCACAGCTTACTCACTAGTCACTACATCTCTCTCTTCTCCTTCAAGTTACCTCCTACTTCTCCTTAGTCTGCTTTTGTTGCTGGAATCTGGCCAGAAGAAAGAAGAACAGGCAGGGTGCAATATTAGGGCTCACAAATTATTCACTACCTCTTCCTCTTCTTCAAATTACATTTATCTATTTTTTATTCAGCATATTTTTTCTTATTTTATGGCCTTGATTCACTTTGGTATGCACCTTCATAGTGTCTATCACCTAAGGCATTTTAGAGGTCTAGCGCCTTAAAGGTGCCTTTTGTCTTCACCAAAATTGACAACTGGCTGTGGCGTCATCATGGTGTGCCAACATTAAGTATGACTAGATCTCATTATTATTTGCTCATTTTGTTGTGGATATAGCCATTGAGAATGAAATTATGTTTTGAAAATGCATGGATGATTTCCTTCAACCTTTATGTTTTTTGCTTGCTTAAAGTAATTAATTTCCATTCTCAGGACAGATTAAGTTTATACCAAGACAAGCTAAATCGAATTGAAGATTTGAATAAAGGTACAATCATTGTTTATTTATTCTTTTTTGAAGAATGCATTTATGTACTATCCTTGTGTTTTGAGATTACATTTCAAAATACAAATGAAACTTGGTGCAATGTTGTATCGCAAGGCAAGTTGTGCTTTAGATCTTTCTACTTCATTTGAAGAGATCCAATTCTCTTTCTTGCTTATCTTCTTTTGGAATTTTGTTGTTGTTTGTGAAGCTCCACTACGACCTTCTACTACCTTGAATTATCAGGCAGCTACCCGTTTCATTGAGCACTCTTTGCCTGATCTTACTCCAGGTGTGTTAACAAGTATTTCTTTCATGGGTCATCTGTGTCTCATTAGATTTGATCCAATATTTTTAAGAATGTCTTTATTTCATGCAGAGCAGAGGCAAAATATGAGGAGTATAAGTAGAGGGGAGAAGCCAAAGATGAATTATCAGGAGAGGAGTGGTCAAAAGAGGAAGTATCAATCTTCTGAAAAACAGTCTGTTCAAGCTGCTGCCAAAGAGTTTCTCGAGAAAGCAGCTCGAGAGATTCTTGGTAACAATGCTGGTGGTATTAAGGGACCAATACAAATAGACATTTCAGATGATGACGAACAATAACCTGCGAACTGATTCTCTTAATTCGGGTAGAGTTTCTTGTGGTACTTTCTTTGTCTTTCAAACTTAATGTGCCAATTTTTATGTCATTTCATATAGTAATTAAGTTTGATGCTTCATTTCTTGTGTTAATTTACTTTGTCTGCATTATGATGAATGCTGAACCATCAACCCATCATCTTGGATTTCTTCCCTTTCAACTTCCGAGCCATCACATTGCCTATTAAACTGGCACCTCTTATCTGTTAATTGCTAGTATATTCGGAAGTTGTCTGCTCCCTACCAGCTATAAGAAGTTGAAATTGAGACCGACTAGAATACAGAAGAAAAGATACTTTTTCCCTTGAACATTTCTTAGTAACACGGTATGGAACATATAATTTAGACAACTTAACAGGAAGAGAAATTGATTGCTGAATGTTCTGTGAGCTGGACTTTATCATTAACTCATAAACATAAAAATGACAAAAATATCTTAGCTAATGCCAATGATTAACCACATTCCTAATGCGGTAACAACATACTGAACTCAGCTGTTTATGGTGTGCTGTGCACTGTTGCAATTAAAGGGCCTTTGGAGCTATGTCCTCAGTGTTTTGCATTGCAACATTGAAGTGTGGTGCAAATAAGTAAATATTTCATATAATCCAAACTAGTATTGATTCATACATATACATATATATGTATATATATATTTATACTCAAAATAAATAATAACTCCCCCAATCATCCACCATCAAACAATGAGTTCATACGCATATCAAAGTTAAAGGAGTTTCACGAGTTATAAAAAAATGGAAAAGGTGTCCATCCTGCATTCATTTGTAACATCCACGAGCTAACCCAAATAGGTTTGCTGAAAATTGAGAAAACTGAGCTCTTTCTAGATGAAGCCAGGAAACAGAGAAGAAACAAGAGAAAGGAACAATGCCAACATTAGATGATGTCTTGAAACAGATCAAATATAGACAAAAAACATGAAAAAGTAGAGGGAGGAGAAAGGAAAAAGACAGAGAGTAACAAACCTGTATCAACATTTTAGCCATATTTTTATTTGGTTCGTCCCATGTGTGTTGTGTGCAAGGCTGCACCATTTGAATTTGGCGACACCAAGAGGGTTGCATGTCCCAACACTTGTGGTGTTGTGCCATGATGTGCCATTAACTGTTGGAAATTTTTATCCAAGAGTTCCTGAATTGTAATTCTGCCCACTCTTTTCCACCTGGTGTCAAAATGTCATGATTAAAGCTTGATTTTACCGTGACCAGTTGCTTTTAAATAGATCTTGTTTTGCTCCCCTTCCAGCCTAGAAGTTTTATCTATCACATGCCCTTTAATGCTGTCCTTTATTATTGAATCTTTGTTTGGTGAGTCAAACAATTGTGTTGTTAATTATCTTCTGTAATAAACTTTAGGGGCCTACTTTGGTGCTCTTATATAAGTTCAATTTAGATATTGAAACTAACCAAAGGTGAAAGGCGCTGAACCTCAAACTCTTTTGGTGAAGGCACTAGAAAGGTACACATTTGAGTGATATAAGGTGCTAAAGTAAGAAAAAAAATATGCTACATAGATAAAAATTAAATACATGTAAATTTGGAATAACATTTGACATATAAATAATCTTTTAAAATGAGGATAACTATTTCAATTTACCCGTCTCTTAAATCTCTTAAGGTTGGGTTGGGTTGGGCTTCTAAGGTTAGATCTCACAATTTCCTATTTTATCCTATCACTATTTTTATATTTTTTGGGCTTGGCTTCTGAGTTGACCCTTGTTGCTTGCAATATAATGGCACCTGTATGCTTGTACTGATGGAAAAATTGGCCAAAGGCGCTTGCCTGATGGTACTTGATTGAAGGCAGTGCCTCTCATGGTAAGAGTTGTTGGTCATGACTGGTGCCTCGTGTCAGTGCCTTGGACACTAAGGCAAGCACCTCTTGACACTATTGGAAGTAATGATTTTGAGTTGTCCCATGCTTCTGTGGGAGAACTATGCTTCTGACTTCTGAATTTGAGGCAAAGATAAGTTGAATTTAGTTGGTCCATTTCATTTGACATTTGAGATTGATGAGTTATCTGAATATTAATTTACGTAGACGTCCTTAAATCTGTAGTAAATGATGAAAGATGTGAATTTATTACTGAAAAAGGGGATATGGAAATCATCCAATACTCTCATCCTCTTTCTTTGGGTGATGAGTTGTAATATATTTGGAATACAATGAACTTTAAGGGTTGTTAGCATGCTACTTGCTCACAAATTTCAAATAAAGAGCACCTATATGTCCTAATAGTCGAGGAACTCCCAATTGTTCATCATAATTATGGGATGCAAACCTAAAGATAATTGACCCAGGCATACCTATATATGAGTTTTTTTTTTTTATTTGATGTTATGATGTGTAGTTATTTTTTTGGGGCATGCACATAATTCTGCTCAAACTGATGAATGAGGCAGAAGTACACGCTTATGAATCCATGAAGTTTGTAGTTTTATGCTATTAAAGACCAGTTTGACAGATTACACGCCTCTGTTTTTGCTGCCTGAATTTTTTTTTTTTTGGCTGGGAATTTTATCTTCACAGTATGGGTGAACAAAATGTGGCAATCCTCTATATGCAAGTCAGTGGGGGCAATATTGCAGTGGCCCTGTTACTTTTCCATGCTTTTGGATCTCCTCATTTCTAGGCGATGCAGACTTTCAATGGCGTCTTGTTTCTGTTAAATGGCTGGAGAGTGGTGGGATGTCTCGGATTGACATGCTTTCACAAGTCTGGCCAAAAAAGACATGCTTATCCAAAATGCAGTAGTAGGGAGGAGGCTTGCATTATTTAAAATCTTGCCTTAGTCGTCTGTATTAGGCTATAAATTTATAATCTTCTAAATTAAGTATGTGCGAGAGCTATGGTTGTAGCACGTGACTGGGGGACTTGCTTTGGTACTGTGTATTAGTATATTAAACCATTTATGTGCTCCAATTTTAGATGTTAATGTTGATACTTGATTTTGATTATGTGGTTAACTTATCTGGTCCGGCGATTAGATTGGTGAACAAAGATCAAAACTTTTATTCCTATGACAGCGCTCGTCCAACATTGTGTAAATTGGCTGGCGCACATTGCAGATGCTGTGCAAGAACCCAAGTAATAGGAGGGAAAGGACCCAAGTTGACTGCCTTTGCAGTTAACCCAGAGCGTTTTTTATTACATCATTATGTTATCTGCGAAATGGTTTCTGAATTATTGCTGAATTAAATTTGGATTTCGAAATCTGGTAAGGTTAAAATATGATCCAACATTTTTTTAAAAAAAATAAATGATAATATTTAGGGGGGAAAAGCATAAACAGGGAGAAGAGAAGCAAGTGCAACACTAAAACAATAAAAAATAATTTTATTGATGCAAATGAATACTAAATTGTTAGATATAAATTATATATTTTTAAAATATAGTTTAGGTTTTATAAATAAAATTATGACACAGTTAGCAAATAATTGAATTTTTAAAATATATTATTTTGTGTTTGATTCATAAAATTCTGATCATATGTGGAAAAAATGTTATTAAAGGAGGGAAACTTAATTGAGATACAATTTCTCAATATAATGTAAAAAATATTTTATTTTAAAATATATCATAATTCCATCCAAACTCAAATAAATATAATTAAATCTATAAATAATAAATACCCGAAGAACAGGTCCAAAGTCCATTTCCCAGTACTTGCCTCAACTCACGGGTCAAAGAAGTCAACTTGACATTATGAGCATCGAATAACACAACCCAACAAAAAAAGAAATAGAGTTTGTTTGAGTCTTTTAGATTAATCTACGGGCACCGTCGTTCCCATCTCACTTACATTCAAGGCTGCACAGAATGGCTAACCCAACAGCTTTTGCTTCACAGGTAACAAGCTGCCACCCGCTCAACCAACCTCTAAATTCGCTCTCCTTCTGTAAGCCCTTCTTCTCTACCTCTTTTCTTCTGCGTTTTCCTTGTTTGGAGTTTTTCCCCTGCTTTGCTGCTACCTTCAAATCTTTGTTCATGCTGTGCACAATATCTGTACTCGTTTCTGAATCTGACGCTTTCTGAGCCTATATATCTTACTTTGGCTTCTCTGTTAAGTTTCATCTTCTGGGTTTAACTTATGCGGACACCTATTTATGTAGTCTTTGATTATCAACGACTGCCTTCCATGGAATTTTATCAGAAAGCATGGATTGATCAGAGAAAGTTTTTCCTTATATGCTTGCTCCCCTTCTCCCTTACGGAGTTTAACAATTAAAGCTATTTTAGGGGCTTTTGGGAAAAATCATTCTATTAATTGGTGGTGGATATTGTCGATTTAAGCTTGGAAGGCTTTAATTCGTTAATTGAAAAAATAATTGAATGTACTAATTTATTTGTTTGCACCAAAAGATTATTATTTTAAGAAAGGAATACTGCTTTTTGCTGATTTTGTTTCCTTGTGTTGAGTTAGCCCATCGATTGTTTGTTTTCCGTCCAAATACTGGTAAGCTTGGACATAGTTGTATTATGATAAAAACAAGGTTTTCGGGTTTGACGTAAACTTGGACTAGAAGGCCCATTCATAGCTGAGGCTTTTTATGCTTCTCATTGTTGTTCTCCTTTGCTCATGTAATAAGTTTGTGCTTCATCGAAGATCTTTTGAAATCATCCTTCTGAACTACATACAGTGTTCAATCTAATTGTCTTTATGGTTTGGTGGTCTTCTGTTATCACTACTTTGACATGCAGGTTTCTTTCAAGTTGTGCATTTGCTTGGTAGATTCCTTTCCCATGTGATCTTAAACATGTAAAACTCTTTCATTCTATAGCTGCAAGGGGGAGTAGTAACTATTTACTATTTGTTAGTTTTTGTTCCCATTCACATTTTATTCTTTTTTTGATAGAACTATGTACTATCGACTAATCCAGAGTAGTGTTAGCTCCAAATAGGAGTAGCTCTTACAGCATGATTTTTGTTCCTATCCACTTTTTATTCTTAATCTGAGCTCTAGGATGCTTGATCAGTTGTAGATTGTGCATATAAGAAATATAAAATATCCTCTCTCTTTTTCTTAATTGATGCGGAGCCATCCCTTAAGGGGAAGGTTAATGTTATGTGGCTAAAAGATGAATGAGTATCAGTGACAGGGGGAACTAATATTAGATAGTCTTCCGTGGTCTTTTTACCATGCTATTGAAGTGTCCTCTAAGGTTCAATCCCTTTTTTCCAGTCTGAGCATAATTCCTTCCCAACTTGGTTTCCTCACATTTTGGTTATTTTCCTAGTAAATTCATCGAAGTTCTTAAGCTTCATATTTGTGTTTTATTTATTTTCCTGTTTACCAGTTAGCTTAGGAAAATTTTTTGTGCATCATTACCTTTTTCCTGTCCCAGTATCTAAGGTGATGGTGTAATTACGATTTAGTGCTTCGTTTAGGTGAGGTAAACTCATATGCCAATCCTCAAGGTTACTCAGCTGTATCATGGCCTAGAAAGAAGACTGGGAAGACCTTGAGATCTGTCCAAGTATATGGCTTATTTGGGGGGAACAAGGACAACAACAAAAAGGATGATGATGCAGCCTCAAAGGTCAAGTTAACTCCTTGAATATTTTAACTTAATTGTTTTTAAATAATCTATTATTGCTTAATTTTGTTGTGTGCTCTGGATGGTATTAAGAATGACTTATACATCTTGGATATGTTATTTCTAAGACACAACTCTCCTAACCCAAAAACACATATACAGAAAATACCTGGAATTGGTTACATATATAATGGAAGTCTGCTGCAAAATTATGTGCATATGTTTGGTTTTGTGTTCAAATGTGCACCCCAAAATTAATGTCTTTCCAATTGCAATGTCTTTACTATTCTAAGAAAATGCAATCAATCCCTGATATATTTGCCTCTTTACAGTAAGTCCGCTATTATCTAAATTTAGAAATTTTAACTATTTAAAAGTAATAAAATACTATTATTTATTTAATATTCCATTTGTTCTACACTTCATCTTCTCCCACCAATCTATTCATCAATAGCCTTTAAATTTTACTATTTCCCGGACCCTTTGGCTTACTATGATTATTTATACTTCTACTTACCTTTTCTCTTCCAAAGATGAATTTGAAGGCAAAGAAGGCAACAAGAATGGCATCACTTGTGTTAATCCAACAAATTACTTGTCATGTTTCACTTTAAATTTTAAAGAAAAGCAACTGACTTGGACATAAAACAGTCTAACTTGTTCTAGATTGAATCGCATCCCTCCATTAATTACTATCACGTCTAGCAAGTTTTGATATTTCTATTATTTAATTGATTATAAGGTTCTCATATATGTCAGAATATTTTTGGGAGATATGTGGTAATAAAATCTATATAAACGTCCATATAAAACTGGTGGTGCTAGTTGCTGACTTGCTGTGATGATGAATTCAATATTTATCCTTTCCAATATACCTCTAATGCCACCACTTTCATCGCCTTCTTTGTCTTCCGATAGGTTTTGGAAGTGCAAAAGGTGAGTGGGAGTGTGAGTAGTCACAATAAAGGGTGTGTGAAATAGTGAAATTTGAAAGCCATGGATGAGGGAAGATAAAGATGAGGGTTAAATGAGTTTTTTTTTTTTTTTTGAGCGAAGGGTTAAATGAGTATTAAATGATAGGAAGGATATTTTAGAAATTTTATAGGCTTGAATTTTCTTAATTTAAAGAATAGGGACTTATTGCAGCAGGGTTAATTGGACTATTAGGGTAGATTGTGAGTTTTCTTTAGATTATGAAGACATTGCAATTAGAGGCAAAAATCAGCAGTGCAAGTTTCCCTAAAAGTTCTGTTTCTAATAGTGTTTCCCCCCCTTTATACATTGTTCTACTTATTATATGTATTGCTAGGTGCAAGAAGTAGTAGTTAATAGATTGTGTGTTAGTAAGCAATCCCATGTGCAGAGGTTGTAGAAGTTGTAATATAAGAAGTTCGTTAGCTCAGGTATGAAACATAATTTAATTATAAGTAGAGAAGTCTTAGGAGAGTGTTGATGAATCTAATGGAATTCTATTGACTCAATGTTACCTGGATATAGTCAGGGATACTGGGTAATATGCAGAATCTATATGACACAGTTAAGAAAGCTCAAATGGTAGTCCAAGTTGAAGCGGTGCGTGTTCAAAAAGAACTTGCTGCGTAAGTTCTCCTTTGTTTTATTATTCTTTGATGAAGTTTTCATGCTATTTTCACTTTTATTGGGTATCATAGATTTCATTAATTTTTGTTTTCTCCTGTCTTTTCAGAGCAGAATTTGACGGTTATTGCGAAGGCGAACTTATAAAGGTATATTATTACAATTTGATTGAGGTTAGATCTAATAGCAAGGCCCAAAAGCAATTTGTTAAAAGGGAAAATCGGATATTTTGACATCTTTGTAGGCAACTCTTTCTGGCAACCAGCAACCTGTTCGCATTGAGATTACAGAAGCTGCAATGGAATTAGGGGCTGAAGTATGTGTATTTTGCTTCTTGAAATTTTTTATATAGTGCAGATGAATCATTTATGTAAGAATTGCCTTTGGTTACTGAAGAAAGAGTTGGATATTTTTTTTTCTTTGTACTGTACTGCAGAAACTCTCTCTTTTGGTTACTGAAGCTTATAAAGATGCACACCAGAGAAGCGTCCAGGTGAGGTACCTCGAGTCCTGACTTTTTCTCTTCTTTGACTCAATCTGACCTAGTTGATCTTTGCAGGCCATGAAGGAGAGGATGAGCAGTCTTGCCCAAAGCTTAGGAATGCCGCAAGGTCTTAACGATGGGTAGAAGTGATTTTTAGGGATTGATTCAATTTTGCGTTTCATTATTCTCTTGAGATTTTTATATGATTATTGACATCTATACTTCTCTTCTGTAGTTTAAACGGGTGTCAAAGGTTAATACCAAAGTCCAAAGGTGTCTATATTACTATGTAAGAATTTCACACCACTTCCATCAGAACATGAATAAAAAATATGAAAAATTAAAACAACTAAATTCTCACATATATATGAAAAATCCCTAAAAAAGAATAATAAGAATGAATATGCTCGCTCCTGAGAATCTCACACACTAGAGATGTAATGAGAGTAGGCATTAACATCAGAAAGCCCAGATGGTCAGTAATCCCAGAACTGCTATAAGGCCACCTCGCAAAGCGGAGGCACTGCTAGTGGGGGCTACAGCCGGACCTTCAGACTCCGTTGGAGCTGGAGCAGGTGCCGGAGAAATGCCGTTGAACCTACGCTTTGGAGTGATAACCACCACAATGAGCTTCTGGCCCTCCTCACAGTGCCCCTTTGCTCCACTAATGAAGTAGAAGGGCCCAGGACGGTCAAGCTTCACCTTGGTATTTCCATCATTGTACTGTTTGATGGGATTGGAGGTACTGCAGTTGGTATAGTCTTCCCTGCTGACTTGCAGAACTGAGTCTTTACCACCATCATATTTCCAGACTGAGCAAGAAAATATCAAAGGAGAAAGAAGAATCAGTGATTGCTAATGAAGATTCTATGCAGAAAGCATAAATGGAAGTAGAAGTTACCGAGATAATCGCCGACTTGGAACCGAGACCGTTCAGCCCATTTGTTGAGGGAGTCTGATTCAGATGATGGGATCTTCCATGCATCTGTCTTGCCTCCGACCAAGACTTCCTTGGCCGCAGAGAAGCCGAAGAGAAGGAATAGAAGGTAAAGGGAAGCCGAGGCAGCTCTTGGGAAACCAGCCATGGATTCTGATAAGAGAAGAAAAGGAGTCTGGGGGCTTATATTTCTTTTTCTTTCTCTATAAATTAGAGATAGGGGAGATGAGAGCTTTGGTTGAATCTGAATAAGGGGCTAGACGTTGGGAGTATTTATAGTACGTAGAGGAACAGGAAAGTAGAAACTAGCCGTTGAGGCTGGAGTGAGGGGCAGAAGAAAAGAATGAGCCAATTATGTGTGGGTCAGTGGGAATGGCGTCGTGGGTTATGTACCTGCATACTACTACTCGGTACCATCGTAACGGACCCAACGTTCTAATCTAAACCTCTTGCTTATCTGTTTGACTGGTTCTCCCAGTCTCCAGATGCTTTAAACTAGAAATTAATAAGGGTGTTTAAAACTGAATTAAAGGGACCAAAATTAAATGGAAATGAGGCATATTTCAGTTTTTACTCTATTGACAGTTTTAATATAATGAGATCTGAATCAAACTGAATTATATCTATTAGTTATACTGTAATAAATTATAAAAATCAAACTCACTACATCTCAAACTAAAAAAGTCTCATAAAAAGTCAAATTGATTGGTTTGGTTCAGTTTGAATTTTATAAAAAACTGAATCAAACCACACCTGCAAAAACATCTTTATTAGAAAATACTATCATTATTTTTGGGTCTTTCAAAAATATTCTGCTGCTTAAATTAAATTAAATTTGCTTTATTTTTACTCTTGTACTACCTAGCACTAAGAAAACAATAAAATAAGTTGAGAGGCGAGGGTGACAGGTGGCCGCCACGTGTGAGGAGTACATCCACTTTCTCATAGACGTGGCAAATGATGCAGGCAACTCTACCCTCTTGTCAGGCAAAGTTGCAACGCACAAAAGTGGGAGATTAACAACACAAGCTTGCATGATGGACCTCAAATCATTGGGTCAATAGTTAGTCTTACTCTCTTATGTATACCCATTGAAAAACAATAATTTGGAAATATGGTGCGTTTCCTTGTTGCATCACAATTGTCAGAGCAAAGCCGGGTGTTAACATTTCATTTCTATTAGGTTTTAGGCATCAGCTGAGGAGTCTCAGATGAAAAACATTGATGACCTGACTCGATTAAAATTAAACTAATAATTTTAATATAAAACTAATATTAAATTAATATCAATAGTGCTTAAAATTTTCAAGAACTAGTTACCATTACCGGATGATAATAATTTATGGATCATGGCCTAAAAAGAAAGTATGTATACGATTTGTAACGTTCCTGAATTTTAATCTGAGAGTCTAATTTACTAAGACAACAACATTATTTATTTTTCTTGGACAATCAAGACCTTAGAAGTTACCAAATATCAACCGGAATTCTCTAAATCTCGTCTTTTTCTTTCTTTTTTACAAGATTTTCTTTTTTATTTTACTTTCAGGGTCAATTTCTTTTGTTGACTTTTCGTCATTGATTTTGGGCTACACTTTTCAACTCAATCGCAAAAGGCCCGATGATGGCTTATTCCACAAGTCATACTGGTCAATGTTCAGTTTTTTTGGGCCTGGACAGGGTTCAATTAAGTTATAGAAGAACCCCAACGGCATTAAGTCTTGATCCAATTTGAACAACGTCAGTTGGGGCTATTGATGAAGAAAAAAAAATGACAAAAAGGAAGAAGTCAAAGATTTCACCAAAAAAAAAAGAAGTCAAAGAACCCAAAAAAAAAAACAGAAACAACTCTAGAGATTAGGTGAGCCCAAAAAAATATTAATACTTCATCTAATCTCAAATATAAGTCCCTAAAAGAAGAGTTTTTAAGGTTCAAAATATAAGTCATGTTTGAATCATTAAATAATTTTTCCCCTTCACATCCCTCATTAAGTATGCAGAAAAAAAAAACTAATGTAATTTATGATTGAAAGAATATAATATTTAATTTGGGGCAAATCTAAAATAAATGAGATTTGAGACAAATTTAATGAATTTGACAACTTTTTTTAATATGTGTAAAGTTCTTAAAAATGACTTACTGAAGGGAGTAACTAATTGTATAATGATCAATGAGTAGGAGTTATTTTAATTTTTTAATAGTGAATTAACTTGTTGATGAAGAATAGATAGTTCTAAAGAATTAAATAAAATTATTTTATTAGGATATCTTAGAATAAGCAACTTCCACTTGTGGTAAATTAACTTCTTAATAATCCAAAAAAATATTATGAAATCTAATTAAATATAAAATATAATCTAAGATATTCTCATAAAATAATTTTATCTAATCCTCTAAAACTATCACTTCTCCATCACTTTCTTTGAGTGAGGAAAAAGGAATAAGCAAAAAACATTATGTCTACTACACATTATTTTTCACAACAATAAAATAGAATAGATTGGTTCACATATTTGCTTATAACGATAAAAATGTGTGCATCTTATTCAAACCGTTTAGATGAAATTTAAATTATCCAAATATTCTTATTTTTATTAGATTTTAATAACTTTTTAGTTTAAATGATGCAAAATAGAAAATAATATCAACCTTACAACTATTAAGTTATAAAATAAAATAAAAGTATTATTTTACCATAAAAATACAAAAATAAAATAATAAAATCTGGATCATCCAGATTTCACCTATATGATGAACATGCCCATGGTGGACATCCATCCGAAATTACCAAATCTGATTCAGCAGTAAACTGAGCTAGTGACCTATATACAACTCAATAAAGTCGATCGAGTACATACGTTGGGTGAAATTGTTGAATGCATGGATTAATTTATTCGTGTACTAGCTCCATTTTATCAATGTCAGCATCCTCTGGCATCTGATCCAAATTACTAAACATTTAGTGAAATCAAGCACCCTAGAAAAGTAGGAAGAGATTAATTTAACCTCTCATTGTCGTATGGCCAATTTCTCTCTAGTCATTTTCGATCAACTTGAACATGGTAGGGATCGATATTATTATAAAGTTGATTTTATGCTTTCATAAGACGCCAAAACAAAAAAAGAGCCATCAAGCGATGAGGGGTCATGCATGTGAGGATTGCAACTCTAGCCTCTAGATGTGGAATTCAGAGGCTATAGCTTTCATATAGAATTAAGCTCATCCAGTGGCCTCTCAAGTCTTGGCTGGTGTGAAACGAATAAAATTCTACTACAACACATAATAAACTATATATAGATTAGCTATAGTGGGTGTCATCTCAGTCAAAAGTAACTAGTCAAAATTACTGTTGGCTGACCAGAATGTCTTATCTTTTTCAATCAATACCAGAAAATACACATTGCTTGAAGGCTCAACAATCAGCATGATCAGCAACTTCTCTGGTATCAATTCGTCGTTCTTGCTTAATATAATATTAATTTACAAATGGATATATGTACTAGTAGCTAGCAAACTTACACAAAACATGGAGATCAGAGGAATCTAGCTACGACTAGAGATAGATGGTGGCTGGCTCAAATTGTGGAAGTTGTTTTAAAGCGAGGGGCAGATGGAAAGAAGGGTTGGGCATAAAGGGAGCCACATGGTCCCCCACAAAGCTAGCTAGGCTGCCCAATTTGCCATGGAAAAGTCCCTCCACACCCCAACCATTATTACAGATTGGGACCCTCTATCAAACCCCATCATCGTCATCATTTACTATTTATTTATTTGTGATGGCCCTTTTGCTCACGCCTAATCTCACTCATGATTCCTCCATAAGAACCACACATGCGCCAAGATGATTTGACTAAAGTTCCTCACCTCTTTTATGTGTGGCTTTATCCAAATTTTTAACCCAGGTTTGGACATAATTAACCACTCCGTGTCTCTTCCTTTTTCATTTCTTAATTATGATATCTATTATGTAACAACTCTGTTGGACTTGTTGCTCTTATGATGGCTCAAAAGGGGAAAGAATGTCTCATCATCCACGTTTGGCCCCAGGGAATAATGTTGCTAGCTACCTAGGGTGAGCATATACATACATGTATATATATATATACATGGCAAAAAAACTTTCGTGAATTCTTCACCCTTCTTATGATTAGATGATTTTGGGGACCGTCGTGAAAGCTACTACATGTCTATCACACATGCGGTCGCGCAGAGGGTTATGTACGTACTGGGCCTGATATTGTTGCGGATATATAAAACACATACACTACAGTTTCCTCATTCTGGCTGAGGCAAAGAGCGCGAAAGGCAGCCCTAGTTAGGTGTTCCATGAGACCAATTAATCTGTGGCTTTTTGCTATAAATTAATTTCTCTAATCCATGAGGGTTATATGGTAATGAATAATAATGATTTATAGATATAAATTACTACGAAGTTGTGGTAGGTTAACTGGGCGCCATGCCAGCTATGTTGGTCCCTCCAGCGATTGAGAAGCCAATTCAGAAAAGTGAGTGGGTAATCGCTGATTCAACTATATATTCATAAATTATCACACGGGATGCCTTCATATGTTCATCAGATGCTTAATGGTTCGATTATCGCATGCAGTACGTAACATCAATATTCAATACGGGGGACTGGGATATAAAGGAAAAGAGAGAAAATGTAATGGGTTGTGAGGGTGTTTTTTTTTTTTTTTGGACCTCAAGGTTGTGAGATACTTCACTCGTTATGATAAAGTAATAGTATTTCAAAAAAAGAAAAAAAAAGTAATAGTATTTCAATATCTCACCATTTCGACAAAAAAAAAAGTAATAGTATTTCATATAATTCATATATTCCACTTGCGATAGTTGTAACATGCTTTAAATTCGCATGAGCGAGGAAAGTGTCACCCATTGAAGGAATGTGCAGTACACATGCATTTTCATATTGCACAAGTTCATAATGCATACATATTCAAATAATAATAATAATAATAATAATAATATAGCTTTGTTTGAAAGTATTGTAATTATTTATAATAGCTTTGTGAAAGTAGGTACGAATACAATAAAATTTTCCATAACACGTACAATAACTTTTAAAAAGTAACATGGTTTCTAAAGGGAATAGAATTAATTTCTTCCATCGATATGCATGTGCTTTCAGCTAAGTTTAGAGCATGATTATGGACTGGACCCAAAAACAAATGATTGTGGAGGACCAGGTTTTCGGATTATGGTCCCTCATAAAGTTTCAATACCTTTGTAAGTGATAGCAAAATCCAAGTTTTCTCCTAATTAAGCTAACGAGAACAACAACAAAAGGAAATATCAGTTTCCGATAGAGAAGTATAATTGGTCGTTTGTAAGGGACTGTCTGAAATAGAGCAAGAAAGGAATCAAGGGCTTATTTAGTTGGGGAAAGGAGGAAAAGGGTTTTCTTCCTATATTTTTTCTAAACCAAATAAGGGGGGAGGGGAGTATATATTTTGCCTTCCTTCCTTAAAATTCCCCCTCTATTCAAGTTTATTTAATGAGATAAGAAAAAATATTAATCTTTTCTTTCAAATCCCTCAAATGAAAACAGACCATAACTGGACATGGGAACTAGTTTGATTGGAAGGGATCGATGTATGTGCATTTATGGTGGGAAGATGTGGATGAAGATAAATGTAGAAAGGAGAAACACGTTTGTGGAATGTAGGGCTGGGTATTTAAAGAAGAATAGGACGGGGGGCAAAAATATGGATGGCAATGCGTTTTATTTCTCCTGTGGTCCTATATTAAGAGAGCTGAATGGAAGACCATATTTCAGTTATTAATTATGAAGACAACGTGAAAGGTTTTTTGTTGGACATGCAAAAGTGGTGTTCAGATAGATAATAAGCGTATGGATCAACTAACTCTGATCATTGATAAGGGGACCATTTTAGTTATGAATTAATGATATATATTTCTGAAAATTACAAAAAAAAAATGATATTGTGAATGTAAGAAATTTGGGTATAAAGGTTACATGATATTAAAACATCAAATTTAAATATATTTGTTGATGACATGATCTTAAATGAGGAACAAAATAAGCACAATAATTATAAATCTCCTAAGATTGGAAAACTAGTGTTTTCTCCTCCAATCTATGTTCCCTTCACAACTTTTAATTAACTATATAAGTTCTAGAGTTGCATAGTAACCGATGTGACAACAAAGATACGTAGCCACAATTTAAAATAACCCTAATATATGCCCTCCAATTATACGCTTAAATCTCTACTTTTATTTACACTAACCAATCTTATAGTATCTATCCCAAAATATATATAATAAAATCATTTAACTTATCAAATCAACTCAAATGCATCTCCATATGGATTTTAAAAAAATATCTTGTTTTCACATAAATCATAATTAATTAAAATCCCAAAAAATTAATTCTAGTAGTGAATTCACGTACGTACTTCATGAATATCTTTATAAGAATTTATAAATACAATCATTATTAAAAATGAATCAATTTTTGTTTGCCGTGTGTGCATTTATATATAGTAGTGAATCTTATTTTAGTTTGTGTGCTGTGCGTGTATTTATGTATAATCATCTCCTTTTTTGTGTGGCCATATAAAATGATCTCAAACATAGCTTAATAGTGCAAAAGTTCTTTTGGGAGAAGCATATTTGAACAAATTAACTTCCCCAAAATCGATCTTTTAGTTTTTTTTTTTATGAAGTTCTTAACTTTTTTTTTTATTTAAAAAAATATTTTCCTTTGAAATCATGCTAATAAAAAATTTTGAAACACTACAAATCATTAATTACAACTTAGCTTTTGTTGACTAAACTTTTATTCTCTTTCAAATACACATATTTGATATTAAAAAAGTATATTTTAGAAATGTGTAAAAGCATTATTTTATTTTTTTTATCATATATATATATATATTAGGAATATTCTCCACCCAGAATAAGAACTAATTATGTATTGTTTAAGAATATTTAATTTTTCAAAAGATAATATCTTGACCAACTCTAATGCGGTAGGCCCAGCCCAATATGCATGCCAAGTCTCAGACTCAAGATAAGCAAACCTTGGATGCACCATTTCACTTAAAGCACTCTTGCCTAAGCTGCGAGCAAGGATCTCAGGCATGATAGAGTTCATGGAACACATTGAAGGGAACATGGAGGGTTTCAAAATATGGAGCGATGCATTTTGGCAACCTAAACTGTCACCGGCACACTTGCCTATAAATAGAAGCAAGGCTGAGCAACAAGGGACAACACAACACAGACATTATTGACAACTAACATCAACTAATTTCCATTTGGTTTCACGCTACAATCCAATCCTACTTTGGTAATTCTTAGCCCTGGTGGCATTGGTACACACTTTGCTTACTTTATCTTTGTTATTTTGGGATCGTAGTCCTTATCCGAGTCCTAGAGATTCTAGTATATTCAAGCTTGCACAGTATCAGGACCAATTGGTTATCCCACACTTCTTACATTTATGTTATTTGCTTTGTCCCTCGGGCACTCTTTACATTTTTATTAATTTCATGTTCCTTTTGCATATGAGAAAATCATGGTAAACAATTCCGGATTTCAGATGTCGGGTTTTTTATATTAGTAAGCTTTTCTCTTTGAGGAGCAATTCATTTGACATTTCTATTAACCAATATTTTTGTGTTGATACGAATTAGATTTGTGAGAGAGTTAACAGACAAGTGATAATATATTATATATATGAATTAGTTTTACATTAATATTAATAAATAATTTTAATTTTAAATACCCCTCCATCTTAAAATTATTGTTATTTCAAACTTTTTATTTTATTTAAAAAAATAATTATCATTTCAAAATTTGAATAAAGATAAAGTATTAATTATTTATGTACATTATCTTTTATTAATGTTTTAGCCAATAAAATGCTAATATTTTATTAACTTTAATATAAAATATATATTAATTAATATTTTGTTATAATTTTGACTATTTAATAAATCACTACTTAATTCATAACACTCTCTTAAATTCCGCGGACTGGGCTAACGGATTTACAAAACTGCGTCCCCATTTGCATGCGTATCAATATGAGGAGGCCCCGTCACTCCTTCAAAGAAAACGGTGGTTGGAACCGCGAAAGTGAATAGTGAGAGAAGGGGCATTTCTGAGATTTAGTAGAAAGAGTAGGGACAAAATGGTCGGAAAAGGGTGGCATGCTTAGAGCGACATGAACTCCTCTGAGCCACATCGTATTACGCCTTACTACTACGCTTACATAAACACAGACTCTAACTTTTCCTCTCTCTTCTCTTTTCCTGCAAATTTCAGGGACTGGAGAGACAAACTCGTCAGGCCTAGAAAGATGATCATTCATAGCGTGCAGTGTGTATGCTGTGCTTAATTGCTTATTGAGAGGGGCCCTTTGAGATTTGCGCCAAAGGAAGATCTTCAGCGAATCAGAATGATTTAAAGCAAAGGCGGCGATAATTTATTACGATCAGTGTTTCTCCTCTGAATTCTCATTAATTTTTCTCCTAATTAATTTCTGACGCCATTTTTTTCTTTTTGCCAAGGCTTGAAATCTGACGCCATATTGGTCTGTGCACCAATAACTTCTTTTATAGCCAGACACTCTATCGCTGAGAGCTTAAAGACGTTTTCTTCGCTTTCCCAAACAAGTCACAAGTGCCTTGTCTTTCTAAAGCGCCTTGCTTTTTTTCAAGTTGCAATTTGCAACAAAGGTTATTTTTTTTGGCCAGAAGTTGCAACAAATGTTGAACACCCACCAGTGGTACATTTTTTTGCTTTTTCCCCGTTTGAATCTACCCAAACTTTTGGCCAAAAAAGAATCTACCGAAACTATTCCTTCTCTCACTAACAGCGTCATCACTGGGGAAAACGACACGAAAATCGAGTTGTTGGTCAGAGGTAGAAATGGTTTCAGTCCAACGTTTATTACACTCCTGAGTAGCGTGTTATAGGGTGTTCTCTGGTTGCAAACGCCATTTCTTGCCCTTGGGTTTAGGTACTGAGTCGGGTCTGTTTCCCTATTCGGGGACTTAATAACAGAGGCTTAGCGCATCCATTATAAACCATTGTAGCTGAGATTGTTTAAACCTGTGGCCGATTTCGGAGAAATGGAGGCGTAGCTTGTTGTTTTGTCTGAAGGTTTTTTCTGTTGTTATACACTGGTACTTCGTTTAGTCTGAATCCCTGGGGAAAATGAAGTTTATGAAATTGGGTTCGAAGCCTGATGCTCTTCAAGCTGATGGAAAGTCTATTATCAGGTGAGAAGCTTCTTAGCCAATCTTTGGTTTTGTTTTTTTTCATCTCTTCTTTCGTTGTTGATTCTCCTGCATTGTTGGGTTACATGTCCTATGTTGTCATCGATTTTTTGCTTTCTTTTATCTACGAAGTTAACTTATATTAGCATTGTTTATCATTGAATTCGGATTGGAATATCGCGGATTGAAGCCTTACTGTTCGGAGGTTTGTCCCTGAACGCGTTTAAAAACCCAGATAAGTGAACCACGGCTTTCGTCAACATACCCCAACCTTTCTAGTCTTGAAATAATGTTGCAAATAAAGAAGCGATAACCAACGTCATGAGTGTCTCATAAAATAATAACAATGATAATATTTTATTGCCGGTGACAGATGAAAAGGGAATAGGGGATAGGGGAGAGAGGGTCAAAAAGGCCACGAATTTGTCGTCCATCTAGGGTTAAGTGATCTGGAGTCTTCGTCATCTTCAATCATCAAGCCTGTTTAAACATAACTATTAGCTGTAATATGCCTTTAAATATATATATATATATATATTTTTTTTTTCTTTATCTGTCGAGCTTGAGCTTTTAATTTTCCTAGCGATCTCAGATCAAAGTGACGTTGAATACAGAAAGTTAATTTCTCATGGATGCATTGTATTCGGGATAACGTGAATTAGTCCTGTTTCAGTGTGTTAGAAATTGTGTTTGACTATGAAATGGTGTAATGTTATCTGTTAATGTCACGCGTGTCAACCAAGAGCCGCATGTGATCAGTCAATATAAAACTTGGAAGTGCGTAAAATCAATTATCTGTTACAATATTTTGTGATGCATTAATTTTGATGGTCTGCCAATAGAGCTTCTTTCTTTTCTTTTTGGTTCATTTTGACTCCAATCCGGATTCAAAATCGTTTCCTTCATTTCTGGAAATCATTCAAAACTAAATCCCACTGGTAAATCGAACATCCTTTGAATCAACCAAAGATTTTCCTTTCCTTTCCTTTCCTTTTCTTTTTGGTTCCTCTTTCGTGAACAATAATTTGTCCTTGATTGAAAGCTTAACATACAAAATCCAATTCCTGCAGGTATGTGTCTCCCGATTTGGCCACTGATGTCATCATTAATGTTGGTGATGTGAAGTTTTACCTTCATAAGGTACATAGTTTTTTTAGCACCTTATTTGTCATTTTCCTATCATAATGTAACAAAGTTAACTAGCAGAGTAGAATGATTTAAGTACTGCTGCAAGATGATTTCGGCTTTTTGCGATAGCCATTATGTTTCATTTTCAATCATTCAACAATATAACCTTGTTCAATCAAATATCTCAAGTGTTTTGCATTGCGTTGAGAAATTTAAACTGTAGTAATTGAGTTTGACTATTTGACTTGTCAATGAGATATTCTAGTTTGTGTGTTGAATGTGAATTTCTGATTCCCGTAGGTATTATTATATATTATAGAAGAATCAGCTAGCTGCATGCTTGCTTTTTATTATTTTTGACTTCTGATTTTTTGCAGTTTCCTCTCCTGTCAAAGAGTAATCGACTGCAGAAGCTGGTATCAACGGCTAATGAAGAGAATTCTGATGAAATATCCATAGCTGATTTCCCTGGAGGGCCTAAAGCCTTTGAAATATGCGCAAAATTCTGCTATGGAATAACCGTTACCCTTAATGCTTACAATGTTGTGGCTGCCCGTTGTGCAGCAGAGTACCTTGAGATGACTGAGGATATCGATAAAGGAAACTTAATTTTTAAGATTGAGGTGTTTCTAAACTCAAGTATTTTTCGTAGCTGGAAGGATTCCATCATTGTTCTCCAGACCACTAAATCTCTTCTGCCATGGTCTGAGGATCTGAAGATTGTTGGAAGATGCATAGATTCCATAGCTTCCAAAACTTCTGTGAACCCAGAACACATCATGTGGTCCTACACATATAACCGGAAACTAAATGAACCTGATAAAATTACTGAGGACCATATGGCATCTCAAGAGAAAATTGAATCGGTTCCTAAGGATTGGTGGGTTGAAGATGTATGCGAGTTGGACATTGATCTTTACAAACGAGTAATGATTGCTGTGAAGTCAAAAGGAAGAATGGATGGTGTCATAATTGGAGAGGCCCTAAAGGTCTATGCAGTCAGATGGTTGCCTGATTCTGTTGAGGCATTGGTTTCTGCTGCTCATGCTTGGAGAAACAAATCTTTAGTAGAAACAATTGTCTGTTTATTGCCGTCTGACTATGGTGGGGGCTGTTCATGTAGCTTCTTGCTGAAGCTATTGAAAGTGGCCATATTAGTTGGCGCAGATGAATCGTCGAGAGAAGAATTGATGAAGAGCATTAGCCTCAGATTGCATGAAGCTTCTGTGAAAGACTTGTTGATCCCTGCAAGGTCTCCCCAGACGACCATATATGATGTGCAACTGGTGCATTGTCTTTTGAATCATTACATGACTTACTCAAGGGAAAGCTGTGATATGGATGTTGACGAGTACAGAGATGAAGGAAAAAACTTATTGAACGTTGGCAAGTTGGTGGATGGTTACCTTGCAGAAATTGCACATGATTCAAATCTCAACATTTCTAGTTTCATTGAATTGTCAGAGTCAATTCCTGAGTTTGCTCGACCAATGCATGATGGTCTCTACAGAGCTATTGACACATACTTGAAGGTGGGTTTCTGCAGGAATCTTCTTAATTCTCATTGCTATGCTTTATAATATTACAGGATTTGTACAGTGCTCTTATGGTGAATTAATTTACCGTTGCTTTGTAATTTGTACTTCATAGTATATTATACCATAGCATATATAGAAGCCAAATGGTAAACATATGACTCCTTTTTACACGTGCAGCCTCCTTGTCTAAACTGTGTCGTTGTGGTTCTAGTATATATAACACAAGTCTTTTGCTTTTCAGGAGCACCCTGCTCTAACAAAAGCAGAAAGGAAGAAGATATGTGGTTTGATGGATGTGAAGAAGTTGACGGTGGACGCATCGATGCATGCTGCACAGAATGAGCGGCTTCCACTGCGCGTTGTAGTGCAGGTTCTCTTCTTTGAGCAACTTAGAGCTTTTGCCAGTGTTCGAGCTCTTAGTAGCAATCAATGTGATCATGTGCACTCTGTTACGAGCACAGATGAGGATTACGAGAAAACAGCAGGAGAGAATGGCCAGTCTTTCAAAGACCAGATGAGCCATTTGAGCATCAAAGATGAAGAAGAGTTCCGTAAGAACGGGAAATTGAGCAAGAAGAATAGCAGAAGCACTAGAAGTGGCTTGCAACTCCTGCCATCTCGGTCAAGGAGAATCTTTTATAAGTTGTGGATTGTTGGGAAAGGACAAGGAGAGAACAGGAGTTCCGAGACTTCAGGGAGTTCTAATAGCCCAACTTCTGTAGTTCCTGTAGATACCAAATCATCTGGTTCTTTCTCAAGACAAAGGAGGCACTCTGTCTCATAAGGAGAGGAATTTGCAGTCCATGGATTATTAGTTGTCAAGAATGATAAAACTTGTGGTGAAGTGTAAATTGCTAGGAATTTGCAGCCCATTGGGTTAGTTGATAATGATGTTACTGTTAGATCTGCAGTGCACGCACAGAATAGAGAGAACGAGAAAAAAACAAATTGCAGTACAGTAGAAGGTGATGAGGTTTTTGTTACTGGGGTGGGATAAAATTGCATTAGTTCTTGTTTCATGTAGGATTTTCCTTGTATAGATATGGGGTGGATGAAATTTACAAGCCTTTTCTTAAG
Source organism: Adenanthera pavonina (assembly GCA_026686845.1). NCBI lineage: Eukaryota > Viridiplantae > Streptophyta > Magnoliopsida > Fabales > Fabaceae > Adenanthera > Adenanthera pavonina. The sequence goes on from JAIVEN010000003.1 coordinate 7,086,611, forward strand.
GTTTCGTCTTTATTGATAAGAAGACATGGATCAGTTTTTTTTCTTACCAGCGAGACATGCATCAGATTTCGGCGTGGAACCGCACGACACGAAACAATCGTAGACCTCATTTTAGTTTGGGAAAACCACTAAAAATTTTCAAAATATAAAAATATTTATTTGAAGGACTAACATTAAAAAATATTACACTCAATTCTCATATTCTGTAAAAAAAGGTATAAAAAATTTTATTATTGAGTATAAAATCATAGATAATGAATATAAAATATTAAAACATAATTTTATATTAAATACTGAATATTTTTATATTTATTTTTTATAATTTTATACATATTTTTTAGAATTTTGTACTAATTTTGAATATAAGACTTGTATGTAATATTTTGTAGCATTGATATTTTTTAATAAACATTCTCATATTTTAAGATTTAATAGTAATTTTTCCGTTTAGTTTTTTCTCGGCATTAAAATAATTTTGAATAGATGATCTTCTATTATATGTAAATAAATTTCTACTATTTATTATTATTTTTGTCTTATTTATATTATTAATAAATTGTTATATGTCATATGATTGGCATCATATATTATTTTAAATAAATTATTTTTTTACAATCATGCGTAGTAGTAATATTAGTAGTAATAATAATATTATGTTTTTTTATCGAATATTATTCTGTTCTTTCAGGCGTAAGCAAACGCAGCAAAGCCTTTCCCTTTGGAGCTACAAGCGTCAATAATCATCCTATCTACTGTTAAGTATTTACAATCCAAAGCTGACGTTGACCCTTTAAAAAAACAAAAAAACTACGCAAAAGTGAGAAAATAGACGAAAAATTGTATACATCCATACTAGGGAATAGGGATTGCCCAACTTTACACATAGAATAGCAAGTTAATATGCAAGTTTCCCTTCATTGTATCCATATAAGTTTTCTCCTATCCCATAAGCATTCACCACTGTAAAATTGGCTACAGTCAGTGAAAATGGATTCTCCCAATGTTTTCCATACACACAACCTCTTGTGCTGGAAAGTGTATAGAGAAAGAAGTGCGGAGAGGATCCATTTTATCCTTCAGGAAACATGAATGATGTTGTGAAATAAAATAGAGAGAATAAAATAGAGAATAGAGAGAATTTAAGAAAAAAGAAAATATGAAAAAATTAAGAATAAGTGTTTATTATTCAACTATTAAGGACTATTTATACAAGAGCCATAACTCTAGAAAAGATAATAATCCTTTAATTAATTTAAAAAAAGAAAAAGAAAAAGATGACTTAACTCTAAGTAAAGAATGTTCTAAATAGACATTCAAAATTTTTATAACACTCATCCCTTATATGTTTATTATCAAATAATGTGCCTCATTTAAAAACTTATTAGGAAAAATCCTATGGGACAAAAACCTAGTAAAAAAAGAGTATATTATTCGTTGTATACATAATCAAATATTACCTCGCTAAAAACCTTATTAGGAAAATCCAATGGGAAAAAACCATGGATAAGGAAAAAAAATGTACAGTGCATATACCAATTAAAATCCTTGAGTCGACAAAGTTCAATATACACAAGCATTTAAAATAAAGCAGTAGAAAATGCTTTGATAAACAGGTGTGTTAGGTTGTCACATGAAAAGATTTGCTGAATGTCTATATCACCATTCTTTTAAAGATCATGAGTAAAAAAGAATTTTGGTGAAATATGTTTTATTTTGTCTCATTTAATATACCACTCTTTTTTGTTTGAACAATACATACAATATTATCTTTATATAATATTGTTGGGATTATTTTTCTTCAAGATAAACCATAAGTTTCTTTTATGTGTTGAATTAAAGCTCTCAACCAAATATATTATCAACCTGTCTTATACAACGCCAAAATTTTAGCTTGGTTAGGTGATATGGCTAATATAGTTTATTTCATAGATTGCCATGAAATAGTGGTGTCACAAAATGTAAACACATAACCAGTTTGTGATCAACCATTATAAGGGTTAGACAATATCTTGCATCTGCATAACCAATTAAATTTGACTTTGGTTCATTTGAATGAAATAAACATATATTCATAGTACCTTTAAAGTAATGAAGTATATGTTTAACTCCAGTCTAATATCTTTGTGTCGGTGAAGAACTATATTTTACTAATAAATTAACAACAAATGATAGTCGTGTATAACTGTTCACCACCAGGATATACCATAAGTGTACGGGCCGAAGTCTAGTAAAGTGATGAGTGAGTATCGTTTCCGCAGGGACTTAAATCACAAAGTGGTCAAACATTAGACATTGCATTTTTGAATAATTTGAGCAACATAAATTAAAAGTTTGCTATTCAATTAATATCAACTATGCGTAACAAGCGTATAAAATTAACAGCAAGGACAACTAGGACTTGAGAGATTCAAAGAGATCTAGGATTATTCATTCCCCTTGTATTTCACGAATATCCGCTTAAGCTCTTTTTACAATTGCTCTTAATGCAAAATTATGTTAGTCAGGATGCTAGTTTAACTATCTGTGTTCTCTCGAATCTCCAAATAGCTGTTCAGTTTAATTAATTAAGTAATCTCTTACTAGTTAATTAAACTCTCATGTTCACTTCAAATCCTAATTCACTATATGAGGTTAGTGAGTATATCTCTACCCCACTAACAAAACTCGTCACTTAACTAAGCAAGATTCAAGTTCTCACATGACCTAACTCAAGTTCTCTATGTAAGTTAACTTTCTCAAGCATAACTTAAATAAACTAGACAATCTTATTGATGGCCAAGCAATAAGAGGCATTAAAATTAGAGTTAAATCAACATAAAAATTGCATTAATCACAATTATAATAGAGAAATGAATATTCAATCCATACAAGGGTTCAGAATAATCCTAGAGAGAAAGTACTAGCCACTCATGTTCAACAACATCGTAACCATGTGTATCCCAATCAACATCATTATCGAACAAAGCTGAAACAAGAAGGAAGAAGATGCAAGGGAACCAAGAGGGAAGCTTTAATCTCCTCCAAACTCCAAACTTCAAACCTTCGCTTCAATCTCCTTCAAGAGTCAAACCCTAGCACACCCAAGTTCTCCCAGAAGAGTTCTCCCCAGTCTCCTCTCGTGCCCTCGCTCTTCGTACCCCATTATCTCGTCAACTCCCCCTCAAAATACTGCGTTCGAGTGAAGCTTTGCGTTTTGCTGACGAGGGTTCGCGCCGCGGCTACAGGATCTTGGCCGCGGCCCCATATCATTTGGATGGGTTGTTTCGTTCACGGCTGGTCATGAGGCCGCGGCTTGGTGAATTTGGGCTTAACCATTTGTTTGTCACTGTCTGCTTTAGGCCGCGGCCTCATTCTTTCAGCCGCGGCGTGGACTCTCCAGAAGCTCATTCCCTCTTTTCTTTTGTGTTCTCCAAAAGCGTACTCCAATCCAATCTTATCCCATGCTTTCCTATTAGGCCTACAATAAAGATGAGGATTTAAAATTCTTTCATGGAGATAAAAATAATGCATCATCAGATAAAAATATACTATCATGCATCATTAGCATCATTAGGATTACACTTCATATTTTCCTAACCTGAGCATCAAGTATGTACATATATGAATGTGTAACAAAAGGAAAATATGTTGAAATGATGTAATTTAGTATGATTAACACACCCTCAAACTTAAACAATTACTCGTCCTCGAGTAAACTGAATGAAGAAAACCAGCTAGATTACATAAGTTATCTAATTACTATAGTAGCATGAACTTTCTCCTCACCAAGTGCCACTGAAAATAAATAACAAAGGAATGAGTCAAATGACCATAGCTACATGACTTTCAATCCAATAACCAGTTTTCTAGAAATTTCAAAGAGTGTGTGTGTGATTAATCAAAGAGCAACTTTCCTACAAGTATCAAGATTGAAAGCAACACTCCAATCTACATAAAATGCTTCAACATCAACACTTCATATGCCTAACCCTTTTCCCCCCTCTCCACTTATAAGATAACCACCATATACCCTTGAGATCAATGGGACTTTTAGGCTTGTAGCGTGGCCAGGTTTAATAGCTTACTGAAATGAAGAGGTAAGAGGGATAGCAAATATCTTGAGATAAATGATGCATTACATATCATCTCTCTTCCTTATCTTTAACTTTGAGATACTATATGAAACCAAGTAACAACCCCCCCAAACTTTTCTCTTAATGAGCATTTGCACCCCAAACACTCTTTGACTTTTGCTCATTTTTGAACTCTTTTTTTTTTTTTGTGTGCAACTAATATACCCATGCACAATTAACCCTGTACCCCAAATATACAATTTACATCATTTCCCTTGCCTTCACCATCTCTACTCGCTACTCATGACTTATCAATTATCTCAAGATTAAGGGTAATTTATGGTTTTTTGGGCTAAGTGGATAAGGTTTCATGTAAGGTTCTCACAAGAAAATCCACATGGTTTTTCAATTTAAGGCTCAAATGGGGATCAAGTGATTAAATATTCCTCATGGTAGGCATGAAAGGCTCAAACGCATTTTAAAGAATGCCCAAATCATTTCCCATAAATACATGAAGTCGTTGATTAGCCTCAAGAGGTTTCAAGATAGGTTCTAGAGTGATGACATTCAAACAATCTATGCACATCAATTTGCTACTATTCTCTCTTACTACAAGCATTCAAATTGTTCCTCAATTATTGTGCGCAGAAAGTTTCTTCAAAATCACCATAAAACCAGAAATTGACATTGTAATTCAAGTAGCTATACGCATTACATACCCTTCCTGAGCAATCTATAATTTAAACACTCCAAAATTATTGGATTCATGCATTCAATTCAAAAGATAACTCAACAATCTAGCTCAAAGTAAAAAATGAAAGGAGGAAGGGTAATGGTAAAAGTTTAAAGCCACATCACTTCAGCCCAACAAACAAAAGCATTCCTCACCCCCAAACTTAAATGGGACATTGTCCTCAATGTTAGGACTAATGCACCGGGGTAAAATGAGGGGCATCTCTCACACAGTATCACAAGACAAACAGATAAAACTGCATGAAAGGACAAAAAGAATATGCAAAAGCAGTTAAAGCAATAACAAAGCACAGCAAATGATGTCTCGACTATGTGAAACTATTAATCCATGAATTGTAACGGAGTGAGTTCCAGACAAAAAATCAAGGTTCGCAGAAAGTGATGAAAACTGCAACACAAATAACGGACGGTAACTAAAAGACCAGGAATAAGAGTTCTAAACAAAGAGTAAAAACAGGACAAGACAAAAGAAAAGTCTAGTGCTAGCTGTCATCTGTGGGGTCCTGTACTCCGGGCATCTCCCCATGCCCTGACGGTCCTGCTGTGTCCTCCGGGGATAGAGGGACCTGCAAATGCTGGGCCAGCCGCCGGATGTTTCTATCCATTCTGGCTTGAGAGGTACTAATGTGCCGGACATCCTGATGGACCTGCTGCAGATAAAGAAATAAGCGCTCCATCGTATACTCCTCAGCAGGTCGTGGTGGTGATGGTGGTGCAGGCTGCTCAATGGGGGCCACCTCTCCGGGCTCATCCAGTGGCTGCTCCTCCCCAGGCTCAACCATGTCAGCTACTCTGATGGAGTCATAGCTGAACTCTTGCTTGTGTGGGAAGAGTTCCACCCTTTGCAGTGTCAGGGGCACTCCTGCCTTGATGCACAACCCCGAGATGAAATGAGGAAATCCAATGGGTAGATGTGCCTTGGGGACCGAATTCCTGAGATAATCAAAAATGAGCTGGGCGGCATCTACAGGCTCTCCGCGTATGAATAAGTAAATGAGGAGGGCCCGTTCCTGATTAACATCACTCAAATGGCTGACTGGTACAAGATTATTACAGATAAAGTGCAGCCAGTACCACGCTGTTCGATGCAAATGGGCCCGCTTGATGTGACGGTGGACGCCATCAACAATGTGCCACTAGGCCCGGCCCGGTAAAGTGATCAGCTCGGCAATGCCCTGATAAGGTACCTCGTCAGTGTTCTCAGTGAAATACCTGTACCTACAATTGGTCACAACAGGGATTTGGAAGGTTGACTGGATGAGGGACTTAGTAATTTCAACCCACGTGCCCCGTACCTTGCACCGCACAGAGGTGCGTTTCTCTGCCTCCGCACAAAACTCTCGGACCATAGTGAGAGATCCTCCTTCTCGTTTTCCTGCCAAGAATCCAAACCCGTAGGCCTCTATCCCTTGCCAAAATCGTAGGTCACTATTATAGGGGAAGTATTTCTCCAGAATGAGAGGTCGGGGTTTATCAAGCTCTACTCTTTCCTCTTCTTCTGGTTGTTCAGGTTGAGGTGGGGGTGGAGGAGGAGGCGCTGCCTGTGATCGAGTAGCTCGTTTCGTGCGGGCCATACCTGCAAAGAAGCAATCATTTGGTAGATAAAGGACAGCCAGCCCAAAGACCTCAAAAGATAGAAGCACAATTTAACCTTGGGACCACAACAAGCTACAAACAACAAGAGACCTACTACATGTTGTGACCCACCAACAGCCACAATAGCAGAATAAGTTAAAGACCATAAACTAAGTGAACCACTCATGAAAAGCGACAACAGGGGACCACTAAGAGGCATAACAATGGGCACAGCCCAGCAGCAAAACATGGTAAGAGTTATAAAGCAATGGCAAATGGCATACATGATAATGACAAAGCAGGGGACCACAGACCAACACGAGGATAAAGTATCTAACAATGGCCTACATTCACAAACATAAGCAAGTTGCATCCCACTGGTCCCCACATACAGAGTCAATATCAACGGAAAAAGAAAAAGAAATCCCAATCAGATTTAAGCCAAATTCTTAAAGCAGTAGTGATCCATAAAATCCCAAATACTTCCTAGTGACAAACTAAATTCAACACACAAACAGCCCCACTTAGCCTATGAAAATTTAACAACTTAATTCATACAAAGCGTTGGGATCATTACTAAAAAATGAGCAGAGAAGCAAGGAAGTTGAGGGACAGATTATGCCCACTACCACAAACCCGCGGAGCCCGAGGAGATGGAGGAGGAAGGTGGAGGAGGAGCGGTGAAGACTGAACGCCGAGGGGAGAGGAGGAATACTGGCTCAAAGAACCACGGCCGAGGGCGTGGATGAATAGGCAGCCGCGGCGGTGAAGAGGAGCTACGGTTGTTGTGAGTGAATCGTGGGGGAGGTGAGGAAGTGATGAAGGCCGAGAGGGGGGGAAGTTTCGGTGAGGGACCGAGGGGACTGGGTGCGGATGCCGGAGATGGAGGTGAGGAGAGAAGCTGCGGCTCGAAGAGGTAAAATGAATTTAGGGTTCAGAACACGCGGGGAAGGCTGTCTTTTTAGTCTTCTGTCAGGTCTCGAAGCGGCTCAAAACAAATGGCCGCGGCGAAAATCGTGGTTCACGAGCCACTGGAAGCAGAACGCCGTGGCTATGTTTCTTGGGCCGCGGCGTGACAATCACTGTATGCCACAGTTCTGGAATTTTTTTAGCCGCGGCGTGGAGACACCCAGAATTTCACGTTTCTGGAATTTTTTAGCTGCGGCCATGGTTGTTGGGCCACGGCGTGGAGACACCCAGAATTAGGTCCTCTCTGTTTCTTTTTCGCTCCGACTATATAATATCAGGCCGCGGCGTAATATTCTTTCTGAGTCTCAGCAAAGCAGCAGTAAACACACTTGAGAAACACATTCCTCACCTCATCCATGTTTACAACAGTTAAGATAGGCACACAATGGCAATCAAGAGCACATGCCATATTTCAAATTCTATTCAATTCCATTACTACAGCTTAGCACTTTTCAATCATGCACAATTGTTCATGCTTAAAGATCGTTTAGTAATTTGCTCAAAATTAGTCTGCAAAGCTTAGCTATCACCAGTACATGCAGAAATGGGATTTGAACTGAGAATTGAGTTTAGTGACTTCCCTATTGATATGCCATTTCCACTTCAGTATTGCTTTGATCTTTGTCATGAATTTGTTTTCTTGGGGTTCCGAGCTGCACTTACTCTACCTACATTAAAACCAAGAACCAAGAACAAATAGAAAATCAACTGTACAAAACACATCACTAATATAACAATGCAAGATACACGTTACAGAGTTTGGGTTGCCTCCCAAGAAGCGCTAGTTTTATAGTCGCCAGCCCGACTGTTCACCACACTAGCTATGCTCTGACAGATGGAGGGTAGAGGTTTGACGATCCACATCTCCGCCCCAATAATGCTTAAGTCTCTGTCCATTAACCTTGAACTTCTCACCATCATTTCCTACTAGTTCCACAGCTCCATGAGAAAAGGTTTGAACCACGGTGAATGGTCCTGACCACCTAGATTTGAGCTTGCCTGGAAACAATTTAAGCTGTGAGTTGTAAAGGAGCACCTTTTGGCCTGGCACAAAGGCTTTGGGCAGAATTCTCTGATCATGCAACTTCTTTGTTCTTTCCTTATATAGCCTTGAGCTCTCGTAAGCATTGAGACGTAATTCTTCAAGTTCATTCAACTGCAGTAATCTTCTTTCACCTACCACCTTCATATCAAAATTGAGCTTTTTTATGGCCCAATAAGCACTATGTTCTAACTCTATGGGCAAGTGACAAGCCTTGCCAAAGACAAGTCGGTATGGTGACATCCCAATGGGCGTTTTATAGGCTGTGCGATATGCCCACAATGCATCATCAAGTTTAGCAGCCCAATCCCGCCTAGTTACACCCACAGTCTTCTCGAGAATGGTTTTGATTTCTCTATTTGAAATTTCAGCTTGCCCATTAGACTGAGGATGGTAGGCAAGGGCCACCTTGTGCTTCACACCATATTTTCTCAAGAGAGCTCGAAATTGGCTGTTACAGAAATGAGTACCCCCGTCACTGATAATGGCTCGTGGAGTCCCAAATCTGGTGAAGATGTGCTTCTTCAAGAACTTAATCACCGTTTTAGCATCATTAGCCACACAAGCAGTGGCTTCCACCCATTTGGAGACATAATCCACTGCCACGAGAATATATTGATTATTGAAGGATTTGGGCAGTGGTCCCATAAAGTCTATCCCCCAGACATCAAATAACTCCACTTCAAGGATGTTGGTGAGGGGCATTTCATTCCTCCTAGAGATGTTTCCAATTCTTTGACATCTATCGCATCTAAGCACAAACTCATATGAATCTTTGAATAGAGTTGGCCAGAAGAAACCGCATTGAAGCACTTTAGCTGCTGTTTTCTCCCCCCCGAAATGACCTCCATATTCAGAATCATGGCAGCCATGAAGTATTGCTTGTTGCTCACTCTCTGGGACACACCGTCTAATCAATGAATCTGCACATCGCCTAAAGAGGTAAGGCTCATCCCAGATATAGTATTTCGCTTCATGAAAGAACTTCTTCAATTGATACGGCTTCAAATCAGGGGGTGTCACACCACAAGCTAAATAGTTTACAATGTCAGCATACCAAGGGTCCATTACATCCTCAATAGCAAAGAGTTGTTCATCAGGAAATTTTTCATGGATGGCACCTTCATCATCAACTTGTGCATTGCTGTCCAATCTTGACAGATGGTCTGCCACTTGGTTTTCTGAGCCCTTTTTGTCAACAATCTCTAAGTCAAACTCTTGCAGCAATAAAACCCATCTTATCAACCGCCCCTTTGACTCCTTCTTGCTAAATAGATACTTAATGGCGGAATGATCGGTGAATACTGTTACCTTAGCACCGACAAGATATGGCCTGAATTTGCCAAAAGCAAATACTATGGCTAGCATCTCCTTCTCTGTGGTCGTGTAATTCTCTTGAGCATCATCAAGAGTTTTGCTAGCATAATAAATGGGGTGGAATACCTTGTCTTTTCGTTGACCCAAAACAGCCCCCACGGCAAAGTCACTAGCATCACACATTATATCGAATGGAAGGTTCCAATCAGGAGCTACAATGACTGGTGCTTCTACTAATCTTCTTTTTAGCTTTTCAAAAGCCTCAAGACATTTGTCATCAAATTTAAACTCCACGTCTTTCTCCAATAAGAGGCATAGAGGCTTAGCTATCTTGGAGAAGTCTTTAATGAAGCGACGATAAAAGCCCGCATGACCAAGAAAGCTTCGAATACCCTTTACATTGGTGGGTGAGGGTAGTTGCTCAATCAACTCAATCTTTGCTTTATCCACTTCCAGGCCATTTTTGGACACCTTATGGCCTAGTACAATGCCTTCGCGCACCATAAAGTGGCATTTCTCCCAATTGAGCACAAGATTGGTTTCTTCACATCGTTTTAAGACATCCGCTAGATTGTGAAGGCATTCGTCAAAAGATTCCCCGAACACCGAGAAATCATCCATAAACACCTCCATAGTCTTTTCAATCATATCAGCGAATATGGACATCATACACCTTTGAAAAGTTGCCGGTGCGTTACATAGACCAAAGGGCATCCTCTGAAATGCAAATGTGCCATATGGACAAGTGAAGGTGGTCTTTTCTTGGTCCTCTGGAGCAATGGCAATTTGATTATATCCCGAATAGCCATCCAAAAAACAGAAGAAGTCCTTGCCGGCCAATCTATCGAGCATTTGATCAATGAAAGGTAGGGGAAAGTGATCTTTCCATGTGGCGGCATTTAGCTTGCGGTAGTCCATGCACACTCTCCAACCAGTAACAGTGCGAGTAGGGATAAGTTCATTATGGGTGTTAGCCACTACAGTCATGCCCCCTTTTTTAGGGACACATTGGACTGGGCTCACCCAAGAACTATCAGAGATAGGATATACAATCCCTGCATCTAACCACTTCAGAATTTCCTTCTTGACCACATCCTTCATGATGGGATTCAACCTTCGTTGATGTTCTATGGATGTCTTGTGGTTATCCTCCAAGAAAATTTTGTGCATACAGATTGATGGACTAATCCCCTTTATATCAGCAATGGTCCACCCAATAGCCCGCTTATATGCCTTTAAAACATTTAAAAGTTGCCTCTCTTGATCTTCATTCAAATCAGAAGCAATTATGACCGGCAATGTATTGTCTCCTCCCAAATAAACATATTTTAAATGAGTTGGGAGTGCTTTCAATTCAAGAGTGGGTGGCTCCACAAGAGATGGCTTCAATGGAGGTTTTTCAATAGAAGAAGCATCCAAAGACTCAAATGCGATGCGCCTTTTAGAGATGGTCGAGGAGGCATTTAGCAAAGCCAAACATTCTTCAAATTCTTCTCCTTCCATTTTACACCCAATTAAGAGAGCTTCCAACGGGTCTTGAGCGATTGATTTGTGGAATTCCTCATGTACTACTTGATCAATGACGTCAGTAGAGCAACATTCCTCTGGTTCATTGGGTGCCTTAATGGCCTTGAACATATTAAATGTCAACTTTTCTTCACCAACTCTCCATGTAATCTCCCCCTTTTCCACATCAATAAGGGCTCTACCAGTGGCTAAGAAAGGACGCCCTAGAATGAGGGGCATTTCCCGATCTACCTCACAATCTAGAATGATGAAATCCGCAGGAAAGATGAATTTACCCACTCTCACAAGTACATCCTCAATTATCCCCTTTGGGTAAAGCAAGCTTCTATCCGCCAATTGCAATGTCACAGTAGTTGGTCTTGCCTCACCCAATTGCATTTTCTTGAAGACAGAAAGAGGCAAGAGATTCACACTAGAGCCCAAATCACATAAGGCCTTTCTGATGGTCATTTTACCCATTTCCCATGGAACCACGAAGCTACCCGGATCACTCAACTTCTGTGGTAAATTCTTGATGATATCGGTGCAACTTTTAGTCAAAGCTACCGTTTCGAACTCATTAAATCTTCTCTTCTTTGACAACATGTCTTTCAAGAACTTCACATATGCGGGCATTTGCTCTAAAGCATCAGTTAGAGGAAGATTAATATGCAATTGCTTGAAGATGTCTAAGAATTTCTTGAATTGTTTATCTTCTTTTTGCTTCTTGAACCTTCGGGGGAAAGGTAGAGGAGGTGTCACTTTTTGGATGATCTCTTCTTGCTTTCTTTTCTCTCCACTCAATTTTTCACCATCGTTGTCGTCTTTTCCCTCTACCCCTCTTTTATCTCCCTCAATGCCATTTTCTTCCCCACTATTTCTCACAATTTCTTCTTTCCCGCTCTCATTCTCCTCTTGCACAACCACTCCCTCATCACCTCCATAGTTCACCTTAGGATCAATGACCTCAGGCAATTGTTTACCACTCCTCAAGGTAACCGCCTTACATTCCTCCTTGCCCTCTCTCCTTGGATAAGGAATTGTGTCACTAGGTAGCCCACCTTTTTGCAAAGCATTCAATTGAGAAGCCATACTACCCATTTGCACTTCAAGATTCTTGATTGCCGTCTCATGTATTGCAAAAGTGGCCTTGGTTTCTGCTCTTGCAGTTTCTTGGTTGGCTAGAATTTGAGACAACATTTTCTCCATTTTAGATTCTTCCTCCTTAATGGGAAATTGCCTAGCTTGAGGTTGGAAACCGAGAGGATGATTAGGTCGTATGCCGGATGAGGAGGGTTGATTCATCTTTTGTCCTTGACTCCAAGAGAAGTTAGGGTTATTCCGCCACCCCAAATTATAGGTTTGTGAGAAAGGATTGTTTTGCGGATTGTTTGGCCCTCTTTGAAAGTTGTTCAAGTAGTTCACATTCTCCATAGCATAAGGACATTGCTCTGTGCCATGTCCTTCCCCGCATTGCTCACAACCCATAGGGGATTGAATGGCATTAACCCCCATAGCATTTCCTCTCTTTACTTGCATCTCCAAATTGTCAAACCTCCGATTCAAAGCATTCAAATGATCTAGGATTTCATTCGTGGAGCTAGCGGCTTGTGAATAATCTTTCTTCTTTATGGTTCTCCTTCTATTGGCTTTTTGCATTGTGTTTGCAGCAAGATTCTCATACAATTTGTAGAGCTCATTCACTGTCATGTTTCCAATAGTCCCATTAGATGCCGCATCTAGCATATTCAAGGAGTCATCATCAAGGCCATTCCAAAAGGCTTCAAGTAACACCCATTTTTGCTGTGCGTGATTGGGCCATTGCTTCATTTTATCTTTAAATCGCTCCCATGCTTCATGGAAGAGTTCACCCGGCTCTTGCTTAAAAGATAGAAGTTCACCCCGAAGAGAGGCTCTACGGCCCCGAGGAAAAAATCTCGCTCTGAATCTGCTTGCTAACTCATCCCAATTATCAATAGATTGCTCTGGAAGAGAATTGAGCCATGCCTTTGCTTTATCTCTTAATGACAAGGGGAAGAGCCTCAATCTCAAAGCATCCTTAGAAACACCATTTTGCTTGAACGAGTCACACACCTCCACAAATGTAGTCAAATGAGCATTGGGATCCTCCGCATATGTTCCACCAAATTGCCCATTCATTTGTAGCAACTGCAACATCGTTTGCTTGACTTCAAAATTCCGAGCTTGGATATCCGGCATGCGGATACTAGAGTGATAGCCCTCATTCTCTCTACTAATGAAGTCATCAAGAGTCCAGACATCATTTTCATCCGCCTCACCGTCATTCATGATTGGAGTTTCTTGAGGTTCCGGAGTATGAGTATTAGGCGTGCCTCCTTCAAAGATATTCTCACCCTCCAGAATCACTTCAAATCTGTCGGGATCCAAGCCTTGCATGCGCGTGAGATAGGTACCTACAAGCCAAAAACAACAAACAAGTATCAAGCTAATAACAAAAATAAAAAGTATATAAGTCTAAATTACACAAAGTATCTATTTCCCTATCTATAACTCAAACTTAATCTACTAACACAAGTCTAAGGTTGACCAAAGAACTTTTGAGTTTAAGTCCCCGGCAACGGTGCCAAAAACTTGTTCACCACCAGGATATACCGCAAGTGTACGGGCCGAAGTCTAGTAAAGTGATGAGTGAGTATCATTTCCGCAGGGACTTAAATCACAAAATGGTCAAACATTAGACATTGCATTTTTGAATAATTTGAGCAACATAAATTAAAAGTTTGCTATTCAATTAATATCAACTATGTGTAACAAGCGTATAAAATTAACAGCAAGGACAACTAGGACTTGAGAGATTCAAAGAGATCTAGGATTATTCATTCCCCTTGTATTTCACGAATATCCGCTTAAGCTCTTTTTACAATTGCTCTTAATGCAAAATTATGTTAGTCAGGATGCTAGTTTAACTATCTGTGTTCTCTCGAATCTCCAAATAGCTGTTCAGTTTAATTAATTAAGTAATCTCTTACTAGTTAATTAAACTCTCATGTTCACTTCAAATCCTAATTCACTATATGAGGTTAGTGAGTATATCTCTACCCCACTAACAAAACTCGTCACTTAACTAAGCAAGATTCAAGTTCTCACATGACCTAACTCAAGTTCTCTATGTAAGTTAACTTTCTCAAGCATAACTTAAATAAACTAGACAATCTTATTGATGGCCAAGCAATAAGAGGCATTAAAATTAGAGTTAAATCAACATAAAAATTGCATTAATCACAATTATAATAGAGAAATGAATATTCAATCCATACAAGGGTTCAGAATAATCCTAGAGAGAAAGTACTAGCCACTCATGTTCAACAACATCGTAACCATGTGTATCCCAATCAACATCATTATCGAACAAAGCTGAAACAAGAAGGAAGAAGATGCAAGGGAACCAAGAGGGAAGCTTTAATCTCCTCCAAACTCCAAACTTCAAACCTTCGCTTCAATCTCCTTCAAGAGTCAAACCCTAGCACACCCAAGTTCTCCCAGAAGAGTTCTCCCCAGTCTCCTCTCGTGCCCTCGCTCTTCGTACCCCATTATCTCGTCAACTCCCCCTCAAAATACTGCGTTCGAGTGAAGCTTTGCGTTTTGCTGACGAGGGTTCGCGCCGCGGCTACAGGATCCTGGCCGCGGCCCCATATCATTTGGATGGGTTGTTTCGTTCACGGCTGGTCATGAGGCCGCGGCTTGGTGAATTTGGGCTTAACCATTTGTTTGTCACTGTCTGCTTTAGGCCGCGGCCTCATTCTTTCAGCCGCGGCGTGGACTCTCCAGAAGCTCATTCCCTCTTTTCTTTTGTGTTCTCCAAAAGCGTACTCCAATCCAATCTTATCCCATGCTTTCCTATTAGGCCTACAATAAAGATGAGGATTTAAAATTCTTTCATGGAGATAAAAATAATGCATCATCAGATAAAAATATACTATCATGCATCATTAGCATCATTAGGATTACACTTCATATTTTCCTAACATGAGCATCAAGTATGTACATATATGAATGTGTAACAAAAGGAAAATATGTTGAAATGATGTAATTTAGTATGATTAACAATAACTAACAAAATACAACAATGATTTGATTATACTAAGATATGGTACTTCAGGACCAAGTAATTCTTCATCCTTTTCTTAAGGTCTAAAAGAATCTTTGTTCCCATTTAGTGACCTTATAACCATTAGGTCTGTTGGCTTCCCAATAGGAGGGTAAATTGTGAAGTTTGAAATTTTCTGCAAAATTACAAAAGAGCAGTGAAAACAAAAGTTGCAGAAAAATAGAGTACAAAATATAATTGAGTAGTAAGCAAAGTAGAGGAAAGGAAAATACAAAAATTCATCCTGGTTCGGTCTCTTCCAGTTAACCTACGTCCAGTCTCCAAGCAACTACTTGAGATTTTTTACTATCTTGCAAAAATTTTGTGGGTTTCTTACAATGTCACAATATAACCTTGTGCTCTATTCTAAGAGCTTACAGATTCTCACTCTACACTCTAGCAAAATGCTTCTCAAATCCCCTGTGAAATCCTCTCACAAGAAAATCTTTCTTCCATATGAAGATAATATTGTTTACAACAAGATAAACTCTCTAAAATAGAGTATGTTTGACAGTTGAAGTGCAATAAATGAAGTGTGAAAGAGTAGAAGACTTTGTCTAATAATTTTGGCAGAGTTTCAGTATATACAAGTAAAATTGTTACCCATAACTTCAAATGAAGTTTTATTTATAGATTTATGTCTTAACTATACATTACAGACAAAATCTAGCCATTAAAGACATTACTCAATGGTTACCCTGCAAAACTAGTTGTTCACCAACCACATTTATTGTGTCTGACATACAAAGTTCAAATTTTAGGGTGTTAATAGACGAATTTCTTAGAGACCATAAGTTGAAGACTTTAACATTGAACTTCAAAGTTCGTCTGATCAAGGGTGAAATTCGAATTTTGAACTTGACAAATATTTTCTGTTATAACATATGAATTTTCAAGTTTAAAATGCTTCTATTAAGTGTAAATAATTGTCTCATATTGCAATAGTGCACTCGAAATTCAAATTTTGGAGATCCAAAATTTGTCAGTCAGTCAGTAAGCAACTTAATATGGTACAAAAATTATTCTTTTCAAAATTCAAATTTTGAGCCTTCAAAATTTGTCTATCAGATATACCTCTTATCAGACGTATACGTTTTCATTCCAAAGTTCAAATTTTCAAAACCAAAGTTTATTTATCAGAAAGACATCTAATCAGACATTTACATTTTCATTCCAAAGTTCAAATTTTCAAAATCAAAGTTCGTCTGTCAGAGGAACTAATTTTAAACTTTTTTTGCACTCTAGTTTCAGATGAACTTTGACACTACTTTAGACAAATTTTTCATTTTTCACAAATTATGCTTGACTTAGAATGTCAAATTTCAACAAGCTAAAATTTGTCTGTCATAGGCAACATCTCCGTAACTTTGAATTTTAGCTATCAAAGTTCAAATTTTCAAATAAACATATGAAGTTTAATAGTTTAAAATTCGTCTATCAATGAGTATTTCTCAAATTTATCATGGATTAACATAGGATAGTTGAAAAACACTTATTTAAAATCAATGGATACAAGATCAAAATATTTTACTCTGTAAACACTATGAGAAATCCCACAAACTAATTTTATACTCATTTTTTTCAAGATTTTTTTACTTGAGATCCCTTGTACTCCATTGATATCTTTCTTTCAAACTTCAGTTGTTTGAAATCATCAAAACACTTGATTCAACAGGAGTGCATAATGGATATAACTTATTCATATAAAACTATTTTGGCACTTTTGTTATATAGGTTTATTGATATATCAAAATTCTATTATCTAGATACTCAATCTATAAAGCATAATAAAACTTGGTTCTTCTATGATCTTTCATTTTAAATTCTTTTTTTACACAATCAATTGTTTTTTAAGCTCTTCAGGAGTTTTAATAATATTTAAAAAATTCAGACATATAGTACTTATAGAAAAACTTTGATTTATTTCCTTTTATAAATACACATGAGCAAATCAAGTCATTTTTATAACTTTCTTTTAACAAAAAATTTCACTAAAACAATTATACCACTTACATGCTTCAAGCATTGTAAATTCTTCTAGGATTTTCATATGGATTTTATTATTTAATGATTCATATAGATATGCTATAACAACATTCATTAGACGCATGTGAACACCATATTTTGTTCTGATCCCTTTAAAAAATAATAAATAATAATTTTTTTGATAAATATAAAAAGAAAAAAATGAGAGTTTTCATAAGATAAAATAATAAAAAATAATAATATTTCCCAAGGATTGCAATATCTTGAGAAGTTATGTTTTCTTTTTTTTGAGATTTTCATAAAAATAAAAAAAAATAATAATCAAAATAAAAAATAAAAATAAAAATCAAAGATTATGATTTGACATCAAAGTAATAATAAGACAAAAAAAGCAAATCAATTAATCTTAACGTAAATATTAAGAAAAAATACTAAAAAGGAACATTTGCAATTTTGAAGTATTAATGATTTCTTTTTAGTATTATAAATAGAGGTAAGATAAGAAGAGAGATATCAACAAGAATCAAAGAAAGAATGAGAGATTGAGAGAAAATGAGATAGTACAAGAGAGGTTAAGGAAAAAATTGAGTGAAATGATAATGGTATGAACAATGGCACATGTCAAGTAGGATGTTGAGTAATTTATACTTCAAAAATAAATCAATTAGATACTAAAATTCTATTGATTATCAAGATATTATAAAATTCACAAATAAAGGTATGAGTTAGACAATGTATAACAGCTTAATACTTATCATTTATAGAATAAAAATTATTATAAACAATAAAATAATAACTTATATGAGAAACTAAATAAATATAAAAGTTTCACAATACTAAAAAATTAAATATATTCACTTAACCAAAAGTTGAAATAATAATTCTATTATTTCACAAATTTCCACATAGAGACATTGTTTAATTCAATTAATCTCAATTTTTCCCATTTTTATAATCATAATTAGGAGAAATTAACATGGAAAAATACCACTTAATATATCATTAAGTTAGAGCAAAATAATACCAAACAGGGGAATTTCATGGTCATAAGAATTTAATCAATAATATTAATCAAAAGTGACACAATCTCTACAATAAAAAGTATCAAACTTCCCTATATCATGCATTGTTGAAGTAGCAAATTAAGTTCAGTAGAAATAATTGTCAATGTAAAATTTGGTGCTAAAATGATAGAATTTCTTTATAATTTCAAATAAAATTAGACACCTCCCAATGTTTTTTTATCAAATATTATATGTGCTGAGTACCAAACAATTTCTTAATGAATCAAACAAGTTAAATAGCAATGAACAATAATTTGTTCATATCTTTATCTATTAAAGTTTATCTGAAATAAAATCTCATAAGATGGACAAATTAATAATCACACCATAAGCAACCTTTTCCAATATAGGAAAGTTTATGTGCACTACATAATTTTATCTTGATGGGAATTTATTTGACTAGTTAATCAAAATAAACTATATGATTGAGGGAAAAGAAAACTCTCCTACTATTTATCTGATTTTTGAAGTTTGATTTATTAAAAACTCTCCTATTATTTATCTGATTTTTGAAATTTTGTTTATTATAACTCTTTATGAATTTGGGAAAAATTAAATTTCATAATAATTTTGCTATACTAAAATATGCTATATGTGCTTAAAGTCATATTTCCAATAATTTTAATAAATAGCACCGAAAAATATTATTGTAAAATTTCTAATGCAAAAAAGTTTTTAAAAATAATTTATTATAATTGAAAAGACCCAAAGACTAAAATGAATTTGTTTTAAGCTAGTAGGGGCTGAAATAAAATTCCTAAAAATATTGGACAATAAATATAAATGACAAATTTAATGGGTCAAAAAATAATTCCAAAAGTTATTTGGGTCAAATTTTATAATTTTAACAAAATACACCCAACATGCCAACCCTCATATTCAAAAGATAACTTCTAGTGGGGTCTCGAAAACCCGCATTTTTCTTTTGAAAAATTATAAACTTCACTAAGTAAAGTTTATCATTGAAACCTAGAATCAAAATCTAAATATTCTAGCATCTAAATAATAAGTAAATCATACAATGATACATATTTTCAATTTAAGAACACATGCATTGATGGCTCTAAATAAAAAAGTAAATGTAACAAATAAAAAAGTAAGGACTAAATTATAAATAATTTTATGATTCATTTCATACTATATGAGGATAAATTTAGAATCCACTTTGCATTTTATGTAGATATCTTCATGATCCACTTTGTATAGATTAACTTTTGGATCTACTTTGTGTTCTATGTAGATTACTTCATGATTCACTTTATAGAGAAATTAAATTATACCTTATACTTTTAGATGTGTCATTTCAATTAAATTATTTTAAGTGAAGATAACCTTAGGATCTACTTTATGCTTCATGTGGATAACTTCAAGATTCATTTTATATTCTATTTGAATAATTTCATGGTCCACTTAGTAGATAAATTAAATTATACCCATACATCTGGATATGGTATATCAATGAAATTGAATTACTTCATATTTCAGAATATGTCATAACTTTTCTTTACTAAAAGAATTAACTCAAAATTAATATAAATAATTAATTTAGAAGAACAAGGAGAAGAAGAAGAAGAAAAAGAACTTGATAATAGATATCATATAGCAAAAGAAGATAATATACCTCAGACCTTTAATAGAAATCGTGTTAATAACGTGTTGTGAAATAAAATAGAGAATGAAGTAGAGAATAGAGAGAATTTGAGAGAAAAGAAAATATGAGAAATTAAGAGTAAATGTTTATTATTCAGCCACCAAGAGGTATGTCACACTCGGAAATATGACGTGGAAGGCACACATTTTGTCTCTTTTTTCCTTTTCCGTGCATTGTTTGCATTGCATTTCTGGGTGTAATAGTTTGGCGACTCTATTGAGAACATTAGATAGTCAAGCCTATGTTGATTGTGTTTAGTAATATGACTTTAGATTTATGTTGGTTTTCTTTTCTAGATGTTGTTTGCCTTGCATGTTTAGGGTAGATAACATGCTTTATATTTTGTCTCTTCACATGCTTTGTTTGCTTGATTAATGCTTGAATAATAAGCTTTACTTTATGCAAATTCACATGCTTTTTTATTTGTTGCTTGCTTGGATTAAATGTCTTTGAGTAAGTAACATGTGGATGGAACATTAGGGTAGATGACTTTATTTGCTTTTACTTTTATCCTAAAATTGTGATCTAGTTGACAGATGAAGGGTTGGGCAGTGCTTAGGATTAGGTTCACAGGCATGTATGCTCTCATCACACACTGTACATTGACACATCTACCACACACACTGTGTAGGCCCTATACCTGGGTCTATGAATACCTCATGTTAGTGGAAGTTTATAATGGTTTCTACATGGGTTTTCGAGCTCATGAAAGTTACTGTGAAAACTTCACTTAAGTTGTTACTTATTCAGCAAGTTTGGTTCTTGCGGAAGCTCCGAGTCCTCGAAGAATTAAAACTTGTTGAATAGGATTTTCACTACATGATGAAGGCAACTTGATAACCTTTTTAGGACTATAGAACAACCTTAAAACTTTGTACATCACTAGACTAAAGTTAGCTGCTAATGCAGTTGGTTAGTGCTTGACTTTTTTAGCGTAAGATAGCTTAGCCTAGGATTCTCCCCAAAACAAGAACACAAGAGAGCATATTCTTCTCATCGCATACATCATGATATATCATGATCACAACTTGTCTTAGGAAATGTGAAAAGCCGTCGCATCGTGCCAAAGTGAGTATCAAGTGTTATAATAAATTGACATATTGTAATGACGGTGATTGCACTAAAAGCCCAACCCTCATCTATCAGTTTTTGACCTTAGCAGATCATGAATTCATTGCATACATCATGTTGTACATAAATAAGTTAACCCTATTCTTACAAGAGGTGAAATAACATAGTGTCCCCCAAATAAATGCATCTACGCCATCCCAACCCACCATGTGAGTCTTCAAGTTTGCTACACTTGATCCAAAGGCTCTTATAATAAGTGGGTAATAAAATTGCATACATGCATATTCATGATGCATTCAAACATTCAAAAAATATGAAATTTATAAATTGTAAGATTATTGATCCTTCACAGTGAATAAGTCTTATCAAGCCAACACCTAGGTTTGAAGGCGAGGATATCCAATTACAGAAGTTAAGCCAAGTGAAGCAATTTAAATGAAAAAAGGGCTACCGAAAGATTTGATAATCTTGCTTCCATCTCTTTGATTTTCATGTCACCACATATTTCATTTCAAATTGCTTACCTGTTGTCAGACTCCTTCCCACTCAAAGCTCATAAGCAGTTATCAGGCATGATTCATATGCCCATGTCTTGCCCTTAAAAAGAAATTAATATAGTTTAAAAGAGGGTCACAACACTTGGTTTAAGGACTTGATATCCTTGGACAAGATGAGAACGAATGCAAGGGAATAAAGAACCAAGGCCAAAGTGACACATTCACTCATGGAAATCATTTACCATTGAGGACATAATGAGTTTTTCTAATGTGTTGTATCTTCATTTGACAATGCTTCCCAAGTCAAGATCTATCACTGAAATATGCTTTCTTTAACTTTGTCAATGTTAGGATCATGTATTTCTCTCTTTTCCTTACTTATTCATTCATTGCATCCATCAATAATTTGAACATCCTTTACATATCTCTCTTAATATTTCAGAAGATAAAAAAATTTTATGCACTATTCCCAATGAAAATACTTTAATTGATATGAGTAAATGGTGAAGCTTGAGGCAAATTATTTCAACCAACTTGTCAAAATAAAAAGAAGAACAAATGGAAGAAGAAAAGAAAAAGAAAAAAAATAGAATAAAGGTACATTTGTATGTCCCACAAATGAGTCAAGTCAAGGATATGAGGCATTATTTCTCTTCTCATTTTGAAGGAGTTACCCTAGTCACCATAATTGAGCCAAGAGTAGTAGTGTTCATTTCATTCTCCTAAAATCAATTAACACATAGGACAGGTAGTTTTAACATGTTTCTATGCTGAAAATTCAAATATCAAGAGAGAATCAAACTTTTCTTTCACTACCTTAACATGATCTTATCCCTGGCCCATTCTTACTCTATGAAAATTCTTTCCATCCCCAACATTGTTTAAACTCGAGAAGCAATGAAAATTAACGTCGTAGAATGGTTTTGATATGAAAGGAAGCAAACAGAAGAAAAGTTAAAAGAAATGAAAGCCAACAAAATAGAGTTCCCAAAGGAAAGCTTACATGGAAAATTGAAAAATGATAATTCTATATAAAGGAGACTCTCATCCCATGGAGAATAACAAGAGAAAATTCTGTCAAAAGAGATCTAAATTTTTCAAGTTAAAAAAAATGAAAAATAAGGCAATAAGGCTTTTAAGTTTGCATGACTACTAAAGTAAAATTCTCATTATAAACTCACTTGAATCTTCAGATTTTATATCCAGTCCTTTTTAATCTATAATTGTGCCCTCCATCTCAATCCCTAATATTGCCTTTTGTAACCACTATGCAACCATAAAAATCCCTTCTTATTAGGTGAATTTTAGCATAAAAATATGTTTAAAAGGTAAAGGAAGATAAATGGAAGAACTAACATGGGCAGGGTATTTTGTGCCTAATATCCTTTTCATTTTATAACTCATTTACCCAAGCCACATTACAAACCCTAAAAGCCTTCATTAAGATTTGATATGTTTAAAAACAATTGGGATGATTGTTTTATAGAAGAGAGTTTCAAGACCAAGATGACTCACACTTTAGCAAAATTCATAGCTCAAAATAAAGTCTTTGACTCATATCAATGGTGTTATTTTCAAAGGGACCATGCCAAGCTAAGAAGGGGCCATTCACATATTCTCATCTCCATTTCATAACATTTCATTTCCATTGTGTTTGAGAATGCCCCAAGAGTATATTTCAGGAATTATCCAGTTTTATCACTTCATCACCTCCTACTTTACTCTACCAAAGAAAATTTGAGCATTGTATTATTCCCCATTCATTCTTAGGCCTTTTCTTGCACCTAAATGGTACTATATTTTAGCATTTCTAGCATTCCACTCACCTTGGTGCTCCTTTCTCTTTCTCCAAACCTAGCTTTGTGTCCATAATGTCTTATTGCATTGACAATGTTAAATCAAGTAAGTACAAGTTTTACTCATTGACTTTTCAAGCATTACAGTTGAAGATAAACAAAAGAAATAGTTATATCAAGCCCATATTCAAATTTGGGGACAATAAATTTCTCTAAAAAAATATCAAATATAGGCTAAAGAGACTTGTGGATGTCCAAATGTATGTGCATTCAACTTTAGTATTCATTCATAGAGTGAAAGGGCTATAAAGCTATTGTTTATTTAAGTGAGATTTCCTATTGGGGCAAGTAAAAACTTTTCTAGTTGTCAAGAACCAAGAAAATCATACATTTTGTAAATTTTACATCAAACATGGTATGCGCAATAAAACAAAGTTTCCATTGAAAGCACATTGAGTATCTCATTTACATATATATTCATCTATTAAAACCAAAATTTTGCACCCATGGTATTAGCACTAGTCTTTTTTTAAATAGGAACAGACAAAAAATCATGCTACCAAAATAAACACAAGGAAAAAGTCTTGCATTATTAATTCATTTTCCATTGCATAACATAAATCCCCACTCAAATTGAGGCATAATGAAAATCTTGCAATCTACATACATCTTCTTTGCACAGATTGCATCATTCCTACCTAAATAGGGGCAAGCATGAAAAATTTCACATTTCACATATCATCCTTACATGCATTGCATCAAAATTAGCTCCCATTCAGATTGGGGTAAAAAAAAAAACTTACATTTTTACTCGCATATTCCATTGCATAATAAGCTTCCCTTCAAATTGGGGCAGAAAGGAAAAAAGAAAAAAAGAAAATTTTGCATTCTACATGCATCTTCCATTACATACATTGCATCATAAAAATCTTCCCTTCAAATTAGGGCAAAAAGAAAAAAAAAAGAAAATTTTACATTTTACATGTATCTTTCATTGCATCACAATAAGCTTCCCTTCAAATTCGGGTAAAAAGGGAAAAAAAGAAAAAAAATTGCATTCCACATACATCTTCCATTGCATGTATCACATCACGATAGGTTCCCATTCAAATTGGAGTATAAAAAAATTCACATTTCATATACATTTTCTTTGCATGCATTACATGAATAAATTCTCATTCAGGTTGGGGCAAATACGAGAGATCTTACATTTCACATGCATTTTCTTTACACATGGCATCAAAATAAATTCCCATTAAGATTGGGGCAAAAATTTTGCATTCCACATGCATCTTCTTTACATACATTACATCAAAATTAGCTACCACTAAGATTAGGGTACATACAAAAACCTTGCATTGTATGTTCATATGCCATTGCATGCTTTGCCTCATTACAAATTCCCACTCAAGTTGAAAAAAAAAATAAAATGTCTTGTATTCTCCATGCATTGCATGCATCGCATCACAATAAACTTCTTCCTAAATGAAAATGGAAGGAAAAGCTGATAAAAAATAGTGATGATAAAAACTTGCACTGTTCACCCATCATGTATAAACCATTGTTTCAAAATTGGCTTTCACTTATAATGGAGCAATCACAAAATCAAACCCTAAGTTTGAAAGGAATTCTGCATAGCCATGTATCATATGTGCATACATTGCATGCTCTCATATCATCTAAAGTCTTCCATCATGAGAGGCACAATAAATCCTACATCATGACAGGCACCTTCTCAAAGTCCTGCACAAGCCCTGGCACCCTCTCAAAGTCCTGCATAAACCTTGGCACCCTCTCAAAGTCTTGTACAAGCCCATGCACTCTTTTAAAGTCTTGCATAAGCCCAAGCACCCTTTCAAAGTCCTACTTAAGCCCAAGCACTCACCAAAGTCATATGATATAAGTATATCACTACCACCACAGTTCAGTTTTAACTGGCATTCAAAGTCCTATACAAACCCAGGCACTTATAAAAGCCCTATGATATAAGCATATCACTACTACTAATGTCCAGTTTCAACTAGCATTCAAAGTCCTGCACAAGTTTAGGCACTCACCAAAGCCCTATAATATAGGTACATCACTAATACCAAAATCTAGCTTCAAATAGCATTCAAAGTCCTACACAAGCCCTGGCACTCACCAAAATGTTATGATATAGATACATCACTGCCACCAAAGTCCAGTTTCAATTGGCATTCAAAGTCCTGCATAAGCCTAGGTACTCACCAAAGCCCTATGATATCGACACATAACTATCACCAAAGTCCAATTTCAACTAGCATTCAAAGTCCTGCACAAGCCTAGGCACTCACCAAAGCCCTATGATATAGGTGCATTACTAACACCAAAGTCCAATTTCAAGTGGCATTCAAAGTCTTGCTCAAGCCCAGGCATTCACCAAAACCCTATGATATAGGCACACCATTCTCGCATTGCCCTGATTTATGCTGGTCCCCAAAGATCTAAGTTCTTAGTTTTGTTGTTCATGCATCTTGCCCCTTAAACAAAATACATGTTTCCTTCTTCATTTGTTTCTAAAGTGCAAATTCATTTCATGATCTTCTACTTTAGAAAATAAATTAAGAAGGGCAACTTGTCAACATGATATTTTGTATGAATCTTACTATTACATCTGTTTTAGTTACATTTATTTTAGTTATGTCAATGCATACTGCATTAGTCCTAGTGTAGTCATCTCAGTTTTCATTTTGTGTCATATCATGGCATATTGTACCAGTTCAACTCTAATTGGAGTTGACTATTCATTCGTGCATCTTTTTGAGTTTAATTCAATTTATTTAGTCATATCTCATGTCTTCTTTGCATTATGTTTCTTGCATAAAAGAATATCCATTCACCATTTTCTTTTCAAATTAACTTATTCATATCCAAAGTAGAGTCTTGTGTGCCCTAAACTCATGTCATATTGCATCTTGTTGTGTGAGAGGCAAATAAGTCTGTGTGTTACTTGTATGGACAAAATATGTCATTTAATATTTACTTGTTTTTTATGCGAGAACTCTAAAAATTACGTTTTCCTCATTCTTATATAAGAAACTAGTAAAGAGAAGTAACAATGAATATCATATTTTATCCAAGTATTAAATAAATTAAACTTTAAAATAAAATAATAGAACAACAAAAGCAATAAAAAATTTTCCTTTTATTTAAGCAAATTAGTAATTATTATTCAAGATAAATGCAAATCTTATAAAATCCAAAAAATCATGCTTTAAAAGTCAAAATTTCAAATTTTAAATTTAATCAAGGAAAAAGAAGAAATTTAAAATTCAAAACCCCTTTCATCTTAAATTTGGTGAATCTCCTTTTCTCTTACTAAAAATATTAATAATGAAGATCTTCAAATAAAATTGGATCTTGCTCAAACAAATAATAAAGAGATACAAAGAAAAAATAGAATAAAAAGAGAGAAAAGAAAAGTAAAGTTTAAGTTGAAATTTGGGCTTAATGCTTATGGCTTAGTGTTTCAACCCTAAAATAAAAAATAATAATAAGCAAAAAAAAAAAGGGAACCTAGTGAAGTTGCCAAACTATCGCACCTGAAAATGTGACATGGACGGCACACAAAAAAAGAAAAAAGAGACAAAATTGGGTTTCTAAATGAAAAGCGATTA
This sequence comes from Adenanthera pavonina, assembly GCA_026686845.1. Classification (NCBI taxonomy): domain Eukaryota; kingdom Viridiplantae; phylum Streptophyta; class Magnoliopsida; order Fabales; family Fabaceae; genus Adenanthera; species Adenanthera pavonina. Next base: position 7,113,657 of record JAIVEN010000003.1, read on the forward strand.
AAAAGGAGTTACCACCAAAATTTTAAGGAAAATTTTGTAAAAACAATTTAAAAAGGAAAAGAATAGTCTGCATAAACAAAGATGCGTTTGGAAGTTGACTATACGTAAGGAAAATATTAAGTACCCCATGGCACCAATTCCTAAGAATTGTTACATTAAGTTAATTACGCAAATTAATATAACTTTAAAAGTATTTTGGTTATTTTTGTATCATTTACATGCTAAAAAAAAGGTAGAGAGGAAAGAAATTAAGGAGATTTAGAAAACAAAATAAAAAAAGAAATTAAGAAAAAATAGAAAATAAGAAGACAAAATTAAAAAATATTTATTTATTTATAATGACGTACTTGACCCAGAATCAAAGTTTGAGGCCAACGTACCATATGATAGGGATCAACGTCAACATAATTCGAGATAAAAATGTGTGTTAGGTATTTTTTAATTATATTTTTTTAATAAGAGAAAGTTAATTGAAAATAATTTACCCTTTTCGCAAACAAAATGATTTTCTAAAATTTGGGTTAATGTGTTTTAATTTGCAAAAGATGATTTAATTTCACTTTCTTAGTTTTATTTTATTTAATTTTGAAAATATTTTTACTTACTATTATTTTCTTTATTTTCTAAAAATAATGTTGATTTTTTTACTATCGAAAATACTTTGTTGGTATTTTTGGGAATTTTTTATTTATTTTATAAAAATAAAATCAATCTACCTAATGCAGACTTGTCATTATATCCTATAGATTAATTTCTTAAGTATCTATGGAACCTTTAAAACATCAACGATGTAAAAGTTTTATTATATATCTTAAGGTTAAAAATAAAAAAGATTATTGTATTATTATTTTTTTATAAAATATTATTATTTTCTTAAAAGAAAATCACCATACAAATAATTATTATATATTTAATAAATCGTACGTAGCCTAATCGATATGTCTAGGTGTAGTGGTGGCAATCTGAGTCGGCCCATCTCGAGTCAGGCTGAAAAAACCTGGATTGCTATACAAGCTCAGCTTTAAAAGCTCGAGCCTGGCCTGTGGGCCCGTACTTTTTTAATAATTTTTTATTTTTTTATTTTTCATATAATTTTTTAAATTGACACAACTAATTATCATCATTATTTGTTAAAAATCAATATAATATTTAAATTTTACAATTTATATATCATTAATCAATAAAGTAATATGTGTTTTTATTAATTTAAACGAAAAAAGAACAAAGAAAAAAGATCACAGGCTAAACAGGCGAGCCCACTACGGATTGAACTCGAAAAGCCCATATTTTATATATGGTCCCAAAATTGAGGTCCGAACCATTCATTTATTGGGTCTTCTTGGACAAGCCTACCAGAGGGAAAAATACGGGATACTTTATTGCTTAGTCTGGCTTTTATGGAAGCTTTAACAATTTATGGGCTGTTTGTAACATTAGCGCTTTTATTTACGAATCCTTTTGTTTAATCCTAAAAATACAAATCAAATACATATAATTTTTTTTTCCGTGGACTTGTTTTGCTACTCTTGCTTTTTCAAATCCTATTAAGATTTTACTTCTATAATTATTTATTTGTTCGGATTCAGACAAGAACCCATGGGAAGGACTGATTTGAGGGTGAGTAATTAGCATACTGACTCGCCTTCTTCCTTCCCCTTTTTAGTCCAATGAACCCCCCTTTTTAGAAAGTGTTACAAAAAACTAGGTTTTTGGCAATTGACATAAGACCTGGTATTTAAATCTGACTCATTTTGCTGACCCTATCTACTTAGAGCTATCATATCACGCAATAATATGATTAACTAAGATATCTGTCGAAGTTCCAAAGTCTTCGGGATATAATTATTTAGCTAATGATTGCATGAAATAAAGGTTTTACTATTTAATATTATTTTTTACGAAGAATCAGAAAATATTATTATTATACTTGTTCAAAACATTTTGAAATATATATTTTTTCCAAAGAGAAAAATGAAATTTATAAATACTTGATATAGACGATACTTGAGACACAATTCTGGGCTAAATCTTTAAGGCAAATGCTATGTTCCTTTCCTAGTTAAAATAGCACAAAATTCAAGCATTCTATTGGCACCAAACAAACAATCCCAAAGGCACACAATGAAGCACCATATTTGAATGAAAAGAAACACAGAAACTTCACAGAGCGCATATAAAATCATAATGAGATTCTTTACAAAATTATGAGGAAACCAGAAGCTTAGAATCAAATCCCAAACAAATTACTTCTAATGCCAACACAGTTTTCCAAAGAACTTATAATTAAATGAAGAAGAGCAAGGTGAATCCCAAATGAAATTAAAATTCATCAAAGCTCATATAACAAGTTAGGGCCTGTTTGGAAACACTAAATAAACCACGTTTTGAGTATAAACCAAGTTTAATGTTTTTGTTTACATGTTTGGCAAATTTTGCTTGTCCGTTTTAGAATCAGTTTTCTTCCCAAACCAAGTTTCACAAAAAGTGATCCGCCCCATGCTTTTCCGTTTTACTTCTCTATTTCTATCTATATTTATTTTAAAGTCAGATAAAAATAGACTAATAAAAATGAGAAAAAATAAAAAAATTAGGAAAATAAAATTTCCATAAAATTTCTCCCATCTAATAACTAAAATGTCCCTTCAAAATTTTATTCTTCATAGACTATAACTTATAAGAAAATGTTACATCAGATATATTATGTTCTCAATTAAATAAATGAAGATTAAATTTTAGTTCAAGTAAATTAAATTAATCATGGTATAGAGTTTAAACTCAATTTAAAGAAAAATTATGAGTTTTATCAAAACTAATTTTTAAATAAATTATACAAACACAATTATATTAATCCAATATTACAAAACCAATTATACGAAAACTCAATTTTAACCGACTAACAACCAAGCGGCCTTAACAATACAAACTCATATCAACACAACCAAGTCTAATTGCAAACTTCTACCAGCCAGTAATGAAATAGAGTACGCAACGCAACCCTTATGGCAACCAGCAAGCCTCATTCCTAAATTCTTGAAATTCAAAATAAAGATTACCTGTTGAAGCCACCTGATACATTGCCATTGACAGCTCCACTCTCCGTTCAGACCTCCTTGATCTCTTCCTCCTTCCTCGATTTCATTCTCATTCAAAACTTCATACTCACTGATGTATGCTTTTACAGACGAATGAATCGTGGCAGCCAAATCCCTCCCTCCCGCTTTGCTCTGCTTCATCTCTCTTCCCATTTCATGTGTTGCTCCCTTCTACTTCCTTGTCTGCTTTCGTGCTTGTCCCGATTGCTCCCTCTCTTGCCACTATACTGTAGTACTGGATATAGATTGAAGAATTAGGAGTTTGTCGTTTTCGCCTTCTGAATCCTCACACTGGATTTCATTCTCTCTGGCCCACTCTTCTCTTCACGCTCGCGCACGAAGTAATCGTGGCTCGCCCTCTTTTCTCACGTCCACAAGCCACTCTCAATTAGGGCTCATGGTCATTTGGCAGAAACGTTGTCAAAAAATTTTGTTTCTGTTTTTGTTTTTTCTTTTGTTTATTATTATTTATTTTTTTTGGAGGTTGAAACATTCATTCAAAATTCTTTTTTTTTTTATTCTTTTTTTTTGTCTCTTCATTTTTTTAACAAGATCCGCTCTTATTTGAAGATTTTTATTATTGTTTTTTTAGTAAGAGAAAAAGAGATTCACCAAATTTACTTGAAAATTTGACTCTTAAAACATGATTTTTTTTATTTTATAAGATTTACATTTATCTTACATGATAATTTCTAATTTGTATAAATAAAAGGGAATTTTTTATTACTTTTTTCTGTTATTTTATTTTAATTTTTATTTTAAAGTTTAACTTATTTAATATCTAAATAAAATACGATGTTCTTAAAAATCCTAATCCTAAAAAAAAAAATTTTTTTTAATTAATTAAATAAAATAAAATAAAAAGATGATTTAATCTTTGATTAGGTAGAAAATATTGTATAAAGACATTTAAAATTTTCATGACAAATAAAAGTTTATGAGTTATCAACTATTTTTTTTAACCCGTTAACTTCTTTTGGTAAAAATAGGTTATCAATTAGGTCAGGCAAAGAAGTTAGTCCTTGAATGTGGCCCAAAAAAATTAAGCCTTAAATGTGGCCCAAAAAGAATTAGGCCTTGAATAATACCTCCTGCCGTGGGCATGATTGAGTTCAGGCCCAACGGATCCAAACTTATGGCCCTCCCGTTGTGGGAGTGTGGAACCGATAGGCTTTCTGTCTGTTGGCACCGGCATGCACTGAGTATATGGCTGTGTCATTACAGGGACAGCCGGAGGCCCCAAGGCGAAGTGATTTTCCGAGGGAAAAGCGTTCTTCGTTTACTCTTCCATTTGCAATCGCTGTAACGGCGTTCACTTCAGAGCTCAAACAGTGGGGAAAGTAGAAAGCTAAGCAAGCGAGAGCACAAGATGCAGAGATTGAGGGCTCTGCTACCAGATGCCAAGTGCTCATTCCGCAGCTTTCATCGTAGAGCCTTCTCTGCTCAACCAAATTATGTGGAGCATGATAACCCCGAAGACCAGGTCATTGTTCGCATTATTCTTCCTGATTTGTATGCTTTATAGCTGAAGGTGTGCACATGCTGATCAACTAAGATTAGGTTATGTTTTAGAAGACAAAAGCCTCTGAATGTTCTATTCAAATCGTTTCATAGATTCGTTTAGTATCTGTATCCTATTAATTTCTGCCCATTCGTAGATATTGTTTTTACTAACTGTTTCTTTGTGTAAATTTAGATTTTAGTTGAAGGAAGAGCTATTTCGAGAGCTGCGATTCTCAACAGACCACATTCGCTTAATGCTCTCACTACTTCGATGGTTAGGCCTTTCTCCCTTTCTTCGGCCACTCGTCCATTCGATGTTTGAGTTCATACGTTTCTAGTAAATGTTGTAAGTAGAGGTTGTTTCTATTTGTAGGTAGCCCGACTGAAGAGATTGTATACTTCGTGGGAAGATAATCCTGATATCGGCTTTGTTTTGATGAAGGTATCAGGTCGTTTTCACAATAATAAGTTGGTACAGAACTACAGAACATAGAAGCACTCCCCATTTCATTTTCTGAAATTTATTACCTCTCTACCAAAAAGGTGGAGGATAGTTTTTGTTTGTCATGCGATGGAGGCAGGGTGCATCCCTAATTATGGTTAAGAGCAACAAAATGTTATTATAATCTATTCAGGCACGCCTTTTAATGAACTCTTGCATCTTGTACTGAGGGTGGGTTTGAAAGAACCATGCATAGTATTAAATTGGTAGGTTCTATCAAAGGCTGTCCTGCGAAGCCTTTGATTATGCCCTTTCTCGCATAAATGTTGATTAATATTTTGATTGAATTGATATCGTGAGTTTTATGAAGGCTAATGGCAGGGCTTTCTGTTCTGGTGGAGACGGTGTAAGGCTTTATCACTTACTAAATCAAGGCATGTTGTATTTCAATCTTTTCTAAATGAGTTCAGCATTTACTTGCTTTCTATATTGAAAAGAAGCAAGTAAGTTTCAAGCAATGTCAAAATAGTATTATATCTCATCTTTTCATACCATAAACCATTATTTGTGATTTTTATGTTACACATTTCAACTTACCTCTAGCTACATGGCAGCAGATTTAGTGAATTCCCATATCATAAAGTTTACTCACTGAAGAGGCTTTCTATAATCATCTTTATTTACAGGGTTAGTTTATGCTTGTTTTCCTTGATAAGTAGTTACCACTTGATAATGGGAGTTTTTTTTCCCCAAGTGGGAAGGAAGGAGGAAACTAGTATTCTTTTCATGTGAACTGCAAAATGAGTTGAATAATATCAATGATTGATTGTTGGAGTACTTAGTTCCATGTAAATCTTACTGTACATAACATACTTTGCTTTTAAGATTTAGTGTTAATAACTGCAGTCAAGACAGTACTAACAGTTGGAGTATATACTTGATATGGAATACTGCAACAAGGTAACTAAAGACGTCAACGTAGTGAACCTGTATCACATTAAAAATTGAGTCCTACTAAAGAAGTCAAAGCAGGAGGGACGATTCATGTATTTTATATCTTGATCCTCAATATGATTAAAAATGTTATTTCAGACATTGAATTAGGATCAGCTGTGTAGCACATTAAGATGATTTATTTAGGAATTTGAACTGTCATCTAGTTAGTATTTTGTTCAGTTTACAAAAATATGATGTTTTGCTTTTTCATGAGAAATAGTTTTTACATTCGTTACATTCTTAGTTTCTTGCTAGTTATTGATTATTGATGATGAGTTGATGACATTCATGATGTTTTAAGTTTTATGATGAGCAGGAAATGCTGGAGAAGCTAAAGAGTTTTTCAAGACATTATATATGTACGTATATCTTCAAGGGACCTATCTTAAGCCACATGTAAGTATTGAACCATTTCCTAACGCTCATATCTTAAGGAACATGAAAGTATTGCACCATCTCAAAGGTTTTTTTTTTTTTGTTTGAGATATAGAGTAGTTTGGAACAATGATTTGCTATTCTTCAGGTGATTTTTGCTTATGGTCTTGTTATTAATCCTGATACTCCAGAGGTTGTAGTTTCTGTGAAAATGTCATATTTAAATTGAATGACTTCATGCGTGCCCATGAATAAATTACTTAATATTAATATTAGCTATTTCTGCTTCTTTTGCATTCCTAAGATAATTGTTAAAATGGATTAGTAATTGAAAAGTTGCTCATAGAAAATGTTAGGAGGCTATATCCTAACTCGTAAATTGAGTTAAATAAAGGAAAAACATTTTGCCTATATCATGCTTTATTTTGCCTTTATCTTGCTGTATAATTTAATTAATTCTGTCATTGAGTTGAAATTGTTCATACTTTTTAAACCTTTGGGGGAGAAGTTGCAATAAATGTTTATGCTTGTCTTTTTGAAGTGATCATATTTTTGAATGAGGAATTTTATGGGCATTTGTGCAGGTTGCTATTTTGGATGGTATAACAATGGGATGTGGTGCTGGAATTTCACTTCCAGGAATGTTTCGTGTGGTAACTGATAAAACTGTATGTGATCCTTGTGATACTTGCTTATCCATTGTGCTAGACCAATTATGTGAAACACTATGCAAGAGGATATGAGGGAGTTGTTGTCATCATTTTGTATTTCGTACTTTGTTGTTTAATATACATTTTATTATTTATTTTTTTATCCCAAAAAAAAAAAGAAACACTGAATTTTTTTTGGCCAAACAAACACTATGATTTGAGTACAAAGTTTGGACTGAATTACTTTTACATTATGATATTCTCACATATTCAAGGTGTAGACTCTTTTTTTTTTACCTACAGCAAATCACTAAATCAGGCAACTTATTGATTCTTATGCTTGGACTTTGCAGCATTTTTCTAACCCAGAGGCTCAAATGGGTTTTCACCCTGATGCAGGAGCTTCTTTTTATCTCTCTCGTTTACCTGGCTACTTAGGTAATTAACTTTTTCATCAGTCTGTGAACATGGCTTCCATGTGATGTTTTTTGTACTCTGAGACTCAGTCAGGAGTAACTGTTTAAATACGTGTTAGTCTACACCCACAGCATAGCTCCAATTTTGGCCTATGCTTCCTCCTAGATGTCTAAATATTTCCACAACCATTAACTGGAGAGGTTAATGTAGAACTGCAGATATTCATGCTATAATAAGTGTTGTATTACACTTTTATTGATCATTTCCTTAATAAATTGGAAAATGATTTGCAAAAGTTACTTACAATTAATATAATGCTGTGCAGGGGAGTACCTGGCCCTTACAGGGGAGAAACTTAATGGTGTAGAGATGATTGCCTGTGGCCTTGCTACTCACTATACACTAAATGCTGTATGTTTTTAACTTTGATTTTGCACTTTTATTTGTTAAGTTTTCCTGTCCTGTCACTCAGTAATTCATCTCCCCCTGATAGAGGCTTGCTATGCTTGAAGAACGCCTTGGTAAACTGGTCACGGATGATGCTTCTGTTGTAGAGTCATCCCTTGCACAATATGGTGATCTTGTTTATCCAGACAGTAGGAGCATTCTTCGCAAGTAATGTTGTATTATTACTTCCTTATTATGTAATATTCTACTTTTTGATAAAATCTTTTTTGTTTTAATGTACCAAAAACAATATATTTTGTGTATCTGTTTGTATTTGTGTTCTCTTATATAAAGTTGTTTATTTGAGTTTTCTTCTTCTGAGTGTCTTGTTCTCTTTTTGACCCAGGATTGATACAATTGATAGATGTTTCAGCCATGATACGGTTGAGGAAATTATTGATGCTCTGGTAAACATCTTATGGAATTTTTTATACATGATTTTTAATTAGGCTGAGAGAAATTACAAATTGAGATCACAACAGAATATCCTTGACCCGCAATGAATCAACAATTGTGAGATTATGTAGGCTCATCCATTAGATAGCTCCCTCGCATATCTTTCAGCTTTGATTTTATTTTATGCTGGCAAGGCAATTTTCCTGAAGGTTGACAATTTTAATAAATGTCTTGGTAGTTGGTCAAAGTTGGAGTTCCATGGTCATAACTTGTCTGTGGCCAAGCCTTGGATTCAAACAACCCCCCGCCCTCCTCCCAAAAAAAAAAAAGATCTCCCCAAAAAATAAATTAAATAAAACTGAATATAAATAGGTGATTCACAAGACAATTCAGTTTGTAACATTGCTAGTGGTCTACACCATCCGAGGGGAAAGACCTATTCTTTTTGTGCTTGACTATTTTCTTCAACATGAATTGCTATTCACTCAGGAGAAGGAAGCCGCAGAGTCTTATGATGAATGGTGTATAACAACACTTAAAAAGATGAGAGAAGCCTCTCCATTGAGTTTGAAAATTACTTTAAGATCTGTGAGTAACATCTCCTTGATACATTTATTAATTTCCAACCCAGTTTGCAGTTGACCTCTGCATTGACTTTTGCTATCAAAATCAGATTCGTGAAGGTAGATTTGAAACTCTTGATAAATGTCTTGTGCGTGAATACCGGATATCCCTTCGTGGAATTTCTCAGCAGGTCTCCTCTGATTTCCTCGCGGTATGACAATGTTTTTTCTTTATGTAGTACCCCTTCCATTTGTTTGTATTTGTACTTGACTTGTTCTCTATGTAGGGTGTTCGAGCAAGGCTGGTCGATAAAGATTTTGCTCCCAAGGTATTCTATTCTCTCCTCTCCCCCCCCCCCCCCCCCCCAAAAAAAAAAGATTCTGTGTATCTTTTAATTCGGTAGATTTCTTTTTTTTTTTTCCTTTTAATTTGGAATCATCTAAGACCTCTTTAAGCTAAATTTGCAGTGGGACCCACCTAGTTTAAAAGAAGTATCAGACGACATGGTTGAATGCTATTTCTCTCCGTGTAACGAAGTTGAGTCTGAACTGGAGCTGCCAACCAATTTGCGGGAACCCTACATGTGAGCTATGAAGACTACCTTTATTCAATGCCCGTAAGCAGCATCAAGGATAGTCAATTTATTTATGGTTATGCTTTTAAACACTAGGACAGTATTTTTTGAGAGGAAAAGAAAGAGAGAAAACTTTGTTGTAATAACAATCGAATGTAGCGGTCTGCTCTCTTTTTTTCTTGTGAGAGGGTTGGATGAATTCTGAGTAGGCCTTAATTTTGATCTTTACTTGTCACCTTAAAAGAGTAAGCTGTCCCAAAATGATCCAATTTATTTTAATCATTCCATTGACTTGCTTAGGAGAATTTAATGCTTTTAATCAGAGCAAAAAACCTTCGTCGAGCGGATTGCATCCAAAAAGAAACTACATAATAGTAGTTTTCTTGGTTTTCATGACGCAATAAAAATTAAAAACTAGTGATTGCTGAGGCTTTACTTCAAGCAGGGCTGAAACTGGTGAAAGTGCAGGTCAATAACTATAGGGTGAAGTTCTTGAGAATCGAGCAGGTAGAAATTTGCTTGGTAAAACAATTTTGAAGGAGGGAAAATTGTGTTGAGGAACTGTAATATTTTTACAAGCGATTCCATCACACAGGGTGTATCAATATATAATATAAAATTTATATAAGTAATAATATTTACAAGAATAATATGGTTTATTTTATAAATTTTATATAAATGAAAAAAATGTTTAATTTTATCTAATCGAAACCCACCTTGCTTTAAGTAAAGGAAAACTTTGAGAAAACTAGAACTCATCATTTGTGTTCAAAATATTTCTGAGATAATATATGTTGAAGAGAAAGTAGTTTTCAGTATACCCGTATTTCATAGGATAAAAGACCGTGAAAAATTAGTTGGTGATTGTTTTTGACTGATGACAAATGTGTTGTTTTCAAATATATTCTGCGGTGGGAGACATGGGCTTGTCCTACAAGTTTCTTGCCTCCCACGAAGGACTTTTTAGAGTGACGGGCAGCTGCAACAATTTCGGTCCCACCGGATCCAATTTATTCTGCTTAAAAATAATATGTACGATTTTTGCTTTTTCTTAAAGAAAATATATTTAAACATCCTCGAGGGCGAGGGATTTAATCAAATAAAAGTTGGGTAATTGTAAGCTACAAGCTGGCGACAAAGTATCATCCTGAGGTTTCAGGAGTACTACTCCGTGCGTATTCTAAAACGGCTATTCCTCTGATCCAGGACTGTGAAGCGAGAGCCACAACGTCCTTCGGGAGTGTGGTCGCTTTCTTTTGTTTGATCTACAGGGGGTGACCACTCGTTTTGTCGGGTTTTGATTTTCTTTTTTGTTTTGTGGCTTCCTCCTCCCAGTATTTAAAAAAAAAAAAGGTCATCCTGATATAAACAGTTTGATATTTTACACCAACTTAACAAACTAGTAGTATTTAGGGAATACTCAGGCCGAAGACCAAAGGTAAAGTTACAGGCTACGCGAGTAAACATGTAGAAAATGGGCTTAGCAGAGCTGGGTTTCAAATTTAAGACTAATGCCCATGCTAAAAAGCTCCTGGCACAACAACTTGGCTCCATAGGGCACGCTGACCTTCACAATGTCATCAACCGAGTCACAGAAGCGGCAGTAGGGACCCCTTATTTTACGGCCACCAGCCACTGGCCGCAGAATCACATTCGCAACATTTTTGCAGTTCCGGCAAATGTGCATCTGAGAGGAGTCACTGAGAGTACAGAGGCGTTCATGCAGGTTGGCCGATGCACCATGAGCTATCAGGCAGTCACGCTCCATTTCACCAAACTTGACACCACCAAAACGCTTTCTGTCTGCCACGGGCTGCCGGGTTAGCGGGTGAACTGGACCAGTGTTCCGGAATTTTACTTTGTCCTCAGACATGTGGTGTAGTCGCTGGTAGAATGTAGGTCCCATAAATATAAGCGAACGGACCATCTCACCCGTTCTCCCATTGTATACTCTCTCATTTCCCCATCGTGAAAATCCAACTCTGCCATTACTCAAAAAGGAACAAAAATTGACAACTGGGAAGATGAGCAAGGAGGGAAAACAATTCCTAAATTTTATGTTGAGCCAGTAGCAAAGGCAAGCCAGACCATCTCAAAAAATGGCAAATAATTAGCAGAATGGACACACTTTCACATAAATAAGCAAAAGCAGAGATCACAATATACGTTACTCTACAGAATACCCATACAATATGCATTCATATATTCCCAACCTATCATAATAATTTAAGATGTAACAATTTTAGTAACATGCTCTGAAACTGTACCTGTGAAGCTGATCGGTGATGGCTTCAACAGAGAGTGCCGAGAAAGGGGTGGCATGTTTTAATGAACCACCACAAGCAATCCCCTTTCCTAAAGCAGCCTCTAGTAGTTGCCCAGGAGTTTGTCGTGAAGGAAATGCGTGGGGATTTATTACAATATCAGGAACAATACCTTGTATTGTAAAAGGAAAGTTCTCCTGAGACTCCAGAAATCCCAAGACACCCTTTTGCCCATGCATACTAGAGAACTTGTCCCCAAGAACTGGGCTCCGAACCTGCAAAGTCAATGTGGATGACAGAATTTTCCACCAAAAAAATTTTAGTCGTTATCACACTAGTCAATTGTCAGTTTTCATTATATGACATTACAAATCCAGATTACGTATATGCATGTGTATTTCCATCATAAGCATCTATGCACGTAGTTGTATGCACTTAATGCATGAAGCGACAAGCATCTTTCCAAGTAACAATGGATTTATTTTTACTGGTTACCTGTCTCAGAGAAACCACAGCAAAATTCTTCCCCTCATCATTTGATGACAACACAACTTTCTGAACATACCCCCTTTCGGTGTGTTTCAGCTTTATACTATGATCAGCCCCTGAATCTGCACAACGCCCAATGATAATATCACCACTTTGCAAGTTGGCACCAACATAAGGAAAGCCATCATCATCCAGGCTATCAACACGACCAATTTTACTTTGAATCTTTCCAAAATTTATTATGTCATCAGGTTTTCGCTTCTTTTCTGACGACTCCTTATTGTCAATTTCAGCTTTGTAACTCCTTATGTGCTCAGATCTGAACATACCACGCTGCATAGAAGCACGGTTCATCACCAAGGAATCCTCTTGGTTGTATCCCAGATGTACATTGACAGCTACAATTGCATTCTGCCCGTTATAAAATTCAGGCTTCGGAAATACTACTTGACTAGGGGGATACTCTGGTTTTCCAAGACAGTCAGAAGTCATTGTACGGAAAAGGGGCCTTTGGGGATAGTGTAACTGATGGGACAAAGTATCAACTCTAATGCTTGGATTCAACGTCGAAAAACCAATAGCCTGTGATGAGTGTTTCTGAGACTGGTAGAGTACCCTCCGTGCATGATCATGATTAGCAAAGGGTACCAGTGAACAGCTTAAACCCAGCAAAAACGACATATCAAGTTCACAGTGTGTGTACTTCACAGGAATTTTATCTTCTTTTGCAAACAAATACTGAACACCCCATGCGGTAAAACAATCTTCTTCTTCTTCAGGCCCAATGAGCTCAACCACTCCTTTATTCAGAAGAGACTGGAAAGAAGATTGCTCCCATTCAGATCTTTCAATCTTGGCTAAATTATCAACTACTAAAAGAGGTCGTAGAATCCTTCCAGCATCAGAGTATATGCGCACTTCTTCTTGAAGTTGATCTCTTTTTATTTCCACCTAAAAGGAAAACGGCAATCAATAACTTCAGAAACAAAAGTAAACTGAACAGAACAAACATATTGCAAATAGCACTTAAATTTCTGTATTAAAAAAAAAAAGAATATTTATCTAAGAATAAAAGTATTACAAAGAATGAGGATAACTTGCTGAACAAAGTTATGATTAACCCAGAGAGAGAAAATAACATCACCAACACAATGAAGCTCTCCAATTCCATGATAGCAATTTATTGTGCATAAAAAGAGAAGACCATCCAAAACACATGAAGTAAACAATCCAATCATATGCACAGCAAGTGAGGCATCTAACATAACCTAGCCACATTATGATGCTCAAACAAAGTTTACAATAATATAATCGCCAAATATACAGAAAAAAATTCCTAAAGAGGGGTAAATAAATAAAATAGGGCTTGCATACCATATAAAACCAACATAAAATGACAGGTTAAAAGCTAACCTGAGGAGGCAATTCATTGCTACGCCGTTTATTTCGTAACCCTGCCACAAATGAAGAGGAATCTGCACATACTCCAACCCAATCCCCATTTAGGAAGACTTTCTGCATTCCACCCAGTTTAGTGGAGGTATCATCAACCAGCTCTACCATTCCACAATCAAACAACTGAGGTAATATAGATTCAGTTGTTTTCGAACTAACTAGTCCTGTAACAGCTAAATTTTTCACAAGTCCACAATTTTCACCATCTGGGGTAGAGAGGAAACACACCTTACCCCAGTGAGAAGGATGCCTGCAGTCACAAAATTCAATTAATATAAAATCAAAGCAATAGCTTGATTTGATTTTCATGAAATACACAACACGCTATATCTATTGGATGTTTATCAGACATAAAAACACAATACTCAGTACAACAGATTCAAGTGGGGGTGTAAACAACGAAAGTTGCAAATAAAAATATATTACTTTTGAAAAATAATGAATGTATTCTGTAAAGCGTAGGAAAGTCATGACCTAAACTCAAGCCTAATGAAGGAGACGTTTGAATTTTTTAACTTTTTCAATTTTAAAATAATTTGTACTTGTTCCTTTTAATCAAAAGCTAATAATCATGTAATAAAATTGGAATTTGGAAGACAGTTCCCACTGTCAACATGAAGCTCAAAATCTATCATGAAACACAGTCAGCACTAGCAAGTGTTAAACCAAGAAATCACAATTATTAGAAGGATGTAATAGTAATAGTAACATTTGAGTATGGGTTTAGGTAATTAGATGTTATAAAGTCTCATTTGGGTCTCAGAGACTCCGACTTCCTAGTGCATTTAGCAGTGATAAGAAGTCTCAATCCTAAAAGAATTAGGACTTTGTTCATTAGCCTTCCTACACCTCAATTTTTTAAAATCTACTTGATTCTTATCCGAACGTATCTTATAAGCTAAGAGCCTTTGCAAGGATTGTTCCTAAAATGTGGGGAGAAGAGAGAATGGATACAAAAACGTAAGATACTGATCAAACTGCTGACGTTTCAACACTACCACGCCTGTTGTTGACAGACACAAGTGAACACCAAGTGACCAGGCAGAATAACCATTTGATCAAATAGTAATAAAGTCATCAAACATTGCCACAAGCATATTCCCCTCCCATCATGCACTTCCCAATAGAGGAAAAAAAGAAACAAACAAAACATGTTGAAAGTAACTTACGGGTATCTAGCATCTCCAACCTTTCCAGTGTACTGAACCTGCTGCCTGGTTCTTCTCATTTCAGCCATGGTCTGCAATGGATTTGTTCGCCCTAGATTTGCTACCACACCAGATATCCTTTCCATCCTTTTATAAGGATGTGACCATGCTCCAGTTGAGAATGCTCTTTGAAGACCATTCGTAATTATGGATGCATCAAGATAGTGTTCAATTGGACGAACATCACGATCCCCATAAAGGTCTCTCTGCAAAACCTTAGCCAAACGCTTCCGAGCATGGGCAATATGCACTCTCAGCTCTCGATCAAGCAGTTCACCAGCCAGGTCAAGCCGCTTGTTTCTGAAATCATCCCTGTTAACACATTTTCGGCGGCCAGTATATGCCAGCAATAGACACTTGACCATATATGCAAGGAAGCGTGCCTTTCTCTTCAAGCCTCTAATCTTGGGGAAAACAAACGTAGTCAGACACTCATCAATAGATTCTGTAGGTGGAAATTTGGTACGTTTTAGAAGTCCTTCTATGTGACTACGAGCTACATTTCCTTTCCGAAAGCCTTCACAACTCTCATCAGCATCACGAATGGATGCAAAGAGAATATTTTGAACATCAGCTTCATCATGGCCATAATCAATAAGCTCTATAGCCTCTCTGTCTGATGAGACACCAAAAGCAAAAAAAAGTACCCATACAGGAATCTCAACTGACAAAAAATATATAGTAAGGACCTTCTCTCCACCTTTGATATCTTCACTACGGGGATTCCCTACCAACTTGATAACTAGCCTATTCCGTTTTACCAGTGACTTGTAGGAAACTGCCCATGGATTGTTTATAATCCAAAGCCTCTTTGGATAGATTTGCTCTTGCGCAATAAATGTCTGCAACAAATTTAAATAAAATACATACTATAACAGTAACAAAGAAAGTTATAGGAAAGAAATATTAAGGACTAAAAAATTAAAACAAATTAATAATGTAAAAGGAAACCAAAAAAATTCTCCCATAGGAATGGATGAATGGGTAGTTAATTATTACTGCAAAGCACTAAGCCACTAACACTCGCTTTGAGCAGCCACATCCATATTGGATATGCACAGGTAGTGGATGGTGCCCATAAAAAAATTCAGGTAATGATACGATGGTTTCAAATGTTTCAAATGGATAAAGATCCTTTGTGTTGAGTAAGCGGGAAAGCATCTCAGCCCTTCATTGTCTTGAAGACAATCCTCCAACTTCCAACCACCCACACACACACATATATACGGTAAGTCAAAATGCTGCCTTCATCCCTTGTTTTGCTTCCTTTAAAATTTAAAAAAATGAATTCAAATAAAAATTTTTCAACCCATCTCAGAATGCACTAATGCAGAATTCAATCTGAACTATTTCTCTACATCACATGAGAAAGTAAAAACTTATTTAAAAAGAAGGAATATAATATTATTAGTATAAATAATTGTAACTGTAAATAGGACTAAATGTGCATCATGAATTAAGCTAACCTTCTCTGCACCCTTTATCAGAAAGTAGCCTCCAAGATCATTATCACAATCACCTTTTTCAGCTCCTTTCATCCAGCATATGTCAGATTTCACCATGACAGGCAATCTCCCAACAATCACTTCTCTGCTTTCCTCCTTAATAGGCTCCTTATCAACGTACTGTTCTTTTCCAGTCTTAAACTTGTCGCTTCTAACCACTTTTAAAATATAAATCTAAAATTGAGACAAACACAGCATACATTGGTATATACTTTTCACAAATTTCAAACTTTCAGAACATGATCCCAAAAATTGCTCTTCCAGGAAGAAATGGCATACAAACATAATTCATCAAATCACATACTCTGCTCCAAAGGATTACAAAAGCAACCTTGTCATTAAAGTTTAGCAAATCAAACTGAACAAGAAGCAATCCCTTAAACTACCAACAACGACACATTTCAATAAAAAGACACAAAGGGTGAAACCATGAGAGGAAGAAAAGGATTCTCTTCAGATTTAACGGGCAATCGTATTCCAGCAGTCAGCCGCTAGTACAGATAGCAACAGACATGACGCAACATTTTTTCATTATCAAAGAACAACCAGCAACCACGATATCTCTCAACATAAGTTGAGCCAAAGTTTACCGAAAGAACCTTTACAAGGAACCAAATGCAAGATTAATTGCTTTTAGGCAGAACAATGTCAGTTATAATTACCTGAACATGAATCTCCACTTTAATTTTAGATGAATACGTCATCCTCTGCAAACGGGCATGCCTAGGAAGCATCTTGAACTCCTTCACATTTCCTTCACCACCCCAGAATGTGGGCTGATCAAGGGTCACCTTCCCGAACCTCACTGAAGCATATCGCCAGTCACCTTCACCCTTCTTTGAGGGATCAAATCCGGGCTCAACAATGAGCTCACCAAATGAATCAAAAACATTCTGCAGACCACTGCTGATGAATTCGTTGTAGGAGTTGATCTGGTGACTGATGAGCCCGTACTCATCAAAGAATTTCATTGAAGCCTTTTTGCACAAATTTTGGAGGTTTGCCTCCCCCAACTCGCTAAGCATGTCTTGATCATCTTCTTTCATATTCTCAACCGTTCTAAAGTCCTTTTCCTTAAAAATCTATCCCCCAAGAAAACTAATCCTTATAAGCCAAAGCGGTGCGCAGAAAAGTGGTTATATGGCCTGCAAAAATGGACCGAGAAAAAGCTTAGTACAACACTCCAGGAAGGGCTCGAATCCGGTAACGTATATGAGGTAAAAGGACAACATTCCATAATGTGATTGAAATAAAGCATAATTACCTACCATTCTCTCAAATCCCGGCTCAGAACAAAATAAAAAGCAAAAAAAATAACCTAGTCGCTTTTCTCAAATTACCCTTCATTAACGAATAATGCTTAAACAGGGAAAAGTAGCAGTTTTTCACAACCTAACCGGTAAAGGAACAAAAAGAACTATGAAGGAAGAGACGTCGACAGAACAACGCGGACGGAACGACCGAATCAACTGAAGCAGCAGCGTCGATATTGTAACCGCTGCACAGAGAGAAGCTTCTCTTTGCGAAGGAGCGGTGAGCTTGCCCTTAGGTTCTGCTAATGGCGACCTTCGAATTTTGCCCGGTATTCCAAGGGTAGAAGAGAAAGAAGCTCTCGCTGTGAGCTCTGGAGTGTGGAGCAGTAGGAGCAGTCCTAGGACCCAATGAAATGAAAATTGAATTTGGGAAATGTCGTACTAGGCACTTTTTTTTATAAAAAACGAAAAAGAAAATCCTATTATATTCTTGGTCAGGTCAAAATATATATATACACACTTAAGGATTCTTTAATTAAATTTAATAAGTAAATTTTAAATTTAAAAATAAATTAAAAATATTAATAATCAGAATTAGGGAAAAAATAAATGACGTGTCAGAATTCATCTATCCTAATTTGATTGTAAAATAATATCTTAAGTATATAGGTTTTATCCGAGTTTTTTTATATTACTAAAAATATGAAAAATAGTTGTAAAAGAATAACTTAAGTATTTGTTATATATTTTATATTAATAATTAATAAATTAATATAATTAGAAAATCCTTTGAAAGAACTACCATTCAATCATTTTAGGACTTAAATATTTAAAGCATGAGTGGTAAAAAAAATATATAAACCATAAGAAAATTATATTTATAATTCATTTTAAATAGATTTATTGTGAAAATCGAAAGTTTAAAATTATCTAATTTTATATTTGATTGGAAAGACGAACATTCCAACATATGCATCCTGTTTTAAGAAAAAAAAAAGGAAAAATGACACTTAAATATTTCTATTGCAAGTTATCTCCAAAAGTATATCTTAAATTTATCTAATTACCATCTAGACCCTAGGATCAAACTGGAATTAAATTAGATGTGAAAAGTCGGATTTACCACCAATCTCAAACCTGAAAAAAGCTGTCCTCAATCAGCTTCAGTACCAAGCTCCCTCTTCCTCTTCCTCTTGCTTCTCGCGTTTCTCCGTCCCCGATGCCGGCATCGATGCAATCAGTCACGTGCATGGCCTAGTCAATAGCGAACATGCCTTGCATTAATCGCAATCCATGGTGATTTCGTTGATCTGATTTTGATCTGATTTCGATCTAGATTCTACAATATCAATAGGGGTTTCGATCCCAGTTACATGGATGAACCTTCGGCTCTGAAAAAAAGAAGATAAATCTCTGGTCCAGATTCCCGATCTCTCCCTCGACTTTTCTAGAATCCCCATCCTCCATCCCATTCACACCCATTGTCCGCCGCGTGCTCAAGAAAGGCAGCGTTTGCCGACATCGTGCTCCACACAATGGGTTTCACTTATCACCTCCATCGCATTATCCTGTCGAAGTTCCTTCCGGTGATGAAAATTTCCATGGAAAATTTGGATTTGTTTGTTATGCCCTCTTCTCAATTTCCTTCATTAAATTGTACCCCCTCCTTTCGGTTTTTATTTTGCATAGTCAACTCCTTTGCTTATTTATTTTTATTAATAATCGCTGACATTGGATTCGTTAATGCTGTAACTATATTGGTTCTAACTGCATTAGCACTGTGATAATTATAGAAATATGTAGAATTTTGCTACAAAAGTGATATATGAGAGGATTTAGAAGACGTGAAAAAAATGATGAGTGAACTATTATGGCAATATGGGCCAAAGAGTTGATGTGTTCATCGTTACTGTTAAAAAATGGGATGCAAATTTGGGTTGATGAGTTTAGATTAGTCTGATTTTTCTTAGAAGTTCTTCCTCCTTGAAATATGATTTCAATTTTGTAGTTGATCTGTTGCTAATATGATTTCGGTTTGTAATTTATAAATCTTATCTATTTTAGTCAATTTGGATATTGGTTTGTGATTATTGGAGCTTTTAATTGCTGCTTTTTTATTGCTGTTATTTATATAATTTTAATTTCATTTGTGATTGCTAAATTTGTGTTGAAGCTTGTGATTTCGGTTTGATTAATTGGCAGATAAGTTGGTGTAATAAAATAACTTGCTCTTAATGTCTAGAATCAGGTAGACACCTAAAATTGATACGGTTGAAAACTAGATAATTGTAATATTTGATATTACAAAAGTTGGAATTTTAGTTTGCTATCTACTAGTCTGAGTTGGGATGTTGCTATGCAGGATTACTCTATTGGCAAGTCATTCCAGTTTGCAAAGGAAAACAAAATTAGCAATGAATGAATTCCACAACAAAGGCGAAGTCAAAAGCTGAGGAAACTATCCAAAGTCCAATGCCCAATTTACTCTCTTGTATGTAATAGAATATAAGTAAATTTGTGATATGTGTACTACGTTGTCCATAAATCGGCATAAATGAGAAAAGGAAATCTATGATGCCAATGTAAAGAGGCAACGATGCAATATTTGTAACGTAATGTGTTAGAAATGTAAAGAGGTAGGTTATGTAATGATTTAATTTGTATTTGACAATATTGAAATTAATAAAAGCTTATAGTTTTTGCACAATGTGTTCAGTTGTTTTTCTTTTATTTCTTTTTTGGAGTTAAATTTTGTTAAAGGAACAGAGGCTTAATTCTGTTTGCATAATGGTTGTAATTTTATTTACATTACAACGATTATAATATCAATTTGTAAGATCAACCACTGCTAAGAGTTAATGGGATGTAACACGATTGGAGCAATTAATGGGATGTAACAAGATTGGCGTGCTCCTGTTTCAGCATCATTTTCAACATCATGTCCTTGTGGCACTTGGAATTTGATATGTAATTAGATCATCCTTCTCTTCCCCTGAAAATTCTAGCTAGGAATTAGAAAACAAAATATCATTTTATTTGTAACTGATTTTCATATATTAAAAACTAATTATTGCTAATTTGCAATTAATTCTCATAGATTTATAATGGATTCTCACTTATTTATGTGTTTATCTGCAACTAATTTGTGGGTCTTTACAACTAAATCTTGCTAATTTGCAACTGACTATTATGGATTTGCAAAGATCCTTGCTTATTTATGACATGATCATTTGTGAATGATTTTTGTGTATTTACAATGGATCTTCACTAATTTCAATTAATTTTCATTGATTTTTACACCACTCTTATTACTTATCCTACCAAATAATTTCCAATTATTTCTTCAAGGAAGAACCGGGTTTTATATATTAAAGTTTAATTAAATTAAAGTTGTACACATTATGAATAGCTACCATATATATAGAGAGAGAGAGGAGAGAGAGAGAGACCAAAAGCAAACTCATTTTATTAAACTTGTTTTTTTTCTTTTTAATCTATAGCAAAGCTAGATTCAGATGTATGAACCTTGATAAAAGAGGAATGATGTATTATACATTAGTTTAATCTTAAATTATGGAATGCAAAGAATTTATTTTTATTAAATTTAGATTATAATTAAAAAATTTGCACTTTTTAATTGTATTTAATTATATATGAATTTTAATAATTATTTATCAATAAAGTTAATTAAACTCTTACAAGTTTATGATCCAAGTTTGACCATAATCTATGTGCAAATGAGTGAATATTACTGGTAAATAAATGAATATCACTTACAAATGAATGACTATATATAATCACTTACAAATGAATTAAATAGTGCAAAAAAAAAAGTGCATGATGGTCAATCATCCCGAAAGGGCCTCACTTGTGGTCAATTAATGTAAAAGAAATAACTGTAAATTACTTGCAAATAAGTGAATATTACTTACAAATGAATGAATATCATTTACAAGTGAGCAAATAACACTTGCAAATGGACTAAGTTGTGCTAAATAAAAAGGAAGTGTGTGACATTGGATGAATTGGAGGCTATCTATACTTTGGTCAATATATTTTTTTGTTTCTTTTTTAAAGGTAAATAAGTGAAGATCCATTGTAAATCTAAGAAAATTAACTGCAAATTAACGATAATCAATTGTGAATACACAAAAATTAATTGCGAATGAAAAAATAAATAAACTTATACATTTATATATATTAACAAATATATATTTTTATTTATCATTTGTAAATAAGCGTGGATTAACTGTACATAAGCAAGGATATTTGGCCCCAAAAAAAAAGCAAGGATCATTTTATTAAACTCTTTTTTTTTTTTTTAATTTAGGGCAAAACTAGATTCATATATATGTACCTAGATAAAGAGGAATGATGTATTATATATTAGTTTAATCTTAAATTCTGGAATGCAAAGAATTTATTTTTATTTAAATTATAATTAACAAAGTTACACTTTTTAATTGTATTTAATTATATATCAATTTTAATAACTATTTATCAATAACGATAATTAAACTCTTATAAGTTTATGATTTAAGTTTGACCATGGTCAACACGTAAATGAGCAAATATTACTTACAAATAAATAAATATCGCTAGTAAATAAGTGAATATCACTTATGAATTAATGACTATTATCACTTACAAATAAGTGAAGTAATATCAAAATAAAAAATAGTGTGTAATGGTTAACCATTAGGGAAAGTGCTAAGAGATGGTTAGCCAATATAAAAGAAATACTCGTATAAATTACCGTGGATCATATGCAAATAAACGAATATTACTTGCAAACTAATGAATAACACTTGCAATTGCAAATGAGCTTAAATGTGCTAAATTGTAAAAAAAAAAAAAAAAAAAAGGTGTCTCTCGTTGGGTGGATTGGTGGCTATTTATACTTTTGTGGTTATATATTTTTGTTTCTTTTTGAAAGGTAAATAAGTGTAGATTCATTATAAATCTATAAAGATTAGTTGCAAATTAGCAATGATTAATTATGAATACATGAAAATTAATTGTACATGATAAAAACCATTGCATTTAAGTAAACCTATACATTTATATTTATATTAACAAATATATATTTTCATATGTTACATGTGAATGAACATGGATCAACCATAAATAAGTAAGGATAAGTTGTAAATGACCAAAATAATTAGAAATAAAAATTCCAAACATTTATATATTTTAATCAAAAGCAAGTCCATTTTATTAAAAATAACAACTAAAAGAATACACCGACCAGTCTAAAAAAAAGGAAAAAAATATAATAATTAGTTTTAAGAAAAGAAAAAAAGTCTAAACAAAGATAAATAACAAAAGAATTCATTATCCAACACCCTTCATCTTCAACATCTCCATCATATGCTTCCAACGCGCAAGTTTGCTACTTTAAGCAAATTTCTATAATTTCCAACAACATTTTAAGCATAACAACCTATCAGCATCATTCCATCTCCACATCATGTCCATTGTTCAACCCATAAACCCAAGTAAGAAACAAAAATTGACTCTAACTGCTTACTCTTCGCAAGAACTTACGATAGTCATTCCATCATAATATCATAAAATGGAGTGATGCATGAAAATGCTTGCAATCTCACAAATTGAGACTGTATGCACAAATTGTACAGATGTGTATATATCTATATATAGAAGAATGCGCAAATTAAGCTTAGAGTTGGATGAAAGAAAACAAGCCAACCTAACCAACACATTGGACAAGGACCTTCAATTGGATTTGTAGAAAATAAAGGCAAAAATAAGTTCATCCAAACATCCTCACTCACACTAAAGATTACAGTCCATCCAAAAACCATCAAGAAAAAAA
This sequence comes from Adenanthera pavonina, assembly GCA_026686845.1. Lineage (NCBI taxonomy): Eukaryota > Viridiplantae > Streptophyta > Magnoliopsida > Fabales > Fabaceae > Adenanthera > Adenanthera pavonina. The sequence goes on from JAIVEN010000003.1 coordinate 7,137,123, forward strand.
CACAGAGAGTACATACAACATGATAGCAGGGTATGCTAGTTTAATGGTCAAAAAAAAGACCACTATCATAAAGATTTCAATAACAAGCCATCCTAGTCCAATCATTCATCGCAAAATCTTGTATTCATGGCAAAATTGTTGTCACAATAAACCGATGTTAACTAATAATTCACTAGTGTCACTTCTGCTGATGAACTAATAATACATGAATAAATAAATTTTCCAACATGGAGTTGAAAAACTTGGGAAGAAAAGTTTTACTTGACTATATATAATTCATATTACTGTTGCAGGAATGATATTTAATTCAAATCACAAGAAAAGTGACAGAGACAAGCTCTAATACATACAAGATTAATTCATAATAATTGAAATGAAAAGTTTGGCTACTCATAGCAATATAAAGCAATGATAAACTCTATGTATCAGTAAGCAATATCAAAGAGGAAGGTAACAATGAGTAAATAGAAACTTAAATGAAGTTCGTTTCTATATTGCAGTATCAAATTGAAAAATTTTAAAAAAATTATTCACATGGAATCAAATTGAAAAATTTACCCACTTACTGAGATCAAGAAGCAAGAGATTTGGCGAAGAGAGGTTTTCTAAGCTGAAGAAGCAAGGCTTTGGGTAGGAATGGGGAGGAGAAAGAGCTAATTGTTCAGGACATAGAAGAAAGAAAAGTAGAGCCATGGAGATTTGGTGGGTACTGACGACTAGATGAAAGCTTGCTAAAGGATCGGCCCGTGCAAGAGGAAGACGGGATCGATGATTTTGGAAGAATGAGACAAACTAGATCAAAGGTTCCTTGACCTCGAACACCTTGAAGCTTCAGATCGAAGCATGGTTGTCACGATGGAAGGGACGGCATGAGGGGGAATCTATGGAGGAGGAAAACCAAGAGCGACAGACAAGAGACAGAGAGAATAGTCTAATGATCTGTTTGGTTCAAAGAAGGGAACGGGAGGGAAGAGATTTTAATGGAGAGAAAGGAAGGGGAGGGAAAAAAAGGGATTTTAATTTTACCTCGTTTGAAAGGAAAAGGAGGGATTTTAGTGGAAGAATTTTAATTTTACCTCGTTTGGGTTAAGAGAGGAAAGGAGGGAAAATAATTATAATTTGACTATTATACCCTTAATTTATTTAAGTTAATATAAGGACAAGACTAACCAGTATATTGTGTAGCTGAGTAATAAAAAAATGAAGAGTATTTTAATCATTTTGGACACAATAACACATTTTCCCCCCAAATCACCCCAATTTGAGGGGAAAATATATAAGGGGAGGAGAGAAAAAATTTTAATAACATTTTCCCCCCTCCTGATTGCCAAACAAGGGGAGGGAAAATTTTAATAACATTTTCCCTCCCCTTCCTTTCCCTTCTCCTCATTTCCCTCCAACCAAATAAACCATAAGTTTACTAAGGGCAATTAGGGAGTTTCGCGCAGAGAAATAATTCCAATAAGGTATTTAGAATTTTTTTATGATTAGACAAATTTAAAATATATTTTTAAAATCACTCCCTACAAAGTTATTTAAGAATCATTTTAAAAAAAAAAAAAAGAGAGAGATAAAGCATCAGCATCCTATTATTTCTCCTCTTTAGTTTTGAATTTTGACTCTCACTCTGTTCCTCATGTTAAAGTATAAAAGATACCAAGAAATATAATAAATTTATTTAAAATATAAAGTAGTTTTTAAAAATATTTTTATTTAATATTAATAATTCTTTCATTATGTAATTAATATAAATAAATTATATTAAAAATATATCATCTTAATTAAAAATATTTTTAAAAAAATTATTAAATATACTAGATAAATTTATATGTTCCTTATATTTTAAAATACGAAAATTTCTCTAATTATCTTATATTAAGAAACTGATGAAAAATCATTTTGATCATTTCTCTTTCATTTGATTGGCCCGAGGGAAAAAGAGACTAGATACGGCATAAGAAGGATAAATATTAATGAACCATGGACAGGAGAGAAGAAGCTAATTGGATATACCTCAAATCTAAAGATAATGTTTTTTTTTTCTTTCATTTATTTTTAATCTGTATTAGAGATCTTTACTTTCTATTTTCTCAAAATATTTTACACAGAAACGGGTACATTTGAAAAAATAATAATAAGATAAAATAAACAAGTCCTTTAAAGTAGATGAAAATTCCTGCTTATTTTCTCAACATTGATAGAGCAATTGACAAATTCGTCGTAAACGGATTTTGATAAACTTTCAACCCTTGAATGAAATGAGGGGGAGTTTGGCAATGGTAATAAAGGGACGCTGCAGGGCTCCGGGCTCGAGCACAGTCAGTGCACTCGGAATAGGAAGTGTACTGCCTACTGTAGGGAAATTGTCCGTGTGAGTGTCGTACAGTTAAAGGCGAAAAGACGCATGTGGCCCCGAAGGACAGAAAGCCGGTTGACGCGCTCAGAACTGCATAAACAATACTACTCCTATCCACGTTAAAAAATTATTTTTTAACTAAAATTAATATAAAAAAATATTCATAATTTTTATTTAATTATTATTAAATATTTCATTCTATTATTATTATTATAAGATTATAAATAAAAAATATTAAAAATAAAAATAAAAAATATATTTAATATCTTATATTTTAGATAAAAAATTTATCATAATGAATAGGGGGAGTAAATGATTGTTTCAAAATAATGAGTTTTCCCATGTCGAATGCCTTGATGGCATATATGCTAGATTAAAAACCAAACAATTACTCCATTTGTGCTTTTGGGATTTAAATTTTTCAACCATTTTACCATATCAGGTGGACTGGAGCAGTTTATCCGAGAGTCTAGAGCTACAAATGCTAGTTTTATTAGTTTAAAATCACAATTCGGCCCAAAAAAAAGGTTAAAAATCACAAGGAATAAACAATAAATCGTCATATAAATAAGGAGTTTCATGTTTTGAACAAAGGCATCATATTCGTTTCCTCAACCACAAGTATTTGCATTGAATTCGATTCAATCCAGGCGGCGGAGAAGGTACTCGACCTGAACAAGCTTGGTGAGAGGTATTACCCATTTCTCGTACAGAAGAGAAACCACGGATGGATCAACCTTGTATTTTTTCTGGTTCTCATCATGGTCAAGGCCCACTTCCTGCCCAAACACTCTGGCCTTCTTTTCAACTCTCTTTCTCACCATCTCTTCCACCCTCTCGAATGTCAATAACTTCATCAATGCTTCTCTGTCCTGCAAAAACCAAGCGTCCCTTGTTTTACTTGAAAAGTGGCATAGCATGTTTTTCATTCAGGGAATTCAAAACCCATAAGAGTGTCACTGTTTTTTTGGACCTGAACAAGAGTATTATGCTTGGAAATGATAATAGAATAGAAATAAGAAAAGAATATGGTGATGCTCTATAAGATAAAATGAAGTTTGCCAACTCTAGTAAGCTGCACAACCTTGTAAAACTAAGTACTGGAAGTATATTCTTTCACTTGCAAATAAGAACGATGTTCACTAGCCTCACTCCTTGTTCCCAAAAGATAAAGGACGTTGAATGGAAAACTCCCATTCACTAAGCAATGCAATGGTTACGGATGAAGCTTTATACCTGAGCACGAATTAAAGGCTCATAGTCATGGGGAGCTTCCCTGAACTTCACCTCAGCTACATATTTTCCATAATGAATCCTCCAAGAGATGGCCTGCAGATTGTTTATCAAATAAAATGTTTAAGACCATACTTGTTTAGGTCACTGCTGAAAGCTCTCGTGAGACACAGAATTTAGAGTTAGACCAAAGTACATAAACAGATTGAAGGTCTTTTTATCAACAAAAATAGCAGGTGAAAACAAAGAAAGCTATAGCTCTACATGACTGCATCCACAAACTATTCATAAAAGTCAGAACGTCTAATAAAAGCTCACCTGCAAGGACAAAAGATCACTAGCTGCAGTTTGTGCATAGTTGCCATCATCACCCGAGGCAACAAACTTTGGAAGCAACTCATCAAAGTACATTTTCCAAATGGATTTGTTCATGTTAATCAAAGCAGCTGCAGGGTGCAAAAACTAAAGATGGAATTGATAACATAGAAAACATTTTTTTCCAAGTAGAATGGACAACAGAAAAGAATACCGGAGTTATGGTAAATTACCTGTGGGAACGGATAATTTGGCGCCACTGAGGGTGATAATTCTTCTGGGAAGAAAGGATTTTCTTCTGGATTTCTGTATCTACCAGCCTGTAAAATACCAGTATCACTATATGCACTATCAAATGCAACATAATTTCAAGCAAACAAGACTTCAGATTCCCATAGATTAACCATGCTTAATCTGCCTCATTCCATTAAGCACATATAGCTCCAAGAAACTTGAATTGCAAAAGAAATGGTAAATAACTCATTGAAAAACAATTGAGAAATAGCACGCTATTAAAGATACTGCTCATATTGGAATCTTAAGATATTTGAGAAGTAATTTATGGATTTAACCAAGGTGTTGAATTATATCATCAATTCGACACAGAGCATGGGTCCCTTTCTTTCTTCTAAAAAGTGTTTTGAAGGCTGTTACTTGTTAGTATTCTAACTACTCAAACATGTCCTTACTTAATCATTTTCCACAGATTTAACATCGCGGCTTGTACGTATAATCTCATCGGTCTCACTTATTCATTGTAAATAAAGCACATACCACGGGCCTCATTTGCATCAATGTTTAGTATTCACTTTGGCCATGCTGATACTCAAATAATAAAGAATGAATCACTTGGATATTCATGAATTTATTAGGCAATGCTCATAACCTTTCTTAACAAATGAGGCAAACACAATAACCACGTGATTGACAAACTCAAACCAAACAAGATAGGGTAATCACCAGTTAAGGAACCGTAGAAAGGCCAAGAGAAATAAGGCTATCTTTTACCTTAGCTTGAAGGGCCTCTGTATTTCGAACAATGAAATCGACCAATGAATTACAGAAATCCGGAATACTGGATGCATAACTTTTATCATAAGTGGGAGAATTGATTGGAAATTTGGCTCTCTTTATGAGGCTAAGAATGATGGTGTCTTCCTGTCTAATCAAAGCCTCTCTCACAGAATGAAGCGTGTATTCATTCCTCGAGTCAGTATTTGATTCTGCTGTAGTCATTCTGTATCTGTCAGTAGAAATTACCAATATAAGAACCATCATTCGAAACCGAAACCACAAGTTGATTACCAGGCAGGGGAAACAAAGTATAAGTATCAATACGAAGGAGAAATTGGTCTGGTAGAGAAGAATGTGATGCCGGCATGCCTTGGGACAGGAAAGCAAATATATTATATAAAAGCTAAGATAGATTCCACGCCACTCGTACAATATATCTGTCTGGTATTCGAAAAGATATCGAGGATCGAAAAAGAAAAGATCAAATTGTGGACAAGAAATAAAATACCTTCCTATCAAGATCGACGAAGCTCTAGAAGCTGCGAAAGAGTCGGTCAGACTGGGTAATGAAGCTCTCAGTTATTCCAGCTCAAACAACCCCAATGGAAATGAGACGAGACCGAAACCGGAGAGGATGGTGGCGCCCCCTAGTGGGAAGGACGTGGGTGCGTAGTGCGCACGCCGGAGAATCTTTTAACGCTAGCGTGCGGCCGTAGATGGCACTTGTCTTCGCTTCGTTGCACGACAAGCAAGCTCAACGAGTAGGTGGGTCCATCACCAAAGCGCATTTTATATCGTACCGTTGATTGTGGACCATCCCAACCCGCCGTTCGTTCGTTAATCTCGTTTTATGGTTTGTTTGGTTGGAGGATAATGGGAGGAAGAAAAAGAGAAGAGAGGGAAAATATTATTAAAATTTTTTCTCCCCTTTTTTGGCAATTAGGAGGGAAGGGGAAATGTTATTAAAATTTTCACTCCCCTCCCCTTATAGATTTTTTCCCCAAATTGGGGTAATTTATAGGGAAAATGTGTTATTACGTCCAAAATGATCAAAATAACTTTCATTTTTTCATTACTCGGTCACATAATATACTGGTCAGTCTTGTTCTTATATTAACTTAAATAAATTAAGGGTATAATAGTCAAATTATAATTATTTTCCCTCCTTTCCTCTCCTAACTCAAACGAGGTAAAATTAAAATTCTTCCACTAAAATTCCTCATTTTCCTTCCAAACGAGGTAAAATTAAAATCCCTTCTTTTTTCTCCCCTTTTTTTCTCTCCATTAAAATCCCTTTCCTCTCTTTCCCTTCTTTGAAGCAAACAGACCATTAGTGCCGTGAAATCAACCAAAAGAGAAATTCTCGTCAACTTGCTTCTTTTTCTGCTTTTGGACCAAACGTCTACTTGCTTCAAGCCTCCTCGTCGATATTTATCTTAGGTCGCCTTTGCCAGTAAGTAACTAAAGAAATTGAATCCTTCTGACATATATAATATAAGTACTCCTTTAAAACATTTTTTTGAACTAAAACATAATAAAACATGTTTTTGAACTAAAACTTAAGCTTTTTTTAAGATAAAATTAAAAATATTAATAATTTTTTTCTAATTTATCCTTATGATTAATTAGTTTATGAGACAAAAAATTATTTTGGAGATTATATTTATTAAGGATAATGTTAGAAAATAATATAAGTTTTTTATAAATTTAAGTTGTTTAACTCTCTTCCTTGATTTATGTGCATTTTGTCAAAGAAGACTTATATTTTGGACTAAAGAAAGCATTTATTAAATTTTCGGAATGATTACTTAATAATACAGTAATTAATTTATTATTATTAATTTTTATTTTTAAAAAAATATATGATATTTTACATTTAAAAAAAGTTATTTAATTTTCTTCCTTTCCCAGCAAACAAGCCATTAGTTAACAGATAATTCTAAAAAGAGAAATAATAATGCGAATATGTCAAAGAATTTTTCTCATTTAATTGTCAATTACTTTGTCTTATCTTTAATATAAGACTTTTTTTAATTGAATGCTAAGGATAAGATTTAAAGTTATTTAATTATCCTAATTTTTTAAAAAATTAAGACATTTTTTTAAAATTATCTTTATTTAATCTTTTTCTCTCTCTTTATAATGAATTAAATACGAACATTTAATTGTCAGTTACTCATTTTAATTTTTAATATAAGATCCTTTTTAACTAAGTTACTAGAATTAAGAATAGGAGTTAAAGTTATTTAACTATCTTTATTTTTTTAAAAATTAAGATATTTTTTTAAAATTACCTTTATTTAATATTTTCTCTCTTCATGGTAAATCAAATAAAGGCATTTTTTAGCTTATATTTCGAAATGATATTATATTTAAATTAAAGTAAAAGACCCTAGGTTTAAAATTTAGGGGAAAGAGAAACTTTTTATAAGGCACAACATGTAAAAGATATCAAAGTCAAGGATCAAATAACTCCGCCAATACGTGACGCCCAGTTGCTTTTTCTTTGGAATCTTGTACATATTTTCTTAGTTAATAAACTCCCCTTTCATTCAAAAAATAACTACTCAGCTGGACACTGATTCCCATGGGCAGATCACTTGACAGTAAGCTCTTGGATGGTGAATCTGATTATGTGCTTTTATTTGCTTTCAGTTATATTCCATTTGTTGCATTCACTCTTTGTATATAAATTGTGGAAGTACCATCTCCGCAACACATGCTTGATATATTTAGCTCTTAATATACCTGATGTCTTTTTACAATAGTCAATTTACTTAGGTTGAAGAGTAAATACAACTTCGCAAGGGATAGCTGCAAAAGATTTTACAAACGAAGGCTACCATCGATGACCATGTTTGATGGGTATGATTCTAATATATCATGATGGTGATGTTAATTTATATTTTTCTGGTGCACAAGGAAAGACTACACGTCTTCATTATGTCCAAGAGTTAAAAAAAAAAAACCCTTGCTCAGCTTTGAAAAGAACTCGTCAAGCCCAATAGGCTGCTGAGGCCTGAGGAACCGAATGAGAGACCAAAACATGCTTGTAAGATGCCCAGCCTTTGGTGAAAAGGGAAGCCCAAAATAAAAATTTCACAACTGAATCCAAAACTTCCATTAGGATAATGAAAACAAAAAAAAAAAGAAAAAGAAAAAGAAAACGAAAATAATAGTCTCACTGTAGAAGAAAATTACAATGCATTCATCTTGTCTGAACACGATAATAAATCCAAAATAACTAAATCACCAAGAGCTTCTCACAAACAGCTGCGGCCGGCAAGAGCCATTGGCAGGAGATTTTTTTTTGGCCAACCAATGGCAAGAGATTTGAGAGAAGGAGTCCCTTGCAAATCGAATTGCCCAGCTTTCTACGAGAAACCTAGTACGTATAACATTTAAGACATTTTGACCAAAATCTTTCACTCCAATGCTTACAGTCACCTGAATTAATCCTAACTTAACATTGAAGGGTATTTGAGGTATCTTGAGTATCACTCCTGAAGTGGATAGCAAATCTGTTTTGGCTTCTTTTTGGCCATTACTTAACTCATTGGTCGTAACCAAAGCCATTGTAGGTGACGTTCCACACCATTTGCTTCAGTGTACTAATCATAACTTCAATAAAAATTGTAAGTAGGCCATTAAACAGCAGACAACTACTTACAAAATCTCAGTTGCTTGATCGACATCACACTTTCTCAGGCTATCTTACAGCTCAACGCTCGGCTTTTAACTTAAAAGCAGCCTCAGGATCAAGCCGAAAAGTAAATCGTGAGGTTTCTGGAACATGCTGTGAGATAAGTCGCACAGTGTCCTTCCACCAAGTAATCTCTGTTTCTTTCTCAATAACCTTCTGCTTAGCACATTCTAAAGCATACTCCAGGTCTGTTATCTGTTCTTGCAGCCTTGCTTCAAGTAGTTCATGCAGCCTTCTTTCTAGTTCAATTGGATGAACTCCGAAAGATACATCAGTACTTGCCTCTTGAGGGTCAATTATTTCACCAAAACTAGTACTGTGGCTCTTTGTACTCGAATCCATAAATGCCACCTGCCGATTTCATTTTCAGCGACTGGAATAGAATTGAAGACCAATAACAGAGCAAATACAAATATATAAAGAGGTATGCATATCATTTTACTAGACACATGCTAGGCTAGGCAACCAGAAGAAAAGGAATAACCTAGTACAACAGAACATGGAAGATATATAATCAACTTCACCAAAGTAAACTCTTACATAAATACCTCTTGGCATCAAGGGACTTTGCAGTCAAGCTTCATCTTACTGTACCTTTCTACCAATTTAGAAGAGTAATTTCTAATTTCCAAATTCAATAATATTCTAAGACTTCGCAATAAGTCAGTTAGAAAATTCAGAGCATATTTCCTCGTTATGCTAATATTTAATTTTTGCACCACCATTTGTGTACGCATCAATGAGACAAAATTTAGTGAAATGTCAAAAAGAAAACAGCTGATACACTCACAAGTATGATGAAAATAAAAAAGGAAATGAAATACTTGTTTCACTGGAATTACAGATATGCCAATGCAAACAGAATCGCAGAAAGAAGTGAGGAATCCCTTTTGTTTTGATTAAAAGCACTGATCTAATTTCTAGACATCATTATGAGTGGTGGGTTTGGATATGGATCATGTCCGCATGAAAGAAATTCATGAAAGCAGACAAAACCTGAGTGGCTAAATGATCTTAAAAAATAAAAGAGAAAACTCACACAGTAAGAATTTGATGATATCTGCACGGGAACTGAATGATGTGTCTCCCAAAGTCACAAGTCATTAGATGATATTGATTTAGGTCGACTCATCCACATATACAGTGCTAGTCAACAATAAGAAACAAAGTAATCATAAATCAAAATAGAAGATCATCTACCTTGACGCTTTCTTCTTGTGTATCTTCAAAAGCAGTTTCTTCATCCAAATATAATTGTAACCTTTCTAACTCAACTTTAAGTTCTGCCTCAAGTTCATGTATTCCTTCTACACATTCATCTTGTTCACTTAAGTTATACTCTAGAAAATGATTATGAACCGTATTTTTTTCTGGCACTGGTTGTGACTGAACTAAAATACGGCTATTAGAGCTTGAGACGTCGTTGATAGCAGTGATGGAACAGGAAAGAGTATCACTCGGTTTCAGCGGCACTAGATGTGCCTCTTTCTTTGGAAGTTCCTCTTTCGCGTGTTGAAGAAGTATTTCCATTTCTTTCCGCAATTCAACCATCTTGCTAAACTCATTTTTACTTGCAGCAATCATAAACAGCAAGCCCCAGGACACTCCCAACTTAAAAGATGTATCATTTCTATACTGTCCTGCAAATGAAGACGGGAAAAATCTTATAAACAAAATCAAGGAAAAGGATGAGACAAGGTAGCAAGGAGAGAAAGAAAGGAACAGAGCCAGCTTTCATCGCAAAGGGGAAAAAAACTCTATTTAAGCTTTCAATGTATTTGCAAGTATTTGAGATTCCCAAGATAATATTAAAAACAAAAAAAATATACTTGTACCTTAGGAAGTGAAAACTATTGAAGGAATCAGATTATCCCACGAAGTATTTGAAGAGGAACGAAGCCAAACTTCACATGAACACTGATATTGATGTGCTTATTAAATCTTTTAATGTAATTACAGTCATATACTCATATATAAGTTCAACTAATCCAGAAATGCAGCGGAGACAATCAGTCTATCATTCGGCAAAATAAAAAAGAAAATAATCAGTCTATCGTTAGCCACTTTATACATCAAAAAGCAAGTCCAAACAACATGGCCAAGTATGAATCAGAATCAACATTTTCAGCTTGGATTTCTCATCTTAAGCAGCTTAAGGCCACCACTTCACTGGGAATATCAACTAAATCATTGAATATGCCCTCAAATATTGAGACGAACCTTATTGCAAAGAATTAGCTTCTCACCTGATTCCTCATTGCCGTTCAATCCCTTCACCGAATGACTTGCGGACAAAGACGTACCCTTGAATTCTCTCGGCTCTTTATGTATCTCCGGCCTCTGTTGCGAAACCCTCTGCTTTTTAGCCCCTCTCAGCATCGCCAACAGCCGATCAACGATCCGGCAAGCCGAATAGTAATGAATAGCTGCAGAACCATGTCTTTTTTGCAGTCTTTCTCTGACACCATTCATGCTGGGTTGCCCTGCGCAATCACCGCGGCCGGTACAGCCGTCGTCTTCTTGATCGAGAAGAATATCGGCCACGCGTAAGCGACGATGGTTGGAGAAATTGGAGGGAGAAAGATTGAAGGATTTATAGATACGGTCGCCCATATGGATCAACCCAGAGAACACAGTGCATTAAATTCGACGAAGAGGAACAGTGCAGAGTTTTAAACTAAAGATAAAGAGCCAAATTGGAGGCAAAATTGGGGGGACTGGAGCGCTACCTTCCCTCTCTTTTCCGCATTCTTTTTTTTTTTAATAACTCTTTTCCAGCCGTTTTATAATATTTTTATATATATATAGCGACATTATTTACAAACTAGTCTTATTTTTTAGATTCTACCCACCAAAAATTATAATATACATATATCATAATCACATTATTTATGAGCCAGCCTAGTCCTACGATTGGTCCTCCTTCCCCATGATTGCAGTTTTTTTTATTGTCAAGAGTTTTTAAAGTAAAATTTTAGGTAGGGTTTCCAAAATTCTTAGAGCACTAGATATAGAGTCCTTTTGTGAATAGTAGAATTTCTTATCAATTTAGATTATATATAAAATATATTTATTTTTTAATAAATAAAAATTTCAGAATGCACACCATAAGACTATATTTTAAAAATTTTTAACATCTCATAATAATTAGCAATATATAAAAAATTGATCCATACTGATCGATTCAACCAATTGGATTGAGTGCAAAGTTCAGTCTGGAAGAAGAGCAAGATTGGCAAGTTATAGAATTGATTAAGATCCGTGCTAATTGAGTTTGAACTGATAAAAATTAATTGTGATCTGGTAAGAATTTTTTTTTATTTTTTTTTGTTTTTAAGATAAAATAGTATTATTTTTAGTACGAAACTAGTATGTAACCCGTGCGATGCACGTGATCAATAAAACTATTTACATTTTTAGATATGTTTAATGATAAAATTATACATATAATTGGATAACAAAATAACATAGCAAAGTATTTAATGTATTAATAATAAGTAACTATAAAGGAAATAATAATGTAAAGCTATCAGTTAAGATTATTAAATATTATTTTTTATACAATATTTGAAGTTGTGTCACTTAAATTGTCATCCTTATCTAAAATCATTATCTTCAATCCACTTTTAGATCATACACATAATACAACAACATAGAGTTGTCTATGTATAAATACAAGTCTGGCAAGTATAAATACATGCTATATAAATTTTGCCTTTAACTCTTATTTATAGTCATAACAAAAGCTAACATTATAAGAAACTATCATCTTTTTATATTAAATAGTAGTTTTGAATCTGATGGAATTATGGATACAAACTTTCAACCCTTCATGCATTTTATCCAAACATGACTTTAACTTAAAATATTATATACTTGCTAATTTATGTAATAATGAGATGAGTGTTATTACAAAAACCCAATGAATTGTTAATATTTCTCATGAAAATAATAAGTGCTCTAACATTTAACCTAATTTCATGATTTGGAAGACCTGATATGGAAATTAAATTTAACAATTTAGTGGAATAAAGATTATTAACAGAATTCACATTGTCATTTTCCTCTAATATACTCTCAAAATCATGGTACACCATATCTTCATCTGGTAATAAAGATAATATGTATTCATTAACATTATCAGACAGACAAAGTAAAGGCTAATATAGCTATATTTAATAAATAAGATGAAATATTTAATTTCTCATAGAGATTTGAATATGGTTACTACAATTGATATGATATAATCATTTGAGATGTCCAATAAAAAATCATAAGAAATTTTAATATCAGTGATCATATCATTAGAATCAGTAATTATTCTATCACATATAGAAAAAATCCTGTGACCAAATTCTTGTATTTCTCTATTAACATAAGATGAATTTATTGGAAGGAATCTTATATTTCTTGTAAGAGTAAAGAATTTACATTGATTCCAGACGTAAGATAAATTAACAGTAGCAATAACTATATCCTCCTAAATTCTTCTTGGTATTACAGGCAAAATTTGTTTAAAATCCCCACCAAATATAACTACTTTACCTTCAAGATGAAGGTTCATAGTTGAAGAATTGGATAGTTTTCAGATATATCTAAGGCTCTAATTCATCAGTCTCAAAACAAAATTTGTTGGCAATAAGTGCTTCATGCCATATAATTAATGAAGTATGAACCAACAGCTCAGCAAAATGACTACACTGCTTTATATTGCATATAATGTCTTCATGAACATCAAGAGATATGTAGAATTGTAAATGCACAATTCTTTCACTTGGCAATAATAAATAAGCAATGTCATTTGATGCTATATTAAGAACAATTTTGCCCTTGGATCTAAAAAAGGTTGAAAAAGTATTTCATGCATATGTTTTACCAGTGCCTTCATATCTATAAACAAAAAATACTTCTCATTTCCCAGATATATATAATAGGAAAGTATAAAAAATTTTATACATCCCCTGCAGTGTATGTCAAATAACTATACACAATATAACACTATATATAATGGTATAAACCAAATACATGAACTATATGAAAAAATATAAAAAAAAAAATCTCTAATTAATATTTGAGAGTATTATTCTATTAAATAAATATTCTCAACATATTTAAGATATGTAAACTTGGATGAAATCTTTCAATTTAAGTGACAAATGCCATCAATCATGCATAAAATAGATTATAGAATTAGTTGGAAATATCCTCCGCATTAGAGTGTAAGCTACATTTTCTTCAAATTCTCCTTTTTGCAATTTTATTAGAGATCATATTGATTTTCTAGCAATGTTTTGCAAAACATTTACGTAGTATTTATTTTCAAGGAATCTATTCACAATTTAAATATCTATGTGTAAAAAAGAAACTTTGCTAGTATAAGAGTGAATTTGTCAAAAGATCAAAAAATATAATCTCAAATATTTAAATATTATCTGATGATAAATCAAATATTAAATTAAACACACACATACAGATATATGTGTGTATTTGTATATAAAAATCATAAAAATGAATAGAAAATGGATATTAAAAATTATCAGAGTTGGGTTACATAAAAAGTTAGATGACTATTATTAAACAAATTAAGATAACCCGATTATAATCTATAAGAAATTAGATGATCAATCTTAAAATTGTAAATACTCACATTTATAAATAATTCGATTGTAATCATTAACTAACTGCATATAGAAGAAACATTAATAATGGAGTAAATTAAACACAGTAAAAGATGACTCTCTCAACACAACATAAGAAAAATTACAGTAGACCAAAAAAGGTCTCTTAAATACAATGAAAGACAATCACGCTAATTCATTTTGAATTGATACAATTATTTATAGAATAAAAAGATAACATATCAGTTTTAATATTAATTCAATGATAAATCTGTAAATATCAGGTAGAATATTGTAGATAGATAAAATATTATTTTATATATGTAAATTCTTTAAAATTTTTAATAGTTCTACAACATCAAGTAAACAATCACAAAAACTCTTAAATTAAATCATTTACAAATAATAATAAAAACATTTATTAAATATAACTATTAATTAAATTTAACAAATGGTTTAATATATATACATGTATATAAATTATCTGAATAATAGTATAATTTAAATTTAAATAATAGCATAAATGTAACAGGGATTGATAGCCCTCACAGCATTATAAGACACCTCACGAACGTTCCTGGACATGAAGAAATAATTTAAAAAATAAAAAATAAATAAATTATGACAATAACTACTTAAGATACGATGAAAATTATGGTATAAAATCAAATAAAAATACTGATTTTATAGAAAAAAAATATCACATCACAATAATAAAAAAAAGAATCAATTTCGATTGCAATTATATCATAACAACATTTCTCAAATATCACTTAACAAACAAAAAACAACTTCAAAACAAATAGTTTAACTATTATACATTATAAATAAAATAAACAATAGGATAAAATATAAAAAATAAATATAACATGTTCATAAATAAACGTATGTTAATCCAAAGAAGAAAAGATTGCCATAACAATTTTTAAATCTCATATCTTAATTGCTCTTAAAATATAATAATAAATAACTAACAATATAATCTCACAAATTGATTTATGGATAAATATAAACTATTAATTTATAATAATATCTAAAAGTGTAAATCATGATATCTTAATTGCTTTTAAGATATAATAATAAATATCTAATATAAAATCTTAAAAATAATAACTCAAATTTTATTAATTTTTTTCAAATTGTTGACATTGAGACTTGAGGTTCCAATTTTTTATTATACTTTTATATATATAATAGATAATATTATTTTCGTATAAATTTTTTTAACATTATAATATTGTATAAATATTATTATGATAATTAATTATTAATAATGATAAATTTACTTAATAAATAATATGAAAATGTCATATTAATTGGCTATTTTATATTTAAAATATAATTATAGATAAATATTAACTTATTTATTTTAATATTATATTATGAAACTTATTAATAATATATTTTAATAATATATAACATATAAAATAAAAAAATACTAATCTTATTATTACTGATATAATTACAGTTAAACCATGATTAAACTATTGAATCTTGAACCATTATTTTGACCGGATTAATAACCAATCTGATTTTTAATACATTGGTAATTGGAAATGTTTCATGCCGGTAAAAAATGTATGATACTATTCATAGCTTGTGATAGTGAATGAATCTCTGACAAATGATTACGTAATTTTTTAATTAAATTACACAGTTATTGTGTGATTATGAAAAGTTATATATTTATCATGTATTATTTAAAAATTTTGAGACAAACCTATAAAATATTATTTAAGTCTTCTTCTATGAAAAACCAATACAAAAATCTCTCAATGAACTAATCTAATCTATCTAATATACACACACATGTATATATTTTGTGGCAAGTCATGACTTGTGAATAGTTTTGGTTCACAAGTTATGGGTCAAAATTGTTTATTTAATTTTACGTCTTACAAGAACAAGAATAATGTTCTCCTTCCCCATCTCTTTACCATCTCCTCTTATTATTTTTATAGTTAGTAAATTAGTTTGGAGTTTTTAAATTCAATGTTAGTTTGGAGTTTTTAAATTCAATGAAATAAAAATGCAGTAGAAAGAAAGTTAAGATAAAAAAATTTAAAAACCATGAACATTATTTTTTAAGAAAAAAAACCACAGACACAAATATAATAAAATAATACACGAAGTTTATTCGAGTGGTTCACTGCTTATTCACCATAAATAAGTAAGTTTTTAAATTGATTTTATTTAAATTAATCAAGACCAAATATCACTTTTGGAAATTAGTTAACACATTAAAGAAAAAAGATATATTTAGAAAATGTAACATATTATTCCATGTAAAGTAAGTCATTCAAAATTAACTATTTTAAAATTTTGATTCTCCATGAATAAGTATATAATTTGGCAACTAAATTAATAGGCTCTTGCTTGATAGTCATTTAAATGCTTCAAATAGAAAACCAATAAAGATAAGAATTATGTCAGTACCGCCCAGTATACTTTCGTACCGATACACAGACGGCGTCTTGATGACATCGATTCACGTCTGTTGTTAAAATATTGTATATTCTTTAAAAAAATAATTTTAACTAACAAATTTTTTTATATATTAAAAAAATATTTATTATATTTTTTAATTATTAAAAAAATAAAATTTATAATTTTATTTCTATTCATTTTATTACATATAATATAATTTATAATACAAATAATATAATAAATAAAAAATAAAAATAATAAATTATTACATGTTATTTTATGTTGTAGGATAAATAAAATCTTCCATAAAAGAAAATGAGTATATTAATATGTAAATATAGTATTACCAAAATTCAAAAAGGAGCCCGTATATTCTGCCTTTTCCTGTTTCGTTTAACTTGAACCATATATATAGTATAAATCATGGACATTTGGACGCATTCGTGATAATAAGAAATGAAGACAGGGTTGCATTTGAATAAAAATCAGTTCAAAACTTTTTTATTCGTTTATATGTGAAGCTCAGTATAATGTTGAATTGCGTAATTAAGATTTCGTTCATTTAATTTTAGATTTTAAATTAAAAATAAAATATTCATATTTGTTTTTATTTTTCATATTCCTTTCCCCTGCCAAATCCATCAGCACACACCAAAACAATAAAAAGGAGACATGCGTACAGAATGCGTGACACGCAGTTTGGAGGATTGGTTGATAATAATTTAACAATGACATTAACCTTATTTTACTGGATAATATTTTATCAAATATCATCTTCTCAGATAAATCATTTATTAATCAATTATTTCTTATAATTTCTCTTAATATCTTTTTTTATCTTTTTCTACGCCTTTTGATAAGGTTTCAAACCATTTGATCAACCATCATCACTGACTCCTTTTGTCATCTTTTTTATATATACCCAACACATCTTAAATGATTTTTTACCATTTTCTCTTCGATAAGTGCTACTTCAATTTTCCTTCGTATACATTCATATATAATCATTTTATATTTTATCTAATTTTATATGACCATACATCCAGTGGCGGACACACTTATAGCTTGAGAGGGGCTTAGGCCCCCCCTCCTTCTCCCTCTCCTTATATATATATATATAAACACACATTAATATACAGTTAACCATAATAATGTAATATATATACACATATGTTACACACAATAAATAAAACATATATATGTACAATATTTATTATTGATATATTTAAAAACAAATAAAAATATAAAATTTATATATAAATGTATTGAAAATATAAATTTTTACTATGTTTTTTTATAATTTTTCTTAAAATTAATATATTACATGTATGGTTTCACTTTATATATATACACATAATTTATCATTTCATAATTTTTTAAGTTATGAGAATATTTTGAAAAATTAATTATGATAAATATTAAAAAATTAAATTAATAATACAAAATATATATTATTTGTCAAAATTTTGGCCCCCCATAATGGTTGAGCTGCGTCCACCCCTAATACATCTATTTCAGTATTCTCATTTTTACTATTCATATTTTATGTTTTTGTTGTCATTTTAAACTTTAACATTCACGAAGTCTGCCTATGTAATATTATAGTCGGTCCCAAATCCAGGTAATGAAGAAGGATTGTATTAAACACTCGGCAACCAACATAAAATTTTATCAAATATTTATGATATTGATTAGAGATTGGTTGATAATAATATTATAAAAAAATTTGCATATAAGTTTTAAACCTACTATTTAGTAAAAATGGGATTTCGATGTCTATTTAAGATTTAAGAAAAAAAACAGTGGGACAGACGTTCCCCTGTTTATGGGTGAGTCGTTCTGAAAAAAAAAAATATATATATATATATATATATATATAATATTCAATTTAATTTTTTATCGAAAACATTTGCCGGAAGTTTCTTCAAGCATACGGTCATCACCCCCTAAGAACTTCAAGCATACTTCTTTTTTTTTTTGTGGGTGTTTAAATTAAAGAACGTTTTATAAAGGTACCGTTTTTTGTTGAAATACTAGTTTTGACTATGGGTCAATTAGTATGAATATAATTAGTGTATTTTTTGTTTTAAAATTCCATATACATCTCATTCTATTCTTAGCACTTGAACAAAATCATATGTTAGAATTTTATCAATAAAAAATAATGTGAGAAAAGCTATTTCATTTAATCATAGCAATGCTCAAATCCAATCTAATACTAGTAATGAATAATTGATCATTGTATAAAAATCTGCCATAGATAAACTATTGGTATGCATGGTGACTGGCCAATCACCATGCAACAAAAATTCATTTAAGTGTAAATCACTGCATATAAGTATGCGGTATAAAACGTTAAATGAACAAAGAGAAGTTTTAAAATTCAATCATTTAATAATATTTGTGCAACTCATGATTACTCGCGTGAGCAAAATAGTATGTAAGAAATCGAAATTATTCTGGCTTCAATTTTGTAACAATCACTCTCGCTGGAACTTTATAAAATGCCCTGATTATTTAAAAAAAAAATCTGTTGAGATCCCTGAAACTAATAATGACAAAAGTTTCATTTTGGTGGAACATAGCATGAGTAACTTCATAGTCCTCCTTTTATCCCATTTTTTGTGTTATTTTAAAGAAATTTAAGTGTTTTATTTTATCTATTATTTTAACAAATAATTAATTAATTAATTATTTTCTTCCAACTATATTTTTAAATATTTAGTAGTATATTATTTTAATAAATAATATAATATAACAGTAAATAAATAATAATTAAGAATAATTTCATAAAATTACATCATTTACTATATATAAATTATTTATTATTATTTTTTAATTGTTGTATCCCAGTAAAAGAGGGGGGATGGAGTAGTATTTAACTATTTACTCTCTCCGTTTCTTAATATAAGGGACAATTGAGGGAGTTTCCGTGTTTCAAAATATAAGAGACATATGAGATTTGTCTGGTGTATTTAATGACTTTTTTCTAAAATATCCTTAATTAAGATAGTATGTTTTCAATATAATTCATTTGTATTAATTGCATGATGGAAGAGTTATTAACATTAAATAAAAGTATTTTTGGAAACTATTTTATATTCCTGACAAATTTATTATTTTTCTTGATCTGTGTGATTTTATCTCTTATCCCTTATATTATTAAGGAATGAGGGGAGTATTGTTTTAAAAAAAAACTTCATAGCATTTATGACACTGTAGGAGTGATGTTGCTTTTATTGTTGGTAATGGTATGCAGGGTGATTGGGCAAGATAGTGGTTGCATCATAATTGCGAGCATTGACATACGAATTTATTATGGGTTAATATTCTCGTGACTTTCATTTATCGTCCGCTGCGGCCATTATTAAATTCTCGATGTCAATTTGGCAGCGTGGAGAGAGTGCTTCGAGCATTCCACCATCCCCTCTTGGTGGAGAATGACATGATGCAAGCATTAGCTTCCAAGTAGATGCGGAGCCACCCCAATGCTAGAGAAGGGGCTAATATGGACTTTGGGTGGGCCGATTGCATGATCCATGTGTGTATCTTGGGCTTACATTTATAAGTATGCTTTGAATAAAAAATAATATAATACAAGTGGCTCTACCACTGTTTCTAAGGTTAAGAGTAGAGAAAGAATTGGTTGATTAATTTTGGTTGCTTTCTCCTTTCCAAAAAAGAAAAAAAAATCCTTCCTTGGTGTGAGAGCGAAACCTCTCCTTGGTGAGAGAGTGAACTGAACCCTGAAAAGCTTTGTTTGTTTTTCACTTTTTCTTCTCTGAGCTTCCTCTCCATGGCTTATGTGGGGTTTTTTAGTATGGATTTTAACGTTGATGGCTCTCAAGATTTGGAGGATCGGGTCATTGATTTAAAGGCTATTAATCAACGTGCATGGTCAATATCATAATACTACTAAGAACATTCTTGTTCGTAGTTGGAACTTGACATATGAGGGTTAAAGTTGCAAAGGTTGTGACCATTCACTAGTACAGTAATGACTTTCTAGATCGGTTAAAATTGACTTTTAAGATCGGTTCCCTTGCAGATGTAGAAGTGACAGATGTAAAAGAAAAAATTTTTAAGATCAGGTAAGACCGATGTGGAAAGTTCTGTTTCTAGATCGGTGACCGATCTTGAAAGTTCTGTTTCCAGATCGGTGACCGATCTAGAATGTCTCGTTATTTTCAAAAATAGTAACCAATTCTGTTGTTCACTTTCAAGATCAGTCACCGATCTGGAAATATATATATATTTTTTAATAATTTAGTATGAAATTTACATCAATCCTCCTGTTACAAAAATTGATATAGACAAAAGCAGAACTATTTTCTAACACCAACAACAATGACAACCAATAGAACTTGTGCTATATAATAAATCCCCAAAAACAAAATCGAAGACAAATAAGGCTACAAGTCAAAACTATAGGAAGCTAGCTACAACTCCTCTGTCCAATACAACATAAAACTAGGAGAGCACATCAAGACTATAGCCAAAATGAAACTTCATAGTTTTTGTCCAATTTTTAGCATCCCATAATATCCAATCTAAGACAATATAATATATATGAATCTAGAGCCAAAAAAATTGAAGTTAAACCTGAAACCTACACCAAATATATTGGGGATACTAACTTCACAATTTTGTCATCTACTAACTTCTCAAAAGCTGACCTTGCTTCATAAGCCCTGTATATGACATGGTAATTCAAGTTATAAATTAGGTACCATATTCAAAGCTGTATAAATTTGAAACCAAAAAAGTGAAAATATATGAAGTACAAAATAACTTGGGTTGCCAACAAAATATACACTTACAACTGGCAAGTTTATATTATGTAATGGCCAATAGATGATATAAAGGATTCAAAGTCCCAAACTAGAGAAAAAAAATATAGACTACATAAATCTAAAGCTATATACAAAACACATATTATGCTTGTCTAGGATATTATCAAATATCATAAATAAAACTGAACAAATGGATATTATCAAATATATTCAGCTCATGCAAGTGGATATTATCAAACCCAATAGAACAAGTTCAAAGAATAAGACATGAGCTAGTTCTAACCTTTAAGGCATAGCGATCTCAAGAAAATAATTTGCCCAACGGCTTTGAATGTTGCCAATTTCCTCATCAGAAAAGCATTCTAGAATGTCCAGTGTCTGCAAATTCATAGCCCATCAAAACTTAAACTCAAAAAAGAATAAAACTAATTTATGTAAATATAATTACCTTTTCAAATGATTCAACAATATCTAAAGTGATGATATCAAACATATGTTTCATCACATAAAATCCACACTCTAGGCTCCCTGAAGGTTGTTTACGAATCTACATATGAACAAATAATAAAGAATGACTATAATGAGAAAGGAAGGAATGTTTATTGAAGAAAATGCTTGGATTCAAACAACTTACTTGTGGGAAAACCCAGTTGACATTCTTTAGATGTCGTGGACGTTTACCCCCCAAGTACTGTCCACTACCTAGGGCTCTATAATCAAATACATGCAAAAATAAATCATATTATATGCTAATAAATATTAAAAATCAAAATTTTTCACACAAAAAAACTTACGATTCAACATCAGACATGAAATCCTTTGTCGGTTTCTTCCATAAGGAGCAAAACCAAGTGATAACATCCTTTTGAGGGGAAATAACCATCAACTGCCAATGGGTCCTACAAAATAGGGAATGAATTATATAAAGTCACAAAGCAATATCATACCAACTACAATCTTTTTCTTACCCATGATGATACGGTGCCAACAAACATTGCCCCTTGCATTCCTTGATCCTAGATCCAATATAGGCTATTATGTCCTCTTTTTTGTTCCCTACACTTTGGATGTGTTGTGGGCATAGAAATCCATATTTATGACTTTTTCCCTTTAAGGAACAAAGGTGGTGGAGATACCTATGATATTACAAATATGTGAATTTTAAGAGGTATATAAGTGTTTAGATAGTTATTAGGGAATAAAAATATACTTACATCACCCACAATTGGAGAATTGATATGTTCAGCATATCTTTCATCAAGAACTCCATCAAATCCTTCTTAGGAATATAGAAGTCATACATCGTTTCATCACCCACAATCCCCTTATCCATAGTAATCGCTATAGGAGATGTGAGTTTCATTGCCACTACACACAAACGTGTCATTGGATCTGTCTGGGTTTCGGATTGGGGAATTGAAGCAAGTTCCTTTGATGGAGAAATTTCATAATCAATTAACTATGAATAAATATTTTATACTATATCAAATATAAAATGTGATAAAAACACAAGGTAGTAATAAGATCTTTTATACCTTATCCGGAATGACTTGCACCAATCTTCTTGGCCATAGAATAAAATTATTGGGGGCTTGCCCCACTGTGTGAACCTCATCAGTAGGATATGGGACTATAGCATTGTCATCTTCAACTCGTGTAACCACCACCCTCACTTGATCTTCTTTGATTTGTTGGTGGTGAATGGTTGGGCCCAAGTTGCAAACTTTGCCAATTGCAACTAATCGCCTGTGAGGATCTTCCAAATACAGCCCACATGCTTCTTCAATATCTTGGGTGGGAGGATCCTCTGATACTGGGTCGGCAAAACAACTCCCTTTTGTGCTATGAACTACTGGAGAATCATTTCTCTCATCTTGTGCATCCATTTGTGCAGACATCCTTGTCGTGGCAAACATGGACATCACTTCCTCCCTTACAGCTGCAAGCTGTGCTGCCACTTGCTTTGACACCATCTCTTCTACCTCATCCCTTGACACCATTCGTGAGCCAATGCGTGAAGGTGCTCCAAAATACGCCCTGATGCCCACTCCTCGTCCAACTCCTCTGACACGGCCACCATGCTCTGCTTTCCCTATAGCAGAGGCCAAAATATCCTTTCTACCAATGGGAGTAAAGGTTCCCTGGGAGCACTGCTCTTCAAGAGCGTCCTGTAAAGTGAAATAACAAACATAATTAACAAAATAGTAATCACCACCTTAATTACTAATGCTAAATAAAAATTTTGATTAATCTTAAATTACTTACAATCTTCTCAGCAACTAAACGAGCCTCCTCGGACACATACTCGCCTTTCTTTGTCATATGGGCTAACTTCCATTTCTGATGGCGAGTGATTGGAGATAGAGAAGTAACATCGGATGAGCCAGTTTGTTCTTGTTGCTTCTTCAACTTTTCTTGCGTAATTTGTTCCTCAAGCATGTCATAAGATTTTCTTCGCCTCATAGTTACGATCTGGTAGTTCATTACCATCTGGAAGCATGCTTTTCAACAACTCAAGTAACTCTGTAAAACTCTTATCACTCCACCCATTCCTCGCTTTCAAGTTGACCAATCGTAACACTGCTGACAACCGTGTAAATGTAGTGCACCCTGGGTATAAAGGCTTATCTGCATCACTACACAAGCGATCATATATATGTGCTTGCTCAAAGGCCTCTACTCCAATATCATGAATCATGTCTTCTAGTCGATCATTCAAATCAACATCAACTTCTCCATGGTCAGATACACTTGGCATTTCTAATTCACCATGCCATATCCATTCTGTATACCTTTTGTTGAACCCATCACAAAGTACATGCTCTCTTATTTCTGTAATGCTCAATCTCTTCTCATTCAAACATTTCACACATGGACAATAAAACCTCCCATTGTTATTGGGAACATTTCGCTTAGCAAATTCTAGAAACTCCTCCACCCCATTCTCATATTCATCACTCGTTCGTCTAGCGTTCATCCAACTACGATTCATCACTACCTGAAGGTAATTGGAATTCACAAATTATCTTTAATTATAAGTTATATACAAATTTCGGCAGAGTCTCCCCCTAAAAGATAGACATCCCAATAATTTTAAAATGAAGAACTAACAGTCTAAATCAATCACAATCCTCAAGCAAAGAAAAAGAATAATAGAGATAATTAGATGGAAAATGATAATATCATCAAGTCTAATGGTAAAGCATTTTTAAAGATGCATCAAAATTCTGGTTTATATAGTTGATGACTATTCCTCCACATCATCTCATTTCATTTGTGTATAAGTGTTGGGCATACAAGATTTTCTCTAATTTCACAAGTAGGGTGTTAAATAAACCATATTATTATTTATGACTAGCAAATAATATAATTTGTTATAAATTTTATTTTATTATATTTATATCAATATTAATGACATTCAGCATTAAGCAAGTTGATCATTTTAATATTTTCTCCCAATAGTTCTCTCAATACACAATTTATTTTATAATTTGATTTGATTTAATATCGATATTAAATCATTGGCTATACATTAAATGAATATATTATTATTTATATTATAATCAATTTTAGTTGATTCAGTTTAATTCAGGTTGATTAAATCGATTTTAATTGGTTATGAACACCTTTATGTAAGTGTGACTAACTAAATATAGCTTCACATAATTACGTAAAAACAAATAATAAATAAATAAAAAGCAACTAAGCAGGAGCAGTAGCTAGACAGTGAGTACTGGCGTCAACATCAGCGTGCTCAATTCTTGTCACACAACAAAAGGAAGATGGTCAAAGTAAACTCGAATGCATATGATTTCGCTTATATATCACATTAGTACATTCCCAGGCAATTGAAGAGCGTATGAAGGTCCATTGGCTAAAAAAGTATAAAAATTTATTTTAAAAAAATCAGTGGAGATGACAGAAACAAGATCCATGTGATTTTTATATTAAGACTGTAACATCTTGTGATCATTTTCTGAAGGCCTATCCTTCGGTTCAATTGTTTTGGGCCACCACCCAGACTAGTTTTAGTCCAGTATATTACAGAATATAGAACAGTACGGAAAATATGTTCTATATGGAAGTATTACAGAATATATATTTCTAAATCAGCCATCCACATACATTCCAAAAATATCATTGGCTAAGACAAAATATAGAACAAAAAAAGGAGATCCAAGATGAACCACAAACCTCAACAAGAAAGAAGATAGCTACGGTGAGTTATAGTAGAGGAAGAAGGAACAATGGCAGTAACGAGCACGAGTGTTGAGAGGAATAGGAGACGGTGCTGAAATGTAGAGGAACAGGAAACGATGGTGAAGAAAGACCCACGACTAGCAACCTACAGCCGATGCTAAACTGAACAAACTGGGCGACGGGTTGCGACGGCCATGGATGAAAATGAAAATGACGAGGAGAAGGAGTCACGCAGAGGAGAGAGTGTGTGCAGAGAGGATAGAGGCGCGGCAGGGTTGTGTTTCAGAAGCGAGGTCTTCAAACTTAAACCTAAAATGATCTTTTTTTCATTTAAAATTACTTTTAAGATCGGTGCCCGATCTTAAAAGTGGAAATCACTTTTGAGATCTGGCACCGATCTCAAAAGTGAATTTTTTAGTTTTTATTAATATAAAATCTTTTTTTGTTAATATTAAAATAATCTTTAAAGGTGGACTTTTTTTGAAAGATAATTTTTGAGATCTAGCACTAATCTCAAAAGTAGATTTTTTTATTTTTGTTAATATTAAATCTTTTTTATTAATATTAAAAGAACTTTTAAGATCAATGCTCAATTTTAAAAGTGATTTAAAAAAAAAAATTTCTAAGATCTGGCACCGATCTCAAAATTGTATTTTTTAGTTTTTATTGATAAAAAATCTTTTTTTTTTGTTATAATTAAAATAATCTTTAGAAGTGAACTTTTTTTGAAAAATAATTTTTGAGATCTAGCACTAATCTCAAAAGTGGATTTTTTTTTATTTTTTGTTAATATGAAATCTTTTTTGTTAACATTAAAAGAAATTTTAAGATCAATACTTGATTTTAAAAGTAGATTTTTTTAAAAAAATAATTTCTAAGATCTAGCACCGATCTCAGAAGTGAATTTTTTTTTATTTTTTGTTAATATGAAATATTTTTTTGTTAATAGTAAAGTAACCTTTAAAAGTGAAATTTTTTTAATATGAAATATTGTTTTTCTTATTAAAAATAACTTTTAAGATCAGTGCGCAATCTTAAAAGTGGATTTTTTTTTAAAATATTGAGAAATAAACTTTTAAGATTGGGCACCGATCTTAAAAGTGAAATTTTTTTTAGTTAACATAAATCTTTTTTATTTTAATTTTCGCTGACTTTTGAGATCGGTGCCCGATCTGGAAAGTCTAATATTCATCAAGTTATTTTCAAAAATGCCACCGGTCAAATTTTCCAGATCGAGTTTTTTTTAACCGATCTTAAATATAGATGTTAAAAGGCTATTTTCTACTAGTGATTTGTTTCTCTTTATTTTTGAGGATAAGAGCGACTATAGATCGTCGAGATGCCCCTTGGACTGTTTCTGGCCCTATTATCAACTTGAAACCCTCGTCGTCGTTCCTCTTTGCTTTTGAAGTTGATAGGCAATATTTGTGTGATTTCTGGGCGCAAATTCATAACTTCCCTTTGGGAGGTCTTAACAAAGAGAATCTGCTATGTCTTGGGGCACAGGTGGGCACTGTGTTGGTGGCTTAAGAAGAACCCTTGTTGAATGGCGGTTTGGTCCGAGGCTTTGCAACAGTATATATGCGTTGTTGTTGATACCACTCAACCTCTGGTGGAAGGTGTGTGGCTTCCTAGACCAGGTTTACATAAGTTATGGCGTCTTGTTCAGCATGAAAACTGAAAAGCTAGCTTCACACTTTTTGCTGTCATTGTATTATTCTTGGCCATGATTAATAAGGTCTGCTATTCTGTTCGACTTCACTCTACTGGGGATGAAACACTGGAAATTTGGTGCTCATTTATGTGCCTCGATCTTCCGTGAGACTGCTAGTAGCAGTGGTGCCTGTTAGTGAAGCTCAGGAATTTAATCATTTCCATGAGGAACCTAGGGCGGCGTATGGGCATCCCGACAATCCTCTTATTGTCGGTGCAATTAACAGTGGTGGTCATGTTGGTAACTAACGTGAGACGTTTTTAGCTTTGCATGGCTTGGAGGATGTGTGGCAGACGAACAATATGGGAGTTGAGGTGCAGTTGTCAGATCACTCTCTGTTGACAAATTCTTTACTAGCCTCTACAACGCACCGTCTTGTCATTGTGAATATGGCCCAAGTCCATCACGAGTCTTCCTTGAAGTGGGCCCCTGTGATTTCTGTTGTCTCTGTTTTGCTGAATCATGACTTGGATTGAGGGGTGGATCCTTATGACACAAGGGGTGGGACTTCTAATCAGATAAATGGTGCTTCGGATTATCCCTTTTTATATCTTTGAATTAACTTCTTACCTTCATCGTGTTTCTCTCAAGAGAGCGGTGTCTGAAGATCTGAAGATAGTAATCTATATGTTTCCGAGAGGCAAAAGTTAGACAAGGGTAAGGCGATTGTGGATGAAAGTCAGAGTATTGCTCGTGTTTCTGTCTCCGTGGGTCCATCAAATTTCTGCATGAAGAAGGAATCGTAAATATCGTCGAGTGCAATTTAAGCCCATTTTATCTCCATGTGAAGATGGTTTTGTTTAGAGCACTGTGCAACCTCATGAGGAAGAATACGCTGATGCGATCTCTGCCTCTATTGAAAAAGGCTTTGTGCCTTGCCTCAGAAAGCACCGAGGAGCCATGAGTGCCTTATCTTGGAATTGTCAAGGTTTGGGGTTGCCTTAAGAGTTAAAATGCTTAACTTTGTATGTGCACAATTTAAATTATTATGGAAACTACGATGCAGAAACAGTAGATTGTATTTATCGAAGAATGCCTTTTCCCAATTTTATCTATAATTTTTTTTTCGCATGAAGGAAGGCCAATTTTATCTATATTGATACTATAGGACCAGAGTGGGCTTGCTTTGGAATTCTTGTTGATATCCTCTATCTTTTTAGGTTTTATGAGAATTTCTCTGCCAGGATCTCTTTCATGGTGGATTGACTTGTTAAGTTTTCTTACAGAGGCATGTGTTTCTCAATTCTCAGATGGGGTTCTCCACCCACCATGCTTCTTAGTTTCTATTATTAGTTTTGATGTTTTGTTTGTTTTAATGTACCTTAAACTCTGTAATGTTTATTTTCCTGTAATGCTATTTTCTTTTATTAGCCAAATTTTTTTAATTGCTATTTTAGTTTTGTTATGATGATGAGAAATTCAGTTTTGGCCAAAAGAAAAAAAATGCCCCAGTTGTCGTTAAGCTCACTTTACAACCTTAGTTAAATCTTTGTTAAGTGGTTCATAGGTAGCGTTTTCCAGTGAGTTTGTGAGTAACATGACAGATAGATAGACATACATACATATATATATATATATATATTGGTAATACTCATATAATATGAGAATAAAATTATGATTAAATTTTAGAAGAATGGAAAAAGAGATTCTTCATCTAATATTAGATTTTAGACAAATTTGTTAAAAACTTTCAAATAAAAAATAAAATCAAAATTTCTTGCATAGTTGTTTTACATAAATGAGAAAATGGGTCAGCCATGCAATTTTTCAATATAGGGATTTATTAATATTTTTAAATATACTTCATTCGATCCAAAATATAAGTCCAATTTAACTAATTACACAAAAATTAAGAAATGTACTTTTACTTATTAAATTTATAAAAAATATATTATTTTCCAATAATACCTCTATTTAATATATTGCGTTTAAAATTTATTATCTTTCTTGCATTTAATAGTAAATAAGAATAAAATAAAAAAAATAACATTTAATATCCAATCAATTATTAAATAAGACTTATATTTTGGATTAAAAAATTTTTTAAAAGAGGACTTATTTTGGATAGGATGGAGTAATTTAATGTAACAATAAACTATCCAAATTATTCCAAAATCAAGGATCAATATATCAAGTAGAAGACTCTTTATTTAAATTGTACTTTTTAATAAAGGCTTAGATTTCCTTTATTAAATTTTAGTTTATTTGTTGTTTTGAGTATTATTTTATTTTGAATAGAACAAAATATCAAAATCAAAGCAAAATATTGGCTAAAAAAACCAAATCAAGATATATAATAAAAAATATATTTCCACCCTCATCAAATAAAGAAATCATTCATCCATAAACCCTCCATTTTTAGGCATTTTCTCTTTCACATAGAAATACTGCCCAGATCAACACATTTAAATTTGCACGAAACGTAAAATCTAAGGCAGAGATTTTGATGCACGTTTTTTTAATTTGTGGGAAATAGAAAACTCCTTTAATTGACTTAGTTATTTAATATTTGTTTAACTAATTTAATCAATCAAAGTGAATAATCTATATATATACACAAACTAAAAAATTGTTATTTTATGATGTCATTGTTTTTATTATCTTTATTGTTTTTCATTAATTCCTATTGAATTCCATGGTTTTTAAATTTTAAATTAAAAGAATATGGAATTCAACAATTTCCTTTTTTTTTTGCAGGAAAAAATCAATTCAATTACGATAAAATTAAATAATTTAACTTCAAAATTTTCAAATTAAAACTATTTTAGATTTTGATCCCAAATAAACAATTTGCTGATTTTAGATTTACTTCATATTTCTCTATATGATTAAGTGATAATTCGGTAATTTTTCATTGAATATTGGAAATTTCTTAATAAATTATTTATTAGGATTTGTGGACAAATAGGCAATCAATCGAAAACTGAGAATATTGAAAATATTCTTTCTTCTGCCAGTAAAAGGATATGGTCCTATGGAAGAGAATCAGTGAGCATGAGATTTCTCTCTACTTTTCTCCATTACAAACAACTAGATTTTCTCTCCAGCGCATTGCAGGGGCACATGCAAGGATTTGCCACTAAAAATATGTATTTAATTTATAATTATAACTAAGTAATGGTAAAAAATTATGAAAAGCATGCTACATTAGGGGAGTAAAAGATCAAAGAAATTAAATAATTAAATTCAATTATTTTTTTTTCAAACATTTGAATTAAAAATTAAATATCTAAATTCAATTCAGCGAGTTAAGATAATGGGATAGAGAGTTAAATAAATCTTCATGACTCTTTCAACATTCTTGTACGAACAATATCTGCGTACACAATCAATTTTCCAGCAAACCAGCATCCAATTAATGTGCTCTCAGAACATATCACAAACGACGACATAAAAAAAATTGAAACAATCTACTTTACTTACAAGAAATGGGAAGCGGTTATAGAGATTTTAAAATTTAAAGTTTGAATGTATATTTTAAAAAGAGAAATAAAAAAATATAAATTAAAAAAAATTAACTAATTGAGCCCAAACAGTTTTTTGTGAGGGAAGCTGACATTGTTAATGGCTTGGCTTCTTTATGCTTTATATATATATATATATATATATATAGATTACCTTCATGATGAAAAAAAATCACATAACATGTACATCAAATCCCTATATTTTCTTGGAGATCAAATGAAACACAGCACGAGCAAAAAAAAATTGTGATTCTAATCGAAAATTTAGAGTGACACATGGTAGATAAAACTATAAATAATGTCGATGGAAAAAAAAAAAATCTGTATACAATGTTAGCAATATGGCCCATGATGAATAAAGATGTTTGTAAGTACATGCTACAACAAGTTTCCTAATCAACCGATCTTGATAATATAATATATATTAGGTGAAAGAGCATATCTTAGGTCTCACCAAATAAATACAAAGAGTGCATGTAACATTACTACCAGATGAAAAAATGTCAACATCACAACTAAGTGTCAATCAATTCAAGCTCCAAGTTAACTCATGGATCATTTTTTTGGATGATAATTTATGCATCATTTTAATTAAAGCATTTACCATTTATGGATTATTTCTTCAAATACCCAGTCCAATAGCATATGACGAAGATAAAAAACTAAGGAAGAGCTTTTATCCAAAAAAAAAAAGGAAGAGCAAAAATCTAGAGCCCGTAAAATGGGTCAAGCCTGATAGGTTGATCAGTTTGACCCAATAAAATGGACAGGCTGAGTTTTAAATATATGAGTATAAATAGAAAATGTGTTTTTCAAGCCCGACCTGTTTAGGTCTGGCCCGATTAGCCATTTTTTTGTTTAAAATATTTAAAAATATATTATTTTATTAATTAGTGATATATAAATTGTAAAATTTAAATATTATATTAATTTTTATTGAATAATAATAATAATTAGTTATATTAATTTAGATAATAATATAAATTTTTTTAAAATAAAAAATATATTAAAAAAATATAGGCCCGCGGGGCTATGCCATACAGGCTTGGGTTTTTTTATCCCGAACCTATTTGGCAATCCAAACTTTTTGGCCCAACTCATGGCAGGTTGGCCCGGATTGCCACCTCTACATTAATCTACTCAAATTTTAGTGCTCACCTATGAACTCTGAAGGAAATTATCACAAGTTGTAAACACTTGTAAAAATATAAGATCATTTTAAGGAATTTTATATTCATACAATTCCTAAAAGAAATTAAGGATTCAATTTACTTGTAAGATGGCTAATAAGTTAGTTATTATACTCCATGGAATATACAATTTTTCATAGCTAGAGCAAATATGAATTTATAAAGTACCAAGAAATAGTGAATAGAAATTTACATCATAAAGCTTGAAGGAAGTGAATATGCTTAAAATCATAAATATAAAAGAAATATATAGTAAAAGTTGCCAAAAAAAAATTTAGAAGTTAAATTGAAATCAAATCAAATAACCATATGCATTTATCTGTCGGAATAGAAATTCATTAGGAATTGATTTTTATAAGAAAAGAATAAATAACAGAGAGAGAGATGAAAAAAATCAAATAAACATGAGATTTTGAAAAAAAAATAAAAACCTTTTCAGTGATAGAATTAAAAATACAAAAGAGGAGGCTGCTTTAATTTGAAGTGCGAAGCAAGAGAGAAAAATCTCCCCTTCTGATGTATGCAAGAGAGAAAAATCTAGAAATAATAATTTTGAAGTGAGTGTAAAAAATTATAAATTGAAAAAATGGTTAGATATCATAAAAATCTATATAATTTTTCTCAATTTTAAGGAAATTTTTTTGGAAAATATTAAAACACAAAAATAAATAATTAAAAAATTATTTATAATTCAAATGAAATAGATATAATTAGTTAGAGAAAAAATTTAAAACACATAAATAAATAATGATAAAAAAAATAAATAAATATTATAATTGATCAAAATAGATCTAAAAAATATCATATTAAATTATAAAGTATAATAATAGGTTTTCAACCATTTGAATTTAGAATATTTTTATGTATACTTTCATGAAAAAAAATAAAAAACACAAATACCTTATATAAGAAATTAGATATAAGTTAAACAAAATATATATAATTAGTTATGGAAAAAAATAAATTACATATATAAATATAATAATTAATTGAAATAGATTAAAAAATATATAATTTTAAACCATCAAATCTAATAATAGGTCTTATGTAATTTGAATTTAAAAGATTTTTATGGAGATTTTTCTGGGAAATATTGAAATGCATAAATAAATTATATAAACAAATTACATATAATTTAAACAAAATATATGTAATTAGTTTTGGAAAAAATAGATATAATTGGTTATGATTAAAAGAATTTTATTAAATTTGGTGTTTTTAATTTTAAAAAATAAATAATAGTGTTAGCTTCCAACCTAATTCTAAAGTAAAATTACAGCAAACCTTATTCGAAGCACTAAGATTATTTCAAAGATGTCTATATTGGTTGCCTTCTTTTAAATATAATATATAATAATTGCTAAAAAAGAGCTGCCACAATTAATGCTCAAAATTCTAAAAATTCCTTTTATTATTTTATCTCTTATTTTCACATTAAAATTGATTGATTTGCTTCTTTTTTCATTATTATCTTGATATAAAATCTCAATATTTGATTCTTCTTTTTCTTTTCTTTATTATTATTATTTTTTTTTAAATATAAAAAAAGAGAAAATTATAACTCCTCAATATATGATAATCTTTAGGACATATTATTAGTTTTTATTATTTCATCTTTAAGAAAAAAATCTTTTCTTTTTTTTATCTTTACTTAATAATAATAAAATTATTATTATTTTTTAAATGAACCCTAACAAAATATGGTGTTTACAATGAGAAAATAAATATAACATTTTATTAAGTGATTTTAATATAATAGAAATAAGAAATGAATGTAGATAGATAAATAGAAAAATACATAAATTCCCATATCTGTCTATTAAAAAAACAAAAATGGTTCAGGGGCAATTTTAAATTTTCACACTAGATTCCATGCTCTACAATAACACTCCCTCATCGCTACAATGGAATCATTTTGGGCTAGAATTTTTCCATTAGAATCATGAAAGGGTTGCCTTTCATCCTACCAAACCCTGCCATCTTTCCCTTGTCCCCTTC
The DNA here is from genome assembly GCA_026686845.1 of Adenanthera pavonina. Taxonomy (NCBI): domain Eukaryota; kingdom Viridiplantae; phylum Streptophyta; class Magnoliopsida; order Fabales; family Fabaceae; genus Adenanthera; species Adenanthera pavonina. The sequence goes on from JAIVEN010000003.1 coordinate 7,171,148, forward strand.
CTTCCTTCCAATTTCTTTTTACCAAACAACCCTTTAAGATTCTGTAGATAAATTGATTGCTAAATTAATAAAATGGAATGTACAAAATTTGAATTGATAATATAAAGATTTTAGATAAAGGAAAATTAAATATAATTTTAATAGGAATTAGATTGAATGATATAAATAAAATGGATAAACAATTTAAATGTTAATTGTTTTCTTCTAAAATAAAGGTCAATGAGTTAATAAACATTATTCACTCCGATTCATATTATAAGATATTTTATATGATAAGTTTTTTGTCTAAAATATAGAGTATCGAATATTTTTTTTCCATTTTACTCCTATTTTTAATGCTTCATCTCTTCTTATTTATAATTTTATAATAATAATATAATGAGGTATTTAATTAAGATAAAATAGAAAATATGGATAGTTTTTATATTAATTTTAGTTAAAAAATAATTTTTTTAATATATATATATAATTAATATAAAATATTATTATAAGAGATTATAAGACGGATACAGTTGGGTTCAAGACTCAACAGTACTTTTATCGTTACTAGCGGTTTCTTTATGGTTTTCACTTTTTTGTTGGATGCACTTATGATTTCACTTTACATCTAGTCATGTTACTTTCCGACATCAAACACCATGTGCCCCAACGGGAAAGAAGCACATGGGTTTGTCAATGAAAGCCCAGAGAGCATCATAAAAATGATATTTTCAGGTCAAAAATTAAAGGGCAAATGATATTTGGGGCCAAAATTTTACATTAATACTATTTAAGGACCTAAAAGATTCTCAAATAATAAGAAAGGAGCTTAAATTTAACAAAATTTATTGTTAAATTAATTAAATACTCTTCTTAAAATGGTAATATTAAATAACATGGGCATGCAGGGCTGATAGTTACACTGAGTGAGTAAAATCTTATCTCTCGATATAAAATAGAGGAAGATTAATGTCAGATTTTAGAATAATAATATTAAATGATTGATAATAAGTGTTAAAAATTGGAAGTGAAATTTTTAATTTTAGTGAATATAAACTATTTAGTGTAAAATGATTGGATATCCGTGTTATATTTTGAAATATGCATTATATACTTGATATTTGACACTTTATACTTTTAAAATTATAAGTTTCACTCTTAATTTTTTACGGTCATTATTAGCCATTTCACATTATCGTTGCAGAATTTAACACTAATCTTCTTCAATGTTATACAGAGTAATGAAATTTTTATTATTAATTACAACGGTCAATCCATGTTATTTGACATTTAATTTAAAAAATTTGATATTCTTGCACCTTGATTTTGACAATAGTCTTTAGTCATTTAACATTGCTATTCTAAAAAAAGTATTTAGGTAATGTAATAATTAAAATTTGTTAAGATTAGGGCCATAGTCTTTTTTTTATTATTTCAAAATTTTTGGATTTCTAAGTAGTATTAATTCAAAATTTTGATTCCTAAGTTTCATTCTTTCAAAATTAAAATGTAACTTAGGAGTACTTTGAAATAAAAAATCAAAATGTCTTAAAAAAATATAAATTTCATCATGCAAATCTATGCCTTAAACAGTTCTGCAATAAATCATTCTAAAAACGGTATATGTCTTAAAGTCATAATTTCAATTTATGATATTCTTTAAAAGTTATTGTTAACCATATTTTAGCAAAAATAACCTTGGTTGATTTAGACAATAAAATAGCATAAATCATGGTGCTTGTCAAATTAGTAGTTCCTCGCTTTCTTTTTAACGGTTCATTTTGAAGAAACTTTTTGTTTAAATTTATATATTACATTTTGAAAGTCTAAAATAATCTTAATTAATATTTTTAATTATTACCTTTATATGTCACGTTAAAAATCCAAGATAATATTAGCTACTAATTTCTATTCATAATTTTTTTTAAAGGTAGATTAGAAAAGTTCTTAAAAAATTTAATATATTAACTGTATTTATTAATTTGCAATGTTAGAATTTTAAGAGACTGTTAAAAAAACAAAGTAAGTATTATCATTAATTATATGACATATCTAAAAAAATAATAAAAAAAGAATGTAGGCGAGTTGACATAAATTCTTTTTTTTTTTTGTTTTTTGGACCAACACATAAATTTCTGTTTGATTTAAGCCGTGTTTAATTAATATTAGTGGTCGCTTGTCCTTTTTCGCGGGAATACCCACGTGACCGCACCTAAGCACAGATTCAGTATCGTATTATTTGTGAAACAACTCAGACGGGTGAGAACAAAAAAGAAGGAAAAGAGGCATCATTGTCATCTCAATATGTTTATTCTCATGATAAGACCAAGATACGGACATGGAGAGGGAGGGAAATAGATGACAGAGACTGAGATAGAGAGAGACAAACATCAGATTCCATATTGCTCTTCTAACGACCACCATATCTAACTCTTCCCGCTAATCAAACATAGGAATAATAATTATACGAATATGAAAATCCCAACCACCTCCTCTCTCCCAAAGCTCCAACTTGGAACTCTTTTATCCCTCTCTTGATTGAAAGCTAAGTTTCCCTTTCTCTTTCTCTTTCTCTTTTCATCAGATATACAAAGTGCATGTGGAGACAGGGACAATACCCAGAAAGTGTTCCTTCGAGACCCAGCAAAATCCATTCTTCTGGTTCCTGAATACACACTCCCTTCATGATTGTTATTGATCTCTGTTTGGTGGCATTCCTGTGATCCGGCTATATATGTACGAGTCGCTTTGATTTTGAGCTCGAACGCAATGTGGTTGAATTAGGGCAGTTATAGGTGTCCGCAGCGGATCTGAAGGAGAAGAGACAATGGCGTTGTTCCGGAAGTTCTTTTATAAGAAACCACCCGATGGGCTTCTAGAAATATCTGGAAGTGTTTATGGTAAGTTTTCTATTTGCTCATTTTGCATAAGCATCGGTTCTTCGAGGAGTGAAGTCATCTTTATGCATTTATAATGGTGGCTTTCCAGTATTTCTGGGAATTGCTAGTTTTTGCGCGGATAACGGGGATTATGTGGGCTTCCAACATTTATAGATTAACATATGCAGTTATTTCATTTTAAATGCCAGTTGTTCAACGGGCTTTTGACATCTTTTTCATTATTGAATGGATTTCTGTATTGGGCACAAAAATTGCTCGTGGAATGGGTTGTAGTATTGGGGGAACTTAATTGTTTATAACTATGCTCTATTGTGGCAGAATTTACTCCATAAAATTGATGTTCTAAAGTGTTCAGGTTGTATTCAAAATTTGCTAGGGCTTCTTCTACCAACAGTGTCAAACAATTGTTCTCTTCTCCCCTATCCTTTTCTCGTTCTCAGCCCAAAAAGGCATAGCAGAAAAGTTCTTATTTAGTATGTCAAGATTATGCAAATAATGCAGTGACGTAAATTTATTTATAGATGATGTGCAATGTTATTTCTCGAAATTTCCGCTGTAATGGTATTCGTTGAATAGCCAGTGGAGGGCCTATATGAATTTTGTTTATTTTCACTTTATCAATTTCTGTAATTGGCATCAACTATCTCAACAAATGAAATGTTGTCTATCTCAACAAATGAATTCTCCAAGACTGGTGACTGGAAATCTGTGCTATAAATGCTGTGTGACTTTTTAATGTCTGGGATATTAGGCCTGGTGATTTCCCATATACTGCTAGTTTGCATGCATCTACATCCTGTCATATTATTTGGTACATATTCATTACACTAAATATTTAACTCTGAATAATATGCATGTGGTTCTGATTATTTTGTTGGCGCATGCTGTAGTCTTTGATTACTGCTTTAGCACGGATGTTTTGGAGGAAGAAGAATATAAAGTTTATATATTGGGAATTATTGGGTACTTCGTGAGCACTTCCCTGATTCTTCATTTATGGTGTTTAACTTTCGGGAGGGAGATCATCAGAGCCAGATTGCTAGCATTTTGTGTGACTATGATATGACTATAATGGAATATCCTCGACAGTATGAAGGTTGCCCTATACTCACCATGGAGATGATCCACCACTTCTTAAGATCAGGTGAAAGCTGGTTTCAACTTGGGCAAAATAATGTCATCTTAATGCATTGTGAACGAGGTGGGTGGCCAGTTTTAGCGTTCATGCTGGCTGCTCTCTTGATTTATAGGAAGCAGTATACAGGGGAGCAAAAAACCTTAGACATGATATACAAGCAAGCACCTCGGGAACTTTTGCAGTTGATGTCCCCATTGAATCCGTTACCTTCACAACTGAGGTATCTTCAATATGTGTCAAGAAGAAATGTACGTTCACAATGGCCTCCTTTAGATAGGGCACTTACATTGGACTGTGTTATTATGAGATTAATTCCTAGTATGGATGGAGAGGGAGGTTGCCGTCCTATATTTAGATTATATGGACAAGACCCTTTTATGGCTACTGATCAGACTCCCAAAGTTCTTTTCTCGACTCCAAAAAGGAGCAAAGTTGTCCGGCATTACAAGCAGGTGGCACTTATATCCTCTTATTTTATTTTGAAATGCTCTCTTACTGCAGTCTTAACTTTGATTCATGCTGGGTCATCACAGTGAAGTGTGAATCCATCTTCCTTTGATTTTATTCTTGCTACTTGTATTCAGAAGCTCTTTCAATAATTGTTTAATTATTACAACCAGAGGTGATGCTATAGAATTTTGTCATTTAATTTGTGGATATATCAGACATACATCTAAATAGATTGGCATATACATTCAGTAATCTAATTAAACAGAAAATCAGTGATTATTGTAATGGCCAAAGAAATTATTCAATTCAAAATCAAATGTGGAGTTAAATTTAATCTTTTCTTTTTTCCTTAGGAATTTTTCCATTTGTGTGTGTGTATTTGTATATTTATGTGGAAGGGGTGGAGTTTTAAAAGGTAGGTATTTTTTTTTTCAGGGAAAACATTGAAAATATGTCATATGTTGAGTTTTACAATGTTGAGAATCACCTTGAAATCTTGTTAAATGCAATGTAAACAGGGTATTTGGTTTCTGCTTTATAGCACACAGGCTGTAATCAGTTGGCAGTTATGAAATGAGTTAGATTGGAATCCTGCCATTAATTTTAATCTATTTATTCAAATTGTTTCTGTCACAGGCTGATTGTGAACTAGTAAAGATTGACATCCATTGTCATATTCAAGGCGATGTTGTTCTTGAGTGTATTAGTCTGGATAGTGATTTGGAGCGTGAGCAAATGATGTTTCGTGTCATGTTTAATACAGCATTCATCAGATCAAATATTTTGATGCTTAACTGTGATGAAATTGACGTATTATGGAATGGTAAAGACCAATTCCCTGAAGATTTTAGAGTAGAGGTATTTATCTCTCCCTTTTCTTCCTCCTTTGTTTTTGTTTTTTGTTTTTTTTTTTCTTGGTTATAATCCATTTAATGTTTGTTGAGTATATGTTGTATTTCTGGTTGAAGATTCTTTTCTCAGATATGGATGCTTCTTCTTCTGTTATTTCAATTGATATGCCTCAAATTGAGGAAAAAGAAGGTCTTCCTATTGAAGCATTCGCCAAGGTTCAAGAAATTTTCAGCAATGTTGACTGGTTAGACTCAAAGACAGAGGTAGTGAATGTGCTCCAGCAGATCACTGCATCAAATAGGCTTTTGGAAAGATTGGACAGTGGGGTTTCTGCAAGAACAAGCAGCTCACTACAGGATTCATTGTCTGGAAGATTTAAATTTGATCCAAAAACACTGCCAGAAAATGATATCAAGAGTATGACATCCACAATTCCAGCAAAACTCTCTACGTCGTGTAAATCATCTGTGGATCCTTCTATTGAAAAGAAAATGGAACCATTAGAAACAAAAGCATTGTCAGAAAATAACAAGAGTGCCACATCGATAGGTCAGGGGAAGCAATTTATTTCTTCCTTAGAGCTCTCAACTGATTCAAATCCTGCCAAAAAGATTATATCATTGGAATCAAAGACATCGCCAGAAAATGAGACCGAGAGTCCTACATTAATGGCTCAAGGGAATCGATCTATTCTCTTGGAACTGCTCACAGATGAAACCTCAATGAAAAAGAAGACTGATATGCTAGAATCAAAGACATTGTCGGAAAATGATGCCAAATGTGTTACACCAATGGTTCAAGAGAAGCAATCCATTCTTTTAACTGAACCATCAGTGGATGCAAATTCAATGAAAAAGAAAATTGAACCTTTAGTATCAAAGGCATTGCCAGAAAACGATATGAAGAGTCTCACATCCACAGCTCAGGCCAAAGAACCTATTCTCTCATATGAACCTTCTTTTGATGCTAATTCTCTTAAGGAGAGGTTAGAACCATCAGAAGCAAAGGCATTGTCAGAAAATGATACAAAGAGACTCACATCCACTGTTCAGACCAAAGAATCTATTCCTTCATATGAATCTTCTGTTGATCCTAATTCTCATAAAAGGAGGATTGAACCTCAACATTTGCAGGTTGCTCTTCAGTTGCCCACCCAATCCAAAATCATTTCTCCAAGGGTGTGTCAAGCTTTTCGATCTGCTCCAGTTTTATATTGTAGTTCTTTACAAGGTTCATCTGTACCTATATCAAGATATCGTAGTGCATCATCAGCCCTTGGAATAACAGCTTTGTTGCAGGATGGTGCTGAAGTGGATATCAAGGAAGAAGTCAATCATGGAGTTACAGTGCCCCCCCCTTCTTGTTCATTGTCTCCTTCTGTCTTAGAGGTGCCAAAATCTGTAGAGCCAAGTTCTACGTGTGTTGGTCCTAAAGTTGCACCCCATGGTCCTGATGTTGCTTCTCCTCCCCCTCCTCAACCGCGGCCTACTTCAGAAATGATGCAACCTATTGTCACTCAAGACCCAGAAAATATAGTGCCTGATAAAAGTAAACAATCACTAGTTTCTCCTCCTGCACCTCTTCCTCAATCTCAGCCTACTTCAGAATTGATGCAACCAATTGTCACCCAACACCCTGAGAATATAATGCATGACAAAAGTGAAAAATCATTAGTTTCTCCTCTTCAACATCCTCATCAACCTCAGCTTGCTTCGGAATTGATGCAATCTATTGTCTTCCAGCACCCTGAAAATACAATGCTTGATGAAAGTAAAGAATCATTAGTTTCTCCTCCTGAACCTCTACCACCTCTTCCTGAGGCTATCAAGAGTTCTGTTTCAACCCCTCCTCACTCAATTGCAGTCCCTCTTCCTCCATCTTCTTATATGAAGAGCTCATTCTCAACCCCTCCTTCACCTCCTCCTGCCTCTCGACCCACCTCTTCATTTCCCAAAACATCTCCACATTCCACTGTTAAAAATTCTTTTAAAGCTACCCTGACACTGCTCCCACCCCCACCTCCTCCCATTCCTCACCCAACTCCAGTTCCTCTTCCTGCATCTTCTTCCATGAATAGCTCATCTTCACCAGCTCCAGCCCCTCCACCACTCTCTTCCTTTCCTGGAAGACCTCTACATTTCACTTTAGAAGATTCACTTAAAGCTCCCCCTTCCCCACCTCCACCTCCATGTCCGAATATGAACAATTTTTCTGTTATCTTTGTTCCTCCACCCCCACCTCCACCTCCTAGGTATTCTGGAACCACATCTGGTCCTACTCTTACATCAACAGTGCCGCCCCCACCTTCACCACCTATTTCTCCTTCCATAACTTTGTCTAAGAACTCTGCCACTGTTCCACCTGTACCTCCTCCACCTTTACCTTCTGCCAATGGGTTGTCAAAGCCTGGGACTTTGCATCCTGGCACTGGTAATGGAAATGTACCTCCAGTTCCTAGACCGCCTGGTGTTCCCAGACCACCTAGTGTTCCATTTGGTGCAAAGGGACGTGGCTTGTTGCGATCAAATGCAAAAAATCAAACTCAAACAAAAAGGAGCAATCTGAAACCTTACCATTGGTTAAAATTAACAAGGGTAATGCATGGAAGCTTATGGGCTGAGACACAAAAACCTGATGAAGCTTCTAAGTATGAGTACCTTGCTAATCCTTTTTCTGGCTTTAGGTCTATGAGAATGAGCTAACTTTTATGAGTTTGTGTTTCTTTTGACATCTGATTTCCAACTTTTTGGTACTAGGGCTCCAGAGTTTGACATGTCAGAACTTGAGAGTCTTTTCTCTGCAACTACCCCAAATTCTGACCATGGAGGCAAAGGAGGAAAATCCAATCATCGTGCCTCAGGGACTAAAACTGAAAAAGTTCAACTGGTATGCCTCTTAATATCTGTTCAATCTTATCACTCCAGACAGATTGTAAGCCGTGTTCTTTCCCCAACTCACTTATTTTGGTCAACCTTTATTGACACTGTTATGTTTACTTAAGGGCACACACATAGGCATTTGTGACTTTCTGATATTTTTCTTTCCAAGAAGTCAAGAACGTGAGTTTTTCTTCCTGAGTGAATTTGTTATAATATACCATTTTAATCTTTTTTCATAGTCTTGTGATCCTTGTATCTGATGTGCTGCCTTTCATCAAGACCTAAGTTAATCTGTCAGAACTGATTGTGTGGAACCTCTTAAAGAATTTGAACTCCTGATAAAAATTCATACTATCTTGCAGATTGAGCTAAGGCGGGCATATAATTGTGAAATCATGCTTACAAAGGTCAAAATCCCTTTGCCAGATTTAATGGTGAGATATATCGTATAGTTTCCATTCACAAGTAATTGTTATGAACATTTTGAGTTGCATTGAAAAATAATTATCGTTCACTGGTTTCCCTAAAAGTAACTCTTGGCATAATTTTATGTTTGACTATTGAACTGCCTTTGTTTGTGTTGAAGTCTAACCGAAAATCATGGACAAATTTTGTAAATCACTCAGGTTCAATCACATATATACATGTCCAATTTATGATTGTTATTTGGAATTTCTAATTACCTCTATTCAGTTATTTAGAAGTTTGGCTCTTGGAATTTTTATTTATTTATTTTCTTTTCACATACTTTTACAACATTCTTCTTCAGAGCTCTGTGCTTGCGTTGGATGATTCAGCATTAGATGTTGATCAGGTTGAGAACCTTATAAAGTTCTGTCCAACCAAGGAAGAGATGGAACTGCTCAGGGTATCAAATGTTTTTTTCTCCTACAATTATAAATTGATTAGAATCTAGACACGAGGAGAGCATGAAATTTTTTGTGACATTTTGTTTGTTTGAACTATATTAATATGTTATTACATAACATGCAGAACTACACTGGAGATAAGGACAACTTGGGAAGGTGTGAACAGGTAAATTATATTTCTACCGTTTCACTATGAATCTTTCTTTTACTTGATTTGAAGAAACCTTATAGAGTGAGACCAAGATAATTAATGGTGCAATAAAAATAATTTATTGAGTAATCACCTTGCGAGACTTGTCCATTTTAAGCTTTGTTGTAAACTAACTACTATACATTGAAGGCCAAGTATTTGAGATATCATTTACATGGAGATTTGGTTTTTGGCTTGAATTTACATGGAAATTGAACTCTATAATATGGTTGACTTCCCATGTGCAGTTTTCTGAAATTTCCTGCATTGCTGCATGATTATTTTTTATCCATTATAGCCTTATTGCTTTTGCACTCTTTAATAGTTCTTCCTGGAATTGATGAAAGTGCCAAGAGTAGAAAACAAGTTAAGAGTATTCTCTTTTAAGATACAATTTGGCACTCAGGTAAGAGGACAACCATCCGATCCTTTTTCTTGTTAAACAGTTACATTCTTGCTGTTTAAAATTTAGCTGCTTCAGGGAACTTCACTATATAATATTCTTGTAGGTTTCTGAGCTTAGAAGGGACTTGAATATTGTAAATTCTGCATCTGAAGAGGCAAGTCATATTTCTGTATTTTCTCAATGCTTAGTAGTCCTTAACTCAGTACTTCTGTAATGAACTTTTATTGTTTTGCATATCAGATCAGGAGTTCAGTCAAGTTGAAAAGAATTATGCAGACCATTCTTTCTCTTGGTAATGCTTTGAACCACGGAACTGCAAGAGGTGAGTTAAAGCTTATGCATTCACCATCAAAAAGTGTGTCTATATGCTTAGATGAATATAGAAATTCATTGAAACTTTATATGGACTTTTGAATTACTCTAAAGACATTATTTATGGGTATTTTGTTGTTATTGCTGCACAATTACTTTTTGGTCTTCCATAAATAACATTTTTCTTTAAACACAATACCATTATTCTTGGTTGCTTTTCTCCAAGTTAATGTACAAAATCACTGTAGGTGCTGCTATTGGGTTTCGATTGGATAGTCTCCTTAAACTCACTGATACACGAGCCAGGAATAACAAAATGACTCTCATGCATTATCTTTGTAAGGTAAACGTCCTCTGACATAGGATGTGAAGAGAAGATGGGAGGAAAAGTAACATTTTTTTCCCTTTATGTTTGGATGAAGAAAACATTGATAGGATTCAAAATTATGAGAAAACTACTTTCTCTTTTTCTGGTTGGACAGAAAAAAAGTGGGGAAAGAAGACTTGCTATTGTTATTAAATGCCTTGCTATATATGTAAAGCATATGCCACTACTCTTTTACTGATTTTATTGCCATGGAAGAAAAAGAATAGAAATTTATTCAGCTTTGGTTACCTACAAGCTACAACTACAAAGATTGCTTGACTTGCTTCCTAGGTGATATGTACTCTTTTTTCTTAATGATAACGTGAGAATTTCTTTCATCAGAAGCAAGAACGAAATATGTCCCTAGCAACTTATTTAGCTCTAGAAGAAAATTTGACCAACAAAAAAAAAGCTCCAGAAGAAAATGGGTTGTATGTACTGTGGAAATAAACTTCATACCATTTCTTATACTTTGTTTTTTTGGGGTAACCATGCCATTTCTTATACTGTGGATCCAGTCCAAGTTACTCTTTGGTCCCCTTTTTCGTTTGCCCTTTCAAGGGATGCTTAGTATTTGTAAATGTCAAACACAAACTGCTTCACTACAGATTATTATGTTTCTTCTCTGCATATAAGATTGTCTGGTTTCCTGTGTACCATATTCATTCCTTGATGTAATATGGATGTATCTGAATTGATTGGTTATATGCAGTATCTGTTAAAGTTGATGCAGTTGATATTCCTATTAAGTTTACAACCGTGTTGATTTATGTGTTGTCTGTCAATTTGTTTTGTATGGTGACAAACATATATGAAACTTACATATTTTTATTGATTAAATCATAAAACCATGGGAGATACTGACAGCCTCCCACCCTATCCTTCTTTAGAAAGGATGAGAAAATGGGAAAATGAGACTAAAATTAATTGAGACGAATACGAGAAATTCTTCTCAACTTTCAACTTAATTAGCCATCATGAACTGTACGTAACATACCCATATAAACAGTGGTAGACCTATTCACAATTGAGGGGGGTCAGCTGACACGACACAATTTGGGAAATTTACTTATAGTGCCTCTAAATTTTAGCATTTTGACACCACTGACCCTAATATTTTGACCCACTTGACTTAAGTCTTGAATATATTTTCAAATTTCTTTTGTTTATATGGTTCAAATTTTTTGTGAAGATTTTATTAAGTCTAATAAATACAAAGTTGAGCTTATCAAAGTCCAAATAAGTGAGATTATCAAACTATTATGAGAGCCCAAATAATTTTTATAAAAAATGCGATTTTATTTTTTAAAACACAAACATAAATAATAGGTTGACCCGGCTAACTCAGGGTCCTAGGTCCTTCACTACCTATAGAAGGAGGTCCTAAGAAGTAAGAAAGAAAGGTACCATGTCTTTGACAAGGAATTTTTCTGCTTCAGTCACCAGGTGTAGCTATATTTGAATTTTTAGTTTGACCTATTGTTCTGAAGGTTATTTAAGAACAACAAAACTATGAAAAGGGGTTCTGAGAAGTTAGAAACAAAGATACTAATGTCTTTATGAACGACATTTCAGCTTCAGCTGCTAAACTTGCAATATTTGGGCTGCTAGTTGATGTTGCTTGACTTGCTTAGTTTGCAATAACCTATTGTATTCTTAAGATTTTGTATAGGAAGAGCTCTTATCCTCAAAAATAAAGGAAAAATAAAGTGATTCAGAATGTAGCCAGATCACAAAACAAATACGAAGAGAAAGAACCCATTTCAATGGAAAATCCTGATTCAATACAGAGAAGCATGCTTTCTTCTTTTGATGGAAAACATGCTTCTCCAGCTTCTACCTTTTTATGGTTTGATGAGCAAAATTTGGCCTTTTTTCCCCTTTTGGCCTCTCAACTGACTGGCTTGAGATAGTGAGAAATTGATTGCTCAGTTTCTATATTAGAAGGCTGAATTACTGCTAAGTTGCTTTTGATTTTGGCATTCATTAAAAATTAAAGAATATCCAGGAAAGAGAACTTCGGAAACATTGCCCCTGATGGTACCACGTTATCTTAAAATGTCCTCCTTTGAGGAGACTTTGAAGTATTAGGGGTAATTACATGAATACCCTTGATGCATGCATGAATATAGAGATGAAATATAAAAATATACCCAAGTAAAAAGTTAAAGCAGCTCTATCAATCTAGTTTATAATAATTTCAATGCACATCTAAGTTCCTTCTTGCTCTGCTTATAAACCATTATAACTAATTCGAATATCAAGAAATATCACTGGATGCGGCTGTCATGAGACCTGCAGCTGCAATTTTCAATTTTATCTACAACGTTGCCTCTCATTTTGTGCTTACTTGACTATGTACGTATTGTCAAGTCTCTGTGTTTTTGCTGTGGCTGGCAGTCGACTCCATTTTGGCTTAATTCCTTTGACTCTTAAAGTGAATTAATTGACATATTAATTATTTTGATAATTCACAAGTTGCAGGTGCTTGCTGAAAAGCTGCCAGAACTTTTAGATTTCTCAAAAGATCTGGAGAGTTTGGAGGCTTCAACCAAGGTATCTTTTTCTATTCCATTGTCATATCAGGTGGTTTTATTGTTTTCTGATTTGTTGTGTGCTGAGCAAAATAAGTAATTATTCTATAATCCACACAGATACAATTGAAATATTTGGCAGAGGAAATGCAAGCTATTAATAAAGGACTAGAGAAAGTAGTTCAGGAATTGACTGTGTCAGAGAATGATGGGCCCGTGTCAGAAAATTTCTGCAAGGTACAATACTTTTGCAGGTCATCTAAATGCATTAGAGACTAACCTAAATTTCTAAATTTTTTCTAGTTCAGATTGATATATTGTAATAGAAGCTTGCAGTGTGAAAAACATTGGAGCATTATGGTTGGGGCTGCATCTTGTTATTGCATACTTGGGCCAGTTATGCAATGTCATATTCATTTACAGCCATACTTAAAAGCCCCAAGCCTTATTACCCTTCTGTAGGGCAACCCCCAACACTCTTCTATGATGTACTGAGCAAAATATTTTCCGAAGTTTTGAACTTGAAATGGCACCCCACTCGTGTGTTTGGACAAGACTTGTGTAGCTGCAGTGTCCAACATTAAACAAGAAAATAAACTGACATCATAACTGAAGCTTTTATTGATCGTGTTGGAAGGGCTGCTAATGAAAATGAGTCCTATTCTGAATTCTTCTCGACCGACTGCAGAAGCTTCATCAATTATGATAGGATGAGGCTTGGATAATGCCACAATGGTGGATATATTCTTTTAGTAAATTACATTAGCTCGCTTGAGGTTTGGATAAATTGCAATTGATACTCCTCTTATTTTAAAAGTCGCACTAAACTCTCCTAATTTCTATCAATGAAGTTAATTTTCTATATAATATGCAATTCTTTAAAAATTAAAATTGATTAGTTGTCCTTACTGTCATATTAAGAATAAAATTGCATATTCATGTGGAATCTTAACATCAACTTAATTGCCTCTGTAGAAAATAATAATAAAATCACAATCTTATGTTAGTGCTGAAAGTCAACTTTTTTTTATATATAGAAAAATAAATTGGAAAGGAAGTTTCAGCAAATATATGTTGAAAGAGCCAATGTGCAATTTTTTTTTTAAAACAAGAGGGCATTTGGTGTAATTCAGACAAATCTCAGGAGTAGTTAGAGTAATTTACTCTAATTGTTTTATTGGAATACAACTTACCTAGTATATTGACATTTGAATTCACCCTCTAATGCATTTGGTCTAAGGCTATCTATTAAATTTAGAAGGCATAAGTTTTACCTATGGTGCTAATCACAAATCCTGGTACACCGATCAGCCTGTGGGGCAAATTATTCTGCTTTTGTCCAGTTCCATTTCAGGAGGCCTTGGCCTATAATGAAAAAGATGGCTCTCCAATATCAGAATTAAAATCAGGCAACTGACTGCCTTTAAATTATTACATATGAAATATAGCCCTCTTTCTTGGACCAAAAAAATATAGCCTTCTTCACTTAATGCATCTTAATTTATTTTTCTCAGAACACATTTTAAACGCATTTTCTTGATAATGTTCAGATTTTAAAGGAATTTCTTTCTGACGCTGAAGCTGAAGTGAGGTCATTGGCTCAACTTTATTCAAATGTGGTATGGATCACTTCTTTAACAGAGACTTTTGAGCTCACACGATGAAGCTCTGAAATGACTAGTCACGTAATTGAATCTGGATGTACCAGGGCAGAAACGCAGATGCATTAGCTCAATACTTTGGAGAAGATCCTTCACGTTGTCCATTTGAACAAGGTAATCGCAACACTTAATTTCTTTAGTAGTCTATGTTATTAGGTTGCTTTAGCAGAAAAATATATGAAAAGGACCAAGGCTGATTCAATTTTTTAATTTACCATTCGTTAGCTCTTCAATGTCCTTTGATTTTTTTTTTTGGTTGCAAATCTACACTACAGTAAATCTTTCTGTCAAAGAATTGAAGTGAGACATTGTTTACATTCCTTAAATGAAGTAATAACTTGCTGCAGCATTCTTATCGAGGATTTTTCTCTGTAGTTGTATCTACTCTACTCAACTTTGTGAGGATGTTTGAGCGAGCACATGAAGATAACTGCAAGCAGCTTGAATTCGAGAGAAAGAAGGCACTGAAGGAAGCAGAAAACGAGAGGTTGAAGTTAACTCCAAAAAAGGAGCCTGAAAACGTGATTCGTACTCCCATTGAGAGTGGCAATATTAAATGATCAAATATCAGAGGCCTCAAGTTGTTATCGAGCTCATGAACATAAAGTCTCATCCTGGAGCGGACAAAACGATTTCCTGTTGGCAGCTTCGACATTGATGATGGCACAAATGACTGATTATCAAATGTAAGATTTGTATTGCTGGTGACATATGGCTGAGGATGAGATTTATCCTAAGCGGTATGTCTTCAAAAACCCCGATTGTGATCTTTTGATCTATTGCAAGTCGTGAATTTTGGATTAATCTTCATTTCATTCTTTGATTTGCTTTGTGTCTTGGCAGAAAAGCAGGAGCTTATGCCATTCAATTCGATGGGTGAGTGAGCTACTTGTAAAATAATGGCCAACAATTTTGGTGTACAAAGTATATATATGGTTTAGTTTTGCTCTGCTAGTTTGTTATGAGTATTGACTAATAGCGGTGTAAATGCTGGGACTTGATAAATTATCCAAATGAGTACATAGTGTAGCCTTTGCAATTTTGATTGGCGAATCATTCTGAGATTTATCAGATCATAAAATGAAATTGAGAAGTACAGAAAGTAGAAGTACTGCAAGCCTACCAGCCTACGAATTTTTCAATTTTAGTCCAAGCCATCCCTTTGATGGCTAATATCAAAATGTTAAATAGGATTCAAAGGTGAAGAGTGAGGACTACTGATCGCGTTTCACTCCAATCTTCTTCTTCATTCTCATCTCTATCTTATTATCAATTCAGAAAATGAAATTGACAAGGTATAGAAAGGCAAATTGCATACTTCCATATTATACATGCATCATATATAGATTACTTAAGCTTAAAAATTCAATTGAGAGATCCTACCAATTTCCTAGCTACTTTCTAAGTATTCATTCTCTTTACACTTCGGCAAGACTCAAATTAAGGTCAAGTTCTTCTTGTTGCTTACGTTGTTGGGAAGTGATGGAGTGGGCAACTGCTTCGGCTATGGATATGGTAAAGTTGGGATCTTTGATCAAGGAACCTACAAATTGTTCAATTCCTATGTTTCTCAGATCTTCAGTGGGCCTCCTATCTGTCAGAATCCAACTAGGAAGACCAATGTCATCAATAATATTGTTGGTCGCTTCTTTAGGAGCACTTGGTTCCGCAACTCCATGGTTGTGTTCTCCTTCATAAGTTGCCACAAGGATAGACCTGTCTTGTACGCATCTTTGTACCTACAATCATAAGTTTAGAGTCTCTTGATTAGACCGCCGCATTAATTTTCGTCTTCAAATCCTTCAGTAATCCAATCGCACAACTCAACTCATAATATGTAAATGGTGTTAAACGCTGAAACAAAAAGAAATGCTCATATGATATAACAATGGAAGAACCATGCGAGCTTCATGGTCATGAAAGGAACCAATTAATTATTGTCAAAGAACAAAAAATATCCTAGCTAGTCCTCTGAACCTAACCCCATTTTGGCATTTCTATATCAGTTCTTTGTGCCACCGAACCAAAACATTCGAATTCTGTCCGACCAATAGTTACATTACATATATAGTACTCGATGTCCGACTTATATTTTATATTTATAAACTTCAAAACTGTACAAATCATCAGGAGATATAAATGCATGTGCATCATATATATATATATATATACCTTCTTTTTGACTGGGCAGTTTGGAGACATGGAGCACCTGAAGTAAGCTCGAGGCGAAGGATTGTCTTTCGTAACCTTCTGACCATACTTCCTCCACTGATATCCGTCTCTTACTATCTATATTCCGAGGGAATTTTTTAAATAAAATAAATTAATTATATATATATATATATTTATATATATATATATGAACTTCATGATACAATCTGAACTAGCTTGTACTTATTATTTCAGACATACCATACTATTGTCCTTGGGATGTGTTCTGGCGAAGATCTGAAGTGGCTTATGTGCTACGGGGAATTCAATTCTTGGTCTTTTGTTCGTATCATAACCAGGCACTGACGCAATTTGATTCGATTCCGTGCCTCTTATTTCTTCAAGTTGAGACTGCATTTTTTGGTATTTGCTGTTCAGAACTTGAAGCATCACTCTTAGAGTCTTATTCTCGTCTCTTACACGTTTCAGCTCTGATTGGAGAGTTTCTTCCTGCAGAATTAACAAACAAATATGTCTATGAATAATTTCTCGGAGTTGTACGTACGTACCCAGAAAGCAGAACAAGAAGAATTAGATCAAGGTACAAAACAAGCAAACAGAGGAGCAGAAATTAAGGAGAAACACAGATACGTTTACATCCATGGCATGAAGTTGATGGAGCTTCAAACACAAGGAGAAGAATCCGTATTTAGTGTAAATTTTAAGACTGGAACATTGAAGGAGGTCTTGATTATTTATAATAGGATTGTGGGGTAGTTAAAGAGGGAGACTAAGACGAGAAAAATTCTTTTGGTGGCTGCTTTTTCCCCTGCGAATCATGTAGCTTGATTTGGGTCGTGGGTTAAATATTTCTCGATTCAACTCCATGTGGTGGAAAAACAGAGGTTTGTGAGGATATACAAGAATTAATTCCTTGAACAGTATTGTATACGACAATCATTATAACGTAGCGTGAATGACGTCACCAAGATGACCTAGGCCTGTTACTCCTTTCTGCTCTAGTCAGGGACGCCAGCTTTCGAGTGTAATTCATCGTCACGTTTCCGACGTGTTCCCAGGGGTGAAAGGAAATTTATGGACACCGGGTCTTTATTTAAAGTCATCAGCTACAGTATTTAATTAATTATTGTATAAATGTGATTGGTAGCTAATCTATAATTAAAAGACCATGCACACTTCACCTTATTACAAGACTCTGCACACTTCACAGACAAATCAATTTTCTTTCAATATTCTTGATTTAAAATTTTCACATTTAACGTATTGAGCATAATTTCTCATGAGTATATTTAAGACCTTCATTAAGGGTAAATTGGGAATTTTTTGAAATTTTTGTAAATTTTTTTTATAGATTTTGACAGATTTCACTAATTTTATTTTAACTTATTTTCTCGGTTTTTTAAATTTAGTTGAAAGGCTCTTGTAATAAATACAAGATAGGAAATTTTATTATAATATAGTAATTATTTTTCTCCCAAAAAAAGGTATTCTTACTCAAGAATATAATAATAGACCTAGAGAAAAGCCTATGATTAAAAATGAAAAGTTTTGATTGTATTATTGCATAAAAATATATCATTTTTATTTCTTCAGATCACATGTCGCATCAAAATATTTTTAATTTTTATAGGATGTGGGCACTCTCAAGCTACATTTTTATATTAGAGAGGCTACACATGCTTTTCTGGAGGGGTTATTTTGAATATGAAAAAAGAAAAGTTGGAGGACTAAATGGAATTTTTTATTTTTGTAGGTGCAAAAAATTGAGACCAATGTGACCGTTTATTGACTAAATCAAAACTTTATCTTTACAAGATCAAATTAAAAGAAAAATAATTTTTATCAATTTAAATTGATATGAGTTACAGAGGCTCTCGTGCAAGTAGTCAAAAGTTTAATTTATAACTCTTATATATAGAACAAATTTAGTTGAAAAGGGTCTATCCTTTATTCTTAATACTCAATGGATGTATACTCCTTCTAACTTATGACAAAAAAGAAAAAAATTTCAATAATGAAGTAATTAATTACTCTAAATTTAATTTATTCTAAATGTTAAAAAGTAATTACTTTTGCTGCCATAATTATTTTATATTGACAAAAAGCATATTTAATACTTATTATATTATAGAATCAATAAATGTAAGACTATATATTTTGGACTAAATTAGTGTAATTGCATCCTATTCCTATCTTTTGTCACCTGAAGGTGTACATGTTTTAATTTCAAGGAAAAATAAGCGTATTTTTTTGTTGTTGTATATTAAGAATTTTTTTTTACTGATAATAAGGATTAACCCCCTCAAAGTACCAAGAGTATTTTATGTGAATATTTAATATTCAATTCAATATAAAATATAAAATTTATAATAAATTAGAAATACTTGTGATGCAGGGCCAAAAAAAAAAATCTAATTATACTGCAAAACTCGAACCATTCAAAACCAGAGAACGCCTGTGATACGGAAGAGTTGTTGATGACCGAAGACCGGGAGGGATTTTCATGGAATCTTGCCTTAAATTGTCTAGAAAATCTAACACTTTAGATAAATACAGACAAGAAAATCTATCACCAAGTAAAAATTATTTTCCTTGCAGAGAAAATCCTGTTTATATCAAAGCATTCCTCTGCTGTACATTTTGTTAATTAATATATCCATTTTAACCCAAAAAAAAAATATCCTGCTTATTTTTTCTATGCTGAACTTCTTTTATTGTTAGCATCGTAAAGCGACACAAAACAATTAGTATTCCACTAAATAAAGACTCTTGCTCGATTTAATTAGCACCCAATTACATTATTGAAGACAACGATCAGAACAAAAAATATACTATTGCATTAAATGAATAGTAATATGCTCTCTCTTGTCTTTTTTATAATGTGTTTTTAAGCACTGCATGAGTATTAAAGAGAATTACTCCCTCCGTTCCTTGATATAAGGGACAATTGGGAGAGCTTCCCTGTTTCAAAATATAAGGGACACATGGGGTTTGTCTGGTGTATTTAATAATTTTTTTTAAAAATACCACTAATTAAGATGATATGTTTTCAATATAATTTATTTATATTAATTGTATGATAGAAGAGTTATTAACATTAAATAGGAGTATTTTTGGAAACTACTTTACATTCCAGATAAATTTATTATTTTCCTTAGTCTGTGTGATTTTGTCTTCTGTCCCTTATATTAAGAAATAGAGACAGTGGTTACATTCTTAAATTTATAAAGAAAAAAAAGAATATAAGATTTTAATTTTACCTTTACTAATTAAAATAATATAAATTTCATTAAATTAGTTATTATTATGTGGAAAGATAGACAATTGACCAATAAAAAAGACTTTGAGATTCTTAATCAAATCACAATAGACCAATTAAAATACTACTGATTATACAATGTACAAGGTAAAAATTAAATAATTAAGGGTAAAAAAGAAAAATCAGATTATAATATTATATATTATCTCCATTTCTTTTTATATATCATTTAAAGTTTTAGCATAAAAAATATAATTAATTTGTTAGAATTTCTTTTAAATTTCCTAATATGTCATTTAATAAATGAGAAAATAAAAAAGAATAATTAATATTATCTTTAATTTTAAAAAATTAACGTATAATTAGAAAATTATTAATTAATATTGTCTTAAAATTTAAAAAGTGACAAATAAAAAAATAAAAATTTTCTTAAAAAGTGATAGTTACACAAAAAATAGTAGGAGTAACATCTTATATCTGAAACTAAAAAAATTTTTTAGAAGACACTTTATAAAAATTTCTTGAGGGAGTACTTACACATTTGCTGACTTTGGAGTAATTAGTTTATTTATGTATAAAAGAAATTGATTAGTGCAATAAGAGCATTGAATTTATGTACTCCTGAGTTGTAGTTAAGGGGAAAAATTAAAAAGAGAAAGAAAGAATGAAAGTGTGTGGGTGCCGGCGGCGAGAAAGTCAATGGGAATTTGAAAGTCAATCACGTAACGTAATAGTCGGACTCAGTCACCCACTCTTAAATAAACAACCAATGCGCTAAGAATCCAGCTCATGCACGTAATTGTGAATTCAATTCCCCCTATATTTGACATTTTCTGCATTTCATCAATTTCCACTTCAGAATACTTATTTTTTTCTCTTAATACATTGTAAAAATTAAACTACAAAAATTCGTAATAAAATAGATAATAAAATTTTTTGAAATGGTTTCACTGAATTTAGCCAATTGTCTTATTGAAAAATAGAATGCATGACATCAAAACACATTTGCTACAAAAGAATGATTAACAACCTATTTGGTTCATTGGGGGGTTATGTGAAATAGTGGGCTTTAAATCACATGAGTTAATAGTGGGCTGTTCACCTTAATTGCTGTGAAGAAAATTGTATCTATTTTGTCAAGCGAAGACCATCACATCACTGTGAAAGAAATACAAGAGTCTAAATTGCCCTTCACAACAAAAAAAAAGACATGCCCATCTTCTTCCTTCTCCATCCTTCGATATCATCATTTGGCCCCCTCTCCTCATTGATCTGCGTTGTCGCCACTAGCACCATCACCGACATCATTGCCCTCATCATCATAGGCATCCACCTCTGTCCAGATCTAAACCCATTGATGCAACCTTCTTCCTTGTCAGACTCTCATTGTCGTCCACTGTTCTTGTTTGTCCACTATCAAACCCTCATCTTCCAGATCGATCCTTACTACCTTCAAACTCGCTCTTCTCAATGGAGGTTTGTCTTTGAACTCGATCTACAAACTCACTTTTTGAACTCCTCCCTGGTTCAGCAATGGCGCTGAAGAACCTTTGATCTTCATCATTGGCCACGAGTTTGATGAAGCTAAGCTTCATCACGGTGAGAGATTGAGGTGGAAGGAGGAAAAAGTTCCAAATCTAGCAAGGAGCTTCATCATCATTTCAATTTTTTTTTATTTTTTGTTTTATATTTTGCTGGCTATATTTGTTCTTTTGTCGGAGATGGTGGAGGAAGGAGTGAGAGATTGAAGTGGAAGGAGCAAGGAGTGGCCGTCAGTGATGCAAAAGTAGATGGACGAAGGTAGTGGAGAAGGGAAGGAGAAAGAAATAAGGAAGTGTTTTTTTAATCCAAGGACACTTTAGTCTTTTCTAATTTATCTATATTTAATTAAATATAAAAAATAAATTTATTTCCCACATTATCAATACCATACCAAACAAACTCACTTATAATCATTATCTAATTACATCATTTTACACTTTTTTCATCACATTAGTTAACTCCTATACTGATTGAATCAAACGAACTGTAACAATTTTTGTAGAGTGAAACCATGTGGAAATAGAAATTTTCCAAATGAAAGCCTTTTTATGAATAAGCCAATTCATTGGGACCTTGTAGATCCCCTCATATCATGTCATTAGGCATCGTGATGCAAGCATATTACATTTTAATTAGGTATGTGTATTTTTAGGTTTATTATAAATTATATACACACACATTCTTTTACATTTGTTTTTATCAATATTATGAAAATTGAATCAAACTGGCTATGTCCGATCAACGAACCAACAAAAACTAGATTTTAGTTCAATTCGAAACACCTCAAGAATAAAAATTGATTAAAAAATGACCCTTAATATGTTATATAATATTTTCATATGTAAAATTAATTTAATTATAGAACCAACAAATCTTAAACTAAAGGGTTGCTCAGTATATGGCATAAAGTATTTTTTTTGGGGGCGGGGGATTGAACTTCCCACAGCCGGAAACCTTTTTTTCTTTTGGGAATCAAACAAGAACAATTTATGCCATATAACTATGGATGCAACTTTTTTAGTAAAATCTAGGAAATTTATACTTTTCTAGCATTTTATAACATTTTTTCAAGCTAACCTTATCAGATCTCATAATTCCTAATTAATAAAAGGGTATATTATTGGGTCAATATAAAAGGGTGTTTAGGTTTTTAATATTAAAAAAATAATATGTTTATTTAAAAAGTAATTTTAACTTTGTGAGAGAAAAAGAAATTAAACAAGTAAATTATACATGAATTCTATGAGAAGTTAACTTTTAAAGAAAATTATTTTTTGAAAGGTATATGATTAATAACTAAGCAATTCCTAAAATCTCTAATAATTTAATAGCCAATTTAGTTTTAAAAATATTAATTATTATATCAAGAATTCAAAGTCCAACTGCCTCTCTCTGCACGTGAAAGTGAACTATGCTTGTACTCTCCACTACTCTTCCCACGGGTTTAGGGCCAAATCTTGTTTAATTAATATTTTATCTGGAACATTTGAATAAAAAAAATTGTTATTATATAAATAGAGTGAGGCAGTCACGTACGTTGGATGAAGGTCATAGAGTAGTAAATATATTATAAAATGGCAAGTCCCAAACGGCATACCTACCGTACGTGGCTCACTTTCCACTGCTCCCCTGCCGATCATATTTGTATTTGGTTCGCTCGTGTTGCTGTCACGTAATTATTAGCGTGAAGTTGGAATTAGAGGAAATTTCATGCGCATTTTCCTTTGTTTTGGTGTTCGCTAGCTACATGATGGATCATGTGAATGCAAAATTATAGATATATATATATATCTCTCTGGCTGGTACTTTTAGTCAAATATATACGGCTTTTTTACGTGTATTTGTCGCTACCGGTGAAAGTGGTCGTTCGTGTGATCAAAGTCAAGGGTCCATCCTGCTCCCTCCCCAATAATATTCCGCTAACTGCTCATTTCTCATCCATCAACTACGTGTGAGAATAGATTAGATTATATATAAGTGATTATGAAGATAAGTAATTATTTATAATAGATTATAAAAATAAGTAATTATATCAAAAAGTGAATTGTGTTTAAATATTTTTAACCCATAGATGATTTTGAGAAAAGAAATATATTTGAATATTAATGTTTAAGTGATTATTGAGTGATTAATGAGAAGAAAAAGTGAAATAAGTGATTATGAGAGAAAAGTGATTATCATAAGCTGGAAAAAGTAGCTTATGGAAATAATCACTTAAATGGCTATAAGTGATTATTTTGATCTAGATTGCGTTTGTTTACTGGCTGCATAATCACTTTTATCTACTCCATAATCACTTATAAGCTAAACCAAACATGCTCTAAATGTCCTCTCACAATTGGAGAGAGAGAATTTGTTTGATCATGATTCTTGTTTTTATCTTTTAAAAACAATTTTGTGAAATTATTTTTTTTAGAATAAGTTTTGGGATAAGAAGACAAAAGAATATTTGTTGAATTATTTATTTTGAAAATCACACATAAAAAAATGTTTGAAAAAAATTAATTTGAAAATAGGTTTAATTTGAGTACATAGGTGGATGATAGTAGATTATGGTGGTCCAATTGCAGATAGTGGTGGTTGGCGATGATCGATGGTAGAAGGCATCAGTAAGCAGTGGTAGATGATAGTTGACAATAGTTAGTGGGGTTAATTTGTGATGATTGACAATATTCGGTAGTGGTTGATGATAGTTGACATCAATTGGTGGTAGTTAGTGATGGTTAGCGGTAGCCATTAATAGCAAATGAGAACAAAAATAGAAAATAAGAAAAAAATTATAGGTTTCTTGTTTTTCTATTCTAAAAAAAAGTTTTAAGAATAAACAAATACTTTATCCAATTCTAAATATAAGACATTTTCAATTACCTCATATATCTTAAGAAAAGAAGTTAAATCATTGAAGTTGTTAAAAAATTCAAATATTTTCCATCAATTGCACTTATTAATTACATTATCTCTTATACTTTCAATAATATTTATCTCTCACTTATTAATTATAAACTAGAGACATGAATAGAAAAAATAATTAATGTATTAAATAACTCTGTAAGATATCCTACATTTTAAATTAAGTATTATTTCTAGCTAGAAGATGTCTTATATTTAGAACTAGTTAGAGTAGAAAACATACATCTAAACAATTTTTTCTTAACAACAACATTATGACCTTTTACATTTCACCCAAAACTCAAAGAATACTCAACCTAACAAATATTATAGGCAGTTGCTCCTTTCACTTCATATTATAAAGGGTTTTCAACTAATTTATGCTTCTTAAGGAAAGTTAGTTACAAATCTCAAACTTTAAAAAAAAAACTCAATATTTTACTTTTAACTTTATTAATTACCAAGTTTCATTTTTTTCTCTACGAGATAGGAAACAAATCAATAAGGGTAAAAAATAAACTATTACTAAAAATTAACACAACATCTTATATTTTGAACTAATTATAAAAGTCCTAGAAGACCGCCCATAATATGGAGTGGAGGGAGTATAGCTTGATGGTTTTTCTCATAAGCTAATGCACAACTTAAGCACAAAAGTTATTGATAGGAATAGTAATAGAGTAATAAATATGCAGCGGAAATAAATCTCTCATACTTGCAAGAATTTATAAGGAGTAATCAAATAAATATTTGGCAAAATATAAACACTATAGACACATCAAAAGACACATATTTTTAACATGAAAAACCCCTCAAAGTAAGGGTGAAAACCACTGGTCGTTCAGACAATGAAAACAACTCCACTATAGTCAAAATAAGAGAACAACAGAGTCTCGATTAAGTGTACAAATTAGTGCTAACAGTCATTTCAACAATCAAAGTAAAAAACTTACAACAGAAAATTAAGAAGATAAAAAATCCTAAAAATATAGATTCAATGGGAATTAAATAGCTTCTACATCAGACCATAAAATGATGATCGAACTAATGAAAATGAAGAATGAGATGTCTTAAACTTGCTGACAAAATTTCAACTTTATCCAACGGTTAACAAATTCGCAAATGAATTTTTTCCATGATTGGTATGTGAATATGTGAAGAAAAAACGTTTTTCTTTTTCTTTTTTTCTCTCTTTCAAAGGTAGTTGTTCCAATTTTGAATATGACTCACTCTCATACTCTAATATGATTTCTCTCCATTTAAATAAGTAAAACACATAATGGGCTTTTTAGTTTGGGCCTTTCTCTACATAGGAAAGGAGCCCACATCCCAACATATCTTCCCCTCATGACCATATGAAGATGACCGCTAATCCACTGATCTCACAACAAACTTCAAACTTCTATTTCGGTAGTACCTTAGTTATCATACCAATAACATTATCATCAGTGTGAATTTTTGCCAACTCCAACATCTTAGCATCTAAAATATCACGTATCTAATAATATCTTACATCAATATATTTAGATTTTGAATAGAAAGTTGGATTTTGGCCAAGATGAATAACACTTTGACTATCACAAAATAACAAATATTTGTCTTGAGTAAAACAAGCTCCTGCAAGAATTTCTTCAACCATAACAACTCCTTGCATATTCAGTAATAGCAATAAACTTTGTCTTTATTGTAGATAAAGCCACGCATCTCTACAACTTAGATTGTCAAGTTATAGCCCCCCTATAAATTTAATTAAATAGTCCAAAGTGGATTTTTTAGAATCAATATCTTTTGCCATATTTGACTCTGTATACCTCTCAAGGGTAGGCTTATCGCCTCCAAAACAAAGCTTCATACCAATAGTACTACAAAAATACCTCAAAATCCATTTCACAACATTTCAATGCTTTCTACCTGGGTTTGATAAAAATCTATTCATTATACCAACAGCATGTGCTATATCTAGCCTTATGTACACCATTGTATATATCAAACTACCCACTGCAAATGCATAGGAGACTCTTTCCACATCTAATTTGTCGACTTCATTTGAAAGACATCGTTTGGCACTCAATTTAAAATGAGTTGTAAGCAGAGTGCTTAGGTAGCCTTAGAATTTTTTATTTGAAATCTCTGAAGTATTTTTTTAATGTAGTGTTTTTAAGATAGTCAAAACTTCTTTTCCTTTCTATCACACAAGCAGGGGTGGATGCAGCCCTTGATTTTTGGGGGGGGGGAATTTTATTTAAATATTATTGATTAAAAATATTTCTAATTAAAAATTAAAAACTATATTAACATGGGTTAATATGTATAATATAAATATTAAGTATTATATTATTTTTTAATGAAAATTTAATATTTATAATTATAAAAACATTTTAATAAGCTATATTCTATTTAAATATATGAATAATATATATATATATATATAGTGTGTGTGTGTGTGTGCGCGCAACGTGCATATATCTGTGTATGTATATAATGACGGAGAATGGGGATCTTTTTTTTTGGGGGGGAGGGATCTTTAATACTGCATAATATAGTATATATATTATATATGTGAAGGTGGAGGAGGTTTGGGGGGGCTACAGCCCCCTTGCACATAACCTCTGTTCGCCTTTGCATACAAGATTCTTATGCCAAGAATCTGATTAGTAGTTCCCATGTCTTTCATGACAAATAACTCACCCAATTGCTTTTTCAACTTGTCAATCCTGAAAACATTTTTTTCCAACAATAAGCAAATTATCAATATACAACAATAGAATAATGAAGTTATCACCAGAAAATTTTTGGGGGGGGGGGAATTTTATTTAAATATTATTGATTAAAAATATTTCTAATTAAAAATTAAAAACTATATTAACATGGGTTAATATGTATAATATAAATATTAAGTATTATATTATTTTTTAATGAAAATTTAATATTTATAATTATAAAAACATTTTAATAAGCTATATTCTATTTAAATATATGAATAATATATATATATATATAGTGTGTGTGTGTGTGTGTGCGCGCAACGTGCATATATCTGTGTATGTATATAATGACGGAGAATGGGGATCTTTTTTTTTGGGGGGGAGGGATCTTTAATACTGCATAATATAGTATATATATTATATATGTGAAGGTGGAGGAGGTTTGGGGGGGCTACAGCCCCCTTGCACATAACCTCTGTTCGCCTTTGCATACAAGATTCTTATGCCAAGAATCTGATTAGTAGTTCCCATGTCTTTCATGACAAATAACTCACCCAATTGCTTTTTCAACTTGTCAATCCTGAAAACATTTTTTTCCAACAATAAGCAAATTATCAATATACAACAATAGAATAATGAAGTTATCACCAGAAAATTTTTTAACAAAGACACAATGATTAGAAATAATCATCTTGTCATCTTACTTACACATAACAAACTCAAATTTTTTATACTACTACCTTAGAGCCTACTTTAAACCATATAGGCTCTTTCTTAACTTACACATATAGTCTTCTTTGCCTATAACATGAAAATCATAGGTTGCTCCATGTAAATCTCTTCCTCCAAATCACCATGGAAAAAACAGTCTTCACATTCATTTGCTCCATCTCTAAATTAAGAGTAACAACCAAATTCAACACAATTCTAATGTACAACATCTTTATCACAGGAGATAAAATTTCATTAAAATCAACTTCCTTTTTCTGACTAAACCTTTTCACCACCAATGTAGCATGATACCTTGAAAATGTATAATTGCTTGCATGCTTTACCCTATAAATCCACTTATTATCCATGGCCCTTTTGCCCTTAGGTAACCTCACCAAATCAAATGTGTGATTGTCATGTAAGAATTTCATTTCATCCTGCATTGCATCTAGCCACTTTTGTTTTTCTTCACTCTCCATGGCCTTTTCAAAACACTCAAGTTCTCCTCCAATATTCAAGGCCACATACTCATCAAAAGGATACCTTTTAGATGTTTGTCTTTGCCTATTAGTTCTCCTGAGTTGGACTTAAGGTAGTTCAAGTGCATCATCTAGATTTTTATCTTGTGAGTAATATTGCTCTTCAACATCATTTGTTAGAGCATTCAACCTATCTCCAAGCTGCCTATCATCGCGATAGTTATGTTATACTCCTTGTTAAACATTACCATTATTAGCATCTAGATTGTAAATAGGCAACCATACTAGATCAATATCATACATATTATAATCTTTTATTGGAGCTGTCTTCCCTACGTTTTTAATGTCATCAATGGTTTCATTTTCCATAAACTTCATATCACAACTTCTAACAAGCTTCTGAACATGCACAAATGCCTTGCAACCAAAGACTCGCAAGTGATCATAATTAATATTTTTGCTTAATAAAATTTTGTCCGACACTTCACCATTCAAAGCAATCATAGGACTAAGGTTGATAACGTGCACCGCTGTGTACAGTGCCTCATCCCAAAAATGTTTGAGTAATTTTGCTTTAAAAAGCACATATTTAACTCCCTCAATCAATGTCCGATTCATCCTCTTTGCTAAGCCATTAAGCTAAGGAGTCTTAGAAGGAGTCGTTTCATGTCTAATACCATATTACTTACAAAAGGCATAAAAAAGTCCACAATACTCACCATCATTATCAGTATAAAAGCATTTCAACTTCTTATCTTATTGCCTCAACCAAAGCTTGAAATTGTTTGAACTTCAGTAACACTTGGTCTTTTGTCTTCAAAGCAAAGACCCACAGCTTTTTACAACAGTCATCAACATAGGTAATAAAGTAAATAGTACCACTAAAGGATTTTACCTTTAATGAATCAGAAATGTCATAGTGCACCAATTCAAGTAACTCTAATTTCCTTGAGGGATGATAATTCTTGAAAGATACTCTAGTCTGCTTACTAGTCATACAGTGAGAACACTTCTCCAATTGAGCATTCTTCAATCTTGGAAGCATATTTTTTTTTGCTAAGTAATTAAGTCATTTTTCACTGATATAACTAAGCCTTCGATACCACAAATTTGAAACATCCATATTTGTAACATTCACACTGTCTCTAACAACCAAAGCTTTTGTCCAATACAATGTAGATAATTTTTCCCCTTTAACCACAACTAAGTCACCTTTTGTGAGCCTCCACTTTCCAGAACCAAAATAGTTATCAAAACTATCATCATCAAACTTTTGAATAGAGATCAAATTAAAGCGAACATCTAGAGCATGTTTAACTCCTTTAAGCCATAACTTCATTTTCGTGTTGGTTTGTAGACAAACATTCCCAATACCAATCACCTTACCCTCACCATCATTATCCATCTTTAACACTCCAAAGTTACTAGGTGTATAAGATGAGAAGAACTCCTTCATTGGTGTAACATGTGATGCAGCACCACTCTCTATTGCTCAAACGCTCTCATCTGAAACAAGACTAACTAATTCATACTCATAAAGAATAGAAAGATCTTCACTAATAGCAGTAGTAAAACAATCACTATAATCTATTATCCCCATACTCTTAGTTGATACATGATTAACTAATTCATAATGATGAAGAATTAGAAAATCATCACTGGTAGCAGTAGTAACATGATCATCATCATCCTGACCCTTCCCTTTTTACTTACCATTCTTGCCTTTGTTCTATTTTTTTAAGAGAAAATAATGCTTTTTAATGTATCCATTTTTGTGACAATGATGACACTCCAAATTCTTATATTTGGCCATGGACTTACACTTACTTTTCTCCCTACCACCCTTTGGTTCTCTTTTCTAACTTCTTTCCCTATTTTCAGTGATAAGCACCTATGAATGAGATGAAGTATCATGTGCCTTCCTTCTCATTTCTTCATTAAGAGTACCACTCTTTGCTGCTTGCAAGGAAATAACACTATTAGGGGCTGAGTTTGCAATTGAAAACTGAAATGTCTCCCAAGACTCAAGTAAAGTGATCAAAAGCCATAGTCTCAAAACTTCATCATCAAACTTGATACCTATTCCTGATAGTTGATCTAAGGCTTTGAAATTCATTCAAGTGATCTGAAATAGAGATTCCCTCTTTATACCTCAAATTCATCAAACAATTCAGTAAATATAATTTATTATTTCCTAAATTAAAGGTAGAATTTTCTCCATTAAAATTCTCGCATGTGTCTCATTAGCAATATGATTATATACATTATCTTCTACATATTGCCGAATAAAACCACATACCTACTGATATTCAAAATCTTACTCTTCATTAGACTTCAAATCCTATTTCTTAGTAGCAAATACAGGAAGATACATATTTTTCACAAATAGCAAATCATTCATCCTGCCCATCCGCAAATGATAATTAGTATCATTTAAACAAATTATCTTATTTGTATTAAACTCCATCATTCAAGTAAGTTAAACAACCTTAAAACCAAGGTTCTGATGCCACTCTAATAGGAATAATAACAAAGTAACAAATATGTAGCGGAAATAAATCTCTCATAGTTGCAAGAATTTATGATAAGCAATTAAACAAATATATGGAAAAATATAAACACCATAAACACATCAAGAGACATTAAGATTTTTAACGTGGAAAACTCCTCAAGGTAAGAGTAAAATCCTCTAGTCATCCAAACCAATGAAAATAGCTTTACTATGATCAAAATAAGAGTACAACAGAGTCTCAATCAAATATACAAGTCAGTGCTAATAGCCCTCCCAACAACCAAAATAAAAAACCTATAATAGATAATAAAAAAAATGAAAAATCCCAAAAATATAGATTCAGTGTGAAGTGAATAGATCCCACACTAGAACACGAAACGACAATTCAACCATTGAAAATGAATAACGAGATGTTTTGAACCTGTTGACAAAATTTCAGCCAAATCCAATAGTTAACGAATCTGTAATTGAATTTTTCCTATGACTATTATGTGAACATGCGAAAATAACATTTTTCTCTTCTCTTTTCTCAAAAGCAATTATTCTAACTTTGAATATGACATCACTCTCATACCTTAATATAATATTTTTTCACTCAAATAAGTGAGACACATAATGGGCTTTTAAGTTTAAAACTTTTCTTTGCATAGGAACGGAGCTTACACCCAACAGTTATATGCTCTGTACGCTTCAAAGTGCGTCAAATACTCCCTCCATTTCTAAATAAAGGGTCTTTTACCTTATTCTTAAATATAAGATTATTTTCAAAATATAAAATAATATTTATTACACAATTCTAAAAAATACCCTTATTTAATTTATCCCATAGATAGAGAGAGAAGAAAAAAAAATAATTAAGGATAATTTTGAAAAAATATTTTGTTTTTTGAAAAAATTAAA
Source organism: Adenanthera pavonina (assembly GCA_026686845.1). Classification (NCBI taxonomy): domain Eukaryota; kingdom Viridiplantae; phylum Streptophyta; class Magnoliopsida; order Fabales; family Fabaceae; genus Adenanthera; species Adenanthera pavonina. The sequence continues at coordinate 7,202,854 of JAIVEN010000003.1, forward strand.
ATAGTTAACTCATGTCTTTAACAACATGATTCAATTGAATGATTTTATATTAAGGATTAGAGAAGTAGTTAATAGCATAATTCTTTTTCACACGAAATACAAGTAATGATGTTTCAATAATCTGAGGATCGTTCTTTGCGCTACTTTGCTCATCTTCAAGCTCCTTTTATAGTCTTCAATTGCTGCCTGTTTGAGATGAAGCTTTTCTCATAAATGTTTAATCTTCAGCATTCTTTTCCATTTTTTCGCTGGCAACGTCCAATTTCCTTTTGTGAAACTCGACCAGATATATCCGTTGTCCGTCTTCGAAATTTCCTTTTCTGCAACTTGCTTAACCTGCAAAGACCCTCAATGTCCTGGTTTCACAAATTAGTCAATGAAATATAATTTATCATAATATATAGCTATGTATCAGTTAAAATTTTAGGTACTTGTTGTAATAATCGAAATTCGTGAATCCTTGGACCAACAGGAGGTTTTTGCGCTTGAGCTTCTTTCAAGCAAGGTAAACAAAGGTTGCAAAATTAGTGCCTCATGATTCCGATTTGTCAGTTCTTTTTATGACAAACTGGCTCTATAGATAAGAAAAGTTTATATTGTTTTATACATTGATAACTTGATATATACTTAATTATAATATTGAAAATTAATACATTTTGAGTTTTTAAAGAACGCCTTATATAATCTCCGTCGCAAAATGATATAGTCTTCTAATTAATAATTTATTTAGTGGGGAGAAAGAATAACCCTTTTTATGAAGCTGATCACAAAAGTTGAAAACACTCTCTTTGCCATCAACCTTGTCCAAAGAAATTATAATTAGAGGTGGAAATAAGTTAGACTTTATCAAGAGGTCTAGTCAGATCTAACATATTTAACTTAATAAATCAGGCTCATACCTACAGACAGACCTATTTAAGTATAGTTTGACCTGTTTATTTTTTTTATAATATAATATATAATTTAAATTATTTTTATTTTTATTATAATATAATATAATATAATATTTTTATTTTCAATTACTTACAATTTTTATTTGTTGAAATGTTGAATTCTTAACTTGAGTTGATTTAAATTAATGTATTTGTGTTATGAACAAAAAAACTTGTAGTTTTTATTATTATGACCTTGTATGTATTGTTATGAACAATTAGTTATATTATTATAAACTTATAATTGTATTGTGGTGTTAGAGTTTGTGCTATTATAATGATTGTATTATTATAATTGCTAATATTATTTTAATTTTTTAAATTAATTTGATTTAGATTTATTAGATTGATTAGCTTCAAGTAAGCCACATATCTATTTAAAGCCTATAAAGCTTTAGCTTTTAAGCTTATTTGAAAATCTACTAAAACTAGTAGACATTTAAATATGTTTTAGATTAGATCATGTCTTTTAGAAACTTAGGTTTAAACTTTAAAAAAGGCTTACTATGGGTCAACAAGCTAGGTTCAAGCCTAAGGCCTGCAATATAGGTCTGGCTTGTTTAACCAAGGCTTGGCCTAACCGGCTTGCTTCTACCTCTAATTGTAACAATCAGATATGACGCTTATTAATATAAAATTGGATGGTGACTATAGACCACAACCATAAAGAAGCTAATTCTTGTATTAATTAGCTTTCAAAGAAAGCTAATCATATGAAAACTAATTATGTGAATCTTAGAAAAGCTCCTATTAGTTGTAGACTTCTTATTATTCATTATATAGGTCAGGCCTTTTAGAAGTTTAGGTCTGAGCTTTAAAAAAGGCCTATTATGGATCAAAAGGCCAGGTTCAAGTCTAAGACTTGTAGTACAAGCTCATTTACCCAAAACTTAACCTAATCGGTTTGTTTCTATCCCTAATTGTAACAATCAAATATGACATTGGTTAATGTAAAATTAGATGGTGACTACTGACCACAACCATAGAGAAGCTAATTCTTGTACTAATTGGCTTTCAAAGAAAGCTAGTTGTATGAAAATTGGTTATGTGGAACTTAGAAATGCTCTTATTAGTTGTAGGCTTCTTATTACTCATTATTTATGTAATCAGGATGAGAGTTTTTTCTTATAAGTACCAAGGGTATCCCATGCATAGAAATTATTGAAGTGAGTTTTGTTTTTATTAATAATAATTGAACTCAGAATAACATATTCAAGAGATCAACCATCTACCAACTATGCCAGAAATTTGTTGGTAGCAAGAGAGGTTAAAATATACACTTATATATATTGATCATTTATTGCTCCCGTCTAATCGGTAAACTCCCACCAAATGCTGCAACTAAATTTTTTTCTCATAATTCTACAAAAGCTCGGAATATATATCTCACAGTTAAATAATCGAATTATTTATATACATGGTCCAAGTCAGGTCGAGACTGAAGTCACAAACAGATGTTCTGGAAGCAGCTTAATTTGAAATGTATTTGGCTATTTGCAGTAATCCTGTTGGTGACCGCAATAACCTCTGGCGTTGACCATGCGTTCCTATGTTACTTCCAACTGTTGCAATTGTGACACAATACCTAATCTCAGCAATTTCTAACTTTAAAACTGCAGTTTCAGAAGACACAAATATGGGAATGCTAGCTTCAAGCATGACTGCTTTTCTCTGTAACGGACACAAAACTGAATGTACAATATTTTGCTTTGATATATCTTTAATGATTTGATTTGACGTTGTAGAAATCAAATCATCCCAGGAATCATCGATCGTCTTGGTTTTGTGATAAGAGTAAACCTCATTTTATTTGTATTTTCGGATCGATATGGCAAACTGGCAACACATATATATACTGTACGTACATATCCTACGCTACGGTTTATATAACAAGAACCACGCAAATACAACAAAACACAGATATATATATATATATATGTATATGATCTTAACTATTATTCGGGAATGGCGTGATCTAAAATTCTTCCTGAAATGGCAGTAGCAAGAGCTGATGTGAAATTAGGATCTCTTGTCAAAGAAGTCATTTGTTGAACCAAAAACTGTTGGATGGAGTTGTGGTCAAGAGTCACCGTTGGTCTTGCACTTGTTTTAGTGGGAACTGAATCAATATGGACTTCACTTTGAATCGGACCAAGTGATAATTGAACTCCATGTACAATATGGTTGTGCTTTCCTTCATAAGTTGCCACCAATAAAGTTGGGTCTTCCGCACTTCTTTGCACCTAAATATATATTAGTTTGGTTATTCTATTCCTTGTTATTTCTTGATTAATTCTGAATTGATCATGGTCAAAGCTGTATTAATTCTATATACATGAATAAATAAGAGAAAAAAGAGTGCTATCTGAATTAGTTACCTTCTTTTTCACTGGGCAGTTTGGGGCAAAGGAGCACCTGAAGTAAGCCCTAGGAGAGGGGTTATCTCTAGTGACCTTCTGGCCATATTTCCTCCACTGATATCCATCTCTCACATACTGTATGTAATATCCAAAAATTAATGGATTGACCATTAAGAGTCTTATGAGGCTATGCATGTGAAGGTGAACATATCTTGGTTCAGATATATAGCATTGTATATGCAGTAAAATCTTAACACTTTTTCGTGTTTCCGATTGTTGAAACATTAAGCTAACCAACACGATAGATGAGGAATTGGCATCATCCAGATCCTGACCACTTGGTGACCAACCAATGGCTGGATATATATTCCCAGCTCATAAACGAATCGACGCATTAAAAAAATATTACTAACACGACGAGATGTTGGTTCTAATTACAATATTTAAACTCAAATCCTTTTCCCTTTGGAGACCACTCTATAGGATGAAAACCAAAACTCATCAGTCTTCAAGAGTGCATATATATATATATATTGATGAGGGACTTACCAAGCTGGGATCAGATGCCTGCGTGCTCACAAAAACCTTGGAAACCTTAGGAGAGGTGGAGTGAATGGGACTATGATCCTTGGGCTTCTTGAATGAATCCTCAGTGGTGGTAGTGCTGCACTCGGAAGCACCAGTACTAAAACCAAACATGTTATTAGTAATACAATTCTCAGGTTCAGCCTTTCTCTTCCCTGATTGTACGGTACTTATTAGGTCTAATTCAGAATTCGTGTTCTTAAGGACCTGGTTGAAATGCTTTTGCAAAGCACTGTAGCTCTCAGACACGCGAGTAAGCTTCTCAGTTAACCTCTTTTTCTCACTGTTTAAACGATGCAGCTCTTCCATCAAAACCTCAGCCTGCTCACACAAGTTCAATTTCCAACGTTACCAAATAAAAAAAAAAAATTGATGAATTAACATTAATGTAAACACTGAAAACATGATTTTAATCGAGATTTGAGGTTAGGTTTATACGAACCGCAACATCGTCCACGCGCAGAGAAGGACTAACGTTGAGGTTGAGAGTAGTACTGTCCTCGCAAGTTGATTCCATTTCAAAATCTGCTTCATTCACAGGGGAAAAGAAAAGGGAAAAAATGGCTGAAGAAAGCTAAAATAGTTTCTCGCCTTTACCTATAGTTGGTTTAAGTGAATAAGGTAAACCTATATCCAACAACATGGAAATATATAGTGAAACTAATTGAAAACAGAGGGAAGACTTAGATTACTATTTTTTTTTCTTTCTGTGAAAGAAGGAAAGTTGGAGGAAATTGAGGAGCCTCTTGTTTCGTCATTGCTAGGGTGTCCCTATAAAAATTTAAAGTTTTTTTCAGTAATCCCTCGTATTATTAATATAAGAATTTTAATCAATGTAAATTAATGATAGAAGTTAAAATATCTTTTTTTTTATTTTTTAAATCAAAACATTTTTCTAAAATTATCTTTATTCAATCTCTTTCCTCTCTCACTCTCTCGAATTAAATAGATATATTTTTTTGTATATAATACATAATAAATATTACTTCATATTCTTGAAAGGGTTTTAGATTTAAGATCAAAGTAAAAAATCATATAGTATTTAGGATAAGAGGGAGTACTATATACGCCATTCATTTCAAAATAATTGTCACTTTGAATTTATGTACACATGTTAAGAAAACTAATAAATAGCCTAAAATTAACAAATTTTAATTGTATCTTACTATTATATCTTTATTAATTATGTAGTATTTTTTAATCTTTTTCTATTTCTTTATTATTATTGAAGGATAAATTTGTCCAATTATAATTAATACTTTTTTGAAAATCATAAAGTGACAATAGTTTTAAAATAAAAAAAATTTTAAAATGACAATTATTTCAAAATCGAGGAAGTAAATTAATAACTACCAAAAACGTGTCTTGGAAAAGAGAGAAAAGATATAAAAGATGTGGCAGCTTCAACTTTAATTCAAAGAGATGAGAGTGTATGAACAAGATTTCAGGAACTTGCCAAGGTCAAGTTCATCTCTCATTAAATAAAAGGACAAATTGGAGTTGAGCTAATTTTGGATTCCATTGACCATTCATATTATCTCATTGACTTTGTAGGTATATCCCATTCTGAGTAGTTAGCTTTCCGTGTCTACTATCTTCCTTAGCAGGTAAGGGGAAGGGTAATAAAATATTCATGTTAATTTAATCAAAATTTGTAAAAGATTGAAAATTATGTTAATTGTATTCTTTTATACAGGTTCATCAACTTGGATATGATTTAAGTCCGATGATTTAATTAGTGAAATTAAATTTAATACCATTAGAATAAAAAAAAACATATCTTTCTTCGAAACTATATATAATTTTCTACTTTCACTCTACCTTTTCACCATATCCCTACGAGGAAAATGCATTGCTTGACTAGAACTTTTCGTGATTTCATTTTCTATCTAGAACTTAATTAGGAACGTACGGTTGGAGAGATACAAACAGGTAGTTTAGGTTTTGAAATTTTAATTCAGTAATTAATTCCTCCCTAGCCTCTGGCGCTTTTAAATTTAAACTGAAATTTAACTTCTATTTTCCAACAAATAGTTTTATTAACATGAAGTTTGAGGTTAATGAACCACAACCACCTATGACTTGTAAATAATATAGTTTGCTATAAATTTTATTATATATATATTGATACTAATGATATTAACAATATCAAAATAACTAATTGAAAACGGACAACCATTGAATTGAGTGGAAGAGATTAAAAAAGATTGAAACTTTGAATTTTATGGATGAGAAAAAAATATTTTGAGAGTTACATTTATTTGGGTTTAATAATGCTCAAATTAGAATTTTTTTGCTTTTACAAGAGAGTAGATTAAAAAAAAGGTCAGATAACTGATTGCCTTAATAAATGGAATTAATATGTGATTTAACTAAATTAATTAGTAGATCTACTTTGAATTTCAACATTTAATTTTTGTTACTCATAATATCCATTAATTCGTGGTTCTTACATGTTACATCCACACCACATCGAAAATAAAAACCTCCTTTGCAAGAAGAAAAATATATGAACATCATGGAATCGTGAACCAATGCAAAAGAATAAACATCATATCAAAGGTAGCAAGAAGAGAGTTAAGATAGTTTAAGGAGAAGGTGAATTTAAGCGTTTAATTATCAAATTATTTTACTGAAGATAGGCTGTTTATAGTTTTAAAATAAGCCAAAAAACAAAATCAAAAGTCTCCTAGCAAAAACGTTAAAACAGAGGAAGTCGGCAATAAAATTAAAATAAAATTCAAAAGCCTTCGAGAAGGTACAGCGGCAGAGTAGGGAAGAAAAGAAAAGGTAACGCACAATTTGGAATGATTTAAAGACAATTTGACTCTGAACAGACCTTGACTTCTTGAACTCCTCCAATCCGAACAACTTTAGTTTATCTTGCATAGCGCAGATATTTTTCCTATCAAAATCACCCAGTATCTAATAATTATATTAAACTCTGATTAATTTAGGTCTAGCTGAGTATATTCATAAATTAAAGTTGGCATGGCTCTCCCATGGAGAGTATGTCTATTTCTCTATATAAATAAGAGAGAATGATGTTTTATTTTTAAATATATGATGTTTGATCTGCAACTAATTTACAGGAATTGATCCAAGTCGGATCCAATATGAACTTGCTTTATTGCATTGGTCATGCTCCCTGCCAATTGGCCTATTCCTACAAAACTCAAACTTTGCGACTCCCTCCTAGCTCCTCCTATTCATACAACGTTGATCGTATCCAAAACTCAAATTTTGTGAAATTACCATCACATTTCCTCCTGCCAATTGAATGAATTAACCGGCCTTCATCTTTTGAGATCGATATATTCGTAATTGGAATCTTAAGCTGCTAGGATTAGCGTTCACACTGATTCTTCAACTTACGGTCATTTCCTTATGCAAGTCTCATGACTAAGACAAGTTTAATTAAGATATCCGTTCCTTAAACTTCCACCAAATTGTTGTTTATGATATTTTCTGTTGTGTGCGTCTATTTGTATATGCATATGTATATGTATATGAATTACTTGCTTCTAGTCAATTCTTAATCATTCATCAATCAATTATATACATATATTTATATGTGTGTTTGTACGAGTGAAATGCGTGTGCTGCAATTTCCACTACTATTCCTACTAAATAAATAATCTTTCTTTGTGTGTAACGACATCATGGAGTCACTCACATCATGTCGTCATCACGTCGTTGTCGTTTGCTCCTTTTTTTCCACAAGGTTACGTTCCACTTCCCACCTTTGAAAACTAAATTTCGTCCAACTAATCTCTCTGTCGTTTCGATTGTCTGAACTGGAAAAATAATCTTCTCACCTTTGATCAGTTAATTTCAGAAACATTTTCTAAGTTCATTTTCCTGAATTTTTCATCAGTTTTTCTGGTTGCAGCTAGCTAGCTAGCTTGACTTGGCATATAATTCGTTGCTCGTTGTCGTTCCTTGATATTCATCAATACGACAAAGGGACCACAATTAGTGCTGAAAGTTGATAATTAGAGCTGTGATGTTTACAATTTTCTGTATTTTCCTTCCAGGTAATTAATTAAGTGGGCAGGAAGACTATAGATTTATCAAGGTCAATTTAAAAAAAGAAAGTTTTGTCATGAAAGAATCTTCGTTACGGTAAGTCAAGTCATGGCACTACCATTTATTTATATGATGGAGGAGGATGTGGAGGTTGTGGTGTCTCTAACGGCAACCTCTTACCTCGCTCCTTCCATCTTAATTTATTTTTTTGATTTCTTAAAATCAAAATTTGCAGATAAAAATAGATTTTAGAATCATGCAGTCATATAATTATGTAATTATCGAAAAATTTTATAATAAAGTATTACAAAGTAGAAACCGATTTCTGTAGTTATACAATTTTGCAGTATAAATAATAAAAGAAATAGGAAAAAATAGAATAGCACAGTTACCAGTAGCAGACCTAGAAAATTTTAGCTGTGGGGGCAACATGTATATACTTCCTCCGATTTCAAATGTAATAAAAAATGTAACTATCTCAAACATACTAATATTGTTAATTAATTTTATTTAATTTGTACTAGAACAAGTTTTTTTTTTTAAAATTGCACTTAATTAATAGTCTTTGTTTTACACCAAATCAATTAATGATGATTGAAAAGCACAACTTTTCTCCTAATTAATGAGGGGTAATATCGGAAAATTTCATTTATTGCACCAATCATCTAGTTTTTCTTTTTAATATTTTGGACCAACACAATTCTCTCAAATTTTTTTTATATTTGAGACTGTAGAGAGTATATAATTAAATTTGTATTGGTAAAAATATGTTTCCTCCATTCCTTAATATAAAAAATAAAAAACAAAATCACATAGATTAAGAAAAGTAATAAATTTGTGAGGAATATAAAATAGTTTTAAAAAATTTTCTTATGTAATGTTAGTAACTTTTATATCATGTAATTAATACAAATAGATTATATTACTAGTTTTTGAAAAAAAAATATCATCTTAATTAAGGATATTTTTTAAAAAAATTATTATATATATTAGACAAATCTATATGTCAACTATATTTTGAAACATAAATATCCTTTATATTAGGGAATTGAGGAAGTAGCAATCGAAAGTATAAATATGCATTATTAAAAATATAAATATATATCAATACATGGTAATTGTTCCCAGGACTTTTCATATTTTGAAAACACAATACTTTTTATTTTTCAAAAAAAAAAGTAATGAGCTAATCGGAAAGTGACAGCATAATTGCACAAAATGGAACAAAAAGATTAATAGTATGGCAGAAAGATAATAAACATGAACTATATGGGGGCATTTAATAAAAATTATATATTATATACATATATATTAATAAATGACTTCAAAAATTAGTGAAGCTGGCTGCCCCAAACGTTACAATGTCAGTCCACCCCTGAGAGATACAACATTGCATAACTTTACTTTTTTTTTTTATTTGTCAACATTGATCTTAAAAGAAAGTAAAAAATAAAAAAATGAGAAAAAGATCTAACAGTAAGGATGCAGGAGAGAAACGGTAGCTGAGATTCCAAATTCGAGGATTAGATGTCACCTTTGCTTACATAATCTACATGATGCTTTCAGGATTGTACTATTCTTTATTTCTTTCACACACACACACACACAGACCAAAGTTTAAAATTATGGATGAGGTTTCGCACAACGTGATACTCGTTGTTTCATCTGGTCACATCTTAGGTTTGGTGAACCCGACACATTGCATCCTTATTGCATTTCTCATTGTTGCTTTGTCGTTTTATAATGTTACAATATTTCGTCCTTTCAGGTCCTTTAAGGGCCCTCCGAACTAATTCTGGAGGATAGGTCAATATAATTTATTGTGGGAGAGGGTATAAACGGAGGCAAGTGCAAGTGCATGTGCATGTGTGTCTGTGTTTGAATTATTTGTTTATCTCTTGAGGTGTAACATAAATTTTTAAAAGACCCCAACAAAAAGTAAGGAATCCATTGTCAAGAAACGCAACGCCATTTCCTCCTTCCATGAAACTTTTTAGCAATATCAACGTTTTCAAAAATCACAAGAAGACTCAATTAATTCCAATTGAGCTGGGTCAAATCACATAGTTATAAAATTCTCCTGGTTGCAATTTTTTCATATACAGTGCTTAAACCAAAACCTTGCTTAAGGAAAACAATTAGCTAGATTAATTCTCCTGCATTGCCAGGGGGTATTCCAATTTTTCTTTTAAAAAAAACCAGCACAAAAAGTAACAACAAAGCTAAAAAGAAAATAGACAAAAGTTCAGAAAATTTACTGTAAATAGTAATTATATAGGGTTACATATTCTAATTTTATGTAACATAACTACTATCTTTTCTAACTAGCTAGACTCATGATGGCCTCAAGTCAATTTATATCCTTAATTAATCTCATCATATATTTTTGGTGCAACTGAATGCAATAACATAGAGGCTTAATATATAATCATAAAGAGAAATCAATTAGAGGGACGACGTTTGTAGCTAAAATATTCCAAAAGATGCAAAGTCAATGAAAACTAGGGAAATTTCTCTAGTCACTCGATCGATTACATTAGATAAGCTGAAAAGGAAATTAATCTAATTAACTCAACAACATTCAAATCTGATTTGCTGTAGCCTGTAGGAATCTGAGGCAAACGAGAAGGGAATAGTTTGAGATTATATGTTTGTTTTCTTCTCTATGCAGACATTCATATGTATAATCATCAGCTGGACCGTATTTATGCCTCGTATATATCTTGGTGGGTTGATACTCCCTCCTATCCTTAATATAAATTTTTTTTAACTAATTCATGCAAGTTAAAAATAAGAATTAAATTTAGTTAACTATTTTAATTTCTCATAAAATTACAATATTTTTTTTAAAACTATCCTTATTTAATTTCTTTCTCTCTTTTTTTGGGATACATTAAATAGAAATATTTTTTGGAAACGTGTAATAAATACTTTCTCATATACTGTAAATGATTTTATATTTAGAATTAGGATAAAATATTTTATATTTAGGATAAGAGAGAGTAATTTTTTTAGGTTCTAATTATGGTGTTCATTTTTTAACCTTTTTTTAAAGTTTAATTCCTTTTTTGTGCAATTTTATTTAGCGCTTTTAAAAATCTCAAGCTCTTCTTTTTGAACAAATTAAAAATCTCAAGTTTTTCTTTTTGAACAAATTAAAAATCTCAAGTTTTATATTAAAAAAAACATAACAGTATTATTAATTCGAGAAGACCGTGTTTTCTAATTATGATCAGTGATTGTTCCAATTTTTGTACACTATTTAATGAAGTAGAAAATCTTCCCACGTAGACGTACCGAATGTTTTAGAAAATTAATTACATTGATCCCATATTACTCATTTAAAAAGATACCTTTAAATAAATAAGTTAATGTCACAAAAGTACAAAATATAAAGTTTCAAATATCTCAAATTAATACACTATTTACAAGCCAAATACATTAATTTTTTTTGGCCAGAAATACATTAAATTGACTTTATACAACTTTTAATTTAATGTACATATTTTAAACTCTTTTAATTGTATTTGTTCTATATACAAAGGTTAAGAATTGAACTTTCAATCACTTAAAAATGAGAATATGTATTATTCATATCAACTTGATAATAGATTGAGTATTTTAATAGATAGATTGATTATATGTATGGACTAAAATCTCATCTTGATCCCTCAAAGATGGAGGTTTTAATAGTTTGGTCCAAATGAATATTTTTTTTCCTCAAAATATATAGTTTCTCATAAATAAAATTATCATTAAAGTTAGTTCTATTTTTGGTGAAAATGTTTGTCTTTTATATCCCAATTGTTAGAAAGAAAAATGTGCAATATAAACATTTATATTAACATTAAAATGATAATGTTAAATTCCATGTTAGTATTACCAAAATCTCATCTCTTACGCATTGGTCCCTTTTTCTCTGTGTTGATGATTTAAAAGCTTAACCCAAAAAAAAAACAAAGAGTGATGTGAATCGTTAGATTAGACCTTTTTTGTGGTAATACTAAATCACCAACGCAGAGATAGTTGTGTTGGTGACTGAAAACAAAAAGGTACTAGAATTTTTTAAAAAGAGTTGGAAATTATAGGTTTTTTTTTTCTAAGAAAAAGTGCGAGAGAGACTTTCGGCTGAGCTTGTTAATTTCATGAAAGTTGCTACTTCTCATTATTAAATTTTCTAAGCATATATTTGTTTCATCCTTGCCACAAGTTTAAAAAACTGAGAATATCGTGGCATTGCCAGATTCTGAATGTGAAGCAAAAATAATGAAAACCAATAAATCAATATCATCAATATCTTTGGTCAAAAACTATCATCAATGTCAATATTAATTAGTATATCAATATTATAATATAAAATTTATAATAAGTTGTAAATTATAAATTATATAAATTTCATGTCATGTTTTGGAACCACCTAGTTAAGTATTTCAGTCAATATAGGAGGCTAAGGAAACCCCTCCCAAAAAAAAAGGTGGCAAATTAAATGTACAAATTTGATTGTTGCTCGAAAGGAAGAGAAAATATTTGGTGGGCATGGCATTCAACAACACATTGGTGTTTAAATTTAGTGGTTTTTTTAATTAATGGTGGTTGAATTGAATGGTGAGGAGCTCTACATCTCTTAAGTAAGTCGAATATTATAAATGAAAATAAAAACACGTTCTAAAAGCTACTCCCAATTTAAGCCAAATAATACTGAAATTTAACTCTATAGTAAAAAAACTAGATAATTAAACTATTTTTTTTTGTTATAGAATAATTTACTTGTTAATAATTTCATATGCAATAGACTATTCTAAAAATAAAACATTATGGATCAACTTAAAAATAATCTCATTATATGAATAATCAAAATAAGATTTTAATATGGCATGCAAGTGTTTAACGATTCACATGAAATTAAAACATTATATCAATAATAATCAACTTAATAATGATTATAGCTGTAAGAAATCATATTTAAAGCGTGTATTTATGAAACACACAAATTGAAAACATCTTATCTATGATAAACATAAATAATTAAAACTTATAGTTTTTTTTCAACAAATAAAGTAATGATTAATGAACGATGGCAACTCCAAAAAAAACCCTTTAATGTGGTGGATTAGTTCAATGTGATGCTCGTGGATTTTTCGAGAATATCTTGGATCGGTGATAGCATTATATGTACATACACGATATGCTATATATACCAATTAATCCGATATCAAACCGAATCCAACTCTGATTAGAAGAAAATTCTCCCAACGTGTGAACGTTTTAGGTCAATTTGTGGTCAACATCCTTTATTATTATGAATGGCGTGAGGGTATTCATGAGGCTAGTGCATGCCACGAGCACCACGATGTCCTATTTGTTTGTTGTGAACGCTATTGACAGTTGATACAACACAACCACTTCTCTCCCAAAATTTATCAAAAGCGGCCATCTTTTTTTTTTTTATATATAACAAAATGGACGTGTTTATTATTTTTTGGTTAAAAAATGTACCTCAAGCCGTGTGCAGGCCTCACAATTTAAAGAATGTTTATATAGGTATTTAAATCCATGTCAAGGTATGAATCACATTCTTATTAATCAGCCAAATCTATATTGGCAAAAATATTTTTGCATTTAGATGTTATTAGTTGTTTTTTTCTTTCTCTTCAATAAGAATAGCTTTGATTTATGTTGGCGACACTCCTATCAATGGAGCATAAATACTAAAAAATAAAATGTAAGGATTTAAAAGAAATGGAAACTTTAATATGATCCATCTAGATTTTTTTCCGGCTTTATCCGGTAGAGGGAATGCCATAATCTTTCCCATTGATTTTTCACATTATCTTTTTTTTTGTGCCACAAATATTATCTTTTGAGTGTTTTCACACTCATCCATCGTCACATCTTTTTTCTTTTTCCCCCCACACTCTTCGCGTGCACATTCCCTGATAAAGCATCCGATATTTTTTTCCCTTTATGCTTATGCTGGCTAGTTGCTCATAAAAATACATCTGTTCAATATTTTTTTTATTTGGACCATCTCCATCTGCGCTGTACATCAATGGCAAAAATTTTGTTTAACTTCTTTGGTTCTTTTAAAATGTTCGGTTTTATCGTGATGATCATATCTCAATGACAATATTTTTGGTGCCTTCATGCATCATTGTCTAAAATGGAAAAATCCAAACTGACATTCTCAAAATAAACCCCTTCCTTAATTTTACGACATAAAAAGGTATAGTTAGTTAATTTATTAATTCTACATTATACAAATTTCGTGTGTTCTCATGTCATAATTAAAACATCTGAAGAAATGTGGCCAAAAAAATAAAGATCAAAAGGAAAAAGCATATCGGTTTGCACAAACATACTATATGAAGGTGTAGTAGATATTGGAGTTAGTTTATGATTCAGCTTCTCAAGCAAAAGCAAAAATTTATAATTTATATGTTTTTTTTCTCTGTGGGGAAAGCGGTGTTGCAAAGAGGGGGAACAGAGAGAGAGAGAGCCCATGTAATTGCAGGATAGTGCATTGGATTAGTTTCAATAGTCCTAGTTGGGCTTTATTTGAAAATAATCGCCCTTTCAAAGAAAAGCCCATTGAATTAATGGTCCAAAGCTATTTTTTCACACTATTCAATATTTTGTGGATACTTCTTTCAAGCCCAATGCTAAGCCAGATGTTCCTAGGCAAATCGAAGCCAGTCACCTGGCCCACAGATTGTGCATTTATTTCCCTAGAAACCAAAACACAGGCGCGCGCGTGCACGTACGTGAAGCACAAATTATGGCGAACCAATAAAAAATAATATTGGCTAACAAAAATCTTAAAATAAAAAAAATCAAATAGTAAGATGTATTCATGAAAATTAATAGCGCAGCGAGGGAGAGATTCCCCATTGAAAGGGTCATCGAAGGGCCCGAGTGATACGGGGACACTAGTGAGCGAACAAGTGCAGCTTTGAAGTTTGAAGCCTCATTCACTAGGGTATATTCAATTTTTTTAAAATAAAAAAAGACAGAAAATATAGTTTTAATTTTAATATTTTATATTTATTCAAGTTATTTTTGTTTTCTAATGTTTGGATTGAAGCCTAATGCACTAGGGTATAAAATTTAAAATAAAATATTATTTTTATATTTTCATTTTCATTCTTGGAAATAGATTAGTAGAGTTGTTCGGGTGCATTTGATTGCATTCATTCAAGGAAATGGAATGAAATCCTCTAGGATTCCATCATTTAAACTAGGACTCTGTGGTAATCACCATTTCTCAAAAAAGGGGAAAAAAAGTTTATTTGTTTTTTATTCCCTAACTTACTTTCTCCAAAATACCCTCTCCTTATTATTTTAAACTCCTCTTTTGTCCGCTCCCATCCACCATTGACCCCATTGGTAACATCACTAGTCGGTGACTGCACCAGCACCACTAGCGAGACCTCTGGCTATCATATTGTTTGAAGATTTTGAACCTGAACTCTGTGAAAGCACATTCGGTGCTCATCACAACTGATGAGCACCGGTGCTCATCATACCACAGAGCCATCCAGATCAAATCTGGACGATTCTGATTTATAGTTAATTATTTTAATTTTTTGATATAATAATATTATTTTTTTAAAAAATAATAATTATAAAATTATATTTATTTTAAAATTTTTATTTAATAAAATAAAAATATATTAAAAATATAATAATTAAATCAGAATCATCCAGATTTGATCTGGACGGCTCTGAAGTATGATGAGTACAGGTGCTCATCAGTTGTGATGAGCACCAAATGTGCTCTTGAACTCCATCCAGCCATCCAGTATAAAGCTCGAACTCTATAAACCTAACCATGACGGGGAGGGGTGAAAGAAGAACGTTGATAGCCATAATTCCTTCACCCCCATTTCCTCCTATCAAATGGAGAATGCTTTTGGTTGAGGGGGAAAGAGGGAACCAACATCTCATTGGTGATGACAAGTTATTAGTGATGATCCACAACACTAATTGCCTCAAGTCTCACCGCTAAGCCCCTTCCTGTGTCAAGTTGATAGTCTTGTGTTTTTTTTTTTTATGTGTGCATAGGAAATTGGGGGATATTTTTATCTTTTTATTTTTTTTTACATTTAATTTATGATAGAAAGAAATTTAATTCCAATATTTTAAATCTCATACCAAAGTTATATGATCACCATTCTATTTCTAATCATCATTCTATTTCATTACAATCAAACGGGACGGGACGTTTATCAGGGAATCAAATCAAGAGGGTCACTTTTGTAGGTATATATTATTTCATCATCCTCAACATTCCCACGTCAAACATACGGTGGACGCGTGTGAACACTGACAAGACCGTCGATGGAAACGTAAAGCACATCTGCAGCGTCTTCTTCTACTCCACTCTGTCCTTTAAACTGTCCAACAGCTCACGCCATCTGTCACATTCCCATTGACCTCAACTTTTAAGAACGCTCCCTCCTTTTCCACTCTTCACTATTTCTTAATGTCGAGGTTTTTTTTTCTTTATAATGTCCACTCACAATTTGACATGGGCATTAGGCAAAGGATAAAAAGATAAAGTCATCAGCTCTTCTAGAAAAGTATTTTTTCTTGTTATATTATAAAATTTTTTATATTAATTATATATATATTAAAATTTTTTTTAAAATTAATACAAAAAATAATATTATTTTTTATTTTATTGTTATTAAATAGATTATTATATTATTATTATAGAATTATAAATGAGAAATATAAACATATTAAAAATATGAATAAAATAAAAAAAATTAATATATTATATTTTGAATAAAAAAATTGTTATACAAAGATGGAGTACTTCTATCTATCATTCCATGTCGGTGGTTTTTCCAGCATGTATATCACTCCCTCGATTTCCTTTTAATAGTTACTATCTAAGAAAACTTTTACTTCTATTTATATAAATTTTTAAATTTTAAAAAAATATTAATTATAAAATTTTGATTTCTTTCTCCATTTCTAACGTTTCTTAAGAAAGATTAATTTTTTCTTAATTTTCTCATAAAGATGTGTATATTTTCAATTTTACCTTTAATCACAACAAATATTCAAAATTATATCAATTAGTTTTAAATAACCCTATTTGATACCACTAATTTGTTATCATCATTTTCAAGAGTTTAAATGGCGTTATTCACTAACCAAAAAATAAGTGGCACAAATTAAATTTCAAATTCTGTAAAATTGACCAATAAATAGCCAACTACTCTCTAGGTTAATACCACATATAAAAATTTAAATAATATAACCAAATTTCCCATAATGCATTACTCAGGCCATATTAACTAAAATAAGGATAAAGTCAGAAAAAATAAACTACATGTCTTATATTAGAAATAAAGAATTTTTCTAAATCTTATAATTAGGATCAAAGGAAATATATTCTTATATTTATTATTTTAAAAGTTAAAGATAATATTATTTTTTTTTGTAAAATCATACATTTTTAGTCCATTAATTTTACACTAGATTAATTTTAATCCGTTAACTTTATTTTATTTTTTTTTTAAATTTTTTAATTTTT
This sequence comes from Adenanthera pavonina, assembly GCA_026686845.1. Lineage (NCBI taxonomy): Eukaryota > Viridiplantae > Streptophyta > Magnoliopsida > Fabales > Fabaceae > Adenanthera > Adenanthera pavonina. The sequence goes on from JAIVEN010000003.1 coordinate 7,220,304, forward strand.
AAAATATAATTAAAAGTTTCCTTATATTGACAAAGTATTATTTATTAGAAAAATATTTATGTACTTTTTCTTATGTATTATAATTAAAAGTTAACATGTGAATTATTTTTTTAATATATTGTAGATTTACTTATTAATTATATATTAAAAGTATTAACTTTTTGAACTTCAAAAAAATTAAAAGGTTTACATGTTAAATTTTAATTGGAAAATAGCATGAGAAGTGTAAAAAAAAAGTATATAAGTTTAATTCCATTTATTATTGACACATGTTAATTTTTACTACCAAATCAATAATATCATTATGTATTCATTAATCTTAAATTTAAAATATTTTTAAGTTAAATTAAAAAATTAAATATAATAATTATAAATAATCGGTTCTAAATAAAATCTTAATTTTATAATTTTTTGTCATAAAAAATAAGTTCATAAATGTGTAAGTATTTGAAAATGTTTTATTAATATTTTCTATTAATATAATTAATAATATTAATAAGAGATAAATTTTTTATTAGGTTTTTAAAGTTAAAAGAATTAAAAAAATAAAATTAAATTAAAGAACTATAAGGAAACCTGACATAAAAAATTAAGGGTTAAAATTATCCTTTTATCTTTTTTATCTATTTATTTATTAAAGAACATATAAAAAATTAAAATAATAATATAATAATTATATTTCTGTATACTAAAACTTTAAACTCATATAAAAGGGAAAAGCCAATTGTAAATTTGTAATTTCTTTCCTTGCCAATATTTTAAGTCTTCAGGGAAGTAAAGTGACAAACGTTCTTTTTCTGAATTTAAACTTTAGGCTAATTCAAATTGACAAGCGTTCCTTGCCAATATTTCTTTCCTTGCCAATATTTTTTTTTCTTAGCAACAGAAATAAAAATAACATAAATAGTATATAAAATATTAGGCTAATTTACATGAACCCAAACCCTAATCTAACTTCTTTTTCTGAATTTAAACTTTAGGCTAATTTACATTTATTTTTACATACAATGCATGAATTCAATGTTGATCTCGCAAAAACCGTAGGCTTCAAAAGGCGGGTCTGTAAAAAGGGAGAAACCGCTTCTATGACTAGTACTTGTTTGGTTGTCTATTCTCCCGAACCATCCGTGGTGTTACCGTGACACGTGTTGTCACCTTGCCACGTCCAAACAATGTCTTTCAGGGCCGGCCTAACGTCTTCCTCGCAAAACTTGGCATATTCCAAGGTGTCGCCGGAACACTTCGAGAACTCGACGACTGCGACTTCCGGCGCCACCTCGAACACCTCCGCCGTCACGCTCAACTTCCCTTTTCTCCCCTCCGATATCCTTTCCAACTTGATTTTGAAGTCCTTCACCTTTCCCGTCTTGAAACTTAACCTCTTCGCCATCGTCTCAATCTTCGCCATGATCGCCGTAGCCGAACACTTTGAAGTGAACACTGACCCGGTCTTCCTCTTGTTCTCGAACAACCCGGACAAGTCAAATCCAGAAGACATGGAAGAAATAAATTCGAACGCATTGAAAAACTTGGGCGACGAAAGCTTGGTTCTGGAATCTTCTTCTTCCACGGCCTTATTCAAAGCTGGTTCTTCCGAATGAAATGCTGATGCCATCGAAAACCCCTTTTGAAACCACGGAATCCGCATTATCGCGGGAATCGTGATTCGACTTTCTGGGTCCGGGACGAGAATCTTCGAAATCAATCTCCTCGATTCCGCAGAAAACCACGGAGGAAACTGGAATTCGGCTTTGAAAATCTTAGTGTACAAAGTCATGAGGTTTTCATGCCGAAAGGGAAGAAATCCAGCCAGTAATGTGTAAAGAATCACCCCGCAGGACCAAATATCTGCTTTCGATCCGTCGTACCCTTTCTTCCTCAAAACTTCAGGGGCAACATACGCCGGAGTTCCACACCGGGTGTGGAGGAGGCCGTCGTACCGGTGGTGTTCCGGCAGAGCCGAGAGGCCAAAATCAGAGACTTTAAGATTCCCTTTCTCATCGAGTAACAAATTCTCGGGCTTGAGGTCTCGGTGAGAGACGCCCCTGCTGTGACAGAAATCGACGGCGCTCATCAACTGTTGAAAATACTTCCGTGCTTGATCCTCCTTAAGTTTGCCTCTCGCCACCTTGTCGAAGAGCTCGCCGCCGCGAACGAACTCCATGACGAAGAAAATCTTAGTTTTGGTGGCCATCACTTCTTTGAGTTCCACGACGTTGGGGTGCCGAACCAAACGCATGACGGAAATCTCGCGCTTGATCTGCTCCATCATCCCTTCTCTCTTCACTTTCTCTTTGCTCACCACCTTGATGGCAACGCTATCGCCCGTCGTTATTTGCTTGCCGTGATAGACTTTAGCGAACGTCCCTTTCCCCAGAAGCCTTCCCATTTCATACCGACCAAACAGAGTATCACTCTCCTCCATGGATTCTGGTTTCTGAAGCTAGTTATGAGGTCACAGTGACTTGTGATTCAGATGGTTTGGCTATGGAAACCACATTTTCGTGTAAGTACGAATTGAAATTTGACTGGTTTAACCCAGAAAACACAGTACAACTGATCTCTCTGGCTTTCTATTTTCTTGGAAGTAGGAGCGAAGTTTGTTCTTCACTTTCTTTCCTTTCCTTCAGTGGAAGCCAACTGAAATAGAATAGTATACAGATCAAATTCTATATGCAAAGCAAGGAGTGAAAGGTGCCACGTTGTCTTGGCCAAACGGCATCGGACATGAAAATTTCTGTGGTTTTTCCAAAGTAAAAAAAAAACAAAAAGAAAGAAAGAAAAATTCTGTGGTTACGCGTATAGAATTTCTCACAATCCATGGGCGTCTGAGTGAAAAGTTAGGATCCTTATCACACTTATATGGCTAATGACAGTGGCATTATTTTTTTTTGGCGGAAAGAGACAATTGAATTATAATATATTCTGCTTGCCTTTAATATATGCAAAAATTTCACTTTTGAGATGTGGGATTTTTTATTCAGTACCAGCATGGAAAAAACAAAATTAAATACTTATTCAGGTTTTACACCTTTATAGTTTTATTCATACAATTTTTTTAGTATTAAAATATTTTTCAATCGATAATCAAAAATTAATATATTTAAAGTGTAGATATTTGTAAAATAGTTTTTGTCTATGGGTAGATATCAGTAAAATAGTTTTTGTCTATCTCAATAAAATATTTTCCATATATACAGTTAAGAATTGAATCCAACCCAATACGCTTAACACTAACAATGAACACCAAGTTTTATTCATATGTTTTAAAAATTAATTCCTTTGAGTTTCCTAATTATATTATTATTTGCCTCTTTTTTTATCATAATTATATGATAAGGCATTATTATATTTTGAATTCATTACTGATAATGCAATATTGCGTTACATGATTTTCGGTTGAATTTCGTTAAAAAAAAAACTAAATGCTTGTTTTGATATGTTGTTTGTAGGACGTGTGTTTCAAGTTTTGAAATGCTATTTGATTTTGACTTTTGAATTTCAAACTCCAAACTCTATCAAGTTTAAATTATTACGTGCATTGCATCAGAAGGGGAAAAAAAATCTAAATTGAACTAAAGGCTTATACACCACAGTTATGAGTTTGGTTTATTCTTGCTAAATAATATATTCTAACTTAATTTGTATCCCCCATTTAATTGGGTGGCTGGGGCTTAAACTATGATTATGAGTTTAAGATGAAAAGGAATTGAATAGTCATTAATGAAATATAATATGATAGAATGAAATTGAATGGAGTGTTCGTTGTTTAGAAGTTTTATGGGAAAATGAGTAGTTTTATTTGACCATTGTTTAAAAATTATTATAAAATGGATAAAATGGAATAAATTATAACTATTTTTTCAATATTACCCTTATAAGCAAATTGAGATAAAAAAGTGTGAATAAATTATTATGATAAGAAACGTCTTCTTCTTCTTCTTCTTCTAATAATAATAATAATAATAATATTCACTACAAAACAATTTAGTTCTTCGAATAATAATACTAACAAGGGAGTAAAATTTTTATCAAATAATAAAAGTAACTAAACAATAATTTAAAATTAATGGTCTAAACAAGGTAATCCAAAAATCAACAAAAACAAAAAACAAAAACTTCACTCTTATCCATATATGGATAAACTAATGTGCATTGTCATTATCTTTTGAAGACATTAGAAGCATTACAATCTTTTTGCACATCTTTGGGGAACATCCAATAAGTGTTCCTTAATCATCAACATCCCGCATTATATGGATATAAACTTTGGTTAATGTGCTTCTATCTAACTACAATCCTTTTAAGAGATCCAAAACTTCACTCTCCAATATAGGATAGGCCTGTTGATTGTTGATTATATCTTCAATAAACTTTCTAAAAGCTTCAATCACACCATTCAAAGAATTAGCAAACATCTCAATGCATAACTTTTCATTTGCAATTTTACACTTTTTTCTTGTTCTTTGATGTAGTTGCGACTTGAGATCTTACTTCTGCAAAAATTTCTATCTCTTCATCATTGTTTACATCAAAGTTCTATAAAGTGGCTTCATTATTAGATATTAAGATGTCAATATCTTCTATTGATCAAATTCAATTCCATTTGATGTAGATCGTCTTTGTCTGATCTTTGATACAGTTTCTGCGTGCACACCACTTGCCCTATCTTGTCCATACAATAGCAGCATTTTCTCATAGTATGGAATTGGCTTGTTCCTCCATATGGCAACTTCAGGTTTTGTCTAAGTAAAAAGAATATAAAATTAATGTTTATTCAATTGAAGTGATGGATATTTCTATTACTAATGATAGGGCATAAAAATATTAAATAATATTATCTCAATTAACTTATCCCATATTTCTAGTTCAACAGTTTATAAATTTGTGTTTGAGTTCCATCCGAACCTACTCAAACCATTCTTAAACAAGTCATAGTAGGAGGTAAATTTGCTTTTCAACTTTTTCATATGATCTTTGATTTTAGTTTTGTCAAATTGTTTGTCAGGAAACTTCTCTCTCTCATTTTCAACAAAATTTCATCTAGTGCTTTTGATGTGAAAGTTCCTCCCTATTCATTTCCCATATTGTGTTGGGTGTACATAGACATCAACAAGAGCATTTTCCATAGCATTGGTCCAAATGCATTTTGCATTATTAGATGGATCAAACAGATCTTCTTGACTCTTTTGCTTTGGCATATCTAGATTAATAAATACATTATTGAACAATAACTAATACAATGAGTTCATAATGACAATACATGAAGAAAATATATTGATTTCATAATGACAGTACATAAAGGAAATATAATTCATAGTGACAATAAAGGAAATATAAAGAGTTGATAAGTATATATATTTATCAAGATATATAATCATGCCACATAAAAACTGTAATTGAGTCCCTAATTAAACTTCCTCTCATTGCCTCTTCACTATCTTCCCTTTTTTCTACCACGCTCTCTATTTTCCTCATTTTGATTAGAAAGTTCACGATCTACCTTAGCTATAAGTTCTTCATTTGGTTTGACACCCATCAAATAATTATGTAATATACAAGCAGCTAAAACAATTTTCTTTTGGGTATGAATACCAAAAGTTGGTGCACTTGTGAAAAAGGTAAACCGCTTCTTCAAAACACCAAATGCTCTTTCAATGACATTTTGCAAAGAAGAATGTCGATGATTGAATAGTTCATGGCGATTTCATTGTGATTTCTTGAATACTCTTTCAAGTGATATCGTTCTCCCCTATAAGGTGTAATATGTCCACCCCCCCTTAACATAAAACCAGCCTCAACAATATAAAATTTATCTATACATAAAATAAATACGCTTTAGTATTATTAGTTATGACTAACTTTAGAGTTTAAAAATATGACACTTTACTAAATGGTACCTTCTGGAATTTTTAAGGGATATTGGCTTCTTAATGCATCTTTTAGAATTCTAGAATCAGATGTTGTTCCTTCCCACCCAACCAAAACATAAGTGAATCTCATATTAAAAGAACAAGCTACCAAAATGTTTTAGGTGGGATAATCTTTCCTACCACGAAATTTAGAGGCATCTTGTATAGAGACTTTTACATGTACATGGGTTCCATCAATTGCTCCAATATAGTCCTGTGATAAAATAGTCATTTTACATTTACATTTAAACTACTAATTTTTAGGTTAAGATGAAAGTAAAAGTCATCTTAAAATATAGGAAGAACTTATTGCTGTTGAGTATTTCTAGAGCAACTTCTTCACCAGTGGGTTGTCTCAAATAACCACATTCTAACTCAATTAAAGCTCCTAAAATATTATGAAAATGGTAACTTATAGTTTTACCAGATCTTTGAAAAAAGAAGTTAATGGCGCAATTTCTCACCCCATGCTCAATTAGATATGAAAACTTAGCAATGTGTTCTTCAATTGTTATCCATTGTGTTGGTTGAAGACCACATTTCTTTTGTAATATAACACATAAGTTTAAAAATGCTCCAGGACCCATTCATATTATATCATGATCACAAGATATTTCATTAATTCATCATGTGCTTATTCTCTCTCTTCCCTTATGATTCTAGGAATTTGATTTCTTCTACGTTGCTTTTAGGTTACATACCATACAACTACAAAGCAAACAAGAAATACATATGACATTAATTGTAGCTGTATTCTTGCTGTTGTTGTAATATTCTTTCACAAGAAAGTGTGAACTTCATAAATAGTATTCTCATTAACAATTAATGAAACATACTAACACAAGAGAAAATTAAGTGGAATATACCTCAATTGGGGCAAATGTGTTGACTCCTAGTGACTTTCTTGATGGTTTTTTTGTTTACAAGCTCTAGCTTCCACTAATGTTTTTCTTATAAGTTAATCACAATAGTTTTAAATAAGAGCTTACATGCAAGTTAAGTTAATGTCATTCTTTTGAACATATAAGAAATTCCCAAGAAATTGTGATAATTTTAAATTTAAATTTAAATTCTCTACATTTTTATGATATAAAAAGAGTCACAAGAAAGTAAAAATATCTAATTTTTCCTTCATTAAGTATGATATATATATATATGAATGATAACTGTCAATACACAACTTCTCATATATATATGAATTAATTAAATGTAGCAATTTATAATTCAAAACCACAACCACAAGGATGGCCAAAGAAAAGAGAGTAATTAGGAGAGGAACGTGATAACAAGACCAGTTGTATCAACCATTAAATTAATTCAAGGACCCACAAAATGTTTCAATCCTATGATCATGGAGAAGTCACCCACCATCCGTGAATAAATCTCTTTTGAATTAAAATCATGAAAGTATGTTACTCTTGGATCTTGTCGTAAATATCAATAGATTGCAATGTAACACAATATTTTGTGATAAATATGGAGTTACACATTGACTTGCTTTTATGCGTATCAGAAATAGATACAATATTTTATGCAATTTTTATGGCTTTCATGGATTAATCCATGAAACGTTGTAGGAAATCAACCCTTGGATCTTGAAATAAGCCACAAATATTAAAAACCCTTTGAAATAACCCATAGTTCAAGAAGGATGAAATAATGACGATGATAATGTTTAATCAGAAAAAATTACCAGGCTCGAAGATTTGGTTTAGAATGAACTCAATTCAGTCAAAAGCAAATAAAACCTAGATGAAATTAGTCAGCAGAAAAACAAAACATTAATTATTTTCTACTATTTTACTCTTCATTAGCATGAAGAGAATATTTAAGTCAAACATATTTAATAAAGTATCATTAAATTTTATTATAATCAATGTTATTTAAATGTTTGTCAAATGTCCCAAAATAACAACAAAACCCCTTGTGTATTGTAGCATGCCAAATAACTTTGTGCTATCTAAAATTTAACTATTGGATTTTTTTTCTTACCACAATGGATTACTCTCCAAGAAATCATTAATACATGGATACAGCCTGCAGGCTTCACATGTTGTCAGGGAAACACTAGCTATTGTTTATCCAAAAAAAAAAGTGTAAACTAGAGCTACTTTTGGTATGATGGAATTCATTTTGATATTGGAATAAAAATAGAATTGAGTTTTAAAAGTATGTTTGATACAACATGGAATCCTTACATAATTTATAATTTTGATATGTGTCCTATAATATTAAAAGACCAAAATACTCTTGTTAGATTAAAATAAAATTTCACATCGACATCAATCTAAAAATCACTGGCAACCACCACACCTCACCGTCCATCGGCGACACAAATCTACCATGACATAAATCCATTGCAAAAGGATATTTTCCATTATAGAGATTATAGAAACAACGTGTTGTTTTTGAAGAGATCTCCATCGCAAAAGGAAGGGTCTCTATCACTATCAATATGAAAACACCAAGTTCAAACTCCTTAATCAAAGCTTAATCAAAGTCCTTCAACACACATCATGCTCACCATTGATCACACATTATCATCACTATCCAACCTATGCCATCACTGTTACGGACATATTTTGTTCCAGAGGGGAAAAGAAGAAGTGACATCGTCTAGTAATGGCTGACATTGTCGCAGGACCAAACATTGTTAGCACTAGGTCTTGGTGTGTCATTCATTGCTACTCATGCCATTGTTGTTTCCATCCATAAAGTCTCCTATTGGTGACCCTATAGTAGAAGGTCCTTCATGATGATGGACACTCTCGGTGATACTCCCAGGCACAGGTAGCTCATGGGTGGTAGGGTGATAGCTCATGGGTAAGGGTAAGTGAGCGAAGACAATGGTAGGTGAGATCGTCAAAAGTGACAACAAGTGGTAGGGATGGCAATGGTTTAGAGAGGACAGAGGGGATGGTGGTGGGTAAGAGCGCTAGACAAAACTTGGTAGCAATTCCATGGACTTGAGACAATTCCATCATGCGTTTGATGGAATTGAATTCTTGCAATTTTGCCAGAATTGAATTCCTTAAGAATAAAAAATCTATCATACCAAACATGCTCAATCTAAGAATCTCTTTCCAATTCCATTTCTACCTTCCAGATTGCGGCCTACCAAACAGGCCCTATGTCACAGAATTTTCCAGAGGTTTAATTTGGAGGGAGATATCTAGAAACTTTTGGAGGAGTCTTGAGTATTTTTTTAGTCTTCTTGATATCTCTTGTACTGTGTGGAGTTGTCTAAGTTGTTCTAAAGGGTTCTTGTACATACGAGTCTTGTATATTCTAGAGAATTCTTTATAAATGTCTAGGAAGAAAATCCTAAAAAATTAATGTGGATTGTAGGATCGAATTGATCTCCATCATCCATTAAGGAGGTGGGAGGGTTCTAGAACTTGGGGGAAGTCTATAAAGATCTCCACCCTCCTTATCTATAACCATCCAACATTTGAGTTCACTTGAGTATTCTCTTAAACTCTCTCTTTGTGTGTATACTCCATTGTTCCCTTGTTCTCTTATCTTGCCAACTTGAGGGTTTGGCCAACATAGCACAGGATTAAGAGGGTTGATCAAGCTAAGGTTGGTACTGTTCAAGGAAGGGAAGTTCCAAGATTGTGACAACATGGTATCAAAGCTTTAGTTCGAGGGAGTCTTATTCGAGCTTTGATTCATGGGCAAGAATGTTAGACACTATTGAGCAAGGAGTACTTAACGTGGAGGTACAAGGTAAAGAGGCCTAACCTACCCATTAAGGGAGCAAGAAGGATTGAAACACTAGCAAGGTAAATGCCGAAGACTTTATTTTCCTTTTGGTTCAAGTTGATGCTTTAGAGGAAGCCTTGTCAAAGATGGGTAACAAGGGGGAAAAGATGGAGGGTGATTTGACAGCCCGTAATACCTAAACTATGGATGAGCTTGAGGGTCTTAAAGTCATTATGGAGAAGCAACGTGGTAAGGCTATGAAGATGCTGGAGGCAAATGTGATGCGCGCCATCATAGTTATGCAAAAACAGTTGGATGCTCTCAAGACTTCCTTGGAGAACCAAGGAAGAAACTCATTGATAGCTGGAATTGGTGGGTTAAGGAAAGTAAAGCATCCTAAGTCCAAGGAGTTTAAGGGCGTAGATAATGCTAAGGAGGTGGAGAACTTTCTGTGGCAAATAAAGCACTATGCGGAAAGTTAAGGCTCTATTTGGGAGTTTATGATGGGATGGAATAGAATTGAATGGTCATTAATGGAATATAATGGAATGGAACGGAATGGAGTGGAATAGAATGAAATGTTCCATTGTTTGAGAGTTCTATGAGAGGAAGGAGCGGTCTCATTTGACTATTGTTCGGAAGTTATTATAAAAGGAATGGAATAGAATGGATTATAACTTTTTTTCCCTAATATTACCCTTATCAGTAAATTTAAATAAAAAACAAGTTCTTCTTTTTTTCATATAAAAAAATTCATGTTGCTTTTACTTTTTAATAAAAACATCTTCCAATAATAATAGTAGTAGTAGTAATAATAATAATAATAATAATAATAATAATCTATTGTAACGCAATTTGGTTCTTCCAATAATAATATTAAGGAAGTAAAAATTTTATCAAAAAATAAAATAACTAAACCAACTATGATAAAGCACAAAAAGCAAGAAAACTATGATAAATCACAAGACTTGTAGAAGAAAGTATACCTTGAAGCAGTGATTTAATTGTACATGTGAGGTATAATGTGATTGGAGTGATTTGATTGATATAATGACGAAACACTAAGAAAAGTACAATATAGCGGGATAGATTTGGCGGTATGGAAAGAGTAAAAAAATCATGAGAATGAATTTTTTTTTTGTTAGAGTTAATGGGTGTTTTTGTAATTTAAATAATTACTTTTGACCATTTCATCCTTGACCCCCCAATTTGGGGGATAAGAAAAATTAGATTTAGGATGCCTAAAGGTGGCTTATGAGGCCATTCATTACCACTCCATTCCTCATAAAAAAATTTCTTAAACAATGACCCAACTCATATAGTCATTTCATTCCATTTCACTCCCTCCTAAAAAAAACTCTCAAACACAAGTAAGGTTGAGTGACAACTAAGCTAAAGTACATACGGTTTCCTTGTTTCTCACTGATAATGCTATGCTATGGTGGCATATGAAGCATGCAAACATGGAAATGGACCTTTGCACCATCAACACATTGGAGGATTTCACGATGGAATTAAAGAGGCAATTTTATCAAGAGAAAGTAGTATATAGGTGTCGCACCCGGAAAAATGCGACGGAAGGAAAAATGAGAACAAATCGAGTTTTTTTCGCAAAAACTGACTTGTGAGGAGTCGCCACCAAAATTTTGAGGGAAAAAATCTTGGGAAACCAAATTAAAGAGGAAAAGATGGTCTGCGTAATCAAAGCTGGATTCGGGAGTCGATTGTGTGTGGGGAAGGTGTTAGGCACCCCACAACACCTGTTTCTAGGAACGGTTACCTTACGTTAATTGTGCAAATTAATATGATTTTAAAAATATTTTAGTTTTCCTTTCATTATTCACCTGTGAAATTAAGGGTAGAGATTAAAGAAATTAAAAATAAACAAAATGACAAAAGGAAATTAAGAAAATTAAATTGAGAAATATTTATCAAATTAAGAAAAAAAAACCAAATAAATTGGAAAATATTTATTTATTTACAAAGACAGACTTGACCCAGGATCAAAGCCTAGAGCCTACGTATCTTGCGATGGGGATCAAAATTCACGTAGTTTGATACTAAAAATGCGTGCCAGTTGGTTGACATTTTTTAATTTTAATTTGTTTTTGCATGAATTTGTAATAAGAGAAAGTTGATTGAAAATAATTTATCTTTTTGCAAAAAAAATAATTTTCTGGAATTGAGTTAGTGTGCTTTAATTTGCAAAAGATAATTTAATTCCGCTTACTTACTCTTGTTTTATTTTTCTTTAAAAACATTTCTTATTTTTCTTTAATTTTTGGAAATGCACTTATTTGATTTTTAACTTTTGAAAAACCATTGTATTTTTATTTTTATTTTTATCTTTTTCTTTTATACTTTTGAAAATTTTTCTGAGCGAAGAAAAACCAATCTACTTGTTTTAGACTTACAGTCATGCCCAATAGATTGATTCCTTAATTACCTGCGAAAGTTCTAAACCTCGCGGTATAAATGTTTTATTATAATTTTAAAGCAAAACTTTTAGAAAATACTACTATTTTTTCAATTTTCAAAAGATGATTTTATTATATATTTTTAGATAAAATTGAAAAAAACTTGTTATGATAATTTCTTTTTTTATATAATTATTTTCTTAAAAAAAATTACTTAACTGATATATCTACCTAGATTCACAGTCTCACGTAATAACTCAGTAAACTTAAATACTTGCGTGGATTCCAAAAACTCATGTGGTGTAGTTATATGAACCAATTATTTATTTATTTATTTTATTATTTTATTTACTTTTTATGAGAAAATAATATTTTGAAGGGAAGGGTCATTGGGACCAATTATAAATATATCTTCATAATACACTCGTGCAGCCCCGTAGGTTTACACGATGTGATTACTTTAACGATCTGCGAGAGCTCACAAGCATTCGTGATCAATCTTTAAAAGCCAACAAAAAGAATCTATTATGATAAACATTAACAAACATGTATAATTTTGTGGTGGTGCGTGTTACCGTGCAAACTCAAATAACTTAAACACAAAAAGATATGAATGGACAAGGTTTGTAAATGGAAGAAAGCTTGACACCAAACCTACTTCTCCTATCACATCAAGAAATATTAAGTATTTTATTTTCACAACTTTAATTACTCCCCCATCATTTTCCCCTAGTCTACTCATCATTTTGCACATGCAGTGTATCAGTTAGGGATAAAAATATGAACATTTGTAGCAAGTAAAGAAATTAACTCTCGCACAATCCTTATCACCGTATGTTGTTAAACAAATTTAGTTTCATGAAATTTTCAAATGGCAGTGTTGCTATTGTTATAGTAAGCATATGACCAGGCAATCTTAATAGTCAGTACCCTAAAGATCCACAAGGAAAATCCTTTTAGACATCACTTTGTTTGCTCACTTTGGCAATCAAACTATGAGCTACACAACTGCCAACTAAAAATTACGGACTAAACTTATACAGTTGGATTCAGTTAGACTTCATGGAGCCTCTTTGAAATTGCTAAACTCGATATCTTATTTACTTTAGTTTCCTGCTCTTCAGTTAGAAAGAAACAGATGATGCATAAGGACTATGGACACAAAGGATTGTCAACATTCACTTATAGGATTGTGATCACGAGAAGCCAAATTCCTAGAAGTACAGAAACTATTCTTTTGCCGACATATAAAGAGATGTTTCATGCTAAAAATACCAAGGGGGAAATTATCACCCTTCTGTATTAGTGTCCAAGTCTAACTAAAAGCCGAAAACACCATATCCAAAAATGCCCAGCAAAGTCAACTTAAGTTTACAGAACATAAAGAGATGAACTCAAATTCTATGCCTAGGGTAATTTCTTGGTTTAGAATAGAACCGGAGAATGCAGCGAAGTTCAATTCAAAAGAAATCCCACAGAAATTGATAATGAAAGTTTTGAAAGACACAGATTAACGACCACGAGTAGCTGAAGGTAATGTGCAGTGACCTGAGTGGATTGCTAAAGAGGAAGTCAATACCGAAGACGTAGCTACTTCTAAATGCATGATAAGCCAGCTAATTTTAAAACTCATCAACCACCACATGGTAATGATCAATGGCCTTCGGCTGTGTGACAGAAATAGAGCATCACAAAACATATCCTTGATTGAGCACATATCAATCAAGGTCCGAAATGGAAAAATTATTTTTACCCAGCGAATGACTCTGTGATCAGCGGCACCACCTCGGCCTTTCTTCACGCGTGCTTCCTCTTCGTTTTCCACCGTCACGCCCCCTTTTGTTTTTCGGTTCAGATTGAAGTTCCCCCTCGGTCTCGGTCTCCCTCGTGGTTGAGCTCTCTAGTCCCCCACTCTCCTCCTAGCCTCCTCTGCTCTCGGTCTCTCGGTCTCCTTCCCCTCTCTTCCCAAAGATCCCCTTCTGCGATTGCTCCTCTCGGCTTTTATAGAGTTCCCCATCGCGTGGCCATCTCCCCCTTTGTTTCTCTGCCTTGCTTTTTCCTGTCTTCACGGCTGCTTTTGGCTCCCTCTGCTCCCTTTACGCGTGCTATCACTACAATTCCACCTCTGTTTCTATCTTTTCTTTCGACCTTTGCTTCAGCTCCCTCTACTTCTCCGTCTTCGAGTGTCTGCTACTCCCTTGGTTTCTTGCTTTCTCTGGTGGTGTCAGGATCTTGCGTGTTCAGTCCCTTTCAGATTTTCTCTGCTTTTCGGCTCACTCGCGGCTCCCTCCATTCCTTGCTCAGACTATACATGGCTCCCTCGGTCAACCTCTGTACACGGCTCCCTCAGTTTTCTCTGGTGCCTTTTCTCTGCTCTTTCCTCAATGTCTCTGCTCTTCTCTGGCTGCGTCTTCAGCTTTTCTTCCTTGCGGCTGTGCCTCCCTCTACTCCGTGTCTCCTGCAGCTTCCTCCGTGCCTCTCTCCATTTTCACACAACTAAGCCCTAGTTAGGGCTCAGTGATGGTGGCTTCATGGACTTGAAATGCTAGAGCCCAACATTTCAAGTCCAGCACTTTGAGGCCCGAAGCAGTCCAACACTTTGAGCCCAACATTTTTTTTTGTAATTTACCTTATTTTATTTTTCATTACTATATTTATTTTTTCTTCTTCTTCTTCTTCTTGTTTTTTTTTATCATCATCATTACATATATATATTTTTAGAGAAGTTTGCATCAAAATTTTTTTTTTCTATTTTTATGTCCATTTTTCCTTTTTTCTTTTTTTCTTCATATTTATATATTATTTTTTGTCATTATCCTATTATTATTATTTTTTATTTTTATCTTTCTTGTATCAAGGCCAGACAAAATGGGGTGTTCATAATAGGCACGCAAGAAGTTAAAGGAACTTAGACATAACACCACTATCTCCGACTATGTGCAAGAGTTTACAACTCTCATGTTCCAAATCCCCAACTTGAGCAGTGAGGGTCTACTCTTTTATTTCATTGATGGACTTTAGAATTGGGCTAAGCAAGAGTTACAACAGTAGAAGGTGAAGGACATTAATGAAGCAATTGTAGTTGCGCAAAGCCTCATGGATTATTAGGAAAAGGTAAAGAGAAAGTCCTCCAAAACCAAGTCTTCTAAGCATAACCATGAAAATGGTGAGGGAGGCAAGGGTTCCAGTAAGGAAGAGAAAGGCTTTGATGGCAAGAAGCAGAATAATCATCAAAAGAAAAATTCTAACATTAGTTGTTTCGTCCGCAAGGGTCCTCATAGGATGAAAGATTCACTATGCTAAAAATGGCTTTTTTTAGCGCATATTCATTTGCGGTTATAATGAAAAATGTTAAGAAAAGTGAGGTAGAGATGCGAGCAACATTTTCTTTACTGCTTTTACAAGAAACACAAAGGAAATTTGAGCTTTTCCTTTGCAGTTCTTTTAATAATAGCAAAGAAAAACTTTAGCATTTTATTTTATAAGAAACACACTACATGGATCATCATTTTCCACTATTGATAAAAAAAATCAATGGTACCATCTTCCATTCCCTCAATCTTCATTTTCAAACTCATTCCTATCTCTCTATTCTGCTTAGAAGCCCTACTTCTACCACTTCACAAACCGATCCCATGAAATCATGGCCATCCTCATCTCTCTTTTCTCACTTCACCTTTTTCTTCTTTTCTAAAAGATGCGCAGATCTAGAAAAAGAAAATGCACATAAAAGGATCTCTCATTTTCCAGAAAGTCTTGAGTCTCTTGAGGATTCCCCTTTTCGTCCCTAAACTGAGAAAACATGTCATACCAAAGCTGCTTTTGTTCAAGTGATTCAAGAAATGCAAGGACTTCAAGCTTATCATGCATTACAACAATGGCTTCCATGGCAAGTATCAATTTTCATTGATGAGCACTCCCTTCATTCGATTCTGACAAAGTGACTGTATCAAGAATAAAGGGTACCATGATTTGTGATCCTTGTTGTTTCTAGTTCGATGCTTGGGTGATTTCAATTTGCTATAATTGATTTTAATTTGCAGTTTCTGTTTCTGGTTCAGTGCTTGGGTGATTTCATTCTTGTTTTCACTGTCAAGCACTCCCCTCATTCAATTCTTCAATTTTTTTTATAATTGATCCAAATAGTTTGTGTTGATAAAATTAGGAGCCTACTATGATTTTCTATCATTTTTTAGTGTAATTTCTTATTAGCTAAACAAGAATGATTGATGAAAAATAATTAGATTTCTTTTTTTTTTAAATGAGTTTCCTTTGAAGTTGTAACAAAAAACTATAAAGGAAGTAAACTTTTCCTTTCTGCATAACAACTATAAAGGAATTTTCCTCAATGCCCAATTCCTTTGTGGTTGTAAACCGTAAAGGAACACTAATTTTAACTATCAAGGAAACCCTTTTTTGACATAGTAATTGTCCTAAGCTAGGGTCACTGGCTGTTGTGATGGAAAGCCAAGAGGCATAGGAGAAGGAGACTTGTGCAGATATAGGATCACTATGACTCCTCAATGCCATGAAGGTACCTAAGACTACTAAGGGTGAGGGATTGATGTATGTGGAGGCAAAATTAAATGGGAAGACTGCTAGTATAATGATGGATAATGGGTTGACTCACAACATCATTACTGCATAGGAGGCCAAGAGGGTTAGTCTCAAGATGATGGATAGAGGTGGATTGATGAAGATAGTCAAGTTTTCTCCTAAACTACTCACAGGCGTAACACAAGGGGTTGAGCTATGCTTAGGAGGATGAAACGGCAAGGCAGATTTCATAGTATCTCCTTTAGATGACCATAAGGTTGTGCTAGGAGGGGAATTCATAAGGAAATACAATATATTCCCTATACCTCATTTGAATTCAATTTGCATCTTTGAGGAAGGATACACTTGCTTGGTGTCAACAACCAGAGGTCTAAAGGGGTGTTGTCAATCTGCCATGCTAATACTGAGGGACTTTGATCTAGGATAGGCCACCAACTTCACTGGTATGAAGGGCATGGATTAGAAGAGAAGTCAAGTAGTATGGTTCTTCGGGAGAATCAAAACATAAGGAGGCTTCAACCTCATCAAGAGATGGATCACCAGATGGAGGTGAAACCAAAATAGTCCATCACTTCACTTTACAGGAAGGATAAGACCAAGGGGGTCAAGAGGAAGGAGAAGCTTCCACGTGGGAAGAAGGAGTTGACAAGGTCCAAAGTGTAGGATCGAATCATGGATATGCATGCTCAAAAAGGTGAGTCAAGGAAAAGCATCTCCAAGCACTTACTACTTGGATGACAGGAAGAAACTAGCAGAGGAGAACATGACCAGGGAGGCAAGAGAGGATCTTTGTTAGTTTGAAGACCACCTATGCAAGTACTGGAACAAGTCAGTGACAAGGGCGTCACTGGAATAGGTAGGGGAGAATGTCATGCAATTTTACAGCAGTTTAATTCAAAGGGAGATATCTAGAAGCTTCCAAAGGAGTCTTAAGTATTCTTGAACCTTCTTGATATCTCTTGTATTGTGTGGAGTACTCAAAGTTGTTCTGGAGGGTTTTTACACATATGAGTCTTGTATATTCTAAAGAATTCTTTGTAAAAAGTTAGGGACAATCCTACAAGATTGATGTAGACCGTAAGATCGAATTGATCCCCATCGTCTATTAAGGAGGTGGGAAGATTCTGGAACTTAGGGGAAGTCTATAAATATCTCCACCTTCCTTATTTGTAACCATGTAATATTTGAGTTCACTTGAGTATTCTCCCAAACTCTCTCTTTGTGTGTGTACTCTATGGTTCCCTTATTCTCTTATCTTGCCTATTTGAGGGTTTAATTAACTTAGCATAGGATCAAGAAGGTTGATCAAATTAAGGTTAACACGGTTTAAGGAGAGGAAGTTTCAAAACCGTGACACCTAACTACTAACTCATCGCTTCTTTTGGGATATATTCCTTATTTTTCAAATTATAAGTGATATTTATCCATTTTATACATGCTAAAAAAATTGGTTAAAGTTAGTTAGAAACCTTATTTTTTAAAAAATTACCAAAATTTTTTAAAATTCACTTCATTAAATTATAACTCATTTTAATTATTTATTTTTTTACTTCTCTTTACCATAAATTTTTTAAATTATTTCCAATACGGGTAAAATTGCAAGGCTAATATTAAATGCTGTATAAATTTTATAAAGTGATTTATATTTTGAAATTTTAATTCTTCAAAAATAAAAAATCTTATATTTGGAAAGGGAGGGGGTATTTTAAAATAGGATTGAAATTAAAAGACGGAGTATTTATTTTGAAATGAAATATCCTGATAAGTGAACCCTTAACCCATCCAAAGAACTTACTTTGATGCATATGACACCCAAATCATTGCAAACCAAAGAATACAAAATCTGAACATCAAGGAAGAAAGACAAAAATGCATAAGACAACAGCAAAGAAAACAAGAAAATAAAGAAGACAATAAGGGAAGATGTTAGTCTTGAGAAATAGAACTCAAAAAAACCGGTCTCTTGAATCCTAGTTTCAGTGATACCATAAAGAATAACTAAATCCTTAATAATCATAGTGTTCTCTCTAGCACTCAAAGAATTGCAAGAGGAAAACTTACAAAACTGAAATTTTTATTCATCCAAATCTAAAAAAAAAAACACACACAACAGAAAACCTTAAATACACAAGGTAAAATCTAATCCAACAAGTTTAGGAAAAGTAATTAATTTTGGTTCAAATAATCCTAATGGGATTATGAAACTTTACACTCAAATAACACTCTTATTGAACCTAGAAAACTAGTAAAATAAAGCCCCAAAAATAAATAACAAAAATTCAAAAGAAAATAATAAAAGTAATACCTAAACATTTATAAATATGGCATCACATTAATAAAATCACATGTTTGGCACATAACATGCTTATTTATAAAGTGGGCTATTAAACATATTATTTCATTAATGTGGTGCTATGTTTATAAGGGTTTATGTATTATTTTTTATTATTTTCTTCTGAATTTTCATTATTTATTTTTAGGATTTTATTTTACTAGTTCCCTAGGTCCAATGGGAGTATTTTTTGAACTCATAGTCTCCTAATCTTATTAGAATTATTTGAGCCTAAATTAATTAGGCTTCTTAGACTCATTAGGTTAGATTTTACTTTGCCTATTTAAGGCTTTCTTTTGTGTGCATTTTTTTTAGATTTAGATGAATGAAAATTTTAGTTTTATGAGTTTTTCTCTTGCAATTCTTTGAGTGCTAGAGATAATACTATGACTTATCAAGGATTTGATTATTCCTTGTGGCATTACCAGAATTAACGTTCAAGTGACTGATTCTCTTGGGTTCTATTTTTCAAAACTAACATTCTTGTCTTCTGTATTTTTTTGTTTTCTTTGTTGTTGTCTTGTGCGTTTTTGTATTTCTTCCTTGTTGTCCAGATTTTGTATTCTTTGGTTTGCAATGATCCGGGTGTCATATGCATCAAAGTAGATTCTTTGAATAGGTTTCATAAGAATTCATTTATCATATCCATCGAAAGTGAATTCAAGTACCAGTAGTTTTCAAGGAAGTTTATTGAAAAAGAAGGGAAGGTTGAAGAAATCAATACATTTGAACTATATTGGTGTTGCCGTATTGTATAGTGATACTATGGTAGTCAAATTTGTTGGACAAATGATTGGGCCCTATTATTAATATACTCCCTCCACATAATTTTAAAGTTGATCATATATACAAGGCATTTTAGAAATTTAATGAAGCATTAAGAATGATATTTAGTGACTAAAACTTTGAAATCATGTCTGGAGTTAAAAATTCTGAAATAATAAAAATAAACCTATAGTCTTAAATTTAACAAAATTTGATTATTGAATTACCTAAATATTGTTTTTGGAATGACAATATCAAATGGTTGAAGAAAAGTGTCAAATTTTTGAAATTGAGTGTCAAATAACATGGGTAGACAATTATAATTAGCTAATGAAATTTTACTTCTCAGTGTAAAATATAGGAAAATTAGTGTCAAATTTTATAATGGTAATATCAAATGGCTGATAAGGAGTGTCAAAATTTAAGAATGAGACTTTTAATTTTAGTTAGCGTAAACTGTTCAGTGTAAAATGGCTGAAAATTAGTGTCAAAATTTGAAATTTAAGTGTCAAATTACTGAGAACGAGTGTCAAACATTTGATATTTGATATTCCAGATTTTAAAAATTAGAAGTCTCGCTCCCAATTTTTGACACTCATCATTAATAATTTGACATTACCATTCTAATATTTGACACTAATCTTCTCCGTTTTACATCAAGAAATTTAATTTCACTCACCAATTACAACTGTCAGCTTATGTTATTTGATATTCCACTTAAAAAATTTAACATTCTTACGTTTAAGTTTTGGCACTCTTCTTCAATTATTTAATATTATCATTTCAAGAAGGTTATTTAGGTAATTCAATAATTAAATTTTGTTAAGTTTGTGATCATGAATCTATTTTTTTTCATTTCAAAATTTTTGGATGTATTAATAGAATCAATTTAAAGTTTTGATTCTTAAATGTCATTCTCCCTCCCATGAAGTGTCAGTAAAATTTTTTTTTCTCTTAATTTACCCTTAACATACATGCTTTTTGTTGATTTTTAGGAGATCACTAAAACAGTAATGTACTGGAACCTTTAGAAAGTTGAGTTAATTTTTAAGAAATTTAATGATGCTAACTAATTTTAACTAACTTCTTTAATTTATGCAAAGTTAATTAAAATGACATTATAAATAAGATGAAGGGGAGTATTACTACTCAACTTTCCAAAGATACCGCCTGTATAATTTTTTTTTAAAAAAATTCTTCTGCAATTTATAAGCTGTTACGTTTTAATTCAATTTACTGGTAATTGGTAAAGTTTCCTGGACTAAACTCAAACTTAATCGTATATTGATTTTTAAGATTGTCATAGAAATAATGATAATAATTGTTTAAACGGCTTATTAAACTTCACTTTAACGTGTTAGTGTAGGTAGCTCTTCCATGCCTAATTTAGAGGACCAGATTTTTCATTAGGAGTTCATATGTTATGACCTCGTTATTTGAATGTGGAATATGGAGAAGTAAAAGCTTGTTATGGCTATAATCTTTTCTATATTTATCTTCCATAAACGAATTCAAAAATCAGGGTAGGTGCCGAGATAGAGTAGCGATATATCCAAACGGTACCGTAAAAAATCTCAAGTTTAACTTTTGAGAGGACTTGGCTGATTTAATTAAGAATTTATTTTTAGGTAAGAAGTTTACACAGAATATTAAAAGGAAGAAAATTCAAGTTTTTTTTTTTTGGTGAACAAGAAAATTCAAGTTTGAATGGTCTTATGGTCGTCGTCATTTGTAGGAACCACAAACACGTAGGTACTCAAGAAAACAAGCGTGAGTTTCGGGGAAAGTATCTAACCTAGTCTGACATTCCACGATTCAAGGGGCCAACCACCCACAACGACATTTTGTCCTTAGCCAAAAGTGCACTTATTTTCTCCCTAAAAAAATAAAGATGCATTTTTGCCCTTTGATTTTGAGAGTGATTTATTTTTGTCATAACTTAAAAAATAAAATTTTAAAATGAACTCTGAAGTTTTTTAATTCTAAACATCATTAAATATTTAATAAAAAATGATGAAATGGTATATTAAGAATTATTTCATCCAATTTATATTATAAAATATTTTATATTAATTACAAATATATTAAAAATTATTTTTTATCTAAAATTAATATAAAAAATATTAATATTTTCTATTTTATCTTATTAAATATTTTATTTTATTATTATTGTAAGATTATAAATGAGAAGTAGGGAATAATTAAATAAAATGAGAAGAAAAATATCAAATACCTTATATTTTAAATCAGAAACTTTTCACACAAAATATCTTATAATATGAATCGGAATAAGTAACTCATTAGTATTACTCCTTCTATTTCCTATTATAAGCCACTTCTAACTGTTTTACCCATACAAAAAAAAATAGTTAAAAGTAATTAAATTTCTTAAACTTTGCAAAATTTACTATAATTTTTTAATATTACCTTCATTAAATTATAACTCATCTTAATTATATCTTAATTAAATTTCCTAGTTAAAGTAGGGAAGAATTAAAGATAAGGGTAAAATGGGAAGAAAAATATCAAATGCCCTATATTTTGAATCAGAAATTTTTCACACAAAATGTCTTATAATATAGATCGAAAGGAGTAACTCATTAGTATTACTCCTTCTATTTCCTATTATAAATCACTTCTAACTATTTTATCTAAACAAAAAAAATAATTAAAAGTAATTAAATTTCTTAAGCTTGACAAAATTTACTATAATTTTTCAATATTTTTCTCATTAAATTATAACTTATCTTAATTATATATTTCTCTCTCATAACTATTTAATGAGGGGTAAACATAGAAATAAATATTTAACATCTATAAAATAACTTATATTTTATATATTTCAATTCTTCCAAAATATGACCTAGAAAACTGAGGGAGTGGCATGTAGTCATTAATCATATAATTATACTTAAAATATTTTTTAAAATAAATATTTAATCTTCCACCATGCGTTGGCGTCATTTCCGGAATAGCGTAAGGGGTAATAAGGTTATCAGTAAAAGTACGTGGGTTGATTTGATTGGTTAAAGCCATTTTTTTAGTGTTTTTAATTTAATTTATGAATTATCCTTAGAGAGACTAATTAAATGATTTTTATAAATAAAATATTTTTACAAGTTCAAAATAAATAATTAAAACTTTAAAAATAAAACTTATAAAATAAGACTTATTTTTGAGATTATTCTTGTTGAATCAAGTGTTTTGATGATTTCAAATCAATCTTCAAGAGTTTAGAATAAAGATATCAAAAGTGCATAAAAGGTTTCAAGTGAAGAAATTCTATAAAAATCAGTGCAAAAATAGATGTAGAATGTTTAGTAATGTTTTAATTTGAGTAAAAGACTTTGATTTGATGAAAAAATGTTTTAAAACCTTGATTCTATGTTAATTCAAGAGATATTTGAAAAACACCAACCAACAGACGAAGTTTAAAAAGTTTATACTAATCTACCGTTTTAAAAATTCGAACTTTGATTTTGAAAATTCAAATTTCGTATTGAAAATGAACAAGTCTAAAAAGAAGCTTCTTTAATAGACGAATTTTGACTTGAGAAATTCAAATTTTGATATGTGTCTGAAAAGAGCTTTTTTTGACAAACGAACTTTGGCTTTTGAAAATTCGAATTTCAGATAAAATGCAACTTATGAAAATTGAAAAATTCATCTGAGAATATGTCAAAGTTCATCTGAAACTAAGTTTAGATAGGGCTTCAAAATTGCTAACCGACAGACAAACTTTGAACATGAAAATTTGAATTTTAGAAACAAAGCTTGTAAGTCTGTTATAATGATATGTTGACATACGAATGACAGTATTCATAAATTCAAACTTTGAAGTAAGTCTGAAAAGAGGTCTCTCTGACAGACGAACTTTGTCCTTTGAAAATTCGAATTTCGAATAAGATAAACTACTGTGTCTTATTAAACCAGCTACTGACAGACGAATTTTGGATTCCAAAATTCATATTTTGAAGGCACTGAAGTAAAATGAAATTACTATTCATACTTAACAGAAAGACTTTCAACATGAAAATTCGTAGTTCCAACATAGAATCATTTTCTGAAGATGAAAATTTGAATTTTGCCATAACAGACGAACTTCGGGATGTTAGCAAGGCTGACTTTCTAAGAGGGGGGTGAATTGGGAAGATTGAAATTTTTTTGCACAAAGTGAGATAAGTGAAGACAACACAGTTTAAAGGAAGAAGCGTATAAAACAGAGTAAGTTGAAAAGTAAAGATAGGGAGTAGAAGACTCAGTAATTTATCCTGGTTCGGTCTAAACACTTGACTTACGTCCAGTCCCCAAGACCACTCTTGAGATTTTTCACTATACAGCAAGAATTCAACAGGCTTCTTGCTAATGCCACAGTACAATGAGTATGCTCTGTTTTTTGGAGCTTTCTCACTCTCTCTAAGCACTTCTACAATGTGCTTCCCAATCCCCTTGTGATTCCCCTCACAAGTAAATATATCTTCCAGATGAAGAGTAGATTGTTTACAATGATACAACTCTCTTGAATAGAGTAGATATGAAGGTTAAAGTTCAGATATTGAAGCTAGAGGGTAAAAGCTCTTGAGAAGAAATTTTGACAGAAATTCGGTATATACAAGTTTGATTTGTTACTCACAACTTTAAATGTTGTTGTATTTATAGATTTAGGTCTCAAATGTCCGTTAGAGACTTAATCTATCCGTTGGGGAAGTTATCCAACGGTTACTCTGAAAAACTATCCGTTAACCAACCACATTTAATGCTTCTGACATACTGAAATTCGAATTTTGGTTGGTCAACAGACGAATTTTGAAGGAATCAAAGGTTAAAGCTTCCAACGTTACAGTACGAAGTTCGTCTGTCCATGAAGTGAAATTCGAATTTTGAAACTTACAGAACATTTTCACAATGTGACATACGAATTTTCAAGAAGAAAGTTTTTCGGTTAAGTGTGAACAGTGTTTTCAATTTGCTACAGTGCCCTCGAAATTCGAATTTTGGAAGCCCAAAATTCGTATGTTCCCAGTACGTTAAAAAGAGGCACAGTAGTTCACTTCTTCGAAATTCGAATGTTGAAGAGTGAAGTTCGTCTGTCAGAGAGACTCTTTTCAAACTATCTTCATCATTCGAATGTTGCAAGTTCTTATTATTCTTAAAATTCGAATTTCAATGTTCAAAGTTCGTCTGTCAGAGAGCAGTTTTGAAACTTAAATCATTCTTGATCTCAGATGAACTTTAACATAGTTTCAGACGAATTTCTTCTATTTTCTCAAGTTTTGTTTTGTCTGAAATTTGAATTTTGAAGATTCAAAATTCGTCTGTTTCAGAGAAACTTCTTTGACTTAGATGAAAATTCGAATGTTGGAATGCCAAAATTCGTCTATCAGAGAGCATTTATCAAACTCAATTTCTTTTGATTTCAGATGCACTTTATCATAGTTTCAGACAAATTTCTTTGATTTTCACAAACTTCATTTTACTTGAAATTCAAATTTTGAAAGTGTGAAGTTCGTCTGTTACCAAAAAGACTTCTTTCAGATTTGTATGAAAATTCAAATTTTGAACAACCAAAATTCATCTGATAGAGAGCCATCTCTTCAGACTTATTCAGTTTAAGCTCGAAATTCGAATTTCCTAAGGCAAAGTTCGAATTTCCAACTTGACAGTTCAATTTAAACTTTCAAACTTCGTCTGTTTGTGGGTGTTTTTCAAATAAGTAAAGATTTAATTTCAAATCAAGGTTTGAAAACATCTTTTTTTCAAATCAAAATCTTTTACCCAATCACAACTAAAACTAAAGATCCTACAAAAGATCTAACAGCAAATACTCAGAAAATCTTCACTTGAAATAACTTTGATCTCCTTTGATATCTTCAATCCAAGCTCTTGAGTGTTGGTTTGGAATCATCAAAACTCTTGATTCAACACGGGAGTTCAACGTTAAAGGCTGTAGCTTTCAGTGTCTGCGAAATTCGTCTGTTGACCAACTGAAATTCGAACTTTGAGTGTCAGAAGCATTAAATGCGGTTGGTAAACGGATAGTTTCTCAAAGTAACCGTTGAGTAACATATCTAACGGCTAGATCTTGTCTCTAACGTATAGTTGGGGCAGAAATCTATAAATAAAACTTCATTTGAAGATGTGGGTAACGAAATTACTTTGTATATACTGAAACTCTGTCAAATCATCTATTCAAAGTCTCTTACTCTCACATACTTCAAACTTTGTACTCCAACTTTCATATTTACTCTGATTAAGAGAGTTTATTTGTTGTACACAATCTTATCTTTATCTGGAAGAAAGATTTTCTTGTGAGGGGATATCACAAGGGATTGGGGAAGCACTTAGTGAGAGTGCAAAGAGTGAAGGTGTGAGCTCTAGAAATAGAGCATCAACTTTGTACTGAGGCATTTGTAAGAAGCCCACTGAATTCTTCCAGAATAGTGGAAAATCTCAAGTGGTGACTTGAGAGCTAGACGTAGGTCAAGTTGAGAGACCGAACCAGGATAAATATTTGAGTCTTCTCTTCCCTACTGCTATTTTTACTGTTTATTCATTTATACTCTATTTTACCATCACACTTTGCTTTCTTCACTTTCTTGACGTTTTGCAGAAAAAATTTTAATCTCTCCAATTCACCCCCTTCTTGGGAAGCCAACTTATCTAACAATTATTATTTAGTTTAAGACTTTAAAACATTTTAAGTATATTTATCAGTTAAAGTATTATAAGCCAAATCATATTTTTCTGTCAAATACTCCCTCCAATCTTTTTTTAAGAGACAATTAACTATTTTACATGAATTAAAAAAATAGTTAAAATTGGTTAAATGTAATTAATATGTAACAATGGAAATTTTTTCTAAAAATAACCATATTTAATTGAGTAAACCTTTCGTTGATAATTTAATTAATTCCCAATTCCATGTTTCAGGCCAAAAAAAAATCCCAATTCCAATTCCAAGTAAAAGAAAATTATGGAAGGGTATAAAAGAAATTTATCATTAATGTGTAAAATAAAAGGGGATTGTTTCTTATAAATGAGATTAAAATATACCTCTCAAAAGTCTTTTATGAAAAGAATTAGAGGGAATATTAAAAGTGTTAAAATGTAGAAATTTTTTTTATAATTTAGAAGTTATAATGAAACTTAATAAAATTAAAGACTAAAAAAATCTCATAAAAAATTAAAGGACTAAATATGAATTTTTTCCCACTTACTTCTTGGGTTACATATGCATTTGACAACTGTTCCCTTTTCGGATCCGATTTTGAATTTTGTGCGGTTCATGCATGATATTCTTTGTTGAATTAAAAAAATCCCACCATTCTTGGATCCGAATTTGAATTTTGAGTCTCAATAACTCACATGCAAAAAGATATTCATATAAATTACTTACTCTTTCCCTCTTTTATATGTAACTTTTTTAAAAAATTACAATTAAGACAAAGAGTTAAAATTAGTTAACAAATTTATTTTTTAAAAAAATATAATGATTTTCTAAAACTACTCTTATTAAAAGTCAATCATCATAATAGTGGGTCATATAAAAAAGTGGGTGAATTCTATTTTCTAAAACATTTGGGATAAATTAATTTGAGGTATTTTTATATAATGCATAATAAATGCTATATTATATTTTGAAAAAATCATATATTTAAAACCAAATGTAAAGATCTCATATTTAGAACTAGAGGAAATACCAATAAGATGGCAAGTAAAAAAGCCCTATGTATAAGATAGAATTTTGAAGTAAATTTTAGTCATTTGTAGAAGGTATTTTAAAGATTTAATGAAAAACATTAATCAATTTTTTTTCTAAATTTATCCTTTACATAAATGTTTTTTGTTGATTTTTAGAAATTCAATAAAGTATTAATATAAAGGTAAATTTTGAATATTAAGTTAATTTTTAAAAACCTCATAGACGTCAACTTATTTTAATTAGCTTCATAAATTCATATGAAATTAGTTAAAGTTGCCTTATAAATAAAATGGCTGAGTATTTCCTGATCAAGTTAGTACCAAGTTTAGAAGGAACAATCATGACTTGGGTTGCAGTCTCCTTGTAATGATGCATTCCAATTTCATGACACACCACTTTCCTACCTAAAATTGTTACACCTACTTTCAAAGAGCCCACCCGTTTTCTTTTATTTTTTTGGTGTACTTGTAAATGATTTAATTATTCGAACATTTTAATGAGAAATTATTAGGAGCACCTAGTGTGCCATGTAATCTATGCTCTATACACTAAAAATACACCAACTCAGATTATTTTAATCATATGTGTCATTGATTTATTTTATATAATTTTGATAATTTCTTCTGAAGAAAAAGCCCTAGCCTTTCTATCGTCCTCTTTCATCATTCATCGCTCAAATGGCACTGACGGCTAGTTCTCACCGTGCATCCTTCCTTTATCGATAGTTCATCCTACAAACGGCACCGGCGGCTCATTCTGTCCCCAAATGCTTCCTTGTCGTCTCAACCTAGCAGTGATGGCTCTCTCTTGCCCTTTATCATAGAAGCATCTCTTAACTTTTCTCCCTCCAAGCATCAAAGTCTCTTCATCAATGAATTCTCTCAAATGCCAGCGACAATGATGGAGAGGTTAAGAATGGCACCGGGGTTCATGATAATCAAGTTTCGTAAAGGGAAGAAGAAAAAAAGTTTTAGGGCTAAGGCAGTGCCATTATTCAACAAAGGGCCTGAAGGATGAGCACTGTTTGAAATTATGTTTTAAAATTGAATTATTTTTTTAGTTATTAGATTTTATTGCTATAGTTGTCAATCACGTTCTCCATTTGTGTGCATTTAGTTTTAGTTGTTATGCCTACCACCTGCTTGAGAAAATGTCTATTAGAAGTGGGCTGTTGGCTATTATATATATATTTTTTAAGTGTAGTTGAGAATTGTTAGCTTTTTTCAATTGTAAAGAAGCATGTATAATTCTCATTCGTGTGGAAGTGTAATCACTAGGAGCAATTCCTGTGAAGTGGTGGCGTAATTTGTGACAACAGAGGTCATTGGATACATACATGGCTTTACCTATTGTGGGGAACAATTGCGTTTGCCATTGCTTACTTTGCATCTTTAAAAGCTTAAACCTCTATTGTAACATGGGTTTAAAAAAAGTCAAAGTTTTCTAGGACCGTATTGACACTTTCTATTGTAGCCAGACTTCTCAATTTATCCCTATGAAGACATCATATTGGATGTTCTTAATATGCTCAGTCGTAGCTGGACTATTTCTTTTAATTACATGCACAATGAAGCTAATGGGGGGTGCCTACCTACTAGCTCAAAATGCTTTTGCTTTTTGTTTTTTTATGATTCTTTTTGCCTTTTTCAACATGTCCTTTTTTCTGTGTAATGGCCATGGAAAAGAATAGGAGTGGCTAATCTCCTTCTTCTTGAATTGTACATACCCTTTTGCCAATATCAGTTATATATTTCATTTAAAAAAGAAGCATGTATAATGTATATCTATGATGGCCATTTATTATGGTTTGTTTTTTTGTTTCCTTTGGCTTCTACTAAAACTTTTGTTGGAAAGTCCAAAGATAGCAGAATAAAAGCTGAACAACTTCATTCATCGAATTTGATATAGGTTACAATTGCCAATACAAGTGTTCAAAATGAGCAAGTTTACATAGCAGAAAAAGTACCAAACAACTTTTTTGCTAGTTCCTGTCTAAGCATAGTTCCAAATTGAACACAGACACTTTCAACACAATCCAAAACCACCATAGCTCCATGAAGTACAACAAGAGAGTCAAAACAGGCATAATCCTTCCTACATTTCATAAACCAATTAAAAACCTAATGAAATACCATGATGAAAAAAAGAAGATAAAATTGGAAAACCTAACCAATGAGCTTTATCTGATTAGTAGCATACTTAACCATTTGATCTATAATCACAAAACTGCATTGAATTCTACAGTTCCAGTTGTGTCCAAGTTTTGTTTCTTTGGAAAAAAAAATTGCACCATGTACGAATTTGTAACCTGTAGAGGCTTGTAAAACTAAAAGTTTTTATTCCCACCTGGATGCTAGCATAACCAATTATGGAGTAAACATTATCATAATTGAATAAATAATAAATCATTAGCTATCCATCCACCATCTCTTTATTCCAATTATTTGTTGCTATCATTATTGACTATTTTAAAAAGGGCCTATGATCTTCTAAATAGCAACTTACTGGAGTAGCTTTTGAGAAGTACATAGTAATAATACTCTCAGCCATGATTATGGTCAGTCCATTAGGTGAGCATGACGAATGGAACTCCACATCTACAACATTCCCCTTTTGTCCACCACAACTACTTGCAGAGATTGTGATTCCATTACCTTCGATGTATAACACTTGCAAGGTTCCAGTAGGACTATAATTTGAGCATAGGATGGATGATCTGCCCATCAACGTTGTCACACTTGCTGATTCTATGCATTGTCAGGGTGGCCATCGCATAGAACGGAATAGATAAAAAGGGGGGAGAGCCATTGGTGGCATTTGTAGGTTGAGACGATGAAGGAAGGATTGAGGGACAGAGTGAGCTGTCGGTGCTATTTGTAGGATAGGCGGTTAATGGTGGAAGGATACGTGGCGAGAACTAGCCGTCGGTGCCATTTGAGCGATGGGTGATGGAGAGGACGATAGAGAGACTAGGGCTTTTTCTTCAGCAAAAATTATCAAAATTATATAAAATAAATTGATGACACATACGATTAAAATGATATGGGCTGGTGTGTTTTTAGTAGGTAGAGCATAGATTACGTGGCATAAGTGCATCTAATAATTTCTCCATTTTAATTCATAATATCATATTTTTATATTTTATTAAAGCTATATGAACAATTAAAGACTAATCTTTCAAAATGTAGTTCACTTCTCTCAACAAAGCATTTTCCATACACACGACTAGTAATTGAACCCAATACAGCATACTTAAAGGACTCAACCATTCCATTTACCAACCGTATTAGGACCTTAGTAGTGTGTAAATTTATCTTTATTTTTAAACAGTAGTCACGGGGCATGACATATGACCAGAAGAAAAAGGGAAAATCACTAACTAATCCCAAAACATGAAAATATTTACTTGAAAGTTCCAACACAAAAAAATATTACACTCAAGTCTCATGTCCTGAAAAATGAATATAAAAAATTTTAGTGTTGAATATAAAATCATGGAGTGTGATACTTTACACTAAAGTTTTTTATATTCATCTTCTATGATTTTATACTTATTTTTCAGGATTTTATACTGATTTTGATCATGAAACTTAAGTGTAATATAATTTTGTGTTGAGACTTTCAAGTAAATATTTTCATTTTTGACATTTAATAGTGATTTTTTCAAAAAAAAGTTAGGGTTTATGATCTATAAACAAAAAGCCCACAATCACTTGTACCGCCGGAAACCCAAAATCAAATTAAACTGGAAACTCTGACCCAAGTAAACAAGTAATACGGAAGCACACGGACTCGTTTAGGTCCAGAGAGTCAGCCAGACCCTGTTCCAAACTATATTTGCTGCTGGGACCAGGAGTGCGAAGGAGCCGTTGGCAATTGCGAGCGAGAGGGATAAAGAGTTTGCCTAATGATGGATGATGATCAAAGAGTGGGATTTGTCACTTCGTGTCTGAGGAAGAAAGGGTTTAATCATTCGGAGCAGGCCTTTCAGGAGGAATTTCAACACAATAACAACAGTTTCTCAGCTAATTCCCTTTGTCAAACCGGACATGCCAACCAAGTTCTCGCCTTCTCCGAGTACCTTAAATGTTATTTAATTTAACGCATTTTCTCCCACCTCGCTGTTGCTAATTTGAAGTTTGAAAGTACACGGAGTGTTGGTTTGGACAATGGAGCCATTTCATTGGATGCTTAGGGAAGTTACCTATTGTAAAAGGCTAAAGGGCTCTGGGGCTTGAAATCTTATGATTAGGGAGGGACATGTTATATGTTTCAGAAGCAATTTCATATTTATAGACCTTTTAAGGCTTTAAATCGGTAATATGAGATAGTTTCTCGGTGCTGGTGTTCGCTAACAAGTATGAAATATACTAGTTCTTTTGCAATATTCCCAAGAAGAATGTTTTTGTTCCTGATATTTTAGATATAAAAGCCTGCAAATTACCTTTTTGCTTAGATGACGTGCTTATGCTATTAAAGCGGTTAATTTGATACGTTTCATTAAAAATAGCCATCTGGTTGCTTGAATTGAAACTTACATATTACTCTTCCTGTCAGTGTCATTGCCGGAAACTGTGCTCATTTTCTTTGAATGGTTACCCTTATTTTGCAGATTAGAGAGTGGTACAGCAAGATACCATGACAGATATAGCAGGCTAAGATTGAGGGCTTCCAGCTCACAAGGTAGCATGCTATTTAGTTATTTTCTCTTTAGAATTCATGTATTGCACAGTTCTCTTTCAATTTCTACAGTCATTGCATGGTTTTCCACTTCCATGCAGCTTTAGTTGCTACATATGCTATAGCTGGTGTTTAGCCATTGTTTTACGGATTTGGTGGCAAATGGGTTTATTCAGGAAGGTATGAATTAAATAAAATTTATATTTCTTGTTTG
This sequence comes from Adenanthera pavonina, assembly GCA_026686845.1. Taxonomy (NCBI): domain Eukaryota; kingdom Viridiplantae; phylum Streptophyta; class Magnoliopsida; order Fabales; family Fabaceae; genus Adenanthera; species Adenanthera pavonina. The sequence continues at coordinate 7,252,588 of JAIVEN010000003.1, forward strand.
TGAGATTGCAAAGTTTCCAAGATGGGCCACCAATGCAACATGTATTTATTGATTTTATTTACATGGTCGTGGCTGACATGCACAGCTTGAAAATTTTTCAATAGCTTCTGTGAAGACCATGAAATGAGGCACTTGCATGACCTTCAAAAGCTGGAAGGAGTTCTTTCTCCTTCTCACCTGGAGGTTGGCTGCTGTCTAAAGCTTTCTACCACTTTGTGGTTTCTTGATGTTGCTGAACTTTAAGCATCATCTAACTCTAAATGTTATTCTTAATCAGGAAATGGAATTTGCTCATTTCCTTAGGCAGAGAAAATTCAACATGAAGATATGTAAGGTAATATCTTGATTTTTTCTTGGTCAGTTTGTCCTGTATGCACTTTTTACATGCTCATATTGTATAACTTGTTAAGGTAACTATAAATGTTTCCCTTGGTGCAATGCACGGGAGAAATAATAAGTAAAAAAAAAATGTAATGCTGCAGGATTAAATTAAAAATTTCTAAAAAATGTTGTTAGAGGCAACATCTCTTTATTTATTTATTTATTTGCCATAAAATATCTGTATTATTGAATTCTCATGCCTAGTGTCACAATTCAATCACTGATCACAAATCACATTCTGCTTATCAAGAACCTTTCTGCAGCCTCTTTTCAGTCTATATGCTGCTCCACTTGCAAAACCCAGGAACGAGACATTATAAATTGCATTTTAAAACTTAGCTGCATTTTTTTGGCCAATTTAAAACTTAACTGCATGAATCAACATCATTTGTAACTTTTGCTGATTTCATATTTTGATAATATGACCCAAACTCGGCCTTATTTGGCGTGAAAAAAAAAAAAGAACTGAAAGTCCTGTTTATAGTATATATCTGCTTCTAAAATTTAGTTTAGGTGCAGACTTGCAGTCATCACGCTGATATGTGGTTAATTTGAGCTGCTGTTAGTTGTTTACGAACAAAGATTAAAAAGTTTTGGTAGCATACAGGATACAAGCAGTTGTTTCTGCCAATGTTCAAAAAAGTTCCAGTTTCAATTCTTTAAATGAAATGCTTTTCTACTGTGAAATTATTAATGACTTTTTGAGTGGTGGTCTGAGATCACTGTCAATATCTTTCTGTCATAGTTGCTTGAAGACTCTCTAGAAGAACACCTAGAGAAGGCTGCGAACTTGCTTTTTCTCTGGAAAGGAGAAAGAGGAAGTCAGAGAGGGGGAGAATGGTGTCTGTCAGGTCTGTCTATTCCAAGCATGTCTTATTAGTAACCTGATATTGTATGTTGCTCAGAATCTATGCAGTTCTGCCAGTACACATTTGAATTTCATATTTTCTTTTCAGAGTTAGAATGTTTTTTCACTAGTGTTTTTTTCATATGTTTCTTTTCAGAAAAGATCAAATGAAGGAAGGGAGGAAGCTTCTTCAATCAAGAAGCTTAGAAAGGACAAGGCTGGAACTGCAACAGGGAAAACTACAAAACCTGAGGTTAACACCTCATCTGCAACACCACGAGGCAAACCAGAACCCCCTTGCCCATAATGTGTTGTTAAATCTCCTTTTTCCAAATTAAATGTTGGCTGTGGATTTCCAGCTTTAGGCAATATGCAATGCTTTCCCCCCCTCTTCCTTAGAATTACTCGGTGAAAGTTGGTGGCACTGTTATGAAATAATTAATGGCACCAAAAAAAACCAAAAAAAGTGGCTCTGGAGATGGTAATATGTCTGATTTAAATAAATTTCCTTGTACTCCAAGGGTTTTTTTATTTAGCCAACTAGCCAAATCTCATAATTACCAATAAGTTCAAAAGAAACAATTTTCTTGTAAAAGCTATCAAAATGAATTAGGGGAAATTGTGAATTGTGTGGGCACTATTGCATGTAGAGTTCACAATTTTGAAACGTTTTGCGCCTGCTTTAATTCCTGTGATAGACTTCCCTGATGAACATATGCATTTAGTTTGTTAGCTCCTAGATTGATGTGTAACTTTGATAAATTTAGATATTCTAAACATCAAATCAACTCATAGAGTTTAACTTAACTCTGCTATATAGGTTGAGACGGAAAAAAAAAAAAAAGATTGATGTGGACTATCAGCTCTTGGAAAGATCAGTTTTAATTTCTTTGAATTGTTTTTATTTTTAGGAAGTTGGTATCTGTTTGTGGTTCTGGGGCAAATGCTTATCATAACACATATATTAAGAAAGTCTTACCTTAGAAGATTTAGACAACTGCCGCCTTGTAAGTCATTATTCTGAAGTTGGAAGTGTGCTATTTGAAAAAGGTGGTGGTCCTGGTAGTTTGTAATTTATGCATCCTTTCATTTTCTGAACTAGAAAGGTGTTGATGGAGAGTAACTGATTAGATTTCTAAATTTAATCTCAGCATTTTATAACTTGAGGCAAATATGAATCCTGTCAGTTGTCTCATTTCTTTTTAAAATTATTTAACAGTGCTAAGTTCATATAAATATTTGAAATATCTGCCTCCTATGCTTGGTAAGCTGTTAAGATGAATCAGTGTCCGGATTTTTCAATCAGAAACTAGTAATGCTTGATGAGTGTGACTGTGCATTCTGTTGAATAACATGATATTGCATCATTGCAGCCCAACTTAGGTAGAATATTTGATCCTTGAAGATTTGAGGAATCGGGTACAATTGAATAGTGTTGCATTGCCTTCACTTAGCTTTTAGACGTTAATCAATACTCATAATAGGTACATCCTAATACACGTCAGAGCAACCTTATTTAATATGGTTTGGGCTTCTATTACTAAATATCTATCTTGCAGTTTAAGCCGTTAGTCAATATCCCATGATGGATCATTGGTTGCTGGAGGATTTTCTGACTCATCACTGAAGTTTCTGTTTCTACCTTATCCACTCTACCCATTGTCTTACCTGATAATTCTGATACTGTGAATTTGTGATCATTTCTTATTTGTATTTGCAGATAGGGGATATAGTTAAGCTCAACAGCCAAGCAGTGGTAAGTTTGTACTAGTTAAGTTTTATGTTTATGACCAAGCTATGATTGTTTCATCCTATCTTGGATAAAGTGCATATGACTAGAAGAAAAGTTTGATGCATCAAAGAAATTAATTTGTTCCCTGTAATGTGTTACAGCCTCTTAGTATAGGCTATAAAAAAATCTAGCCAAGGCTAACCTTTATATTTTAATGCAAGCAAGATTTCAGAGACATAGCTTCTTGATGGATACGTTTGAAAATTTTACTATCCCATGTCCCATATAAGAAAAAAAACAAAAATAAAAGAAAGTTCTGATCAGCATCTAACACCAACCCCAGCAGTAATATAACAAATTATTTTGTTTTTCGATAGCAATTGCAGAAGTCTAACTTTTCATCTCTAATCATATAACAGTGATTTTGTTCTTCACATTAATTTATTTGAGATACTGTCGTGTTTTTCACATTAAATTATTTTGATTTACGATAGTAATTGCAGAAGTCTAACTTTTCATCTCTAATTATATATCAGTGATTTTGTTCTTCACATTAATTTATTTGAGATACTGTCATGTGGTTCCCCTAAATTGAGTAACGCATTATGAAGAATAAGTTCAAAATGAAAGCTACACTCATACAGGAACTGTCCATTGAAGTTGTGTCTGAAACATTCTCATAGTGTGTTTGGCATCTCGCCAATCATGTGTCGGGTTCAAGTGATGTCATATTGACTTGGAGTTTGTTCTGTTGTCAAGAAACTATGGCATGCAAGAAAAATTATAAAATTCAAAATCAAAATACTAGTTGTAGTTAGTGACGATGGTGGCGCTGAAGCTACATTTCTCCCCAGATAACAGCTGTTAGGTTAGAGAAAACTAGTTTTTTCATGTTGACATCAACTGAAGAGTTCCTTGCTTGCCTCGTGGCACCCAGTTGTCTCTAAGGATATATTTTCCTCGGTCACAGGATGATTGGCCATGCAGACTTTTTGTGGGCCTTTTTTCATTTCACCATGAATCAGCAAAACTGTGTTCTGAAAAAATTTTATTCAAAGCAACTGGATATTTGTTGTCAAAGTCCCGGAAAATTTGTCAGTTTTTTAATCTGTAGTAAGGAATGCTTACCCATTCAATTTTCTTGTTTAATGTCTGCAATGGCATTCCAACTGCAACTACATTGCATCTGGCGCCAGTTACAGAACAGTTCAACTATCGGATGTGCAGAGTGGGGAGTGTGTCCGGATTTTCTTGGGTCACAGGACTATGGTTTTATCTTTGGCAATGTCTCCTGATGGTCGCCATATGTCATCTGGGGATGAAGATGGTGCAATCATGACGTGGGACCTCTCCAGCGGCTAATGGCTTACACCCCGGATTGGTCATACTTCTTGTGTCTTGACACTTGCTTCCAGGTGATTCTCCAACCAATCCAATATATTTTAGACTTGATCATATTTAGGAAGGAAATTAAATGTTATCAAATAGCTAACAACTTCCTAATATTGCTTCTTCATTATTGTTGGATGCATTAGTTGTGGCTTGTGAGGGTTCTCTTATTGCATCTGGATCTGCTGACTGCACTGTAAAATTATGGGGATTAACATATCTGTTCAAGGAAATTTTTTTCCTACACAAATTTAACTGCATAATTCTGCCTCATTTGCAGAAGTGGGTATGCTAACAGACCGAGATCCTTGATAAAACTACTAACCAAATCTGCTCCATTTCACTTTTTGTGGGTAAATGCTCTAGTTCTGTTCCCTATCCTACATGTTAATGATCCATATCCCAATGTCTGTCTTTTTGAGCCATTATAATGGTAAGTATCTGAAGCTTATATAATCAAATAATGTGCATCCTGTTCTTGGTGCAGTTTTATCGAAGGAATCTTCTTTTTGCAGCTGGAGCTCTTTTAAAAAGCTGTTAGGACTTAAGTAATCCTTGCATTCAGCAGTCTTTCTGCGGATGTCAGATGTCCTAAGGCAATATACCAACAAATCAAAAGAGGAGGAGAGGGTAGGAACCCTAACAATGTGTAATTTGTACTAGCATATTTATGTTATTTCGCTTTTTTACTTTCTCTTAATGGGGAAGAAACTGGCAATCGTTTCAGCTTTGAATAAGAATGTATTGTCTATCAGCTGCTTTGGCCATGTAGGAATGATTTATTGTCAATCTCTGTGGTAAAGAATTATAACATTTTAGTTAATTATGAAAGACTACTTTTTTCTTTAATTTGATCCTCTCGGATAGAGTCTTTTTAATTTAATTTTTAAAATCCTTCTGTGAGTAAAATGGTTTCCGGGGGCATAATAGAGAAATCATTTTGGTTGAGAATACTATTTGAGGTACCTCTTTTGTTCCCTATTACTACATTTCTTTTTTTAAGTGTCATTTAATATTTTATCACATAGATTAAGAAATATAATTAATATGTTAAATTTTCTTTCAAATTTATTAATGTTCTTACAAAAATAAATGAATAAAAAAAATAATTAATATAATTTTTTACTTTTAAGATGACAAATGAAAATATAAGTGAAAAGATAATAATTAATATTGTCTTGAAATTTTAAAATAAAAAAAAATTTCTTCAAATGTGATAAATAAAAAGAAATAGAGGGGATAAGTCACTTTTAACTATTTTACATATATTAAGTAAAGTAGTTAAAATTCTTAAACTATGTAAAATTTACCATTATTTTTCAATATTACCCTTATGAAATTATAACTCATTTTAATTATATCTTTCTTAATATCTCTCTACCAAAACTTTTAATGAGGGTTGAATATGAAAAATAATATTTAATATTCAAAAGGTGATTTATATTTTACATATCTAAATTCTTTTAAAAATTATCTTATAATAAGGAACAATAAGAGGGAGTAGGTTTAAATGGATGTATTAATGAGATGAGAGGGTAATCTTTTAAGAATTGAGTGACTTCATTTTTAAAAGAATTAAATTGGAAAGAGAATGATCTTTCATTAATTTAGTCATAGCAACATTTTATGTTTAGATACCTTGAAACTACAATACATCGGAATTGATTAATTGTTTTATTTTTCAGATGAAAATGCCATCTTGCTGAGCAAGATGATGTTGCCAGATATGCATTTTAAAAAAAAAAAAATTCTAGAGTGTGCGTGTGAGAGATAAAAATTCCTAATAGAAGTAGATCAAGAATCGTGACTGAACAAATATTCGCTCATTTTTATTTTCAAAATTAGCATCCAATTAATGATTGTTGACACGGTACTAATATTAAAATATCTTAAGAAAATCCAAAGATTCAAATTCGAAACTCAATTAACCAAAATTCTTATCTACCATTCATTCAGAATACAAGCATTCTTGCTAATGCTCAGCATGACATCACCCATTTTCGGAATGAGTGTGGGTGTGTGTGGAAACTTCAATAACAAGTTCATCACTGTTCACGACTCAACCACTGAGTGAAAATCCAAGCATTCTTGCCCGATATCTCTCTCATAAAATGACCTTCTTTTTGGGGGGCCAATCGCCATCCCATAAAACGATTTGACATATATATCTTTTTATGTCATCTTGGAAGAATTTCATCATTATCCGACACACTTGTTATTAAATGACCCACCACCTTTTTCTCACCCAAACTATTATGGTTTGTTGTTTTCAAAAGTTCAAGTGAAGCTGAGAACCAATAATGGTTACAGATCATTCATTATACAAGCTGAGTTGAGTCATGAGAACTAATAATCAGGACTTCGACCTCACTCCGTCAAAGCATAAAAATAATAATGATCCATCCATCTGTTGGGCCACTAATGAGAATGAATAAAATTGTGTTTGCGTGCGTGTGTATAATGTAAGTATATCTGATGAATGAGTTTCGCCATTTACAACTTATGACCAAAATGATTTCTTATTAATACTATTAATGTTAATGTTGATATTGATTTCCCCATCCACATATGCACAAATATTGCTATCGAAGGTTCGATGAAGAAAGCATGAGATACTCCTTGCGCTTATAGACCGACATCCCGGGGAACATGTATGCCTGCTGGAAGAAGTTTTGGCTCTTAAATTGGGAGGTGGAACCACGATTCTTCGGAGAGATCACTAGTTGTCCCCAGCATCGGCATGCATGGTCATTCCATTTTGAATGACCAAAAATTAAATAAGGTACAATTCAAAATATGGGTCACAAATTTGATTGAAACTAAATGCGCAAGAGAATATAACATGCCGTAAATCTTTGTACAAATAGTTTGTTGGTGAAATTAATGTTTCAAAAGACCAAGGCAAAACTCTGTTTGACTGGACTGCTGCTTTGTTTCTCTCTTCGCGTTTCTCCCTTCACTATTTTCAGTATTCAGTCATCAAGAGATATGTACTGAATCTACCCCAACCATGTGGTTTAATCTCCTCATCACCAATCTTGCATGAACTAAATTGACAATCATTTGTTGACCAGATTAGCCGCCCAGAGTGGCGTGTATATATATATATATATATAACTGTCACCGTAAATTTCCCTTTTTTTTTTTGGGTGGGTCTGAAAAGCGACGGAGAGTTAATATGATCATAAGACTATTTGAATTATGATTGTAGAGAATCTCAGAAATCTTTATTTTCAGAAAAACTGTTTTGCTCACAACCTGACAGTACTTATTTTTTCAGAACATTCCTTTCTGTTAACTTTATTGTCTTCCTCAATTTTACTGTTCAATTTTTGAAATCGAAATATTTGTTACCTGGATGATTGTGGATTGAGTTTTGATGAAGAAGGAATTGGGACGAAGAGAAGCTACTTGAGAAAGAGAGAGAAAAGAAGGAGGAACATGTCATCGTTCCTAAAGCCTCTCTGTACACCGAGTATATTTGTAGTGGCTACAGTAACATGTAAACACTTTCAGTTACTGTGAATTCGTCTTTTGTGCTTCCTAATGACAACTGACAAATCTTCCTAACGACAACTTATTTATAAATTTATTATCTAACAGGGAAAAGGTTCACTTCGTAACATTTATAGTCAAGTGGCACAATACCCATGTTTGCCTTAAGATATCATAATTAAAAAATCATAAATATGTTCACCAAAAAAATCATCAATTAAACGTTAATAGATTTTACTCTACACACATAAAACATAGGCCGTCTCAGAATTTTTGGGCATAAGTAGACTAGTAGAGAAACCAGATAATTAATCACGATTCAATTTTAACAAAATAAGATTGCAAACATATACGAATGCAGATATATATATATATAGTTATAACCTCTAAGAGTTCATAGAAATATAGGGGAGCCACTTCGGTGCCTGGCACACACCGTGCGTGGCTCCCGGCATACCTGCATCTCTCATCTTTTTCTTTAATTTAAAAAAAAAAGGGGTGAGTCAGGGCACGAACGCCGTGCGTGGAAATAGGACCTGAAATATAGTCAATCGAATTCTTAACTGGAATTAATCCTGAAAGTTCCATTGGTTTTTTTATCTCATAAAACCCCCAAAATATGACACGAAGAGCCACATGCCAACAAGATTATACTTCCTGACAAGCAGAAAAATAATCAAATATATTTTCCCCCGGTGTTGTACAAACTAATAATCAAAATGTCATGCACGTTAAGTAAGAAACAAGTATGCTGGTCAGTTATCACAATTGAGAAATTATGTTAAAGCAAAGGTCACATAACCTAGCAAACCAGAATATCCATCAAAGGTGTAATAACGGGAAAAAAAAACATATCAAAGGGCCGGAAGGGATGCTATTCATACTACATATTTAGGATAAAGCATCCAAAAGTATGCATTAAAAAAAAAAGTGCAACCAGAAATAGCAACTTAGCAGGAATATTTAGCTGTTTACCAAGCAGCAAAAGGCAAAGTCATAGAAAGAATTGCATAACGTGGTCAAAATATAAATATTGCTTAACAACATCAACTGCTGGAGTGCATGCTGAATAATTAAACGCATCTTCGTGGCAGCATTGAAGTTTAGGAAAATTATCCAAAACTGACACAAACCGGGTGTACCATTGCCCTAATCTCAATGAATATACCGCTAAATCGGGTAACCTGTCAGTAACTAATATTGATTGCAATACAAGTTAGTTCAATGTGATCTTTCAAGAAACCAACACGTAGAGATATATACATCCCAACGGTTGGCAATCAGAGATGCAAAAAATTCATTGAATTAATTATGAAGGAAAAAGGAACATTATCGATAATATAACGAACATATAATTATTTGTTTCTCAACCTTGGAAGTTTCGAAGTAGGAAAACACAATATCATTCATGAACAATCCAGCCTATGCGCATTTGTAAACCTCCTACAAAAATATGGCAGATGCTGCAGGATCACCTTATTCATATATAGAACATTAAAAAGCTCATAACGGAATCTCTGTACCTCGATCAAATCCTTAATTTTTCCAGGCCATAATTGATAGTCACTCTTTAAAAACAGGAAAAAAAAAGTTAAATGACTATAATAAAGAAAGACATTGAGACACGAAAAATCACTTTATTTGAAAAGTAATGATATTTTTCGGCCAGAATATTCATTGAGAGAATAAAACCTCATACATACTATACAACAATAAGAAGCCTACGCTTATCTATAACCCTCCAAGAAAAAGAAAAGAAAAAAGAAGCAGAAGCTCCGGGATCATCTTATTCATATAAAGAACATTAAAGTCCAGAATTATCTTGGTCCTGAACCCAATAGATTGATTTTCCTAGGACATTTCCATTGGCCCACATTAGATCACACAACAAGAAGGAGCTATAACAATCTCTGCAAAATATTACATCAATATATCAAAAACCCAGTCATAAGGTGTCAGTACTGGCAAGATCAAAATATTGGGCGGGGAAAACGAAATGATGCTCAGATAAGGATAATCTAGTACCCTCTCAGCACAAGCAAGTAGGTTAGTAGGGTTTATCTGCCAAAAGTTAATATATATACTCATGAAATAAATATGTTAACCTATAGAGCACAAGCCAGAATCTAGACATGATTCAGGCGAGAACAAACAGGAAACCAACTACATCGCATGCGCAGCAATTAAAAAATATATTTGTGTGGAAGAAAACGATAATCAGGAAGATGATGATGTGTGCAAAGCATCGATGAGATGAAATTGTGAGGACCATACTATATACGTGAAATGGTCCCATGCTATATGCAAATTTGGCCGCTTAATCTGCACACTACTCGGGTATCTTCTGCAAGGAGAACCATCAAAAGTCACGCTTTAAGGTTACGAAAGCTAATGTAAAATTCGCATCATGAGAAGAGAAAAAATAGTGAATAGAAAAGGGGAAAGCAAACAACCACCAGCTGCTTTTCACTGTTGGATAATGATAACCTTCTCATTCTCACTGATCTTTCAGCTGATCCACCGGATGGCTAAGAGAGGATACAGTATGAGGAAAGAATTAAACCGAAGAGGATTCCGAAACCAGAAATAGTTATTAACCTTATTTCCAGCACTGGAAGCTGACAGAAAGAGCATGAGCACGCAAAAGAATTAGTATGTAACAATACCAAGTGCCTCTGTGTGCTCACTCTCTTCTGTCAATTTCTATGTCACATGGAAGAAGCTAAAGGAGTCGAGATCGATAAAATACGAAATCCGGCCCAAATAAGGAAACCTCGAGGAAATTAAAATAAGTGCTTTTGAAAAATCAATGGGAAAACATTTATAATTGAATCAGATCTGAGGAAAGGAAAGAAAAAATAAATTACAAAAAAGGAAAAAGAAGAAGAAGAAGAAGCAAATCTAGGATCTCTCGTTCACTTCAAATGCCTAGAGCAAGAGTTTTTTTGAAAATTTTAGGGTTTGTCGCCAAACAAACCGGGAAAAAAAAACAGCAAAGAAATCGGAGAAGGAGCATGAGAAGAAAGAGAAGAGAGTCTCGCAAAGGGACGGGGAAAAACAGAAAAGCGATTAGCCCCCAAAAAAACAGTCGAAAACCTTGTTTTGAATCTTTGGACACTTTCTTTATCTCTCTGTTTCTCGTTTTTTCTCCATTCAGTGTGGTTTTCTCTTAAACTCATGCAACACGTAGCCAGATTCCCTGACCTGCTGAATCCTTCTCCGAATCAAGTGTACTGAGTGAAGAAAACGGCGAGCAACGTCGCTGTTTCACATAGAGGGCAAATTTAGTAGCAGATCGTGGCAGGCTTTGAGAGTAAAAGAGAGCGTTAAAAGCTACTACTCTCCACTGAGAAATGAGGAGCCAGGAGAGTCTTTAATGGCTCAGTGACACCTTGCAATCAAATTTACCATTATTAAAGACCGGACCTCCTGCCTCTCTCTCTCCCGATATGATCTTTTGGGGAAGGCAAAGAGAACGCGAAGCTTTTTCGAGGGAGGGAGCGAATGGGCTGTGATTTGCTGTGCTGGGGCATAGCTTTGGGTCGGTTATAACCGTTAATCCGGCTAAGAATCGCAGGCTCAACGATTCCCTGCCGTGTGATACAAGATAATGTGGGGTCAGGATACTGTGGCTTGATAAGACTGCGTCTGCGTCATTTGAGGAGACAACGATTGGGTTATACAGATAATAATGAGCATTCGTACCGTAACGCATCCCGCAAACCACCCTACTGGGTCTGCTCTAACTACTTTTTCTGATAACTTCTCTCACAATTCTCATGCTCCAATCTCGTAATAACTCTCTCCGGCCAAAAAAAAATCTTGTAATAATTTGTTAAAATTCATTTAATTATTTATAACTTATTTTCAAAATACTTTCCTAAGATTTAGCAAATCATTTTGAAATGTGCAATAAAATAAACCTTCATCAACAAAAATGATTCGTTTTCACTTTTCAAAATGAAAAAACAAGAATAAACATAATCATTATATAAAATATAAATTTTATATGCTTAAAAATTAAATAATAATGTTCTTATTAAATAAATACTTCCTCCGGTTCAAAATATAAGGGGTTTTCAACTACTTCATGCATATTAAGAAAAGTTAGTTACACTCTTAAACTTCTCAAAAAAAACTAAACATCCCATTTTTACCCTTATTAATTACTAATAATTAAAGTTGTTTCCACTATTTTTCATTATAAATTACGAGACTAGTTATTAATGAATAAGGGTAAAAAAAGTAAACTACAACTAATTATTACATAACATCTTATATTATGGACCAAAAAAAGATTATAAAAGATCCCTTATATTTTGAACCGGATGGAGTAAACAACTTAAATGTGGGGAAACAGACACAACACAACTCTCGTAAAAATCCAAGACTGTTATTTTCCTCTACAATTATAGGTTGCCTGCCGTTGTTTTAAATTTCTTAACATCGGGGCAAATTTTGCATGGTAGTAATTCTCTAGCTTGTAAGGTATTATACGCACATGTTAGATTGGAAATTAGTAAATCTCAACAGTTATTATTATAATATAAAAAATTATATATAAAATTTAATTTTCCCAAGGGCATCATACATTATAGTACTAATTTTTACTCATTTTTCATGATAAAAATTATAATAATATATAATTTAATAATATTATTATAATAATAACGATTGAGATTGAGAAATTTTTTAATGCTAATACATTTATCCAACTCATTTTTTATGACAAAAAAATCTTAAAAGTAATATTTTGTCTAGAAATCGATTATTTATAATAATTTATTTTTTTGATATCTTAATTTAATTTAAAAGTTTTTAAATCTAGTATTAGTGAATACATGATGATCTTGATAACTAAGCTTTTGTCATATGAGTAATTTGGAACTGAGAATTAAAAATGGTGGGATTATTTAAATTTTAAATTTTAAAATAATTGAAAATTTATCAATAAGTTATGTGGCCCCCTTATTTGGATAAAGAATAGTTATAAATTTAAAATAGACATTGACGCTAACATTTTTAAGAATTTTCTTTTACCAGAGCATTTTTATGGTATAAATATGTAGCAGACATGCATGATATGATATGGTTTTTCTGCATGCAAATTCTGATTAAGAGTAAAATATATGTGATATTGTAGGGATAATTTATAAATTTTAATTTCTTACCTTCCATGTCTATAGGTAAGGTATAAAGATGGAATTGAAGACCACGATAAAAACATTAACAAGTACCAATAATGTTCTAACATAATTAATAGATAATTGAATCTTTTAAATATATTGTTTTGGGTGTGATTCTTGATTGTGCGCATGAAAAAGATTTAATTAGAAGAGATAAAATTTGCTTCAATAATCTATATGTTTTGAAGAAATTAATTTTAAGCTATTGGTTTAGCATTACCTTGATGCCTATAAAAAAAATATTAACAAGTTATTTATAGCGTGAAATTTGTCCTCCTATAATTGGTTAATTTGCATCATTTGAAATGTAAAGTCACAAGTATATACAATGAAAATATAAATAATAAATAAAAGTATGTACGGAATTCTTTTTTATTTAATCTCTTTTTTCGCAATTTCCCTCATATTTTGTAAATTTATATATCCATCACATTGGAACTATTTAATTATTAGTCGGCTAAAAAAGGAACAATTTTTTGGCAAAAAAAAGAGACTATTTAATCATTAATTATGCTGAGAAATTTGAATTTTCAGTTTTTGATTAAAAAAAAAAAACAAAGACGCATTGCACACCGCCATACTCGTGGTAAGGTACCCTAGAAAGCCCTAGCGAGTGGGGACCCTCCCCCACGTTCCCGCGTGTCCTATTTTTCTTCATCATTTTCAATAAACAATATGGTGATGTCAATAATTTTTTCTGGCCAGCAATAATGTCAATAATTTATGTCAATTCTTTCAACCACAGCAACATTGTTGGCTAAAAAAATTCATTCTTTTGGCCACATTTTTTTGGCAGAATTTGATTAAGGGTGTATACTATAAAACATCACATTTCACAATAAGGCATCCAGTACAAAATTAACAAAATAGATAAACTTAAAACAAGTAAAAGACGTTTAAAAAAAAAGTAAATGATACGAATATTCTTTTAGAATTAAACTATAGATATAAACTCAATAAATTTAAGAGGTACATCTTGTAATGGTTTGACTAAAATGTTAAGAGCGTCACGTGTTTCGGAGCGCTTGCATAAAAAGCTAACTAGCCCTCCATAGGGTATCTATCTATATTCTATTCTAATGATCCGTGTTTTAAATTTAAGTTCTTTCTAGAGATTCGTGCCCTAATGAGTATATTAATTAATGAAACAGGGCATATAATAACGGAGTAAGCATATTAAAACGTCACACACACTGAGCTGAGTCATTTTAAGTAAAGAAATCAACCAATATAGTAATAAATTTTAAAAATGTCATGCAAGAAATGAGCTTCAATGAGGTAAAATAGTGTTGTGTGTGAGAGCTGCACCGGACCGGATGCACATTTCTAAGGAGATGTAGAGGATATGAACTCATGTTAAGCTTTTTGAATGTTAATTTTCGTACCGACAAGTCTTAAACTCAAAGCTTTGCTTTTTTGAAAAAATAAACGCAGATTCACTTGAATCTATTTTATGTATTTTGTATTTATTAATCTTAATATTTAATCATATTATTTCTCAGAATATACTTATCTCATAATAATTTTTACATATTTATTCTATATATTATATATATTTATTTTGTGTCTGAGTTATGACTCTACTCTATTAATTAGAAAAACTCATCTTTTATTTATTTATAAGAGTTATATTCTGTTTATACTTATCTCATAAGTTTTGGATTTTTCTTTTGCCCGGTGTGATTCTTCTTTTGTTACTATTTTATAGGCATTAATTTTTTTCTCATTTAACTCTTCTCATTCTCCCTTATATTTTTTTCCCAACCATTCTCCCCTATAATTAATGAATGTAGAAATAGATCACTGATTTCATACATTAAGAATTATTTTTTTTGGAATTTTATTTGGAAAATTTTTATATATATATTTGCCATGTTTGATAATCCTTGTTTAAGGTAAAAATATTTTATATTATGTGATCTTTTAGATGCTATAGTATATGTATGGGGTCTTTACAGAGTAAAATTTCTGGGTCCATCAGTGCTTGAATCAACTCGATATATGACTTTCTCATGAAAAACTGGTTACAAGTTTTTCACTAAAATTTTTTAAATCACTTAATACTTTTCTTATAGTACTAATATTTTAAAAATATTACATTAACTTGAAGGGTATATATGTGTGTGTGTATATATATATTCCCATGATTCAGCTCAGTATGCATGTATTAATAATTGAGTAATAAAAAAAATAAGAATAGTTGATGTAGTTGTTGGAATTTGAGGAAAATTTTGTGGAAAAATGAATGATGTGTCACTTTCAAATTTGCTGCTTCATCAGTTTCAGTCACATCCCCATGTGACAGGTGTCGGTGGCCTGCACTTTGCAGTCCCCCACGCGTCGTCTAATAAATAAATTCTATAATCTATGGTATACATTTATTCTTTTCTCTCAACTTTATAGTACTTCACAGTTCTGAGTTCACACCCTGCCACTCGGACGCTTCTCGCTTTCCTTATATTTCAATTTACATTTCATAGACATATAGATGTAGATCGCTCTTTATATTTATATATATAATTTTTTTATCAATTCATCCAATACTTTCTAATTATATTAGACTCTGCTAATTTGGGCCAAAAGTCACATAAGTAAAAAAATTCTTCTAATAACTATTTAATGTAATTATGTATTCATTTCAAATTTTAATCACTTTTAATTTTAACTATCTCACTAAAATTAAGAAAAGTGAGTTATATTAATAAAATTATTTGAAAATGACTTTAATTTTCATTTTTATCCTTAATAAAAAATATATACTCCCTCAGTTCCAAAATATAGGTAATAAATAACTAAATTATTAGAATCAAGAAAACTATTAGACAATTTAAATAAATCACAAATAAATTTTTTCTCATAAATACCATCATTTAATATTCTCACTTAACTCTCATTTATCTTATGCCTTATAATAATATGTATACCTTAATTAAAAACAAAATTGAAAAAATATTAATTTATCAGACAAAAATCATTTGTCTGATACATTTTGGTACGAACATATTTAAAAATATCTCTTACATTTTAGAACAAAAATAGTATATATTATATAGTACTCTCTAGAACAATTAATTAATGCTCCATGAAACAATTTCTAAGGAAAATATTTTTATAATAAATAAATTAATGCTGACTCATACTTAAACCATAAAATTTTTTTAGAAAGCGTCTTATATGAAAAAAAAAACTGGAGGGATAGGATATCCAGAACTTGAATTTGAAATCAATGATTAAGCTAATATAGATATACTCTTACCAACTTCTAACGCAATGATTATTAAATTTATATATAGATTAGTTTATATGGATAGTTGTATCCATTTGGCTGATAGAAGTTCTTCTTGTATTTTTTCTCCTCGCCTGATATCTCAACTCCATGTGTATATAGTAGTTGGCCAAAAATCTCATGACTGTCAATCTAGCTAAGTTGTTAAAAATATTTGGTTTCCATTTTAATTTAATGTATTAATTTGATGGATTGAATTGGAACTTAAAGATGCTCCTGAGTGCAGTTAAATGAACCATTTAACCTGCATGAAACAATTAAAATAATTTAAAAAATTCAACATTGTAATATTTTATAACAAAAAATTTATTAAAATAACATGGGTTAAAATAAATATTGAAGTTTTCTCCTTCCACATGCTATTCAAGCTCTTGTATGGAGTCTAAATGATTTTGAATATAGTGATTCTAGTAATTTTGGTAATACAATATATTGTCTTATTATTTTTCTTATTAGGAAAAGAACTGAGATTTCAATTGTGTTCAATTTATAAGAAATGAGGTTCTTAGCTAAACACGTTTGATATACTGGAAGGTGGGTTACTAATAAAGTTACTTTCCTAAAATTATAGGAAAATGGCTTCCTAAAAAAAAGGTTGAGGAAAGGCCCTATTTTCATAAGAAAGCAAATTTTTTTACAAAATTATTCTTAATAAAAAATTTTAATTATAATCCTAATTTTACAAATCCCATGCCTAATCAATCTCTTCCCCCCCCCCCCCCCACACCCTAATCGATATATCTTTTTCTCCATTTTATCTCATGTTCTTCCTTAGAACTCCAGTACTCGCCTATGAAGAAGAGTGGAACTCTCTGCTAGTTGCTTCACGTTCGTCTTCCTATTCTCTTCACTGATGGTATCTTCTTTGCTTTCTCCTCCCGTCTTCATTCGTTTTTCTATTTTTTCTGTTTTTGTTGTGTTTTGCATTCAGTTTCATGTTTTACTACTGGTAGTTTCTTCGCCTTCTCTGCTCCTCTCATCTATGTTCATCTTTCTATTATTTTTGTTTCAGGTGTGTTCACTTTCATCTTCTTTCAACAACAACGATTTGTTCACTATTTGGGTGTTCTTTCGATATGTCTGCTGGCCATTTGCTATTGATGCCCCAATGCTTTTTTTGGAAAAGAAATAAGAAATGAGGTTCTTAGCTAAACATGTTTGATATACTAGAAGGCGGGTTACTAATAAAGTTACTTTCCTAAATTATAGGAAAACGACTTCCTAAAAAAAAAGTTGAGGAAAGGCCCTACTTTTATAAGAAAGCAAATTTTTTTACAAAATTATTCTTAATAAAAAAATTTAATTATAATCCTAATTTTACAAATCTCATGCCTAATCAATCTCTCCCCCTCCCCCCCCACACCCTAATCGATGTATCTTTTTCTCCATTTTATCTCATGTTCTTCCTTAGAACTCTACTACTCGCCTATGAAGAATAGTGGAACTCGCTGCTAGTTGCTTCACGTTCGTCTTTCTATTTTCTTCGTTGATGGTATCTTCTTTGCTTTCTCCTCTCCTCTTCATTCGTTTTTCTATTTTTTCTGTTTTTGTTGTGTTTTGCATTTAGTTTCATGTTTCACTGCTGGTAGTTTCTTCATCTTCTCTACTCCTCTCATCTATGTTCGTCTTTCTATTATTTTTGTTTCGGGTGTGTTCACTTTCATCTTCTTTCAAAAACAATGATTTGTTCACTATTTGGGTGTTCTTTCAATATGTCTGTTGGCTATTTGCTATTGATGCCCCAATGCTAAAAGCCTCTTTATTTTTTTTCTCCATTAAGAATGACCAAGTTAAACCTGATATATCCTACTCACTAATGCTTTATATATATTGTTCAATTGTTATTTATTTATTTTTGTTGATGGTATGTTATTTCCATGATTGATTGCAAACAATCATTTTATATGTATAGGGAAAGAACCCAAACTTGAGAATGACCTTTGGATAATACTATTCAATTTTTTTTTTAATGATATGTGTTATTCTCTCAATTGATTGCAAACAAAATGGACATTGCAAAACAAACTTGAGGATGACCTTTATGATATACTGTCCACAATTCTTTTTGTTTTTTTAATTTGCTTTGCCAAATTATTAGCTTTCTGTCAATAGATCAGTAACTTCGAATACAATTAGAAATTTTAATATAAGAAAAAAAAGAAATTCAACTAGGACAATATTTTTGTACAAATTAAATGAGTAAAACATTGGTTTTTTAGATACACCTAAATTTGAGTTGCTGGGCTAATCATGGTACTAAGTTATAGTTTTGGATTTAATTTATTCATACAACCATTAATGTATAGTTAATATATGAAGAGCAACTACCATAATAATATGAAGCTCTATATATTTTTTTATCATCATAAAAAATTGAAGGACTTTGAGAAATTTTTTGTTCCACTGTGATGGATATCTCTCAAGAAAGATGGTTAGGTGCAGTTCATGCACTACATGGATGGTTTCTTATAGTATATATGG
Organism: Adenanthera pavonina; assembly: GCA_026686845.1. Lineage (NCBI taxonomy): Eukaryota > Viridiplantae > Streptophyta > Magnoliopsida > Fabales > Fabaceae > Adenanthera > Adenanthera pavonina. Next base: position 7,271,385 of record JAIVEN010000003.1, read on the forward strand.
CTATTTGTTTGTGAAGACGTCTTGAACATACTGTATCATACACAATAGACTTCCATGCTTAAAGAGTTTACTTGAAGAACTTGGTCTATATACTAGTGATGTAGCATGTTATAGCCTACTAAGAATGAACAGAGCAACATTTGATAGGTTGTGTTGCATGCTTGATAATGTTAGTGGTCTTAAATCTACTAAAAATATGCTTGTTGATGAATAAGTAGTTGTTTTATTCCATATTCTTGGTCATTACGTCAAGAATAGGGTCATTCAATTCAACTTAAGGAGGTCTGGGGAAACTATTAGTAAATATTTTAATATAAATCTTAATGCTGTGATGCGTGTTGGGGGACAATTGTTGAAGAAACTTGATTTAGTGCCAAACGATTCAACTAATGAGAAGTGGAAGTGGTTCAAGGTAACTACAAACATTGGATTGAATAACCATGAAAATTTAAACATTTTTTAGATGAGTATTCCTAAAGAACTTGCAGAGGCAAAGAAAATCCATGGGGAATTCGAACTAGAAGCAAATATTCATTACACTTTTGCTCCTTTCTTCACTCTCTTGCTCACAAACCCAAACCTAACACCCCCCCCCCCCCGATTTTTTTATAAAAAGAAGGCAAAGTGTCATACAATCTTACAGATCTAGTATACACCGCAGCAAAAAAAGTAGTAGAAGAAAGCATAATCATAGAAGAAGAAATAGCGTAAGAAGCAGAAAACACAAATGCAGAAGCAGTTTGATTTAAATAAACGAAGTCAGGAGAAAAAAAAATGAAATTGACCTTAAGAAACAACAGAACTTACCACAAGTTCAAAGGCAAGAGAGAAACAAGAAATCTGAAAAGGGGAGAGAAATGAAATTTGAAGTCAGAGGTCACGATCAATGGCTATTTGAAGCACAAGCAGGAAGTCTATGGTAATCTGTGACCCAAGTCATATGAGCCCTAAATGCTGATGGAGAATGATCCATGGTGGAAATAGATGAAGATCAACGGGAAAAAAAAAAGAAAAATAGAAAAAAAAAAAAAAGTTCTAAAATCGTTGGGCTTGAAATTTTTAAGGGTGATAATGTCATTTCAATATTTTTCCCTAGTTCTGCCTGCATACCAAATATTTTATGGAAAAAGAATAAACCTTACAAATTAGACATACCAGACATGATTTGCATTAGGAAAAAAAGTTTCTACAAAGGTTCTTTCTCTTTCCTGTTCCATTCCCATTCACATTTCCATTTTATACCAAAGGTAGTCTTAATCCACCAGATAAATTGGATTGAAATTTTCAACCAATCTAGCCATAATAAATTAAATGATTGAACTCACAACCTAGGGTAACCTACCAATCTATCGTCTCCAACCCAAAATCAACCGAATCAAATATCATCAATGAATGGAGTCTACTGTCGGATCAAATACAAAAGCTCTTGACCTTTCAATCGCACCATACTTCTCAAGTTCCTGGAAAGACAGCTTTTATTTTCATTTAATAAAACCCTCCTGCCTGTTAAAAAAACTAAAAGACATGTTGATATATAAAAAAAATCATAATTGTTATTCTCTCTGGTCTTAAATATAGAATATTTTGTCATGTTTCTAGATATAAGACCCTTTACAATATACGATGAAGTATTTGTTATACATTTTTAAAAAATATCTCTATTTAATATTCAAAAAAAAAAAAAAATTAAATAACGGTAGTTTTAAAAAAAATATTTCTTGGAGAAATTGAAATATTTAATTAACCTTAATTTTTATTTTTAATTTGTATAATTTAATTAAAAAGATCTTTAATTGTTCCGAGATAGTATCAATCTAATTCTAAAAATAATTGGTCAATTATTTCGCGCCTTGACTTGTAAAATTTGAAGTACATCATCCCAGCTGAATGAATGTAGACTGTACCTGTATAATGATGTGCTGGGCCAGAGAACCTTTCTGATAGTAAAACACTAGGGATGGAAAAAAGTTAATTAATGGATTGGCATCCAACTCTAATGGCTGCTTTAATCATCAAGATTTGCTACAAATTTAATAATTAATGCTACTATACTAGTTAGTTAACTTATACTCCGTTTCATTTCAAAATGACGATTTATGCCAAAGGCGTGCGGCCTGCAGGCGCAACGCAAATTCATTGACGGTAACCTTTTGCTTTTAGGGCAATAAACCCTTTAATTAATTTGAATGATCACGTCGCTGGCCAAAAGATGTTTTTTTAAACAAAAAAGAAATCTATGATCACGTCATTCTGATTCGCTTCATGAACCATATCTTTTTTTTTTTTCCTAGTTAATGTAAAATACCCGACATGTAAGCACATGACAACCTAAGCAAACCACGAGGAACTACTATATAGGGAAGAATTAGGGTTCCAACCAAATAAATGGTTTTTTTTTCCTATGGAATATTGAAGTGGCGGGGAAAATGTGCATTGCATTACATGTAGATATTGCAGGGGAGGATTGTAGGGACGAACTTTCTGATGTTCGATTTTATGATCCAGGGAAAACGAATAAGATATCATGTCAAGAACCTTATCAGGAACAGGCGAGATCATGATTGAATCTGAGGGGCCAGAGCAAACAAGTAATAAAACTCAAGACGATGATTTGCTTCGCAGGATATTGTAATAGGAAGGAAACAGATTTACACTCTACTGTTGAATACGAAGGACATTGGATTTTTTTTTTTATATATATATATAGAGGGACATTGGAGTTTGCTTCAACTAAAAATGAAGTGGGCTGATATCAGCTCAATCAAAACGTGCATCATAATCGAGACTGATTCGGTTCGGTCTCCGCCTGCCCTGGCGAACTAAAAAAAATCAGGGACTTCTTTTTTCATACTCACAGTATTATTGTCATTTGTAATATTTTATCATGTAATTTATTGTTTTAAAAAAATTGAATATAAACTCTTAGCATTAGTCATTGTTCAGTTGATTTCATATTCGACACTGCTGAGCATTTCAAAGAGAAAGACTGCCTAAAGCTCGACCGTTACGTATAGGGATCAATGAGAAATATTAAATTACCCGTCAATTGTACCAATACATCAAGAATAACGACACAAACATCGGTTGGCCTCATCGCATTCACGCTGATCCTCCGTTAATCTGTTTAGAAAAACTCAACTAAGTCCTCTAGATCACGATTCCCATTGTTTTCTTTTTTGGCTAACGATTCCCATTGTTATTACATCACTCTTCTGGATTGTGTTCATTAATTAAGGTTCTCCATTATTCTGCAACATTTTTTATAAGCAACAACTTGAACTGCTTTACGTTGCACAGTCGATAACAGGGTCATCCGGTGGCTAAATGACAACCTGACATATTTGTGACTCTGAAAGCATTCTTTTAATGGTTGGTATTCAATTGTTCTCTGCTGTAGCTTCCAAAATAACATCCATCTAGAAACAAGTTGGAAAAAAAAATAAATAGGTAATAAATAGACACTAGCCCCTACTACCACTATACTAGACTAATTATGGATAACAATCCTACCAACAATGTGGGTATTACCATATAGATTAACAGATACCTAATGCACGGCCTAGACTGCACTACAGGGCTCAGACGCGAAATAATCCAAAATGCTGCAAAAGAAATTACATTGCTAAGCAGATAACAAGCAAGCGGCTGTGGGGAATGCACAGTAAGTAGAGATTCTCCCCTAGCCTCTTCGACGCTTCTTTCCAGACTTGGTCTCACTTACTTGCGCCTTGGAGGCACTTGCCGACTTACTCTTGGCATCTTCTACCTCTTCTGTTGAATCACCCGAGTTCTCTTTCTCTGACTCTTTTGTCTTCAATGAACCAGATTTCACCTTTCCACTGCCATTAATATTAGACTTCCCACCACTCTTGGAAGTTTTGCCCTTGGAGGCAGAAACAGTGTTAGGTGTTTCTAGCTTGGACTTCACTGTCTTTGGAGTTTCTTGCTTTTGCTTAGCAGAGGGTTTTGGCGCGCTAACATCCTCATCCTTTGATTTGCTCTTCTTGGTAGTATCTGTGTTCTTCGATTTGATAGACGTCTTGGTTGCAGCAGCTTCAACAGATTTACTACTACCGCTCTTGGGAGTGTTATCCTTGGATTTTTTAGCGACTTCCTCATCTGATTTACCAGGAGTCTTGGAAATTTTGGATTTGCTATCAACTTTGCTGCCATCCTTGGACTTTCCACCAGATTTTGCTGATGCACCCTTTGATTTACTGGATTTCGCTCCTCCACCACTAGAAATTAACATTCAAATTTAGATATCAATCAACAGGTGGTACAGAAAATGATATCTGATGTTCACAAACCTTTTTGAAGAAGCATCCACCTTTGCTCGCTGAATTGAGTCATCAATATTTGCCTTCCCTTTCTTCCTTCGGGGCCTAATATGGTCAAAGAACGAGAATGAAAATGAAAACAACTAAAAAATTAAGGGCAACTAGATAACATCCAGGAAAAACCATGAATACAGAGTCATGAATATGACATATCAAATTCATTTATTATCACCCCTAGAGGGGCAAGATACAATAGCATTTTACGCTAACCAACAGAATTGAAGATGCATGATCAAGATTTAGAGGAAATGTCCACTGCAGTTTTCAGAATAATGTCACAAGCATAGCAGAAAAACATTTCTACTTTTAGTTGGGCAAGGGGGGAGGAGCATAAAATTATTGTAAACTTCTCCTGATACACTACAGCACATTATCATCAAGATAAGCTCCAACATAGAACTACTGGATACGCTAATTAATGCAATTACATTACTACATATAAATGCACACTAAATTCTTTACTCGATTGGTCTTGGCATCTTGCTCCTACCTGTTTTTCCATCCATTAAGAATCTGCTCAGACTTGCAAGTTACAGTCATATTGTCAAAATGTATAATTCAATATTTTCCACCCAAAAACCCAAATAAAATCAACAACCAAGTAAAGGACACAGGTTGATGCACTGAGCATAAGAAGGCATGACATCAACAAAAAGAATACCAATAAAATTATTGAAACTAATTATAAAAACGTAACCAACAAATTTAATATTAAAACACATAAATAAGCAGCACATACGTATTAGGGGAAACATCAGGACTCCGCCGGTCACTTCCTTCTTCCTGCTAAAATAAGTAATTCTCATCAACTTAGGCATTAAAATGTTCAAACTATAAAAAAAACAACGCAGAAACACACCTTATCAGAATCAGGTTCATCTTCAATAAAATGCCATTTTTCTTTTCCAAGATTCAATATTTCTTCATCACCATCATCATACGAGACCTAGAATCATGTCAAGAGATGGTAAGCACATACGAGTATATTAGTGAGCTTGAAAACCAATTCTTTTGGTAAATACTTAAGCCACCAAGTTTTGCATTGAGTAGCTCGAGACGATAAATCTAATACCCAATTGAAAACCTTTTTTTTTTAAAAAAAAAGGCACGAGATTTTTTAAGGTGGGGAGCTTTCTTTTTTGGAGGGGGATAGAGGGAGGAGGCAGTGCTGACTGCTGAGAGACTAATGCAATTGCCAAATCACCTTGTGCTTCTTTTTAACAGGATCAAAAGAATCAATAACACCTTTATAAAACCTGCAAAAAGTTAAATTGTGTTATGGACAGCAGAAAATTGTATCTATTCCACAATAAACAAATGACACATCAAGAGAACAGAAGAACAACAGAATATGCATATGGTTGAACAAGAAAGTCCAGGAAGATGTACACTCTAACTCAATTCAAATAACCAAAGGGCCACAGAAGATGATAATTTTTTTGGGTGGTTATTTGAGACAACTCACACATTTATCTATGAAACTTGAAATATAGACACTTAATGTAATTAAAATAAATGGCATAAAAGACACACAAGGTAACATTTTTTAGATGAACGATATAAGAAAAGGTGATCAAGTGACCCAGCAAACAACCATATAATCAGAAAATAAAGATAACAAGTTAATGCAAATCAGCATGTAAAGCTCCATGCTTAACCAAAACTTCCAGTGACAGCATTTGTAACACCAAGAACTTACATGCGATCCTTTGGCCACCAAACTTCAACCCGTGAGCCAACAAGATCTTCACCATGTTCCTTGATATCAGATGCCTGTGCAAGTAACCAGTTGATCAGAGTGCATCATGTAGTTTAGATTTTACACTATAACTCGAGGGGAAAAAAGATTCAAACATTTTCTTTCCCAGGCGTTCGTTTCCTCTTCAAATTTGCCTTAGAAGTCTCCTCTGAATGTTCTTCATCTTTTGTAGATCTTGTCCCTGACTTTGGCAATGACATTTCCTGAATAAGTTAGGAGAATCCTTTTAATCATTTCATTATAAAGAAACACAATAAAAAATAGATCATATCGGAATAATATAATAAATAATAAACCATGGCAAAGAAACAGGTCCTACTGCACTGCACAGACATACCTTATCCTCATCTTTACCAGATTTCGCTACAACAGTATCAGAGGTAGATTTTCCCCGTACCCTCCTTTTCTTGTCCTCTGACTGCCTAGCAGAGGATCCCCCACCACTCTTGTCGATTTCATCTACTTTCTTAACTGAGTGCCTTTTAGCATCTGGATCACTTGCAGGCCGGCTTCCTCTTTTAGTCGAATCTACCATAGTATTTTTCTTCTGGTCAGATCTCCCACTGGGTGCCCTTTTTGCAGAGCGCCTGGCAGGCTTTGCTTCAGTATCACTAGTTTCTTCAGACACCTTTTTTGAATCATCCTCAGTGGGTTCTGCCTCTGCTTTGACATAACTGTCTTTCTTCTTTGCTCGTCCAGATTTCTTTGAACGGTTTTCATCAGGAAGGCTCTCATTAGGTGGAGAAGCAGCAACTTCGGATTCATCCTCAACAGCCTTTGGTGATGAAACATGAGCATCAACCTCTTTATCATTCTCCGAATGTCCAGCTGCCTCAACAGAATGATCATTTTGAGATGAGCTCGGAATGTCCTTGCTTTGAGTTTTAGTGTCAGACAGTTTCTCAGCTTGCTTCTCAACAGCTACAGTTTGACCCTCAGAAGATTCTGCCTTTGCCGAATTGGATGTACTTCCTTTCCTCTCAGTGGCTTGTTCCAGCTTTTGTTCAGTATTGTCAACCTTGTCAGCGTCCAAATTATTGCACTCGTCATTACCTGATACATTGGCACCCTTCAATTGATCAGAATGATCAGCATCATCTTGCTTTTTTACAGACTTTGAATCTACCAAAGAGTTATCTTCCCCAGCCTGTGCAATGCCATTGCTCATGACAGACTTAGGAGATTTGTCTTCCACAGGATTTACTTGTTGAGGAGGAGGAGCTTCTCCTGAATCTTCTTTAACCACCTGATCAAATGAAATGAATGTCAATATTCATAATTTCAATCAACGTGCAAGGTGTGTATATGGATAACATCCAGAACAAAAAAATTATGTACCTGAGTTGATTCATCCAATGGTTCTTTTTCTGATTTGTTCTCATCTGCCTGGACAGGAAAACAAAACAGTTGAACCAAAATGAACCTTTCACATCATGGGAGTTTTCAAAACCAATTAAATGTTAATTTACTGAAACCAATAGTTCACCAGTACATACATCATTTTGCTCCAAGCTACCACGTGTCTCTTGGCATATTGCAGCAAGTACCTTACTATAATCATCCAAAGAGATATCCAAGGTACTCACTGCTTGCACTAGGTATGGTCTAAGCTTGGTTGCACAACTTTCCAGGACTCTCTCCCCCAATTTTTTAGCAAGTGGTGGAACCTCCTGAGCCACATAAGCAATAAAAACAAAGTTCAGTTGCAAAATCATAATCTACAAGGAGAATGAGACCAAAATTGTCAAACACCAACCTCGTCTTTCTTCACACTGGCTAAGATTGGAGAAAGCAGGTCTACAGATATGTCTTCACTTTCCTCTATAACAAGGGTCATAATAATCTCCATGGATGAAAAAACACTCTCATTGTGATGTTCCCTGAAATTTTCATATACAGCCATCAAAACCACGTTCACACATTAAAGGTGTCTCCAGCTGAATTAAGTAATTCTTTTGCACAAAGAAAAATGAAAATAAGGAAGACTATAACCACATAATTCACAGAATGCTAACAAGGTTTTCTAGCAAAAAACCCCTAACTAATTCATCAAGGGCAGACCACTAACAATTTAAAATTGTATCATTGATACTATTTTCTATCATAAACAGAGAAAGTTTCCAGTCATCTCTGGGCTAGCACAGAAAAATTTTAACTAAAAAAGGCATAATCTGCCTTGTTGTATGACAGATTGGCTTGAATGCATGAAGTATGTATCATAATTACGACTGCAATAATTCAGCTGACTGTTCAAGCTTAGCTGTTATTTTCTGAAAAAGGAAAAACAAATAAATAAAACGACATTGCAACAAATGCCAATATCGAAGTATTTGAGAAATATATTAAAAAAATGAACAGGATTGCATCGTAAACCAAGGGAACAAGTAACATTAGAGGAGATTCTGAATTTTATGAATATACAACTTATCTCTCTCATGAATGGGTAAAACACAATTTGTCAGTTAAAAGACAAATGCAATTAATTCTAGCACACTTGTAGGTCATAGACTTCCCAAGATCAAGGCTTTAAGCTGTGACCCATCAGGTAAAGTATGACGAGAAAAAGTGCACTGACAAAGCACCACACTACACTAGGACACAATAGTTCTTACCTTACAGCCTTAAAGAAATGCTGAAACATCTCCACAATCAGAGCATCACATTCAAGATCCAGCATTACCACACATGACCTGACCTTCGCAACAGTTTCAACAATTGAGGCCCTCTTTGTATATGATGGGCTCGACTTATCATATAGATTTTCAAATGAAGATACAATTAATTGAAAGACCTCCTACAGATGAAAGGCATGGTAAAACTTTAATTCTGGTAGCTGTAATGAAATAGTAATTGAATTCAATAAAATTTATCACAGAAGCACATACCTTCATCTGATCATCATCATAAGGTGCATCTGGAGCTGTTATTCTTGTTATCTCACTGATGCAAGAGGCAACTGCAACTTGCACATCAACATCTGAATGCCTCAATAGTTTGTCAGCAACCAATGCTTTCAATGATGGAGAGAGTGCATTTTGCATAGCTTTGGTGGGAGACTGTTCAACCCTTGATAGGCAACTCTCAACTCGCTACAATATGAAAAAATAGGAATGCATCAGATCTGAAACATGCTCACTGTTCAAGGAAAGTAAAAATTTAAAGTATATTTTTTGGGATTCACATATCTTCCATCAAAGGAGATTACATTAGCTCCACAACCACATTTTTACTATAAATTTTCAAGATAAAAAGAAATAAGAACCCAACTTCAGGGACCTGACAAATTTCACAATCTGCTAATCAAAGAAGGGTGGCTAATATGTGTAGAAATTCAAAAATTGCATTTCTTCCACACAAATTAGTAATGCATAGGATGAATATGCATTATTTTCCAAATAACCTACAAAGCTCAGACAAAATGAGGGTTATAGAAGATTTGAAGGAAATGTAACAAATACCTCAAATCTAGCACCTGCGACTTGTCAATGACCAACTAAAGTATGAGGTATTTAGCCAAACCAAAATGCAGAGGCAGAATAAGTGAGGGACACAGCCATTTATGTCCACAAGGAAACAGCTTCATGTTTCCACATTTCTCCAAAAATAATAGAGTTCAGGAGGAATTTCAACAAATCTAGGGTCCATAGGCTCTACCATATCTAAAAATCCCAAATTCACCATAGGCATGAGTGGTCTATATTTTCTACACCGTTTCATTTAACTTCCGTTTGTAATTTATTTTTACATATGTCAATAACAAAGACAGCTGCCAGGTCGCAATCCATAACATATATGGGTATAACAGAACAGGTTAAAACTCCTTCGTTAAAAGAATTCAAAGACAAGTTTATCCAATCATGCGGTTAATCTAGTGACTGAGTGTTTATCCTATATGCCTGTCATTTGAGTATTTAACAATATACTTATATTTAAAATACTTTCTTCTTTTGGTTTAACTATTTAATATTCAATGGGTCATAACAGGATAGATAATCCAGGAGGGCAGGGTTTTGTCCGCTCTTCAAACATAAATATGGAACTGGTTCCAAATTACCAATAAGTCTAATGTTAAAAATGGGGTATCATAATGTTAATCCTTAATAGTCCTCCTCCGTATCAAGTTTCTAAATCCTTACAATTTAGAATTTGTAGCAAGGAAGGGACTGGCATAAGTTCTAGCATCTGTCTGAAATCATTTGTATTTTCTTCAGCAGGCAATAGTTAAGGGTTATGTAAATTATAACTCATCCCGATATGCTGAAGATTATATAGGAATATTAAAAAAAACGTTACCAACGCGAATCACATTAACTCCTGTGTATCTTTTGGATGAATGCCCTAAATACGATTTTGTCGAATAACATTTATGCTAACTTAATATATGCCATAAAAGGTTACACATGGTAGTAAACGCCAGAAGAAAGTTGTGTGTAGTAAGTTCGTATAATTCCTTCCAGAAAGTTGTGTTGACTACCGAAGCCACGTTACAACGCCATAGCAAAACAAATTCGGCTGCCAGTATTCGATTTCAGGGCTCCGCTTACCTTATTCATATATTGTAAACAAGTACTACGGTGGTATAAACCGAGGTGAATGATTTAGGTACCCCGAAAAGCTAACAATACGGCAAATATAGGCATGGTAGCCACATGCAACGCGGACATGAAGAGGGTACTCTATGGATCAACAAAGCCAGCGGCGTCGAGAAAAAACTCCAATAGCGCCAAATACTATAGACCCCGGGCATCGACAAGCCAGGAGCCCATAGGAGTGGCCGACTGGAACCACTCCGCAACACAGAAGTAAGAGTTGAATGGGGAGGGTAGACATTGCGGAAAATGAAATTGAGGGCAAAAATAATAATAATAAAGAAAAGCATGCTTACATCAAGAAGAGGGACAAGCTCATTAACAGAAGACGGAGGATCCAGTAGCTTGTTTCCAGCTTCAAGAAGCTGCTCTTCGAGCTCCCTATCAGCGGAAGTCATTGGTGCTATATGCGAATCTCTTCCTCTAGATCTTCAACAAACCTCCGGTAATTTGCTCGGCTTTACTCCATTGAAGCCCTAGACACGCACGAATCAACGACAGATGAAGCGGATTCAAGACCAGTGAAGAAAGGGCGAATTTCTGAGCGGAAAATAAAAAGATTAGGGTTTTTTATTTTCTTCCTCAGAGAGGAGACAGAGAGAGAGAGAGAGAGAGAGTAAAGTGAGAATTTCGGAAAATTTTTTAGGATGAAAGTCGCTTGTGTAAATTACTGCAATATATACCAAAGGAATTAAATTTTTTCCACTTTTGCTGTCCTTCTTTCTAATGCTATTTCTTTTGTGCGTTTTAAAAGAGAATCCAGCGAAACTCCGCTCGGATTTCGCGGGTTCGTGAATTGGAGTTAAATCTGGGGCTTCGAATCCGCCTTTTGGACCTTCTTGCTCCATGGGCCCGCGTGGCTTTCATCTCACCGTGCATCCTTTTTTGCTAACAAATGTTCTCCCCCATATGCATCTTTTAATTTATATGGCAAGGAATTTCTTTTATTTCCATAATTTTTCATTTTTGGCATGAAAATAAATGGCTTACTAAATGTTATTAGATTTTTTTGGACCGATAATAATTAGTATATTAAATTAAATTGTACGTCATATAGTGGTTCAAAATTATATAGTACATGCCATGAGTCATGAGGAGTGACACATTCCTTCCATACCTCAGACAATAAATAAATAATTGTATTTTTGTCCCTAAAAAGGGGGAAAATGGTTGGACGTGGACGGTGTTATTTTTTCCATTGAGATATTACATTTCTAGAAAGATATATAATTGCATTTCAATAGAGACATGAACATGTACATATTTTTTCATTTGTACTTTGTATGGCATGGTTCGTTTGCATAACAAGTCAATAAAGTATTGGAAAATATTATGAATGATATTTTTTAATGCCAAATATATTTTTATTTGAAACCTATGACTATCGTTTACGTATTAAAAAATAAACCTTATAATTAATCAATTAATAAATAATACCGACGACAATAAAGTAATATTATACTGATCTGCATTTAACACTGCAATTTTGGTTCTGATTAATGTACGTGATCCAACTATGCGATTTCATTTTATGATTTTATATTCTTTTATGGGGATGATGATGTTATATATTTTGTTCACTATTTATGTTTGATAATGTATTTACGTGGAATCTAGTCAACTTGGGTTAAACGACGCAACTATTGGATTTTTTTTATTTATCAACACACGTCTATTGGATTTAAATGTTGAGAGATTCTAATGTACTAACTCTTACTATAATCTTTTTTCCTTCTAACCCTTCATAAGGATTTGTATTTTTTTTATACGAAATGTCAAATCTATCTATATATATTTATATAATCTGAATCCAAAATGTATAGAAAGTGCAATATTTGTAAGTTATAACCCATAAGACATAAACTATGTAACTCATTACTTTGTGGTGTACAAACTACAAAGCATGCGACCTATTATATATCTAGTTAGGATATATAATTGTGATCAAGTTGTTTATTGATAAAACTAATATTTATTTCTGTTCAAAAAAATAAAAATAGTATTTATAAACAATTAATGTTATTTATGAGTATTCACTCAAAAATATATAAACCATTAACATCAACATTAATATTAATATGAAATATAAAATTTATAGTAAATAAAATTCATTATTCACAAGTTGAGCAATGTGTTTATTTTTTAAAATTTTGCATAATGCACAGTGCCCACCTAATTAGAACGACAGCTCAGATTCTCTCCCTCAAGTCTCTCTCAATTAAATGTGCAGCAAGATCGTGTTTGTTTAATTAATTCCATTAAACTGATACTTGAAAAGAAAACCTAGTATAATAATTTCTGAGAAAGCGGAGATTGAAACTTAAGCACAGAATCCAAATAAAAAAAATTAAAAACAAAGTAGCCATAGACTCAAATGGCTACCCTCAATACACAAATACAAACAAACACACATATGCTTAATTTCCATATATGTATATGGATTCTTTGCTTTCTGCATAAAGGGATTAAAGCCTTTTTTTTTTTAAATTCTAACAAAAGATTAGTCAAGCATAGAAGAAAAGTCATAAAGATGATTAGAGTACCTTGAATTTATTTATCTTTTTAAATTATTTTTCTGCTTTTTTTGGCACCATTGGATTAATTGAACGGACAAGATTTTGCTGCATATGTGATTGAGAGAGAGCTGCAGGACGTGCTATTTTAATAAGTTTTACATGATTAACATGCATAGAATTTTTAATTCGAAAGCAATAAATAAATTAAATATAATATTTGAGTATGCACTGGCAGCAAATATCAATACATCTATAACAATATAAAATATAAAATTTATAACAATTCACGTTATTTTTAAATTATTAATTGTGCATCTTATTTATCGTACTTTGTGCAATGCATAAGCATCCATGTAATTGCTTAGAAAATAATCACATTGTTAGATCAATCAAGTAGGTCTTTTTTTTTAAGTTTTGTCTTGTAATATAGCACAATTCTTATTGAGTATGCCTAAGAGATACAATATACGAGACAACAGGAGAAATGAAAGAAGAATTTGAGAGTTTTAAAGTGAGTATACCATGAGAGGAACGAGATGCTTGTAATTCTTCATTATTTACACCTTATTTTTATATAATCATTATTAATTCTTTATCACGTCTCCATGATCATTATGTTGATGCTATAATGTTTTTTTAACTCTAAGAGTATTTATTAATTGATTTCTTTGAGGTGTAAAGATGATCAAAAGTAGTTTTATTTCTTTCAATAAGATCTTTTTCATACACACACTATGAACTAAACCTAGAATAACATACTTAAAAGATTCAATTATTTATAACTAAACCTAGAATAACATACTTAATAGATTTAATTATTTATCAATTGTGCCAAAATACATCAATCAAAATATATAACTTTTGAGATTTGAGTGTATCTTGCTCAGTCATTATCTATTTATTTGATTGAATATGTCATGATTTTTTTTTTTTTGAGTGAGTTATACATGCATGTTATAGCTCTTAACTTTCTGCATTATACTCTTTAAAGAATCGCATAAATTTTCTTGATAAAAAAAAAAGAATTTCATAAATTTTTTAAAATGAAAATATGTGAATTTTCTGAAAATTGTTTGCTTGGCTTTCTTTTCTACGAATTTCACCCATTTCACGGATATTCATCGCCTTTAAAAGTTCTGTGATCCACAAAAATCAGTTTCATCTCCTCCGTTTAAAAGGAAAACATAAAAAGGAAGAAAAGGAAAGGAAAAAGGATAAAAAATGGGAAAAAGAAATAAGAATATATTTTTATAAGGGTGTAACAGTTAATTAGTTTTTTCTGCCTTTTAATATAGTTATAGTTTATAGTTTTTACGGCCTTCACGAAAAATATTAATCCATATAAGTTCTTGAGGATGATTCTCCCTAAAATTAATATATCGATTACCAAACATGCTCAATCTACCATTCCTTTTTTTTTTTTTTGGGTAAAATGGCATACTACGTCATATAAAAATAAGTAAATTCTCAGACATATTTGTTGGCTTTTTGGTTTACACAAAAATGTTTGATGCATGGAGGTAACAATAATTTTTCCAGTCACTTGTGTAAAAAACTTAATGTATGAAATCATTGTCTATATGCTATTTTGTTTTGAATTTTTGAAAAGTTAGTGATGTAACCACCAGTTTCCTTTCGTTTTTTTAGTAAAAAAAAGGAGACACACACAATGCTGCATCATATTTTAAATGGTAGATTAGTCTTCCAATCTCAGCAACAGCAGTAAATACGAATATTTTTTACTGGCTAGTCATTGTTTTCTTCCTACAAGTTCACAAATTTAACTTTTTTTTCTATCTAAATTAGGAATAGAAGCATCTAAATTCATAGGCAGCCATTTATTAGCTCTCCAAAAATCTTTCAGGGACTAGACAGACAAAGAAATAACGAGCTGTGGATCAACTGGAGCACTCTCATAAAGCCATTTGTTCCTAGCCTTCCAAATACACCAACATATTATAGCAACAAGCGCCTTATTACAATCATTCAAGCCTTGACAGCCAAGCCACTCATACGGCCAAATATCAAATCAAGAGATAGAGCTCTTAGCAAAAGAGATAACAAGAGGACTACTAAACTATACACATGAAACCCAATCGCAGAGGAGTAAAAAGTTTCATCAAACATATTACAAATATGTTCCAACTAGCTAACAAGTTTCCTACATTAAAAGATCTCTTCCTGCAAGTAAATTGATCTACCACCAAGAAGCACGCGAGCCCTTCTTAGCCTACCAAAATGTAGAATAAGGAAAATAAATGTCCTTCACAATTCATATCTAGAACTTGACCAATCAAGTAAGATTAAAAAGATGAAAATCTCTAAACTTAAGACCTCACCGAGATTTAGATGTCAAAAGTTGAGACCAATAAATCCAGTGAATTGTCCCCAAATGTTTAGAATTACCCCACTAGAAATTAGCAAGCAAACTGTCAAGCTCTTGATTGGACTTAGTGGGGAAAAGAAAACAGGACATTGAAAAAGTTGGCATAAAACTAGCAACGGCCTTAATTAAAGTTTCCTTACCTGCCTGAGATAACAATTTAAATTTCTAGCCTTGAATTTTTTATTCACTTAATCCCTGACATAGGCCAAAGCCTCAACTTTTGAACGACCTTATAAAATAGGTAAACCTAAATATTTTTCAGGGAAATCAACCAAAGAGATATTAAAAATATTGCTGATCTGAGAATAAATACCTCCAGGTGTGTTTTTAGAGAAGAATAAATAGGATTTCCAAAAGTTTATCTGTTGACCCGAGGCATGACAATACTGCTGCAACAAATTCATCAAAGTTTCACAATCACGTGTATCAGCTTTCAAGAAAAACATGGAATTGTCTGCAAAAAAGTGTGAGTTATAGAAGGACAATTTCTTGCCAATCTGAAACCCCTTTAAGTCTCCATTCTCCACAACTTTGATCAAGAGACCAGACAAAACATCTGCAACTACAATAAAAAGAGTAGAAGAGAGAGGATCACCTTGCCAAAGTCCTCTTCTAGGATAAAAATTCGTAACATTTTTGCCATATAAAACCATATTGAAAGCAATAAAACTAACACAAAGAGCAATACCTTCAACCCACCATCTATTGAAGCCCATTTTCAGGAAAATAGCCACAACAAAATCCCATTCAACACAGTCATAAACGTTACTCGTGTTTAGCTTTAAAGCCAATTCAAAAGATTTACCCCTCTTACTATTTAAATAATGGGAGGCCTCATGCACAATGATGATGTTATCAAAATTAAGATTTCCTTTCACAAATGTTCTTTGATATATAATTGTTGATAATAAATTATGGGAACTAGGTTGTCTTATCTTGTGTGTTATATGGAATATATTACAATTTAAAGACATATGATATTATTGAATAGATGTAAAATTAAATTCATAAAATTATATAAAAATAATCAAACAATTTGTAATTAACCGATAAAAATTTTAAAAATGATTTTGAAGACAGAAAAATTGAGGGAGATTAAATAAAAAATAATGAAAAATCTAATAAGAAAACTAAAAAAAATATTAATTTTAAAAATAGTAATTTAAACTAAAAACAGATGATAAGAAGATTTAAATAAAGGATAATTTAAAAATAGAACATAAAATTTCTTATTTAAAATTAAAATAGATAGTTAAAAGATTTAAATAAAAACATAATTTAAAAAATAATAACATGTTTAAAAAATTCTAAAATAAAAATAAACAGAGATAATGGGAACGGAAGTTAAGATCAAATGCAAGATTTTGAAGATTTTAAAATTTATTATCTGAAACAGTTAAAAAAAATGGAAAAAATACTGTTTATAAAGCACTATTATGAATAATAAATCTCACTGAAAAATATTGGAATATAAGAAATTATTTTAATAGATGACTTGCAAGTTGCAACCACATATTATTATTTTTAATGAAGAGTATAATAGTAAAAAATATAATTAATATTTTATTGATAATATAAAAATATTAGATAAATTGTGACATTTAAAACTTTATAAAACAACAAATAAAATGGAAGAAAATGAGCACCACAAAACCACATAAGAGACAAGCAACTATTACATTATTATAGGCCGGGATTAAGTTGCATGTTTGGGTTGGCACAATCCAAGAGCAGCTTTTGCATTTCACATTCCTTTTTTAACAATGAAGAGTAGACTAGCGTTTAGAAAGTTATATAAAGTGGTTTAAATAATGATCACCCATTTATAAATGCTATGGATAAAATCAAGAGCATTATCATAAGAGACTAAAATGTTACTATGGACCATTTTTAGGGAAGCCAATAAGTATGCCAACTTTTTAGTTTTCTTATTAGATTTTTCATTATTTTTTATTTAATCTCCCTCAATTTTTGTCTTCAAAATCATTTTTAAAATTTTTATAGGTTAATTACAAATAAAAAGATAATTTAAAAAATAATAAATCATTGTAGACCTCCTAAACCTATTGTCTCAATCATTATTCAACAATGATTGAAGCCATGCAAGATAGCCATAAATTTGACTACCCATGTACTAGGCATAGCATTTAACTTGCCTATAAAGTTAGAGATTCATTCCCCGTTACCATCTATGATAACTTCTTCTCAAGTGACTTCTCCTCCATTATCTATTAGATAGTCTATGTCTAGTCTCAAGGGTGGAAATAAGCCAAATTATGCTAAGCTTTAATTAAATAAGTTTAACCTATATTGTAAACATAAAGCTTAAGTTTGACTTGTTGACTAACCTTGAACCATGTAAAGTTTTAATTTAATTTGAAATCTATTTAAAAGGTTATTAAAAAGTAAATCCCAAAACAAAATTTACTCTAGTTCAAAAAATTCAAACTTCAAACTAATTTTTAATTACCAAATGCATGATTAAAGTATATTTATCTCATGGTCCGTATGCATAGGCAACTCATAGTAGCAAAATAGCTAAGCCCCCTGCATTTACAAACTCCACCTACCCATATTCCTTTATAATATTACGAATGTGAGACCTCTTAGTCTTCACGTATTAATTCTCTCTCCCATATTGAAACAATTTGTTATAAAACTAAGAAAAATATAAATTTAATAGAAGTAAGAGAAAAATATAGAAGGGAAAAATAATATAAGAGAAATGTAAATGGGAGAAATAATAAGAGGGAGATATAGAAAATAGAAATAGGGAGAGTGCTTCTTATTGAATTCGCTTTCGGTGCTCATCACATATGATGAGCACCCCATACTCATCGGATCTGGATCGTCCAGATCAAATATGGACGGTCCAGATTTAATTATATTTTTTATTATATTTTTATTTTATTAGATATAGGATTCAAAATAGATATAATTTTACAACTATTACCTTTTAAAAAAAATACTATTATTATGTAAAAAAATCAAAATAAAAAACTGTAAATATGGATCGTTCAAATTAAAACTAGATGGACCAAATCCGCCCATATGTGATGAGCATGGGATGCTCATCACTGTGATAAGCACCCAATGCGGATTCGCTTCTTATTTATTTCAATGTTTCAAATATCACGTGAATGTATGTATTTACATGCCTCCAAACATTAAGAATGAATTAAGAGTTACAAAGAAATAAATAACAAAATTAATCCACATGAATATACAATATGTAACCTTTGAATTTGATGGGCAGTAAATATGAGAAAAAATCCTAAAAAATTATTTATTTAGGTGGTTGCGGAGGAAATGCTAAGAGTTGAAGGTTATGGACAATAAGGATAGGATATGGATATCCACACAATATATAATTTATGATCCAATTTGCATTGTTGATCCGTGTGAAGGTTTCTCTTAATTAACTTTTTTAAAATATAATTTTATATAATTATTTTTATATTTATTTTCAATCTTAAAATACCGTATTGAATCCAATCAATCAAACTAATTAAAAAATATAAACACTAAACATTTTATTTTTTATTTACGACACAAATTTAATACATTATTATTGTTAAAAAAACTAACTAGTTTACTTTTTGAACATGCATTACTCTCATTATTGATCAAGAAAACTTTTTTTTTGTTAATACTGTTGTATCAAACCTAAACATATATCCCTATACACAGACTAAATATTTAAAATATTTTAAAAAATAGAAATAACACCAAATACTTCAAGTACAGAAAACTACCTTGAGAGCTTAAATTTCGCAAAACAAATAAACCTATTTACCAAAAGTCCAAAATACAAACAAAACCAAAAGATACAGACAAAAAAAAATTCCTTTTTTCCTTGGCATATTCACAGCATTTTAATTCAATTATATAGTTTTAGAATGTCACCCTTAAATTAAAGTTAAAACTGCACGAGGAGTACGAACAATTCACGAACAAAATATACAGAAATAACAAGAAGACAAAAAGGTAAGTAGTTCATGCAAAACTCTCCATAATAACTTTATCTGGTCCACAACAAGCCGTGTCATTGAAAGAGTTCAGCGGCGGGATCACATTTCTCTACTACGAAACAGATCAAAGCCCTCGTTTCGTTTATTATACAATGAGCCATCAGCCAACTGCAATTGAAGGGCTATAATTTCATGCTATTTCGTCTTCTATTTCTATCTATGAATATCACAAAGCTAAAAATTTCTGCCACAAGACCCAAGGCTCAAGTAGCTGTAAATGCAAGCAAACTCGTCAAACAGTGTCATTAAGGCCAAGCAAAGCACCTCCTCTCTCAGTGATCAGTTGATAATAGCCTTCTTGGATAGATAGGCATCTCATCCCATGGCATAAGAAGAGGTAGGCAAGTTGATTACTGTACTCTTAATCTTCGTCATCATGTTAATGCTGTTGGTGATTCCTTGCGAACCAATCCCACTGTCCTTCAGACCCTGCCACAAATCATTATTTGCATGTTCAGATGGTAAATTTAAGTGATCCAATATTATCGAGACAAACTATGTTGATGACTCTGCATGGCGATGCATATGATATATTATTGATGATATGATGAATAACTAGGGACGGTCTCTAAAACAAGATGCTTGTTTAGAAATCTTTGAATTTATTTCCGATTAAGATGTATCTTTATCATTATGATTACGATCTATAAAATTGATCACTATGTCAGCAAGATGGAGAAAAACACTGCACCTGAAAAGGGAAATGATCTGGTCCTCGAGCTGGCGCTGAATTAATTTGAACTGTTCCTGTCTCCATTGCATCGCTTATCAATATTGCTTTGTTTATGTCTCTTGTGAAGACGCAGCCCTGCATTAAACAGAAGATTGAAGTGAAGGGGGAAAAATGCCTTGTAATATATTTATGTCATTTTGATGGTTAAGGATCTGGAGAACTAATAACAATCTCAATTTAGAATGAATTCAATAAAATAATTATATTTTTTTAAAGGAATAATTCCAATTCAGGCAGCAATTCACAAGGACATCTTATTTTTGAGTTTCGTCAAATTGTCAAGAAATTAACCACTGAATAACAATGCGATTACAAGCAAGGCTTCCTCACATTTCAGGTCTAACAAGATAGTGGACGTAAAGGGGACTAATGGGTTGCAAGTAAAAATAATAAGACATAAAATTTATCCTTTGTCTTAAGGTCAAAATCAATGAGTAGAAGAAATATATGTATGCATATAATTTAACATGCTATAACTTTTTTCTGGACCAATTTAACATGCTATACCTGAACGCCAAAATTGCTAGCATTACAATGGTTGATTCCTTCATCAACAGAACTTATTCTTACAACTGGCATGACCGGACCAAATGGCTCCTCCCATGCTATCCTCATATCTGCACGAACGTTATCCAACAGCAATGGCCAAATGAGATTCCCTTCCCTTCTGTACTCCTGACAGAATGTTGCTCCTTTCTGCTTAGCGTCCATTACCAATCCTTCAATAAAGTTAGCAGAGGACTCTGTGACAACTGGGGTGATGTCACAGTTATCCTCAGGAGGTCCAACAGCTAATTTTGCAACTTTAGCATTGACTTTCTCAACGAGAGTGTCCGCAACAGATTCCATGACCAAAACAACCTTTACAGCTGTGCATCTTTGGCCACTGACATATATTTTATTTTTGTTTCAGAACATGAGTTAGGAACATTTATGTCATGGGAGCCAATGAAGCCCTAATGAGAAAATTGCATTAAATAAAAAAAGACCCCATCATGAAATGTGAAATCTTATACAAACGTACGTCAAGAGAGATCAAGTAATGTTTTGCCTTTTGAAAATTTCTTAAAATCTATATTTCTTTTGATGGAAGTTCTACACACTCCTAACCTGTAAGAGAAGCCTCCTTTTACAATGTTAGCAGCTGCCAAATCCAAGTCAGCATCTTCGAGAACAATGCATGCATCTTTTCCCCCCAGCTCCATTTGAAGAGGAATCATGCCTGCTTTCTTTGAGATTGCAATTCCAGTGTCTCCACCTGTGAAACTGTAGATTAATGTCAATTAGGTGGCAGAATATACCTCTTACAACGACAACCAAAACATATTATCCGTGAGTACATATGCTCTCGATAGTTTAAGATGCCTAAACCTCTGTAGGAACGACATTTGCAAATAAGAAATCACATGAATCATCAGATTAAAAAGGATACAACCATCTGTAATAGGAAGTACATTAATCATAAGATGATGACTCAAGAATTACCTTATACAGTTCACCCCTGGATGCATCGTAAGAAAGTCACCAATCTCAGAACCCTTGCCTGTCACACAGCTAATAACTCCTTTGGGAAAACCCGCCAAATGAAAGCAATGCACCATGTGAAGAGCAGCAACAGCACCCTGCAGAAACAGATACATAGGGTTAGGCAACTTGTCTAGCCATTTACATGTGGCAATCCACTTAAAAAAACAAATATGCGACGACTTGCGAAATAACTAATGTGAGAGTGTGCTGGGCTCCATGAGCAGTAGCATACCTGGGTCGGTGGTTTGAGCACAAGGGAGTTTCCAGCAATAAGTGCAGGACCAATTTTTGAAACTGCCAGATTGACAGGATAGTTAAATGGTGGAATAGCTAAAACTACCCCCAGTGGAATCTGCATACAACAAATCAATCATCCAAAACAACAAATTATATAAAAACACAAGCATAAGCATATGCTATAGACATATGGTAAATGGAAGTTGCAGAAAATGAATTTGACAAAGTAGTAGATAAAATCCTGCTTATAGCCATCATCTGAAGACTTTACAAATGTTTCATTCTTACCTCTGTTAAACTACATTTGCAATGCAAAATTGTAAGATAGCAATAATGAAACTAAGAGTAAACGAGATTTTGAGGCTACAATGAAGGGCTGGAGATTGAAGAACATAACTAGAAATAGTGAGTGATATAGGTTTCAGTTTCACGTGTCTAAAGAGAAGGTGTGAACCACCTCAAAAGGAGCAGGTCCATCACCTTGGAAGTGAGACAGTATTTGGTCCTTTCGTTGCCTGGAAAACTATCAGAAACCAGAAATTTCCCTTCTCCAAGAATTCTCACTCCTTCTTCAGCACAATATGATACCAAATCACCTGATCTGACAACCTACATCAAAAGTACAACATAGTTCATAGAACGTGTATAATTAATGTCCAAATCTCAAAAGCATGTAATACATAAACCAGGGAGTAACTCTGGCTCTTTAAAACCCGAATAATACTTTCCAAAATGCTGCAGCGCTGAATACTTGTAATGATACAAAGAAAATATCCAAAACAAGACGTCAAATGATAATGCATTTAATGAAAGCCTTTTATTCTACATACTTCAGTGACGGCATCTTTGGCTGGTTTTGCAATCTCTTTGACGAGACACTCGGCAATGGGTGCTTTATGCTCCTTCAGTATTGCCGCTGCCTTGTGAAGCAACTCTGCTCTTTTCCATAGTGGAGTCTTCGCCCACGATTTTTGGGCTGTCTTCGCGGATTCTATGATCCTATTGACCTCTTCCTGTGTGCAAGCTGTTTGAATTTCAATCAGAGCAGACTACTATTAAAATTGCCAGATATAAAAGAAAAAAAAAAGAGGCTACAAAATGAAAATTCGGGAAAAAAGAAAAGAAAAGAAAGAACAGATGCTAACTCTTCAATTGCCACAAATCTCCAAGAACAATACTGGGTCAAACAGTAACATTACGTTTGTTATGCTAATATTTCATGAATTGAAATGAAATTAGATTATTCTGGTAAAAGAAAAAAAAAAGAAATGAAATTAGATTGAGAAAATCAACACTTCCAAAATCAATGAAATGATGGCCTCTGATCGAATTACGAATTTGAGATGGTAGAGGCTCGAGCGAGTTAGACTAGAAAGTATCACCTTGAACCTTGAAGTGGGTCTTCCTAGTGGTGGGATTGATGATGGGCACGGATTTGCCGGAGGAGGATTTCTTCCATTCGCCATCATCATAGTACTTGAAAACATCACCATCTATGATCTCGGCAAAAGTTTCAGTTCCTGCCATGTTGGAGCAAGAAGTTGGGCTTGGGTATGGGGCCGATCAAATGTTTCAGCTATGGAAGTTAGAAATGGAGTTCGAAGTTTGAATCACTATGCTGAGCTGAGACTTGAAAGTGATTTAGTATTGAATATTGATACTGATATTGACATTGACCAAGATTCCCAGATGGTGCCAACTGGGGTACAGATTTAGAAATATACGTGATTGATGCTAGTTCTTAACCAAAATTTTAATCATTTTAAAAAGAGTCGAATTCTTTTACAATCAAAATTATTATGAATCCTATAAAAATAATTTAAAAGACTAAACTTTCTATTCATTCTAAAAATATAATTAAAAAAAATCAAATAAATGGATATTACATAAAATTTTTGTTTCCAGTTCGTTTCCATCCATCCTTAAAAAACTTCTGCTATTCGTTTTCTCTTACCAATGTATTAATCAATATTTTTTGTGACAATTTTGCTTCAAATGACATTATAATTATAAATATGAGCATAGAAGTCCATATTTTTGTCAATGGACTATAAAGTTTCATATTCGTTTGATGAGGCGATTGCTTCCGCCTCCGTCGGCCACCATTGGTGAGAAGGAAAACGGAAAAAAAAAAATTAAAGAGATGAACTTTAAGAAAATGTATAAATAATTTATATATTTATTATATTTTATTATTTTATTTTATGTAAGGCTACTATTGCTATTTTATTGTTGTCATATACATACATATATATATATATATATTTTTGGGTGAAAATATTGCTAAATCATAAAGACAACAAACACCAATCCAAGATAACTAATTCTCTAGTAGGGTTGTGCATGAGCCGGATTGGGCTGAGCTTCACCCCCACCCAATGCCCTGCTTGTGCACACTCGGGTTAGACCGAGTTGGATACCGGATCGGGTCGAGCTGGCACGGTACCACATAATTTTTTTAAAATATTAAAAATAAAATAAAAACTAATTTTATGTATTAATGAAAAAATTTAATTATTAATGTAAAAGTAGATTTTTTTAAAAATATAATGTTATGATAGAAATTAATTTTCTTAAAAATTATAAATATTTACAACTATACATTATTTTCATATAATATTAAATTAATAAATTAATTTAAAATTTTAAATAAAATTAAAATATCAAAACCTTACCGAGTTTTTCATAATAATCAAATAATAAATATATTATATAAGATATATAGAAAAAATCTTATAAAATCAATTAATATATATAAAATAATATATTTAAAAATATATATATATATATTTATATATAGTTCGGGTTGGGTCAGACAAAATAACCCAACCCAAAGCCCTGTTCAACCCGATATGAATCCCGAATCGGTTGGCCCAATAGAACCGAATTTGGACCAGACCAACCATGAGTTTTCTGCACAGCCATACTCACTATTTGGCCCATTAAAAAAGAAGTGGCTCACTTGATAAAGTCCCTTTTTTACGACGTCCGCGAGAAACTACGTCATCAAGTAGGCCCAGAAAATTTTATGCCAGGCCCTTAGAACTTGGCCCATCCTAGGCATTTTTATGACCCAAAAATGACAATTGACCCGAAGTATACGCTCACTTTTCTTCTTTTTTTTATCAATTACTTTTCATTTTTTATCCACTTAAAAACTTCCACGTCATCAAGTGACCACGTGTTCCTCCCCTACTGGTTTAAAATATGTCACTTAACGTGTCTCCAATTTTCCAGCGTCTCCTTCACATCCCATCTCTTTCTGTGAGTTGAATTTGGAACTTGGAATTGGAAGCCTATGCAAGCACGGATTATTTCCACCCTGAGATTCATCGAAGGCCAAACCTCACAATCTTTCGTGCCCATTTTATAACGAGTTGAGCTTTCTTCTTCTTTTGAGCAGTAATCTTCCTTTCTCTCAACCGTGGCTTCCACAGGGTCACAGAATCTATCTCGAAGAAAGCCTTCTTCTTCTTCTACGCCAACCCCTGGGCCGACCCGGATTGTTTACAGGGAAACGAGGAGGCCTTCCGAATCTGAATTTCCCTTCTGGCAACAGAATTGGTTCATTGTACTGCTTTTTGTCATGGCTCTCGGGTTTTTTGCCCTTGCCCTTTTCCTTTTCCTCAGCCTTGATTCAGATAACATTCCTTCTTCCACGGCATCAGCGGCTTCCTCTGAAGGCGTAGAGGTATAATCTTCGACTTTCGTTGTCCATCTTTTGCCTGCAAAATTTTTGTTCCCTTAGGGGCTGTTTGATCGATGGGGAACACTGTTCTTTTTTGTCGTTTGGCTCATGGCAAATCGAAAGATTACTTTTGGGAAAGTGCGGTTAGAGATCTAATACTTTTTGTTTGATGGAAACACAATAAATGACTTGTCGAACTAATTCAAGCATTTGTTTGCTAACAAATTGAAGATAAAGTTTGAGAATGGTAATCCTGAATCCTAGTGCGAGTAGATATAATTCAGCTTGCACAAATGCGATGTAAAATTTTGAATTTTAATGCCGCAGGAAGAACTGTTTTACATTTTCGCATACTTGTATAAAGGAGCAGTGCTTGAAAGCTTTATGACTTGATGTGGCTTTTCTTGTTTATTGCTTTTTATTTGATTTTCCCGAGGCAAAATCCTAGCTCATGTGAATCACAAAGTTTCCATTTCTTGGCTGATCTGTCCAACTGACGTAGTTTGATTCAAACCTGATAATTTTGCTGGTGTATCACATTTAGGTGCAAATTACTTATGGTACAGTTCTGAAGCTGATGCATGAGAGGACCAAATTTCGGCTGCATTCTCATGATGTACCATATGGTTCTGGCAGTGGACAACAATCAGTCACTGGTTTTCCTGGTGTTGACGATGCTAATAGTTACTGGGTAAGATCTTTTCTATGGTTTTATTTTTCTCAAGCTTCCATTACTCTTGTGTTTTGTGTTTTGAAAAATATATATTCTATGTTTCCTACCTCTACATTATGCTTTTCTATTTAGATTTTACAAATGGAAATACTCATTATCCTACACCTAAATCATACAATATTTTTGGTTAGTAATGTCATCGACTTTCAGTACTGAGCTTATGGTTCTTGTCTTTTTCTTGTGTTTTAATTTTGTATAAGATGAAAGAAAAAGCATTGTTCCTGCCAATAGTGAAGTAGCATCATTTTAGGTACTTCATAACAATGCTGCGTCACTTTTGGTCTGGGTGTTGTGTCTTGATTTTGAACAAGTAATTAAACTTTCTAAAATGTTATTTTCACTGTTGTTGCTTTTACAAACTTACACATATGTGGATGCAAGTTCTTGTTGTACTACGTTTATATTGAAACTTTTATTGTAATCATAACATATCGGTGAGCTAATATCTTTCAATGTTGGTGTACTTGACGTTGACAGAACTACTCTTATTGTTCGAGTTATGACTTTTGACGATATGGAATGATCATCCTTTTGCAGATTGTTAGACCTCAGACTCGAACTTCTGCCAAACAAGGTGACACAATTAAAAGTGGAACAATCATTACATTGCAGCATATGAGGACAAGGAAGTGGCTGCACAGCCATCTGCACACATCCCCAATAAGCGGCAATCTTGAGGTAGATTGAGGTTCTTTATTGTTCAGTATTATGAGCTTTAGGATTTGCTGATAATTTACTCCAATGCCTCCTGGTGGACTTCCATAAGCTAGAGAACTTATGCGAGAGACTTGCTTAATATATGATTATGAGATGAGGACTCTGATTTAACTCTCTGTTCTGGCTGATACAACATGAATATGCCATTTACTTTCATACCTATCTACCTCCAATCAAGATCATCAATTACCAAAACTACCTCTCATTTTTCACCACCCTTATTAAATATGTTCTCTTTTTAGTAATTTGACAGTATAAAACACTTCTTTTGAAAGATTTTCCAAATATAACATAACTTTAGTATGACTGAAATCTTTAAATTGGCTTTCATACCTATTTGCATTTTTATTGCCTGGATTTTAATGCTGCAAACAATCCAATTTATCCGTGAGGAATCCTTTTTATTATCATTTAATAGCACTATTCTCTCTCTCTCTCTCTCTCTCTCGTGGACAATATGTATTGCATTTTCCAATTCCCCCAATGATCATGTTACATATCAATATCATTCATTCTCATCTGCTCTAGCTCTACATTCACTTCATAGACGGTTTCCTTAACTGTTGAACATCTGTTATTGCTGAGCGTACTAGGTGACAGGCCTAAAATGTGGTCAAGAAAAATTTTTATATGTATTTAATATTTATTTATGCAATTTTGAGTGTTGCATTTTTTCCTCTCGCTGGAAGTCAATTCCATTGTAATTTGCCTACTGGTGTAAGTTGTTTTTTAATAGGGTTTACTGCCCTTCAAAGGAGTAGTGAGAGAATATTGACCGCACTTGCATTCTTAAACTAGAGCATACCTAAAGTGGAAAAGTTTAAAGCTTAGTTTTTTTTTTGGCGTTCTTTTTGTATATATAAAAGATTGCTATTGAAGTTCTGATTCTAAGATAATAAGTTTTTACTTTTGCAACAGCAATTAGATAACTGATATTATTTGTTTAAATTGAAAATAGGTGAGTTGCTTCGGAGGAGATTCTGAATCTGACACGGGGGACTATTGGAGGTGAGACAAGGAAAAAATATTCTGAAGTTATTTACTTCGCAATATTCCTTAAGGGGCATCATATCATTTTCATTGTCATTAGGCTAATAATAGAAGGAAGTGGAAAGACTTGGAAGCAAGATCAGAGGATTCGACTTCAACATGTGGACACTGGAGGTTATTTACATAGTCATGATAAGAAATACTCTCGAATTGCTGGGGGACAGCAGGAGGTAAGAAAGGAATTATAAATTGGAAATCTGTGTGTGTGTGTTAAGAACTGGAAATCTCTTTTATTCAATAATAGGTTGGAGAATTAAACTCGGTTATGCAAATAATTTTTGTAGTCTCTGGAAAACTTTGGGATGCTTACTGTTTTCATACCACTGAGTTTCATGTCCCCTTTCACCCATACTCTGCGTGGCTTTGGCTGTCTTTAACTTGTGCTTTATTTCTATTTATTTTTTTTAATACTGTGTTTTAAATTGTTGGAAGTGGGTATAATTTTGTGCATTAACTGTGTGCTGAATCGAATCATAAAGGTGTGTGGCGTCCGGGAGAAGCGTGCTGATAATGTGTGGTTGGCAGCAGAAGGCGTGTACCTTCCAGTTACCGAAAGCAAATGAGGATGATCACCATCACTACCACCACCATAACGATATTTGTTATGCATTATTAGTATTAATACTCTGTAGCTTGTAGAAATGAATGACGTTTTTTGTGATTTTAGGGGTCTGGTGTCCTCTGTCGGACTATAGATGTAGACGGGCTTTTGCCTTTTGAATCAAGAACAAGAATACATGAGCCCTGAGCAGTTTTACAACTGTAAATTGGGTCAAGACTTATCGAGACACTGGTTAGAAAGCCGTTCATTAGCTTTATTTTTATAAAACATTATGTTAAAAAATGTGCTCACTGATAGTAACTATTAAATTGATTTACTTATACTTCCTGCATTTTTTTACATAATTTTTTAAGGTCTGGTACACTTATGAAGAATATAATTAAGATGTCAATTTCTTTAAAAATTTTTAATGTGCGCTTACTTTATTAATAAAATGCTTATATTAGTAGCGGGATGCAAACTTGTATCTTAGTAGGGTATAAGTTTGTAAGGTATAAGTTGCATCCCTTATTAACTAAACCAAGTTTGTTAGCACTTTGCATGCTTATTATCTGATGTTTCTTTACATCAAAAGTGGTAAAAGAAAAAACCCTACTAAAGTATACACGCACCAAGATTCCCAAGACTTTCTGAAGGAACAAAGCTGATAAAAGCGGAGTCAGGTCCTCAGTTTTTGGTTTGGTAGTTTACTCGCTATAAAAGTCTAAGCAAAGCAGAAGCGAAGTGACAACTGACAACAAACAGACTTTATCGTGAACATGCATAACCCACCGTTTCAGGGGGACCTGCAAAACACCGAGATTATCGATCATCATTTATCACAGTGATTCAATGGTTCTCCTCTTGAAGCAAAAAAGGAAGACCATTGGGCTATTTGCGCCACACTGCCACAGCCTTGTAGTTGACGCAGTTTCCTTTTTTTTCTCAACCCTTCATCCTCGTGTGAGGAAAATATAACGTTTTTGTTATTTTAGCCAAGTGGTTTTCTCAATCTCACTTTTGATTCTGATTTGTATTATTATTTTTTTTACAGTGTGCCACGTTTAGCCTGTCTTCTTCCGAGATGCTTAATGAATGAATCATTGAACCATCGGTTTCTAGACCATGCTGGTGGGGCAAGCAGAAAACTTGTCCTATTTATTTATTGCAATCACCAAGCAAGTTCGGATTATTCAATGCCTCAACGCATTTGAATGAATGTCTTCAACTCACTAACCCCTCTATAATAATAATAATAATAAGGCAGGCCCTCCGCGGCTGTGGTCCACACCATCAGTCCAGAGATCATAGGCTACTTCTTCTCACAGTTCTGAAATTCATACACACTACATGTCTTTTTCCCTTTGTTTTTATGACGGACACATCAAACTGCACCTACAATGATAGGCACCGACTAGTGCTTCAACTATTTTCATAAAGAAACGTGAATGAATCATGTATTTCTTGTTAATACAAATGGGTCAATCTTTCATGCCTTGACGGATTCTACGAGTCCATACAGTTCCCCTGCTGAAACAACTGAACCCTATATAGTAGTTCGTAGTTGGTATAGAACCATAGGCTCCAGATTTTATGGAACTAAACCCCCTTGAAGAACAAACAGAATTATTCATGCTCCTGCTCATTATTTGCCTAAACTTTCTTGGATTGACGAGAGAAAACTTATATACATATATTCTTTGATAGTGATGCATCATGTGGCTGCGTAATAACGTAACAAGTTGAAGGGTAGGTCGGTCCTTGTCTAACGCTACGGATAGCATCGAGGAATTGACGACACATGGTGTTGCTAAACATCTGATGTGGGGTCTGTACTCCGTAGAAGCCGAGATCATAAAATATTGATTGGTATCTGGGCTCCTCTTCTTCTTCTTCTTCTTTTTTTTTTTGCCTTTGCGGGTTTTTTAACCAGGAGAGTTAGTTAACTTTCTTTGCTTAATCTAATGTAAGATGCTCAGAAATTCCTTCTTTTCTTTATTGCTTTTCCAATATTCAAAATTATCTGCAGAGCATATAGTGTGCTAAACATTTGAGTTAAAATAATTGTGGTAACTGTGGGGGCAACCAAAACTGAAAAATTAAACTTGCACATAAGCTAAGAGGAGGTAGTGCTATGCTAGTAGTAGTGCAGGGTCCATGCTAATTTTAATTTAGGTAAGTGCGGTTGTTGAAATGCTCAAGTCATCTCTTTTAAAAATAATAATGAGTTGGTTGAGGACAGCATTTCTCGACGTAAATAAGAAAACTACATAATGAAATTGAGGCCTTAACATTCGCTTTTGTATAGGCCCCACTTGACAAACCCCAGATACTTATTCAAAACCAGAGAAATTGATACCACTCCATCTGCATTACAGTCTGCTACGACAACAACTAAGAACCACTTAACATGTTCTTGTCTCCTCCAACATAAATATGAACGATAGAAGAAGGCATTGTGAGAATGAATACGTATATGTGCTGTGAGTTGGCTCAACTTAATTTGGAGGACGAGAGGCAGGCTAAGCTTCAAAGCCTGTATGGTTTACCATTGAGGTCAATACATTTGCAAATATATTTTTAACTAATTTTATATTTATTTCATTTTAAAATATCTTCCTATAAATTTATTTTTATTTTTAAATATGTTTTTAATCAATAAATTGAAAAATTTAATTTTTAATTTATAAATATACTTTCATCTCATAAAATCAGGGCTTATATAGTTTTCAGTTTTCAATCTTTAAGTTAAATTAAAGTCATTCAATTGATGGCAGTTGTGTTTCAGGCCCTATATATAACTTCATAGCTAGTTACTAGATGAAGAGGTTGTAGAAGTGGATTTGAACGTTGTATTGTACCTCTGCTTCCTGTTATTTATTATGGCAACGTTAGCATCAACCACCGGCGTTTGTTTTCTCATTTGTGCAAGAAACCTGACATTCACTCCATTATTGGATAATAGAATACTGTTTCAAGTGGTTTTAGACTTTAGACCTCTGTTCACCCTAAAAACTCTAGAAATGGGACCACAATGAATGATTATTCCCCATAAAGGAGTTTCTTAGCCTCGATATACTTGTGCCAGAAAAGAACACAGCAGAAGAAGTCTAGTGATTTTTTTTTTGGTATCAGTTTAGCGAGTTTTTAAAACGGCCCGCGTTGGTTCACCACATGCAAGCGTATGGAACTTCTCGAGACCTGACCTATCTTTTATATAATTTAATATTTGTTATTTTTTTATAATGAAAATTGAATTAATATTACACCCATTGTGACTAAAATATCTCTTTAATTATTTTATAATATATATCAAGTATTGAATGTAACAAATTTTGAAGTATTTGATAATTAATAATTGTTAAAAATAAAGAGCGTATTCAAAAAATTGTTCTAGAATTAAAAAATTTAAAGATGATTATTTGCCTTAATGAATAATTTTTATATTAGGTATATATTAGTAAACACTGACATGGACGATGGACCTAGTGACCAAAAATTGAATTGATGAATTACAAGTTTAAAAAATATTTTGTAAATTAAAATTATCCAAGTGTTTTGATTAAATTTTCACAAAGAATAATATATTTTTAAGACCAAAAAATTATATAATTAGAACACCTCCTGAGTGAGGGAAAATAACTTACCATATAATTAAATTGTTAAAAACAAAATCATTCAAAATGAATTACTTGAAAGGTTATCTTTATGACATGATTGAAATAAAAAATCGCATTCTCTGTATTATATGATGTAAAGCAGGTAAATTTATCCAAACTTGCCCCATTATATGATTTTTCTGACCAGAAAAAGGTATTGCATTCCAATCGTTGCATCATTGTCTGTCACAAAAATCGTCAACTTTCCTCTAGCCTTCCAACTAGGAAAAACACTGTAACTCCAATAATTGATCATTGCCCCAGTAAGAGGCTGCTTTTGGAGCTTCTCCTCTACACCACAGATTCATCTTCTCCAAAGAAGGTAAATAGCAAGATGGCATATGATCCAAGAGGAACAAAAACTTTAAAAACTAACACGACATTAAATTGGGAATATTTACATTAAAAAGTCAGCAAAATTCAAAGCACCCTAAAGAAGATAATACTACAAATGACTGTACCCCACAACAAACATTATATATGTTACATGTACATAGTGGGGACAAAATGCCATTGAAGTTTATTTGCGAGGAACAGCTCAGCTCTCCATCCAACCAGATCCGGCTTCTCATCCAACCATTCCATTCAGATCTGTGTCTTAGTCATAAGAAAATAGTTCAATTCAGTACACACAACGTCATGGCATAAATAAATACAGAGGGTTAACTAAAACGTTGTTAAATAAATAAAATTAAGGTGCTCATATTCACCAAAAGAAAATTAAGGCGTTCACAGCTTACAATCTCATTGTTCGCGGCTAATGTTTCAATAAAATACATTCAACTTTCCCATTCCAAAGATTCCGTCTGAAATATATTAACACGTGGAATTGACAAAGAGCAACGGGAAAAGATTCTCAAAAAGAAAAATGCAGTGAATAGTCAATGTTCATGGAAAATGAAAATGACCGGCGCCCTCGCCAACATTAGCAGCAATTAGAAATATTAAATCTATAGTAGGGCCAACAAATGGACAAAAGTGTACTAATGGTTTGAGAGCGCCTCCTTTAATGTAGGGATGATAGTATGACCGAAGCAACCCTCAGAATTTCCAATAATGCGCGTCATACAGCTAAACACTAACGGCGAGTACTCTTATCATAAAACTCAGCTTTTCTGGTTGATTATCTATCTTTATGGTTTGGAAGGTGGATCCGGTGGATTTATTCTCAGGCCAAGATAGAAGAATCCGCCTATGGAACATACCGAAAAACAAGCAACCAGAAATTACGCAACCAGCAGAGAAAATTATACTAACTACATATATTATAATCATATAAGAAGATTTTGACAAGCAATCACTATATTATTAGTGCTACCACATAGCTAACAGATCAAAAGCTCAATAAGATTATGATGGGAAGACTAACTTCGTGATTCATTCTCTTCAATCCCGACTTCCCTTCAGCAGCATCAATTTCTTCAAAATGGCAGGCTCTTCGAAGACGAGCCTGAAGTGAGTGCCTTAAAATGCTCGGATGGAACGAAATCTTGAGGCAAGTTGGCCCTCTTCACAATTTTCCTCATGTTGTTTTGCAAACTCTGCTGGACTAATTGCTTCACTGCCTTCTTCTCGTCACTCATATCTTCCTCCTCTTCTAAACACTCCTTGCCACCTTCCTCTGGCTTCGTACAAGATGACGAAGAGCTACAAATGGGAGCAGATACAGTTGAACTGAAGTTTCCACCGGAACTCCCAGATACCCGCTTCCCTTTGTCTATCCTCAGGCATTCCAGTATTCTTGATGCCCTTTTCTGCGCTAATGCGGTACCCAGAAGCATCAACTCAAGTAATGATGAGACAAGCCCTGTCTCAATCATGGCTTGCCTGTCACCATAGGATTTGTGTGCCATAATCATCAAAATATACGAAGCTTTTTCCTGGCATCCAGGTGAATCTGTCCAATTCAATACATCAACCAGAATGGGGAAAGCGTCGCGCACAGCACTGATAGCTTTTCGACCCTCGGGGGTTGATGCCAAATTGCTTAGGATTGACAGAATTCTTTCGCTTACTTCCATGTCTCCTATTGCGTTTATCAAAAACGGAACCAAATCTGTGTCCAATATGAATGAGATATTCGCTGGGAAGATTGATAGATTGTAAAGTGCTCGGAGAGCATCTTGTTTAGTTTGGAGGCTAGTCTTTTCAGGTGAATTTTCAAGGGTTCTAAACAGGAATGGAATGGCACCCGAGGATCCGATAATTGGTTTATTCGAATCCAAAGCACTCAAGCCAAGGAAATTTGCAACAACTGCTTCAGAGACGGCTGAATCAGGAGCCGGTGATTCGATGAGCTTCAGCATCTTGTGAACAGCACCAACTTTGACAATGGCTGCCTTATTTCTGCAAAACGATACAGAGAATTCATTATATAGAGGGGGGAAAAAATACAAGAAATATGCATGATATAAAAACCTGAAATTAACCGGCAAAATTAATGTAAACTTGCAAAGGTGGGAAACAGAGCAGAAAATTAAAATGCTAAATAAAAATATACTCAATAGAAAAAAGGCTTATCAATCGAACAAAACTAGTGTAGCAGAGCAAAAACAAAAAACAAACAAGGAAACATGTGATCAACGAAATGACGAGGGAGAGATGAAAGAGAACGCGAAACAGACAGAGAAAAAAGAAAAACTAGCCACGGAGGAATTTAATCAACGCTGAAATCATGATATGTGAAGACTAAGTTCATTCGAGAAGATGTCAAGCAATCATCAAAGAAATGCGTCATGAAACAGAATGCAGATATCAATATGATTCCTGAAAAAACTAGGACGCAAAATGGCATTAACCAAACAACCAAATGCAAACACGGCGGAAAAATAAGAGATGGAAACGAAAGGACAGACGCGGAAACTCACTCGTCGTTGCCGATTCCAAGATTGAGTAACGCATAGAGCGAAGAGATCCGAGAATTGACATCTTCCAAATCAAGCATTCCAACCAGAGGAGGAATCGCTCCAAGCATTGCAAGTGTCCCTCGGACTTCCAAATCTTCCTTCGCGAGCAATCTCATGCTAGCCGCAGCCATTTGCCGCTTCGTCAAATCGTCACCCTGCAACTCCTTCACAATTCTCTTCAGCTCCTTCAATGCGTCTTGTTTATTCTTTGTCTCGGCTTCAATTTCGGACTCCGCTATATTAAGAAGATCCGATAGTTTCTCCGACTTCGCCTTCGGTTTCGGCTGAGACTTGGAGGCACTCAGTCCCTGTTCTTGCGACTTATCCTTCGAGTTCCCGGAGTCTGATGTAATCGTCGAGAGGGTGGAGGTAAAGTCATCTCGGTGGTGGCGGTGATGCCGAGAGCCACCGCCACAGCTGACGGCGTCAAAAATGATGCGGCGTATTGAGGAAGCGGACAAAGCATTCCATATGCGGCAGTGGCCGCCGACTGTTGCATTCCTGGTAGGATCGTGATGGTCGAGGACCAGAGATCCGACGTTGTTCCGGTGATACTTTGCCATCGTCCGGCGACCTACATTGCTCAGAGAGAGAGAAGGGACCAGAACGCCATTCTCTTGTCACTTCTTTTCACAGTGCTCTGTACGGAGAGGGCAGCTGAGCCCACGTTTTTGTGTATTTTGGCTATTTA
This sequence comes from Adenanthera pavonina, assembly GCA_026686845.1. Lineage (NCBI taxonomy): Eukaryota > Viridiplantae > Streptophyta > Magnoliopsida > Fabales > Fabaceae > Adenanthera > Adenanthera pavonina. Next base: position 7,307,488 of record JAIVEN010000003.1, read on the forward strand.
TAACTTGGAGAGCTCCCAAATATATAATAACATGGATTGCTCTCTAATACGTAACAGCCTTGTTTACCTGCATTTTTTTATGTAACGGCCATTTTTTAAAATAAAGCCAAAATTTAAACATCGAAAATAAACATTTCATTTTCATGTCTAGAATCTTGCTTGCTACAAAACTATATAAATTTCATTCTTTGAATTCTAATAATTTTTTCATGGTCCTAATTTCTTTTTCCGTTATATTATCTATTTTAGGATATACTATTAAATAAATATTAAATGTTTCCCACAAAATAATGAATATTCGGTAAATAAATAAGCAAACAAAGTAGGCAGAAGAACAGTACAGGCGTCTGTAAATTTGGGTGAGAGAGAAGTGTGTATTATAGCTTAGAAAAGAAGCCACGTCGTTGCACACCTTTGCATTGGGAAACGCGCAGTGGATTGTTATTATTATTTTGGTGAATGGAGTAAAGTTCCGGTGCGTATCGTAGCAACACCGGTGATGATGCGCCCCACCTAATGTGCGGAATGAGGAAGTTTCGGGGGTTATGGGTGGTGTGGGGCCCGGAATGTTACGGAATCTGAAGAATTTGATTGGAGGATGGATTGGGATGGTAAAGGTGCGAATACACAGTGAATGGTTTGGGTGAACTCGAAGTCTATGTTGAGGGTATGTGTGAAAGTATCTGCATGCCATCTGACTTTTATTTAATTACAGATGGATGGGAAGTGGGAACCAAGAACCATCGGCTAACGTTAATCCATGAACAATATATATATATATATATAGTATTTTTTTAATTTTTTATTCTACTTATTTAATTTTTTTATTTTTTATTATGAATGATTTTGATAGGAGATAGATTGTTTATCTACTATTTACTTTTTAATTTTTTTATTTACTATGAATAAAATATATAAGCACAAAAAATACTTCCTACAGATTATTAAAAACTAATTATTTTTAAATTTAAAAATGACTGAAGTAAGTTTTACTTTTTTAATAAAATCTTTTCTATATACAAAATTAAAAAATAAATCCAATATATCATGTTTAAGAAATTTAATTATTTATTAATTATGTCAATATCTTATTACTCAATCGTTTGATACACAATCAATTCAACTGAATCAATTTGTTAACCTTGTTGGCCCACAATTTTTTATTTCTAAAAAATATAATGTTAAACATACAAATGCAAATCCTATAAATATTTTTTAAATAATATTTTTACATAGATATTTCTAAAAAATATAATGTTAAACATACAAATGCAAATCCTATAAATTTTTTTTAAAAAAATAATATTTTTACATAAATAATAACTTTTAAATACCAATATAATTTTTTTGCCAAAAAATATAAAAATTACAATATGTCACATTATTTATAAGCTATTAACGATATAATTATTTTTTTCAAATTTCATACAACGGTATTTAATTAATTAATACAATTGAGTTAATTAGTCAAACTCATCAACTTGGTCAACCTTTTCCATGCATACTATCCAACAGTAATTACTTTTATCCAATAAAATTACACTTGATAGGAGTATACATGAGAGGCATTGGGCCTGGTGATCGCGCACATGTGCAACCCCGTTTTTTCTTATCCTATTTATCGGGTGTTTAAATTTTGTAAGTCCAGTTCCGCTTAAAAAAATTGTAAATCCAGTAATATATAGTCCATTCATTTTTTTAATATAAGGGATTACAAATAAAACCATATTAATTAAAAATAATAATAAATTTGTTTGAAATAAAAAATAATTTTAAAAAATGCTCTAATTTAATATTAATAACTTTGATATCATAAAGTTAATACAAATAAATTATATTAAAAAAATATCATTTTAATTAGGGGTGTTTTTAAAAAAATTATTAAATACACTAGTTAGATCTCATGTGTCTTTTATATTTTGAATTATGAAAGTTTCTCAAATTGTTCCTTATATTAAAGATCCGAGGGAAGATAAGAAACAAATAATTAATTCACATAAACCAAGAAAAACAATTGAGAATACTCCTTTCAGTCTTTTAATATGAGATTCTTTTAACTAAATTACGTGAATTAAGAATGAGAGTTAATATTAATTAATTACCTCAATTTTTTTAAAAATCTCAATATTTTTTCAAAACTACCCTTATCTAATATATTTCTCTCTTTTTTTTAATACATTAAATAGAAATATTTTTTAAATTTATAATAAATACTACTCTTATATTGTAAATGGTCTTATATTTAAAATCAGGGTAAAATGACATATATTTAGGAGCGGAGGAAGTATTAAATTTGTCAAGAATTAAAAGTAATTTTCTAAAATATCATCATTTCATGTTTAACACTTATATCTTGTAATTAATAAAAATTAATTATATCCACTTATTTTAATAAAAAATAAAATAAAAAAAATGTATCAAACAATTTATTTCTATATTTTATATTGAAAAAGATCTCATTTATATCTTAATATATGAAAATAGAGAGAGAGAGAGTATAAAATAAAATTTATAGCATGTACTGTTTATCAGAAAGATAAATATTTTAAAATAATTTTTCCCAAAAAAAAAGGATGGAAGAGATAGACAATAGCTTGTTGACGTCCTGGGTTCACATTTGGAAAGTGATATGGGAATTGCTTTATCTTATGGCGTACCTAAGAAACAACCTTTAATTACATTTTGACAATACAAGATTAAAATGGGGCTTTAATTACATTTGGTGACCTTCCTCAATATCACCATCGATGCTTCTGCCGCCCAAACTCAGCTTCTCCACCCCCCCAACCTTGCCCTCTACCTCTCCTTCTTTGATTTCCCACACGTTGATCTCTCTTCCATTGTCAGTGACGATACTTCGGCTCTTACCCTGTCTCTCTAAACGTACAGCAAAGCTTCCTCTCCTTAAAATCCATACCACTGCAGCTTCATCATGAGCCTCAAGCCGTTGTCATCAACTTGTTATGCACCCAAGTGTTTTACTATAAAGTAATCATGGGGCTCTTAAAGCGAGTAGAGGAGCTTCTTGTTGAGATCGGCTGTAGACTTGAAAGAGAGCAAGGAAACGGCATCAAAGGGGAGAGGAGTAGTTTCGATTGAGGGGTAGATTGATCATAAATGATGGTGGTGAGAGGGAGGAATGTATTCAGTTGGAATGCCAAAGAGAGGGTAATCTGGGCTTTTAAAATGTTTTTGCATAATAAACAATGGAACAGTACAAGAGCATAAAAACATAGCAAGAACTTAAAAGTAAATAAAGTAGGGATGAAGAAAACCAAACACCAAGATTTATCCTAATTCAATTTTTTCACTTGATCTATGTTTAGTTTCCAAGTCATCATTTGAGATTTATCTATTATTATAACAAGAATGATATGGATTCTTGTCAAGCCTTAATACAACACCAAGCTCCTTCTTGAGTTAGAAATCCTCTTCTCTCACACCCTTATAAGAATGTTTACGAATCCCTTAGTGTTTCTCCATATTAATACTCTTCTACCCATGGTAGAAAAAAGGTTTACAACAAAGAATCTCTTGCACAAGAGTAGATAGAACAATGAAGAGCAATAACTCTTTAAAGAGGATGGTAGAGCTTTTAATGAGAGAAGTAAATAATTCAATAGAGTTTTTGTATAATCTCACTTAATAATGATACCCACCACCTTAAATAAGCCCCTCTATATAAATTTGAGCCAAATCTAATAGTTAGAGATGAAAACTATGCATTAATTAATGCGTGTTAGAGTTGAGTCAAATAAGCTTGATAGGTTAGTCAAAAAAATTAGCTTGCTATTCGACATATCTCTCAACATTGAACCAAGTTAGTTGAATAAGGTATGCACCTTAGTCGAACATTGAGTCGTATTTTGAATTCTAAAAGCTAAGCTCATGCACGATGTTGGAACAACCAATCTCGGCTGGTAGACAAGTTGTTGGTTTATAGAAACCCAAAAGTCACTCAAATTAGGTTTTTGAAAAACACCTTTAGTCCACCAAGCATACTGTTCTAGGCAAGAGAAATATCCTAAGGTACCATGATATCAAACTAACCTCTCTAGGTTGTTGGACTATTGAGCTATCACAAAGAAGTTTCTCTTCCTATTCGAGTAGCTTATTCCATGAAGGTGGGTACAATGTCTTACTAAGCATCAAGTCAGAAAAGAACAACCTTGTACAACCTACAATATACTACTTATATCATTGTCTTAGTCAAACAAGCTCAATACCAAAGGCAAAAACAAGTCAAAGACTAGGTTGTTGGTAGAATATCCTTCCTAGTTAAGTCGAATAAGGCAGTTTGGACACAAAAACCAACTTTCAAAACACTGAACTAGCTACTAAAACTCAATTAACATGGTTATTTCAGATTGGTGGCAAGAAAATTGAGTTTAAAAGCTAAACCACAAATATATATATAATCAAATCTTTGCAAGCGAAGCCCCATCCTTCACTTAGTCAATTTTTTTTCTTCAACTTTGTACTCCCTTGATATGATCTTTGCAGCTTTATGTGTTCTGGAAATAATTAAAATCTTCATTTTATCCAGCAAAGTAAAAGAAGAAGACGAGAGGAAAACAAGTTTTGGACGAAGGCATTGACAATGAGATAAGAACTTAAGAAGAGAGCGAGAGAGAAAAAGCAAAGGAGAAAGACAAGGAAGGTCAAAATGTTGTATATTCAATGTCAAGCTAATAAATGTAAAGATATTTTGGCCAAGAAGAGAATAATATTTGGATCTTCTTTCTGGAATCCACGTTTGGTATGATATAATTCCTCCAATTGGGTGGTGTATTTGGATGACAATATTGCAGGAATTGGAGAGTTTGTTAATTACGTAGTTTCCTATTTTTTGTTTTGTTTCTTTTTGGGAGTTGAGCCCATTTCTGTGTAAAAAATAAAAATAAAATCACCATGTCAAATGGGAGTTGGAGGGTCGAAATGTCGTATATTCAATGTGAAGTTAATGAATGTAAAGATATTTTGGCCAAAAAATAGTACAATATTTGGATCTTCCTCCAAGAATCTAGGTTTGGTATAATATAATTTCTCCATTTGGGTGTGTGTTTGGCTGACAATACAGCAATAATAGGTGAGTTTGTTAATTACATACTTTCCTACTTTTTTGTTTCTTTTAGAGAGTTGAGCCCATTTTTGTATCGAAAATAAAATTTATTCCAGGCAATGATGGATTTCGAATTCCATTTTTGGCCGCTTTTTTTTTGTTGGGGGGGGGGGGGGGGGATGTAATGAAATCTACTCCCTCTGATTTTTAATATAAGATAATTTTAACCGAATCACGTAAATTAAGAATGAGAGTTAAAACTAATTAATTACCTTAATTTCTCTGAAAATCCCAATATTTTTCTAAAACTACTCTTATTTAATCTCTTTCTCTTTTGATACATTTAGGATATTTTTTGGAAATGTATAATAGATACTACTCCCTCCGGTCCTATATATAGGATCTTTTGCCCTGATCCTAAATATAAGACCCTTTACAATATACGATATAGTATTTATTATACATTTCCAGAAAAATGTCCATATTTAATATATCCAAAGAGAGAGAGAGATTAAATAAGGATAGTTTTGGAAAAATGTTGAGACTTTCACAGAAATTGAGATAGTTAATTAGTTTTAATTCTAATTCTTAATCCGCGTGATTCGGTTAAAAGGGTCTTATATTAAAGATCAGAGGGTGTACCTCATATATTATAAATGGTCTTATATTTAGGATTACGATAAAATGTTCCATATATAAGACCAGAGAGAATATATTAAATATGGGAGCTACAAATAATTTTAAAAATTTTTTCAAATAAAATTAAAACAAATTAAAAAAAAGAAGGTATGAGTATTTTGGTGGGGGAGGAGGGTAGCCCTCCCTTCTCCCTAGATCTTAATAAAAGGAAGTTGGGAGTATTTTGGTTTGGGTAGGAGGGTGGGAGGGCACCCCTACCTTTCCTCTAGATCTTTTCATGATTATAAGTCAATGGGAGGAAATGAATGAAAAATAAAGAAAATAAATATTATTTCTAATTCATATTATATTATAGAATATTTTGTATTAAATACATATATATTAAAAAGTTATTTTTTCATATGAAATTTATGAAAAAAATACTAAAACTTCTCATTTTATTCTTATTAAATGCTCCATTATAATTAATAAAAAAATTAAAATTAAAATAAAGATATTTAACCCTCTATATTATAAATTATAAATTTATTATATAAAATATCTTATAATATAAATAGAAAGAAATAATTTTTTAAATCACGTGCAAACTATGTTTGACAAGAGTTTCGGAGGTGATCAAAATATCATATATCAATGTCAAGCTAATGAATGTGCAGATATTTTGGCCAAATATAATTTGAAGCTAATGAATGTCAACCTGCTTTTTTTACTGAAATTTCTACTTCTAATTCTCCACTTTTTCACTATTTGTCCCTGAATTCTCACTTTAGTGAACTACATATATGGGTTTTAAGTGTATAAATTATCTCAAAACTCAACTCAAAACTCTTACGATTTAGAAACCTCAACCAAAAGTATCGGTACTAAAAGTTGTTAACTACTACAATATAGCATAACAAGTGTAGTTTACAATAACAAAAAGGGCAATATGAACAATAAATATTTTTATTAAAAAAAAGTTATATAGGTAACAATTATCATATTCCAAAACATGAATAACATAATAAAAAGGGTTTCCCGGCGTCAATTCGAAGGCATATTTATTAGAACTTTTTTTATCACTTTGCACAGATATTTTAGTTCTTATTTTGCTAATGCTCATCATAACTGATTGATACTCATTGGTTTTTTTTTTTCCACTGTGACTCCCACATAATCATGCCCTCTATATATCTTATCTCTACACTTTAGTTGATATCTTTATCACCGACATGCTCAACAGTCAGCACTCAATTATTTTTTCTGGAGCGTTTCATAAGGATCGCCTATATGTAAATTGGTAATTACATGATACTTTGAAATGTGGCTATTTTTCCCGGTCTCTTCTCTTTATACATTTGTCTCTACATGATTTATTACTGATGCAAGTTAAAAGCTTGCGCATATTTGAATAATATAAGCATAACATAACCAACAAATTTTAACTTCAAAACAACACTCTCCATGCAACTTGATATATACAAATAGATATTAGTTTCTGGTAAAAAAAATTTTAATTTCTAATTAACTTTGTTGAGTAATAAAGCATATAGTACATATACAAGAGATAGAATATAGGATTTGTTTCCCTTGATGGATTCGACGGTAAGAAAAACAAAATTTTGTTGTCTACAAGCTCACCATATATATATATATATATATATCGGACAAGCATAAAAATTATAACACAAGAATATTGTGAACTAATTTAGCTAGCTAGCTGGAATCTTCTTGGACACAAATATCCAAGGAACTTCCCCCTGAAGCTGAATGAGGTGAAGAAGAAGATAAGATAGGATCTGTTTCCAATGATGGAGTCGATAGTATGAAAGACGAAGAGTTGGCTTCAAGATCGCCATGTCATGTCTATCAAAATTCAATGAGATGCGCTGCTCCATCTTTGAGTTGGATCTTATCCTTCTCCTGTATGAGGCGTCCCGGCCCTCCTCTTTCACTCGGAGGGACATTGTGATTCTTCCGTGACCATTTTAAGAGGAATGAACATTATCAATTCCCCTCGTTACGGACATATATGAGAGTACAAGATACAAATGAAGTTGGATAGTGAGATCAATTCTGTCATGACTTAAGCATATTGAGATTCGATAATTATAATCTGAAACGGTGTTAATTAAGTATGTTTTCTTCTGAGAGAGCAATATGATTTTTGTTTTTTTAGAGAACTTGACAAGTATGCACGCCTTAATTATTTCAATGTTAGGATCAAAGAGAAAAAGAAGAAGGAATTAAAGCAAAGAATGGAGAAGAAGCTTGTGAATGAAACAGAAGAAATGAAGAGGGCGAAAAGGAAAATTGGAGAAAGGAGAATTGAGAGGAATCAAGTAGCAAAGAACAAAAGATAGATTGAGATTTGGGGAATGATGCAAGAGCTATAAGCATAGAAGAAAGTATGGCACATATTCAGGCGATATTGAAGGAGCTAGGAGGCATATATATGTTGCTAGTGATGAATAAATGTTACAAGGAGAAGGGTTTATATGTAGAATCTAGGCTCGGGAAGGATGTGGAATGGTGTGAGTCAATCAAGTGGCATGGTTACTGCTACACACTGATGAGTGGAAAACACATCAAATTTGTTGTAGGAGATTGGCTCTCCGTGGATTATTTTAGTTTAGACGTAATTGAGTTCACATGAGTTGTGAGAGGTATAGAGAGTTTGGAAGCAAAGTGGATGTTTTGCACGTTGGTATTAGGCGTTTTGGTTAGAGTTGACTCTTGAAAAGCAAAGTCACCATAACTAACTAATGCCACAATGCTTAAAATTGCTCCATTTAAGGCCTTATATTATATATGATTCTGTCTTACCAATGCTTCACATGAATGATCTCACTCCACTCTTTGTATCAAGGACCTGCATTTTTGCATTCAACAACCCTAACAACCCATTTGGTTAAATTAGCAGGGGAGTTAAGTAATATGCTGTGAAAAATGTGAGGTAATATAATGGGATAATAATTACATATAAATTTATTTGATATGATATAAAAGAATGGGGATACTGTTCATTTTTCATAAAAGAATTTTTTTAAAAAAAATGTTAAATAACCCTTTTATCCATGAAAAAAAAACTCTTCTCTCTTCTATCATTCCCCTCTTCACAATCCAAAACAAACCCAATAGAATCCCCTATTCCATATATGAAAATCATTGTCGGTGGTCTTGGGTTCAAATCTGTTAACAATGAATAAGGAGGGAGATTTGATACATTCAAATCTGTGAACAATGAACAAGGAAGGAGATCTGTGATTTCATATCTGTGAACGACAAATGGGCATAAGAGCCATAGGGAAGGGGGAGAGAGTGGTAGACACTAGGGTAAAAGAGATTTAGAAATTGTGAGAATAGAGAGGTGAGGCAAAAAGTGGGATAAGATTGAGTCTCAGGAGGAGACAAAAGAGAAAGAAAAGTCAAGCGAAAGCTCATATATCCACCGAATACTTTTTGCTTAATTGCCTGCCTCTCTGTGATTGTTTTTGCTTAATTGCCTGCCTCTCTCCAGCACATATATCTTAATTGCCTGCCTCTCTGTGATTGTTTTTGCTTAATTGCCTGCCTCTCTCCGGCACACATATATATCTGCATGATATTAAGTCCAGAATTTTTCGGTTAATACATGCGTCCTTGGATCACATGTATTATGGACATGGGAATTTCAAAAGTGGGGCCCTTTTCTCTCTTCTACTAGTCAAAGCAAGATAAATGTCTTTTTTATTAAACTGATGCCTTACGCTTACCGTCGTGTTATTTAGTGTTTTAGAATGAACTCCATAACCCGATGTTCTATTCTGTCCATAAATAATAATAAAACTCTAATGATCCTATTTTATTTTCTTTAGATCATGAGGGACACTAGCTGTCTCCTTGGACACTTATTGTGTTAAATAAAATAACTATGGGCGACACTAATTTTCACCATAATTACTCATATTCTCAAAAATATAATTCTAAAACTCTAAAACTAATGTAATATTTTTTTATTTTTATTTTTATTTCCACAATTTTTTTTATCATCAACTTGATGGTTTGTCGTAAGGAATACTAATTGTCTCTGTAAACAGTTACGGTATTAACTAAAAGTTTATGAGCAATACAAATTTTCACCATAGTAATTCATATCTATCAAAAATATGATTCTAAAGAATTTGAAATTAATATTAATAATATTTTGAAAAAAAAATCTTTCTTTTTCTTTTAAAACTCCTTCATTCCTGTTTGTTTTGATTCTTTGTCATGAGACACCAATGATCTCTGAGATACTAATTTTCACCACAAAAATTAATGCTAGTTAAGATATTCTCTAGGGTTAATCTAAAATATAAAATATTTAGAGATATCTCTTTCATATTTCAAACAAAACAACAACGATATTACAAAAGCTTTCCTAAAATCTTCTTTCTAAAAATAACAATAATAAAGTCTCTTTCTTCAAAATAAAACAAAAAAAAATAAGATAATAAAAAATAAATTATTCATTTTACAACACTAAAAGACACCAATCAATCACAAACTTTTCACTTAAAAGACACAAATCAATAGATATATCTTTTTACTCTGAATTACATAAACTTTGATCCCTTATAAAGGTACATAGGTCCTAGACTCCAATTCTAGGTCAAATTCCCTTTATAAAATATAATATTTTTCCTTTTTTTGGTTAAATAATCACATATAATTAACAAGGATAATTAAAATAATAATTAAGGTATTATTATTATAGCACAATAAATTTAGGGTAACCATTCTCTGAGCGGGTGGCGTAAGGTGTCTAACACTTTCGTTACACGCAACCGACTCTCGAACCTAACTCTTTTATTTGTAGACCATCATTTCCTATATCTTTAGGTTTTCTAAAATTTTTCCTTAAAATTTTGATTGCAGTTCCATTTTTATTTTTTCCATTTTATTTATTTTTTGGATAAAAGTCGGACATGACACCCCTCATTGAGTTAGTCTTGAGAATTGATATAGTTGGCATAATTATTTAATTTTTAAAAAATTTAATAAAAAATTTTAATTTTCTTCAGATAGTAAAATAAAAAAGCCTATATTCCTGAGAGTCATTGTATAACACATTTAAGAAAACAAACACTGGACAAGCCGAGTTAGACCAAACCTCAACAGAAATTCAGATAGGAGTCGAACGCTAAATTATGTACAAGTTCAGTCTTTGTACGCCTCTAATGCAATCTTTGTGTACCTCCATTGCAATTTGAGATTATTCCCGTTTTATGGTGAGTGATATTAACTTATTTATATAAAAATGCTTGTTAAATTAGATAGTCTTCTTTTAGCTTCCCCCTCACCTTTCTCTCAATCTTAGTTCAGCTTTAATGAAACTAGTAATACACTCATACGCACTGCTACAAAAAGTACCTTTTTCGTGAGTTATTTATATCAATTAAAAAAAATTGATATAAAATGATGATCAATGGTAATTTTATAAATAAATTTATCAATTTATATCTTTTTACATTGCTTTTATTAAAAACAGATGTAAACATGTTCATCCAAAAAAAATTCATATTAATGCAATTAAGTAAAAATATAATTACATAATATATTCAATTACAATATATTTTAATATATTTTTTATTATTTATTTTTATTATTTACGTCGGTTTTTTTTTTAAAACCGACATAAACATGTCTTCATTTTTTTTCTCCATCTTTATATTTTTTAGCATAAGAGCAATTTAAATTTACAAGTAGATATAAATATAATTTCTTAAGAAAGTAAAACAATATATTAAAGTTAAATAAATAAAAAAATTATTACATTATTAATATATTAATTCTTTAATATAATTAAATAAAAATATGTAAATAATATAAAACTATATAATTATAATTAGATTTTTATATTGTAATATTTGTATAGAAATATGATTTTATAAAAACCAATTGTATTTATATCGGTTTTATATAAAAAATCAATATAAATCTACTTACATCGGTTTTTTATAACCATTCGACCAAACATAACTTAAATTTTAGCTTCCCTTGCTCACTTGAAAATCCCATGCAGCTTCCTTCTCTCTCTCTAAATTTCAGCTTCCCTCTCACACGCGGTCATTTCCTTGCCTCCTACACAGCTTCCCTCTCTCATGTGAAAAGTCCCTCTCACGTGGTCATCTCCTCCCTCCTATGCGATTGTCGCCCATCTTAACAACAGATCCAAGCTCCCTCCCATGTTGTCTCTATCGACCTTCGTTGTTCATTTTCTGCCTCACTGGAAAACCCACGGTGCTCCACCTCCACTCCACTCCCTTATGCCGTACTCTTCGATCTTCGTCTCCACTCTTACGGTGAGTTTTTTTCTTTTCATTTTTTTCTCTATAATTACTAGTCAAGTCAAGCTATTATGTGAAGGTTCTCGATTTCAAAATCATCAATCTCAAGAGTCTCTGTTTCTAAAATGCCCACTTTATCCAATGTTTACTTCACTATCAATTTTTGTCTCATCCCTCACTCTTCGTTATGACCCCTTTTTATTCTTCTGCTACAGCTGTACTTTTTGTGAAATTCAATATGTCTTCTCCAGCTAAAGTCTTCATTAAAGGTATCCCTAATTTATTTTTATTTTAACACTCAGATATTGAACATTGAAGATATGATGACGGGATTATATATAGTGAGGCACTTCAAAATTGTTTATTCAACATTGTTCTTGTTATAGGGACTTAACTTTAAGTCTGCTTCTTCATTTAAATTGCATGAAGATGAGAGCTTATATATGCCATTCAGAATGATTTCCTCCTATCTGGGAGTGTTATGCACATTTTTGCCTAGAAATGCCAAGGGACAATTTTGAACTTATAGGAGAAATAATGTTCTTTGCTTAGGAATTCATAGCTACATTGTCACATTTCATTTCGCAATTCTGCTGCTATACTTGGTTGTGAGTGTGCGTTATATCATTTCTGTGAAAGATCTTACAGGTCTATTGTCAAATTAATGTTCTTGAAAAAAGAGTGAATAGAGTATGGACTTCCCTGTTTCAATTCTTAAACATGTAAGAATGATGTGGTAAGCTATCTTGATTAATAATTGATATGGCTGCAAAGATTTTGTCACATTGAAGTTTTACACTATATGCAATGATGGGTCATTTTACTCAAGTCTTAAGGGTGGAACAATGCAAGGCTTCCTCTGTCAGCTTTTGTAGGATGCTTGGTGAAGGCATTTTCAGAGCTTGGTGAAGTTACTCAAGGTGATAACATCTTTTTTGCTTGTATGCTTCATTGGCAGAGAATGTTGTGATGCAATGCAATCTCTATTGAAGGGTTAATTCTTAAGTTATATTGGCCACAGATATATAATTATTTCCTCTCATTCAACTTCTGTGTTTGGAAATCTTGGGATACATTTGGATTGAGAAGAATGGTCAAGGAAAGAGGAAAGGAAAGTTTGATTTAAAGGGAAAAAATGAAAAGTTTCCTTTCTTTCTCTTCTTATCCATTATTGTCAATCAAGCATACTTTCAAGTTCAGAGGTGAACTTCATTTGAATTCATTGTTGTTTAATTTGAATTGTTCATTGTCATATTGTAGTCAAGTTTCTCATGGTAGAGAATCTGGCCAGTTCCTAGGAATTGATTATATTTGGTTAGTCAAGGAAGACTCTATTCAATTAGCTGTGGAAAGGATGAATGGAAAGGTACTATGCATCTCTTATAAGAGTTGAGTTTAACAGCTATACATTATTTTGTTTGTCACTCTTCAAGATCATAGGAATATGCTTTTCTTTCCTAGAAAGTTGAATGGTTTAATGCATGTAGTTTATTGCAGGCATTTGCTTTCCAAAAATGTAACTCGTACTAAAGTTGTTGGTTGTGATACAGGTGCCTCCCCTCTTCTTGAATGTGCAACCAAATCATTTTGTACTTGATAGTAAGTAGTTTATGGTTAACTAAAGTAATTTTGATTTTACTTTTCCAGTTTTTTTGTACCTTTTCTATTTTTAATACTAAATATTTTTCAAGCTTGGCACTTCAAATTGCTTCTATGCTGTAATGCTTGATTTGTTATTATTTAGTATTTCTAACTATTTTACTATGACATTGCTTTCTTTTAGTGTGTGGAGCACTAGGTTTAAAAACATTCCAGTTGGTTGAGACTATACACCAATCAGCTAAAGCAGAATCACTTCAAGATGGAATGGTTTCTTTCTTACTTATGCAATGCTATTTTATTTTTCTTACTGCCTTCTTTTTTTATCAGTTTTTGTTGTTGGTTGGCTTCATCTTATTTGATTTTCTAGACCAAAAATTTTTTAAGTATTAATTGTGAATATCGGCTATATTTCTAAATATATAGTTTAGTCAAATTTAGATTGGTTACTTAATGTTAAAATATATTTTAGTTGATGCATAAAACTTATATGCTGTGAAATTATTATTGCTATTGTGATTGCCAAATTTGTTGAGCTCTTTTGGAAATTTGGTTGTAAATTTAAGTCTGGAAATATATTACTTTTAGTTTAGTATTAAGAAAAATTCAAAGTTACAATGATTTTTTAATAAAAATCAATGTAAAAAGCGTATGTTTCTACATCGGTTTTATATACAAACAGTCGTAAAATAATTTTTCAACATCGGTTTTTTATACAAACACCGATGTAAAAACAAATTTTCTATATCAGTTTTTTAACCGACGTAAAATAATTAGATTTTCTACATCGCCAGCTTCTATATTTCTAAACTGATTTAGAAAGATTAAAATAACCGATATAAATTGGGATTATGTATAGTAGTGACGATATACAAGTCATTTTTGTTATTACTTTTAAAAATTTATATTCTCAATAAATGTGAGAAAATATAGATTGATCATTCAATCTATTGAAAATACGCCATACCAATAAATGAAGTGTAGGTTGTTAAACATAATGTGTAAAATACATGATGTAAAAGAAAAAAAATAATTAAACTAAATTATTCAAAAATTTTCTATGCACAATATATGGAGTTAACCTTTTCTATCATGTACATGAAATACAACAATGTACAATTGATCATATGTGAATAATTGTAAATGTGTAAATTGTGTACTCTTAGCTAGAGTCCAAATGCCAATTTAAATTTACCATTTAGAATCAATTTATATAAAATGAATATGAACAAATTAAATTAATTATAATATATTATCATACTAATTAAAATATACTCTTTAAAATAAATAAATTTAAAATTTCAATTTTATAGGCAGAATTAATTGGCAATTAAATTAATTGATAGGCAGAGTTAGATATTTTAGTTAATTTTTTGGGATTATAATCTGTTTTGAAAATATGAATAACGATTGTACACTTTAGTTAATTATTCTAAAATAAATATGAACAAATTAAATGTTATAAATTCTAATTTAATTGTGACACTATTTTTTTTTTGGTATTGGATTTCCCCTTTTTTGGGTCCAATTAGATGTCCTAGGTGGTTAAATATAATTGTGACAAGTAAGCTACATTAATTGTGTTTTGGAGGCAGTGCAATTAAATTATACAGTACAGTATTTTTATTAAATTTTAATTAATTAATTACATATTCAAATTTTAATTCAAAATTACTCAACTGAATTTGACCTAAGCTCTTATTAATTCAAATTAATTAAAAATAATTTTAGGATAAAAATTGATATTTTGTTGATTGAGAAGATTGAATGATGATTGGATATAATGTATAACAAATTCAAATTTAAAATTAAAATATACATTATTACAATTTAACGAAATATCTAATTTTGAAAATAATTAGGTAATTAAATTTATTTTACTTATTGATTCTCAAATTTAATATTTAATGGCATTTTAAAATTTTAATACAAAATTATCATGTAAAATTTGACCTTAATCTCTCTTTATCATAATAAGGAAAATTTTACTGTTAATTTGAAAATTATTTAGTACTTATCTAAATTTTTTAAATCAGAAATTGCAACTGAAATTCATTTATTTATTTCCTCAGCTACAAAAGAAAAGAATAATTTTACGTATTGATAATTTGGCCATAAAGAGATAGTTACATATAACGACAGCCAAATGTTACAATATGAACATAATGAAAATTGAGTAACACAATTAATTTAATTTGATGACACTAATTTATTTCATCAACTACAAAAGAAAAAGATTCAGGTAAAAAACCTACAAAAAAAAGGATAATTTCACTATTGATAATTTTTCCAGTGGGGCTATAATTATAAATTGAATATATTAGTTAATTTACAATTATATTTTTTTTTACCGAAATCAATTTACAATTATATGAATTTATTGTAAGTTTTTTTTTTTACCACCATGAATCAATTGTAATTGAAACTCTTGACTATGTTGGAATTATAAGATCCATCAATTTTGGTTAATATCATATCAGCCATGATGTGATGTACAAACATTAAAAGTTAAAGTAAAATACTGTGACTCTCCAATATTTTGTCTGCATTATCGGAACCTTCTATCTATTCTAGAAATCTATACGAATCCCTCATGAATCGTAAGTTACATTATACATCTTCCTTCTATTTTGTTTATTAAAAATTACCAGTATTTTAATCATGTCTTTAAAAATAAACTAAAAAATTAAGTTATATAATCAGTTACATAACTAATGAAGTTAATAAATGTTTGGCAAAATCTTTAAACAGCTAGCCTTTACATTTTACAGTCAAACCACATTAAGACCAGTAATAACATTAATCCCCTCCATGCATGAAAAGAAACAAAAAATATCCCAACTCAAGAATGTATGTGTAGACACCCCCAAAATCAAATTTAACCACAAATATTCATCAAAACAAAATATCACGCACTATTAACCAAACTGACTAACAGGAGCCACCTTATCACATTGGTTAACACATTTGGCAAAAAAAAAAATGATTAACACACAAATATTCTCTACACCTGTGATATAATCGGAAGATAATGAAGTTTCATCCGTAAAATCTTGCATCAAATCATCGTCATTAGACATAAGAATGACCACAAACGCAAAAAGCATTCCCAGATATATTGTAATTGATTGCATTCCATTTTGTTAACCAATCATCGTCGTCTAAAATAACTAATAAGGAAGGGGGTGCAGAGCAGTACGATAACAGAAAAAAAAATTTAGCAAATGATCAAAAAAGAAATAAAATTAAAACAGGGATTGGATAAGCTTTGTTATATATAAATATATATATATATATATATATTTACCAGATAATATCATCTGTCTGAAACATCACAAGAAAATTGTTATATAATTTGCATTTACCAACATCGATCACACCATTTAATTAGGGATTGATAGCAGACATAAATAGACGATGGAAGAATTACCTGATAATATCCTAAACATAAAATCGGAATCATGCGCATATCCTAAAAGCACCACATATTCCAAACAGACCACGAATCAGAACTTGGGCTGAACATGAAAGGCACACAAGCATGTTTGATGGGTGTACATATATTGCTCAAATAATATAGCTCCTTGATTGGAATAATGGCCAATCAAGCCATTCATAATTGATTATGCATGCATTAATCAGATGTAAGAATTGATTGAAACTGATTAAATGATTACATTAGAGCATAAGTCCAACGTATAATTTGGGACATAATTCAAAATAAATGAATGAGAATAAAAAATCGATTTGGCATTTAAAACAAATGAATGGGATTTAATGAGGATTACATGGATTGCCAACTAATTATGTGCTTCCATGTTATCAATCATATGTGAATGCCTAAGTGCGCAACAAATCAATTAGGGTGTATTTCAGTGACCTCTGCTTTTATATACACACACACACACACATACAGACGACACCAAATTTGTTTTCTTATCATTAGTTGTATAAAGAGCCACTCACAAAATATTACATGCGAGAATTAATGCAGAAAAAAAGAATAGCATATTAAAGAGAACCACAAAAAAATCAAACGTAGGACATTGCAAATGATCAGGGACTACACTCTCATTGTTTCATAAGCAGACAATCCATGGGATAATTTCTATCTCAGTGAGCACATTATAGGGTGGGTTGTACCACATTATATTTGACGATTGGTTTAATGAAATTAATTATATGAGTTATAATAAGAAATGTATGTTTTTTTTTAACAAATATATGAGTTATAATAACATACTTAGAAATTAACTTACATAATAGAACAGCATTTTTCAAAGTTATAAGTATATGACATTAAATATAATATAGATCCTATACAAACAGTCTTTAAAGTTTATTGACATCGAAATAACTATGCATATTTTGTCCTTAGATTATTTATGTTTGAATTTTTATACAAATATGTTAAAAACATTTTTATTATTTAGTTTTTTTAGCATTGTGAAACAGAAATTAAAGAGAGAGATAGGGAGGTAGAGAGAGTATATTGTATAACCAATATGTCTCTATTTGGTTTTTTGGTATGTTAAAATGGAGTTTTAATAGAATAGATTTTATAACAAATTGTATAACCAATTTGTCTCCATAATTTATGTTTGAATGCTTTACTTGACAATTAATTTAAGTAAAAGTGATTATATTTGGATGATTTTAATCAACAACACTTTCACATTTGTAATAAATTCTTCCAACAACCACAATAATGTTGCAAGCTCGATTAGTCAACGGAGAAGCAACCCACTGTCGCACCCAAAAAAATGCGACGGAAGAAAAAAAGAGAACAAATCTAGTTTTCGGGCGAAAACCGATTTGTGAGGAGTCGCTACCAAAATTTTGAGGAAAAACCTTGGAAAACCGAATTAAAAAGGAAAGGATGGTCTACGTAATCAAAGTTGGATTCGGGAGTCAATTGTGTGTGAGGAAGGTGTTAGGCACCCCACAACATCTGTTCCTAGGAACGGTTATCTTACGTTGATTGTGTAAATTAATATGGCTTAAAAATGTATTTTGGTTTTCTTTTATCGTTTACATGCGAGAAAAAGGATAGAGAAAAAGAAAATTAAGAAAATTTGGAAAATAAAATAAAGAAAATAAATTAAATTAAAATTAAGGGTATTCGAGCAAAATGAGAAAAAGGGTTTGAGAAAACAAATTGAGAAATATTTATTAAATTAAGGGAAAAAACACCAAATAAATCAAAAAATATTTATTTTTTACAAAGGCGGACTTGACCCAGGATCAGAGCCTAGGGCCTACGTACCCTGCGATGGGGATCAAAGTCCACGTAGTTCGGGACTAGCAATGCGTGTCGGTTGTTGGTATTTTTTAATTATAAAATTTTGTGATAAGAGAAAGTTATTTGAAAATAATTTAACTCTTCGCAAACAAAACCATTTTCTGAGGTTGAGTTGGTGTGTTTTAATTTGCAAAAAGATAATTTAATTCCACTTACTTACTCTTATTTTATTTGTTTTGAAAACATTTCTTTTATTTATTTTTTGGATTTTTGAAAAATGCTTTTTGTTTGATTTTGGACTTTTGAAAAACTATTGTATTTTTATTTTTTTATTTTTATTTTTCTTTTATACTTTTGAAATTTTTTTTCCAAATAAAGAAAGTCAACCTACCTGTTGCAGACTCATAGTCATGCCCGATAGATTGATTCCTTAATTACCTGCAGAAGTTTTTATTACGTTTTTAAAATAAGACTTTAGAAAATAGTACTACTATATTTTTTTTATTTTCAAATAATGATTTTATTATATATAATTTTAGATAAAATTGGAAAAAACTTGTTATTTAATCAAAATTTATTCATTTATAAACCTATTTTTTTTAAATATAATTATTTTCTCAGAAACGTTATCTAATTGATGCATCTACGTGGACTCGCAATCTCACGTGATAGCTCAATAAACTTGCATACCTGCGTGAATCTTAGAAACTCACGTAGTGTAGCTACTAACTTGGTTTTTTCTATTATATAAGAAAAATTTGAAAATCAACAAGTATTATTCGTATAAAATATTTCAAGATATATATATTATATTATAAAATCATATAGCACAAAACTGTTTATTATTTACATGGACTTGCAGGTTCAACGTGATTAATGGAGACACCTGTGCGGGTTGGAAAAACCTCACAAAGCGTAATTACAAGGGTAATTATTTTATTTATTCACTTTACTATCTTTTATTTTTTTACTAAGAAAACGCACTTTAGGCCCTAAAAATTCGCTTGGACTTACCATATGTAATCTCTTGTTATGGGTTTCTGATGACAGGCCGTACCAAGACAAAACCACAACAAAAAACAACAAAATAATAATAATAATAATAATAATAATAATAATAATAATAATAATAATAATAATAATAATAATAATAATACTAGTAATAATAAAAAATAAAATAAAATACAATAAGAATAAAAGTAGATAAACACTTAATCTCAGCCAAAAGGTTCATAGGAAAAAAAACCCCAAGCTATTCCTGACACAGCTCTTAAAGCACAGTCCATAAAATGAACCCAAACTCCCCTAATGGCTTTTCACTGCTGGGCCTAAGAGAAATCAGATCAAATCTCACAAGGCCCATGAGAAGACAAAGCTGAAAACACAGAAACGAGAGTGCAAAAGATCCCTCCAGACATGATCCTCCAACTCACAAATCTTTGACCCGATTCCAATTATGATTTTTCCAAGCTAACAAAATCAAACGTAGGACATTGCAAATGATCAGGGACTACACTCTCATTGTTTCATAAGCAGACAATCCATGGGATAATTTCTATCTCGGTGAGCACATTATAGGGTGGGTTGTACCACATTATATTTGACGATTGGTTTAATGAAATTAATTATATGAGTTATAATAAGAAATGTATGTTTTTTCTTTTAACAAATATATGAGTTATAATAACATACTTAGAAATTAACTTACATAATAGAACATCATTTTTCAAAGTTATAAGTATATGACATTAGATATAATATAGATCCTATACAAACAGTCTTTAAAGTTTATTGACATCGAAATAACTATGCATATTTTGTCCTTAGATTATTTATGTTTGAATTTTTATACAAATATGTTAAAAACATTTTTATTATTTAGTTTTTTTAGCATTGTGAAACAGAAATTAAAGAGAGAGATAGGGAGGTAGAGAGAGTGTATTGTATAACCAATATGTCTCTATTTGGTTTTTTGGTATGTTAAAATGGAATTTTAATAGAATAGATTTTACAACAAATTGTATAACCAATTTGTCTCCATAATTTATGTTTGAATGCTTTACTTGACAATTAATTTAAGTAAAAGTTATTATATTTGGATGATTTTAATCAAGAACACTTTCACATTTGTAATAAATTCTTCCAACAACCACAATAATGTTGCAAGCTCGATTAGTCAACGGAGAAGCAACCCACTGTCGCACCCGAAAAAATGTGACAGAAGGAAAAAAGAGAACAAATCTAGTTTTGGGGCGAAAACCGATTTGTGAGGAGTCGCCATCAAAATTTTGAGGGAAAACCTTGGAAAACCGAATTAAAAAGGAAAGGATGGTCTGCGTAATCAAAGTTGGATTCGGGAGTCGATTGTGTGTGGGGAAGGTGTTAGGCACCCCACAACACCCGTTCCTAGGAACGGTTATCTTACGTTGATTGTGTAAATTAATATGGCTTAAAAATGTATTTTGGTTTTCTTTTATCGTTCACATGCGAGAAAAAGGATAGAGAAAAAGAAAATTAAGAAAATTTGGAAAACAAAATAAAGAAAATAAATTAAATTAAAATTAAGGGTATTTGAGCAAAATGAGAAAAAGGGTTTGAGAAAACAAATTGGGAAATATTTATTAAATTAAGGGAAAAAACACCAAATAAATCAGAAAATATTTATTTTTTACAAAGGCGGACTTGACCCAGGATCAGAGCCTGGGGCCTACGTACCCTGCGATGGGGATCAAAGTCCACGTAGTTCGGGATTAGTAATGCATGTCGGTTGGTTGGTATTTTTTAATTATAAAATTTTGTGATAAGAGAAAGTTATTTGAAAATAATTTAACTCTTCGCAAACAAAACCATTTTCTGAGGTTGAGTTGGTGTGTTTTAATTTGCAAAAAGATAATTTAATTCTGTGTACTTATTCTTATTTTATTTGTTTTGAAAACATTTCTTTTATTTATTTTTTGGATTTTTGAAAAATGCTTTTTGTTTGATTTTGGACTTTTGAAAAACTATTGTATTTTTATTTTTTTATTTTTATTTTTCTTTTATACTTTTGAAAATTTTTTCCAAATAAAGAAAGTCAACCTACCTGTTGCAGACTCATAGTCATGCCCGATAGATTGATTCCTTAATTACCTGCAGAAGTTTTTATTACGTTTTTAAAATAAGACTTTAGAAAATAGTACTACTATATTTTTTTTATTTTCAAATAATGATTTTATTATATATTTTTAGATAAAATTGGAAAAAACTTGTTATTTAATCAAAATTTATTCATTTATAAACCTATTTTTTTTAAATATAATTATTTTCTCAAAAACGTTATCTGATTGATGCATCTACTTGGACTCGCAATCTCACCCGATAACTCAATAAACTTGCATACCTGCGTGAATCTTAGAAACTCACGTGGTGTAGCTACTAACTTGGTTTTTTCTATTATATAAGAAAAATTTGAAAATCAACAAGTATTATTCGTATAAAATATTTCAAGATATATATATTATATTATAAAATCATATAGCACAAAACTGTTTATTATTTACATGGACTTGCAGGTTCAACGTGATTAATGGAGACACCTGTGCGGGTTGGAAAAACCTCACAAAGCGTAATTACAAGGGTAATTATTTTATTTATTCACTTTACTATCTTTTATTTTTTTACTAAGAAAACGCACTTTAGGCCCTAAAAATTCGCTTGGACTTACCATATGTAATCTCTTGTTATGGGTTTCTGATAACAGGCCGTACCAAGACAAAACCACAACAAAAAACAACAACAAAATAATAATAATAATAATAATAATAATAATAATAATAATAATAATAATAATACTAGTAATAATAAAAAATAAAATAAAATACAATAAGAATAAAAGTAGATAAACACTTAATCTCAGCCAAAAGGTTCATAGGAAAAAAAACCCCAAGCTATTCCTGACACAGCTCTTAAAGCACAGTCCATAAAATGAACCCAAACTCCCCTAATGGCTTTTCACTGCTGGGCCTAAGAGAAATCAGATCAAATCTCACAAGGCCCACGAGAAGACAAAGCTGAAAACACAGAAACGAGAGTGCAAAAGATCCCTCCAGACATGATCCTCCAACTCACAAATCTTTGACCCGATTCCAATTATGATTTTTCCAAGCTAACAAAATCAACAATACTTATATAAATCATTCAGACAACGACAGTATGAATAATCTAAACCCGGGATTCCTACAACTCATAAATAAATCAAAGAAAATCAGCATTCCTCAAAATAGATGGCTCAATCTAGACTAGAATTACCACCCAATCCTAAGCCCCTGCCAAGAAACCTGTGTCCCATGCGTAGCAATCAGAATTATCTAAGCATGCATTCTTGAGAAGGGACGGAAATCCTTCGCCTCAACAACTCGGTATTTGCAGTACAGACCCATGATTTAACAAATTTTTAACAAAATCCAAAATTGAAACAACAAGTTTTACCGAAACTGGATCTCTGCAACTCGGTGAACAAGGGCTTGAGCTCGGTCCTCCGGCTTCGTCTACCCTCCCTCGGTCACAAGCTCACCATGGCTCTGAAATTTCCCCCTCAGACTTTCCGTCCCCAAAATCTCTAGGGCTTTTCTTTCTCTGTTTTCCTTTCGGGTGTCCTTTTCTGTTCTCAGTTTCTTAGCCTCTCGGTTTCTCTGTCTCTCAGTTTCTCCGTCTCTCCTCCCCTTCCCTACGGCTCCACTGGTCCCTTTTATAGAGTTCTTTGCTGCTAAATGGAGAAGCAACCCCAGCGTGTAGTCCCTTGTTCTTCCAGTTTCGTATACGTTACCGTCTGCTGCTGCTTCTTCAGGTTTCTTGCTCTACTTCCTCGATCTCTGCTCTCTTCCTGTCACACCACGCCCTCAGCTTTTTCTTCCTTTTCTCTTATGCTGCCTCTGCCCTAGCCATTCTCTGCCTTCCTCCTGCAGCTTTTCCCTTCGCAGCCATGCCTCCTGCAGCTTTCTCTGTGGCTCTCCCTCGGTTGCCTGCTCCCCCTCTTTCTTTTTCCTCGTGGCCCTCTACTTCTGTCTCGTGGCCAGCCTTCGTCCCTGCTCCTCTCTTTTCTTTTCCTCTGTGTCTCTCGCGGCTCCTCCCGGTCATGCTCCCTCGGCCTCTACTCTCTTAGGGCAACGCCCTTAACACGTCCACGAGCCCTCACTTGGGCTCGTGACGTGTTTGGGCTGAAGCCTTTCAGCCCAAATATATTATAGAGATTTTTTTAGTTTTTTTTTCTTCCCCCTTTTTTCTATATATATGTTTTTTTTTTAATTTTTTTTATATATCATTAGTTATAATTTATTTTATTTTATTTTATTTTTGTTTTTGTTTTGTTTTTTTTTTGTTTCTATTTTTTTTCCGGAAAATACCCGGATAAAATGGGATGTTCACACCCACAACCAGTTCTATTTAAACCAATTTTTGAGAGAGAATCAAGTTTTCAACAAGATTTAGTAAAGACATTCAAATACATAAAAAAAATAACAAAACCTAGTGTTGGGCCAAAAATTAGTTTTTAATGTGAAACCAAATAAGCCCTCTGATCCTCTCTATTTGTAGTTATCTCAATTTGTGTCAATTCTATTTTTTTCTATGTGCGATCAACATCTTTAATGGTTCAAATGAATTACAATCTCATCAAATGAAGCTGTAAAATTTGAATAATATTTTTCAGTAATTAATTTGGACCATTAAGTATTGAACATGAGTGGGCTTTTAACTTTAACTCCTTGTCTTGTCTGGATGGAGGATAAAAAAGGGGTAGAGAAGAAGAGAAAAGTAGGGAAAATTGGAGAAAAAACATATTTTACCCTATTTGGATGGTAAAGGAAAATAAGGAGGAAGAAAAAGTAAGGGGTAAAAACATAGGGGCCCATATATTTTTTTTACCCAAAAATTTCTCTCAAAAAATAAAGAGACTTTGAAAAGAAAACTTATTTTCCAAAATTATCTTTATAAAATATTTTGTATATATTGATGTTGCCTATCACTACAAGTAACAATCTTTTACCATTGGCACTTGTTAACCGCCACTCTCTACCATGCACTGACTGCTATAATCATTGCCTATCTCCAGTCAATAATCACCACCATTGCTAGTTATCAACCACTACTGCTAGCCGTTACTGGTCACCAACTCCCACTACCACTAGTGACCAACTACCATCAATCACTGCTACCACTGCCATTGCTGATTGTTAGTCGAAGGCAATCACCAATTATTAGCTGCTGCCATTGCCGGTCACTAGCCACTGCTATCGTCGCTAGTCACTGGCCTACAGCAATGATTGATCACCAGCCACTACCACCACTGGTCATTAGCTGTCCCCAATGTTCACCAGTAACCGAACACCGTCACCAACTACTGCACCACTGGTCATCAGACGCCACTATCTCCGGTCACCGACTACCTTCACTAATCACCAACCACCACCATCGATCACTAGCTGCTGCCACCAATTCTTGGTCACTGGCTGCCTCCGCCAATAATGGATCACCGAGCTTTACGACCACCAGCTACCACCGCATTAAATAAAATAAGTTGTATAGAAATGTCATTTATATGAGTTATTTTTATTCATATAATATAGATTAATTACATTGGTAATAGAAGTATTATAGTGCTTATGAAATAAATAAATATCACACTCGATTTTTAATTTTTCAACATGGAAAATCAAAACAAAGTAGAGTCGCCATAAAAATTTTTAAAATGGAAATTTTGGAAAACCATTTAAAAAAAAAAGTGGTCTATGGAACATAAAGGATTCGAGAATCGATTGCGTTATGGGGAAGGTATTAAGCACCACATAACACCCGTTCATAAAAACGGTTACATTAAGTTAATTATATAAAATTAATATGACCTTAAAATTAGTTTAATTACTTTTATAAAACATATATAAAGAAACAAGAACAAAAAATTAAAAAAAAATAGATTTATTTATAGAGACAGACTTGTCATAAACTCTTAGTTTAGGTTTTATATACCTTAATATAGGAATCAAAGTCTATATAGTTTGGAGGTAAAAATGTGTCTAAGTTGGTTAATATTTTTAAGAGAAAAATTATATTTTAAAATAAATAGTTTTTTAAATGGGTTTGCATTTCTTAATTTGTAAAAAGTATTTATTTAAGTAAATCATTTTATTTTTATTATTCTTTTTGGTAACCCTATGGAGATTCCAAAATCTCACTTAGTAGCCACTCAACTTATATATCCACAAAAGTTTCAAAACCTCACACGAAATGACTCTGGAAAATATATATCATGAAATTTTTTTTTTAGAAAAATCCTTTTATTTAAAATAGATATTTAACCCTTCAAAATTTAAGGGAACTTTTATTATTTTGGTTTCATAAATCCCTTCTTATTTATGTTTAATAAAAACATATAGATCTCAAAAATATTTTTTCCAGAAGAAGAAAGTGCACATTTAATTTAAAAGGTGTAATTGCGAAGACTCAAAAAACTTATATGGCAAATTAGTTAAATACCAATGAAGACTCGAAAATCTCACACAACAAATTATTATAAAATATTTACAATCATGTGTACATTTTGTGATTGTGTGTGTCATTGTGGGACAAAAAAAATATTTACTTTATATGCAATTATAAAATAACAAACTTAAAATTACATGAAGGGGAGAGAAGAATAATTTATCTGTTTGCTTTTTCCTTCTATCCCATGCCTTGATGTAGGTGATCAAATTCTTCAAGCTTGATTCCATGCTCATCCCGTGCTCCCACGGTACTCAGAATGAAATGGAAATTCAACAATATTCATCTCAAAAGATTCCTTTCAATGATGAACCTAATCATCTTTATTCATCATGTATAACTTGATGTTTTATTAAAAAAAATCAAGTTCATCAATATATTACAAAAGGATGCAAATAGCTACCAATATAATTTTATAATCAATATATTTTTATCTTGCCCAGAATGATGGTCACCATACTACTAGAAAAAAGCAATTTAGCGAGGGACAAATCCCTCGCTAAATGTCATTTTTTTCTCATTAAATTGAAAATAGCGAAGGATAAAATCCCTTGCTAATTTGGTCGCTATAAACCGCGTCGCTAAATTTAGCGAGGGATGAGTTGATTCCCTTGCTAAATTAGCGAGGGAATTAATCCCTCTCTAAATTTAGCGAGAAACTCATTCCTCGCTATTTCCTCGTTAAATTATAAAAAATTCAATACTACCACATCATTGTCATATTACCACCAACACCGCGCCACTTCACATCATTGCCATGTACCATGCCACTCATGCCACATCACTGCCACACTACCGCCACATCACTCCGCCACCCATGCCACATCACCATGATTGCGACACGTCACTGCCATGTCACATAATGATTTCAAATATGCATTTACTTAGGTTCGAACCCATGACCTCCTACTCTTAATACCTTTATATTCAGACTTTTGCCAGTTAAACTGGAATGTATTTGCAGTCTTTATATTAAACATGAAATATATATTATTTATTTACACACTAATACACATATATATTTATAAATTAATATATTGTTAAAAAATAAAAATATATTATAATTTCAATTATTAAGTTCATAAAATATTTTATATTTTGAATTTTGTAATAAATGAATTTTCATTTTCATTTTTTGCCAACAAGTTATAAAAATTAATCTAACTAAATTCCTCACTAAATTACTCGCTATTCATAATAATTTAATGAGAAATAAAAAATTGCTTGCTAATTCCTAGCTAATTTAGCGAGGGAAAGGAAATTTCTCGCTAATTATCTTGCTAAATTTAACATCAGCTATGAACTTGCAATTCGTCGCTAATTTCCTTACTATTTAGATCATTTAGCGAGGGATGAGTGATCCCTCGTTAAAACTAATTTTTCTAGTAGTGACATTTCTAGTCAACTTCAGTCAAATATCAATGTAATAATAACCCACAAATTCACAATCGAGAAAGGGAATTAATCAAGACTTACTTCCTATCTATGTGAAAGATGCAAGACTAGTTTTTTCTTTGACCTCCAGGAAGCAAGTAAATGATCATAAATTCACGTCATTTTTTTAATAAAACATTGGGAAATTGAGAGCCAAGCAAATGCATCATCAATAAAAGAGAGATCAACTATTCGAAGTCACAATCAATCCAACCAAAGCATAACTCATACAAAGTTCTCTAAACAAAATCATTAAGATGAATATATAAAGGGGAGAAAAAAAATCATTCGACGTTAAACCTTAATGGAACAAAGTAAATCCAATAGGGCAAATACATCTTAGTATCACTGATAAACTTTATCATGAATTGCCAATTCACCAAAATGACGCACACGAGATGAATAGCCTGTTATTTTCCTTTTTTCTTCCACTCTCACTCTCCTCCCTTATCTCTTCCTCTCTATTCTCTGTAATGCTCCCTATGTTTCTCACCTCTCTTCTCAGCTTTTCCCTCAATTCTCTTGTTCTCTTTCTTTTTTTTTTTCTTTCTTCCCATTCTCTTTTCTTCTTACTACCCTTCATCCTTTCTATTATTTCTCCACTTTTTCACCCTTTTTCTCTCTCTAGATTTTTCCTACGCTCCTTTCTAATTCTCCTTCCATTCCTCATGTCTTTCTTTGTTCTTCCAACCTCTATTTATAGTATTAAAAAGAAATAATCACAATTAATACTCCAAATCCCTCAAAATTCCTTTTATTATTTTTTATTTGACTTTTACATTAAGATTGATTGATTTTCTTTCTTTCTCATTATTATTTTGATATCAATTCTTAATCTTTGATTTTTCTTTTTTCTTTGTCCTTTTTACAATTTTTTATTTTTATTAAAATCTCAAAAAGAAAAAAATCATAACTTCTCAAGATATGATAATTTTTATGAAATATTATTATTTTATCTTATGAAAAAATTTTCTTTTCATATTTATTAAATTTTTTTTAAAAGGGATCCAAACAAAATATAATATTCACAATGAGTTTTTTTTCCTTTTTATTTTCTCCATCCATCCAAACATAAGGAAAAAAAGTATTTTATTTCCTCCTTTTTTTTGTCTCCCTTCTAATTTTTTTCCCTTCTATTTTTTTTTTCATCTTTTTCTCTCCTCATAAGGAAAGATTCGAAATTTCGAAGGACATCATCAAGTGATTCCACTTTTTCATGAAAAAGTAGCCCACAGGAAGGCCCTAATTTTATGGACCACATCTTCCGCCTAGCTCGCCAGCCCCTGCTCTATGTAACCATGTGGGGCCCCTCCCAAACGTAAATCTACATTTTTTATTCCATTCTTTTCTCATTGTCCTCACTGATCACTCAGTGGCAGATATTTCATGAAATGAGTAGGCTGACCAGTCTAACTACCGCTGCTTGTGAAGAAACCTATTCCTGCAGTAATCTCTCTAATTGTTTTGGGGTTTCATAACGGTTCGTTTGCTTGCAATCTCAACATTTTCAACGTCGCTAGCCTCTTTTCCAAGCCAGGACACTATCCTCTCACTTTTGGAAGCCACAAGCTTCTTCAAATTGGGTTGAAGGGACATTAGCAATTTGAAGTTTTCTCTTTTCCTACTCTCTTTGTTCTGCTCAGTTCAAAGCATTGGCTTCCACAATTTCCCATGAGCTGTATATATTATGGCACTTAAATCACCTATTAGTGAATAATAACAAGAAACCACAATTAGCAATTGGTTAAAATACTGGTATTTTCTACAATCTAGAATCATCCTTAAATCTGCCAGTTCCCTCCATCCAACAGAGTTGGTTCTAACTAAAACAAAAATAAACAAATCCAGAAAACTAAGAATAAGATTTGAAAGATAGCCCTCTCTCGGGAACAAACAATTTAACTATTCAATTCAAAATGACCAATTATTTGCTTTCGTTGAGAGTCGAACTCAAGACCTCCCGCTTACTAAACGGGTGCTCTAACCAACTGAGCTACGAAAGCAATTAAAGCCCATGACTCAAATAGATATATTTAACAGGTACTTTTTGCCTCATTATTTTTACACCCAAAAACATTTCAACTTTCGATTCAAGCTAAAATAGTTATGTGTCTTCTAATAAAGTCTTTTTCAATAATTTCTTTTTTAAAAAAACACAAACACACAAATAATGCATGGCACTATTACATACTCTACTGTAGAACAAGATTTTTTTTTTTACGTCCTTCTATAAAGACGAAACATTTCGTGCTTTATATATGCTATTATTCTTTGCCTACTGTAATCAGAAAACAGGGGACACAGATAAAGCAGCCCGCAGAAAAAGGCAAAGCCTTTAATTATTCTAATTCTTTGCCCTTTATACCGTTACGACATTTGAAATTGCTTCTAAATTTTTCAGTATAAAAATTCATTAGTCGTTGCAGAAAATTAAATCATACATATGCATTATTCATCATGAATCAAGTTTATGCAACCACATTTATTCCTGACAAAATCAGATTACATCTTAATGAAATACTCTATCTTCATTTACATTCCTTCACATACCACTAATTTTTTTTCATCTGCATGATTGTATTTGTCCCTTTCCCATAAATGAAGTTTCTCACTTTGTTCCCCTCTCTTAAGAGCGTGTATAAAGTTAAAATATGCCTATAGAATAACGAAAGTCAAATCATTAACGATACTTTAACGTGTTCTTTATTATCTTATCCTCTCTGACTTTGCTCTCTCGGGTACATTGTCTAGCTGTGTCCAATTGATTTTGATCTCGATAAACCCATGGCTCATGAAATTTAAATTTAAATATTATAAAGCTGTATGCAATAAATTGATAACTCCCTTTTTTAAAAAAAAAAAAATCTACAAGGGAAATATGTACTGTTTTTTCTGGGCCATGAATAACTAAACAAAAGTTGATCACAAAACAAAAGCAGTTTTCTGGACCTTCTGGTTCAGTAGTATTCGACTTTGGATGGCTCATAACAACCGGACAAAATGATAAATTTAGCCGGGTCATCCAAATGGAAATTTTGCTTTTTTTTTTCAAATTTCCTTTGGGCTACTTGAGTGTAAAAATTAAACTTCTCTTAATTAGATTTATTTCCGATACAAAAACTGTTCCGTCAAAGAAAATGTTCCGTTTCCAGACCGAGAAAACTATTCAACCTTTGTATTTTTGTGTAGTGCCATTCTCCCTTCTGCTTATCCTCTTTCCTTTTTTATTGACCTTCCCTGACCGTTAAGGTTTTTTTTCATCTTATCCCTATAATCCCTTATTTATCGGGATATTTCATAAATGATCATTATGGAGTATCACGCTCTTTTCGCATGATCCCTGATTTTTCGTCCTGCGGTTATGATTCCGTAACAACTATGATCCCATAACTGTTACTCCTAATCTGGTGTTTTTGGGGCAATACAGTTTCCGTGGAAAAACCCGTAGTCGGCTATATGTCCGAGATGTTATTCAGTCGGACGATCATCTGACCCTTTGATTATTCGACTCTATCATTCAATAACCGATGTATTACTCGGCTCGTCGCGCTTAAGCTCGGCATCCGAATTATAACTCGGTGTATATGAGCCCGGAAAGTGAGACAAAGGGGCATCCATCCACCTCAGACTTGTAATCTCGGCATGCTCATTTAGGCCCGCACACTAGCCCCCCGAGCCTCGAGTCCAATTTGGACAAGAGGGCTCCGAATCACGTGACTGACTAAAGACTAATTTTTTTGGAATTTGAATCGTTCCAATCCCCTAGGGCTTCCAAAACCTTTCCAGAGGCTCTTTGTCGTTTCGGTTTCCGAAACGGTAACGTGCTTACACGTACGGCTACGTGTAGCGTTATTTAATGCTGCGTCTTTTCGTCAGTCGAAGCACGTTCCCCAATGGTGACGATTGGCTCCCCAAATTCATGATTAATCTGCTTGTTTTCGAGAAGGGGTTTTCACTATATACGTGTAGGACTCGAATGTTCATCCTTTCACTTTAAACTTCATTTGCTTTTCATCCCTTTCTGAATCTTTCCGTCATCTCTAACCTCCTTTTTTTTCGACCTTTTCGTCATTTTTCCAGGTACGCCATCTTCTATACTCCCCCTTTTTCTCAATTACTACGCTCTATTCCATATTTTTCTCAATCATTATGAGTTCGAGCCGAGGATCTGAGACATCAGCTGGGTCGTCCCCTCATCGAATCTTGGTTGAGAGGGAAGTTATGGGCATCGGAGAGGATCCTTCACCATCAAACTCCTCCTTTCCAAGCGGGGAGATGAATTTTCGTCTGGCCGACCTCCCGACTGAAAAGGAAGCTTCATCTTCGGCTACTGCTGCGCAGGTAACCGTACCAAACCCGCGAAAAATCATTTCTAGGGTGCGAAAAGATCCAGTTCCCGACATTCAACTTCCGGAATATTATTGGGTTAAGGGAGAAGTTGGATCTTATCACTCTAAATTTCGGACTGCTGAATCGATCATGGAAATGAGGAAATCCATCTCTCTGTCTAGCAGACAAACTGAGGAGGCCGTGGTTGCCGAGCCATGTACAGAAGATGAGCACGTTTTTATGTCGGCACAACGAGGGCAAACACATTTTACTTATATGTATAAAACATTATTTGAGTCACTGGGAGTTGGCCTTCCTTTCTCGGAGTTTGAGTGCGCTGTTTTAAGGGCGTTGAACGTCGCTCCGACTCAGCTTCATCCCAACAGCTGGGCGTTTTTAAAGGCTTTCGAAGTCCTGTGCAGAAAACTGAACATGACACCGACTGCTCCAAAATTTCTCTACTTCTACCAGATCCAATTTGGAAATAAGATCGGCTGGATTTCTCTCAGTGGTATGAATAAAAAGGGAATAATCGGTCCATATACCTCATCCTACAAAGACTTCAAAGGAAGTTTCTTTAAGGTGCGCCCGGCCGAAGGTTACTCGGAGATGTTTTTCAATAAGGAGGGACGACCCAGGTTTCCTCTATACTGGACTCGGACTCCGATCAAATTCCAGTCTTGGTGCTATGAGGATATGTCGGCATCCGAAAAAACGGATGTCGACAAGTTAAATAAATTACCTCGGCCCTTGAACTGCAAGATCTTACTTAGGCTCCCTTATTCTTCAACTCCTAATAAAGATCTTTCACGTGAGTGCTAAGTTTCTTTTTTCTTATGCTGCCATACTTGTCTGAGTTTTTAATACATACTTTCTACTCTGCAGTGGTGATGGGGAAGTTCAACTGGCGATCAATAAAGAACATGGCCCCATCAGCAGGACCTTCTACCGAGAACTTACAGACTCGCCCTGATAAAGAGGAGAGAGGGCGTGCCGAGATAATGACAACACCGGAAGTTGTGGAAATCACCTCCTCTCCACAAAGCCCCCCAAGCAAACGCGCTCGGCTTCCGACCACCGACGAGGAGCCGGATTCTTCAATTCGCTCACCTCTCCTTCCGTCTCCCATTAGACGCTCACCTTCGAGCATTGATCCGAACATTGCCAGGTTTTTTGGGAGCGGCATCCAGGAAGTTGGGGAAAAAGAAGCTTTGCAACGATTGGGTCCCAAGGCTGTTTTGGATTCTGTGTCAGCTATGTGCCTGCGTGCTGCGACTATGGCCTCACTCTGTGGTGAAGAGTTTGAGGAGAGTGACCGTCGCCTGAAAGCTGCTAAAGCCGAGCTTCTGGAAACAACCAATGCAAAAGACAAGGCTTCTTCAGAACTCGCCGAGGCTGCAAAGTCTCAAGCAGCTCTTCTACGGCGAGTAGAAGAACTAAAAGGGTCCCTCGCTGCTGCCGAGGTAAAACTGCAAGTGGTTGAAAAAGAGCGGGATGCCCTGAAGACTGAGGTTGCTTGGGCAAAGAGCGTTGAAGCCGAATCCTCGGCCCTTGCTGCTAATTTGCAGAAAGACTTGGAACAAGCTAAGAAAAAACAGGCCGAGCTTGAGGCTGACGTTCAGGAAGCCGTGCAACAAATAATGAAGGAGCACGTAGAGGGCTTCCATAAAGCACTTCGTCAGGTGCATCTTTTACTGCCGAAAATTGAGCTCTCGGCATTTGATGTAAATAAAGACATCAAAGATGGTATGCTTGTGGACGAGGAAGAATTGTAGGATATTCCTACAGCTTCGGACTGCCCATCTCCTTGACTGTCTATTTCTTTTCTTTACTTTGATGTATTGTTCAAACTTATTTCTAAGCAATGATAACAATCTTTTGCCGGTTCCTGACGATCTGACCGCTTTCAAAAAGTTTAACATAATCCTGTAGTTCGTTCTCGACTAAGATTTAATTTATCCTTAGTTCATTTTCGGCCGAGTTTACGATAGAAACCTTGGTTCATACTTGACCAAGTTTCAATTCGCCGGTTCACACTTGACCGAGTCTTTAACAAAAATTTAGTTCAAACTTGACCAAATTTTATTAGAATGCTCGGTTCATATTTGACCGATTTTTAACAAAATTTTGGTTCAGACTTGACCAAATTTAATTCGAATGCTCGGTTCATACTTGACCGAATTTTTATTTCCTCGATTCACACTTGACCGAGTATTGGTTGTAGACCTCGGTTCATACTTGACCGAATTCATTTCCTCGATTCACACTTGATCGATTATTGGTTGTAGACCTCGGTTCATACTTGACCGAATTTTCATTTCCTCGATTCACACTTGACCGAGTATTAGTTGTAGACCTCGGTTCATACTTGACCGAATTTTCATTTCCTCGATTCACACTTGATCGAGTATTGGTTGTAGACCTCGGTTCATACTTGACCGAATTTTCATTTCCTCGATTCACACTTGATCGAGTATTGGTTGTAGACCTCGGTTCATACTTGACCGAATTTTCATTTCCTCGATTCACACTTGACCGAGTATTAGTTGTAGACCTCGGTTCATACTTGACCGAATTTTCATTTCCTCGATTCACACTTGATCGAGTATTGGTTGTAGACCTCGGTTCATACTTGACCGAGTATTAGTTGTAGACCTCGGTTCATACTTGACCGAATTTTCATTTCCTCGATTCACACTTGACCGAGGCTAATAAACATAACCATGAAAAAGAATTTCCCTTTATTAAAACAGATAGGCGTGCCTCGTTAAAACCTTCTCGGCCAAAACCCTCTTTTGCATATTCTCTGGGACAAAAGACCGAGTTAGGAAAAAGAGTACATCACCTTCCTTGTATACATCAACTAACTGAAATAATTTTTGAGGTGAGAAGCATTCCATGTCCTAGGGATTGCTTCTCCTGACAGCTTCTCTAACCTATATGCTCCATTGCCCAACGCTTCAGTAACTCGGTAAGGCCCTTCCCAATTTGCAGCTAGCTTTCCCTCACCGATGTTCTTCCTTGCTTCACTCTGCTTTCTCCAGACGAGATCTCCAGTAACAAAACTCCTTGGCTTAAGCCGAGAATTATAACGCCGTGCTGCTCTTTGCTTGCAAGCTTCCTCCTGTATACGTGCGTTTTCCCTGACCTCTTCGGATAGATCTAGTTCAACTTCCATGCTTTCCTGATTCATATGTTGGTCGGGAAGTATTCGTCTAAAGGACGGCTCTCCTACTTCCACTGGTATCATTGCGTCTGCTCCAAAAGTCAACCTAAAAGGAGTTTCTTTGGTGCTTGACTGAGGAGTGCAACGATAGGCCCAGAGGATGCTCGGCAATTCCTCAGCCCAGGCCCCCTTCGCTCTTCCCAATCTCTTCTTGAGTTCTCCGAGGATAACCTTGTTTGCCGCTTCTGCCTGCCCGTTGGTTTGGGGATGCTCAACTGAAGACACTCGATGCTTAATACCAAGCTGTTCATAGAATTGCTTCAGGTTTCTATCAACAAACTGCCTTCCATTATCCGTAACCACCGAGTGAGGAATCCCATATCGATAGATAATATTCCTCCATACAAATTTCTGTACTTGCTGTGCCGTGATCTTAGCTAACGATTCCGCCTCAATCCATTTAGTGAAGTAGTCTATACCCACTAGTAAGAACTTAACTTGCCCTTTGCCCATTGGAAGAGGTCCGAGAATATCCATTCCCCAGACCATGAATGGCCATGGAGACGTCATTGTGTGCAATTCTTCTGGCGGTGCATGGTGCAGACTACCAAACCTTTGGCACTCATTACACTTCTTACTATACTCGGTACAATCAGCTCGCATAGTGGGCCAATAATAACCAGCCCGGATTACTCTTGCTGCCATAGATCTTCCACCAGTATGCATCCCACACACTCCTTCATGAATTTCGCTCATAACATACTTCGCCTGTTCAGCAGTGAGGCATTTTAAAAGGGGAGTTGAGAATCCTCGCTTGTATAGATCTCCTCCCATTATTATGTAATGGGAAGACTTTATCTTCAACCTTCTTGCTTCATTCTGGTTGCTGGGTAAGGTCCCTTCGGTCAGATAATTCCAAATAGGGGTCATCCAATCCCTATCCGGGCTGTCTCCGACCATAACCTCATCAAGATCGACACTGGGCTGATGTATTGTTTCCCTGATGATCGACTCATGTTGCCCGAGCTTCTTGACATTAGCCAATCTGGATAGTAGGTCAGCTCGAGAATTCTCTTCTCTTGGAATGTGCTCAATCGCAAATTCTTGAAAGCATTCAGCCAATCTTTTTACCTGGTACAAATACCTTGCCAGCTGTGGATCTTTAGCCTGATAAGCCCCCGAGACTTGTTCAGAAACCAAC
Organism: Adenanthera pavonina; assembly: GCA_026686845.1. NCBI lineage: Eukaryota > Viridiplantae > Streptophyta > Magnoliopsida > Fabales > Fabaceae > Adenanthera > Adenanthera pavonina. The sequence goes on from JAIVEN010000003.1 coordinate 7,343,965, forward strand.
TGTGAGTCACTTCGACACCTAACTTGCCTCGCTCCCACTTCTTTAGCTAGTTTTAACCCGGCAATAAGAGCTTCGTATTCGGCCTGGTTGTTGGTGACTGAGAAGTCGATTTTAAGAGACTGTTCCAAAATTAGTCCACTAGGACCTTCCAGAATGATTCCCGCACCGCTCCCTTTAGTGTTAGAGGAGCCATCTACATAAAGTGTCCATCGGACCCCGTCTTTGGAATCGACGGATGGAGTAAGTTCGGCGACAAAATCAGACAAACATTGCGCCTTAATTGGCCCTCTAGGCTCGTATCTTATACCGAACTCAGACAACTCGACTGACCACGAGATCATTCGTCCGGCTAATTCGGGTTTCCTCAAGACTTGCTTTACAGGGTGGTCGGTTTTCACAATAACCTCATGACTTTGAAAATAAGGTCGTAACCTTCTCGCCGATGTGACCAGAGTCAGGGCTAACTTTTCAATAGTCTGATACCTCGTTTCAGCGTCGTGCAGTATTCGGCTGATGAAGTATACCGGTATCTGCTGCCTGCCCATTTCTTGTACCATCACCGAGCTAATTGCATGTTCGGTCACCGACATATACAATAGTAATTCTTTGTTGGGGGTCGGCCGATTAAGTATCGGAGGTGCCGAGAAGAAGCCTTTGAAATTCTGAAACGCGTGCTCGCATTCCTCATTCCACTCGTACCGTGCGGCCTTTTTAAGCAATTTGAAGAACGGCCTAGCTTTCTCCGCTAACCTCGGTATAAAGCGTGATAGTGATGCTAGTCGCCCCGTCAGTTTCTGCACTTCTTTTATGTTTTGGGGGCTTCTCATGTCAATAATAGCTCGACATTTGTCGGGATTGGCTTCAATACCCCGATGTGTTAACATGAATCCTAAGAATTTCCCCCCGTTAACTCCGAATACGCATTTCTCAGGATTTAACCTCATGTTGTACTTCCGTATTCTTCCGAACACCTCTTCAAGGTCGGCGGCATGCTTGGAGGGATCTTCGGACTTCACTACCATGTCGTCAACATATACTTCCAGGTTTCTTCCTATCTGATCCTGAAATATTTTATCCATCAACCGTTGGTAAGTAGCCCCAGCATTCTTCAGTCCGAACGGCATCACCTGATAACAATAATTAGCGTCCTCAGTCATGAACGCGGTTTTCTCCTCGTCAGGGGGGTACATCCTTATCTGATTGTACCCGGAGTAGGCATCCAGAAAACTGAGTAGGCCACATCCTGATGCTCCATCTACAAGCCGATCTATGCTCGGGAGGGGGTACGTATCTTTCGGACATGACTTGTTTAGGTCGGTATAATCCGTGCACATTCTCCACCTTCCATTAGCCTTCTTAATGAGCACCACATTAGCCAACCATGTTGTATATTCAATTTCTCGGATGAACCCAGCATCAATCAACTTTGCAGTTTCTTCCTTCATTGCCCTCCGCCTTTCCTCGCCTACCCGCCTTTTCTTTTGCGCTATCGGCTTAGCTTCAGGGTACACCGCTAGTTTGTGGCATAGAAAATTGGGATCAATTCCCGGCATGTCTGAAGAAGTCCATGCGAACAAATCAGCATTGTCCTTCAGCATCTTTGTTATCTGCTCCTTGACCTCACCTCCAAGTTTACTTCCAAGGCTAGTGCACCGGTCTTCACCGGCGAGCTGAAATTTCTGTAATTCTTCAATAGGTTTCGGCCTTTGGTCCTGTACATCAAGTCGATGATCAAGCTCCACCAAGCCCACTGATGTTGTATCCTTTTTCGTATGTCCACTGCTGCCAACCACCCTTCCTCTGGTAACTTTTAGGCTATCCAAATAGCATTGTCTTGCCACCTTTTGGTCAGCTTTTATTGCAATTATGTTTCCGGTCGCCGAGGGAAACTTCATTGTGAGATGCAGAGTGGAAACCACGGCGCCGAGCTCGTTTAACGCAGGTCTACCTATCAAAATATTGTAAGAAGTTACTGCATCAATTATAAGGTACCTGACCATAATGGTTTTTGATCCGAGATCTCCACGGAAGGTGGTCAACAGCTCCACGTATCCTCGGGTGTGAACCTGTTCTCCGGCAAAACCGACCAACGGATCGTGATAAGGCTTGATCGTTTCCTCAGGTATCCCGAGCTTCTGGAAGGTAGAATAATACAATATATCCGCGGAGCTCCCCTGGTCTATCAGTGTTTTCCTGACGACATAATTGGCCACCTCCACTGAAATTACCATGGGGTCATCCTGATTAGGATCAACTCCCTCGAAATCCTCATCCGAAAAGGTGATGGGTGGAGAACTTCGAGGCACTCGGTGCATTGTCGCATTTACCGCCCGAATGTTCCTCAAGTGTCTTCTCCTGGCCGAGCTGGTTGCTCCTCCTCCGGCAAACCCTCCTGCTATAGTATTAATAACCCCTCTGATTCTGTTTCCTTCCCTGTTTCGAGTGTCGTCTGGCTGCACTCCTTCTTTATTCGATTGCCGAGGTTCCACTTGAGCCCGGACTTGACCTCCCCCTCGGCCTCGCCCATAGGAGGGTCGACTTCCGTTACCCCTTTGTACGAAGTTGCCGAGATGCCCGGCCTGGATCAGCTCCTCAATCTTGTTCCGCAATGTCCAACACTCTTCCGTGGTATGACCATAATTACGATGGTACCTGCAATGTTTTGACTGATCTGCCGTCTCCGGGGTGTGTCCTGGAGCTGGGAGCAGTATCAATTCGGTATTACAAGCTTCATCCAAAATTCGAGCACGGCTGGTGTTTAGTGGGGTGTAGAAATCATACTTCGGTCCCCGACTAACACCCTCTCTTTTAAACTTCCCCTTCTCTAATGTCGGCCTCAGACTTCCACGACTGCTTGAGTCCGTTCGCCTATCCAGATCAGTTCTGACCTTATTTCTAAACTTTGAGACCTCCTCCATTTGTATATATCCGGCCGCACGATTTCTAAGCTCATCCATGTCGGAAGGTGGTTTTCGACATAGGTGATCAGCAAACGGTCCCGGCTTGAGAGCCATTAGCATCGTATGCATTGCTACTTCAGGGTTTAGATCCCGGATCTTTACCGAGACTGAAGAAAAACACTCCATGAAACTCCTTAAGGACTCATCCTTCTCCTGTCGTAAGTTTACCAACGCAGCCGATGTGAGCTGGTGGGGTCGGCTGGTCGCGTATTGCGCTTTGAATTTATTAACCAAAGTTTCAAAGCAATCAATAGATCGTGATAGGAGTCGGGTATACCAACTCAGAGCTGCTCCTTTTAAGGACGTAGGGAAGACCCTACACAAAACTGCATCCTCATTCGTGAACAAATTTACCTGTGTAACATATGCATCCACATGCTCATCCGGATCGGTAGTACCATCATATCTTTCAAGATTTAGGCCCTTCCACCCTTTTGGCAATGGCGTCTCCATAATGCCATCAACGAAAGGATGTCTCCGGGCAGCTTGCTTATCTCCTCGCAAATTGTCAATGTGTGTCTCTGAGTGGTGTGTTTCCTCACGTCGACTTCCCTCCTGATGTGATCGTTGAGTATCTCTGTTGGTATTCCCCCGTTCCCCTCCTCGAAGAAGAGAAGTACCTTCATGATAGCGTTCCTGCTCCAGCTGCCTATTCCTTTCACGCATCTCCTCGTTCTCCTTTCTTAGCATCTCCATCTCCTCACGCATTGCCCGAATGACAGGGTGGTCCTCCAAAGAAGGCCTGTCTTCGGAACGCCGTCCTCCTGCACCCGCACTGCTCCTGGTTCGCACCATAATTCTTGGTGATGGTGGGATAGTTTTCCTCGGCCCCACGGTGGGCGCCAAAAATGTTCCGTCAAAGAAAATGTTCCGTTTCCAGACCGAGAAAACTATTCAACCTTTGTATTTTTGTGTAGTGCCATTCTCCCTTCTGCTTATCCTCTTTCCTTTTTTATTGACCTTCCCTGACCGTTAAGGTTTTTTTTCACCTTATCCCTATAATCCCTCATTTATCGGGATATTTCATAAATGATCATTATGGAGTATCACGCTCTTTTCGCATGATCCCTGATTTTTCGTCCTGCGGTTATGATTCCGTAACAACTATGATCCCATAACTGTTACTCCTAATCTGGTGTTTTTGGGGCAATACAGTTTCCGTGGAAAAACCCGTAGTCGGCTATATGTCCGAGATGTTATTCAGTCGGACGATCATCTGACCCTTTGATTATTTGACCCTATCATTCAATAACCGATGTATTACTCGGCTCGTCGCGCTTAAGCTCGGCATCCGAATTATAACTCGGTGTATATGAGCCCGGAAAGTGAGACAAAGGGGCATCCATCCACCTCAGACTTGTAATCTCGGCATGCTCATTTAGGCCCGCACAAAAACTATACATCAAATCTTCAATCATTTATTTAATAGATTAGAGCTCCTATCACTTATTACATGAAGTAAAAATAACAATGAAGGACCTAAATAGAAGATAAATGTATTCAGCTATTTAAGGATCTCAATTTAAAAAATAACAATGAAAAACTTTGGTCCTTAGCTTTCAAAAGAGAAAAGAAACGTGAGGACAAAAATACCTTATGTAATTGAGTTCTAAAATTGGAATGTTTAGTTGGAAATAATAAATAATGCAATTAAAAATCATAGAAACTTAATTGTAAATTATTCAAAATCTCATTTTCAGATGATGATGTAACTAAGTCGTAAAATTTAGAAGCTTAATAAAAAAAATGATGAATAATTCAGTTGTAAATCATGAAAACTCGGTGTTATATTACTTGAGACCTTATATTCTTAAGATTCTTATATAATTGAGTCGTAAAATTCAGCAACTTAGTAGAGAATAATGAACAAAATTATAAATTGCAAAAGCTCGGTGGTCAATTATTCAAATTTTTATATAATTGAGTTGTAAATTTTGAGAGTTTAATTAGAAATAGTGGACACTTTATTAATAAATCACATAATTTTATAAAAAAAAAAATCACATAAGATCGGTGGTAAATTAGAGTCAAGGTCAATTTCATGCCGCAATGGGGAATAAGAATGACCCTAATGATAAAGGTCCTTCCCTGTCATTTTCTAAATTGGGATCTGTGAATGTATTTATCTTGCCACTTAGGTCTTTTATTGTTATGTTCCCTCATTTGAAATAGCATCAGGGTTCATACTGGATCAGTCCTAGCCTACCATCTTGGACCACGTGGATGAATATGATGTGGATCGGAGTCACTTGTTACATTATTTTGTCTCATATCTCAATTTTTATATTATAATTATAAATAATATCAATTGCATTATTGATTCACGTTAATGCATTTTTATTCTATTCCCCTGAGGCCCGGATGAAGACTTGGTCTTTTTTAATTTATAAGAAACCCACCTCAACTAAATAGCCATTATCGAGAGCTTCCAAGAGTTTTATAAATTTTTTAACTCCTTAATTAGTCTGGCGATAATGACTCTAATTAAGTTACCGTGGCCATATATATATATATATATATATATCTATTGTTGATGCTGATCATCTGCCACTTTTACCTAAGACCTGGGCTAAAGACCAAACAAGCAAATTTGAATACCCATATGAAATTCTCGAGGGGAGACCTTACATGGTTGTTGGAGTATTTTGTGATTCTTTTCACCATTGATTATTAGGTATTATAATTAAATTTATATATTTGTGAGATAATTTGTAACGCAACTAAATATTTGTTTAAGCTATCAAGTATTTTTTCTTTTGCCTGAAAGTAGAAATATATATTTTTATATATTTTGGCCAAAATTTTTATATTGATATATTGATTGATTGAAAGATAAATCCCATTAATTGAGATATATGACCTTAATTAATTAAAAGGTATAGAATTTTTAAAGTCTATAAATAAAAATAAAAAATCCAAGAAATACAAAAAATTAGAACAATTCCTGTGTGCCTCAAAAATATCATATAAAAACATAAAAGCTACCTTGTAAGAATTTTCTTATTGATAAAGTATTTTATTATACTCTTAAAACCCACATCGATAAAAAGGAAGTGTGTCTGAATATATAAATTAAGAGATAAAAATTTTAAATTATCAAATGTGTTAGATTGTTTTATCTAGTTTCATAATTTTAATTGGTAAAGAAATAAAAATTCTTTTAGTATACTTGTGATGATCTTCATTTGGCTGAAGTTTGCATTTGTTGATGTTTTTAGACATGGATTACCATGATATAAATAATTAAAGAGCCAGGGAATATTAATGATTGAATTGAGCGGAAATGATTTTAATTTTTTAAATAAGATTTTAAGTTTTATAAATAAAAAATTATATTAAAAAAATTCTCATTTAGAACTTAAAAAAAATCACAGCTCAACAAAAAGCGAGGCCAAAATAGTCGGTTAGTTATTAAATTATTGAAAAAGTTAAAGAGCTTGGGATAATAATTATCCGAGGAATGAAAATGAAGAATTAATAAGAAGGTCGGTGGCACAATCGGTAAACGACTCGTTTTATATGGTTGGATCTGGCTCTGCCAGAGAAGTAAAGCGACGTGAGAAGAAGTAAAATTGTCTTCAGGAGGAGGCCGCTTTTGGTTATTAAGCCACCCAAACCTACGCTTCCATCTCTTTCCGCTCCTCTCTATCCATTCGTTGACCTTCAAATCGCTCCTCACCAAAATCAAAACTTCTGATTCTAAGTTTTAGATCGGCAAATCTCAAGCCCTGGTTTCTCTCATCAAGGTTAGAATTCTCACTCCTCGCTACTCCTCGTTTTAGGGTTTCTACTTTAATTTTGGTTCACTTCGAACTGTTAGTCCTCGTTGATTGATTGTCTCTTATGCTTTGGCGTGTTTCAGATCTAGTTGAATCTCGACAATCCTTTTGATTCGGAGCTTTACTTACTGAAATCTACTTCAGGTTTTAAGTTTTTACATGATTGTAAATTTTTCTCTTGTTCTATTTTTGTCTGTGATGGAAATCTGTTTTAAAACTATTTAAAGTGCAGTCAAGCTATTGCTTCTGAACGGGGTTCAGTTTGGGGATCTAAACGCTTAAGCTTTTTTTCTTCCAGATCTGGGTTTGATCGGAATTTTCATTCTGTTGCTCGGATTTGTGGATCGGAAATGTCGATTTTATCGAAAAGCGATTCGATTCAAATCAGGGATGTTTGGAATGACAATCTCGAAGGGGAGTTTGCATTAATCCGTGAAATCGTTGACAAATACAATTACGTCGCCATGGACACGGAGTTCCCGGGAGTGGTTCTTCGCCCCGTGGGTAATTTTAAAAACATCAATGAATACAACTACCAAACTTTGAAGGACAACGTTGATATGTTGAAGTTGATCCAATTGGGTCTTACTTTCTCGGACGAACATGGGAATCTTCCCACCTGCGGCACTGACAAATTTTGCATTTGGCAATTTAACTTTCGCGAGTTCAACATCAGTGAGGACATCTATGCAAGTGATTCAATTGAGTTATTGCGTCAGTGTGGGATTGATTTTAAGAAGAACAGCGAGAAGGGCATTGATGTGAACCGGTTCGGTGAACTTCTGATGTCGTCCGGGATTGTGTTGAACGAATCGGTTCATTGGGTCACATTCCACAGTGGGTATGATTTTGGTTATCTCCTTAAGCTATTGACTTGCCGTTCCCTGCCTGATACACAGGCGGGATTCTTTGATTTGATCAATATTTACTTTCCCCTGGTGTATGACATCAAACATTTGATGAAGTTCTGCAACAGCCTCCATGGTGGATTGAACAAACTTGCAGAGTTGTTGGAAGTAGAGAGAATTGGTGCCTGCCATCAAGCAGGATCAGATAGTTTACTCACGTCTTGTGCATTTAGAAAGTTGAGGGATACATTCTTCAATGGATCTACAGAGAAATATGCTGGTGTTTTGTACGGTCTAGGCGTCGAGAATGGACAGACTAATTGAAAGTTTGGGATATGATTAATGAACATTTGTAGAGTACTTTAAGTGTGAGCTTCTTTTCTTTTACTTGTGTCCGCTTCTGCCAAAGGGTTGCTGTTTACTTGTAACTTTTTTATCTTCGTTTGATCTTGTAACTCAAACCTTAGATGGTTTTGTAGCTCGAGTTCTTTGTAAATCACTTCAGTTAGTATTTCAATAATAATTCGATGATAATTTCTCAAGTCTGCAGCTATTCCTTTCTTCTGATTATACTTTATGTTCTTATTGTTCAAACTTGAAGCTTTATTGCCCAGACAATCTTGAGCATTGATCCCTTGCTACGCTTTCAAGGATTATCAACTATTACAGGTTACAGGATCGCGTTTGTCCTTAATGGAGATGCCAACTGGCCATAATCATAGTGAGAGGATTCTGTCCTGAATGGGAAGTATGCTTATTATTTCCTTTGTAGAAGGCTCGAAGTTGCATTATTGTTAGGGAAATTGACACTTGAGGGGCCTGTATATGTAATTAAAGTCAAATAAGGAAATAAAAAGTGATAAAAACTAAAAAGGCAAGGGGTATAAATTGAAAGTTAAGTAATAATCAGATTCCTCTAATCGGAAGTCGGGTAGGATACTTTAAAACAAACTCCAGAGCTCTAATTAAAAGAGTATAATCCTTTGTCAGTTGAACCAAGTGAGGTGTGGTGATTTTTGTTTAATATTAATTGTATATGTAAGTCTTCAAGTGTCATTTTTCTCTTATTATTGTAAAGATCTGTGGATGGATTGGAAGGCTTTTGTGCTGTCTGAACAGTCTTTATACTATTTTGGGTATGGGACTGTATCTGCATTTTGAATTCTTAACTTATAATTTATACTATGTTGGGTAGGGGGTGGGAATAAGTTAGGTCCCTAATAGGACCCACAATCTGACCTATAAAAGATTTAATTTGACATAACTTATTTAATTAAATAGACTAGAGATTAGATTTATGTTTACAGGCAGATCTATTTAAGTAAGACCTAACCTAAAATTTATCTTATCATATCTATTATTATTATTATTATTATTAATGTACTTGTTTTTTTGATGGATTGAAATAGGTGTAGGAATAAAAATTATATGTGTAAAGACATGTTTCTTCATTGTTTTTTGTATTACCACATTTTTATAGAAGAAAGTAAGTGACTTAATATGTGAGAAGTCCCACATCAATAAGATTATAAAAGAAAGGATGTTTGTGAAGTTTATAAAAGTAAAGAGATTAGCTACTTTTTTATTGTATTGTTTAAACATATGAATCATAAGATAAATTTATACAAAATGTATTTGGTGTTTATAAGTTTAAAATTTCAAAAAAAAATTGAAATTAATATTGATATTTTTTTTTTCACTTTGCCTTTTAAGAGGTCTTTAAAAGCCTTTACATCATACCAAACTTTTAAAAAATTCAGGTTTGAGCCTAAAATAAAATCTTATAGAGGCTAATAGGCCAAATTCATGCTTTAAATTTATAATGTAGTTTTGACCTATTTAATTAAATTCTACCACAATCTAACCTATTTTCACCCTTAATTTTAGGTATAAAGGAAGGTAAGATGTCAGGCTTAAGAGGTGACTATACTGTATAGTTGTCTCTAATCTCTTTCGTTTGTGGCTTTCATAACACCGCGTGTGTAAACTATACACGACACATTATGTGTCCACATGATGTGTTTGGTCTTTGAAAGTTTTTCTATTTTTGGGCCATCGAAAGATTGTGTTAAGTTCAATATAGTCCTAATGTTCTGACAATTTACATTTAATCAATATCAATATAGTAATATTCAATATAAAATAAAAAAAATAGGATTAAAAAGTATAGGGTCATCGTTAAAACGCCAAACAGGATGGAGTGCTTTGGATTGACAACCGGCCTGAGATATCTATCAGTTCAATTTTCCGTTTCTTTTTTTGGTCCATGACTCGGACCTATCTCGGTGCTCATGTGGGACGGATCAATGCTTGATAAGGGATGGTTTGAAAATATCATTTTTTCTATTTTTAATTATTAACTATTCATATAATGAACAAATTAATATTATTGTTAAGTACAATGCAACTATAACATGTTTTTGTAATAACCATAAATTTTAGTTATTACAAAAGAAAATATGTATATAAAAAAATACAATAAATATGGGTCCAATCTTGATGTAATAAAAAAAACCACAATAAAAATTGGACTTAAAGGTACAAAAAGGCATATATTTTCGTGATGTTTTAGTTCTCTCACCCCATGAGGGGGTAAAAAAGTTATTAAAAAGATATTTACATTAGCATATATTCCCAAAGAAAAACATATTTGTATTTGTATATTGTCTGACATGCCTGAAGGAATTGGGGGATTTACACTGTACTCATGTACATATATACCACACAAAATCATGCACTAAAGTTTTCCTGTTCCAAGCAATATGGAACTCTAACCTCCTAAAACACCTCTCAAACACTCATCAGTCAACACCCAACATACATTACTCTATACAACTTTGTCAGAGTAATTAACATAAATATTCATTTTCTTACCCAAAATTAAAAACATTTCTTAAGAATATGTTTACATGCTTCCATCAATTTCATTGAGATAATACTCCCCTCGTTTTTATTATAAGAAACTTTTTAGAAGTTTTGCATCATCCTCATTCTAAAATCCTAACCTTTATAAGAGGTATTACTTTATTTTTTTCAATAAATACCTCTAATTTAACACTCTCATATTTAATATACTAGACATTTTCTTTCATGAGTATATTAGAAGTTTATTAAGGGTAAATTGGAAAAAATTTTGTATTTTTTGACAAACTTATTAATCTTAACTAATTTTAACTGATTTTCTTGGTATTTATAATTTAGGTAAAAGACTTTTATAGACTGTAAGGAGTTCAAACTAACAAAATGTATTTAATGCTGATGCCCATACATGCACGCACACTATATATGTAAGTGCATGTGTATATGTTTGCATCCATGACTGCATGAGTGTGTAATCCTTTCAGTGCATCTTGTTCATTTTCGTAATTTTAAGTGAATTTGACTTGTATCGCGGTCGATTAAAAATTGATGATGAATTTAATTAGTTGTAAACCTCATGATCTATAATAAATTAAAGATAACATTGATAGTCTATACGCTTTTAGTTATGCAAAAATGTCTTGCAACTATAATTATAAATAATAATTATCATAAAGAATGTCACGAATAGACAAATAGTTGGTTTTGTTGGTAATATTCATTATTTATGATAGTAATCTAATGTTACGTATAAGATTAAAATTGCCCTCAATTACAATTTTTCTTTTTAAAAAAAGCACCAACTCTCTTGAAATCTCAAATCATTTTTTGAAATTTGTCCTAAATATTTCTAATCTCATCACAATGATGAAGGTCCTATTCAATTAATAACAGGATTATAATGGAATGGAATGAACTGAAATGCGGATCACTATAAGTATGTTTAATGTAACAATATAAATGTTGGAATTAAATTTATTTTTATAATGAACTAGTCATGTACCCGTGTGATGCACGAAGCCCTTTAAAAATAGAAAATTTTAACGTGAACTTTTAAAATTACAATACAAGGAATTAGAACAATAATATATTTATAAATAAAAATAGAATCATAAATATTTCCTTAAATCTCAAATATAAAGCATCATTATCTACCTCATATATATATATATATAGATAAAAGTAGTTAAAATTAATTTAGTTAATTTGATGTATGGTAAAATATATTTTTCTAGGTTCACCCTTAATTAATTGTTCACATTCCTCTATGTAAATATTAAATTTCTCTCCCAAATATATTTTTCTAGATTTGCCCTTAATTAATTGTTGACTTTCATCTATGTAAATATTAAATTTCTCTCTCATACTTTATTAAATAAAGGGTATTTTTGAAAAATAAATATTTAATGAAGTAGAAATTCTAAGAAGTGATTTATATGAAATGTTTTAACAAAAAAAATAGCTATTAGAAAAATATCAACTTAAATAATTGAACACTTCTATATGCAAGACATTTGATGTGAGTTGAAAAAATTTTGAAACACCAAATTAAAGTGCTGATACATATTTTATCCCATTAGGGATTTATCTGTATTCACACATATTTCAAAATTTATATTTTTAAATTATTGTTACGTTTACATGATTATTTCTATGTTATTTTTTATGTAAATTTTTTTAATATTTATCTATATAAATGTAAAAATAATACAATTTTTTAATTTAATTCAAATCAGAGTAAATATGTGTGAATATTTTGTATAATATTTTAATAAACATATAAAATCACTAAAATTTTCTAGGACATTTCTTAAGAGACATTTTTGAGGGATTGTTTGGTAGATTAATTTATTTTTTTCATTTATGCTATTTGTTTACAATTAATAGGTAAAAAAGTAAGGTTATGAGGATGTGAGAGAAAAATAATTAATAAGAATAAATTATTAAAAGTATTGAAATTTCCTAATAAATTTAATAATTTAACTTTTTTTAAGCTATTTAAAGTAGTTAAAAATAATTTATATTTTAAACTGATTCAAAACCATGAATATAAAAGATAAAGATGGCTATGAAAGGTATAAAATAAAATGAAAAAAATGTTAATGCAAAAAAGTTATAAGAAATTAAAATTAAAATTATTAAAACTGAATATAAGTATTTTAGATTCATTTGATTAAGTTTTTATTTAATAACAAAAATATTTATGGAATTTTATTAATATAAAAATTGTTATTTGAATATAAAAACATCTAACTTTTTCTATATAAGGGTGTACTCCCTCCGATCCATATTATAAGGCATATTGTATGACAAGTTTTTGGTCTAAAATATAGGGTACTAGATATTCTTTCCTATTTTACCCATGTCTTTAATGCTTTATCTTTCTTCATTTATAACTCTCTAATGATAATAGAATGAGATATTTAATAAGAATAAAATAGGAAATATGAGTATTTTTTGTATTGATTTGAGTTGAAAAAATATTTTTTTTAATATGTGTATAATTAATATAAAATACCTTATAATGTGGATCAGAGGGAGTAATTTCAACTATAGAAAACTTTTTTTTCCCGGTCTGTAGGTTTAATTGGCCCAAAAAAGACCGTAGAAAGCTCTTTTTTTCTGTTTTTTATAAACCATTGAAAGCTTTTGTTATTAATGCTTTTCGTGTGACAAGTGTATTTATATAAATAAAAAATAAAAAACATGCATTGATAGTTATTTTATTAGAGATGATTTCTAAGTTTTGCCATCAGGTTGTTATTGACATTAGGTCTAGTCTAACGTGTAATAATAGTTTCATTAAGTCACTATGCAATTAGTGTAACTGATTAAAGTGTTATACTAGTTTAATTAAATATATTGAGTTTAAGCCATAATAATTTAGTCGTGTTAAATATATAGTAGTCGGATTTGAGCCAGACAGGGTTCTACTTGATTTGATCTAAATTAGTTTAAAACAGATAAATTCTCTAGTTAAAGTAAAGTAAATTTAAAATACTAAATATATATGGGAAAAAAAAACTTCATTAAAGCTAATTTCCAATTTCTTTTTTTATTTTATTTGAAAACTTTTCTTAATGCAAAATTGTGCATCTTCGTTGTGACCAGCATCATGCAAACACCAATTATAGTCACTTTTAAAATTTATTGATTTAAAAGTTTTCAAATTAATTATACTAAATTTTCCAAATTCTAAAATACAAACAACATCTAATGAAATTTAAATTCTAAAGATAATACAAATTTAATTTAAAAATAAAAAAGCCACTAACTTTGAATTAATAATGCAACACATTTAAAATTTTGAAATCATAATAAATTTAATTTATAATAGGTTATCATATCAATTTAATTGAAATTCATTTCCATCAATAAATTACAAAAATTAACGTTTATGTTTATGTTTTTTAATTTTTTTAGTTATATTTTTAAATGGATTGCAAAACTTTCCAAGGACAAATTTGAGTGATTAATTAAAAAATTAGGGAAGGTCAAATTTTAAAAGATAATAAATTATAGCCAATTCACATAAACTCTTTATATTCTAGAATTTGCATTTTAAAATATAAAATTATGATTTAAGTCAACTTTTAATAAGTAATTTGTGAATTAATTATTTAAAAATATTCAATATTTTGAATTCCAAAAATCTCACTACATTAAAGTGGTAGTCTTTCACAATCTTATCACTGAACAACTTTTAATTAATAGAAAAAAAAATTTTGGCCAACAATTAAAAGAAAGATCTGACATATTTAAATTTTGAAATGATAATAAATTCAATTGGCACTCAATTATTTATATCACTTTAATTGTAATAAATTTTAGGGAAATGTGGAAAATAGGACAAAAAAAAATGGGCCACAGTTCAATTTTTTTTGGGGTCAAATTCGAATTTTTTCAACAGTGGTCCCATTTTCCTAAGTCCATTTTTTTGGTCCTATTTCCCAAGTTTCCTAAATTTTAACCAATTAATTTCAAACATTTCAAATTAAGGAATCCATATTTGGTAAAATTTGAATTTAATGCAAATTTGATTCAAAATTAAAAAAATGGATCAAGAATAAATTAATTTAGTGAGATACATGAACCTCATCAATTATGACTTTAGCAATTACACGCATCCTTTTCAACTATAAGTCTAAATCTATATAAGTTTAGATAATGATTTAGTATATGTAATTAAAATGATTTATAAACTTTATTCAACTACATATATATATAATTCTATAAATGATATATAGCTGACATCATAGAAAAAATATTTGTTTTGAATTGAATTCTTTTTTTTCTTTTTTAGTTGCCAAATGCTTTCAATCTGCTTTTCAGCATACGAATCAAGCATTTTGCACCATTTGAATATATATCACTTTAGTGGTATGTGTCTCCAAGGAGAAAAAGAAATTCAAGAGTTAACATCATAAAAAATGCAACTAAAAATAATTGTTGTTTTGTTATGAATTTGGAATACAAACAAATATTGGATTTCACAATTAAATATTGAAAATCAAATATCTACAAGATAATCTTTTATTTATTTTATTTTATCTTAAATTCAAATTTCACAACTAATATAATATATAAGGTTTTTTTTGGGACCAATCTAATATGTGGCATTGAATTTGACAATATTTATACGGAAGTCTCATTCAACAACCAAATTCATAGACAATTAAAAAAAATTCTTAAACAATGGCTTCATGAGAAAATTTTTAGACATTTTGAGTTTTAGTCCTTGCCATTTCACCAAACCATTAAGAGTGCGTGAATTGTTTTTTTTTTTAATGAAGAGGGAGTAACATGGAGAAAATAATCTATCTTGTTCCATAAGAGATCGAGTTTTATTAAGAAACTTAGCAAATGAATGAAGTATTGGCATCATTTCGCATGAGTATCTTGCAAGAGAATCTACCACCCTATTAGATTTTCTATCACATACTGCAACATGAATTTGCCAATCTCTACTAGTTATCTACTTAATTCCATGAACTAAGTTAGCTTCCAGATACACCAACGTCACTTCCATAGGGATTAGTTCCATGGTCACTCTAAAGTTCTACTTTCTTTCTTCCAGAGTCCCATGCAAGCTTAAGTGCAAGTAAGCAAGCCAAAAGTTTGGCATGAAAGATATTTTTTTCTTTGGAATGATATGAGGATATTACATCATACTGGATTTAAACAAAAACTCATCACCATATCATCATTACCTTCATGAAGTACTAAAAAACATCCCCATTTTTTATGTACGTATGATCAAATGATATTGAATTATTTTGGATTAATTTATTATAATTGGGAAATTCTAAAAATTTAATTAAATATGTTTAAGGCTCAAAGTATCATAAAAATATTAAAGGGGCTTAAAAGGGTAAAACGGTCATTTTTTCAAAAGATAAGGGTAAAATAGTCATTTTATAATAGAAGAAAGAGAAAATAATGATATAATACACTGGTGCAGGCTAAAAGTATAAGTGATACTGAATATGTGTGCTTGAAGAGAAAAAAGTACAAGTCCAATAAAATGCATGTCCCACGTGAATAGTAAATGTCATGGGAGATGAATAGTAAAAAGTAAGTAAGACAGGTGAATCCGACATTAAAAAGTAAAAAAAAAAAGATAATAGATTTTATAGATAAAGTAAATAGAAAATATATAGAGTATAATAGAAAACTCAGATAAAAAATTACTCAAATCAGAGTCAAATTTATTTGTAAAAGTAAAAAGTACAATTTTCCCATTCCTTGATGTGACTAAAATTTAGGAGGAAAAAGTTGGATATTTTTACCCTTACCCATTCCTTTCACAAAGCCAAAAATATCTTGGGGCAAAATAATAAAGTAACATAAAATAATAAAGGAAAAACTTGGGCCCTTAGATCAAGAAGTAATTTAAGGGCTTACACTCACCCACTTTTCCAATAAATAGAGCCTTTTTTCCTTGCCATTTGCTCATTTGTGAAATACCAATAGGGTGTTAGAGAGAAAAGGAGGAAGGGTATGTAGAAAGAGAGAGAGAGAGAAAAGAGAGAGAAGGAAGAGAGGTTAGAGGATGTTTCTAAAAGATAAGTTTCTTCTCCTAATCTTTTTTAGTATATTTTTTCTTTAATTTAGTTCAAGGTTTAATAATGCTATAGGTTTCAATGAAGTTAAATAAATGATCTAAAGTTAAGTAAAAGTAAGATTTAAAGAAAAGTTAGAAAGATTGAAGGTAGTCTTACTCTTACTTAATGTTATTACTTATGAATATTTTATATTCTTATGATTTGTAAATGATACCATGTTGTTGTTATGAACATTTTTCATGATCGGTGGCCTTTTTATGTTAAGGGCTATACCTTGGAATGCTCATTTACTAAGTCGTTATTCTGCCGAAATTTTGTTAGACAACATGGAAGTTTGAATGATTTAATGAAAATGCGTTATATTTTATATGCTTTCAAATGTTTCTGTGATAACATAATGGTATGTGCAGGTTGACTATTGAGATTTCTCAGTCTCATCCCATAGTTAACCAATGATAGGATACAATCATGGAGGAGGATGCATGTAGAGCATGAGGAATAATGATGATAGAACTTTGCTGGAAAGCTATTTTGTTTCTGTTATGTACTGTATATTTTTGGCTGTTGTATAATTTCATACATGCCCCAAAAAATTTAGTGATCTATATGCATGGATAAATCTATATCTTATGAACAAAATGACACTAGTTTGGCTATATTTAGATTTATATAATGATAGTTATTCATGTTTTGCCAAAAGCTACTTTAGTAAAAGTCGTCTCTAACCTTTGAAGGTTTAAATTAGTGCTTTAGTCCATAGAAGTAAAATAAATATATAAGAAAAATATAGTTAGAAAGTAGACATATAAAGCTTTCCGATTATGCTAAATATGCACTAATAGATCTATATATTAAGAGAAACGAATTTTCAAAATTAAGGTTCAGTTTTTAGATAGAAACATGAGCGTAAAAATGAACAGTTATTTAGGATTAGAAGAAGTAATTTTTCTGAAAATCCCAACATTTTTTCAAAACTACCCTTATTTAATATAAATGGTTTTATATTTAAGATTAGTGTAAAAGATCCTATATTTAGGATTAGAAGAAGTAATTTTTTTACCGAATTAATACTTTTAACTAACTTTAATTATCTTTTTTAGTCTATGTGATTTTTAAAAATATTTTATAATATGAAATAGATAGAGTAATTAATAAGGGTACTATAATAAAATACACATATATTTTGTTAATTACTAGGTTATTTATTAGTTTTATTAATCTACATGTATATTCCAAAATAATAATTGTTTTTGAAATGGAGGGAGTATTTAAGGCTGGAGATGGAGATAGTAGATTTTAACGTATCGAGTTAAGAGATATTTATAAGTCATTAAGAAACTTAGTAAAATGCTAATTATTATTAAAAACTAAACACCTATTACATTTTAAGAAATATGTAAGAGTCTTTCGGTCTCAATACTTGTATAGGACTCTAGATAAATACTCCATTCATCCTATATTATAATGCAATGAAAGAGATTTTATGCATATTAAGAAACATTTATGACATCATTAAATTTTTAAAAAAATTTAAAAATTTCAATTTTATCATTTTTAATTCCACTCATTTCATTGAATAAAACACAAATTACAATATTAATAATACAATAAATGATGAGAAAAATGACAAATTACTACATATTGTCTTATATTATGGATAAAAAAACCCTTAATATTACCTTATAATGTGAGAAGGAGAGAGTAGAAGTTTGCATGCATGGAAAAATAAAAACTTACTTAGAGTTAATTTTTCTTTTGGATACTTATTAGCATTGTTATCAAAACCGGACTAAACTGGCCGGTTCGACTGGTCGAACAGAGAACTGGTGCCTGGTCCAATTTAGTCATGCTAGACAACCGGTATTGTTCAAAACTAGTGAGAACTGATCAAGAACCAGTGAAATCGGCCTTGAATCGGTTCTGTATTATTTTTTTTTCAAAATTTTTTAAAATATTTTTTTTAGTTTTTAAGATGAAATAATTTCATTTTTAGTATAAAATATATTTTGTTTATATATTATAATATTATATAATCATTATTATGATATATAATTATTAAAAATGATATATCTACTTAATAAATAATAAATAATAGATGATTAATTTATTATTTTGAACTCAAAATATGATTATAGATGAATATTAACTTATTTAAATTAAAATATTGAGTTATGAAACTTATTAGTAATTTGTCTGTGATGAATAATAGATTAATAATTTAATATTATTTAGTTTGAGATTTTAATTAAGTTATAAAATTTGTTTAAACTTATATTATTTGTTTTAAATATATTATTTTAATCACTACTGGTTTGATTCCGGTTCGACCTCAATTGAACCATTGAATCTTGAACTAGTGTCTTGTTCGGTTCAATATCCAGTCCGATTTTGATAACATTGCTTATTAGAATCCTTTTCATTCATATATATGGAGAGAGAGTAACATAACTACATTTATCTACTTTATTTTATTTTTTGTGCCTCCAAAGCACTATTTACATTGTCATTTAAAATAATTAATGAGGATCTACGCAGTTAATTTTTATGCAATTAAAGTAGTTTTTCAAAGCGAGTCATAATCATATTAGAATCTAACTAGTTATCACCCATTTAGTTTTCAGTTTTGTAAAATTAAGTTAAGATAAAAGAAGTTTGTAAAAATGAAATTTAAATAAAGTAATAGTTTATTTGGTTCTTATTTTTTAAAAAGAAACCATGGTTTTATACGAAGATGTGTTTGGCTAAACATAAACTATTTTTTTTTTAAAATAAAAAGTGGGTTAAACTATGATTTTGAAAAAATAGGGAAAAAAATTACTTTTCCTTTAACAAAACATGTATTTTAGAAAATGAGAAGTAAAATTATTCTATATTATATATCTAAAAGTACTTTTAACTCTTATAATTCAAACAGATTTTTTGTCAAACTTACTTTTACAAAAAGAATATTCAAATATAAATAACTTTCAACAAACTTACTTTATCTAAACTTTATTTTTATAAACTTTATTTATCTTAATTTTATAAAACTGAAAACCAAACGGGCCCTAAGTTTGTTGTAAGTTGTTATATTTGCATATTCTTTTTATAAAAGTAAGTTTGACAAAAAATTTGTTTTGATGATAAGGGTTGAAAGTACTTTTAGATGTATAATATAGAGTAAATTTGTTTCTTCTTTTCCAAAACTCATGTTTTATTAAAGAAAAAGTAACTTTTTTTCTCATTTTCTAAAACTACAATTTAACTCACTTTTCATTTTTTAAAAAGTCAGTTTATGTTTAGTCAAATATATCTTCTTAAAAAATTATAATTGAAAATCATAATTTCTTTTTAAAAAAGAAGAATACATGCACTTAGTTTTTAGTTTTAATGTGATTAAAGCAGTTTTTTAAAGCATTTATAAGCCATAGCTACACTATATTATAATTGGATAAAAAAGATTATTATTAATAAAGTCTAACATAAAATGAATCAATGGTTTTGGAATTAGATAGACTAAATGGTCAAACTAGTCAGACAATTATTTAGATATATTACTAATTTATTTTATATTTTTAAACCATTTTAGAATTATACTTGGTTAAATCACTTTAAACCAACTTTAGACTTGGAAATTGAAGGATTTTCATATATGAATTTCGCCTAATGATAATATAATTATAATTATAATAAATTGTAATAATATAATTATAATTTACTTACAATCTGATTACTATGTAATTATATTAAATTAAAGTGAAATAAAAAGGAAGTTGGCAAGAGAGAGAAAAAATTGGTTAACCTAAATTGCAGGAAATCCACAAATCGCTCGCAGCCTTCATTGCAGAATAGTGACCTGCAACACCATCGCCTTCCTTTCCTCCGTCTTCCTCCGTTGGTGCCGTGTGCGTCCCTGCGGCTCTTCTTTCCGTCGTCTCGTCTTCCCTCGGCAAATTTCATTTATCCCCTTCGTCTTCCTCTGTGGGCTTCACGTCTCCCCCAGCTCTAAGCTTCGTGTCTCAAGCTCTCAGGTGAGTCCACAAGCAGAATAATATCTTTGACAATGGACGTTTAAACTCCTATCGTTAGAATATCTCGTCCCTCTGCAACAATTGGAGACAATTTGCTTCTGATGTTGCTGGAATCATGTATCGTTTAATGTTTTGTTCGGCTGATTACAATGTTGTTTTCTATCTTTATTTTTTGTAAAATCATGCAGAACCATGAAAATTGTTGTTCATGTTAGATACAGATCATGCATCAAATAAAAGTCCAAATTTACTAAATCATAACGATTAAACTCTGCTTCCATTATTTAGTTGAACATAGGGACTTAGGGAGGGACTCTATTGGTCTTTATCATAGGCATTATGTTTCACTCCTTTTGCCTTCATTTGGAATCATATATGATAAGAATGATGTTCAAAATTAATCATTCTTATTGTATAACATCATCAAACTAAGGCAGTTGTTGACAAAGAAATTAATCATCCAATTCAGTGAAAACATAATTCAAGTTGGTCATTACGAGGAATCAATCATTTTACTTTGTGCACCACTTTTTCTCATCAGTAAAGATAGATTAAGGTTCCATCGATATCAGTCATGAACTAAGCAAAAGGAGTCTGGCATGCAAGAACAGTAAAATCTGTGTAACTTTTGCTGAGTTAGGTTTGTTACTTGACTCCATAGCAGCATATTGCCACGCTGATTGCCTTGGTACTGGTGGTTGGTTGCTGTCAATTGATTTTATTTTGTGATGTGATATGTAATTTGTTCCCTACTTTCCCATTTGGGAAAAAGACAAGTTAGGACCTTGTAAGAAAAATATTTTCCAACCATGATCCCATTTAGAAATTCCCAAGTGAAACGAACTAAATTTCCAAATTCCAAATGAGATAAACTAAATTTCCAAGTGGGGATCCAGATTGGGATATAACTTATCTTTTTCCCCTTCCCATTTCCCCACTTCTAAAGTGGTTTAGTAGTTTACTCAATTGATTAGTGCTTGAGCTCTATTTTTTTTAGCGTGTTTCTTGGAAGTTTAATTGCTCAGACTATCATCCCCCTTATTTAACCAAATACAGTAATGTCAAATGGGTACTTATAGATTTTTTATTGATTTCCATTTGTGTTTCTAGGTGTTTAATACTTTAATTATTCTTTGCATCCCTATCATGTCGAAGTGATTGCTTTTCCATATGCTAACTATATTCTGTGGACATTAATTGCATATACTGTAGTTTGTTATGCTTACTTCTATAATTACTCTTCTTATGGCTAACCTGTTATTTAAAGTCTTTGTTTTTCTGGATATGGTGAAAAGAAATGAGAACTTATTTTTTTGCCATTTCATGTTTATATATATGTATTGGCCAATATTTTATCTACAAGCTGCTTTTCTTTGAGAAACTGTGTATAATAGTGAATAAAAAAAATATTTGACTATGTTTAATAGTGGATGAACGTCCTGATCATTTGGATTTTATGGCATCAAGTTATATTGATTTGAAAAAATGGAATTAAATTAAATCATAACTAAATCGTAAATTTTGTTTGAACTTTGAACATTATATGTGTGGCCATGTCTAGAAACTCTGGGGTCTTTGGCAAAATTATTAGAGGATCCAATGTAATACAATTCATCAATCATCATATCATTCTTTTTGCTTTCTAAGTTGCAAAACCATTTTTAATGTAGAAGAGCAAGTTTAGCAGGTAAATTAGTATCATTCAAGAGAAATGGAGGAAGTTATAAAAGAGTAGGAGCATGGCAGCTAGCATAAACAAGAGATCAGAAAGAGGTACCTTAATATTAAGAATACAGGATAATATCATTTCTCAAAGAAGTCAGACTGAAATAAAGCTCAAATTCATGCAAAATATTTACTGCTGGGCCAAGGCCATGTCTAGAAACTTTGGGGCTTTAGGCAAAATTATTAGAGGATCAAATGTAATATAATTCATCGATCATCATATCATTCTTTTTGCTTTCTAAGTTGCAAAACCATTTGTCAAAGTTTTATAATTATGTAATTTTAGTATTTCACTCTCTATTGATAACATGCTTAATTCATTCAATCTATCTTTTTACATAGTTGATCTCAAATAGGCTTTAAGCAATTTTAATTTTGAAAACTTTATTTCAACAATAGCAATTGTCGCATGTATTGTCAATTATATTTTATAAACAATGCATGCATTTGAAAAAGAATATAATCTTTTGATATAGTTTAACATTTCTATGAGGTATTAATTTCTCCCATTAACTCTTCTCTCAATAACTGTAATTCTAATATAAAGTTTTAAACTTTTGGGATGTAAATAAAAAAAAAAAATTGCGCTTGCCTGCTGATTCAAGACTTCAAAATTCAAATGAATGCTCCAAAAACAATGATTACCCACTTAACTCACGTACTTCCATATTCTTTAATAAATGAGTGGTATAAGAAATTATGATTTTGGGGGCCTAAGGCAATGGCCTTAATGGTTTTAAGGTTTCCATGGGCATGTGCTGCTCCTGTTTGTGTAATTGAAGCATTCGTAAATACTAAACCGTATGTATCTAAATGATATGTGATATTTGCTTTTGGCACAAGCAATTTGGTTTTTAGCCTTTTTTTTTTTTGGAATTAAACTGAGGATTTTTTCCCACTTTCTTCTACTATCTACATTTGTAACAAAATCCACATATAATTATGCATGTGGTTGGTTATATATATATATATTGCATTCGTATGTACTGATTGGTGCCTAAATTCATTTTCTCTATCGTTGATTGGCAGTGTCACTTGCTGTAATTATCATAGCTTTTCCGTGGAGATATCTTCATTGTTTTTCTTTCTAAAAGTGAAAAAAAAAAATATTTCCTAGCAGAGGAATTTGACAAACCTAGAGATGTGGACCTGTAAGTGTGTGACAAGTGTGTATCAGATGATCTCATTCAAGCTAATAACCTCCAGGGAGCACCTGGGCCTTTTAAATGATATGGGTATGAAGACAGTTAATTATAAGTTTTTCTTCTTTATTTGGTTTGATCTTCGGAATGGCTTTTCCCCTCTGTTTCCTTTCCTTATTTAACATTGATTATTATCACATTATTAGGAAATGAATTATACCTTTCTTCCGAAGGGAAATGAACTGAGTTTGGAACACGTGTACAATTGGTGTTTGGACTCTAGACCACTTGTGGGTATATGTCTGCAGTTTTGATCCTCACTCAAGGTGGTGGAGCCCCATTGGCCAATTGCAAGTCAAGCCCCTAAACTGTTAGCTCTGCTTATTAGAGGCCCCAGAAAAGGGAAAAATTTTTGGGACCATTGTTAGTTGGAATTGGATGCACTATAAAAGATCTTTTAGGAGAAGGTCTTAATGGGAGAGGCAAAATTCATTTTGGTGATTTCTGTACCTTGAAGGGATTCATCTTCCTATTGGCTGGGGGATAAGAAAAATCTTTCAGGAGTGTACCGTACTTTGTGCTATTTTTTTTTTTGTGGGGGGGGGGGGGAGAGCGGCATTGGGGTTTATTACTTCGTTAGTAACTCAACATAATTACTCTTTTCCTACTTACGCGGTCTTGGTGGTTTAGGGCCTTCCCACTATAAAACCCCTGTGGTGCGGCAACCTCAACATGGCAGTACTGTA
Organism: Adenanthera pavonina; assembly: GCA_026686845.1. Classification (NCBI taxonomy): domain Eukaryota; kingdom Viridiplantae; phylum Streptophyta; class Magnoliopsida; order Fabales; family Fabaceae; genus Adenanthera; species Adenanthera pavonina. The sequence continues at coordinate 7,368,099 of JAIVEN010000003.1, forward strand.
GTGGCTGCTATGTCTAGGTGGCTTTTTAACTATGTTGGATTCTATGTGGAAAATTTTAGGCAAATGAGATTTCTGACATTTTTACTCTAGTTTTTGGTACTGCTGGCCAATGGGCTTCTTATTTTTAGAAGGAAAAGGGTCAATTGGTGTTGCCTGTGATAAAATGAAGTGGTGAAAGAGAAGAAAGAGAATTCTTAAAAACATTTTTTTTCCTGTGTTTTTGATTCGATGAAGGATTCTCATGCTTTAATTCTTAACAGACTGGATTGAATCCTCGTTTGTGTTACCAGAGCAATCCTTTAATCTTGATTTCCCCCCTGTTAATCTCTTGGTTATATTTCAATTTTTTTTGCCAGAACCTTTAATCTGTCTGTTCTTCATTTGTAAATGATATTGATGGTGGCAATTTAAAAGCTACAACCTGGGAAGGGAAAAAAGGATTTTCAGTTCATTGGTAGCAGTGAAAGCAATGATGGGGCTGATAATTTGGGGCTTGAGGGTGATATTAACTTCTTTGGAGACTTCATGTGTTCCTGTGAGGCTTGTCATACTCTGCCTGTTTATTTACTCTTGTTATGTGTGCATGTGCGTGCGTAGATGTGGGCACTTTTTTTTTTTTTTAAATTTTCTAAACTGGCTGCCATCCCTCATTATGTGCTTACCATGCCATCCCCCATATGGGGTTTTGATGCTTGCTGCCATTAGCAGCCATATGCCATTAACAATACTGTTTGGGACTCATCATTATTTGGAAATATTTTGGAAGCTTGCTTATCAGTTTTAATACCTTTGAAATCCTTAAGATATGGTTCAAGTGACATATTTTGAGAAATAATGCATCTGATTTTACATTCCAAATGATCTAAGTTATTCAAGATCTCAATTGTTCACTGAGTGGGTTTGGGAGGTTTTTAAGAATCATTTATGCACAGTTATTATACATCTGACTAACTCATCTCATAGTAACAATTGGAAGATTAAATTAGAAATCATGGTTTATGCTTAGTGAAACTATTTTTAAGTTGCATGCTTTTGCCTCATAAACAACAAATTATTTCATAACTGTAAGTTTGGGCCTTTGGGGGCTTTTGTTTTTTTTCTTGTCATCGATTTGTTTGTCACAAAAATGGATGCATATACGCCTAGTCATATGAGTAAATTTGGTTTATTTAAAGTTCAAGGAACAGTTTAATCAGATTTACGTTACTGTGGTCATATGATGAGCAAAAATACTAAACAAAATAGTTTCTATCTCTGGATTAAGTGTTCCTGTGTTTTTATTCCTTTTCAATTCAGGGTATAAACTTATAGCTCATTGGCAACATATCAACCTAAGGTGCCATGATTTTGTCCTCGGACAAGTATTGGTTTCATTGCAGAAGTTGATTTCTTTGTTGGTGGTTTGATTGATAAAAATTATTGCAATGTTATATTTATTCATCTTTTTCATATGAGAATTTCTCTGTTCCTTGCAGAAAATGAGTAGCCTGGTTGAGAGGCTTCGTGTAAGATCAGATCGCAAGCCAGTTTATAATTTAGATGAGTCAGATGATGATGCTGACTTTTTGCCAGGGAAGCCTGGGAGAACTGAGGAAAAGTTTGAACGGATAGTTAGAAGTGACGCAGTAAGCTACTTTTTTTTTTTCTCCTTTTCTGCTTTGATGATTTTCATTTTATTTAAGTGCGATTTGTATTTCTTGTATTCCTACTTCACCTTAAATTTTGTTCACTGTGGTATTATGTGTTGAGTATAGTGCTTATTGGGTGACCGAAAGTATAATTTTGTTGCTGTACACACAAAACCCATATGCTCAATTGTGCTGTTACAATATGCTACCAAACTTAAGATGTCCTTCACGGATTTAAAGATATTGATAATTTTTGACGTACAATTGATGGGTGAGACTATTTGTGTTGTTGCCATATCATGGAATATGCAACCAAACTTGAGGCATCCTGAATTTAAAGACATTGATAATTATAATGTACTATTGATTGGTGAGAAATGTGGTGGATGAACCTTTTTCCTTAAAATTTTGGTTCTAATACTGTGTAATTTGGGATACAATGTAAAATTGATGATTGAAGACACTTCATATATTTTATATGAAACATTGAGTTGTCTTTTTAAGTTGTAAGATGGAAGATTATTTCTATACACCCGTTAGGAGTGTTTTTCCCCTTTAATGTAACAATTGAAACTAGTCACCATTCTTTACTTTTAAAATTTAATCTGCTGTCAAGGTTAATTTTGTACACTGTCAGTAAACAAGAATGAGCTACATCATTCTGACTTGGTGTTTCACTTCCATTTTTTGTTTTCTGTCAGGTTGGTGACATCATATATGGTTCATTGCCAATAGATAAAAATTAACTTTTCTTTTATTCATGAATTTTTTGTATTTGTCATTGTTTGATAAGTAGCATCTTCTTTGCTTCTTATGTTTGGTGTCCTTGCTTTAGACTAGTAATTGAAATTTTCTGCCTTTTTTATGTGTTTTTCCCTTCCACTAGAAAGAGAATTCATGCCAAGCCTGTGGAGAAAGTGAAGATCTTCTTAGCTGTGAAACATGTACTTATGTGTTCCATCCTAAGTGTTTACTTCGACCACTGAAAGCTCCACTTCCGGATAATTGGAGGTGCCCTGAATGTGTAAGCAAAAAATTTTCATGGTTAATAATAGTAATACCTGTAACATGTTATCCTTTGGTAGAGAGTCTAGACTCATTCTTCTTGCTTTTGCAGGTTAGCCCATTAAATGATATTGAAAAGATATTAGATTGTGAAATGCGACCCACTGTAGCAGGTGATGGTGAGGCCTCAAAACTGGGCTCAAAGCAAATTTTTGTCAAACAGTATCTTGTTAAGTGGAAGGGACTTTCGTATCTGCACTGCATATGGTAAATTTTTGTGAACTTGTTCTTCATTAAGTCCCAGTTTCACATAATTTCTTATGCTTTTGAGTTTTGAAATTCTGTTGATCCTTTTGCAATGCTTTCCAGTTTTCTCTCCAATTCTATTCATTTCTGAATCATTCCCAATTTTTAGTGTCAAGTATTGATTTTTGCTTTTTAAGCATTCCTTCTTAAGATTTTGTCTTCTTTGAATCATATGATCATTTTGGGCATTGTCTATTTACTTACTACATGCCTTCTTCTTCTCTCAGGGTTTCGGAGAAAGAGTTTCTGAAAGCTTTCAAGTCACATCCTCGTCTAAAGACAAAAGTAAACAACTTCCATCGTCAAATGGCATCCACCAATACTTCTGATGAAGACTTTGTTGCCATTCGACCTGAATGGACCATGGTTGATCGTTTACTTGCATGCAGGTTCAACCATTTAGAACTTCTATCTGCCTCCTTCATGATATGCAGTGGGTTTTGTATTAATTTTAAATATTAGATTTAGTATTCATTTATTCAAGGCTTTGAGCAAATTCAAGAAAGTTTAACGGGAATTCTGGCAGCATGGGTGTGTTAAGTCAGATCCAAACTATCATATTTCCCTTTGAGGCTGATCAAGTGTTGAAATAGAAGCAATGTGCAACATAATAGTTTAGGAAGTTCGCAAATTATAACTTGGTAGTTATTTCACTTTTATGATGTTTGTGTTCTTACCTTGTAAATTATTATTATCATTTGTGATTGTTTTATCTCATCATTTCAATCATTTCTATTCAAACAATGCTTATATTTTCATAGAATGCATTTTTAATGGCACAGGGGTCATGATGATGAGAAGGAATATCTTGTGAAATGGAAAGAGCTTCCATATGATGAATGCTATTGGGAGGCTGAGTTTGATATTTCTGCATTTCAGCCAGAAATAGAAAGATTTACAAAATTTCACTCTAGGTCTAGGAGAACTAGTAAGCAGAAAAGTAGTGTTAAGGATGGTGCTGAAGAGAAGAAGCAGCAGAAGGAATTTCAACACTATGAACATAGTCCTGGCTTTCTTTCAGGTTGTATGTTGTTTTCACCGATCTCTTCTTTGGTATTAGCTTGCTTTAAATTCAGATCATCTCGATCACCTGATTTCATTTTGATGTAAATGAAGGCACTCTACATCCGTATCAGCTTGAAGGCTTGAACTTCTTACGTTTCTCTTGGTCTAAGCAAACTCATGTTATACTTGCTGATGAAATGGGACTCGGTATTTCGTCTCTGTTTATTTCTCTTATTCTCTACTATTTGTTTCCTCTTTTTTCTGTTTGTCTTCTCTTCCCCTTCAATTGGAGTATGAAGCAGAAATGTGTTATTACACCTTGATGATTGAGTTGCTTGCCTGCAGGCAAAACCATACAAAGTATTGCTTTTTTAGCATCTCTTTTTGAAGAGAGAGTTTTTCCCCATCTTGTGGTTGCTCCACTGTCAACACTCCGGAACTGGGAACGTGAATTTGCAACATGGGCACCTCAAATGAATGTTGTATGTTGATGGAATTCTTGACTGTATGTTATTTTGTAGTCATTCTCTTAATTGCATGATCCTTTCTGCAGGTTATGTATGTTGGATCTTCCCAAGCTCGAGCTATTATAAGAGAGTATGAATTTTACTTTCCAAAGAAACAGAAGAAGCTCAAGAAAAAGAAATCTGGTAAAATAGTTGGTGAAAGCAAGCAAGACAGGATCAAGTTTGATGTCCTTTTGACATCATATGAAATGATCAACCTCGACACAGTATCACTGAAACCTATAAAGTGGGAGTGCATTGTAATATTCTACTTACCATTATAGTAAAACACAAGATGAATACTTTCCCATCATTGTTTAGCACCATCTAACCTCAATTCTTTCTGTTCACTTCCTGACATTTATACTCATGCAGATAGTTGATGAAGGTCACCGGCTCAAAAATAAGGATTCAAAATTATTTTCTTCATTGAAGCAATTTTCAAGCCGACATCGTGTACTTTTGACTGGGACTCCTCTTCAGGTTTGTCATAGATTATGCGTTCATAACCCATTCACTGGATGATTTTGTTTGGATAGTAATTTCTTGATGGAAACTGAATCTCAAACCCACCCCCCCTAAAAAAAAAGAAACAAAAAAGATTCGGTAGTCACTTCTTGATAGCAAAAGATGTCTTTTACTCTGTTCTATTTTACACACAAACACGTCAAATATGGTTAATGATAGGAATGTCACATATGAACTCTTTATATTATTAATATGATGTGAATTCAATGCCAGCAAATGTTGGTCCAGTTAGCAAGGATGCGACTCATCTCATAAGGATGTGGGTTCGAATCCCTTTGCCAATGTGATGACTTTGTTGATGCATTGTAAACTCATTATATTATTTATCAGGTTTGCTTTGACTCTGGTGAGTCTTTGAGGCCCAACTTATCTAAACTTTTTTTGTTTAAAAATAATGATGTGGATATAATTCTTTTTTAATTTGTTAAGAAATGGAATGACGTAGAGACCATGGGTTTAAATTGTAGATGCAGTTACTATGATTGTGGGCCTGTTTTTTCAAAGTTTCACAAAATGTCCCAAAATTCTTATAGCTATTAATTCATCTTAATTTATGTCTTTATACAAATCTTTTGAGTCATTAAAATAAAGTTATTATTACAAGAAGTAAATAAACTTATATTACTTGATTATTTAGTGCTACAATAACAACAAAAGAAATTAAATTCATTATATTACTTGATTATCCCAGTAAATAAGATCGGCTATATGGATCTCATAATGTTGATGAGCTCTATCAAAAACCAACTCTAATTCAATTTTGATAAAAATTATCAAAATTGAATTAGATAAATTTATATTACTTGATTATTCAATGCTATGAACAACAAAAATTACATTTTTCCTTTAAGCTTAAAACCCATTGAAGAATAAGATGACTAGTCAATAAGTTTCATACAAATAATTACTATCTAATTCAATTTTGATAAAAATATTAATTACCTATTATTAGTTTCATTTTGGGTCTGTACTTATTATTAGTTAATATTTACCTAATTAGCACTAATTATCCGATGCATAATTTGCTTATAAAATTACAGGCTTTCATGGAAGAAAGGTTCATTTCCTTTATCTTTGCATACTTCCAAATGTAAAATTTCACTTTTCCTTTAATTTCTTGTACACTTTTCACTTTACTGTTTGAACTTTCATCCCCTCCCCCATTTCACTCCGCGTACAAGGAGTCAATCTCTCCCTATCAATCAATCACTTAGGTCAAGGGTGATGTATATTTGATTAACCCAATCAATCCAGCACTTGAAGAATCGAATCAGTCAAACACCTATTCCAATCTTGCAGTCTATGGTTCTGCATATGCTGAGTGCCATCTACGAACAATCCTCCAATTAGAGGAAGAAAGTCTAGAAATGCTGAAGGAACAAGATATTGAGTTTAGGAGAGGATTTTGTTTCTGCTGGTATTTGATGGATAATGTCAAAATTTTGCTTAAATTTTGATGTTATGAGTGAAATTCATCGAGAGTTGGGCAAGTTCCTCTATTCTTCCTATCTGATAATATTTGATCTTGTGTCTATTGCGGGATGCTGTGGGCATCGTGGCTGCTTTTCTTTTTTCTTTTTTCTTTTTATTTTTTATTGCCAAACACGTCATTTAAGAACATACCACAAATGAAGTGTGGTGCAGATGCTACGCTCATTGGATCTGCAATGTTGTGGTCGTATCACTTGATGTGAACTGTGATTTAAAACCATGATTAAGAAAGGCTGTTTATGCCTGTACTTCTAGTGTTTGAGTGAGACTATATATTATTACTGTATGCATAAAACAACTTATTTGTTCAACTATGCCTTCTGAATAAACTCATATTTGTACATATGAGAGGTGTCTATATTTTCATATCGTCACTTCCCTCTGATGGCCAAAATGGTGCTTAGATCTGATCCATTTCTTTTTCTGCATTTAGCGTGTTATATTATCATATTATTGCTTTTGGGTATATTCTTAGTTTGATTTGGATTTTCAACTAGCAAATCTATTTATGTAAATGGTGTGATTTGATCTTTTTGAACTTTACTTAGGGCAACTTGTTTGGTATGCTTCATAACCTTTAATGCATATGAGTGACTGTTAGTATGGTTGTATATGTTGGAATTATTTGCTGACTGTTGAAACCTACTTATGGCAACTTGTCTGGTACATTTCAGAACAATTTGGATGAACTTTTTATGCTAATGCACTTCCTTGATGCTGGGAAGGTTAGTATGATGATAATACAAGGCAGTGTATGAATCTAAGTTTCCGATCTTGCTAATGATGATGAGTATCTTATGACTACTTACTGCTGGTAGTTTGGAAGCTTAGAGGAGTTCCAGGAAGAATTTAAAGATATTAATCAAGAGGAGCAGATATCAAGGCTTCACAAAATGTTGGCTCCACACCTCCTTCGAAGTATATATCTCAAACTGGAATTAATCTAATTGCACCTCATTTACTTGTCTGGACTACTGCCAATGCTCAAGATTTGTCACAGTATAGCCTGTGTTGGTTTGTGTTATTAGTTGTGCGGGTCCTGTGATTGGATTTTTTGTTGGCTTCATCTAAGTTCCTTCATAAAATGATGGTGAACCTAGCATGGTGATAGTGATAACAATAAGCTTTTGTGATATTTCCTGCTGTTTCTTAAATTTGCCAAATCTTTTGACCATTTCTTTCCAAAAGTTTAAGCTACAAGGTGAAGGCCCATGATTGTCTTTATTTGTATCTCTTGCTGCCTCATGTAAATGCCCTTGGGACTTTACATGTGAACAAAGCATAAGACCGAAAAACATTATGCTGAGATATAATTTGGTTAGGAGGATATACTAGGGTAAATTTCTTGCCACTTAGTCTTGAAGTTTCGTTATCATGTCAAGATCTCATCCCAAAAGCTTAAGCTATAAGGTTAATGCCCATAATTTGTATTATTAATATCCATGTCCTTCTTTCTCAGTTTGTTTACTCTCTAGTAACTTTGTCCTTGTAGAAGTTTTGGTGTGTTATTGTTGGTCCTATTGTGCATATATGCCTATATATAGGAAGATAATGGCGGTAAACAGTGCAGTTTATTCCTTGAATGATAGCGTACATATATAGAGGGATTTAGGGCTAAACCCTCAATCTACTAAATCATAACAAATCACTGAAATCTGTAAAAAATCTAATCCTAATAGATAATAGATATAAATCTAATCTATTTGGGATAAGATAACACAAATCTAATAGATAAAAGATAAAGAAAAGAATTAAATTCTGATTTGTTGCTAAATGGGCCTAACTAACGTAAGCCGACTTCCAACATTTCCCTTCAAGCTGGCGAATAGATGTTGATCATTCCCAGCTTACTTTTAAGTTCATCAAATTTCACCCTTGAGAAGGCCTTTGTCATGATATCTGCAGTTTGTTGCCCTAAGGAAATATATGATAGATCAATAACTCCTGTATCAATCTTCTCCTTTATAAAGTGCCTGTCTATCTCAACATGCCTCGTTCTGTCATGGAGAATCCAATTCTTCGCTATATCGATTGTAGCCATATTATCACACCATACCTTGATAGGAGCCTTGGCATCTATCTTCAATTCTTTCAATAGTCTTATAAGCCACATTCCTTCACAAATTCCTTGAGCTAATGCTTGGTATTCAGCTTCAGCTGAGCTTTGAGCTACAACCTGTTGTTTCTTACTTCTCCAAGTTACAAGATTCTCCCAGACATAGGTGCAATATCCAGTGGTAGATCTTTTATCAATTACAGATCTTGCCCAATCTGCATCTGTGTACACTTCTATATCCTTATTCCTTTCTTTGGTGAAGAATAATCCCTTACCTGGAGTTAATTTGAGATACCTCAAAATCCGATTTGCTGCACTTAGGTGTTCTTCCTGTGGATTGCTCATAAACTGACTTATAACACTCACTAGAAAGTAGATATCAAGTCTAGTGTGTGACAAATAGATTAATTTTCCCACCAGCCTCTGAAATTGTACCTTAGCCACCGGTGTTCCATTAGTTTTTTTTTCCAATTTGAGGTTATCCTCCATAGGTGTATCTGCTAGTTTTGCTCCTAGCATACTTGTTTCTTCAAGAAGATCCAGAGTGTACTTCCTCTGGGAGACACTAATGCCTTTGCTCGATCTTGCTACCTCCATTCCTAGGACATACCGAAGATTCCCAAGATCTTTTTCTTCAAATTCCTTAGCTAGATTCTGCTTCAACTTAATTATCTCCTTCGTGTCATTCCCTGTAATAACAATATCATCTACATAAATGATTAAAACAGTAATTTTATCATGAAGATATTTCACAAATGGGGCATAATCTGCTTGACATTGTGTATAGCCAAGTCGTTTTAAAGCCTGAGTGAATCTTTCGAACCTTGCTCTAGGTGATTGTTTCAACCCATACAATACAACGACTTATGAAGCTTACACACTTTGCCTGCGTTTTCAGAATTATCCAACCCCAAGGGTATTTCCATATAAACTTCTTCAAGATCACCATTAAGGAATGCATTTTTAACATCTATTTGACACAATGGCCAATCTAGGTTTGCAGCCAACGAAAGTAATACTTTTATGGTATTAAATTTTGTCACAGGTGCAGAAGTCTCTTGATAGTCTGTACCTTGAGTTTGAGTAAACCCTTTGGCCACTAGTCTTGCCTTATACCTGCTAATGCTCCCATTAGGGTTATATTTCACAGTGAACACCCACTTACATCTTACAACTAACTTACCTTCTGGTAATTCTGTTATCTGCCAAGTCTTATTCTTCTTCAAGGGACTCAATTCTTCACTAATGGCCTTCTTCCCACTGGGATCTGCTAAAGCTTCTTGAAAATTTGCAGAAATTTTCTTTCTCTTTATTTTTACTACAAATGCCTTCATGTTTGATAATAATTTGCCATAAGAGACATACCTGTTAATTGGTTGCTGAGTACATGACCTTTTCCTCTTCCTTAAAGCGATTGGCCAATGTAGATCATCAAAACTTGTCTCAGGATTTGAATCTTGGTTCTGCCTCAGAACAGGATTGGGCTCATCTTGCTGCACTAGTTGAGCTTCTTGCTATATAGATCTGTTTCTTCTCGCATATGTCTGAATTTCCTGTGTCTGGGTAGGTTCATCCCCTATTTCAATTACATGAGTGACATCTGTAGGGTTCTGTGTAGGTTGAAGTCTTGGTTCAGGTCTTATTTGGGTTGAAACAGTAGGTTCTGGTACAGAATCAGGTTGAGGTGCAATGGTGGTGTCGGGAAGTTCCGTCAAGGTTTCGGGAAGCAATATAGGAGGTGGCAACATAGGTGATGTCTGAGGACCTATAGTTTGCTGTCCAGAGGTTGTATTAGGAACAATAATGTGATGATTAAACCCAAAATCACAAAGAAGCCATTCACTCCTAGTTTCCTCCCCGTGAATGGATGATTTGGGATAGTAGGGAACATGTTCTAGGAACTTTACATCCATGGAGACATATACTTTGTGAGTGGTAGGACAGAAACATTTGTATCACTTTTGGGTAGAGGAATATCCCAGGAAAATACATTTAATAGCTCTAGGCTCCAATTTATTTCCTCCATTAAAATGAACAAAAGCAGTGCAACCAAATACTTTGATAGGAATTGATGAGACAAGTGGAGAGTTAGGATAGGATTTGTGAAATTCTTGTATGGGAGTAGCAAATTTCAATACTTTAAAGGGCATACAATTATTGAGATAAGTAGCTGTCAATACAGCATCCCCCCAAATAAAAACTTGGAACATTATGAGTAATTAGTAAAGCTTGTGCCACTTCTAGTAAATGTCTATTTTGTTTACACATGTAGTTTGATGATGAATCCTATGTTCCTCTAGGTAGGATTTAAACTTATGGCTGAGGTATTCTCTCCCATTATCACTCCTAAGGATGTTTATAGAGGTTTGAAACTGATTCTTCATGAAAGCATGGAAATTCTTGAATATTTGGAATACTTCAGATTTGTCCCTCATTGAGAAGACCCAAGTTAGTCGAGTATGATTATCTATGAATGTTACAAACCATTTGGAATTAGTATTAGTTAATACTCTTGAGGGTCCCCAAGCATCACAATGAATGATAGAAAAAGGATGTGTTGGCTGATATGGTTGTGGCAAGTAACTATTTTGGACTTGTCTAGAAAACTGGCAAACATCACAATGGAAATTCAAAACATCTCTATTGATGATTTTAGGAAACAAATATTTCATATAATTGAAACTGGGATGACCTAATCTATAATGCCACATGACATCTTTATTGGATAAAGCAAAAAACATAGAAACAGAATTCACTCTTTCATTGCTTGAAACTCCTTCCAAGTAGTAGAGCCTGTCCCATTCTTGAACATTGCTACTCTTCGTCCTTGAGACCAAGTCTTGAAAATCACAACCAACATTATCAAATATAACTGGGCATCTCATTTGAATGACAGTTTTCTTCACTAACAGCAAACTGCACTTTATATCAAGCACATATAGAACATATTTTAGAATGATTGTTTCAGAAATAATAATTGTTCCAGTCCCTAAAACCTTAGCATAAGTACCATTAGCCACTTTTACAGTAGTATGCTCTGAATAGGATGTAAATTGAAAGAACAACTCTTTAAAGCCAGTTATGTGATCAGTGGCTTCTGAGTCCACACCCAAACATTTTTATTTCTCACCATAGTATGATAGATAGCAGTGAAGGTTGTACCTGCTTGTGCCAAAGTTACAAAAGGAATAGGTTTTTCATTCTTACTTTCATGTGCTGAATTTTGAATTTGCTTATCAAGAAGTTTCTTCAGCATTGTTAGTTCTTCTATACCCAACTTTCCTCCTTCAGTTTCTGAACCACCAACCATCATTCCCTTGCTTTCATTTCTTTGCCTTTGTCTGTTATTTGGTGGCTTCCCATGCAATTTCCAGCATGATTCCTTGATGTGGCCACTTTTATTGCAGTGATCACACCATCTGGTTGTTTTCTTACCCTTCTGATCTATGTTCTGACTCCCTTTTACAATCATGGTAGAAGATTCAGTAGGAGTAGGGACAATTGGTGAGATTTGAACCAGTTCCTTTCTACTTTCCTCATAGTTGATCATGTTGAAAATGTCATCAAGGGAGGAAAAAGGTCTGGTGCACATAATTCTGGCTCTTACCTCTTCAAAACTGTCGTTCAACCCAAGAAGGGAATCATATGTCCTTTCTTCATCTATAATCTACCTGTAATATGCTTCATCCTTGTGGCAGGTCCACTGGCGTATTTCATAGAGATTGATTTGTTGCCAGGTACGATTGGGAGCATTCCAGTATTGGATCACAGTCTTCTCCCCGTCTCAGGTTCCGTAGTGTCCATTTGAGTTGAAAAATAACTGCCTTGTTCTCCCTAACTGAATATGCCTTCTTAGTTGCATCCCAAATCTGTTTAGCTGTAGTAGCGAGTAGGTAGTTTTCGCTGATTTCAATATTCATGGAATGAATCAACCATGTCATGACAGTGTTGTTTTCAGCTTCCCATGTGTTGTAACTTGCCTCCCCAGTGCTGGTGGCTTTGCTTCTTTGGTGAGATACCGTTGTTTACCTTTGCCACGTACAGCCATCAAAACATTGCGTGACCATTGGAGGTAATTATTCCCATTCAATTTGTGGGGAATCATCGTTTGTGGAAGACTCTTGGATAGGCTACTTGAACTCGGCTGCCCATCCACGCTCCCAGTTGTGTTTTGCACGGGTTGTGTTAAGCCCAGGTTTATGTGTGCCATCACCATTCGGCGGTGGTTGATGCTCCTCTCCACCGATGGTGAAGGCTCTACCTGAGCCAGAAAGTACTGCCTGTTTGTAGCTCGCTTCCATCAAGCTCTATGGCTCTACTGTTTTGATACCATATAGGAAGATAATGGCGGTAAACATTGCAGTTTATTCCTTGAATGATAGTGTACATATATAGAGGGATTTTCTGCTAAACCCTCAATCTACTAAATCATAACAAATCGACTGAAATCTGTAAAAAATCTAATCCTAATAGATAAAAGATATAAATCTAATCTAAGTAGGATAAGATAACACAAATCTAATAGATAAAGGATAAAGAAAAGAATTAAATTCTGATTTGTTGCTAAATGGGCCTAACTAACGATAAGCCGACTTCCAACACTATATACCCAAAAAAGAATGCTTGTAGCTTTTGTCTGAATGATTCACATCAGAACTGATCCTAGAAGATTTATACTCCCCTGACTTTTTTGGCACCAACAGAAAGTGAAACTCATGTGCAATCTCTCATTCTTGGTTACTAGTTTTGTTTGGCTTGATGCGAGTCATTTTATTTATTTGTGCATCAGGTTGCCTGAGTTTCAAACCATTTAGTTCTTTCAGCAATTTCTTATTTAGGGAAAATAACGAGAGAATTCATTGAGTCTCTATTGGTCAAAGCTTTATAATTCTTATAACAAATTGTGCTGGCAATTTATTTTGAATAATTGTTGTATTGCTGAATTGTGGATTTAAACTTTGGGTGCCCCCTGTAGGAGTGAAGAAGGATGTGATGAAGGAGTTACCTCCTAAAAAGGAACTTATTTTACGAGTTGAGTTAAGCAGCAAACAGAAAGAATATTATAAGGCAATTTTGACTCGTAATTATCAAATATTAACTCGTCGTGGCGGTGCACAGGCAAGATTCATGCTTCATTGAACCTGATCCTTTTGATATTCTAATCTTATTCTTAGCTTTACAATATGAGGGAAAACTTCTTAAGTGTAATTTATAGTAATGTTATTATTGTTGCTGGATGTATTTAATCAGATTTCTCTTATCAATGTTGTTATGGAATTGCGCAAACTATGTTGTCATCCTTACATGTTAGAAGGAGTTGAGCCAGATATTGAAGATGCACAAGAATCATACAAGTAAGCTCTCTGTTCTTATGTCATTTCGCTGAGTGCCATTGTGGTGTTCAGGAAAGTAATGAGCTCTGCTTTTGTGGTAGCACATGTTCTTTTATATGGGCTGTTGGGTTGGCTAACTTGTTTAACAAAATTAGAACATATGGTGCTTTTAGTCTCTTAACTCTAATTTTGCTTTTCCTCCCTATTTGTTTTCACTCTTTGGCAGACAGCTACTGGAATCATCAGGGAAGTTGCAATTGTTGGACAAGATGATGGTGAAGCTTAAAGAGCAAGGACACAGAGTCCTCATATATTCACAATTTTAGCATATGCTGGACTTACTAGAAGATTACTGTTCTTACAAGGTATTTAGATGAGGTCATTGTGGTTAATTGCAGACTTGATATATTTCTGTATGATACTCAATTTGTTTTTCATTTTTAAAACAGAATTGGCAGTATGAAAGGATAGATGGCAAGGTTGCTGGAGCTGAAAGACAGGTAAGGATAGACCGGTTTAATGCAAAAAATTCGTCAAGATTTTGCTTTCTTCTTTCTACCAGAGCTGGGGGATTGGGAATAAACCTTGCAACTGCTGACACAGTTATTATATATGACAGGTGAACCTACATTCTATTTTCTTTTTCTTTTTGTTTTTCCTTTTTCTCTTTATTCTGAAATTATATTTTTATGAACATTATATCATTATTTCTGCTCATGAAATATTGGGACGAAAGCAGAATTTTAGTCTTTTAGTTGGTAACCATATAGAATGCTTGTAAACTGGGTTGCTTTGCATGACAAGGTGTTTTCTTTTGCCCCCTTTCCATGTTACATACCTTCACAATATCATGCAGAATTTTTCTACGCCTAGGCTTCATTGATGCTAATTATGGGGGGTGTTTTCGTGTGAACTTTCTGTTGGTGCTGACAATTCATATTCATATTGTAGAAATTTAGGGTCTAATTTTCCTTTGAACATATTCTTTATTGAATAGCAATTGTGAACAAATATATAAGATAAAAGGAGAGCAAACTCCTACTCCAACTGAAAGACGTAATTCTCAAAAGTAGGATAACTCTACCCTAATCTAAATAGAGCATTTAAACTAATCTCAACCTAATCAAGATAGTGAATTTAAGTTAATTCTAGTCCACATATAAGTGATGGTAGAAAAGTAACTAAAAAGAAATAAACCTTAATCAAAACAAAGCAAATGAAATAAGAACAACTTGATTAAAATAGGTGCATAATAAAGTAATCTCTGATACATACGGTTCCGTGAGATTAAAAATTTTATTTATGTTTTTGGTTCAGCTATCCAATGTTTCTCTAAAATCATTATCCACTCATGAACTGTCATTCTATAGTGATTGGAATCCTCATGCTGATCTACAAGCTATGGCTAGAGCACATCGTCTTGGACAAACTAATAAGGTTAGAATTTAATTGTGTAAGGGTAAAGTTGATTATCATTGTTGTCGTTACATGTTGTTTTCATGTTTTAGGTGTTGATTTATAGACTTATAACACGAGGAACCATTGAAGAAAGGATGATGCAAATGACTAAGAAGAAAATGGTGTTAGAACATTTGGTTGTTGGAAGGCTAAAAGCTCAAAACATCAATCAGGTAAATAATTCTCTTTTAGCAAAGCCTCTGATATGATAATAATAATAAAGGAAATAAGAAATTAGTTAGGGTACTTATAGGAGAATGGTTGTTACCGTTGAGTCTATAGAAGGCAATGAGATCATTCATTTGAGTAGGTTTTG
Organism: Adenanthera pavonina; assembly: GCA_026686845.1. Taxonomy (NCBI): domain Eukaryota; kingdom Viridiplantae; phylum Streptophyta; class Magnoliopsida; order Fabales; family Fabaceae; genus Adenanthera; species Adenanthera pavonina. The sequence continues at coordinate 7,383,731 of JAIVEN010000003.1, forward strand.
GCATAATGAGATTTTGAGTTCTGCTTTCTCTAATATCTCTATATCTATTCCCTGTTGCTCTTCTCTTCTATTCTCCAATCTTTGTCTATTCTTCTATCTTCTACCTCGTTTTTTATAGCGGTGGTATCAGAGCCACTTTCCTTGGATCATTGTGCCAATGGATGTGGAACAGCTTCATCTGTTGGCGATGGATCTTGAGAGGCTAAAGGTCCCTATGTGAAAATTGTAGGAGGATGTCAATGGGTGGAGGGAGGAGATGAAGAGGGGTTAGCAGGGTGACTTAAGAGGTGCATGATGCCATGAAGCAAGAAGCCATGGAGAAAGATTCCATGGGAGTTCAAGAAGAAGCTGGGTCTTCCTTGCCTTAGACCAAAGTAGAGGATCACAGATTGTCAGAAACTCCAGTGCAAGACAATGATGCTTCCAAGAAAGAACTTTAATCCCTTGTCACTAACCCAAGAAGAATGTGACGAGATGCAAACCCAAGAACCTCCTGTAGCTAACATTGATTCCAAGAAGGGCTAAGAACCTCTAGTAGTTGACAGCAATTCCAAGAAGGAGCTTAGATGCATCCTAGGGGCGTGTTGCTGGTTCACCATTGACTGTTACAGTGGACAAACTGTTGCTTGGCCGCTGAACTGCAACTTAGCTGGGGAACTTGAGATTTCTCTGTTAAATCAGAGACACTGTCGTTGCTGTCTGTTCAAGTAGGTCTATCGTCACTGTTTGTTTCCTCTGGCCATGGGATTCTTAGTCGAACAGGTTGGAGCAAGGAAGTTGGAGAGCCTGCGCATTGGATGAAGCATTTCTTTTTTCCAGGTGTTACGGGTCAAAGGACTTGCATGTTTAGTAGGACTGTTCATCATTATTTGGCTTTCCAGTGATTGGATATATGGAAGAAGCAGTGGGACAGCTAGTGCACCACTGCTCTAAGTTCCAGAATTGTTATGAGCTTATTAGAGTTAGTGGCAAAGGGAATGGTGCAGTGAAGATTGTGTTGTTAAATGAGCCTAGTAACATTAGCTCCAATCCAAAGGTGTGTGGCGATGGACCTCATGATAGTTGGCTAGCAGTATGGCTTCTCAAGTTAACTGGCAGTGTATTAGTGAGCATATGGCTACAAGCTGTAATGCCTACTATTTAGCAACACTCTTCACTACCATTGTATTAAGCCTGTAGCTTTTGGTTATATTTGGCCCTTGAGGTCAAGGGTCTTTGGTGGAGTATTGATATGATAATAATAATAAAGGAAATAAGAAATTGGTTCGGGTAGTTATAGGAGAATGGTTGTTAGTGACTGTTGAGTCTATAAAAGGCAATGAGATCATTTGTTTGAGTAGATTTTGGCATAATGAGCTTTTGAGTTCTGCTTTCTCTAATATCTCTATTATCTATTCTTTCCTACATTTCTCTTGTATTCTCCTATCTTCTATTCTTCTTTCTTCTTCTATGTCTTTTATCTTCTACCTCATTCTTTAATCTTTATAACAGTCTTATCTGTGCAATTTAAATCAACTACGTTGTATCTTCTACTTTTTTGCGTTTTTTTTTTAATTAACTAAATTTTGTGATATCACTAGGATTATAAACACTGCTATTTGGTTAAGAAAGCATTTTTTTTAATGTTTAGTGGCTTCAAGTGTTTATTAGTGAATTTGTTCATATGTGTATTGCTCTTCTCTTTTCGTCATTAAATTCCTTTTTCTTTATAAAAGAATAGTAATTTTGAAGATCTAATGGTATTTGATCATTGATTGTGCTTAGGAAGAGTTGGATGATATCATTAGGTATGGCTCAAAGGAGTTATTTGCTGATGAGAATGATGAAGCTGGCAAATCCCGCCAAATTCATTATGATGATGCTTCCATAGATAGGTAGCCCTGCATTAATTTTGAATCATGACGTGTGTGTCTGTGATAGAGAATTTCATTTGATGTGTTCTCATTCATAGATTGCTGGATCGTGAGCAAGTTGGAGTTGAGGAAGCTATGTTGGATGATGAAGATGATGATGGATTTCTGAAGGCTTTTAAGGTTTATTTTATCATTTCATCATGCATATCAATTTCTGTGTTCCTAATGTCTATTATACTTGGTTTTATTGACTTTGGTTGTGATGGTGAGTGGAGGTGTGCTTGATTTCTTCTCCTTAGTTTTGTGTGCGTGTCTGCATGCATAGATAGATAAACACGCACTTAGACTCCCATATCTGAATTAAAATTAATTAACAAGGGCATTAAGAGTGGAGGAACCAAGAAACAACCATTCCTAGGAAGTTGATTCGCCTGTGCTTGCATTAGAAGTTTATATACATTATTCTGCTGACATATCTTTTGTCCTGCCTCTCTCTTTTTGTACATTCTGTGTCTCTTGAAATCATATGCGTCTATTTTGTTACACTAAGAGCATCTTATCTTTTTGATAATTGTTGCTAGTCAGACATTATTCAGCTGTAAATATATTTTTTCCATGTAATGGATTTTAAACCATGTGTCATGGTTCTTTTTGGTGGATATGACTAGCTTTTTAAATATTGGACATAAAACTATTTCACTTGAAAAATAAAAAATTGCAATTGAAACTTCTTCGTTCAAAATTGAGCACTATTAATTGCTCTATGTATTGCAAATACTTGCTAAATTGCACAGAATATTGTTGTTGTCATTTTTTGGGGGTTTAAACCATTTGGGCTCTCAATGCTTTTCTCAGAATAAGTGGAGTATTTTTTCAGGTGGCAAATTTTGAATATATTGATGAAGTTGAGGCTGCAGCAGAGGAGGCAAGGAAAAAAGAAATGAAAAATAAAAATACTGTTAGCAGCTTAGATAGAACAAATTACTGGGAGGATTTGTTGAGAGACAGATATGAAGAGCATAAAACTGAAGAGTTGAGTACCTTGGGCAAAGGCAAGCGAAACCGCAAGCTGGTATGTGTTTGGGAAGTTCATGTCAGATACTGGGATTAATTTACAAATTGGTTCTGTTGTCAGTAATGAATTTGCATGTAACATGATTGTGCTAATATATTTTGTTTGCTCTTTGTTGTTGGCATGTATATACATACATAAAATATGGTTACTTATACATATCCAGATTTCCTGGTGCAAGAAAACAAAAAAGGCATTTTTTAACCACTCTTGTTCCACACTCCTGAATGCTTGTTCCCATTTTATCTCATGAAAATCAGTTTCTTCTTTCTCTGCCGTGGTTTAAAATTTTTCCGTATCACTTAAGTAAGTAGAAGAATTTTATGGTGAATGAGGACAGTGTGCGTCGTAATTCTCTCATCATCTCTCTCTTTCTGTGCTTATAGAGAAAGGAAAAAATGGCATGTGTTAATGATGGAACCTAATCCAAAGCTTTTATCAGTTATGAAACAAAGGTGCAATATCCTTGTCTGCAGTAGAAAAATGGACAATACGATGATAGCTGAAGGCAACGTTTACTGTAAGCAAAGATGAAAATATAAAAAAAAAATTTCCTATGATACTTGATAGACCAGAGACTAAGCCCCAATGATTCCCTCACCCCCAACAAGCCCACCACCCTAAACTAAACTCACCCAATATAATACCCCTAACAGTCCTCCTTCTTATACAACACACAACATTGATGATATACCAGGGAATATTCTCCCTTCTGCCCCAATCACCAGTTCAGTAATCTTTATCTATTTTGGGCTCCTCACCTCTCTTTTCCATCTTTCTCCTCTCACTTGCAATCATGAGCATTGGGTCCTTCTGTTAAACTAAGAGAGAGAAAGAGAAGAAATTAGTTTTATGACAAGGCAAGAGGGATTGAGGTTGACCCATAGGATAACATGGAAGAAGAGAGAGTTGAGAAGTAACAAAATTGCATAAATATCTGCCTTATTTTTTTGGATATAGTATATGCTCATAAATGGTTTCTTCAACGAGAGTTTCACATTTAACATTTGTACTTTAAAGTTGTTGTTGTCATCATCATCATTAAAGGAAATATCTGTCTTGGCCGAGTTTCAGATGGCTGCCGTTGAGGAGGATGACCTTGCTGGTCTAGAAGACGTAAGCTCTGATGGTGAAGATGACAACTATGAAGCAGAGCTTACTGATGGCGATTCAAATTCAACTGGAACTACTTCTAGTAGAAGGCCTTACAGAAAGAAAGCCCGTGGTATTTTTTTCTCTTTGTTGAGCTTCTTTTTTTTTTTTTACCTTCTATATTTTAATGGTGATGGATTCTGATGATCTGTCTATGACTGCGATGTTTGTTTCCCTAAAATCTTTAGCAGCAGATAGTGCAGAGCCGCTTCCTTTGATGGAAGGTGAAGGAAAATCATTCAGAGTACTTGGTTTCAATCAAAGCCAGAGGGCTCAATTTGTGCAAACTTTGATGAGGTTATATTCTAGTTGGTTTATGATTGTATCTCAACTTGTCCTTTACCTTTTATGTATTGAAGAAAAGGGTCTGCATATCAATATCTGCAGTTTATCTCACTAGAGTCTATTACAGGTTTGGAGTTGGTGATTATGATTGGAAGGAGTTTACTCCCCGCCTGAAACAGAAGACATACGAAGAAATCAGAGAGTATACATATGGATTTTTCTTGAGCTTACCATATTTGGGGTGTTTTATATTATAAGTTGAATTTTATTTTTTGAATTTGTTCTAACTTTTTTGTCTGATTGCTAACTTTTTTAATCTAAGTATATTTTCTTTCAGACTTTTCTTTTTGGTTGGGGGCTGGGGGTTAGTGTGCTGTGTGCCTATTTATGTTATATTCATACAGAAAATAATTATTGTTTGGATATCTTTTAGTTCAGACTTACTGATATTAATATACTTTTGGATTTGCGATGAATTAGATCTTGTGTATATGCTTGCCTGGGATAAGGTTGGTTACGTTTATTAGTCTCTACATGTAAGTGAACTATAAATAGGGATGTTTATTGCTTTTCTGAAAAATCATTGCTTATGAATGTTTTGGCTGTGTGAAAAACATATAAATTATTGAAAGCTGTAAGGGTGGTCAAACAAATATTTAGTAGTGTTCTTGATCATTCAGCTCTTTTAATATATTATTTGGCAAACTAATATTTATTTTTACTGCATTTTCCGTCTGACTAGCATTGTTCCCATATTTGTGTGTGTACGAGTCATGTCCCATGACTATTGGATGTGTACACGAAAGAAGAGATCATGCCTGTGCATGTGGACCTACCTTTTTTTTTTTTTAAAAAAAAGTGTCTACCATAGGGTAAAATGGACCTAAATTAATTTGATAAATGTTTTAAACACTAAAATAGTTTTATTACCTATCTAGTGGTTTGTATCATACCTTCACTTGATTTTTGGTCAGCAAATACAGTTTTCTCTTTTTTTCAGTTATGGATTCCTTTTCTTGTCTCACATTGCTGAAGACATAACAGATTCCCCTACATTCTCAGGTGATAGATTCTTCTTGCAACCATTTCTATTCTCAGTAGACATTGACCCTTGTTTTATATCTTCATTTAACTAATCTCTTATTTTTGTCCATGATTTGGCTCTAGATGGTGTTCCAAAAGAAGGACTTAGAATACATGATGTGCTAGTTAGAATTGCAGTTCTGCTCTTGATAAGGGACAAAGTAAGTTCTTCAAAGCAACTTTCTGTATGCTTATTTGCTTATTGTTATCTTATCATATTGTTATCATATTATTACACTTAACCATGCATGTGATTTCAATGTTATGAGCGTTAAGTTGTTCCTTCTATTAGAGTTGTTTCTTATCTACTCTTTTCTGTTTTCCTCATTGGGTGAAATAGTTTCTTTGCTGTTAATTTTCTTGAAGCTGATGTTGGTTTTGTCCCTCTGGGGATTTGGAATAACAGGTGAAGTTTGCATCGGAAAAGGATCCTGGAACTCTGCTTTATGCAGATGACATCTTATTACGGTACCCTGGTTTGAAGGGTGGAAAGATATGGAAGGAGGAGCATGATATAGTGTTACTGCGTGCTGTGTTGAAGTATGTTTTTTTTTTTTTTTATATGCAATGGAAATTGCAGTACTTCTGTCAGCAAAATAAGTGTTTATTATACTTTAATGTCTTGAACAATGCTGTTCCTAATCTCCTGAAAGCAAGTTGATAAATATATATAGGCTTGCATGCTATAAAATCTATAATATATATCAACTTAATTTCTTGATATATATGATGCGATCCGTGTGGAGGCTTCCGAGGGATTGTTTGGGCAGCATAGTGCTGGATAATTTCTTGGGCACTTCTGGTGTTAGGCTCTTTTGATTTTCCTGTATCCTGTATCATTTTGGGTGTTCATCAATATGTAGATTACAGTTCCGTTTTCTATGATTTGAGACATGATTTTGATTTTATATTTTGGTGTTTGTTTATGTTTTTGTTTTTGTGGGTCTGTCTTTGTCGGTATGTTCATTAAAGATAACTCTTTTTTAAGGCATGGGTATGGAAAGTGGCAAGCTATTGTGGATGATAAGGATCTAAAGATTCAGGAGGTCATCTGTCAGGAGTTGAATCTTCCCATAATAAATTTACCAGCACCTGGACAAGTTGGTGGCCAGGTGCAAAATGGTGCAAATACCACAAATGTAGAAGCACTGGGCAGCCAATCTAGGGAAAATGGTGGGAGTGATACAGTAGCTGATGGTGCGCATGGTTCTGGTGATGCTAGGAACGAAGTACAGCTATATACAGAGTCTTCAATATTATATCATTTTAGAGACATGCAGAGAAGACAGGTTGAGTTTGTAAAAAAGAGGGTTCTTTTGTTGGAAAAGGGGCTTTATGCTGAGTACCAGAAAGAATACTTTGTAAGTTTTTTTTTTTTTCACAGCGTATAAATATTTTTATGATTTGATATTTTATTTGTAGAATGTATAGGTGAAAGTTTAAAACAGAAGCTGATTACTACAAAAGCTAATAGTTTAATTTCTCACCAAAAAAAAAAGCTAATAGTTCAATACTGCTTGGGTTTTATTTTTACTTTTTAATGTGGTTGAGAGTTGGTTTTTGCTTTTTCCTTGTGGATGGTGCGGGTAAAAGAATTTAATTTGAAAGGAGGACATGGATGGGGGACAAAAGTTCCAGCTCAACAGAGCGCTGCAATGTCCAGTCCCATTGTAATCAGAAAGGAACGTATAAATCATTAACAGAAAACTAGAAAGTCAGAAGTTGTTTTACCCTCAGAAAACTTGGAGGGATTAGTGAGGAAGTTGTTCTGATTTGAGTGGGCAAACAAGTGCTCCTGACATATGCTAAAAAGCTTATTCTGCTTAGTTAGTTCCAAATGTGGAGCTATAGATTCAATGACCCAATTTTAGGAGGTTAAGTGGTCAATAAACTTATATATCATGCCTCTGAATACATGACGACCTATTTTCTGTACATTGGTACTGCCTCACAAATCTGAGTAAGTTGGATAGATACTTTTGTCTTTTCAGCTGAGCGTTAAATGTGAATGGTGTTTGCTTCTGTCCAAATACTATTTTTTTCCATAACTTATCATGGAAGACCACAATTTGATACTTCTGTCTCACGACTGGTTTATAGCTGAGACCCGAGAGTTTTTTTTTGGCATCCTTTTACTGTTAATCACCTGCATCTCCATTTTAACTATTACACTTCTAACATGAACAATATATGTACTTCCATTTTCAACTACTGCAATCAATTCATATTTTAGGTTCATATTCTTAGTTATGATTGGGAATTCATTTTGTGTAGGTTTTTCTCTAATAATGAAGATATAGTTGATGCTGCGGATCATACAGCATTGTGATGTGTATGAATTGTCTCTAATGAACTCTGATTTTGGATTGCCATTTCTTCCCTATGAACTCCGTTTGCAGGGTGACCATAATACAAATGAAGCCATGAATGTAGAATTTAAAAGTGAACCAAAGGAGACGAATATGCCGAGTTATAAATCAGGGGAGATTGACAAGCAAACGATTGATCGACTTCCTCAATTAGAAGAAATAGGTATTGATTGTATTGTCCGTTGAAAGCTGTCTCATGGTCAGACAACAGCAATTACCGAATTTGTGTCTGATTGTGGATCTGAGTTCAATTTTTCTGTCATTATTTATTTTCTTTTTATCATTCTCTTTTTCTTTGAAGACCTTTTGTCATCGTTTCCTGTTGCCATCTACAAATAAAATACAAAAATCTATGATGTTAAAGTTAATTGTGGGCATGCTATTTTCTGCAGCTTCAGAAGAATTTTCTGCTGCTGCTTGCGATAATGATCCAAATCGATTGGAATTGGTTCGACTTTACAATGAGGTATAATATGGTTGCACTTTAAGTAATGCAGTAGAGGAGACGGAATGATGGGAAAATGTTCTATGCTGACAATCTGCTTCAATTATCTCTCTTTATTGGCAGATGTGCAGAGTTGTGGAGGAAAACACCGTGGAATTGGCTGGAGGACCAGCAGATGTCAGCTTGACGAAGAACATGCCTTCTCTAGAAACTATTTGTGGAGGCATCAATAAAATTTTATCACCCCCTAAGCAAGATCATGGCACTGCAGAAGTGTCAATACCGAGTCCAGGTATCAAACCAGAGGCTTTATCAGAGAGTGAAGTTGTTGGCGCCAGATTGCCGTCAATCCCTCAAGATGACTGCAAACCTGATGATGCAGTAAACAATGAGAAAAAAGATGGGGTGACAAGGTCTGAGCTTGGAAAAGAAAGCATAGCAGAGACGGGGGGAAGTGATATAGAAATGGGCGAAGCCAATAATGATGCTGAGTTGGATGAAAACATGGATAAATCTGATCCAGGGGTTTAAACTGTATTCTGTCATATGTTATTGCAATGTAGCATGTTTATTAGCGCTAGAAACCACAGGCGGGGATTGCCTTGCGCCGCAATTTTTCCTCTCGTATTAAATTATGAGCCAAGTGTTGGTAGATTTTCATCTCCAAGAGTAGGAGGAAGGGAATGGAATGAAGACTATGCTTGGGGCCCTTTTGTGGGATATTGTTGTGTTGTTGTACTTACTAGAATATCTCTTCAGTTAACTGCTTTAAATATTATATATCGGAGTCTTTGTAGCAGTTTCGGTAATCAAATTTTGGTTTTAGCAATGAAAGAAAAGAAAAATGAGAGGGTTTGAGAAGCCATTGGCACAAGGAGCTGGAAAGGTTTCGATGAATGGAAGCCTTGCTCCTCTCTCGTCGTTGCTTACTGCCTGCATCAGTTAGCAAGGCTCTCAAATGATTACCATGCCATTTTGTTTCTTAAGCAAGATGGGCTTAAGTTTCATCCGGGAGTGATGTACTTGATGAAATAAAACATTAAGCCATTTGGATAAGGCTCTCAACAGGTGCTGATTCTTTCATTTTGTTAGAGGAATTCATCTTGAGTTAATATTGATGGTCTAATTAATTTAACTGATTTTAATTTGTTTTTCATTAAAAATAATAATTATCATGAATAAGATTAGATCATTTGCTTTATCATTGAATTAAATTTTACTTAAAATAGCGGTTATTTTCTAACTAGAACGAGAGATTGGACCTATCGAATTCGACCAAAGTAATTAAGGTAATGTTTTCAGTTTAAGGATTTCATCTGAACAAGAAAAAAAAAAAGCTTTCATGTCGGAAATTCTCCATACAATATAAAATTAACAGTAAGAAATAATAACTTTCATTTAAGAAAAAAATTCTAATTTGATATAAAAGAAAATGTTTATTATGTTTGTTCAAACATTATTTAATAATTTTTATCTGTTCACTTTTTAAAATATGAACATATGAAAATTATGTTGTCTTTAAAATTATTTGCTCATTCTATTTATTTTTATTTTATATCAAATGGATCTATAATTTCCCATTAGATGAGGATGCCATTTCATAATATCGTGTTTTCACCGGAAAGTAGCCTACGCATCTCTAAGGGCCAGTGCTTAACGCAGAATCCCAATGACAATGGGGCATTGATAGGAGAATGAGCATACCGGGAGAAATCATGTGTGCTTTTTTCTGACTTCTTTATATATAAATGTATATATAACATTTTTAATCAAAGGAAAATAGAACTTACACCTTCCATAGGAGTGTCAGGGATTTTGTTCCAAATTTATTGTTTTAGAATTTTAATGTATTATTAATATTTTTTCAATTATACCCTCTTTATTTAATTTAATATAGATTATTTAATTCAGTGTAAGTTATTAGATGATAGGTATTTTAATCAAATCTTTAGTAAAATTTAACATAATGATTTTTTAGTTTGTGTAAAACAACCTTAAATAACAAAAAAATGACAAAAGAAGTATACAGGAGTAGAAATGTTGGGGATTTATGGCTGAGCTTATAATATACTACCTTCATTCTCTTTTGATTGACGTTTATAATTTTGGCACAAAGATTCATAAAGATAATAAATAACTAAATGAGTAAAGCAATTTTATTGCCTTATCCTTCTTGTAACTTCTTTTTTCCTCATTGACTAATAACATTAATTATTTATTAAGAGTAGAATCAGAAAAAATGACTTAATTATTCATTGATATTATAAAATGACAATTTAAGCAGAACAAATCTTGCTAAAATGTCAATCAAAAGGGAATGGAGGGAGTGATGATAAATAACCTATAATAGGACAACATATTCCCAATTTTATTTCGGGAACACCATGTTTATTCTCAGCTTAATAATAATCATCTTATTTATGGATCACTTACAAAAATTTGCTAGCAAAGGCATGCAAGTCTGCACAGACGACATTATTAACTCCAGAATGGATTATGGGGCCCATCGACAACAATGCATTTTCATAAAATGAGAAAATACCATACTGGAAGTAATGACCTGAATAATCTAAACTAAACGAAAAGGACCTTTCAGAGACAAAGGTAGAACATATGAAACAGTGACCTGAAACTTCACACTACAAAACTCAACAAGCACGCCATGCTTATCCTGCCAAACTCAGTGCTCCATCACATTGATGTTCCCCCAGTGAAATCATCACATATGAAGTCTCCATCCCCCAATTTCACCTTAGCTTGCCCCTGCATCACATTATCATGCCATAAAATGTTATATTCAATATTCAAACCATCATCACTACACAGAATCATCCCTCATATCACGGCATCATGCCAACTATTGAATAAACTAGCATCGTAAAACAATCATACAGAAAAGTCTCTAGGAAAACCTCATAGTATTTGCTTAAATGTTATTACCTGTTTCATCATTGCACTCACTAAGTCCTCCAATGAACCAAGATTATTGGAGATGCGACTCCGTTGTGCCTTATGGGGGTCCATGATATATCCTTGATTTGGCTTCAATGAGGTATCTTCGGCTGACTTTGTGACTCCCTCATGCTTCACTTCTAAGGGATTTCCAAAACTGTAGTCCAAGTTTCTGTGGAATCCTGATGCACCAATAGCACCATTTGCAGGAATCAGAGAGTCTAATGAATGCTCATCCCACCCATGATATGCCACATTTGGTGTATTATTATTAGTAAAAATGGGTCCTTGGGAGTGCAAATCTGCCAATGAATCATGGGACTGAGTGGACAGTGAAGTGATGGAAGAAGCACCACATGGATTCCCTCCATGAAAACATTCATTTGATGAGTAAGAATTTGTGTGCACCCCAGATGACTGCACAGCACTTGGCCAATTGTCATTACACCTACCATTATGATTATCCATCAAAGGCAGAGAAAATTCTGAATGTTGAGTGGTTACTGAAGCAAGATTCTCATATCCTCTGGCCCCTTGTGTGTCTTGAGAATTTGGTTTTAACAACAAGCCGTTGTTTGTGACACCCAAAAGTGGAGGTCTGGAGCAACTAGAGCTTACTCTTGCTCTTGGATCAGGAGCCTCGTTTGAGATGAGAGACATTGTTTTATCATCAAAACCATTGGTAGGACCTTGAACAGAACTAACTACCCTATTGGGTTGTAATTGGTCAAGCCCTACAGACACTGGCATGCCCTGAAGTGAACCATCATTCTGATTCTGATCCACATGAGTTATGGATGGCTGAAATTTGAGAGGATCATTCACAGAGTTGTTGTTTAAATTCTGTGTGTGACCCATCTGAAGAATTCCTGATGAAGTCAACCCATGAATGCCAAGACCGGCAGGAGTGTTCAATCTTCCAATCATCCCACTATATGGGAGGGATCGAAAAACATTGTTCTGAAACTGTCCAGAAGCACTCAATGGCTGAAGATGTTTCATCCCACTCAGAGATCCCACTCTCAAATAGGATGTGTCTGCACTACCTAAGGCTGCCACCATGTTAGCCTGCTGGTTTGCTACACAGCTAATTCTTTTCAGATACAGCCTGTATTTCTGCAGCCATCATCACATAAACCAGCAAATCTCCCTCAAATTGAAGAAAACGTTGAGGACATATAAACTGAACTAAAACAGAAAGGGTTAGAAAATTGCCTGGAGATGGCTTGCCACATTCTCCCTCGTGAGTTTCTCAACATTCATCAAATCCAGAATTTTTTTAGGGACAGCCTCTGCAACCAAGATTATTCATAAAAAGCTTCCTAAATGGAGAATAAGAGGGGGGGAAATATTGATGAAGATTGAAGAACGTACTGTCAATGCCTAATTGATTAACAGCAGCAACGAACTTCCGGTGGAGTTCAACAGACCAAACAACACGAGGCTTCTTTTGAGTTGAAGGATCATCATTGTCATGACCCTGTTCATGCTCATCGTCATCTTCATCATCTTGATCCTTCCTCTTTTTAGTGAGCTTTCCATTTTGATCCGAATTCACAGCTCCTGCAGAACCTAATCCGTTGTTGGTAGTACCAGAATGAGGCTTGTCTTGATTGCAAGTATTGTTTTTCTCCTTTGAGTCAAACTTCTTCCTCCTTATTACATGCTGCCAAATGTTCTTTAGCTCCTCAAGGCGAACAGGTTTCAGAAGATAGTCACAAGCACCGTGTGTAATCCCCTTCATCACCAGTTTTGTGTCGCCATTCGCAGACAACACTGAAATCACAACATAAAACGCATCATTGGTAGTATCAGAAGACTAAAATTTTAATTTTAGTCTTTCAAATATAATAATCCCAACTTTCTAGATATGATAATAATGGGAAAAATGTTGAAAATGAAAAAGGATGAGAATAAAATAGTGTACAATTACGACTTACTGATGACAGGTAGGTCCATCTCAAGACCAACAAGTTCAAGCAGCTTAAATCCGTCCATGTCAGGCATATGAACATCACTAATAACCAGGTCGAACTTGTTTTTGTTTTCTCTTAACATCTTCAAAGCTGTTATTGCTTGATTGGTCGTCGTTACTGCAAAATTTCCAGGCAAAATTAAAATAACTATAAGCACATTGGCATATTTAACATATATCCAAACACAATCTAATTGCAAAATGTTTCATTAATAAGAAAAAATTCCGATCTTTAACATAACCCCATAACTCACCCTTAAGCTAAGAATTAGATCCTTTAATTTAACGCTGGCCAAAAAAAAAAAGATCCTTAAATTTAATGAATACAAACAAGATATAGAAGATTTAATCTCTGAAACCCACGCAAGAACAGAAAGCCACCAAAGAGGGCGAAATGAATTTAAGTTATTGAAAGGGAGGAAGAGAGAGAGAAATTGAAATTAACTAACAAAGCTTACAATTAAACCCAACTACTCAGAAACAACATCAAACATTTACGATTAATGAAGATTGAAGAAAGGGAAGGAAGAGGGTCCGAGCGAAAGGTAGCTGAAACATTCTGTCAGATGTGTCGGTAACGAAATATTAAGTGAACATATGAACCAATAGATTTTTTTCAGAAACACCAAATGAATCTCAAAATCTAAATAGAAAAGCACATGTGACAACACAAATCCTTAGGCTTAAGGGAAAAAACAGCATCAAAAGCATTGGAAGCAAACCGTGATATTGGCATCTCCGAAGGAGAGTTTCCAGCACCATGAGGCAAGTTGGGTCATCGTCAACAGCAAGGACACGCATTCCTACAGGAAATTGTCCTCTGGGTTCATCCGTTCTGGTCTCTACAGTCATTTTCTCGAACGGTTGATGAACAAGTAAACGACTTTCAATTCATACGATAATAATCTCGCTGTTCTCTGGACCTGAAGCAAAACCCAGAATCTTTGAAACAGAAGAGATACTACTCAGAAAAGGAATTTCAAGGTCTGAGAATAAATCTTGAACAGGAGCAGGAATGAAGAGAAGGATCGTGATGTGGATGAATAACACGTGAAAAAAAGTAAAAAAGTTGAAACTTTCGCTTAATGGCTGTTTGTAATTGCAGAAGGAGAAAGAAATAGAACCGGTGACTATGTATGGACTGTCAAAGGTGATGGAATACTGTAGAGTAGACTGACAGAAAGGGACGTTCTGCCTGGTTTTGGCCCAGTCGTAGGGTCTTTTATAAAAATTTTCACACATGTACATTATATACCCTTATTGATGGTAAAAAAAAAATAAAAAAACTTTTATTACATATCAATGGTAGACAAGAAAATTGAAGGAAAAATTATTAAAAAAAATTAAAACTTGATAATATTTATTTAAATATTTAATACTAAAAAATATTACACTACAAAAAAATATATTATTAAATATAAAATTATAAAATATGGATATAAAATATTAAAATATGATTTTATATTTAATATTAAAATTTTATATATTTGTTTTTTATGATTTTATATTTTTTTTTAAGATTTTACACTGATTTTGACTATGAAACTTGTGTGTAATATTTTGTAGTATTAGAATTTTTTAATAAATATTTTCATATTAAAATTAAACCTGTTAATTTTATTTTATTAAAAATTTATAACGAGGTTGGCAAGAGAAGTAACCTCTTGGACGGTGATTGGATTCATTGATTCAGGAATCAGAACGCTTGTCTTTCGGATTAAATTTTTGACTTTAGAAGTCATAATTAACACATTATTACCTAGCTTCAATAGGGAAAAAATTGTAATACACCCTGCCGTATTTATTAAAAAAAAATCTCATTATTTATAAGAGAAAAGAAAAGAATTAATATTGTATTAATTTTTTTAATCAAAATTATTCTTCTTCGTGAACGCTATTGAGAGTTATAGGGTACATCTTTAAAAGAAATTGAAAAAAAAATAATTAAGTAAGGATAATTTTAGAAAAAATTAAAAATATGAGATAAATTAATTATTTTTAACTAATTTTAACTCATTTCCGTAAAACTTGTAAAATAATTTTTTTTATTATAAATGAGATAAGAAGGAAACATGACATTATGAGCATTATGTGGTCAATTTGAATTTAATTTTGTCATTTAACCATTAGTTCTAGTTTTTCACCCATTTTTAGTAAAAAAAATTCTTTGTGGCCAGATTCCACTAGTTATAGTTTGTTTTCGAAACAGAAATCCATTGCTTATAGTTGGAAAGCCTAATTTCAAGCATAATTATGAGACCGTTTTTCCATACCCAATATTTAGGAATTGATCGCCCAGCTATGATTAGGAAGAAATATATCATTCCTAATCTCTTTTATTGCACTTGACAATTTTGATATCGAATTTTCCAATCAAAACTTCAATTTTCTTAAATGCCACTGTTCTCATAACGGCCTAATGCATCTAAAAATGAATTTAACCTAAGCATTTATATGTCTTTTTCAAATTTATAAGGTTGGCAATCCCCCAAGTTCACCCAAAAAAAACTGCATATATAATATGAATATCATTTGAATTTTTGTTTCTTGAATGTGAAGAACTTACCCCAATTGGTAGGGTAGTATAGTTTTATTATCTTTGATTTTAAAAGCTGACCATAAACATTTTCAGTTTTGTGCAACTTAAGCATTCTATCCAATTTCTTGTCTAAAACTTTAATATCACTTATTTATGTTAATTGAAATATATGTCTAATGCAATATCTCTAGTGTCAGCTAATATAGTACTGTAAAAGAAAAAAAAAAACTTGCTTTAGGTCTGTTTGGTTCAAAGGGAGGAAAGGGAGGGAAGAGATTTTAATGGAGAGAAAGGAAGGGGAGGGAAAAGAAGAGATTTTAATTTTACCTCGTTTAGAAGGAAAATGAGGGATTTTAGTGGAATGATTTTAATTTTACCTCGTTTGGGTTAGGAGGGGAAAGGAGGGAAAACAATTATAATTTGACTATTATACCCTTAATTTATTTAAGTTAATATAAGGACAAGACTGACCAGTATATTGTGTGGCCGAATAATAAAAAAATGAAGGATATTTTGATCATTTTAGACACAATAATACATTTTCCCCCCAAATTACCTCAATTTGGGGGAAAAATATATAAGGGGAGGGGAGAGAAAATTTTAATAACATTTTCCCTCCCCTCCTGGTTACCAAACAAAGGGAGGAAAAATTTTAATAACATTTTCCTTCCCCTTCCTTTCCCTTCCCCCCATTTCCCTCCAACCAAACAAATCATTAGGCATTGAATAAAAGGTAGAATATGTACATATATATATATATATAATATTGTTAATATGATTTCTTTCAATTTATATAAACAATTTATATTAAAATTTCGGATAAAAATTAAAAGAATTATGTTGCAAAAAAAAAAATTTAACTACCCAAGTTTAGTTCCAATGGTTAGGGTATGTGGGGGTAGAGGCTAGGTAGTGACCAAGGCTTTTTTTTTTTTTTAACCAGAGGTAGTAGCCAAAGTTCAAATTCTCTTAATATATATATAAATGAATAACTTAAAAAATTTAATAAATCTATAATAAACTTTTGGTTAAAGAGGATAAATAAAAACTCAATTCCTAAATAAGGGGCAATGTATGTATTTTGAATGGTTGTTTAGAATGGTGTTGGCTGCAATGTAAGCTTATGATAAATCTTGTTTTGGAGTTCATGAATGAACCATGAACACGGGAGTCATGGCTTCTAGACATTTTACATTTTATTTGTGTTGTAGGGTTAGGATTTTAATTTTTGAAATTTCAGTTACTAACTAGAAATATTATTATTTTTAAGTTGACAATGAAATGATTATTTAATCTGTATTATATTTTCTTAAAAATAAATTTTATTTAAATTTAATTGAAATTATTTATATGAAATATGAACATGGAATCCAATCTTTAGACGTCAGTCCATGATTAAAAGACCTTTTAGTTCTTTATTAAAAAAAAAGGACCTTTTAATTCCCACGAGGCTAGAAAAGATTCATGGACTGTTTGGTTTGTATTTTTGTAAATCAAACTGTATTTTTTAATTATTATTTTTTTTTATTTAAATAAATTTTTTAATAAATTTTTCTATTTTTATCCTAACTTTATTTTTATAAACTGTAATTATTCTAAAAATACTGTTATGAAAGACAAATCAAACGGCCATTCAAAGAGCCCTCAGGAAAATAACAAAATGGATGGGGATTGCAGCCAGTCTCTTGTGCAGGCTTTGTGGTCCTGTTTGGGTGCCAAGGTTCCGTGGCAATGGAAAGGAATTTCGTACGGATTCCATTAGCTAGGTGGTTTGGTTGTGCTCTCTCTCTTTCCCACGGCGTCCCCATTCCCACAGATGCAGGCATCTTCATTCCATCCCAAAATGGTAGGCGTCCTCATTCCCGAGCCCCTCTCCCTAAAATACCCATCATCACCGTCCCTTTTCTCCTCACCGTCCTTCTTCACCAACATGCCCGTGAGAAAAATCCACTCGCGCTGACGAGCATCCAGACCGCCATCATCTTCCTCCGTGCGCCGACAAGCTTCGAGCCGCCATCGTCTTTCGAAGACCATTATCATCTTCCTTCGTGAGCCGACGAGCTTCCAACCGCCATCGTCTTCCCCAACTTCGTAGCGATTCAATCATCTTGGTTGCTCAGATCTCCAATCTCACCCACCGTCATCGTTGTTTCCCCCACACACCCACTATCTTCTCCCTCACCCCCACCGTTGCCTCCCCTATTCTTGCTGTTTGTCCTCTCTTGTCTTCAATTTTGGTCCGAGTTCGATTGATGGTTGCTTACCACTGTCCTCCCTCTTTTTTTTTGAATGATCTTTGTACTAATTGTGCTGAGTAAATCTGGCCATGGTGGAGATGATGTATTGCCAGTGAAGGGGAAAAAGACTGATGGGTGTGTGAGGGAATTTTTTCCATGGCAAGGGCCAAAAGAGGCATTTCATATTTATTTTTATTTTTTTTAATAAAAAATAAATATCATTCCATTATTCACTAAATTATACCAAACACATTCTGATAATTATTCCGATATATCCCAATTCATTTTATTCCATTCCATTATGCTCCCTGAGATTGGCGTCCATACCCTTAAAAAATATATATATTTTTTGTTGCACAAACAAATAAAGTGTTAAAACTTAAAAATGAAAATGGTAACGTGAAAGAAAACACTGACCTGGAAAAGCCAACAGAGCTAGAGAGAGAAAGACCTATAAGGGATAGAAACGTCGAGAGGCACCAAGCAAGATAATGACAACCACATGTATTAGCAATAACCTATTTATCTATGAATCATACATATGAATCCTGTTTCTCTGTTGCGCATCATTGTGTGCAGCAGCAATGCGTACAAAGAAAAAGAACGAAGGGCCACACAGGTGAGAGTGAGACCCATGCACCCCTCTCTTCTTTCTCTATCTCTCTGTGCATCACTGTGCACAGCAATGATACGTACAGGCGGTACAGCGAGAAAGAGAGGAGGGAGGGAGGGGTGGGTGGCTCCTCCTTGTGTGGGCCCACATGGGGTGGGACCCACTCACCCCTCCCTTCTCTCTCTGTCTCTCTGCGCACCATAGAAGTGCAGGGCCATACATCATGTTCTCTCCTCATATAATCCACCTTTCTCATTTCTTACCTCTCTTTTCAATTTCAATTAATGCCTACCCCAACACGCTATTTCGATTGTGGTGCTCTCACTATGCCTGCCCCTTCCAACGCTTCATACTTCATTTGCTTTCTTTCTTTTCCTTTTTTTTTTAAACACATTTGATGATTATGATAATGTCTTCCCCTTCTATTATAACTAGGGTATCATAGAGAATAAATAATTATAAATAATTTATTATTAAAATTTTAAATAAAAATATTTTATTAAGATATTTAAATTATTTTTTTAATTAAATTAAATTTATTTTAAATTTATTAAAATTTAGATTTTATTTTTTATATATTATTATGATTTAGTTTATTAGTATTTATCTTTTGTTTAAATTTAAAATATTTTAAAAAAGAGTTATCTTATTTTAAATTTTAGTAAGATTGGGACTTAAATTCTATAAATAAAAGTCTCGTTACTTATTTATATTTAGACTTTAATTAATGATTTAGTTAATATATTTAGGTTTTGATTAATAGTTCAGTTGAGATTTGTGATATTTTTCTTTTCATTTTCCTTCTCATATTCTTTTACCTTTTTTCTTACTTTCTTTATCTTTCTATTCTACCATTTTTCCATATTCACATTATTTGATGTAAGAGCTTAGTTAGTAGGGCTAAGTAGTTATCTTCAACGCATCTCTCATGTCAATGTGGAGATGAGTTGGTTGAGGTGGGCCTGGGTTTCACATGTGTTTGTGTAAAATTTTCTTACTAGGTTTAGTTGAGTTTTGTGATATTTTTTTTTCTTCTCTCGAGTTCCTTCTTTTTTTTCTCATATTTTTGTACCTTTCACTTACTTTCTCTATCATTCTACACTACCCTCTCTTCATGTTCACATCATTCGATATCAAAGTCAAGTTCCTTACATGCCCAATGTGCTAAACTTCTTAAATCCACCATGACAAAAAAATCTCAACAAAACTTTAAAAAATTTAAGAAGACCACCAAGAAGCTTATAGATTATGAGATGAAGATTGACACGGTGGAAGCAAATCTTTGAGGGGATTTCAAACACAAGTCTAAAAGGCTAAAGAAATTGTTTAAGGAAATAATAAACAAATTACGTAAGCGACAATTGCAGGAAGTTTTTTGGCAGTATGAAGATAAACAATCTTCGATGATGCTTCCATTACTACAAGAAGATGAATGCTTGAAGAAGGGGCAAGTACAGAAGCAATCTCCACAATCTTTACTAGTGGATCTTCTGCCTTACTCTATTTCTTCCATCTGCCATGCCATTGAGAACAAAAGCTGTTATAGAAGAGTATGTTGTTTTCCTACATAATAATTGAAGGGATTTTAAAGTTAAAGAATATTTTGATCTTTGAAGAAAAGTTTCTTTTACTCAGATCACATCTTTCACTATCTTATTTGCTGGAAAGGCTTCCAGATCTAGATATTACATAGAGTTTTAGCTATTTGAATAATAGTTTTTTGAAGTGGAGAAGAATGATAGAGAATAGATAATTATGAATAATTAAGATTATTTATCTTTATTATTAGAATTTTAAATAAAGATATATTGTTGGAATATATAAATTATTTTTTAAATTTAATTTAGTTTATTTTGAATTTATTAAAATTTATATTTTATCTTTTGTTTATTACTTAGATTTAGTTTATTAGGATTTATCCTTTATTTAGATTTAAAATATTTTGAAAAGAGTTATCGTATCATAAATTCTAAATGGATTATAACTTAACCTCTATAAATAAAAGTCACTATTTATTTAGATTAAGACTTTCATTAATGATTTAGTTGAGATTTGTGATATTTCTCTTTTCATTTTCTTTCTCAAAATTTTTCATCTTCCTTACTTTCTTTATCTTTCTACCCTATCATTCTCCCATGTTTACACTAGAGCTGTGTAATGGGCCCGTCGGCCAGGTCGGCCCGGAGTGGCCCGGTCATTTCGGGCCGAGTCGGCCCGGGCCAAAAAGAGAAAATTACAAACTGAAGGAGGACCGAGCCATCAGGAGGACCGGGCCGGGCCGCGGGCCGAGAACATGCCTGTCCCGGTATATATATATACATATTTTTTTCCAATTTTCTCATATTTTTTTATTTGTTAAAAATATCGAATAATTTTATATAATTGTTTTTGCTTCTTATACCTTATGTAATAAATTAATTTTATAATTATAATAGATATGTTTTATTATTCCAATTTTTAATTTTATTTCAAATTTTAAATCTATTTCATAACTTAATATTATATAAAATAAATAATATATAATTGTTGAGTATTTATAATTTTGATAAATGTTACTTTTTAACCTAATATTATTTTCTATAAGAATATATTTTAAATAAAACTAGTTATATTTTTATTAAAAAATTAAATTAATTAATTAATTTATTTTTTATTTTCTTAGACCGGGCCAAACCCGGCCCGGTATTGACCCGGGCCGGGCAGGGCCACGGGCAGAGAAAATCGGCCCGGGGGTGTTCCGGGCCGGACACCGGGCTGAGGTGATGCCCGGCTCGTCCCGGCCCGTGCACACCCTTAGTTTACACAATTTATTCATCCACGGACATCAAATAACTTAAACACTCATGTCAATGACACATTATGAATTCTTGCATCCCCCATCCTTATTCCTTACGAATTGAGATCTCAATCTTTATTGTTCATTCTTTTTTTTTTTAAACACAATATATTTTTATTTACTGAATAAAAAATATCTAAATGATCACAATCAGTAAGAGTAGGATGACTCTGGCACATGTTGAGTGAAATCTTACAATAGATATCACTGAAGATAAGAACCAACTCATTAGTGCTTTTATAATGGCTGTGTAGTGAGATATAATCAAATAATTGGAAGGAGATGTTGTAATCATGCATGCGTGACAATTATGTTCCATTTATTAATTAAACCAAGGGGTTTGGCTTCAAGTGTCCACTAGATGGAGAATATAGATGGAGTTTGAGATGGTGGAAACCAGTCAGCTTTATTGGTATGGGGTTGTACTGTTAGTTTAATTAGTAATTTTTGAATTTATTTTAAATATGCAGTTACCTTAAATAGTTGATAGGAGAGTTTTATTATTCTTATAATTCTACTTAATTTAATCTAAATTAATGGAAATTCAATATAACTATTGTATACCAAATGCTTAAAGAGAGAGAGAATCATATGTTGGAAGAAGGTGACGCACTATTATGGGGAAAGAAGCAAGATGGATCCCAATGAGGTAATATATGACTATTGAAAGCAACACCATTGACCTTCCTCTAATATTCAATTGCACTTCAGTGCCTCTCCCTCATTTATTAATTATATCTCCCAGATTCACTCTCGCCACCAAATCTTGCGATTCCATTTTGCTTTTAGCAGCCACATGCCTCCCTCTTTTCCACCTTACTCTCTCGGTTTCATTTTTTTTTTCTCTTTGAAAGAAAAAACCTTGTCCATGTTGTATGTGCGATTAATAAATCCATATATATATCTATATATATAATTAATTATTAATTAATATATTAAAAAAGAGTACGGGAGACCAAGAACAAGGACAACTGTAATTGGGCCTAGTTGTGATTTTGGACTATAAATGGGCTCACTTGTGGGCTTATATTAATTAAAATTAAAAAGTGATTATAACAGAACTCTTCACTCTCCGTTTTCTCTTCCGGTATGCACCATCGTACCCATACACCTTCCCACTCCCTCATGGATGGGACTGCCACGGCTTCTTCTCCTTTGGCATCTTTCACAATATCCAACGCAGCCTTCAACCTCACCACCACAAATTAATATTATGTTCTGCTGTAAAAAGATATATTTATTTATATATTTGAAAACTAGTTTGGGTTTCATTTCTTCATATATGTACCATATGGTATGGATTCTTCAGCGCCAATACACAGCACAGCAGGCATTTGTGTGTTGCATTTTATCATTTCATGCGAGTATTATTTCCACAGATTACACATTCAAACTCTTTCTTTCTTTCTTTTATATATATATATATATATATATATTTTATTAATTTAGACCGCTCTCTTGTGCAGGCACATCGCCTTTCCCTTGTGCTCCTGCATATGACATAATTGTATGTAGATAAACAAACATACACACACCCACTAACATTTATATATCTTTATTTCTTTATCGGGAGTCATCATAAAGCACTCTTGTTTATCTCTGTTTTGAAGACAAAAACATACATAGGCATGCAAAATGCAAGTGTCTATGAATGCTTTACAATAACTGTAATGTTCGGACTCTTATACAGACGCTTTATATTTTAAGTAAACCCCATAAAAGCAATCTGTATCATCATCACCATTCCCACTCCATGAACAAGGAAAAGGAAGTTCCTTTATTATTGCCTTTTGTCTCTAGGGAGATCCGGTGGGAGGAGACAAAATAAAGAATGACAACAATATGAAGCATAATAGCAAGCGAAGGAAAGGGTTATGGCCATTGAGGAAAATCAAAAGTTGATGATGTACACGATGGAAGCTGGAGTACTCCTCTTAGTGGTCGGGCTTCTAGCTGTGACCTTTGGCTTTCTTGCTAGCGCAAATGGTCTTCATGTACAGTAGAGCCACGATATGGAGGTTAAGGGCCACGTCATGTGTCAGCTGTTCTTATCTGGAAAATGATATTTAGAGACTAAAACTTTAAATTAAGCCATTCAGGGACTAAAAAGATTATGAAATAATAGAAAAATATCATAGTTTTAAACAGAATAAAATTTTAATTATTAAATTATCTAAATGCTTTTTCTGGAGTGACAACATCAAATGTCTGAAGAAAAGTGTCGAAATTAAAATTTAAGAGTATCAAATTTTTAAAGTAAAGTGTCAAATAATATATGCTAACAATTGTAATTGACGAGTAAAATCTTATCTCTTGGTGTCAAATATTTGACATTTATATTTTAGGATTTGACACTGATTTTCAGTCATTTTACACTAAATAGTTTATTCTTATTAAAGTTAAAAGTCTCACTTCTAATTTTTTACACTTCTCATCAACTATTTAAGACTGTTATTCTATAATTTGACACTAATCTCCCTCTCTTTCATATCGAAAAATAAACTTTCATTCACCAATTACAACTCTTAATCCATATTATTTAATATTCAATTTCAGAAATTTGACACTTACACCCAAGTTTTGACACTCTTCTATAACCATTTGACATTGTCATTTCAAGAAGAGTGTTTAGATAATTTAATAATCAAAATTTGATTTAGTTTAAGACTATAGTCCTTTTTTGTTATTTTAGAAAATTGGGATCACTAAATGACATTAATTTAAAATTTTGGTCTCTAAATATAATTTCTCTTTATATAGATGCCTTGTTCGCAGTTAATAGCCATGTTACTCTTTTTTTAACTCTATCATTGCCACATCATCATTATGGGGAATATGTTACTAACAAAAAAAAATAGGTATTAATTATGTAATCATAATATAGTATAGGGATGTGATTGAAAGTTTTTAAATTATGAGGGCCTGCTTAAAAATAATGTAAACTACGAAAATCAGAAGATTAATTTTCTCATCATTTTATGGGCAAAAAATGCCATATAATATTGTCCACTATAAGAGGCCCGTGGCCACAGAAATTGGGCCTAGGAATTTAGGATTTGTTCAATTGACTCAATACTTATTTTACTTTTATTGTTGGGTTTAAATATTCTGAAGGAAAAATACCATCTCTGGTAGAATTTTATCCTTATGCAGGTCCGAATTAGTCAACATTTGAAAGCCGGTGGTATGTGAAAAAAATAATAAATTCGGGAGCTTTCTAAAAATATTAAGTAAATGAAAATCACTCTAACTTTGAATTACTGTTGATGTCCTTGCAGTTGCAGACTCTAGAATAGACTTGTACTTGTTGTATCCATGTGGATTTGGATAAGACACTAGTCAGCGCTTAGTTAGGTGCAATTTGTACTTATTGGACTGACCTGCTTCATCAATATTGTTATTGGAACAGTAATTAAAAAAAAAAGTAAAAAAGGACCGTTATCTACCCAGAAATCTCAGGGCAATGAATTTTATTGAAAATTAAGAAAATAAATTAGAAAAGGGTTTTCTTAACCAGCACAAAAATTTATCAGCTTATGGGTCGCTTGGTATCCTTTTCGAAAAATAACTTTTTGGAAAGTACACTTCTCTGAAAATGTATATATATCTTACTTGTTTTATTTTTTATTTTTCAAGAAGTTAAAATTAATTTTTTAAATTAATATATTATGTATTAGTATTAAAGACATAAATTGAATTTCTTCTAGAAAGAGCATCTCAAAGTACTCTATTATCATGCGTAGATCCCTTCCAATTAGGTAATATATAAATAAACTGTAAATCTTGTGAACAAACTTATAAAACATTAGTATAGAGATCTCTCTTTCTATTCCTATATCTAACTTTATTTTTTTTTCCAACACAAACCTTAATATGTGTTCCATCTAAAGCTCCCAAACAATTTTACAAGACAACATGAACCTTGTTAGCTATCATTTATGATTTAGAAAAAAAAAATAATAGTTAAAAATAATAATTTTA
The DNA here is from genome assembly GCA_026686845.1 of Adenanthera pavonina. Taxonomy (NCBI): domain Eukaryota; kingdom Viridiplantae; phylum Streptophyta; class Magnoliopsida; order Fabales; family Fabaceae; genus Adenanthera; species Adenanthera pavonina. The sequence continues at coordinate 7,409,123 of JAIVEN010000003.1, forward strand.
AACCACTTCCACTTCTCATCAGAGCAAGTTTCAGTGACCGGTTCAGGCTTCTTAAGAAGAAGATGGTGACATCTTAGTATAGCTTCAAGGACACAATTAAAATGCTTAGATATTGTTTCACCACTCCTTCTAAAAAACAATTTGGCTCTTCTATGTTTTGTGTCATGCGAGAGTATGTATAAAAATATAGCCACCATTTCTTCCACATTCATGTTTTTATTTACTTTTAGCCCACCAAAATCCTTAAGCATTTCACATAATTTATAAAAACATGCTTTATTCATTCTTAAATTATCAATACAAGTTTCATCATCACCTTTAATAATTGATGTTAAATTTAAAATCCTATTTATCAATCTTTGTTGAGTAGTCTCACTATAACTATAATTTATGGGCATAGGAATTCTAACATTTAACATGGCAATAGTATGCAAAATCTTTTCCAGAATTTCCATAGTTATGAGCATCATTTTAATATAAATAATAGTATAAGAAGCAACCATCTTCTTCTTTTTATGCACTGAAAGTCTTGCCATTACTATAAATCGATAAACAAAGACAATAAAGACATGATTAATAATAAGAATATTATAACCCAAAAAGAAACATACATATGATTATTTAATTCTTAAAGTGTGGATCATCTAACTCCAAATAATTAGACAATATTAGTTGAGGAAACGGATAAAAAGAAATAGCTAAATAATTTTTTAACTCTAGCAAAAAATATATGCCTATATCATTAATTTCAGTATTGTTTTTGATAATATGCCATCGATTCATCATTTTATTCATCAAACTAATTTATTAGTAATTTCACTATAACTAAATACTCATGAAATTGAGAAACCATCATATGTTCCTGGCAAGAGATACCTTATTCCCATATCCATGAAAATAATGGAGAAGAAATTTAACATTGTTAAACTATAAGAAGAGAAAAAAAGAAAAGCTTCCCAAGTCAATTGCATTTTGTGTAATATCTAATTTAAGCACTTCAGTTTGAGATGTAAGCCTCTATCTTGTGAAGTGTCAAATTTCATTGTCAAGCCTCTTATGACTTTATAGTCGATGGCTCCGTGTTTTTCTGTAATTGACCGCACACCCGTAATTAAAGAACAGGAGATGATGTTAACCAAAAAAAAGCAAGAGACGATGAGAGGGTCTCATTAGACTGTACATAATAATTAAGCAATAACACATCCTCAACATGAAAAAGAGAGTAAATCGTTGAATACCTATTGCTTTATTGCCTTGCTGACGAGAGGAGGAGGCCGAGACGCAAAAGTGATCCATGAGGGGTTGGGTTTAAGGTTTTAAAGGGTTAAAAGTGTTTTTGAAAAATAATTAAAAAATTAAAGGATAATTTTGGTAAACAATTATAAAAAGCTCAAGAAGTAGAGGCCTTGTTTGATGCTGTTCTAGAAAATAATTTTTTTATTTTCAGAAACAGAAAATTCAAAAAATTTGTTTAGTAAACCTGTTTTCTAAAAACTGTTTTGGAAAACAGAAAATAAAAGAACAGAAAACTCAGAACACCTTTTAGGTGTTTTGTAGTTTTTGTTTTGGAAAACACAAGGAAAGATGAGAAACATCCACCTCATTAATGGTAAAGCTATAAATTTTGAATAACTTATCTATTACTCACTAGTTATGATTTTGAAAACAATTATTCAAACAGATTTTTTTGTTTTCTTGTTTTCAAAACTTAGTGCTTGTTTGACAGTGTTTTCTGTTTTCTTGTTCTTAAAACAGTTTTGTAAAACTGTTTTCGAGAATAAGTTTTGAAAACAAGAAAATAAAAAAAATTTGTTTGAATAGTTGTTCTCAAAATCATAACTAGTGAGTGATAGATGAGTTATTCAAAATTTATAACTTTACCAGTAGTGAGGTGGATGTTTTTCACCTTTTCTCGTGTTTTCCAGAACAAAAACTACAAAATATCTTAAAGTTGTTTTGCGTTTTCTATTCTTTTGTTTTTCTGTTTTTCAGAACAGTTTATAAAAAACAAGTTGACCAAATAAGTTTTCTGAGTTTTCTGTTTCCGAAAACAGAAAAACTGTTTTGGAAACACGAATCAAACAGTCCTTTATTCTTGAAAATAGTTTTACAAAACTATTTTTGAGAACAGAAAATAGGAAACACTATCAAACATGCCCAGAGCTTCTCGAAGTTTAAGTCAGGAAGTACAACTTCCCAAGGAGAGGCTCAACTTCCCGGGAAGATAAATTTTTTTTTAAACTAAGCAAGATTGATTCATTTACTTCCCGAGAAGATTAACTTCCCCTATACCAAGTGAGCCCTAAGTATCATTGTGGTGTTTATGAGTGTCTCATGAGACAAAAGCTTTAATTACCCTCAAATGATGCATCGTTCGGCATTCTGTAAAGACTAATGAGAGAATTAGACGTCTCCCATAACCCTTTTCACAAGAGAGAGAGAGAGAGGTTTAGAAGGAAATCTAGTTTGCTCGTGGGGAAAAATGATACTTAAATATTTATAATTTTTATTAGATTTAATCAAATATTTTAAAAATTATTTTTTGTGAGATTGTGAATAATTAAAAATAAATTATTATTGTTCACCGAAAAAATAACTTTTTATTATTAGTATTTTTAAAATTTATCATCTATAGTACTATCTAACATTATAATTTAATTTTTTAGAAAAATTACATAAATATATGTTTATTTATATAATCAATATTATTAGAATATTCTTAGAATATCCAAAAAAATTGGATTATGAATTTTAGAAATATGGCTAATAAATTTAAGAAATATTAATAATTTAATTTTTACTGTTTTTGAAATTTTTTAATTTTTTAAATAATTAAAAATTGTTAATATAAACTATTCATTCTTGATTATCAAAATTTTTTTATAACAATTTGAAGTAATAGAGTGTCAATTTCATCATCCTATATATCATTGTTATAGATGGAAACCGAGTAACTTGCTTTCAATTGATTGTATATTTGAACAAATTTTCATATATAAGCATCATTTTAAAAACAAATAAGTCATAAAAAAGCTTACAATGCTCATAAAAAACACTTATTCAAATGCATGTCTTCCTGCGGGCAAATATTTATATGGAATTATATTTTAAGGTCAATGTTAAACGAGTTGGGGAAAACTTATTCTACTGCAGCAACGTTGATTCCAGATCACCTGAAAAACATTTTCTTATAAAAAGGTAGCCCACGTCTTTCTCTTTTGAAAACTGGTGCATTTATAATATATATATATAGAGTGAAATGTAAAATTTTCAATTTAGGGTAATTTTGCTTCTGTAAATTATATTTTTTTAGAAGTGAAGAATACTTCAACGAAATAACTTATAAAAAAAAAAGAGCTGTCAAGTATGCTTATATATGATTATTTGTTATATATAAAATAAAATAATTTTGTAGATAAAAATTAATACTCATATTTTTAATTAAAAATAATGAACTGATTAAATAATAACAAAAGCACAATAAATGATATATAATTAATTTCTAAGTATTGAAAAGAGACTTCATTTTTTCAACGCAATCAATTAGGTGACGAAAACGCTGAGATTATAGGAGCTGGCATTTCTCAATCTTTTGAATTAGATTCAATTTTATTTTAAAAAATATTGTGCGTCGGAGGATTTGCGTATAAATATAATTTATCTAGCTAATTCCTGAAGCCAGGGGGTGAATCAATAATTCAATGGCACAACGGGTTGGGATGAGAATGACTCAAAGTTGTAGGGGTAGTTGTGAAGTGAAATCTTATCGTGCAGGTCGTCTCGTGGGAAAATAAACTAGCTAGTTGCTAGGCACTTGAAATCAGAAAAAACGACTTTAAGGAAAGCGAGCGAGGGAGGGAGGAAGGAATAAAGGGGTGATCAGATTCAGAAGTCGATAATGACGATGCACAAAATTAAAGGAAGCAGAAAGCAGAAGATGTTGACAAAATGAACACGAATGTAGGGTTATCTAAAACTCAAGTACGTGACCATCTAGGCCAAGCCATGTACTACTATATTCAGTTGTCATCATCTGCATGTGTTGGAAGGTGTGCCTATGAAACACCATGGAGTGGGTTCATGTATTTGATTGGTTTGAGTGTTTAGGAAAAAGAAGAGATATAGATAGATCGATCTTCTTTCGAGTACTTTGATACCCCTATAGATATGTTTGGGAGGAAAAGGGAGGTGATGGATCGCAACTTTGTGGCTTTCTTTTTCATGTTGCTTTCGAATGTGCACAGACAGAGAGATCTCTTTATGAGATTTGGTTCTTTGTACTGATTAGACCCCTTATACAACGTTACCCTTGACATATATGCATCTCATCATCATTCCAGTTTTCATTTTTGGTTGCCCAATCGCATCCCTTTGTACTATATTATATGTTTTTATCCAGCCAATGACTTGTCATTGTGGTCACAATTATTACCCATAATTCTTAAAAAAAAACTCTCTCTTTTCCTCAGCAGTATTAATTAACTTGGGATACCACTATCAAGGGCATTAGAGGCACTCCACATCAGCTTCCCCTTTTAATTGTCGGCCATTAACTTTGTCTTCTCTTTCCAACATTATAATTTTATGTATTACCTGCTCCTCATACATTGCTGGAAACCATAACACGATTAGTTTAAACATTATTAAGTTTATTCCTTTAGACTAATGTCTTGGACGTTGGAGGTGCTAATGTTGTAGCTAGCTAGCTAGTATTGCTGTTCATTATTAAAAGACCACACTTGAGTTCCTGCAGGTAGAATTAGAAAAATTGCACAAGAATCAGTTTTGTGGAAGACCTCATCATCATCTAATTATGCCCAAGAATATAGGTAGTTAATTTCTGGGAAATCAAAAGAAGACAAGTTAAAGTGGAAAGTAGAAAAAGCAAGTTCGTTTCAAATTAGAGAGATGCGAGTTAAAGGGACAGTGTTACAACAACATGGGACACAGTGTCCAGGGATATGGAGCTTCAAGTACAGAGGAAAAGTTGTTTGGTGAACATGACAATGTTGGGCTTTGCCTCCTTTCCTGTATGATGGCACATACCTCACTGGTAATTAATCTTCTTTCAATGTCCAACTATGTCACTGCCAGGCTTTCCAACTCAAGCTGACTCGCCACGTTTCCCACAATGTGATTCTGCATGTATGAGCAAAATTACGCACACACCATATATATCTGCTTCATTATAGTAAGTGGTGATGATGTTGATTCAGGGGGAAAAAAGTCCAATCTCTATTTAAAAGAAGGTAATAGATTAATGGTAATGAGTTATACTTTCTTCGCACGCACTCACAATAAATTTATAATTTACTACGACTCCTGGGCCTCAAATACAAAAACTACTTCACAGAAATAGAATATTTTAAACAGCAACACAGTTGAACGTACTGGGTTTCCATGAAAGTCAAAAGTTTAACAAATATAAAATACTCGTGCTTCCATATATCCCACCAGTATATATACTTGATATTTTTTATTTTTTACCCCATTTTACAGTGCCAAGAATCCGCAAATATTTGTTATCCTTCCAAACAAGAGGACCAGGAAAAGTACTCCGAGATGGAAAAACTGAGGAACGACCCATGCCTGCGCCAAGTTGAAGAAGAAGCCGGGAAACAACAAGAAAACAAGGTAAAGACAGAAACTTTATTTGATCTGAATGTATCGAGCCATGATTCTGGTGTTGGGTGCAACTCCGAACTCAATCTCATCACTTGTTTGGATCTGAGTTCGTCCAAAACATCATCAGAAAGCTGTGCTGATGGTCCTGGTTCAGAAGCAGAACCACGATTCTTCTCATGTAATTACTGCCAGAGAAAGTTCTACAGTTCACAGGCGCTTGGGGGACACCAAAATGCGCACAAGAGGGAGAGATCAATAGCGAAGAGAGGACAGAGGCTTGGAACGCAGATACTGGCTTCAGCTGCAGCTTATGGGCATCCTTTTCTGCATAATTATGGGTATGCGAGCATGGCGTCTCTGCCTCTGTATGGTGCTGCTTGCGGCAGGCCACTGGGGATTCAGGCTCACTCTTTGATCCACAAGCCAAGTAATAGTGGGCATAGGGCTTGGGCACAGCAGCCTGGGATAGGGAAGCTAGAGGTGGTGAATTTCCATAAAACGACGTCGGGATTGGCTTCAAGAGGCAGTGTGGGGAGGTTTGAAACCGTGAAGACCGTGATGGGTTCTGCAGAAAATGAAGAGATCAGTGGGTATTTGGTGGGTGGGACTCATTGTTTAAAGACTAATCCAGAAGAAATGAAGCACCTTGATTTGTCTCTCAAGCTCTAGCTAAGCAATAGACTCGTTGATTAGGGTTGGACTCTTTGATGGTCAGCATGATCAATAGGGTTAAGCATTTTGTCAAATTAATTTCTTTTCCCAGCTTGTGGAATAATTATATCTTGTAAATTTTTTTTTTGGTGGTAGGATCAAAGTTCTGTTTCTGCTAGCTAATTCAGAAGTATATTTAAAGTCCTGTTTATGTTAATCAACTTGATCAGAGGCATATTTAATTAACTCCCCTGTATGTGGCATTATTAATTATATATTTAGTTTATATTTCAAGTTTTCACGGGGTCTTTTTTCTGTGTTCCTTCATATTTGATTACAAGTTTCGGGGGCTAGCTCTCGAAAGTGTGGATTTATCACAAATCAAATTACCCCAGCTGAACTCATCCACGATTTCTGGAATTCTTTGTGTTCGTTAGTTAATGGGAAACACAAAGAAAGAGTTTTGACAGAATTTGTCTTCAACTTTTGATCATTCATTTTCATTCATGGGATCACAAGGACATGATCCAATTAAAGAACATGCGAAGAAGTTGAAATATAAATTTCACAGAGATGATTCAAGATTCGCCCACAAAAAAAAAAAAAACCCTGTCCATGAGCTTGATTTCTGACATTTTCTAGAAAAGATAACAAACCTGTAAATTCAGAGTTGTCCAATAAGATTCTGATTTAATGCAAAGACAAAAGTGACTATAGCTGAAGGAATAATTGAATATATTAAGTTATCAACTTCATCATCATACCAAAAACTCAACCTGATAGCGAGTTAGATGCATAATTAAGAATTTAGATTTGAACAAAAAAAAAACAGAGAGAGAGAGAGAGTGTGTGAGTGTACACATATGACATACAGAGCAGAATAAGATAATAAGAATTGGTCATTTGGTATAGGGATGGATGGTTGTCGTATATGGGGTGCATGATGAGGGTCTCTCTCATCAACGTGGCCTCAAATCTAGAGAAGATTCGTTATGGAATACTATAATCAGTGTGCAGTGGAGCGTAACCCATCTGAAACAAGTTTATTATATATTTTAGGTGATTTATTAAACGTGTCCGTTAGTCATTATCAGAAGCCCCCATTGAATTCAAAGGTTTCCTCACACGCTGCAAACCCAAAATTGGCGTTTTCACATGCCCCTAGTCTATTTGCGCCTCATTCATTAGTTCATACCATATATGGACGCCTAAGATAGATAGAGTCTCCAAGATCTTATTTTTATGAATAGGTTGAAAGGGAAAGCCTGTGTTGGAGATCTTTTAGTCCTTTTGACAAGCAAACATGCAAATATTCTATACATAACAAGCTGTATATAATGTTAACACTGACACGTTCGCATGGAAAACTTGTCTTTGATAGTATTTGACACAAATAATTAAGAACTACTCATTATTCCAAAACCTCTCCTGTTTTTGCATACATGAGAATGCTTAGAGCAAAGCAATCTTAGCGTAAGTACGTCTTAAATTGCAAAGGGTGCAGTAGGAGAATAATACTTTTCCTATAAAGAAAAACAAAGAAATAATCTTCAGGCGCCGATAAAAACTGAAGTGTAACAACTTGGGGATCCACAATGTCAGTTCATATTGATGTATCATACTCATTAATCATTACATTTGCCATTTCCATACAAAAAGACAAATAAAATTGAAATAAATATAAATTAGATGTGAGCCCTCTGAGTGTAAGAAATAAGCCTCACAAATTCATGACTTACATGTAGTATAATTTTTTTAAATTTTATATTGATCATATAGGTTTAAATATATATATATATAAACTTGATACATTATAGATTTGAGTCAATAAGTAATATTCAGGCCAAAGAAAAGCCAATAAGTAATGTCCCACACACACACACACACACATATATATATACTTTTGAAATTTAATAAAGAAAAGCCTAATAACTATCTTGAATGTCCCAGATTCTTTCAAGAACGGTGATGGGTAGAAAGCTGTGCATCTTTACAAAAAGAGTTTTATTATGGGTTTAAAATCTTGTGCACAACTGCGGAATTTTTTTTTTTACCAACAATAAGTTCATATTATTAAAACCAAAAGAAAGGAAATACAACCACTAGGTCAAACAGTTCAAACAAGAGACACAAAAATACCGAGAAAAACCAGTCCAAAAAAGGCAACAATAGAAAATTAACCAATACCACAATGCTCCAGAGATGCCTTGTAAGTGAACATCCCAAAAAAAAGTGTGAAACCAACGAATGAATACCGAGTGTGTGGATTTAGTATGGTTCTCTAAGTCCATTTGGCAAATAAAAATTAAAAACTAAATGTGTAAGGCTGACTATGAAACCCAAAAGGTAGTGATTCAACAATCGGTGAAAGGCTCATTCAAATTGCAACACAAGAGACCCAAGTCAGAAGCCTGGGTACGACTGACAGAGGCCCGGGATGGAGGCTTGGGCTTAGTTAGTGTTTCTGATTTTTTTTTGGTAGCAAGTGTTTCTGATTAAATTCTCGACACAATACGCTTACCCCCCAAAAAAAAAATCTATACCATACTTGTATGGTTCAATCACTAATCGTTCTCATATTGAAGGGTTTTTTTTCCTTTTTATTCGAACATAACAAAAGAGAGAATTTTTTTTAATTAATATATTACCTGATTATTTTATTAAATTTAAAATTACTGTTAACGGGTGCTGAGAGGGTTGTTGTTATTATATTTGAGTGTGGCTGTTAAAACGTAGGCTAAATCCATGAATAAATAAATAAATATAGAAAGAGATATAATTGGAGGGTACGTGGGACAAGGGTGCAATAAATTTGATCACATTATTAGGGGGCACTAATGTGGCTGTAAAGCAAGTAGTGGTTGAGTGACAGAGATGTCTGGCTGGACGTAAGCAACTCAGGAAAGGATATAACAGCCTCCATAGACAACACACGTGAGTTTGCCTCTCATTAATACATAAAACTATCCCCTTCTTCACGTACTTCAATTATTCACCCTCCTTCGTCAAGACTTCCAACACCACACAGGTGTATGTCTGTCTTACACACACACACACAATGCTTTTCAACCTTAATTATCTTTCGTTGTTAAACTTAAAACTGAAAAATCTGCAGTTTGATACTATAGAGAGCACAACAAACAGAGGCTTCATCTCAGCAGGCCCTAATTTATATATATGTGCATGACATTGGTAACTTGCGGTAGTTAGCTAGGCTAGGCTTGACCCACAAGAAACTTCTCTCCTATATTATATACTACTATATGGTCATTGTTTATGGTTTTTTTTTTTTTTTAATGGATGGTATTTATATATTATATATTTTTTCTCCACCCACTAATTTTCATTTCCACTAAGTTGACAAAGTTATTCGAGGATAAGCATCTATCTCATGAGTTCTTCTTTTGTGTAAGAAAGAAAAGAGTAATGTGACAGAAAAGAAAGAAAGCATGGATTCCCGTCAACGAATAAAGTGATAAAGAAGCTGCTCGCGTATACGATCGATCTGCAATTGGTGTCTGATCTTGTGAATGACAACCACATTAGTCTTTTCCCTTTCACCCCCTCGCAACACTAATCATGAGAACAAACAAGTTTCTGGAAAAGGGTTATTCTCCAAGGGGAAAAAAATCTGAGCTTTTTTGGAATTTGACTCTCAGAGGAAACCAACAGTTTTGATTTTGGCTGCAGTAATTGGCTGGCTGGAATTGATGAGGTAGGAATGAGTTGGAAAAGAATGATGATTTTTGCAGAGAATGAGTAGTGTTCTAAGAAGGTCCGACATTCACTGGCTATAATAATTCCACATTACGCTTGTCTATTCCTTCATCATCACGCATCATTTGTTTACCCAAAGCTCTCATGCATGCCTCATCAATCATCATTTTTTGCACTTACCGCTTCCTTCTACTTTCTCGATCCAACCCATTATCAAAATATATAACGATTTAAAAAGAAATACTATGTTATTCATTATACTATATGTTTATGATTAAAGAGCATATATATGAACTACTGTATCTTGCTTGGTAAAACATATAATTAATCACCCCAATTAATCCAATGTAGATAGAGTAATGGAGAAGTGAACAGCGTCAGAAACATTGAACACGCCAACATGATTCCATTGGGGTTCACTACTTGAGCCCTACTTGTTCTAAGTGATAAGAACAAGTGGAGTAATAAATTGTTATTCTCAAATGTTCGTGTAATCCCTAGACTTCTACATTCATTTCACTATTGTTTTTAACCCTTGGCTCGGCCCAGGAAGGATCACACACAGTTCCTTGGGAGAAGGGCGAACAGGAGTAATTAAGATAAGGACAGAAGCTATGAATCATATTACTATCTCTTATCCATAAAAATTGTAAATTTAGACTTTTTTTTTATGTAGACTTAAAAATTATTAAATGATTTAAATTATTATAAAATCAGTAACAGTTTTTATGAATCCCAGTAAGTATATTCAATACTAATATTGGAATTGCAAACGTTGCTTAAATCCTTCATTAGGATAGATTTGTTTTCTTACATTCATTATGTGTTAAATTAGAAGTCACCATTTGATCTAGCTTCATCTTTAATTTAGAACGCTTTGAACCAAATTATGTGAAGTGTGTAGTTAAAATTGGTTAAGAACTTTAATTTTTTAAGAAATTCACAATATCATTTTATAGCCACCCTTATTAAAAGTAAATCATTATAGCGATGAGTGATAAAACAATAGAGATGGACCCTATTTTCTGAAACCTTTTTTAAAAGAATTAAATAAAGGTATTTTTTTAATAATATTAAATACTATATTATATTTTGAAAATGATAATATATTTAAGACAAAGTGAAAATGACAAAACTTAAGTCTATTTCTTTATAACTATTAGATGAAATCATCAAATAAATTTATTCCATATGGAATCAATGTAGTCAACTACACCTTTTTTAGATACATCTTATTAACTAATGAAATTCATGTGGCATGAAGTAAATTAGATAATTAAATCTAACAGTTATAAGAAGATTGACCTAAGTTTTCTCCTATTTTAATGCCAAAGGGAAGTATTTAATAATTCATTTGTCCCTTTTTATAAGATTATTTCTAAAAAATTTTCTTGTCTCTTAATATAAAATTCTTTATAAGATTTTGTAAAACATTTATGAATTTTTTTTTAATTATCTTGTACAAATTTACTCAAAAAATATCTCTTCTCTCTCTTCTCTTTTTTAATGTTTTAATGAAAGGCTTTTTTTTTTTTTTTAATGATACTCCCCCCCATCCCAAAACTTTTGTTATTTTAAATTTTCTATTTTGTTCTAAAATTATTGTTGTTTTAGAAATCCATTGCATAATTAATATTTTTTCAACTATACCCCTAATTAAACAATCCCATTTTTCTTTTCTCTCATCTACAAAAGGGATCGAAGTGATTAAATATAGGGTAATTAAGGGTTTGTTTGAATGTATTTTATGTTTTAATGTTTTTAAAATAATTATATAGAAGTATTTTCCAAAATAAATTTTGGGAACAATAAAATAAAAAAATTATTTAAATAATTGTTTCCAAAATTATAACTAATAAATGTTAAATGTGTTGTTCAAAATTTATAACTTTACTATTATAAATGACATGAGTGTTCTTTGTATTTTCTAAAATAAAAAATAAAAAATACTTTAAAGATGTTTTTAGTTTTCTATTATTATGTTTTTTTTATTTTCTAAGACATTTAATAAAAGACATACTTGGAAAACAAGCTTTTTTATTTTTTATTTTTAAAAATAAAAAACTATTATGGAAAATACAAATCAAACGGCCATTAAATATGGTTATTTTTCTTCTCATGTAGCATTTTTTTACATTATTAAAATTCTTCTTAATTTATATGCATAACTATAAATTACAAATGATTTGAGGCAGAGTGAGTAATAACTTTTTAATCAAAGAGAGGGTTTTCAACTAACTTTAATTTAATCACTTTGTGTGATTTTTTTTCTTCTTAAATATCCTAGAAATGGGACGAGGAGTATTATTTATCAATTATCACACAATTTTCTTAGATTTAATCTTCTTTCATATTAACCTAATAGATCCTGCATTATGTGTATTAAAATGGAAGTTAAATTATGAATAGGTGCTTGGTCAAGTAGTAAGAGAATTGACCAGCATTTTTTGAGATCAAGATTTCGATTCCTAAGGAATGACGCAGCATTAAAAAAATTAAGGCCTCAAAGAGTTCTTTTCATTGATATCCATAAACAGCCATAAAGTTCTATATAGTGGGATCTAGATTAGTCGCTATAAGGTCCGAATTAGTTTGGGGTGGGTAATAAATCCGGAATATCGGATGAGTAAGTATAAAAAGAAATAGAAGTTAAACTAGTTAACTATCCCAATATTTTAAAAAATTATATCATTTTTTAAAATTATTCTTATTAAATTTTTGTCTTTTATTTATTAAATAAAAATATTTTTTATTATATTGTTCTATATTTATTTATTTAGAATAAAATGAGACAGAAACCCATATTAAATTTGAAAGCCGCCTTAATTTTACGTCAAGGTTTTCTTGAAGCAAGAATTCGAAAGTAAAACGGGAGTAACGAGTTCTAAAAGTAGGAGTTTCAAACCGGAAAGTCGGGGTAACACTCCAAGGTCAAGCCTTTCGCAGCATGGCTGCGAATTTGTTGCAGAAAAAGCTGAGAGCCAGCACATGTTGCTTTCTTTATTATACAAAATTAACAATCCATCTTCAAAATCATTTTCTTAATTACATTTTTCTTTTTGCAATTATTTAATAATAAAAAAAAAAGGCGCATCTCCTCAGCACGAGGACGATAATAAAGGCAAAAGCACTTTCGGCCACCGGTAGAAGCCAGGTACAAGATTCTCCTTCCCCTTCTTCTCGCTCTTTTTCTCCCTTCAGGGACAGACAGCGTAATAGGAGAAGATAGAATCATTCTGTCCACAAAACAATTTTGAGGCTTCTGACTTCTCAATCTACCCCTCGGAATTTCTGTTTATTTTGTCCTGGCCGCTGCCTCTACATACCGTCCGTCGCCAGAACCGGCTTCTGTGATCCCTGAATTGCAGGCTTTTCCTTCCCCGAAGCGTAGGCTGGCTTCCAAGACTTCGAGGAACTGCTGGAAAATTATTGGGAAACAAATAATGTTGTGTAAAAAGGCAATGGGGCCGCGGAAGAAGACGCAGGGAAAGAATCCGGTGTACCTGAACGTATATGATCTCACACCGATTAATGGTTATGCGTATTGGTTTGGCCTTGGAGTCTATCATTCGGGTGTTCAAGGTAGGGAAACTTTTTCCCTTCGTTATACTCTGGATTGTTTCCAGCTCTTTTTTTTTTTATCGTTTCTTTGCTTTCAAGGAAACCAGGAAACAAAATGGAATTTTGGGCACTACCAACTTTAGATTCAGAGAACCCTAATTCTCGTACTCTAGTTTCTCGCATGGTATAATTGGTAATTGAAATCCTGGATATTTAATAATGATCCGTGGTTGCATATTTTGTTTTCCGTTCATGACCATGATTTCTTTGAGTGGGTCAATCATTAGAATGAAATCGAATAACGGTTGCCTTGATATCTAATACCGGTAGAATATTGCTGCACCAATTTTGCTTCGCGCTTAATTGAGTTGGTTATTGAATTGAGCATAACACTTGAAACGCCCTGCAATAGGCGTATGATTTGCAAGCCTTGTTTCCGAGAACCCAAACTGCAGAATATTGCAGAGGTAAAGTGAGGGAGAAATTTAATTGTAAAATTATAAGAACTGTTCTTCATGATGCTTTGTCTGGGCTTGATTGTGATCACCTGGTCGTTAGCCTGATTAAAATGTTGTACGTTTATCCCTATGTTCAGCCTTATGTGAATAGCACAAGGGACTTATTTTATTTCAGAAGTGGTTTTACGGTTATATCTAAATTTCAGTCTGGGTGTTGAGCACTAATAACAGAGGTTCCTGGTTGAATTTGTTGTGTGTAGTTCATGGCGTTGAATATGCATTTGGAGCGCATGACCGACCCACATCAGGGATATTTGAATTAGAACCTCGGCGCTGTCCTGGTTTCACTTTCAGGAAATCAATTTATATTGGATCAACAGATTTGAGTCTCAGAGAGGTTCGGGCATATATGGAGTCAATAGCTGATAATTATGCTGGGAACTCGTATCATCTTATCACAAAAAACTGCAACCACTTTTGTAACGATGTTTGTCTCAAACTAACCAACAAGTCTATCCCTCGTTGGGTAAATCGACTTGCTCGACTTGGTAAGAAATAGATCAGAGTTAATTTATATGTTAGTTATCATCTTCCATCCTGGTTATATGCATTGCTTTTTCACTCGAATCTTTAGATGATTTTCTAGGCAGATAGAAGAAATGTTGAACCTTGAAAGTGAATTTTATCATAAAAGTTTCCTGTTTTTAACTCTGTGATACACTATACTATAGCTTCAATGATGCTTCTCTGTTTCTTCGTTCTATAAGCATATCTTGTTTTCTTGCTTAGTTTCAGTTTCAGAACTCTCAGATTTGTCTTATCGCAGTTTTCTTGCTTAGTATCAGTTTCATGTTGCATTTTTGCATACCTTTATTGAAAATGAATCACTGTGCTTTTGAAATTTATTATGTTCACTATATATATTTTCTTCTATTGCATAGAGTAAGAGAAATGAGCCGCAATGTTCCTAACATATGAATTGAATTTTAATAGCCTAAAATGCATGGAATTATCTGTAAAGAATTGTGTTCAACAGAGTATACCTGTTACTGTGGAATTGGATTCCCTTGCATGAAATGAGAACAGGGCTATTCAACTAGAATCAATGAAATCTAGAATTACTACTTGCTACTTTGATTATGCTGAAGTTTTCTCAATTCATCTGGATCTGTCTAGTAGTAGCACATGCAACTTTTCCAATGTTCCTAAGCCGTGCGTTGGAATTGGAAACATTAAATTATTAAGATAATGAGAAACCCCCTCCCATTTTCCGAGGACCTCATGATGATAACCTGTGCTTGTGCTTAAATAGGTTTGCTATGCAACTGTGTTCTTCCGCCTGAACTAAGTGACACAAAGATCCGAGCAGTGCCATCAGATAATGGGGCTTCCGAAGCAGATAGGAAGAAACTGAAAAGCCATTCTTCTAGAAGGTACCAGGCTTCCTCCAAACCGCAAATATCTTGAGGTTCAGCAGTTTATAGCAGTAACTAAAGACATTGTATTCCGCCATTTTCATCTTTGATTAACGGTACTTCAACCCCGTGATTAACAATTAAGTGGAGCTTTGACAGGGTTCTGAAACCTAGGGTCTTAAAATACGCAAGCAACCAAAGCCGACCATGAGCAGCAAAGCAACTTTTATGTCTGCTCCGTCTTTATGTTCCAAGTGTATATTCATAGTGAGGCAATAGCTACTAGGGAATTTATTCTCCTCCTCTCTCCCTCCCTCCCTCTCTCTGTGAATGGCTGCCCTCTTTCTGTGAATGCAAAGGTCCTGTTTTCTACGTTTATTATTTTCTGATGTGCAAAATATCATACCACTTAACATTTTCTGATGTGTACAATTCAAGGTAACAAGTTAAAAGAAAGATGTAATTGAGCGGATTGGAAAGTCTATAAAATTAGCGAGAGATTTCACGAGCTAATGCCGTGTGTTTAAATGCTGAATCATAATAACGGTCCCAATTTTACAATGTCTTCGGTTCGAACTAATGCCCCATTTGGTGGTATATTGGTGTAATGGAATGGCAATGGGATAGGAAATGGAATCGAGTTTTTTTTTTCCAGAAAAAAGATTATGTTCATAATAAAATTTTTTGCAACACTAATAGAGAAACATAAAATGATCTCGCCAGGCAAGTTGAATGCAATGAGTAGTACATAGTACAGAAAAGTGGAATGGGGGATCCAGGTCCGATTGTAAAGCAATCGTCCTTCTGTTGAAATATTTAGGAAGCAATGCAGCTTCCTTGTACAAAATCTGATATGTCAATCCATCTTGCATAAGCCAAAGGAAAAAGAGCCGCAAAGGTGCACTACACAAATAGGCTAAAATTGTAAGCCCATCAGAAACCACTGGACTCGCAATAAACAAACACGCAAAAAGTAGACCTTGATACAAGATGAGTTGCCAGTAGTAGGAGCGACGCCGAGCAGCATCCGTATAACCATCACAATGCGCAACTTCTATCATCAGTATTCGGCACGTGTTCCAACCTAATGGAGAGCTGCAACCCTTCCGTGGAGTGCGAACTAGGTAACTGCCAGGGGAAACATCAACCAGCAGAATCGGCATCATAGATGGAAATGTCATTGGAGCTCCCACCATCTGAGCGGGTATCATGGTGTTAGATAGCCACATAATATATCGCAGTGACCACATTTCTATAACAAAATTGCTCCTCAACTTCTTTTTCGCCCAGTGTCATTCCGATCACGCCAATCTCGATGGCAAAACTTTGCTCAAGACTGACCTGATATCTTTGATGAGAATGCTGATGAAGACCCTAAACTCAGTCTCTCCTTGCCACATAACAGAATGTGGCACCCCCCAACTCTAGCCAACAATAAGTGCAGCATGGGATCCCACTACCTCAATCTCGCACCAAAGGGGATCTCCACTGTCACGAATGAGGATACAAGCATCGAATTCTATGGGTAGTTGCCATGCAGCAAAGAAGTAGGATAGAAGAAGATATGAATTCTAGAGACCATGTCGCAAAGTATTGACGGTGGGACACCACTCGAGAATAGAGAACCTAGTTATTTCACCATGCCACTCTCAACAAGCCCATTCCTACATTCCCATATTAGATAATCAATAATCTGAACAACAAGCATTGACAGTTCACCAACAATAAAATCGCTATCCACCACGTCATATCCTACTCTCACCAAGGAGAAGGTTTGTCTCTCACAGAGGATAGGTTTTGTTCTTACGAAAGAGAAGTTTTGCTCTCACGGCGTATAATTGAAGAGATAAAATAATACTGAATGGGAACGGGTTTTAAAAGCATATTTGGTGTATCGGGAAAAAAAGCCATTGGAATTTTGATATGATTTCTGTTTCATATGTATATTTCAATAATGGAATAAGAATTTTAAAATGGAAAAAACCAACATATAATTTTCATGGAAGCTACAAATTTCCATGGAGGCGTGGGAGAGCAAATTCGATCACTTTCTCAGGAAGGAAAAGGTTGCCTCTCACCAAACCCAGTAGAATGCACATTCTTTTTTCTCTCTTCCTTTTCTTACTTCAAAATTCATGCTTGCCAACTACCAAATCAAACATGCTCTAAAGTGTAGCTTTTGAGGCTTATTCGTGGAAGTTTCGACCAAACCTCTCTCAGTTGTTTTTTAAAGGCCGAAACCTTTTTTTCCACTGTGCATTGGGGTTCTCTTCTCTAGAGTCTAGCTTGTGGTAATGATTAGCTCACGTTTACAACGAGCTTCTAATTGTGTTGACCCATGATAAATCTTGATGAGCCATAAGGCCCAATGAAAAGCAACTGCACTCAAACAACACTAATTACTTTTGAAGAAAAAAAAATAAATGACTGCGTGGATACGAATAAAGCGAAAAGAAGAATAGTTGATGTGGTTGATGATTCAACTTTTCAACGACACGTAGGATTTGAATAGCAAAGTTCAAAGACAAAGAAAAGAAAATTGAGCGTGTCGCTCGTGGCGTACCGAGCACCAACCAAGTCGGGAATAAATGATGTCAGACCCCTCGTGTTTACATTCCCCTAAAAAAAAATGATTCAATTAATTCGGTCCTATTTGTCGACCCGACCAAAAAAAAAAGTATATCATAACGGTACTTGCTCACGAATGGATATACTAATAAGGGCTGGGGGATTGGAGCGCATGAAATCTAGACAGGCCGCAGAAGTGAAGTGAAAGACAACAAATTGTTCCCTTGTGTGGCCTCGGGTGAAATCCCACACAAAATCTATTACCAACGTTTGTTCTTATAATGATAATTAAGGCCAAAATCAAGATTTCCCTCCCACTCTACCACCTTGCCCTTTGACAAACCAAATATTAATCAGAGCGGGGGAAAAAAAGTATCCATTTAGTTGTCTATCAGACACCCGAATCATGTCTCCCTCAAACTATTATTTCTAGTTGCCAAACCCCATGAATGATGGACTTCTTCTCCCTTTGTTTCCTACCTATTACCGAACACCATTCTATTCCTTATTTCTTACCTGCCCCACATTCCACTTATTCTCAGGATTTGGATTCAAAACCGAATTATAAGTAGTATTAACTTGGTGCTTTTAAAAACAAAAAAAGAAAAATCAATTAGTATCAGTACAAGTCAGTCTTCTGAATCATAGACTCTATTAATTATAAAATAACACAGGATAAATCAAAGATACGGTGACAATTGATCAATTTCATTGCACCTATATGACAGTGAATGTTGGATTTTAAAAGAGTAAAAAAAGTATGAAATGAGAGTAGCAAAGATGAGAATAATAAAATGGATGTGTGAGCATACAAGAATTGATAAGATATGAAATAATTATATACAAGAGAAAATCAAAGTAACACCTACTGAGGAGAAAATGGTGGAAAATCATTTAAAATAGTTAGGACATGTACAAAAAAGAGGATAAGAAGAGCTAGTAAGGAGAGTTGACCAAATGGCTTGAAACCTTATTAAAAGGCATAGAGAAATATCAAAAAAATAATACTAAAAGAAGTTATAAAGTGTAACATCTTGATACATAATTTATTTGAAGAAATGATGTTTAATAAAATTCATTAGCGTCATATAATTCATGTAGTCAATCTCACTTAATGAGATAAGACTAATATTTATTATTGTTGTAAGCAAATTTCCCCGTGCTATGCTTAGTATACACAAACTTCACTAAAGATTTTAGAAGAAAAAAGAGGATAATTAAATTACTCACAAAAATAGTTTTTTTCCTTAAATATATATAGATTAGGTGGACACGAAAGTGGCAGAGAAAAGAATCTGTTCCTGCCAATGGTTTGCTACAGATTTTTTTAGTATAATGTACTCCATATAGGTACATATAAAGACAAAGATTGCAACAGCAGACACAAACTTCCAAAAGTTACAAGGTGGAGCACGAAAATATACACAGTGGAATTGGAAATGGAGAATTGACCAAGTAAAAAAGGTGCACTAGGAAGGAAGCCTGCTACCCGCCGTGTTCACCAGGCTGAGCACACAGGGATGAGGATTCATCCTCATCCTCATCTCCAAAACTGAAACCCACCATTTTTGTAACGCTCCTATCATATCAGCTTCTCCAAATTCCTTTCCTAATCCCCAGTCTTTTTTCTTCTTTCATTTTACAATTCAGCTCCTTATAAATTCTTGACTCATGTTCATTATTATATTGTATGAGCAAGCCTCTTTCGCCATTTCCCCCCCTCCTTTTCTCTGCTATGTATTAGCTTCTATCAGACAACATTTTGGAACTTATGGTTTTGTTTTCTTGCAGTCGGCTAATTAAAATAGTATCCCTGAAGAAGAACAAGATAAAAACACCAATTCTGTTGTGCTGTCCAAAAACATCAACCGTTGAATTCAACAATTGGTTTCTCGGTGGACCGGGTCAACCTGATTGGCGGTTAATAGTAATACCGGTCGCAAGAGTCGCCAAGTCAGTCCCATGAAAAAGTCATCCTCCCACAGGACTATGCAAATTGCACATTTTGAATTACTATTCCAATCGTTGATACAGAAATGAAGGATAACCCAACCAATGTGGTTATTAGATTCATTCTTCAAAAGCAACAGTAAAAAAGAGAGAGAGCAATTCGCTTCAAATCGTTGATACAGAGATGTGGTTTTTAAATTCATCAAGATTGCTTCTCACAACATGATGACTGCAATGAAGTATACATTTATAATCCAATATGTTCGATGAGTTATACAACACATAAAGGAAAAGGAACGAGAATCTGCAGATAGATTTCTCATTGCGCTTCTAAGTCGATTTATTGAACTTGTTCGTTCACCGAATAAATGTGGGTCAGTGGGAAAAAAGTTAGTTCAATTATGGCAGACAAGAAAGAGAACCTATAACAGTGCTCAACTTTTCCAGGCATAAATAAGCAAAGAAAAGCCAACTGGACCAGCCAACTCATTCTCCTCCACACTCGACCATTCCACCACAGAGGAGCTAGCTCCCAGAGATCTTGCCGACGATGACATTGACACCGACGACGATGACAAGCTCTTCCCCATTTTCCCCAATTCATGGGATCCACTCCAGTTTTGCTGCTGCGTCCACAAATTCATCAAGTTTCTGTCCCCAGTTTCCTTGCCTCCTTCTTCAACATCATCTTCTTCTTCGAATTTGAGCATGAAAATCGCGTGCCCATCACCGTTGTCTTTCTCGAATAGCCAGTTGTAGACGTCCCATGAGATTTGAATGGGAATCCCATCGACTTCCACCTTCTCATTCCCTCGAAATTTCCATTTCAATCGCTTGATCTGCAGGACCTTTTCGCCATCCACACTGAAGCAGAGCCTGGAGTCCTGCCCGTAACCGCAATCGATCTGTATGTCTCTCATTCTGTCTCCGAATTTCGCTTTGGTGGAGTAAACTCTGTTGACCACGACATGCTCCCTTTTGAGAACAAGAATCTGGGGAGTCGGGGGCTCGCGTGCTCTGGTCCTCGAATACGCATCCTTAACAGCATCGCCGACGAGAAGGATCATGGTGTTGTCGACAACGACGGCAACATAGAAACCAGAGAGAGGTTCAGGTGCGGCCCCAAATCTGGCTTTGGAAATATTCCAGAAGATGTGGGTATTGGGGGAAATCTTCTTGACCCCGTGCTTTTTCCAGAAGAGGAAGGGCTTGATGTGGAGGTGAAAAGAAGCAGAGGAAGGAGAAGAATGAGGTTGGGGGAGGTGGTATTGGAGATGAAGATGGAGGGAGCGACCAAGAACGGAGCGAGACCAAGTGAGGGAAAGGACACCGAGGTGTGTGTGGTAGAGATAAGTGGTGAGGTTGGGATTGGTGGGGAAAATAGAATGAGGGTGGTCATGGGAGGGATGAGAAAGACGAAGGCAGGAAGGGAAGGCGGAGGACATGAGGAGGGGTTTATATTTATTGTAGATTTTATGAATTTGGGGTGTGATTGAATTTGAATGAAGAGAAGGAAGGAGAGGAATGTAGGGTTTTGTTGAGAAGCAGTGGGGAGGGGGCTTTTATTGGGGAAGAAGAGAAGAACAAGTCGATCAAGACTAGGACTGTTTGGGTTTGTGTGGGTCGTGTGTACTTTGTGTGTCTGACCAGGGCAGATCTTGGTTTTCAAAGAGCTGGGAAAAAGCTAATGGAGGACACAGCTTCACTATCACTTGTTCACTGGTAAAACTGGAACAGTATACGTTCGACCTTGGAATTTTCTTATTTTGGTTTCCCTGAAAATGACCCGCAAAAATCTTTCACAGGAACTTTCCTCTCCCATGCCATGCCAATTATTTTTAATTTTGCATAACTATGAGACTTTGTATTTGAACTTTTCCCAATACAAAAAAAAACACGTATTTATTTTTCTATGGAATCTCGAAAATGAATTATATTATTTATTATTCATGAACAACTATACCTGGTAAAAAAAGGACTACAACTTTCATATCTTATATTGACTGATATTAATATTTAATTTGTCTTTCTTAAAAATAAAATTATTTAATTATTTTTATTATCATATTAACAATAAAATATTTCTAGCTTAATATTAATAAAATATACCGTCGTACTATCTAGTTTTATTATTAATAAAGAATGAAATTGTATAAAAAATTAATAAAGAATGAAAAGATGTATATCAACACACCTATATTTGTCTGATTCCACAAAAAAAAAGTATAGCATGGATATAAATTAAATGAGTTTTTAAAATAAAAATTCATTAAATGAAATTTAACGTAGCTTATTCAATCTTTAATGAATTAGAAATCACAGAGGAATCTAAATTAGAGACGACAGTACCTCAATTAGACAAAAAATTAAACATGGCAATGCGAAATCATGATGAGTCGACCTGGTCGATTTATCCCTTCCAATTCTATCCATCTAACTTACACCATCGAATCCGAATCCGAATCCGAATCCACACTGTTAAATTATTGATCATTTCAAACAGCTAAACTTACCTCAAATATCTTTTCTTTTTCTTTCTTTTTTTTTCTCAAATTTGAAATGTTACTTAATCTCTTAAAATTATTAAGCGATTAAGTCTCTCATTGCTTAGCACAACTTTGCCTAAAAATTAAAATTACTCAACTGAAAAAGGAGTAGCTCTCCAGATATATTTATTCCATTCACAAAATTTAAAACCACAACTTTATGTAAGGTATACTCCCACTGTTTTAAAATATAGGGTGAGTTTAACTATCTTACTTCTGCTAAGAAGAGTAGCTGAAATTATTTGCATGCCTTAATTTTTTTAAAGATTATCATAACTCTCCAAAATCACCTTTATTAAATTATCTCATCTTAATTAATATTATCTCTTTTAATCTCTTTACCATAAAAAGGAGTCAATTATTCATTTTAATTAAGGTTTATCATAAATGAGAATAAAAATGAAAAAATATATTAAATAGTTGTTAAATTTTACAAAATGACTTATATTTTTAAATCTTATCTCTCACTAAATCTGCCCTCCATTCAATTCAACTATACTTGATTTATGATATAATATTATAACTAGTTTCCACTCACTTAAAAAACTATGGGGAATTTTAAGTGTTGTTTTATTTTTTTCCAACTAAATATTTTTTCTTCCTTAAAGATTGTTCTATTTATGGTATGAAAAAGATAAAATGTTGATTTTTGTTTTTAAAATTTTACAAAATATGAACAATGCTGTATGTATTCAATTTCAATATGAACTGACTAGTTTTATTTGAATAAATCAATATATTCAATATATGATAAAATTTATAATAAGTCCTATTATATTCAATATATGATAAAATTTATAATAAGCCATTATTAATATGACTTATTTTCAGACATAATACAATATATAGGAAAATATTTAGCAGAATGTTTAGTTTGAAAGAGTGTTTCATTGGATTAGTAAAATTACAGTACAGAGCAAAATAAAAATATATGCACATTAAACTATATTCGTGAAGCCTCCCCTGCATCAAGAAACGTATTTAGGTGGAGGACCACTGTAACAGAATCGCTTCAATTTGGCATTCTACTATTTTTATCGGTCCTTTGTTTTCAAAAATTACGAATTAACAAAAGTAGGCTTTTGCTACCTCAGATAAATGTTTACAACCTATACAAAGGGGAATGCATATTTGAGGAAGAGAAACAATCATGACTTTAAGATATTGTTTGGTTCAACAGAAGGAAGAGAAAGGAGAAGAGAAAATAGAAGGAATTTTAATTTTTTTTCTATTTAAGTTTATTAGAATGGAAAAATTTACTTATTTTTTTTTTAAATCCTTTCACTTTTTGAGATCGGAGAGGTAGAAATTTTTCCTTCCCTCCCCTCTTATTTATTGAATCAAATGAGAGAAAATTTTAATATTTTTTTGTCTTCCCTCCTTTTTCCTTCAAATTCCTTAAACTAAATAGAGATAAAAGAAGATGAATGAAAATTACGCAATATCTACCCAATAAAATGGATTAAGGAGGGAAAAGGTGTTTTGATGGCTGTGCTATGAGGTAACAATTTCACCACACAACCTTAAAGTTAGTCCACAACTCGCAAAGTGGCTTTCTTTAGGCAGGAAAAGCTATCACATATTGACATTTCAGATTTCACACCACATCCACGCCAAAACTAACACAAAAAAATACATATTTTATTATTCTGCAGTTTTTTTAATACATAAATATTGCTATGATTCGTTTAGTTAATTGAATTTACAATATCAAGTTTCAGATAAGCATAAGCTCATCTTTCATTTTCAACTCTAATGACAAATAATTAAAAAATAGAAAACATATCTTTAATTGTCTTGTTAAAGAAAATCTCTTCTATAACATTGTTTTATCATGAGATTGGATACATACTACATTGTAAATTCTTCCTTTAAACTGTGAGTTTATTGTACTATTTGTTATTTTTACTATAAGTTACTGTTAACTATTTTATATAAATTAAAGAAAATAGTTAAAAATAATTTATGATCATTGGCTGTGTTTGGTAGGTGGAAATGGGGTGAAGGATTGTGAATAGGTAAGGAATAACTGATGATATATGTTTGGTACCAGGCATTGAAGATTGCTGGGAAACATTGACTCCCTTAAATATGGGAATTGACAAACCTATGTTGGACGTGGTATTTGATCATTCCTTTGTCCTTTTTTTGTGTGAATGTTTGCCACTTTTATGCCCATATCAAAACCACCCCATATTAAAATCGATGACCAACGGCATTCCTCTAACGACCAACATGGTGACCTTTTGTTCTGGTGACAACTCTCTCTCCCTCCACCATCAACTTTGTCGTCTAATTATGGGGGATCAAATCCATGCTCTCTCCCCCTTTCTTGCGATGCCTCCATTCATCTCGCCCTCTCTCTCGATGCTTAGCTATGTGTAGGCTTGTCCCCTTTGCTTCGCACAACGGTGGGTTTTCAAACTGAAATGGAGATGAGTAATGTTAATTGCAAGATCCCATTTTTCTTTATTTCTATGTTATATTGTTCTATCATAATGACAGTGGCATGGTGATAGGGAAGGAGAAAATTTATGGGTTCACCCTGATAGTGCTCTTCTCTGCCAAACCCAATAACCAAATCTTATCCCTTTTTTTTTACTTGAATTTGATTATGGTAACTTGGATGTGTTTGTTTGTCTATTGTTGAGAGATTTAGACAAAGGAAGGAAGGGTTGCTAGTGAGGAAGGCGGTAGTGGTGAGGTTGATGACAGGTGGTAGGATAAGAAGAGAAGTCAAAGTAAAGGGGGGAAATATTAAAAGGGAATTCAAACACTGAGTTTGTACGCACAAAAAAAGAAGACAGTGTATGAAAGCGAGTGCGACAGACAAGTGGAAGCAAAGCAACGAGCGAAATGGCATTTGGAGCCAGTCAAGTGGAGGTTATCTAGGTTTGTTTTATTAATTATTAATGAAATAAATCTCAATTAGTATTACTATTATTCTTGTGTTGGAAAAGCCAAGGTGAGGAAAAGAAAAATGAAATGAGTACAAGCTAATTGGTGTTAAAAGTATACAAAAGTTGATATTTATAATTGGGTTAAGTGTAGGACAAAATGTGGGCATGTGTGGAAAACAGAATGTGACGAAGGGGAAAGTAATGAGTAATGAGTAAAAGAAGGGTCAAATATTGGAGACCCTTAACTGCTAAAGGCAAACAAGTTAACCGGTATGGTATCCCAACAATTTCTTATCCGACCTCACTGCCTGCTTTTAATTTCCACGCCTTTTTGCTTTCTCAATTTTCATTCGATCGCTCTTCAAAGTTGTATGATCCTCACACATAAATGGTATTGTAAACATCATATTTCCACATGAGAATATAACAAAAATACAACTCACATTTTAAAGAACCAAATGTAGTGGGCCTAATACTCCTAATTTCGGCGCCCAATAGCCCATATTTGAAGCATGGTTTCAAATGAGAAAGCAGAGTAAGTAAATAAAGTTCACATAATCGGATTATAGATGCAGAAATTTCTCTCTCTCTCTTTCTGTCTCTCTCACACACACACAATGAATACTAATGAGATTGAGAAAGTGATCGAGAGCATAATACTAACAGGATTGGATTAAAAAAATTATATATGCGAGAAAGTCACTGTTATTTAGACTTGATGATTATATATATTAAAAAATGGAAAGGGAAAAAGAAATTAGTGAGAGCATAATGGTGATTAGCTGGATGAGTGAGGAGTAAGTTTTGAACTATGTGTGTTTGGTGTGTGTCAAAGCCATGCACTAGATTTGCATGATCAGGATCATCATTATTCACGAGTCGCTGTACCTTGCACAAAGGGGTGACCCAGGTCCACCATGTGCGTGCTTCTCTTTAATTTCATTCTTGTAGCTTGCATTCTTTATCACGTATATATGGCCTTCCATTTCCAATTTGACTAGTTTCAGAGAGGTCAATGGCATGCGCAAGAGACCAAGCTCGAGATAACCTTCCCATGTTATGTATTGAAAAACCAACGGTCAAAGTAAACGCATATACATACATGCATACATATTAATAGCAATTTGCTTTATAGTATTTTGTAAATATATAAATTGGCATTATACGTACATACATGCGACTCTTTTCTTTGACCTTGATTATTATTTGACCACTTGTCCAACGGGGTAATATTAAGCACCAAACATTCCCACACCCAGCATCAGAGGCCCTTCATGGCTTGGCAGCGTGCGTAATTTCAAGTCCCCTGAGAAATACTCCTATATAAATTATTACAATATTATAAACTAACTATAATAAACAACTCATAGGAAATCTAGAATTCAATAATCTATAGCTTTGGTAAACAATGATTTAAACAATTTTTTAATTACATTATGAGGGATTGGATTCAATCTACCACCTACATTCAATTCTACTTTACTCTAGTCATTTAAGTAGCTAGCTCCTAGCTAGTTGCTTGATTAATTCAGACACAGTTTTTTGGGTGGATAATTCAAACAAAATTTTAAGGAAACTCAAAATTGATCAAAGTTATTATTTGTAACTAGAGAAATCACGTGTAATATTGGCAACGATATTAAAAAAAATAAACTAAAAAAATTAGCACGCAACTCAAATTTGCAGAAAAAAGTTAACAGTGTCAAAGAATTGAGCTATTATCTATTATTGATTGATTCTAATCCATCAAAATTGATCTTCTAATGGAATTATTTGATCTGATGATTCTTATAAAATCGGTATAATTAGTTTTCTTTCCGTTGGATATCCTTTTTGTAAATTCAATTCAACTCTGATCAAATCAAAATTATTCTTTTCTACTAATTGAAATGATTCATATACAATATAATTTCTCATTCGCTTCAATAATTCTCAATCCTTTGTCTACTTATAGATGTGCTGCTGCTAGGCCTTTTTTTTCCCCCTTGGTAACGTGGTGTTTTAACTGCCCTTGTGGATTCAAAAGAAAAAAAGTACATGTTGAATTTTACTATGTATTTCAGGAATCTGAAGGGTTTATAGAATAGAGCATCCGGTTTAATTCAAACTAGAATGTGGTCCGTGTTTCACACTATGAATAGTACAATTTCTTAAAAGTCAATATAAACAATAAAATGAATCTATAGAAATGTGGGAAAAATAAATCTATATGTATGTATGGTATTGATGTTGATTTCTGGTCAAAAAAAAAAAAGAATTGATGTTGATGAATTAAGGTTGGACTTGACTGAATGTGTTGGTCATGTAATTTAGAGTGTGGTTGAATAACATAATAAAACTCAATCCATAATCAACCTAGACCACGTCTGTAGCCTGGCTAACTAACAAACTAAACTGCATAAAACAAAAGGAGAGAGAAAAGGGAGTGAACCAACCCAAAAGACATTCACATGTGGACATGTCACGCAAGGCATCCATGATGGGCTTCCATTAAGCGTGACTCATAAATGGGCCTTATTTGTGTCACAACCAAACCCAATCATGAAACCCAATGGTTCTAAAAGATGGTGAAGTCCGACCGACCATAGATGCAGATATAATCATCCGCTTGATTTTGGAAGTATTCAGAGTCCCAAATCAAGATGTCACTTTTATAATAAGAGGGGGAAATGAACAGTGTGCATTGTTGTTATATGAGGTTGTTGGTGTGGTTTTATTTTAGACTTGTGAGCATGTGGATGACAGAGTACGTGCACATGCAGAGGGCAACATGTGCACGTGAAGGAAGGTATGGGGGTGGGAGAAGAAGTGGAAATATGAGACATGTCATCTACTCCATTACTTACAACCTACCAACCAAACATCATGCCCATAATAAAATAACCTAACCACAGTTCATTCAATTCTCCTCCTCTGCTCCCTCCTAAAATATCATCTCCCACGTACGTACCACTCATCCTTCCCATTATTATTATTATTAAAAGTAATAATTTGAAATTCTTTGTCTTAAAGTATTTTGGCTTTTCATTTCCTGATACCCCACCAACCGCTTACTTTCTTTAATTCTTTTCCGACACTAGCTTTCGGATGTATGCATGACTCACCCCGTCCCACGCATAATCCTCAATTCATTATATATTCTGGTTTGTTTGGGCATCAAAATAATATTAGGAAGATTGTATGGTATGTACTGTGATTGTCTCTCCCCCCGAGCATTAATTTCAACCTATAGATTCTATATATACACCATGATTGGGTGCACCATCATTGGTTTTGACCACTTTTTCTTCTAACCAACATCTCATCTTTGACTCCTTGCTAATTCTTCTCCTTTTCACTGTTCCTACGTCCAGGGATATGCGCCCTTTTGATCATCTTTTTTGTACCCTAATATCAAATTAACACATCTTTTTTCTCTAAAGCTGTTTCCTTGAGCTGGCGATGACCTCCTTTCTTGGTACTGCATCTGCATGTATGTCTAAATAACACCCTCAACTATACATCACTTTTATCTTATATATATATATGCGTTATTCCGTTCTCTTTCTTTTTTGGGCCAAATTAATGGTTAATAAATAGACAAAACACCCACCGCAAAATTACCGAGAGAACAGACATAAGAAGAGTTATTAGCTAATATGAATCTTCAAAACTCTGATTAATTTATCCACTGACAGAGTCATTATATGAGGAAGAACATGTCCTGGGGCGTCAACTCTTTCATTGGCTCTAACTTCAGAACATATATAAATCAGTAAAAGATTGACTCTACTGACATTAATCATCGTCATAACGGAGCTACAGGAAACAAGATAAAAAGTACAAGGAATATGCTTCTCATGGATAAGACAGCCAAAATTCCCTTTAAACAAAATTGAAGATGGGGCGAACAGGACGGGAGAATCAAAGTGTTGGATAATAATTAAAGCCAAACATCTTCAACTGTGTATTTAACTCAGAAAGACGCACTTCGATCATGGAACTAGAGAGAAATTACTCAAATATTGTAGTAATGATACTAGTCAAAATGCCAAAACGCGACAAGTTGAACATCTTATCAAGCCATCAGCTCATTCTCATTCACCAGTGCGATCTAGCTAGTTAATCAGCATTATCCCCGGGATGACAAACATACTCCATAAAGCTTTAGAATTTTACCCTTTCCTTTCGTTTATATATGGGTGTTTGTGTGTGGGTGTGTGAGTGAGAGAGAGAGGGGGGGGGGATAGAGTGAAAATTTGGAGTGAATTGTTGATGTTGGAGTTAGCATGTGTGTGTCTGACGAAAATAGGGAATTAACATGTCTAAAGATTCAAAGGTTTAATGATGGAAAAACTCACTAACATGACATGATTTAACCAACTGTGGGGAATAAAAAGTAAAAACAGAATAATGAGAGACTAAAACAACTTTAGCATATGATGGTTGTGGGGAACAAAATCAATTACAAGGAACAGGAGAATAATGATGAAGTTTCACCGATAGAGATGGGACACCAAAACACACAACCCCTCTGCTTCCTAAGCTTAACAATAATAATAGCATATCACTTCATCACCTTTACTGGATGAGAGAATAATTGATAAATTCATAAATTACATTGAAACTGATAGTAAACATTTGTTATTTCTCCTTAGCTGCCAACACTTCAATTAATGAATCTCCTCTATCTTCCACAATTATATATTGCAAATGTATGAATTGAAACCTAGAAAGATATTCAGTTTATCACTTTATATTGTACACCAATTTACATGTGTACTATTTTGTTTATGCATAAATATTTAAATGAATTGTGTTTCAAAACTTATTAAGAGATCTTAATAGGTTTCATAACTATATGAACACTTACAAATATATTTATAGATTACTCATAAAGTTCTTCTATTAGAATTTTAACACATATCCTTATTGGAGGGAAGGATTATAAAATTTGTCAGTTCGAATTTGAGAATAATTCTTTTATAAGTATTTTAAATTTTTTGTTTGATGCCTAATATAAAAAATATCCTTGATGAGAGTTAAACTCTCACTTAAAAACTAATAAAAAATAGATACTTTTAAATACTAATGATAAAGATATAAGCTGAGCAATAATTTTTATTAGCCATAAACAATATAAATTGTCTTAAAATTCCTGCAATGTGCCTGATTCACTTCTAGTTACATGCAGTTGATGCAAATATATTGTCATTAATCCATCCATCAATCAATATTTACACTTTAAAATTTTTAGGGAGTTGCATTATTTATTAGTTATAAGCAATACAACTCACCTCAAATTTTGTGCAATGCATGAGGCCCTCTTCTAGTTTCTAGTAATTTTTGGGCTAATATATATATATATAAATGATTCAAAATTTAAAATGGAGTGGGAAAAATTGAAATGAAAGATGGAAAGATTATAGAGAGAGAGAGAGAAATGCACTTAGATAAATGATAAAACTAAATTTTGAAAAATGGAATAGAAAAACCTATAATTACAAAATCCCCACATATGCATGAATAGTAAAATTACAACAACTATGAATTCTGAATTTATTATATTACATTGATTGATTGTTTAAATGAATTGATCTAATTTCCTAAAAATTTAAGTTGGTCTAAAATTTCAGAGATCCAATCAGAATAAGACAAATCCTTGACCATTATTAATGATAGCTCCGTTCCCCTGCCCATAATATATCAGTGTAATTGGCATAGCAGATGATACATTTTAAATGAAAATTGACTCATAATTAGTTTATAATTTTCCCAATAGTTCATTCCCCTCAAGCCAAGGGACAGTTGGGACAGTCAATAAGGTTAAAGCCATAATTATTTTATTTTCGGAGGATTGAAGATTCGACAGGAATCTAGCATTGCCCAATAATGGGGTTGAACTGAATAGCATCTGGACTTGTTAATGAGGCTGACATGAAACTCTCTAAACATGATTAGGTAATGAATTAAGTCTAACTAATAACCCTCAACTAAAAAGCATTAACACTTACAGCCACTCAAAACTAAAGTAAAAATCCTGAAACGGTAAAAAATAATACCAAATTTATTGCTGATTAAACTTGCAACAGATTCAGTATGTGTCAAGAAAACGACACTTCGGCTTTTGATGTATGTGCAATATCCAAATCCTCACCAAAATAAGCCGATTTGTTAATCATGCATCTGTGTTTCACACTCTGATGACATTGTCTCCCATTCAGGATGATTACCAGAAATTGATTCAGTGATTTTGATAACGCCATCGTTTTCATGTTTGTGTTTCAACAGTTTCAAAAGATTCTGTTGATTAAGAATTTTAACACTTCGCTTTCTTCTTTACAAAAAAGGCAGTAAACAAACACTGTCACTTTTAAATTTCTGCATATTTAGCTAGCATCGATATCACCGTGAATCTTTGTTGGGTCTGTTAAAGAATGAGCTGGGACCATGAATAATAGTTTTCAGAAAGAAGCTGTGAATTTCAGAAACATAATTGGGTTTGCTGCGGCAATGGGAGAGAGAGTGAAACAGAGGAGGTCGAAAGATGAACATAGAAAGCCTTTTGGAGATTGAAATGAGCAATGGGCCCCCAATGAAATCATTAGAACTTCCACTCAATCTCATTCAGTGTCCATTCTCTTTACTAGCAGCAGCAATCCCTAACAAAAAGACATTCAAATTTTTAAAAGCATTCCTCTCCTTTCTTTTTCTTTTTCTTTTTTCCCAATAATGGCTTCCGGCACATAAACAACAATAAAAAAAAAATCTCTTCTGAATAAAGTTCAAATTTTGCTGTTTCATATATATACCCCACAACATAAATTCAAAATCCTACGTTATGCTTCCCACTAGGCCTCAACAGAATTTTCTTTTTCTTCTTCATGTCATGATACCTATAACTACATAAATTTATTATCAGAATTGATGATTAGTACAATTATACGTTTAATTTAATTGGTTTAGCCCCCTTTCTTAACGCGAGTTTGAATTCAGTTGGTGGTGGAGAGATGTGTAAGTGACATATTTAGAAAGCGATACGGTTTTACCAGAGTTACTGAGACAAGAAAATCATTAAGCAAGTACCTCTGGGAACTAGCAATGACTAGAATTCTTGACCAAGTTGCAGGATGAGCGAATCTCAAGGCAGAGACTTTGAAGGGGAAAAAAAAACAGAGAAGATCGTTTAAATATGGATTCTGAAGAAAGAAATATATTATATTTCATCACTCAAGTAGTAAGTGATCTATAAATTATTTATATTTTTGTAACATAAGACTGCAGAATAAGTCGCAATTCTTTTGTTTTAACTGAATTCAACTCTTATAACTTGTGTCAGAATTAAGAACAATCTGAGTGCATAAAATTCTACAAAGTTTGAAAAACACGTATGTTGCCAGTTTTCTCAAAAGCTGTGCCCTTGGACAAATTTGCCCTCACGCTTCAGAAGAAATAAAGACCAATTCGCAAATTGCAAGTTGCAGCAGAGGCCATGATATCAGAACAGAGCCACGACGCATAATAAAGACAGTAACTTGGATAACATTACAACATCATCGATAATGATCGGCTGTACATAGCATTGTCTAATGGGTCACTTAGAAGGTATATCTAGGACCAAGGGACGAACTACATTACTAAAATGGACAGGACATGGAAGGGAATGTTGAGAAAAATGGGTTAATTAGCAAAATAAGCAGAGCATTGCGCCATTAAGAATGTGAACCACCATAACGATGAAACGTTTGGTTTTAGTCCATCACAGAGCAGAGCTCAATGGAACCGTAATGAAGTAATTCCTCAATCATCTGCTCAATGTGATCTTCTTCAAGAGGTTTGAATTGCTGACTAGTTTCCACCTTCACCTTCTTCTTCACCACCCAATTGGGCTCTGATTCTTGCTCCTCTTGGCCTCTCTTGTGTGGCATCACTGTATCAGTAGAGTTGCTCGTGGAGACACCAGCGTGTGGCGAAGAAGCCACTCTCTGAGGCTCTGGTAATGAGGGTCGAGTCATTTGCAGAGAAGCCACATAGCACCTATGGAGTTTCGCAGTCAAAGTGGCGGAGAGAAGCTTGGAAGATGACTGAGACACATTAGGGTTGTAAGGGAAGTTGGTTCTTGCTCTAGGGCCACACATTAGCCTCGCTGCTTCGTCGTAGGCTCTGGCTGCATCTTCTGCGGTTTCGAAAGTACCCAGCCAAATCCTAGTCTTCCTGCACACAAACAAGAAAGAAACGTTCAGTCCAACATCACCATTTGAAGCAGAACGAGACGTTGAGACGTGTGTGCATGGGCGTGGAAACTAAGGTGCACTAACAATAGAGGGTGGCGAATTTCGGAGACCCAAGAGCCCCAATGCCTTTGTCGGACGCCTCGGTATCTCTGTTGTGGTCTGCCCATGCTGGGGAAAAAGAAACGTATTTTGTTCCGAAAGTGTTGGTGAAAATGTCTGAAAGAATTGAGATTGTTTTGGGTGTGTGTGGTGCTAGAGGGAGGAGGAGGTGAGGGGGGGAGGGGGGGTTTTTGTAGTTGGATTCTTAATCTTTTCAGGGACATTAAGACCCTTTTTTCCAAGCTATCTGGCTCCCAATTTAAGCACAGGGGACCCACAAGGATTTTTCATGGTTTAACCCATCTTTTTCTTTCTTTACCTATTTGCTCACAGTTGTCCTATACATATTGTAATTTGTAAGTCATGATTATTGAATTTG
Source organism: Adenanthera pavonina (assembly GCA_026686845.1). Classification (NCBI taxonomy): domain Eukaryota; kingdom Viridiplantae; phylum Streptophyta; class Magnoliopsida; order Fabales; family Fabaceae; genus Adenanthera; species Adenanthera pavonina. The sequence goes on from JAIVEN010000003.1 coordinate 7,443,205, forward strand.
TATATCCAATGACGTTTCAACTAAGCCCAATTTGATTTCACATGTCTCTCCAACTATGATAGCTACTTTTGTTTGTTTATGAGTGTGTGTGTGTGTGTCATTTCCTTATTTTTCTCCTAGAAGTATCTAAAATATATATGATCCTAGCCCCATAGATTCTTCTCATGTGAGCAGGGAGCAATGGCAGATAAAGACTAGATTGTATAGTCCTCTCTGCTGTGAAGCTTGAACTGCAAAATCTTTGAAATATGTGTATATAAAGCTCCAAGTGGCTTAATCAAAAAGGTTCAGAGGCAATTCAATTGGGTCTTTTTGTGCCATTAATTTTTCTTTTTTGTCAATATCAAATTTTAGACCTTGGTTGAAAGTTGAAACCAGTAGGAGACCTACATACAGGAAATCACATTTTGCAACATATATAAGATCAGTAGTAACACATAATAATAATAATAATAATAATGAGTAAAAATTGTTCAGCATTAAAGTTGGTGCATCAATCTGAGAGTGTAAATGTACATCTTATGATTGGGTCAATCCCAAGTTGAGACTGCATCGATTAAAGATGAAAGATTCTTAGAGCATCATAATTAGGATGTATCATATCATCTGATGAGATCTCCTTCACTACAAGTAACCCATCAGGCCAACAACTTCTTTCCTCTTTTCTTTATGGGTGGGGATAATGAAATGTTATATTCTCGTCATGCACACAAAGTATCGGTATTTGGAACAAGCTATATAGAAACAATTATATATATATATATATTTTAGAATGGAATGTGTATTATAGAGAGATTTCCTTCAATTGAATTTGAAGCAAAATGAGCAAAAACAATGGCAATTGGGATGAAGTAGAGAGTTTTGTTAGGATTGGGTTGAGATTTTGTGGGGTTTTGGGAATACTGAGGGCAGATCTGAAAATGCTTAGGATGCATGAGAGGGAAACAAAAGCATATGGTGCCGGGTATGTGTGAAGACATTCATAGTTTATAAGGTTTTTGGTTGGTATAAATGGCCCATCTTCTTCTCCACTCACTATTCTCCCACATGCCAAGACTTTTCCTCCGCCATGATACAGATTCATCCTGCAACACATAATAATTAAAAAAAAAATCTTACACCATATTTAATCAGCTATATATTATATATAGGATGAAGTTTTCTTATAATGTATTGTGGTACAAACTTTGATTTATCATGTAGGGCTAATTTTGGCCACACCCATTATCTGTGTCCCATGTGCAATTAAACGACTACATTTGAATAAAAAACATGGGTGCTGTCTAAATGCCACGTGTGACCAACTTCATAGGATGATGGTCAAGAATGAACTGTTGAGGTTTTTTACTTTTTTTTTTTTTATGAAGAATAACTTTTGTATAATCACTATTGGGGGCTTTTACAAAGCCTGAGTGGGGGAGAGGGAATCTTGGGTTCTTTAACATTTATTTTTAGCTGGGTTCTGTGCTGAAATACTACAAAGTTATCTGCGGAGAAGTGAAATGCAAAACTGTGCAGCTTTTGGAGGTTTTTCTGGGGGTAGTGTTGCCTTTTTGTTTCTTTAGCCGAAAGAAAAGAATAAGATTACCAAAGGGGAAAAAGAAGAAGGGGAAGAACGAATAGAAGGGGGGACACAAGCAGAGAACAAGCAGCACGTATGTCAAGAATTGAAAGATTTGGAATTTTGTGGATTTATATCCACATTTCTTTATATATATATATATATATCACTTTCTTTTATTTATGTCTTCATTTCCAGCTAACATGATAGAAGTAAAATGCACAAAAGGTCGGAAAGAAATATATAGTTATATAAAACAAAAGGGATAGGGACCCACGCACCCATACACACATATATACGCGTGAAGTGGGTCCAAAAAGAATAACATGGGTGACGAGGGCAAAAGCTAGCAAGCAATGTCTGTGTATTAAATAAAATTGGTATAATATGGATTGGAGGAAGAAAACCTTAACCTTCCATGGTTTAATTGGTGGCCTTCTAATGACTCATTGTCTGTCATGCATACACCCTCTGTCTCTGTCTGTGTCTTTGGATCATCACATGCAAACTTTGGCTAATATGCTCAATCCATTGAATTCAACCTATTCTTAAAAATAATAATCTTAATAATAATGGTCAGCTGCGTGCTTTCAGGATAACCCCCTAACATGCAAATTTCTCCTCTCATATAGTAGTATATCTTATAAATAAATAAATAAATCCTAGTGCCTTCTGTCGTTTTTTTGTGTGCTCCCTCCTAACTTAATAATTTATACACACACTCACATATAATATATCGACATTCTTCTGCGTTCTTTGTCGTGTCCTGGAATTTTTTTTAAATCTTTCTAACCAGTTACACTTACATATATTACCGGCCCGCTGTAACTGCAAATTCTTTTATTATATTTGAAGGGGGAAAAATAAAGAAAGAAGAGTTTCCTATGTGAATAAGAATAGAGCTGGGAATATGGGTCAAGCTGGATGGGTTAGCCCATTTAGCCAGAAGAAAATAACGAACTAGGTTAGAAATTTGGGAGCTTTCATAAGAAACAGGTTTTTGAGCTCGAACACATTTGGCCATGTCGAAAATGGGCCGGCCCGCATGGGCCACGGTTCAGTCTGTTTAGCCCTTTTTTATATATTTTAAAAATTTTTTTAGTTAATGATTTTAATAGTAATGATGAATGATAATGTTAATAATTAATATATAGTTAGTTTTAGTTGTCTTGATTTAAATAATTATGTATGTAAAAAAAAGTTTGTATTATTTTGTAAATATTAAATTATATTAAAAATTTAAAAATATGGGCCCACGGGCTAACCGGTAGCCATTGAATATGAGTTGGGCTTAAAAAATATAGCCCATCTTATAAACGAGCTTTTGGGCCCAATCAATATTAAGCCCGGCTCGTGACGGGCTAGCCCATATGGGCCGAGCCAGCTCCAATTCCCACCTCTAAATAAGAATAAGATGAGGAGGTTGACAGTCTTAAGGGAGATACGGGATCCCAAGTAATGAAATAGGTGGAAATGAATGAGATTCACGAAATGCATAGGGATGAGGTGACCAATCAAACAATATATAAATATGTTATCCACGTTGATGGCCAAAAAGAAAGAAAAAACTTAAAACATATAGTGCCTGTTTGGTTTTGTATTATAATCGATTATAAGTGATTATTCCCCCAAAAAAATTGCTTATGGTGTTATTATCCAAACACCCAGATGAGTTGCAAAAAGTGATTATCTTGAAAAAAACTCGATTGAAATAAGCTCTGATTTGTAGTTTTTGATAATTTATTATAGAGATATTTGACCATTGGAAGCATTTATGGGGATTACTAATTATTTACCTACTAGTTGACCAAAAACACCCTGAATAAAGGGAACAAACTCACACGGCTCATACTTTGTTTCTCATCTCTGCGTAACCCAGGCGTCCTCATCTTCCATAAACCATCCTCGGTTGAATTCCAGAAACCGTCCTCCACCTTCAAACCCATTAGCCTCTCTTGTGCACTCCTCCAAACAAGCTTGCTTTACCTTCTCCTTTCTTTGTCTTCACCGCATCTGAGACACAATTTCGGCTCTCCTGCAAACCATTCTCTGCGCTGTCTATCGGCTCAGCTCTGGTCAACCTGTCCAGCGATCTCCTCCATCAAACTATCCTATGCCTTGTACTTTCTTGTTCATCACCTCCATCAAGTCTTCGTTGCTGCTCACCGAGATGGACTCCCATCGGCATTCGAAGAATCATTCCATTGCCTGAAGCTCAATCTATGCATGTGAGAGTTCTTGGTGCCAGTTCATCGGTGATCCGACTGATCTCTACACATAAGGTTTTGATCCACTTCTCATAGTGCTTGATTTCTCAGATTTGGACTTGAAGCTGTGTATTGTCGTCCATATGGTTATTAGTTCCCTGATCTAATATCTCTAACACTCCACTATTCTAGGCTTGCAGCTCCGTCGTCTTCCGCGGTTGTGCTTGGTGACTCATCCTCTGTCTTCTACCTTCGTGGTTGTGCTTCCTCCGTCAGTGCCTCTCCCCTGCTTTCTGTTCTGTTCTATTCTGCAGTTGTGCTTGTTCTGCTTATAATAATAAAAAAAAAGCCTGCTGCGTTTTCTTATCGTAGGACCCAATTAATTTTCTATATTTTGCAGCCTCTTTTCCTGTACATGTTATATATATATTCTTGAATATGTGTGTGCCTACTATTCTTGTTTCATAGTAGAATATCCTTGTGTGAGTATTTAAGTATGGACTCTAGATGCTATCTACATGCCTTTCATGACTTGTTTTTGTTATAAAATATTTATTTTTGAAAGAAACTAGTATGCATATGAATCTAACTTTTGGGAAATGAGGTAGAGGGCTGACGTTTCTTCTCAAATCATTTGTGTGCCATTTATAAAGTAAATATGTGCCATCCAAAATTTGTTTTCGCGGCTTCATTGGTTGTATCAAATGATGCATCTTAATTTTTGCAATGTAATTAAGAATGTGTCAAAAGTGATATATGATGTATCTATGAGTTTGTTTTCCAAAGAATAGGCATCCATATGGTTTCTTTTACTATCATGCAATCAGTAATCAATTTTTACAATCTAGCTTATAGCCTTGGTTCTCTAGTAATTTTGTATAACTCGGTTGGTTTTGTTTCAGTTGGACTACTAGGAATAATGGGTAGGTTAGGGAAGGGGATTATAATTTTGTTTTTAATTAAAAAAATTTAGGGCGAGTTGGATTTTAGAGACTTGCCAATAATTTTTTGTCATTGTTACAAGAGGATCATGATTAATTGTGCTGAACTAGAAAACTCGAAAAAGGTCTGCCATGTCATCTTTGCTGAGTCTGCATTTAAAGTAAAATTGTGTTCTGAGATTGTATGTGCCCCTGCATGAAGAGACCACTTTAACAAAAGAAAATGGGTTAAAGATTTGTAGCACTCTAGGCATAAAAACTTTATGCTTTTCACTTTTATTGGATGTGATTTTAGTGTTGCCTTTCCTCCATGAGTCTATTATAGAATTTCCAGTTAGCATGTTTTTGTGAAGACTTGACCTTTTCCATATATGTAGCTTGCACCACAAATTTAAATTGATTCTGATTCTCATATTGGGTTCATGGTATACTGATCAAATCTCATATGCATGTGAAGTGTAATTAGGGAATGTGTGATGCAATTAGGAAGAATGTGTGGTATAGTGGTACAGTGGGTGTTAACTAATTAAATTGTGTTGATGCAATTAAATTGACAGGCATAGTGTGAAATATATTGTGGGTCTTTTTTGTTGTTATAGACTTATTGAATATCAATTTATTGTGTTTTTTGCTGTTATAGCAATATTGGATTATTTAGCTAAACTTTATGTTTATAGAGTCATGAGTAATGAGAGAATGAAAGCAACTTGGGACATGAATGCAACTGAGATTCTGATCAAATTATGTGTGGAACAAGTTCAAAAAGGGCAGCGGCAAGGCAGTAGTCTAAATAAAACTGAATGGGTTGCGGTAGTAGCTGGGTTTAAGGAAAAGACTGGTAGGAACTACAATAGGGGACAACTTAAGAATATGTTGGATGTCCTAAGAAAAGATTGGAATTTATGGTGTAAGATGTTTGAGAAAGAGTCAGACGTAGGGTGACTTCCTAGACAACAAACTATTGATGCACCTAATTCATGGTAGTAGAAAAAGATATCGGTATGTAGTCTACTTTATTTGTTGTTATAATATGCCGAATTTATTGAACTTTTGTGTAATATGTTATACTAATTATATGTAAATATGCATGAAAATATAGAATATAAGAAATTCAGACACAGAGGACTTCAATTTGAGGATGAATTAACAATTTTATTTAGAAGTGTGATGGCAAGCGGGGTGCATGCATGGACACCCTCATCTGGGACATTACCTAATGATGTTAGAGAGGATGATGATGTGCATCGTCCATGTGTTGACCTACAGGAAGGATCAGGAGATAGTGAAGAAGATCTTGGTAATGATACTGTCACGCCAAGTGCTGGAGTGAGTTCTGAGCTTAGGGATATGAACTTAAATGCTTCGCAAGGGTACTCTAGTGAAAGAAGCATTGGCAAGAGAAAGAGGGTGGGACATTCAGAAGGCAACAAGAAACAGAAAGGCACAAATGCAAGGCTGGTGATTGATGTTATTAGTAGGATTGCTGATGCACAAGAGTCACGAGGAAAACGGAAGGCTGCAACATCTATGAGTGAAGTCATGGCTGAACTAAGTTCAATAGATGCTATCCATAGTGATGTTGAATGGTATTCGAAATGTTGTGAAGTGCTTTTAGACCCCACCAAAAGGGATATCTTTGTACATTTAAGACATGATGAAGAAAGATTGTTAGCATGGTTGAAGGTTGCAGTTTCTAGAATTTAGGATGTTCAACTTTAGTTTTTCATGTAACTGCTAGATTTGCCAATTTAGGATATTTAACTCTATTATCGTATGTCTCTTTTATGACTTTTATTAACTTTGTTCTTAATGTGAAATCTGGAGTTGCCTCCTTTATATTGAAGTCTTGTTTAGTTAATTTTTAAAGAATTATGATTACTAGACTATGGTTTAAATATTTATTTTCATCTTTCACCTTACAGGTTGAAAAAAAAATGGGAGACTCAGACTCCTCTGAAGATGATTTTAATGAAGTTACAAACGTCACTACATTAGTTGGATTGTATGCGGTAAATTATATATGTAAGGAGTCTCGAAGAACTAGTGAGTATACTGGTCATTCATGGGTAAATAAAATTTTACAAGGTCATCCAATTCGTTGTTATAAGATGTTTCGTATGGAAAAGAATTTGTTTTATCAACTTTCCACTGAACTGGTAGAAGAACATGGGTTAAAGAAAACTAGGAGAATGGGGGTATAAGAAATGCTTTCAATGTTTTTGAACTTGGTTGGTCATGGGATAGGAAATAGGATGCTACAAGAAAGATTTCAACACTCAGGAGAGACTATAAGCAGACATTTTCATCGAGTTTTACTAGCTTGCCTTCGACTATCAATGAAATATATCAAGCCACAAGATGATAGATTTCGTCATGGGCCATCAAAAATACGAGATGATAAGTGATATTGGCCGTTTTTCAGAAATGCTATAGGAGCTATTGATGGTACTCATATTCATGTGTTGTCAGTCCTAGTGAACAACCAAAATTTATTGGAAGAAAAGGATATCCAACACAAAATGTCATGGTTGTATGTGATTAGGATATGTGCTTTACTTTTGTATTGCCTGGATGAGAGGGCACTGCACATGATACTCGTGTTTTTGACAATGCCCTCACAACTACATCCATGAATTTTCCTCATCCACCTCTCGATATGTTTTTTGTTCATACCTTTATTTAGTGTAGGAGTCAAAATTACAAATGACTAATAATATTTTCATTGATTATTAGGTAAATATTATTTGGTAAATGCTGGTTATCCAACACCAACTGGATATCTGGGTCCATACAAACATGAGCGCTACCACCTCCCAGATTTTCGACGTTTATCTGGATATGCAAACAATAACAAACGATTCAATTATTACCATTCAAGTTTAAGATGTACAATAGAAAGGACTTTTGGAGTTTGGAAGAACAGATTTCCAATTTTACATCAAATGCCTAGCTACAAATTTCAAACACAAGTTCAAATAGTATGTGCAACAATGGCTATACACAACTTCATTAGAAGGAATTCCCAGACAGACTCTGAATTCTTACGATTTGAAACTGAAGATATAGTTGAGTATGAATATGGTAATCACGGTGATGAGTATCGACCCTCAACCACAAGTTCAAATATGACATCTTCAAGGGAAATAGATTATATTCATGATTTAATTAGAAATCAAATTGTATAATATTTACAAGAAAATTAGTTATGTATTATTCTTTTTTAATATTTAATTTTAGAATTTTTAATTTTTATTAATATGTGCAAGACCATTTGTTATGTAATATTTTCATATTATTTATAAAGTAGAAATTTAATTAAAAAATTATTAAAGTTTTATTATTCACCTAAGCCATTTTATTATGTATTAAATGATTCATTTAAAAGAAATTACAATCATTTAAGCATCAAGGGTATTTTAGACATTTCAAGTTATTATCCATCCAAAAGTGATTTTGATCAATTTATCCAAACATAATCAATTATGAAAAATCACTTATGAATTAAAAATATCCAAACATAATTTACTTTTCACATAATCACTTATCCTTATAATTACTTATGAATAATCACTTATTCTCATAATTACTTATGAATAAATTCATCCAAAACCCTCATAATAGTACTATATAGGAGTAATCAAGTAGGGTTGGTATTAAGAAAGTGGTCGTTAAGGGTAAGTGAAGGTCAAAGCGAAATTTAATGAGATCTTCAACTTGCATAGCATAAGCACGTTCGTTCGCTTTGGCAGTGAATATTGACGACGCGGTTTTGTTGCTTTCACAAAGCTAAGCAAAAGATGGGGCGATGTGACTCTCCCCATTTCACAATTACAACCCGCATTCTCTGGGATTTTGTCTATTTTATTTTACCTTCATTTTTTGGCCACCAATTCAAACAATATTAATTAATTTAAATAGTTCCATGCTTGTTCTCTTTAACTAAGGTCTCAGTCTTGTATATGAAAAAAATGTTGTTAAAAAAGCTTTACACCAACGTAAATCAATCCAAATTAATTAAAGTCTAATATGACTTTTAAAATTTATTGGTAAAAAAAAGTTAATTTAAGACAATGCATCCAACATCCATGTTATCTTTCTATTTTGCCTCCTCCACTGAGAAATTTGAGATTTAAGAATAAATATAAACCCAAAAAAATGGTATTTTTCTGTACCAAACACTTGGATTAGTCTAACAGCTCCACTCAGGGGTAGTATCATATTTGTTGACTGATTCTTTTAAATATGGCTACGGAGGAATGAAATTTTAAATTTAGAACCCCAGTGATTAGTTGATGTCACTGAAGTCTCCATTTTTTTAATTACTAAACTAATCCAGTTTAATAATGTTGAGTTTGATTGTCCCCAACTGGTTTAACCTTTTGCAAAATGATAAAAATTAGAAATGTGTGTGTGTGGTGTATGGATTAATGTATTGGAGGAGGAGGAAGCACGTGCCTGGTGCTACAAACTTCCAAGACTCGCAGGTAACCTAACCACACCCCATGTGCCTGTCTTGTCTAATTTATATTTCGGTTCGTAAAACAGCCAGTTTCATGGTTTTTTTTTTTTATATATTTTTTAACACTTTTCACTATTTTATTCTTATCAATATTCTTAATTTTCTCATGGTTTGCATGAAATAAATTTTAATTAATGGTATTTTAGTAAAATATCAACTAAATTTTATAACAATTTATATTATTTAATGATTTCTTTAATCTGTATAAAAGCTCCTAAAATGATACTTACTATGAAATGGAAGGAGTAATTTTGTATTGAATACATTTACTTACATATATACCCATCTGTTTCTTCCACACTTGTTCCACAGGTCAAACCAATATACAAAATGGCAACACCATAATAATAACATTAATTAATATAATTGACAATTGCCTTCCTTTTTGGCCCATTCTTATGGCTTACACAACATTACAGTAATGAGGGATTCTGTCTAATGACAGGTTGTAAATTAGATGGCTTAAGAGAAGGGACTAATCTTTGAATTTAAGACTACCTGCGATAATTAAGGAAGCTTAATGCTAGCATAGCAAGTCGTCGTGAGAAAAGGGAGGAAAAAAAAATTCGAAAACATGAAAACAACTACTATGCTTGTGAGTGATGGGTAGAAAAATACTAGTCTTTCCCGCCAACTTCAATAGCCAATAGTATTTTTGTTTTACATCTTTAATACTCGATATGTTTTCCCGTAATGATAATTAAAAATAATTACTAGCAACAATCATTTTACTTTGTTTCTAGACCAGGAATAAAGTCATTTACTTGGCTGTCTTTTTGCAAAATCTTGTTATTTTCATCTAATTAAATGTAAATTTACCTTTTAAACTATCTTCTTTTTCATTGTATATATATACTACAGATAATAAACTGGACTTCTTGTCTTTTCAACTTTTTTTAATTTACATTTTTTTCATCAAATCACCCGGCATCCCTTAGTTCCATTGATGTGGGTCAAACTAAATAGAATCATAAAGGAGACAAAACTCTACTAACAAGTAATATGTATTTTTTGAAACAAGAGATTCTCAATCTATTTTTGTGGCTAATAATATCGTTTTTTAATCCACACTGGCAAATAATATGTTTAATTTACTTTATGGAGTGCTTAAATATAATATAGTGGAATGACATGTGAAGGAAGGGGAATGTGTGATGGATAGGAAAAATTTGTTTGGGATAGATGATTTGCTTTTCTTCTCCCGTATATTCCACAAGGAAAGCATCAGCCATAAAATCATTCATGAGTCGCCTAAATTGGATTACACTATTGCACCACGTAATGGAGGTAAGATGTCCAAACTGCCCCCGATTTGAAGGCCTTACTGGACAATGAATCGTTTGATGGGGCACTATTTGTAAACGAAAAATAAATAAATAAACCAGAGATCATTACATATTCAAATAAAACCACGTTAGTTATACCTAATTTCTTCAATAAAAACAGCCCCAATTTAAAACGAAAAATAAAAAAAGAAAGAAAGTAAGAGAGAATATATGTGTTGAAATGATATAAGTTATTACTTTATTTTATTTAAACTCTTTTTATTTATTTATTTTTATAAGACAGAAAAATAAACTCTTTTTATTTGCTAGAATATAATAAATGACATATTGATCTTGAAGCATCTAATCATTTTTTCATAATAAATATATAAAAAACGGACCAAAATTTTTTTTGAAACCTTCAATTGGGATTTGGGGATGACACTTCCTCCACACATGAATTGTAACACTTTTCCATTAAAGGTATTTTTTTTTTCTAAAACATATAATTTCATATTACTAAAAAATCTCACTAAACAAGGCAAACTAGCCTATTAACAAAATTTGAGGGGAGAAAATAAAAAACTTTCACCTTTTTTTTTTTCAAACCAAATAAGAGGTAAAAGAAAAGTGCTTTTACCTCTTAGTCGGCAGGGAAAAAAGTTATTTAGTTTCAAAAAAATATAATAAAAAATTATTTCTTAGGATAAGTTATTAGAAATTATTTTTTACTCAGTCTCCTTGCATTTAAAATACATAAATCCATGATTTACCGTTCCCATGAAAATGATGAGCATAAAGTACGATTTTTTGACATTATAAAACTTAAATTAAATTATATAAGATTTAAATTAATTTCAAGTTCGAGCTATATTACATTGATAAGATATTTATTTATTTTTACTATCAAATTGTATCACACCCATAAAGTCCACTTTCAGTTAAAATGAATTTAAATAGGTTTAATCCATCAAATCTACTCGTTTAACTCATTACTTATCTGAATAAGTGAAATTTAATTTAAATTTTTCTAATTTGTATAATTTTGCACTTATATATATTACTGGCTCAACTAACTTTTGCTATTTGAATTCTTCTGAGATAAGATTAAAATGCTCTCGATAAAGAAATCTGAAAAATCGTATTTTTTATTTTATCTTGATTTAATTGTTTGATGATATTTCCGTTAGTTAATCTGAAAAAATAGCTATTTTCTTAACTTTCTCTTTGTCAGATTTGTCTTAACAATTGAAACTTAAGGGGGAAAAGCCATTTAATTTTTTGAAGTATAAATTCATTTTTTATAAAAAATAGTATTTTAGATTTAAAAAAATGAATTATCATAATATTTTTTTGATTAAGTTAAATGATTGTTTTTTGAATAGCTTAAAATAGATCATCCATATAAGTTTAATGCACAATCCACACAAGTTATGTTTACTTTGAGTGACAAAGCCCAAAATTTATTGGGTGCACTGCCTGAAGCCTGCAATGTCTAGTTGTTGGCCCAATATTTCGAGGCATGTGAGGCTCAAGTAGCTCCTTGTCCATTATCTTTTTCCAAAACGTTATCCATTAAAAATATCATTCAAGCCATCGGCCTAAGACAAAGATAGGACTGGCCCAATAAACTTTGGGCCTTTCTCCTGTGTCGTATAAAGGAAGGCCCATCAGGAAGCCTAACCGATCCACTCCTTAAAAGGACTCAATCTGAGTGTACGATCAGTTAGGGTTTTCGTCTTCGGTGGTATCTAACTTGACCTCTTGGCGCCGACGATCTCCAAGGACGAAGCGAAAATGGTAATCATCGTAATCTCAATGTAGTTGCAGTGTGGTCTGTTGTTTAATGTCATTTCTATCTTCTTATTGGATTTGATTGTCGTGGCAGCCTTCCCACAAGACCTTTAGGATCAAGAAGAAGTTGGCCAAGAAGATGAGGCAGAACAGGCCTATTCCATATTGGATCCGCATGAGGACCGACAACACCATAAGGTCATTATCTATTGTTTTCTGATTCCATATTGCATCGTCTCTCTTGCTTTATTTGTGTCTCACGGTGACAATTTTTCTGCTTTAGGTACAATGCCAAGCGTCGCCACTGGCGCCGTACCAAGCTTGGATTCTGAGCTGCTTGCCTGCGTTCTGCCCTCCATTCCTTGGGTTTTTTTTTTGGGTTTTCTTGGAATTTGCTAGGTTTAAGTTTCAAAACAATGATTCGAAGATATGTTGTTTTGCATCTCTTTTCAAAGAATTTGTATTTTCAGTAATTTAGATATTCTTCATATATATGATTTCAATTTTGTCTTCCATAGAATCTTAGTTTACTGTTTCGTCTGTTCCACGTCGATTAAATAAAACCTGTTAAGAATCCTGTCTGTACGATGATTAGTATTCCTGCTCTACAATGATGTGTTTGTGTTGTTCCTCTGCGAAGTTGTTGTTGTTTGAGGTTTTGTTAAGTCTGATTGGGGTATTTATTTTTCATCGGCTCGCCAATATTTTAGGTGTCTTTTCTTACTTTCTTGCGTGACTATTCTCCTACCTTAATATCTGTAGGAATCATGAATGAAAGTATCCATTCCCTATGAATAATAGAAAGATCATTTATTTTTTCCACCCATCTTCTAGATTTTATGGCGACTAGCAAGCCTTGGAGCTTACATAAGTTACACTTCCATAGGCGTCCTATTTAAGCACAATTATTGTCGATAATGGGATTCAGTATCATGAGTTTTGATGGGTGCTATGTTTCGATGGATATCCAGTGAGCCCTTGAGTTTTTATCTGGGTTTGTTCGGTTTGAGATAATGGGGAGTTTTTTTAGGGGAAGGAAGGAGGTTGGAGGAGAATAATTCCCCTCTTCTAGTTTGGCTTAAAAATTTTGGAGAGGCCTCACATTTCTGTAAATTCCCCCCAAATTGAATTTTTTTTATTTGAGAAATGAGAAATTACTTATTATTCACCCCAAATAATGTTTCAATAAGTGGAGAAGCCTTGATTGGTTGAAAAGATTGAAGGGAATTGGGGGAAATTGAATTCCCTTATCTATCTCTTCGTAAATTTTTCCTAAATTTTCTTATTTTTAAGGGAGAGAATATTTAATACTCAATTATCTTCAATTATTATTTTGAATTATTTAAGATTTTATTAAAATTTTTCCTATCTTCTCTCCTCCAATTTTATCAAATAAAGAAATTTTAAAATTTTTTTAATTATTTTTCCTTCAATTCCTTTTATTAAAAGTTTGTTTAATTCTTTTTCCTCTAATCCTTTAGTTAAAACAAACACGTCCTAAAACTATTCCAATCCCACCAAAAAAACTTTAAAACCCTTCTAATTTCTTTCCCTTCAATTCCCTCCATCAAAAAATTTCTATAATTTCCTTACCTCCAATTCCCTTACTTTGAAGCAAGTAGGCCCTAAAATGGATGAAAGAATTCCAGGGGATAAAATTGTGCTTTTGTCGCCTTAACTTTGAGCTGGCCGTTGCGGTTGTCATGTACACTTTGTATAAATACAATTCAATCAATGTCAAAGTGAGACCTAGAATTTCTGACGTGAGTTCATCTTAATGGGGATCACAAATTTAGGATGCTACGGGCAATCATCGCCATGCAGAATTGGATATGGTATTCCCGCGGTTTAGGTGGTCTAAACAATGCTTCTTTCAAATCTGTTATGGTTTCCTTCTTGGTGAGGCATCATGAACTTTCGGAATTGTAATAATAGACATTACGTAATCATATCCCGTCATGACCCAATCGGGAGTTACGAACTCATTGATAAGTGAGCTTAACCAGAGCATTCGTCTATTATGTGTCTCTTGTTTATCCTCCTTTTCTCGCAAGATGCCATGCCCTAACATGGTGGTTCGTTTCATTGGGTGCATTTCATCGATGGCATATTGGTTGGGGTTGATGTTCTTCTATGTGCAGAAGCTGTTCTAGTAATGCTTTTTATGCATTATATGTGTTTCCAATTTTGATAGTGATAATTTTGAAGAGAATCTATATTCTTGTTTGGATTCAATGTTAGCAGATGTTTCATTCGTGGGAAGGAAACTGGGTGACATACATCCTCATCGAAATACTTGACATTCTACAAAATGATCCCTCTGTACAATTTTTCTCCGAAGGTGGATTTCCTTTTTTTAATGAAACTAGTAGAACAAATTTTCTCTACATTGTATCATTAACGAATCAATTTTACTCCGAAATGAACGTGTGATGTGTCTGGTCTGGAGATCAAATGGCTACTTGTTGGAGGAAACTTGAGTGGGGACTTGGGGTGGATGTGGTAAACCCCAGGGTTAGGGTTGAGAAACCGAGATGGTTTGATAGCATCATAAATAAGAATATGCGGTCAGTGCACAAGAGTGGGCGTGACATGTGAGAGTCGGAGCGTTCCTCCAAGCTCGACGGGAACCAGGGGGACGAGGGAGTGAAGAACATCTGTGATCAACGGTCGATAACTTGGTTCTGGTTGCACGCATAGCACAGCTACAGCTGCTACCTACAATACAAAACGTACAATCTTATGCGTCATCTAACCTTGACACTACCCCCCCGTAAATAAAAATAAATAATAGACCAAACCCCCCTCTTTTCTATAAGTATTGATCAGAGTAGAAAATAGAAATACGTGTTTTTAAATAAGATACTATCAAAGTTCATAACTTTAATAAAATCAACCACGTATTAAGATGAATGGTTGGCTTAGAAACCTGGTATAAATGCTTGAGGTCCATTGCATTCTTAATCACAGGATCCACAATGTCTGGAAGCTTTGATCTGTCGGTGAGCTGTGGCATGGCCTACAATTCAATAATTCATCATTGCCCACTATGTCAATTTCCCACCCAAAACAAAACCCACTTGAATTGATCAGATTGATTCAGAGCAAACTCATACCCATGTGACAATAGATTGGCAGTGAGCTGGTGACAGTTTTTCCACTGGCTTCCTTCCTAGCAGCAGCTCCAGAAGCACTACCCCAAATGCATACACATCACTCTTATCCGTCAATTTCCCTGTCCAATCCAAAAACATCTCCATCTCCTCATCAAATATTCTAAGAATTGACAATTACTACTTCACAAAGAATCAATATTAATCCATGGCTCTCTGGAAATGTTTCAAATCTCAGACAGGACTCACAGGAATCAATTCCACTTTACTATTTCATGGTTCCTGACAAATTAGTTGATCTGAGATTTTGGTTGCTACTTCCTGCATATTCTTTTCACTAAATGACAAGTAGCAACCAGAAAGCAAGGCATATGGCACATAAGGTTGTTTACGTGCCAATTTAACTCACAATCAAATTAAAAAATGTAAAGTGGAGAGGTAGATGGCCAAGAAGAGCACTAGATGCACTGGTCGGAATCAGACGACATGTTTCAAACCCATCCCAATCTCATGACATCATTTAACTCCCCAAAGGCTCCAAACCCAACACAAAAGAAACAATATTTTGGATCTGATTTTGCAACCTTGCCAGACCAACGCACATGTTGTGAAATGACAATAATTACCAACTGTAGTTGGCTCGCTTACCATCTAGAAGATACTCCGGTGCAACGTACCCCAACGTTCCTGATAGCTTTATGTTATTCTTGCTTTGAGACCCATCCATTATGGCCAAACCAAAATCAGAAAGCTGAAACCACCCACAGGAAGCTTTTGGTTAACACAACAATACATTTAAATAGCCAATGATTTTAAAATGATTGATAATATCAAGGTACTTCAATATGGCTTTACGCATTTACCTTAGCATCGAAGTTTGCATCTAAAAGAATATTAGATGATTTGAGATCTCTATGGATCACTGGAGGTCTACGGTGCTCATGCAAATATTCTAATCCTCTGGTCAACAGGCCTTAAATGTGTTAAAAGATATAAGAATCATAGGAAATTTAAATATCACAAAAAATTAATGAAGGACGCTCACCTTGCTGTATCGAGTGCAATTTTCATTCTCATCTGCCAGGTCAATGCCGAACCACGAGAAGGTCCTTCACCATGGCATAAATTAGAAAAAAATAATTTCAGTATTATTCTAAACCCCTTCTCCGTTAATCAAACAAAGCATTGGATCATCAAAATTTTTTACTTTACCGTGTAATTGAGTTTCCAGGGATCCATTTTGCATCAGTTCATAGACAATGAACCTCTGGTCATCATTAAAGCTACAACCCAGTATAGAAATTATATTTGGATGCCGGATTTCACTTAACAGATTCACCTCGTTCTGCAATTTCATCTCACTAGTTAATACGATAGGAATTGAATAGCGGAAAAGAAAAGCAATTATTACTTGACATTACCTCAAATTCTCTCTCAGCACTCTGAGTTTCACAGTGTAGTTTCTTGACGGCAACATCCAGATTATCATCCAACCGAGCCTGGTAAACACATCCAAATCCACCCTGTCCCAAGATGTTACTTTCCCCGAAATTGTTGGTCGCTTTTTCCATTTGCTTATAATCAATGATTGGAAGAGACCCCTTTTGCCCAACCATCTTGACAGAACTGAATTTACTCAAAAATGGAGCTAGCGCAAGCGCTTTCTCGGCATCTTGGAATTGAAACAGAACAGGGGGAAAAAATCTCAGACATATCACGAAGCAATACTAAAATGTTCAAGTTTCCTATTTTTCTGACACTCAGAATTGCGAAGCAATACCGAAATTGAATAGATGTGAAAAAAGGTACCTGAGTTGGGAACCTTTTTCTTATTGGATTTGGATGGATGCTTCTTGTGATAAACCCAGAAGCATAAGAAGCACAAAATGACGACACCAAATGCTGCACCTGCAACGGCGAGCGCTGTTACTATCTTCTTGTGTGAATCCATTGGGTGCTTTTCATTCTCCTCCTGAATGCCTGAGCAATAATGGACGTATCATGCAGTAAGCATCATCAAAATGGAAAGAATCTCGTAAATTAAGCCATTCAGATTTATGCGCAAAGAGAGGGAGATATACAAATGGGTAGGATCCAAATAAGAGAAATATTTTTAAAAAAATGTGGAATCTACCAAATAGTTACAGCATTAAATGTTGGTGGTTGGATTTCAAAATTCAAATTTGAAACAAATAGTAGCCAAGGAGAGACAAAGGAGGAAGAGGGGTGAGTAAGAGTTGAGAGAATAGAATGAGAACTGAACCTGGGGAGGAAGCAGAGATTGGAGAAATAGTGGAGAGAGGGACTAGTGGAGATGAGGAAGCAGAAACAGGTGCAGGAGGGTCTGCTGCAGCATAAACAAAAAAGGGTTGGGGAAGAAGAATGAGAAGCAGAAAAGGAAGAAGCTTCGTTTTCATTGTTTCTGGGTCGTCCTAATAGCAGCACATCAAGATAAAGATACGCAGGGAGGAGAGAATAAGGCTACTAGAGTCACACACGCACACAAGCAGAGAAAGTCTTGCGAGGCATCTGAAAGTAACCCATTTTGATCTTCTAAGCTTGACCTGCTTTTTCTTTTCTTTTTTTTTTTAATGTTATTTTCTTGTCTTTCGATCCTTCTTTGCACTCCTTTCGTCTTTTTTTAAATTTTTGTTTTTATAATTTGTGTGTAGTGTAGCGTGATATTCTGAAATTTCACTTTCTAGTTTTCTTGGCAGAAGGAAAAGGCAGGGACAACAGCGGACAGGTTAGAAAGCAACAATTAATGAACTTTTCTTGCCCTTTTTTCTCACTTTATAATCTAAATGCATCGCTTCATCAGCCATCGAAAAATAAAAACATCAAATTGGATCATCTGCATCATGCATTCAAATCCTCTGAAAATGACACCCAAAAAAAAAGATTATACATAAGGTAGGTTCATACTACATTTAATTTTGTAAATGTAAAGGGAATGTAAAAAGGACTAGCATTTCTTTCATTATTATATGTGTAAACTAATGCTCAATAAATAACTACTACAGCTTCCTAAGATTGACTGTTAAACTTGTTATTGGTGGACTGTAATAACTGATAATCCAAAAATAAATATTAATGCATTAACAATCTAAACTTAGCTACTCTTTCCTCTCAGATATACTTTCTGTATACACTTCAAAAACCCTCCGTCAAATAGTATATGAAATATGTGTTGTCCATTGAGGAATATGTTACTTCTACTATTTCTCAAATATTTTTTAGTATCTTTTTGGAATTTTCTCGGATCTCACTTAAAAATAAAATAGTTGCATTTGTGAACATCTCAGATTATAGTGAAGACTGAAGATTAAAGGGTGTATGGAAGTCAATTGCGTGATTATTGAGCTTGTGTGTTTTCCTTCCCATTTAATTTGGTGGGGAAGCTGTACTTGTTAGAATAAGATTTCATTTACATTGGTGTACCAAACATGCCATTAATTACATTCGGTAAATAAGCCACGAATAATCTGTCAAAAAGCCTCACATCACATCATTAATTACCAATTAGTAGAAAGTTCATCAGTATAATAGACCTAGTCCGCCCGCCCACCCAATTACGCGTGGTTCCTTCCTCAATGCTATTTTTATATCATAATGATAAAGTGTTTTTTATTTTTATTTTTTGAAGTTCTTTAAGTGTTTTATGTTTTTAGGCCCACATTCAATTATTGTAGGTATTTAAAAAGAAATAAAAAAAGCTATTAGAGACTTTGGAAGATTTTAGAAAAATCAGACTTAAATGAAGATCTTCAGTTAACTACCATGAAATATTATGGGTACCTGAAAAAATGAAAGAAAGAAAGAAAGAAAACAAAGGCAAGCAAGCGAGAGAAAATGAATTGTGACAAAAGGAAAGGGTGGTTTGAAAATTAAGAGTATGAGTTTCATGGGTTTATGTAGAAAAATACCAATATGTCACGTGTTAGGTAGATTATGGATTTGAAGGTTTGAAAATCAACTCCACTCCAACTATTATACTATCTGTATCACTACTACTTTTAGGTCTAAATCATTTATGTTTAACAATTTGTACAAATTAATTATGCACAATTATTATTATTCTTAGAGCATTGGGGGAATATATATTAGTGAAGAATTTCAAATTGGGACAGCGATTTACATGCAATAACCGACGTTTTAGAGATTGACAACTTGCATTCCCCAAAGCTTCGTCATGCTCCATCCACCTCCACTCCAACTTTACTCACTTCCCTTTTTTAATTGTTAAACGTTTTCATTGTACATATTATATTATATAGGTGCTAACCTTTTTTGCAGCTTTAGCCTTGTGTCCATAGAAACGGTGTATCTTTTCTCGGTAATGTCGCTGTGTGTATTTTAAGATTAGAGTTTAGAAACCATGTATATATCTTTTTGTCCCTTGTGTGTTTAAAATATATGGAATTTCGTAGGGATTTAGAATTTGTTCGGAAGATGGATAGTGATTTTTGTCGCTGCTGATTCATTTTGTTGAAGTAATTCATATGATTACAAGGGACAACGTGGCAGCACATCCATGGAGAACATGATTGAGCAGATTATAGAATTACTTATGAAAGATTGGAACATTAGTTTTCGTCATGTCTGCCATAAGGCAAACGAATCTGCAAACTAAACTTGTCAGGTTAATTGATTAGCTCATAGTTTTCAAATAATTTTTTCCTTTTGGTAAACATCTTCAATCCTCCTCCATGATGTAGGAAATGGGTCAATTTACTTAGATAAATAGGACATTTAGTGTGCCTATTTGCTTAGTGGGAATGGTAGGGTTGGTGCTTAATGATTTGGCACAAAGGAGCAAGTACAGAACAGCTTGGTTCTGTCCTATTTGCTTCATTGGGTTTGGTATGCATTGATTAGACTGAATCTGAGAGAGATGTGATTGTCAAAGTATGAAAACGTGACAAGAGAAAGAAGCATGGCACTTTTCATTCTTTAATTAGCAATCCATAAGAACAGAGACTGCCTAATAAGTTTGCATAATATCACACCCAATACAGCTACTGCTTCATTGGGAAATAATCTAACTACCGCTGCTTTTTATACAAATTAAATTTCAATTTGACGCCCTAAAATGACAAGCTCAACCTCCCTGCAATTAGGCAAAGTTGAAGCTACAACCTAAAGTACATTTTTACATGCATATCTACCTTACGTTGTGGGAGATTTAACAAAGAAAACGAAGAAAAACCAAACTATATTATTTTTGTCAGAGTTTTTTTAATTTAATCCGTATTGTTCAATTTTTATTTATTTATTTTATTTTTACATTATTTTTTATTTTGGAGATAAAAAATGAAAATAATCTTTTATCTATAAATTAAAAATGATAATTTATTGTTAATAATAAAAATGAAATTTGAATTATTAGAGAAGATGTACACGATGTTTACCAAAAAAAGAAAATCTACACGATCCAAACATTGTATTTTCTATGCTACTAGCAATAATGGATATAAATGGGCTTAGAAGAAGAAGAAGAACCCAGGTTAGATTTCATGCTTTGGGGAACATTTTGTATATCGTGAGAACATTGGACCAGGTAGAGAATTGTTTGAAAAGCCCAAAACAGAGTTTGTAAAGTTTGTAGTCTGGATTTCATTTCTCTTACTTTTAACCACACAATGAGGTCCATTACGCATTCTCATGCGGATCGAAATTTTAGGGCCCCTTTGGTACCCAGGAATTTGGGTTCTGGAAAGGGGAAGAGAGAGGGAATGAGTAAAATACCTGGTTTGGTATTTTGGAATTATGATTGCTGGGAAAGCCAAAATTCCTTTAACCATGGCAAGCAGCATTCCATTGGGATGTCGATGGAAAATAAATGGTTTCTAGGGAATGATATTTTTTTTACAATTTTGTCCTTAACAAATATCAAATTTATCCTCAGTTTTGTCATTTTTTCTACTTCACCAATCGTCTCCCTTAAGCTTCGCCATCCACCCACGACGGCCTCCTCCCTCCAGATCTCCAGATCTACTTTGTTGTCTTCGCAGACCACCCACGCGACCTCCTTCCTCTAGATCTCCAAATTTGTCGCTCAAGATCTTCACTGGCAGTCTCTTCCTTCACCATCGCCTCTCACTGTCGCTCCACCCTGTAGGTCTCTGTCAACTTCATTCATAGTTGATCACTCCCTCCTTCCTTCATCACCTTCATTTCCTCATATTAACCATCGCAAAAGGCATATTTTGGTTTGTGAACTTGGTTACCTCTAATTGTAGTAAAAAAAGCTTTGTTGTCTCTGTCAAAGGTCTAGTCAGGTGTTGATGAAGGTGTTGGAGGCTTTGATTTTTCTTTTTAATTTAATTTTATATTATTATTTACTTGGGGTATTTTAGTCTTTTGCTATTTTAAATCTTTCATTCCATCCTTAAAATACATATACCAAACAAAGTTTATCCCCAAATTCCATTAATTTTTTCTAACATACCAAACATACTTTTAAATCTCATTCCCATTCATTTTCATGTATCCATTCCCATTCATTTTCCTATTCCCATTCCATCAAAAATCATTCCTGCGCACCAAACAAGCGCTTAGTGCCAAATCAATAAGATCCTGACGGCACAAATGGTAGATAATTGAGTTCTTTAACTATATTGTTCTGAATTCAATCATTTACTATGTGTGTGAAAAAAGTTTAATTGAGAGAGACAAAACTCACTTCGACATGTGTATGTGAAATATTTTGTTGAAAAATGTAAAACTTATTTCAGTAATCTTTATACCTTAAAGGGATTAATCTTCATTTGTTAGTTGAAGAATATCATTGGTGCTTACAAAAAAAAAATATTAGTGATAAGAGTCAACATTTAAACCATCTGTATGTTATGTTCCAATATACAGTATGTTCCCTCTAAAATATCAATAATTTAGAATGATATTTTAGTCTAAAATATAAGTGGTTTTGGGAAATAGTCTAGTGCATTAATTACTCCCTCATATCCCAAATAAGAGATGCACTTAAAATGATTTTTTTGTCATATAAATGTGAGTTGTCTAATACATTTATTTTATTATTTCAATTTTACCCTTCACTTAATGAACAAATATAATTAATTTTCACCAATTACTAGATAAAAGT
Organism: Adenanthera pavonina; assembly: GCA_026686845.1. NCBI lineage: Eukaryota > Viridiplantae > Streptophyta > Magnoliopsida > Fabales > Fabaceae > Adenanthera > Adenanthera pavonina. Next base: position 7,465,710 of record JAIVEN010000003.1, read on the forward strand.
GTTAAGTATTAAATGGAGGCATTTTTAGAAACTACTAAAAATTTCTGACACATTTAATAATCTCAACTTCTTTTAACTATATTCCTTAATCCGTGCAAATTAATTATTTATATAATATATTTGGAATTAGAGGTAGTGCATTTTTCATTTGTACCCTTGGCCTACAATTAAAAGGAGAGAGATAAAAGAATAAGAGATGTTTGAATTCATTGTAATTATGAAAAGTATCGGAATTTTTTCAAAAAATTTAATGATCTCTACTTCTCTTAAAGTACATAAGACAATTAAAACTTAAAAATGATTTATATTTTGAATAAGAGAAAATATAATTTAATTACTCTCTGGTTACTAACTATTATTTCTAATTCTAAATATAAGAAAATTTCAGGATATCTTAATCCAAATTATAAAAAAAAAAAGCTACTATATATTTAGTCCATTTAAAAAATTCTTTCAATTGTATCCCTTATTTAAAGCATATTGTGTTCACAAGGAAAATAATTTTTTTTCTAGGTATTTGAAAAAAATTAATTTTATATATTTAAGAAGGATAATTACTTTTAACAAAGAGGTTATTATAATTTTTTAAATATTTAAGACCGGCTATAGTACAATTCAAATAACAATAATAGCCACACTCGTTAACCCATCATTTTTTTAACAGAAATAACCCAGCATTAATTCATTTAAACCTAAACATAAATACAACTAAATTTACTACAAGGTTTTTTCATTAAAAAAACTACCATATTTAAGAATATATATATATATATTAAACTAATGCTAAAGTCAAGGGCAAAAGTGATTTTAATTTAAATAAATAAATTACTGCCTCAGGTTAATCAAAATATCTTTCAGTACTGGATGCAACTAGATCATTTGTCCACTAAATTGGTACAGTTGAAGAGCAATTACAACTGTTTATCTAGATACATTTTCCTGTTGATTTGAACCATACTGGTTAATTGATTCACATTCCATTATAAGTGGGGCCCGATATGATAAGTAGAAAGTAGTAGGGGCTTTGGCGGGATGTTTGGGTGTTAAATTTCAATTTTTGTTTGTGGCCGTATTTTTTCCCTCAATAGACTGAAAATTCATTTCATTTAACCAAGTGATTATCTATGTTGTCCTCAATGTTGGCACGTGTCCTTTCTCTGTTTTTTTGAATAACAACGACTCATTTTTCCTTCTTGATTTGGATTCAAAACAGAGGATGGTCTGAATCCTCTTTCCGCTTCTGTTAAAGGTGGTGAATTCGATGTTTTCTTCTCAAATTTTCTGCAAATCTTTAAACAACACTAGAGAAGAGCTGAAGATCATCCTTCTTCCTTTTCATTTTCCCGCAAATCTTCGAACAACACTAGAGGAGAGGTGAAGATCGTCATTCCTCCTTTTCTTCTCCTCCATTCTACAGATGGAACCTCATATGTTCGTTCCCCATAAAACCCAATTCGATTCGGTCTCTATGATGGCATCTTAGGATCTGTTTGGTTAAATTAAGGAGATGAGAAAGGAGGGGAGTCTAGAGATTTTAATGAATTTGATTGAAGGGAAAATGATTAAAAATATTTTAAAATTTTTTTGTTTGTGAAATTAGAAGGATAAAATTAAAAAAATTTTAATAAAATTTTATTGGATTAAGAAATAGAAGAAGATTAAGTGATAAATATTTTTTTAATAAATACTTCTCAGATCGTGAACCATTTCGGTTTGCCTCCGTGAACCCATCGGTCTATGAGCACTCTATTGGTTAATTGTTCCCTCCTTCTTTTAATTAAAAATTCTAAATTGTTCTATGCGATCAGGTTGCTGTTGGGTTGTGATTGTTATTGGGTTTCCAAGTGTGATTGCCTCCTTCACTAATGTGCGTTGGTTTGTGATTGTCATAAATTATTCCTTGATTGTTTGATTTGTGATTATCATAGGTTTAGATTGTTTATTGTTTGTTTTTGTTTTTCGACCAATCTTCCCCTTCTAGTTTACATTTTTATTGACCTTTTTCTTCTCTCCAACTTAAATGGAGTAGCGCTGAAAATTTATTAAGAGAACAAGGGAGCATTTAGTATGAGGCAAAATTTGAAGGAAAATGGGATAAGAGATTTGCAGTATAATTTAATGATAGGCAATGTAGTTTTGCAGAATTAGTAACTCTAATGGTTTTAATAAAACTTATTGGCCTTTTGGGGTTTAGCAACCATCTGCTAATCTCAACAATTAGCAGAGGATCCAAATCCCTTCATTTCTCGGGTCAAATATATTTTCAATGATATTGTGTAGTTAGTTTTCAATTCCGGATCTGCAAGTCTGCAGTTGTTGCTTAAGATCCCAAACAAGTTTACTCAAACATCCACCTTCTTCAACTATGTGTATTGCTCTCTTTTTACCTTCGCAGCACAATCAGCTTGATGGTTGTTATGTATCCCCCACACAATAAAGGCTGGGACTGGGGTTTCAGATCATTCAGGTGAGATTATTTCTGATTTTGCACGTGTTTGAAATTTTACCAGTAGGGTTTGCTTTCATCCCTTATGATTACCTTTAATTTAATACTATTTCTAGCACCTTGAATTCGGGTGCTAGAAATACATTATAATGCCCTATGAAAAAAGTGGTTCAAGTCACAAATTGCGCTCCAATGCCTTAATGAAGAATGGATTGGGTCAAACCGTATTGGGCCCTCATCATTTTTACTCTCTGTCTCTTCATCTCTTGCCCTCTCACCATTTTTATATTAACCCCAAAACTGTTATAAACCTCAAAAATGGATTGCAAGCAGAAGGAAAAATTGTCATTGCTGAAATCCGTATAAGATAAATGCTTGCACTCTTCCTATATTACTAATAATGTTTGGGGCATTACTATATTGGATAAATATGCTGCAGTGATATATGGGGATGCTTCAATCAATAAAAAGGTCTGTTTTGCTGAGGTGCTAGAAATGTTGGTAATACTGGCATAAAGTGTTTTATAAATGCAAAGGCCTTTAGATCTTATGTCATTTTACCTAAATATGGTAAATGAATTAGAGGGTAGTTCCATATACTGCTTCGAATGTGTAGTAATGCTATAATTAAGGCAGAGGAAGCGATTCAACCCATTGCTTTTGATGATCCTGTCATACATCTCAGATAACACTATAGGTAGCATTGGCAATTTTGAATCCTGTTTAGCCATCAGTTTGGGGGGTGTTCTCTACTGAAATGTGCAGCGTGCAGCTATTTTTTTCTTAGATATGAATGTGATCTTGAAACCATGCAGGTTCCCAACCTCCTCAAGATAAGGCATATTCAGCAGCCTACTCTGGGAAATGCAGCTATATTTGGTTTGTTCTTTGGTGCTGATATCTTGATACACTGAGGACAATAGTTAGTCATGGTTTAAGACATGTTGGGGAGACTACAAGCGTCTAATCATGTGCCTTTGCACGGGGATTCAGAATTTTTTAGAATTACAAAGTTAAAAATTACAATCAGGTGGAAATTCCAAATGTTTCAGATTTTTGTTTTCAGAATTACAAAGTTAAAAATTACAATTTGGTGAGTTAACTTTAATTTTGCTTTTTTTTTTTCCGGGGCTTCAATTGATGTTTTGATTTGCTCTTATCTTAAATTTGAGTGTTTAGTGATAATAATAAAGGAAGGGGAAATGCATTTGGAAAAGAAAACCTAATGAAATGTTGATAAGGAAAGATGAAGTTCAAACATGTCCCTCATTAATCAATGTAGCTTGGTATACTTGCACCAAGACCAAGATTAAGCAACAAGTTCATATTTCAAATTTTAAGTATAATTATGTTTCACAAGTCACTCATTCTTGAGTAAAATGAATTCATGTTTCTTCAAGCGTATAGCTTGTCTTAATTTAGGCTTTCTAAGTATTTGGTGTCTCATTTTAGCTCTTCAAAGATTATTTTTATTAAAAAAATGGTCCTTAAGCTAACACTATGAATGAATAACCAACGAGATAGGGTGTCTAATGGTGCATGTGATATGGTTGTTAATTGCTTAGGTGGCCATTAAAATGTTGCATAAGCACTTTTGCAAAGTGAGTTTTATATTTTTAAAGAGTGTCAATGTAGCGTTTTGATAGTGGCATAAGCAATTAACATCCAAATATCCTAGCATGTTAATTGTTTGTTACCACTAACCAGATTTAATGTGTAGATCATTTTGAAACAAAGAATGTCCCTTTTGATCTTGGTTAGAGTGGCCAGAAGGATAAGAGGAAGGTTAATTTTAGTATATGTGAGGACATGAAAGTAAAATATAGCAAATGATAGTTCTAGATAGCATGTATTGGAGAAAAGAAAATTCACATAACCTGACCTATTTTTGTCACTCACATATTTAGCTATTGTTAGTCATCACAGTGAGATCTTACCTTCATTAGAGTTAAGAGAACTTTAGATATATAGCTTACAACGTGCATTAGGTTATTAGAAAAAAGAATGTAGGTCTCATAATCCACTAGATCACATGGTCAATTGTATATGACATAAATTCAGTTAATTTTCTTAATGTATTATTTGTGTGGTCTTGCTTTTGTTCAATTTTTATATAATGTTTGGTATGTCTATAAGACTTTAGATTGATCATGTCTTTTTTTAACATGTTCCATAAAGTATGAAATCATTGAAAGGAATGCTAAACAATTACAGATATATAACTTACACGCTTTGTTGATTTTTGCAACCATATTTCAAGAGAGACTATAGGTCCATGGGAAGTAAAAACAGAGAACCTTAAAATACCCCAATATTACAAATTTATAATTTATAATTGATCATTATGGTCTTTTAGGAAAGAGGTGATCATAATATACTATTCTACTTCAAGTCTTTCAATCATCGTAATATTCATGGGTTCGAAAGAAAATCTCTTAGCTTTGGAAGAAAAGACTTATATGAATGTAATGATGCTTTATCATTAAATCAGACTTAATCCCATTGGAAAAGAAAATGATCAAATTTCAATATACAGCTCATCTTATGATTACTTATCGATTTTTTAAGTTATTATATCTGACGGCAGATTTTTACAGTAGATTGGATCAAGCATTGATATATTGTAGGCTTTTGCAATATAGAAATTTCCCTGTGATACAATAAGTATCATTATGTTCCACTCATTAGAAGTAATCATGTAGACAATCATGCTATACTTCCAGAAGTCTGATGGAGTTACTCCAAGTTTTTTCACTACGTACTTTTTACATGAATTTATCACTATTCCTCTTATGTTTTGTTGTCATCTGAGTTATATCTAACTTTCTTTATGAAATGTATTTCTACTTTTATAGATTATCATTTCACTTTACAGTGTTTGGCCAAAAATAATCTCACTTTACAGTGAGATTGTTAGAAGAGTTTGATGTTGGCATAATGCTCATATGTGGTAATTGTCAATTTTTTATGTACCACTAACCATTTATCTTGGATTTGTTGCATTAATATGCCTAGGGAAAATAGTGTGCGGGTCCGTTTTCTATTTTGTCATAGAAGGTCAATGAATGCTTTGGGAATGCTTTGATTATTGCAGAAAATTGGGAGGAAAACTACAACAAAGCAAGCTGGCCATAATTTAGAGCTGTATTAATAGGGGGCGGGCGGACGTTATGCGAGGGGGTGCTACAGGGGATAAATTTACCATACTTAAATTATTCTCATATATACTAAACATAATATTTTTCTTATTTATGTACTCTCTTATGTTTTAATGTTACTCTAAGTATTGAAAATCATTGTTTTTATTAGCAATAATTTGAATAAACATGTCGATATATTTAATAAAAATTATGACATTTTTTAGAGATAAATTTTTAAATAAATACTTCCCACACATCGCGCAGGATTGAAAGTCTATTATTACATATATTATGTTTTCAATTCTTTTCCTTTTTTTTTTCGTTCCGGTGCAATTTTTAATCTTATTGGCTTTAAGCGTTCGATATAAAATCACCTATTTTCCCGTGTTCCAATAGATCATCTACTGACTTACTTTTCCTGTTGCTATGTTTCAGCACACATTTCTTATGCTTTCAATCTGACCTGCATATAATTTTTTATTAGTGCATCAATTATCAACTTTACCTATGTGGGTGTTCGATAAAGTTTTAAAATATCACTTCTTTTGAAATGCTAATATATTTTAATAGAGATCATGTGGACCTTGCATTAGTTTTTTTCCCTATTATCATATACCAATAAGACCTTATACTTTTAACTTTAGTGTTGAGCAAGCATATAGAATGGCCCAAAGTCTTAATCCCAATAGTGCTCGTAGGGGAGTTTCTCAATTTAAGATCAGTTTAATGTCTGTAATGAAGGGATGGAATTTTAATTCTAGGTGATGCATTCTGAATGAAGTACCTTATGGTTACATGTGGTTTTCTAACTTTTCTTTCAATTGATTTTTTACGGGTCAACAAATTTCTTATGATTTTTTATGTTTTTGTATTATAAGCAAAAACTTGATAAAAAGGATGGGGGCTGCACTGATCTCAATCGTGGTATAATTTATAATTTATGAGTTACATTACAAACGACACAAGAGATGTTATAGGGTGGCTGAAATCCAAAGAGAGGTGCAGAGATTGCAAGAATCAGGAACTTTCAGCACTAATCTTAGAGAGCATTTATAATTTATGAGTTGCATTACTCCTATGAAATAGTGAAGCTGAGAACAATATGTTCTGAACCCAAATATACTGCACTCAAATGGAAATTAGCTCCAGGTAAATGACAGTCTAGATCAAATACAACTCTCAGACATAAATAAAGACATAGACTCATCTTAACACAAATGCCGCAATGAAATAGAAATTTTGCAGAAGGAAGAATAGAAAATGACATTGACAAATAGAGTTCTTTTTAAATTCATTGGACTGCTTCGTTTTGTTGGTTTCATTAGTTGTTGTACAATTTTCATTATTTTCTGGGTTTGACCTAGTTCCTGCCATACAATTGTGTGAGCATTATTTGTCTTTTATACATGTTTTTAACTTATTTCCTATGTCGTTCATAATACATCAATTGTCTCCCTTGGTTTCATTTTGCTCTTCTTAGCTTGATTGTGGTTGTTGATTTCCTTCGCAACAAGAACTGGGACTGTGTTTCAGGTCATTGAGGTTAGGTCATCTATGTTTTTTTGCATGTGTGTGTGGAACTTTTATCTATAAGGTTTTGGTGGATATCTGTCTCATGTTGAAGTCGGGTGCAAGATTGCTATTTAGCAATGAAATGTAATCAAAGCGAGCATTGTCATTTGAATAGAATAAGTTATTTATTGGGTATCTTGTACGAGTTCGGCCAAGATTTGATGAAGAATGGTTAGCTCTGTTTCTTCTTTCCCCCCAGCAGAGGATGATGGTGGATTATTTGTTGTTATGGGTCTACTATTATGGAAGGTGATTAAGAATTGTCAAGTAGAGGTGCTGATGTATTCATAACGGTATGCTTTGTAACTAAGGCATGTATGTTTTATTTAATGGCTATGTTTGTTCAATTTTTTTTTTCTGTTTGATCTGATAAAAATCAAAATTTCCTTTCATGATTTGCTACATAAGTTTGGTCATACAATAATGGATAAGATAAAAAATGATTGTATACAAGGGAAAATCAGAGTAGCACTTATTAAAAAGAAAATGGTGGAAAATCGTTTAAGATGATTTAGGCATGTACAAAGAAAAGGACAAGAGGAATTAGTACAAAGAGTTAATTAAATGGCTTGGAACCCTATTAAAAAGTATAGAAGAAGACCAAGAATGACACTGAAAGAAGTTATAAGCCGTGATCTCTTGATCAATAATTTATCCGAAGAGATGATAATTGATAGAGCCCATTGGCGTTGTATGATCTATATAATTGATCTCGCTTAATAGGATAAGACTAATGTTGTTGTTGTTGTGCTACTCAGGTTTTCTCAGTTGTGTCTGTCAGCAAGAGTATGAGGCTGGTATGGATGAATTTGTTCTATTGTCATTCTCAAACATGTTGCTTTATTTTTTGTTGACTTTATTTTCATTGGATAAGAAGTCCTTCATTGATTTAAATCTACGTGTTTTAATCCTAAGTTATGAAAGTTTATTAGCGTTTTATAATTAAGAAGTGTCTGATCTAGGTCCTTGGCAATATTGACAGGTTATGTATGATTTCCAACTGAAGAGGAGAGCAATCATGGATAAGTATTAGTAGGAGCTAATTATACACATTAGAAATATTCAGTTTTATCACAACGAGTGTGTAGAGGATTGTGATTGATAGATGGTGACAAGTTGGGTGCTACAGTTCTTTTTACAAGTGAAGTTTTCTGCTTATATGTGGAGACTTTTGTGGTGCTATGCTGGTTGGATGTAACCAGTGTTGATTAAGTATGTATCATAAGTTAAGGGATGGAAGTACGAAGAATGGAGTTCTAGAAACAGCCATTGTATTTTTTTATGAGGTTAATATTTTACTATGAATAGGTGGCTCGATAATGGGTGATGCTTGCTGGATAGATGCTTTATACAATCTGGTTTGTGGCAAAGAGAGAGACCTTTGTGTGGGAGAGTTCACTGATTTGGAGGGTAAGTGGAGTTTTGAACAGTTTCAAACTTGTTAGCTAATGAGAACTTACTGCAAATTTGAGCATGCTTGCCTCCTATTATTGATGATATGGAGGATAGAATGAAGTGCCTGGCATCATTTGATGGCCAATTTGCTGTTGCTTCAATGTATAAAGTATTGAGTAGGGAGATAAGGAGTGATGAGGAAAAACTGGGGAAATCTATTTGGACTTCGAAAGGTCCAAGGAGGGTGTAGGTGTTTTTGTGGCAGGCTGCAAGAGAGAATTTGCTAAGTTCTCTTAGGAGAAGATAACAGGCGATTCCACTATTTGTGCATGTTTTGAGGACCAGGAGGATGTCATGCACATTTTTAAATCTATTTGAACTTGGGATGATTTGTTAATTGGAAATTTTGATGATTTCTTTAATCTAAAAAGGGTGAGCTGGTTTATTCAGAATGTAGGAGACAGGAGACAACAGCACTGATGATTGGTGGGCAATATTTTGAATAACCTGCTGGTGCTGGAGGATATGGCATTGGGGGAATTGTGTTATTTGAGGAAGGTTTTCATATGCCTGTTGAACCTGTTAAGGTGGTTGAGTACTGTTTTAAGGGGTGAAAGATGTTCTGCAGAATGAAAGACGTTTGGCTGACAACTCGCTTCTTTGTTTTGGGTCCAGTTTTGAAACCAAGTGGTTCCTAGAGCCACCTGTTGAAATTTAGAAGCTTTTGCATAGAGATGGAGTGGGTTATACAGTACCCATATTTAGTTTTTGTTATGGTTTTTGGGTATTTTAGCCCGTAGAATTTTTTTAAAAAGTATATTTTGAGATTAAATTGAAATTATAGCTACTATACTTCTTCGAATTAAAAGTGTGTTGTAAAACTTAAATTAAAGTGTATTAAATTAAACATTTGGCTTCTTTCCATTTTCACCAATACAATTGCAAACAGATCAGAGATATGCATTTAATTTTAACCTATACATAGCACTTTAGTTAATATACATTGAGGATCAAGTGCTATAAATTTTCCTAGAATAATATGCCTTAGATGCAGGTTGTGCTTAAGGATATATTCCATGTGTGACATCAATTACGGTTAGAATAGAATAGTATTACATGTACACTTAGATATATCACATTGACACCTATTAAATCCAAACAAAAAAAAAATAAAGTTGCACTCTTAAAGCAGTACTATTGGATTTAGTTCAAATATATAACTAAACTACAAAATGACACTAACTTTTCAAACAAATTACTCAATACAATAAATTTTGTAGCACCATAAAAGATATTGCAATGAAAAATTTCCCACACATTGCGCAAGGTAAAAAGTCTAGTTCTAAAGATAGCTGGTCCACACAATAAACATAGATATAGATACAGGCTTCAAATTTGTCACAATACGACTTGAGAGGATTGCTTTAGCTTTTCTTCGACAAGCTCAATACAGTGGTACAAAACCAGCTCGAGTGGATTTAGCGTACATACAGTGTCAATTGCAAGCTGATCATAGTCATTTCTATTCTCCGACATCATACCTGTCACCAAGGTACGCAAAGGCAGCAGCCATTCATTGAAGGCCTTCTGTAGACTGCTCTTCCCCAGAACTCCTGTGTGGTTTGTCTTCCCTGTTTCAAGTGCTCACAAGGGTCAACACTTCAGAAAATGGCACTAATCGACTTCTAATTAAGATTTAACTCTGCTGTCTCTAATACTGAGTATCAAAATCCACCAAAGATGAGAATTTTAAACTAATCATTCATTCATTGATTTCACCTACCTGTAGATTCAGTCATCAACACAAATCTGTATAGGTTGAGGGCTGACAAAACCTGGGGTTATACATGAAATTCAGTAACTTAGAAAGACGAATGAGGAAGGCATTCTCAAACAGCTGCACTATAACCTAACAGTGTTGAAATCAACAATAAGAACTATTTAAAACCAACAACAACAATAATATTAGTCTTATCCCCCTAAGTGGGGTCGACTACATGGATCATACAACGTCAATAAACTTTATCAAGAGCTATTTAAAACCCAAAAAAAAAAAAATCAATCACAAAAACTCAATGAAAAGCAAGAATACCGCATCACTCTGCTCAGGGAGGGAAGGAGGTCCCCCCTGTGGAGGTCTTAGAACCAGCTCAAGGACGCTGGGAGTCCAAAATGATATATTCTGAAGTGCTTTGCCTTCAGTTTTTGAAACTTGATTATCTATTGATGTGCTAAGGCGGATTTCCGTGTGCATTTCCTTCCTGACTAGATCGATGAGAATGGCAGTCTCCAAAAAGTCACAGACCACCATTACATGATTTAACATTAGATGGTTATTTAAGTAAAGAAAAACAAAAAGTTCAACAAAGTTGCTTCAGAGGGTACCATGGAAGAAGAGTTGGTGGCTGTAATCAATGCTTGCAAAATCTCAAACCTTTGAGAAATGGGAATATCGTCAAGTACCTAGCTTTGAGTGGCATAAGAATCATGGCATTAAAGATCTCTTCAGAAAAATGTGCTGGACACATTAAGGGGCTTAAGAAATACCATATTTCTCACTTGTTAAGAATGTACATATCAAATTTCTCCACACTTTTAACTTAAAAAAGGCATGGTATAATATCAGAAACTCACTCTTTTTAGCAAATCAAAGGCATTCTTCCTAAGTTCCGCATCTGGGGCACACATGATAACCATTTTCACAGCCTGAAAGATAGTGTTTGATCATCAGAGAACAAATATGTCACGATTTTCTCTCATAGAGAAAGAAGCAACAGTAAGCATTGACACACAAATTGAGTCAGGAATGTAAGGAAACCACCTGCAGAGATGAGAGAATATTAGGCATATAAGTTGACAACTCATCAAGTTCGTCATCATATTTTTCAGAGATATGTCCATCAATGATACAAAGCAAGAAATTGATGGCATGTCTCTTCAACTCCCATGGCAGATTTACAAAGGAAAGTGCATGCTTTAATGTTCCTAATGCTTGCCACCTTTTGGTCTGAGTACAACGAAGTTCATCCTTGATTGCATCTAAATCCTCTTTAGAAGCTTGAGAAACCTCTTTTAAGACCTGCCCCCAGATTACTGGAAGGATGGAAATTTTACTGGTCAATGAAAAGGAAAGTGCATGAAAGAAAAGGCAATAAGCCGATTTAAGTAATTTTCCTCACACAAACCTGAAAGAGCAGCACCATGTTTGACATATAATAAACAACCCATATAGTCATCTTTATCCTCTGGATTATGAAGGGGGAGGAAAAACAGATATCAGGAGGTGTAAAAGGTGCTTGGCTGCTCGCTTCATAATGGAAATAAATATAAGGCATGCAAAAACCTAAGATAACTACCTCCAAAAACGAAGCTAGTCACTTTGTCAACATTATAACTGGTCAGGAGATTCAGATATGATAATCCACAAAATGAAATAATATGTGACAGTTGTATAACCAGTGAATGACGAGTGGAAGATTTATAGCTTGCACTGGCTGAAAGAAGAGCCTGGGTATTACAGTGCATCATAATATATTATGTATCAAGAAGATGAAATCAAATGGAGTCCATAGAAATGAGAGGCAAATAAATACAAATAAGATACTGACCATGCATTGCAGGGCATACAGACCAAGAAGAGCACGAAGCTTCTCATTTGTACCATTCTCCTGCGTTTTTTAAGAACAAAACTGTGAGGAAATCATCAATATATTATACAAAACTATAATTATCCATCACCATTCATTTATCATTTATTGATGTTATGTTAATAACATCAATAAATCATCTAGAAGTGTCAAAATTTAAATATTTGGGGTCCATTTTACAGAATGATGGTGAAATTGATAGGGACGTTATGCATAGGTTATAGGCCGAGTGGTTAAAGTAGAGGAAAGCATCAAGAATTATTTGTGACCGCAAGGTACCTACTAAGCTTAAAGGAAAATTTTAACGAACAGCTATAAGGCCAACAATGCTATATGGTAGCGAATGTTGGGCTTTAAAATAACAATAAGAGCATAAGATAGGAGTAGCAGAGATAAGAATGTTGAGATAGATATGTGGTCATACAAAATTGGATAAGATACGAAATGACTGTATACGAAGGAAAGTTGGAGTAGCACCTATCGAGGAAAAAATGGTGGAAAATTGTTTAAGATGGTTTAGGCATGTACAAGAAAGAGGGCAAGAAGAGTCAATGAAGAGAGTTGATCAAATGGCTTGGAGCTCTATTAAAAGGCATAGAAGAAAACAAAAAAGGACACTAAAGGAACTTATAAGGAATGACCTTTTGAAATATAATTTATCTGAGGAAATGGTGTTTAATAGAGCACATTGGCGTCATAAGATCCATGTAGGCGACCCCACATAGTGGGATAAGACTAATATTGTTGTTGTTGTTGATGTTATATTAATATAAACCAAATCATCTATAACTATTCATTCACTTTCCATTGAAGTGATAATTTTAAATACATGGCCACTGCATTTTTTTTTTTGGATTATCTATTTTTTACAGAAAAAAAAAGTTGAATATCCCCATGCAATGCACGATGCATGTTTCTAGTTTAATATAAATTAGTACTACAAAAGCCTTCCTAAGAAAGTGGGAGATTTATTAAAATTCACAAACCATCTTAGTGCAAATTGCATATATAGAATTGGCAATCTCTACAACTCTGTCAAATACACCCTCAGGTTCTGCATCATCTCTCTCCAAAGACATATTCTTCAAAACATTAAGTATGATAGGAATGGCTTCTTTTATTTGCTCAAACTGACGCCTCTGAATAGAGATAAAGACTGAAAAGGCAAAATGACAGTAAATGAAATTTTAATAGCAAAGTGGCCTCAATATTTAAAGAAATAGATGTGCAAAGGTAATGCACCCTTTCATGCAAGAATCTCTTTTCATCCATCACTGGATGTGTGACTAAATGCTGTGAACACGTGAGGGCATCTAACCCTTTTAAAAAATTTGTCTTTCAAGTTGACCCTTTCATTTCTTTAGCAAGCAAGAGCACTGGAAAAACAAATTATGAATTCCTTCAACTGTTCTCAACAGCTATGAAAAATTCAATTATCGTGGGATTCAGTCGTCTTCAGTATATTGTTATTGTTATACACAGGCTGTGAATAAAACAACAACCCAGGAATGCAGGGGTCAGAACTCAGAACACGTGGGGGGGAATCCTTTACAGCTCAAAGGCAAGCAACTCAGTTCCACGATAACAAATAGTAAGTTCAAAAAATCCAGCCAATTGAGATTCACTTGGCAGCAGGATACATCAATTAAAAACTGAACTTGCAAAGTAGGCTGCTGCCCATCTTTCTATTATTGGACACAAGTTACAGTTTCATTTATTCCACTCGATAATTGAATTTTTTTATTGATAGACCTCATCAATTGGAAATTTCACTACAATGGATTACCTTTCGAGAGCCCACTTAAAGGAGGAACAACATAACTGGAAGCTTGAGCCATCTTATTTGAGTCACTTAATGCCTGTTAAAGTGAAATCAGCAGAAGCATAGGATCAAGATACAAACCACAAAGTTTAAGCAGGGTGGCAGTTGTAATGACCTGAGAATCTTGGCACGTAACAATGACAGGAAGATGATAAAGTCAGTATTTATGGCCATGGGAATGGAGATAAATCACTTGAGTCTAAAATAAAAGGGGTTTGTGGGAAGTGAAATTTGAAATATAGGTCTAGGGAAATCCTGGGAGTTAAGAAACCTACCATAAAATTTGGAGGAAAAGGTTCTCAGGCTAAGGGAAGATTATACAAAAGAACTGAAGAGGGTATACTTTTAAGGATAGCAATATATTAAAAAGAATGAAAGAATGATGTGATCCAACTAGCCTACTTCACCTCTACCTAGGTGGTAAATGAATATATAAAATTATTCGAATAAAAAAGTGTTTTAAAATAATACATACAACTTACATTGCAAAGAATTGGAAGCATGTCTCTTGGACCACACATCACTATAAACTGATCAATGATGCTGATAGCCATGTCCATGAATCTTAGTGATATGGCCGCAAACTTGGAAACAGCCTTTGGCAATTCAAAGGACAGGGCATCTACAAGTGCCTGTCACTTCAACAAACAAATATTAAAATCACTGATCATTGTACAGGAAGAATTACTTTGAACTGCAAGCTTCAAATAAGACACCCTATAAAATAAAAATTTGCTCATGTATGGTACAAATATTTTATTTCCCACTGCTACTCCATTAGAAAGCTCTCATCATAGAATGAGATCATCTAGATGATACCAATTGACATGTCTTCTTGAAGTTCAAATCATAACTTGCATTCTATTTTGCCTAATACTTAAAATGTCTGTTTGGTTAACAACTGCAACGTACAACTACCAAGGGACAAAACCCAGTGGAAAAACTCTAGTTAACCCACCTGATCAAGTGAAGGAGAACAGATATAATGATAGATCTCAGAGACAACTTCAAATGCATTGTTCTCTTCCTGTTGATTGTCTGGATCTGATAGTGCAGCATCTAATACAGAATCTAGGAGCTTGACAAGCTCGGAGATGGTATTTTCATATTGGCGGAAATCTTCAGCTTCATTCAACTGCAAGGTATAAGATCAGGACAGCTAACAATAAGCCTTCTGTTCTTACCAGGCCAGACATCAATTTCATGCTTTTAATTTCTCAGCAACGTAAGAATTTTAATAACATTAGTAAAAAATCCAAAAGATATATCAATTCTCTTTTCATGAGTAGCTAATTTTTCAGGCTACTAAAAACATTCTCCTATCTATCAAATTTTGCAGCATATCTACTGTAGGTAGAACCTAAAGATAACAAGAAACATAAAATTACACTACATACCATTTTCTCCATAGTTGCCCACTAGCATGAAAATCTAATTCAAATTCTTCATTTATAATCCAACACAGCCAATGTTTTAGTTGTGTTAATATGTAAGCAAAAGTTGTTCTCATTTTTCTAGGTTCCAAAGTTATACAAAATTCACTCCTTCCAGAATGTTAGGAACTAAAATCTAAGGGGAATAAATCAGTAATGAAAACAAAATAGTGTAGGAGAGAAGTGATTGATCTTACTTTAGAGAAGGATTCAAGAATTCCTCGAAGGCGAAGCACATCATTTTGAGCTACAGGGGCTGCCTTAACTTTGCTCTCTTCCTTCGCTGACATTATAGCAATACCATTCAAAGGGTAAGCAAAAGGGGGGCAAGTTATTCTGTTTCTTATCTGTGAATGTGCAAGGTGATTGGTATCATATGGTCTGACTGTTCCTTCACTATAGTGAATGGGCGGTTGATAGCAGTGGTCACTGTTCCTCTCTATGAAGCTGAAGCTACTCGAAAAAGAAACAGAGTTATGCTAAAGACGTCGGCATATAATAGAACCAGTCAAAAACCAGTGGAAATTGGCAAAACCTCCTTGGCACTTCTCCACCCTTGTGAAATGATCAAAACCCACCCTTGATGTGAATAACCCAGATCCAACGCATCAACCCCCTCAAAATCACTGTGTTTTGGTTATCAACATTAACCAGAGTGAATAGATTCTTTGTTGAAGTGAATGTAGCCTCGGATCTTTATACCGGTCGCTTGTAACTGGGTTCACTGCAACAAAATTTGCCTTCACTATAGTGAAGGACATACAATATATGAACCAAAAAATTACAAATCATCAAGAGAATACACTAAATAATTTTCCCAACTTCTACTCACATTTTTCTCAATTAATTAATAATTTTTCACTCATTAAAAAATATCTGATGATCACCATTACAATATAAAACAAACCAAATTATATTCATCGGCCCTAGTGAAGCACTAAACTTGCTTTTTGTCATCTTCAATCCCGTTTCTTACCCCAAATTAGGGGTGGAAACAAGTCAGACTCTTGCTAAATAGGTCGAGCCCATATTATAGACCTCAAGCCTAAGCCTGACCTGATATCCTATATAAGGCTTTCTTTTAGATTCAAGTTTGAGCATTTAAAAGGCCTAACCTGGTTTGAAGCCTATTTGGAGACCTACTAGTTTTAATAAGCCTTCAAATAGGCTTGAAGGCTTGAAATAGGCCTCTAGCCCATTCAAGCCTACATCACAAGACTTTCTAAAAATTACATCAAGCATCTTTGACAACACCTAGATAAGCCAACAAAAGTTCAACCAAGCATAGAGATAGGGGTGAACATAAAGGCATTCACAAGTCACAGCTTGATTCACACAATGAACCGTTAAGAAACACGGCATTCTAAGAGCTTAAATTTCTAAAAGACCCAAGAATAATGTAAATTATGTAATTATACACCCCAATGCAAATGTCTTTAGGGCCTAGAGTGACAAAACACCAGTCAGTCATACAGATCGTACCATTTGCTGAAATTTGATGTTTAATGAGAATTACTTGGTACTAATGAGTCTAACAATATGATACAGCTGATTCATCTTCATAAATACCCATTTGTGGAACAAGAGGGCAAAAATATGGGAGGCAAATGACTGGCTCCACAGTTGGACAATCAAGTCAAGGATAAGCTTTCCACTTTCAGGCAGCCACACAAAATAATTGACAAGCACATCATAGAAACTTAACAAGTGATCAACATCATTTGAAGGAGAAATTATATCTTCATCCTTGCTGAAAATTATATTTGTTCATGTCCAAAAAAAATTAATAATAATAGTCGCAACTGGTAACCTTCTGGAAATTGAGAATAGACGTGCCCAACAAACATAATGTTTTTGACCCCTACAACGAATGTGACTTTGATTCCAATAATCAACCGTTTTAATTGTGAATATAGCCATAGGTATACCCCATTCATGAAGCTAAGAAATAACTCCTCATTACTGAGATCTAACACTCAGTGGGCACCTCATTAGACCAGTGAGCAAAATATAAAATTATACTCTACACTTTCAATTTAGATTTTCTTAAACATACATAGTATAGTTAAGAATGTTTTATCCAAAAGAAAAATACGATTGGCAATGTAATCACTATTTCAAGCAAAGCAATAATCTTCTAAAATATGGACATTTTAAGCATATAAAAAGTGCAGATCATTAAAAAAAAAATGAGGCCGATGCCAACTTGAACCACAATCCACAAGACAGGCATGCCGACTTTGAAGAAAGCATCTGAATATGCATTGGGGTGAAGTGAGCATAGTATATAAACTAGTTGTAGTAGAATAATCACATTGCTAATCGTGTTCTCATCCACCGTTTAGAACTCACCTTTAGATATGAATTCTCACTAATTCCATATAACAAAATAAAATGGTAAAAATTGACGAACATTCGAATAAAATATTAACTGAAAGACATGCAACTGTATTCACAGAAATTTTAAGAAATAAACATTCAGTTTCAACAAATCCAGAGGGGGGGAAATAGAAAGCGAAGAAATTCGAATCTCGAGTATTGACTCAGAAGACGAAATTGAAGAAGAAAGAAGAGAGAAACAAAGAAGCATAACTCACCGAGACTAACGACGACGGAGGAATGAGGAGGACGAAGTTCTACCTATATTGCGATGGCCAATGGAGAAAGCAACGCCGACTAGTGATTGTAGGCATAAGTTTGCAAAAGGTCACCGCCGGTCGGAGAGATGAGAGAGACCGATGGAGGTCGTCACTGGGACTTGAGAACAGTGGAGGCTAGAGAGCAACGGAGGCGGAGGCGGCAGCAGCAGCTACTTTGTTAAAATGGGGCTTAAAATGGGGATCAAAGTTGGAATGGAATTATTAATATTAAATTTATAAAATTATGAATAATTAAAACAAATTATCATATTCCTCATATCTCTATTAATATTTATTCATATTACATAAAATTTCTTTCCTGAAATCAAATATATTATGAATATGAATATAAATTATTATTAAACTATTATATATCCAAGTAAAACTTTATTTAATAAAAACTTTATACATAATTTACAAATTATTTTATGTATGTTCAGTTTATATATTTATAAATATATAAACTAATCATGTATATGTGTGTCTATTACATTTTGTTGTAATATACGTTTTTATTTAAATTAATAATCTACTTTTTTCATTATAGAAAAGTTATCTTTTTGGGAAAAAAAAAATTTTTCCAACTGGGGAAAGATTATTTGAAGCTTTTGAAAAATGAATTTTTTTTAATTTGAAGTAACTTCACATTTTTTATTTAAATTAATTTATAAGAATAATATTGAAAGAAAAAGGTTATGGCTAATTCTGATCGATTCATTTTAGGGTTAAAGTATAAATCTGTCCCAAAATTTTTTTGAAATTGCCATTGTTAAATGAGAAGTTTTAATAATTTTACCATGGTTGTTAAAACTAGACTGGACCGGCCGGTTCGACCGGTCGTACCGGAAACCGGTGCCTGGTCCGGTCTGGTTACAATATTCGACCGATACTGTTCAGAACCGGTTCAAAACCTGTGAAACAGGCTTTGAACCGGTCCTGAACTGGTTTTACATTTTTTTTTTCAAAATTTTTTAAATTTTTAAGATAAAATAGCATTATTTTTAGTACAAAATATGTTTTTTTATATATTATAATATTATATAAGCATTATTATGATATATAACTAATAAAAATTATATATTTACTTAATAAATAATAAATTATTATTTTATTATTTTGAACTCAAAATATGATTATAAATAAATATTAGCTTATTTAAATTAAAATATTGAGTTATAAAACTCATTAATAATTTATTTGTAGTGAATAATATATTGATAATTTAATATTATTTAGTTTGAAACTTTAATTAAATTATAAAATTTGTCTAAACTTATATTATTTATTTTAAATATATTATTTTAATCACTACCGGTCCGACCCCGGTTCGACCTCGGTCGAACCATTGAATCTTGAACCAGTGATTTGTCCGGTTCAATCTCCGGTCCGGTTCTGACAACATTGAATTTTACACAACTAGAGTTTTGAGGGAAAATATCAAAGGAGTATTAAAGCATAAAATGAATAAATTCAAAAAAGATTAAATGAGAATTTAGTTTTTAGGATTTCTCACTATGTATACAAAATAAAAAACTTTAAATCTTATTTATTTATGTCATCACAATATTCAAATGGAGTATTTTAAGGTTATCGTATGTTAACATGTGTTACAATTAAAAAATATTGACTAACAAATAAATTTTATATTTGACTTATTCTTATTTTGTATAAAATTTGCATTTTATTTGTTGAAGTTCAAACTTACAGAGGTTTATATTTGATAAACGAATTTTGATTGTTAAATTCGAATTTCAGGTTAAATATAATTAATGAAAGTGTGCAAAATTCACATAAAATTTAATTAAAATTCAACTGTTGGTGAAATTCAAAATGGGTTCAAAGACAGTTTTTTACAGATAAACTTTGAGTTTCAAGGTGCAAACTTCAAAGTGAGAACTTGTATGTTTTGATAAAGCATATCCTTAACAAACAAACTTTGCATTTCAATATTCAAACTTCGTAATGAACAACTTTTGTGTCACATTAAACATGTCTCTGATAGACGAATTTTAGCTTCTGAAATTCGAATTTTGAAATTTTATGTGAAAATTTGAGGAAACTGTTCAATCTCTTTAGATGCACTTTTAATATAAAAATTTGCATGAACTAACATTAAATATCTTTTGCAAACTTGAAATTAGAATGTCACTTAATAACAGATGAATTTTGAAATTCAACGTTAAAGTACTTAACCTTCTGTCTCTAAGAAATCATCTGTTGAGCCCCAAAATTTAAACTTTGGTGTGTTAGACGCATTTAATGAAGTTGGTGAACAGCTATTTTTGCATAATAACTATTGTTAAATGTCTCTAATTGCTATATCTTATATTTAACGACTAATTAAATTACAAATGTATAAATAAAATTTTATTTGAAGTTACAGGTTACAAATTTAAGTCTGTTATTGTAAAAGTTTTTCTGAAATTTCTTGTTAAAGCTTTTTCATTAAACTCTTCATTTATTACTTTTCAACTTTTATATCTATTCTATTTAAGAGAGTTTTCATTTTTGTAACAAATTTTTTCTTCATTCAGAAGAAAAATTCTTTGTAAGAGGATTCACAAAGAGATGAAGAGAATCATTACTGAGAGTAATTAAGAGACTTTCAATGTTTTTAGAACACAGTACAAGTATTGTATTGTAGCATTATAATGAGTCCACTAAATTATTGCTAATAGTGGAGAATTCAAATAATAGTTTAAGGATTGAACATAAGTCAAGTGGATTAGATCGAATCAGGATAAATCACTGAGTTTTTTTCTTCTATTTTCTTTTATATTCAATTTTCATTATACTCTATTTTTCTATAAACATTTGCTTTTACTACTATATTATATTTTTACATAAAAATTTTATATTTTCCAATTCACCCCTATTAAAAAGTTAACATTCCTAACAACTTTATATCCTAAACTTTTTTTAGAGTAATATTGCCCTTAAAATATCAAAATTAGAGCAATATCGCCCAAAACTAATAAAAACCATTATCGTACAGTCTTTGCCATGTGGCAACGACTTATTAGTCACGTCACATGCTATGCATTACAACAAAATAGGTCAAATAGTTTAAAAATGAGAACAAATTTTAAAAACAGAGACATGAGAAACTCACGACAATTAAATGAAGGTGTAAGAAGTCAAAAAGGTGGTCTGCGAGAGAAGAAGCTATGCTTCCTCGAATCAAAGATTAAGTAAATGATTGATTGGAGCATTTTGAAGGACAAAACTTTGCTAATAGATTGTGATAGGTATGTAACAGGCTATCACGGGAAAGATGAGAAGAGTTAAAGCATAACCTATTATATTATAAAGTATTAGTAATTGTTGAATGATTGAAAGACAGAAACATAAATAAAAGAAATTATAACCAATTGTGAGGTATTAATAATCTATTATCATGAAGGAAAAAATCAGGAACTAAAAGAGGCTAGGTCATAAATGGTTGTGTTATCTCAGGTAAATGTTTATATCAGCAAAGAAAAAAGACGAAGTATTGAAAAGCTACTGTAATATATTACATTGGCAGAAATAATTAGTTATGAGAAAGTAAACTCGAGAAAACTCGATTAAAATAATTGGAAAGTTTTACTTTGAACTTTTTTGACTTCTTACCAGAACTGAAGAAGGCAATCATTTACTTAATCTTTGATTTAGAGAGCACAGCTTCTTCTCTTGCAGATCTTCATTTTTGCCTTTTTACACCTTTGTTTCTTTCTTGTGAGCTTCTCAAGTCTCCATTTTCAAAATTTGTTCTCCTTTTCGAACTACCCAACTTATTTTGCTACAAGGTGTGGCATGTGATGTGGTTAACAGGTCATCACCACGCGGCAGAGATCACAGACATTAATAACTTATGTTAGTTTTGGGTGACATTACTCTAATTTTGACACTTTGAGGGTAATATTGCTAAAAAAAATTTAGAATATCAACAGCAACTTTAAGAAAGTTTTGGAGACAAATTTGCATTTTAACCTTTCATTTTATAATAACTCTCCAATAATAATTTGTTGAAATCATTTATTTATATTATAAAACTTTCAAAAATGTTATATTTCACTCCATTCTGCTATGTTTTACTTCATTCTATTCCATTAATGATCATTTTACTCAACTTCCATATTAAACTTGCAAACATATCCTAAGAGTGAATTGAGCAACAAAGGTGGCAGTGATAGTAGATGATTAGGGTTGAGTTAAGTTAAAATAAAAATAAAATATTATATTATAATAAAAATAAATTTAATTTAAATTATACACTTAGAAGATTCTTTTAACCAAATCAAATTAATTAAGAATGAGAGTTAAAGTTAATTAACTATATCAATCTTTCCAAAAATCAAGATATTTTTCCAAAACAACAATTATTTAATTTTTTATTCACTTTTTGAGATAAATTAAATAGAAATATTTTTTAGAAATATATAATAAATATTATTTTTTGTATTTTAAACAAAATCTCATATTTAAGACTACAATAAAATGTGTTATATTTAAGATTGGAAAAAGTTTTACTCCATGTAATCTTTAATATAAATTACTTTCAACTAACTCATCTAAACCAAGAAAAGTTAGTTACAACAATAAAATTGTCTCAAAATTGATTCGATTTCCATTTTTACTCATAATAAATATTACAAATTTAAATAATTCATACACTCTCTTATTCATAAATAAAGACATTTTAGAAATAATGTAATTAAGAGTGTATTTAGATTAACTTATGTCTAAGTGATTATTAAAATAAATGCTTATTTATAATAGATTATGAGAATAAGTGATTGTGTCAAAAGTGATTTGTGTTTGGAATGCTTATTTATAAATAAAGTAATTATGAGAAAAGAAATATACCTGAATATTAGAGGTTTAGGTGATCATTGGGTAGATAATAAGAAAGAAAAATAAAATAAGTAATTATAAAAGGATAAATACTTATTAAAAAGTAGTCTGCGTTTAGCATAAACCTAAATATTCATTTATTTAAATATTTTAAGTGATTATGGGAGGATAAATGATTATGAAAAAATAAACAGAAAAAATTAACTTCTTACATATACACTTATTTGAAACATAAGTAATTATTGAAAAGCAATTCACATTTAATAACTTCTTCCTATGATTATTTATCTATTCTCATAAATACTTATAACTTTTATTGAAGTAGCCACTGATACTTGAAACTAATAAAAGGTAATCTATATTTAGAATTATAAATTTAAATAGGTCACACTTTTGAGATTAAATGGACCTATGTTATTAAATAAGGCAAATCATATCAGGGCCAGACCGTAAGAGCTGATAGGGTTGACCAATTTCCGCCCCTACTCCAAAACCCTGTGACGCTTTTGTTTTCCTGCCTCCTCTTGTGCTTCACTGGCCACTGGGCTTCATATCTTTCAAGGCGAGAAGTGAAGACGACCCGGGCATATTGGTCATTTCACATTTATGAATGGTACTTATGTCATTTCATATCTTTCTGACCTTTGTTTCGCGTAAACACTGATCTCTCTCACTGCAACCGCTGGAGGTCGTTGGTGCTTCGGTTTCCATCATCTTGTATTGCCATGGAGCCGGACGTGAGTATTGAGAGCTTGTCGATTATCCAGGTGGCCGTGCTTCCGATCGGGACGGTGCCGGCGAATATGCTCCGGGATTATTATTCTATGCTGCTTCCTCTCCACATCATACCTCTCTCGGCGATCTGCTCCTTCTATACAGAGCACCAGAAATCACCATTTGCTCATCAACCATGGGACTCGGGGTTCCTCCGGTTTAAATTTGTTCTGGGAGGTGCAATTCCAAGCCCATGGGAGGACTTCCAATCTCACCGTAAAACCCTGGCGGTCATAGGCATTTGCCATTGCCCTTCCTCGCCGGATCTTGATTCCGTCATCGACCAATTTTCTAATTCCTGCAAGTCTTACCCTTCCTCGCTCGTGGATCGCTGCTTTGCATTTTGTCCAGATGATTTGCAGGTGGGTGTTTCTATCTGTGCAATTTACTCTTGTTAGGCTGTTGGAACATAAAATGGAATTTCGATTGAAAAAAAAAATTGTTCGATCTACTTTTTTTTCTTTAATTATTTTATGCTTTGATTTCAGCTTGAGGATGGAAGTAAAACGGGGGGTAATTTAAGGTTGTTTCCCCCTGCTGATCGTCAAACACTGGAGTTCCATTTGAACACTATGATGCAAGAAGTTGCTGCCTCGTTGTTGATGGAATTTGAAAAGTGGGTGCTTCGGGCTGAATCTGCAGGCACCATACTCAAGACACCTTTGGATTCTCAAGCGAGTCTCAGCTCAGAGGAGGTTCATGTTTAGGTGTCCTAATTATTTGCATTTGTTTATTTTTGGTCCTCGAAGTAGTGTTCTATTTTCATTTCTATCTGCTGTTTTCTATGGCAATATCAGCTTAATTCATCTTGGAATTTGGTTTGTATGTGCAGGTCCTCAAGGCTAAAAAACGAAGACTTGGGCGTGCACAGAAGACAATAGGTGATTACTGCTTGCTGGCCGGATCGCCAGTTGATGCAAATGCCCACTATTCTACTGCATTGGAACTTGCCAGGTTGACCAGCGATTACTTCTGGTATGCTGGCGCACAGGAGGGTAGCGTTTGTGCCATGCTGGTATTTCTCTTATTGCTCCTGTTTAAATTTCTTCCCTTTCGTTTTGTAATCCCCATTCCCTGCTGAAAGAACTGGTCTTATTACTATTATAACGCATGAAATGATTGTTCGACTGTTATCTTCTTCAGTGATTAATGTTGTGTTTTGAAGCTTTGAGCACTAACTGAGATTATGCGAGATGGTACCATTTAATTATTTATTCACCTCCTTGAGTTAACGGCTTGTTACTTGTAGAATTTGCTCTTTGCAAAGTTACAAATGCTTTTGTACTACAACTCTATTTCAGGAATTATTTATTTTCTATCTTATATAGAGAGAGCATCAAATAGTAGGTGCCAGTGACAAAAGCAGGAACTAATGGGGGAAATTTATCATTACTTAATTTGTGCTCCTGTCAAGCAAGGGCTTAATGCTCGACAAAGAATGAAAATTTTCATGTTCAGAAGTAAAAAATTTCTCATTACTTAAGGTGTCTGTAGATTGTATCTTGGAATGTGGTTATACTATATGGAGCAGACTACTAACCTTAGGAACTACTGCTAATGCTGTACAGTATTGCGTGTTATTTGTACCTATTGCATTATGAGAACATAAATGCTATATAATTGCCATCAAAAGAGATTTGGTGGCAGAATTTGGTGCCAATGGATGTTATTAAAATTTGGATATGTTGGCTAAAGTTGCCCTGAAAAATGACTTTCAATTTATGTTTTTAGATTGATCACATGGGTCAGAAGGATTCAATCTTGGAGGAGGAAGTTAGATACTGTTACAACAGTGTAATCTTGAATTACAAGAAGTCACGAGATAATGCTCATAGGTAACTATTTCTTCTTTTAGATTCTGTTAGTAAATCTTTCCTGAAGATCCTTTTTGCTTTTTCTGAATTGTTTCACTTGTAGGTATTTTAGACCTGTTGCTGATTTTTCTAATTGATAGTTGTTAACCCTAAGCATTTTTTTCTTATTTTGTGCAGAGTCTCTCCCCTCAGTTTTGAACTTGAAGCAACTTTGAAATTGGCTAGGTTTCTTTGCAGGTAGGTGCTTTTCCTGAACTTCTACAATGTGATAAATGTGGCTGGTTGGTCCTTTGTGCATCGAATATTCAGCTAATTTTTCAATCTTGTAGATGTCACATCATGCATGAGCCTTTGTAAATTACGTATCAGTTGCTTGACTTTCAGAAGGCTATAGGATTTCATACTTCTGTTACATAAAAACTGTTGAAATTATTTATATGGGACATGGGTGTCTCAACATGTACCATCCACAAACATATGCATGGTGTTAACAAATTTTAGAAGAGTGTGTGGTAATGTGTTATGTTCAACAATGTGTTTACTATTCTTTTAAATTTTCATAAAGTTGTATTTGAGTTCACTTAATGAACAGGAGAGAGCTGGCCAAGGAGGTGGTGGAGTTGCTGACCAATGCTGCAGATGGTGCTAAATCTTTAATAGATGCCAGTGATAGACTCATATTGTTTGTTGAAATAGCTCGTTTATATGGCAGTCTCAGTTACCAGAGAAAAGCTGCTTTTTTTACAAGGCAGGTTGCTCAGTTATATCTGCAGCAAGATAATCGATTGGCTGCAATTAGTGCTTTGCAAGTTTTGGCAATGACCACCAAAGCATATCATGTTCAAAGTAGAGCATCAGTCTCTGGGAATTCTCTACATAATGTGAGTTTACAAGTGCCAGCCTTCAGACAACCTATTTATAATAGTGGCATGCTTGTTGAATTAGTGACCGAGAAACCATTTTTTTTTTGCAATGGAGGTTTACGTTCCGATTGAAATGTCACATATGCTTTGAAACTAGAGACTGTTGAATACTATTATGGTCACCATCAATCCCTCTTACTGTCACTGCTTAAATCTTATTTGGAATTTATTTATCGAGTCTGAAACAATTACCCTGCGTCCACTCCTTGGCTTCAAGCCTATAGCTGTTACTCTGGTCAAAGCTGTTGCTGGTTAAAGAAGTTTACCTGTCAGACCTATGGGATATCTAAGCTTACGAGACTCGCTATTGCACATAACTCCAAGATAGATGTTGGCATTAATAAGGCCAGGCTTATTCTCTGATGGTAAGGGTTGATGGAAATCATAAGTCAGGACTTTGCATGGCAAGAAGAGAAAACATACTATGCAATGACCAAGAACCTTTTGATCATTTTATTAAATAAAACTTATAGACTTAACGTGCAGTATCAAAGTTTCACCTTGTAACCTACCTGTTTGATTTGAGCTACTTATTTATTATCAAATTCAAAGCCACTGAAGTGTTTATCCGCAGATGCATTTGTTATTTGGAATATTAAATTTTGATAGTAAATATTTTAACTCTTGGTAGAGGAACACGTCACTACAATTTTAGTGAAAATTTTCTGATGAGAGATTGATAGGTTTTGAAATGAAAGATATGAAATGAAAATTTGTGGTTTTCAAGTTACCCAAATGCTGACATGACTAGGCTATCATCTTTTAAGATGCTAAGTTATGTTATTTAGATTATCATCTCTATATAATGTTAACTTTTACAATTTCAAGAGATAGGGAAAAAGTCATTAGCCTAGGTTAAAGAGTGGGAACATTACTGCAGAGAGTTTGAAGATTTCATGCCAGACCGTGGGTTGGCAGAAGAGTGAATGCTGTCTTTCTCAGCCAAACAGATGTTATATAAGTCATGCTGTTGCCAATGCGGCTTACTCTATAACTTTTGTTAACTGTTTGTCATTCTGGACAATTTTTTTGCCAAATACACAAGTTTTAGAAAAGAATTTTATTCTACTAATTGCAGGGGTGAAAAGTCTAGCATGAAAATATTAAAAGAAGCCACAGACTCAAACAAATTAATCATTTTGAGACTTTTTTAATAGGTTTATCTAATTTGCTCTGTTCTATTGCTTTTTTAAAGAAGTTGTCATTTGCTTCACAGAAGGGAATCGGATCAAGTAATGCAGATAGTGGGAAGAAGTATCCCCAATCAGCAGTCATACTATTTGAGTCTCAGTGGAGTACCCTCCAGATGGTGGTATTAAGAGAAATTCTGCTTTCTGCTGTTCGTGCTGGCGATCCTCTTGCTGCATGGAGTGCAGCGGCAAGACTTCTCAGATCTTATTATCCTCTAATCACTCCTGTTGGGCAAAATGGCCTAGCTAGTGCACTTAAAAATTCAGCTGAAAGGCTGCCACCAGGGACTCGTTGTGCTGATCCTGCCTTACCTTTTATAAGGTGTTTACATGTTTATGATGTCTTTGCCTGCGTTTTACATTATGAATAAGTTTTATTATTTCATTCACATGGAAAAAAGAAGCTAGAATAAAGTATCGAATTTATCAGCAGAGGTAACCTGTATGCAAAGAATTTAGATATAACTACTAGTGGCCAAAGATTGGCAACTCATAAGTTGTACTTCATTGCTTTGTAGTTTGTACTGTAATTGTATTTTTACTCCTTTTTTTTAATATAAAATGAGTCTTTTCTTCTTCTTCTTTTTTTTTGGTGAGTACATTGGGGTCAAAGACCCAAAAGAAAATAAACAAACTACAGAGCTACCCTGTGTGGTTCTGGAGCGCCCACTTTATCCCCTATCAGAAGAATGTTTGTTTCTCCAATTTTTTAATTAACTTCTTTTTTTTTTCTAAATTGCAATTTCGTCATCAATATTTTTTTTTATAAACTTTGTTGCTTCAAATAGGTCTGATAGTGGAAATTTGACCAATTTGCACATGATTGGGAATTTTCTATATGCAATTTACTCTTACAAACAACAGCTGTAGATGTAGTGGCTGGTTAACAGTGGATCAGAATACCTAGAGGGTTTTACACTCCCTTTGCTTGCTGAGTCCTCAGAAAATGGAGTATTGCTTAATAGGAACCATATTGCATTTGTTTGGTTTATTATTATGAATTTTCATGATTAATGACAAATTTTGGACAATGTACTCTGGCAGTCATTTAATCATTGATTGCTTCCAGGTTGCATTCTTTTCCTCTCCACCCAGCACAAATGGACATTGTAAAATGCAATCCCGCTAGAGAAGACTGGTGGGCAGGTTCTGCTCCTTCAGGCCCTTTCATTTATACACCATTTAGCAAAGGAGAGTCCAATACTGTTAAGAAGCAGGAGCTTATTTGGATTGTTGGAGAACCTGTCCAGGTCTTGGTGGAATTGGCAAATCCATGTGGCTTTGACTTGAAGGTTGATAGCATCTATTTGTCCGTACATTCAGGAAATTTTGATGCTTTCCCTGTGAGTGTAAGCCTTCCACCTAATTCATCAAAAGTGATCACCTTATCAGGAATTCCAACATCTGTGGGAGTAGTTACGGTTCCTGGGTGCATTGTTCATTGTTTTGGCGTTATTACTGAGCACCTATTCAAAGATGTTGACAATCTGCTTCTTGGAGCAGGGCAAGGACTTGTCCTCTCTGATCCTTTCCGCTGCTGTGGATCTCCAAAGTTAAAAAATGTATCTGTTCCAAATATTTCTGTTGTGCCACCACTTCCATTGCTGGTGTCACGTGTTGTTGGGGGTGATGGTGCCATCATTTTGTATGAAGGGGAAATTCGTGATGTATGGATATGTCTGGCTAATGCAGGTACTGTTCCAATTGAGCAGGCACACATTTCACTGTCAGGAAAAAATCAAGATGCTGTACTTTCATATTCTTTTGAAACTTTAAAGTCTTGCCTCCCCCTAAAGGCAGGAGCAGAAGTGCCTTTACCAGTGACCTTGAGAGCCTGGCAGGTTGGTTTGGTGGATCCTGATACTGGTGCTGGGAAGAGTGCCTCAGGAAGCATTATGAGGCATGTTAAAGATGGAATCAGCCCATCATTACTGATACATTATGCTGGTATTTCTTTAAAATATTACCAGTACTCGTCTTTTTGCATTGTTTATAACAATCACAGCTCCTTCCTCTGGCATACATTCCGTTTGAATATGAAACTTTATTAGTGGATTCTAACCTCTAATCCAGTAATTTAACCTGGGTAGTTTGCTTCCCACACCCCCCCCTTCCTTTTTTTTCCTTTCTCCATTATTGTCAATTCAGTGTCATTGTTCTTTATCATGTCACCCTGGCATGAATGGTTGACTTATGTGGCCTTGCTTGAACATCTAGGAGCAAATTTTGACCCTTTGTGCATTCATACTTGTATGCAAACAATTTTCTTGTGTCAGATTCTCATTTGGTAGTCTTCTGTGCTCTGACCATTAACTAATGCTAGTCCATCTGTATTAAGTAGTAATGCCAATTCCACTTTTTCATTTTTAGGTCCACTGCAAACCTCTGGTAATCTTCAAAGTAATGAATCTACTGTGCCCCCTGGTAGGCGCCTTGTTGTTCCTCTGCATATTTGTGTTTTGCCGGGCTTGTCTTTTGTTAAGGCTCGGCTGCTTTCAATGGAGTTTCCTGCTCATGTTGGTGAAAATCTTCCCAAGCTGGCCGATATAAATAATAAATCCAATGGAGGACATGTTGACTCTCAGACAAAAATGGACAGACTGGTGAAAATTGATCCTTTCAGAGGAAGTTGGGGATTGCGATTTCTTGAACTTGAGCTCTCTAATCCAACTGATGTAGTGTTTGAAATTAGTGTTTCTGTCAAATTGGAGAACTCTAGTGACGAGGATATTCTTTCTGGTGATCAGGATGCTGCTGAATATGGCTATCCTAAAACAAGAATTGATAGGGATTGCTCAGCCAGGGTTCTAGTACCTCTTGAGCATTTTAAACTACCCGTTCTTGATGATTCCTTTTTCATGAAGGATATTCAGGCAGACGGTGTTAGTGGTGGCAGGAGTGCAACCTTCTCTGAAAAGAACACCAAAGCTGAACTCAATGCCTGTATCAAGAATCTTATATCTAGGATTAAAGTTCGATGGCATTCAGGACGCAATAGCTCTGGAGAGTTAAATATTAAGGATGCTATCCAGGCTGCTCTTCAGACCTCAATTATGGATGTCCTGCTGCCTGATCCATTGACCTTTGGCTTCAGGCTTGTCAGAAATGGTCCTGAATCAGAAAAACTTGATTCTGTAAAAGAATCCAATATTGATGTGCTGTCTCCTGCATCGAAAGATTCTGTCCTTGCACATGAAATGACGCCAATGGAGGTTCTTGTCCGTAATAACACAAAGGATCTGATCAAAATGAGTCTTAACATTACTTGTAGAGATGTAGCTGGGGAAAATTGTGTTGATGGTGCAAAGGCAACCGTTCTATGGACTGGTAATTTCTTACTTTTTTGGGGGGCGTTGCTATGAACATGAGGTTTTATCAGTCTCTGAACCTGCCATATTTTTTCATTTTCAGGTGTTCTGAATGATATTACAATGGAGGTCCCCCCACTTAAAGAAGTTAAACATTCTTTTTGCTTGTATTTTCTTGTTCCGGGAGAGTATACACTTGCAGCTGCTGCAGTGATCAACGATGCTAGTGACATTCTCAGGACTCGAGCCAGGACCAGTTCAGCCGATGAGCCAATTTTCTGTCGTGGACCACCTTATCATGTTCGTGTTCTTGGGACTGCATGACAATTTATTTTTGTCCCTACAAGTCTACTCATTAAGCTCATATTTTTAGATGTCACCACTTATTCCTTCGGTTATCCAGGACGATGCATTAGAACATTGAAATTACACGCCATATAGGGGTTGACATCAACTCCTGGAAGCGTTGTTCCAATCTGAGAATTTAGCTTTTTACATAACTTGGTTGTATTTGTATTTGTAAATCGGCTTCAATGTTCTATGATGAGACGGGTCTCTGCTTTTTATAAAAAAAAATGTTTAGTTTCTTTTTGGTCTGAGAAAACGTATGCTTACCCCAATACAGTCATTGATAGTTGATTTGGATATGAAGAATCATCATTGTTCACAACGTGATTAATGATTACTTTATTAGAAATACGCATGCCTGCAAAAGCTCTCGCGTCATCAGTGGCAAACTTATAATCCAGGTGTTTATAATGAGAATTCCTCAAGGCAAGTTGAGCTGGTGTGTTGCCCGCGTTTTGCTGTTTTAGTCTTTCACTTATTTTTCCTTTTTTCGCGATGATCATATTTTTTATTCGATAATTCGGGCATAATTTAGTCGTGATTATTCAAAAATAATTTCATAAAAAAATTGCGAAACGTAGTGCCCGCAAAATATAAATAATTTTATAATAGTTCTTCCTGGTACTGGTAATCGAACTGGGAACTCCAGATAAGCACCAAGCATTAAAGACTTAACCATGAGAATCAGATTCACCACTAATAGCGATAACTCAAGAAAACTTGCAGCCCTTATTATTTATTTTTTTTACAAAAGAGATGGGAGGGAGGGATGGCACTCCCTGGGCAGGGCTCGAAATTTCAACGAAATTTCAATGGCTAGAAAGCCTGTCATGTACTTTCAGCCACCATTTATGGTTTTTTTGACACATGGAGCCCTAGAAGCAGGTCAGCTACCAAATCACTAGCAAATACTCATGCCTACTAAAAATGGGGATCTCTTTATGATCAGTTGCCACCAAGTAAGACTTTAACAACAAAAAAGGGGGTTTGAATCCATGACTTGGAAGTTATAGAATCGTCCCTCTTACAACTTGTGCCAACTTACATTAGCTATGGCCCTTATTTTTTTATTCAAAGCTTGCAACCCATTTTATATCTATTTAAATATTAGTCTGAAAATTGGTCCCAAAAAAAGATATATTAGACTGAAAATGGGAGAAAATGAAAACCCATTTTCGTTATTTACTCCTTCTCCAATAAAAGCTATGAAACGAACCTCCTCAAAGGTTGTAGATGAGCACATTTCTTAAGGTAGGCCTCAAAATAAATTAACACACTAAGTTATTAAGGTGCATATTATAATAATTGCTAGCAAGTAATATCTAGGATGTCAATGTCTTCCTTGGCTGTATTGTCATTACTTGCAAGAGATCCAATCATCATTAAGAATTGACCTTGGGTAGGTTCTTTAGGTAGTTCCTATCTCCTATTATGTAACCAACCAAAATTGCAGCTGGGACGATCCTTTTCAATGTGTAGCATGTGACTTGAGCTTTCTTTCTTCTGAAATACGGACTTCTGAATTCTGCCTAGTCTCCCAGTAATTTGCCACCTACAACCTATTCAATTAGGTAGAAGCTTTTAATTAATAATGAAGATTTAGTGCAGTAAAATATAATGATACTTGAGAATTCAACCGAGTAGACGTTGGTGGTACGGGTTGAAGTAAATAACATTCATTAAAGAATTACAATGAAAAGGTTGGAGGACGTGGTCACCCTTTAAATTCATGAATTGCATGTGATTAAAGTTTGTGCAAAACGTGAGTTTGAGTCTCCATCGTCACAAAAACCTTGGTTGGTTGAATTGGCTATGGACAACTCACTGGGAATGGAACAGTGTCCTCTCATTCTTTTACCCACTTTCATTTTCTGATGTTACTCCCATTTCCCCAATAAACACGTTCCCACCATGTCTATTTGTAGAAGAATCCGTTGCCTTCTTGTCACTCTCCAATGTCAACCCAACAGAAAAGTCACATGATTCCATCCATGATTTGATAGTATTCAATATTCATTGTTTTGATGGGGCTTCAAAAAGACGAATTGTTGGATATATATGTATATAGTATCTTTTATACTACATTTTTAAAATGACAGTTTAATGGGCTAGTTAACGGTTTGGGCCTTGTTTTATACTAGCCCAAGAAAAAGATGGTTCTCAATCGGTTCTTCTATTTTTTTTTTATTGTTTTTAATTGTAATCCCATGTTCAATTTGTTGCAATTGAAGGGAATTAGGTGGCTTTAAAATTAAATATTACTGGTTGGGAGAAGGGAAACAAGGCCTTTTATTTCTATTGGTTTAGAAATGGAAGGAAAGTGACCTAAAAGAAGATGGGAAATATGGTACCTAATTAAGGACACCTTTGAAAGTGATTGAATGCCCTATTCTTCACTGCGGTTAGTACTTTGTACAGAAGCAAACCTCTTCCCAATTGGGAGGAAAGTGACCCAATATATTATGTTTCATTGTAAATTCACATTGACCTTTCTTTTGTTTTCAACTTCCTTCTTTCATTCCTCTTATTTTTATAATATTTAACTTCCCCGTCTCTTTTTGTCACATGGCTCTTCCATTTCGTTTATTTATATATTCACCCCACCATTTTTTTTTGTTCTTATTATTATATGGATAGTAAGAAATCAGAATTTGAAAATTGCCATAAGAACCATCGAAAGGGCTACAAGGGTTCAAATTACAGCCAGAATAACAGACATCAATAATTGTATTTATTTTAATCTGTAATACAATATATATGTGTGTGTGTGTTTCACTATCATAGTAAACGATACAGGTTTCTATATTAAATGAAAGTTACCAAACTATGTAAGGAACTTGCATGGCAGTGTTCATATTGAGGACCTTGATGCTGAATATTCTTCATTTTATTGCAACGGTGCTGTTGATTCATCTCTCTCTCTCTCTCTGTGTGGATTTGAATAGTAGTGGGCATGGAAAAATCACGCCATTCTAATGTTTACTATGTCTGATGGGGACTTGTTGTGAGTTTCCTTAATCAATCAAGCAACCAACCAACAAAAAAATAAATAAAAAGAAGAAAAGACGAGCAGATTGGTGTGACAAGACACGAAATAGCACAAAAAATACAAGCATCAACGTACGTTACTATGCCTCAAAACCTAACCTAACACAGGAAAGAAAATTTCAAACAAAGAGAGGAAGAGCATCTGCGAAGGCATGCTTGGTAGCTTGCTTGTATCAAATTCAAATATATGATGTCGATCCCTTTTTTTCCTCATCTATCATATCATCTACATTGCCTCTTACTTATTCTGCTTCCCTCTAGTCTATACCTCCCCAGTTCCTCTCTAATATGTATCTTAACCCTACGCGCCTTCCACTGCAACGCGTCACTCACTTTCTCTTTTTCCTTCAACTTTATAAGCCTCATATGTTTGCATTTCAATTGCTGGTATTAACTATGCAGCATCTTTTGTGAAGAAGCCCATTAGTGGAAAAAGTAGAAATGATAGATATAGAGAGAGAGAGAGATAGAAGAAGGGCAAAGATATATAGCAGTAATAGAGTTGAGTGGATGAGTGGTCCAGCAAAGGAAACACTGCATGCCCTCAAAGTGCTTTAGTGGTCCTAGATTTGAGGAAAGCCTAAATTGAAGGGAAGCATAGCTGCCAAAGCAACATGTGTTTGGGTTGGTTTTGTAAGTCTCACCACCCTACGTCCATATATATTCACTGCGACAAAAGTAAACCACCAAACCTTAAACCACACAGACACACAACATTTAAAAAGAAAAAGAGGTAATTATCATCGCATGATCAAATGACTGCTTGTAAAATATGTATAGTATATATAGTCTTTTGCTTAAACCTTTCTAATTAAACTTGGGTGTATGATTAAGGAGCATTTATTCTAGATGAGTGAGAACAAAATGGACGTCCCTTTTAACCCGAGAGCAAAGAGCATTATTTTGGGGGGGGTACATCACTTTTGAACCAAATTCTCTCCTCCATAATTGTTCCATACTGATAGATACATATACCATTCTGCTTTTGGTTTGGTTTGGTGTGCACAATCATTTTCAGGGACAAAGTGCTCCTCAAAGAAAGAAAGAAAGAAAGGAGGCATTAATATTCACTCAAAGGCTATTCCATTTTCAAGAGACGTAAAATAACACACCCACATATAAATGTGATAGATGGAGTAGTAGTCCTAAGGATAAGGCAATCACATCGCTTGTGGGGGCTGCGCCATTGTCACGCGTTTGCTTGAATTAGGACACTTCAATGTCCGATCCATGCATTATGGGGCTTCTTTTTCCTCTTATACTGTGCATCTAAAGTTTGTGATTATAACTCTTGTCTGTCTTACTGTATCTTTTTAGTTTATTATATATATATATATATATATATATTTGCTGGTGGCTAATTGCGGATTAGGGTTTTCTTTTTGGAGTTATATCATGTGAAAAGAATGGATATGGCCTGCTGAGTTTTTGGTGCATGTTTGTGGAAGAAGACTGGGAAAGGGCCTAGCCTAGCTAGGCAGGCTACCTGGGTGGGATTGGTCCAAACTCGTGTGTGCATATATACATCAGAATTAGTATCCTCTACAATTGTCAAAAGTGGATTCCACCCTAGGGTTTCCATAATCCCTAACGCAATCCCTTTCTCTGCCTCCAGCTAGCGTTACATCCTTTTCTTTTTCCCCTTAATCACAAAATCTCACTCTTCCAAAATGAAACACTACACAAAACAAAATTATATAACCCTTAACTTTAAGAAACTACTGTGTAAGTATATATGCCCTAAATATCCATTTGTTATGGACGCATAAAATTTTTTGTCTTCCTTGAGGATTTGACCATAAGTAATTCAAAAATCCAAGTACAAGACAGGTGAGAACAATATAATTAGCTACTAATATATATGTGCCTTAATTATCTTTTTAAGTCAAATTTCAACCATGAAATAAAATTAGTTATGTATGTCAACTTCTAGCTGGTAATGCAGTCATCATTTTGCTCTCTGGTAGCATAAAAATTTACATATATACCTCTGAATAATTTTCGTATACTTTCCTTTCCTTTCTTCGAGTCTTCGTCAACAAATTTTATCAGGCAAAAATTTAATTATATGCATGTATTAATCTTCTTTGCGTTAGTTATAAAATTCATGAACTTGGTAATGAATGTTATAGATTATCATCATCATCTGATGTATTCATATATTACTTAATTATGAACTTCTACCAAAAAAATTATGAGTCGTAGAAAAATGGTAGCATATAAAAATGAAAGAGAAAAAAGATGAACCCTAAATCCCAGCGGACCACGAGAGAGTACTATAAGGTTGAGGGATGAGGATAAGGACAAAGGTAACACATTTTAAAAAAATTAAATTAAAGAAAGAGACGAGGGAGATGGAGCCCATTGAATTGAATAATAAGAAAGATAAAAGCCAGACCCACCAAACACAACAACACGATGATGATTAATTTTATCATAAATTAATAATAATTGGGGGAAAAGAAGAAAGAAAGGGATGGGTGAAGGGGGGGATTATGAGATATTGATATATATATATATATATATTTTCTCTACTTCTTAATATAAAACTGGTGATAAAATTATAAATCACATAAAAATTAAGATTGAGAATTAAAATTAAATAATTTTTTTATTTTTTAAAAAATTAAGTTATTTTAAAAAAAAATATTCTTATTTAATTTTTTTACTTATAATGGATTAATTAAAAATATTTTTTTTAAATATGTGATAAATACTACTCATATTTTAAAAATAATTTTATATTAAAATTAAGATAGAACATCCTGCATTTAAGACAAGAAGAATATAAAAAAAATAATGATTAGTGAGGAGGAAGAAGAAGAGAGCAAAACGTGTGGGGCCCAGAGGCGGGGAAGATGCGTGAGGGTTAGGTACCTCCCACAAAGTTAGCGGATGCTCCACGAAACCTTTCACACTAACACCCTCCGCTCCTCACCTCTCATCTCATCTGCTTACCGGATAAGGAATTTCAAATCAATCTTACATTTCAATTTCAACCAAAAAGTAGTCTTACTGTTTAATCATCTTCTCAACCTTTTTTTTGTTTTTTTCCTTTGGCCCCACGCACGTCCCCTTCCCCTTCTTTTCTTTTCCAACTAAATATCTTGTTTCGGAAATTTGAAATTACTACTACTGCTGCTCATAGTTTATGAATATTGTAAAAGAATTGTGATACATCGATACGGTATTCTAGTTGAAAATTATTTTTCTTTTTCGTAAAATTTAGAAATTAAATGAGGCAACACAACAAGTATTTTTCTTTAATAGTCGGATGCATTGCTATCAACATCATCATTGTTGTCGTAGATATATATATGTGTCTGAAATTAAATTTGTCATCCTCGTCATTAAATTCTTTCTGCGTCATATAGTATGTGTGCATTTCTGCATTATTATATACATAGGAGAAAACAGGATAAATGTATACTAAGGCTGTATTAAGAGTGACCTAAGTAAGTGGCAATTTTACACACACACATCCATTTGAAATCTACATGTGTGGGGATTTCTTTGTACTTTCTGTTTATTATGTTTGCTTTGTTCCTTTTCCATGGGTTGAGCTAGCTAGGCATGTCAATGAAAGTCTCTATCAACCAAAAGGTTCTTTCTTGTCTAAACCCCTATCCCAAAAAATAAATAAAATAAAAGACAGTTTATGGAGCTAGCCATCCTTGGCTTGTTCTCGTTTTATTTATCCTAGTAAGTATTAGGACTTGGTTTTCCCTTTGAAATACGGAGATATAGCACACTTTTGCAGGATTAATGCTATGTTTAGTCCAATAAATTAAACTTGGTTGCAAAGTCATAAACAAAATTCTTTTAAGATGAGACTGCAAACGAATAAATATATATTGCCATTATTAAAATTATATATTCTCTTATATATAGTTAATATGTAAATGGACAATATATACTCATTCAAAAATTTAAAATAATTTTATGATGCGCATTTTTATAATATTATATAATCATTTTATATAAACAGATAATTACTACTCTAAATCATCACAATCACACGATGAATATACGAAGAATCACGCGTGGCTACAAAAGCAAACGACTGTTGACGTGCAGTGCAGTCGACAATGTCCCACCCTAATTGGTCATCTCATTCTTTTCTCTCTTTTGTTTCTTTGATATCATCAATATAATTTTTTTCTCTTGTTTTCTTAATTATGCCTTGCACCAATTTTAGGTTAGGGTCAATTGTAAGAACAGACCTCACACTGGATAAATGTAGATTAAAGAGGAGCTATATATATACGTAGAAATCATGATTCCTAAATGGAATACTTTAAAGTCTTGATATATTTAATTAAGAATTGATGTTAAACTATTTATATATTTTCTTTGGGCCTCATAAAAAGTATTTAATTTAATAAATCTCTCTGACATCTAAGATTTTTTATCAGTCCTTTAGCATCCATCTTGCAATCCTTGATCATTGCAAGTAATCGTACTACTATCAGTTTTGGTATAAAAAAACTGTTTTTTTTTACTCAGATTGTGGCCCTTTACTTACACCGAGTTTAAAGTGAACTGTATGTTAGATTTTATAAATAGCATGTATTTCTATAGATTTTATAAATTATATATTAATGATGTGATTTTTTCAACAAGGTGAAGAATTAATGAAAACATAAAGAGAGTAATTTACTTTAAACATAAGTGCCTTCATACTAATGATCTTTGGCTTGTTAGAAATTAAAGGAAAGAACTACATGCATATAACCATGTAGGTGGCAAATAAGGGGGTAAAATATGGGCGATGATCCAAGGATTCAAATTTCTCTAAGTTTTTTTTTTTTTTTTAAAGTGATGTGGATAAAGATAAAATCAATGTGACGATGAGAGAGAGTTGGAAAGGAGAAGAAATGGAGCACATGAACGGCGGGAGCGCATGGGAAACTGGAGACCATATAAAAGTATGAGGGTGGTGGTTGTGTTTCTTTGAATTACGTTGTTTGATGGGATCATCTTTTTTTTTTTTATTTGGACAAGACATTGTCCCTTGTCGTTATCCAAACGCCGTATCTTTCGCGCCTTCTTCCTATTATTGCAACTATTTTATTTATTAAATTAAATCAATCCTCTTACTTTTTGTCGCTTCCCTATTTTAAAAAGCCTTCCCTTGTTTAATTATTGTTGTTGTTATATTATGTACCATATTTTTTCAGCCTTATTGGCTCAACGCAAATACTTCCATTTTCTCGCTCACCCGCCCCTCCCCTTATTTTAATCGGAGATTTTGTGTCTCATAAAGTGGAGTACCTTAAATTATTAAATAATCTTATAGCACCATCATTTGCTCATTTGCTGCCTGCCGCCAACTTATAGGACACCCCCTCCTCAATTTCCTTTGAGAATATTCGTCATATCTCACTTATTTGACTTCAAGCCTATGTAATCATTCCTCAGATTCATCCTTTTGTTATTTCCCTCATTTTTTTAACAGTGCTAAACAATGACCTTAGTTGTTGCAAAGATTAATTAAAGCATATATATATATAATAATAATAATTGTTATAGGTGTGATTATTTGAAATTTACACTGATGTAATTTTTAGGGACGTTAATTCAAAAAATATTCATTTTATTATTATATTAATTTGTTTATCTAATTAGCTAAAAATATATCCTTCCAATTTTTAAAATAAAAAGACATACAATGAATTTCATCCTACGGAATTTAAAATTATAGCCACATTTGTTAATTTGTTTTCCAATTACAAAACTTCGTTCTCGTCCACGCAGTGGAGTTCTATCCATATATATATATAATATTACCATGCATTTTCATACGGAAACGAATGTTTGAGGATGTGCAGTCACGAGTAACAGAAACTGTAGCATATCTTGGTTGGGAAACAAATTATTTTAATCAAAATAATTTTTTTATTTGTATTTACTGTTCAATTCCAGTTGAGTGTTGGGCACTGTTTGTTGTTCCATGACCCTTCGAATAGTCAAAGTTTAAGAAAGTCATCATTGACTTTTTCCAATGTTGAAAAATCTTTTCTTCGATTGTTGGAAAGAGAATGGTCCTGAACATCCCGTACGTGCAGTGCGTAACACATACATTGCACCAGAGAGTTAGACCTAAAAAAGAAGTTAAATACTATCTAACAGATCTTGCCGCTTAAAAAGATT
The DNA here is from genome assembly GCA_026686845.1 of Adenanthera pavonina. Lineage (NCBI taxonomy): Eukaryota > Viridiplantae > Streptophyta > Magnoliopsida > Fabales > Fabaceae > Adenanthera > Adenanthera pavonina. The sequence continues at coordinate 7,506,198 of JAIVEN010000003.1, forward strand.
TAATCTGATCCGATTTAAATTAGTCTAATTTCAATAAATTCATTCGTTGGAGTACGGTGGGTTCAGAATACTGGGCATACATGAGAGAAAAAGGTTGAACCCAAAAAAAAATATGTAAATAATTCATTCTGGCAATTGAAATTGAAAATTATAAGAAAGGATGCTTTATTCAAATCAATTGGTGTTAAAATAATCACGTACAAGGCCCACTAACATACGTTGAAATGTAAGTCTATCATCAATTTTGCTCCTTTATTGTTATTGGAGGCTGCTGTTTATAGATTTGTCGTATTTATAAAAGTGCACATTGTATCTTGTTGGAATTTATTTAAGGGTCAGTAAAAATGTTAACTCAATACAATACTCCTTTGAAGAATAGATATTTATTTGGTTTCAGAATTTGATGTCAACAAAAACAGAAATAAAGTAAATATAAAATAATGCAGTGCATTCATTATTGTTATTATTAACAAATAAAACAAACATTAGTACCAATAAATAAATTTCATAATTAAGAAGTCAAATTATATAGTTTGGTTTGTGAATAGTCCTATTTGGAACTACGTCAAAAATAGTTTTTCTTGATGCCTAATAGTTAACGATTTTGAGAAAAAATGCCAACAAAAATGAGGCAAAGATTTTTGTTGGCTGTTCTAATAATAATCACCAACAAAAACTGACATTTTCTTGATGGTTATTTTTATAATTGGCAACAAAAATCTTAGCAATTTATTTCAAAAAAGGCACAAAGTACGAATCAATAAACATAGTCATTAATAAAAACAAATCCAACGATTCAGGTTAATACTCCCTTACATTTTTCTCTCCACACCAACTCCCTTACTTTTCTCTCCCTCAAGTGAACTTCTTATACCATTCCTCTTTCATCCTTCACCCATTCATACCTTTCCTTATTTCCTCCTTCTCTCCCATCCCTCTATCACTGCAAAATCCATTCATTTTTCCTTTCTCCCCTCGTTCTCTCACCATCTTTTCTTTTTTCTTTTTTACTTTCTTCTTATTTCATCCTTCCCTATCACTCTCACCTCTTATTTTATTCTTTCTCTCTTCCCCATCACTATTATGAAAAGGACTTTTAGATATCTTCTCTAATAAAATCTTACAGGCTTTTTGAAATGAGTTCTTCTTTTGCAGGCGAAATTTGTATCATCAGACATCCATTACCATTTCCCAACTCTTGAGCCGGCGAAGATGACTAAGTAAAGTAAGGTTGTGAAATGCAAGGTGTCAAAAATAGCATTGTCTAGAATGTCATTTCCATTTCCTCCACGCTTTCAGCTCCGCCACCTTCACATTTGTAGTAATAGTATTGTAACATTCCACTTTCAGCTCTCGTCAACGAGCTACTCTAAGCAGTTAGATGATTGGTAGATCTAGATCTATTTGCTTCCCTCAAATTTTCTTTTCAAAATATTTTTAGAATTAATTTTACGTTTTGGATATTGGTTGGATATAATACAACTTTTAGTTATGGATAACTTTAGTTTCAGATACGTTTTAACTATTGAGTTTTAGATATTTAATTCTGCATATTAATATTAAAACATATTTGTGAGATTGTAAAAATATTTAAAAAAATAAAAAAAAAATTAATACTTATGATGGCGGTTACTTAACATAACCACCAACGTAAGTCTATTCCTTGGCGGTTATAATAAATAACCGCCAAGGAATAGAGAAATTACATGTTCAATTTTAAAAAATAAATAAATTTTTGTTAGCAGTTATTTAGTATAATTGTTAAGAAAAGTGAACAAAAATAAAAAGTTATTTTAAATTAAAAATAGTTTTTCTTTATGATTTTATTACATAATCACCAACGAAAATAGACATTTGTTGGTAGTTTTAAACGGCCAATAAAAATCTAAACTTTTCTTGGTGCTAAGATCTTTGATGGTTCATAACTGTAAAAGATAACTTATTTTGGCGTAAAAAATTATATGATTTAACTGTTTGTTTGTAATTATTATTTGAATAACTAGGTGATTTGAATTTGAATTATTTGAAATTAAATCTGAATTGTATAGTAGAATTCGTTTTTATAAGGTAAAAAAAGCTACTAGTATATTATTATGTCATAATTCTTTACATATAATGTGTTCATATTTAGTTTTTTTTTATGAGGAAATATTTAGTATTTAGTACTATTTTAGTTTATACAGGAGCAGGAAAAAAGGCGACGTGTTGGGACGTAGTAACGCAAGCACCTTTTATTTACCAAACCGGAGCGCCGTAAAGTTAAAAGATTTTGAAAAAAAGTTTTCTTTTTGGTGAAAAAAAAGCTTCTTAACCGTACACCATTGTTAAATATTGACTTCAAAACCCGCTTACAGATTACTCCTTAGTAGACTCTTTTAATTTAATTAAATTATATGAATTAAAAATTATAATTATAATTAATTAATGATCTTAATTTTTCTAAAAATTTTAATATTTTTTTAAAATTACTCTTATTTAATCTCTCTTTTTCTCTTGAGATACATTAAATAGAGATATTTTTCTAGAAATATATAATAAATATTATCTCATATATTGTAAAGGGTCTTATATTTAGGATCAGGATAAAATATCCTATATATAGGACTAGAAGTAGTAATATTTGAAAAATATACACCATAAAAAATACTGTTAATTAAGTTATTTAAAATTAACATAAAAAATAATTAATATTCTATAATTATAAATTAAGTCATTTTGTTTTGTACACTTTAATAGTATCATTTTTTTTTTTGGCCCTTTGGATCAATTTAAGTGAAGAAACTGGAATTCTGAGATTACAAGGCGGGTCAAGATTTCACTAAATTTAATAAAAAGAAAAAATAAAATAATAAAAAATTAAAAATAAAAATAAAGGAGAGAGGGAGAGGAGGGGACCAATAGACGGACGGGTGGGCAGGTTGCCGTGAGGACGAAACAGTAGACTTGGGGCGAGTGGGCCCCATCCCAATGTTTACAAGTTTGTCATCTAAAGGTGGGACCACAATCTACTTCCTTCTGTCCCACAAACCACATTGATTGAGCCGGCGGCTGTCAGAGAAGTCAAAATTCTCGGTGGTCCCCACTCTCTTCTCCACTTGGACGGACCTGATAAGCATCACTCAGGCGCGTGCTTCTCTTCTGGTCCCCCCTCCCTGTGGTCCAAACCCCTTCTCCTTCTTACGCGTGTCGTCCCGTCCCTTTCCCGCGAGTGGCCGATTCCATCCCGACGTAACCCATGGTCCCCAATCCCTCACACACCCTACTCCGTTGCCGACACCTTACCGCCTATCACCAGTCACCCCCCACCCAGCGGCTTAATTGGTGTAATTACCTCCCAGGGCCTTCTAGTCGCCATGGAGTCGCAGAACCAGATCCGTCCACCACCTGTTCTCACCTTCACTCTATTTTCACCCCGTTCACCTTCCTAATTCACATGTAATTACATTTAACTTTGCATCATCCTTGTAGTACAACCCCTTTGCCTAACATATAATTTTTTTAATTGAATAACATAAATTAAAAGTGAGATTTAAAATTTTTTAATTTCTTTTTTTTTTAATTATATTATCTTTTTTAAATTATCCTTTTAAATTCATTTCTCTTCCTTTCTCTCTCTCATTAATTAAATAAAGATACTTTTTCATAATATCAAATAAATAAAATCTCATATTTTAAAAAATATTCTATATTTAGGATAAAAGTAAAAAAATTATATTTAGAATAAGAGAAAGTAGTAATTTCATGAGTCTTAAATATAAGACATTTTCTAGAAGTATTATATGATTCCAAATATAAAATATTTTGTAATATTATTTAGTATATTAATTATTTTTTTATACATTTGATTTATAATTAATAAGTGAGAGATAAATAATATAAATAATTTAAAAAATAATATAATTAATAAGAATAAATAATAAATAATATTAAAATTTTTAATAAAATTAATAATTCAGTTTATTTCTTTTAAGATATCTACTTTAGTCAAAGTGTCTTATATTTCACACACAAGAGATTATGTATGTTTTAAAATATTTTTCGTGTGTTCATTAACACTGAACGCTGGTGACGTGGAATGCACTTTCCAAGAGTTCAGGGATATTTATTATCCAGCAAAAAGAGTCCAGTCCACGTTGCAAGAACCTAATTGATGTTGATTACCCCTCTTAATACTTTTGTTTGCTACTCTCCCTTGTTTAATTTAAAAAAATAATAAGATGAAAAATTCTCGAATCCCTTACCCTTCAAATTTCACAAACTAAAAACAAAATGGAGGGGATAATATTATTTACGAATTGATATTCAAATTCAGAATATCTTTCATATATAACTTTATCATTTGAATTATATATTAATCTTATATTGGTTTCACAATGATATACTTCACAACACATCTTAATTATGTATAGAAGATAAGAATAACATTGAAATTTTTAAATATAATAAAAATTCATATGAATGCTTTTTGTACGCTAGACTAGGTGGATTATTTTGTTTTTGATAATAACTTTTTTATCGTATCAAGAATATTTAAACTCCAAATTTTTGTGTCTGGCCAAAAAAAAAAACTAAATTTTGCACATATTCCAATTCATCATTATTGTCTAAGCTAGTTATAGGTGACTTGTTTTTTTTTACCAACAGTTATAGGTGACTTCAATAGTATTTTTAAGAAGGTGTAATTTATTTTATATCAGTGAAAATTATTTTGAAATATAATCAATTCATTAATTGTGAACCAAAATTGTGAAGAAGAAAGTAACAATTATGTGAAGTAAGTTCTGGAAAAATAAGTGTTCTTGGTATACAAATATAGTCAGTCATCTATAAATAGTCAACTTTAATAACAGTTAAAGCGAAATTTTACAAGGTTACAGGAGACTGTCTAAGCTGAAATGTATAATCAAATGTACAAGTGTAGTCTATTTAATTATGTAGAAGTGATTGTCAAAGTTAACGGATGGTTAAGGTAGTCCATGTTATCCACAAAGCTAACTTGTGAGCTAACACTCTTGCCTACCACAGCTTCTCATTGCCTTTTGGTTGCATTTGTGGTCTGAGCCTCCCTCTTCTGTTAGAGTAGTTCATCACTGTCATATAATTGGTCGTTTTTCACTTGAGAGGTTTTTAATATGGTTTGATTTGGGCCACCTTTTTTACCAAAAAAAATAGTACAATTGTTGTACTCAATTTAATTAATTAATCATTAATCGTACACTTGTAGCATATGTATACAATTTAATTAGCTGATTAATTAGTAACGATTACTCACTTTGTTCAAAATATACTCCTTTGATCATTAATATAAGTTATTTTTAACTTTTTTTATTGGAATAAAAAAAATTTGTTACCTCATTAAAATTGTTTTAAAAAGAATGTAGTTTCCAATTTTACCCCTTAATAAATATCACAAATTTAAATAATTAATTTTTTATCTCATAATTAAATAAGAAAATTTTTGAAATAAAGTAATTAATATTTCAGAAATTTATAGAAGTTGACTTATATATAGAACTATAAAAACTTTTTAGAACTTAACTAATAAAAAGGATCGAAGGGAGTAAGTCTCATTTGATCATTTTTATGATATTAAATATTTTTTGTCAATATTTTACCCTTATATGTAATTAAATGTAAGAAAGATAATAGAATTTAAAGCCAATGCATTAAATATGGGTAATATTGGAAAATATAATATACTTTCCATATTAATCCCTCCAATCATTAGTATAAGTCATCTTCAATTATTTCACCAAAACTTAGGAAAATTTGTTATAACATTAAAATTATATTGAAATTAATATAATTTTTATTTTTACCCATAATAAATAATACTGCAAATTCAAATAATTTACTCTTTCTCTTATTTGTAAATAATCATATTTTATAAATAAAACAATTAATACTTAAAAAACTCATGGAATACGATTTATATTTAAGATGATAAAAAATTTTTAAAATGTGACTAATAAAAAAGACTGGGAAGAGTATAAGGTAATGGAAATGATTTAATGTATATTAAGAAACATTTATTACATCATTAAATTTATAAAAAAAACAAACATTAAAATTTTACTTCTATTAATTTTACTTCTTTTATTAAATATAGCATAAATTATAATATTAAAAATATAATAAATAAGTGATAAAAATAATAAATTATTATATATTATTTTATATTACCCTATAATATAGAATAAAGTTTTTTTTTATAAATTTAATGTGTAAAATTATAAAAATTATATTTTAAAGCTAAGTTACATTACATGGGGGGACAGGCTAGAAGATATTAAAATTGAAAGAGCTAGAGTTCTATGTGTACGTTCTTTGGTTAATAGTTGGTCAGTGTTGGTCAAGTAAACTCTCAGCTTCTGCTTTACGGCAAGCACAGCAAACCCATAGGACAACTACGCTTGTCTCCTATATATATACACAAAAAAAAAATAAAAAAAATTAGTACTTGACTAACTATCGACGCTTGTCTCCGTTCACAAGCACAGTAAATCCTATTTCCATATTCTTAAATTTAATCAGATTCTATCAGAATTACTATTTAAATATTTAAATATCTTTTTATAGAACCATAAGGGCCATAAACTTGAATTTGATATTACTAATTAAATTAACATAATCCCGACCAACTGAACTGGGTTTAATATTTATTTGGCTCTCCTTAATCACATTTCACGCTCCTTTTGTTCTTCGTGACATTCAAAATACCTAACAGTAAAACGTAAATGCAAACTGCAAATGCATCAAAAGAAAATTTGAAAACTTACAAATAAGGTCTTGCACAGTGGTAGTTTAATATAATGGATAATTGAAAGATTCTGTATTTCAAATATAAAGGAGATAGGAAGTTTTTCTGGTATGGTTAATAATTTTTTTAAAAAATATTTTTAATTAAGATAATATTTTTTAATACAATTTATTTATATTAATTACATGTAAAGTTATTAATATTAAATAAAATAATTTTTAAAAGTTATTTTATATTTCAAATAAATTTATTATTTTTCATGATTTATGTAATTTTATTTTTTATTTCTTATATTAAAGAATGGAAAAAATAATTATATTTTTTAAATCTATTATCTTGATTCAATTTCTGTGCTTATATATAAAAAAAATCAAGTGATAAAATTTATTTTAATAATTTTTATATATCTAAGAAATTAATTTTTCGTGCTGCATGAGGAATTCCTTTGCTGCTTAAACAAAAATGAAAACGTCTGTGGACTGAACGATTCCTGGCCATCTGATGAGAGGAGGTCCACGTGGTATTAATCCAGGACACAGTTTTTTTCCCTCGTCCTTATTTGGCTTTTACCCTCGCCCAAAACAAAAGTAAACATCTTGTCCCTCTTCCTTTTTAAAATTTTTTAATGAATGGTATCTTAATTTATATGATGATTATGGGGTCAAGGTTTCATTGCGTCGAGTTGTTTTATTCCACAACGTGTTACGTAAGCTGACACATCAACAAATTATTTTAATTAAAAAATTCACCTTGGCATTGCTCAATACCAACCCTCCTCCTCCCCTCCTCTGTATTTTTTATTTCCACCATTAACCCATTCAACTCATTTTATCCTCCCATCACATATGGTATACATACTGCTTTGCTTAATTTCACATGGAGTATGAATCAGGTTCACCCAAACACAGCCATTCAAACTTTTTTTTTTGTTAACAAGCAAAAATTTTTAACATTATCAAGAGCATGATTATTCACACAAACACGGAATGAACCTGTGTCGTCCAGCATCCAGATGCAATAATTAAGCAACTAGTATAAGTTATATTTTGGGGAAGACATTTCAATGGTTCCCCATTAACTATGTATGTTCCCATGCTTAATTTATAAATAGACATTTAATCAATCTACGCAGTTGTGCATTATCAAAATAATATATTATTCGATTTATAAAGTTATTGAAATTAAACTAGACCAATTTAAGAGTTTAATTATAGAATTTTCAAAGAACAGAATAATAAGTAAAAAGAGAAAAAAAGCTTAAGCAAAACCAGAGGGCGGGGGGTGTTTACCTCTTACTTTTAAGAAACACAGGCCACAGTCCACAGAGATAATAGCGTGCTAAGCTAAATGTAAATAATAATAAAAAGATGAAGTCAAGGATGTTTCCTATAAAATAAAAACAAGTAAATAATGAACAAACCAAAAAGGCCTCCCACGAGGGGAAAAATAAAAGCAGTTTTCCGACCAAACATGCAAGAGACATCTGAAAACCACTATCACAAGGGCTGAACCGCCTCATGTGGGTGTCACACTATCCCCTCTATTTTGTAACCATTAATTATAGTACGTTTATAGTAAAGCCCTCCTCTTTTCCCTCCCTAATCCCATACCCCTCTCCTCTCTCTTCTCCTGCTTCTCCTTCTGCTTCTTATTCTTCCCTGTCTAAAAATACACGCCACATATCTCTGCATCCGTCAACTGCTACACCAAACTCCCCATCTCTCCCTACCCTCTGTGGCTTCTTCTTTCACAATCACAGAGAGATGGCCATAAACTCATAGCGAAACATCGAGGTTGCTACTCTGAGTCTGTGTTTTTTATATGGCGTACCACAACCACCATCTCTCTCAAGACCTTCCACTCCACCATTTCACAGACCAATCTCAGCAGCAGCAGCAGCAGCAGCAGAACCAGGCTCTGACTGACAACTCGTTGCGAACGATATTGCCGGACCCCACCAGCAAGGCCGCCTCCGATCCCCACCACCCGCTTCAAGCCGCACCCAATTGGCTCAACAACGCTCTCCTCCGAACCCACTATACCGACAACAATAACGGCAACAACAGCAACACCACCGCTCCTAACAATACCAACGCCACCAATTTCCTCAACCTTCACACCGCCGCGTCTGACTCCACCGGACCTCCTTCCCAGTCCTCCAGCCAATGGCTTGCACGCCCGATCCTCCACCGGAATCATAGTGAAGTCATTGACGATGTTACCGCTGGGGACTCTATAATCGCTGGTGCGACTTTGTCCCATGAGTCCGCCGATTTGAAGGGTGCCGGCGACAACCTTAACAGCAAGGGCGAGGCGGTGGTGGTGGACAGCACCGGCGCCACCGGGGACGGCTTGATGAGCTGGCAGAATGCTAGGTTGAAGGCGGAGATTCTTGCCCACCCGCTCTATGAGCAGCTGCTATCGGCGCACGTGGCTTGCCTGCGGATCGCCACGCCGGTTGACCAGTTGCCGAGGATCGACGCTCAACTGGCTCAGTCGCAGAATGTGGTTGCCAAGTACTCGGCGTTGGGACATGGGACTCAGAGCATGGTTGGGGACGATAAGGAACTGGATCAGTTCATGGTATCTTCTTAAATTCTGTCATTTAGCTGATTATCTTTTAATCAGTTAAACTTCATTTTTGGGGTTTAACCAAAATTTTATGATTGCTAATCGCGTGTCAATGGTTGGAGAGCATTATTTAATGGAGCTGATTAGAAGACTTTGTAGTCTCCAGAGTAAATCGTAATTTGAATTTGCTTGCTTTGGAGAATTTGAATTTGACGTCTTTATGGATGATTGGTTGAGTGATGTGGATTGGATTAAAGACCATAGGGACAGGCTACGCGTTCGATCAATGGAAAACAAATTAGGATGTTCTGAATATCTTATGTTCTCAATTCATTCCTATTAGGAAACTGGATGTAAAACAGGGCTGCTTCTTACCCAACGTGAAAATACATTAGTAGGAGTGAAATCTGCTGTTAACGTGTCAATGGAAAGTAATGGTTGGAATTTAACTTGAATAATCTTTAATCTCCATGTTAACCGAATTAGACCTTTGACAAATTTTATCCGATGCTTAGTCTGGAGTGGTTTTGTTGAAGTTTTCTATTTTTTGTTGAGTTTCTGTTACACCTTCTTATTTGATTTATGAATCATGCAGCAATAATTCTTTCTTTCATTTGGACTGGATTCTGCTTCCATCTTTCTACCAAAGGCTTTCAATAATTCAACTTATAAGTTTCAATCTAGTAATCCAGGAGACTGGAATGAAATTAAGCTAATCGTTAGTAATATTCTGACATATTAAGCTTGTCATTCCAGGCATGATAAACAAAGCTGGGGGACGTTAGAGAAGTTTATTGACTGATATCTATATACGGTTACAAAGTCTGATATTGTCTCGATTGATGTTGCAGTCGCACTATGTTTTGTTGCTCTGTTCATTCAAAGAACAACTCCAACAGCATGTCAGAGTGCATGCAATGGAAGCAGTAATGGCTTGTTGGGAGATAGAGCAATCCTTACAAAGTCTAACAGGTTCAAAATCTCTCTTTTTAGCGATTCTTGCGTCCTGGAATAACTCTAATCTGGCTGTTGCATGCTACATGGAAATTAACCTGTTCCATGGTAATTTTGTGGTCATTTGTTTGTCCCGTGTCACTTTTTCCCACAATTTTGTTGCTGCCAATTGAAAATTCTTGAGAAATTGTGACTAGCAGTGTTGTCGTTTTCTTCTAACATTCGCTAAAAAATTCTTTTGACATTTAATCATTTTTTATTTTCGTGTCCTAGTTCCAGCATTTTGGGGAACAACCAGCAAATGATATACTAACTTTGAAGCTACCGCAGATAACTAATTCTTTTATGGTTGTAAAGGAAGTAATTGATAATTGATGGAGTACTATATGTTTACTGTTTTCTTGTCTTTGATTAGCACAGATGGCTTGTTGCCTCCAAGACAAAATGATGATAAGTTTTGGGCACATATGCCGAGTAGTATAGTAATACTTGGAACAAAGTCTTTCACCTTTAAGTAGATGAACCAACGTTATAGCTAATTTTTTTCAAATTGATGAGTGGTGAAGTTATGATTGGGGCACATGGTGCATGAACAGGAGTTTCTCCAGGAGAAGGTACAGGGGCGACAATGTCAGACGATGAAGACGACCAAGTGGACAGTGATGCCAACTTGTTTGATGGTAGTTTGGATGGTTCAGACATGGGATTTGGTCCTCTTATTCCAACGGAGAATGAGAGGTCCCTCATGGAGCGTGTAAGGCAAGAATTAAAGCATGAGCTCAAACAGGTAATAAATGCAGTTCTGATTCGCATCCTCTTTTAAATCCCTTCCCATGTGACTCTTGGGCCTAACTTATATTCTTTTCCAAAAAAAAATGTAGGGATATAAGGAGAAAATTGTGGACATAAGGGAGGAAATTTTGCGCAAGAGACGAGCAGGGAAGCTTCCTGGTGACACAACCTCTGTTCTTAAAGCTTGGTGGCAATCACATTCCAAGTGGCCTTACCCCACGGTAAGTTTGTCTAATCAGACCCCATCAACATACCTCGTACACATTTGTCCTAGAATGCAAACAACCTAAGCTATCCACACTTTAGCACAACTATTACCTTCCTTTGTATTGTCTACACTCTATTACACTCCAAATTGAAGCTCCACGAGAGTTTCACAAGTGACCTTTTTTTTTTTGGTCGTTGATGTGTTTCACACATTGACTCATCAATGTTTTTTTTGTCATGAAATAAATTCAGGAGGAAGATAAGGCAAGGTTGGTTCAGGAAACTGGTTTGCAATTGAAGCAGATTAACAATTGGTTCATCAACCAAAGGAAGAGAAACTGGCACAGCAATCCCTCCACCTCTACGGTTTTGAAGAGCAAGCGCAAAAGGTATTTCTGCCAAAAACAAACCCGTTTAATTCCTCCAATATTCACGAGCTTTGTCCCAACCATAGTTTGAAAAGAAGTAATGCAGGTGATAACAGTAACTCCGATCGTTACGTTTGAATGGAGGAAAACTCAAAAAAAGTAGGAGAAGGAGAAGAATCCTTGAGTAGATACTCTATCGGTTCTTTTTCTTGGATCAGTCATGGCGGATCATGGAAAGGCATGGAGAAAGTAGATCGGTCATTGGATTGATTGGAGGGACAAGAGAGTAGGGAGCTATTATTATCCTGATCAGCCATTTTAAAGTATGCCTCAGAGCCTGTAGGGTATAGATTAGTTTAATCAGTTCATCGAAGAGGTTGGGTGGGTGCAACATATTTAGGAAGTTCAATTCACAAATTATATAGCGAAATGGATTCGGGTTTTACTCTGGGGGCTTATGATTTTTGTTCACATATTATATAATGCTTGTGAAATATATAAATATAAAATACAATTAATAGTCCGGGGTTGTGGGTGTACAGTAATAATCTGTGCATTTTTCCTTACAATCATACTGTTTTGTTTAGTTTTTCTGAATTTTGAAGTTGTAGTAAAATTGGTATACCTTATACAGTAAGTATTTAGGATTTACGGTTTTGAGTTGCTGGCTTGATGATCCTTGATGGCATAGTACAGCATGCATCATTTTAAAGGTAAGTTGACAATAATTAATTGTAGAAATAAGTAATACATTATTGATGAAGTCGGGGTAGGTTTGTTTAGAAGTAGCAATGTGTAATAGGTAATTATAGTTTCGATTCATTTCTGTAAGTTTCCTTAACACGAAAGGCAACATTGAATGCGTATCTAAGATGGAAGTGGAAACTGCACCATATTTAAGCAAACATACGTTCGTTTCGTTTGAACTGTAAGATATTAGTAACTTGTTCTGTTCTTTTTGAAATATAACCTTTCGTTTCACATTGTTCAAGTTTGTGTTATTTGTTTAATAATAGGTTTTATAAATTTAATTTTTAACTTTTCTTAGATTATAAAAATATATATTATGTTTCTTACTCATTCTGGATATAATTAATTAGTAATATAATAAATATTCGAAATATGGAAAGGTTCACTGTATGCTATTGTGAAATTAAAATTAAAATATTTAATAATTAATGATATTTATGTTTTAATAAATAAGTGATCTCGTCCTAAAATGTATGCTTTTATTCAACAATTATTTAAATTTTGATCGTGTAACTGTAACAATGAGAAGAGTTATATTAATAAATAAATAAATAATAATTATATCTATTTTATTATATATGAGCAAAACAAACTCCCAAATTGAGAGAATGAGTTGGTAATGAATTGTAAAAGAAACTCCCCTAATATATCAAGAGCTTAAAGTCTTGAACTTTTCAAAGTTTAATCTATTCACTTTGATTATTCTTGAAACATATATAATTATAGACGGTTACTTATTATAAAATTAAAAAAATAATCAGAACTGTCAGGTTATTCAATAATAAAGAACTTGAAATCTTCATGTTATTGTATTGCCCAAATTATAATCATCAAAAGAAGTGAGTCATTTGGTAGTTAGAGGTAAGGTGATGTTACATGTTGAATTGGATCCTCTATATTGGAATATTGCTTGTTCCTCTATCTCCATTATAATTCATGACTGTTGGATTCATTTTGATAAATCAGATTTATTCCCACATAAATTGCTCATGACATTGCATTTTAGGTTGATCAAATTTCACGCCATGGAGGATTCGAAAGGCAATAAAATAAAGGGCAAAATGTCATGATTAATTGCGGTAGTTTGAAATTGATCTGAGCATTTAAAATTGATTTAATGATCGAGAATTAAAATAAAAATAAAAATAAAAAACATTTTAATTGACACGATCCATATTAGTTGCATATCTCAGTGGGATAGAGGTTATATATTGCATAAGTCTTAATATATTAAAAATTTTTATTCTGGCAAAAAAAAAATACAAAAAACTTTTATTGTCATCTTTTTAAATTTTATTTAAAAATTAAAAAAGCTGTGGCAGATATTGATAAATGATAATAGATTGGTAATGATTAATGAGGCTGTCAGAGATATTTTGTGAATGGAAAAAGACATTTCAGGACTTACATCTGAACATATTTCACCCGATTTAAAAATTCAGTATTCCTATAAATTGAATTTCCAACTTGAATCAACTGAATTTCTAATTAGTATTGTTCATTTGTCAATATTTTCTTATAGAGGTCATAAAATGTCTTTTTCCCTTTTGTGAACGCGAGAAATCCAAATATTATGACCCAGTGCCACGGAATTTGCATAGCATATTTAAATTCAGTCAAATAAAAATAGCATATTAAAATTAAGAGATTTTAATTTTAAACCTATTAGGTCTCAGAATGACTATTCCTCAACCTTCTGCATCAGATTTTTGATTTTTTTAATTTTTATGTTTGAATATTAATTTTCATTAATAAAAGCATTCATTTAAATTTTCTATCAATTAGAAAATATGATTATTTTGTTAGCAATGCCATTTCCATTTTTATCTCGTTTAAACTACTTCAAAATTTTTTCGTTTAATTTATTTCGGAATCAAGCAAAATTTCAAAAATTCATATCAAGAATATGAATATATATATTTAATCCCATAAGAGGACTGCATATTTTACAGACGAATCAAATCCAAAACTGTTTGTGAATTGAGCATCATTGACTCTATTAGGGGGACTGGATTTGCGAATGGAGCAGAGAAATCAACAAAATGATCGTAACCTTTATTTGATTCTTAATCATTTTTTAAACATGACTACTCATTTTTCTCGTAAAGTTGCAACAAAATGAAATATGACTCTCTGATAAGGATATATACTCCCTCCGATCCCATTTATAAGATGTTATCTTAAAAATTTGTTTGGTCATATTTATAAGGTGTTGTGTTATTTTTTTATTTGAATTTTCTTCTTTACCCTTCATTTAATGAATTTTTTATCTCGTAAATTGTTCTATTTTTTTAAATCAATAGCAGTAAAATTAGAAATTTATACTATTTTTTTATAAATTCAAAAATATAATTATGTCTCCTTAATACCTGTATAATAATAAATAATACCTTATAAATGGAACTAGAGAAGTATATATGTGTGTGTGCGCTTTTCTCGAGCTTTTCTCGAGCTCGCTCACTCCTCTCCACTCGCCTCTCCAGATTTAAATTCTACGTGATTTTTTTTTGTACATGTACTATTCCACATTTCGTTTCCTATGTAAATCTTTTATCTTATCCGCGCTTATCATAATCTAAATAGATCAAAAAGTTGTTGTTATTATTGTTTACAACAAAACAGTCAAAATTCAATCAAATTGTTGCAGATAAATGTTTATCTTCTGATTTTAAAATTAAAAAATATTTGAATAATTTAAACATCTCTCAAGATAAATTTAATTGGTGCCCCGGGATTAATTTGTTCTTTCTTTCACGGAATCCCTATTTCCTTATTTTTTTTAGAATGGATTTTCCATACAAAAAATTGATAGAAAGAATGGTTATTTGATCCAATCCATCTAATATGTGTCTTTTTTTTTTGGACCAGATATATCTATGGGGACCACATCTATGATACACTGATATTTTAAATGATTTAATGTATTTATATCAGATACTTCTTTAATATCGATATGTATTAATACTCTTTTAATACATATCTACAAAGTATCAAATTCATTATTTTTATTAAAAATAAAAATTAATTTTTAATACATGTCTATGTATTGGATTTGAATCAATATAGTTCCACACTTTTTAGATACTTTATCACATTTTTTGGAAATTAAAATAAATATTATATTTATTTATTAATTAAAAAATTCAAAAACATTATGTTATATTTTTTTTAATCATAAAAATAGATTTTTTATATCTAAAATTTAAATAAATTTCTTTTATAGTTTATCTATTTATCCTTTAAGTATTCTCATATAGAGTTTAACATTATTACTTCCTTCCTCAGCTATTTTCAATTTCATATTCTTATTTTGGTATTCAATATTATTAAAGGACTATAAGTACATTTCTAGTTTGAATTTTTTATTTTAATTATGTTTATTATGTTTTGTAAATTATTTTATATTTTATACATATATATTTTAGAAGTATCATACTTTATATTTTTAAATTAACTATATTGACGTATTGGATACACATTGTATCCGATACTCGTTTCGTATTTGTGCATCATAGAACCACACTAATAGAAAGTATAACTCACTTTATTGTTTTAGAACATGTCTTACTATCTAATATGTAGGAAAATTATTGACATATTTGTAATTTAAATAAAGTTCTTAATTACTAACAGTAAATATTTGATTTTTATATCATTTAATTAAAAATTGAATAAGAATATAAATAATGAATATTTCAAATTTCTATACTTCATAATTTAAAAACATTTTTATTTAAAATAATCAAAAGCATTTCCCACAAATTATATAAATGTACAATTATTTTATTATTTTGGACTTCAGCATATTAAAGTTACTTACTTTTTATCCTCTACTTATACTCCTATATTTTTATCCAACCAATATATTTGGGAAATGATATTTTTGTTTAAAGACCCTATCTAAAAATTTTTGCAATCAATAGTGGTTTGATCAAGTGAAAGGGATTTAATTCCCCCTAAATAAAGCTAGGATCCAAACCTTATGAATGGAAAAAATATATTGAAAAAACTATCCCATTTGACTCTAATGATGCTCAAAATTTGACTTGATAGTATTAGATATTTGATAATTATATATATTAAAAAAAAATTTGCTGCTTGACAGTATCTAACAACACACACTAAGGCATGTATAGGTTTTATTTTTTATAAAAAAATAAGTATATTATATTAAATAAAATAAGTAATATCAGCTTAGATTAGTGTGAGTATCAGAACCTCTTGTCTTTTTTTTTCGCGTATACACCGGTAGCCTGGAGTCTATCTCCCTCGAACTGTGAGGATTTTAACGTGGCTCAGACTAATCGGGATTCGAAGCTTAACATGCATTACAAGGATGGGCGTCCCTACCACTTTACGCTGTTGTATTCCCACGTCTCGAACTCAAGACTCATAGTTAAGCTAGAACGACTCTTATCAATCGATCAAAGCTTTCGGTGGTAGAACCTCTTGTCTTTTAAGTGGTTAGATTTTCAACTTTTGTTTATGAAGTAAATCTAATTGGAAAAACTCTATCATTTGCTCTTAATATCCTGAAGGAGATTGGTTGTTGCTCTCAACGAATACTCCATTTTTCACCCAAAAAAATGAAATAAGTAATTACTTTTAATCCCCAGTATAAATGCATAAGGATTGATGTTGGATGTCTAAGATTATATGATAGGTGAGTTTAGATTTTAAGGAATTCTGCATCCATATACAAATAACTTCTTTTGATGCTCTTAATAGAAAAACATTTTTTTATATGAAATATATGTAACATTTTTATATTATTATTAATTAATTTTTTATTACTTTTCTACTTTTTTTTAGTGTTAGAGTTTTTTTTAATTTTTAATTATTTTCTATGTAATACCGATACTGATACATGTATCAGATATGATACAGTATGATATAGAAGATATGTCAATTTCTAAAATTTTAGAATATGGATGTGGAGGATATTTGTATATATATAATATTATCTATATAATTATTCATATGTATAATTAATAAATTTATTCATTAAAAGAAAAATAAGTATTAAATATTTTAAAAATTATAGTATAAATGGTAAAATAAATAATAAAATATTATAATAATTTTAAATGATCATATTTTACTGTAAAAATTTAAAATTATATATATGAATATGAAATGGTACCATCATATATCGGATACGGATGCGTTTACTTTTTTTTTTTTTATGGTGCTTCATAGATTATTTTATTTTGACAATATCACCATAAAATGAATGAAGTTTTATATACAGAAATTCATTCTCAAGTAATAAAAGAGGATAATAAAAGATGATTACGAGCCAATTCACCTCCCCTCATACTAACTCATGGCGCTAAGGAGATGGTGAGCTAGGTCGTCTCATCATGGTCTTTTTTTTTTTTTGGCCAAAGGGATTTAAATCCTCTTGATAACACCAAAAAAAATGATAGTTACAAGTCATTGATAGCACTTGGAAAATGAAAAAGTTATATACAAATATTGATTCCTTAATAATAATGTAGAAGTAATCAAAGAATGATAATTGCAACTCATTTATGATAACATGATATATAAAATAATTAAAGATTTGAAGTTATATACAAATATTCAATCCCCAAACAAGAAAGGGAATTAACGAAAGATAATTACAGGCGAATCAAATCCAAAACCTCTGTGTGTCGAGTATCATGATCACATGCTATATTATTTTTGATTGGATTTGCAAATCGAGTGGAGAAATCAACAAAAGCAGCATCACCTTTCTTCTCTGTGCCATCATCAAAATTAAGCGCATAACTCCTTGGATCGTACTGAAAATGCATTTTCCTCATTTTCTTGTTCATTCTGAATAACCTGAATCTGTATCTCAGAAAATTCTTCCACTTTGGCCCTCCCAATAACTCGGATAACACCTTCATCTTCTTCATCTTTGTCTCCCACCACTTCTCTTCAACAGCTCCTCCTCCTTCTGATACAACACGTATCCACCTGAGCGCCTCCAAGATGAGCATAATATTAATCCTCTGAAGCAGCTGCAAGAAGCACTAGACGACGTTGCCATGCTTTCCCAGTCGTAACCTCTATTTGCTTCTTCTTGCTTTGATAAATCTTCAGCCATGGCTGTGCTTTGTGTTTTTTTCTCGTTTGGGTTGTAACTAATCAAACCTAAGTCTCGAGCAAGAGGACTGATGCCATATATCTATGATATATAAGAATCTCGCACTACATCTTCCTGAACTACGCCGCTTTACAATGCACCCCACAAAAATAGATGCCATGCTTCTAGAAATTATAAGGACCGATGACGAAACGCCACGTGGCGTGATGAATTTTAGCTTGGGCTACTGGGTGATGTGCCAAATTATGGTTGGACTGTTTCGAAGGGCACTGTGACAGACAATGGAAGTAGTGTCATATTATAAGATATTTTGTATCAATTACACGCATATTAAGAAAATTATTTTTTTCATATGAAATCAATGTAAAAAGTACCCATATTTTCTATTTTACTCTTATTAAATATTTCATTCTATTATCATTGTAGGATTATAAATGAAGAGTATGGAAACATTAAAAATAGAAATAAAATGAGAAGAAAAATTTCAATGCCCTATATTTTGGACCAAAAACTTGTTGGATAAAAAACTTATTATACAAAATGTCTTATAATATAGATGAAGTATTCCCTCCGATCCTTTTTATAAGTTATATTCTAAAAGTTGCCTGTGATCCTATATATAAGTCATTTTTTATAGATTTTTAAAATATTAATTATTTTATTAAAAAAATATTCTTATTTAATTATGAGAGGGAAAATAAATTATTTAAATTTGTGATATTTATTAGAAGATAAAAATAAAAATTATATTAATTTTTAAGATAATTTTAATAATATAATAAATTTTTCTTAAATCTAAATCTAATAATATAATTAAAAGTTACTTATATTAAAATTAAAAATGGGATGAAGTATTCCTTAACCCTAAAGATGGGTTTGCACGTTAGGAAGTTAGAGGACTATGTGTGCCGACCGAAGCTGAGGGTCATGTGGCGCCTGTTAGTCTACAGTTAGGAGCCAAACACGTCTTTTGTCCACCACTGATAATGATGATAATATTCATACCTTTTTTTTCTTGAATATTCTTTAATTTTTCTGTCGTATATTATTTTAACTTTTTTCTTTTAATATTGTTCTGTTTGGGAATATGCTAATTTGTCCTCTAGTAATAGTTGGAGTTGGATGGATGATCGCGCTTCTGTGATGGGTTCGTGAGGATTTTTATTATTATAAGTATTCACTATTATAAAAATGAAATTTCTTGGCGCATTTATATAGCTTTTATTTGCAAAAACTTGCAGAAAAGTCAGAAGAAAAGTTTTTTAAGGCAGTTGTTTAAATAATCATCTACAAATCTATTAATAATTAAAAAATAAATAAAATAAATAAATATAAATAACGAAAGCGGTTATTAAAAAATCTATTAAATAATTGCTCAATGGTATATTAACCATGGAGTTGTGGCAATTGATACACATTCTTTATGATGTAGGGGTTTATGGTAATGAAGTATTTGAAGTGATTGCTGATGATATGATCTCCTACATCATTGATCATGGATGACTTGGGGTATAAAATATTAACATATACATCAGGTATTGAAATTAACATAAATGAATTGATCTGTCATTTGACTATGTGATACTAATCTATTACTTTTTCCATTTTAGATTTTTATATGAAAAAATTCTAGTCTCTTCTCAACTGACAGATAGATTTGCCTTCATCTACCCACAAGATATTTTAGCTTATACATTGGGTTTGATATCACAGAGAAAAATCATAGAACAGTCGCAAGATGTGGCGGATGCATTGACTGCAAAGGGAGATGAAGGGGTGTTATTTTTGGCACCATTTATGTAGGGGTAAGTCACTTATCACTAAACTTTTAAATAATGTCTTATTTCATGTTGGACTACTTTATTTTAAGTTTCTTTGCTAAAACTAGTAAATTTTTCTTCAAGAAATCATTGGATGTTATTTGTATTGAACCAATCAAACCAAAAATATATTTTTTGGATTCCAAAGAAAATTCGCCAGACTACCACCCACAGATGCTAGAGATGATAAATCAGTAAGAATATGCAATTATATTATGTGTCCTTGTATTTTTCTATTTATTAATCTCAATTTTTCCTATATTAATTTTCTTTTGTAATGCTCAATAGAGGTGTGAGTATGTTTCGAGCAGTACGCGGGTTAAGCAACACTAGTAAGCCCAACAACCAAAAGACTCTACCAGATCGGGCCTTATTGTATAAATTGACACGTATTTAGGTAGTTATAATTTAATACTCAATTAACTATTGAGATTAACATTTATTGTAATTAATCTAATATTCATATAATTTTATTCAGTGTTTGAAACAATCTAATGATAATGACTGTGGGTACTATGTGTTGAAATACACAAAAGATATCATTTTACATCGACAAATCTCGATCCCCTCCAAGGTATGTACATAATTCATTTTTATGATATTTATATAAAATTTTAATAATATAAACTGCTTCTGTAATATGTAATATTTTTAATTTCAGTATTTTCTAGATACATACTCTAAAGGATACTCCGAAACTCAGATAAAAGAACTCATAGAGGAGTGGAGCCAATATGTGGTTGGACTCAGTAGGTGGGTATAAGTGAACACGTTCTATAGTGTTATTTGTAGTTGTTTCGTTGTACTTTGTAGCTGTTTGGTTTTAGTTCTATCATATTGGTACATTCAATTGGTGGTTTTAATCTATTTTGGATAGCTTATGAATTTAAAATTGGTCATGTTGCAGGCAATACAAGGAAAGAAGCATAAAGCTTTTGTTATTCTCTTGGTTATCATATATGATAGATAGTTTGATATGTAGTTTTTGGTCATGTATATATATATATTAGTTGTTAATGTAGAAGCTATAGATTGGTATGATATATATGATACTCTTGGAAATCTAGTTACTGGATAATGTTAATTTGGTCTGTTATATCATTTTTTGATCTTGTGAATTGGATATAAATGTTTTCTTTAACTTTTTATTGAGATATCTTGAATATAATATGACTTTTGCTTTAGATAGATGTGTTTTAGTTACGGGTATTCAGTTTTGCATATTGACACTAAAATAGGTTCATGGAATTAGAAAAATAATAAAATATAAGAAAAAAATAAGTGCTTTTGTTGGCGATTATTACATACAACCACCAATGTAAACATTTTTGTTGGCAATTCTAAATTGGAATTATCAACTCATATTAAAATTCGAACATTCAAATATCAATAAAAAATTTATAAAATTTTAGTTGGTGATTAATTAGAAAACCATAAAGAAATTCTTGACTTTAGTTGGCATACAAAACCGCCAACTAAAAATAAAAATTAATTAAAATTAATATTTTTCACTTAAATTGGTGGTTATATATATAATTGCTAACTAAAATTAAGAATTTCTTTGTGATTATTACATATAACTGTAAAGAAATATGTTTTTTTTGGCGGTTATAAAATATAACCATCAATTTAAGTGAAATAAATAAATAATTTTTTAATGGATAATGATGTTTCTTTGCGGTTATTATGTATAACCATAAATGAATATAATTTTTTTTTGGTAGTTTTAAATTGCCAATGAAAGGTGTAATTTTTTTCGGTGTTAATATATTTGATAGATTTTAACCGTTAATAAAAGCTAAAATAACTGTCAAGAAATGCATATTTTGGTATACTAATTATTCATATTGAGTTTCTCCTGGCCACATGTTGGGATATTTTGAAACGTGTTGAGATATTTTGAATCCTGATAAGGATACTTAAAGCGGAAAGTTTTATAAACAAAATCATGAATTTAATAGGGAAAAAAATTTTATCCCGTAATCCACATATAAAAAATTGTGGATATATATTTTTCTCTGTCTTTTCACTGTCATAATAAATTTAACAAAATTATCTGATAGTACTTATTCTTATATTTTGATAACCTTTTAGAAAGTACCTTGAAGAAAATTCTTGAATTGGTATGGCTTTTCATAATAAAAGAATATTTTAAATGTTACCATTCATAAAATGTTGATATTGTTTTTATTGTATTAATAATTTTAATCTTAAACACTCATAGTATTTATAATTTTTAATTAATATACTTTCAATTTACTAATAAAGATAACTTCTATGAATCTTTTATCAAGAATCTCCCGCCAAAAGTAAATCTCCAATAGATCTACAGTGTTTAAAAAAATCATTCAATTTTACTTCACGTCATTAAAATATTAAATTTGATCTTTCGGCTTATAAAAAATATAATAAATTCGTTAAATGAAAAAAATATGAAAAGAGATTTATCTTTCAATAATTAAAAAATTACTTGTAATAAAAAATCACTACTTTACCGATACAGAATAAAAAACAGCTCACGTTTGATGCAATAAAGGTAAAAAAAAACTAGTTATTGACGGGCATTGGGATAAAACTATATTATAATGATATGGGTGTAAGGATTAAATACGATATGGAATAAATGAAAATTTTTACAATTTTAATTATATGGGTATGGTGATATTTATGCATATCTATATTACATATATAATTATTTATATGTATAATTAATAAATTAACTAATTAAAAGAAAAATAGTATTATATATTCTAAAGATTATAGCATAAATATTAAAAATAAATTATAAAATATTTATAATAACTTATAAATAAAATTTGTATCCTTTTCTTTTGTTTTTTAAAATTTGTATCCGTTCTTTTTACGTAGAAACATCATTTGAGAAAAAAAAGGTAGAAACATTACATTTTTTCAAATATTTATGAAAATATTTTTCTGTCTTTTTCAAACATTTATGGCACTTATACGGTTAGGAGTGGTTACAAAATGATTATGGGAGATAGATTGGGTGCTAAAAATTCTTTTTGGTCACTGATATGGAAGTGGAAGGGACTGGAAAGAATCAGGAGCTTTCTTTGGCTTGCGGCTCATGAATGCTTGCATACTAATGCCTTGCGATTTCAACGTTGGGGTGCCTCTCCTAAGTGCCATGCTTGTGAGCTGGTGGAAACCATGATACAAGCTGTGCGAGATTGTCAAACTGCAATTCAGGTTTGACAATTTCTTGTCCCTACTTCTCATGGCTTATAATCTGTCACTTGTTTATTTCTGTCACTTATTGTTCTAAATGGATGACTTATAATCTGCATCAAAGGAATGTTGTGATTAGAAGTTTACCTTGGCCTCTTGTGTTTGGTGTTACCATGTGGTTTTTATGGAAGGAGCGAAGTAGATTGGTTTTTGATACTCATTCTGGTTTGTTTAATTGTTATAGTGTTGTTAGAAAGAGTCTTGACTTTTGTCAGGCTATTTCAGAAGCTCATGAGATACTGGGTGTTGGAAAAGTCGAGAAACCTATTTCTATGAGTAATCTATGGAAACCCCCGGATATATGCTGGATTGAAATTATTACGGATGGATCTAGTCAAGGAAATCCAGGGTTGGCAGGTTGTGGTGTAGTTTGGAGGAACCATGCAGGCTCTTGGATATTGGGATTTTCACAGGAAGTGGGTTGGTGTGACACCTTGCAAGCTGAGATGTGGGGGGCAATAATTATGGGTCTTACTTTGGCTTGGGATATGAATTTTCGAAAGGTAATTTTGGAAACTGATTCAAGTGTTCTAGTGAAGCATTTGCAGAATGTTCATGAATTGACTAATCATTGTGACAGACTTCTTTCTCGGTTGGATTCTATTATGAAGAAAGATTGGGATGTGAGAGAATAGTTCTCATTAAATGAACTGCAAATCATTGTGCAAATTCCCCAGCTCAGTTAAGTAGGGAGCTCACTTCTGCACAAGAAGTATGGACTGAACCTTGCAATGAGGTAAGGATAGCCTATTTGGATGATGTTAAGGGCATGGATTGGGATACAGGAGATTAAGGGCCTGTTTGACAGTGTTTTCTATTTTTTTGTTCTCAAAACAGTTTTGTAAAACTGTTTTCGAGAATAAGTTTTGAAAACAAGAAAACAAAAAAATCTGTTTGAATAGTTGTTCTCAAAATTATAACTAGTGAGTGATAGATGAGTTGTTCAATATTTATAACTTTATCATTAGTGAGGTGGATGTTTTTCACATTTTCTCGTGTTTTTCAGAACAAAAACTACAAAACATCTTAAAGTTGTTCCGCGTTTTTTGTTCTTTTGTTTTTCTGTTTTCCAGAACAGTTTATAAAAAACAGGTTTACTAAACAAGTTTTTTGAATTTTCTGTTTCCGAAAATAGAAAAACTATTTTGAAAACACGAATCAAACAGGCCCTAAGGTTCAGTGCTTGTTTTCTTTTGCTTTGTCCTTGTTTTTTGTTTTGATTTTTGGGCTTTGAGCTGCCTTAGTCTACAAAAAAAAAATTGATTATATTTTACCATCAAAATTTAAAATAATATGAATAGGTACAAAATAATACCAATTAATATATATGCATAAATATGGTATATGTATTGGATGTATGTCTACATTTTTTCTATAAAGTATTGGTGTTTCAATGGACAAAATATTAAATAAGAAGATAAACAAAAAAAAATTAAAATACCAGCACACACATATATTTGGGATTGAATATAGGATTTGAAACCTGCGCCAAAAAGTCCAGTAGCATGGATCATGAGCTCATCATTACTTTTTGCACTTTCATACGGAAGGCAGAGCTTCTCATTCTCCACATTTAATTGTAGCCACCAAATATATAGAAAGACGCACTTGGACTAATTTAATTTCATTTTCCTAATCCAGCATCAGCCATACCCAACAATCTCAGGGGTCATAACGAGGGTGGCGCTGACGACGGCGTCGGCATGTGAGGGAAGACGGTGAACCTGTAAGGAAAGTCAGGATTATCATAGTCGACGACGTCGTCCTGAAAATTGAGAGCATAACTAGAGGGGTCGTAGGTAAAATCCGCAGAACGAGAATGGCGATGGTGCTTGTCATTGCGAGACTTGATGCTTCGGCTTTTGGGGTCGGATTTCTTGCGCCATGTGGATGGCGTTCTTGGGGTCTTCATTTGTTCTAGCTGCTTATACCCGTGATGCCTCTCAACCATGCCCGAGAAACAACACACCCTCAATTTCAACTTATGCCTGAAAGACGACGACGATTCTCGCTCACCCTCCTTATCCATTCCAATCATTTCCCCTTCTTTTTTTCTTTCTGATTCCCTTTAAATCCTAGAACGATGATCAATGTTGTATTTGTACGTTGAGGAACGAGATCGAGGTGCGTTGCTTTGTGGTTTTTGGGTTCAAAACGCGTGCTGTACGTTGGGTTCTTTCGGCTTAGTCATCTCATCACTAACGGCTTGATTTCTTTATCATTTTTGTTATTTTAATTTGTTACCAGTCGTCTCTATCTCGCTAACTAAAACCTTCAAAATCTCGTTGTAAATATATAGTTAATGCTCTACTGGATGTAAGCATGCACTGTTAATTGATTTCTCATGGGGTCATCAACTTTGTTTGTAAATTAATGAAATATATATACACATATATTTGGAAATAGTATCATATTTACAACTCATTCTTTCTCATGCCTTTTGCTGTCAATCAATTTAGCGTGTGGTCCAATTATGAATTGGAATTTTTTCCAGCTTAGAGTTTGTTTGATTTGTTTATTTTGTTTCAATTTCATTGACAACTATCTGCAAGCAAAACAAAGAAACTACAAAAGGATGAGTGGCTTATGGACCATTAATTATGCGTCTCATCGATTTCAAGCAAGAATCAGTGTTGGATCCTTGTTTGAAGTTTTATTTCAGTGAAGTCGTAGTCGGACAATAATCCATATTGCATATCTCATGAGGTGCTGATTAGCCGCAATAGAGATTAGAGAGGAAACACTAATTAATATGCTTCCAAAGGATGATTAGTCTCACAACGTTTGAAAACGTTCTTAGAAATTTTCATTTGTGATCCATTAATTAAATTGAACAGAATAAAAAACGTACGTCTCAAGCATTCATTATTGCCTTCAAAGAAAACTAGGAATATCCACAAGATCATTTTCTAGACTGACCACAGGATGCGGAAAAGTACTGTTGAGTGTCGCGTGTATCAGCTTCTGAGGAATTGACCATGAAAGAGGAATTTGAAGGATATCTATCAACCCATATATAATTAATTATATATAACGCCTAGCTTCTCTTTCTCTTCTTCATAAGCCATACCAATTAGCTAGATGATTAGATGACCCACCTGAAGATATTGGGCTGGGAATGAACACTTCCGTTGATTAGTCTCACAGCATTTGAAAACGTTCTTAGCAATTTTCATTTGTGCTTTGTGATCCATTAACTTGAACACAGAATCAAACGCCGAGCATTCTTGCTTTCAGAGAAAACTAGCTAGCGATAATCGCATTTTTGTTTTTTTCGCTCGAAAAGTAGGGATAATCGCATGAAAGTTGAAACTTACATTATTTTGAAAGATATTAATTAATAAGTTAATATATTGATGATAGTACCGTAGTCAATTAATTTTGTTTCTTTTTAATTAGATATAGTCTGTTATATAATTTACACCTTACGTATAAAATCTATTGTGATAGAATTTTTATTTTATATTACTACTGGTACAAATAAAATGGTACTGTCTAGTGCGAATTTTGGCCAAAAAGAAAAAAATTGCTTAGTGCGAGTTATTCAACCCAACAAAAATTTGGCCAAAAAAACAACCCAACAAAATTTTATCCTGAATCTCCAATTGTCATTGTCCAAATAGAACTTACAATTTAAAGAGGGGCGCGTAATTTGAGTAATTTCTCAAATACGTTCCATTTAGCGGCAAAGAGGGTTTTCCAGAAGTCTCGTTAGCTCTGCTGATCAGGCGTGAAACCTGAATACTGAGAAGTCATCAACTTCTCATTCTTCGAATACATTGAGCCATCAGCATCCATGGTGAACATTCTCCTTTCTCTACCATTCTTCTCCATAGTCGTCGTCCCTCCCTCTCACTAACTTATTTTTTTCGTTTCCAGCAGGAAACACAGCAGGAGCAGAAACCGAGTCTTGAAGACTGCTTGAAGTTACTGAAAGGAGAGCGAGACGAACAGCGCCTTGCCGGCCTTCTTCTCGTCACCAAGTTTTGCAAAGGCGATGATCTCTCCTCCGTCCGTAGGGTTTACGATGCCGTCGGACCTCTCTTTCTCGACCGACTACTCAGGACTGGTACCTTCTTCTCTGAACTTGTTGCTCCCTAAATTATTTACGTACTATCGGTCGGCTTTTCTCATAGCAGTTCAATTTTGACCTTCTATTTTGGTGTTTATTATTGAATTATGACCATGACTTTCCCCATGATATGAATTAGGAATGGGAAAAGGAACTATTACTAGTGGCCGAGAAAATAATCGGGATGCGTATTTACAGCTATCAGTTACAGTTCTTGCCGCATTTTGTCGTGTTCCAGAGGTCGCCTCTTTGGAAGATACGGTTTTGAAGATCCCACTTATATTGGAAGTAATGTCCACAGAGTATGGTTTTCATTTTTAGTCATTTCTTGAATTATTTTTTCTTTTCTTTTTTTCCCCCCTTTAATCAATGTCCAGTGTGCTTGCGCTGACATAATTGTGCTTATTAAATTTCAATTAGCTATGGCTACTATGTTATGGACTAACAAGGAAGAAAGGGTGTTAAAAGAATTAGAGGTAGCCCAACGTGCAAAATAGTTTTACAATTGATACGTAGTCCAATTGTGCATTCATTTTGGAGCACAATATTGTTGTTTCTATTCATACCCTCTAATTCATGATTTTTTATTTTTGGGATTCTGAAGCTATTATTTACCAGGAATTGTTTTTGAGAAGTTAATAAGTGGTTAACAAGGGTCTTACTATCTGTTGTTTCAAAGTTCATTTTGTTATTAATAGATATTCTCTTTGATCTTCATGAGGAGCTTATGTGGCTTTTTTTTTTTTTTGGTTATGGTCAGGGTATGTCCCTATGATTTGTGCTTGTTGGATAAATTTTCAAAGATGGGCTTAATTTATTTTTTTTCATGCATATCAAGGGTTAAAGGAAAATTTTTGTTATAGAAAAATACCAAAATATGGTCCCTTAAAATTTGTTTGGTAAGTACTTCGTATTTCCTCAGTGATATGTCTCATCTCATGTGAAGGTTACACTGTCATCACATGGTAACAATCTAAAATTTAGTCACATATTCCATTCTTTAATTTTACTTTGTTTTTGGGAACAACTAGATTGTGGGTCTTGTTCTCTGCATAGAGTCTCACTATTTATATTTTATGAATAGTGCAGCTTCTTATAGTTTTTATATTATTGATATATTGATTATTGATTTTTTTCCATGTTAAATCTCCTTTTTAGATCAGGCTCATCTGTCCTTGAAGACTGCTACGAATTTTTGTACTTAGTATCAACTGCTTCTGGGAATGGAATTATGAAATTTTACGAATCTGGGGGCATCAAGATATTAGCATCTCAGATATGTTCTTTGCAAGATGGTGAGTTTTTCTTATGGTTTTGTAGAAGGCATGCTTCTTGCATGCTAGACAATAGGAACGTAATGAAACTTGTGTGGTTGATTTATTTCCTTGTTTAGGTTTAGTAATATTAGTAATAATTTCACTTTTCTATGAGTGGCTATCCTCTTGCAGCATGTAGAAACTTTGCTTTGATGGCTTATATTGCTTCATTTTCTTCTCAATTCTGCCCTAGAATTGATGAGTCAAACATTATGCAGGTTCTCATCTCATGGAGATCTCTCTGAAACTTGTGCAATTAATTCTGAGCAGGATACCTTTGGACGTTATTATGAAGGATTATTTGTCCGAGCTTGCAATCATTGTGAGCATCCAATTTAAATATTGTCCATTTCAATGTTAATCTGTTGTTTTGTTTTTAATTTTGCAGTCTTCCTACATGGTAATTACACTTAAATATGATTCTTAATCTATGGTGTGTGTGTCTCTCTCTACAGGTGACAGCAATGGCAAGGCAGTTTGCTGTCTTGCACAACTCCTTGAAATTTGAAGCTCTCCACGTACTTAGTGCAATTATTTCTTCAAAAGATGTAGTATGTGTCTTAGTCTTCTGCTTCCATATGTGATTTCTATGATTTGATGAAAATTTCATAACATTGTTTAATAAAGAAAAGCTCTTAAAAATTCAACTAAGCGACTGAAATTTGAAATATATTAGGTTGTTGTCTAAGCAATAATATTGAACCTATTGCGGTTGGATATGAAGTTGGCAAATTGATGTTCACCATATTTGTTAGCCATTTCTTTTGCAGTGCAGGTTTAGGACATTTGCTGAGTCAAAATAAAATGCAATCAATATATAGATATTTCAACTCCATATCAAAGGCTCACATTTGATTTAACTGTTCATATTCCTTGTGAGAATAACTTATGTATTCTGCCACATGGAAAACATATGAACCAAACTGATTTTTTTTTTCTTCTGATACTTATGGTGTTAAAAATTTCTATTTTTTGTGTATTCATGCTCCTTGGGATTGACTGAAAGTTCATGGCATTTTTAGGTGCTGCTTTTCAATGCCCTCCGTTTACTTCCTAATGATAGCTGGTCAAATGATATGCGCACTGGTATTGTGGCCATTTTGCAGAACCGTGTTGGTAAGTGAAGTAACTTTGCTTAATACCATATGCTATTACAGTTTGCCATTTATGCTCTTATCATCTCTCTGTATCCCTAATTGGGATTTTTAGGTTTTATCCATGCCTTTCACCTGAGAAATGTAGTTCCGTGATATTGCATACTGAAAGCTGTGTGCCTGCAAGCTTGTTATGTAACAATGATTGTGGAGGACTTTCCATGTTTATGTTTCTTCTCATAGAAAAATAATGGTGGGATGGCTGTAACAAGACAAAAAAATCTCATAAAGAAAGAAAGAGATGTAAGTGACAGGTTGAATATCTCCTAAACTATTGGTAGGGAATAAGTAATAAAGATCATTAGGATAAATGTAAGTGTTCCATAGACTTTGGAAATAATTTGAGCATAGCACTCCCTGTGGCTTAGGAAAGTAAATAATATGATTACTATCAATGTGGTTCTAATATGAATAAAATTATAGTTAGGAGGATATTGATTGAAGTAGGTATATTAAAAAATGCATGGAAGCTGATGTCTAGAGTGTAGCCATGAGGTCTCTTACAACAAGTGTTTATAATCTCTTCTCTTTGACTCTGTGGCCCTGGTCTCCACGCTTATCTTCTGGACTAGCTCCTTTTCTAAAATCTAGGAAATTATTTCTGGGCAAATGATTTGTATGTGTAAGGTGGTTGCTGAAAAGGTATATGTATCCATATATGAAAATATGTTCAGATAATCACTAAAGGATGTTAAAACTGATTAACTTCTTGTGAGCAAATCAGTTTACTTATTTGAATCTATGCCTTTTGGATTTTTAAACAAATAAAGAAAATAGATGAGCTTGCTGTAAAAATTGGTTTTTCACTTGTAATTCACGTGCAGCTCCTGCTGAAAGGCTTCAGGCTCTCATGTTAGCAGAGTCCATCATTTCCACATCTGGAGAGGGTTGGTTGATAAGCCACTCGAGCACAAGTGATGCACAAGATAGCCCTTCAACTGACAAGTTAGTTGTACTTTCGAATCTATGCCATCTACAACAAGTGAACCATCATATCTTTTCTAACGTCCTCCTTTATATAGGTGTCTATTGCTTGTCTTGGAGCAGTCAAGGGTTGAAGTTGCTGTTCTTCTGAATGAGTTGGCCTATTTAAAATATGAAGCACCTAAGGATACCTCAGCTACTGCTGAGTTAATTCTCTTGAAGCAAAGAAATGTGGCTGTTGCATACTCTTTGATAGAGAAAATAATAAAATTAATATCAAATGTTGATGGAAATGATGGTATGTCGTTAGAAATTCAATTTCTGTAACATTCATATTCTGTTTCTGTCCTGTAAAAATGGTTATACAATAGATGTTCAATCTTACTTTGACCCAAATTATGTTAATGTAGGTTAAAGCAGCATTCACTTGTGGTCATATACTATATATGCTGTATTTGGTGTGAAAGGCCATCTGATATTAGTACCACAAGCAATCAAAGTATGCTTCAAAGATGATTGTCAGAAGCCCAATTTTTAGCACTGTGATCAGCTATTTTTACTATTATATTTAGCCAATTTTTATTTTACAACATTATATGAATGATTAAAATCATAAACAGCAGTTAGCCTTATTCATGTTACACATTGAGGCACTTTATCTTCACCAAGTGACAAGGTTTGCTTTTGTCATATTTTTTAAAAATAGCTTTCAACTAAGGGGGCACATCTATTTTGTAAGGGTTAAGTAATGCACTTCTGATTTTCATCGTCCTAGTATCTGTGTTACTGTCTGCAGTTGTTTTTCTCTGTGGGGTTCATTTAGCTGAGTCCAGACTTGGCTGGCGTTCAGTGGCATAAAATATTCTGGTTCTGCTGATGTTCTCTGTAAAACCAATCTTATCTTTGGTAATTTTTCAGGTAACTTCATTGATGAGAGCACATTAACAAAGGTGGTCCGTCAGCTGAATGAGACAATTGGTGTCATTCTAGAGTATTTAGAAGATGCAAAGGTAATGCTGATGACAAGTAATTGTTAAATGGCGTCTTGACATTTAATCTGTTGACTCAGTATGAAAGTTTTATTATACAGGAACGTGGACAAAAGAAAGGGGATGATTTACTTGCTTCAGTGCGGATTATTGGGAGGTATGGTCTTATGCCAATTTTACATCATAGTTGAAGTTTGTGTGGCATTTAATGAACCAGTAGGATGTGATATATTATCATTTTGTCAGTTCCTCTAACTTGAATGATTTCTATTCTAATCATGCATGACATCTTTCATACTATTCATCAATGTATTTGTTCTTGTAGTTTTAAATAGCTGGACCATTATGAAATAGAAATCATTGCATCAGGAAGGGAAATATGAAAGTATGATGTCTTTACTGAATGATAACTAAATAGTAAGAAAAGTCTCAACCAATGTTAAATAAGCTTCGGTTTTCGGTCGTCCTAAGAAGTATACATTGATAGCTATTGTGATTACATTCTTTTTATGGTAGTTAATATGAGATATATGCTAGGATTAAGCTTGAAGTATGACTCAGCTTTTGACTTCTTTATGAAGTTTGCATTTGAAGAGGAAAGATGTTGAACGCTTTCTTGTGTGTTTGTTTCAGCTACCTTGCTGAAGCACCCCTTGCATGTAAGGAGAAGGTCTGGGAACTCTTAGGGTATATGCTTTCTGTTCAAGGTGAAGATGAACAGAGGTAAACCTGAATATATAAGTAGTTGAAGACTTTTTGCCTGGCTATATTTTCTTCTTCTCCCCGTTTAGTATTTGGAGGATGGCACACCTCGCTTCAATCATGTGCTACAATTGAATAAACTCTCTATCTTCCTCTTATTTTATAATATATCCCTTTTTTGGTGGGGTGTCTAATTTGGTGAATAGATTTTCCCCAAAGTAATTATATATTATTGCAGCCCTTTCTACTCTGTGTGCTTTTTACTTCCAATGCTGTGCCAAATTACAATGAAGGTTGAAGGATGTAATGTTCTGGCTTCTTGTGGAGGACTTAATGCTGTGAGTTAATACTTTCTCTTCTATTCTTCCTTGCCTCTATTAATTCCCTTCCCACTTTCTTCTTTTTTTGTCTATCATGCTATAATTACGACTGAAAACTATGAAGGTAGACTTCTATTTTTTTGTGTGGATAATTGTCTGAGTGTTTCTTGTTTCCTTCATTTTCTATTTGAACAAATGACTTCTAGATTTGTTACCACAGCAATGTCCAATAGTATTTGTAACCAAGCATTTTTCGTTATGTAAATGCATTGGGTGTATATGCAGGTTCTGGATTGCTTTACTAAATTAATAGGGTCAAATAATTGTATGGTTGAGGATAATGGTTGCATCTTCTTGGCATGTGATACAATCATGAATCTTCTTCTGAAGGTGATGTTCTTA
Source organism: Adenanthera pavonina (assembly GCA_026686845.1). Classification (NCBI taxonomy): domain Eukaryota; kingdom Viridiplantae; phylum Streptophyta; class Magnoliopsida; order Fabales; family Fabaceae; genus Adenanthera; species Adenanthera pavonina. Next base: position 7,539,645 of record JAIVEN010000003.1, read on the forward strand.
CCATCATAACCAGCGCTATGATATCACCCTGGTTATGTGAAATCTTGACAGAAGCTGCACCTTTTTCACTGCAGAAAGACAAAGTGCAATTGATGTTAGAGGAATCTACTATTGCTAATATTCTGAAGGGGTTGGCATATTGGGCAGGTACCTATCTCAGTAACAACCCTTAAGCCGAATGTTTCACTGGTCCATTATTACATTATATGTTATAACTGCAGGGAGAACCTCTCCCATAAGATTGGCTTATAAAGAAGGTAGAGCCTGTAGAAGGCTACTCAGACACCTCATACTCATGACTTATTTGAATTGAGTATAGAGATCAATGTATTTAATTGATGTAAATATGCTTTAAAGTAATAAATTGTTTCTGTTGAATAATTTTTATGTTTTATAATCAATGTCAGCAATTAACGTTTTTCTCTTGAATGAAGCAAAGGATTTATGAATGATTGATTTAGTTACTGAAACTTGGTCTGTAGAAAATGCTGGAGACACATCGAGTATGATGATGGCTTCAAGCATTTGTGCACTGATATTTGATTACACATCAGAAGAGTCTCTTCTTAATCTTCCCGATTTCAACCGCAGTGCTCTTAGTAGTCTCTATCGGCTAATTGCAAGATGTCAGGCTTCATCTGAACAGGTGAGTTATAAATTACCTTGCCTTCACTCGTTTAACCCTTGCTCTTCCTTTTTCTTGCTAATTAGTTTACTTTAAGCTGTTTATTTTAGTCTGGAATATTTGTATCTCTTCTTGTAATATCCCAAAATAGCTTCAACTCCTTAAATATCCTTCACACGTACACTTCAAAATCTGTCCTTTGACTACATGCACTTGATAGTGCTCATTGTTGTGAATCACGTATTCAATATTCAAATTCCTGCTTATATGCTCTTCACTTCAATCTCGCCCTCATATTATATAACACTACACACCCAGGAGATCAAAGTCACTCTTTCTTGGTCTCAGGTTTTTTAGCGCTGGTTCCCCTCTCAATTTATTTGCCATAATATACTAACTTCAAGTCACTTATTTACTTTGATTGTTTGATATTACTCACTGCAGGATAGTAAAGCCGATATGGATCTTTTAGAGATTGTTGTTGCAGGTGCATATCACTTGTCTTCATTGCCTAGGGAAAAAAGGATCCTTTGTTTGAGGGGCGAGTGGGTGATTGCTTTATGACTTAACAATATATAGACTTTTCTGATTTTTGGATCTTTGTAACTCAATATTGTGCAGGTTACTCTCGGTGGGCTCGTCGATACCCTCACATAAGAGAGGCCATCGAAAAGATGATGTGATACTTCGTTCCGTATTGATGCTTCCAATTCTCACGGTAGTTTGACTATGCCTAGATTAGTCATTACTGCTCTATGTAATTGCAATTCATAGTTTGAAGTGGTGTTCTGGTTGTTGTCGTAAGCCTATATGCTGAGAACTGATCGATTTCTCTCTCGTTTTTTGAAGTTGCCCCAGCTGCCGGTTTTTAACTACTCACCAGCGTCTAATCTGAGACTGCGTTTTGAAGGGACTTCGCTAGTTGAATTTATATACATGTTTGATATTTCTGTAAATGTATCAAATTTTGCACTATATTTTCACTTTAATAAAATGTAGACAATATGAAATAAAATAATGTCTACTAGATTTGTTTTCATTGTCCTTGGTTGGTGGAAAATGCAGCGTCTTTTGGTCTGGAACATTTGGTCTAATTGTTGTATACTTGGATGAACAAAACAGGTGGAGATAACTTTTATTTTTCATACTGAGTCATTCTTTAATTGTCTTTTATTTAATATTTAAATTTGAAATGCACCTGCACAAAAGAACTAGCACAAACTGAACATAGATCCGACATCTTAAAAAAAACAAAAGAAAAAGGAAAGAAAGGAACGATGAAGGGGTTGCCTGCAATATTTCCCAGCAAGACGCTTTTTGGGAATTGAGTTTTAACTTTCATTTTTACTCATATGTGCTTCACTTACTCTTAAATATATAACACATTTTAAATTATTTAACGTATTTTAGAAAAATAAGTCAGATTATTAAATTTATAAAAAAATTTAATATTTTTTACTATTTATATTTATTAATTACATTATTTCTCATTTTTTTATCACATTTATCTTTCACAAATTAATTAAAAACTAAGGGTATGAATTGAAAAAATCAATTAATGTACTAAACAATTTTATAAAGTGTTTTATATTTAAGGTTAAGCAATACTTTTAGAAAATATCTTATATTTTGAATAGGAGGGAGTAATTTATTTGTTTTGTTCCATTTTTTATTTTTCAAAAAGTTTAAATTATTTTTTAAAACACATATATTATATTTTAATATTAAAAACATATTTTTTATTAAAAAAATAGATTAAGAAGATAAGGCCCTTGAAAACATTATAACCATCTAACATCGATATAGGTACACACATATAATATAATATAATATAATATGAAAAAGATGATAATTTTTAAAATTTTAAGATATGAGTATAGATATTTATACCTATATAATATTATTTATGTGTATAATTAGTAAATCTTCTCATTAAAAGAAAAATAATTATTAAATTTTCTAAAAAATTGTAGTATAAATATTAAAATAAACTCTAAAATATTTATAACAACTTCAAATAATCCTATTTTACTGTAAAAATTTAAAGTAATATAGATTGATATAAAATAGTATGAATAAATATGTATATACAAATAATACACAAGTATTATATCATATCAAGTATTAGATATAAATGCGTCTAATTTTATGAAGTATCAGTGCTCCATATATTATAAATTATTTGAGAATTAGAATTTCTTAAGATTTTGTTAGAAAAGCATAATTTTCTAAGTCTAACTTAGAAATTTCTATAATTTTTCTGGACTCAAGCTATAATTGATTTATTTCTCAGGAAATCCTATTTTCCTCGCTCACTATCAATTGAGTCCGAAAAGTTAAGCTAAACATGGTGCTTTAAAATGGAAGAAATATGCAACTAGAAGCCTATAATATCTTTTTGACCTGACCAAAAACCTATAAGTGATAGGCACGGTTTGAAATTTAAATATATTGGCGATTAATGAAAATCATGAAAATATCAATTATTTTGGTTTTCCACATGCAAGACATGTAGAACTTTCATGTCTCTTCAAATCATGATGACGACGTGATATACATTTATGAATGTAGAACATGGTAAGGACTATATATTCTCAGCTTATACTTGAATCATTTTAATGAACATGGATCCAACTCTAATATGATTATATGAAGCACATGTTATATCGTAAAATGCACTTGTGCAGTTGTTTTTTTTTGGTGGGCGGGGGGGAGGGGGTGGGTTGGGGGTTGGGGGGGTGCAAAATAACTAAAGTTAGGAGGGGAGAACTTTGTGTTTCAAAATCTGTTACAAGTCGAATGGTGATTATTTGCAACCAAAAACAGAAAAAGTGTTGGGATTGGAGGTTTCACAGAATGTTCTTATACGCAGTGGCGTGTCAGGGAGACAAGGCAAGGGATGCCTCACCGTAGGCTTGTACTCTTCCACGAAAGATTCAAAGGAAATTCAACATTTGTTATGACAATTATGTCCTCAGATTCCACGACTTGTCAATCACATCGCCCACGCTCATGGAGCACACGCTGGTAAGGAATTTGGACGACAACGGCTTGCTTGGTTGTTTGTTTGCCATTGATGATTGATGCCTCTCGTTCTTGTTCAAGGACCTTCAAATATTCATTCTGTTGTTAAAAGCTGTGAAGACTCTCCTATTAGTACTCTAGTAGAACTCCAAGAATTTGTCCGAAAAATAGGGCCCATTTGATCGACCACACGAAAAGGAAAGCTTTGCACCAAGCCATTCTGAGAAATATTCCAAATCCCTCTCTTTTTTGTTAGACGGCTTCATGGGTTTTACGAGCAAGAGAATGATCAGAATCAGAAGGATGATTTGGATGATTTATGGATCAGAATATTGATGGGTTGTTGTAAACACGTAGCCCCAATCATGCACTTTGCGAACCACCATTTTCGGCTGGACTGTTTCACAAAACCAAATGAGCTTTTGTATACACTTGTCACCAACGTGCCGTTTTGGATAAGCGTTTGGCTTAATCTTTGAACTTATATGCTTTATAACGTGCAACCCCATGCACATTTTGTGATCAAAATCTGCAGGTCCGAAGTTGCGATTGTGTTAGTCTATATGTGCCAGCCTCATGTTAAAAATGATCCAAATTAACGACATCCTCTCAGCCACCGGCAATGTCATTGAAGTAGCAGAGAATGAAGTCCACGGGAAAGATGACAGCCCGTTGGTGGAAGAGATTACAATCCCAGCTGTCACAGAGCTCTCACTGATGGGTTTAAGATTTTGTCCCACTAAAGGTGGTTTATGCACAATCAAATTCGAAAAAACCCGTTATCCTTTCAAACGATATTAATTCAGATGTGATGATAAGGAACATGGTGAAGCAAGAGGCTTGCACTGGACTACACAGAATTATTGACGGGGATAATTAATAGAGACGGAAGAGATCGAATGTGAGGATTTTAAGAGAACCTGGGATAATTGTACATATTGAGCCGTATAAAAAGCGACAAGGAGGTGGCGTCGTTTCGGACAACGGAATGACGAAGTCGGTGAAGGTGACCAACGTTCCAATGCTGGGCAAGGCCATGGAAGGTGCAGATGCTTATTATTCGGCAAGTTGGAAGGTGAAGCGGAAACTTCGTATGAACAATAGCGTGTATATATGGTTCGTAGTATGCTCTTACTTTTTTTAGCTACTAAATTGCTGACATTGTTGTCTATCGTAGAAACAGTTTGTTCCGTGAATCAATGTTCCGAATGGCTGGACGCTCCGTAAGTTTCATGTTCGGTAGACTTCACTCCATCAAGTAAAGGGTAGCGTCCGTGATTATGTGTCAGAAAAGAAAGAAAATGATCGATGATGACTTCAAAATGATTTAAACATGAGTATTTCCTTTTGGCCGAAACTGAGGAGCCAAGCTGGCTAGATACTTCTGTCTCATAACATTTTATGGCCGAGTGCGTGTATGTGTGAATGATAATTGGAAACAATATTAATTAGGAAATGAGGAATACGAAGAAACAAAAGAAAAATCAATTTTTTTACCTGAAGTGCAGCAGCATGCATGTGCATCTTCTTACAGTGACAGAAACAGTGTGGCCCATTCCATTTTCCACCGTTATTTATGCCTGTATTCTTCTTAGCCAGTAAGCCTTACTACATCTTCTCTGTTCTGGGCACCAGTATATAAAGTATCATCATCATTCATCATGAATATGCTCAAGAGTACGTCTACGCATACAGATACTTGAAAGTATTACATGTGTCCATTGTCAAGTGTGTACGTGGGTGGGGGTAAGAACCTTTTTTAAATATTTCTTGATTGAAATGCCGGTAAAGAGAGAAGGGCAGAAAAGCCGGCAGAGATGTTGGGTCTATAAAGTCAAAAGTGTGGCAGTGTAATAGGACAGAAAGGTACAGCGTTGGGGAATGAACCCCCAATCTAATTACTCATACGCTGTCTGGGCCCTCTCCCTTCTCCCTTTGTGCATTACATCTCATCTTACTTTTGACCTTTCTCTCATTCTTGAAGGGCAAATGGGTCCACTTGCACCCCTTAATCTGAAGTCTGAATATTGCTTCATTTATGATTACCAGCATTACAGAACGATGTCACATTATATTATCTTCAATATAAGAATTGGGGTTTGATTTTCTATATTCGGAGAAAAACAAGAACATTATATATAGAACAAACATCCATCCTTCTTTGACATGCAATTAATTTGTGTCTTTCGCTATTGTAAGAGAATAAAAGAAGAGGCTTTACCTTCTCTGACATTACCATGCTACAATAGATTCATAAATAGTATACTGGAGAAGCGGTTTACACGAGTTAACATGATATGTGACAATGAAATGGTTTATAGCTCTAGATATAGTCTTTCTAGATGTTTTTCAATATAAAAATATGAAAAAAGTTACCTGTTCATTTGCATGAACATATCCCCAGATTAATTAATAATAATACGACTTACATTGTTTGATTGATTGATTTTCCGGGCATAGAGTAGTGGTGGGGTAGCCTGAAATATTGGGAGTATCCAACGCTAAGCCCATTTCATCCTGCCGTTAACACTCCGTTGAGTTTACATCCCTGTTTCTGTGTCTCCGTCACTCTTTCGCAAAGCCGGAGGCAGAGGTTGCTAGTGGCAGTGAATACTGCATTAATAGCGTCACCTCTTTCTCTGTTTTTCTGAAACATGATGTTTTGTTTCCGGCCAACACTCCATTTTTCTCTCCAGGCCATCTTTCTCTTGCTTTTCCTTTCTTCATTCCTTTTCTGCTCACACGCAGCTGCTCTCTCTCAGTCTCAACCTCTCCGGACCCAAACGATTCCTGGTATTTCTTTCACATCACATCTCATTCTGTTGGGTTTCTCACTGTTATGTAGTCCTGGAACTCTTAGAATAGTGTTGTACTCATAACGCATTGCAGAAAAATATTTCCAGTGTTCCTCCAGAACCTCTGCCCTCCCTTATTTTTTTTTTTAAATATCTTTCTTGCTGAAGCGGAAAGATTTACATGTCATAATGTTTCTAGATATTTTGGTATGAGAGGTATGAACTTCAATTTCCTTTGTTTTTCAGGGCGGGAAAATGAGAACAAGGTTGTGGGTTTTTACCAGAAGACTAGGCCAGAGAGGTTCCTCTTAGATGAAATTGCTGCCGAACCATTTGAGAACTCACCCATACGCATTCCGCTGGCAGCAGAGAGAACACGAAGAAATGACCCTCTTAATGGGTTCAACAAGTACACCAACGGATGGAACATCCGTGACCACCATTATTGGGCTGTAAGTTCAGTGATTTGTGCGATCTTCATTTGTCACCGGTTTGTATTTCATTTATTATGGATATTAAGTTCAAAAGTTTTCTGGGCCTAAAGGAAAAATAGAAAAAAAATTTCGGGGCTGCATATTAGAATATTTCACAAAACAAAACCATTTTGGTGTGATAGATTTCAAGCTCAATAACAGAAGGGCACTCTTGGAAAGTGTTGGACATGATAACTAAATTCAGTCCTTGGTCTACACCTTACAACTTAAAGCTTTCAGGATGAGTGCTTCGTTGATAATGAAGTGAGTAAGAAAGGATGGTTCCTGCCTTTGAAGTATAGGGAATAAGTTGACAGTAATGTTAGTACCTGAAGTACAAGCATTAAGCAAGACATGGGTGTTTAAAATGGGCAATCATAAAATTATATTATCAGTTTTAGAGAATGTAGGCATATGGTTGTCATTGGGATAATCTCTTAGTAATACTTGAGGAGCTGGGGCCTGCAGCTTTTGGAGAACCATGGTGGTATGTGATTTCTCTAGACTCTCAGAGATAGAGCTATTGGTATTAGGTAAAGTAAGCAGATTTACGATGTAGGCTATGGGTTTGAGGCTTTTCAGCTCATGCAAATGGATAAGTTTGAAATAAAAATAGAGCTGCCATAAATAGATCATTGAAATAAAATGAGCAACAATGAAGATGCGTAAAAGCCCATATGTCTTAGTGAAGCTTTTAAGCCGGTTTGTATTTACCAAACCAAACAAATAAATAATAGGTGTTTCCCTTAGTCAAAATTGATTATTTCTGAGTTCTTACTGATGATTTTCAATGTGTATATTCTTGTTCTTTTGGGATTTTATCTTCTAACTTCAGTACAATAATCCAATAAATGACCTTAAATAAAATTTTTGGTTATCTATAAACATAGTCCACTAATCTCTTCTATTTTTGTTGAATGCAGTCTGTGGCATTCACTGCAGTTCCTGTGTTTGTTGTTGCTGCAGTCTGGTTCCTGGGCTTTGGCTTGTGCTTGTTGCTCATCTGTCTTTGTTGCTTCTTTCCTAAAAGAGAAGAGCCTTATGGTTATTCTGGAGCATGTTATGCTGTTTCCCTTATTCTTCTCATATTGTTCTTAATTACAGCCATGTACATTTCTCTCTCTTTCTCTGTTTTTGCTGGTTTCAGGTAGAGTTGGATCTTGTATCACAAATTGAAATCATGTGTTCACACTTGACAGGATTGGAACTTTTGTTCTCTATGTTGGTCAGGGGAGCTTTCATCACAGTACCACCACAACATTGGAGTATGTTGTAGGTCAGGCTGATTCTGCTGTGGATAAACTTAGAAATGTATCTGACTATCTAGCTCAAGCTAAACAGGTTGGAATTGATCGGGTTTTTCTACCCACTAATGTTCAAACCGACATCGATGACATCCAAACGAAGATCAATGCTTCTGCTAGCACACTTGCTGATCAAACTGCCAGCAATGCAGATGACATCCAAGACCTCTTAGATTCTGTGTAATGATTGATTATGTTCCCTGCTTCATTTTTTTTAATATTTGGCTTTTTTCTCCCCACTCTAACATGAATATTGTGACACTCACACAGGAGGATGGCACTTATCATAATAGCTGCTGTTATGCTACTCTTGACATTCCTTGGATTTTGTAAGTCCCTTCTATGTCGCAGTTGTAATGCTGACTTTCTTAATTCTTAGGATGGTATTCATTCTGGTTTGTTGCTTCAGTGTTCTCCATTTTTGGACTGCAACTTCTGGTGTACATGTAAGTGAGATATTCTTTGAATCTCGTAATTCTATTTCTGGCAAACATAACTCCATTCAAAATCATTTCCCCCCCTCATCAAATGCTTTGACATAAATAATTGCAGCTTGGTGATCGCAGGATGGATTCTGGTCACTGGTACCTTTATTTTATGTGGCTTGTTCCTTCTTCTCCATAAGTAAGTTCCCCTTCTCACTTTCCTAGAAGATCTGAAATGTAAATTCCTGCAACCCTCTACTGAAGGATTCTGCTATATCTTAATACATTCTTAAATATGAAACCGGTTATTGGTGTGTTGCTAGTGTGGCAGGAGACACTTGTGTAGCCATAGATGAATGGACCCAGTTTCCCACTCAACATACAGCGTTGGATGAAATTCTGCCGTGTCTGGACAGTGCAACTGCGCAAGAAACGTTATTAAGAAGCAAAGAAGTAACCTCTGAACTTGTGAACTTGGTGAACCAGGTCATCACAAATGTATCAAACATAAATTTCGCCCCCAACTTCACTCCACTCTACTACAATCAATCTGGTCCCCTCATGCCTCTCCTCTGCAACCCTTTCCATCCCGACATGACAGATCGCCAGTGTGACCCTGGTGAAGCTAACTTGTCCAATGCAACTCAGGTATTGAACTAACATCTCATTGACTCCTTATGAACCTCTAAACTAAGCATAACAATGACCTATCTTTGATGTTGCATTTGGTTTTTAATGAAACGCAGGTGTATAGTAGCTATGTGTGTCAGGTTTCGCCTGCTGAGATATGCACGACCCAAGGGCGTTTGACCCCTACATTCTTCAATCAGGTATCAGCTGGAATCACCATGGGGAATGCCTTGTATAACTATGCTCCTTCCCTGGTTGACCTTCAAAACTGTAACTTCGTTCGAGAAACATTCAGAGAGATATCGGAGGATCACTGTCCTGGTCTACGACGTTACAGCAAATGGGTGTATGTTGGGTTGGTAATGGTGTCCACCGCCGTGATGCTGTCGTTGGTGTTTTGGGTTATTTTTGGAAGAGAGCGTCGACATCGTCTGCATTCGAAAGAGTTAAGGCCTGCACCAGTACCTAGAAGGCCTGCACCACCGCGAATTGCTCGAGAGGACAAGAATGATCTAGCACTAGTACCTAGTAGTTGACTTACTTTCCCCCAGCGCGAATTGTGAACGAACGAGCCTAGTGTAGCTTTAAATTTCTAGTGTGGTGCTGATGTATAATTTCATGGCTTTTCTTCTTGCGTTATGACACGAAATTCTGTTGAAGTACCATCATTTTTTCACGTTGGCATGGCGGCCATCCTGGAATCACATGTGGATCAAGGTTTTGGGCTAGGGAATTGATTAAGCCCGGCCCATAACCATCTGAGCCAACTAAGGACTTTGTTGTTCACCTGGAGAAGGCTGGTGGACGAAGAATATTCTAGGATCTTTTAGTCTCACCAAGTTTCCGTACCCACCAGCATGCCATAAAATAATAGTGTAAAGCTTCCCCAGTTCATTTTCATATTCAAAGATGCCATCTCCAAGTCTCCTCCCCTCTCCTCTTCAAAACAACAAATAAATAAATGAATGAATACATGCCTTGTAGCCCATCTTGATGTGTTTTCATCCAAGTTAACTTTTATTGTATAAGAAAATATAATATTGTTAGAAAATGAAGTGCCAAATCTTTGTCATTTACAGTTAAGAATTCTGGGGAATGAAAAGAAAAAGGATATTATATGAAGAATTTGAATTTTTAAGTTACGCTTATAAAGACGTAGGAACATAGAAAGGCCTGGGTGCGCCTTCACCTTCATTAGGCAATCACGCTGAAGATTTTCACTATATAATTAAAAATCTTTGAAGGGCAACATCAACAATTAAAAGATTTAAAAGTGAAGGTTCCTTCTGTCAATGGGAGACGTCTAGAAGCATTGGTTGGACCTAATATTATTAGTAGTAGTAGTAGAGTATAAGAGAGACACGAGATTTGAAAGACACATTTTGTAGTAGTCATAGTAGTAATAGTAGTATTGTTTTGAAATTGAAAAGCCCTCATCACATCGCAAGGAGGCAAGGCAAAGGCAAGCAGCCACCGCCCCCATCCCATGTGAAGGGAAAAGCACTTTGTCTTTTTAGCTCCCAACATTCTAATTATTGCATCCTAACCACGTGGATGTGGGAGAGTTTATGCCTACCTTCCACTGATTAATTAATGTTAGCTAATCCATAGTTTTATCACTAATAATTTTATGCACCATGCTCCCTCTATCTTGGGTTTTTCTCTCTTACACAAATTGCCTCTAACACAACATGATGGCACCGCTGCATATTCTTCTTTTAAAAAAAAATAAATGAAAAATAATCTACTATATGCGTAGCGTAGATATATTCTGATTCGCATAATTTAATGCCCAATAAACTCCTAAAAATTTAAAGCAATTCATTGACAAGGCACGACCATTAATAGGAGTAGCAACTCTTGTTGAACCTCCGCTAATTTTGAATTAAAAATAGCGAGACTTGTTCCGCCGTAGGCCCACCGACTAAAAAGATTTTTCTTATAGGGTTTTATACTTTTCTTGGCCAAGGAAATAAATGTAGAGTACAAAAAGTGCGTATTTTGTTGAGACACTATATAGAAAATGGAATTGTTGGTATTTAGAAACGTGTGATAGCATGCTATCTTCAAAGTGTTATTCGCTTCCACTAATTTGTTGTTTGACTTCTGCGAATCACTCCCAGAATTTATTCAAAGTATCAAAAATAACTATCAGCAATTACAGATATCTTCTTTATATGCAGAACGAAAACATAGAGTATTTAAGAGAGAAGAGAAGTGAGGCTGTTGTGTGTACCATGCCTCTGGTCTACCTCCTTTTATAACTGAGGAGTATGATACAGAATTTTATCCATTATTAAAGAAAACGTCCGTTTCTGAATGTTGGCAATAAAACCGAAAAACTGTTTCTGAATTGAGGATAAAAGCACATGAACATAAAAACTGAAATCAGTTTTTTCTTAACTAGACCAGACACACACCATTGGATCTATTTCAATCTAATGCTCACACGTGCACCAAGTGCTAAGTATTTAATATAATTACTTTCTTTGATCTCATTTATAAGGGAAAAACTACTTTACGGATATTAAAAGAGTTATTTTAGTTAATTAAAGATAATTAAGTTGTTTCATATTTAATTTTTTTTTAAAATTATCCCTACTTAATTTAATACTAATTTAAATTATTAATGCATTTAATCTCTCTCTCATATAATTAGTAAAGAGTAATTTTTGAAAAAGAAAAATTTAATACACTATTAATTCTTTTTTCCCCCTTATATTTGGAACCACAAAAAGAATAAATTTTCCCTTATAAATAGGATCGGAAGTAGTAATATTTAAAACCATCTCATTTCCTTTAAATTATCATTTGACATATATTACACCTTCTTCCTTATAAAGATTTTGGAATTGCTGCTCCTATATCAAATGTGAGACTTTGTCCCTTTAGTTTTTCAAACTATCCTAACATAGTTTGTTTTAGTTTTTTTATAAAAATGATAATATATTTATATGTGTATATATATAAAGGAGTAAAAACAAATCCAGTCAAATTTGGGGAAAAAAATAAAAAGATCTAAACCTATTTAGGAGGTCCTTGACATCAAAAGTATTTTATTTTAGTTATTAAACTGGTATGTGTGCATGTATATGGTTAATTAATATTATATAGGTAGGTGGTAAATAATAGGTGACCATCTTTGCAAGTGTTGGTCTCACAAGTTTCTGGTGGGCCATCACCACCACTCAAGTAATGCCCACCGGTTCTGGCATAAGTTAAAAACACTCTTTGCTATATTCAGCCGATGGATTTCTTCTTCTTCTTCTTTTTTCAAACCTATTGATTTAATTTCTTGCCATTCTTGTTTTTTCTTCTTCTTCTTTTTTCAAACCTATTGATTTAATTTCTTGCCATTCTTGCTAACTGCCGCTACCTTTGCCATCTCACACACTTCATTCATCGTCTAGCGTGGCTTTCTCCTTTCCGTTTATCAAATTCGGTCCCTCTCCTCTCTACATTTTCTAGCTCGCATGTCTTTTTCTCATTAACTTCTTTTTCTTCTATTTTCCCATTCTCCTATCAATAAGAATATGTACTCCCGTCACTTCTATTCATAAGAATTTTTTTTCTCTTAATGGTCTTAAATATAAAAAAAAAAGAATTAATAGTGTATTAATTTTTTCCTAAAAATCACTCTTCATTAATCATGTGAAAAAGATTAAATATATTAATAATTCAAATTAGTATTAAATTAAGTAGAAATAATTTAAAAAAAAACTTAAAATGTGAGATAAATTAATTAATTTTAATTAATTAAAATTATTTTTCTTAATACCTGTAAAGTAGTTTTTTTTTTCTACTAGTCTCCCCACATCAACTTATTAACTATTTTACACAAATTAAGATGGTTGGATAAATTAATTGCAATAAGTGAATTTTTCAAATATTATCATAATTTCCTAAAATTATTCACATTAAATTATAATATTATGTATCTTGACTGGATGTCTCCTAATTTTTTTTTCCATCGTAACTCTTTTAATTATTCATAATAAAGGTGAAAATGGAAAAAAAAATATAAAATGATACAGAGAATTTACAAAGTGATTATATTCTAAACACCACAATTTTTATAAAAAACAAATGAATTATAATTTGAAATGTAGGTGTTCCGTCAAAAAGCCGAGATAGACTATTCCTCCTTTACAGTGTGCAGTGCTCTCTCCCTACGCTTCTTCTTGCCCCCCTTTTTATTGACCTTCCCCTGACCGTTAAGGTTTAACCGTTTTCTCCCCCTAACCCCTAATTTATTGGGATATAAATAATCATTATGGAGTATCGCACTCTTTTCGCTTGATCCCTGATTTTTCGTCCTTCAGTTATGATTCCGTAATAGTTATTATTCTCATAACCGTTACTCCTAGTCGGGTATTTTCGGAGCAGCACAATCTTCGTAGAGAAACCCGCAGTTGGTCCTATGGCCGAGATATTATTTAACCGTACGATCATTTGGCCGTACAATTACTCGGGCTTACCGCTTGATAACCGATGTAATACTCGGATTGTTACGCTTAAGCTCGGTGTATATGAGCTCGGAGAGTGGTACATCAAATGGACGTTTATCTACCTCGGACTTGTAAGCTCGGCCTTATCATCCCGGCCAGTACAGTAGGGAATAGTGACTTTACAAGCTCTTCTTATTTTGATAGTAAACATTTACTTTGATGCGCTGAAATTCAGGAACCTGACCTTGTTCCCCAAATCTGAATTATTAAAAGAAAAACGTGGCAGAGACACTCCACTGCTGGTGCTATCATCAACTCGCCTTTTGGTTTCAACAAAACAAACTTGTCCCAATTATTGTTCTTTACGATAAGGCGCTCTCAATTTTTTTTTTAATTAGAAAATTGATATTATGCTACATTGATGTATACAGATAATTAATTTATTTCATTAAATAAATAAAAACCCAAAACAACTTGAGAATCAAACCGTGGCAGAAAACTCGCTTGTTCAAATTCAGAAATGAAATACTTGTGGAATTGTGTCAGAATCAATCGGAGTCAATTTGTTACCGTTGGAATTAAGAGTAACCAGCTATTTTATATTGATGAGAAAAAAGCTAAGCGTCTTGAAAATTTTGAATCCCTTTCAACCTCACATGTCTTTGTTTTCTTAATGCATTTTTATATTAAAGTTTTCTTCATTGCCATCAATAATTTCTCGTTAACATCGTTTTTCCTCCGCAACTATTGACCGATGATAATGTTAAAGGGCCAAGCCTCTATTGTGCGTTTAAAAACAAAATCATCAACTACGCATTGAAAAAAAAAAAAAAAGAAGGAAGGAAGAGTGTTATTATATCGACCATCTTGGGACGATCTACAGAATCAGTCGTGCTTTTAAAATAATGTTGGCTTGATTTGGGAAGGAACAAGTGCTTATTTTTCAAGTTATTTTGTGATTACTAGTTAGCTAATAATTATTGCTTATATCTTGTGGATCGGATCATATTCACCGTTGGATCTTCTATGACGGATGAAGTAACAAAAAATTGATGTGCTCCGTTACAATGCTAATATATATTACACCTCTTTTGTCTCACATGGTATATTTTTTTATTGGTTATTTTGGATAATTTAATTATGTTTAATTGAGTATTGATCATGAAATTAAAGTTAAGTAGTAAAAGTATGACATACAATTAGAAATAAAAAATACGCGCGAGACTCATTTATTTATTTCTAATTTTAAATGTATCCTATAAATTTTAAACTTAAAATAAAGACAAAATTGAATAGCTTTACTTTATTGTTCTTCCTTTTTTTTGCTACTAAACTGAGACACTGTTATTATTTATAAATGAAATAAGTTACATGATAGTCTGAGGTTAG
Source organism: Adenanthera pavonina (assembly GCA_026686845.1). Taxonomy (NCBI): domain Eukaryota; kingdom Viridiplantae; phylum Streptophyta; class Magnoliopsida; order Fabales; family Fabaceae; genus Adenanthera; species Adenanthera pavonina. The sequence continues at coordinate 7,554,758 of JAIVEN010000003.1, forward strand.
AGAGAGAGTTATAACTTTTAACAAAGTAATTTTCTGTCGAATTACTCTTTGTTGTCCGATATAAAATTTTCGTCGTATTTTTTTTTTTGGTTGGAAAGGGCTATATTGATGAGAACAATAATTACACAGTAAGCTGCCAAGGTTCAAAACGCAGCAGCAAAAAAAGGGAAATTTTCGTCGTATTTGATTGTACATATTTTCTTCGACCTACAAGTAAAATCCATCTGCGCCGGCAGAGGATCATTTTATTGAAAAATTCAAATCCACCCGTATAGTTTTATTTTTACTCATTGGTTATTTATTTCAGTATATTTGTAGAGTCGGATTACTGTGAGCTCGAAATAAACTTGTATGAATTTTTGTAGTATGTAGTATGTACCAATACCATGGTTTCATTTTTTTTTCCCTTAGATCTTAAATTTGCCAGCTTTCTTGTCCTTTTTAGTCACTCTAGCATAACTTATTTCCCAACAAATCACTCACCTAATAATTCTATTAAAGGAAATACTGGAATTCGGAGCACTTTTTTTTTTAGTTTGTACATATATTACGAAATCATTTAGGCAAAAATTTACATAAAAAAAAGGTGAAAGGTGGAAGCTAAAATAAATAATATATATGACTGAAGTCATAATTTTGAACTTAAATTTTCTTAATTTTTGGCTTGACAAAAATTAAAACAATATATAAAATAAAATTGTGCATGTAAACCCGTGGTCCAGTTGGCCTGATCCAACTTGGTCAAATCGTGCCAATCAGGCTGGGTCATAGTTCAGGTTTGGCTGGGCTTTGAGCTAACTAAGGTTTATCTGACTTAGCCCATAATATATATATATATATATATGATTTTTAAAAAAAATTATTATTTTGTATATATTAATTGATTTTATAAAATATTTTTCTCTCAATATCTTATGTAATACTAATACATTTATTTTATGATTACTATGAAATTTTTTTTAAGATTTTGATATTTTAATTTTATTTAAAATTTTAAATTGATTTCTTCATTTCATATTATGTGAAAATAATGTATAGTTGTAAATATTCATATTTTTTAAAAAATTAATTTCTATTCTAAGATTATCTTTCAAAGAAATCTATTTTTACATAAATAATTATATTTTTTTGTTAATAGATAATATTGGTTTTTTATTTTATTTTTTAATATTTTAAAAAAATTTATTTGGTATCAAGCCGGCTCAACCCTAGCTCAGTTTTGTCTGAGGATCATTAGACCAGGCAATGAGAGGGGGTGAAACCTAATTCAACCCAACCCATGCACACCCCTAAATTATAAAGAATGATAAATTGCTAAATTTTTAAATAACAATCATATATAACAATTTGAATAAAAAATATTGTCAAAATATTATATATTTCATAATATACTTTTTTTAAAAAAATTAATTTTGGCTCCACAATACAGGGTAAAATTTAGTCAATAACGATGATGGCAGTGATAAATATCAATATTTTGATTTCAAAAGTTAAGTTTTCTTTTTCTTGGCAATACTTTTAAAAGCTAAGATTAATATGCTTAAGTTATCAACTCAACGACGTACAAAATTCAAATTGTAATTTTGAACCTTTTTTTTTAATTCTTTTTTTGGTGCGGGGAAGAGTACAATTAAATAAATTAAATAGTTAAATAGTTTAAAAATATGCATGAATGCTAGAATACCATTTCCTTCGGATTACGAACAATTTGATGGCACTATGCAACGAGAGAAGATTGAAAGTTTGGGTGAGTGAAAAAAATATTAATACAATAACTAAGAATATGCACAAATTTATTTAAGGGAAAATTGGTTTTTGGGAATGGAATATAAAAATGATTGGTTTTTGGAAGGTAAGAGAAAGTTAATTGGTTTTTGGGACTAAGAGCATGATGGGGATATTAAAAAAACTAATCAAATGACTAAATTACCCTTGTGTCTAATGAGAGAAAAAACAAAAACAAAAAGAGCCCAATTCAACCAATTATGAGAGGGAAGGTTTCGAATGTGGAAGAAACGAGGGCTGAACAAGAGAATGGCAATAAGAGCCACGGAGGTGACAGTGGCAACGCAAGGGATTGTCCATTGGAGGGTGCGACAATGACGATGAAAGTTAATTGGTTAGCGTTCAAAGCAATCTTTCTTTGCTTCTCCATCTTTATCTTGAATCCTTCCAAGTCATCTTTCTTCTCCACCATTGCTGTCTCCTATTTGACTGTCTAGAAAGCTAAGAATGAACAAACTTGCTTGCTTAATTTATCCCTAAAGTGAATGATGAATGTGCTTAATTTCTCCCTAGAATATGAACAAATTAGTTATTTGGTTGTATGTTGTTGATAAAATTGTGCTTAAATTGATGAGTTAAATTATGATATGCCTACTAATAAGTGTATTTTATAGTTGGGAAGCAATGGTGAAAGATAAAGGAGGCAAAGAAAAAAGGTCTAATATAATGGGGCTAGACAAATTTAAGAAAGAATTTTAGGCCAATCGTAAAAGCAAAGGGGAACATAAGACACTAAAAAGGTCCAATGATGCAACTATGGAAGCATGGTGGAATTTGTCTGTTAAGGAGAAGAAGTGGTATAAATCTTGTGCCCAAGAGGAAAGACAGCAGGAGAGAGGTGCGAGATCCTCGAGTTCAAATGTTGTATGACATGCATCTTTATGCTATGTAATTGAATTGTTTTAAATATAAGTTAGCTTACTTTACATATTAATTCATAGGCACCATTCAATACGCGTTGTTCTCCAAGCCAATTGAGGGAAGTGGCAGATTTTGTTAAGAGCAAAGACATCCTCAAGGAAAGGGCTGAGAAGATGGGGTTTGGGAAATTATTACAGATTAATTCCATACGGATTCAACGTGATTTATGTGAGCTATTAACCCTCCTACCCCTACTTTGTACATGTACGGGCCAAAACGAGCGTGCCGAGATTACAAGTCCGAGGTGGATGGACGCTCCTTTGAAGTCTCACTTTCCGGGCTCATATAAATCAAGCTATAATTCGGAGGCTGAGCTTAAGTGCAACGAGCCGAGTAATATATCGGTTATCGAACGATAAGGCCGAGTAATCGTATGGCCGAATGATCGTCCAACTGAACAACATCTTGGCCATATGGCCGACTACGGGTTTCTCCACGAAGATTGTATTGTCCCAAAAACACCTGGTTAGGAGTAACGGTTATGGAATCATAACTGTAGGATGAAAAATCAGGGATCATGCAAAAAGAGCGCGATACTCCATAATGATCATTTATGAAATATCCCGATAAATTAGGGATTACAGGAAGGAGAGGGTTTTAACCTTAACGGTTAGGAAAAGGTCAATAAAAGAGGAGAAAAGATAAGCCTAAAGGCAGGATTGCACTGCACAGGGTGAAAGAGGGATAGTCTCTCGGTCTTTTGACAGAACATTTTTGGCGCCCACCGTGGGGCCGAGAAAAAACTATCCTACCACCACCAAGAATCATGGTGCGAACCAGGAGCAGTGTGGGTGCAGGAGAACAATGCTTTGAAGACAGGCCTTCTTTGGAGGACCACCCTGTCATTCGGGCAATGCGTGAGGAGATGGAGGTATTAAGAAAGGAGAACGAGGAGATGCGTGAAAGGAATAGGCAGTTGGAGCAGGAACGTTATCATGAAGGTACTTCTCCTCCTTGTGGAGGGGAACGGGGGAATACCAATAGGGATACTCAGCGATCACATCAGGAGGGAAGTCGACGGGAGGAAACACACCACTCAGAGACAAACATTGACAATTTGCGAGGGGATAAGCCGGGCGTTCGGAGACATCCGTTCGTTGATGGCATCATGAAGACGCCATTGCCAAAAGGGTGGAAAGGCTTAAACCTAGAAAGGTATGATGGAACTACCGACCCTGATGAGCATGAGGATGCGTATGTCACACAGGTGAATCTGTTCACAAATGAGGATGCAGTTTTGTGTAGGGTCTTCCCTACGTCCTTGAAAGGAGCAGCTTTGAATTGGTATACCCGGCTCCCATCACGATCTATCAATTCCTTCGAAACCTTAGTCAATAAATTCAGCGCGTAGTACGCTACCAGCCGACCTCACCAGCTTACCTCGGCTGCGTTGGTAAACTTGCGACAGGAGAAGGATGAGTCCCTAAGGAGTTTCATGGAGCGCTTTTCATCAGTCTCGGTAAAGATCCGGAATCTAAACCCTGAAGTAGCAATGCACATGATGCTGATGGCTCTCAAGCCGGGGCCGTTTGCCGATCACCTATGTCGAAAACCACAGTCCGATATGGATGAGCTTAGAAATCATGCGGCCAGATATATATAAATGGAGGAGGTGTCGAAGTTTAGGAATAGGGTTAGGACTGATCTGGACAAGCGAACGGAATCAAACAACCGTGAAAGCTTAAGGCCGATGTTAGAGAAGGGGAAGTTTAAAAGAGAAGGTACTAGCCGGGGACCGAAGTATGACTTTTACACCCCACTAAATACTAACCGAGCTCGAATTCTGGAAGAAGCTTGCAATACCGAGTTAATACGGCTCCCAGCTCCCGGACACACCCCGGAGATGGCGGATCAATCAAAGCATTGCCGGTACCATTGCAATTATGGTCACACTACGGAGGAGTGTTGGACATTACGGGATAAGATTGAGGAACTAATCCAGGCCGAGCATCTCGGCAACTTTGTACAGAGGGGTCATGGTAATCGTTCCTCCTATAATGGACGAGGCCGTGGTAGAGGTCAGAGCTGAGCTCAGGAAGAACCTCGGCAACAGAACAAGGAAAGAAGACAGCCAGACGACACTTGAAACAGGGAAGAAAACAGAATAAGAGGGGTAATCAACACTATAGCTGGTGGATTTGCCGGAGGAGGGGCAACCAGTTCAGCCAGAAGAAGACACCTGAGGGCCATTCGGACAGTAAATGCGACGATGCACCAAGCGCCCTGGAGTTCTTGTTCCATAACCTTATCGGATGAGGATTTCGATGGAGTCGATCCTAATCAGGACGACCCCATGGTGATTTCGGTAGAAGTGGCCAATTACGTCGTCAGAAAAACAATGATAGATCAAGGAAGCTCGGCGGATATCTTGTATTATACCACCTTTCTGAAGCTCGGGATACCCGCGGAGACGATTAAGCCTTATCGTGATCCTTTGGTCGGCTTTGCAGGAGAACACGTTCATACCCGAGGATATGTGGAACTGTTGACCACCTTCCGGGGAGATCTCGGGTCAAAAACTATTATGATCAGGTACCTTATCATTGATGCAATAACTTCTTATAATATCTTGATAGGTCGACCTGCGTTAAACGAGCTCGGCGCAGTGGTTTCCACTCCGCACCTCACGATGAAGTTTCCCTCGGTGTCCGGGAACGTAATTGCAATAAAGGCTGATCAAAAGGTTGCCAGACAATGTTATGTAAATAGTCTAAAAGTCACCAGGGGAAAGGTAGTTGGCAATGGTGAACATACGAGGAAGGATACAACATCAGTAAGCTTGGTGGAGCTAAATCCTCGACTTGATGTGCAGGACCAAAGGCTAAGGCCTATTGAAGAATTATAGAAATTTCAGCTCGCCGGTGAAGATTGGTGCACTAATCTTGGAAGTCAACTCAGAGGAGAGACAAAGGAGCAGATAATAAGAATGCTGAAGAACAATGCTGATTTGTTCGCATGGACTTCTTCAGACATGCCGGGAATTGATCCAAATTTTTTGTGCCACAAACTGGCGGTATACCCTGAAGCTAAGCCGATAGCGCAAAGGAAGAAGAGGGTAGGCGAGGAAAGGCGGAAGGCAATGATAGAAGAATCGGTAAAGCTGATTAATGCTGGGTTCATCCGAGAAATTGAATATACAACATGGTTGGCCAATGTGGTGCTCGTTAAAAAGGCTAATGGAAGGTGGAGAATGTGCACGGATTACACCGATCTAAACAAGTCATGTCCGAAAGATACATACCCCCTCCCCAGCATAGATCGGCTTGTAGATGGAGCGTCAGGCTGTGGCCTACTTAGCTTTTTGGATGCCTACTCTGGGTATAATCAGATAAGGATGTACCCCCTAGATGAGGAGAAAACCGCGTTCATGACTGAGAACGCTAATTATTGTTATCAGGTGATGCCGTTCAGACTGAAGAATGCTGGGGCTACCTATCAACGGTTGATGGATAAAATATTTCAGGAGCAGATCGGAAGAAACCTGGAAGTATATGTTGACGACATGGTAGTGAAGTCCGAAGATCCTTGCAAACATGCTGCCGACCTTGGCGAAGTGTTCGGAAGAATACGGAAGTATAATATGAGGTTAAATCCTGAAAAGTGCGTGTTCGGAGTCAATGGGGGGAAATTTCTTGGATTCATGTTAACTCATTGGGGTATTGAGGCCAATCCCGATAAATGCCGAGCTATTATTGACATGAGAAGCCCCCAGAACATAAAAGAAGTGCAGAAACTGACAGGGCGATTAGCATCACTATCCCGCTTCATTCCGAGGTTAGCGAAGAAAGCCAGGCCGTTCTTTAAGTTGCTTAAAAAGGCCGAGCGGTACGAGTGGAACGAGGAATGCGAGCAGGCGTTTCAGAGTTTCAAAGGCTTCTTTTCGGCACCTCCGATCTTTAATCGGTCGGCCCCCAACAAAGAATTATTACTGTATATGTCGGTGACCGGGCATGCAATTAGCTCGGTGATTGTACAAGAAATAGGCAGGCAGCAGATACCGGTATATTTCATCAGTCAAATACTGCACAACCCAGAGACGAGGTACCAGATTATTGAAAAGTTAGCTTTGGCTCTGGTCATATCGGCGAGAAGGTTGCGACCTTATTTCCAAAGTCACGAGGTTGTTGTAAAAACTGATCACCCCGTAAAGCAGGTCTTAAGAAAACCTGAGTTAGCAGGCCGAATGATCTCATGGTCAGTCGAGTTATCAGAGTTCGGCATAAGATATGAGCTGAGAGGGCCAATAAAGGCGCAATGTCTATCTGATTTTGTCGCCGAACTTACCCCACTTGAAAATTCCAAAGAGGGGAACCAATGGATACTTTATGTGGATGGTTCGTCCAGTACCAAGGGGAGTGGAGCGGGAATCATTTTGGAAGGCCCCGGAGGGATAACTTTGGAGTAGTCTCTTAAGATTGACTTCCCAGTCATGAATAACCAGGCCTAGTATGAAGCTCTCATTGCTGGGTTAAATTTAGCTAGAGAGGTGGGAGCAAGCCAAGTTACGTGTCGGAGTGATTCACAGCTGGTTTCTGAACAAGTCTCGGGAGCTTACCAAGCCAAAGACCCACAGTTGGCAAAGTACTTGAACAAGGTGAAACACTTGATTGAATGCTTTGCTGAATTCGCGATTGAGCACATTCCAAGAGAAGAGAATTCCCGAGCTGATTTGCTATCCAGATTGGCTAACGTCAAAAGGCTCGGGCAACATGAGACGATCATCAGGGAGACAATATATCAGCCCAGTGTGGATCTTGAGGAGGTTATGGTCGGGAGTAACCCGGACCAGGACTGGATGATCCCTATTTGGAACTATCTGGCCGAAGGGACCTTACCCAACGACCAGAAAGAAGCAAGGAGACTGAAGATGAAGTCCTCCCATTACATAATAATGGGAAAAGACTTATACAGGCGAGGATTGTCAACCCCCCTCTTAAAATGCCTCACTCCCGAACAGGTGAAATATGTTATGAGAGAAATCCATGAAGGAGTGTGTGGGATGCATACTGGTGGAAGATCTATGGCAGCAAGAGTAATCCGGGCCGGCTATTATTGGCCCACTATGCGAGCTGATAGCACTGAGTATAGTAAGAAGTGTATTGAGTGCCAAAGGTTTGGCAGTTTACGTCATACACCGCCGGAAGAATTGCACACACTGACGTCTCCTTGGCCATTCATGGTCTGGGGAATGGATATTCTTGGACCTTTCCCGATGGGTAAAGGGCAGGTCAAGTTCTTACTAGTTGGCATAGACTACTTCACAAAATGGATTGAGGTGGAATCGTTAGCTAAGATCACGGCACAGCAAGTACAGAAATTCGTATGGAAGAATATTGTCTGCCGGTATGGGATTCCTCACTCGGTGATTACTGATAATGGGAGGCAGTTTGTTGATGGAAACCTAAAACAATTTTATGAACAGCTCGGTATCAAGCATCAAGTGTCTTCGGTTGAGCATCCCCAAACAAATGGACAAGCAGAAGCGGCGAATAAGGTTATCCTCGGAGAACTCAAGAAGAGATTGGGAAGAGCGAAGGGGGCCTGGGTCGAGGAATTACCGAGTATCCTTTGGGCCTATCGTTGCACGCCTCAGTCGAGCACCAAGTAAACCCCTTTTAGGTTGACTTTTGGAGCTGACGCAATGATCCCGGTGGAAGTGGGAGAGCCGTCCTTTAGGCGAATATTCCCCGACCAACGTATGAACCAGGAAAACATGGAAGTCGAACTAGATCTATCTGAGGAAGTCAGGGAAAATGCACGTATATAAGAAGAAGCTTGTAAGCAAAGAGTGGCACGGTGTTATAATTCTCGGCTTAAGCCAAGGAGTTTTGTTGGTGGAGATCTCATTTGGAGAAAGCAGAGTGAAGCAAGGAAGAACATCGGCGAGGGAAAGTTAGCTGCAAATTGGGAAGGACCTTACCGAGTTACAGAAGCGTTGGGCAATGGAGCATATAGATTAGAAAAGTTGTCAGGAGAAGCAATCCCTAGGACATGGAATGCCTCTCACCTCAAAAATTATTTCAGTTAGTTGATGTATACAAGGAAGACGATGTACTCTTTTTCCTAACTCGGTCTTTTGTCCCAAAGGATATGCGAAAGGGGGTTTTGGCCGAGAAGGTTTTAACGAGGCACGCCTACCTACTTCAATAAAGGAAATTCTTTGTCATGATTACATTCATTAAACTTGGTCAAGTTTGAACCAAAAATTTGTTGAAAATTCGATCAAGTATGAACCGAGGTGTTAAGTTAAAATTCGGTCAAGTATGAACCGAACATTCGAATTAAACTTGGTCAAGTTTGAACCAAAAATTTGTTGAAAATTCGGTCAAGTATGAACCGAGCTGTTAAGTTAAAATTCGGTCAAGTATGAACCGAGCATTCGAATTAAACTTGGTCAAGTTTGAACCAAAAATTTGTTGAAAATTCGGTCAAGTATGAACCGAGGTGTTAAGTTAAAATTCAGTCAAGTATGAACCGAGCATTCGAATTAAACTTGGTCAAGTTTTAACTAAAAATTTGTTGAAAATTCGGTTAAGTATGAACCGAAGTATGAACCGAGAAGTAAAAGTAAGACTGTTATCATTTAAAAATAAGTCTGGACAAGACGTCAAAATAAAGAAAAGAAATAAGACAATCAAGGAGGTGGGCAGTCCTACAATTCCTCCTCATCCACAAGCGCACCATCTTTGACGTCTTTATTTACATCAAATGCCGAGAGCTCGATTTTCGGCAGAAAGAGATGCACCTGACGAAGTGCTTTATGGAAGCCCTCTACGTGCTCTTTCATTATCTGTTGCACGGCTTCCTGAACGTCAGCCTCAAGCTCGGCTTGCTTCTTCCTCGCTTGTTCCAAATCCTTCTGTAAGTTAGCAGCGAGGGCTGAGGACTTGGCTTCAGCGTTCCTTGCCCAAGCAATCTCAGTCGTCAGGGCATCCCGTTCCTTTTCAACTGTTTGCACCCTCATCTCGGCATCAGCAAGGGATCCTTTTAGTTCCTCCACCTGCAGAAGGAGAGCCGCTTGAGACCTTGAAGCATCGGCGAGCTCTGAGGAAACCTTGTCCTTCGCTTTGGTTGCTTCTAGAAGCTCGGCCTTGACAGCTTTTAGATGACGGTCGCTCTCCTCAAACTCCTCCCTACAGAGCGAGGCCATGGTCGGGTGCGCAGGCACATAGTCGACATGGATTCCAAAACAGCCTTGGGACCCAACCGCAGCAAAGTTTCCCTGTCTCTGACTTCCTGGATGCCACTCCCGAAAAATTTAGCAATGTTTGGATCAATGCCCGAAGGCGAGCGTCTAACGGGAGACGGTAGGGGAGATCGACAAATGGAAGATACAATCTCCTCGTTGGCGGCTGGAAGTCGAGCACATTTGCTCGGGGGGCTTCGTGAAGAAGAGGGAATCTCAACGACCTCAGCTGTCGCCATTACCTCGGTACGCCCTCTCTCCTCTTTATCAGGGCGAGCCTGCAGATTCTCGGCGATAGGTCCAGCCGATGGGGCCATGTTCTTTATTGAACGCCAGTTGAACTTCCCCATCACCACTGCAAAATAGTAAACGTATATTAGAAGCTGAAACAAGTATGGCAGCAGAAGATGAAAGAAAGTCGGCACTCACATTTAAAATCTTTATTGGGGGTTGGAGAGTAGGGGAGCCTAAGTAAGATTTTGCAATTCAGGGGGCGAGGTAATTTATTTAACTTGTCACCATCCGCCTTTTCGGATACTGACATAACCTCATAACACCAAGACTGGAACTTGATGGGAGTCCGAGTCCAGTATAGAGGAAACCTGGGTCGGCCCCCCTCATCGAAGAACATTTCCGAGTAACCCTCGGCTGGGCGCACCTTGAAGAAACTTCCTTTGAAGTCTTTGTATGACGAGGTATAAGGACCGATTATCCCCCTCCTATTCATACCACTAAGGGAAATCCAGCCGATCTTATTTCCAAATCGGATCTGGTAGTAGTAGAGGAACTTCGGAGCGGTCGGCGTCATGTTTAATTTTCTGCATAAGACCTCGAAAGCCTTTAGAAATGCCCAGCTGTTGGGATGAAGCTGAGTCGGAGCGACGTTCAGTGCCCTTAAAACAGCGCACTCGAAGTCTGAGAAAGGAAGGCCAACTCCCAGTGACTCGAATAACGTTTTATACATATATGTGAAATGTGTCTGCACTGGCAACGCTGACAGGAAAACGTACTCATTTTCAGCACACGGCTCGGCAATCACGGACTCCTCTATTCGTGTGCTAGCCAGAGAAATCGACTTCCTCAGCTCCACAATTGATTCGGTAGTCCGAAATCTAGAGTGATAGGATCCAACTTCTCCTTTCACCCAATAATATCCTGGAAGTCGAATATCAGGAACTGGGTCTCTTTGAACTCTTGAAACGAATTTTCGTGACTTTTGTACGGCCGCTTGCACGGCAGTAGCTGAAGATGAAGCCTCCCTTTCAACCGGAAGGTCGGCTAAATGAAAATTCAACTCCCCACTGGGAAAAGAAGAATGCGACGGCGAAGATTCTTCCCTGATGCCCAAAACTTCCCTTTCAACCAGGATTCGATGAGAGGACGACCCAGATGATGCCTCAGATCCTCGGTTTGAACTCATGATGGTTGGGAAAAGATATGGAATATTGCGTAGTAATTGAGAAAAGGGGGAAAAACAGAAGAGGGCGTACCTGGAAAAATGACGAAAGGGGCAAGGAAAAGGAGGCCAAAGATGACGAAGAGATTCAGAGGAAATGAAAAGCAAATGTAGGTTGAAGTAAAAGGATGAGCACTCAAGTCCTACACGTATATAGTGAAAATTCCTCCTAAAAAATGAGCAAATTAATCATGACTTTAGGGAGCCTATCGTCACCATTGGGAAACATGCTTCAGCTGATGAAAAGAAGCAGCATTAAATAACGCCATGCGCAGCCGTACGTGTAAACGCATTACAGTTTTAGAAACCGAAACGTCGAAGAGCCTCTGGGAAGGTCCTGGAATCCCTAGGGGACTGGAACGATTCAAATTCAAAAAACCAGTCTTTAGTCAGTCACGTGATTCAGAGCCCCCTCATCCAAATTGGACTCGGGGCTCAGGGAGCTAGTGTGCGGGCCAAAACGAGCGTGCCGAGATTACAAGTCCGAGGTGGATGGACGCTCCTTTGAAGTCTCACTTTCCGGGCTCATATAAACCGAGCTATAATTCGGAGGCCGAGCTTAAGCGTAACGAGCCGAGTAATACATCGGTTATCGAACGATAAGGCTGAGTAATCGTATGGCCGAATGATCGTCCAACTGAACAACATCTTGGCCATATGGCCAACTACGGGTTTCTCCACGAAGATTGTATTGTCCCAAAAACACCTGGCTAGGAGTAACGGTTATGGAATCATAACTGTAGAATGAAAAATCAGGGATCATGCAAAAAGAGTGCGATACTCCATAATGATCATTTATGAAATATCCCGATAAATTAGGGATTACAGGAAGGAGAGGGTTTTAACCTTAACGGTTAGGAAAAGGTCAATAAAAGAGGAGAAAAGATAAGCCTAACGGCAGGATTGCATCGCACAGGATGAAAGAGGGATAGTCTCTCGGTCTTTTGACGGAACAGTACATAAAGGGAATGAGTAGAGCTATTGAGGGGATGATGTGAAAGAGATACTGGGTTTACCCCGTTATGGGCATGAAGTTGTAATGGATGTTGACTCCGATATCTTTGCAATATTAAAGGATGAGTTTTTTGGAATGAAGTATAGGGATATGTACATGATGATAGAATTGGGAGAGCATGATGATTTATTTGAGTTCTTATTCCTCCTATATAGTTTGGGAACATTTTTTACTCCAACGTTTAATGGGTTTGTTTGTTGAATTTTGTGTTAGTAAGAAGACATCTTTGCAATGGATGTTGACTCCGATATCTTTGCAAGATTAAAGGATGAGTTTTTTGGAATGAAGTATAGGGATACGTACATGATGATAGAATTGGGAGAGCATGATGATTGATTTGAGTTCTTATTGCTCCTATATAGTTTGGGAACATTTTTTACTCCAACGTTTAATGGGTTTGTTTGTTGAATTTTGTGTTAGTAAGAAGACATCTTTGCGACGCTTTGATTGGTCATCATTTGTGGTAAAGGAGCTAATGATGGAAATCAGGGCATTTAAGCAAACAGTTGAAGGAAGTGGTTTGAAGAGGAATATTGGTGGTTATTTGTATTTTCTAATTGTTGTGATTTATTATGAGATAATTTAAGTGATATTGCTTTGGTTTACATTGTGAAATGTGTGACAATGACATATGCCTATCTGTGCAAATTTATCTCTTCCAAAACTTCCCATTAGGACCTAATAAGATACCTTGTGCGCTAGAGGCAGTGACACATTAGACAGAGGAGTGTGTATGCATTAGGGTGGAGAGAGAGAGAGAGGGAAAGTGACCATGGCATTCTTTATGCTCCCCTAACATCACATCGAATAACATCATAATAGTTAAGTGAAGGAAGTTTATTCTATGATCCGATAGGTTGATATGCATATTGTATTTATATACTTCCTCTAAATAATGTGACTTATAGTGTGTTGTTAATTTGTGTGGTAAGAAATAAGACAATTGCATGGGTTGCTTGTGAAAGACATGACTGACATGATTACCACTGAGTTTCTGAACTTCCAAGCAAAAAGGCATGCAGGTAACGTGGATCCTGGTGACAAACGAGAAGGCAGTGGGGGGAGAAGCTGGTGGGAATGAAGAGGGAGGGCAGAAAGATGGAGCTAAAGAAATGAAAGAATCAAGGGAGGATCAAGATGAAAATGGAGGATAAGACATTAAGTTGTTATAATTGGTTGTGGTTAGATCAATGGGAGATGGAGTACAATCACAATCAGTGTAAGTTTCAGGTGAGACCTTTTTGGTTGAAGAGGAAGTTAGGAGGAATAGGGAGGAAGATGATAGAGTTGATGGAGGAAGAGATCTATTGAGATTGAGAAGGTCTACATGGTTGGAAAAACCTGTGACAAGGTCACCATATGTGTGGGAGCCGATGGGACAGAAAGCAATTAATGATAGGGATTTCCTATATAAATTCTGTCCAAGGACTGTAGGCACAAGTGATGGGACATTGCAAAAAATTGTTAACCTCCATGGATATTGGATGTCTCAAGGTGAAATCCGATGCCTTAAAGAACCATTGTTGATGGTGTAAGTTTTGTGAGCATTTTTTAATATGAGTATGTTAATGTGTGTGAGAAATGACTTCTTTCATTATAGGTTGTGTCTTATGTTGGAAGAACCATTGTTGGTGACTAGATTGATAAATGTGAGGAGGTCAAGCGGCATGTTTTTTGTGCTTTTTTCATGGTGAGCCCTTTATTTTTTAATATGTATCTAAAAGTGATTTAGCTAGGGGTTTTAATTGTTTTTTAATAGGATTGAATGGTGAACAAGCCAGAAAAATAGGTGTTAATGGAGCACTTGAAGCGCTTTGTGCCATCAAAGCTTAGATATAATGTAGTCGAATATGACTTTATGTTTGTCCCTGTTGTTAAAGATGGTCATTGGTGGTTTTATGTGGTCGAATCGAAAGCATTGAGATTTAATGTGCTTAATTCAATGAAAATGTGCATAGGGACCATGCAATGGTGAGTACTTCATACCTCAATTGTATGTGTACAGGTGACGTCAAGGCCATGTTTGATTTTGTCTTATTCTTTATTTTTCATAGCAAGACAACTTCATCAAGATATTTGCCGAGATTTAGCCAGAAATATTTGCTGACATACTGCCCATGGAAGTTAGGTTTCACACGTGTTCCAAAATAACAAAATACTTTGGACTATGGGATGCATGTCATTCTTTGGTTATGGCATTGGGACAACATGAGGAAGCTTGAGTGGGGTCTTTATACATTTTTGACATATAGCGCTGTAAGTTTTTGCATTGTTAATAAAATACTTATTGAGTTATGTTGGTCAACTCTTGACATAAAAAGTTTAATGCCCAGGATATAATGAGACAAACGCACGTTAAGATTGTGTGATGGTTGGTAAATCATCCAAAGAACAAAGCCCATGATTTAGTTATGTCAATGATATTAGACTGACACCCATGGGCATAGAGAAAGAAGTCATGGAGCTGAACTATTGAATTAATGTTGTTGTATTGTAGTAAATGATGTTATATCATGTGGTTCTTGGTGAATGTATTTAGTAACTTATAGTAGTGAATGTGTGAGTGATATAATTTTGTAAACGATGTTAGATCATATGTATTTAGTAATTTAAGGTTTTGGCCTATCTTTGGGCTCTGCATATATGTGAATTATGGCATATTGTTAGTGAATGTAATGTTTTGATCATGTCTTGTTGTTGATGTGGTTGACTATTGCTTCTGTCACCTTACATATACCTATGAAAAAAGATCGACCACCCGAATTGATTATTCCAGTTGTAATTTTAATATGGTCAACTGTTTTCATAGTCACATCAGAGGCCAATTATGCAGGCTAGCTAAAACTTCACCTATACCCATGAAAAATGGTTTACTACCCGAATTGACTTTTTCAGTTGTAATTTTGATGTGGTCAACTTTTTTTTTGTTAGCTCACCCATGCTTATGAAAAATAGTCAACTACCCGAATTTTTTTTCAGTTATAATTTTAATGTGGTCAACCGTTTTTTCTATCATCTCACCCATGTCTATGAAAAACAGTCAACCATTGGAATTGATTTTTTTAGTTATAATTTTGATGTAGTCAGCCGTTTTTTCTGTCACATCTCCCATACCTATAAAAAATGGTCGACCAATCAAATTGATTTTTTTTAATTATAATTTTGATGTGATTGACCATTTTTTTATTACCTCACCTATAGTCATGAAAAACAATCGACTATATGAATTGATTTTTTTAGTTATAATTTTGGTGTAGTTAACTGTTTTTTGTGTCACCTTACCCATATCCGTGAATAACAAGTTAGACTCTAGTAATAACGTGTTAGATTTTAAGAATAACCATTTTGACTCCACTAATAATAATTTAGACTCCACAAATAGCAGTATGATAACATTTCCAAGTGGGCTTACTATGTGCAATAGAGAATCCAAATTATGCAAGTTAGACTCCACTAATAACGCGTTAGATTTCACGAATAACAATATAGACTCCATAAATAACATCATTAACAATATTTCCATGTGAGATTCCTATATGTGCAATAAAGAATCCTAGTTGTGCAAGATAAGAATTCAATAATAACAAGTTAGACTCTAGTAATAACATGGTAGACTCCATGAATATTAATTTATACTCCGCAAATAATAGCATAAATGGTATTAATAGAGAATCCAAGTTATGCAAGTTAGATTCCAATTTTAACTTGTTAGACTCAACGAATAACAATATAGACTCCACAAATAACAATCCTAACAGTATTTTTATGCAGAATTCTTATGTGTAATAGAAAATCCAAATTGTGTAAGATAAGAATTTAACAATAAGAAGTCAGATGCTAATAATAACATGGTTAGAGTCCACAAATAACAGTATAAACAATATCTTCAAGTGGACTTATTGTGTAATAGAAATCCAAGTTGCGCAAGTTAGATTCTAATAATAACTTGTTAGATTTCACGAATAACAATATAGATTCCACAAATAATAACATTAACAATATTTTGATATGAGATTTCTATATGTGCAATAGAAAATCCAAGTTATGCAAGATAAGAATCTAATGATAATAAGTTTAACTCCAATAATAATATGGTAGACTTCACGAATAATATTCATAAACAATATCTCTAAGTAGGTTTAATGTGTAATAGAGAATCCAAACTGTATAAGTTAAATTCCTATAATAACCTGTTAGACCCCACTAATAACAATATATATTCCACAAACAACAACATTAATAGTATTTCCATGTGGGATTCCTATATATGTAAAAGAAAATCTAAGCTGTGTAAGATACAAATTTAGTAACAACAAGTTAGACTCCAGTAATAACGTGTTAGACTCAACAAATTCCAATAACAACAAGTTAGATTCTAGTAATAACATGTTAGATTTAACAAATAATAATTTATACTCCAAAAACCAGTGTGTTGTTTTGAAACATAACAAAATTAACTAAAAATAAATCAATAAAGTCAATTGGTTACTAGTTTGACACATTGCAAATTATTATTCACTCCCTCCATTTCATTTATTATTCATAGGTGAAGAAGTCATTAATTATTTTAAATTTTACTAGGGATTTAAATAAAATACCCATCGTTTAATAACTCATATTAAACTAAATGACAATGACTTATATTGAATTGAATAAGAGAATGATATAGTTGAAAAAAATTAATAGTGTATTGAAATTTTAAAACAACAATAAATTTGGAACAAAATCAAAACTTTAAAACTACAAAAAAAAAAACAGAGGGAGTATTTTTTTAAGGATAAAATAGCAAATTTTTTAGTATAAAATAGAATTTTTGGGATATTTTTTATACAAGCATTTTTTACATAATTATTAATAATAATTACAAATGTACTTAGCATTTACTTTGATGATAAATTATTAATTATTTATTTTAAATTCAATATTTAATTATGAAAAAATATTAAATTATTTAAATTTAAATATTAAGTTATCAAATTTATCAGTAATAATTTTTTTTTTAATTTTCTATATAAAATAGAATATTTAAAACAAAAAATGTATTAATCTTATTTCTACCAATTCAATTAAAATTCATTATAGTTAAATAATTAAACTAATATCTTAATTGATTTAATAATCAATCTATTTTTCATTTAAAAAAATTGCAAATCACAATTTTTTATGAATTGAAATTTAAAATTTTCCGGCTTGATGGGAATGGGAAAAGCGCGGGATTCCGCATCATGAAAATGTTCCCGCGCAATTGGGACTGAAAATTTGCTACGGCGGCATCCTTCACTTCCCCATTGTTTGACTTCGAACTCTATTCATTTTTTATTTTCAAACACATTTAAATGTGCCCAGGATATTATTACTTGTTGTTCCGTCAAAAAGACCGAGAAACTATTCCACCCTCAGTATGCAGTGCCCTTGACATTTACACTTATCTTTTTTCCTTTTATTGACTATCTCCCGACCGTTAAGATTCAACCGTCTTCTCCCTGTAATCCCTAATTTATCGGGATATTTCATAAATTACCATTATGGAGTATCACGCTCTTTCAGCATGATCCCTGATTTTTCGCCCTGCAGTTATGATTCCGTAACTGTTATGGCCTCATAACCACTACTCCTAGCCGGGTGTTTTTGGGGCAATACAGTTTTCATGAATAAACTCGTAGTCGGCCATATGGCCGAGGTGTTGTTCAGTCGGACGACCATCTAGCCATACGATTACTCAGCCTTATCATCAGATAACCGATGTATTACCTGGTTCATTACACTTAAACTCGGCCACCGAATTATAGCTTGGTGTATATGAGCCCGGAAAGTGAGGCCTCAAAGGGGCGTACATCCACCTCGGACTTGTAACCTCGGCATGCTCATTTCGGCATGTACACTAGCCCCCCGAGCCTCGAGTCCAGTCGGGATGAGAGGGCTCTGAATCACATGACCGACTCAAGACTGGCTTTTTGAATTTAAATCACTCCAGTTCCTTAGGGATTCCAGAACCTTCCCAGAGGCTCCTTGACGTTTCGGTTTCTAAAACGGTAATGTGCTTTCACGTACAGCTACCTGCAGCGTTATTTAATGCTGCGTCTTTTCGTTAGCCAAATCACGTTCCCCAATGGTGACGATTGGCTCCCCAAAGTCATGATTAATTCACTCGTTTTCGAGGAGGAGTATTCACTATATACGTATTGGACTTGGGTGCTCATCTTTTAACTTCAACCTACATCTGCTTTTCATTTTCTCTGAATCTCTTCGTCATCTTTGGTCTCCTTCTCCTTGCCCCTTTCGTCATTTTTCCAGGTACGCCCTCTTCTATGTTTTCCCCCTTTCTCAAGTACTTCACTTCACACTATTCTATACCTTTCCCACCCACCATGAGTTCAAATCGAGGATCCGAGCTATCGGCCGGGTCGTCCTCTCATCGAATCCTGGTTGAGGGGGAGGTTCTGGGCATCAGAGAAGAACCGTCACTGTCAAACTCCTTCTTTCCAAGTACAGAGTTAAATTTTCGTCTGGCCGACCTTCCGACCGAAAGGGAGGCTTCATCTTCGGTTACTGCTGCGCAGGTGGCCGTAAAAAAGCCACGAAAAGTCACTCCCAGAGTTCAGAGAGACCCAGTTCCTGACATTCGGCTTCCGGGATATTATTGGGTGAAAGGGGAAGTTGGATCCTACCATTCTAAATTTCGGACTGCCGAATCCATTGTGGAACTGAGGAAGTCGATTTCTTTGGCTAGCACACAAATAGAAGAGGCCGTGATTGCCGAGCCGTGTGCTGAAGTTGAGCACGTGTTTCTGTCTGCGTTGCCGGTACAAACGCATTTTACTTATATGTATAGAACATTATTTGAATCGTTAGGAGTTGGCCTTCCTTTTTCGGAGTTCGAGTGTGCTGTTTTAAGGGCGCTGAACGTCGCTTCGACTCAGCTTCATCCCAACAGTTGGGCGTTTCTAAAGGCGTTCGAGGTCCTGTGCAGAAAATTGAATATGACACCGACCGCCCCAAAATTCATCTACTACTATCAAATCCGATTTGGAAATAAGATCGGCTGGATTTCCCTTAGTGGTATGAATAAGAAGGGGATAATCGGTCCTTATACCTCGTCATATAAAGACTTCAAAGGAAGTTTCTTCAAAGTGCGCCCAGCCGAGGGTTACTCGGACATGTTCTTCGATGAGGGGGGGCGGCCCAAGTTTCCTCTATATTGGACTCGGACTCCTATCAAGTTCCAGTTCTGGTGTTACGAGGCTATGTCGGCATCCGAAAAGGCGGATGTCGGCAAGTTAAATAAATTACCTCATCCTCTGAACTGCAAAATCTTACTTAGGCTCCCTTACTCTTCAACCCCCAATAAAGATTTTAAACGTGAGTGCTGATTTTCTTTCATCTTGTGCTACCATACTTGTTTCAGCTTCTAATATACGTTTTTTATTTTGCAGTGGTGATGGGGAAGTTCAACTGGCGTTCGATAAAGAACATGGCCCCATCAGCAGGACCAAGTGCCGAGAAGTTACAGGCTCACCCTGATAAAGAGGAGAGAGGTCGTGCCGAAGTAATGGCGACAGCTGAGGTTGTTGAGATTCCTTCTTCCTCACGAAGCCCCCCGAGCAAATTTGCTCGACTTCGGACCACCGACGAGGAGCTTGTATCTTCAGCTTACCAATCTCCCTTGCCTTCTCCTGTTAGACACTTGCCTTCAGGCATTGATCCAAACATCACCAAGCTTTTCAGGAGTAGCGTCCAGGAAATCAGTGATAAAGAGTCCTTGCAGCGATTGGGTCCCAAGGCTGTTTTGGAATCCATGTCGGCTATGTGCCTGCGCGCTGCGAACATGGCCTCGTTTTGTAGGGAGGAGTTTGAGGAGAACGATCTTCGCCTGAAAGCTGCTAAGGCCGAGCTTCTGGAAGTAACCAGCACGAAGGACAAAGCTTCCTCGGAGCTCGCCGACGCTGCAAAGTCTCAAGCAGCTCTCCTTCTGCAAGTGGAAGAGCTGAAAGGATCCCTCGCTGATGCCGAGATGAAGACGCGAGCAGTCGAAAAGGAACGGGATGCCCTGACAACTGAGATTGCTTGGGTAAAGAGCGCTGAAGCCGAATCCTCGGCCCTTGTTGCTAAATTACGAGAGGATTTGGAACAAGCGAGGAAGAAGCAGGCCGAGCTTGAGGCTGACGTAAAGGAAACCGTGCAACAAATAATGAAAGAGCACGTAGAGGGCTTCCATAAAGCACTTCGTCAGGTGCATCTTTTCCTGCCGAAGATTGAGCTCTCGGCATTTGATGTGAACAAAGATGTCAAAGATGGTGAGCTTGTGGATGAAGACGAACTGTAGGACACAAAAAAGAGAGATGTTCCTACTGCTGCGAGTTGCTTACCTCCTTGATTGTCTGTTTCTTTCCTTTTCTTTACTTTGATGTCTTGTTCAGACTTGTTAATGATAACAATATTACTTCTCGACCTGACTGCGTTCGATTTTTCGACTAAGTTTAAAATAATCTCTCAGTTCGATTTCGACTTAGATTTAATTCCTCCTCTCGGTTCATACTCGACCGAGTTTTAATTGTAGACCTCGGTTCATACTTGACCGAATTTCAATTCCTCGATTCACACTTGACCGAGTTTTTAACAAATTCTTGGTTCAAACTTGACCAAGTTTATCCACCTCCCCGATTCATACTTGACCGAGGTGTAATTCTACTTCTCTCGGTTCATACTTGACCAAGTTTTAAATTGACATTTCGGTTCAAACTTGACCGAGTTTATCCACCCTCCCGATTCATACTTGATCGAGGTGTAATTCTGCTTCTCTCGGTTCATACTTGACCGAGTTTCATGAACATAATCATGATAAAAAATTTCTTTTATTAAAGTAGATAGGCGTGCCTCATTAAAACCTTCTCGGCCAAAACCCTCTTTTGCATATTTTTTGGGACAAAAGACCGAATTAGGAAAAAAAGTACATCACCTTCCTTGTATACATCAACTAACTGAAGTAATTTTTGAGGTGAGAGGTATTCTATGTCCTAGGGATTGCTTCTCCTGACAGCTTTTCTAATCTATATGCTCCGTTGCCCAACGCTTCAGTAACCCGGTAAGGTCCTTCCCAATTTGCAGCTAGCTTTCCTTCGCCAATATTCTTCCTTGCTTCGCTCTGCTTTCTCCAAACGAGGTCTCCATTAACAAAACTTCTTGGCCTGAGCCGAGAATTATAACGCCGAGCCACCCTTTGCTTACAAGCTTCTTCTTGTATACGCGCATTTTCCCTGACCTCCTCGGATAAATCTAGTTCGATTTCCATATTTTCCTGGTTCATATGTTGGTCGGGGAATATTCGCCTAAAGGACGGCTCTCCTACTTCCACCGGGATCATTGCATCAGCTCCAAAAGTCAACCTAAAAGGGGTTTCCTTAGTGCTTGACTGAGGTGTGCAACGATAGGCCCAGAGGATGCTCGGTAATTCCTCAGCCCAGGCCCCCTTCGCTCTTCCCAATCTCTTCTTGAGTTCTCCGAGGATAACCTTGTTTGCCGCTTCTGCTTGTCCATTTGTTTGGGGATGCTCGACCGAAGACACTCGATGCTTGATACCGAGATGTTCATAGAATTACTTTAGGTTCTTATCCACAAACTGCCTCCCATTATCAGTAACCACCGAGTGAGGAATCCCATACCGACAGACAATATTCTTCCATACAAATTTCTGTACCTGCTGTGCCGTGATTTTAGCTAATGATTCTGCCTCAATCCATTTAGTGAAGTAGTCTATGCCCACTAGTAAGAACTTGACCTGCCCTTTACCCATCGGGAAAGGTCCGAGAATATCCATTCCCCAGACCATGAATGGCCACGGAGACGTCATTGTGTGCAATTCTTCCGGCGGTGTATGGCGCAGATTACCAAACCTTTGGCACTCATTATACTTCTTACTATACTCGGTACAATCAGCTCGCATAGTGGGCCAATAATAGCCGGCCCGGATTACTCTTGCTGCCATAGATCTTCCACCAGTGTGCATCCCACACACTCCTTCATGGATTTCGCTCATAACATATTTCGCCTGTTCAGGAGTGAGACATTTTAAAAGGGGAGTTGAGAATCCTCACCTGTATAAGTCTCCTCCCATTATTATATAATGTGAGGACTTCATCTTCAATCTCCTTGCTTCGTTCTGGTCGTTGGGTAAGGTTCCTTCAGCCAGATAGTTCCAAATAGGAGTCATCCAGTCCCTGTCCAAGCTGCCTCCAACCATAACCTCATCAAGATTGATACTGGGCTGATGTATTGTTTCCCTGATAATCGTCTCATGTTGCCCGAGCTTTTTGACATTAGCCAGTCTAGATAGCAGGTTAGCTCGGGAGTTCTCTTCTCTTGAAATGTGTTCAATCGCAAATTCTTCAAAGCATTTAGCCAATCGCTTTACTTTATCCAAGTACCTTGCCAACTGTGGATCTTTGGTCTGGTAAGCCCCCAAGACTTGTTCAGAAACCAACTGTGAGTCACTCCGACACCTGACTTTCCTCGCTCCCACTTCTATAGCTAGTTTTAACCCGGCAATGAGAGCTTCGTACTCGGCCTGGTTGTTTGTGACTGGGAAATCAATTTTAAGAGATTGCTCCAAAATTATCCCACCGGGACCCTCCAAAATGATTCCCGCTCCGCTCCCCTTAATGTTGGAGGAGCCATCTACGTAAAGCATCCATCGGGCCCCGTCTTCGAATTCGACAGGTGGAGTAAGTTCGGCTACAAAATCAGACAGGCATTGCGCCTTAATTGGCCCTCTAGGCTCGTATCTTATAGCAAATTCTGACAACTCGACTGACCACGAGATCATCCGTCCGGCTAATTCGGGTTTCCTCAGGACTTGCTTTACAGGGTGGTCTATTTTCATAACAACCTCATGACTTTGGAAATAAGGTCGCAACCTTCTTGCCGATGTAACCAGAGCCAGAGCTAACTTTTCAATAATCTGATACCTCGTCTCTGCGTCGTGTAATATTCGGCTGATGAAATATACCGGTATCTGCTGCCTGCCTATCTCTTGTACCATCACCGAGCTTATTGCATGCTCGGTCACCGATATATACAGTAATAATTCTTTATTGATGGTCGGCCGATTAAGGATCGGAGGTGCTGAAAAGAAACCTTTGAAACTCTGAAACGCCTGCTCGCATTCCTCGTTCCATTGGTACCGCTCGACCTTTTTAAGCAACTTGAAGAACGGCCTGGCTTTCTCTGCTAACCTCGGTATAAAGCGGGATAGTGATGCTAGTCGCCCTGTCAGTTTCTGCACCTCTTTTACATTCTGGGGGCTTCTCATGTCAATAATAGCTCGGCATTTATCGGGATTGGCTTCAATACCCCGATGAGTTAACATGAATCCAAGAAATTTCCCCCCATTGACTCTGAATACGCACTTCTCAGGATTTAACCTCATGTTGTATTTCCGTATCCTTCCGAACACCTCGCCAAGGTCGGCAGCATGCTTGGAGGGATCTTCGGATTTTACTACCATGTCGTCAACATATACTTCCAGGTTTCTCCCAATCTGCTCCTGAAATATTTTATCCATCAACCGTTGGTAAGTAGCCCCAGCATTCTTTAATCCGAACGGCATCACCTGATAGCAATAATTAGCATTCTCAGTCATGAACGCAGTTTTCTCCTCATCAGGGGGGTACATCCTTATTTGATTATATCCGGAGTAGGCATCCAGAAAGCTGAGTAGGCCACATCCTGACGCTCCATCTACAAGCCGATCTATGCTTGGGAGGGGGTATGTATCTTTTGGGCATGCCTTATTTAGGTCAGTGTAATCAGTGCACATTCTCCATTTTCCGTTAGCCTTTTTGACGAGTAC
This sequence comes from Adenanthera pavonina, assembly GCA_026686845.1. NCBI lineage: Eukaryota > Viridiplantae > Streptophyta > Magnoliopsida > Fabales > Fabaceae > Adenanthera > Adenanthera pavonina. The sequence goes on from JAIVEN010000003.1 coordinate 7,578,966, forward strand.
CACATTGGCCAACCATGTCGTATATTCAATTTCTCAGATAAACCCAGCATCCATCAGCTTTACCGTTTCTTCCTTCATTGCCTTCCGCCTTTCCTCGCCTACCCGCCTCTTTCTTTGAGCTATTGGCTTAGCTTCAGGGTATACCGCCAGCTTGTGGCATAGAAAGTTGGGATCATTTCCCGGCATATCTGAAGAAGTCCATGCAAGCATTGTCCCTCAGGATCTTCGTTATCTGCTCCTTTGTTTCACCTCCGAGTTTACTTCCGAGGCTAGTACACCGGTCCTTACCGTCAAGCTGAAATTTCTGTAATTCTTCAATAGGTCTTGGCCTTTGGTCCTGCGCATCCAGTCGGGGATCAAGCTCCACCAAACTTACTGATGTTGTATCCTTCTTCTCATATTCATTGCTGCCAACTACCCGTCTCTTGGTGACTTTTAGACTTTCTGCATAGCATGGTCTTGCTACCTTTTGATCAGCCTTTATTGCAATTATGTCCCCGGTCATCGAGGGAAACTTCATCGTGAGATGCAGAGTGGAAACCACGGCGCCGAGTTTGTTTAACGCAGGTCGACCTATCAAGATATTGTAAGAAGTTACTGCATCGATAATAAGGTACCTGACCATAATAGTTTTAGATCCGAGATCTCCTCGGAAAGTGGTCAACAGCTCCACATATCCTCGGGTATGAACCTGCTCTCCCGCAAAGCCGACCAACGGATCACGATAAGGCTTGATCATTTCCTCAGGTATCCCGAGCTTCTGGAAGGTAGCATAATACAATATATCAGCCGAGCTCCCTTGGTCTATCAATGTCTTTCTGACCACGTAATTGGCCACCTCCACCGAAATCACCATAGGGTCATCCTGATTAGGATCGACTCCTTCAAAATCCTCATCCGAAAAGGTGATGGAACAAGAACTCCGGGGTGCTCGGCGTGTCGTCGCATTTACTGCCCGAATGGCCCTCAAGTGTCTTCTCCTGGACGAGCTGGTTGCTCCTCCTCCGGCAAACCCTCCTGCTATAGTGTTGATAACCCCTCTTATTCTGTTTCCTTCCCTGTTTCGGGTGTCGTCTGGCTGTCTTCTTTCCTTGTTCGGTTGCCGATGTTCTTCCTGAGCTCGGATCTGACCTCCTCCACGGCCTCGCCCATTATAGGAGGGTCGACTTCCGTGTCCCCTCTGTACGAAGTTGCCGAGATGCCCGGCTTGGATTAGCTCCTCAATCTTGTCCCGTAATGTCCAACACTCCTCCGTGGTGTGACCATAATTGCGATGGTACCTACAATGCTTTGACTGGTCTGCCGTTTCAGGGGCGTGTCCTGGAGCTGGGAGCCGTATCAATTCGGTATTGCAGGCTTCATCCAGAATTCGAGCACGGTTAGTGTTTAGTGGAGTGTAAAAGTCATACTTCGGCCCCCGAGCAATACCCTCTCTTTTAAACTTCCCCTTCTCTAACGTCGGCCTCAGACTTCCTCGGTTGCTTGAGTCCGTTCGCCTATCCAAATCAGTCTTGACCTTATTCCTAAACTTCGACACCTCCTCCATTTGTATATATCCGGCCGCACGATTTCGAAGCTCATCCATGTCGGAAGGTGGTTTTCGACATAGGTGGTCGGCAAACAGCCCCGGCTTGAGAGCCATCAGCATCGTGTGCATTGCTACTTCAGGGTTTAGATCCCGGATCTTTACCGAGACTGATGAGAAACGCTCCATGAAACTCCTTAAGGACTCATCCTTGTCCTGTCGCAAGTTGACCAACGCAGCCGAGGTAAGTTGGTGAGGTCGGCTGGTAGCGTACTGCGTGCTGAATTTATTGACTAAGGTTTCAAAGCAATCGATAGATCGTGATGGGAGCCGGGTATACCAACTCAGAGCTGCTCCTTTCAAGGACGTAGGGAAGACCCTACACAAAACTGCATCCTCATTCGTGAACAGATTCACCTGCGTAACATACGCATCCACATGCTCATCCGGATCAATAGTACCGTCATATCTTTCTAAGTTTAAACCCTTCCAACCTTTTGGCAACGGCGTCTCCATGATGCCATCAACGAACGGATGTCTCCGAGCAGCCTGCTTATCCTCTCGCCAATTGTCAATGTTTGTCTCTGAATGGTGTGTTTCCTCCCGTCGGCTTCCCTCCTGATGTGACCGCTGAGCATCCCTGTTTGTATTCCCTCGTTCCCCACCTCGAGGAAGAGATGTACCTTCATGATAGCGTTCCTGTTCCAACTGCCTATTTCTTTCATGCATCTCCTCATTCTCCTTTCTTAATACCTCCATCTCCTCTCGCATTGTCCGAATGACTGGGTGGTCTTCCAAAGAAGGCCTGTCTTCAGAGCGTCGTTCTCCCGCACCCGCACTGCTCCTGGTTCGTACCATGATTCTTGGTGGTGGTGGGATAGTTTTGCTCGGCCCCACGGTGGGCGCCAAAATGTTCCGTCAAAAAGACCGAGAAACTATTCCACCCTCAGTATGCAGTGCCCTTGACATTTACACTTATCTTTTTTCCTTTTATTGACCATCTCCCAACCGTTAAGATTCAACCGTCTTCTCCCTATAATCCCTAATTTATCGGGATATTTCATAAATTACCATTATGGAGTATCACGCTCTTTCAGCATGATCCCTGATTTTTCGCCCTGCAGTTATGATTCCGTAACTGTTATGGCCTCATAACCACTACTCCTAGCCTGGTGTTTTTGGGGCAATACAGTTTTCATGAATAAACTCGTAGTCGGCCATATGGCCGAGGTGTTGTTCAGTCGGACGACCATCTAGCCATACAATTACTCGGCCTTATCATCAGATAACCGATGTATTACCTGGTTCATTACGCTTAAACTCGGCCACCGAATTATAGCTTGGTGTATATGAGCCCGGAAAGTGAGGCCTCAAAGGGGCGTACATCCACCTCGGACTTGTAACCTCGGCATGCTCATTTCGGCATGTACACTTGTAAACAAAACTATTTCATTTTTTCATAATTATACTCCATTTAGTTTACATTATAAGATATTTTATATTATACGTATACTAAGAAAATCATTTTTTCAACTGAAATTAATGTAAAAAGTATTCACATTTTCTATTTTATTCTTATTAAATATCTAATTATATTATTATTGTAGGGTTACAAATGAGGAGAGAAAAAATATTAAAGATAGGGATAAAATAGAAAAAAAATCTAATACTCTATATTTTGAATTAAAAATTTATTATACAAAATATTTTATAATATGTGTTGAAAGAAGTATATTTTAAAAATTAAAATATAATCAAAATAATGATGATATTAGTTTTCTGTTGTCAAAAATCATGCTATAAAATTATTTTCTTAATATTTATTTCATTAAAGTTTATCTTCTAATAAAATTATGAAAGTAATTGTGCTTCAATTTTAGAATATGAAGTAAGCAGCAATTTTTCAGATTTTTTTGTATATTTTATTATATATATATAGAAATAAAATATTACTATGCTTCATTTATTTAACTTTGATAAATTGATTCATAGTACTTATTTTTTTCGTATTTTTATTAAATAATATTTTATAAATTATTTTATATTATTCAGAGTACGGGGTTTTTTTCGTAATGAATTTTACGCAATATATATAAAGACAAATTAATTAAGGTATTCTGGTTGAAATAAACAAATATTTATTGCTTGTCAAGTTATATAAGCAACTTACAAAGGGGGATGCTTGAGTTGAATTGCCAGACCAAACGAGTTGAATGAGTCCAATAAAACCGCCACTACCCAGCTCGCCGGGTCCTCCTCTCATATAGGTTAGCTTGACTCCCACGCAGTTCCATATTGTCGCTCCCTATTTTTTTAATTGAAAAAAATGGTTATATAATTTTAAGATACACATGTGACGTATATATCATTTTTATAAATAAATAAACTTACCATTTTCTGTTTACAACTCAACCTAAAATAATTAATTTTTAAAATCTCGTATATTGTCAAATTTTTATGTCAAAATATATTTTGTGAGAAATAAATTTAACACACAATAATGTTAAGAAATTGTCAGTTTTTTTTTCCCGAAAATTTTGTAAGTTGGAATGTTAGAAAACAGTGGGTTTAACACATAAAAGTTAGGCAACATCCGCGGGGAATGTAAATGACCGGTGCACTGCTAGGGAAACCGTGGTTATTTTCCGAAAATATCAAGGGAGGTAAAAGAACAAGTGCATAGGAAAGTTATACTGTTATTTACCTCACAGATATGTGCGGGGATCCCGTACATCCATGCCACTGCTTTCTTAAATAATCTTATACGTGGCACCCTTTGCGCTTGCCCACCAAAAGCTGTTACCGTTCTGCTTCGCGTCCTATCCCGGCAGTCCCTTTCTCTCCAGCCGTTGGATTAGATTCCACACCACATCGTTTTCCTTCTTTCCATTCCAAAAAGCCCTTTATTTAACTATAGTTGAGTTAGTTGACCCGAATCCGGTATGTCCAAACCGCCCTTGTTTTTTTGGTTTTATTACCGGTCACCCTCTTCCGCTGACAGCTATAAGACCAGCCTCCGAGACTCGCTAGGTTTGCCAAACCAACTTCCCTGAGGGGGTCTTCCAAGAACAGGAAAGACCTGTAGCACCCCTTTTCTTTTCTCTTTTTATAATTTAGAATTTCTTTTTCTGCCCTGAAAATGGCGACCTCGTCTTCCAGAACAAGATCAAGCGGACCAGTGCTGCGCTCACTTTCACCTTCTGGAAGATTCTGCTCTTACTCCACCTCCAATGCTCCCTTTTCTTCGCCATCATCTGCTTTTGCTTCCTCTTCGAGCTCTAGCTTTTCATCACCCTCCTCCACGTTCTTCAGCGAACCCCATCACCATCAGCATCACAGCCACCATCGATCGGCTTCTCCTACTCGTGTAAATTTATATGCCTCTGCCTCTCCCTCTTCAACCGTTCGATTCTCAATCGATCAACGCTCTATCTCTCCCAACCGATCCATCTCCAACCATGTTATCAGTAAGAAGAACAATCCCATCTCGTTCCAGAAGAAGACCTGTATGTGCTCGCCCACGTCACATCCGGGTTCGTTCCGATGCAGCCTTCACAAGAGTACCGTCAACAATAACAGCAGCAATCACGCTGATTCATTCCCGTCTAATCGGCTGAACATGCGCAGATCGGCGATGAAGAATTCCTTGGTGAGAATAGGAGGGGTGGAAGGCGAGTGGGTCAAAAGAGCATTGACCGCTTTGATTCGGCCGTCGTCTCATCAGCTGAGGAGGAGAGCGGCGTTCGAGCCCCGACCCAGTCGGCTTTCGATCATGTCCAAGGCAGAGGATCTCTGATTTTTCCCCTTGACAGGTTAATTCTTGTTTTGCTGTAGTTTCGAGCATTGAGATACGCTGCCAGAGATAGGATCCTGAAAAGCTAATAGATGGCGAGAGTTTTGCTGCGTGAGTCTTCTCTGGCGAGTTTTGCTTTCGTCGTCAGGAGCAGTGGAGGGTCGGCTCAGCGTTCAGGATTGTCTTCGGAATTCTTGAAGGAATCCGGCATAGATCTTTGAGACATGGCCCAGATAGTTACTTTTTGTACATACCATTAGCTATGGAAGGAGATTTTTGGACAGTTCATTTTCTTTTTCTAACTCGAATTCAAATTCAAATATACCTTAAATTGGGATAAATTTCGATAACTACAATTAAAACTAAAACCTACAAAGACTGTTTGGTATTGTAAATATATCCCTGGTTATGTGCGTAATCCATCCCGTTATTCTCTGCAGCGCAGCGATTCCGTTACGTCTGCTGTTCTGTGTGGATGTTCCCGTCGTTGGTAGCCCCTGTATACCGGTCCCGTTTTGTGTACCGCCGTTGACGCTCCGTTACTGTTTGTCGCGTTCAGCTGCTTTCCAGGCGAGGTATGCACTTTTTTTTTTTTCATTTCAGTTTTATTATTTTGACTATAAATTGTTTAATTCGTTAACTGCATTTGCAGCTGGAGACCGACTTCGTGTTAGTCATGGGAGATGGATTCCATCTGTTCGGCACTGTCTTAATCTTGAAGGTGACATCAAATAAATATAAAATATATCCTTGATTAATGTGTATTAATTAATTAAATGAATAAAAAGATATCAAGAATAGAATCAGTAATGGAATGACAGCAAGATGGAAAGAAAAAGGAAATGAAAAGCTTGATGTGAATTGGCCATTCTTGGAGAAAGAATTCAAAGTCGGAAAGGAATAGTAAATTCAGAAGATTCGAGTGGAAAAGTTGGAAGGGGAGGGAAGGAAATGTCTTATAGCTTTGGGATGGGACAAAGCCATCTGGCTCGTCTTCTGTGGTTTGATTCATTCAAATTATCAAATTACTGAACATGCTGGGATGTGATAATGTCATGATGGAGCGGACATAAATTAACTCATACGAAGAAAACTTACTACTTACTTAAATATAAGTTTTTTTTTATTTTTTTAAAATATAAGATTTTTTAGAATATATAAAATAATATTAAATATGTATTTTTAAAAAATATTTTTATTTAATATTTTTTTCTGTTTAAAATATAAATTTTATTTAAGTTATTGTACATGAATTAAGAAAATTATTTTTATTTATTAAATCTAATAAATAAATATATCATTTTTTATAATATTCATATTTAATATATTATATTTAAAATTTATTATTTTTTATATTTAATTGTAGGTAAGAATAAAATAAAAAAAATATTTATATTTTAAAAATTACTAAATGAGATTTATATTTTTTACTAAACAAATTTTTGAATGAGAATTTATATTTTGTATTGAAGGAAGTATATTTAAAAAGAGAAAAAATAATTAAATAAGAATGATTTTTAAAAAATATTATAATTTTTTATAAAATTAAGATAATTAATTTTATTTTTATTTTTAATGTATGTAATTTGGCTAAAAAGATGTTATATGAGATTATATGAGATGAAGACATCGTTAATTGAAGACTTCGACTTTTCATGATATGTAAGCCGGTGATTATAATTTGTATCAGTACAAAGAAAATGGTAATGTAATTTAAGTTTGAGATAAGCCGTTATTTTCTCTCTCTCTCTCCCTGTTCCAGACAAAACGGAAAAGTTATGTAAAAGCTGACGAAATGGGAAAGAGGGCCGTGAGGGATGGTTGAACCGTAAGTCGGGGACATTTGGAATCCGACGCATGCTTGGAATCACACTAGGTTGCCACAAAATTTCCAAATGGGAAGTGGGGAGGGAGGGAGGGCGTGTAGTCCTTTGAAATAAGAAGTGCACCTAGAAAAACACATCTTGAAGTCACCTTTATACACGGTTGGAAATAGTATATAAAAATATTTTATGCTTAAAAATGTATGATAATATATTATTTTTAAGGTGCTATTCGTCTTCACTAAATTTACTATCCGACGAATCATCTCTAGAAGTTATTCTAAACACAAAAAATATTTGACGGCAATTTTTAATACCTTAAAATACAGAAAAAAAACAGAAAAATTATATGCAAGAGGAGAAAATGTGAATTATTCTTTCAGTTTATGATCTGATTCTTTTATAATAGTAGAAAATAGAAAAGTGAATCATTGTTGATAAATCAATTTGTTTCTGAACATTATAATTGAAACGTTTAGAATATCAAACACGTATTGTTTCATAATGTCGTTTCATAACGTTATCATTTAAAATTTGATTTCTAAAAAATAATTAATTAAATATATTAATCTCAAATTTATATCACATTAGATATCCACATCAATCCAATAATCATGACGTATCATATGTTAAGTACTTTAAATATTAAATAAATAATATTAAAATCTAGTTAGCATTAATCTTTTCATAATTATTTTAACATGCCTTATCTTTTTCTCTAGTATATATTTCATACATCTTATTTCCATTCAATATAAAATTCAAAATTTTCAAACTCCCGCTAACATACGCATAACATGATCATTAGACAATGAGAATGGTCTCATTCTTTTTGTCAAATTTTCAAAGCCTAAGCTTGAGCTTTCCGCCACAGGTCAGAAAAAGACAAAAAGCTTGAGTTTTCCACGAGCTTGCTTCCCATTCGCAAAGAAAGCCACCATGCTTACCAATAAATCCCAATCCTACAATACTAGAGCGACTGACCGTCCGTATGGCACTCGTTTACTCTTCAATTTCTGGAATTGTCAGAAGATTAATTTCAGAGTACTGTGACTGTAAGAGAAGGGGTGCGACAGCCCGACAAATGTAAATGCTGTAACAAGGGAATGGGAAAGAAGTAGAAATTTCTGATGTTAAAAGAAATTGATTTGAGGAGAGGCGGCGACGAGTATGGTGCATATTGTGGTCCTTCCATCCATAATGGACACAGTGGTGAGGGTGAATAGACACCTCATCCACTCCACCTCCTCCGCTCCTATCTTCTTTGTTTCTAGTCCACTACGTTTTATGTATAGATATATAGGGTATATTTTATCTCTGGGGCTTCACAGATAAAACAGAAATCAGTAGTAGGTCAGGTTCATCTCTCTGGTGATTATTCTGTATTCACCGTGTCACGGGACAACCAACGTGAACATGTTGCAGATGTCCTCACATTAACATCCATATTTTATTCGTATACAGTCAAGTTTAAATACAGTTGTGTTTTGCAATAAATTACTTGTGGGCCAATTTCAACCAGGGTCCCAATATTTTGTTTTTTGTTGATACTGGTTTTCCTTAACACATATTGGGCTTGTTTTGGATTTCAGGGTTGGACCTTTATAATCTCCAGAGCTTAAAGGGGGAGAAAACGTGTTACGAATGTGTTAATTTTAGGGGTAGGAGTACTCAATAAAGAACAATGATGTCTCTTCACTCCAGGTCATAGAAAAAGAAAACTATACAGAGCATGATGAAGACAGCAGAGTCACACCATTAATTTGTGGTAGTGATCAATCATGCAGTCTGCTATGTGTAGCTTTAGAAACTGTTGATGTTGTCGTGGTCAGATTCCTCATGCACACATAGTATTACAAATAGAAGCATCCTGACAGGTTTTCTCTTGTAAGTAAGAATGCATGGTGAGAACGAGATGTATTGCCAATTTGGCATGCTAGTTATCTTATAGAAATACAACTCCATTTTAAGAAAGGCAAGGCAAAAGGAGGAAAAATGGAAATGATACAAGTCTCTTTGATGATTAATCTGTGTCCTAATTCCGATGACTTATCTGTTCGAACTTGGTTTCGTCCTGCCCCCAAGTGAGGTAAAACAGTAATAACGTAGCTATCATTCATGAGTCATGACAAGTGCAACTTCTCACAGTTTATATATATTTGTAGGTTTGTATGTATGTATGTGTATGTATAGGAAATTTGATGCTGTTTGCTTCTGCCGACAAGAATCGGATATACAGAGGTTGAATGATGAGGTTGGTGCCGTCTCATCAATAATTGACGATGGTGGGTGGTTTTTTTAAGGATGGAAACATGACATTTGAGGAGTTCGAAAATGATGCGTAGCTACTCGGTAAGTTAGTACCGCCATCGTTGGCCTTCATGTTTGGATAAAAAAAAAAAAACGTATGGTTGTCTGCTCTTTTATGTCCCCATTCTTCAAGAGCTCTCATTTTTTTATGGAAAATATACACAGCTCATTCCTTCTACACTACCATGCTTGTTCCGTACGGGTGGATAACTTATTTTAAATTGGAAGTAGAAGGATGCTATTCTCAAGAAACCCAAAAAAAATAAAATCAGAGAGAGAGAGCTTCCAATTCCAAATGAGTGTCCTTAATTGTTAATCTACGCTAGCTTCCTGGTTATATCTGGGGAATAATCGGATTGAATTTCACGCAAAATTGCTATTAGAAATTCCAGTCTAGAAACATTTATGATTCTCCCCTCAAATTTTCTTACTACTATTGTCCCAAATTTACCGGATGTTTACCAGGGGACAAAAATTTCTGACTCCATAGAGAACGAAAAAAATCAAAATTAAGACAAAATTACTTTTTCACTCTTAGGTTTAGACTCGATTCCTAATATCGTTCAATCTGTTAATAAAATTAGTTTACTTATTCCACATTTGATAACCAGAAAATGCAGCCAGAAGTATGATACCACTAAGGTAACTACTGATAAGGGGAAAAAAGTTCAGATTAGAAAATACTCCCTCCGATTCTATATATAGAATTTTTTGTCCTGATCCTAAATATAAGACCCTTTATAATATATAAAGTAGTATTTATTATACATTTCTAAAAAATGTCCCTATTTAATGTATTTAAAGAGAAAGAGATTAAATAAGGATAGTTTTAGAAAATTATTGGGATTTTCAGAAAAATTGAGATAGTTAATTAGTTTTAATTCTAATTTTTATTCGATGTGATTCGGTTAAAAGGGTCTTAATATTAAGGGTTAAATGGAGTATTTAACAGTACCTTTAAAAATATATTAAGTGATTTTCATTATTTAATTATCACATCTTCAAAAAAATGAGCTAGTTTTATTTACAAATTAGATAACAGATAATAGCAGTAATAAATAAAACAATAAGAAAATAGTACTTTCCTGAAAATTTACTGTGACCAGGATTTTGTCTTCTACCATGACCACAGGAGTCAGGGACCATCTCCCGGGATATCTTTTTTGCGACCCACTAATTTCTTTTGGCACCATTATCATGTTTTAAATTGAACAGCTCTCTAGTAAAGTAGGCATTTACATAGTTGGGCCCAATTTAAATATTTTAAAATAAAAATAAAAATATTTTTCAAGTGAAAATATTCTATAAAGATTATATAATTCGTTATATTTTTTATACGGATTTTTTTTAAAAAATGGTAACTCCTAATTTGGCCACCATTATCATGCCTTGCGTCTTCTTTATTCTCTTCCAATACTTTGTTTTTTTGGACCAGCTACTCTCTTCCAATTCAAAGTACGCTGTATTGCGTCGTCTATCCAAGTTCACATTACTGTATTGCGTCGTCTATCCAAGTTGACATTTTCAGTACTCAATCTTTATAAATTATTCAGTCCCAAAAATATGTTTATAAATTATAAACGACTGAGCAGTTATAATCATCTATTTACTATTTAAAAATAAGGTTATTTTTTTAAGTATCAATATATAAAATAAAAGTCATAATAAATTATAGTATTTGTATTACTAAGGTGTGAAAAACCAAACCAGACCAGCCAGTTCAACCGGTCTGACTGAGAACCAGTGCTTGATCCAGTGCGATCATAGGTGGAGACTGGAGGCTTTTAGAACCGATGAGAATCAGCTGAATCGGCAAAAAATCGGTACAAAATCAGTTTGAACTGGTCTATTTTTTTAAAAAAAAATTTAAATATTTTTTTATTTTTAAAATAAAATAACATTAACTTTAATACTAAGTAATATTATTTTTTGTATAAATTTTTTTATTTCTATATTATAGTATATTATAAGTAATATTATAATATATAATTATTAATAATGATAAATTTACTCAATAAATAATATGAAAATAGAATATAAATTAACTATTTTAAATTCAAAACATAACTATAGGTGAATATTAACTTGTTTAAATTTTAATATTAGGTTATAAAACTTATTAATAATATTTTTAATTTTTTATACATTATTAAATTTATTTTTCATTCTAAATTGAATGTTAATTTCATGATCATGGATAAATATATTTTATCTATATTATTTAAAATAAATTAATTTATTCACAACCAATCCAACCTCATTTTGACCATTGAACCTTGAATCATTATTTCATCTAATTCAATAATCGATCCAATTTTTAATATCTCGATATTTATAAACTATAAATAGTGAGTATTAGTGTGATTTATCTTAACTTTAATACTCTATCTGATTTTTAATATAAGATCTTTTTAACTGAATCACGTGAATTAAGAATTGGAATTAAAACTAATTAACTATCTTAATTTTTTAAAAAAATTTAATATTTTTCTAAAACTACTATTATTTAATCTTTTTTTTTCTTTAAATATATTAAATAGAAATTTTTTTAAAAAATACATAATAAATATTATTTTATATATTATAAAGATCTTATATTTAGATAAAAAAAATACTACATATAAAAACGTAGAAAAATACACGAGAAACTTCGCTAATTTATTACTATATTAATTATTGTCGAATCAATAAAGACAGCACCAGTTTCCGCCCAAAAAACAGTGAGACAGCGATGGTCTGAAATGTAGCTGGACATTTTAACACAGCTTTTAGACTTCTACTTTCACCAAAAAAAATAAACTTTTCAGACTTCTACTTGCACGCGCCCGCCGGGGCAAGTAAAAATCTTCGTTCGTCTGCCAGCGTTGACTTGGGAGAAAGCAAACCCTAGCACAAAGAAGCGAGTACCTGAACATTCCCTTGCATTTACGCTCCGAAGCCAGACGCCATTGACGCTCGCTTCTCTCTGCCCATAACACAGATTACACCAAAACAACGCTTTCAAACTCGTGATTTTACTGCGGATTTCTTCTTTCATTCTTTCTGGATTAGTTTAGCTTCATACTGATTCAGACAAAGGAGAAAACTCAGGCCGAGATTACGAGACAGAGTATATTTCACCCCTTCTTTCTTCTTTTTTTAAATCTTGATTGCCTGGACCGTGAAGTGGACTGGGGTTAGAAAATATAAGAATATCTGTTCTAGTCTTTATTTTGCTTTATCTTCTTATTGGGTCTTCAGTCTTGATTCTGCAACTTTCTGTTGTATAAAGTTTTGGGATTTCATATATTTTTTTCTTTCTTTGTGGCCTGTATGTTTTGGCCAAAATAGTTGGGGTTGTGTCGTTGTGGTTAAAATCAGAGTTGTAGAACTTTGATATTCGGCGATCCTTTCTTTTGTTTATTTGTTGTTAAACTATCCATGGGGAAGCCCACCGGTAAGAAGAAGGATCCTGTGATCCAGAAGGCTGCAAATGCAAGCGGCAAGCCGGGCAAGCCCTCTGAGAGGACTTCCAAAGCTTTTGACGAAGACACAGCAATCTTCATCAGCATGTCACAAGATCTCAAGGAAGAAGGCAATAAACTCTTTCAAAAAAGGGACCACGAGGGTGCTATGCTGAAGTATGAAAAGGCCCTCAAGCTTCTTCCCGCAAACCACATAGATGTGGCACACTTACGTACCAATATGGCTGGGTGTTATATGCAACTCGGTCTTGGAGAGTACCCACGAGCAATTACTGAATGTAATTTAGCTCTTCAAGTGTCACCCAGATATAGTAAGGCTCTGTTGAGAAGAGTAAAGTGCTATGAAGCATTGAATCGATTTGATTTTGCACTGAGGGATGTTAATTATGTTTTGAGCGTGGAGCCTAATAATCTTAATGCCTTGGAGATTCGTGAGAGTTTGAAAAAGACCATGGAAGAAAAAGGCATCACTATTGATGAGAAAGAGATTGGTTTGGCTAATTCTGAGCAGCCTCCTACTGCTCCTATGCGTAAAGTGGTAAGAGAAAAACTAAAGAAAAAGAAAAGTAAAAAATGTGGGGGCAAGGCAGAGGAGAAGGTGATTCTTGAGGATAATGTGAATGCTGTCAAAGATAAAGAAGTGGTAACAAAAACAATTGCGAAAGAAAAAGTGGTTCTGGAACCTGTTAAGGACGAAAAAGTAGTCACGAGGATGGTTAAGTTGGTATTTGGAGAGGATATAAGGTGGGCGCAGTTGCCTGTGAATTGTAGCATGAGGTTGGTGAGGGATATAATTAAAGATCGATTTCCAGGCTTGAAGGGTGTTCTTGTTAAATATAGGGATCAAGAAGGTGATTTGGTTACTATCACTACCACTGATGAATTAAGATTAACTGAATCTTCAGGTGATGTCTTGGGTTCTCTTCGACTCTATATTGTGGAAGTCAATCCAGATGCGGAACCAAGTTATGATGGAATAAACAATGGAGATGAGATGCGAGGTGATGGTATTGAGCATGGGCCAACGGAAGCAGGCAAAGATTTAGCAAATAAGCTGACTACTGTAGAGGATTGGATAATCCAGTTTGATAGGATGTTCAAGAACCATGTTGGGTTTGATTCTGATTCATATTTGGACATTCATGAGTTAGGAATGAAGCTGTATTCAGAAGCCTTGGAGGATGTGGTTACAAGTGACGATGCTCAAGAACTTTTTGAAATCGCTGCAGATAAATTTCAAGAGTTGGCAGCTTTGGCATTATTTAATTGGGGGAATGTTCACATGTCCAGGGCAAGGAAGCGTGCTTCCTTTTCAGAGGATGGGTCAAAGGAATCTGCTTATGAGCGTATTAAAGCTGCATATGAGTGGGCAAGGAAGGAGTACATGAAAGCAGAAAAAAGATATGAGGAAGCCTTGAAAATCAAACCAGACTTCTATGAGGGATTTCTGGCTCTCGGGCATCAGCAGTTTGAGCAAGCAAAGCTCTGCTGGTATTATGCAATGGCATGCAAAATGAATTTAGAGGATGGCCCTTCCACTGAGGTTTTACAGCTCTATAACAAGGCAGAGGACAGTATAGATAGAGGCATGTTGATGTGGGAGGAGATCGATGAGCAGCGTTTAAATGGACTATGCAAATTGGATAAGTATAAAACACAGTTGGGGAAAATGGGTTTAGATGGTCTTCTCAAGGATATTTCTTCTGATGAAGCTGCAGAGCAGGCTGCAAATGCGAGGTCACAAATATACATTTTATGGGGCACCATATTGTATGAGCGTTCTGTTGTGGAATATAAGGTAGGGTTACCATCATGGGAGGAATGTTTGGAGGTTGCAGTTGAGAAGTTTGAACTTGCCGGAGCATCTCCAACAGATATAGGTGTCATGATAAAGAATCATTGTTCCAATCAAACCACACCAGAAGGTATGGGATGTGGAAAATGATCATACATATTTCTCTCATTGTCCTTTAGGATTAGAAAATAGAAAGAACTAACAGTTTTCATAACTACAGGTTTGGGGTTCAAAATTGATGAGATAGTACAGGCGTGGAATGAAATGTTTGATGCCCAGAGGTGGCAGTTTGGTTTACCATCATTTCGACTTGAACCATTGTTTCGTCGGCGTGTTCCAAAACTTCATTACATCCTGGAGCATTTTTGACTTTTCTTCATGAGTTTGAAATTCTTTAGAGGCATAATTAATGCTTCTGTTTCTTTACTTCATCTTTGTGAAGGCTTTTTCGTCCCATTTATGAACAGGTAAATAAGACAGTACCTCTTGCTTTTCTAGTTCCTAGCTTTACAATTGTTCCAGAAAAGGTATTTGGATCTAGTAGCATTCACGAACGGAATAGATGAAATTTTTAAAGTCCATACTTGTACCTGAAATTGTGTTTTCATGAACAATATACTGTCTCTAGGATACGTGTTTCCTGCTCTGAAGTATTTCTATGTATCCTTCTGGTAAACTCATAACTGGCTTTATATTTCTGTTAGATTCCAAAGTTAAAATCACAACGGTATTGAGAGATTATATTACAGTACTTACAAATGTGCTGGAGAAAATCTCTGTAGAAATTGAAAACTCTCCATTTATGTGAAAATAGATGTATGCCTGAGTTAAGTCCTCCGCCATAATTGGCAGTTGAACTGAAAAGCTTTTGGCATTAATGGGCTAAATAGCTTTGATTAATTGAGAAATAGTCAGTTGCATTTTTTCCCCTAATCAATTCATTTATTTCAGTAACTTTAGTTCTAGGAGATTTTATGTTCGGTGCATTGGCAATTAGGCCATGAGTGAATTGTTCATAAATCATAATGTGAACTTAATTGCATCCTGTTGCTCTTAACCCAGTGGAACCTTTTTAGAATCATGTTTTAGTGGTTTGAAAATAGTGATATTATCATGTCAAGGTTCTGACAAGATCAAGGTTTAAATGGTTGCCTCTGGGTGTGGGAAAGATTCAAATGTGCTGTTTGTGGTCTGAATTTTCAGGCAGCTGTGCAAAGTTTGCAGTCTGCCAACTTGTTCAATTTGGCAAGGCTTTTACACGCTGATGGATTAACCATCTCTTGAAATCTCACTGTGAAAATGTTATATCTGGAGTCACGAGCATTTATACTTTTTGCCATTCAAGGGGACATGCATTGTG
This sequence comes from Adenanthera pavonina, assembly GCA_026686845.1. NCBI lineage: Eukaryota > Viridiplantae > Streptophyta > Magnoliopsida > Fabales > Fabaceae > Adenanthera > Adenanthera pavonina. Next base: position 7,595,036 of record JAIVEN010000003.1, read on the forward strand.
TTGATTAGCAACATTTGTGAGGACTATGTTGATGCTCTGTTTTCTTGGATAATATAGAAACATGGTGGGACTATAGTCTTTAGCTTGTTTGCGTTTGGAATGTACAGATAATTTGTTAACATTGGGTTCTTTTTCATACGAATGTTTTTGCTGAGCTTAAGTCTTTCTCTAGTCTTAGGTCCAGTGTGTTTGTTTTTATAGGTCAAACTTAAAATACCCTTCTAAAAGTTTCCACATCTTTCATAGGGGTTGATAGAAGCCCGAAGGTTCATGGTTTTGAAGTTTTGTTATTGATTGACATCATGATGGCCATCTGCTTTTTTATGGTATAGATATCATGAAATGATTTCATCCTCTTTTCTTTTGCTTTCATCCCCAGAGGATTAAAAGGAGATTGGTGTACACAACAATAAAATATGACAATAATCATATGAATACCAAAAAGCATGGGTTACACAAGAATAATCTGTACTTATGAAGAACAATTCTGTGTTTTGAAAATAATTTTACGGAATGTTACAATTGATGAGATTGTGCTGAATGGATTTCTTGTCTGGTAACTGCAGGGATATTTGTTCTTTTGCAGAGTGCTTTGGTTTAGCTCAATGGCGGGAGCTATGATTGTGATGTGTCTTCTTGTCGGTTGTGTTGGTGTGTATTTTTGCTGGGAGGTTGCTATTCTTTGATTTGCATATGTAAAATTGTAGTGGTCGTGAAATGATTCCATTTTGTCGTTTTGAGATGGTTTGGTGAATGATTTGATTTGTTCGGTTTGCGGGATAGTTGGAGTCAGTTTGTCCTTTGTAAATTGTCAGGGTCTATTAATGGGTGGTATAAGGCACAATATTGTAATTTTTTTAAGAATGAAAATAAATTCAATATTATTCTTTTATTAAAGTCTTAATTGTCAATTAGAAAATATATTTTAAGTTGTACTGATTAGAAGCCACGAATAATTATTTTTCAAAAAATTTGTACGATGCAAAAAGGGAAAAAGAAGTCCAATTATGTTATATTTGTGTTTATTTTAATAATAGTTAAATTTTATTAGTAGTTGTATAATTATACATTGTTATATTATTAGAAAATTGTAAATATAAATATCCAAGATGACGGATGGATTTTATTTTTCAACTTTCAATTTATTTTTATAGCATATAAAAGGATTGTTATGTATATCTATATATATAATATAGATTATTAATAATATTAATGAATGATTTTAAATAAGAGAAAATAGCGAAAAATGAAGATCTAGGAATTGAGATCTGTATGTGTGACTCCACCAAAAACGTCAAGAAACCTTATCGTTGAATTTATTTTCCCTAATTTTATGAGTATATTCATCCTATCCTATTATCACGAAGTTTTTTCCCCCTTAGCTAAGGGCCTCTCAGAAGGTTAATGTCCAATAAATTGCTGACACTGTTTTTGTGGCGTTATGTTTTTCTGCCAATTATGTGCACTAAAGTTTTGGTTTCACATGAAGATCTACAATCATAAAACTAGAATTTTTTTTTCCCAATCGTCGAATGAATAATAGCCGGATTGAGGTATATATTAATTTAAACAATATTTTAGGGTTAAAATTCAAATTTAAATAGTTAAAAAATAAAGAGAAGAGATAAAAATAAAATATTATAATGATAGAATAAAATAAGGAGAAAGGTCGCACATTTCATCATTAGGGTGATCTGTATCGGATTTTATAGATATATAGATTTAATATCAATTTGTAAAAAAATAAATTCAATATAATTTAAAGTCGCCCTTGCATTCATGCTCGAGTTCGACCCAATCTTTCCACCTTATTTGGCTGAGTTGACCTTTAAAGTGTACTTTTAAATTAATACTCATCTTAATTTAACCTAGTTGGGTTTGTACGGTTTTTGCCTTTGTGAATCCTTATATATATGTACTATTCTTATTCTCTGATGATATGTATTTTGAATTTCATTCTATATTTTAACTATGCAGTTGAAAAGTAATTCTTTGTTATTATTATTTTTTTAGCAAAAATATATATCTAAACTTTACCATATGTCTGGGAATTTTTTTTAATGATGGAATTAAATAAAGTGAAATAGGTGAATGGGCTAGATCATTGTTTCAAAGAATTTTTAATGAGGAAATAGGAAGGCAAGGGAGGGTGTTCTAGCACTTCTTAGTATCCAAAATCTAATTTTTCCTATTCCCAAATTGGAGGTAAAGAATAAAATGACCTAAAGTTAATATATCAGTTACAAAATGACCTCTAATCATATTAAAACACATTATTATATCTCTTATATCTTTATGCATATAATTTAATCTTTTGTTTTTTACTTCTACATTTATTTTGCATAACCAACAAAAACTTTTGATTCAAAGTCATTAAATTTTATAACTATGATATATCTATATACTCCCTCCAGTCCCATTTATAAGATGTTGTTTTTCATTGCACGGGTATTAAGAAGTCATAATTATGCTCTTACATTTATAAAAAAAATAGTACAAACTTCCAATCTTACCCCTACTAATTAAAGACTGGAATAATTTACGAAACAAAAAAAGTTATTAAATGAGGGGTAAAAAAGAAATTTTAAATAAAAAAATAAAACAACATCTTATAAATAGGACCAAGCAAATTTTCAAAACAACATCTTATAAATGGGACCGGAGGGAGTATATATTTAGCAAATGACTTTATCTATATAATTTGTAAATTATATTATATATAAAATTTACAAATTTATTTTGATCAAATCCAAACCTTTCAGGTTTGAGGGATAATCTTCTGGGAAAATTATAATATATATAACAATTTTTGTGATAAATATATGCATCATAGTTTAATCTTTGTAATATGGGTGCTAATATAAATTAATGATTCATTATTTTTACATTATAGAAAGACTACTTTTTTTGGAAAAAAAATTGTTTGGAGATTTTGAAGAATATCATGTGATTCTTAATTCGATGTAATTTCACATTGTTTTATCTAAATTAATTTAAAAGGATAATGTTGGAAAGAAAATATTCTATTCTATTCCCTTCTATCTATTTTATAATAATTCACAAATAATGATTAAATGAGACTGTTTCATTCGATCATAAGACTCTCAAATAATGCAATTTTATGTTCTATTTCTTTTTGTTCCATTTCATTCTACTCCATTTTATTAATAATTGTTCTATTTCATTTCTTGCTAAACTCTCAAACACATTCTTAATGATGAGATTACTATAATCTTAATTTATTAATTTTTAGAATTGAAATTATTTTTTATTTTGTGTTTTTAAATTTAAAATATTTTTTCCAATTATCCATACATCAATTATACATTATCCATTAATTGATACAGACTGATTCAATCAATTATACATCATCCTATCTTTTCCCTTTAAAATTAAATCCCAATCTCAAAAAAAAAAAAAGATAAAAAGATAAGGAAGAGGATGGGGTGGAATCAATTAAAAGGGGAAGACGAGCAATAGTTGTAGCAGGAAAGAGATATATTATTATTATTATTATTATTATAAAACATCCACTAGTGCTTTCTCGGTCGCTCTGTAAATGTAATTGATCTGAAACTCAAGCTCAGTGAATCTCACCTTGTTTGGTTCTTGTTGTCTCATATTGTGTTGTAAACACAAATCTCCAATTCCAGTGATGCACAGAATTTTGCTACCAACTACAAACATGCAATTTCATCTATTCTTCGTCTGTTAGAGGCAAGGTTTTATTTTATTTTATTTTATTATTGTTTTGAAGATAGAAATTTCACTGGAACATGTTAAAAGGAGGGAGTAATCCTCATAACTTACTTTGTCATATTGAATCAAAATTGAATCTTTATTTCATGCCAGGAATGAGGAGTAGAGATTTTTTTTTATTTGAATTATCTAAATTAAATATAGACGATTCATACAATATTTAATTTTTAAATTTTGATTTTTTTATGTAAAAAAATGAAGACAATAAAAATAAATTTGTAAGTTGCAACTGAATTCTTTTTTAAAGAAATGATTTAGATTAAAAATAAAATATCTAAACTAGCTAACTAACAAAAACAATATCATTAGTTTTATTCTATTAAATAAGATCAATATCATTAGTTTTATCCTATTAAGTAAAGTTAATTACATGAATCACGCATTGTTATATGTCTCTATAACAAATCATCTCTTCAAATAAATCATTTATTAAGAGATCTCGTCTTATAACTCTCTTAGTGTTCTTCTTGATCTTTCTTTACGCTTTTTTATAAAGTTAAAAACTATATGATAAACTTTTTTCATTGGCTCCACTTTTTATAGGGCTAAAGATAAAATATTTAAACTATTCAAATTAATAAAGACATTAAAAAAACCACAGAGGAGTCAAGTAGAGGGCGGTTTGAATTGTAAACCAAACCTTTGAAGTGTAGCAGCAAGCAGGTCAAACACCAATTTCAAATGGTAGATTTTCCACCTCTTTCCCATTCTCTCTTGACATTTCACTCAACGCTCCAAGCAAGGTTTCGCTTTAATTAATTAATTAATGGGTTTTGAAATATGACACAGCATTTTTTAAACTAAAATGTATCAGCCCAATAAAAAATGTTAACAATTTCTCTTAATAAGGGATGAGTAGTGTTCTAGTTAGCCCAACGAATCCAGTTCGGCCTATCGATACGGATTAGTCAAAGTGATTCGCCTTCCTGATTGGATAGTTCTGCGAAGTTCCTGAGACAATAAATACTCTGGTGATGTAAGGCTACAAGGGTTGAATCCTTTTATCTGATTAGTATCCTTGATTATAGAAATTTTCTTTCTTTGTAAATTTTGGTGCAAGTTTTGAGATCAGATGGTAGAATATCTGAACTGCCAATAGAGTTAGGATTGGAGAATTTTTCCTTTGGGCTTCAGTAAGAAATCATATTCATGGATTTTATATAATATCTTGACAGGAAATTTTAAGATATTAAATCTATGAATTTTTATGTTTATATGTTTTTAACTTAGTCAAACCACTTCTGATGCGAAAACTGTTCTACCCAGCATTTAAATTTTCAACATTAATGTTGCATATTCTCCATAGGCAAAAGGAGAAAGCAAATCAAAACATAAAAGATGTAAAAAGAATTAAAAAAAGAAGACAGGCAGAGAAATAGAGAGGATTAAAGCGAAAGGACATCCATCTGAAACAGCTAAGAAGGATGGGTAATCAGATTTGGAAAAAGGACAATTTAAGGACCATATTTTTTCCAGTCTAGGCTTTCACAAAAGCCCCAGAAAGATTTCTAATAAACTAATGCAACAACTGCACTATTGGGCCAATTTATTGTTCCCTTGATCAACCATGTATGAGTCTTCATCGCTTCAACTTGCATCAGACTCAGCAACTCACACACCACTGGGTTCTGCTGCCTCCTTGTCATCACATGAAAGTGTGGGCCACTTAAGTCCTAGTTCAGGAGGCTCCAACACATAGACATTACCATCTGAGAGCCCCACAGCAAACTGGCTTGCATTCACTGGATTTGCTGCTACAGCAAGTAGGGAGATGCCTTCACTGCCACCACGAAATACATTGAATGAATATCAATGCATACTAGTAATATTTCTTGAACTGCGATGAGTATGGTACTCTAATTGCAATTCACACTTCTTCTGGCTTATCTCAAGATTTTGATCAGATTATTGGGAAAAAAAAATACCTTGAAGTGAGGGGAAGGTAAGCAGTGGGGTTTATCTTGCAAAGAGGTTCAAGACTTGAAGCATCAAGTATTGCAATAGTCCGATCGACAAAACCAGCATATATGTTCCTACCATCAGATGAGAAAGCTGCCTGGGAGATAACAACATGAAGTACTGAAACCCACTGCTATGAAACGAGAGTTATATTTAGTCATTACCTACATGAAGAAAAATGGATCATAAAGGACAGGAAGAATAGAGAACCTGTTTGACACAAGTTAATTCCCGTGCTTCATAAATTGCAAGATGACTATCTTGTACAGCAAGGAAATTTATCTGTTCCGGGTGAAACTGAACGTGAGTATCAGATGGTACTTTTGGCTTTCTCTGAGCAGTTGTCTGCAAGAATCTTCCTTTCATTTTATTCCACCCGTCAGTATTCCACAAGAAAATCTGCAAGACAAGTTGAAAGGATAAAGTTTATATTCCTAACTCTTTGAGGATACTCATCCCATAATGCCTTTGAACAATTAAAATGAGACTAAGTAACTCAAGGAAACAGGTCCATATTGGTCAAAAAACACGGGAGCAGATTCAGAAATAGTAGTAATGGCAATGGTTCCATGATGTATGTATTGAGTAATAAACACTAACCTGACCATTAACATCAGCAGAAACAAGAATATTTAAAATATTTGTGATGGAAAGGGAAGTAACTCTCGTGGAGTGACCCTTGAGCTTTCTTATAACCTGCATAAATAAGAGATATGGACAACTAGCTTCAATTTCCTCTAGCAGGAAGTGGTGTACATCTTTCTAAGATCAAGGAAGAGATATACCTTGCATGTTCGGACATTATATATAAGGATACTGGAATCATCAAAGCCTACAGCAAGTACGTTATTATCTCGAGGGTAGAAGACAATACATGTTGCCTTAGGTGGTGGGGACAAGAAAGTTGTCACGGTCTGTTATTAACAGGCAACGTGTAGTTTCTGGTTAGTTCAACCATAGTATTATCACAAACAACTAATAGAAGGAAACACAATATCTCTCAAGGTTACCTTGAATGACAACATGTTGAACAAGGAGATTGTACCACCTGATGTTGATATGAGATATGAATCATTTTTTGATATCGCAAAACAGGCTACTGATTCTGCAGGCCCAACATTTGCAAGGTTATTGCTCATAAACTGCAAGCCACTTCTCGGTTGCCATAACTGAGGGGAAACTTGGGAGGTTGCCTGCAGGTAATACCTCATTTTATATCCTATAGTCAATTAAGATTCCAAATTCAACTCCAGTAAAACAGCAGGAGGAGGTGAAAAATAGAAATTAGAAATTATAAAAATCTGACAATGAGCATCTACTCATGAAAACCTCTACTGACCTGGCCATTCTCTGGCCATTTCCAAAGTATATTTATACCATCTGATGCCAATGCCAAAATGGCATTTCCCACGTTGGTGTAAATCAATTTGACAATCTGTATTCCATCAGAAGGAAATTGTTCAGTGTTTTAGGTTTGGAGAAACTTAATTTCCTAGTTGTTTGTTAACTTGTATTTTAAAAAATCTTATATCTTCTTGGTGTTGTATTGAATTTTCAGCCCTGTCAATTCAATTTGAATGTATTTGAATCCTCAGTGCAGATACAAAGTGACCTTGGGAAAAGTCCTACAATGGGCTATCATTATTGTATCTTTAACCATGACATGTAGCTAAATGTGAAATCCAAATATGATTAACACTAGTGATGCGACATCTAGTTATTACCAATGATGCTAATAAAGCAGAAAAAAGCCAAACCTTATTGACTTTTGGATGAACAGGGAGCTGCAAGAATTGGCACTGAGATGGTTCAGAAATTTCAAAGATATTCCGAAACTTTGATGTGCTATCAGCTTCTTCAGTTAAATTAATACTCATGCCTTCCAAGGCTTCCTCTCTCACATTCTGAAGATAAATAAATTATGATCAGATGGTGATTACATGTAAATCCTGGGATCATAAAAGAATATCACAAAAGTAAGACTACTCCACAAATTAGATAATCAGGATCACACAATTGTATGTGGTAAATAAATCAGATAATAGTGAACCTCAAATTTCCTAATCCACGTCTAGTAAAAATTATTTAAAAAATTATTACAAACCACGAAAATGCCTCCATTTTGGGCATTAGCAATAGCATCAACCAAATAGGGACATGCTGTCAGAAACTAGAAGGTTGAGGGTTGAGAAATTCCCTAACAGAGGCAACGAGATAATGTAATATTCTTACCTCTACTGTGGCTTCATAGACAACAGTAGGAGCATCAACAGAACGAGCTTCGTTTTGCATCAGTAGAACATCATAATCAGGTGCTAAGATTTTTATTTTATTCTCTCTTGCAGCAACAGCCAGTAATCTGCCCTCTTTGTTGAAACGAATGCGGGGATATTCCTGCACAAATGAAGCATAACTGAGGGTGACTTTTCAATGTCAAATATTTCCTTAGTCACACTTAAACTATTATGATCCAGTGTCACGTCCCTCAAGTATTTTCAATCTCGAATCACATAATCGTTCAACTTATAGTTTTAATCAAATCAATAACATGATTTCCAAAAGGTCATTGAAGAACTTACTGGTAGGCTTCCATTGGCATCAGTGCTTGCCAACAGCTGTACATTATCCATATCCCAATATTTAATCATATGATCATCACCAGCAGCCAAAAATCGGTTCCTAGTTGTATCAAACTGGATTTTAGAAAAACATGGAGCCTTAAGTCCTTCGTACACTCGTTTTATGTACCCTTCACTTTCATCCCATTCCACAAGAAATGGCTCTCCATCCTTACCAGAACCACATGAAAAAAGCCTACAAAAGTTTCTAACAATAATTAGACAGTAATCACATATTCATTATTATGCAAACTTTAATAATTCAATAAAAACATGGCTCAGTTGCTCAGAACCTTTGATCATCAGTACTGTAAGCCAATTTAGTGTATCCACAGCCAGGGGCATCATAATCAACTCTGGGGCCCATAGTATCATACAACCATGCCTTAATCTTTCCATCAATTGAAGTTGAAAATATAAACTGAGGTGTAGGAGAACAAAAATCACAGCATACAAAGAATTAGTGATACATGCAACCAGTTATACAAGTTAATGACACTACGTTCGTGGCAAATAATCCAAAGCATTCTTACATGAACATGTTCTTTCACATGAGGACAGATGGAACAAACAGGAGCATTGTGAGCACCAAAAGTATAAAATTGATCACCGGTATCTGCATCCCACACCTTAAAAACAGTGATAAACAACGTTAGTTTCTTTATTAATAGAACACCTATCAACTGTCCAGAGAAATGACCTTTACTGCTTTGTCGTCACCACATGTTATGACAAAGAATTGCTCACGGACAAGAGAAAATGCCAGATCATTGACATTGCCATCATGAGCTTCAATCTGAGAAGAAAGTATTTAGCATTAGATCCTGAAAATGCATATATTATACCCATGTAAATAGAGATTCAGAGGATGAAAATAAGTAATACTTCCAAATGCTGGCCAATGTCTACTCCACCACTGCAGGAATATAACTGAACAAGATGTTTCGAAAAAGCAACCCCTGTTCAAATGGGGAAAATTAGTTAGGATAAAAAGAAAATTCATAATCATTGGTGATTAGGCTTAATCCAAGAAGCTAAACATCCTCACCAAACAATGAACCATCGGAGCTCCAAATGACTTTGTTAACAGATATCCACAAGTCTTTTTCTACGGCTGCCTGGACATAGATGACAATGGTTCAGACATTAGATCGTTGACAATACAATAACAATCAAATAAATTTCAACCCAGTCTGGAGATAGAATACCTTGAAATTGTTTGAACATGCTCCAATGTCCCAAACCTCAAAATTTATAAAAAGTAACTTCTCACTAGAGGTAACGTTCCAAATTCCTATATTGCCAATTTCAGTTCCAACTGAAGCAGCATATCATTGGTCTAATATTAGCAGTTTTCAATTTTTCAATACCAAATACTGCACCAAATTAAATAAAGAAGAAAACAATTGTCAAACAGTAACATCATGTATGAAACAACCTAGAAGAATGGTATGCCACGTAGGATGAAAATCCATGCTTGTTGGAGGGGAATCATCTTTTAGTGTCAGAACAAGAGTCTTGGGCAGGTAACTTTCTACGGCTGATGGTGTTACCTACACACAAAGGGTATGCCATATATTTCAACTGGCAAAATGAGAAATCATAGGACAGGTTGAAGAAAAAGTTTCATTTAGCTGACCTCATCTAAAGCTTGGCAGGGATTTCCCTTGGATAATTGATTTGGATCCTCAAGAACCTTCACTGATGTTTCTACAGAAAAGCCATAAGATTACCATCATATGCTGGCATTAAAATGACTATCTTAAAAAAAGAACCAATGCAATAATCAAACCATACCCAAGTTTTTGTTAGCAGCAGGGAAGAGCAAGATATCTGTTACAGTAGATGGGCAGCAATCATGACTGTTTACAGGATTTGGGAGACTTGGACAAGGCTTACAAACATGGTCCACCAAGAGGGTTTGAACAACAGAATCAGGAATAGAATGTTTACGGGGCAGGTCTTGCCAATTTAAGCTGACAGATGGAAGATAAAATTAGTTTTCTGCCTGTAACTCTTTGATGTCAATAATAGAACTGAATAGTGTACGTTTTAACCAAAGAAAATAGAGTGAAACCTTGGATTTAGAAGACTACTTAACCTCTGAGATTTGATGGCGGGAAACTTAAGCTTGCCATTAAACAGTGGATTTTCCAAAATGATTGTCTTAAGATCGGCCATTACAATCCTCCTCACAGAATTTGTGTCTTGGTAGTCTGATAATGACTTATGCTCCCTGTTGAGGTCCAGAAAGAAGTTCTGCTCATCTGATGGACATTACCGATTTCTTTGAGAAGATCAGTAGATAGATATTCATGACTCATACCTTATATTATTAATTGTCAATAGCTGAGTCATTTCTTTAAGAAGCTCTTCGTGTCCTGGGGAAAAAACTTTGAGATCCTTCATTAGAATATCTAGAGCCTTGGAACGATCATTTCTGATGTTGTAAGTCAAAATGGTTACAGATAGGAACAAAACTATAAACAAAATAGCTTAATAAGAACAATTAAGGTCGAGGGAAAATATGTCGCCAGAAGAAAGTTATTGGACCAACACGATCTGTTTGAGACTGAAAAGCTTACCTGTCCAATGCCTCAAGGAATTTCTGTTTCCTCAATTCGAAGTATATTTTGGTGGAGTGCCTATTGTCATCAACACTTGTGAAACAAGATAGATAGGTCTCAGCGTCCTCCCATTTCCCAGCAAGCACCATGTCCTCAAAATATTTCATGTCAAAGTAGTATCCACTTTCACGCTCGAGCCTATGAATGCAAGATAAAAAGACACTAAGCGCCATAAAAAATAACAATAAAAATGGAATTAAAGCTCCAAAGCTAAAATGGAAACATACATGTGTGCAGTTTCCTTGAAACCTTCCTCTTCTAAAAACTGTAAAATTAAGAAGACAATCTCTTTTTTGAGGCCGGACATATCGACAATCCGTGTTTCTTTTCTAGATTACCAGTTCAGTATATAGGTATATCTGATAAAGAAGAACATCAAACCTTTCAGCAAAATCATGCAATCACCCTAAATCAAAATACTAATAAATGCAACAGATATCTTTGGGAAAGTATTCCAGGGCTGCTTGAAGAGCAAGAGATAATTTGACTAGAGAAAACAATTGAAGGGGTTTCCATTTGAAAAGTTGGGGTTATTCAAAATGGCGGCCTCGTTTAGATTTTTTTCAGTTTTGAACGCCAGAAGAACAAAGGCAGGGCTTTTGATGGCGCAAATAGGATCCAAAATTAGACAACTAGAAAAAGTAGAAGCAAAGAAAGCCGCAATTAGATCCCGAAACTTCACTAACGAATGTTCGGGTTAGAGAAAAACATTAGGGCTATCAAATCAAGAACTGAAAATGAACAGAAAAATCAAGAAATGACTCTGATCAAGGTATCTTCTTCAATAGTCTGCAACAATCACCGTCATAATTGTCGCTGAAATTTGAAGATACAAACTGAAAAAGGTCTCTGGTTCGAGAATTGAAGGGGACGATAAAAGTTGATAAGAAAAGGAAAGAAAAGAAGAAGAAAAGAAAAGGAACATATCGGGGAAGAAAGTTCCTCAATGCTCAAGAGAAAGATGAAGAAAAACAAATAAAGAAGAAGAAACTGGTGTTTACACTTGTAAAAGGAAGCTTTGTAAAGGAAAATGAGACTGAAAGTTTTCACTATAGCTCTCAGAAGAAGTCCTTTTCCAGCTCAGCTTCTCTCAAGGAAATGGTGCTCATTTCTGCCGAGGCTGACGGATTTATGGTCGGCGGCATAGGCGAGTGATGATAAGCACAATAACCAATCTCCCTTTCATATCTGATAAGACCAGTGAGCTATCTGGTGTCTTTTTTTGCAGGCGTCAGTATCTGGTCGCATGCCGGCAAGCCGCACACAATGACAGATGGTCTATTGAATTAGAGACGCCTCACCAAACCGCGTCATTTTCATGTGAAAAAGTTAAAAGAAAAAAAATGAAAAATATAAGTAAAGCAGCGAAGTCTCTCGTCACGGTTCTTTCTGCCCTTTTGGTGCCCATTTGGGAAAAGAAAGAATAACACACCCTCAGCCTCAGTTTACGTTTTAATTGCAAAAATAATATTATCAATAAACTTATACTATTATTATTCAGATGGATATTACTTGCCCAATTACAGTCAGAAAAGACAGATTCTGGACGCATCTTTTCTTTTGGAAAAAGAAAAAGTATTACTGGATTTTAACATCTAATAAAAACGTTGGATTTAATTCAGTTTCTTCATCAAATTGCATAGCAAATCCTACTAATTAATTAGCCCACAGAAACCTTAATAAGGGAACCCCGATTTCTTTATATCAGTATTAAACCATCATGACTTGTTTAATTAGCTCATACTCCCAATTTGCACAAAGCTTCATATACCATAGAAATGAATTAAACACTTGTAAACCTTCCTAGCAGAAAGAGAACCGGGATTATTAAACAACATATACAGCTAGCACTCCCAACTAATAAACAGACTCTGGCTTCATGATCTTAAAATTAATTTAGGCACATATAATGTGCTCATATATAGGAGTACACAAGTAGAACCGAATTGAAAGCAAGAAAACAAAAGTACACAATCAAGTAGAACCAGATTGAAAGCAAGAAAATAGACAGATCGACAGACAGACACAGGCAAACAAACAGACTGAGACCGACAGATGCATGCATGGAGTAGTGTTGTTCTAGTTGTTTCCTGGGCGATTCCAGTACTCATTGAAGAGAGGGAAGAACCCCATAAGACCGTTTTGTGCCCTCACCATGACCAGGCGGCGGACGGTCGTTTCTATTGATGGAAGCTCAAGTTTGCCCTGAAAAGCTGGGATCGCTCTGATGCACTTCTTCAACTCCTCCACCGCAAGCCTCCTTGATTCTGGTTGCTCGTAACTCATCATCGCTCGATGAGTCCTACACATGCCTACACAATTAAATACAATCCCCTTCCACTGCTGTAGAATAAATAGCTAATAATATATATAACTGTAAATAATGCACCTGTAATCCTCCAAGGAAACTAGCTCCAGTGCTTGATTATAGATTTGGTCGTTGTATGGAGAGAACAGGGGGAACTCGTGCATCACAATGTCTTTAGCATAGTGTCTTGCACCACTGTGAAAATCGATCAAATCAACAAATTATATTTAATTGTCAGAAAATAACTAGTATTACTTGATTTAAAAGGCTTTTCTTTTGTTCAAAGAAAAATGTATTACTCGTGCAAGGCTGCGAGGAGCTTGAGCTTCTTGATGTCGAAGATAATCTTGGTAGAGTATCTGTTTTCTTCGACGGAAGTGAATCCAAGGACATAATCTTCAGCCTCCTCGTAACGACCATTCATCATCAGCTCCTCGAAGTACTGCATGTTGAAAAAAAGACCACTTTCGCGCTCCAGGCTGCCCAACACGTACACATAATCAAGATGATGAAATGAGCATTTATCTTTAATCCAGGAAAAAAAATATCAAGTTTGATTTAAATGTGCATGATTAAAATAAGAATATATCAAAGGGGAAATTTAGGAAATCCCACCAGCGAGCAGTCTCAACGAAGTCGCGTTCAATCAAATGTTGTAGCACAAAGATGAGGATGACATCGTCATGATCCTGGGCGTTGACAGCCATTGTCGCAGTTATTCCTTCTCTGGCCCCAAAGATCCCAACGAAACCAGAATCAAATCCAGATTAATCAGTATAAAGATAGTATATATCCTTGTACACATAGCATAAAGAAGAAGCAACAAAAAAGCCAAAATCTCGAAAAGGGAAAAAATCCAGACATAAAGCTCAATGGCAGCTGAACGAAAATAAATATGTAATAATGCAAATCTGATTACATGCATATAGATTGAGGAAAAGAAAGTGCGATTGATATGCTCAAGGGAAACCCAGCCAGAAATTAAAAGAGAAGGATGAGTAGGAAAAAGTAACAATTTATGTCTGTGTAATGAAGACAGGTGATGAACTAAAATGGTAGCTAATTAAAGAAGAAGAAGGAAATGAAGAGAAAGCGACAGAGAAGAAGCTCACAGTCACAGGAGAAGATGGTAGCTTTGAGTTGTGAGGAAGGTGGGTATTTATAGGGCGACGCACAGTGAAAACTGACAGACATAGATTGACTAGAAAACAAGACAAGCGGTTTTCCGCTAAGAATAAGGACACAGAACATGGGGCGATTACTATGTCAGAACCAGCTCTCACCTCAGGCGTTTGCCCGCTACGCGCCTCATGTATATGTGCCTCACCTAAAGACGTCCACTCCTCTAAACAAAAAATTAAAAAGCATGTCTTGCAATTGCTTCATTTTTCCATCAAATTTAAGCATATACTTTTTATTTTTTTAATATTTAAAATTATCATGCATATTATTATGTTCATCACATACTAATGAAAATGTTTTATATATTTAAATAAATAATAATAATTAATTATTTTATAATTTTATTTATATGCGTGATAATACATTTACTTGAAAGGTGCATAAAGACTACCTATATTTAAATAGAAATATGTATAAAATTAGTTAAACTGTGTTTAACAAATGGGTTGATAATATTTTATAATGCGAATGATGTTAAATTGATTATGTAAACTTGTTTGATTCAATAAATTGATGTTTTAGCCCATTAAAATTGTTTTCATAATCTTAAAATTCCTTAATTGGTTTTAAACATGTTTTAGTTTGGATTGTTCCCAAATATAATAAAAATTAAGTGCAATGACTATGAATGTGCACAAGCACAATAATAAAATGTTTTGCCTTTTGATGACATTACAGTTATGAAGTAAAAATAATTATATTAGTGGTGGGGAGAATATTATTTATTTAGAGCTACTCCTCATCATTATCACTGACTCGCTGTAAATGTATTTATTGAATTGACACTCACTATTTTTTTCATTGATTGTAAGTGAATTTAAAGAATCAAATTCAAATTACTAGGGTAAGATATTTTCTCATGCAGAGATATTGATTTGAGTTGTTAACAGTACTTGAAATTGAAATTTAGTTCTCTATAAACTTATATTATCTTCATTTTAAAATGACTCTTATGTAAGATTATGTACTCAAAATAAGAAAATTATTAATTATAATGGTTTAGGTTATAGCAAAATATAATGATATTTGACTAAATTATTCTTATATTCATGAGATGTTTCTAAGCAAGTATTTGAACTACACTTAACATTATTTTCATCACTCAAGATTATATTATACACAAAAATAATTAATACTTCATTAAATTCTAAAGCAATTATTATTTTAAAATAAAAAAAATTTTAAATGACAATTATTTTGAAATGGATGAAATATTTAACTTGACTTAATTATTAGATGAATAACATGGTTCAAATATTAAATAAATTTTTTGGCTAAAAAAGTTAAACTCGTTTAGTTAAATTAGCTGAGCTTAAATTTTAACATGATTTGTCCATTGAGTTGTGGGTTAACTAAACTATGAATAAATACAAAATTATGACTTACTAACATTGTAGCATATATATATATATATATCTTATAATTTTGTTCTTACGAATATTCAACATGAAATATAAAATAGTGAACAGATTCTTACAACACACAATAATAGATGGGCACCTAGTACTCGCATACATTATATGAAAGCACAATTTTTATTTAGTTTAAATTTAAATTTTACATGTGCACATAAATATGTATCATATTTAAAATAACACTCATGAGTTGTTTAGATTTAGAGACAACCACATCCGAAAAACACTTAACACAAAGTATTAGAGAGGTAGAGTTTTTTATAATTGATAATAAAGGTTAGTTTAATTTATAAGAAGTTCGTTCTGATTACATACTTTGTAGGTATCTTAGTAAGCATTTTTTTTAATCGTGAGACTTGATTTGATCTTAGTGAGTCCTGTAATCCATCTCACATAAATTTTTTCTAAAAAAATTAATAATTATTACTCTATCTGGTTTTAAATATAAGATATTTTATTTTAATTCTAAATATAAGACTATTTTCATAAGATGATATAGTATTTATTTCACATTTTTAAAAAAGTCCCTATTTAATTCATTTTAAAGAAAGAGAGATATTAAATAAGGACAATTTTTCAAAAATGTCTTGATTTTTTAAAAAATCAACATGGTTAATTATCTTTAACTCCCATCCTTAATTCATGTAATTCGGTTAAAATGATTTTATATTAAGAGTAAGAGGGAGTATCTGCTAGTATTTCACATAAACTTAAAAAAATAATAATTATTATATATTTCATATAAATTTTTTATTAAAAATTTAATACTCCCTCTAGTCATAAATATAGGACATTTTGTCCTGATTCTAAACATATGACTATTTACAATATATGAGGTAGTATTTGTTATATATTTCTAAAAAAATACCTCAGTTTTAATGTATCCCAAAGAAATAGAGAAAAAGATTAAAGAAGGGTAGTTTTGAAAACATGTGATTTTCGGAGAAATCGAACTAGTTAACTAAATTTAATTTACATTTTTCATTCATGTTATTTGATTAAAAGGGTTTTATATTAAAAACATGAGAAAGTAAATATTATCTCATAAATATACTTAGGGCTGTGCATGTAAACCCGCTGCCCAATTGGCTCAGTCCTATTAGGCCAACCGGGTCGAGCCATAGCTCGGGCTAGGCTGGGTTGAGCTTCGAACTAACCATGATTTATTCGGCCCGGCTCGTAATATATATGTATATGTATTTTTTTTAAAGTTATATTATTTTGTATATATTAATTGATTTTATAAAATTTTATTCTCAATATATCTTATGTAATATATATATATTATATGATTACTATGAAAAACATTTTAAGATTTTAATATTTTAATTTTATTTAAAATTTTAAATTAATTTCTTAATTTAATGTTATGTAAAAATAATGTATAGCTGTAAATATTTATAATTTTTTTAAAAAATAAATTTCTATCCTAACAATTTTTTTAAAGAAATATATTTTTATATAAATAATTATATTTTTTGTTAATAGAAAAAGTTATATTTTATTTTTTAATATTTTAAAAAATTATTTGATACCAAGCTAGCTCGACCCTGGACCGGTATTGAACCCGATTTTGCCTGAATATTGTCAGGTTGGGCAACAGGTGGGGGTGATACTCAACCCGACTCGTACATACCCCTAAATATACTTGTGGATTCTATGGGTCTCTACCTATAATAAATTTGAAATGGAAATTTTGATTTTATATGTTACAATTGGATGGATTCTGGCATTAATTATGTGAGAAAAACAAAAGAATCACATTAAAGATTGAATTCCAATTGAAGGCTAGTTTAAACTTGGGTTGACCAGACTAAGTTAAAAGTAGTATTATCTCTAATTCTTAATACAAGACCATTTTAATTAAATCACACGAATTAAGAATGTGAGTTAAATTTAATTAATTATCTCAATTTCTTTAAAAATCCCAATATTTTTTTAAAATTATCCTTATTTAATCTATTTATTTTTATCTTTCTTTTTGAATATATTAAATAGGAATATTTTTTTAAAATATATAATAAATACTACTTTACATATTGTAAATAATCTTATATTTTTGATCAAGATAAAATATTTTATATTTAGGACTGGATGAAGTGAAAATTAAAAATATATTTAATAATTAAAGAAAGTTGTGTGATCTGAAATTCCAATTGGTTCAGAATTCCTAAAATAACCCTATGGCTGTTATCTATCTCAAAATTGGAAGCGCGTAAGAAACAGTGTCTTGAAATGGGAGAGTTCAACAAATTCCGGCATCGAAGTTTGCAAATGAGGAGGGAACAAACTAGGTGGAACCCACTCCACGTCAGACTGAAACAAACTTTGGAAACGCTTTTGCCCCAACACCTCTCACGTGCTACCACTCGCCAAACATCCCGCCATGGTAGATGTTCTTTCTCGTGAACCTCAGCCATTTGGAAAATTGCAATTAATTGTATTTAATCAGTAATTTTGTTGATGATTGGCCCAAAAAAATCATTAAATTTGTTGATAGAATCTATGTGATTAAATGAGCATTCATTGCATAATCTACAATTTAATTCAATCTTATTTTTAGTTTATACTTTTTCCAATTCATAAGATAAAATATTTTAAGGGGTTTTACATCACATAAGAAATTTTTTTAATTTTTTAAATAAAAAAAAAAAGTCAAAAATCTCTTTTCTTTTACCATTATTAATTAGAATAATATAATCATTATAAAAGTACAGGGAGTCTCAATTATTAATATCATGTGTATAAAGGACGTATTGGAAATGGACCGAACCAATTACTACATGGTATGCGAACCCTGATAATGCCACATTTCACCGGTCAATTGTTGAGGGGTAATACTAGTCCTGTGGTAATTGGTTCACCAATCAATTATCATTAATACTTTCCATTATTCCAACACAATTCACAAGAATAGTCACTAAATAAACCAGGGGTAAAAAAAAATTTCTTTTTTATCTATATTATAAAATATTTTATATAATAAATTTCTTATTCACAATTTAGGAAGTTAAATATATTTTTTTTAATTTTATCTCTCTTATTAATGATAATTGAGCATTTAATAAGGGTAAAATAAGAAATTTTAGTATTTTTTTCATAAATTTCAAATAAAAAATACTCCCTTCAGTTCTTTTTATTAATCATATTTTAGAAACTTTTTATGGTCCTAAATGTAAGTCACTTTCTATGAGTTTTTAGAGCATTAATTACTTTGTTTCTAAAATCTCCCTATTTAATCATGAGAGAAAATATTAATTATTTGAATTTGTTGTATTTATTAGAGGTTAAAGATGGAAAACACATTAATTTTAAGATAATTTTAATGATGTAACAAACTTTTCTTGATTTTGATGAATTAGTTAGAAATGACTTATATTAAGGATCAGAGGGAGTAATTTCCTTAATATATATGTATTTGATAAAAATATCTTATAATATAGATTTGAGAAAATAAATCAGTACATGATACCTTATATTATGGATCAAGAAAAATTTCTCAAGACACCTTATAATATAGATCGAGAGGAGTAAGTAAATGACCTTAACAAACAAACACTCTCTCTAATTTTGAAATAATTGGTACTTTGATTATATGCACATAAATTGAGAAAACTAGTAATAAATTGTCTAAAGATTAACAAAATATAAGTGTATTTTACTAGTTAAAAGGACTTTTTAATAACTTCACAAATATTGAGAAATATAGTTTATGTTCTTAAACGTGTAAAAATTTTTAACAAATTTTCAAAAACTATCCTTCATTTGCTCATGATATATAATGTTCAATGCATTGAAAGTGACTAATTAATTAAATGAGTATTAATAAGGGGGTATTTAGGGAAAAAACTAATTATTGCTCCAGACAATTTTCAAATGGTGTTATAATAATGATCATAAAAATCTTCAAAAAAGGTTTATAAATATTACCTTCATTTCTTTTTAAGTGTTGTTTAAGAATTTATCACACAAATTAAGAAATACAATTAATATGTTAAATTTTATTTTAAATTTACTAATTTGCCCTTATATAAATAAATAAATAGTAAAAAAAAGTAATTAATGTTATTTTTAAATTTTAAGATGATAGATGAAGATGTAAGTGAAAAAGAAATAATTAATATTGTCTTAAAATTTTAAAATAATAGATGAAGAGAAACAAAAATTTTCTTAAAATGTAACATAAAAAAAAAAAGAGAAGGAGTAGGACCATAGGTAGGATAATTCCCTTATTCTTTCATACTTTTCTCTTCCTTCATTATTATTAAGGGATAAAATTATTAAAAAATAATTAATATTATTTTAAAATTCCAAAGTAACAATTATTTGAAAACAAATTAAACTTGCTAAAGTGTCAACTATTTGCAGAAAGAGAGGGTAATCAAGAATTCGGGGCAAAACAAAAGGAAGAAATTCCCTCATTCTCCTTTTGTATGTTGAAATTTTTAGGAAACAAATCAAAAGAAATTCAATTACACCATTCGTTTCTTTTTATAAAAGCTCTTCTACAAGTTTATAGTGTTTTTTAATATAGGACTTCACATAAAAAATAGCCAAGAATTCATGATTTTTTTTTTTCAATTCCCTTCATAAATTTACTGTGCAAATATCTCCCTCTTTTTTCAATGTTGTGATTAATATAGATAGTTTTCAAATGTTTAATAATTGTTAAAAATTAAAAAAAAAATCTTAGGGGGGAAGGGAATTCGAAAAAAGAAATATGGAGAAATCAAGATATAAGTGGATGTCTAAGTTCTCTTTCATTTTCTTCCCCAATTTTTCTCCACCTCTTGTATTTCCCTCATCCAAATGGAGAGTAATTTTAATCATTGTTATTGATTTGTGTGATTTAGTTAAAAGTGTACTTCATAAAAAGGAGTATGGGAGTAATATGTTAGGATTCTTT
This sequence comes from Adenanthera pavonina, assembly GCA_026686845.1. Classification (NCBI taxonomy): domain Eukaryota; kingdom Viridiplantae; phylum Streptophyta; class Magnoliopsida; order Fabales; family Fabaceae; genus Adenanthera; species Adenanthera pavonina. The sequence continues at coordinate 7,615,810 of JAIVEN010000003.1, forward strand.
TTAATTTTCCTAACATGCACTTAAAGATAAATAGATGGAAAAGAGTAATTAATGTTATATTTAGTTTTAAAAAGGTAGATAGGGATATAATTTGTGAAATTTTAAAAATGACAAATAAATAAAAAAATAAAAGTGACAATTAAAAACAATGGAGGGGGAGTACGTACTCATAAAGAATGACGGCATGAGATAAAGAAGGACTCGTAATTATTGATGAAGAAGAAGAAGAAGGTGCAGTGTTTCGTGTTGAAAAGGAGTTTCATAGACTTTGTAAGAAGTAGTTTGTTTATTTTGATTCAAATGGTAGTTAGTTTAAGCTGTAGCTGGAGAGAACTAAATGCCCGGACCAAACATACATATTTGGGTCTCCCCCTTTCTCTCGTACGTTTGTTCCTTTCTTTCTTCTTGTTTTTTTTTCAATTTATTTTCCCGGACGTATTTATATATATATAAATATATATATATGATATTAAAAAAATATCATATTGAGGAGGGAGATCAGATGTGTTGATGTGTTTAGCCAAGGGAGTTACGAGATTCTGTGGGGCCATCGTCCACTATTCCATTGCGGCGATAAGCGTAAACAACGTGCGATGCGTCAGTTGCATAGGGGCCCACCTCCTACGTTTTCACTTTTCTTCTTACTCTTACATCACCCCCACCCCCCACATTTCCCACACACTCGCTTATATAATTTATAAACTCTTCTAACTTTGGCCAAACAAAAAAAACACTTTTCTTAAAATAAATAAATAAAGACGTTGCTCTTCTTGGACCCACCTACCCCACCATATCACATCCCCCATTTAGTTTTTTAAGAAAAAAGGGATGGCTGCTTTCCTATGCTTGTTACTCATTTTTAATTTTCTTAAAATTTATACTGAAATGTAATAATAATTCTCTTTAATTTTTCAAAAATACAAAAAGCAGATGTATTTCATGAGAAGTTTCCATAATATGTTTTACTTATTTATTAGAAATTATGTATATGATCTACTCGTCTTGGATTCTTCTCTTTATTGTCTTTGATGTTTCAATGGGACCCACGTTTGGGAGTAAATTCGAGAGGCGGCAAAGTTTGGAGGGATTCTGCACAATTACTATTACCACTAGTACTATACTAAAATACTAAAGAAAATTTGACCGTATTTTGATTTTTGAGTTAAGGGGAAAAAAAGGGACTTTTTTCACTCCTCAATTATAATAGGAACTAAGGGTGTTCAAGGGTGTGGTTTGGTTCGGTTTTGAGCAAAACCCGAACCAAACCAAACCAATCGGTTTGTCTATTTTTGAAACCTTATCGGTTTAAATTTTAATCGGTTTGGTTCGGTTTAATAATCGGTTTGGTTCGGTTTGGTTCAGGTTTGGTTCATGTTTTTCAAATTTTTTTTTAAATAGCATCATTTTTCAAAAATTAAATTAAATAGGTTACATATATATATTTTTTAAACACAAATTAAATCTAAATAATTTATTAACCACTATACATTATAAATATTACAAAAGTGAAATAAAATAGGTGTGATTATGAGTAATTGGGTAAATTTATATGTTATAATTTATTATAATATAGTTATCAGATGTGGTTCGGTTTGGTTCAGGTCTCGTTGCACTAAAATCGAACCAAACCAAACCGAGTCGGTTCCAAAAAGAAAAAAACTGAATAGATCTCATTTCAATTCGATTTGGATCAGTTTTTATCGGTTTGGTTTGGTTTGGTTCGGTCTGATCGGTTTTGTTTGGTTTTGAACACCCTTAATAGGAACATTTCGCCCTCACGAGAAAAAAATAAGTACACGAGAGCGTGGCACTAACTCGCCCAGGAGATCAGAGCGTTTCATCCACTCGCCTTGGGATCGAGTGGGGGAACAAAGTTCAACCGTCACTGTCAACTTTATCATAGTCGAGACAGCTGTCGGAGTTTTCTTTTCCTCATGGGACCCACTGTTTGACTGCGTATCTCATAAGGAAGACCGCTTATTAGATTTCACTGACCTGCTTATATGATAAGTCACTGTGGTTATCCTCGTTGGAGCCGCCTCCGCGCATATATTTCTCTGCCTGGGTACCTCAACAGTGCTTCTGGGAGAGCGAGCTCTGATTATAATAGGAGGAGTCAGAGAAAGCGAAGAAAATATGCTTTGTTTTCGCGTGTCGTTCTAGTCTACAGTGCTCTGTCTAGTTTATTGTCTGTCTGTTTTGCAGGCAAGTCCGGACTTGAATCTTTTGTTTTTTTTTTTTAAATCGGGTTTTTTTTTTCTATTCCGCCATTTTTTTTTCTAGATTTATGCTTCTGGTTCGGCTTTTCGCAGATTCAAGCTTTAAGTCAGCTTTACTGTTTTCGTGTTTTTAAAACCCTAATTTCATTCCTTTATTTCACTCGTTCATCCGTTTCCATGAATGTGCAGCATAAATTCTCAGGTAAATTATCAAACCCCATTTAGGTCATAATTATGAGTTCTCTTTTTCCCGGCTAAATGATTTTTTATTGATTCACTATTTTTCATTATTTAACTATTCGATTTTTCAGGTTCTGTCTATTTCTAAGTGCCTCTCTGTTTCTCACTGTTCTGACATTTAGTCAGGATTCAAAAGCTGTGTAATGTGGTGCCTAGTGAACCAGACAATTTAATATTCGTTAGAAAGATGTTCATCCAGTAAAGGATGAATATATCTTTTTTTTTTTGGGCCATTATTGGGATGAATATATATATCTTCTGAAACAGATAACATTTCTGGGTTTGCATATGCAACAATCTCGCTGATAGTGTTTAATTTACAGGTTGCAGATATAAGAAAAGGGAACGTTCATGGCGACTTCGCTTAGTAGGGACCTAATCTTCCTGATCCTTCAGTTCCTTGACGAGGAAAAATTCAAAGATACCCTTCACACGTATGTACTTTGCAAACTCTCTTCCCTTTTATCTCATCAATTGATTTCTTCCTGATTTGGTTGTCTGAACTAACATTTGGCCATTTTTTGTGAAAAGCTTGGAACAAGAATCAGCATTATTCTTCAACTTCAAGTATTTCGAAGAGCAGGTGCTTAATGGAAAATGGGAGGAAGCTGAGAGCTATCTTCAGGGATTCACCAGATTTGATGACAACAAGTTTTCGATGAAGGCGTTTTTCGAACTTCGGAAGCAGAAGTTCCTCGAGGCCTTGGATAAGTGAGTCATGGTTTCAAAAGTTAGGCTTCCCAATGTGTTTTCTTTAATTTTTCTTTTGCTCATCAATTAAAAAAAAAAACTTCACCTACCCCTAAAATTTTCAGGCTTGATCGTGCCGGTGCTGTGGATATCCTAGTGAAGGATCTGAGGGTGTTTTCCTCTTTTGATGAAGATTTGTTCAAGGAAATCACCCACCTTGTTACTTTAGACAATTTTCGGTATGTTTTCCTCAGAAACATCAGTTGTCATTGATATTGATGTATTCAGATGTAGGATACAAGGTGGTTTTTTGCAGGGAAAATAGTTCCCTCTCTAATTACAGAGATACTAGGACTGCAAGAACTATCATGATGGTGGAACTCAAAAGGCTTGTTGAAGCCAATCCTCTTCTTCGTGATAAAATGGAGTTCCCTCACGTAAGAGCCTCAAGATTGAGAAGTCTTGTTAATCAAAGGTATAATCCCCGCGACTATAATTTTACTTTACCTTCAATCAGATTTTAAATTTTTTTAGTATTTTAACCTAATTCATTTCTTTGGTTTTCTTTCCCCCAAAGTTAAATGGAGTTCTTGCATTATGCTTCAATAAAATGAAAAACTTACGCATATAAGCATAGATAACATATTATAATCTCTTTATAATTGCTTGCTATACTTATATTGATGTGTAACTAACTGGCTTTGATCTTGGCGTCACAGTTTAAATTGGCAACATTCACTTTGCGTAAATCCTGTACAAAATCCTGACATAGGAACCCTCTTCGTGGATCATAATTGTAGAAATTCCAGTGATTTGGCACAAATGTCTACAAGCAGTCAATTTGTAGCTTCTAACCCAAGACTTGAGAGCTTTCATCCAATGGGTGGAGCCACTGGGGTAAGTAACCAAGTTGGCATGAGTGATTAATAATATACATGCTTAATGGTACCTGTGAAGAAGTTTCTCAAAAAATAAAATTTTTTCTGTTCTGTCTTCTTATCAAAGCTTCCATTTCAACACCCACCAACATCGTTTCAAACTCCCATCACAACATGGATGCCTAATTCCTTAAACATTCCGCGTCCTATAGTTCCGGGAAGTGTCAATTACAGTGGCCTAACATATCCAGGTAAAATTGTGTCTTGTTCTCTATCTTTATTATTTTTAATGTGAAAAGAGTTGCAATTTTCAATTTCATTCCTTAACATTGCCTGATATAGGAGCAATGGCAAAGGGACTTGGGGGTCCTGATGAGATGTGCAGGATGAGGATGTCTGGGTTTCCAAACAAGGTTAGTGGATTCCAATGCCTTAGTGAAGTGAGCCTTCCAAGTTTTTGTTTTAATTGGAAGTCATTCATTCATCTTTATGTGATATGTCTGAAATTCCTATAGGTTATGCCTTCTGCCGTCTGCCCTACACAAAGCCACAACCCAATGGTTCAAACCGATGATTTGCCAAAGACTCTAGTACGGACACTGAATCTGTGGTCAAATCCCACAAGCATGGATTTTCATCCTCTCCATCAAATGCTACTTCTAGGTTGGCTCAAATTATCCTTTCATTCACGAATCTTGGCTTATTACAATGATAAATATGGCTTCTTCTTCTTCTTCTTTTTAATTTTGGTCAATCTGATTCATTTTCAATGTGACCTTTTAGTTGGAACAAACGTGGGAGACATAAGTTTGTGGGATGTTGGTTCAATGGAGAGGTTGTTCGCAAGAAATTTTCAAGTATGGGATATTGGTGCAAGTTCAATGACATTGAAGGTAAGAATCCTCTTACTCGTTTCAGTCTTAAATTGGTGGCATGTTTTGATGATCAAAACTTCTGATATTTAAATCGCTCCAATGAACTTCAGGCAACACTGGTCAAAGATCCATCCATCTTAGTGAGGCGTATATTGTGGAACCCTAAAGGTTCACTATTCGGTATGCTTATTACCTTACCAAGGAAATGGTTGGAAACTTTTGAATTGTTACCATAGAAATTATTTTACTGTTTTTAATTTTGGGGCAGGAGCTGCATATTCCAAACACATGATTCAGTTATACTCCTATCATGGCGATCATGACATACGCCCACATTTGGAGGTATGTCTGTCATCCTCACATGTTTTTACTAAGAAATTGTCACTTATCATTTAACAAATTTTTTTAACCCCAGATTGAAGCTCATGCTGGAAGTGTAAATGACCTGGCATTTTGTAACCCCACAACAAAGCTCTGTTTGCTAACTTGCGGTGACGACAAAACCATTAAGGTTGGTTGTGAAAAATTAATTAGGCTGCTGGTGAAAGAGGCATAATTACTCATTTGCAATGTATAAATTTAGATCTGGGATGCAACCACTGGTGTGAAAGTTCGCAATTTTGAAGGCCATGATGGTGCTGTATATTCTCTCTGCCCGCATTATAAGGAAAATATTCATGTAAGGTTTACCTTTGTGAGAATTTTTCATATCTCTAGCCAACACAGATGGTTTGCTTTTGGTTATTGATATTTAACCATTCTTTCTTAGTTTCTATTTTCCACATCAGTGGACGGAAAAATTAAAGCATGGTTATATGACATGATGAGCTCAAGGGTTGACTTTGATGCTCCTGGTCGATCCTGCACAACAATGGGTTATAGTGCTGATGGGAGAAGGTTGATTCTTCACTTTAGCATTTACACCATTGAAATGGTTAACTTTGATGATTCAACTGCTTAGTGAACATGCTACATCGGTAATATTTGCAGGCTATTTTCCTGTGGGACCACTAAAGAAGGGGAGTCACATATTGTTGAATGGAATGAAAAAGAAGGCACTATCAAAAGATCTTACCTAGGACTTAATAAACATTCTTTAGGTATCATTCAGTTTGACACGACCAAGAATCAGTTCTTGGCGGTTGGTCATGACTATTCAATTAAATTTTGGGATATGGATAACGTCAATCTTTTGACTAGTACTGATGCTGAAGGAGGACTACCAGTGAGTTCTGTTAATGGATTGTTTAAACTCTTATGATGCCTTTCTTTCTGAGTTCTGATTTGTATATCTTCCCCCCTCTGAAGGCTAGTCCTCGAATCCGATTCAACAAGGATGGCACGTTATTGGCTGTTACTGCTAATGATAACAAAATAAAAGTGCTAGCAACTGTTAATGGTCAGCGTTTGATGCATCAGATGAAGGTGTGAAAGATTCATATGTTCCTTTGATGCTCTGCCTTTGTCTTGTAATGAATGCTATTTAGATTAACCGCTCCTAGTTGCTTTGCATTTATCTTTTGCTCGGATACAAGTGTGCTACTAATAAATGTATTAAATTACTTTCTGTACTTCAGAATGGTGAGGCAAGAACCTTTGAAGATGTAAAACCTAAATTAACAAAGGCACTGGTCCCACCAAAGACGTTGAAGTTCAATGAAATCAATGAAGCTTCTCAATTTAGGTCACTAGGACTTGCAACCAGCATCAGGACAGAAAAGGTATATATATACATATGCTAGCTTAGTTCCTAAATATTCTCTCATTATACATTGCCAATTGGTAAAATAATGAGTTTGCATAAGAAATGTCATCATAGCAAAATGTGGTGGTAGAAGTAATTATAAGGTCATTCTTTCTTGAGTAGTAGTATAATAGTTTCCATAAGAAATTTCGCATGGTATTATGCCAGCCACTGGTTATTCATTATTAATTCTCTTCTTACAACTGCAGATCTCAAGATTGATATACACTAGTACAGGAAGCGGAATTTTGGCATTAGCATCAAATGCCATCCATTTATTTTGGAAGTGGCCACGCAATGATCTTAATCCAAGTGGCAGGGTAAACTTTGCTCTGTTCTCCACTTGTTCCTCTCTAGGTAATCTGCATCATGTATGGTCATTGAAAAAGATTTTCTTTTGTTGCTTAGGCAACCACCAAGGTTGCTCCTCAGGTTGTTCAGCCAATACCAGGCGCAATAATGATCAATGACTTGACTGATAGTATAGCAGAAGAAGCTGTGCCATGTTTTGCTTTGTCCAAGAATGATTCCTATCTTATGTCAGCATCTGGAGGAAAGGTTTCTTTGTTCAATATGCTGACATTCAAGGTAATTGTGTAACCCACTATTGAAACATTTTGAGTGTGTGGTTGGCCTCCTCATCTATGAAGGTTCACTTATGAAAATTCTCTTTCTGTAGGCATTGCTTGATTGAAGCTCGAGTTTTCAGATGTAGATTTCATAAAACTATTTATCTCAGTTCTTGAGCTTATAGATACAGATTTGAGCTTCTTAGTTTCCTTGAAAACTAAGTAGTTAGAAATAGTATTTATTTCTATTAAGTATTTAACTCAGTTGTAAAGTTATCCACTCACCATTTGACCATGGAGAAGATGCATCTGCTAAATTTCAATTTATTGTCATTCAGTGATTAAGTGTTCCCAATAAATTACAGATAATGACAAGTTGTGTGTCCCCACCACCGGCAGCAACATGTCTTGCTTTCCATCCCATGGACAATAACACTATTGCCATTGGTACAGACGATAACTCAATCCATATATACAATGTTCGCACAGATGAGGTACGATGTAGTATATGACGTGTTTGTGATGCTCAATGAATCAAGATACATGGAATTCTCATATTTTCACATTACAGGTAAGTCATAGGTTAAAGGGTCACTCCAAAAAAATCACTGGCCTTGCTTTCTCTCATTCTCAGAATCTGCTTATTTCTTCTGGGGAAGATACTCAGGTTGGTTGTCCATTTTTTACGGCACTTCTCTTATGTTTCATTAGCCTCTTGTACTCAGAGAAAGACAACTGATTATTGTATCAGTAGTTCTAATTCTGACAAAATTTAATGCATTGCCTGATCTTTCTTTTCCTTATTCATCCTCTTTTTTTTCTTTATAAAGATAATAAGCTGGAGCTCAGATACTTGGGAAAAGGAGAACAGTGCCTTCTTGCAAATTCCAGAAAGAAGGAAACCCAGGACGCACCCTGCTAAGTCGGACACCTGTCTTCAGTTTCATCAGGATCAGACACATTTCCTTGTTGCTCATGAGAGTCAGCTAGCTATATATGAGACATCCAAGCTTCAATGTGTAAAACAAGTATGTTCTGCAGCGTTTTTCTTTTTCGAGATATTAGATGCATTTCCTAGTTGCAAGTAATAAACTAATGAGGTCGCACTAACTTGTTTTGCTGTACACTGATCACATCACAGTACATAGACATTGCCTCTCTAGCTTTCATAACTAACTTGAACCTGTGCACTGTCATTCTTACTTTGATGATAACTAGTGTCTTAATACATAGAATGCCTTATAACTATTGAATTGCTTCCCACGAAAGTATCATGCATGAAGCACTTGGAGTTTGGTTTGGCCCTATGTACACTAATTAGTATCTTGTGTTTTTTGTGTTTTAGTGGGCTGTAGGAGAGATCATGGCGCCAATTTCCCATGCAGCGTTCTCGTCCAATAGCCATTTAATCTATGCCAGCTTTGTAGATGGAGTAATACTAATATTTAGTACTTCAAATCTCCAGCTGCTGTGCCAGATTAATCCTAGTGCTTATCTTGGCTCTTCTTACGTCAGGTACTTCACATAACCTGGAATCCCTCTGCCTAACATATATATAAGATTACATGTTATTCATTATTTACAATATGTGAGACTAGTCATGTCATAAATAGTGATTTAATTGTCCAAATGTTTTCATTATTCTTTACTTCTACATAGCAAATCTATTGCTTAAATTGGTCTTAGATCAAGTTAATTCTAAGACTTAACTAAGGATCCTTTGAGAACAAAGAGGGCCATACATTTTACCAATCGTATCAAACTAATTCATATTCACTCTGTTACGGATCACAATAAAGGACCAAGTCTTTTCTGCATTAAAAAGAAGGTAGACCAAGGGATGTCTTCAACTAACCCTTTTTGGCAGAGAAAATAAATTGAATGTGATGAGCTCCATGCTTTTTTGGTCTATATAAAAGAAAAAAATTATGCAAGCATCTATAGATATAAATGATGTTTGATCACAAAATCAAGGATTCTTCCTTTATGAAGTGGTAAGTAGCAACAATTACCTTGTGTATTATCCTTGTTCATTTTGCAGAAATTGTGGGATATACCCATTTGTGATAGCTGCTAATCCGCAAGATCCAAACCAGTTTGCGCTAGGCTTAACAGATGGTGGGGTTCAAGTTGTTGAGCCCCTTGAATCCGAAGGCAAATGGGGAACGCCCCCATCAATTGAGAAGGGATCTTCCAGCAATACCATGACTTCCTGCCTCTCCATTGGTTGACCTCGTAAATGGGTGGATGGGGAAACCTGAAGCAGGGAGACTTACCTAGCTTATCTTTTTTACTTCTTTCAATAAAGAATTTCACATTTGGTGTAGCATCTGTTGTCAGATTGTAAATAGTTGAATGCTTACAGGTATCTGCTTCGGATAGGATGCATCCCATCCTTGAAAAGGTTGTTATTACCTTTTATGCAATATGGAATGTACTGATACTCAACTATATTTGTTTTAAGCACAAAATGAGTTAATAAAAAAATATCAGGATAATTCAGAAGAATGCTACATTACTAAGCATGATTGACTTTAGTTGCACACTTGCGAGATCTCACTCCACTGATATTCGAGTTTGCTGGGGTATTTCATGGGCTGGTACATGTTTTGCCATTCCTAGGAGAGAGAGGGATGGCAAGATTTGAAAAAATAAATAAACAAGTAAAACAGCCAACGAACACAGAAAGCAAAGACATGAAGATTATGGAATGTGAGGCCCAGAACTAGTAGCAGGCGACTCAGATGTGAGAGAGAGAGAGGTACATAACAACAGAAAGTTGACAAAACTAAGCGAGAGGCTGAAGATCGTTTGGAGGAGGCGAGAGATATATGCAACAGGTGGGAGCTACAAATACATGTACGAAGAGAGAGAGAGAGAGAGTGACAGATTGCTCTGGGCACTCCAAGCCGCTAAGCCGAACCAACCTGATTATTTTGAGCCCGATCCATGTCAGGCTGGACTGATTTGATTAAGCCTACCAAGGCCATGCTCACCTCTAACTGAGCAATGCAGGCACAAAAAGAACCTGCCTTCACTGTTCTTCCTAATTAAAAGTGAATAAAAGGGGTAAATAATATAATGTCTCCTCAAGCATACTAAAAATTGCATCAGTGGTGCATGATTGCTAATATAAAATAAGCAGATTTACACATAAGCCTCTATTTAAGGTATTAATGTAAAAAAGTTTTAATAAAGTACGCTAAGATCTCCAACTGGCAGAAATTTCAAATTACTAAGTACGACAGTATAAAAATACAGATTTCTTCGGGCATCTTTTCGCCATAACAAAATTCTTCAAATATTGTATCGTTCACCATCTAGCTGCTGCCGCCAGAGCCAGGTAACAAGCTGGCCAAGGATGGAACTCCTTGATTTCTCATTTCTTCTTGTGCACGCCTCATTTCTTCTGGATCTGTTGCCACCAAAATATAATGGAACCATCAGCAGCAGTAATGCAAAATATACATGCTGCTTTATAGTTCTTATAAATGATCTAATAACTTCCATATTGAACAGATTGTTCAACAAAAGAAACATATCATCCCATAAAAATGTAGAGCAATAAGAAAGCAAGCAAGAGGCTAGACACTTGAGAATTTGCAGCATAAATGTCATGAGGTGCACTCAGAAAAGGTAAAAGCAAATTTTATGCATGGAAAACACTCCAGCATGAACATGATGGGGAAAGGGCTGAATAGGTAAGAGGTATTTCATCTATAAGATCTGAAAATGAAATCCTGGGAAGCTAGGCACGACCTGCAGGAAATAGTATTTGAAAGGAAAATTTTTCTGCTCTTCCATTTCAATAGTCTTTGTTATTTTGATGTATGCTTAGAAAATAGCAAGTGCCTTGGGAAACCACTAGCCTCAAGAAATTATCCAGAAGGAAACAACCAATCACGCCACCCTTCCAAGGCAGAAAGTACAGCCATGCAGACATGCAAAAGAGTCAGACTCACAAAGAAATGAAATAAGTTTACCATGCAAGTTTTTGAAACATACCCATGTTCTCCATTAATTTGGGCATGACAAAGACGACAAGCAGCATAAATCCCATCATCAGACCCATTGGGCTTTTCACAATGGACATGATAGAAAACGGTTCCCTAATCTGGAATGAAACAAGATAGTATGAGGCAGATATTATAATAATAATTTTAAGGGACGAATAGAGAAACATGAAGAACAACTTGAAATATGTATTCTGAATCAACCTCATAATATACTTCCTCCTTCAATGGCTCCAAGACAAACTCACTGAGCCCTCTCCGATTCTCTGTCAGGGCTGCCTGAAGTTTGCCTGGATTTCTGGCACTAACATCAACTCGTACCTATTTTATTGTGAAAAGAATTTAATCAGTGAACACATGGAAAAAGAAGATATCAATAAAGTAATAAGGAAAAATTTGAGATGTAATTGCAGTTGAGAATCAACCGGAGAGAAGAAATGGCCTATTGCAGCAACTTCAATCAGTTGAGTCCCTGCCGGCACATTGTGGCTTTAAGCAGAAAGTTAAGAAATTATTTTAGCACTTGCTACAACTTCTCAAAATAAAGGAGGAGGATAAGAAGGGAGACTGATTACTATCCTCTCATCATGCAAATTCAAACAGAGGTGTCAAAGAAGTTAAAATCAAAGGATACAATGAAAAATATCCATCAGGTCTCACAAATGTAACTCTTTGACCACCATTGAGTATGACCTTGACATTTGAAAATTTTCCAGGAAGACCAAATTCTTTTGTTCCCAAACCTGCCAAAAAGATGACATGGCAAAGAAAGAAGAAGATTGAGAGAAGAGATGAAGAGAGATAACAGGACAACAACTGAATTACTTCCCAACTGCCTTTCCCTCTAAGGGAATACAAGAATGTTACATCTGGACAATTAACTAATTCTCCAGCTGTCGCACAGCTGAGTTGGTTACTAACGGTCTCAACCAACTCAACTTCACCTTATATTTTGCAATCAAAAGATTTATTTGTACATGTTTGGAGTACTAAAAATTACCAATATACAATCAATTCATACAGCAAAAATGCACAACAGGATGATATATGTGTGACAAGCAATATGCATAGACAATGAGTAATTATCAACAACCCTAAAACTTTTCAAACCTGAAACAATTTCAGCTAGATTTAACTCAACCCTCAGTCCACGACCATCAGATATACACTGTTAATAACAAGAAACATCTAAAGGCTCTGGAGACCCTTTTCTCTACAATTGAATCTATTCAAAATTACTTTGTTCTCATCCTTTTCTAAATGAGATGCAGCAGCAGATATACACTGTTAATAACAAGAAACATCTAAAGGCTCTGGAGACCCTTTTCTCTACAATTGAATCTATTCAAAATTACTTTGTTCTCATCCTTTTCTAAATGAGATGCAGCAGCAAGTAACAGATGCTGTTCTTTTGAATGCAATGCATCAAATAATGAATAAAGGCTGACCCAAATGGCCAGCAAATTAAATGAATAAGATCAACATATATGAAATAATACCCATGTCCATGATAAAATTAGATATTCTAAAGGCCAGATAAGATCAAATTTAATTAATTTAAGTAATCATCAATTATTACTAACTCCGCCTATGTAGTGCCATAGCCGGTTCTAAGTCGGGGTAAAGGAGAATGGTTGTGTTAGGTCCTCGTCAGTCAACGTAAAAATTTGTCGAATCTTTATAACATGGATTAAAGACGTATATGTGCTAAGGCTAGGTCGTTGCCCAGAAATAACACGCTATATGACTCGAATGCAATGTCAAATGATAGCTGACTTCACTTAATGGAAAAAGGTTAATATTGTTGTGGTTGTAATCATCAATCATTACTCTACTAATGATAAAAGTCCAATCAATCTGTAAACTCCAAAGGAAAAAAAAGGATGTAAGTTGTACAAAGTGCAAACTGATTCTGATTTTGCTACATTAGGAGGATTTGAACTATGGTCACTGCCCATATCCCACTCCATCCCTATCACTTAAACTAGCCTAGGTGGCTAACAGATTCTGATTTTATGAGATAACTAAATCAAAAGTTTTTCATATTGAGTGCCACAATATTAGTTCAGTGTTCAAGTTATCTGGGAAATTTTTCATATTAATAGTCGAATCTAATATAAATGATTTATCTAAGGAGATAATGTTTGATAGAGCCCATTGACGTCGTATGATTCATGTAACCAACCCCATTTAGTAGAATAAGACTAATGTTATTATTATAATAGTAGAATCTAATATTAATCAGTCTTCAATTTATGGGTCATAAACATAATTACCTAGATCTAGATGTCCAAGTTCAATTCATCCCTTGTAAAGTATTGGTAAAATTACGGTCAATCCTGACATTGATAGCAACAGGTCTCCAGATGTACCCCACACATCACAACCCTCGATCCCCAGAACCCGGATAGTTTGTAACCTTATATCGGCCAAAGGGCGAGAGAAAGGTCACCGTAATTAAATGGATTCGGGATCAGTGTCATAATCTCACATGAAACATCAACTCAGAATTTGAATTGTAGCTATAAAAAGTCAGCAAATTTAAGATATATCGTCAAAACATACTTGGAATCCTCACTCGCCCATTAATAGTGTAACCTTCAGCAGACCTGCAAAAGTTAAATTTAGCAGAGGATTACATCAATGCCAACATTCCTAAATCAACCTCGCTAGGGTTTGCATTGGGAAGAAAATTAAGGGAAATCATAGCAGGACGACCCATTTGGTACAAAGAGAAGTCAAGATCTCAAAATACATCAAATATTAGAAAAAAGTGTAAAATTAACAAGTGATTTATCTGCTACGTTTCTTCTACAGATACAGAGAAGGGTAGCAGATAAAAAAATTCGTACCCAGGAGTGTGAGCGAAGGATGGGGATAAAACCGAGAAGCAGAGCTGTAGAAAAAGAACAAGTAGGAGTGATTTGGAGCGCATGGCCACCGCCAAAATAGGATAATAAGTTATGCAATGTTTCCAAGAGCTGATCGAAACCAAAGCTTAATTTATTGGGTTGCTCGGCTGCGGAAGAGGAGATTTGCAAGATTGGAGGTTGAAGCGTAGACTGTAGGTTCGTTTGGTATCATAGAGTAATTTGATTTTTAATAATAATATTTATTTTTCATATATCATCATCATCATAAAAATTTTTATACTATCTCTATTTTTTCCAATATTTATTTTATAATTGCTTTTTTTTTTTTCAATTTCACATTCAAATTTATAAAATGTTATATTGCCTAACCCCGTCCCAAAAGCAGTAAGTATTTTAGGTTTTCTTGCCCGGATTTATATTCACACATGAAAGCTAATGGAATTGAACGAACAATGTGAACAAATCGGATCATTTTTCTTTTCAAGCAAAGGGAAAATAATCACAGTTTCATAAGATGGTTCATAGTGTTATTCCCATCCCATCTAGGGGTGGAACCAAAAGAAATAATGTGGGGGCCAAATTTTATTATAGTTTTGGATATATGTTAAAATTTGTTACCCTAAAACATATTGGTGGCTCAATTCAAGCGGCTTTCACGTTGGGGCATTACCATTTTGGTTCAATTTGCGCATTTATTAGTTCATCTAAATATATGGTCAATTGTGATAATCTAATTTTTCATGAATAGACTCATGATATCATAGGGATAATCTTGGCATTTACGTGAACTATGAGTTCTATTCTGGGTGCTCATGAAGATAATGTCTCATTGCTGATGTTCCTCCTTAGAGAATAATCTGTTGTATCTTTCTTACTAAATTGAGCAGCTTGCATGTACAAAAATTCTTTTTCAAGGTAGTGTCCTCATATAAGAACTACCAGCTTCATAACATTATTCGCTTTCTACAATATCCACTCTGGCAAAGTTGAGGGAAAAATGTATTAATCATGTTTTGTTTAATAAATAGCTTTTTCCATACCTCTTTGGCTTCACAACAATCATGGATAATGTGAAGGGCTGAATCTTGAGCGGCACAATCAGAAGGGCATGTTCTTTGAATTAAACCATTGCTCTGGACGGTAGTCGCGATGGTTTGCAGTCTATCATGAGTCATTTCCCGTAAGCAGAATTATTCTCATAGGCAGGTCATCTTCAGCGTCCAAAAACCTATGATTCATTTAATTCAACCTTCTCCTAATTTGCAAAAAAAAAAGTCTCTACAAAAAAAAAGATAGCAACATTTTTATGCTATTACCACACAAAAAAAATCCATCAATATATTAATTGACATTAAATTTATAAAATTGGTAGGATGCATGAAATCAATAAGTACCATATGTTTATTACAATTTGAACAGTACATACTGAAATTAGATAATTTAAATTTAATTTAATTTTATTAAATTTAAAATTATTTGTCTTAACCAAGGTATTAAAAACCGGACCGGCCATTCAACCGGTCAAGACACCGGTTCAAGGTTCAATGGTTGGACTGGGGTTGGACTGGATATGAATAAATTAATATATTTTAGATAATGTAGATGAAAAATAGAAACAATATTTATCCATAATCACAAAATTAACATTCAATCTATAATGAAATGTAAAAGTAGTCTACTACAACCAAATTCATACATCATACATCATACATAATCATAAACATCATACATCATAGGTCCATAACTAACCAAATTCATCCACAACAAACAATTAAACATTATACATAACAATATCAGTATTTGTCTACCATAAGCATTCAATTAGTAACCATCATAAAAGTCATTCAAGTTAAATTCTTCATAAGGTGACTCATTAACAGCCAAACTAAGAGAACTAGAACCAGCAACAGAATCATGTTGATATCTATCAGCATCCAATGAAGTTAGAGGTGGTGGATCTGGGATGTTCACATTTTCATCACCTATTATATATTTGACAAAAAAGAATATTAATGATTATGTATAGAAAACAAGTATCTAATATTAGAAACCAAAATGAAATTGAAAATATAAACCTTCATTCTCTCCTTGAGGCCGTGATGGAATAAAAGTCTCACTTTGAAAATCTGCATCATCAAACTCAGGAGTTGCATCTTCTTCAGTTACCCAAAAATCTACTTTGTCAATTGATTCATAATCAATAGGATCATAACTCTTCTTCTTCAATTGTGACCTTTGATGAAAATAAAAGCAAATATTAAAATATAGGTTCAATTTTGCGGAAACACAAAAATAGTCAAATATGAATTATTTAGAGTCAATAGGATCATAATTGAAACGTATTACCTATATTGCAATCGCAAGTTGTAATTAACAAAAACCAAGTCATTCAATCGTTGATGTTCCAGTCTATTTCTTCTTTTTGTATGAATGCGTTCTAACAAACTCCAATTTCGCTCACATCCAGAAGAAGAAGAAGTTTGGCTAAGAACCCGGATTGCAAGCTTTTGCAACTCTGGAACACTGCCTCCAAAAATGTCCCACCATATATCTACATCAAAAAGACAAAAACATTCAATTATATTATAAACTTATATGCCAAATAATAATTAATGGATAATAAATTAATTCTTACGAGGTTCTAATCTACTCGCTGCTGCAATAGTTTGGTCCCGACTAAAAGAGCCATCACGCTCACGATATGTTGTCAACTGAGTTATCATCTCAATATTGGAAGAAGAGCTGTTTGCCTCAAATAAATCAAGCATTGCATCCATAATTCTTCTCTTGTTACAAAATTGATTATCATACAAGATAGCAGGATTCAACAAATATGCCGCTGCATGTAAATCATTCTTCAAGTGCTTATCCCATCGAGCTTGAATAATATTTGTATAAGGCTTATAATTTTCCTTCTTATTATGAAACATAATCTTTATTGCCTTTTTTGCCCTGGACATCCCTTCATATACATAACCCATAGAAGGCTTTTCATCTGAATCTACAAGTCTCAGCAATCGAATAAGGGGAGCTGCAATCTTCACAGTTTCATAACAATCATCCCAAAACTTTTTTTCTAATACAATGGCACTAAATTGTCTACCTGCAGCTGTCTTAGACAATTTATGATCAACAAAATGCTTATCAACAGCCAAGGCTTGCAAGTGATGTTTGTGCTCATGTATACTATACAATGTAATGAAAGTAGTGGCAAACCTAGTCACTCCTGGATGTACAATTTCTTTCCACCCCTCTCTTTTCCTAAGCCATGACAATAAGATTGTGTGATTGTATACAAATATAGTTTTCTTTGATGCCTTTGATTGAAGGTTAGATATATGAGGCATGCTTGCAATGTCCTTCAAGATAAGATTCAAGCAGTGTGCAGCACAAGGAGACCAATAAATGTGTCTATATTTCTCTTTAATCAACCTGCCACATGCTACATAGTTAGCTGCATTATCAGTCACCACATGGACAATATTTGCAGGACCAACCCATTCAATAACATCACAAAACAATGAAAACAAAGCCTTTGCATCTTTCACCATATCAGAAGCATCAACAAATTTCACAAAAGCTATACCTTTAGTAGAATAGACTAAAAAGTTGATCAATGTTCTTTGCCTCACGTCAGTCCAACCATCAGCCATAAGTGTACAACCATTATTTTACCATTTAGCTCGATGACTCTCAATGAGTAATTGGCATTCCTGCTTCCAATCTCCCAACAAATTGACTCTCATATCATAAGCAGTAGGGGCTTTAAATCTAGGCCCCATGGCAGCAATTGCATCCACAGCTTTTTGAAAAAAAGGACAATTCATGGTATTAAATGGAATGCAATTGATAAAAGCCCATTGAGCAATGGCCATCCTAGCATTGTGTTGGGCTTCTTTACTTGACAATACACTTTTGATGCTTGGTTGGGAGCCAGGAGATGTTCTCGGAGCAAAATAATTTTCAACTACCCCAGTAGCCTTTCTCTTGCCATGAGAATCAAGGACCTTCGAAGTTGGAGTTGGAGCAATAGCTAATTCACATCCCTCTTCCTCACCATATTCTTCACGAATATTATCAAGCTTCTTTTTTAATTGCACTTCTTTTAGAGACTCTTTCATCCTATGACGTATATCATAAGGAACTTTCTTGCAAGAAGATATTTGACCAATGATACCAGCAAGATGTTGCTTCATTCTATTTATTCCACCTCCTCTATAAACTGCAAAACAAAAAAGGCATGTATACACATTAGTCTTCCCCTCTTTTTTCAAGGAAAAATATTCCCATGCAGGATCAGCCTTCCCACGTGTCGATGAACTCCCTGTTGTTGATTGTTTGTCTGATGAAGGTTCATTACTACCAACAGTGTTTTGGCCAGCATTAATGGGATTGGGAGTGGGAGACATATTATCTTGTGTATTGGCATCAGATGTTGAAATATCCATGCTCCTTAACTAGGATGAAAAGAAAGACAATATTAAAGAAAATTTAAAATTAGTACACGGTTCAAGTTCAATGAAGTGAAATAATGACTACAAAAAACATTGTAAGAAACTTAAAGCTCCAAGCTAGTTTATACTTTATACTAGGATATTAACATGAAATGGAAGTCCATACTGCATATAATTATGGCAAAAAATGCATACAAACATAGATATCATATTTTTAGCAGTTCAGCTTATGTCAATACTCAATAGTCATAGACAAGTTCTAACTCTAATATTTCAATCCCATCAAAATGAAAAATTCAGCAAAGAAACTTAAAGCTCCAAGCTAGTATTGTCTATTTGTCCACAAAGAAATTAAGTTTTAGATATAAAAAATATACAAATAAAAACAAAAGTTAACATCCAACCTTGAAAATAGCTTCAGCTTCTCCTAGTTCCAAAATCTGAAAATCGTAATTGTGTATTCGTGCTACATTCAGTACATTAAACTACATCAGCCAAGAAAAACAAAAATAGATTCAAGCCAAAAACTGAAAAAGAAAGAAAGAAAATAGATTCAATGCTTCATAGAACAAAAGTAGCAAAACAGAGGAGGCAGGGGAAATAAAAAAATGGCAACCATTGGACCTGAAACAAACACAACACCAAGGGATAAGAGTTGATTGCTGGCGATGACTTGGTGAAGGGAATCTATGAGAGAAGGTTCTGACGCAGTGTAGGCACTGGATGGAATAGACAGAGAATATAACAACCCACCGGAGGGGCGTACCTTAGGAGCACCAATCTCCCCTGGCAAACATCTATCTGCACGAAGCCGACTTATGGGTAGTGAAATATGAAAAAAAAAAAAAGATATGCTTTGGGAGTGTGAGATAGGCGAACGGGGAGTACGCAGTCGAACAACCGCAGGGGCTTCCAGCAGATGAGACCGAACAATCGCGGATAGAGGAGGAAGAATGAGTCGTTGCTGTTGTGCTGCTGTGGCGATGGAGTCGGAGTAGGAGCAGACGAAGTTGGCGACGAGACACAAACAGAGGAACGCAACCAGTGATCGAGGAAGGGAGACGACAGCTATTGATGTGAAGGCAACCAGAATCTGCGGTCACCCTTGAAGCTCGCCGGCGAGATGATTTCTAACCCAGATAGCGGTGGACAACGGGAAGAAATTTGGGATGTTAGGGTTCACACTTCAGACCACGGGAGAGACCGAGAGAACACGTTGAGGCTCAGTCAAGGCTCTGAACTTCAGATTCAGATTTTTTTCTTTTTCAGTTTTTCTATCCGTAAGCTTTTTCAGTTTTTTTTGTTATTTTGTTTTGATTTATAACTGGGCTGCTGGCAGGAAAAAAAAAACTAAGGCAAAACGACGACGTTTTGTCTTAGAAACAAAATTAAAAAAAAAATCCAAACCGGGCAAACCGGTTGACCCGCCGGTTTTACCGGTTCAGGCCGGTTCATGCCCGGTTTGGACAGTTTTTAACCGGTTTTCAAATATAGCGATTTTTTGGTTTTTCCGGACCGGACTGGGGATCGGTTCACGGTCCAACCGGTTGAACCGGCCAGTCCGGTCCGATTTTTAGTTCATTGGTCTTAACATGCCAACAATAATACAATGTAAAAGTAATAAAATTCACATGCGACTAGTCTATTTTATGTTACTTTATACTTTATATTTTATCTGTCATTAATTTGTAATTTACTTTATGGTTTGTCTGCAACTTATTCATAAAGTTTGTATTATTATAAGAAGTCTCTAGTCTATATAAGATTAAGTCTATAACCAAAGAAGGTAAATTCAAAAATCGAAAGAAAATATCTAAGCCTCCAATTATGAAATATTTTGAGTATTTTCTGAACTCTTCCATTCTCTTCTAAAATTAAAAAAACTTTCATATCTTCTTTTTCTTACTGCCACCATAGTTTCAAGTATGCTTTATCTTACGTGTGTATAAAAGGAAACCGAGCATGATCCACCTCAAGGTGATCGCACCGGAACATATTCTCACCACTGTGATGAGCATGAATGAGGATTCCTGGACGCATGAGCTGGTTCACTTCTCAATAAACGTGTTTATGAATGAATTGTGATCATTTTGGGGAAAAAAAAAAAGAATAATGATCAGATAGGCCTTCGTAGATAGGAGTGGGATGATAATAACAAGATTTTTATGGGTATGTCTCCTTCAAAATTTTCGTGTTTAAACCCTAGTCTGGCAAAACGCTTGCTTACCCCTCGAATTAAGAAACGGTCGCTCATCCGCCATCCATTGTTGCGCTTGGCCATCGTCAATTTCTCTTAGGCATAAACTGTCGGTTTGGAAGGAGAGGTAAGATTTTGAAACTCTATTCTTCTCCCCTGTTCGAAACTCTACTCTCATTGCTCAGTTTGATATTCAATGGAAGATGTCATTTGATCGCTGGTTTCAATTGGGAGAAAAGGTTGCTTATGTTTTTCTGGTTGAACTCTCTTGTTTCTAGTGCATGAGCGTTTGATGAGGAATTCGAGAGCTTGTTTTGAATTTTATTGCCCAATTTAAGTGATCGCTGTGTGAGACTAAGTTGGAACATTGAGCAAGCTGCGTGTTCCTAATTCCTTGCACCATGTTTGATTGCTTATCTCAATATCCACCAACGAGCTCCAATAAGCATGGATGCATGTCTAAACAAGTTAGCATTTAGTAAGGATGCTTAGGTGAGAATGGGGTATTCAGGGATATTTTGTCTTTTAAAATGTGGAGTCAGTGTTGAACCTTTGTGCTGATTGTTAGTCAGATCATAGTATCATAAAAAGAAGATCAAATAACACCACATCAGAAAAATAAACACGACAACCTAATATTCAACTACCAAAGGCAACATTAGCTACACCAGACTCGAAAACCCACCCTATTCCACCACGATCTCCAACATGCCGGCATCCTCTCTACCCAAACTGGCTGAAAGCTTCTCAAGAGCATCTTGATATCTGATTGTTAGTGAGATGTGGAGGTTGAAAAAAATGTTGCTGTAAAATAGAGCTTCTTTTTTGTTCCTTTTTTTTATTTAATTTCATGATTGTTTTGCAGCTGAGCTTCAATCTTTATTATATACAATGCATTATTCTACTTCATTTGTCCCAATGCCAGAGGTTTTTCTTGTCCTATAATATAAATTAGCATGTAATCATTTGTCCCTCATTTATTATATTATTAATATTATAACTTGTAGTATATTTAATGAAATGAGTGTAATTAATAGGGTAAAATTGGAGATTTTGGCTTTTTTCTAGAAGTTTGAGGATGCAATAAATTTTCTTAATATGTGTAAAATATCTCCCATTACCTTCTAATATGAGACGGAGGGAGTATTCATTATTATACATTGCATTATCATACAATATTTTATATAGTATTACGCAGAGTACTACATAATCTTGATAAATACTCTTTTTAGTTTTTTTTATAAGATACTTTTAACTATTTTACATAGATTAAGAAAGTTAGTTATATTCTTAAAATCCTAAAAAAAAACTAGTTATTCATTTTTAAACCCTATTTATTATAATAATGCAATCCTCATTAAATAGGGTTTTTAATCATTATTAAGTGAAAAAGTGTGAAACCAATTAAAACAAGATTAAAAATATTACCGTTGACCAATCATACAAAAATTCCAATAACAATTTACGAGGTCAAGAAATAAATAATTATGGGCAAAATATGAACAATGTTCCGAAATATTACAATGTGCCTTATAAAAATCAGGAAAAACGTTTGGAAGGTATCTTAAAAAAAGGACCGAAGAGAGTATCAAATCTAATCAAGCTTTATAATATGTTATGCAGCAAATAGACTTTTAGACTATTGTTTAGTATGATGAAATGAGTGTCTGGTTATTCTGTTTATTGGATCTTTTATCTCAAGTTTTCACCCAAACTCATTAGCCGATGTTGTCCCTTGAATTGTATATTCTCCAGACCTTACATATCTAGAAGAGGATATTTTGTTAATTCAAATGATTTTGATGATTCTAAACAACATTGAGTTTGGAAATCCAATATCAAAGGAACACAAATCATATGAAGCATAAAGTTGGAGATTCTTGAAGGTTAAAAAAGTTGTTTCATGTCTTTTAGGAATCTAATTGTAAAAGAAGGTAGTTAAACTTTCAATTTTGCGTATCCCAATATTAAATGAGGCATCTATCTGGATGATTAATGATTAGCTCATATTTTCAAAATGGTTTTTATGAAAAGAGTTACTTTATGCGCATAACTAATGAATGTTATGAGGATAAAGTCTCAATTTCAAAGTTGTTTCTAAGTGTTCTCACTTTGTTTTCATGAAAAGAGTTCACCTTGTTCGCATAAATAATGAAAGTTATGGGGATAAAGTCTCAATCTCAGTTTTTCTAAGTGCTCCCTCTTCAATTTCATGAAAAGGGTTGAAGTTATCCGTATAACGAAGATGTGCACCATGTTCTCAGGTCTATCCAGGTGATTATTCTGATAAGGTGTTTACCTTATTCACATAAGGGAGTGAACAGTGAAGGCCACTTGTACTGGGCAGCCCGTTATTCGCATAACTTAGGGAGATTATCCGTATAACATGTGTTATAGAGCATTTGAACTCTTCTATTAAATAGGTTATTTGCATAACCTAGGGAGATTATCCGCATAACCTATATTTCAGCACCCTTGGACTTTCCTCGGTTAAATAGGTTATCCGCATAACCTATTTTCCAGGACTCATGGTCCTTCTTCAGCCAAATGGGTTATCCGCATAACCTGAGGAGGTTTTTCTGATAACCTATATTTTCCAAAAACTCAGTTTGAGAAAATTTAATGTTATCCGAACAACTGAGTAGATTTTCATGAAAATGTTTTTGAGCTAAAACTTAGTCATTTTGGAATGAATGTTGTTCGCCTAACGAATACATAACGTTGAAACCAAAGAGTCAACGGTCACCCGTTATTCACATAATCTAAGAAGGTTATCCGCATAACCTCTGTCAGACGCATTTAATGTAGTAGGTGAATGACTATTTTTCTAAGAACAACGGCTAATTCTGGTTTCCATCGAATAGTTTTGCTCTAAAACTATAAATAAAACCTCATTTAATTTGTTGAAAAATGAAGAAAAACATATAAACGCTAAAACTCTGTAGAATTGATTACTGATTCATTCAAAGCTTACCTACCCTCTGTTTAGCTCATTCATTGTTCTTAAATTTTTATATCTATTCTTTTGAGAAAGAGTTTTCATACTGTGATCTGTATATTCCTACACAATTGTAGATAGCACTTAGTATAAGAAAACACTAAGAGATTTGTTCTTGCTCTTGAGCAAGAAGAGTGAGAGTGGTTTGGTCAGCTCAAAGTCCAAGCTAGGGTTGTATTACGGTTTTTGTAAGAACCCCTTCAAATCTTACAAAAAATAGTGGAGAAATTTCAAGTAGTGGCTTGAGGATTAGACGTAAGTCAACTGGAGTAGATCGAACCAGGATAAATCACTGTGTCCTCTTCTCATTTACTTTGCCATTGCTCTTTATTTCTTATACTTTGTTTTTTAGTAACTTTTTATTATCACTACTGTGTTTCATTTTCGCAGAAAAATTCAAACTTCCCAATTCACTCCCTCTTTTGGGAAGCCAGCTGAATTAACACATATTTCTTCAAATTTGAAATACGAGGCTACAAGAGGTGCCATGGAAAATGGAGATATGCCTGAAAATGCCAATGAGTGTATGAATTTTGTTCATTTCATTTTATGTATGGAAAAATTCATAGGTTTGCTTGTATTGTTGTCTATAATTTTATATTTTCATTTTCAGATTGCCTAGGTCCTCAATCTGAATCTGCTGGAAAATCCGACACATGTGAGGGCTGCCCCAATCAACAAATTTGTGCCACAGCCCCTAAAGGACCTGACCCAGGTTCCTCTTCTCTCTCATTTGGATCTTTATGATTATAATCACTCTTCTTTCTGGCACTGTCTAGTTCAACTAACTTTATTTAGTTGAGAAATATGTGGTTCTATACTGGCTTAATCTCTCTCCTTTCTTCTCCCCCAGTTAGAATACACTTGATGTTCTGTTATGGTTTTTACTTACAGGCTTGGAATAAGGTTGTTGTGATCAATAATGACTTGCAAGGAATTCCGTGTATGCATATGTATGTACAAGGAGAGAATGATTAATTTTTTTTTCTTAATCACCCTATGGAATACCTCAAACAAATATCCTTATTGAGAATGAGCTCCATCTATGCATGTGTTTGTGAGGGAGAGAATGATCTCTTTCATGACTGTGCCATGTGTTAATTTCGAGGGATGCCTATAAGTACCTCTCTATTGCCCTATTGAACTCCTCACATGCACGAATTATTTTAGTTGTGTGCACCCAGCTAAAAATGTTTAGATCCAGGTGCATTATCACAAATTTGTTTCATGATGGACAGTTCCCGTTTGTTTATACATACATATATATATTTTGTCCAATTGAGAGCTAGACATAGCAACTTTTTCCATGTTAACTATTTTATTTTGCAAGAGAAACATGCAAGACTTTGTTTCAGTCCTATGATATCCAATTTATCAATTGTTGTGTACTGTTGTATCTTGTAATTGTCCTGCTGTAACAAACAGCAGTCTTGTATATGGCACTGCATATACCTTGCTCAGGCCTTGTAATAGGGTAGCCTCCCCCTCCGCTAAACTTATCTTCACCGGACCAAAAGCCACCCAGCTTATGGCCTTTTCTCTATAAATCGTTCTCTTGAATATTGCATTGATGACTGATTAAGTTATTTAGAGATATTGATGCTCTTTTTTTTAACTGATGATCAATATTTTGAAAATACTATGTTGTTACTCTAATATCCCCTCTTTGTTATGCTTTTGTGAGAAATGGAATAGTGAGTGCACAAATACAATCTTTCTGTCTTCTATCAGCTCTAGCATATCTTTTTTTTTTTTTTGTGTGTGCAAACAAATTCATTTGTTTGCTTCTGCAGCCATTGCAGAAAGAATGGCTACAGTGAAGCATAAGATACTGGTTCTTTCGGGAAAGGGAGGAGTTGACAAGAGCACATTTTCTGCCCAGCTGGCATTTGCTTTAGCAGCAAGGGATTTTCAGGTAGGTCTTCTTGATGTTGACATTTGTGGTCCTTCGGTCCCAAAGATGCTTGGCCAAGAAGGGCAAGAGATACACCAAAGCAACCTTGGTTGGTCTTCTGTATATGTGAAGTCCAACCTGGGGGTTATGTCAATTGGATTCATGCTCCCTCACCCTGATGAAACTGCTATATGGAGGGGACCACGTAAAAATGGGCTTGTCAAGCAGTTTCTGAAGGATGTCTATTGGGGAGAACTTGATTTTCTTGTAGTTGATGCTCCGCCTGGCACCTCAGATGAGCACATCTCAATTGTCCAGTGTCTTAATGCCACTGGAATAGATGGTTCAATCATAGTTACCACACCCCAAAAGGTCTCCTTGATTGATGTGAGGAAAGAGGTGAACTTTTGCAAGAAAGTTGGAGTGAAAGTTCTTGGGGTTGTAGAGAATATGAGTGGTGTTCGCCAGCCTATCACAGGTTTCAAGTTTATGAAGATGACAGATACAGGGGATCCGAGAGATGTCACAGAGTGGGTTAGGGAGTACTTGAGGGAAAAAGCACCAGAAATACTGAATTTGATTGCTTGCACTGAAGTGTTTGACAATAGCGGCAGTGGAGCAGCAAAGATGTGCAATGAAATTGGGGGTGCCCTTTCAGGGTAAGGTTCCATTGGATCCACAGCTTTGTAAGGCAGCTGAAGAAGGTAGATCCTGCTTTGTTGATAAAGACTGTCTAGTAAGTGCTTCTGCATTGAAGAAGATTATAGAGAAATTGATGGAAGATCAGGGGTTATCAACGTCTCCCAATGGTGTAGCATAGAGAATTTGCTATGACGAGTTATGCTTGTATATCGAGATTAAAAAATGTACTATATATTATCATTTTTAAGATGCTTAATTACAGAGAGACTGAAGTGTTGCCGTTGTCTGATACTTCGGTCGTTCGTGGGAAATCATCTGGTTCGTATTTTTAGGGAGGCAAGAAATTTATGATTCTATAGGCACCTGCTCTGCAAAGATACAAGAATAAATACTTGAAACAAACACATTATTTATCTGCAACAAGAAAAACCCCTTGAATTTTTCAATGCGGTTTTTTATCCCATGGGACATACAGCTGTACTGTACTGGACACTACTTTTTCTTGTCATCATATAGTTTGAGAATATTAGGACAAACGATGAGGTATTTTTTTCTTTTTAGGGTCAGGAAAGTTTTGTCTTTATGCGTTCTATTTTTTTTTCTCAGCAATCCTGAAATTTCTTCTTTCTTTAAAAATATGTATTTATTATATTTTAATTTTAATTACAAAATTATGATAGTAGAAATATTTAAAATCTTTTTTTCAAAAACTTGTCGGTTTCGTTCATTCCGTAATATTGTCCGATATATAATTAGTCTTTTATAATTAGCTTATAATCTATGTGTCAAAAGAAAAGTTGAAGAATTTTATTCCCATTCACATAATACCATTTCAGCAGAGGGTATCTAGTTGATTAGCAACTTAGGATGTCAACAGGAAAGAATAAAATTTGAATTTGACAAATTACTTAAAAATAATAAACAGCCTTGCTAACAGCACGAACTAATCATAAGTAAACAAATTCTTCCTCACACTAGAATCATATACACAGTCAACGAATACAGTATGAAATGTACACCCTCTTGTTCCTTTTTTTTATTACTTCTATGAGGATGCCAAACCAGGACTGAGGCATCTGTGGTACAGCACCCAACCAAGACAGTGGACCGCCCAGAAAAAGAATGTTTGCGAGAGATTAGGACACGGTACAGCACAAATGCTACAATCCCCACTTCTTTGTGAACCAGTCTGACAGATTAGCTATCACAAACCCTGCAAACACCTGCCAAAACAATTCTGATTTTAATATGTCAAAAGAGAAACCCTCTATATATAAGATCGTAGACGGTAGAACATGTCTCAGACACGGTACAAAATCTCCTAAAGAAAACGTTGTTTTAACATCCAACACAAACATGAGCACGTTGAAGATATCTTGAGAGATTACTAAGTACCTGAGCTGAGCCAAGAACATATATTGCTGAATAATGCCGACCGTGGATGACCATGTCAGCCACCATGGCAAGAGGAATGGTGAGTGACATGCCCAAAGTGGCCACAAGGGGGGTTGTCCACACAACGCTAAGTGCCCTGCGTGGATGAGTGAAATTTCTAACATTAGAGTTTGAGTAACTCTGAGTTCATGAATTATTTAGATTGGTCCCATGTACCAGAAATAATCTGAGAGTACGCTTCCAACAAATCCATTAGCAAGAACCACTTCTTCCAATTTAGCAGAGTGGGGAATTGTAAATTTAGGCTCTATTCCGAAGGCCATCAGCGGCCAGACTGAAAGCAAGTATACATCAGAGTATCAGTAATCTATTTAGTATAAAAATGTAGTGAGTAAGCACAGAAACATCGCTAATTGAAGACTTACTAAGCCACCATAGTGCTACCAGGGTAAACAATCCAATATAACCAAATAGCTTTTGCACATCAACCCTTTCTCCCTCTTCACCACAGAATTTCTTCAGAAGAACTGTAACGTTAATAATAAAAGAAGTGACTGTGATTCATCAAAACTGACAGAATAAAGAACCAATTCCAAATAACAGCTGAGACATTGCCTTACCAGTAAAGAGACCGTATGTCATGGCTGAGAGAAGGCCAAAAAGATCTCCAACCAGAGAGCGTTTGTCATTGCTGAACACAAATATCAACTGTCAACGCCCAAAAAGAAAAGCATTACAAAGAGCAAGGTGATGATACGTTAAGTCTACAAGAAGTGAATATCTTCTGACATGACAATTGGCTCCAGAATGTGACAGTCTTCAGCCTAGATAAATCATCTTAAGAAAATAATTGTTGACTAAGCTTTCATATGATTTGTCATGGTCCTTCTAAGCATTAATGGAGGAGGGTTTTAAAGATCCTCTTGTATCCCATTCTTAGTCTTGCATCCAGCTATGGTTTTTGCCGGTCATTTCTGAGAAATGTATTTCTGTCTGTATTTGTTTATTGATGCAAGTGTCATTCACAGAATGATAGAGACCGAACGGTAATGGACAGAATTGACCTGCCCTCCACTAACGCCTAGCAAAGTTATCACAAATCACTTGAAAGCTTAGTAAACAATTATTTCTTTGAAGTAATTATATTTTTCAAAATATAAACTTAGACCAGTGATACAATATTGTTATTAACACATGACCAAGGTCTCATCAAGCACTTCAACATCACAGATTTGAAATAATGATTACCTTTTATATAATTTGAAACCAAGTATAAAAGGAATGACTCTCTGTCTTGTTTGTAGTGACAGACATAAGCATTTCAAAATCAACATATCTGTGCAGAATTTCACTAGTTCTCAGAATCTCAGCCAGTAGAGACCATAAAGGATAAAATATTCTACTACATTACACATTAGTTTGGTTGAGTTCTAACTAATCAGTTGAAATCAGATGAGAATATAGGCAATGTGATCATGAAAACACAGGGTAAAGGCTTACTCAGCACTGTATTGTGACTCATCTGCAGCCCAAGTTTTCCCCAGAGTTGTCATGACAACCCCAGTTATACTGACAAATACAGCAGCTACTTTGGCAACATTTAGAGAGTCTTGGCCCAAGGTTGCACCGATGAAAAGAGTGAAAAGTCCTGAAGTAGATGATAATACTGTTGTACTTGCAACACTTGTTCGTGCAAGGGCAGCATTTGATAGATACTGAAAGTAACCAGAACAGAAGTTAATAGAACTCAAATTTCCTTTCCTAGTTAACCATGGATGAATAGAGAAACAAGGAAATTGATGGCAGACATAAGGACCTACCATGCAAGTACTGTAGAATCAGACTAACTTATAGAATCAGTTGTGTAATCAATACCAATATTAAAAAAAAAATCTATAGGAAGTTACACAGTTGCACTACTCATAAACCATGAATAGTGTGACTTCTCTTAGACTTAATCATTTTCTACACATTTCATTGGGCTCCGAGCAATTCTTTTTTTTATTTCTTGAATCTTCTAGACATTTTAGTGGGTTTAAATGTTAAAAAAACAAAAAACAAAATCCCATGTATCGCATGGGGTAAAGATATCTAGTTTCGCAAATAACAAAGATTCAAGTATGAGAAAGGTATGGAAAAATCTACTTTACCAATATAATCAATAGCCAATGCAATGAGGCATGTAACTGCACTAAAAACAAATCAAACTCAGCTTCTCAAATTTGTATAGCTTCCAAATTATTGGGCTATCACAGTTACCTGTCCAGTGTTTTAACCATTTCAGGCAGAATTCAATCATGTTATTTAGTAGAACCTTAAAAAAGGCAAATTGTGATTAAGTGTTCATACATACAAGACTTGTTCAAGGGGTGTGTGTGTGTGAATTGCATGTTGAGTGATAGTCATAGAATACCTCTTTAAATAATAAAGTCATAGATATGAAGAATAACTAATTATCAGTATGTTAAAGACCTACAATGATGATGTGTGTATGCATTGTGTTGCAAGTACACGTCAAAGAATACCTGTTTATATAATCCATCAGCATCCTAATAAATGACATGTCAAATAATCAGGAGGAAAAACCATTGATTGTAAGAACAAAGAGTGTTTAATCAGTTAAGAAATCAGTTGCGCTGCAGTTATTGGGGGCAGAAAAGACTTATTTATGAACATAACCAAGATAATCTTGATATATTTTAAATTGTCAATTCATGGCTGTTTTAAGTGGACAGGATAATCAAGCAAGTCAAAACTAACAAACATAAAGAGTTCTAGTGTGTGTGTGCAATCCATTGCATATATGAAAGTATCATCCGGAAGTAACTCACCTCAGTTAAAAACCAGATGGGAGCAAGGAAAAATCCAAAACTAGCAATTTCCCAAGAAGTGGGTTCTTTCTCTGCCTTTAGCACATGCTCATCATTGTGTCTAGCTACCAATGGCTTCCCTTCTGCAAGACTTGAAAGGTCTAATTCACTATCTTTTAATATTTCCAGTTCAAAGTTTTTCTGCACTCCATTGCTTTT
Source organism: Adenanthera pavonina (assembly GCA_026686845.1). Classification (NCBI taxonomy): domain Eukaryota; kingdom Viridiplantae; phylum Streptophyta; class Magnoliopsida; order Fabales; family Fabaceae; genus Adenanthera; species Adenanthera pavonina. The sequence goes on from JAIVEN010000003.1 coordinate 7,646,520, forward strand.
GAGAGGAGATCCAATCCCAGAAGAAGGCTTATCCATGCTTTCCACATTTTTACCACTTTTAGAAGAGTGGTGTTTGAGTAGACTACACAACCAGTCCTTAATGAATGCTAATGGGAGGTAAACTACCATGAGAGAAGCTCCAAGATATGTCACTGCAAATGGCTGTCTATAATTTGTAAAAATATCCTGTCAAGAAAGATACTGTTCAGGATAGGATTATCATATGCTAAAATACCTTATACTGTTAAGAATTATATACTTTTAATAGGAAAGCATATGTAGACATAAAGCTTGGATGCTAGCACGCTACATGATGATGTCTACCGCAAAAAGATACCTCCTAAGCTGAATTTCAATATATTAGAGCAGTTTAATGAACATGTGTGGATCAGGATTCAGAGGATGCAAAGTAAAAAAGCAGAGGTGAAATGCCAGAGAAACCAATAACCTGCAAGTATGAAATTTCAAGCATAGTGTCTTCTGGTTTTGGAGGCCATATGTAAAATAAAACAGCATCAGATTTAACAGGAGATGTATCTTTCATCTGCTTATAGTATCCAAGAGATGCATTAGCAATACATATCCGACCATCCATTGTTACATCAACAGAACTTTGGTCTTGACTAGAGGGGTTTTTTTTATTTAAATATAAAGTTTCAAATGGTAATTAATCAAAAGAAAAAAGTTTCAAATGGTAAATCGATAGAAGTCTTAATCTTGGGAAGCTCTAGCGTCAAGTCACACTAAATCAAAGGATCAGCTTGCATCCAAATCCATCTCTCAAGCACATAGCCTTCTAAATGATTGTGTGATTAATAGGCTGTCCTAAGCTATGAGCGTAAGATATAAACCCTAGAAAAGCCCGAGTATAAACAAAAGGAGTTAAAGAAAAAGAAAACATGTTTCAACTTTAGAAGCACACCAATAGAAACATATACATAAGCACATTCACCAAATACATAGCACAGAAACTCACAAAAGAAACTTAAGAAGAGATTTATTTAGCATACAGGAGTGTTAGAAAGGTCACCTGAGTGACTTCCGCCGAGGTGACCCAAATAAGAACAACGGCGGCTATAAGGAACAATCCAGCCTTGTATTTCCAACTCATCATTAACCAAAATATGCCCAGCAGAAGAAACCTCAGGAATTGCAAAGATCTGCAAGGTTGAGCGAGATCTCTGAAACTCCCTCCAGTACGTCACTTCGTCACCGGAATGAGTGGTTGAGAACTTGAGATCTTTGGAAGCAAAAGCTTGAATCTAGCGTGCTTGCTAATTCTACCGTAGGAAGCCAGAGAGGAAGAACAAGGAAAACAAAATCAATCTCCTTTTTGCGGCAAATCCGAAGCAATGCAGCGAAGGGAAGGAATAGAAGATGGGAAGGAGGATTCTTGCAAAAGAAAAAGGCCAGAGCAATGTGGATGAAAGAGAGAGGGATGTGTTAAAATTAAGTTTCGGTTGTCAAATTGTCATTACTTCAAATTAAAATTTCTTTATGTCTCACATGTTGTTACGACCAGAATATGACTTATATTTAGTTAGGTTCCGAAATCAATATTTACGGAATGAATACAACCAATACAGCTTTCAAGGCCATCAGTGCATGATGTTTACTTTCCTTTTTATTCGTCAAGGTGTCCCAACTCCTATATATCCCTTTTCTTCTCTGTCTTTCTTTCATCCATCCGTAATAAATTTGTATTTAAACCTTAAAATAGATCTCTTGCTTAATATCCCAAAAAATAACTACAAATACCTATACCTAACAGTTTTGCTACATACTCGTACATGTAAATCTATTTTCTTTTTGCCAACAAAAATTGAATTTAGTTTATAAGAACACAACTTATACAAATATGGATTTAAATTTTAAGGATTTTATTGATAATATTTTATAAGTATATTTATAAATATTGTTTGAGCCGTGAAACCTTTTCTAATTCTCATAAGTCGCGTGAATCCATCCCACAATGATGTTTTTTGGAAAACAGGACGTATTTCCTTTTCTAGCTCCTGCATTAGCAATATTATAATCATAATTATGACATCAAATGGGGAAGTAAATTATGCAGAACGACCAAAAGATAAAATGGAATTTTCCAGACATAATTGGGTTAGTTGATAGGTCATTGAGGCATTGACAAATCAATCAAACTTTAAAATTTATGGAAACAATTAAATAGGGATATAAATAAATATTTGTCATGTCAGATACCACTGGATCATCGTGGTGTTAATTATATAGACAGTGAAGTTATGCCTTATCACGAAGACAGCCAGCATATTTTCTGGATGCATTCTGAAGAGAATATTCTGAGGAATAAAAGTAACTAGGTCCCATATTTTTTTTAAAAGATTCAAACTTAAAAAAAAGGGAGAAAAATCTCTGTCTATAAATTTTATTACATGCCGAGTGTGGTTGGAATTTATCATTGTTTGTTCGACCTTGCAAGTCAAAGAAATCAAACGCTTGAAGTATTTTGTATTTCCACAAAATAGGGAGATAGGTCAACATATTATAATTAGTCGTTCGTATAAGTTGGGTAGATTGCGCTTATATTTAGCCTAATTTTTAGTATTTTTATCTAAACTCGCAATGTTTCACTATTAGACATATTTAAAAAATATATATATCTATAAAATTAACCCAATTATGTTTATAAAACCTTTTTAATCTAATCATACCAATCAAAAAAAAGTGGCTATAATTAGTTAAGGTATTATTTTTTAAAAAAAAAATGTCACAATATTTCAAAATCAATTACTCTTAATTAAAATCATCATAAACGATTCTCTTTTCCTACACATTAAAAAGAAAATAAAAAAATTAAGGTTTTAAAGAAATCTTTTTATCAGTACCCGTGAATTACCGTAAGATCCTACACAGTGAGATCTAAATTAATTTTGGACGAATAATGAACCCAAATGATATTGAGTGATAAAATATAAAAAAAAAAAAGTAAAAAGTGCTGCTATGCTACTGATACAATAATTATGAATGGTAGGTATGTCTGAAAAAAATTAATATTTCACTTATAAGGGATGTTATGTTAACAACCATAAAAGACTTTTGGAAGGGATATTACGGTTAGTATCAGAGGTGACATGACGTACGTAGCTGGAAATGTTAGGAATGGAGTTAAAATTAAAATCCAAGTATTGTGTGAAGCGAAGGAGCTTAATTACTTCTAAACCAAATTCTTACCTAGAAGCAAATTAAAGGTTCAGCTTTTATGGTATCGAGTTCCTCTGAAGCACTTTAAAGAATAAGCCGATGATGATGTTGGGTCGGAGGACTAGGTTATGAGGTTATTTATTATTACTATTTTAAAATGTAAAAATTGACGGACAAAATTATATAACACTATATTTGATATAACACTATATTTGTACCAAATAATTTATAAAAGTATGACATATTGTGTTCATTTATACTATCAAGTTTGATAAATGCAACATATCAAATACTTCCAAAAATCAAGTATCTAATAGGAGTCTAAAGGGAACCAGGATGAGTGCCAAAAAAAAAAACAGTGGTGGAAAAAGCAAAGCTTAGCAAAAAAAAAAAAAAAGGAAATACTTTACACATTGGATGTTATGTTAACGACCATAAAATATGCATAATGAGCTGCAATTGCAAATGGTTTTGTACCTGAAATTCTACCAAACTCACAGAATGAATTATGAAGTGTTGATAAAATCGTACCCCACAAAAGGTGGGGTAACTCATACGCACATCTACAGTGAAAGAAACGAACCATCATTACCATATTGCTCAGCCCTTGGTCCTCCAATCTAATAGAGAACACCATCCACGTATACAATAAGGGCTTATTTGGTTTATCATTTTTAATCATCATTTTTTTTAAGTTATTTAAATAAATTTATAATAGTTTTTTTTATTTTTATCTAAACTTTAATTTTATAAATTGTAGTTTTTTTAAAAAACTAAACGGACACTAATACAAGTAGTGATCCAGTAAACAAAAGTAAAAGAGATACACAGCCCCACCTGGGAAAGTGGCACTGATCAATATCGTCCATTCGCACTCTCTCTCTTTGAGCACCAACAACCCCATATGGCTAAGAATGAGGACTAAATTAACAAATCGATGACGTTGAACAAGCTAACACCACCCACATATATAATAATATATATATGTCCTCCTCTCCTCCCCCACCCCCCACTTCTCATTAGTGCATGATCAGGCTCCCAATATATATGATACCAACTACGACGCTTCTGGTTGGGAGCCTCAATGCCTCATTCTCCATCCCCTCACTTCTCTTTTCATATCAAAATCTTTGAACACCAACACCTACACCAGCATATTCGCTCCTCAATATTAATTGCTTTCTTCCCCGCCTCAATAATTAATTTTAGATATTTCCACGCTCTCACCCGTCTTCATGATCACATTTATCCCACTAACATACTTTAAATTAATAATCAAAGTTTTTCTAAGTAAACAGTGACACCCACATGCATTTATATAGCATCATAAAATGATTTATCTCATCAAGTTTTAGTTGCCTCTACAACTACCAGAATTTTTTTTCCAACACTAATATAAATTGCATAATACAGTTGTTTTGTGTCAAGTAGAGTTCACAAATGACTTCTTTCGATTGGTCGATTCGAATATAAACGCTTTATTTAATTATGTACGCATTTACACGTGGTTCGGGCTGATCACAAAAGCACATGTCTTAATTAACGAAGAATATTAGAAAACGAAAATACTTTCCTTCCCGTATTTCTATGTCAAAAATTCAATCAAAACCAACGAAACATCCCTTACAAAGTCGAAAGACATCTTCAACTACAATGCAAAAACTAAATAGTAATATATATACTAATAAGTACAAGCATTTGTCTCCAGAAATTTATGAAACGCAAGTGCATGTAAAATCCTCTCTACATATGAGGGCCTATTGTGAACACAACTAATTTATATATAATTTTAAATAGCGAAACTTAGAAATATTTTTTGAATGAGGTGATATAATCAGCAAAAACATATGAGGGCCTATTGTAAACACAACTAATTTATAATTTTAAATAGTGAAACTTATAGATATTTTTGGAATGAAGTGATTTAATGAGCAAAAACGTATTTAAAGTTTATGTTCTCAAACTCCTTCTTTTTAATATTTTTTTAATCAATTTTTGAAGAATGGCAAAAAAAAATTTCACTTTTAGCAATATTTGTATTAAAGAATACTTCTTCCAATCTTTAATATAAATCATTTTCAACTACCTTACGGAAGCTAAGAAAAATTTGTTAGATTATTAAAATTATCTTAAAAATAATGTAATTTTCATCTTTACCCCTTAATAAATACCATAAATTCAAATAATCCATTTTCTCTCTTATAATTAAATAAGAATATTGTTTAAATAAAGTAATTAATATTTCAGAAATTTGTATGAATTAACTTATGCTACCTCAATTCCATAATATAGGAGGTATTTTTTAATTTTTTTATTTCAAAATATAAGTGGCAAATGACTTTTGTTTGACTAATTAATACATTTTTTTCAATTTTGCTATCAATTAAAGTAGACTTATTTTTACGAGACATGAGTTAAAGGAGAATTAAGTGAAAACATTAAATAAGAACATTTGTGAAAAAAAAAATTTGTGACATATTTAAGATGTTTAATTGTTTTCTTGAATTTAATAATTTAGTTATTTATTTATTACATTTTGCAACAAGGTAATATATTAGATCACAAAAAACTTCTAAAATGTAACTAATAAAAAGGATCAAAAGGAGTAACTATCATCACATAGCAAACTATTATAGTTGGACAAAACCTAAAATTAAAATTATTATAGTTTCTTTCAAGAAAAAAAATAGTTGTTTAATATTCTACACTCGGGAAAAAATAGTGGAACTTTCGTCAAGTATTGATGCTGATCTCAAAATAATTTCGTGGGTTCCCTTATTAAACAAGGAAGCCAGTTTCATTTAGTGTAATAAAACTATTGTTATTGTTGCTAATTAAGCAACCACAGAGGCATGGGAGATGCCACTTCAGGATTGCAAAAATGAGGATAGAGGTTAGAAAAAATGAAATAATTAATATAGTATAGTCCTCGCTTCTATTTTGCGAAACTGCAAAAGTCTATTATTGATCCCGCTTCACATGCTGTGATTTCCACTTAAAATGCAATGTGATCTTTCCGGATGGAGCACCATTTAAGGTGAACGTGTCCTGAAAATCGCCTTGTAAGATAATCCTTGTGAATGTCAAGATCACTCTTCCAATTTTCTCCTGCAAGACCCACATTTCACTTAAATTCCCTATAGGTAATATTGATATTTAAGAAATCTGCAGCGCAGTATAAGATGAAGATGGCAAACTGATGATACTAGGATTAATTCCTGTAGCAGACAACATATATGGAATTCTGAAAAACGCAAGTGATGATGGGTCTCCAATTAGAAGAACCTATGCACATATAGTCAGAACTCAGAAATGTTGGTTTAATTACAGACAAACAGAACCAGAAAAAATTGCATCTAGTGCGCATATTAAATTGCAAAAAAAAAAAAAGAAATTTCATTTCGATGTGCAGTAGGTGCACATCTCATTTGCATTATTTAGATGACATTTCGACAGCCCAGATTTTGTTATTATTTTAATCAGATTTTAATACTTTTTTAAAAGATGGGGAACACAAAATAATTTCATTTTTATAATTATAAAAAATAACACCTTTTAAAAAAAAAAATTTAGACTGTCTAAACTCATTTGGATAATCTAGATAAGCCCGATGCACATTTCTAAGGATGTCCACCAAAAAACCAAACCCCAAAATTCCCAAATTCTTTTTCTAACCCTTTTTTTTCTGAAGAAAATCGGTTCAGTTAATGAAAAATAAGAATGTTAGAAAAGAAAATGTTATGATGAGACATTATGAAATCTTATTGAATATGGCTACTAGCTATATCAAGTTAACCTTAGTGAGACAGGGTTAAGAGAATTCACCTTTCCGAAAGTATCATGATCCCAGACCTCAACAATTAGCAAATCATGTAAAGCATCCTCCACAACAAAGTCGAACGTTTGATTCCACACTGGGTTTAGGCATTCGTTTACAACCTGAAAGCACAATAGTTTAGGAATCAATCTAAAAGTATTATCTTAATTCACAATGGTTTATATATTGTGGCTATACAGAGAAACTGTATTATCTTAATTCACAAATGAAATCAATCTAAAAGCATCACGTTCTTGGTAAAATTTAAGATGTAAAAAACTTTAGTAACCCGCATGATAACCGATTTTCGTTAATTCAAAACTTAACTTCAAAGCGATGAACAGTTTAACATTTTAATTATTCGTAATTTGTTGTTGAATCTGAGTCTTACCCTAGTCTTGTGCTTTCTGTCTGATTTTTTCAACATAAGGACCGCAAAGGGGTCAGCCTTCCCCATGAGGTCCACTACTGGTAAGTCTTCAGCCGATATCACTGTCACAGAAAGCACCCCTCTAACAATTACATTTTTCTTCGGTGCAGCTTCGTCGTCAACCTTATCCTTAAGGGTCTTCTCGTAAGCAGTTAACGAGTAATCAGGGTTGAATGGGTTGCCAAAGTGGTTCTCCTGGCCAATCGGGATGTACAAGAGCTCCAGGTGCACCTATGGACGGTAGGTATATGTAAGACGACTGGAAACCCAAGACGACTATATGAAATATTACTGTGTGACTTCTAAATTCACACATATATAATATTAGTCCCTAAGTCTCAAATATAACTAATAAAAAAAAACACATACTCTACGCATACCAATAAAAGTTGTTTAAGGTCATTTAATTTATAATAAAACATATTTTTTCCTTTATATTAGATTAATCAATGTTCATTGATTTGATGAGAGGCATCTTGATAATATCACATTTATTGTTACAAAAATTATACTTTCTATCTTATATTTTGAAACAACCTTCCACTCCAAAATTTACATATATTTGAGATTAAGGGACTATCTGATAACATGAAAACATTAAATTCGTGTGAAAATGACAAGATCGGATTAGACCAGATATTGATTTTAAGAAATTTGCCATGTGTTTACTTATTTTAACCAGATATCATATACTCGAATGCTTCTTGATTTTTGTAGCTGCGCATGCCAATGAGACCAAGTAACATTCAAATTTGGTATTTATTAGCTAGATGCCCAGGTGAATAATACGACGGTGAGATGCAACTCTTACCTCACCCCTGTATTTGTTATCTCTTTGGACCCCCAGTTCCTTAACCAGCTTTAACCATACTTCCTTGACTTTACCAGGTTCGAGTTCCCTTAGCTGCACTTGGGCTGCGCCTAAGAACTCCGCATTTTGAATGCCATCATCATCAAAAATTCGTACCGTGAAGCTCTGTGAATTAGGATCTTCAACAATGAACTCGAAGTGCTCGTTCCACACTGGATTCAAGTCATTATTCTGAAGATGCCCGACCACCGGTTAATGAACAACCAAAATTAATCAATCAATAAAGCTTCCACAGAGGAAGATTGACTTACGATTGTTTTGCTTTGTTTGGTTCTGTCATGAAGCGGACGTACAAATAATTTTGCTAAAGGATCGGATTTGCCTATCAGTTCTTTATTTGTTAGGTCCTTCGCTTGCACTAGTCTAACTTCTAGTGTTCCTTGCGCTTTCAACTCTAGGTGACTGACAAGACAGAAATAATTCGTAAGCACTGGAGTGTAAAAATTAAGAGAAACCCTTTCCATATAGTGCCCAACAGAAAAATTGATCAAATCATCTACAGTAAGCTAAATGAATATGCAGGGCACTTGTGATGAAATTACAAAAGAAATATACAAAACTAAAGATGAATAAAAAATTTAAGAACAACCATGCATAGCTTTTTTTTGCCAGTGCTGAATGATAGACAATGCACAGAGATGGATTTCATATGGTGCCAGAAGAAATCCATTTTCCTATAATTAATTCTCAGTATCCCTTCACGTTGTTCTTCAAGGGCTGGACCCCACAATTACTCGAACAAGGATATTATGTTCATTGTTCACTATGATTCCATGAAGGCAATGGTGGGAATCTGAGAGAGCAATCATGATTATAAGGTAAGTCCTAGTTAGGAAAGAAGGCAACTTCCTCTAAATTGTTGCCAATATTTTTATACATACGTAGAACATTGCATTAGCTACTGAATAGATAGTTTTCCCCTTATTACAAATAAGTTTTTGCATACCTATAATCCCCTGGTATAATTGGTACGATATTGCGTACTGGCCAAGTTATAGCATCTTCAATAGCATCCTTAATTGTCTCCTGAATAAATGACAGAAAAATTTATTATTACATACTCTATAGTACTGTATATGAGTTAGTTAAAGGGCCATTAACAATGCAATGCAAGATTAATCTGCCTAACTTTCATAATTGATGTTTGGCCAAAAACACATAAAACTTTTGTAATTGATGAACCAAAAATTTAGGGCATCAGGATTGCATTATCCCCTGCATATATTCAAATCTTTGCAGCTTATTACTTTTAGTTGGCTATCAGGTTCGGTCAAGGGGTTAATTTTAGAGGTCCTGATGTCTCAAACTTTAGTTCTGGTTGCAGCATATACATTTAAATAGTCAAACTTCATGAACTATAAGTGCATTCAAATAATGAAATATCAAGACAACTTTTAAAACCAATGGAGGAGATTTCTGAAAGAAATTTCAAAGCAGGGTAAAAGAAGAATATCTTAATTGAAATTAGATAAATGAAGAAGGTTTTCCGTCATTTAAGTGACACTAAATATTAAGACCTACTAAACCGTTGAAATCTTTCTACATTGTTAAATAGAGCAAAAACTACAACCCCTTATCACTGAAAGATAGAAAAGAATCCATTTACAAATAAATATTATATATGTGGTTCATCAAGATCTGAAATTGATGATTTATTCCCCATAAAGATGTAATTAGCTTATACCTCTATAGCAGCAGCCACCCCTGGGATACTTGAAATATCACCACCAACAACCTTGAGAGTGAAATCCAGATCTTTCTGATGTAAACAAAGAAATCAATTGCATTCATTTTCAGTTTATCACATTTTAATTAACTCTCATTGACTGTTATGTATTCTCATTTCCTCCCGAAGGCATTAAGTTACAAGGTGATCCAGCTCACCTTTTGAAACAAGGAATAACAAACAGCTCCAAAAGCAGGAAACTCGTCTACTAGTGGGCTGAAGATCAACCTGAAAACTCCAGTGAATGCAAGATCTTTTACCTATATGAACAAGTTGCCAGGAAAGAGCAAGCAAAGAATAAGGAATTTCTTACAAGAATAGCTGACCAAAGTAAAGTCCTTAATGATCTCGTTAGCAGACTTATTTTCACAGTCCAACTCATCGATCAATGAAAAGTATGCATATTTTTTGCTTATAAAGATTAGAGAACCCCATATGAAGATGCCTACATATTGGCACGAACAGACAGAGACAAATGCTCACATATATATATAGACACACAAGCACGCACGCACGCACACTTCTTCCAATATAGTGATACAAAATTGTCTTTGGGTTAATTAAAATGAATGTTAAATTCTTTAAGATGTCTTATCTGTTGGCTATTTTGCTTCCCCACTTCTATAATAATAAATTTGAGGATACTACTGGCCAAAGAAAAAAATGAGGATATATGTAGCTTGCCCAATCTAACAGCTGTGTGTTGTGAGGACTGAGGAAGCTATAGGGAAGGACATGTACATCTGAGACGACTATGCAGACAGAATCTAGTCGCCAGTGCATGCATGTTTCCTAACGAAGGATTTTGTTACTTTGGATCAATACTTTTTTCACTACATTATAGAACTGAGGTTTGAATCTAAAATCTTTTACTAGTAATTACCCACATCTCCCATACAAGACCACACCTAGTAGATTTATCAAGTTTTATCTTATGAGTAAAATATGAATATGGATATCAACAATTTAAAGTACGAGATGAATAAGATACATTTGATTAATAGCTATACAAATTGAAATACATTATGGTTATATAACAACAACAATAATATTAGTCTTATCCCACTAAGTGGGGTCGGCTACATGGATCATACGATATCAATGTGCTCTATCAAATGTTATCTCAAATACATTATGGTTATAACTGAATAAATTCTAAAACATAATATTTAGTTGAAATATTTTTCCTATCTCTACATTATCTTTATTGTCTAAGGAATGGTTTTCATCCACAAATAGACAATAAATGAAACCTTTACACAAAATAATCAGCATACAAAAAAACCCCGAGTTGGTAAAAATATATTAATTACCTGTACGGGAAGTGCAACACCAATGTGAGTATTAATGTCAAGTATGATATTTGGATTACCATCCCACTTCATCTCTAACTCCATAGTCACTTTATCAGGCCCGCTTTCTTCTTCAAGAATCGCGATTCCTACGTATTTCCAGCAACTAACATCAGCAGCAGAGTATTTCCGGGAAACCAACTTCCTAATAAGTTCACTCTGTTTAGCTTGATCATGAGTGACGGTGTCATGGGATACAGGAGGTCGAGAAATCATAAGCACAAAATACAGTTCGTGAACCGTCTATAAGTCTATTATAAAATTTTTAGGTAATAATTGAAAGGAAGCACATATTTTCGCAGATCAACAGATCCATGTCATGAATTTAGATGAGCAAAGCAATAATGTTGAATGTTATCAATCAATCATCATTATTAATGACAAAATTTCTTGCTGCATTGATTGAATGTCTAATTCATACCGGTAGAATTACATTCAAGAGAAGATTCAATGATAGAGAGGACCAAACTGACCTGTAAATTGTGGAGCCACAGTACCAAGGGTCAACTTAGAGAACGTGAGTGAATCTAATATAGCTGGCGTATGTTGTTCAAGAATAGGTTCCACGTTGGATCTTATCAACCCCGATGCTGCCTATGCCATATCACGACAGATAAAATATATTTTGGAGACACAAATGCAAGGAGTATTAACAATCCAAGGGATTGAATTTGATTCCTAATGGTGAAAATATGAAATAAAAGTACCTCATCAACATAGGGCCAAATTCTCGAGAGTTGGGTATTAAGCCAATCTAACTGCATTCAATGAAGAGTTAATATTAAAGCCCAGCGTATTAGCGAAAAAAGCATCATCAGAGCCCAGATTAAAACGTAAGGCACAGTAAATATTTATATAAGATCTTATATAGACAATAAGATGAATTTAACTTCTGTCGCTGAGTGAAAACCACCCATGGTGGATAGAAATTAGGAGGCAGAATTTTTCTGGAATCCTCCACTGTCATTCTTGCAAAAGCAGCGACCGTCTTCGCCTGAAAGCGTTCAAAAGAACGAAGAGTCAGAAGATATCCTAAAAGGAAAAAAAAAAAATAATAATCAAAATCATTTAAATTTAGTATTGAGAAAATACCAAATCAGAGCGACGCTTTGATCGGCTGGCTTCATAACGAGCGAAAGCTACGATAATGCCGATGCCAAATAAGATGCCAAAGAACATGCCGGTGAAGAAGCCCATTTGCGAAATGTTACAGAGACGCTAGCGATAGCAAATGCGGGAACCACAAATTCTGTGACTGCTCTTCGAGCTGTTGTTCTTCTTTAGCTCAAATATGGTTTTGTGGGTGATGGCGAGTTCACTTTGAAAACGAGAGTTCATTTGCCAGACATTTTGCTCGACAAGAGGGGGGAGGGAGAGAGTCATGAATTTTTTTTTTTTTGCTTCTCATGAGAGAGCTGCGAAGTTAGTTATGCTGTGCGACTGTTCTGGCGGGAGATACTGAAAAAATTGCTTAAAGTTCTGTTGATTGATGGACCTCTCATCTTTCGATTTGGCCCAAAAAGAAAATTTACAATACATATAATGACTTACATTATAAATATAATTTTGATGTAAAATGAAAAATATTATTTAATATTTAAATTATTATATGACGTAAAAAAACTTCATATCAATCAAAATAAATGTCTAAATTCTAAAAATCATGCAATGCCTTCTCTGTTTAATCTTTTCAAAATATTTATTGAATTAAATTAGATATAAATTTCTTTTATAATTTTATTATCTAATTTTTAATTGAGAATGATTCAAACAGTCCATATTTCCTCGGTTCTTTCTAATATGATAACTACGGGCGACCTTGACGGTGCATTGTCTTTTTCCACGACTATATGATAATTAATGTTTTTTATATCTCTTTTCGAACTCTATGCTGATGATTCAAATATTACTCATACAAATCAAACCAATAAAATACCTCATGAATTCCATTTAAGTTTCGCAATATTAGTTTGTTGACAACGATGTAAATAGATTAGGCGGGCAAATACAAATGTCATTTGCCTAAAGATTTGAGATTCTTTTAAGGATTATGCTCATTTTATTCTTTCTAAATTTATTTGTAAATGAAAATTTCGTGCAGTCAGGTTTTTTTTTGGTCAATGCAGTCAGGTATGTTTATTTTCGTATAATATATGTATATGTAATATAGAAAATGTTGAGTATGAAACATTTTTTTAGTGTAGATAAGAGTATACAGTTCATCACAACACATAAACCCTGACATGCATCCTCAGTCATATATAATAGGCCAGTTCTTAAAAATAAATAAAGTTGCACTTTAATCAGTTGTAATAATTTGTGACCTATTATCATAATCTTGTAAGTACACAGGTTCAATCACAATAATAAAAAATCTCCAGAGTATTCCAGAGGTAGAATTCAAGAGAGGTAGTAAATTTCTTAGTTCAAGTTTTTAATCTAAAAGTAAGATATAATCAATTTGAGAATTCAAATTAAAAAGAGAAGAAATAGAAAACAAAACAATGTCTGAGTTTTGATTCAGTTCTAGAAGTATCAAGAGATCATGATTCACTTTATGAGATAATTAGATTTTATTTCTTAGTTAGTGTGTGTTTGGGTTAGATTATATATAAGTGATTATGAGGATAAATGATTATTCATAATAGATTATGAGAATAAGTGATTATGTCAAAAGTGAATTGTGTTTGGATATTTTTAACCCATAAGTGATTTTGAGAAAAGAAATGTGTTTGGATATTAGGGTTTAAGTAATTATTGGGTGGATAATGAGAAGAAAAAGTGAAATAAGTGATTACGAGATATAAGTGATTATCATAAGCTAGAAAAAGTAGCTTATGGAAATAATCACTTAAATGGTCATAAGTGATTATTTTGATCTAGATTGTGTTTGTTTACTGGCCGCATAATAACTTTTCTCTGCTCCATAATTACTTATAATTTAAAACAAACAAGCTCTTAGACTTTACATAATTATAGTAACTGTTGTTTCTAAAGCGTCATAATTACCTCTCAGTCAATTAGTCCCTATTTAATTAGGATTCAATTTACTCTCACGCAACTAAAATTTCTAATTAAACCTTGAAAACTAGAACACATATCACCACGAATTCCTAATTCTATCTTTAAATTAGTTATTCATGTTTATCTTTCTAAATCTAGGTTCATTCTTCACCTCTCAGTCCATAAAGTTTACCTATTAATTAGATTTTATGATGATCAAGTTTAAAATTCACATGAACGAATAAAAGAGATAAATATAATAAAAAGACAAATTAAATATAACTTGAAGAACAAATCCACATGTCTTAACTAGAGAAAGAAAATCCAATACATTCCAATCAGGCTACATGCCTAACCTTGATTGGGAAATTTAGCCATACATGAAAATAGAAATCAAATTAGAACTAAAATCCTAAATCATAGTGAAAAAAACAAGAAGGAAGAGTTAAAAAGGAAAATATAATCTTACTTCAATACTCTCCTGATCTCCTTAATTTTTTTCTATAAATTATTTCTAGTTTTTGTCAGATGCGTCTGAATTATGTTCTTTAGTCTTTGAGTGTGTTTTTAAATATTTTCTTGTATTTTTACCATGTCTCCTTATATAAAGAAAATTTAGAAGAACATAAAAACACAAAATATCACAAAACACGTTAAAAACGTGTTTTTACGAAACTCTAATGCTTGACCTTATTCTAGATAACCATATAATCATCCAATACAGAGTCGGGTGCTTGTAAAAGCCTGAAAAATATTAAAAACGCGTTGCTGTAAATGTAAAATGGCTTGGCTGTCACTAGTGATTGCGAGAAACTCGAAGAGATCAAGAGGACTATCACCAGATAAAGGTCGGCCGGGGTAAAGTAATATTCCTTTTCCATTATGATACGAGTCAAACTTGAGGCACGTGGTTGACAGTAACTACCAATCTGTGAGAGTGTGTGTTCGTATGGGCTATACAAGTCATGGGCCTCTCTAGCCCAATACACATTTCAGTATAAGAAGCACATACTCTAACAGTACTTACTACCTTCCGGCCAAGTTCCTTCCCCAGAAAACTCCGTCATTCTCTAACACAAGCACTGAGCCATATGGGAAGCTGATAGTGTTTCTTAATCACCCTTCTTGCTTTCTCCTTTAACAATAATTCTGGTGGTTGGAGCAATTTCTTTGTTATTCAGTGCGCTACTCTCGTTTTCTTTTCTGTTTCAATATATATATATAACTGTTACGTTACGGATCTGTATCATTCAAGAAAATACTGCCAAGCGGCAACTAGTATATAATATGGATGTCTGATTTAGTCTTGCTTTGAGATGTCTAATATACTTGAATGTTTTCATGAAAAAAGAAAAAAAGTCTACGCCAATCAAGTCGTGTGGCATAATTGTGCTTATAGAGGTGCCAAACTACCAACTTTTTTTTTTCCGGTGTGTACGATGGAGGACGGTACCAATTTATTTTCTTCCTCCTTTCTCTTTCTCTCTTTTGCTCTCTCAATGGTCTTGTCCATAGCTACTTACGATCCTCGATTACTTTTGCTTCATCTTTGGGGTTGCATTTTGTGGTCTTTCAAAATAAAGAAGGTTGAATACAATTTTAATGAAATGTGTTCCACGTATTTTACGAAAACATTAATGAACCTACTCCCTCTCTCTGTGCAAATTAGAAACATAGCTCTCTGTGCGCTGATATCTATCGGCCAGCTGCAAAATTCAAGGTAGTTAACATCGAATATAATAGTGCTTACATATATAGGCAAGCTTGGCACACACATCCTAATTAAACAGCTAAACTCGATATATCGGTCATCAATAACAGAGTTGTGGAAGATTTATTCAGACAATTATGGGATGTCACTAACGAGTGTTACCTTTAAGTTTTCTAACGGGACCAATGTCTCATTAGAGACTAAGGAGAATGATTACTACCTCCACTTTGGTACCGGGATGATGATATTGATGCTGATGATGGAGAAGTGACTCCGAATTTTGGCGTACAAGAAAGGAGAGCCCCCTCTTTTCTCCATTATTCATCAGGGACCAATGAATGGCATGTACTCCTTTCAAGGCTAATTTAAGGATATATATATATATATATTTGAATTTAAGGATGTATTCGAATTCATGACTGCATAAATAATCAAATTTTAAACTACTGTGTAAGAAATTTTTTATAGTCTCCATTGTAAAATTCATATAAATTTCAAAGAGAATGACATAAACATTTATACACACACATATATATATGAGATTCTTCATTTCTTCCTTGCACTCTCGTTTCTCTCTTCTCTTTTTAAATTTTATAATAAAATATTCTTAAAAATCGGGACACCTTGTTACTTGCTCAAACCTCGTTATCAAACCATAACCTGATTAATTATATGTAGGCATATCTTAACTTTTAAAATATCAAACTTAAATCTTATTGTTTGGGACATAAACAGGTGAGAACTAGCTAGAAAGTAATATAATAAGGAGCCATTTTGCTAGGCAATCCGCTATCGATTGGGTTTTGTAGAGGATATATATGCTGTATAGAAAAGGCAGACCCAAAAAAACTTTTCAATTTTATACCACCCTTTTAAAGATTTTAAAGCCAATTATATAAAATATGTCAAATTTTATTTAACTGACACATCATATTGATATATATAAAAAATCTCAAATATGAAAAGTGATATTCTGAAATATTTCAGTGATTTAATAGTATAAATAACTCTGTGTCAATATATTTAATACCATGTACATTAGTCCTACGTACGTTAATCCTTTTTTTTCCTGAAAAGCAAAACCAATTTCTAGCCCCTCCCATCCATATTGTTGAGTACAATGTCATATTTTTTTTAATTAAAGAGTACAATGTCATATTAAATACTGGAGATATCATCCAGAATATTAAGCATTTTTAGTATCGTATCAAGCAAAGACAAGCTAAAACGATCATTTTTATAGTGGTCTAATTAATATACAACATATAATTGATAAAATAAAATGAAAAGTAATTTTAGATAGAAAACAACTTTTTTCAGGGGGCGTAGTCAGGACTGAAACACTGGGGGACCAATTTTTTTTTTAAGTTAATGCATATAATTTTATTTTTTTTATTTTTAATATTTATTGTCAATAAGTTTTTCAAAATTAATTTTAAAATATACTGAAAGTATTAATCATGTGTAATAATATAAAAATCTAAAAAAAATTAAAAACTTACAAAAGTTAACTTATATAATTAAAAAATTAATGAATGGATATATTTTTATTTGTCTAAATGGTGCATAATCGCTAAACAAAATATTAGAAGTTGGTTGAGTGTTTACAGCGATTTGGACACACATATATATAAAAGTCTTATTAGATTCTCGATTCGAGGCCTAACCATATGTATACAAAAGACTTTATTGAGAAAGATAAAATATTCACACAAAAAAAATCTTACTACATTAAAAAAAAAAGATATATAGTCGTTATTATTCCTTTGCATTATTTTTTACTAAAATTATATTTTTATATCATTATTTAATAACAATTATCCTTTTATTAATCCTTAGTTAATGACAAAAATCCTAAAAAATACAAAGGAAGACAAAAAAAAAAGAAGTAAAAAAGAAGAGTAAAAAATAAATGAGGGAGGGAACTTTAAAAAGAATAAAAAAATTGAAAGAGAAACAAGAATCAAAGTTAATACTTATTAAAATAAGAGAGAGTGTGTTAACTTTTTAAATTTTTTACTTACTTTTAATGAAAAGTATAAATTTGGGGCTGCAAAAAATACATTAATTTTCACATAATATAAAAAATTGATTAAAAATACATATATTTTAAAGTAAATATTAAAAATTTGGGGATCATAGCCTATACCAGTCCCTCTAAATTTGCCTTTGATTTTTTTATATTTATTTAAAAATAAAATAATATGTCTTTTAAAAAAATATGGCAATAAAATATGGTATTCTATAAAACTTAGTTAATTAAACTTTCGCTTGCTATAAGAAATCAAAGAAAAATGCTATAAAAAAAAAGAAATCAAAGAAAAAATAATCAATATTAATATTCATGTCAATATAAAAAATACAAGTTGTATTACCCACGTGTGATATTTAAAGAAAGTAAGAATTGTTTTATTTATTTATTTTTTTGGACTCGTAAGAAGATTAGTGTTTTGAAAAACTAGATTTTTTTTCTGAAGTAGCAAACTTTGATGTAAGGACGGGAAAAACTAGAGTTTAAAATGACTTCGGAGAATGACGCTCAAGGACTTCAAATCCGGCAAATTTCGGAGTTAACTTTGGCGGGAATGGAAGTTATCGCGTCTTTAAGTCTTAACAGACATGAAAAGCAAATCTGATCACGTTTAGTTCACTTACGTGCAGGGACAATATTGTCATTCAAAGTGACATCCGGAAGGTGAAATCCGTCATTACGTATGACACCACTTCACACTTTCCGCCTTCGCTGTAGAGATTTGAGTGTTACCGAAACACACAGATAGCACCATGCCGGTATTCATCATTGCACTTTCCATGCTTTATATTTCTCCACATTCCCATCCCCCTCATTTTCCCGAGAAAACCGAACACCGCGAAGCTCTACAGAGAGAAACACAATGAATATTTCTTCCAGACTCCTGTTTTTTGTACTTTACTGGCTGCTTGGGATATCGATCATTGTCATTCTGTTTCTTCCTGCGAAGTTCGTTGATCTAATCACATTCGATGGCTTATATCGAAGTAAAGTACAAATAAGTCAGGTTCAGTTCACGGTTTCTATCGAAAAAGTACTCCAAGCTGCTGTTTCCGATGAACTTGGCGATGATCTTCGCCGGAACAAATCCAGCGACCCAACTGTAGCCGTATGTTTCACTCTTTTACTCCCACGGAGTGTTTATTTACGCAGTGATTAATGCTCTGTCTCTGTTTTTTTCTTTTTCCTTTTGTTTTGACTTAGTTTTCGATTTTGTTTGTAACTAATTTTTATTTGAGAATTATCGATCAGTTCTGGTGGAATTTGTTGCTTTATATTGTGTGAATCTCCGTCTCTGATTACGTGATAATCAAGGAAAATATATGTAACAGAGGACCAAAAAAATACTGCGCAGAGAACAAAAGCTCGAAAGAGGACTAGCCGGAGCAAGAGCTTCGATTCGCGGGGCATTAGCTGAAAGGAAAAGCAATCTCCATTCTGCGTCCACAGACAACGGCATTGATGATTACATTTCCTCTGGAGACATATATCGCAACCGGCGCTTATTTCACCGGTAAGCCTTCCGCACTTTTTTCCCCTTCTTCTTCTTCTTCTTCTTTTTTATGAGAGAACTTCTAAATTTTATTTGAAAGACCTTCAATTATCGAGGACTCCGCACTTACTTCTTTCAGATACAACTATAATAATTAGTTAGATCAAGAATTGACTTGGATTCGAAAGCTCATTCACTGCTTTGCTAATAAGTCACCGCCACCGTAAATTTTTTATCCAACGATCGATGTTTCACTTTTTGAGTTTTTTTTCCTTCTTTTCTTAATTTTTTTTGTTTTGATCTTATGATTGCATAATTCCTTTTCTTCTACAAGACGTTAGGGGGTGCCGAGTGCGCTAGCATTCATTCGCTTCAGAGCTCGAAGTTCAGATAGAGCTTTTGTGAAAAGCCACTGTGAATTGCAATACGTATTCATTAAAACTTGTACCAGAAAAATATACTTATTAGGGCAATTGGACGGTGTGATTTGTAGAGCTGTGGTCACTCCCGTTCAGCCCATGATTCCTATCACGAGAACCATGATAAGTATACTTTATACGTAACTGAAATCTTGACCTTAATTATCATTATAATTACCTTCAAAGATTAGCTACCCCTTCCTCTCAAATCACAATTTATTAGTTTCAATAATTAATCGATACATTTAATGAATGCAAATCTGATGACTGATGATCTCTCTGGGGGCAATATATGTATAGTTAATGATCAAAAGCCAAAAGAAAACCCCTAAAATTTTAATTTAATTAGTTAAACATGTTACACGACTTTTACGATTGTAATTAATTTTTACGAAATCATCTATAAGGGACCAATTCTTAAATTTGACTTTGATATAACAAGCTACTAACGCTAATTCATTGTGATATTGATTTTTCAGATTTGCTGCCTCTATAAACAGTTTGCGCTTGCAGATCTCGAAGATAATCAGAATTATTCCCAATAGACCATAATTTTTTTTTTTGCCAAACCCAATAGACCATATTTATTCCATCAGTTCTCTGACTTTTAATTTTATTTGAGGGGGAGGAATTTTTGTAGTAATCATATATATGCTAAAAATCAAATAATTAGTTACACAAAGTGATTAGCCATTCAATCTAAGTTTCATTGTGAAATAAATGATTGCATTGTTTGGTTCCATCGATGGTTCTTTTTTAAAAAAATAATGATACAGCGATATATTTAGTTTTGTTGGTATATATATATATATATATGTATGTATGTATAAGTTAATTCATTAAATTAACACTAGAAGTGGTTTTTCCTCCCGTTGCATTACACGGAGTTTAAAGTAGTTTATAACTAATGAATTATAATGCGCTTCCTGTAGATGTCATACATATATATATATATTGGCATATTGATATTGCAGGAGCTATTGGGAGATGGAGAAAAGATTCAAAGTGTACGTTTACCAAGAAGGGGAACCACCAATTGTTCACTACGGCCCGTGCAAAGACATATACTCAATTGAAGGAAGGTTCCTCCATGAGATGGAACACGGAGTTGGGAGGTTTAGGGCCCATGATCCCCATGCCGCTCACGTATACTTCCTGCCATTTAGTGTGACCTGGATGGTCAAGTACCTCTACACTCCACGCACGAACGATCTCACTCCTTTAAGGCGGTTTGTATCCGATTATGTGAGAGTGGTGTCTACTAAATACCCTTACTGGAATAGAACTCATGGGGCTGACCACTTCATGCTTGCCTGTCATGATTGGGTTAGTTTTATTCCCTTTTTTATACCTATATTCTTTTTCTTCCTAGCCAGCTAGCTGCTCCTCAGGACTGAAATAGATTTATTTCAGGTGTTTTATGCACATAGAGAAATTAAGCATATCACTAAATTACGGAATTACTGAATAGTAATAAACTTTTATCACTTTGATACCAATTTTTAATTAAATATGTTGTAAATTAATTTTTAATAATTGTAACAATATAGAATTTACAACGAGGAAAGGTCCAAATTTAGCTGTGTTTTCCGGATATTTCTGCAGGGTCCTCATGCATCAGAGGGCGACCCTTTCCTCTACAATACCTCCATAAGGGTCCTGTGCAATGCCAACTTTACCGAAGGCTTCAACCCTCGGAAAGATGTAAACCTACCAGAAATCCACCTTCTCGGAGGCGAAGTATCCCCTAAACTCCTTGCACCCCCACCGGACAACGCTTCGCGTCCCCATCTAGCTTTTTTCGCCGGAGGACTGCACGGCCCAATCCGTCCTATCCTCCTCCGTCACTGGAAGAACCGCGACAACGATCTTCGCGTCTATGAATACCTTCCCAAAGACTCAGATTACTATTCCTTCATGCTCAGCTCCAAGTTTTGTCTTTGTCCAAGTGGGTATGAAGTAGCTAGCCCTAGAATCGTGGAGGCAATTTATGCTGAATGCGTGCCAGTGATTCTATCGCGGCATTACGTGTTGCCTTTTAGTGATGTGCTGAGATGGGAGTCGTTTTCAGTGCAGGTGGACGTTTCAGATATTCCCAAGTTGAAGGAGATACTCAATGCAATTCCAGAGAACAAATATCGGAAGCTCAAGAAAGGAGTAAGGGCTGTGAGGAGGCATTTTACTTTGAATCACCCCGCTAAAAGATATGATGTCTTTCACATGATCCTGCATTCCATATGGCTAAGGAGATTGAATGTGGCTCTCGCATAGACTTTTCCACGTTTGTTATTCAGGACTAGTAATTAATTTTCTTTTTTTTTTCTTTTCCTGTACTCGCTCTCAAATAGCCACGCACTAATTTTCATATAGAAGCGTTGGCCCAAGAAAAAAAAAATTTATATAGAAGCGAATATAAGTTTTGTACTTGTGAAAGTTCACGACCAATTCTCGTTGAACTATACTTTTTCCAGGCTTAGTATATAACCCACATTTTGTAGCATTTCTAAATCCTTTGGATCCAATGTAGCTAGTATCCACACAAATTAAAAATAAGTTTGCTCCAACGATTTAAAATGTATCATAAAAAAAATTAGTTTAGATAATCCGATCACATAAAAGGTGTGCAGCAAGTATCAAGTTATCCAAATATATATTTTAAAAAAATTAAATGTTAAAAAAAAAAACTTCTATATGTAAAGTAGTCTTGCTTCAAAATACTGTTCCTTTCGTGAGTTTCACATGAAAAAAAGTTTTTTAAAAAGTATTATACCAAACGCAAACGGCGGGCATATAATTTTTATACGAAATTAAAAATACAGAATAGAATTGTGTCTATAACATTATCCATGTATCCTATACATAAAACTTGTACATCAAATATGTGGAAAGAAAACAACTGAATCACCCATTATTAATTTACTCCTATACTTTCCTTTCCGCGCTAACTGCTGGAAAATGTATAACCTAGATATATTAAGTGCCTGGTTTAAAATTTTACAGAATCTGAGCCTATGAAAAAGGATACTCTGACAAAGATTAATTAGCAATTATGTGGTTTTTTCAAAATGAATATTGTCCATGTTTAATCTTGCTTCAGAACACACACACACATATATACACGATCGATTGAACGCTCACTGACAAATTAATTAATTGCATAATACATATATATATGTACAATATGTATCGAAGTCATGCATTGCATAGGGCATTTTTGGCTGTGTAACAAGTGAGGTTTTGGTGCCAGAAACAGGAACATACATAGAAGAAGTGAAGACACAAAGGCAGAGGTTTGGATCGAGAGGAAGCAAAGAAGAAAAGATGTAATTAATAATGAGTTGATAAGATGAAGGCATGAGAAAGACGTTCGATGTGAGATCTAAGCTTGTCTCCGAAGGAGAGGGGGGTGGGGGTGTTATGGGTAGTGTGAATATTATTGTGGATGTGAAGCACAGTAGGACCCATCTCCCTCTTCACAGACTGAATGAAGTAGTCAATGTCAACCTCATAATTCCCAGACACGTCTCTCACATAGAAAGCATTCACCGACTTCTCTCCATGCGTCTCCACGTCTGCTCGAACCACCGCTAGCCCATTCTCTCTCAGCATCCTCGTTATGTCTGATAGCATCCCAACTCTGTTCTCTGCACATAACTCCACCCGAACCCCCTTTTTCCAATCACACCAAATTATACATACAAACATATATACACATATATGAAGTTAGGCCTTAACCAATTGATGATGACAATTGAGAGAATTTAATTTGGCTAATTAAGCAATCTTCTAACCTCACAAACACGCCGTTCTATTGCTGCCACTAAGCATTTCGCTACTCTTTCCTTCTCGCTTTCTGTACTCAAAGCATACCCATCCATATGCCGGATGAAATACTCCTACATATATATATATATGAATAACATCAAAACCCAGTTTTAATAGATTCTAATTAAGAAGCATTTTGAATGTAAGAATATATACCTGAGAGGCGTAACCTGCGTGGGCACTGACGGCAGCGTGGAAAATGACGTACTGCATGTCGGTGAGAGTGCAGACAGTGTCGAACATCAGCCTGGGTCGATCCTTACACTCTATGCTCACTATGGAATACCCCTTTTGCTTACAGCTTTCAATTCTCACTATCCTTTTCCTTCCCCTCTCTTCCCCACCTTCTGGCATTACCACCATCGGACCCAACGGTGGTGCTTCGAAATCCCTAACGGACAGCATGAGCTGGTGCAACCTCCGCTCCACGGTGGTCATGGTGCCTTCTCCGCCATGGAACTCCGCCGTCTTCACCTCTTGCTGGTTGGTGGTAGGGAAATTAGGGTTGGTGGTGGCACGGAGGATGGTGGTGAGGCGGTCTTCGATATAGGCCAGGCGGCCAGGGTCTTCGATCGGGGAATGTGTGGATTGGTCGGAGATGTAGGCGACGCACGCTAATCTGGCGTTGTGGATCCAGGCGTGAGCTTCGACGATGTTGCAATGGAGGTCAGCGAGGGCGGCGGAAATCTCAGAAAAGAGACCGGGGTGGTCTGTGCCGGTCATTTCGATGGCGGTGTGCTCGTTTGGGTGAAGGTCATCAGGGAAAACCTTGTTGGAATAGGCTTTTAAGGAATGTGGAGATCCCCTTGATCTTCCTATGGCCTGGGTGCACAATTCCATTTCACATTTAGTCTCTGGTTTATCCTCTTTCACTTCATATATATACGTAGAGCTAACAAAAAAATTTGTCATGTTTAATACATAAAACATGCTTTGTATGAGTGTTGTATGAAAGTGGAATAGTGGAGTTTGAAGAGATAGAGAGAAAAGAGTGAGTAACTGAGAAAAAAAAAAGTAAAAATCTTTTAATTTTTTTAATTTCGAAGTCCTTGTAAAATTTGGAGAGATTAATATAAACATATTTTTTTTTGTTTCCACTAAAATCTCATTTTTTATTTTGGAAATGTTATAACGAAAAACTATAATCAAAATAGTTTATGAAGTTCCTTTTTTTTATTTTGTAAGAACTCTACAGTAAAAAAATTGAAGCTTTACATACATAAAGAACTATCTAGGTATGATAATTTTTTTTTCAAATAAAAAAGGCCGCAGGAAGGGGAAATGGAATTGAAGGACCTGCTGGATATAGTTAATGACTTTCTGGTCCCTTAGTTTGTTGCCATGTTCATCTCTAACATGAAACACTGCAAATTAGCAAAGAACTCCATATTAGAACTCTAACACGAGATAATCATAAGGAGATAATTAAGCATTATTTATTAGGTAGTACCATCCATGAACCATCCAGCATCAGATGAAATATAGCTCTTGCAGATTTGAAGGTTCATGTCCGTTAAAACTTGCACCACTTCTAGAAGGAGACCCTGCTTGTTTACGCTATCTACCTGACATTATTCCACATCATTGAATTTTTTAATCACACTGTTATAGCTATCTGAATCAGAGGTTCATCAGCTAGAATATTCATTTTCTGGGTTTTTCCCACTATCTGATGCTTCTTACCTTTACTACTGTACAACCCTCCATGCTTTCATTGTCAATGGTGACTCTACAACTGCATGCGAGGCAGAGAAACACACGTACGTGTGATTGACTTATCTGATTTTGGAGCTAATTAAACCAAACTAAGATTTTAAGTGTTGAAAGAAGAAACACTTACGGGGGACCATTTATCCTTTCTGGGAGAGTATCAAACTCAGGATCAAAGTAAGGCCAACAAACTTTCTTCATGCTGCAATTCGATTACATGCCAGACACAGGTTGTTTAATAATCTCTTCTTTCTTCTTATTTTTCAATTCACAATACAAAGATTATGGAATTTAAATTCCTAATTGAATTTGTAGCTAGAGCACATTTTGTGGAAAAGAAAATAATTGACATGATGGGGATATAGATGATTATCCATGAGTTTATGAAAGTCTTTCTAATTCTGATGTAACATGGGCAGGCAAGAAGGTCATCGATAAATATACTTGGATATTGTTAAAAGAGCTTCTTCTGCCACCTCAACATTTACAAGCTTTTCTTTTGTTCTACCAATGTAAATTAATCTGCTCATTTCTCCTGCAGCTCCAATTCTTTTGGAGTTAAATGTGGAACCAAGGTTAAGAACTAATTTTGCGATCCTGAAACTGATAGGAGGCCGGGGGAAAAACTGATGCATTATAATGTGTGAGATTGGGGCCAGCAATTGCATGATAATCATGCAGAAAAAACATTAAATTATTGCCATAAACAATCGAACAAGGTTTTAAATTTTTAATAATATTTATTGAAAGATTGAAGAAGGAGAAGGAGAAAAGAATGACGATGATAAAATGAGCTTACACAGATAACGCAGGGGGTGGGGCATGAGAAGCCCAGCTTATAACCAACTCAGCAATGCCAAAGAAAATATTTCCCAGATCGAGGAGATGAGAGAGAAGAATCAAAATGTGAGTTCTCTCTCTCGAAACGAAAGATCATGTATCAAGAACAATGCGAACAATTAGTGCGTCGATATATTGGGAATAAGAGGGAGAAGAAGAAAATCATCACCATGATTAGCTTTGAATCAAGTAACCCAAATATGTGGAAGAGAATGGATCGTAGAAAAATTGAGACAAAGTTGGGAACGGCAAGGAAGCAACACGTAAAAACAAAGTCAACTGAGACATGTCAATCCACGACGTTTTGTAATTATTTCTTGTTCCCACAATTTTCTCCATGTTGAACACCACACCCCCCCCCCCCCAAAAAAAACTAAAAAAAAAAGTGTTTGAGCGATCCATAAGCCACCCTGCTTACTCTTGTTTTTAATTTTTTTTAATTTAAAGTGGAAAAATAACAATAATTTTAAATAAAATTTAAATCTATTAATTTAAAATATTTAAATTAATTAATAATAATTAAATATCCAAATGAATTAGATGATAATATCTATTTAAAAACTAAATTTTGTTCTCAGTGTCCCACATTAATTTGAATAGCACATAAATTACGAGAAAGTCTTGTGTTGCAGTTTTCTCTTTTCAGTGTGAACACAGTTGAGCAGTTGAAATCCAAATCACGTTAATCTTCCTAATTTCTTTACTTAGTAAAGAACCTTCTGATTTCTATCCCCTAGATGGGATGCCTTTTCTGTTCTTTTTCCTTGGAAAACCTTGAAAATATATGAGAAGGGTCCTTCCTGTAATAGGAAATTTCTAGGTTCCTATGATCGCAACTTTCAAACACGCTATATTATTTTAAGAAACGTGTTCGTTGATCCCATGATTGTGTCATGATTTATAAATATCCATATCCAGCTGAGTCAGTCAATAATAGTAGAGGCAAAGGCATCTTGTTGGCCGATAGATGCTTGCAATTTCGGCGGAGGGCCTTTCATGGTGTAAAATTAAAAATGTTCAGACCTCAGGTTTTAAGAAACCTGGTTGATGATAAGTGCAAGCCTATTGTCCACTTGAGTTTGCAAGTTGTAACCTTAGCACGAACAGTTCATCCCACAAAAAAGGGCTAGATCCCGTCCACATTCATCAACTAGAATTTTTGACTTGGTCAGTAACAATTATCAGAAGAGAGGATGGTTCATGTTAATCTGATCAAGGTTATATTTGTAAAGTGGGGGCCAACAGAAACGCAGTTGAGAAGAACACTGCGTAGGTATTGAGCATTCCAAATCTGTTCTCTCTTCTTTTCAATGAATTTTCCTTTTTGTGAAAAATCCCAACCAAGATTAGACACTCAAATTGAGGATCCTCACTTCCAAGAAACGCAAAATGGAGACCACTTGGAGGAATAAAAACTACAGAGAAGCAATTTAAAAAAATAAAAAACCCTATAATTCTTTCTTTCCTTTCCTCCTCTGAAAAAAGGCAAGAAGCAAACGAGTATGGCATTTGCAACTGTTAGTTCCATGGGACTCGCTTCCTCACATATAACAGGCCCTTTTCTATCTTCGTTTATTCCCTTTACAAAGCATCCCTGCTCCAACAGATCTACCAGCTGAAATGCCAAAGAAATAACTCCACAAACATCCCTTGATATAGAGATGCCACATCCTCGGAAGAAAGAAGCCTATATATGACCCAAGAATTAGAACTTCAAGTGTGGTTAAACCAAGGTCCCACCGCACCATTCACATGCCCATTGCTGTGGATGCCCACCCCGTTTGGAATGAGTGTGGGTGGGAGTCCCACAGGCATAGGGGGAGATGCCGAAGGGTATAATCCATGGCTGTGTGGGAGCCCATGGGGGCTCATCAGAGGACTGCCAGCAGGGCTCCCCTTGCGCTGTTGAAGGGCATGGATCTGTCTCAGCCCTTCTTCGTGAATACGTGATAGTGTTTCCAACTCTTTCATCGACAGTGCCTCCAGACCAGCCCCATATAGAGGGGCATGTCGTGACATTTCCTCCTGTAGTGAAGCCTCAAGCGTGTGAATATATTGCTGCAAACAAGAAAGCAGGGGCATTAATCCCACCATATTCCTCTCAGGAGTGTGATAAAAAAACAGCCAAGGTTGTAATTTTGCCAGAAATAAGTGACAAGGCATTTGAAGTTGAAACGTCTTCTAAAGAATTATACCAGGACAAATTGAAACCTAGTAGACAGGGAAATGGTAAGCTACTACTTTGTTTTAAAGCCATCCAAAATCCAACTAAAATACTACTTTTAAGCTGATTTTGTACTGAAGTGACTTTTCAAGCATCATCGACCTAATAAAACTAAGAAGAATACATGGTATACCTATGAAATAACTATCAATTATATCCACTTGATTACATTACATTACTCAAGTTTGTCTAACAAAAAAAAAAAAACCCACACA
Source organism: Adenanthera pavonina (assembly GCA_026686845.1). Lineage (NCBI taxonomy): Eukaryota > Viridiplantae > Streptophyta > Magnoliopsida > Fabales > Fabaceae > Adenanthera > Adenanthera pavonina. Next base: position 7,675,364 of record JAIVEN010000003.1, read on the forward strand.
CTAAGCCTATATTTGAAAACTTCAGATGACATTAAAATTGAAGATCAAGCTGTCTGAGCAAACTCAATATAGTAATATATTATTAACGTTTTAGTCAAAATAAAGTTCTTCAAATTTAAGGGAAAAATAATAATAATAATAAGAAGAAGAATAATAACCAAATTATTGAAACAATATATATGAAAGCATAAGTTTTATCTTGAAACAAACCTGACAGGCCTGCAATTTAGATTCCATGCCATCAATGTATGCTTCACACCTTGCAACCTGCTGTTCCTTCTCTCGCTTTTCTTCCTCGGTTTGTCCAACTGTTTGTGTCAATCTACGAATTTCATCCTCAAGTGACTTTCGGATTTCTTCCCGAGTCACATTCTCGGTTGCATATCTTTTCAGTTCTTCATCAAATCTCTTCCTTGCAGATTCGGCAGTCTTCAATCTTTCAGCAAGTGCATTTTTCTCCTTCACTACTTTCTGTAAATAATAGAAATTTATATGAATTCAGGACTTAAGTCCATAGACAAAAACCACAGCAAACTAGTAATCAATGCAGGACAAGAAAAAAAAAAAGAAATATTTGCTGAGCTATTTTTTCTTGCAAGAGCTCGTAGATGCTCTAGATCTATCAGCATGGATGGAAATTATTAATATGGGATTTCATTGTCTTGAAAAGAGAAAGAGAGAGAAGGGGGTGGGGGAGCCAAAATAAATAAATAAATGCCATAAAACTTGGTGACAATTAAACAAGATGCACCACTTGTATTAGCCAGAAAGATAGCTGTATAAGCTAAATCATGATAGAAATGTATAAGCCAACGGATGCAATGAACTGAGATAAATTTGTAATCAAGTCACCAATTTGGGATAGAAGAATTAGATAAAATAAAACTAGCCTGTAGCCAACCAATGACTAGTATATTTTGACCATCATTCATCAACCCCCAACTTAGGGTTTGAAATAGCTTTTTTATTTCCCCTTTATTGCTTTGTAGGTTTTAATCAATCCTCCGATATAAAAGCTCAAATGTCACTCTAGAGCGACTGAGGAAAAAAATCCAAGTTGAGCATTCAGAACAACCATAAGACCCAAAATCATAGCGTTCCTTCTAAATTCAAACAGAGCCAACCTCAAAGAACAGCTTCCGCGAGTACAACTCTGAGATGAATAAAATAATCAGATAGACTACACTGTACAGGCTTGCAGGTATTGACAATTGAGTTGGTTTCCATGAGGGTATTTAAAAGGAAAGTTCTGCTCCCTTAATTTCTTGACAATTCCCACGTAAATAAGAGATGATAGAGATTGGTATAGAGAGATTTCTAAACATGCTGCTAAGGCATTCAAGGGAATTGCCATAACCCAAAAAGTTCTCAAACCTAAATTGTTCCAAATGGCTCAAGATAATTCATAATAGGCACACAAAAATTAGGAACTAGAACTTAGAGCACAGACGCACGTAATAAGAATATGTCCCATGTTACCACATTACCCTTACTTGCGTCATTTGCCTCCCCAAGTGAACTATAGATGTGAAGTCCATTTATTCAATAAGAAGACAGCAGCGAAGAGGAGTAACCTATAAATTGAAAATCTAGGATAAAAAAGAGGTTGAAGAATATCTGCCTTCAGGAACTTGCACCAACTAAGCACTGGTATTACATTTGCTCACATAAGAGTAAAAGAGAGGGTGAAGGGGCATAGAGACAATAATGATTGTAATAAAATAAAGCAGGGACAAATGTAGTTAATCATATCCTAAAACTAGTCCAAACGCTGCCGTTCCCATATAATTTAGTGTCAATAACTGTCAGATTTTGGAAACCTTCAATACATGAATATATGCCAGTCAAATCCTAAATTTGCCACAACACTCCTTAATCAAGATACACATTCATGAAAGATGCAAAGAAGATTGATGTAGCACAGTAAAAACATTTGGCAGTATTACCATCATAACGAGGTGTCTTTTTCTTAATAACTTAATAAATTTAAAGATTCACATCATAATACCTTCAATTCATCACGTTTCCGGGACTTCAATTGTGAAAGTTGTGTATCTGCATCGTACAGACGATCCTGAAGAGCTTTCTTCTCGGCAGAGAGCTTTGTCATTTCATCATCTCGCTCTGAGCGAAGCCACTCAAGCTGACTCTCAGTTTCATGTAATTGTTCTGATAGCTCCTTCTTTTCCCCAGCAAACCTATCCATCTCAGCCCTCATTTCAGACTGTCAATTCATGAAGAACATCATATATCAACTCTCCATGAGTAATTAACATAGATAACTCCAGCACACTACCAACTATGACATAAAATACCTTGAGACGATTGATGATAGCCTCAGATTCACTCAGCTTTTGCAACATTTTAGCTTTTTCCCCAGCCAAATTAGAAATCTCAGCTTTTCCTTCTTCACGAATGCGAATAATTTCATCTTCACTAGCACATAACTGGTGCCATAGAGCAGCACGATCAACATTTGCAAGTTCAGCAACTTCACGCGTCATGCTCAAAACAGGTCTTATAATTTCCTGCTCCTCACAGACCAAAGTAACTAAGATATCCAAATCCAAATCTACTTCACGACCATTATCTGTAGTGCGGGTAGCCCGGTCAACAAGCCTCTTCAGCATCCTTCCCCGATAAGATTCATTGGCATACCATCTAAACAATATTGTGTAGAGCAATTTTACAAATTCTTTTACACGTGGATCTCTAGAGAGGGCCAATGTTTCCGCAAGACTAAGAACTGAAGCAAAATCATCCCTTTGAACTCCCAACTCCTCATTAGCATCTCCATCTGCTACAGAATCTGCATGCTTAAAATTCTCAGCACCCAATCTAGCACTGTCATTCAATCTCTGGGAGAGGCGCCTTTCCAAAACCAAGGCTACAGACTGAGCACCAATTGCCCCTCGAGCTACAGCTCTCTCAAATATTTGAGAAGCTTCAACAGCAAGACAAGGTATAGATAACATCTCAATCAGTACATATATATCAGAAAAATGACGGCTATCATGGAGTGCCTGCTCATCAACAACATGCAATCCAGTAGAAGTTCCATGTTCACTGAATAAGAAATGCCCACAAGGCATCCCTGTGCTGCTATCACCATAATCATCATCACAATCAATGTCCCTCAGTATGGTTTCAGCAACATCCCCCCAACTATTTATGGTCTTACTCAAAAAGTCAAGGACATGAGGTGACACTTCAAGAGCTAATATTTTCAGCCTGATGCGAATAGATCTAACCTATATAAATGTTAAAATACTAAGGTTAGAAATGCTTCATAAAACAACCTCGAAAAAAGACATAAGTGAAGTTTCCAACTATCTTCAAGCTTACTGCTTCAGGGAGATGCTGACACTGAGATGCTGCCTTGAATAAAAAATCCATAGTTTCAGCAAGGAGTTCACCATTTGAATCTGTTAAAAGATCAAATGACTGGAACAAAACCTGTTCCCACACTTCACTACCACACTCCAGTTGACTAAGAGCTGCAAAAACCTATGAAACAAAAAAGCCATCAACAGAAGAAAATAATGTAATCAAGATATGGAGTGGTGGAAAGAGATGGTATTCTATCTTACAGGTATTCGTAAATCAGGTTCTGCATCAGGCTTTTGAAGTCTCTCAAGAAGAGCAAAGGCTGCCAGCGGATGTTCAGCATGTTCAACCAATTTTGGTACAAGAGCAACCAGGTCTGAATGCAAATGTTTAGGAGCTTTGTCCAGCACAAGTGTGATTTTCTGTGCAGATTGAGGCCGCTGTCTTGGCTCAGGACAGCCTTGTGGAACAGCCCCATCCAAGGTTCTTAGTGAATTTACAATCAAACCTAGGAGCTCCTCAGACTGTTCTGGCCACTTGGTCTAATATTCCAAATCATGTAGTTAATACCATTTAGATACATTTAATGAAAATCACCTCAAAGGAATTGAAATTTGTACCTTTGTCCGAAAGGATGCATTGTCCAAATGAGAAGCTACTGTTTCTGGAGGATTAATAGGCTGTCCAGGAAAAGTTTTTGGCTGAATACCATCACTCCTTAAATCAGAGCTTTGAACAGCAGATGTGTTACTACTTTCATCAGCAACAGAATCTAGCCTCTCATAAACAGGAAACTGTGCAGATTCTGTTGCTCCATTTTCTCTATCACAGTCCAGAGGACTAGCAGCTCCATTGCTGTCTAGAGAAGGTTTTAATGCATCAGGAGAATCAACAACAGAACCCCTTTCAGAAGGTTGGCAACACTCCACCATTATATCCAAAAGCAAATCAATGATAGCCTGCTGCAACACCTTAACTCCCATCAGCAAGTTCATCAAACTGGGGTTAGACTCATCAGCCTTAGTGACCTTCTTCCCATCACAACTACCAGAGAGCTTGGTTGGAAGAAGCAAACGCTTTACTTTTGCAGGATCATCAAGATAAACTCGGAGTCCAGTTAAAAACCCAGCTATTGCACCAGCATCCATTAAAAGTTTTTCTCTTAAAGTAACCTGTGGCTGTGAAGGATTATCTCCATACGTCAGGTGAAACCCAGCTCGTGAAAGAAGATTTCTAAAGATATCTTCTTCATCTCCACTTATTCCTTCACTGTCTTCAGAGTCAACGAGTTCATCAGGATCTGTTGTCAAAGCATCCTGATCGTCCTCTGAAGCTAAAACCTGATACAAAAAAAAAAGAATAAGTAAATAAGAGGGGCACAAGCAACCATGCATTAAGTGCAATGAGAATTCAACAATACCAGGTTTTGTCAAAAATTCATAATAAAAACTTTTATTGAACTTCACAAATAACAAACAGTAAGGAGCTAAAAGGTTGATAATCTACACCTAGACCTGGTAATGCAGTGAGAGATGATATCCGGTAATTTAATATGTTTTTTTTTTTTTGGGGGGGGGGGGGGGGGGGATGAGCCGCAATCAATATGTAACTGTCACTAAAACTCAGATTTGTAATCCGGAATTTGGGGCAATTTAAGGTTTGATTATCAGCATGTCAGGATTTTAATAGAAGTGTCCTGGGCTAGGGATATCCTATTCCACAGTGGTGTTTTATTTGGATTTCTGAAGTGGTGTCTTAGCCAAATTAGGATTATTTGAATTCTAGCTCAATTGAATTTGTTTCTGTAACCTATAAATAAAACTGCTGCCATCCTAGGATTACTTTTGTTAGGATACTGAATGGAAAGATTAAGTGATTTTTTTTGGTTTTTTTTTTTGGTTTTTTTTTTTGGTTATTTTCCTAGTTCCACTCGTGTCACTTGGTCATATCGTAAGTATGGGATACATATATGCTTACAAGTTTTATTTTTAAATAAGTAAAACTAAAGCAATGTTTGATTGACAAGCAGAAGCAGTGATCAAACTTCTGTAAGGATGCAATAGTACAAGGGAAAATAATTTTGCTCCAATAATTGATGGCAAGAAACTCTTCTGTTGCTTCCATAAAGAAATGAAGATAAAAATATCAATTTTGAGGAAGGTGATTATTTAATTATATTAAATTAAATAGTTATAAGTTTTGAGCTGTTGCATGCACCCTATAAATAAAAGATGATCAAAAGTTCCAAGGGAGAGGTCCTATTTTCAAATAAGCTTGTTCCAATTTTACCATTCACATTATATGATTGATGATAAACCAGATCTTACGTTTTAAACTAGTGATACATGAGAGATAGAACAGCTTAGGGTTAAAAAAATAGCCATGCAAAATATTAATATCTTATTCTTATATTTTATGGCCAAAAAAAATCCTATTCTTATATTTAAAGACAAGAAGGATTCATCCTACAAACGGAGACAGAGAGAGAGAGAGAGAGCACTTGGCATCTATAAATAATACCAGGCACTAGGTAGCATATAGACAGAGCAATCCCATAAACACTTACCTCTAAGTCTGAAAACTCAAACCAAGGGCAGCAATCCAATATTTCACACATGAAAACTACAGTGTCACGGACAAGGAACCCTGCATCTGCTTCCAACATATCAGAAACCTTCATGAATTGTAAAACAGAATTATTCCAAGTCTTCGTACAGATAGATGATTCTTTCCACACTGTCTTGACTGGATTCTTTTGATTCACAACAGCCATCCTGTATCTCACCCAAAAGTTTTTATCCGGATCACTACCAACAGCTTGGTCACTCTCTAAATAAATACATATGGTGTCAAAGGACTCATACACACCTGTGCCAAACCAAAAATAACTGGTTCAATGAGGAATGCAAAAATCTGCAGTCACTACTTCTGGTGAACGAAATATGGGAAATAATAAATGCAAAGATAAAACACCTACCAATCCGAAGCTCACATCCACCAGCCTGAAAGAATTTACTAAAGATTTTTCTAGTCTCCATTATCTCCTTAAAAGACAGAAAATTCTCCACTTTCCATGTAAATGAACTTCTTTTCTGATACCTATCAATACGAGAACCATTGCTGCTTAGCTCAGACTCATAATCAGCAAAATCCTGCATTATTGATGTCTCTTTCAATATAAGAACTTCTGCAGAGAATACAACAGTGTCCTGGACAAGAAAACCTGAATCTTGATCAAAGAGACTTGTAAGTGTCACAAATTCACGCCAGCCCCAATCCTTTGCAGCCTTGGAGTAGCGGTTCTGAGATTCCTTGGTGACAGACTTCTCTTCCATCTTCTGATTCACAACTGACAACCGATGACTAACAAAACAACTCCAATCACTGGAAGTATTTCTTGAATCTGTAACTTCGAGAAAAACTGAAAGGTGGCAGGGTGGCTGGGACTGCCCTGTTCACATCAAAACATATTTAAAAAATAAAAATCATCAGACTTCTCTTTCAATCACGATGTTGACATTACTTCAATCAACTTAAAAACTCCTGAGCGTAAGGGACAGACCATATTCATTCTCCATGTAACAGTGTCTACATCGTAAACCTAAAATCATTAGCTTCTACTAAATTAATATAAACAGAATATAAGCATCAAATTAGCTCAAAATTCCACATAAATATATGCATAGTGTCTATAGACTGCAACAATGCCCCCTTCAATTTGAACAGTATACGTAAAAATTGCTCTAAAATACTCACAAGGAATCACATTGCAGGGAATTAAAATTTACTGATGAGACATCATCTACTTAATTTATACATAATTATAAATTCTCATAGCTGGAATCCCATCACCAATTAAGTGGAAGTCACTAACAAAAGATTTCCAGATCAAGAAAATGGCGAACCTCGGGGATAAACAATGAGACGACAATCCCTGTTACCAATCTGAAACCTCCTGCTCTTGATGCAAAGACCTGTAATTTTCCTCTTCTTCAATAAATCCTTCAGCCTAGTGAAGTTTTCAATCCTCCACGTGAACTTCCCCATATGGCCATCTGATTTCCTTGTGCCACATCCACTTCTCCCCCCAATTAAAGCCCCATTTTTGGAGAAGCTACTGAACTCCTTGATCACATGAAATGATGTACTAAAAACTGCTGTGTCATGCACCAGGAACCCTGAATCAGGTCCAAGAAAATCCGCCATCTTCATATAATCATTCCAACCCAAGCTGGTATTATCACCACTCTTATTATCAGCGGCAAAACGCCCATATGAATCCCTATGCATGTGATTGGAGCCTGGCTTCTGGTTCAGGACTGACATTCGAAATAAACACCAGCAACTCCTATCAGACATTATTACCGTCTTGTCCGTATCCTTACTTTCCAAACACATTGACAGATATTCGACCCCATTAACCGAGCTCTGATATACACTAATCCTCAAGTTACACTCCCCAGCGGGGAAAACTGGGCTCATTATCTTCTGTGTTTTTATCATCTCCTTAAATAAACTAAAATTACGCACTTTCCAAGTGAATTTCCCACTCAATACATCAGACACAGGGCCCGCAACCACAGGGGAAGATAGCATGGATGACGAAGATGATGCCGATGATTGCAACTCATTGTTGTCTCGTGTGAAATTAACAGACTCATTAAGAATGAGAATATCAGCCGTTATCAATACGGAATCATTATTAAACAAATAACCCAATTTCGGATCAAATACAGTTGAGGAAGGCGTAAAATCACACCACCCGTGCGATTTTTTCTTACTTGAAAACCGGTGCCACGAGTCCCGATGAATGGTCTTGGAATCGTCAACGACATTCATGATAGCCAGACGATAGCTAGCAAAGCAGTCCCATTTGGACGACGAACTGCCCCGAGGATCCATGATTTGGAGGTAGATGGAGATGTAACCTGGCAAAGCCTGAGAGTCACCCTTAGGGTATATTAAGAGACGGCAATCATAGCCTCCGACCTCGAAGTACTTGCTCCAGAGTGCCCTAGCTTTTGTTCTCGGAAAATTATGTACCGTCCAACGACAAACGGCAGAGTACTCGCCCCGGCGATCGACGGTGACGGTCTCCTGAGCGCCGCCTCCGTCCCTGGGACCCATAGCCAAGTCCTCCGCCGCCGCCGCCGCCGCCGACACTATTCCGGACTTGTCTGATGACGCCAAAGAAGACGACAATGAGGTGGCAGCCTGTGATTGGTCAGTTAGAGAGGGTACAGAAGAAAAAGACGGGACAGCCTCCGATGAACTCTGCTTCATTGTCATAAAGATTTGTTCCAGGGTTTCCTTCCCTAGTCTATGGTTCGTCCTGATCAAACCCGAGTACGGGAAAAGAGAACAGAGCGACACAAGGAACAAAGTAATGGGGCGAGAGGGGCTGATATGTGGTTAGGGGGTAGCAACGGGAGCTTTGGACGAAGTGGGCGCATTGTAGCAACCTTGCGCCAATTTTTCCACTGTACCTTTGCATGTTTGTCATAAGGCAGCGCATCATAGTTATCTTACGCCGTCCTCCTTTTTGGATTTTTGAGACTATTTTCTGTGTTTGTGAAATTTATGACATATATTTGGTGGTGTTTTCAATTTTATTATTTTTAAAAAAAATTTATAAAACTGTTTTTGATAATAAATTTTGAAAATAAAAAATAAAAAATTTTGTTTAATAATTGTTTTTAAAATCATAACTAGTAAATATTAAATGGATTATTCAAAATTTATAACTTTATCATTAATGAAGTGAGTATTTTTTACTTTTTCTTCTGTTTTTCAGAACAAAATTTACAAAATATTTTAAAAATATTCTAAGTTTTCTATTCTTTTATTTTTCTATTTTTCAGAAAATTTTATAAAAATCATATTTACCCAATAAGTTGTTTTGTTTTTTTATTTTCAAAAACAAAAAAACTTTTAAAAATAGTTACCAAATATGCTCTTAATTTTTTAAGATATTATCTCAGGGCTAGTTAATATTAAATAATTAATTAATAGTTACTCCCTCCATCTAAAATAAAAATAACATCATTAAATTTTTTAAAAAAAACTCAAACATTCCTATTTTACCCCTATTAAACACTTCTTCTTTTATAATTCGAACATAATTTACAATACTATACATTGTATTAATAAGTGATCAAAATGAAGCGATAAAAGTAATAAATAAAACTATGTTACCTTATATTATGGAATAAAAAAATTTTCATTTGTTACCTTATAATATAAAATAAAAAAAATATTAAATAATGATTACATCCATAAAAGATTAGCATCTTTTCTTGTTCATGTCATAGCATTTGAAAGCAATTCTTAGGGTCGCTAGATGTAAAAAAGTAGAAAAGGAAAATAGAATTTCTTAGAAAGTAAATTATTAAGTTTAACATAATTTTATAAACTTGCAGGAAAGTTAGACTTAATTTAGTAAGTTCCACTTCTCAAATAAAATTCCAAGCAATTTGTAATGTTTTGAAAACAATATCCTTAACCATGGAATCAATTTATTTAATAAAAAGATATTAATATCTTTAATACTAAAACATAAAATATTTATTTTAAAAAATAATTTAAACTTTTCAAAAATTAAAAAATTAAACAAACAAGTCACATATGAACTTTTTGGAAAGTTACTTTCAAATAAATTTACCAAGCGGTCTCTTAGATATTACTCTCTTCCACCCATTTTACTTATGGTTTTAAAGTTTTTCATTAATATAAATAAAATTATTAAATAACTTAAGTTATTATAAAATTTAATGATGCTTTATAAAAAAATATTTTTAAATTAAATGTTAAAATAAGATTCATACTTTATCTATTATTATTTTTAATAATGAGTAAGATAATAAAAAAATAATTAATATTTTATTAATAATGCAAAATAAGAAGTAAATTAGGAGATTTAAAATTTTGTGAAACCGTCAGATAAAATAAGAACGCTTGGGATCGTGTAGAATGTGAATCTCGCAAATGTAATTCTGGATGTTCAATCCATATACATTATATCTGTACCTATAAAATGTTAGATAAATTATATCGTCCAGATATATACAACTTTTTTTAATACAAATATAAAATGTTAAGATATGATTTTTTTATTTAAAAAATATATAAATAAAGTATAGATATGAGTTATAATACAGAGAAGAGAAATTGAACTTAAAGAAACTGAATCTTAAACAATCAAGCAATATGTAATGGGAAATGGCTAGTGATAGCACGTGCAGGAGACCCGACTTGTGTTGGGCCCCTCGTGGTTGCACGTGCTTGCATGAAGATCTTCCAATTGTCATTGGAGACTCTCGAATTGAGGTTTTTTAACATGGTCACGTCAGCAAACTATTAATTAGAAGAGGTTATTAATCTCAAACTTTTCAAATAATTAAAATTTGAATTTTATCTCATCGGTAAGATATTTTCTCTGATTCAAAATATAAAAAGTTTCTATCTACTTCACGCATATTAAAAAAAATTGGTTATACACTCTTAAACTTAAAAAAAAAACTTAATATCTCATTTTTACTCTTATTAATTACCAATGATTAAAGTTGTTTCTACTCTTTTTTATTACAAGTTACGTGACTGGTCATTAATAAATAGGGATAAAAAAGATAAACTACTACTAAAGATTACATAACACCTTATATTATGAATAAAAAAATATTCTAGAAAATCCTTTATATTGTGGATCCAAGGGAATATATAATAACATAGGGAATTACTATATAGTTAGATGGAATAAAAAAGAGAAACCAGTGCCAATAGAGATTGCATTAATCTCTAGCACCGTGGCACATTCAAATTCTAAAACCATTCCTTGAAAATAAATCGTCATCAAAGGTGCATTTCAAAGTATGTGAAACACGAGGGAGAAAATATTAAAAAAAAAATGCTCGAATTCTTCATGTCACCCGTTTAACCCATTTCTAAAGCATTAGTAATTCAATAAGGATTAATATACTAACCACACCTCCTGTCCATTATTTTAGCAGCTACTGTAAACTACTGGAGCAACCTTTTTGAGATAATCACCATGCAAAACGTAAGTGTTGTACAGAACATTACAATGCAGATTGCAGGATGTGACAAGACATGAAGATTAGAACAGAGCATCAATAGGAGTTAGTTAGTTAGTTACCATGTCACATCATAGGAGGATAGAAGTTAAATGAGTTTCCCAAATTATCAATCAAAAATCACACTTATTATTATTATTATATACAATACCACTCAGGAAGCAAATGGCATTCGGAGAATGGTCAGGATGGATGGATTCGCTTTGATGTCCAGATGAAGGACAAAGCTTCTATTTTTCTGTGCCATTCTCCCTGTTCGTAACTTTGCAACTCTTTAGAGTTAATGAATTATATAATAATAGGTAATACTGAATGTATTACACTTTTTTTGGGCCAAAGAATGGATTAGTTTTTTTATTTTTGATATTTTTATTATTACACCATTTAATTAAAATGTAATGAATTCATATCACAATAGACCAAAAAAAAAATCTCTGGACAGGAAAAAATGAAATTTCATTGTGTGGAATCGAATTTAAGAAGAGAGCCGAATTTTCAATGACATTTTCAAGTTCTTTTTACTTTTTTTTTCTGGAAAAACATTTTCAAGTTCTTTTAAAAATTCCACTCATTTCATTGTGTGTTTGAGTTAGATTATATATAAGTGATTATTCATAATAGAGTATGAGAATAAGTGAATTATGTTTGAATATTTTTAACTCATAAGTGATTTTGAGAAAAGAAATATATTTGGATATTGGAGTTTAATAGATTATTGGGTGGATAATGAGAAGAAAAAGTAAAATAAGTGATTATGAGATATAAGTGATTATTATAAGCTGAAAAAAGTAACTCAGGGAAATAATCACTTAAATAATAATAAATAATTATTTTAATCTTAATTATATTTATTTACTAATCACATTATCACTTTTCTTTACTTCATAATTAATTATAATTTAAAACAAACATGCTATTATTCCCCGTTCGTACACTGACTTTGATAAAGTCGCATTGCCACGCTAGTGATGATGCTTTGGAATCGAGGCTCCTTCCTTCCCCCTCCTATTCCTGGAAAAGGGTGCGCATATCTTGGCCCAAAAAAAGAAAAAGGTACGCATATAGAAGTGGGGCCCATTCTTGTTAACACTTTCCAATCCCATGAGTCTAAAGAACAGGCCCAACTTGGGAAACCTATGCTACACCTGTAAACCTAGCTCAATTATTGGGATATTTTCATATGTTAAAAATAAAATTTCGGATGTGTAAAAATGATTTATCTCATATATTATATTTTTTAAACTTCAAGACAGTATCGTTTTTTTTTTTGCCACAACATGACAGTATCGTTAAGCTCACACAAAGATGAACAATAAAATAAAGAAAGAAGGGCTCATCCCCCTATGAGGGACACGTTTTTGTGCACTCGGTTAATAAAATATATATATATATATTTAGCTGCTGAAAAATACAATTTTCTGAAATGAGTTTTATTGGCTTAACTTTTTCATAATTGATAAGAATAAGTAATTTTTTATAATTGATTATAAGAATAAATTATTTATATTTAGATATTTTTATCTGATAATTAATTTTGAGAAAATATGTGTATATCTTAGAGGTTCAAGTAATTATTGGGTAATAATGAGGAGAAAAAGTGTAATAAATAATTATGAAAGAATAAGTAGTTATAATAAATAAAAAAATAATTTATAAAAATAATTACTTAAATAACTATAAATAATTATTTTATTCTCTAATATGTTTGGATAATTATACACATAAGTGCCAACTAATCTAGTGAAATCGTCACAACTTTAGCAAAAATAAAATACGTGGGGAGAAAACTTTTGTTGTAGCGGCTGGACCATTAAATTTTGGTCTCAGTATTTTGATCCAGCGGCCTAAATTATTAGGTAGGCCCATGGCCCATGATGACTGACAAGACTAGTTCTTTGTACTCTTGGTATCTTCGTGAGGGCAATTCTTGTTCACATTGTCAATGATCCAGATTAAATTTTTTAATTAATTATAATTTAATTTTTAAAGTTAGTCCTAAAGACTCTACGGTTAAAAATTTAAATTATATTCAACTGGCTTCTTTTGAATTAGTTTATATCATAACAAATTCTTTAATTAAAGTAGGATAAGATCAGAATATCATATGTAACAAAAATTTAAATTATACAAAAAAATTATGGTCATCAACTTTTTTTTTAATTTTAGAATCATTAGATAAGTTTAATTTTTCTATTTTATTTAATTTAGGGAAAATTGAATTATAACTAGATATCTTTCCTCCATGTGCATGATGCATAAGCTTTCCTCACATGGATAAATGTTATTTTTTATTGCCCATATCATATGGATAAATGTTTGATACATGAATAATATTATTGCCTAAAATTTAAAATTTAACTTAATTAATCATATATTAGTGTTAAACTATGTAGCTAACTACTAACAAACTTAAGTATATATATAGTATATGATAAAGTAAAACAAAACAGTAATAAATATATTATTATATAAGTATGGAGCGTGAAGAGTAAATATTGATTATTATATTAAAATTTTTTCTGTAATAATCAATATATCAATATATATAAAAGAATTTATAAAAATTCGCATGATTCGTTGGTTATGAATAATGCACCTTGTTTCCATATATACAAATCACAAAACTATAGTTAATAAAAATATGATATTTCTTGTCAGAGTCTAGGTCTTTGAAATAAATTTAAATTTATTTGGGCTATTACTGTGAATTAAGGTAAGACGCTAGTTTCGTTATCAAAAACCATCAGTTGGTTATATGAAAGCCTTTTTGTCTTATGTTTGTTGGATCCTATTTTCAGTTCTCGCAAACATCCTTCAAATCTAAGCTATATCAATGCTTTACAGTTCATTCATATTTTGTTCATCTGATTAACGCGAAGTGAAGACTCAAAGTTCAATCTCTAAATATCAATCAAATAGAGCATGATAATGAAGAACATGTGCGGACTTCTCCAAGATAGCCATGGAGTCCACGTCCAGCAACGTCATACATCTCAAAGATTAGCCAAAAAAGAAAAGAAAGAAAAGGAAATGAAGGGTTTTGATTGGTACTTACCTGGTTTAATTTCTAAGGAGAAATCATTTTCCATTGGAAAAAGGGGTGGGCAATCCAGAGGTTCCATCACCTTCCATGGATGCTGACCTCTATCCACAGCCAACCTTGCAGCTAGTGCCAGATCATGTAAAATTACAAGCATGCGCATGCATTTGCTGATCTCAATATATATGACCCATTTATCTCAATAATTCATACAACACTCCACTTACATGCATGGACATATCAAACATGACAAACTATTTTAATTAAATAAATCTCTTTCTTCGACTTCCCGGCCCTTCTATTCTCGTTAGCTTCTTCTTGATCAGCATAATATTTCTTCACCTTTCTTTGAAATATTATAAATCAAATCGTGATTTTACCTTAAACCGTCAGATATATATATATACACACACATACACATATTAATGTACTGATAATCAACTGTGCTAGCTCTGATGGAGAAACAAACTACATACATTTATGCCCGAGATGGACAGACCCGCGTTGCGCAATAAGGGCAACAAAGACAATTTTCTACGTACCATTGATTCCTATTTTTAAATTTTAACTTCTCCGACCTATCGAAGCGTATAAGCCAAAGCTGCCGTTTTCTGCAGAGCTGTACAATATTCTGCAAACGTGATTCTAAGAAGGATCAGCCTTGTAAAGGTTATCACTTCCCCAGGAATGAGAACCTGTAAATGTTAGAATGTAAATCTTGTCCACAATTATTTTAGCGCCTGTTTAGTTTACATTTTTGTAAATGTAAAAATGTAAATCTTGTCCACAATTATTTTAGGGCCTGTTTAGTTTATATTTTTATAAATCAAATCATAATTTTTAATTATTATTATTATTTTTATCTAAATAGGTTTTCAGTAAATTTATTTATTTTTATCTAAATTTTATTTTTGTAAACTGTAGTTATTTTAAAAAATCTTTTATAAAAAAGTAAACCAAACGGATACTTAACTGATCGATTTTAAAGTCTAATCAGTGTGTGTATGTATCTATAGACAGAATTCTTTTTAAAAAAAATCCTTTATTAATTCTTTCCTTTTTTGTTTATTTGGTAAAAATATCCGGGACAGGGGAAGAAATATCCAAGGAATTCTCGAGCAACAGCAATCAAAATCAAAGATTAGGGGACCTATTTCTTAATGTCAGAAGAAGCATACAAAAAACTCCAACTGGAACGTTATCAGTTAGCACGTCCTTCGCTCTCTTCCACTCAAATCAGATTCCCATATCATTCGCCTACCAATTTGTCTTTATAAACCGACTACCTTCCCCATTCTTCTTCCGACATTCAATCAACCTCCAATACACCATTGTTCCCTAAAACCATGGCTTCTTCTTCCAACAAGCTCTGTGCTATCATTTTCTTGCTATCTCTCCTTGCCCACTCCACTTTCATCAATGCCAACGGTTCATGCAAGACGCCACCAGCGCCTCCTAAGCCGGCGCCCACCCCAAAGCCGGTGACTCCTCCGGCACCGGCGAAAGAGCATTGCCCGAAGGATGCGCTGAAGCTGTCGGTGTGTGCGGACATTCTTGGACTGGTTAACATTGTAGTGGGAACTCCACTTTCAAAGAAGTGTTGTGCATTGCTGGAAGGATTGGTGGACTTAGAAGCAGCACTTTGTCTCTGCACAGCGATTCAGGGCAACGTGCTTGGAATCAACTTGAATGTCCCCGTCACTCTCAGCTTAATCCTCAGTGCTTGTCAGAAAACAGTCCCTCCTGGGTTCCAGTGTCCTTAGAAGTTAGAACTAGAAAGAAGAGAGCAGGTCAACTATATATATTGTTTTGCCCGCTATGTAGTACTGTTTGGCATCTTGTGTTTTGAACAATTTTAAGCGTGAAAATGAAGGGTATTAATTTTGAGTAAATTTTGGTCGTTTGTCAATTAATATGAATTATGAATGACCAAAATTTGTTAAAAGCAATTGTCTTTAATTCAAAATAAAATTTAATTAGTTCATATCGATTTGACAATCAAAATTTAATTACTTGAAATGATCGATCATTTTCACGCTTAAAATTTAAAATATCTCGCTCTCTAAACTTTGTTTATGTGTGAGTGGGTGTAATCTTGTTGTTGCTATTGATGGTATCTAATATGTCTGTCTCACGTAAGCTCGCGTGTTTTATTTAGTCAAATTAATAATCAAGCAAGCTTGTTTGCCTTGATTTGTATCATTCGTGATTTCTAGATTAATGTGACATACAAATATGTGTGTGTCTCTTATTTATTTAATTATTTTATTAGTAGCCCTTAAAATCTTTTTAATATACTGCTTCAACACACATACTAGCTAATATATATTAGAAGAACAAGTGATTGGCTTGAATTAGTCTTTCTGGGTTTGTTGCTTTTAATTATTATGATTAATACATACCTAATACATTAGATTTTTGTATGAACAGTAATACATTAGATTAATTTGAAAGACAATGCCAAACTAGAGTGGTGCAAATTTTAAGGAATTAACCTTTCAATTAATTTCTTTAATAGAAGAATAAGTATAACATGTATATGAATCAATCTATTATGGAAAGTGTACTTATGTAAATATAGATAAGTAGAAGATTCCACTACTTGTATAATGGGTATATGATTTGATAATTATTTTTATTCCTTTTTTTAGAATAGCGTTGGAACACAAAGAAGCTTTAATTTCCCGATAAAAAAAATAACATCTTAATTTTATTTTTTTAACAGAATTCGCGTGACTTACTTTTATTTCAGTTTTTATCTAAACAATTAGATTAAATTAATTAATTTTGTAAAAATAAATTGATCATTGAATAAGAATTGACCCATAAAACTAATTTATCAAAGAATTAATAAAAACAATTGAATCGATTAAAAAATAATCATTTTTTATTTTTTATTTGAATTGTCTTTATTTATAAAATTAATAAATATATATAATATAAAATATATAATAAGTCACGTTGTTCATAAATTATGAATAACTTATCTTATATTATGTGTAATGCATAAAAATATATGTATAATTCTAATATACTCCATTTATTTCAAGTAACTATTGTTTAATTAAAATTATGCACATGAATTTAAAAAAAAATCTATTAAATAGTTTAAACTATAACAAAATGCATTTGTGTTTAACTAAAACATCCTTATGTTAGTTATTTCAATGCAAATTACTTAAACTTCACCTACATTTGGGTCTGTTTGGTTTAACCAAGAGGAAGAGAGGAAAGGAATTTTAATGGAGGGGATTGAAGGGAATGAGATATAAGGGGTTTTAAAATTACCTTGTTTGGGGGAATTGAAGAGGAGGGGATTGGATAAATTTTAATGATACCTTGTTTGGTTTAGAATGGGAGGTAATAACAAATTTACCATTATACCCTTAGATGTTATATGGTTTATTTTTTCAATCTTTCTTTCCTTGTTAGTTTTTTTATCTTTCCTTACATAAATGAAGTTTACACCTTAAATTGTTTAAATTTACTTAAATTAAATTCTTTAAATTTTATTTTTTATTAACTTTAACATCCATTTCAGTAGAATAAAAAATAATATCAATAATTTAACTATTAATAGCTAATAAAATAATCATTTAACTTAAAAAAATACAAAATATACAGTTTTAGATTTTGAAAAAATAAAATTATAGAGTTTGATCAAATCAAATCTCATTTTCTAAGCTCTCTAAACTCTTTTTCCATATCAGCATATTCATAATTTCTAGGCTCATCATTCAAAAGTTGTCTAACCTGATCCAGAGATGAGGGGAAAAGTCAATACTTGTACTATTAGCTTGAAAATCCTCTCCAATTTTATAAAGATAAACCCAGCTATAAACACCCATCTCCAAATAAACAATACGCTGAGATGCACATGGATGTGAATCCGACCATATGACATCCCAAAAGAGTTATGAGGGAAGAAATCTTTGACAAAAAAACTACAGCATTACACCATTACAATCCTACCATAACTACCACAATCACACAAAAAGCTCACACATTAACCAAAACTAATAAAAATCTATTGACAATAACATACCTATGATTATAAAATGAAACTTAGAACCTTTAGGGCTAACATGTGTAATTAAATATGATCTTATTCCAGTACATCATTGAACTATATATACCTTAGTGTACAATACTAAGCCATTCACAACAATCATGGGCCTGGGCCGTAGCCATTCTAATATCAAGCTATCATAACAATACTCACCCAACTATATTTCACATACACATATAGTATCATTCGGGCCACCACAAGACGCAGCCTTTCTAGATCCTTAACTTATGGTTTCAAATAGATTATTACAAAAAATGGAGATTGTAGTTTACATACCTAGACTAGTAGGATTCATTAAAGCTAGACATCAAATATTCACTCATTGAAATCATTGACATCAAATATCATATAATATTATCATCATTCATATATCAGTCACAAAAAATACATTGGTTATAATCTTAGTTAAATCATCATATATCAACAAAAAGCAATAACAACACATCTTAATTGCCTCCAGCTTCTTCATCCTTCTAGGTTCTAACAGTCATGTGGCCACATTTACCAAGATATAATTGTTGTGACCTACAAAATACAACAAAATACACCTAACACTTAACACCATCTAATTAGAACCGTAGAACAATTCCATTATAACTTGCTTTCTTGTTGCAAATGGACATTGCACCACAGTTCTAAGTTTGCCAACATCAGCCATAAGCCTACAATAGATTTGAGGCACTTTTTCAACCTCACAACCGCACTCTAAAAGCATAGTCCAAAGTTGTTCTTCACTCAGCTATGGAACTGGCAAACTTGTTTCTTTTAAGATCATATTTGTTTGATGTATAGCTTCATTTCCACAAGCAAGCACATCAACCACCTTCTCCATCACCCCTATCAATTTGTCAAGATCACCAGCCTTGTCATTGGCTACCCTCCTTTTCTTCTTAAGGGTAGCACTAGCACTAGCAATATTCACTCCAAGTGAGTCATCTTGTCCATCCTGCCCATCTTGTACATTTTGTCCATCAAGTTCAATAAATGTTCTATAACTCTCCAATGTGGCTTCATTTCATGCCACAAGATCATCAATGTCATTGATGGTTTCATTGATCTCCTCATCAGTAGCTAATTGACGTCTTTTTTTCCATTCAGCTGCTGTCTCAGCACTTTGTCCAGTTGCTCTATCATTTCCATACAATAAAATCATCTTTTCATAATTTGGACAAGGAGTGATTCTCCAAATGATCGCTTTAGGTTTAGACTGAAAAGAAAGTTTAAAACTAATTAATTAGCACAAAAAAAACAAAATTCCATATGCTGTGTTTATATTACAAAGAGAAAAGAAGAACATCATAAGCAAAAAAGAAGAATAATCTTGAAAAATCCACATATATACATAATATATAAGCACTGAATAATTAATTGTTGTACCATATTAAAAAATGCACTCTTCAGGATCCAAGTTATTCAAAATAAAATCATTTACATCTTGAAAAATCAAACCTATAAAAACTGTCAAAGATATCATACCTCAATCAATGCTTTCCACACTTCAAGCTCAGCATCCCATAGTTGAGTATTTGGATTCCAAGCAAACCCAGTAACACCCTTAAAAATATCATAAACCTATGAAAAATTCTTCTTTAGTGTCTTCCATCGATTCTTCACATTCTCCTTATCCACTTTTCTTCCA
Organism: Adenanthera pavonina; assembly: GCA_026686845.1. Classification (NCBI taxonomy): domain Eukaryota; kingdom Viridiplantae; phylum Streptophyta; class Magnoliopsida; order Fabales; family Fabaceae; genus Adenanthera; species Adenanthera pavonina. Next base: position 7,695,529 of record JAIVEN010000003.1, read on the forward strand.
AATAACTCACTTAATACTTTGCATATATTCTCATATGCTGAGGAAGTAAATGCACCGTTGACTTTGTGACCCTCATTTTGCTCATGTAGAAAAGCATCAAGAAGGGCATCATCCATGCTTCTTATCTAATTCAAGTAATCCTTCCCGTTGTGTGGTGCCATCCTATGACGTTATAGCACAATAGAGTGTAAACAGAAACAACACATCATCAAACATCCAACCTCTAATTTTATTAACCATACTAAATGGTAATACAACAATGTCGAACTTAAATGAAAACAACATAGTTAAAACAACAAAGTCAATCAACACAATAGAAAATTAATACAACATATTCAATGAAGAACATTTTGGTAATCATTCCACATCTGATTGACAATACTATCTCTAATAAGTTCACCAAGGGTTGCCTTATCAGTGTCCCTATTTGAACCATCATTATTGTCATTGGATACACTTTTCGTTGCAAGCTCAGCATCAACTGCAGCTATGAGATCATCATCAGGGTCAACACTCATTAGAAAGTTATGAAGAATGCAACATGCATATATGATCATTTTTTGAGCTTTGACTTCATAGGTAGGTTCGGTTGAGCTAGATAAAATTGCAAATCTTTTTTTCAAAACACCAAAAGCTCTTTCAATTGCATTACGCAATAATGCATGTCGAATATTGAATAACTCCTTATAATTTTCGGGTGGATTTCTTGCTGAGTATTCTTTCAAATGATAGCGAATTCCTCGATAAGGTGTAATAAACCATATTGTTAACATGAAGCCAGCATCCACAAGGTAATATTTACCTATAATAAAGGAAAATAATTACTAAAATAACTTAGAAATTTTTCATTTACTATTTTTAAAAGATGGTTAAATTTATACCTTCTGGAATTCTAAGCCCATCTGTCCGTGTTAATGCATTTTCTATTATTCTTGAGTCCGATATAGTGCCTTCCCATCCAGACAGCACATAAGTGAACTTCAAATCAAATGTGCATGCAGCTAACACATTTTGTGTCGGGAATTCCTTCCTACCACGATATTGGGGAGCATCTACAGGAGATACTTTGACTCGTATATGTGTTCCATCTATAGCACCAACACAATCCTTAAAACATGGGAAGAATCTACCACTATTTTCAATTTGAGGAGAGATTGCTGATCCATTAGGTTGTACAATAAATTTTCCTTCTAGCTCAATGATAGCCCTCAACACTTGATGGAGATGACAACTAGTTGTCTCACTAGAACGCTTAAACCAAAAGCTAACTTCACGATTTTTGGTATTATGGGTTAATATGTAAAGACTTTTTGTAACTTGCTTTTCTACACTAGCCCATCGTGTAGGCCTAAGCCACCCTCTCTTTCTAACATACCACATAATCCTAAGAAAGCTACAGGACTCATTCTGATGATATCATGACTAGTTTTATGACTAGTTAGTTCACCCATTACTTCTTCACGGACTCTTTCTCTCTTGGAACTCATACTGTAACCTATCTTTTTTTCAGGAGATATCTAAGTGGCATAGTAGTGTGTAAGAATACAAAGGAGTAGAGCTACCGCTCTCTGATGCATTTCAATCCATCGGCGCAATATTATCACCAATTGAATTTTCAAGTCCATCTAATAAATGAAGTAAAAAGGCATAATCAGTACTTAACTTAATCTTCTAAATACCATTTAACCAAGAAGTTTTAAAACCTCGAGCTTGCTCTACAATTAATTTCTAACTCTAACAAGTTCATTCAAAATACTTTGTAGTCAAATGCAAGATTACATTCATATCAACAGCCAAACTAAAAAAAATTGGCTGATATATGCTAAAATATTTTGTTGAAATATCCAACTGTTTCACCATCCAAATTTAGTACGAATTCAATTCAGCCTTATCAAACGAAACACTATGACACATTATGTGGAAATATTTGGCAAAAGCATTACTAGAGCTCAAGATGAGACAACAAAGCCTACTCTCTGAAGAGGATGATAATTGCAACTATACTATGTTACTTTTTATATTAGATAGTTTAAACCATTTAGGGAAGCAATCACAAAAACCCAGACAGTCAGCCATAACTTTCATTTGAAAAAAAATCTCAACAATGTTAAAAGAGAAGGCAAGATTAAAATATGGTGACTTGCACAGGGAGACTTGCATCTTGGTGATCTACATCTTATAAGGCTTGAAGATCAGAACTTACACTACATAACTTGTCAGATAGAATTGTAAGCATGGTTGCATACCTAAAATTAGACTGCCAGGTTCTTCATGTAGGTTTCTCGTATGTACTTTAGTCATTTATTGCATACACATCGCATTTTGTTTTATTTGGGATCAATTTCAGAGTTTTGTTTCTTTATGTACAAAAGCCACCAAAATATGTTATATAATTTTAGCAGTGATTAATCCTACCTATTGCCTAGCATTTCCACACAGCAATATTCATGGCCCAAAATTTAAAAAAAAAAAATAGACCCAGTAACAAGAGGAAAGGTAGAGCAAAATGAGAAGGGAAAGGGATCGTAGACTCACTTGAGAAGGGAAGACGGTGACCACGATGGTGAGCTGCAAAGCACAAACCACGAACGGAAGTAGCAAGTCCAGGACACGGCAAAGCAACTCCGACAAAGAGAAAAGCAAAGCACACTGATAAGTGAAAGATCCGAGCTAATGAACAGGAAACACAACGACACTCAACTGAGAACGGAAGATGGCGACCGCGATGGTGACAGTGAACAACCAGGAGGAGAAGGTCCAGCCGATGGCAAGCAACTACGGAAGGAGCAAGTCCAGCGAATGGAAGAAGTCACGCTCTCAACTCCTTTGCTAGGGCTTGGTGTGTGTTGGGGAATGCCAGCGTGTGTTAAGTTTGGGTTAGGGAAATTTACAAAAGATTGAGGGTATAATGGTCAGAAAATTATTAACTACATCCTCTCCCCTCAAAAAAACCCCAAATTGAGAGGGGAATAAAATTATTGGTGAGAGGGGGAGGGGAGGGGAAATTTGGGGTCCCCTCCCTTTCAAATTTGTGAACCAAACAAGGGGAGGGGATTTGGTCCCCTCCCCTCCCTTTCCTTCCCCTTCAATAAACCCCATCCAAACACAGTGTCAGTGAAGTGAAGGGGAAAATGGTCTACAGATAATTAACTATTCATTAAAATTCTAAAGTGGCAGGGAGTATGCATTATATTGAGATATGAAAAGGAGAATACTTAGGTACTTACACTTATATAATGTGTTTTAATTCAATCCAATCAGAACAAGTAGATTTTTTCTATTTACTTAATGCCCCACTTCATGTACGTTTTACAATTCTATCTGGCCCATGTATGTATAATAACTTTTACTAAGTATACTTTAGAAATATTATAATAATTTTTGAGAAAGACAAAACTCAACTAAGGATGAAGGAGTACCTACTAATCACTAAAATTTTTATATGGAAAAAATTTAGATACTTAAACGTATATACTTAACTTATATCAAATGAAATCAAAACACATGAATTTTAAATTTAAAAATAAATTAATAGCATAAATAGCAAAAGTTAGTTATAAAATAAAAAACAGATAAAAAACCCATTTATTTTGATATGATTGGATTAAAATATATTACGTATATAAGTATAAGTATTTAAGTTTTTTCTCTTAATTAATACTTCACTAAATTTTGCAAAGTTTTTTATATTATGAACCATGAAAATCTTATAAAAATTGTTTATGTCCAGAACCGGAAGGAGTGCTAATAAACAATATTTAATGTTGGACAAATTGTTTCTGCTGACTTAAGGCAATTAATAAACATTTCAGTCAATGAACGTTTTACCAAGTAATGAATGCCGACCAACTAATGAACACAGGATTACGATTGAAATGCTTTGGTTGTGGTTGATGTACTTGATTATTGATATAGCTTAATTTTAGCTCTTGTTAACTTAAAAGATATATTGGGCGTTGGATAGATTGGGTCAGCTCGTATAAATATGCAGCTGTTTCAACGGCCTTGAGCATTCAGAACTTCTGTATAGGCATGGTGTGGGCTTAATAGCCCACGTCTAGCTAACTGTTTTTTTTTTGTTTTTGGGTTCATTGCATTGTTTACAAAAACAAAAGGCATTTTGGACCTCTTTATTCTCCTTTTTGTCAGAATTCAAAAAAAAAAAATTTTAAGATTAAACCACTTAATATTTGATAGTTACATTAGATTTTGAGTGATTTGGGTTTAGTTGAATTGAGTTTAGTTGAATAGGATCACATAGACCACAAAACTCTCATAACAAGTATTTGATATTTCTTTAATACTGATTGCGGATAGATACACACATAAACCAATTTTAATACAATTAATGCGAAACATATGTAGGAATAATTTTTTGGGGATGCAAAATTAATTTCTAGTTATGAAGGGCAAACAAAATTCAATGCAAAAGCCTTTTTATAACCAAAAAGGCTTTCTTGATAGATTGTTTTAAAAAAATTGTGGGAGAGTCTTTAGACAAATAGAATATTAGTTTTAATTAACGTTGATCTAAACTCGGAGAAGTTGAAGGACGTTAAGTTTCTTGATCATATGTCAGATACATGAAATGCCTACTTTTGAAAAACTTATTTGACACATTTTAATATTAGTCGGCATGAAAATCAGGGGAAAAATATATATATATATATATATATATATATTACAAGTTGTCACAGCCCTATGATATATAGTACTATCAATTAATTTTTATTCAAATATTATCAGACTTAAGTAAAAATAGTTCTCTTAGTATATAATTTGTTATTTTCACAAGGCTCAAGTTAAAAAGTTGCTCAAAGTATATTGAGTTCATTAATTGATCACTTGACCTAATCGTATTTTTTTGCCTTAACACTAAATCAGAGTTAGTTCAAAATATACTATTTATTGCACAAGAAGTCTCTCAAAACCTTAAAATTAAAAAAATATATAAACCATTAAGCTTTTGTTCACCCATGTTAGGTTAAGAGTAAATCAATGACATATAAAACAGTGTTTTTCTCAATTTAAGTATCTAGAAACAAAATTTACCATTTAGTTATTTAGATATTTTTCTTAGTCAAAACTTTTAATTAATAATGAACGTTTCTTCTCCGTCCCATAGACAGGACAGATAACAATTTGGAGGGATGTGATATCTGTAAACGAAATAATTGAAAATTTTTGGGAAACATTTTAAAAAGTGTATTAATGTTTTATGTAAAAAAAAAGAAGAAGAGAGAATTATTAAAAAATTGTAAAAGAGAAAAGACAAAGCCATAGATGTGAGTCAAGGACATTATTCGTAAGTCACTTGCCTTTCCGCCTCATATGGGTTTGTCATGCGTATACGCACACACAATTTAGTTTTAATCGATCAAATTAAACAATAATTAATTAAAGGAACAATGAAATATTTGGTACCTACAGTTTATCTCAGTTTTCAAGTTAGTCCCATGGTTCAAAGTTTTCAATCTACTCCCTATCTTTTTGATCATTTAATCCGTTGATCCCTAAAATTTGGAAAAGACACAAATTTGTTCCTAAGAACCCACAGCCCATCAGGATAGAGAATGAAACCTACAGAACCCTACCTTATGCTACAAACAATACTCATTTCTTCCACTGTGAGCATCGGTTTTAAACAGGGACAGAACCAGGAAAAAAAAAATCTTAAGAGGGGTGGAACTTATAATTGTTAATAATTATTGAAAATAATACATTAAATATTTATTAAATTAAATAATAAAAAATTTACTAAAATCCGCAAATAAAGTATATTATAATAAAATATTAAAAAAATAACAATATCAAAATAAAGATAGTTTAATTAATATAAAAATGTATATTAGAGGTAATAAAACATTATTAGGCATTCAAATAATTTTTTCAGATTTCAATTGTTAATATTTTTTTATAATTTCTTCTCTATTTATGATTTTTAATATATGAAGCAAAATTTATGGCAACAAAGTTATCTTTTATTTATTGCAAAACTGTATTTTTACAATACATAAAAGTGTAATTGAACAAATAAAAAGGAAATAAATTTCATGAAAAAGTAAGAATAAAAATTGAGAGTATTGGTCACTATTGGAAAATAAATATAAAGATCTTGTTAAACAATTTTATTGTCGTTTATTATATTTTTTATAAAATATTTTTAAAAATATATTTAAGATATTGAAATATGAATGAGGGGAGATAAAAAAATCAAAGAGGGTACATTTTGAAATTTTATTTTGAAAAGAATTATATACATAATGTGTAAAATAATGTTAAATGAAAAAGAAGAAGAATTATTCAACCTATTGCAAAAATATATATACTTTCACCGGCTCTAAATATAGAGTATTTTATTTTAATTTTAAATATAAGACTCTTTTTGGAATATAAGGTAATATTTATTATACATTTATAAAGAATACCCATGTTTAATTTATCTCAAAAAGAAAAACAAAAAAATTAAGTAAGAATAATTTTAAAAAATTGTTGTGATTTTTAGAAAAATTATGGTAGTTAACTAACTTCAATTTTCTTTTTTAATTCACATGATTTAATTAAAAGAGTCTTTTTTAATTTATATGATTTAATTAAAAGAGTATTATAATAAAGATTGAATGAAGTATATTGATAGAGTGATATCTAATTAAAATTCTCCAGTTTTTTGTGCACTATTTGAGCTAATTACCACCATCATTGGTGGAGTGATGCTTTTAAAAATTAAGGATGGGCAATTCAAAAATTCTTAGGACTCGTTTGGTTCATTTTCTAGGTGTCCATAGAGTGAGAATTTAGATTCTATTCCCACGCTTGAACTATTTAGTTAGACATGAAAGTGAGAATCTGGACTCTTATGAGAATGAAAATAGCCAGAGATTTGGGAGTTAGCATTCCTATGTTGGACCTTGACTTTACTTATTCCTACTATTAATAATGGAGACCAAATGATAGAAATAACATTAATTATGAAATATCATTCTTAAAAATGTATTCTATTTAATATAAACTTAAAGATGTATAAAAAATTTTTAAGTTATAATTATTGCAAAATATTTCTTATTTAATATAAAAAATAATAGGAATTGAAATATACATAGATTTGCTTCTAATTTTCATATTATAATTTATGATTAGATTTTTTTATTTAATAAAAATAAAAAATATGTAAAAGCTTAGAATATGAGGTTATTATTTTAAAAAAAAAAGTCACCTGTTTGTAACTAAAAAAAAAATCGGTCATGTTACGAATACAGCACTAGAGCAATTGATGTTGAACTAAATTTTTACTTAGGGGCAATTTTGACTTTTTGCTCATTATTCACATCCCATGTCATTCTTTTTTTTTTATATCCAACCAAACAAATTCAAATTGTTATTTATGTCTTTCTCATGGTGAGCCAAACAAAATTTTGGTTTACAAGATTTCATTCCATTATATTTCTGACCATTCCATTTCAATCAATTTTCAATGATTCTATGAACCAAACGAGCCCTTAGATGTATGGATTATATATGTAGTATATCTTATTTGTGATATCTATGGGGTGATTGCCCCTAATTCATTATAAGTAGGTATGTGTCTGGTTTTAACGAAGGATTTGTTTTATTACTATTTTGATCGGAGAAAACACTAATGCGTTTATGACTAGAAGATGCTATCATGGACGATCCCTAGTTTAAGTCCTTGCCTGCATTTAATTGTTTTTTTTTTGTTTAATAATGCTTTTAATCCATGTGGCATGAGCTGAGCATGATTTACCCAACCCAACTCGAGAGCAAAATAACTGGGCCGGTCCGGGTTGTGGGGCAAGACTCCATGTCTTAAAAACCTAAACCGGCCCGATTGTATAAATAAATATATATAAGTTTTTATGCTTTAATTATTATATTAAATTAAATTAAATATGCTTTTATTTTAATAGTGTCATCAGCAACCATTTCCCTTCCCTTTTTTCGTATGGTGTTGTCACTTCCTTTCTTTCTTCTTCTTTGCAAAAGACTTCTACTGAGTTCTACTTACTCCTCCAAAATCAAAGTAACCAGTTAGCCACGCAAATGCCATCATTGATCTAGAAAGATCTTTCTCCTCAAATATGCTTCCCTTTCCATCATCGTCATCGCAGACCTCAAATCTTGCCTCTCCACATTAGGAAGCTCTATCCTCAAATCTCTAAATCTCATCCCTTCTGGCCTTTGAACAAAATTGTTACCAATGTTGCCAAAATCTCCAACTTAGCGTTGAGATTTTATAAAACCCATGACCAAGGTTTTGTGATTTTAGGAGTTTATATTGTTTTTGTGATTGTTATTTAATTGCGGTTTGTTTGTCCATATAATATTGCGCATTATATATCATCCTTTATCCAGATTTTCACACATCTTTTCCTTTTCCTCCCCTTCTTCTTCTTCCATCACTATCAATGTGATAACTCGATTGACCCGCAGTTCAACCTGGTCTTTACCCGCATGTGACCCAGTTATTGGCCAGTCCGGGTCACGGGTTTGGCCAAACCTGGACCCGGTCCAGCCTATGCACACCCCTACACATCCACCCAAGCACCATTTGCCAGATATGAATTCCGTTAGCTGATATGGATGTAGTGGGGACTAAATTTCTGACTCTGTCAAATTTCAGGGAGTAATGGATTAAACGGTGGAAAAGGATAGGGAGCAGATGCAAAACTTTAAAATCATAGGGACTAAATTGAAAAATGAGGTAAACTGTGGGGACCAAGTGTTAAATTTTCCTTAATTAAATGATAAATCTACCGACTTACTGAAACATATCATAGAAAATAAATAGATGAAACCAACATAAAAATGAAATTAGATAATGGTTAATATAAAATTAGACAGTTACCATTGATTACAGTTCAAAAGAAGTTGACTATTATGCTGATTGGCTAGCAAGAAGACCCATGATATTCAAACGTATCATATGGTTTTTAGGAAGGTTCCTATTCTCTTTTTTCCAACCCTTGCTCATATTTCTGTAATAATAATTAGTGCTTGCCTTTCGTATCACTTTACCATAGCCTATTTATATTAAAAAGAAAAAGAAAGAAAGAAACCAACATAAAAAAACATAGCAATTACTCCCTTTGATCTCATATATATGGGAATCTTTTGGTAGTAATTTTGGTATCAAATATAAGGAACTCATATTAAATTTTGGAGTATTAATTATTGATTTTCCAAATTATCCTTCATTCATAATTATTAATGGTGCATTTAAATATATGTCATTAATTTCATGGTAGATTAAGTTGGGGCAGTGACTCAAAAATTTTAAGTTGTGGGGGTGATACATATGTGTGTAAATTTGTAGCAATAAAACTATAATATAAAATAATTATTTCTGAGAAAGCAGTTAATGTACTTTCTGAAAATCCGTTGGTATTGCCAAAAAAAATATAAATATATATCATTATTACTCTTTTCAACCAATGTTACCAATAAAATTAACATAACTATAATTAATTTTATATTTATATAATATCATATTTTTCTAAAAAAATAATTAAATATTAAATGTTATTAAAGTAGTATAATTCTAAAAAAAATTATGACTTTATTATGAGTTTCAAATATGTGAAGTTTTAAAAGTTGTATTATCTAAAAATAAGAGTAGAATGATTGAAAAAATAAAAATAAACAAGAAAAAATATACTAGTGATGGAATAAGACTTTGGCTAAGAGAATAAAAAAGAGATGATAGAATATTAGAACTTGAAGGGAAGAATATAAGATGTAAAAGAAATGTAAATAGGATAGTAACAAAATAAAGACTAAGATAAAACAAAATAAATTAAAGTCAATGTCCAACAAATTAGATGGAAGCAAAATATCAACTTTTGGAGATAGGATATGAACTTATTTAGTATAGTAGAATCATGATTAATCAAAAGACAAAATAAAGATATGTGTTATGTAGGAATACAATATTATAAAAAAATTAAGTAGTATTAGAATTAATGTTAATAAATATTTGGGGGCAATTAATACATATTATACACATAATACTAAGACAAAAAAAGGTGAAACTAAAAAGTAATATCAAAGATAATATTATCAATTAGTGGAGGTAATCAACACATATTTGATAAAAAGTAATTGATATATTATATAATACATATATATATAATACTAAGGGGAAAAAAGTTATGACTTTAAAAAAAGCTTTTAATTTGAGATATATTTAAAAAGATTAACTATTTTTCTTGGTTTGAATGAATAAGAAGTGGGGAGTATATTTTACATATCTCAAATAATCTTAAAAAAGCTCTACCCTAGCCCCACCATCGACCATCGTTACCACTGAGGCTGTGCGGTTACATCTTTGGACTATAAATGCGTACACAAGTGATCACCTCAAGAGTTGAATCTACACTTAACACAGAAATCCATCCCCTCTCTCATTCTCTCACATGAAGGGTAGGCTTAGAATATCAGTTGGTTTCTGAAGAGTGCTTGCTTCGTCATGAATGGTCTTCTCCGTGATCTTCCACAGCTTTCTTGAACTGTTTTGCAACTAGTAAGGATTCTGCAAGGGCGGTCATCCCCCATGCAACAGAATTCGCGTGAACACAGCTCAAGAAGGCTGTGGAAAATTACCGGGATGACCTGTATCGCTTTCATACTCAAAGCATCTGTGTTTTTGGTATAAAAGCTTCGCAATTTCAGTTTTTTGGGCACTTGAATTATATATGTAGTTGTGTATCTTCCTATTTACTCTTCCATATCTGATCTGCACTTGTTTTCCTCTTTAATCCTTTATAGCATCACGTAAGTAGAGCTAATTAATGAACTGAGGACGATTTCATTTTCATCTTGCAAACATCACAACATATGCAGATTCGGGAATCTTGTTTGATCCGGTGGCAACTCAGATCATCCATATTGGTCCAAGTCTTTTACGCGTATATTACCCTCCTCTTCGCCATCGCTCTCTTCCTCTCTCTCTTTTAAAGAATGTAAGGAAGCTGTTGTATTTTTGTGTTTGATTCATTCACAAGTTCGAGAGGAAGGGATTTTTCGTACAGAGATTGAGGAATATTTGTGATGGTCCTGAGGAGAAACACAAGGCCATCCCTCCAGAAGGGCACACACATGGTTTCTTTTTTCTATGATGGCTGGTTGCTAGGGACAGGCCAAGCTAGCTAGCCAGCACTGCTGTGATGTGAGGTACTTGGAACTTCACTCCAACACACATGTGATCTCTGTCGTGTGAATGGTCTCTTATCAAGATCGCAATCCTCAAATCAGAACTCTTGTTCAGTTTTACAAAAGAAAAAAAAAAGTAAAAACAAAGCTCTGTGTTGTTTTTGGAGGTTGCCGGTAATGGGGCCTATCGTAAACGAAGGAAGACAGACAGACTGAATATCTCTTTGCCATACTGAAACGATAAGGGAAACGAGAAACATGTGTGATGATTTGGCTGTTTTTGTTCTGGACAGAGTTCTACAATATCCCAATCTTAACCACTCGCAAGAAAACCAGCGAATGCTTGGTGTTAATCTGGAGGCATCAGAAACATATATCTTCTTACATGGTCATGATTTGCTAGGAAAGCTGATAACTTTTGGAAGATAATTTGATTTTATTATCCCCGAAAATGGAAAAAAATTAATTTGAATAATTAATTAATACAGAAGGATGAGCACCGAATTAAAACAGTGGAATCCAGCACAGGAAGTAAAAGGAGTGTCAGATATGAGTGAGACCATGGATAAGGTGAGAGATGAGATTCTTGTTCTAGTTAGATCCTGAACAAACTCATCTCCTCGAACCAATCATGGTTTAGTATTGTTGGACTTGGACCACCGGAATGACTCATTCTTCTGTGTCATTGTCGTTTTTTTCAGTTCATTTTGTCATGCCTCCGCTTCAACCTTTTAACCCCTTCAATTCACAAGAACCTGCCTTCAACTCCTAATTAAAATTAATATTTCATTGAATAACGTTAAAACTTTACCATGACAAAGCTTAGGTATAATTATTTCTTGTGAGATTTTTTTATAGTTTAAACCACCTGCAATGGTGTGGTATTAATAAACAAACTAACACATCTGTTTTCTTCTCGCTGTACACGTGTAACTCTAATTTTATCCAAATTAGAATTTTTATAAAATACAAATTTAAATTTTCTGTTTTAACTAGCTTCCAAAGGAAGGAAAATTAGGGGGAAAATATGGCGGTAAAAACAAGTCCTATCATATCAGTATGCGTTTGCTTATGCAATTAGAAGAACACAAATTAATAAGCGTTCTGTCACCACACATAGAAACAAGCTTTTGTATTGTCACGCATCCGAACGCCAAATACATGCCAAAGCAGAACCAAACACACTCCTAAGAAGTTCATAAAGGAGAAAATCCATTCTCATGTGAAGATAAAGAGGTAAGCTAAGATAGCAATTAGCCGAAATATCTATACAAACTTAGTGCCCATTTAGTTTATCTTTTTACAAAAGGTTGTTTAGAATAATTATAATTTACAAAAATAAAGTTTTGATAAAAGTAGAAAAGTTTGTCATAAATCTATTTAGATAACTTTGAGAAAAATGATGGTTAGAAACTATAGTTTGGCAAACCATTAATCTCTTCTCACAATACATGCGCAACTCTAACTTCCTTTGAACAAGATTTCTAATAAAACATAATTACTATTTTTCTTTATATATATAGTTGCTTAAAGAAGAAAAACTACAACAAATCATTGGGGTGAAACAAACCCTGTAACATCTCTTGCCCAACTAAAAAGAAAAGGGAAATTCCACTCTTATATACTCTATCCGACTTATATTATAAGATATTTTGTATGACAAATTTTTTCTTCAAAATATCGGGTATTAGATTTTTTTTTTCCATTTTACCTGTCTTTCTCTCTTCTCATTTATAACCCTACAATGATAATAAAATAAAGTATTTAATATGGATAAAATAAAAAATATGAATACTTTTTGTATTGATTACAATTGAAAAAATAATTTTCTTAATATATTTATAATTGATATAAAATATCTTATAATGTGAATCAAATTAAGTATATATGAAGGTCCGTTCACATGCAACCTAAGGTTGTGATTGGCCAATGCACTTGCAGACTTACTTTCTTTACGCAATTTATGTGTAGCTTCCTCTGAATCATAATATTAATAAAACACAATTATGAATGTTCTTATATAGCTTTTCTCAAAGAAAAGCTGCTAGAGTAATACACATTCGATCACTGTCAAGTTTTCAATGAGGGGTAGTTTTTATAAATTAATTTTTTTTTAATCCTTAAAGTTTAAACTCAAGTTGCTTAAGGATAATTAAGTCTCTTATATTCAACCCAATCACCGTTGCACACTTATTCTTTAATAGTTTCTCAAAGAAGCTATCAACTAATCTAGATTTAAGTATTATTAAATTTCAAAAGAAGCAACTCTTTCACCCTAGTTTGTTTTTTTTCATTTGTGAGGTTCAAATTTAAAAAGTTACTTAAAAGAGAAATTAAGTTAACCTTTTCCACTCACCCCAACTATTGTTGATTGCACGCTTATTCTTTTAATGCAATATATGCAACCCTATGGTCATATTTGGTAGGAACTAGGAAGGAATAATTTTTTAGGAAAATGAAAAGGGAAAAAGAAAGGGAAAAGAGAATTCCATAAAAAGATATTTTTTATTTACAAAAAATTTGAATAATGTCTATTATATATATTTCATGAAGATTTCTCTTCAATCTCCTTTTTATGAAGCTCTTTTCATTCATATTAAATATATCCTAAAGTCATCTAATTTTTAATAAAACACCATTATGAATTTTCTCTTATATTTTCCTACAAAATATAAGAATTCACTTGGGTAAAACGAATCCCATAACATTTTATCTCTAAAGTAAGAAGTTATGAAAAGGGGGAGTACGTATAATCTCATATATGAAGGTTCTGAGGTAAGCTAAGGCCGTAATTTGCCAACGCATCTGCACACTTATTCATTTTACACACGTCTAATTCTAACTTCATCCAATGTATGGGGAAAAAAATTCTTACTTCATCCAAACCAGAATACTAATAAACACAAGTATGGAATTTTTTATGGATGCCCAAAAACGGAAAACTACAAGAATTCACAAGGGTCACATGAATCCCTGACATCTAATCTAACAAGCAAATATGTCAAGACATGGGAGAGTATAATCTCATATATGAAATAAAAATAGTGATTGATTAAAAAAAATGTATTTTAAATTAACAACATTAATCAGGAAAATCAAACCATATTTTTTTCAAAGTGAGATGACTTTTTAGGTAGGACTAAGGCCCAGCTTGTATAACGGATGTAATTATTATTTCGAAGACAAAATGTAAACACAAGTTGGATTAGTAAACAGGGCCGGCATGGCTGTCCAGCCCCAAGGCCATGCTGTGACGCAGCATAACAGTGACAAAACAACAATAACAATAATAATAATATTAGTCTTATCCCACTATATGGAGTCCGCTATATGGATCATACAATGCCAATGAGTTCTATCAAACACTATCTCCTCAAATAAATCATTTCTCAAAAGGTTATTCCTTATAACTTCTCTTAACATCATTTTTTGTCTTCCTTTACACTTTTTGATAGGGTTCCAAGCCATTTGATCAACTCTCTTCACTGACTCCTTTTGTCCTCTTCTTTATACATGCTCAAACCACTTTAAATGATTTTCTACTATTTTCTCCTTGATAGGTGCTACTCCAACTTTCTTTCGTATACAATCATTTCGTATTTTATCTAATTTTGTATGACAACACATCTATTTTAATATTCTCATCTCTGCTATTCCCATCTTATGCTCTTGTTGTCCTTTCAAAACCCAACATTCACTACCACATAACATCGGTGGTCTTATAGCTGTTCTGTAAAATTTTCCTTTAATTAGTAGATACCTTGTGGTCACAAATAACTCATGTTACTTTCCTCTATTTTAACCACCTAGTTTGTATTCTAGGCATAATATCCTCATCAATTTCACAATTATTCTGTAAAATTAACATCAAATATCTAAACTTTGACATTTCTAAAATAGTTTGCTTTCCAATTTTTACCTCTAAATCATTTTTAATTGGCCTCTTATTAAATTTGCAATGTATATATTCCGTCTTACTTCTACTCAGACGGAAATCTTTTGATTTCAAAGTATGTCTCTATAACTCAAGTTCAGAGTTGACATTTTCTCTTGAATTCTCAATGAAAGTTATGTCATCCACGAAAAGCATGCACTTTGGAATTTCTTCCTATATATGTTCTGTAAGAACATCCAAAACCATATCAAACAAGTATGGACTCAAAAAATATCCTTGATGTAAGTCTATTGTTATAGGGAAGTCCTTTATCATACCTCTAGGGGTTCTCACACTTGTTGTTGCTCCCTCATGCATATCCTTTATGGCTAGAATATAAGTCATACGGACACATTTTTTCTCCATTACTTTCCACAATACATCTCTTGATACTCTATCATAGGCTTTTTCCAAATCAATGAAAATCATATGCAAGTCTCTCTCTTTACTCCGGTATCTTTCAATCAAACCCCTTAATAAATCAATAGCTTCTGTTATAGATCGTTCTGGTATAAATCCAAATTGGTTTTCTGAAATACGAGACTCTTTTCTAAGTTTATGCTCAATTACTCTTTCCCAAAGTTTCATGGTGTGACTCATGAGTTTTATCTCCCAATAATTAGTACAATTCTGAATATCTCACTTGTTCTTGTATATAAGCACTAGAATGCTCTTTCTCCATTCCTCTGACATTTTTTTGGACCTTAAAGTCTTATTAAATAACTTAGTGAGCCACCAAACCCCCTTCTCTCCTAAGTACTTCCAAACTTAGATAGGAATATCATGGGGGCCAATGGCTTTATCATTATCTATTCTCTTAAGAGTTTCTTTTACTTCTTCAACTCGAATCATACAATAGAAGTTCAAATTGAGATCATCTTCATGGGTTGTTAATCCTTCAGTATCAATAGTCATACCCAATCCATTATTAAAATGCTTATAAAAGTAACTCTTCCATCTTTCTTTGATATCATGATTTGCAACTAAAATTTTTCCTTCCTTATCCATAATACATCTTACTTGATCCAAATCTCTTGATTTTCTTTCCCTTCTCTTGGCAATATTGTAAATCATACATTCACCATTCTTCATTCCTAAATCCTGATAAAATTCCTTAAAAGCTTTAGATCTAGCCTTGCTCACTGCTTTCTTAGTCTCCTTTTTAGCCAACCGATAATATTTCCAATTTTTATCATTATTACACAGATGCAGGGCTTTGAAACACTATTTCTCATGTTTGACCTTCTCCTGTACACTCTCATTCCACTATCAAGATTTTTTATCCTTTGGTCCAAAACCTTTGGATTCACTCAATACTGTTTTAGCGGTATCCTTGATCATTTTAGTCATCTCATCCCACAAGATGTTAGTATTTCTTTGCAAGTCCCAGTTACCTTACTCCATAACTTTTCTCGTAAAAGTCACTTGTTTCTCATCTTTTAGTTGCCACCACTTAATCCTAGGATTTAAGACTTTTTGACTTTTCAGTTTACAGTTTTTAACTAGCACATCAAGGACCAATGTCCTATATTGTGAAGTTAAACTTTCACCAGGGATTACTTTACAGTCTTTACAAGTTGTTCTATCTGAGTTCCTTACAAAAAAAATGTCAATTTGCAACCTTTAGACTTCACTCTTATATGTAATTAAATGCTCATTCCGCTTCTTGAAACAGATGTTTACAATCTTAAGGTAATAAGCCATTGAAAAATCAAGAATAGAATGCTCATCTTCATTTATTTCTCCAAAGTCATAACCGCCGTGAGTTCTCATATATTGTCTTGGCTCTTTTCCCACATGACCATTAAGGTCCCCTCTAATGAGGATCTTTTCCTCTTGTAAGCTATCTTGAACCAAGCCCTCCAAATGTTCCTAAAACTTTTCCTTAATATGTGCTTTTGACCCTACTTGAGATGCGTAAGTACTAATAATATTGAGAGTATCGTGTCCAATAGTTAATTTTAAGGATAAGATCCTATCTCCAATTCTTCTAATTCCTATCGCATTCTTTTTCCAATCTTTGTCCACAATAATATCAACCTCATTTTTTACTCTAACCTTCCCTATGTATCAAAGTTTATAACCAGTAGTGTCTAACTCTTTAGTATTTTCTCCCACCCATTTAGTTTCTTGAAAACATAAGATGTTAATTCTCGTTCGAATCATAACATCCACCACCTCCATAGATTTACCTGTTAACGTACTAATATTCCAAGAACCAAATCGAATCTTGCTTTTTTGGGCTAATTTCTTTACCCACATTCGTCCAAAATGATATAGGAATCTTTGCTCATTTAACACTACACTTGGGCACTAATGTAACAGCTCTAACTCATTTGACACTGCATTCGAGTCATACAGCTTATTACTTTTAGGCAACGACCTATCCTTAGCACATATACATCTATGATTCATGTCATAAAGATTTGACAAATTTTTATATTTGCTGTCGAGGGTCTAACATAACCCTCCTTCTTTACCCGAATGACTATGACACTACATAGGTGGAGTTATATCAGTGACAAAACGATCCAGGAAAAAAACAAGTTCATTGAAGATTTAATTTGATTTATTTAATTAAATCGTTTTGTGATTTTGAATTTGTTCACATGTATTATTTTTTTTGCTCCATACGTAATTTTTATTTATGTTTGCTTTTTGCTGTCAGATGTTTTAGGTCTTTCCGTCTCTTACGTCAAATTTATTTGTTTATTTTTCAGTTAATTTTTTTTAAACAAAAATATTTGTCTCTCTAATCAAGCACTCTACTTCTCTTCTTTCTTTATCTACTCATGAGAAGTAATATGTATCGAGATAAGAAGTGCATCGTCTTGCGATCTCGAATTTTCCAGCACTTGTTTCCACATGATTCAACATCAATTAAATTTATCTATACACATGGAGTTCAATTAAACTATGAACACAATGTGAAATACACCGCTTCCCTGATCATATTTAAATTTGGTGTAAATGCCAAAAATTCCTCTCTAGGTTGGATATTCAACGCTGTCTTTCGTCTTCACGAGGGAAAATTGTTGGCTTCACCTTTCGGAAAAAATTCAAAATTTTTCCAGAACCTGGGCTCCACTCTCCCTATAACCACTTTAACTTAATAAAAGCTTTGATTTTGTTGAGGGGTTAGATAAAGACGAATGAATAAAAATGAGCCGTTCAGTGACAATTGAATGTACGAAACCCACGCATTCAAGAATGAATGTTTGAAAATATAAGCCATACATGACGACCCTACAATAAATTACAGATATGGGGAGCAACATTTTCCAGGATGATCTTCGTCCCAACACAACTCTCTATAACTGTGAACTGGTCACACCATATCCCATGGACTCTCTTCTGGAACAATCATCACGCTTCACATTTGTCAGCCCAAGCAGAGTACAAATCCCATACCTGCATCAATATTATAATTTCATAATTATGAGCAATTTAACATGATAAATAACCTCAAAACTATCGCAACCACAGCTCCTTTCTCCACCTTCCAATTAGTCATTCTACCCAGTGTACGAATTTCGTAGGTGGTTTCTCTGCATAACAGATCATCTGCAAATCTGTGTTTATGTCATACTTTCTCTCTATATATATATGGAGAGAGAATCTATTATTTTAGTTTCAAATATAAATCTTCATATGTAGCTTTTAATTTTATTTGCAGATAATCTGCAGAGAAATTAAATCGTTGAATTTCTACGACAAGAAATATCAGCGTACCTCATAAGCCATTATCCATTTGACGTGGCTCCACAAGGACATACAGTGGCTTTCCATTAAGCCTGCAGTGTCCCTGAAAGGTAGAAGGATTTCTTTAAATTTCATTTCCGCAAGTGGCTTCCATTAAGCCTCCGAAAAGAAGCTCCATTGAATGTCATTTTCACAAGTTTTAGGGTTCAAATAAAATCAAAACAGTGATTATCTGAAAAGAAAGTTACAACATGAGAAATATGAACTCATCAATATCATATCAAGTAAGAAAAATCATGATACTACCCTCCATATACCAATGGTTCTTTACCATATCAGTCAATTTTCACTGTCAAAACTAGACTGTAACACTAAGAAAAGAGAAAATTGAGCTAACTTGTAAAACGAACACCAACTTGCAAAAGCAGTAGTTTTGGCATTACCTTGACCTCAGGCACACCAACCACACAAGCACATTCAACTACTTCAGCACCAACACGCTCTACAAAAAAGGGTTGGAAAACCATGAAGCATTCTAGGAACTACAAAGAACAACGATGAGTGAATTGAAGAAGCAGGAGAAGACAATGTATACCAAACCATAAAGCAAATTAATCACCTAATAGTCTTATTGCAGCTGACAGAGTTCCTCCAGTAGCCACCAAATCATCAATCACTAAAGCCCGCTCCCCAGGCTGAACTGCCCCGATATGCATCTCCAAACAATCAGTTCCGTATTCAAGAACATATTCTTCTGATATGACTTCACCTAAATTTGAAGCAAGTCATAGTTTAGGCATAAATCAGAAGACCCAATAGGGGCATCAGAACGACTAGTTTAAATATATAGGCATAACTCAGCACTTTCAAAACTAACAAAAATTACATTTGAAATTGAACAGTAGTTGTCAACTCCAATTGACATTTGAAGTGGGTCACTAATAAAGACAAGGCCTTTCTGCTCAGATAAAACCATTCTAGTCCAAAAGATAAAGAATACCAGTACTGTTTTGGACACGGTTTTGATGTCTCAACCTAAAGTAATGAAGCTAAGTTGAAGTAACACATGGTGTCTAAGTTTATTTTCAAAATTAAATAGGTATACCTGGCAGCTTTTTAGGTTTGCGTAAGGGAATAAACTTTGCACCGATGCCTAGAGCAATTGCGGGACCAAACATAAATCCTCGAGCTTCCACTCCTACATACAATCCAAATTTCAATACCGTGAGCACATAAAACAAAGGCAACATACGATATCACCAAAGATTTTTAACATTGAATAACACTGATGGTACTCTTGAGGCTCATTATGTACTACTCTTCATCAAACCCGAATTCAATGGTGAATCAAACAGAGAAACATTGATGTTTAGAATAAAATACTCATCTTTAAGTTGATTTTATTCGAGACTATTACAAGACCTATATGTTCCATAGATACCAGGACCATTAAATTATATTCAAGGTCAAAATATCATCCCAAACAGTTTTTCAAGAAGGAAGAAAAAAAAAAATTATTTACTCTCACCAATATATTCTGAGCCTTGCCAAGAAAAGAGACACAAAGCAATTAAGATGAAGGGCATATATATATTTTAAAGTATGAGAGTATAAAAATAAGAGGGAAGAGGATATCTGATCGTCGAGAGAGAGAAGTAAGGAGATCACCATTTATTGTGTAAGGAAATATGCAGAAAAATGAACTGGGATGAAAGAATTGTCATTACATACACAAGCAGGTGAAACCACTCTAAAAAAAAAAAAGTTGGAGATACATTTGAGAGACCTCGAACATTCAAAAAATTATTTGTTCAAAGAAGGAGAAAGGATCCAGTAACCAGTCAAAAACGAAGGAACGCAGATTATTAAAGAATAAAGGCAATGGACAACCTTGCCTCTTGCAGCAAAATAACAACATGCCATAAGATTTGTTTACAATCCTGTGAAACCTTACAAAACATTTGTTTTTTCTTTGTCAAAAAAGTACGAATATAATAGAAGAGCAGCTCAGTATAGAGTACGGTACCGGCAACAGCGGAGATATCCATGTCTCTGTAACGATCGACAAAAATATCAACGGTGTCTTTGAAGACCTTGTGATTCAACAACAATGTCGTTATATCTTGAAACATGATTCCTGCAAATTCCATTTTTTATAAAACAAAAAAAAAAGAAAACAAAGCCCATACATAATAGCTCCAGATCTGTTCGATAAAAGTTCAAAAAGAAACTGCAACAAGAAGATAAAAAAACAGAACAAGGCCAAGTGAAAGGGACATTAAAAAATGGTAACAGAGGTAGCAGAGACTGTGAGCAAATCATTATTTAAAAAAATAAAAACCTTCTTTTGGGAAGTGAGGCACCACTCTAATGGCTTCCGAGATGGCTTGCAGCCTCGGGTCTCCCTTCAAACCATTCTCTTCTGCAAACATTTCCTCTAGCAGTTATGGTTGCTTCTGCAATCTCACTCTCTTTGGGTCAAGAAGATACAGAAAAAGCTTGGGACTTTCTTTCGGTTTTTGCCTACCAGTGTGAGCTCTCAGTTTTCTATGCGAGTAATTACGAGGGATTTGGTTTGGTTTGGTTTAAAATAATATGGGCTGCTTGTCTGAGTCTATTTATGTTGAGCGAACAGCGAAGCAGAGCACTGTGTGAAGATATGGGGAGTGGAATGACGCGATTTCAGGCCGCGTGTAGCACACGACGATGATTGAAATGGCGTTTCAGAGGAAAAAAATAATGATTGGAAACGGAATGTTCTGTTTGAAAATCTTGGGATTCTGATCAGAGTGCTGACCTCTTTGTCTTTTGCTTCGTAATCTCAGATTATCTTTTTTTTTTGTGATGTTTTAGTGGATAATGATGTTTATTTTAAAACGAAAAAATAGTTAAATACTCACTCGGGTCCCATTTATAAGATGTTATTTTTTATTACACGAATATTAAGAAGATATAATTATGCTCTCAAATTTATAAAAAAATAGTATAAACTTTCAACTTTATTCCTACTAATTAAAGACTAGAACAATTTATGAGACAAAAAAAATTATTAAATGAAGGGTAAAAAAGAAAATTCAAATAAAAAAATAAAACAACACCTTATAAATAGGACCAAGTAAATTTTCAAAATAACATCTTATAAATGGGACCGAATGGAGTATATATAGAAACAATTGACTTCCCAAATGACTATTGTTTTGATGAAAACAACATTGACATAATTGGTTGCGTCTAGAAAAATATGTTTTGTATTAAATGCATAAAAAATACTTTTTTCGTTCTTTAATATAAGAAACAAGAGACAAAATAACACAAATCAAGGAAAACAATAAATTTATCTAAAATATAAAGTAGTTTCCAAAAATACCCTTATTTAATATTAATAACTATTACATCGTACAATTAATACAAATAGAATATATTGAAAACATATCATCTTAATTAGGGATATTTTTGGAAAAAAAGTCATCAAATACACCAAACAAACCTCATGTATCCCTTATATTTTGAAACATGAAAACTCCCCCAATTGTCACTTATATTAAGGAACGGAAGGAGTATAATGCCATTATTATTCTAATTAGTGCTATTATAATACTTCATTTATCCTTAATATAAGACATTTCTAATTGAATCACACGGATTAAGAATTGAAATCAAAACTAATTAACTATCTTGATTTCTCCGAAAATCTCAATATTTTTTCAAAACTATCATTATTTAATCTATTTCTCTTTCTCTTTGAATACATTAAATATGGGCATTTTTTGAAAATGTATAATAAATATTACCTCATATATTGTAAAGGATCTTATATTTAGGATCAGCATAAAAAATCTTATATATAGGACTGGAGGGAGTATAATTTTATAATTTTTATTTTAAATTACCAATATTGTTTATCTGTAAACTATTCTTCGTTGCTTTTATTGTTTCATTACATATTAAATAATAGGTTAGTTGTTCTCTTTTCTTTGAATTGAAGTGAAACTATCAGATATAAAAAAAATTAAATATAGGAGTGCTTATTAATTAAAATTATTATCTTTCGGCCAATGTTTATATAATTAAACTTATAAATAAATTCTTGAAGGACCAAATACTAAAGTATGCATGAATATAAGATGTTTTGAAACAAAAGAAACAAAAGATTATTTTTCTCATCAATTTGCTTTAAATTTTAGTTTTTCACTTAACTTATTTTGTTTTACTTTGATTCTTTGATGTTTAACTTTATTTTATTCTTTGATTTTATACTTCCAATTAAAAGGAGTTGAAAAAGATGAAAGATTTGGGCAACGTTTTGAAAATAAAAAAAATAAAAATGAAATTTGATTAAGAAATGAAAGTGATTCTCAGGAACAAATTAATCGATCATTCAGATTAAAATAAAAACAAAGAGTAAGAGAAACATTTAAATTATAGTCAAGAAATAAAACTAAATTAAAATAACTTAAATTAAAAGAATTCACCGAAATTCAAATAAAATTAAAAACAATAATGGAGTAAAAATAATTATTTTATTTTTGTTAGGCCTTTAATTAGTACAAGATGAAAAGAGGAGAGTTATCACAGGTCGTTGTGAAGATAAATTACAAATCGTAACCCATTATTTTACTTTATTATCTTGGTAATCACAAAGACAATGCATTAGACAATTTATTTGTACCCTAAAAAACCTAAATAAAAGCAAATTAAAAAATAGGAAAAAGCACACAAAAATCCCAAAACATGAAAATAATTATTAAAAGGTCTCAATATCATAAAAAATTATATCAAAATCCCATTAGTGTAAAATCAGTATAAAATCTTAGCAAATGAGTATAAAAAGTTTTATTGTAAAATATAAAATTATACTCTAATGCTAAACCACACTCAAGTTCTTGATAAGGTTAAGTATCCAAGAGAGAGGTGAATTGAGTAATTTAAAATTTTTGCTTAACCTTAAGAAATAAATGAAACAGCAAAGTGTATAGAAAAATAGGAATAAATAGAGTATGTTAAATGTAGAGAAGTAAATGATGTAAATAGAGAAGACACGAGAAATTTATCTTGATTTGGTCTACGCAACTTGACTTATGTCCAATCTTCAAGTCATCATTTAAGATTTTACACTATCTCTACAAATTTTAAATGGATACTTGTGAGTCTCAATACAATACTCTATTCTTCCACAAACAAATTCTCTTTCCATACAAGAGTGATTTTAATAATCACTCAAGATACCCACTATCTTAAGTCTACTTAAAATGAAAATAGATTCAAGTGGAATGCTTTACAATAAGTTATCCTTACTTAAAGAGGTAAATATGATATAATTGAAATACTAAGGTGGTTGAGTGCATTTATAAGTAAATAGCAGTAAATATTAATGCCAAAAATTTTAGAATGCTCTCTCATTATTTTCTAACCACTATTTATAGTTTAAGCTCATTAACTAGTCATTAAACACAATTAATTTGTTATTACTCATAAATTAAGTGACCGTTGAAAGTGCATTTAGTGTTCACCTACTCAGATTAACCAATTACAAGTGAGAAGTAACCAATTATACTGAGTAAGTATTATTTTAATACCATGTTTCACCATAAATCAAAATAATCATTTAATCTAAAAGAAAACATCTTTAACATAGAGGAAGAAATTAAATTCATTTTCTAACTTGCCCAGAAAGAAAGAAGAAATGAGATTAATGTATTCAGGGAACTTTAAAATATAATCAATTGCATTGACAAGAATAATTGATTATCATGAAATAATATAAGCAAAAAGGTTAAAATAATCAATTATGTTACAAAGTAGCATATTGGATTGGGGAAACTTTTAAATAAAGAGACGAGATAATCAATTAGAAATTTAAGAGTAACCAATTATATTTCAAACAGAGAGTTTGCATCTTGTTGTTAAAAATTAATTGATTATATCAGGATGTAACAAATTATATAAAGTAATATAATCAATTAGAAGGAAAAAAAAAAGATTGAAACACCAAAAAGAAAAGTAACTGAAATAACTAGAGTTTGATAATTGATTGTTTTAAATGAGGTAATCAATTATATCACATAAAGGGAAAATTAGACATGAAGGGTTACAGATATAATTGATTATATTGAGATATAATCAATTAAGGTGCTGAAATGAGACAACTGACATAGGTTAGACAATGATAATTAATTATTTGGATAGGATAACCGATTAAATCAACAGGAAAGCATGAAACTGAGAAAAAAAAAACTAATATAACAGGTTATTTGGTCTAAGATAATTTGATTATTTAAAAGGGATTTAAAGAGATAGGCGTGAAGCTATTTCTGAATCTGAAATCTTCCAAAATATTAAATTTTAATATTAGAAATAATTTAAAAAGATTATTCAAAGTTCATTTTACTCATAAATTCAACCAATTACAACATTTAACTAAAGGCATTGTATTAAGTTATCTTTGACTTGTTAATTTCTTTAAATTTTGCTTGGGAGCCAAATTATCTTGCAAAATAATTCTTCTTTAATTTTGTTATTGTCAAAACATATGTTTGCTAACACAAGTCTCATTAGTACAAAATCTTAGAAAATAAGTATAAAAAAATTTATTATTGAATATAAAATTATAGTCCAACATTTTATACTTATGTTTTATGATTTATGCTTACAATTAAGCTTTTTATATTGTTTTTTAGGATTTTACATTAGTGAGACTTGAGCGTAAATTTTTAGGGTTTTGACACTTTTAAATAATTATTTTTATGTTTTAAGATTTTTCTATGATTTTCCCATTAAAAAACGATGAAATACTGAGGGGGTGGTGTAAAATTGACGAGTTATATTTTGTGATGATTAAGAATAGGTCCTATGTTTTTATTCAATTTGTATTGGAATATCTCTTTTTTTCTCCCAATATCCTTGGACCCACAAAATTTATTAGGGTGCATACTAATTTAAATTAAGTTGAGTAGGACCTGACAAACTCTATTACCAAATATTTAATATGGTTGCATTTCTATAGCTAACATTTGAGACCTTTGATTAAATTGATATAATCCCTTATCAATTGAACGAAGTACTTAGTGATATCCTGCAACATCTATTTCTATGATAGAATTTATAGCTTTTTTTAGAGAGAGTTAAGTAAATTTAGGGTATGTTTGAGATTTTAAAAATAAATAGAATGAAATGATGAACTGAGTGAAATAAAGTGAAATATATTAGAATATTTTATTATTTGAGAGTTTTATATAGAAAAGTAATAATATTGTTTGACAATTGTTTAGGAATTTTTATAAAATAATTGGAATGGAATGAATTTTAATATTTTTTTAATATGACCTTTACAAAATAATTTAGATTTGAGGGTGTGAATAAATTATTATTATTATTGGAAATATAATCAATATTCAATAATTGTTTAAAATATTTGATATTGGATAATAAATAATCCGAATATTCATCAAATAGTGTATACAAAAAATATATCAAGCAATAAATAAATGAAATAACTCAATATGTATTACCATCAATTTTTTGAATGCATTTTGTCCAAATTGAATTTTTCACAAATATATGAAAAAATGAATTGTTTGAATAAGATGAAAAAGTTGCGAAATTTTCATAAATGCTAGATGCATACACCTTTCAAACGTAATTCTTACTAGTGGTCCTAACTAATTTAACTTAATCTTTTTAGCTGCATGGGTATCTCTAATTAATCACTAATGGCTAATTCCTTCGAGGATAGGAATCAGTAAAATGATTTTTGTTTATCCCAACAAGATATTTTCTATACACAATGTTATGGATAAAATATAAGACATCATGTTTAAAGAATTCAATTATCTACTAATTGTGTCAGGATATTATTGGTTAATTAATACTATATAGTCATATCCTCAATGTAATAGAGAAAATGAGAGGAAAGGAGTTGAAACGGTCAGTGAGAGGAGATTCAGGTGCATAATATGTATTTTCATTAAATTGGGGTGAATTTATAATTATGATATTAATTATAAGTTATTCCATCCTTGATTTCTTAATTTGTGAAGAAAAAAAAATGTGCGACTGAGGATGACTTGAGTTGCTATCGTTTGCCAATTTTCAGCTCTCCTAAAAAGTCCTCTAAACGTAAACATTAATTTTTTAGCCATTCCACTGTGTTATTTCATCCAAAAAAGAATTCTCAGATATACACTAAAACTTTAATATAGCTTGTTTCAGTTATTGCAATCTCTATTTTTATGACTGAATCAGTAGCTCTTTTAGAAGGAGGTTATGTAAGTTAGACTTGATTGCCTTGCTTCAATTTGTATTACAATCTCTATTTTCACAATGGAATGAATATCAATTTTATAGGGGGTTTAGTGAATTCAGACATGAATGTCTTGCCTCAATTTGTAATGGATCTCTATTTTTACGTTGGAATTCAAGAGCTCTTTCAGAGGAAGTTCAGTGAATTTAGACTTGATGATGTTGAAAAAGACTGTAATTGAATATGTTTGCAACAACTAGACGTCTTTGAAAAAAAAAACCAAGAGGCTATGGATAAAAAATCATCCAAAAAGCTAGTTTAGATGATCAAGGATTTTGTGCACAGGCATGGCTTATCAATAGAAAAAAATTTTACTAGTAAGGATTGGATCTAATGAAAGGGCTTAGTTCAATAAGACAAATCAAAGTTCAAATTTTTATTGGAAGATATGCTCACATTTAATACCCGATAATATCTTTAAGAAGATTGCTTCCAATAAAAAGATATTTGTAATTTTTTAAAAACAAAGAAATTTCCAATATTGCTAAGAGATTTGCTATATATGATTTCGTACCAACCAATTAGCTTGCCGTCTGTCTTTCAGACTCTTTTATTTTTGTTTTTTAATGGAACTTTCTTTCAGACTCTGTTGAAAATGGAAATGGGTTCATGTCACCAAGGATGTTACATGAGGAAAAGGTTTTAGGGCCTGTTTGTTTCCACTTCCAATAAACTGATCAGAGATTAAAATTAAATTTGACATTTTTGTTTATGTTTGGATGTAAAAAAGGGAGTACGATATGTCACAGTGATTTTTGAAGCAGTTGTTGTTTTTCCGTCCTACTTTTTTATTTTTACTTGTATTTATTTTAAAGTCAGATAAAAATATACCAATAAAAATGAGAAAAAATAAGAAAATTAAGAAAAAAATTTTTCCATAAAATTGTTTCTATCTATTAACCAAAATATCACTTAAAAATTTTAATTTTTATAGATCATGACATGTAAGAAAATATTATATAAGATATATTATGTTCTCAATTAAATAAATGTTAGTTAAATTTTAGTCCAAGCAAATTAAATTAACAATAAGATAGAGTTTAAACTCAATTTAGAGAAAAATTATGATTTTTATTAAAAGCAATTTTTAAATAAATCATCCAAATATAAACACATTAGTCCAAACCCAATTTTTATCATAACTAAGTTACAAAATCAATTTTACCAAAATTCATTTTTAATCTAAACCAACCCTTAGTTTTTCCAAAGACAAAGCTAGAGGTACAAAAAAAGATTTAATTTAAAATCATTTATTTATTTTTTGGTCTGATACTGTATTCATTTGTTTTGTTTGATGGAAAGTTATTATCATAAAAAATCAATTCAACCAACAATAAATATAATAAAATTTACTGTAAAACATATTATTTATAAATCACAAATAATATAACTTTTTTTTTTTTACATTCTATGCAATATATAAAAGAACATGTTACGTTTCGAACACCTTCAATCTTTTTATTATTATTATTATTAGAAAAAGCAATAATGCGATGTTTCTAAAAAAAGCAATGATAAAATACCAGATAATTAAAAAAATAAAAAGCGACAAAAGGCCAACCACGCGCTGAGAAAGGAGGTGGTGCAGACTCACGAGACATGGGCGTACATGATTCACTGTTCATGCGCACGCGAGGTGTACTATGAAAATATGATTAAGGTCATCATTAAGAGCTTTAAAGAGACAAACTCTCACATCTGTTAGATCACAAGATCGTATCGTACGCCACATTCCAACGGTCAGGATGCTCCATATTCCCTTCCACGAGATCGAGTCCGTGCATACTCATGTTCGAAAAAGATCATGCCAGATCTTTTGCCCTTTTTAACTACATAAGCCAAAGCCCCCTTCATCACGTGTTCACTACACTCCATTTCTACCGTGGGCAACACTCACACTCCTCAAATTTCTTCTTCTTTTTATTTAATATATTTAATTTAACTAATATTTAGATTCAGTTTGTTTCCGACCTTTTTTAATGTGAAAATTATTTTTTATATATAAAAAACATTTTTTAAATTTGTTAGGGTATTTATTTAAATTTTTAAAAATAAAAAAATAAAAAAAATAATTTTCTATTTATTTTGATATACTACTTTAAGTGGCTTCTATAAAAAAATTATAATAAATAAAAGAGAAAATTGTAAAAGAGGCGGATGTTCAACAAAATAATTTAAAAAATTATAAAAATAATAATATTTAACTCTATGAAAATATTATAATATGAATTTATATTTTTTTATTTATTAAACAATTTAAAAAATATTTTTTTCTAACCAAACACAAAATAATTTATACTTTTTAAAGACCTCTAAACAATAAATCATTATTTTAAATAATCTTAAAAATCACTTTTTTTAAAGTTTAAATAAACAGGTACTTAATCC
Source organism: Adenanthera pavonina (assembly GCA_026686845.1). Taxonomy (NCBI): domain Eukaryota; kingdom Viridiplantae; phylum Streptophyta; class Magnoliopsida; order Fabales; family Fabaceae; genus Adenanthera; species Adenanthera pavonina. The sequence continues at coordinate 7,725,018 of JAIVEN010000003.1, forward strand.
TTTATTTGAATTTATGCACCTTACTCACTATTTGATACTTCTTACTTGAGATAGTATCATATATTTAATATTGAATAAATCACTTCTATCTTTTTATCCCAAAATATTTTTTTATAATTGAATCACTTATGAGATGCAAATTATTTAGATTTCATTTGAATTATTTAAATGAATTTTTTATTTTTATCTATAAAAAGGAGACAAGATAATAAAACAATATTTCATTTACAAATTTTAAAAAATAAGTTTATAATAGAAGCATTAAAAAATAAAAAAAAATTTTGACCAACATGAAAAATTAAAAATTTAAACCATTCAAATTAGATGGTACAAAAAAATTCAAATTAAATTTAAACAATAAATACACAATAATGACGGATGAATTAAACTGTAAAATTAAGAACAATTTATTTATAGATATATTGAAAAAATTATTTTTAAATTTTTTAGTTATTAGTAATACAAATTATAAAACTTTGATTATGTAATATTTTGAAATGTGAAGAGAAGGTGATGGCACGCAAATCAGGAATGGTAATGACAGATGATGGCAGAGGGTAAGGGTGAACCAATCGGTTCAGGCCAAAAAAAGAGACAGACAACAACAAGAAACGGTGGGAAGCATAGAAATGCCAAGTTGTTATCAATTTATGAGCTATAATTAATGATGCGACAATGAAGAGATAGAGATGATGGGTCCACGATTATTACATATTTAATTATTTATAAAGATTATAGAGATCCCCAAAATATTTTTTTTTATTGTAGAATGGAATCATTTTTTAATGAGGAAATATTAGATTTTTCTAACTAGGGCTTTTTTATATATAAAAACTGATAATCGAATTGAACTCCCAACAAGTTACGTAATACCAATATAATTTGGTGAGATATCTAAGACATATTTTAATTATCTATATTAGGACTGCATAGGGTAATCTGATACTCGATTGACCCGGTCTGGCTCAGTCACTTTGGACCAATCTGGCCGGGTCTGGACTAGAGTCAAGCACCCTAATCCCGGCCTGGCCCGACCTATATATATTTTTTTATTTTTTTTTCTAGTTTTTTATATATCTTAATTAATTTTTTGTAAAATTTTTTTTCTTTATATATCTAATATAATATATTTGTTATGTAAATATTATAATTTTTTTTTAAAATTTTAATGTTTCAAAATTTTTTAAATTTTGAATTAATTTTTTAACTTAATATTTATGTAAAAATAATATATAATGGTTAAACATTCATAAATTTTAAACAATTTTATTTTTTTCTAAGATTATTTTTTAATAAAATATATTTTTAAATATAAATAAATATATTTTTTATTATTAAATAATTTTTTTTTATTTTTTTAATTAAAAAAAAGATATATAATATCAGGCTAGTCCGAAATATTTCGGGCCGGGCATTGGGCAAGGGTCAAACCCGGCCCATGATAACCCCTAATCTATATGACAGATTTTGCAGCAAATCCTATATAATAAGCTGTATAGGGTTTCTAAATAGTAGAATTTATTATAAATTTAATAATATATAACTATATATTTGAATATTTTAAATTTAATTTAAGCATCTTACTTTTTATTTTTCAAATTTAATGTTTTCTTAAAAAATAAATTCGTCTAAACTACTCCTTTCAAACTCAAATATAAAAAAAAATTTAAGGTTTGTTTGGTTCAATTGAAGGGATTAGAGATGAGGGGATTAGAGGAATTTTTAATGAAGAGAATTGGAGAAGAAAAAATTAGAGAGATTTTAAAATTTTCTTGTTTGATGGGATTGGAGATATTTTAATAAAATTTTATTTGATTCATAAAGGGATTAGATGGAATTTGAAGGGATTGAGTATGAATTGAGTAATAATTATTTAATTTCCTCCCAAAAAACCCCATTTTGAGAGAAAGAAAAAAAGTGGTGGCCATGAGAATTAAGTAAATCCCTCCAACCTCATCCAATTTTTTAAATCAAATAAGGGGATAGAATTTAATCCCCTCCAATTTCCTTTCTTCCTTTAAAATCTCCCAAATCTAACCAAACAAAACCTTAGAGGTAATTTAATCTAAAATATAAAAAATACATATAAATATCTTATGCAATAAATATATTTTTCTCAGTAATACCCCTTATTAAATTTGGGAAAATTTGTGATTCTCATTGATCATTGATTGAATTAGAAAAAAGACTATTAATTAATAGAAATTTTGGTAAAAAGACATATTTTATTACAAATTAAATGGGATTAAAGTATTTTTTTCCCATAAATTTGAGAGCGAAGGGAATATCTAAATGTAAATAAAATAATAATTCTTTAAGATTCGCTACACATTATAAAGAGATCGGGGGGTTGGGGTTAGGATCTTCTTAGGATACGGGACCCCACGTAGTGTAAATGCCTATGATGTTGGCTCACTGTATTTGAGTCTATGGGTGGACCTCGTACCTCTTCCCATGACTACAAGTATTATTAGCCTTCTTTTTTTATTAGTCCTCAGTCTTCACTTGCTCTTTTAGGGCTAGAATTACTTGGTTGGCTAAACAAGCATATGATCAGCCTTACCTGGACTCCTACCAAATTCCCCGACCAAATCTTAATTTCTTACCCTTTCTAGCTAATCACATCCTCACACCTTCATATCCGCTTTCCTTTTCTGTTTAAGTTAATTTTCCCTTTTCCACATCCTATCCTATCCTATCCAAATGCAAGCCATCCTTCTCCTTTTATCAATAATAATCTTTCACTTTCAATTCTTATCATTTTTTTTCACCATTTCAATTTTTATAATTTTTTATTTTACAAATACTTTCTTTCACTCATATTATAATTATAAAGTAATATAAAATTTTTTTCTTATTTCATAATATAAAATAATATGTAATAATTTATTATTTTTATCCCCACTATATTATTAATGAAATAAATAAAATTAATAGAAATAAAATAAAAATTTTTAATTTTTTAAAAAACTTAAAAATATAATAAATATTTTTTTATGTGTGGGAATCTTTATCATTACAGGCATGTTTGTTTTGCATTTTGATAAATCAAATCGTTATTTTTAATCATTATTTTTTTATATAAATAAATTTATGATAAATTTTGTTACTTTTATTTAAATTTAAATTTTATAAATTATAATTATTCTAATATATTTTTTATTAAAAAAAAAAGTAATTCCAATGGCCACCACCTTTTTAGTATTCGAAGGAGGACGGAGAGTAGAAAGAGTAAAAAATGATGTGGACGTCACAGAAATCCTTTTATTGCATGCCAGCGATTTTTTTTTTTAAAAAAGAAGAGTTATTGCTGATATCATATCTCTGAAATTAATGCATAGATTTGATATGGTAAATATATTACTCCTACAGTGGGGGGAATGGAAAGATAACTGTATTAGTGCATTGATGAGCACGGTGCAGCTGAATCTGTGAGGATCCTTCAACAGAGACATTGATTGAGACCATCCACAGAATAGGTTACAACTTAATGGTCCTCTCGTATCCACAGGAAATCACTTTTTTGGGCAGTGTTTATGTCTTCATGGTTATTCTTTAATAATCTCCTACTCTCTCCGGTCCTACTATATATAAAATTATTTTAATTGAATTACATAAATTAAAAAAAAAAATTAAAATTAATTAATTATTTTAATTTTTTTAAAAATTTTAATATTTTTCTAAAACTATCCTTATTTAATTTATTATTTTTTTTCTTTACATACATTAAATATAGGTATTTTTTGAAAATGTATAATAAATATCACCTCATATATTATAAAAAACCTTATATTTAGAATCAAGACAAAAGCTCCTCTATATATAAGACCGGAGGGAGTACTACTATCTCCAATTTTTTTTTGTTCACTTTCCATTTAAACTTTTATCACACACCATGTTAGAGTTATTTTTAAAATTATTAATATAATTTTATAGAAATAAATAGATACAAGAGTAATTAATGTTATTTTTTATTTTAAAAATAAATAATGATGGTATAAATGGAAAAGTAATAATTAGTGTTGTCTAAAAATTTTAAAATGAAAAATAAGGAGAATTTTTTTTTCAAATGTGATAGATAAAAAAGAAATACACTCTCTCTAATTCAAAATATAAGTCAGATTTAACTAATTATGCAGAAATCAAGAAATGTAGTTTTACTCATTAAATTTGCATAAAAATACATTATTTTTCAACAATACCATTATTTAATCCATTACATTTAAAGCCTATTATTTCTTCTATGTTCAATTACATAGAAGGGTAAAATAGGAAAAAATATTTAATACTCCAGAAATTATTAAATAAGACTTATATTTTAGACTAAAACAAACTCTTGAAATATGATTTATAATTTGAATTAAATGGAGTATGAAGTTATTTTGCCGCTTAGATGAGCCCTTGTTTTGTATCTTTAAATTCCTACATGTAAGTCACTTTTAATTATTTTACACTAATCAAGAAAATTAATTAAAATTAATTAAGACTCTAGAAAATTTAAAAATTACCATAACTTTATAATATTATCCGTATTAAATTATATATATCTCAATCACTTTCTTTCCATCATAAATGCAATGGCCAAAAAGGAAAAAATGAATTTAATACACTTTAAATATTATAAAGTGACTTATATTTTAAATATATGAAAAACTTTTAAAATATATTTTATATATAGGAATATAGGTAGTATAAAGTAAAAAAAAAAAAACCACTGTAAGAAGGGTTGCACTCTTCACGTTTTATAAAGAGTGTGCTTTTATAAAGCTTTTTTTTTATATATATTGATATAATTGTTTAAGTAACTTTAAAATAAGATTTTTATATTGAAATTACTAAAATCAATCTATATAACATCACAATTAATATCATTTGAATAAATAAAAGATAAATTTAAATCTTTGTAATAATTAAATATTTTAAACTACAAAGCACCAACATTTAAAAAAAAAATTAATAACATCCATATCGAATACGTAATATGATAGGATACAGGTTATATACCAGTGAAGTTATAGAGTTTTGTAATGAATGTGATTTTATAAAATAGGGTTGTATAAATGATGAGTGAAAAATTATGCTTATTTATGGCATATAACACATATAGTATCATATTGATAACGAAATAGCTTCATTTTGAGTTTTTAATATGAGAGAAAAAAAATCCCACAAATATTTGTAAAAACATGATCCTTTTTTTTTTTGGTCAAATCATGTTTTTGTGTTAAGAAGAAATAATATGACTTGTTATTTATAAATTGTTATAAACATTTTATTTATGTATGTGATTTATTTTAGTATTTATATTGTATTTTTTAGAATATTTAATATTAATTTTTTCTTTTAATGGATTGATTTGTTGATTGTACATATAAATAATTACATAAATAATTATATATATATATATGTGTGTGTATACTATATCCCATATAAAAATGATTGACCTCCCTTCAAAATTGTTAAAATTATAAAAACCTTTATTCTATTTTCAAAATATACATTTTAGTCTAATTTTTATCACGGTTAAGAATATTATATTAAAGACCATATATCATCTTTTTGATCAATTAAAATTTACAGTAAAGTAACTTAAAATTATTTACCCTTATAATCTAAAATATTTAATTTCTATCCTAATCAAATATGAATAAATTTAAAATAATTGTATAGAAAATTCATGATTATATTATCTACATTAAAAATATAACATCATTATTAAAAATTTTTAAATAATTAATTATAGTAAAATTTAAATAAATGCATTTGAAAATATTGAATTAAAAATTAATAAAAGTTATAATAAAAATAAAAATATGTCAAATCAATTAATATAAAATTTAAAAAATGTAAGAAGCTTGTAAGCAATTCAAGTCATCTTAGACTTCGTGTAAATGCACATAACTCATCGCAATTGAAAGTAAAAAATTTTAAAAAGATGTGTTGAAAATATTAATAAATACTGATGTCAAGGAGGGATACTTTGGTAAAAAAATGTTGAATCGGGTGAGTTAAGGAGGGATATTTTGGTATGCAATGTACAAGTCATTCACTTTTCATTCATGTTCTTGCTCTACCATCAAGTAATTAGTCATTTATTTTCTTTTTACCATCAGAAAAATGCATGAATGAAACACTATTGAAAATAAAAATAAGTTTTTTTAATTAAAAATCTTTTCTCCCCTAAAGCCGGCCCAACATGCACTGTCGTATGTGAATGTGACCCACAGAAGCTTCGAATTCATATTAGTCGCTCCAGCTCTAAATATCCAACCACAGCCAACTATTTCGCGCATTGAAAATTGCCTCGGGTTCATGAATTTGCTTTTTCCTCCATATCTCGGATAAATCTTGCTCGTGGAAAAACACCACGACCATAATCATTATCATTACTAAGCAGCTGAAAAAAAGTTAGGTATAAGCCACATTGTGTGATTTAATTAATGGCCTAAAATTCAAATCTCCATTCCACCCAACAAAAAATGTTTGGTACTAGTCATCTGAGAAGCTGAATATTCATATTCATTCTAGAAAATGACCGCAATGTTCACCTATTGTACTACATCATTGCAATCGGATTCACAGTTGATTGAATACAGATGGGACCATTTCGGTCACGAGTATAGATAGACACGTGGTGTAATGATTCAACTTTAGAGTCTGAAGCAAAAGAATATATGATGATATAATAAGTGATATCCAGTGAAGCTTTCGGCGAGAAAGTGCATGAATGAACTTACCTGGCAGAGCATCGACTCAAAAGACTGACATTTTTTCAAAGACATATATGACCGGAGTAGAAATTTCAACTCAAAACCTTTCTTTTAAAGACAATGCCATTCAAGTAGTGCAGCTCGCAAGATTATAGTTTGAAAATGAAATTCTTCAGCTTGTAAAATTTATTCCACTTGACAGTCACCAAAACGCCCTTGCATGACAGATTCAAGGCATCATTAAGCTCACGCGAGGTGTAAGTAGAAATTAGAGTATCTCATAAAGACAATAGAAACCAAACCACCCGCAACAAGTATCCCAATAATACAGTGGTCATTATGCTAAGCATTTTGGGTGTAACTACGAAGAGTGTAAGCCAATCATAGGAAATCACGTATACAATTTTTACATTCAGAGTGGTACCGGTCGGCATTTATGTTTCATTGTTCCATTGTGATGTGTCGACAAATTGCAGTATAGCAGAACAGTTGATGGATTTCCCTCACTAGTGTAGAAGCTAGCTAATACTAACCTGTACATGCATAAGTTATATTCAGCTATGGCGACGTCATAATGGTAATGCTAACGACCAGTGGGTGCATTAACATCTTCTCTGAAAAGAATATTGGAAACTGAAGGAACCCATGCTGTGTTGCCAGGAATTATAGCACCAGAAGATCTCCATGCAGAGTTGCCAGCATGTTGGCCATCCACGTGGTGATTTTCACTCTCTTTTGGGTTCACCCTCTTCTTCCTCATTTTCCTTCCAACTGACATGCCTAGTTTCAAAGCTGTAAACAGGCCAAAAGCAATTAGGACAGGTCTAACTATCCAGTGATGATCCTCTACATGTTGATACTTCTCCATAATCCCAGGGCAAGTACTAAAGTTGACCACTTCAACCTCAGATGGATCAGCTAAGGTGCTTGCTTCATCCCCAAAAGTGAACATCCCTGGGAATTTGACAACTAGACACCCATTTGGCAGGATCCATGATATCCTTCCAGTAGCCCAGGCCCCACCCCTTCTGCAAGGCCATTCAAATCGAGGGCTCAAAACATTGACTCTCAGCCTTACAAACTGCCCTACACAGTAAGGCTCTGCCATTTCAAGTTCAGCAGAATTACCTCTCCAAAGAGTTTCCAGTCCAATAAATCCTACAGCCACTCTACCATCACGGCTAATAGAATGTAGAATACCCACTGGTGAGTGCTTCACATCTTCTTGCTTCAAGCGTACCCAATCACCAGCTGCCAAACCAAATGTGACACGCTCCAGTGTTGAACTATGAATCCTAGAAGGGTCATGAATTCCGTGGATCCTCACTAAAACAAAACCATGATCTGCACTACGTTCTAAACCAACAACAGTTCCTTCTGGGACATCCATGTTTTGACGTTTGCATGAATTGGTTGGTTTTCTAGATCTAACCATGTCATTCACTTGAAGATGATCTTTTGAAAGAAACCACTCTGTATGGCCAGTGCTGCTTGATTTCTCAGCAGCTTTCACGGTTCCAAGATATTGCCATCCTCCATCACTGGCTAATGCATCCAGAGAGCTGTGGAGTTAGCAGAAAATGAGAACAAAGAACTAGTTACAGTAGAATTGCTCCTTTTCATGAACACGGCTAGAAATTAACTAGAGAAAAACTATACTTAATTAAAATTAGGCCCAGCATTTCTCAATTACTTTATGGTGATCACAATACTTATAATTGATTAGTTTCAACTTTCTGGTTCAGACATTATCCCAGATCAGTAGAAGCACCAGTGTAGAGAAGTCAAATTCAGATGCAAAATCAACAGCCAAATTATATGTGGAACACGTGAAAATAAAAAGCAGGAAACCTCATGTCCATCCTGTAAATAGTGATTTTCTAAAGACGACCATATCCATAATAGTTGATTAACAGCATCATTTGAAAATACCAAATACAGAACTTTCCCTGTGGGGACATGTCCAAGCTCTTAAAGGAGGCCTAAACTACCACTTGTAAGTACAAGTTTCGATTCAATTTACATTCATAATAATTTCTACTTCTTGAAGAGTTAAATGAAAGGGAAATTATTACTACAGTTTGCTTTAAGCCCAGCCTGTCACTATAGATGACACAGTCAGCTCTTACACAGTAGTCAGAACGAATTTTGTCATATATATGCACCAGGACATACTGGACACAACATAGAACCTCTGCAGAGTGAGGATTGTCAAGAGGAATTAATCCAACCCCTTTGATGCAATAGCCAGTGGAACTTGAACTCCTATACTTGCATCATTAGTGTAACTAACAGTGTTTTGCAGGAGTATGAATATGTTTAATGGAACTTGATAAGCCACTTATAATAAATGCAATAAATAGACTAAACCATGAATATACCAAAAGGCTGTCTAATTACAAAATTACAAATTTTATAGCAAAGTTCTAAAAAATGCAAACCTTTTAAATATGCTTAGAATGTCCACCATTGAAGGACGATTCCTTAAATCATACTCAAAGCATCCACTGAGGATATTCTCAATAGAAGGAGGAAGGCCACTGGGAATATGAGGTTTTTCATGTTTTCTAACTACTAATTGGTATATTTCACCCACAGATCTCCCATACCAAGGTTGATTACCAGTCAACATTTCCACAATGGTGCACCCAAATCCCCATGAATCTGTCTCAAAGCATATGGGGCCTCTGACTTCAGGTTGCCACTGTTCTGGAGCCATGTAGTTTGAAGTCCCAAGCCTGTGAGCCATATCTGAGCTTGGGAATGAGAGGCCAAGCAGGAGACTGGGAATACCAAAATCTCCCAAAATAGCTTGGTCATTATTATCAAGAAGCACATTAAAGGGTTTAAGGTTGAGAGTTAGGATTCCTTTGGAATGAAGTTCCAGAATACCTTGGGCCAGATTGATTCCGTACCTGCAGCCAGTAACATGACTTTAGGATTGACTGTGCTTCTTTTATTTTTACTTTTTCCTTATATCAATATCACCTCAAAACCACATCACCTCAACGTATCATGCAATGAAATCCTTCCTTCTCTAAGCCTAGCCATTTTGTCTCCAACAGAACCTTCATAGAAATTCATAATGATGCATATCTATAAGCAAAAAAAATAAAAAAATAAAAAGATTTGTTGTTAGTGAGATCCATGTTGATAGTAACTTGAAATATACATGAAAAAGAAAGAATAAAATGAATTGTTTTAGACCAACCCTTCCACTTAAAATTGAAATTCCATGTAGCCAGCAAGCCCCAGCCACTCCTTGGCACTTATGATATAATTCATCAAATTTCTCTAATACAATCCTCAAGTGGTCCTCTTTGATTGGAAACAACATCTTAGCAGCAACTTCATGGTACTCATCGTAATCTGCAGTTGACTGATGATGAGTTGCCAACCAAAGATCACCAAACGGCCCCCGACCAATTCTGTGCCTAAGTTTCAACCTCTCAGGTTCAATCCATGGACTTGTGTGGCTGGATGAGCCTCTGACGGTTCTTAGGTTCTTTTGATCATCCCCCACGACCACATAGTCAAAAGGAGATGTTGATGGAGTAGCAATGACTTCTTTAGCCATTTGTCAATCTGACGCCAACATTTGATGAGATAATTCAGCAAACAGAACAACACAAAATCCAACCATGATTATTAACAATTTTGATACCACGTCACAGAGTACTTCAAATAGAACAACAACATACAACAGAGAAGAGGTGAAAGAAGATAATCTTACAAGTCTAGAATCTTGACAATGAAGAACAAATACACCCCCGTTGAGTTGATTCCAATATTTGACACATCGAGGAGTTCACTATACTTTCTAAATGTAATGGATTCATTTCAAATGAATATTAAGCTCAAGCAGATAATAATTCAAAGGTAATACTAAAATGTTTTTTCTCCATAATTTCACATTCATTAATTTGAAACATCAAGATTACTCCTTAATACAGACATAAGAGTGGAATCAATTAACAGTAAGAACATACAATCACAAGTTCATCCAATGCTTTCATCAAACGAGTCAAAAGAGCAAAAATTCGCCGACTAAACTGAGCTAGATACAGCTATCCCTATTCCCTTCTGCTTTGAGTTAAGAAACAAGAGGCAACCCGAAATTCGACTCCCTTAAATGCGCCCTGTATTCACAATATTGCTTGAATCTAGGGATGAACCAGCCACCGAAAGCTTCTATTGAAAGAGTTATTCAACTTTAACGAACCACCCCATCAGATAGACAAAGCCCGTAAAAAACAAGAGTTCCAAATAAGAATCCAGGAAAATAAACGAAAAAACAGTAGAAAATTCACCGAAAAGAAAAATAAAATCTTTACTGAAAGCTGAGACCAACAGAGGCTTGTTAACAAAGAAAACGACAAAGACATTAACAAATTCAGAGCTAAAATCAAAGTAAAGCCGAGAAAGAAAGAAAAACTAAGCAGAAGATGTTAAAAGGATGGAACCTCCGGACCTGGAATCTCGTAAAAGAGGAATCTGACCCGAAGCGAAGGCAAACAACATGGGGAGATATATATAAATATCAAAACATATGGGTCTGAACTAAAAACATGGGACCCACGATTCTGATGTCATCCGTTTGGATGCATGCTTACTTCGGATAGAGTACCGTACGCAATCTATTGTAATCAGCGGGAAGTGTGCTAATTTTTTAGTTCTAAATATTTATATGGTTATGTTAAATATTTGGTGAAAAATTTTTACTTAAAAGAATAATTCTTAAAAAAATATATCCGCTTAGATCAACGATGATATAAAATAATAAAAGTGATTTCAATGTAACTTACAAGTTTTATTGAGGAAAAATGAAATCAGAGCGAAAAACAAAAGAAATAAATTGTAAAATTTGAGTACAATGGAATGAAATATAAGAAAATCCCGGTAGTTAAGAAAATATTGTAAGAAAAGGAAAGAGAAGAAATGAAATTGAATTGAAGTCTATTTATGCTGCTTTTTTGTCTGATAATGTCCCATTGTTGTCATGCAAAATATTTCCATCACGACAACTTTTTTGAGCCGTTGATTGATGAGTGCTTTTGCTTCCACGGCAATTTCTGCTATGATTAAGGCATTATGCAAGCTCAGCAAAACCTTGGTGCTCAAAAAAAAAAAAGCGTGATCTTCGATTATTTTATTTATTTGTTATGATAACATCTTCGATTAATTTTAATGCTTGATTCATAAAATTTTTGAGTTATAAGTTATGCATTCTGGAATAAAATAAAAATAGAAATTTGATTTGCTTCGTTTATGGGCTTCTTATCCCTTTCTGTAAAAGCAAAAAGGAAAAAAGGAAAAAACTCCGTCTGTCAACCCCACATTTTCTATGACCAAAAGGATCATATTGAGGACGAATTGGGCCTCGTGATGACGCATGTGGAAAATTTTCCAAATTGAAGATATGTATATTAAATAGTTTTAAATTTTTTCAATTTCTAAATATTTAAGAATAAAACATTTAAATTAGGATGATGAAATACAATATTTTGTATTCAAATAACTGATTTTTGAATCTTTTGAAATAATTTTAGAATTCAATGTCTGTTAGCATGATAATTTGTTTGATACACATGGTGCTCTTCCTTTGTGCATATGTTATTTATGTATTTCTTTTTTTTTTCACGAATGTGCTTATGTTGGTTTAAATTGAGAAGAAAAGAAACTGGCATTGGCCAAAAGAAAGAGGAGAAAGAAAATGATAAGGTGATGAACTGGCGATGGCAGGACCACTTTGTGAAGCATTGGATGTCACTGAGAGACAATATAATATTAAGCCAAGACATTGGATGAAATCAAGTCAAAATCAAATAAAATATTTAGAAGAATTAAAACACTACTTTCGCCAAATTGAAAATATAAATAAAGCTGATAATTAGTTGTTCATCTACCTTTGCTAATACCAGCATTCAAACACAACAACCCAATATCAATACTCCATGAGCTTACTACTGAGACCAAATAATTAGTTTTTGGCACGTGTGGTAATAGAGAGCAAGACAATCCGAGAGACACTACAAAGATTTAGCTAGCATGATTTACATTTGTTTTAATTCCCTTTTTTTTTTCCTTCTCATCACTTCAGCTAAATTTATTTTAGAAAATCATGTTTAATTTAATGACCATTTACGGGAGTGCATTAACAGAACAAGTCAAACACGATTTCTGACTTTTTTAAGCAGGGCAAAAATAAGTTTAACATGGTTCATTTGCCTTTTAAATGATGAGTAATGACTGATTGATGATTAATGATAATCAGGGATTGAATCACCTTGTTCATGGATCACACTCAGAAGATATATGTTCTCAATGTTCTGTTTCAAAACAATGCTATAATTCAGGTCCTAAAAAAATGCTATAATTAAGATTGAGACCATAAGCGATTACCCAAAAAGAGATTGAGACCATAAGCACATACAACATGGAGGGTTCTGTGCAGCATCTCCTGCTCCTCTTTGATTTACAGCCAACCACAACATCATCAAATATCAAATGATACATATGATATATTTCCTTCTTATTCAATCAATATACAAGTAATCAGTTTTTACTGCACAAAACATTCACTTACAAATGTGTTCACGTATAAACAATATGAAAAAGAAAGAAGAAACCATCCAAATCATACAATCAATCAACTGTGCTTCGGATTTTGAAGTGCTACTGCGATGAAGCATACATTATACATCACTACAAGCATTTAGACGTGTAGTTTACTTAGGGCCTGTAATGGCGAAGAGACCAGGGGGTAACATTCTAAAGTTAATTTCAGTTTATTTTTCCACTCTATTGTTCCTTGAGGGACTTGGAAAATTTTCATATTATCCCGAGAAGGATTCAGAGTGAGCAAGCAGACTTTACATTCAGAAATATTTTGTCACCACAGACTGAGATCCAAAAGACGCAATTTTACAAAGATATAGGAATGAAAATGAACACAAGAACAAAAAGGGACTAAACAGTAGGAAGAACCTTCTTAACTATCTCCTGGCTGAGATTGGCGATTTGGGAATCAAGGGACTTAATAGTCTCTTCCTTTTGCCTCTCCAAGTTAGCCAAAGCCTCCTGCAACTCAGCCTCCACTTTCTTCCTGCCTTCAGCAATCTTCTGCTCCACCTCGGCCTGAGTCTCCTTCTTCATCTGATTCAGAGCAGCAGAGATCTCAGCCCTGGCAGCCTTCATGACGGCCGCCGCCTGTTCCTCCAGCTGCTTCACCTCCGCCGATGTGTCCTTCACGCTACTCAGCTTCTCGCGAATGGCGGCGTCCCTTTGGTCCATGAAGTTCCCGAGTGGGCTGAAATATAACTTATCCAGAGCCACCATCAGGAGCAGAAACTCTACCATAATAATGGGGAGAGTCAAATTGAAGTCAAAGAGAGCAGCTTTCTCGATTTCTTCGGCGAGAGATGGAGGGGCGAAGGCCATTGACGAGGCTGCAAGGAGGGAAAGGGATTTGAGGGTGGAGGGAACCAAGGACAAGATTTGGGGCTTGGAGATTTTGAGAGGAGGGGTTCTGGGGAGTGAAATTTGGACCATGGGAAGTTTGGGGGAAGGGAAAATGGAGGAAATGGGAATCAGAGGCTTGGAGGAGGCCATGATCAGGTTGGCCATAGCAGCAGTTGAGGTGAATGAATGGGTTTTCAAGTGAATGCAGATTCGGATTTGGATTTCAAGCGTTAGTCTCTTCAGTCTCAGCCTCAGCCTCTCAGCGTTTCAGGATTGTAGAATATGGTAAAGGAGAGGAAGAGGATGATCATTCGGGAGAAAGGCTACCCAGATTGTTTGCCACACAAATTGTTGAGAGGGATGAGAGAGATTGTGTGACCATGGATTGTGCACTGCACACTGACAATGAGTTAAATTGTACGCGCAGCACGTGCGAGGAGGTCTCAATTCAACTTGTGTCGGGTCGGGTCGGGTCCGAACACAACCCTTTATTAACGTCTGGTTCATTGTTGTCCGTTTAGCTTCGAAGAAATAATAATCAGCTAAATTAGACAGCGGGGTTATATTTTGATTTTTAGATCAAAATTATTTGCATCAGTGCAGTGTTTATATTACGAATGGGGACTAAAATTAGATTTTGCCTTCTATTTAATATGACATCTGTCCGGGCCAGCAAAAATATGTAAATTTTAAAATATCTGAGAAAAAAATGGAAGCTAAAACCTGGCCAACCTTGTTAGGGGTGGTATGCCAGTTCATACTATATTAAGAACCTTTATTCATGTTTTCATCTCAAGTGGGATGACAACGGAGAAAGGGGGAAGGGGAAGAAGGAAAGGAGCAAAGAAGAGCGGAGGAGGGGGAACCTTACAACATTCTCTATATACAGTCCCATACTTGCTGTTGTCAAGCACTAGAAAGAACTCATCTTTCAGTCTGTTGCGAAAAGATGAGGGCATGTGTGTGTGTGAGATGAGAAAAAACAATTCCAAGTCTCAACTCCCAATCCTTGTTTGTCTCCGATAAAATCGCTTTTTCCTGTAAAAGCTTATCTTCCTAAAACTGCCCAGTAGGCCTCGAGCAATCCTCAAGGGAAAAATCCTGCCTTCGGTTCTAGTTCTTCTCGTCACTGCGAGTCGGGTGCATGTGAATAACCCTCCCAAGATGCTTGTTAGCTTGTTATCAAGATTTTTAACGCCATCATCATTATTGAATTGCTGAATCTTCCCCTTCGCTATCACTATGCCATCCAAATCAATTTCATCATCACTGGCATCATCATCTTTCTGTTGATAGCTATTTACTTTCGATGATGACCTGCATGTTCCAATGATATCCAGTAGCTAGTGTCAGAATTTCTTATGGCTTACAAAATCGACATACACAATATCTCCTGGAAGTTACCATTAATTAGTCAACCCCAACTGTAACTGTTCCACATCCTTTAAGCCTTACTATATAATTAATTATACAGATAGTGAAGTGAGAAGATTGGTTACTAAAATCAGATTGGTTAATTTTGGCATTTCCCTAATGATATAGTTGTTTCCCCAACCAATCCAAACAATGACCATACTCAACTAGAGCAAGTTGAAGATCGGGAATATTTAGTTCTTAATCACGCAGGGGACAGCTGAAAATTTGTTTTGTTTGGAGGGGAACACGTTTTTATCTTTGTGACAGCAATACATGATAAAGTCCATGGATAAAATCTTACCCTCTGCTCTGTTTTGAACTAACAATACGTTTCTTGGATCTCCTCCTTCTCAAATTGCAACTATTTGAGACATGTCGGATGAAATGAAGCTGCAATACCGAAACAAATCGATGTAGATTATGAGCAATGGGCAAGAACATGAGAGGCAGATTCAACATTGATGGCATATTTAGTTTTTAACTCACGAAAGAAACAGAACTAATTTTCCATTCCCCTATATTGTGGTTGTCCTTTTTTTTTCTGCCAGAACGTCGTGCTTCTCTCTAACTAATGGGATTCGGAAGTCCTTTTAAATTGTCAAGTAACATGTATTCGACCTATATTCAAAATTTAATCCCAATATTTAAAAAATAAATAACCATCAAGTGGAGCAAAGATGTGTTTTCCTGTCTGTTGACCAATTAGATGATCTTTCAAAAATTACAGTGAAAGAAAAGCATAGAAACTGCCGATGCATATTCCTTCAATCTGCAATTTTTACATCCATGAATGCGTACCCCTCATATCCATAAAGAATAAATAAGAAAGAAAAATGTAAAACTACAGAAAAATCACAAGAATTAATACGTGAAGACAACAAATTGCGAGAGGGAAGCGTCACAAATCCACAAAGTTCACAAGAATTGGTAATTCGGACAGTTATTTCACCAGCACGAGTTTGCGTAACTAACCTGGTCTCCATCCTTGATGCCATAGTTTCTAAGATAATCTGTTTCTGTAACTAGCTTGTGTCCATCATAGCATAAGCAAAATTGCCCCCAAACATGCGGCCTACGTGAACCAGAGCAAAAATATAAAGACAGATAATTAATGATTAAGAGCAATAATTAGAGAACAGACCATGACAATTTAATTTTATCTCAGATGGCTTCATTCGAGTCTCAAACAAACTTCTTTTTCGGTCAGGTCTAATTGCAATCTAGTTATTGTAGAAAATACGAAAAATTAAATCAAAGAAGTATCGCTTCTATTCCACAAGGTTAGGAAGGCCAAATTAAGCAACAAACGACCCTTCTTAAAATACAATCATGAAGTCCCCATGAGAAAAAAAATCTTTCGTTGGCCCCTATACTTGGTAATCAAACTAGTGACCGGAACAAAAAAGATTTGGTTCCCTCAATTGTTCAAGTGAATTGAGTAATTCATGGAATCCAAATCCAGGAAATAATAAATTTCAGTGGACTCAGATGTGTCAGATCTATAAAACTTGACATTACACATCACACATGCTTCATCTACATATGAAAGGTGAGTAATGACCACACCATGAAATTTTCCCTGGTCCCTTCTTAGGCATGTGACTGAAAACTGCCTCCACTGCCTGCCTAAGTTCTGCGATAGTGGCTGTCTTTGTGACCACAATATCTGTGAACAAACTCTTGATTCAGCGAAATTTGATACTTAAAAATTTTCTTGATCAGCAGAAAACACAAGGGAAAAAAAAAGATGATGATGATGATGAAACTTGAAACAGGAAAAGTTTAATGGAAGAAACTTGGGAGAAAAATCAATAAGCAGAGAAAGGAATTACCGAAGCAAGAGCCATCCAATTTGAGGACGGAGAGCCTGAGAGGTTCGGAAGGAAGTTTGCGATACAAAAAACTCTTCCTGGATAAAATGCCATCGATGATCGTGAGGGGAGAAAATGGCAACGCGAGGGATCGTCGACTTCGAGGGCTCTCCTTTGAAACTCTGAAAGCAAAATCGCGATCTACAAATCTAGTCTCGTCCATAGCTCTCAATAACGCAAACACTTGGCTCAATATATATATATATATATATAGCGTCAGGAACCTACGCAACGCACAATCCTCATATAAGAAAGAAAACGAAGAGATTCTTGGAGCAGAACAACACGCATTGTGAAAATGGATTTGGGATATGGCTTTCGAAACTGTAGCGGGCCTTCTGTCGAGGAGATTCCTCATTAAAAAACGAGCGAGCGAGGGAGAGTTTGTTTAGTCTTTCAAGTGAAGCAGATTGCGGAGACGACAGTTAGGCTCATGGCAAACCGTTTCCCCTCGCCGTTAACCGACTCCACACTCGACAACTGTTTACCCTTTTTCTCCTTACCCTGAATATCGCTCAGCGAGTGTGTATACATAAAATTATAATTATAATATGCGTTTTTATGCAATTACATTATTGTTTATTGAAATCCTAGATGATGAAAATGTGTACACCCTGCGGAGCCTTTGTATAATAAGTTATATTCTTTTATAATATTTTTTTCAATACTTTCTGTGGTACTTTTTATTATTCATATTTTAAAATTTTTTTATGATTTTAAATATAAGTCACATTCCATAAGTTTTTAAAATATTAATTATTTATTTCCAAAATACTCTTATTTAATCATGAAAGAGAAGATGGATTGTTTGAATTTTTAATATTTATTAAAGGATAAAAATAATAAACACATTAATTTTCAATAATTTTAATGATATAACAAATTTTTCTTAATTTTGATGAGTTAGTTAAAAATGACTTATATTGAAGACAATAAAGAGTAACAAATATAAGATATAAATAATTAATTAACACGTATTAGAGCATAAACTTAAAAGGAGGTGCAATCATTAAATTTATCAAAAATTTAAATAATTTGAAAAAATCTCCTCGTTTAATGTTTAACACCTTTATCATAAAATTAATTATATTTATTTAATGAATGGCAAAATTAGGAAAAATAAATAAATATATAAGACAACTCATATTTTTATTTTATATTTAGGAAAATACTCTATTTGGTCTCATTTATAAAGTGTTGTTTTTTATTGCACGAATATTAAGAAAATATAATTATGCTCTTGAATTTATAAAAAATTAGTATAAATTTCTAATCTTACCCCTATTAATTAAAAAATGAAATAATTTACAAGACAAAAAAAGTTATTAAATGAAGGGTAAAGAAAAAAATTTAAATAAAAAAATAACACAATACCTTATAAATAGGATCAAATAAATTTTTAAGATAACATCTTATAAATGAGACTGAAAAGAATAAATCTTAAATATATTTTATGTTTAAGACAAGAGTAGCATATATAGACATATATCTTTCTAAAGGGGAGACGCATGAAAACTCGTAGGATTTCCATTTTGTTCCTTTATTCCTCTGAGACGATGGATCACACTCACATCACCCTGTGATTTTATTTTTGCTCAATTAATTAATGTTTTCCTAATTGCCAGTGACTTCTTAAAACCGGATATATGTCGTAATAGATATATAATAATGTATTTCCCATTTCCATGGAACAGCTTCATGTTCGCCTTTCATATTCTTTAATTAAAATTAGGAAATGTTTTATCGGTTCTTCATACTTTTTATAAAACTATAACGAATGATTCTTTGAGTTTTCCTCTTTTCAACATTTGAAGACACGCGGAAGGAAGGAAGGGATCATCTGGACGGTGAGTATTCGTCCAACATTAGCAAATGACTGGCATGCGACCCGATATCTGATCAATTTCCATAATTTAAGAGTTCCATGAGGACTTTGCATATTTTACTATTTTTTTCAACATATACTTCAAAATAAAATGGCTCCACACTCGCTAGAACCTCAGTTTAAAAAAAAAAAAAAGAGGAAGAAGAAGAAAGAAAGAAATAGTTCATTGGCACAATCCTACAAATATAATGGCTTGTTTGTGGTAATAATTATCCGGAGTATTTGAGGATCGAATTCACATATAGTTATAACTACTAGTATTTTATAATTAATTTCAGCTCATAGAATAAATATAAATTAAATCAAACTAATGACAAAGACGAAATAGTGATTCAACCAATGAATACAAACATTAGGGAACCCGGTTACACCTAATCGGGGAGATTGATTAAAGATTTAAGTTTGGACTATTATAGTCGTAATAATCGTTATATTAGTATTCTATTAATCAGTGGATTTAACAAGTTGCACCTAAAATTAACCAATAATTATCTCTCAATTAATTTTCAAGTTAATTAAGTCCATTAAGTAATGATTCTAATTCCTAAGTCATCACAAACATCTAGATCTACCTCTAGCTTAGGTTTTTTTTTTTGGTTCATCTTCTTACTTTCAGATTTATGATTGACTTTTCAGTCCATGGCACACATCCTAGGACTAACTATATGGAGGCTAATAATATAATTCACAATGACCGGTGCTGGTCATGAGTGCTTGCATTGGGTACTCGAGATTTTTGCTATAATTCATGTGGTAATGCTTCTAGTGGTGTCTTTAGGCATGGGCAGATGGGACAAGTGAGATCTTGACCAATTAAACATTTAAACCCTTCCATACAATTATAGCCTTTTAATCAAAATCTCATTTAGGTGTATAAATCTCATTCATCACTAGTTTTCGTCCAAATTTGTTTCGCAATATGCAACGCCTCAATCGGGTTCCATTCTATTTACTGTTTTCATTCCCACAGGATGGGCAAAAAACAATGAAATGAATTGGTAGGTGCAAAAATTGTCAATACAAAAATAGGGATGCACAGGATTCATCGGATACAATGGGTCACCGCAGTACTGAATCAACTTGTGAATCACCGAATCGGATCCCCTCGGGAACACATGGAACATGATCATATACTTTTATCGAAGCAAAATTTCCTTAAGGGGATATATTAATTGACTCCTGAAGCAAAAAAAAATTGTCCCCTATCCACACACAAAAAAAAAGAACTTTTTTGTTCTTGTGCATCCTATTTGCCAACGAGCTTACAGTAGGCATATAGAATAGAGCCAATAAAGCCGAGTAGTTGCCCAACTACATTCCACTGCAACCAAAACATAACACATTCAGTCATGAAAAAATCGGAAACAAATCAACAGTAAGATCACAAGACTTGGGCACTCACAATATCAAACGGCAGCCCACCAAACAGCATCCAGCCCAGGCCAATGGTAAATAGATCCTATACATCAATACCCAAGAAATTCAAATCGCATGGGGTAATCTTCAAGACACAGAGAAATAACAAGTAAACTAGAACATATATTGGATACTTCTATTGAGATGAGGCCACACTGGACTCCATGGCATAATGTGGAAGAAATACACCATTCTTAATCCAGTCCAAACCAACGTATTGTGATGAGGTGTCATATTGTTTTTTCAGGAATGGTGTTACATCATATAATCCAAGCTTATGTCAAGTTTGATTAAATATCATAATTAAGCCTGATTGATTAGAAACTACAATTCTATTAAGCCCGTGCAGTACCATGCAATCGGATCACATTCAGTGCTAACCTGCAATATAATAAGAGCATCACACATGCAAGGTAAGAGAACTAGCCGGTGAACAAACCTTCAGACTACCACAAATTGTCTGGGTGAGAGCTGAATTTAGAGTTGTGTTCAGAAAAATACTGTAATTCAAGAAGAAAGCCAATATGCAGGAGAAAAGCAAAACAACCTGCCAAGCAAAAAAGGAACAAGGACACAAAAATTACTTTTAAAATAAAGTTAAAGTTAACAGGGCATAAAATTTGATGCTAAAGACAAGAAAATTGCTACCCTGTGAACAAGAATGGAGAAAATTTTAATTTTTGGGTTTTGAACAAACCCGAATGGAAAAATATATATATATATATATATTATTCACTGACAAGAGTCCCAAGCTCCTACTTGACTTTCCAAAAATGAATTATTTATATTTATTTTTTGACCAACAACAAAGAATGAAGGCGATCTGCTAGCAATCAGAACACACCACAAAACCGGGAGATGAAAGATGAGGAAAATGGAATGCCATCATCACGTCACCCTGAATTATTATCCAAATCAACAAAACTGGTCCACATACGATACCTATAATACAGTAGAAAAAGCATTTCAAATCAAAGTAAATAAGAAATGAATATCATGTTCGATAATGCAAAACGAGGATAAGAAAGTCTAAAGGTGAATGGATAAAATCTGTCAACTTACTGTTGCACCACATGAGGCCAAAGCTATTAAGCCCACTGGTTTTTCCTGAGAGAAGGATATTATGCCAAATAAATAAATTTAACTGTCAGGCTGAGAAAAGGAAACAAGTGATAGAAGTTAGACATTATAAGAAAGTGAGAGTATTGAATACAACCAATACGAGCAATAGTGGCAAGATATATAGCTGTGCTGATGTTTGCCATGAAAACAATTGTATAACCATTGGCATCAAATGACAAGTCTCGCACTCCCGCAACAAATGCCCCAAAGCCAATCAAACCAACACTGATAACAACCTTAAAAATTTCAGTTGAATGAAGGAATCAGGAAGATGCTCATTCTAGCAAAAATTTTAAATTTGATGTTAAAAGAAAAAAGGGGGAAATAACAAATAAACAGTTAACTGGACTTAATTTGAAAAGAATCTAAGGAAATGCCCAATGCACCACATAGAGGATTCATATACTAAATTCACTGCAGAACATGTATGAAACTCATAATGAATCATTTCTATCCATCAATGTAACAATTCAGTGCTTAATTTTTCCCATAATTTATTGAATAAAAATGAAATGTATTTATAAAAGACAGGAGAGAAAACCAATATCCCAAGTAACTAAGTGATAATACCTATTTAAACAAAATAACTAAACGGATAAAACATAGAAGATAAACACAAACTAAAATGCCCAAGGCGCCATCTTGAAAACAACTTAATAAACAAATAAAAACAACCTAAACAGCTAAAATATATTATACACGTGATATATACGCACAACAAATTGTGTAAAGGTCCAACGGACCTAACATCACAACCATGCCTGATGTAACCAATTACTCTCGCAATCATAAAGTTCTTTAAATTACACATCTCAAATATGCAATCAGAAGTTCAGATGTCTTCAACCATTAAAGCATTTACCTGAAAATGACAGACGATGTATATCTCTGCCCAACCAGAAAATACTCGGCAATCATTGTAAATACCACTGTTGTCCGCCTAAGGGTGGTGTACATTGGAACATTTACTCCACGAACAGACTCCATGGTAACTAGCTTTCAAGGAGAAATACAAGAGTGAACAAAAATCATCAAAAAAAAAGAAAAGAAAGAAAGAAAGAAAGAAAAGAAAAGAAAAAGAAAAAAGAAAACAAATGATGATTAAGAATTTATTGTTTAAAAAGTTAAAGGGAGGAAGAAAGGACATACCATGTAAAGTAAATATGTTATGGACAGAGGCAGGGTGTGCCTCAAAGTCTTCAATGATACAAATTTTGTTTTGTTGTCAGATAAAACCAAAGAATCACCTGCTGTGAAAGAGATTATCTTCCAGCTCCTCAATATGTATAAAAAAGAACAAGAACATACCATCTGCAGGAGAAAGAAACAGAAAATCATGTCTAAATTTTTTAAATAAATTAAATAGATTTTCAGAACAATTATATTGGTATAAGAAATTGCAACTCCATGTTTCCGGAGTATCAAAAAAAAGAAAGAAATTGCGACTCCAAAGTGAGCAACACAGGTGTAGATACTGCAGAGATACCAGGACATTTTAGATTGGATACCATTTCCTTCTACTCGATCACAATGGTATGAAAGTGTATGAGAAACTTTCATAGTGGAGAAAGTAATGAATCAATCACAAGCACAAAGGGAGTATGATATGAGAATAATGTGTGAAGTTGGGTTAGTTAGAGTAGTTAATAACTAACTCAGCTAAGGGGTTGAGAAGAGTCTATAAATGTAGTCAACAGTGGGGGAAAAGGTTGTGTTGGTTGTGGAACGTTAGTTCAGTTCTCTTTCTCTTCTTCTATCTTCTCTCCTCTATTCTTCCCACAACAGAGATCTTCACAGCCAAGCAATTTAATGGAATATTGGGGGAAGATGTTCATGTTTTTGCTCCCCAACTAAGAGTGATAGATTATAGAACACCTTTTGTTCACAATTTTATTCAGGGGATGCCCAAACCCCTAATACAACAAATTTGTGACCTGTATGATCTTTTGCTTGATTGGGACATAATTATTGTCATTCATTTTAAAATGATATAACTAACCTAAAATCATTTTTAAAATCTGAATAGAAATTCAAGAACCTTAAATTGCCAAAATAAATAATTAAAAAGCATTCATCTAAGGATCAACCTGAAGAAATGTGATCACATTTGCAGATGGGAAGTTGTAAGATGAAAGAGCTGCCTTATTGAACATCACCAAGAGCACTACAAAGCAAGAAAACAAACGAATGAGTAACTGAAACCAAGCAGAAAACAGTGTCCTCCTCCTAAATGTTTAGTCGTGTATGACAGACATGATACATGTTGAGCGACGGTTGAAAAACTAATGATAACTCAAGCATGAAGTAAGCAGAATGATTCATGAAACCAGTCGACTGGAATATTACAAAGGTGAGGGATTCACTTCTAGAAGGTACCACTGGGGGAATAAGAGGAAAGAGTCAGTTCTACCACTTGTATACAGAAAGTTGATTGTTTATAATCCAGAAGGTAAAGTTGGTCATTTCTATATCATACAAGTCAACTGGCTCTTTGAGGCTGTAGACTGGTTAGGCCATGAAGATCGACGAGTCTAAGTACTGGACTGATCAAAATGGAAACTTCAATATTTTATGTAAAGTTCTTGGTTATTTTTGGTTCAAATGGTTGTGTTCTTCCACGTAAAGAGCCATATATCTACTTGGGTTGAAAATGACGATGCATATCATTATTGGATTACGAATTCAATGTTGATGAAGGAATATGATGTTTCAGAATTAGTCTATGAAAGATAGATTCCGAACACCCATGAATTTAAGCACCTCGAAAGATTGAAAAGCTGAAGCCAAAGAGACGCTTAAATTCGGAAGCAAATTAGAGGGAACAAAACGGACAAAAGACCAACACGTGAGACATATTCCTTAATTGGAGAATTGGTTCAGACAAGAACCATATTAACAGCAGATAGGATATACAACAACTGCTAAAATAGCGAAGTTTGTAAAAAGAAATACAACAAGATCAGGTAAATAAAAATGAAAATTGGACAAGAAATAAAGACGCACCTGCACATGACATGTAAGAGAGAGCAGCGTAGGCTCCACGTTTGGTCATGGCAGAACCTTTAAAAAGCTTCTCATCATCCACGAAAAGCGCCTTTCCGTCTTGGTCCTTCGGAGTATCCGATAACGGCAGTATCAGATTCTCCGTCGAACCGGACGGTCTCAGAGACATTTCTCGGCGCTTTTTGCACGGAAAAAAGAGGAGAGGGAAAAAGAAAAACAGGAAATAAGGCTCTGCCTTGCGTTGATGATTTTTGGGAATGGAGAGGGAGACGTTGTGATTTGGAGGAAAATTCCAAGTTTAGAAGGCGAGCAAAATATACCCGATCATAGACTCGGAGGCGAGTCCTGACTCGGAACTCGGAAGTTTGACTTGACTCGCAATTCTGCCGTGCTCCAACGCTTGCTGCCAACATTTGCCTCCGAGCTGGAAATATTCTACCATCAAAATATTATACCTTTTCTGCACTGGCTGATTGAACAATATGATACCTTTAGCTTTTAGTTAGAGTTTTTTATTTTTCTTTTTTTTGACACATAGTTAAAAAAGTTAAAATTCAAATGATACTAATTTTAAGAAATTTAATTTGATTTGGTTTATATATATATATATATATATATATCTCCCAGTTTCGAGCAGTCCAAAGAAAAATCCCAGCTTCCTTTGATTTTTTTTTTACCAATAGCTTTCTTTGAGTTGAACGAGTCAATTTGACCAGTCCCATTTTGGGCCGGTTCAATAGCGGTGTAGCTTATGTTTGAAGGGAATTGGGCCATCAATTTGGATGAATCTTCACAGCCTCACACTCTCTTGGGCCTTATAAGTTTCAAGAGACAACCTGATCTTGGCATTTGAAACCAGATCAGAAAGAATTCGGGCTCAATTATAATTCAGTCATTTACAATAATTTAAAAGCTTTTCATAAGATTTAAATCATGTTGAAATGTGTTGACAAAAATCGAAGTAAAAAATTGCACTAAGCAAAATGAAATATGTGAAGATGAATAAAAAAAATTACATGGGGCTAAAAAAAAATTATACTATTCATAACTTATAATTATAGGAAGTGCGAATTCTGAGGGGCCATTGTAGTATACTTTCAACAAAATAATTTCTTGTGAAAAATATGTAAAACTTACTTATTTTAGTTTTAAGTTTTTAAAAAATTTAAATTATATTTTAAAAGAAACATATTACGTTTTTATCTTAAACACATAAATATATTTTTTATTAAGAAAATAAATCAATAAATTAAATGTCTTTTTAAAAAAACATTGTAAGAAACTTTGAAAAATAAAACTTCCTAAGTTAAATTTGACTTTCTAGAAACTTTCAAATTTTTTTCCAAACAAAAAAATATCAATTTCTCTATTTCTCAAAAAGTTGAATTTCTCATCTTTAATTTCTTCCTATCAAACGACGCCCTTATAAATTTTATATTTGATATATAAGATAATTTAATAATCAAGCCTCTTAAATTATTCTCTAGATATTTTAGCCTAAAGAGCTCTCTCTATTAATAAATATAAGCAAATTTTGAAAAAGAGGTTTGATTTGAAATATAAGGAAAAATGTAGATTTTTGTAGTAATAAATGTGGTATTTCAAATATACCATCATCATTAATTAATCTAGTGTAAAAAAAATATGAATTAGGAGCAATTTTTTTTTTAAAAATTTTACCGTAAATTAAATGAATTTAAGTAACTTCATTAGCATGTGTAAAATATTTTTTCCCTTATATTTGAAATTGGATTGAGTAATTCCTAATTAATGACGTAACCAAAAAAGAAATAAAAAGTTGTAAATTAAAATAAATTAATTAAAAGATTAAAATGATAATTAAGTCAATAATTAAAGAAATAGATATGGTTAGATTATATCTTTATCCAAGCAGTGAAAATTGTTGACATTCTCCCATGCAATAATAAGAGAAGTAAAGCAATGCCAAAATTTGTACAAGTTTACTTAGACAACACGTAATGCGAAAGGCTGAAAACGGCCTTGGCTTGTCCCCTAAGCAGAATTAATTTCTTTTCGGCTGGTTACGAGAGATTAAAAAAACTAATCATGATTTTGAGCACAATAATTACGGTCTGGATAAAGAGTCTAATTTTCTAGACAGACAATGAGCGGAGCTTTCAATTCCTACTTTCTCTCATGGTGTTTTCACATTACCAGGCTGCATATCAAAAGCTACCATGCCCAACTAAAAGAAGCATGTGGATACTTCAAATTCGCATCACGAGCTTCACAGTTATGAAAGGTAGTGGAAGCTAGCCCCACAGACGAATGAGACGTGTTAAGTAGGAAACAAACTTTATGTTTAACTCCATATGAAATGGAGCCTCTTCCTGGTGGTAATTAAAACATAGGGATATGGTTGGATTGATAAGGATGTGAAGACATAAATTGAACAAGCACATTGAACAAAAATGGGCCAGAGTTTTCTTATCTTCATCATCAAAGCCAAGTAAGTCTCTTTTCTCTCTTTAGAACTTACAGGTGCTTGGATGCATATCGCTTCCCTTGAGTGGGGCCCCTTCATCATTCTTGATGGCAGGAAAAATCGCCTCCCTTCCATTTTCTTTCGGCTATTGAAAATTGAGGGTGACGTCTTGGAAATCTAGAATTCAAGTATTTTGGAGAGTAGAATTGGGTTTTGAATTTTCACCCACTCGTGCTCCCAAGGTGTTTGATGAAGTGTACAAGTGAGTGAGTTGTACGGTATGGCTGCAGTAATGAATGCCTTCTATAGGCTAGCATTGAAGTAGACCAAGTGTACATTATGGGTCCTGCTAGTCGATTTTGCGACCTCCATCGCACGAGCGTGACAGCAGCTAGAACGGACAGATTAGACCCCTCATAGAAATGGTTAGGATTATGAAGAAACACCGTGGTCGTGCGGGTTCAGCCAATAGCATAATATGCCCATTTGCGTCATCACGTGGACTTCACATGCTCTGGACCATCTCCCTTGTGCTCTATTGGTAAGTGGGTAGTGGTAACCCTACAGTTTGTGTATGGAACACACATCAAATATGTTGATACGCTATTGGTTGTTCTGTCTAGCACACTTCACTTTCCATCCTTCTCCAGGAAGTTCCCCTGTCTATGGTGTACAAGGGAATCAGAATCGAAGCCGACAGAAAGAATCGATGTATTTTAATCGTGTGAAGCAGGGAACTGGGGGATTTAGTGTCTGTATTATTATAATCAAGAAGATGAAGCGAATAATTTTTTTTCTATTGGACATCATTGGATTATATGAAACTTGTGGGTTCTAAAATCATGATATGGGTGACGGGTAACTGCCGACAATTTGGACATACTAGCTAACAAAATCAACAGGTGCATGAACTAGTAACTATTTCTTTTCCCCGTGGAAGCTCTTGATAATTAACTAGCCTAACAAACAAACGCAGTTTGGTTTATCACAGGTCCATGATCAAGCAGGGCATCAAATTGGTTGCTGCTCAGCCTCAACTGCTTGATTAAAGTTCATGATGGTTTGAACAGTAAGTGGTGACACATAAGTTTGACATCTGACTTTGATTTTAATGTTGGGCTATAAAGGGGTTGAGTGGAAAAGCAAAGAAAATAAATGGTTAATTATATACAAGTCGTGCAATTCGAGATACTGATATCTTTATATCTGCTAATCTTCCTGACTTTTTTTATCATTTTATGGGTAAAAGGTTGTCATATACTTAAAAAAGTATTATTAGATTCTTCCTACACTTAATGAACCCAACCCCCGATGTCTTTTCAGAATGATCCCCTTCACCAGATTACAGTGTTAATGAATATGACAGTTCCTTAGATCAATAAACAAAGTATCATACACACCTAGAAGGAAAAAAAAAAAAAGAAGATAAGCTAGAGAGGGAGAGGATATGTAAGTGGGGACGTGAAGGCATGAAAATTGAGACCAATGAAAGAAGGCGGGCAAAGTGGCTATGGCACGTTGGTGCATCCATTCCTCAACCAGCTTATAATGCTGCTGGTCTTTTAGCCGACCCAACTTTCATGTTGTCCCTAACTATCTATATTCCACAAGACAATAGTCCTTTTCATTCTCTCCCTCGCCTACACATGCATACACACACACACACACGTATATATATATAGTTGCGAGTTCCAAAGAATAATCCCATTCACTTTGAACTACTTCTATATTCATCTAGCTTAACAAATTGCCCTATATATATTTATATACTCTATTCGTTCGTTATACTAAGTTTTAACAAGCGTGTTAGGCCACATGGAGCTTCAGTTAGGTCTGGCTCTCCCAACTCAGAATCCCATCGAGGGATTCAACCTAACCAATCATGGCTTGGAGAGTTCAGAGTTATGGAGGCCCAGTTTCTGTCTGGAAAGCCACAAGCATGTCAAAAACAAGCGTAGCTTTGAAGAGTCATTTAGACGTTCTTTGAAACCTCTGCCTTTATTGGTATGGAACGGACAGCCAAACGAGGAAGATGACCGTGGTGGGAAGAAAAACAGAAACACTTATCCAGAAAACAAGTAAGTTGGTTTTTCTATTCTACGTGCTGTTTGCTTTTGTCTCTCTGTACACGAGCAATTAATTTGATGGACCAATTTGATGATGAATCTGGTTAGCATAAAGAAACTAACTTCCAAATTTCGAGAACAACTTAAAGGACATATATTTTGCTTTTGTGTGCATATAGGAATAACGAAGAAGAAATCCGTCTAGTGGGATGGCCACCCATTAAATCATGGAGGAAGAAGAAAATCCATCAGCAGCACCCACGAGTCCCAATCAGGAACGATAGGATGCCAGGTGAGAATGGAAGTAGAGGATCAAACTCCTTATTTGTTAAGGTTAAGATGGAAGGGGCAGCAATAGGAAGGAAGATCGATTTGAGGCTGTACAACTCTTATCAGACTCTTACAAACAAGTTAATTAGTATGTTTACTAAATGTAAGTAATAACTGATAGGTACTACATACGTTCATTTTGTGGTTGTGTGTGAGGTCTAGTGGATTTGATCTTTGCTTTGGTTTCTGTCTACTGTATGCGCAGACCAAAATCTTGAGGAAGATGAGGCGAGTTATACACTCACCTATCAGGATGAAGAAGGGGACTGGCTGGTTGCTGGAGATGTTCCATGGCAGTATGTAGATTTTATTCCCTTTTTTCCGTTGACTTCTTTGGATCCCATCACATGGAAAAATCACTCTGTTGAAAGAAAGTTTAGGCAGGAAAATGGCAAAAGATTCCGATGAATCTAATCTAATATTGTTCTTATTGGTGATTATACAGATCCTTCATTGATTCGGTGAAGCGTTTGGAGATAGTAAGGAATGGCGGTGGAGCAACTACTTGATTGCACTTTATATGTTGATCTTTATGAGCTAATTTAGTCCAAAAAAGTTGCTTGTATCGGGTGTAGGGACCAGAGTTCTATATAAAAATGAATGTATGTACAGGGTTAACGAGGGAAAATCATAACGATGTTAGATTTTCATGATCGAACAAGCAAAGGGTCGGAGGTGGGTAAAATTTCCTTTCAGGTTGTATGCATTACAATCCTCATCTGGTTTATGTTTATGGCAATGTGTCCGAGAGAAATTTTTTGTGATATGATGTTCATTATGTTCAGTTTTATCGATTGATTCACGCATCCTAAAATTGATGGTGCCAGATGATTTCAACGACTGATCATCATCATTCCATGGTAGCTAATAATTTTAAAATTTTTAAAATCGAGGAGCCATTATAATTTAATCCACCACTTTCTATCAAGAGGGAAAAAACTCATGCAACCGTAAGTTAATTATCTACTGTTACGAATTATTTATATCTCCTTCTATCTCCTGTTTACAATTGCCCATTTAATAATTTAGTAATCTAAATATTTATAATACACGTAACTAAATATACTTTTTAGTTACTCTTTTTATAGAATGTATAGCATTTTTAAATTATATGATGTCAAGAACTAAAACAAGTTGGTATAAGTGGTTAATATCTGTCTCTTAAATAAATAACCGAGAGTTTCATTTTTAACTTTCAAATATCTTAGCACTCTAAAAATGATTAGTTGTTTATATATGAACAGTACTATTTATTGTAATTTTTATATTACGTACTGCACATCTAAGCTGTTATCACGGGTTTATAGCGAATGTAAACAACAACCTGTGTACCTCGAAGTCTGGAACATTAGGTGTGATATTAGTACGTACTTCCACTCACCATTATTTTACTAAGCTAAATTGTTACTGTTAGTTATGGAATTTAAGATAAATTAAATTGTTCATAATTTATTAATAATGTAACTTTTTATAGATTTTGTACAAACTCCATTTTAAAATAGTTATTGTTTGAGGTTATATATAGAGATTAAAAAAATCAATTGGTATAGACTATAGTAAAATTTCATGATTTTTTACTAAAATATCTCCAAATTAAGTAGGTATTTGAGCTTCACTCACCATTATTTTAGTTGATAAAGGGTAAAAAATATAGAAATAGTTAATGCTTTTTTGAAATTCTAATGTGATAATTTTTTTAAACAAAATAAAACTTCAAAATAACAATTGTTAGTGTATGTATTTTACCTACTTCCTTCTCATTTCATAAGCTATATGTTTCGCCATTACATATGAGGGGATGAGGCTATCATTTCAATCAGTATTTCGTACTTTTTTTTTGTCAATTTTCTTTTTTAACAAAAATGCTATGACATCTTTCACTTTAATTTCTTATTTGGAATAAGCGGAAAATAGAAAATGAGAAGAATAGAAAAAAAAAAGAATGAATATAGAAAAAATGATTAGTCTATATTTAATTATTTATCCCTATTTTTCCTCATAATTTTCTCTACCTCCATTTTTTCTTCATTCTAAACAAAAGTCTAAGTGCATGTTTGGTTGATTGTTTTGTAAACATAACCATGATTTTTAACTATGGTTTTCTAAAAGATGTGTTTGACCAAACAGAGATGAAACACAAATTGACTTTTTGAAAAATGAAAAGTGGGTTAAACTGTAGTTTTGTAAAAGGAGGGAAAAATTTACTTTTCCCTTAAGAAAACGTGGGTTTTGAAAAATGATAAACAAATTTACTCTATATTATACATCTAAAAGTACTTTTAATCCCTATCATCAAAACAGATTTTTTGTCAAACTTACTTTTACAAAAAGAATATCCAAACATAACAATTTCCAACAAACTTACTTTATCTAAACTTCATTTTTACAAACTTCATTTATCTTAACTTAATTTTATAAAACGGAGAACCAAACGGACCCAAAAGGTGGTTTTAAAATCAACATAAACTTGTCATGGATCTCATAAATACAATGAGTTAATCAATTAGTACAAGCTAACTTCTTTAAACACATGTTCATAACTAAGAGACCAATCTGTATTAAATTTTTCATTTCTATAGGTGGGGCCATTAGGCTATTTTTATTATTTGGGATGTATGTTTAGATTCGATCGGTTTAATTTTCAGGTAATTAAAAATGAGTTTTGATAAAATTGATTTTATAACGTAGTTATGATAAAAATTAGTTTTGAATTAATGTATTTATGTTTGGATGATTTATATGAAAATTAATTTTAATAAAAATCATAATTTTCTTTTAAATTGAGCTTAAACTATATCCCATGATTAATTTAATTTACTTGAATTAAAATTTAATTTATATTTATTTAATTGAGAATATAATATATTTGATGTAATATTTTCTTATAGGTTGTAGTCCATAAAGAATAAAATTTTAAGAGGACATTTTAGTATTAGATAAAAAAAATTTTACAAAAATTTTATTTTTCTAATTTTTTCATTTTTTCTCATTTTTATTTGTTTATTTTTATTTAATTTTAAAATAAATATAAATAGGAATAAAGAATTAAAATGGGAAAACAAGTAACCCAGGCTCACGTGAACATAAGACTCCGTTTTGAAACAAAACTAATTGTCTGACAAAAAAGCAAAAATTTATCTAAACATCTACAAATTACCCCAAACTCCATTTTTACCCCAAAATTTGGTTTCAAAGGTGATGCAAAACATGCTCCTACTCATTTAATCTATGATTTTGATCATAGGGTAATGAGTAATTACCTATGTGCTTCCTTGTGATTAAATTCAAAGCTTCCACAAAGTACACACTATACTTTCCTGCCCTCCGGGTCGAAAGGGATTAGGGCTTCACAAGTATTGTCAATTTCAATTCAAACAAGACATATAATTGCTGTCTAAATATATATGACTTTTAACGTATCTTGACATAGATATGTATTCCTCATTAGTTAACTCGAGAGCACTATATAATTTAATCCAAGTTGACAATATTATATAGTTTTAGTTTACAAACATTTTGTTTTGATAATTGTTATATTTTTTGACCTGATTTTATTATATGCATTAAACTTTAGTATATTTGAAATCTGCACCTAGCGAACCAAAAAAAAGTGCCTTAATTAAACACTGAACTTTTTCTTTTTTGGTAAAAAACAGCGAACTTGGAAAGAAGCAGTATGCACACAGAAGGAGAGAAGGAGGTGATAACAATGCCAGTAAAGTTGTAACAAATGTTATAATAGTGTTTCCACTTCCGCGCTCTTGTGAACTCAAGAAAGAGACTGACCTTGAATCGGAAGGACTTCAACAGTTCAACCTGTTTTCTCTCACTGGTTACTTTTGTTCTGAAGATCAATGGAAGCCGAGGAAAGCAGCTGGGCAAGTATGGTTTCCCATATGCTTTTTTTTTTTTTGGTCTTTCAAACTACATTTTCCCTCTGTTGTTTTGCAAGGCTCAAGTTCGTAAACCCTAACCATAAATTCTAATTTTCAATCTTCCCTCCTCTGCAGGGATGGGGGTGGACTCGTATATTTACAGGCAACTGATCATTTTGATTCATCAGTTTCTCGAGGAGGAGAATTTCGAAGAGAGTCTTCATCTGTACGATGAAATTTTCATCTTGTTGTGATAGTCCTCCTTCTGATTTTGCTTATGAAATGTGGGTTTGAGAGTACTTCGTTACTAAACCTTTTTCCCCTTAAACTTCTCTGTGAAGATTGGAGCAAGAATCAACGATTTATTTCAATCTGAGGTATTTTGGGGATTTGATTATCACTGGTGAGTGGGAGAAGGCTGAAAATTATCATTCTGCATTTACAAAGACTGGTGATAGTTTGCTGTCAAGGGAGATATTCTTTAAGATACTGAAGCAGAAATGTTATGAGGCCATGCTAAGGTATTAGCTGGGCTCCATTTATATTATAAATTTGATCCTTTACTACATTTGTGCCTTTCAATTGTTGACTTGATAGCTTGGTCATCAAATGTTTTCTAAGATGGTGGATGATTTCTATATGAAACAAAATGGAAAATTAAAATTATAGCATTGCAACTTTGGCACGCAAACTTTGAAAATTAAGCCTTTTACCCTCCCAAATTATCATAAAAATTAAAACTTTTAAATGTGTTAAATCTAATCTCTATAAAAGTCACATGATTATCACGTGATACATTGTTCATCATTTTTCAATTCACCCCTGCATGATATTCTATCTTGTATTGCCCTCGAGTTCCCTATTTCCAATGCATTGGTTTTAATTGATAGGTAATTTTTTTTTCTTGTGATAGTTTTAACCTTTTAAGGGTAAAACGTTATGTTCAAAGTTCGTATCCTAAAATGGTAGACTGCTGGCTGACTCATGCCTTGATGGTTTTATGCTCTGGCTGAAACCACTTGGGCGTGGGTTTGAGAGCTGGCAGACAGTTGTCCTTTGATGTCATTTTCTTCCCTTGTAGACTAGTTCAGAGATATAATAGTTTTGCCAAAACGAAAGACAGCGGATAAATATCTGTCATTTTGTTTGCAGAAAATTTGAATATAAAGTGAATTAGGGAAGGACATTTATACCCAAGAATATGGATACATTGACATGTAAAACTTTGAAAAAGATAAATAAATAATCTTCACACGACTTAGGCGCATGCACTCTCAAATATTTAATATCTTGTCATATGTTTCATACTCAAATGCTAATGTTTTAGACTTTCTATCAGTGATATACTTAAAAACACACAATCAACATAACCTATATTCTAAGTTTTTTTTTATATATATTATTTTTCTCTTAAAAAATACTAAATCAAAAGTCCTTAAGCTATATTATTCAAACTATTCATTAAAAAAAAAAAACTATATCTCTTCAAGATGGGATTTCTAGTCTCTCTTTTTACTTTTTTCCCCTTTTCTTGGGCTCATCTATGTCCTAGCCAGAACGAGTTTGAGTTGCATTTAGCACATGTCCTTGCCATTTTGAATTTTTTCTTAAATGTTTGTTTGTGTCTCGACAATATATAATGGCAATGCCAGTGTTGGACATGTGACACACCGGAAAATAAGTGTGTCTGTACTTTATAATTCATACCCCACATTAAGAAATTCTTTTATTTGGGTGAATTATTGGAGCATATTTACAAGCAATGCCTTTGAAATAAAGTTGCATGGTAGACAAAAGAAGCTCAATCATATATTTTATTTTGCCTTTGTAACTTATTACTTTGACATGTTTTAAAGCATGCTGAAGAACTTGTTTGGTTGATTTGTTTCAGAAATGACCCTGCTGAAGCTGCAGCCTTTTTCCAGAAGGATTCAAGTCCACTTTCTGCTTCTTCTGCTGATAACTGTGAGGAATTTACCAAGGTCCATTTTTCAGAAAATATCAGGCAAGCCCAAAAAAAAACCTATTTTAGTAGGTTTTTAATAAGGATATTCTTATATTGAAAATTCTTAATTCTTATAATTACATGGACAATTAATCTGCAGGAAAGATGAGAAAATATCCTGGTACAATAATATAGCATACACAAGGTCCAATTTGCAGAATGATCTGAAAAAGTTAATAGAGGAAAATCCTATTTTCCAAGATAAACTCTCAGTCCCAAAATTGAAGGGTTCAGGACTTTTTGCAATAATGTCTCTCATCCACCCATGCTCAGAAAAGGAAACAAGTATTAAAGTAAATCAGCCGTTCATATTTAATATGCTTTTGTAAATTTCAATTTTGTTTGCACCAAAGGCCCATTATCTGATTGTGTTCCTGAAATAAAATTTAGAATATCAGAATATGAACTTCTTGTGCTTTTATGTTGCCCGGTTCCATGCTGAGTCTTTTCATCTGATGCTTATGTAGTATATATGCAGGAAGAACTAATTTACTTAATTCTTCAGTTTCTTGATGAAGAAAAGTTCATGTTGACTCTTCACAAGTATGCTGTTGTATGATTTTCCCAGTTTATCTTTTGTCCAATGTCTTATTGTTATTTATTGATTTTAAAAAAAGTGATGTTAACATTATCTGGTGAATATGGCCAAAAACATGTCTGGTGAAGGTTGGAGCAAGAAACAAAGATGTTTTTCAATCTTAATCATTTTGGAAAATTAATTATTGATGGAGAATGGGATGAGGCAGAGAAGTACCTTTCAGCCTTCACAAAATTGGATGACCAGTATCTATTACAGAGAATTTTTAAGATACAAGATGGAAGACACCTTGAAGCTTTTGATGGGTAACTATCAGATTGGTGCTATTGTTTTCTTGTTTCTTATCATTTATATTTTGTTTCTAGAGAGGGTTGTTTAACCGAAAATTCTGCGTGTAAAAGGATAAAGGTTTTACACAACCACTTCCCCTTAACCTAAAAGGAAATAAAGAAATAAAAACAAGTGTATACAAGAAAGGCACTTTATGAATAGTTGATAATGTTGTTGAAGGTAACCTTTGCCTCAACTTTTGCACCCACTTTTTTTTTTCGGTGAAAATAGGACGCTTGAAGGCCCAAAAAACAATAAGAAACTAGCTACCATAGGGAAAAACAGCCCTATAATATCAGCTAATACACTGATCAGAACCCAAATCAGATGGAAAACCCTCCCTCAAGAGTTAGCTTTTGAGGTCTGAGAACCACCTTACTCATCCCATTAAGCAGCTCATATTACTTGATATAGGACCTAGGTATCTCATACTACTTTGGTCCTTATCAATTGGCTGCGCTTATAAAGCAATTATCAGATGGCTACATTGTGCAACACTTCACTCAGCTTTTCATCAATTAAATTCCTTCACGAGTAGCCCTTTTTGAAGCCACTAACCATTAGCTCTAATACTAAATGATAGACACCCAAGTGGACCACTCTACTTTAAGTGCCCAATTCAGTTGCCCATATTACTTGATGGGGGACATAAACATCCCATATTACCTTGGTCCCTATCATATACGAAGATCCAAGAAAGATGGCATGTATTGCAAATAGAGGGTCCCAGGTTTGAGCTTAAGGTTGTGGTTTGTTATAGATCTGCAGCTCTGTTAGCTTCATGGAAAGGATTGTCACTTTGAGAATCCAATCCCTCGTTATTATCTTCTTGATTTGCATGATCATGTGACTCTGATGTTTCATTCCGATAATCTCATCCTAGAAGTCTTTCTTTCATTCTTTCTTTTTTTAAATGTTGCCTATTTTGCATATTTTGAGAATAAATTTATTTCATAACAGTTCCATTGTGGGGTTTTTCCTTTTGAACACTGCTGTTGCATGCTTTGGCATTGGTGTTGGTTTCCTGAGACTATTGTGCTAAGCTACCGATTACTGAAACACAGGAGGCTTCCAACCTTTATATTTTGAACTTCTTTTGCCATTAAACAGAAAGCTATTGCTTCCTTTCCTTTTCTGTTTTAGTCTGAATTATCATTAATATATTATTACTGAACTTTTCTTTCAGAAAGAGTGACTATTTATCCAACTTTATGGATGCTTCTTCTGTAAGAGCTGATCTGCTTGATGGTCTGAATCAATTAATTAGCAAGTATCCCATTTTGCAAGATAAAGTCAAGTTTCCTTGCATGAATAAATCAAGACTCTTGACAATAATCAAGCAGACGTAAGCTAATACCATCTGTTAGTAGTTTATATGGTTTTTTAATCATTAATTTCAAAGTCATTTCTCTTTCAAAAGCAGTAATTCGCCATTAAACTTTGCAGTATGGATTGGTGGGTTCCCCATTGTGTAAAAGCAAGGGCTGATCCTGATAACGGGACCTTTTCTCTGGATACTATACCTAGAGTACCTTACTTTTGTTATAACCCATCTGATCTCGTTAGTTCATTTAGTTTGGAGACAGGGGAATCAAGCATACCATGCACTTGTGGGGTAAGAATACGATAATGTAAATTTCATTCTATTATTTATAATTCAGTTATTTCTTATCTAAACTTTCAGTGAGGAAATCAGTAAATAGTTAGACTGCAATTGCAGTGTAGGTGGATACCAACATGCAAATTGATGATTGTGTGATTCTTCTACAGTCATTAATTTTTTGTGCATTTCAAATTCATGTTTAGTCTAATGATACAAGCATACCATGGACTTGTGGTGTAAGAATAAGATAATGTAAACTTCATTCTATTATTTATAATTCAGTTATTTCTTATCTAGACTTTCACTGGGGAAATCAGTAAATAGTTAGACTGCAATTGCTGTGTAGGTGAATACCAACATGCAAATTGATGATTGTGTGATTCTTCTACACTCATTAATATTTTTGCATTTCAAATTCATGTTTAGTCTAATGATACAAGCTGCATGACTCATGTGAATTCCGGGTTCAGCCTGAAGAGGATGGAGAAATTTGAATTACAAGTCACAGAAAACTGCTCAAGCCAGAAAGCAATGGAAATGTCAGTTCTGTGCAATAATGATGAAAACTGATCTTGCTGCTTGAAATTTCTTGGGAAAAACTTGTGTATAAAACTGATAACCCTTTTTCATTTTCATTGTATGTAGAGGAAGCAGTAGCCAGATAGACCAAAATTATGGAGTTGGCATTAAGTCATCAGCTGAGATAACAGAGATCAATGAACCATCTCAGTGCTGCGTGCTTGTACTTCCTGATGATTCATTGGTCGCAAGGGTATGGATCTACTGTTGTGAAGGAGTCCTGTCATGATATTCTGGCAAACATTTTTGCTTCTGTCTGTTTTATTGGTGGAAAATTGTCACACCTAACATTATGCATTATCAATAATAATGGTGGTTCATTATACATTTTAAGTGGTAATCTAATGTTCTCTCCGTTAAATGTTGGCCACTTCTTTTTGCAAATTCAGGTATTTTCTGTCTAGAAACTGAAGTTTAACCCTATTACTTTACATTATTGAGTGGCTATATATAATATGTTATTCTGAACAAATTTAATCTTTCATGAAACTCGAAAGGCCAGAAAAAATAACTAATGAAAAGCAAATGGAAATGCAATCTCCCTTAACAACAGCTAATGTTTTCTCTGCATATATGCTTTTTTGGATGACTTATTCTTGTGTGCAAGTTTAATTAGTAGGTAGACTTTCCATGCCTTTTTATTGGCCTAGATTATCGCATTATTAATTTTTCATGTCATGTTAGATACTCCTACCGTAATAAGCAATAGAAGATATGAAGTTTCTTGCACATTGATTGGGAGATTGTACTTATAAATCTAAGATTTGATATCATTTGGTACTTTCTTTGGTTTTGAACATTACACTTTTTAGCTATGATGCTTAGTGGTTTATGAACCATATCAGGTTGCTAGATTAAATTAT
Source organism: Adenanthera pavonina (assembly GCA_026686845.1). Classification (NCBI taxonomy): domain Eukaryota; kingdom Viridiplantae; phylum Streptophyta; class Magnoliopsida; order Fabales; family Fabaceae; genus Adenanthera; species Adenanthera pavonina. The sequence goes on from JAIVEN010000003.1 coordinate 7,764,537, forward strand.
ACATGTTCAGGAGAATGCATACTGGCCTTAGCCCGAAATGCTATGCATAAACTTTGGCTGTTACATCATGACAAATGCTCATTGGTGAAGGTAAATGCTAGTCATTCGCTCTTCCAACAATGTCTCAAGGGCTTGTTTCCATTATTTGCTTCATGTATTTTGTATGCCGTCTTCCTGTGCAGGGAATAACTGATATCCAACCTTCTTTACATCAACCTTCAAATGGGCAAGTTATGAAAAATTATGCAAGTGAAAATCAGAAGTTCGTTGACCACTGCTTTGCACTGAAAAATCATCATCTTCTGTCAGCATCTGGTGGAAGAATCTCCAGATATAATCTGGAGACATTTGAGGTATTAATGCTGTCAGCCACCTGTTTTTATAGTTTATTATTTCTTGCTGGTTTCATTTATTTTATCCGGCGTGTTCATTTGCTGCAGACAGAGGAAACATTTGCAGTTCCTCCACCTGTGGCTACATATTTCGTCTTTCTCGCTCAGGATATCTTAGCTATTGGTTTCGATGATTCAGGCATTTTAATTTACTGTACCTGCACTAAAAAGGTTTGGGGACCATGTTAAGTTTGAAGTTGAACCAAGCTTGTGAAATTCACATTATCTGTTTACTATTATCAGGTTAAAGCCAAGCTCCAAGGTCATCAAAAAATTACATGTCTTGCTTTTTCTCAAAACTTGAATGTGCTTGTATCATCAGGAGCTGATGCACAGGTGAGCTGATTTTCAGTGTATTTCATGTCTCAACTTTTTCTTTTTTCCTTTTACATTCCTTTTTTGCCTCAAAACTTTTTCATTTGCCTTATTCGTTTGGTCTGTTTTTGGTTTCTGTTGCAAGTTTTTGTCATGAAAATAGAACCACAATGGCTTTGGTTGTATTCAAATGTAGTAATACTCTATGATTCTGTCTCTCCTACTCCTCGTTTCCCATGAAAATAGAATCACAATGGCTTTGGTTGAATTCAAATGCTGTAATACTATAGGACTCTATGCCTCTCCTACTTATCTTTTCCAGGGTATCTAGCCCTAGGTAGTGGTAGGAGGGGAATGGAGGAATAATTCCTCCTTATTCTCTCATTACTTTTCAACTTACGGAGGACTTTTGTGCAGCTGTGTGTTTGGGATGCGGCTGGATGGGAGAAACTGACAAGTAAGACTTTGTACAGTTTGCGTACAGGGCAGGTGCCAGACCCGCCTGTAGCGAGTTACATTGAATTTCACAAGGATCAAATTCATCTACTAACTGTCAATGAAAGGCAGATAAACATATACGGAGCACCTATGCTGAATCACATTCTGCAGGTATGCCAATAGCTTATATTGGTTGTGTTTAATAGTTCAAAATCATAATCTTGTGAAGTATGATTGTTCAGAGTGTTCCACCAGAATCAGATCTCCCAATTACTCATGCAACATACTCATGTGATGGTCAATCAATATTTGCAAGCTTCAAAAATGGGTGCATAAAAATCCTTTGCAGCGAGACACTTGATGTAAGATGCAGGATCAACCTTACTGCTTATGCACAACCAAACCCGAGGTATTTCCATTCTTTGTACAGTTTGTTGATGAACTTGTTAACTTCTTTAAGCTTCAGCTAATGATATAATGGTACGGCTCAGCTTGGAGGTTTATCCTTCAGTGATTGCGGCACATCCATTTAAACCTAATCAAATTGCTCTCGGGCTTACTGACGGTAGAGTTGTTGTTCTTGAGCCCCTAGCTTCCGAAGGAGAGTGGAGAAAGGATGGCCAAATTACTTGTTCCTAACGTAATGTCCTTACTACAAAGTCTGCAATTAAGAGCTTCATTTTTTGTCTGACTACTTTTTTATCTTCCATTAGGGGGCCTTGTCTATATCTTTAACCCAGCCTGCTGATCATATTTTGTTTTGCTTCTCCCCCTTTTTTCTGGGTATGATGGGGAGTGGGGATGGGAGGTTTAAATGTAGTATTTTTTTGGCCAATAGGTTTAAATGTAGTTGAAGGAAAAACGTGTTCAGTGAAAATTTGTATCCATCTTTTGGATTTTATTTTTGGCGGTCTATACTGTATTCATTTGTAAATTGGAGCTCAAAAAGATTGAAAAAAAAATCCTTCATTTATTTTTCAATTTTCAGAATGTTGAGGGATATCATTTCTCTCCTAAGAGTAAATTGCCTGCTTTTAAAAGTATGTGAGAAGCTGGAACACGGTCACGGTGGGACTCAAACCAACAATCTCCCGCTCCGGAGGAGCGTGCCTTATCCATTAGGCCACGCGATCTGCCATTGTGGATAGCACAAAAATAGTAGGAAGGCGATGACCTTAAGTCCACACAACGCTGGCTGGGCAAATGAATCTAATGATGCACATTCATGAATTACTTTATTAAATTTGTGGGTAAAAAAATTATTTTATATGAAATTATGACTTATCAAAGAGGCACTTCATCCCAGTTATGGGTAGAAAATATAAAATAATAAAAATTTAAAGATTATATTTTTAATTACTCATTCGTTTATGCAACTAATTCGAGTAAGATTTAGATATAGTTTTCTATATTTTATTTATTAAATTTAGTATACTTATTTACTTCTGAAACAATATTTTAAATGTAATTATTTACTATCGAGTTGTAAAATTATATAATATCATATTTATATTTTAATGAAACAATCTATTGTTATTATTGGCTTTTTTTCATGAAATTTAATTCGCATCAAGGCAAAAACTGCTGTTAACAAGCATGTTAAAGGAATTGATTCTAAAAAATGAGATTGGAGAAGATAATATGAAACTTGAAATCTGAATTAAACTGTGGGAATGATAGTCCTTTACCACAATTTTCCCAAATTAAAAAAATGGCATTAATTCAAAAGGAGAGTCAAAGAGAACATAAAAATGATAAATGTAATGAAAATGTAAATAACCTACGTTTCAGCGTCATTTGAATCTGGATATACTTGAATCTCAGGAATTCAAATGAGGATTACAGTATCTAAATAAAACAATGTCGCCGGAGCGAAGCGGAGAGATGCCGCAAGGGTTGAAGTTCACAAGAGTAATGGAATTAGTGGTGTGATACTGGAGGAATAAGTGTAATATGAGTTTGCTTTGTTTTTGGTGTTGATGACGCTGTTGTGTGTGTTACTACTCTGTTCCATCTCAATGTATAGGTAGGTGCACCGGTGAGACTTTCTATTGGTGTAATGTAGGATCCCATAATCGAAAAGCTCCTTATGTTTTTTGCCAAGTGCTCCACAATCTCTGTTATGCCCCAGATTCTTGCGAATGAACAAGGTGAGTCGGTGGTTTAATGAAATGGCATGTTTTATCCCAATCTGAGTAAGCGGTGTGCCATCCCAATTGGGCCAGGCCTAATATGCGAATTTGGTCTAAACAGTTATTATAATAGCGAGGAATAATATATGTATGTATATGTTAATGAAATCAATATATACATAATCCAATCCTACTTTCGATTCTTCCCACAATCATTAATCATAAAGATGAAGGATTTTCTGAATTTAGCTTACTAAGTCAAGGGAACAAAATTTATTGATTGAGAGATAAGGGAAAGAATTAGGAGGGCCGCCCATCATTGAACCCTTTTCATCCACCGTCCAAGTCAAGTGGAACCCCCCAAATACAAAGAAATGAAATCACCTTACGAACACAAAGAATGTGTCCACATCACCGTGAACCGTACGCGTTGCATGAATGTGTCTGGTGATAAAGTACAAAAGAACCACCCCACCAAAAAAAATAATAAAGAAACTTAGAAGTTTTCATCTTCATATTATTATTATATCTAACCGGATGGACTAGATTGTTTGGATCTAATTAGATAAGTCATACGTGGTTTTATAGTTTTTCGGGCTTGGCGAGTTAGTGACTCAGTGAGTAGGGGTGTCAGAATTGACGGTGGCGAATCAATTCAGAGATGGCGGCGAGCACAATCCGTAAGGCGATTGGGGTGGTTAAGGACCAGACCAGTATCGGGATAGCGAAGGTAGCTAGCAATATGGCGCCGGACCTCGAGGTTGCCATCGTGAAGGCGGCCAGTCACGACGACGACCCTGCCAGCGAGAAGTACAAACGTGAGATCTTGAACTTAATGTCTTACTCTCGAGGCTATGTTCATGCGTGTGTGTCCGCTGTGTCCAAGCGTTTGACCAAGACGCGGGACTGGATTGTGGCCCTCAAGGTCCTCATGCTTGTGCACAGGTTGATGAATGAGGGACCCCCTTTGTTTCGTGAGGAGATCTTGTATGCCAGCAGGAGGGGAACCAGGCTTCTAAACATGTCTGATTTCAGGGATGAGGCTCACTCCACCTCCTGGGACCATTCGGCTTTCGTCAGGATCTATGCTATGTATCTGGATCAACGCCTCGAATTGATGTTATTCGAGAGGAAAACTGGGCGTCTTGGGGGTAGTGTGGATGACAGATTTGGGGGCAGGGACAATTTCACGTTGCCACAATCACGGCCGTACGAGTACGATTATGGAGACTTAAGATTAAGAGAGGCAAGTGGGTACGGAAGTGGAATAAGACGGACCCGATCTTTTGGTGACATGAGTGACACAGTGGGCCGAGAGGAGAAAGAGGTCGTGACTCCCTTGAGGGAAATGAAGCCTGAGAGGATTTTCCACAAGATGGGTCATCTCCAGAGGCTTCTAGATCGTTTCCTGGCTTGTAGGCCTATGGGATTGGCAAAGAATAGTAGGATGATTTTGATTGCGTTGTACTCTGTTGTTAGGGAGAGCTTTCAGCTGTATTCTGATATTTGTGAGGTTTTGGCCGTCTTGCTGGATAAATTTTTTGATATGGAATACCCTGATTGTGTTAAGGCTTTTGATGCTTATGCCAGTGCAGCGAAGCAGATCGATGAGCTCGTTGGCTTCTACAATTGGTGCAAGGATACTGGTGTGGCTAGATCATCAGAGTATCCAGAAGTTCAGAAGATTACTAGTAACGTACTGGAGACACTGGAGGAGTTTGTGAGGGATCGGGCAAAGAGAGCTAAAAGTCCAGAGAGGAATGAGGAACCTCCGCCGGTGGCTAAAGAGGAGGAGCCGGTTCCAGATATGAATGAAATCAAAGCACTGCCTCCACCGGAGAATTACACCCCACCTGAGCCGGCGCCGCCACCTGAGCCAGAGCCTATGCCACAGCAACAAGTTGCAGAGGACTTGGTAAATCTAAGAGATGATGCAGCCAATGCAGATGATCAGGGTAATAAATTGGCTCTGGCACTATTTGCTGATCATGCAAATGGTTCATCAAGTGGAGAGCTTCAAGTGACTTCCGCTTGGCAAACTCCGGCTGCAGAACCTGGGAAGGCCGATTGGGAATTGGAGTTGGTAGAGACTGCTAGCCATTTATCAAAGCAAAAGGCAACATTGGGTGGTGGGTTTGATCCTTTATTGTTGAGTGGCATGTACGACCAAGGAATGGTGAGGCAGCATGTTAGCACTGCTCAACTGAGTGGAGGGAGTGCAAGCAGTGTGGCATTGCCGGGTCCAGGGAAGAGCACAACCCCTGTTCTAGCTCTACCTGCCCCAGATGGATCTGTAAAGCCAGTGAATGAGGACCCATTTGCTGCATCAATGAACATTCCATCCCCATCATATGTACAGATGGCTGATATGGAGAAGAAACAGCAACTGCTTGTGCAGGAGCAGCAGCTATGGCAGCAGTATGCAAGGGATGGGATACAAGGTCAACCCAGCTTGGCCAAAATTAGTGGGGTTTCAGGATACTGTCCTGGAGGTCCTGTGCCAATGGTGCCATATGGAATGCCCCCAGTCAATGGAATGGGACCTCCCACTGGGTATTACTATACTCACTGATTTTTTTGTTCCTTTTCTATCACATATCTATAGGTGACTTAGTTTGATTTTCACGTTGATTTGGTGTTTTCTCTCGTTATACATGATGTCATCTTATTCTTGAGATTTGTTCCTTACAAGCATATATCATGGGGTGGCGTAGGAGATTGGGGGGTTGAAGAGGCGAATTCTTGTTGGGGGCTTTGATGGTGGGGCATGTGTAGTTCAGTTTTGATGTCTGTTTTGTAAAGCTTAGTTTTCTTCTGTATTTTGTACCTTTGTGATTCTTGTTCTTCAGAAACAAACATCTAACTATTGTAAATTTTTTTTGTACTGAATGTTTGTTGATAACATCGCTTATGGCAACAGATAATTCCATTTTGGGGGAGTTTTATTTATTTATTTTTTGGGGGGAAGAAAAAAAAAAGGCAGAAAGAAAGGAGGGGGGCGGGGTGTTTTACCAGAACCTGCATCAGATTAGTGGTTTTCTTCGTTATGTTCTAGTATTTGAATTATTCTTTCTTTGCCTTTCAAAAGATATCAAAACAGCTATTTTTAACTTGTAGCAAATGAATCAAAAGATACACTATTAAAACTATATCGGACACAAATTTATAGCCTAAAACACTTCAAGTATTGGAACAAAAAATACCGACCCATGAACGTGGTAAAAATTGAGTTCTGGTAAGGGTCCATCTGGTTCATTCACTTAGGGAATATATAAAGGTGATACCCATTACATCATCAAATTTTATGTGTTTGGTTGCAAAAAAAATGACGTGAAAGGGATTACATCTACGAAGCAGATTACCTAAATTCAGGTGAAGAAGCTCACTCTCATTTTTCTATGTGAAATGGCTCACATTGATGTGAAGGGATATCAAATGCCCTTTGTACCCCGACAAATAAAAAAACTCTCACCCTTCCTCATCTGAGTAGCTATCCACGCCCTCATCTTCCATTCCTCCCATGCCCCCACCCACACCCAAGCTGTCGGAGGGAGAGATTGTCGTTGATGCCACTGGAACGAGAGATCGTCCACCTCCGGTGACCTCACCGCCGGCGTCTCCCTCCCCAAGTTTCTTCTTCTTCGTCCATCTCTCTCCCTCCCTTCATCTTCCCAAACTTGTTGCAGTTGCAGATCTTGGTTATTCTTCAAGATCTGGGTGGCCAGAGTTTGCAAAGATGGAAGAAGAAGGGAGATGGAGCATCGTAGCGAGAGTTTCTGAAGTTGGAAGAAGAATGAAGACGGAGCTATGGTGGTTAAAAATTACTTTGCCTTCGCCTTTGATCTCTCTTTTTTTTAGTGGTTTCTCTATTGTTGAGCTGTGGTGGCTGTTGGTAAGGAAGACTGTCAGCGAGGATGGATGAAGAAGGAGAGAGGGAAGGTTCTTTTTTTTTTTTTTTGAGAGTTAAGAAACATTTTAGTCATTTCATATTTATATGATTTTAATTAAATATAAAATTTAAATTTATTTTTCTCATCTCTTATGTCATACTAAACAAACCCATTTAATATTTATATGTAAATATCATCTTATTATGTCATTTCACACCCTTCATATCACATTATCTATCTTTTGTAATTGAATCAAAGTGATTATAAGTTTCATTTTTCTTAGTCAATGAATATACAAGATCATTTAAACAATATGAGGATTCAAGTTAAACCTTTCACTTATTTCGTAGAAGACAGTGGTTCCATCAGCTTCAAGTGTCGTTGTCGTTTTGAATTAAATATATTGGACTGCATATATTAATCTTAGTGTCTCAACTCACACCTCATCTTTCTCAAGCATTGCTTGGACGATGACTTGCAAACATAATTTGATGTGATTTTATGATTTAATGAATTCGTTGAAATTCCATTTTATCCTTTCTTTTTAATTGCGAATTAAAAAACTTGAAAAATTCTGAATACGTTTTTTATGTATGCCTTTTTTTTTTGTTAGTACACTTAATATCTTGAATCCACCTAGTTTTAATTAAAGGATTTATCAAGTTTAAATTAATATAGATCGAGTTGAGCAGAATCCAAAAGATAGCAAACTCTACCACCAAATTTTACACAAATATGTTTTCTAAACTCAAATTTAAAACCTTTAATTAAGCTAATATAATTTCCTACCAATTGAATCAAGCGACCTTTATCCTACGTATAATTACGGGGAAAAAAAAGACACAAAGGAATGTTAAAAAACAATGACAAAAAATGACCAAGGTGGTATAATAACAATACCAAAAGATGGAGGTAATTATTTATTTTTATAAATAATGATAAGGACCAAACTAACTAATTTATTATTATCTATTATATATATAAAAGTAGGATTCAAAGCTGAATTTCTATTGCGTCACCTCAGCATCTTTAAAAAAAAGAAAATTTGGTGTAGCACATTGATGTGGTTGTTGAAGTATTCAACTCTCCCTTCCATCTATTAATTTGCTTAATTTAATTTATAATTGGATAATTAATGCATTTAATGGTGATAAATCTAACACTTTTCTTGTGCATAGTTTTTTTCCAATTGTCTTTCTAATTTAAGAATAGAACTTAATGAAATCTTTGAGATTTTTTTTGACAAATATTATAAATGACTATAATGATGGCTACTATCTAATTTATTGTGATTGCTTTTTGTACAACTTTTAGAATGTTCAAAGTGAAATAATACACACACACACACACACCAGAACAAAGAAATACTATATCTAATACATTAGTTTTGTAAGAAAAAAAATATAAGAAAGGTTCATATTACTTTAAGTCTAATTATTATATTATTATTCTGTTATTATATTTATTGAAATATAATTATTCTACAATAATTTAATAAAGGTTTATAATAAGGTTCTATTGTGCTAAATTTTATAATTTTGTTATATCAAATTTTAGTATATAATATAATATAGTATATAATGTAATATAATTTAATGTATAATTGGGTGAATTACGCATTTAGTGATATTATTATATATTAATATAATATAATATACTTTTATATTAGTTATTAGTAATTGGTCATTTATTATTTTTTAATAACGGTAAAGAGTCAAATTTGTATTAAGTCTCACAGCCATCATCATTTAAGCAATTATGTGTTTTACCAATTTGAAAAAAGTTACTCCCTTTATTTCTTTTTATTTGTCACTTTTTAAGAAAGTTTTTATTTTTTATTTATCTCACTTTTAAATTCTAAGATAACATTAATTGTTGTTTTTCCATTTATATCTTTATCCATCATTTCAAAAGTTAAAGATAACATTAATTGCCCTTTCTTATCTTTTTTATTTATTGAAGGGCATATTATAAAATTTAAAATAAATTATAATACCTTAATTATATTTTTTAATCTATGTGTAAAAATCTTAAACAACATATTAAAAAAAATAGAGGTAATATTATATATGATTTAAATCAATATTCAATTGCATTGATTAATTGGTGAATTCTTGGCTATAAATACATCATTGTATTTATCCTCCATCGCGTTACTTTCAACTGAGTTTAGTTTTATATTATGACAATTTTTGTTTTCCTTTTTTTTTATATGATGAAGAAGGTTCCTGCTTTAGTTTTCATGGCATATCTAGAAGCCAATGTTCAATGTTGATTCTCTATGTGTATATCCATGTTATGTATTTTTCTTACATGATTTATAGACATCTCTTGACAGATGCGATTTTCGTTTATTTTTATATCTACTCCAATTTCTAATCATGATTTAATATGTTGTCTGATTTTTTTTTCTCTCACTAGAGAGGTTGCTTCAGTTTTTTTTTGGCATATGTCTAAAAGCCGCTACAAAAATCTAATGGTAAGAGTGCCATCAATCCTTTGATATAATACTAAGAGTGCTACCAATTAAATCCCAACAGTTGGCTGGCTGGAAAATCCGTGTCTCATGTCATGGTATTCTGTCAGCTTTGCATTCATAGCCATGTCGAGGAGCAAGAAATGCTCAAATTCATATCATCCTCAAATATATGCCATTTTAACTTCATGTTCAATAGCCTTCTAGTTTGAGTTTGTGTTCAAGAAGTTTGTTTGAGTTTGCTTCAATATGTTCGTATGTTATTTTTAATCTGAGTTCAGCTTTCTATGTATATTGTGTTGTTTTTTAGTTCTTTTCCTTTTTATTGGCATCTTCGTTTATCTTTGTTTTTCCATCTTTTTTTTTTTTGGCCTTTTTTAGCAAACTACGATATGGTTTTTTTGGTATTTAAAGCTTCTTGAAGGCACTTCTTATGCCAATACTTATTCGTACTTTATTTCCATTTGATTTTTTTTAAATAACTTTTCTTAAAGATATACATAGCCAAATCAACATATAGATTTAATCTCATGATTATAGTTATTTTTCTGTATATTGTAAAATTATGAAAACATTTTTTATATTTCATATGATATAGGGAGATTTAGTCAAATAGTCATAAACTAATTATTAAAAGAAACTATCATACCATATCAATTTATTAACCAAAATCTGAGTCTCAATTTCTACTTCTATCAATCAGCCTAGAGAGGACCATGGACGAGAGGTTGAGTGGTTGGTGCCGGATAGAGAAAGGAGAAGAGAAGTGACACTAGACGATGAATATGAAATTTGTGGCATGGGGATTGTTGGAGCTTTTTAAGGTTTATGATAGATAAGTAAATTTAAAGTGTGTAATTTTGTAACATGACGTAGAATTTCTTTGCTCCATCTCCAATGTTGGGACTCCTTTGAATCTTCATGCAAGCACTCATTATAAAGTATAAAGCATTTGAAGTTTTTGTATTGACTTCTTTCAAAAGTCGGGATGTACCATATACTTTTCTTTTTGCCCCTCCCACTATTTTTGCGTGATGAACTCATGTTCAATGTTACTATATTATATTGCCTGCCTTTGAAACAAACAGTTTGTGGTTTGACCAGTAAAAAAATGTGTTTTTACTATCAGCGCACTAAAAACAAGCCAAGCCAATGCTAATCAACTTTAGGTTTTGTATTGCCATTGTATCAACGTTTTAGGCTTCCAAATTGCAATTATGTAGGCTGAATAAATAATCATATATCACTGTTAGAAAGGTTTTCAAATTTAGATCAAGTTGGCCTTTTATTTTTAAAATTCCAAAAATAATAAATTACCTGTAATCGATTCTATTCAAATATTATAGCTTAAATTACCTACAAACACTTTTCTGCTAATCAACTTGAATTAATAAAGCTTAATTCATTTTTATTAAGCATTTTGAATTAAAAGTTGGAGTTGAAAACACCAAAAAAATTAAATTGAAAATTAATATGATTAATTAATTTTTTTTAATAAATATGAAAATTATAAGGTTGAATAATTAAGATTTAATTATATAATTTAAAATTATAATAAATAATGCTTATTAACACCCATTTTTTTCAATTAGCGACGTTAACTTTTGATTGTATAATAAATGTATGGTTGGCAAAAAAATTGTTTAATAGATGTATAATTTAATTAAAAGTTATAATATATATATATATATAGATGAATCAGGATGTCAAGGCACACATGTTGAAATTATGAGCTATCACATAAAATACTCAGATTCCATGCATCCATGTATTATGGGCTAGTGTTTTTTATCCAGTGTTACTAGAACAAGAAAAACATACTAAGGCTAAACTAGCACAAATTGGATGTATTATGTGTTTGGTAGTAAGTCGAATTACTATGTACAATCACCTTAAAACAACTAGCAATTAGGATAATGCTGTATCCAGATCAATATATTTTGTTTAATTCAAACAAATAATTGAATTTTCAGTTTGAGAGGACCTATAGAATATCCTTTTTATTTTATTTTTGTTCAATTCTGAATTGAATTTGAGTCATCATCAATAATAAAATAAACAATTTAAATATTTTATTCAATATGAAGTATTAAAAATTGTTTATAGCTTATTAAGATATTAATAATAGAGTTTTTGTAATAGGTTAAATAAGTCAATTCATTATAAATTATGTGTTGAATAGGAAAATCTATTATTGCAGTAGGAGTTAAATGAGTTAAACAAATAAATTCACTTTAGGTTGCAAATTATTCGGTCAATATATTATTAATAAAAATAACATTTTCTTAATTATGAATATATATATATAGCAATAAATAAATATTTAATATGTCATATAAGATAGAATAATTTTCTACCTGAGTTGTTAATTCAAGTATCATTTATTGTTTGAGATGAGATTACTATTGAAATTTTTTTTTTTGAATCCCTGAAAAGTAAGGGATATTCTCAAATTACATAAGATAGTATATATTACACAAACAAATATATCATTGATTGTTTTTATATCAAATATATTTACTAGGTTATTTTACTAGAGTAATCCATGTATCGCACAGGTACATTGTTAGTTATTATTACAAAATAGAAGTCGAAAACACGACGTGTTGTGATTTCAAGTTTCCACATTATTATGCTGATTATGAAAAAATTTGATACTGCATATTCTAAATAATATTTATTTTCTCATATATGCTTTTATTATTTTAAGTTTGATATGATGATATATATGGAAATAAAAATTACATACATATTTGTGAAAAAAATCACAATTTGATTTGAAGATCATATATATTTGTGAAAAAATCACGATTTTATTATTTAAGTCTATAATGAGATCTCTATAAAATAAATATGAAAATAAAAATCACATATATATATTCATAAAAAGATCACAATTTGATTGTATAGGTTTGCAATAAAATCTATATGTAAATCTATAAAGTAGAGGTTGAAAGTACAACATATTGCAATTTTAGATTTTCACTTCAACATACTGTTATATAGCTGATATATTCCAAGTAATATTTATTTTTTTACATATGCTTTCATTTTTTTTAAGTTTGATATAACAATAAATATGGAAATGAAAATTGGATATGCACATATATATATTTGTGAAAGGAATCACAATTTAATTATCTAGGTTTGTAAGTCTATAATGAAATCTATATAAGATAAACATGGAAATAAAAATCATATAAATATTTGTGAAAAACTACATTTTGATTGTCTAGATCTACAATGAAATCTATATAAATCTATATTATATGATGTAGGGTAAGTTATTATAGAAAATTATTCAAAAATTCTATACAATTTGGTGTATATAATGCTATTAGAAGTAGACCATATAATTAATATAAATCTATAAACTTATATTCTATCACGTTAGTTAACAATTACTTTTATATGTTTCTTGCTTACAACTATAATTCTTCTTACATAACTGGATATAAGGAAAATTAATAAATAGGTGAATCACCAAGATAATCAATCTTCACATTATTACATTTAATAATGTAAATTATATAGACTCCTAAAATGTATTTGATATTCATAATTTTTTATATATTTTCACATTTAAATATTTTAATTTCATAAGCAATATCTTAGTTTCCTTGAGATTCCACGAATTTTAGTTTCATAGCATAAATATAATAATAGTAAATGACCAAGGTGACTTTAGACTTTATGGCCAAAATGCAATGTTTTTAAAATAATCCTTTAAACATTTTTTTTCATTTTAAAGAGTAGAGTGCATGGCTTTTTTTTTCACTTTTTTTTTATCGATTTAAACAAAAGTAAATATGGAATGTGCTGGGGTGGAATCAAGTTGTGCTTGATAAAGCCTATACATTGCATAAAAATTATTCTCTACGATTCTTATTATAAGGGACTTCCAATTACATTATTTAGATTAAAAAAATTAGTTATTCTCTTAAAATCTAAAAAAAAAACAAACATTCCTTCTTTATTGCTATTTAATATAATAATGCAATTCACATTAAATATCATTTTACCAATTGAGAATGCCTATTTCATCCAAAAAGTCCAACAACAATTTACGAGAAGAAATAAATGATGAGGGCAAAATAAGAAAAATCCTACAAAATATTATAAAGTCTCTTATAAAAAAAATAAAAAAAAACTTCCAAAAGATCCCTTATAAATAGGACCGGAGGGAGTAGTAACTTAGCCTCCTTCACCCACACAATTTTTTCAACACACCAATAGATTAGCTTTACACTCAAAGGACCTCTTGGAGGTGGAGCCATCATTCTCCAAAATCATTAATATAATGGGGGTAAATAATGGGGTTATGAAGTAATATTTCAAGCTTCTTTGTTACAATTAAGAGAAAATGTGAAAAAATGACTTACTGACCACTATCTCATATTACTAAATTATTTTAAATTATTATTAATATAAATAATAAAAATAAAAACAATAAAAATTATATATAAATATTTAATATTTATTTATAAAAATCTCCCCCCCCCCCAAAAAAAAAGTCTGCCTCCGCCCCTGCGAATGTGTAAGCTTTTTTTAGCAAAGTATATTTCACAAATTTAAATAAGACTCGTGCTTTAGATGAATTCACACAAAATAAAGTGAAAGTAATGAAAAGGATAGGATTAGAAGGAGAATTATTCATTTCCACAACCTTATCATAAATATAATTGCCATTTGCTTTAGTCTGATTCGTACACTGAATTTTACATTTAAGGACCATTTGGTTTTCAGTTGGTTAAAAATGAGTTTTTGTAAAATTGGTTTTATAACGTGCTTATGATAAAAATTAGTTTTGAACTAACATGTTTATGTTTGGATGATTTATTTGAAAATTTATTTTCACAAAACTCATAATTTTCCTCTAAATTGAGTTTAAACTCTATCCCATGATTAATTTAATTTACTTGGACTAAAATTTAATCTTCATTTATTTAATTGAGAACATAATATATCTGATATAACATTTTCTTACAGGTCATAATCGATAAAAATTAAAATTTTGAAGGAACATTTTGGTTAATAGATAGGATAAATTTTATTTTCCTATTTTTTCTAATTTTTCTAATTTTTATTGATCTATTTTTATTTAACTTTAAAATAAATACAGATAAAAATGAAAAAGCAAAATGAAAAAGTAGCTATTTAACTACTTCTTCTGAAACCACGTTCTGCATGTGAAATCATTTTCAAATGGGAAAGTAAAAAAATATCAAATACACCTGAAACTATATCAAACTTGATTTTGACCCCAAACCAAGATTTAGGTAGTGGTACCAAACAGCCCTTATAATTCAAAACGTAGCCTAAAACATCGCGGGCCTTCAAAACGTAGCCTAAAGATGAGGATTAGCGTGGGGTATTTATTAGTTTTAGGAAAGATGATTCTCTCCACTTCGTGCTTTAAATTCCTCTCTTTTTTCAGAATATTTAGTATTCATATTACATTTAGATAGTTTAAAATTAGCATTTTTAAAAAATCATTATTAAATTTAAAAATAAATAAACAAATTTAAATTATTTAGATTTGAATAAACTGAATTTAGACAAGGACAAAAAAGTTTAGGAGCTAACAGAAGCTAGTCATGAGAATATGAGTCATTTCCCCAGCAAAAACCTAAGTTCAAATCTCGTTGTTAGCGTAAATGCTACAACAAAGTAGTATAGTGGAAGCAAAGTATACCTAGTAAGGATATGGGATTCCAACTTGCTCAAAGTTGAAGAAATGGAAGAATGAACAACCCACTTGACCAATTTTTGAGAGAGAGAGGAGGCTATGGTTTGAAATGAGTCTAATGGCTATATATAGAGAAAACATTCTCTCTAAAATCTAAATGACATAATTACTCCTCAGTTAATTAAATTGGATTAGTGACTCTAAATTGATTTGTGAGTTGGGGTCTCTTCCTATACGGTTAAATTGAATAATCATGCCTATTATAGTTTATTCAATTAAAATGACCCAAGCTATATTAATAAAGTGTTGAGAGAGAAGAGGCTATGATTTAAAATGAGTCTAATGGCATTATATCCATAGAAAAAATATTTTCCCTCTAAATGGCATAATCACTTCAGTTAAATGGGATCATTGGCTCCAAAATTGATCAATGAGTTGAAGTTTCTTCCTTAACAGTTAAATTGAATATTCAAGCCTATTATAGTTTATTCAATTAAAATGATGCATCAATAAAGTGTTGAGTATAATTACTTAATATTAATGTTGTGATCTAATAGTTAATTACTAATAATTAATGCTAATTCACACTTAATAATAAAATTAGTCTGACATAAAAGACTTGTAGATGGGTATTCTCTATATATCTTAGTTGTAAGGCTTACTTAACTATGATAATTATCAAGACCTAACTACTTAAACTTTTTAGTATGTATATATATATATATATATGATTAAGGGAGTGAAATAAAGAGGAGCCTATTTATCTTTTAACAAAAAATTAATGAGTCCTGAAAGTGAGAATGTTGTTTCAAATCAAGGGAGTGAATTTATCATAGGAAAAAATAATAAATTAATGAGCTCCTTCCGCTCAACTCTATTAATATTGGCCAAAAAAAAAACTCCATCAATCATTATAGGCAAGTTTAATGTTTTAAAATCAACATTAATAAACATTAAGTCATAATCTCTCTCAAGTCTCAAACGCCAAATCATCCGCTTTATGCCAAACTTGGTACCAATTAGTAATGCCACATGGCCAAGCTTTATAAAAATGAATAACCCAGGAGGCATTCAGTTGCAGTTTACTTTGTCTTAATAAACATACAATCTTATTGATAGTTATTGACTGAAGTATTGGAGTGCTTCCACAAGCTTAAGTTTTCTCAATTTGTTACAGGAAGTTAAACTTGAACATGACAATCAATGCTTAGTTTCTCACCAAATATTAAAAAAAAAAAACCACAGCTTAGTTTGAGACTGGAGAAGTTGTTATTTAGGGGGAAAAAGACAGGAGACAAAATTGAGGTCAAATCGAACAAGTGCATAGAACTAACCACTGATCTGGTTGTTCGTCGTTCGTTAAAGGTGACTGATGGTGGAGGATGATGTGACGTGCAGAGAAATTTGCCAAATCCACCACAAAAGGACGATGGGGAACAGGGTCTAATCGACTACGATGGCTAAATCGTCCATCGCGCAAGAGATAACAACTTGGGAAAAAGATAATTTAATTTCCGCATCTATAAATAATGATAGTTTAGTGTCCCCAATTTAATAAATCACTAACAAATATCCAGGTATCCCATTAGAATAAAAATAAAACCCAAAGGATAACATTACCTCTGGAGTTAAGTCATAAAAAATGTATGCACAATAGGCATACCTTCATTTCCCAATAGTCAAAACAAAATTCTCATATGTTCTGAATTAAATTCCCAAGTGAACATAACTGGATTCCCAAGTGGATAATTCTGAATTCCATGGTGCTATGAACTTCACTCCCAACTTGGCATATCTTCATTCCCAAGTGGTCTAACCTACATTTCTAGGTGCTCCCAACTACATTTCTAAGTGGGTGTAATTGGATTCTCAGGTGGACAATTGTGAATTCCATGGTGCTTCGAACTACATTCTCAACTGGGCATACCTCCATTCCCAAGTGGTCAAAACTAAATTCCCAGATACTCCGAACTAAATTCCTAAGTGGCGTAAGTGGATTCCCAGGTGGACAATTGAGAATCCCATGGTGTTTCAAACTTCATTCCCAACTGAGCATACCTCCATTCTCAAGTGATCTAAACTAAATTTCCAAGTGCTCCCAACTATATTTCCAAGTGGGTGTAACTGGATTCCTAGGTGGACAATTCTGAGTTCTGTGGTGCTTTGAACTTCATTCCCAATTGGGCAGATCTCCATTCCCAAGTGGTTAAAACTAAATTCTCAAGTGTTCCGAACAAATTCCTAAGTGAGCATAACTGGATTCCTAAGTGGACAATTGTAAATCCCATGATGCTTTGAACTACATTTCTAATTGGGCATACCTCCATTTCTAAGTGGTCAAAACTAAATTCTCAAGTGTTTCGAACTAAATTCCCTAGTGGGTGTAATTGGATTCCAAGTGGACAATTGTGAATCCTATGGTGCTTCGAACTTCATTCCCAACTAGGCATAACTCAATTCCCAAATGGTCAAAACTAAATTCTCAGATACTCTCAACTATATTCCCAAGTGGGCAATGGAGGTATGCCCAGCTGGAAATGTAGTTGTGAGCAAGCAGGAATTTAGTTTTGATCACTTGGGAATGGAGGTATGTCTAGTTGGCAATATAGTTTAAAGTACCACGGAATTTAGAATTGTCCATCGGGGAATTCAGTTACGCCCACTTGGAAATTTAGTTCAAAGCACCTGAGAATTTCGTTATGACCACTTGAGAATAGAGGTATGCCCAGTTGAAAATGTAGTTTGAAGCACCACAGAATTCATAATTGTTCACCTGGGAATTCAGTTATACCCACTTGGGAATTTAGTTCAGAGCACTTAGGAATTTTGTTTTGACCACTTGGGAATGGAGATATGCCAGCTGGGAATGTAGTTCCGAGCATGTGGGAATTTAGTTTAGACCACTAGGGAATTGAGGTGTGCCCGGTTGGAAATGAAGTTCAAAGTACCACAGAATTCAGAATTATCCTCCTGGGAATCCAGTTACACCCATTTGGAAATTTAGTTCGAAGCACTTGGGAGTTTTGTTTTGACCACTTGGGAATAGAGGTATACCCAGTTGAGAATGTAGTTCTAAGCAAGTAGGAATTTAATAGTTCCAAGCAAGTGGAAATTTAATTTAGATCACTTGGAAATGAAGTTCAAAGCACCACAGAATTCACAATTATCCACTTGGGAATCCAGTTACGCCCACTTGGGAATTTAGTTCGGAGCACCTAGGAATTTTGTTTTGACCACTTAGGAATAGAGGTATGCCAAGTTGGGAATGTAGTTTGAAGCACCACATAATTCACAATTGTCCACCTGTGAATTCAATTACACCAACTTGGGAATTTAGCTCGGAGCACCTAAGAATTTATTTCTCACCACTCAATATAGTTCCACCTGGGAATTCAGACTTGATCAATTGGAAATTTTGTTCTTACCACTTGGGATTATAGTTTTATCCACATGGGAATTCAATTTTAACCACTAGGGAATAATTGTCAGCCCGCAGGGCAAAATTGTGTAAGTGTAGACATCAGTTAACACATGCATGCACATTGAATTATGACAATCGACTTACACTTCTTCAGCTTGTATGTATTCAACTTGCATATGTATCATTTATACATATATGTTACTTACAAAGAAACATTCCTACATCAAAGATAATCCTACCAATTTATAAGTTATTATTCATACATGTTTAATACCCATGTCCCCAAAAAATATCCCTATCACCTATTTATATGCAGTGCTCATCTTCAAAAAATTGACTTCCTCCCAACATTGGCCGTGGCACAGGCACAATTTGTGTTGCACAAGATAAAGTATTGACTTCCTCCAAACAAGGATTCTCATCCTCCACAAAAGTGTTCCCTGGCTCCCAAGAAGGAGAATCATCTAATGAGAATCTTGTTATAGCCTCTATCCTGCATTCACAAATAATCACGGTACATTACAACAAATTAATGATTGTACTTAGCTTCAAAAAAATTCCAATTTCATACAACTAAATTCCCATGACAGATATTCAGAATTCCTAACTCTACATAACTATTTTTAACATTTCATGTCTTATTTAATCAACATTGAAAAAATATTTCGAAGTTGAATTGACTGAATTCCCAATTGAGGAATTCAGAATTGCCAACTGGTTCTATCTATTGTCAGTAGTCTAAATATTATTCATTATTGTCATTTTATTTCACAACTCAAATGTGACTAAACATCTAACTAAGAAAACTTACCCTTCTAAATGTTCCATTAGTGTCTCTACATTTTCATTTTTATTCCCACCAGTGGATACATATACAAATTTATCATTGAACCTTATCAATTTTTAAACCCCTTCATTGTTTGTAAGATCTATAAATGTTTTATAATCAAACTTCATTATATACTTTACATCAACTTTGTTACATTTATTATCCATTATCGATACTATCATTCTCAACAACTCGTGATGCGTCATGACTTCTCTTAACAACTCAGCATTTGTTCTCCCTCCCTTATATTGGATCCTACCTTGCATATCTTTCACAAATTGTCCCTCAAAGTGAAAATAACAAAATACTACTTTTAATGAACTATTTGTCATCTCTGAATCAACCCTACAAGAAGTAACTATCTATTTGTTATAACTGATTTTGCCAAGATGAAATCATCTATCATAACAACTATTTATTAACTCGCAATTCCCAACTAAAAATTCCAATCATCTTCAACTATACTAACTAAGCAAGAGTGGATTATAGTATTTATTAATAATATAACCTAATAAGCCAATAGTTGCTATGGACTACAGCAACAACAAAATTTCAGTTTACAAGAAAGTTTAGTTTTCAGCAAAATTTTCATGTACATAACAAAAATTTCCAACTGACACTTGCATAATTCCATACCTCATAGTAGTTTTCAGTACCCGTCCATACTATAATTTAGAAAAAAAAATTTAAGTTCAGTAAAAAATATCATACACCGTTCATAAGTCATCTAAAGTATGATCATTTGTAGTATTAACAGAATATTAAGCTGTACAAAACAAATGACAATGCTTTACCCATGTTTTACCTAGAACAAACCAATGTTTTATGAGCAAAGAAGAAACGAATGATGTAGCAAGGACACAGAATAACAACATGAAAGGATTCATGTATTTTTTTACCACAGGGACACAATAGAAGAACAAGATGACATGAATGATGTATTTTTTACTAGAGGGGCACAATACAAGAACAAGAAGGAAGAAATCATGACAAAGGCAGATGAGAAGAATAGCATTGTCTTACCCAACACCACTTGATGATGACACTAGCATATGTGGGAGAAGATTTTCGAGCCTTGGGAGCTGCCCTTTATGGACCTCTGTCCAAAAAGAGTTCCCACTCAGCTTGCCCATTGTGCATGCATTTTTTATGACTTAACTCCAGGGGTAATATTGTCCATTGGGTTTTATTTTTATCTCAATGGAGCACCTGAGTAGTGGCTGAGTATTTGTTGGTGATTTGTTAAATTAGGGGTACTAAACTGTCATTATTTATGGTTGAGAGTACTAAATTGTCTTTTTCCCTAACAACTTTTGTAATCTATTATAAATTTTGTTAATATACACATATTAATATATTGATTAGATATTTAGATGTATGAATGTATCCATTGCATTGAGAAAACTGGACTCTTAATGTTGATGCTTTTTTTTTTGTTTTTTGGCCCAAACATTGAAGTTCATTGCGACGAAAATAAATAGTCCAATACAATGCATTTTTGTTAATCGCATAATTTATTGTCAATTTTATATTTAATATTAATGAGTTTGAAATAGTACATATTATTATATTATAAATATAAATTTATGAGAGCAATATTTTTTATTATTTCTCAAAAAAACATTTTTTATGAACATTTCTATAATTGAAAAAAATAACTCCTGAAAACATAGAACCACGACCCATTTTCACTTCAATATGGCATTATTTTTCCGCATCAATATGTCATTCAAAAGAATAACAAGCAGCTGAGCTTCTGATGAGCAGCAGAATGTTTTCTCCTGCGGCCTACATTTGATTTTTTTTTCTTTTTCTTAATAATCTGAATTATCACATTTCTATAATTTAAAAAAATAACTCCTGAAAACATAGAACCACGACCCATTTTCACTTCAATATGACATTATTTTTCCGCATCAATATGTCATTCAAAAGAATAACAAGCAGCTGAGCTTCTGATGAGCAGCAGAATGTTTTCTCCAACGGCCTACATTTGCTTTTTTTTTTTTCTTTTTCTTAATAATCTGAATTATCACTTTTCTAAATCAATAATTTATAATTAAATAATTTAAAAAATTACGCCACCTAATTATGAACGCTCGAAATACCTGAATGAATTCACATTTACAGCTTCAACAGTTTGTTTCTGATACTTTTCTGTCTTACCCCAAAACAATCCTAGTAATTGACAATCCCATACTTGTTATGAGCCTTTTGGGGTTGAATTTTAAGTGATCATGGATAAGAAAAAGGTGATTATGTTGTCAGTTTTCAAATGCAATTCAAATCAAAATAATCATTTATGGCTATTTAAGTGATTATTTTCATAAACTATTTTTTTTAACTTATGATAATCATTTATTCTCTCATAATCACTTATTTTACTTTTTCTTCTCATTATCCACCCAATAATCACTTAAACCCCAATATTCAAATACTTTTTTTTTCTCAAAATCACTTATGGTTTAAAAATATTCAAACGCAATTCACTTCTAACACAATCACTTATTCTCATAATCTATTATGAATAATCCATTATTCTCGTAATCACTTATAGCTTGTTTGGACAACAAAATTAAACACTTATGGGGATCCATAAGTGCTTATGTGTTGGAGTTGACAAACGGAAACAACTTTTCAATAAGCATTTATGCCTAAAATAAGTGCTTATGAAAGAAATAAGTGCTTATAAAATAAGTTGATTTTTTTAACATATGATAATCATTTATCCTCCTATAATCACTTGTTTCATTTTTTTTTCTCATTATCCACCCAATAATCACTTAAATCTCAATATCAAAACACATTTCTTTTCTCAAAATCACTTATATGATAAAAATACTCAAACACAAATCACTTTTAACATAATCACTTATCCTCATAATTAGCTATACATAATCTAATTCAAACACAACCTTATATATAATCTAATCCAAAAACACACATATTTGATATGTACAAAACCATTTTTTGTTTTGGCGGCGAGATATACAAAAACATTTAAATTGCAATGTATCGTTGCTCTTGTTACGCCCATTCTACACGCATAATATAAGACATCCATTTTAGGTTCATTGCCAGGCGTAATAACATTTCACAATTACAACATACTCGATTTTGGCAAGATCTGACTCTTCTTCATCTGCCAAAAAGTTGCCGTTTCCACGGTCCTTCAATCTAACACCTAAATCCTAATCCTAATATCTAAACGACCATCTTCGATGGTACTTAAAACTAATAAGTAAATCACATTCTGTGTACATATTTGCCCTATCATTTCCACCAGGTTTGCAACCTACTCCCTAAAGATAACGTCGTTGGCCATGCTCATCAACGGTTCCAACGTGTCCGGGGCAAACTTCCTCGCGAACAAGAACGGATCCTGCCGTCCATTATTCAATCGCCACTCAGAGCCGTTGATCTCCTCGTCCCCATACCTAGGCCTCCTCCTTCGCATGCTCTCGATCACTGCGGGTCCCACCTCCGACGCATTGTACGTGCGTGGATGCCCATCCTCGCGACCCCTCCAGTCCACGTGCGTCAGCGTCGCTGGCACGCACCCTTTTGGGTCCCACATGCTGAGAAGGGTAGGGAAGTAATTTTCCTCGGGATAGCACGTGTACCTACACACGCAGGGCAGCTTGAATTTCGACCAGAGTTTCCGGTCACTGACCACCAGCCTCGCGTGCTTACGTGTCAATACCCAAAATTGAGACCCCATCCGAAAATCCTCCAGCTTCACCTCCGGGAGCATCACGTCCGGCCCACGCGCCGCCCATCTGTCGTACGTCCATGGCTCGTACTTCAGAATCTCGATGAAGCTCTGCTCGGACGAGATCAGCGTATTGTAGGTGAAATTGAAGGAATGCAGAGGTATGCAGGCGGCTGATAAAAGGGCGAACATGTAATTGGAAGGATCGTCGATGAGAGCATGTGCGAGGAGACGACGCGCCGCCGCGATTAGCGTCGGCGAATATCTCTCCGTATGTTTGGAAGGGATGGTTCGGTCTGAGAAAACACGAGAGAAAGGAGGATCATAGGAGAATCGAGGGTCGGCGTGGATGTAGATTTTGAAGCGATCTTTTGGGGCTTGATTGAAATAAGCCTCCCAAAGAGGCGCAAAAGGGAGAGGCGTTGTGGTGAGAAACAAAAAGGCTATCTTTCGGGGCGGTTTGGGCTTAGCCTTGACATGAGCGGCGACTCGGAACAGCACTTGGTCATCTTGAGTGGGCGAGACGACGTAAGGGTGTAAATACTTGCGATTCCGGTGGGCGTCGAAGAAAGCAATGGATTGGGCAACAATGGCCGTGGGGATGGGGATGGGTACGGTGATTGGGGAGGGGTTGGCTTTAGAATTATTAGGAGAATTAGTGGTGGCGGTGAAGAGAATGGCCAAGGGAAAGCAGAGGAGTAGCAGGCAGAAGAGAGAGAGAGGGTTGGGCGATAGCATGTCGAGGATCTCGTTCTTCGCTGTGAGACAGTGTAGAGCGATTTTGATGAAGAGAGATAGAGATAGTGTAGGTGAAGGGGGGATGCAAACAAGACACTATATTGACGGCGGAGATAGCCTTCGCGGTTTCACGTGACACCTCATTATCACTCCTCAAGATATTTGCTTTTTTGTTTCGGTTACCCTTAGATGTGCATTCTTTGCTATTTGTATTGTATATATGCCTTTATAAAACTTTAATCCCATTCCACACATTCCTTTTCATTCTGAAGTAATCATTAAATTAAAGACTAAATTATACATAATGCCTTGAATCTTTTATTATCTACAGATAATTTTTTTAACCTTTCAAACTTTACATTCAACCCCCTAAATTTTTAGATACAGAGATGACTCTCTTGTCATTAATTTGTCCGTTATCTCATTAAAAAATGTAATATACTAGGGGCTTGTATGTACACATGATTTAAAGTTTATAGGATTATTTACACATAACTCAAAACTTGAGGATTATCTACACAGGAAAACAAAGCTCAAGGGGTATGTTCTATTAGTAAAATAATGGATAACATGGAATCATATGTACAAACTTGAAAATAAGGGTGTTCAAAATCAAACAAAATCGACCAAACTGAATCGAACCAAACCAAATCAACAAAAACTGATCTAAACTGAATTGAAATGAGGTCTATTTGGTTTTTTCCTTTTTGGAATTGACTCGGTTTGATTTGGTTCGGTTTTAATGCAATGAAACCTGAAACAAACCGAACCATACCTGATAAATATATTATAATAAATTATAACATATAAATTTACCCAATTACTCATAGTCACACCTATTTTATTTCACTTTTGTAATATTTATAAAGTATATTGGTTAATAAATTATTTAGATATAATTTGTGTTCAATATATATATATATATGTAATCTATTTAATTTAATTTTTGAAGAAGGATGCTATTTAAAAAAAAATGAAAAAGCATGAACTAAACCTAAACCAAACCGATTATTAAACCGAATCAAACCAACTAAAATTTAAATCGACAAGGGTCAAAGAGTAGGCAAACCGATTGGTTTGGTTCGATTTGATTTTTACCCAAAACCGAACCAAATCACACCCTTAAACACCTTTACTTGAAAATTTAGAAGTGTTTTTTGTCAAGTTTAAAAGTAAGAAAGGTTATCTACGTATAAACCCAAGTTTAGGGAAATTTTATATAGTTTACCCTATGTTAAAATACAGTTAATTAAGATGTCTTAATACGATAAATGCTAAACATAACAAAATGAAATGAATGTAAATAGACATAACATTCGCATTTTTGCTGAATTAACAATAATATGATACTAAACTTTTTAAAGAATAATAATATAAATAGTGGTATATAAAATATTTAGGTGTCATGTTTATTTTATTTTTTTAAAAAAGAAGTCTCTCGTTTATGAGTACCATTAACTTTTCTTTGATCAATTTCATAATACCAGTATAAAAAATTATCTATAATAAATCAATATCAATCATTATTTAATATTCATACAAAAAGTTAATTTTAATATCAATCAATCAATATTATCAACATCAAATATGAAATCTATAGTATACAAGTCATCGAAAGGAAGAGGGAAGGAAATGGTGCAGAATTAAATAGAATATAATATGTGGATTTTATTTTATTTCAACTTAAATCAAATAAAAAGGAAAGACACATGTTTTTGGATGAAATCAAATAAAGTGAGTTTTATAGCTTATTTACTGTATTTTTCCCCTTCCTCGTTGGGGGAAGAGAGAGATATTTCTACTTTATTTAAGTCCCATCTTCATCTTCATCCTCATCATCTTCATTCTCTCGTTTATTTTCTTCATATTTGAAAACAAAAACCAAATATAGAATGACTCTCATCTCCGCATCATTTTTTTTTTTTAACTTTCCTCTTTTTTCACTCTGATTTTTGTGGTCAATTTTTTATAATCGTCTTATATTTAATATTGTTAACTAATTTGAATTCAAATATTATTAGAAAAATAGATATAATTTTTCCAATGCAATTATTTATATATATATATATATATTAAAATAATATTTTAAAAAAGTATCAAATTTCTTGTGCTTGATTAATAATTGGAAGTCAAGATTGTGCTTTTGGGACCTGAAGTCAATGTCTCTTAAAAACTGAGAAAGCATAAAAATGCATGAATGATTTTTTGTTTTTTTACCAACGCATGAATGATACTATTGCCTAGTGAATTTAGATCTAATAAAGTATTATTTTCTAAAATTTTCTAAAGTAGTGATGATGTAATTAAATTTTAATTAAAAACCTCAAATATATTAGCAATCATGATTGTTGAAAATGATTTTATTTAATTTTAATTTAATCTATTTAATTAAAAATATTAACAGTTTCAGATTTATCATGTGATCCAATTTTATATTTATTAATTTATGTTATGCAACATGATTTTTTTTATTAATATAATTGGATAATTCACATTATTATAGTTGAAAAAAATTATCCCTAACAATTATGTTCATTATAACACCCTAATACACTTAAAATTTTAAATTAAAACTTACCTATGTGATTATTATTTTAGAAATCTTTGAAAAAATAACACTTCCTGATATATAAATTCCTACTTGGTACTCTGCACCGAAAGAAAGCACAAAAATGCATGAGTCTGAGCCGTTGGATTACCATGCGGCCAATTATAGCGGACGGTGACGTCGCGCCAGTTCGGTGAAGATGGATATACTAGTTGAGGACACGTGGCGGAGAGAGGATAAATATCATGTGGGGCCCATTGCTGACTGAATGCGTATGGCCCCTGACACGTTTACTCACGCTGTCAATCGCTCCAATTTCTCGTAGGGCTTTTTTCAGGGACAATTGGCAATTGGGAGAGAAAAAATAAAATCATTTTTGCACCAAATTAATTTTTTTTAAAAAAATAATTTTAGGTTAAAAAAATTCGATTCTTACAAAAAAATATTTTAGAATTCAGAAATCAAATATATTTTTTTCCTCAAAACTCATTTATTCCTATTTTTAATCCTCAACCAAAAAACTTATATTTTCTATTGGATTTAATATAAAAACTTTTTAACATAATAATATAGATTAAAGATAACAGTTAAAATTAGTTAACTATCCCAATCTTTTAAAAAATCATATTATTTTTTCTTAAATTACCTTATTAATTTTTTTTCTCTTTCATTAATTAAATATGACTATCTTTTGATATTGCATAATAAATATTGCTTCATATTTAGAAAGAGTCTTGGATTCAGGACAAAGACAAAATATCATAACGATCGAGGGAGTAATTCGGAACTCATAAATATTAATGACAAAAAATTCATAAATATTAAAATTCCTTATACTTCATTCTAGTTTTTTAATTG
The DNA here is from genome assembly GCA_026686845.1 of Adenanthera pavonina. Classification (NCBI taxonomy): domain Eukaryota; kingdom Viridiplantae; phylum Streptophyta; class Magnoliopsida; order Fabales; family Fabaceae; genus Adenanthera; species Adenanthera pavonina. The sequence goes on from JAIVEN010000003.1 coordinate 7,791,975, forward strand.
AATTATATTTTAGATTCGAAGGAATAACCACCAAAAACCTTATTCACTCATAAGTTCTAATTTTTGGGAGATGAAATACTTTATTCCTCCCATTTTATCTCTTATTTTAAAGTTTTTATATATATTAATAAAATTATTAAATTAAATAGTCTAGAATATATAATAAAATTAAGTGATGACTAATAATCATGAATTTTTATCACTTTTATTCATCTTATTTAAACATTTTTTTTGTTGAATTTTAGCTAATTTTATGTGATTTAAATAATATTTATGTAACTAACCTCAAATTGAAATAAATAAGAATTTTGGGATATTTTTTTAAAATTAAACTTTAATTTTGATTATTTTTACTTTCCAAATTATTCTAAAAATTTAATTTTTCTATTTTATTTTATTTAATAATTCACATTGTGATTATAAGTCATTTATGATTTAATTATTATTAAATAAATGATTAGAAGTTGACCATAGGGTAAAATTATTACAAAATTTTGGAAATTTATTTCTTTTAGAATTTTATTTTCCTTATTTTTATTATTCTAACTTATAATTTTCTTTCAAATTAAATTTAAAATTTATCTCATAATTAATTTAATTTTTTTGAATCAAAATTTATTTTGATTTATGTTACATTTTATTTAATTAGGAATATAGTCTATTTGATGTAATATTTTTTTATAGATTATGGTTCATGGAAGTTAAAATTTTAAAGGAACATTTTAGTCATTATAATGGAGAATTTTTATGAAAATTTTATTTTTTCAACTTTTCTATTATTCCCCATTGATATTTTTTCTTTTATATTTGACTTTATTATTATTAATTTACTTTACTCCCGTGCACCTTATTTCCCTTAACCAAACAAGACCTTATCGCTTTTTCCTTCTTATTCTTGCTCATTGGGAAAAAAAAATGCCACCACCTCCACTCTCTCACATTTCTCTCTCATTTCTCAATCCCGCTCTATTTTCATCTCAATCTCTATTCACATTTCACCTAATACCCATTGTACCCACTCCATTTTCCAACCTTCCCTACCTTTCTTTCATTTATTTCACACCATCTTCCACCTAGCTTACTCTTGACCATGGGTGACTTCAAGAGATCTCAAGATTATGGACGTGATTTGCTCTTTCCTTCATCTATCATCATCAAGCATTGAAAGTACCATTTTCTTGTCTTCATCTTCATAGCCGAAGCTCTTGAAGATTTGTTTGAAATTAATTTCGTTTATGTGTAAGTTTTCTCTTTGGTGAGTCTGTCATGCAGTAAGGCAAGAAGTTTGGGTTTTTGAGCTTGGTTAGAGTATAAATACAGGAATGAGAAGTTTTTTCCTTATTCATGTATTTTTCTAAATTTAAATTAATTATAGTTTAGGGTTTCTAAATTAGGATTGATTGAAATTTGTATAAATTTTGAAGATTGGAGATTAAATTTAAGATTGGAATATTTTGTATATAGATTATTATGGTTGTTTAATAATGATTTGAGTTTGGATTTGTGCATTTTTTGGATTTGGGAATTTTGAATTTTATGTTCTAGTTAGTGTTGTTTTAATTAAATCATTGGTTAATGATATAATTTAAAATATGCTAAGTGTAGTCCTGCGTAATTGGTATTTTAATTACCTAATTGGGTTAAACTAGGTGATTATTTCTTAATTTTCAGAAATTAATAAACTTAATTAATATTGAGACTAAGTTTAATTAATTTGATTAAACTAACTCTAGGGTAATTAATTAACAACTAGAGGCTTATAAGATTAATTAACTATTTAAATTCTATTTAAGGTAATTAAGTGTTTAATCTAATTAGTTTACTTAGTCAAAAACTTCCCAATTTTTAAATTAATTGGATTTAAGTTAGAATAGACCTAAATTACTTGTCAAACTCATAAATGATAAATATTTTTCATAATTAAACTCTTATTTTCTTTTTAATTCTTGTTTAGTATTTAGTTTATTTTAACTAATTGTTTATTTTAATTTGGTTTAATTTTGAAAACAAATCCCCCAATTGTGACAATTTTGTTTAAATACATCATTTAAATAAACTAATTAGGATTAATTAATCTTGTTTCAATGTGAATGATCTAGGGTCGTATCATTATACTGCATTCATAATTGAACCCTAGTTAATTAAGACCTGTGTCACTATACTATAAAATGAATTTTCAAGCGCAAACCCATGTGAATGAGCTCACAGGCCAGCTCGTTGGTTTTTTTTTTCTCAAATATTTTTAAAATTTTTGTTTATATAATTATTTAAATTAATACAATCAATTATCATCATTATTTGCCAAAAGTTAACATGAAATTTAAATTTTACAATATACATTATTAATTAAAAAAGTAATAATTTTTTACTAAAAAAATAAAACAGATCAAATGGGTCGAGTCTAAAAAACTCGTTTTCTCTTATAACTTCCATTTCTAAAGCCCAACACACTTATTTTATTGGGTTAAACAAGTTGATCCGTCAGGTCTGATCCATATTACCGGCTTTATATGTGATTAAGGCTAATCAATATTTTACCAAAATCTCTTTAACTTAAATGTTAGAAGATGACATATATTTCACTTACAATTATTTTTAATAAAAAAGCATAAAATAATGATTAATGCGTTGTTAGTAATATAAAATTACAATTAGATTGAGATATTTAAAATTTTTTAAAACCATGTGCAACAATAAGACTTGATTCTAATTCAGATTCTTTCCAGCCAAATTACCTCCGGTGTTATCTGTAGCGAAATCCCTACCGTTGATGCGAATGAAAGGCTAAGATTCAAGAAAAGGCCTTCAACTCACTCGCACATAGGCTTTTCCATATTTTTGGCCATATATAGAGAGGACACTGTTAATCACCGCCGCTGGCTACATCTTCCCATCAATATTCATTTCCGCGTTGCTTTGCCCAACTTCGCATTTGCTGCCATAACCGCTGACATCGTTGCTGCTCTGCTCTCGTTCCCTTCCAACAGCGTTCCTTTTGGGTGTATTAATTATTCTCCATATATCATAGCTTATTGCCACTTGGAAATCTGTCAATCTATTTTGTAGTGAAATTGGTTTTGGCATTAAATTTTTTATACAATTAGGAATCTGGGACGCTGCAAATCAGTTAAATTTTTTTTTTCATTACTGATCTCAGAGGGAGACAGAGTGAAAAGGAAATTTGAGGGGAAGGAGAGGGAGAGCGCAGGTGGGATTGGTGCGTTGTTTAAGCCATTTGATGATATTAACGGTTAAGATCTTAGTTGTAGAAATGACTGCAGATGTTTTGGCTGGAGAGGATCCGGATCCCACTCGATGATTCTCAGTTGGGTCTACTCGAGTGTGCCGCATGAAACTTCAAACTCGTCTTATGACCATAATATACATCTTTAAATGTTTAGCTCATTCTTGACCACCAAGCCGCCAACTATTATTTTCTTTTAATTTTTTACCACGGTGATATGTTGCCATCTGTGCTCACACAAGTCCTTCCACATTTAGGTTAAGTTTGGTATCAATAAAAGAAGTTTTTTGAACGAAAAAATGAGAGAGAAATTATTGTAAAATTTATTTGGTACTTACCATTTAAACTTTCTATTAATGAAATATAACATTTTTATGGAGTTATTCTCTCTATTTCCTTTTCCTTTTCCATTTTTTTCAAAATGACTCCTTCCTATTAAACATGTCCTTAAACTCATATGAAAATCACAAAATATATAATTTTACCCAGGGTTCTATCGTGATTTTTCCTCCTATTTAATTTATCGTAGAAGTTGATATTTGCTTCAATCAATCACCAATATTAAATAATGTTTCCTATTTGTTGACTGGTGATGTATTATCATGTATTTGCATCGAACACTTGTTCTTCATGAATTTTTAATGCAATTCCTTCATTCATTTATTTGGTAGCCATGTTCATATCACAAAATAAGTGATCCTTGCGTTTGAATGTTTTAACCATTTGACTTGATTTATTTCATTCAATGTATCTTCGTGATTCGTTTCATTTTCTTCTTCGTAACCTGTGGAATTGTTAATTGTTTCTCCATGTGTCACCTTTATTTGTATATTAATCAAATCTCCTTAAATTCTCAATTACTTGAATATTTCTCAAATAAATCTTTAAAGAGATGTTAGTGACAGATATAGAATCATAAGATTTGCTTTCTATATTAAATTGTGAACAACAATTTTTTTTATATGTGTAAATTATATTGATTGGAAACTCCTTATACTTAAAGTTCTTAAACTACCTCTTTAATAAGCATCGCAATTAAATATTTTCTTCAAGAGATAATCATGAAAACCTATGAAATCATTACGCCTTGAGGGCCATGTTGACCCAAAATAAATCCCCTAAGGGCCTTAGGTCTTACGTTTTATGGGCCTGCTTAATTCATGAAGTTTTTCTTGTGTTAGAATTGTGTTTTCAATATTATTTTTATAATTAAAACTATTATCAACAATGTTATTTTGCTAATTTATTATTAATAAAACTAAAATCCAACTTACTTGCTATAAAATGATGACAAAGTTGACAAGATAAAATACTATGCTTCGAGTAATTTTGTAAAAATGTGCATAGGAAGTTTAACTAAAAATATTTTATCTATATTATGTTATCAATATTTAATATGAAATTAAAAGTGTAGAAAGTCGTGAATAATATGATTGACTTTAGTTTTTGTACAAAGATAGGAAGAAGATTTGAATTTATATACTATAATAAAATAATATAGATTGACATGATACTTTTATAGTTTTACTGATTAACATCCATGTGAATTCGATTTTTCTTTAAAATTTGTTTTTGAAGGGTTCAAACTTCAAACCATTGTGCATTCCGTAATCCATATAACTTCAGATTCAAACCGTGACCCACTTTCACATCTGAATATCTCTACAACCCAAGTCCAAACTATTTCGATTTGGTTCTCACTTCTTTGGCCCACCTTTTTTTTTTGCATTTATTATATTTTTGGCCCATGAAATTCTTTTGATATTATTTGCTGTATCTGTGTTTTTAAGAGGAAACAATAGTATCAATTATGGAAGACAATATGAAGTTGACATTTTTACTCCCATAGCCATAACTGCCTCATTTTGTGAGAGCGTTTATGAATAGAAGACTCCACAGTCCTCCATCCGACAAAAGTACCTCAAGTTGTAAGGGCAGGAGAAATTATTAAGTCTGCATGACTCCTACATCCAATCCAACCTTTATTTTTTATTTTTTGATTAATCCTAAAAAATTCCAACCTTTCTTTTTATCTTTTCATCTCCAAATATTACTTGAGAATTCTGCTTCAGAAAGTTCAGCAAAAATCAACCCTGCCCTGTGCCACGATGTTTGGTCTGGGTGCATCGAGCGGAAGACGAGCAAGTCGTGCGCAGCATGAAAACGATGTAGTTTTGGGTTGTTTGATCCTGATCATTTGTGATGTGCAAATCTCAGCCGTCATTTTTCCATCAATAAATCTAAGCCATTGTTGAAAACCCAATCCTTGCATTTTTGTTTTGATCTATTCCCGACCATGAAAATGGAATGCCCTATAGACGGCTTGAGAATTCACATATGGAGTACTGACAAGGAAACTTAATTGAACCATCATATGTACAGAGGGAGATTTAAATTCTTTAAACATCTTTAAAAAAAATTCAAACAGATGGGTAGGTCATATATTTTGTTGATATACTCATGGAGGGCCACAGACGCTGTAAAGCTATGTACTTGTCTAAAGATCAGGAAATCAACATAGATGGGTCACAAAAAATTGCACCATATTCGAAGAAAGCTCAAAACTTTGTGAAGAATACGAGATGAGAGATTAAGCGGCTTGCTTTCATTGATGTGTCGGCATAATATATACAAGAACCTTGAGGGTATTCAACCTTTTATCTATGCTATCTGAGTCTATCTTTACGTTACCTATACTATCGGCATAATATATTATATTATCCTTTAATATTATATCTACAAATCTAAACCGAAACAAAAGAAAATATATATAGCAACCTCGATGGTTAAGATATGATCACATGGGAATATGGTGCACATGGCTTCACTTCATGTAATTCTTCATTCCCCCTGAAGTTGGGCTATGCAAATCTGTGATGCCCAACTTGCATAATAGAAGTCTTAGTCGTTCTTCCCCAAGTGCCTTCATAAACATATCAGCAAGTTGATTTCGCGTCCAAACCTTGCATGGTTGAATCTCCTTCGACTAAACCTGTTTGCGTACAAAGTAGCAATCCATTTCTACATGCTTTGTGTGTTCATGATACATTGGATTTTGAGTTATATGAAGGGCTGCTTGGTTGTCACAATACAATGGTGTTGCACCTTCTTGTGTTGCTCCAAGTTCAGACAGTAGCCATCACAGCCATAACACTTCGCTTACTGTTGATGCCATAGCTCTATACTCTGCCCCAGCTGAGGATCTTGCCACCACACTTTGTTTCCTTGTCTTCCACGAAATTGGGGAATCTCCTAATGACATAAAATATCTTATGCATGACATACGAGTCATGGGGCATCCTCCCCAATCAGCGTCACTATATGTAACTAAATCCAGTGACCCTTTTGCCAAAAGTAAAATGCCTTGTCCTCAACTTCAAGTATCTTAAAACCATTTCTGCTGCATCTATATGCCTTTTGCGTGGATAGGAAACAAATTGGCTTAATATATTCACTGCATACATGAGATCTAGCCTTGTAACAGTAAGATACAATAATCGTCCAATCAACTTTCTGTATTTGCCTTCATCTATCAAGTCATCACCTTCACTCAAGTCAACTTTCAAATGTTGATCCATGGGGAACTTACTTGGGCGACATTCCTCCATGTTTGCTTCCTTCAAAATGTCCAACGCATATTTTCGTTGGCTTAACACATTCCCAAGAGGGGACCATGCTACCTCTATTCCCAGGAAGAATTTTAGTGGACCCAAGTCCTTGATACTAAACCTCTCATCAAGAAACTTCTTAACTTCACATATTTTCTCTTTACTGTTGCCAGCTATTATCAAATCATCAACGTATATTAAGCAAATCACAAAAAAACCTCCATTTTCATATATAAACAATGAGTGTTCTACCTTTGATTGCCTAAACTGTATTTTAATGAGTTCATTGGTGAACTTGTGATACCAATTGCGTGAAGCTTGCTTAAGCCTGTACAATGACTTCCTTAAACGACATACTTTCGTCTCCCCCTCTTTGGTAAATCCCTCCGGAATGCACATATAAACTTCCTCATTTAAGTCGCCATGCAAGAACGCATTGTTAACATCTAACTAATGAATTTCCCAACCTTTCTTTGCTGCTACTACAAGCAAATAACGTACTGTTACTAACTTTGCTACTGGTGCAAATGTTTCATGAAAGTCTATGCCTTCTACTTACGTGAAACCCCTTGCTACAAGTCTTGCTTTGTAGCGCTCCACGTCTCCATTAGGCTTGAATTTGACCTTATACACCCACTTCAAATCAGTCACATGTTTTCCCAGTGTTAAAGGTTCAAGAGTCCATGTTCCATTCTCTTCTAGAACTTTAATCTCTTTATCCATTGCTTCCCTCCAATGCTTATATTTCCTTGCCTGCATGTAGGTCTTTGGCTCATCATGGACATTGATGGCCGTCAAATAAGCCCTATATGAGTTGCTAAACCTATCATAAGAAACATGCTTTGAGATAGGATACATTACTGAGTTGCCCAATGGAGGAGTGTGCCGTGGCTGTACAACAGAAAGTGGAAAATCAACCTCATATTCGTCAAAATGTTTGGGTACATGTTTGACTCGTTGGTTGCGTCATGTGCCCATGACTTCTGCATCCATCTCATCCTCTAGCATTGGGACCCTTTCTTCATGAGTTTTTACACGTTTCTGTACTTCTCCATCTTGCACCTCGTCTACTCTCTTATTCATTTGAGCTTGTACGTTTATCATTTCTTCTTCATCCTCATGTGCAACAACTTTTGGCAATGAGTTTTTAGTGTCAGTATTTGTCTCCCTTATTTCCTCATATGGATAAGAGTTCTCAACAAAAACTACATTTCTAGAAACAAAGCTTTCACCTGTTTTAGGGTCATATAACCTATATCCCTTTTTACCAAATGGGTACCCAAAAAAAATGCACGGCCTCCCCCTTTCACAAAACTTGTCTTCTCTTCTAGCATTATGAGCATATGCTAGGCAACCAAATGACCTTAAATGCCCATAACAAGGCTTCTTACCAATTAGAATTTCATGTGGAGTCTTATTTCCCATGGCCTTCATGGGTAACCTGTTAATTAGATATGCTGCTATCAAAATACACTCGCCCCAAAATTCTAGAGGCAAAGATGCTTGAAAATGAAGTGCTCTGGCCATTTCTAATATATATCGATGCTTCATCTCTACTACACCATTTTGTTGAGGTGTATATGAGCATGATTTCTGCAAAATTATCCCTTGTTCCTAATATAAGTTTAGTAATGATCTTGATTGGCATTCCATACCATTATCATCACAAATCTGTTTAACTTTCACATCAAATTGCCTATCGATCATTTTAAGAAACATTGGCAAATATTGACTTACATCTTATTTATTTTTTATTAAATACACCCATACTCCACTACTATAGTCATTTACTATGGTAAGGAAATAATGCCCGCCCGATAATGAGGGCACTCGATATCCACCCCAAACATCAACATGTATCAAATCAAAACATGCATTTGTTTTTATTGAACTATCAACAAAAGGAAGTATGGCTTGTTTAGCCCTCACACAAGAATCACAACGTAAATTATCTTTATTCTTAGCTACGCAACCTCCTAAAACTTGTTTTATTTTCTTTACTGATGCATGACCCAGTCGTTAATGCCAACAATCCTCAGTCTTTATACCTTGCGTCATCATGGCCATACTTTCACATTGCACTAGATCCAGCATGTACAGTCCATCACGACATCTACCCACTCCAATCGAGTTCCTCGTATGTAGGTCCTGTAATACACAGAGTTTTCACAAAAATTAGTGCACAATCCAAATCGCCTGTCAGCTTCCTCACTGATATTAAGTTACATTTGAAATTTAGGATGTATAAGACATTTTCAAGAATTATGTCTTTTGTAAGTTTAATTTTTCCAGTTCCTTTCACCCCCACACTTTCACCATTTGGTATTTTCACAGGTGGCATGTCAATTTCTATCATACCCTCTAGTCAATCTTTCTCATTTATTATATGCTCTGATACCATGAAGAATACGAGATGAGAGATTAAGCGGCTTGCTTTCATTGATGTGTCAGCATAATATATACAAGAACCTTGAGGATATTCAACCTTATCTCTATGTATCTCAGTCTATCTTTATGTTATCTATACTATCGGCACAATATATTATATTATCCTTTAATATTATATCTACAAATTTAAACCGAAACAAAAGAAAATACGATCCGGATCCTCTCCTGCAAAATCACTCTCCATCCACTTTCAATCAAAATCTATACCGTACAATACATCTAGCTATTGATAAATGATAAACCGACGTGAAAACCTTAGGCAAAATGAATTTATTGGAATGCAATATATATTTTTAATATTGGTAAATGATAATTTTTATGTGGATAATTACTTTTGAATTTGAATTTTCTTTTTTCATGTTAATGAATGAACATATATTAATATCTACTCATTTTAAATTAGTAAACTTGAGGTGCGTTATTGCTATATTTTTATTTCCAACAAAAATAATAGAATGAATATTTGGGATTGAGAAAAGAAATTGTATGAATAATTTGATTAATGATTGAAGAGGTGAAATTTTTATCAGCATTTTTTATATATAAAAAGTATGTAGACACCCTTCTAACTCTATATAGTTTGAGTTAACTATTAAAATATAAAAGAATACATAGATATATTTTTATTTAATAAATATTTATTCCACTTTGCTATTCCTAGTCTACCAATTTTTTTTCATTCGCTTTGTCAGTTTAATATTTATCAGCCATTAGATAAAGTGCATGGTATAGATTTTGATAGAGAGTGGATTGAGAGAAATATTGCGGGACAGGATCTGGATCCAAGAAAATATACACAGCAGCCTCGATGGTTAAGATTTGATCACGTGGGAGTCTGGTGCACGTGGCTTCACTTCATGTAATTCTTCACTTTGTTGGGCTATATTGTTATTTAAGTATTAACAGATCTCTTCCTCTCCCTCCTTCTGTCTCCGGCACCAGAAAGTTGCCAGTTCCCTGCCCGCGAGTCCAATATGAAGTTGTCGTTGCTTGAAGGCACGGGTGGGAACTTATCTGAACACTGTTATTAATTTTGACATTAGATGCATGGGATGGAAGCATAATATTGAATAGGGATCAGAATTCTGAACCGAACTCCCACACCGAGACAAAAACCTGTCAACATGTCATTTGATTTGATACGATTTTCACGTGTGGCGGATGAAAACTGAACATACAAAAGTTCTGCTAGGTTTTATTACTGTTGCGTTAGCAGCGATGTACCAGATACCAAACAGAGTCCATCAAGAGGATGGCCATTTATATATATATATATAAATAATAATAAAATGTACAGGTGGGAAGTTGGGAGGATTGAAGCTCCATAGTAAACATGAGGGACCCTAGTTGTTACAGTGTGAGTAGAGGTTGGGGTTGTTCTGAGGTCACCGACAGTGACACAAAGACCAAATGTCGTGCCATCTCCCATCAAATGAATGGTTAGGAGGAAGGGAGAAGCCAAAAGGCAGAAACTACAAAAAGCGAAAGGGACTCTTGGGGCTAGGGGAGGCAGGCATGAGGATGAGTGGGGGACACACCAAACTCTTCAATGAAACCCCCCTCCCTCTTCGCTTCCCTTGCACAAAATATAATAATTGAGGACTTTGACATGATATAAAGCAAACCATACAATAAATGAATAAAGCAGACACTACAGCAAAAGCTTTTCCCCTTTCCTTTCTCCTCACTGCTCACTCACTTGTGGTGGTACTGCATTTTGCTCAGAGTGTGTCTTGTTTGAGTCTTTGGGAGTCTCACAGGGGAGAGAAAAAGGGTAAAAGTTAAAGGGGGAAAAAATACGGGGGATCGAGTTGCCTTCATCCTCACACGCAGCTTGGGTTTTTGTTTCTCTCGAAGAAACAGAGCACTCTGCTTCTCTTTCTTTCTCCCCAAGAGCATCTCAGGATGCCACGCCCAGGCCCGAGGCCGTATGATTGTGTTAGAAGAGCTTGGCACAGTGAGGCGCACCAACCCATTAGAGGAACCCTCATTCAAGAAATTTTCAGGTTCTTCCCTTCTTCCCCTTTTTTCTATATGCGTATTTTCTTCCTATTCCTTGTAATCTCTGGTTTTCTGAATGCTAAATAGGGTTGTCAATGATATTCATGGCCCTGCAACGAAGAAGAATAGAGAGTACCAAGAGAAGCTCCCTATTGTGGTGCTCAGGGCGGAGGAAATTATGTACTCCAAAGCCAATTCTGAGGTAATTTCTAAGGGAATGGAAAAATAAGAGCAGTTTCATATTAAATTTCTGTTTTGGGTATACTGGAAGAGGAGTCTTCTATGAGGCTGAAAAAAGCAAACTACTTGTGAATTCTGCATACCAAAGTCTTCTCCTTAATCACCTGCATGAATATTCTTGCGTAGGCCGAATATATGGACCTGACGACACTCTTAGTCAGAGCAAATGACGCCATTGATACAATAATTCGACGCGATGAGAGCTCCGAAACTGGAGAGTATCTCCAGCCTTGCATTGAAGGTAAACTGTCACTTCTGACTTTAAATTGCTCAAATGAAAAACATATCTGTACTTTTTAGATTTTAGTTCTGCACCAGTTTGGCCTCTTCCTCTACAAAGAGTATTGATTAAAAAGGTTTCTTTTTTGTGGGTTCCTTGAACATTTGGTTTGATTCAGCTGCTCTCTGTTTGGGGTGCACCCCAGTAAAAGCTTCAAGGAGTCAACGGAATAGCCCAAGGTGTTATCTGAGTCCCACCATTCAAGAGCCAGTACAGAAAACTGCTAGAGGGGATCATACAGCAAAATCACACTTTGTGTCTCCTTGCTCAAATCTTGTGAAACCTACCCGTCTGGGTTCTGAATATCAAAGGTTGGTTTTCCGAAACGATGATCCCGTTCCTTCCTCTAACACATCGGCCTTTGTGCCTGAGCATTTTCCTTCAACTAGTAAAAAGCAGTGCTTGAAACATCGACCATTGCCAAACTTGTTTTCCGTTTACCCCTTGTATTATGGGAATCGCATTCCAATTGATGATTCCCATAATGGTTCTACAGCCTCGCATAAATCAGTTTGTAACACTTCGGGACCAGGCATTGTGGGTGGTGTCGGAAATCACTTGGCCTCCAACTTCACAGCTTTAAATCATAAACCTCAATCGCTGAAAAGGGGTGGTCCTGATCAGAACCAACCCTCAGTTGGATGTGATCTATCTCTCCGGTTAGGCCCTTTCTCGAGTGTTGAAGAAAGCAATAAGCTCAGTGGTGAAAATTGCCAGAAGGACAAAAAATTCTCTTCCTTTGTTTGGGACAGACCACCAATGCAGAAACGCAAGGTAGATTTCGTTTTTTTGAAGCCTTAGATATCAGGTGTGAGAAATTGAGGTTACCCTCTAGATTAGCTTCTGCGTTACTATGCCTCTTAAAATTGGCTGTGCAATTATGTAATTTAGAGGTTTATCTCTCTCAAGACACTCTTGAGTTAATGTAAATTTTGGGGGGAAATTCAGAGTGTTTCTGCCACGAAGTAAAATTTGTCTAGTTTCAAATTCTGTAGCTTGTTCAATGTTAATGTACCTGTTCTATCTGCTTGATGTACATAGGATGTGTCTGTGTCCCTTGCAAATTTTCAATGTAAAATTTGCGACCTATAGAGAATATTATAATTTCTACAACAGTTGAGTTAACTTCATTGCTATAAGGTGAAATTTTTTGTTTTTTTTGGGATGTTTGGGTGCTCAGCTGATCAACCTTTTTGTATCAGCCCGACATGAGTTATGGGATCTAGGGATAAATTGGGAGACAGAATCTGTATCTTGAGTTGCCTTACCTTAAATTATGCTGTTTAAGGAAATAATCTTGAAACATTAAGGATGGGATCTGTGGGCCTGTCGAGATTCATGATTAATAAAGCGGTTGAAGAGAACTAATTCGGCCTTGTGGTTAAGAAAATGGCGGACAAGCGTATATACCTTTTGCCCTATCTAACCATCATTTCAACACTAAAGTAAATATGCTGTGAGCACCTAGAATGGACCACCTGTATGTGTGAGGCGTTATTCCATTTTGAAGAAAAATGAAATGATTACTGAACGACTTGATAGGATACTTAGGTCTGCTACTTTGCTTAAAGTATGATAAGCGTTAGTTGGTCTGACCCTATGCATTGCAAATTACTACAGATTAATTAAAAAGCAAATGAATTAGTTGAAGTGGAAAATTCAGAGGACATTGACAGATCATAGATGGATACAACATTTATTAAGGCACAATTTGCTTCTTCAAATCGGCAAAATTACATGGTTAAAAAGGTGTAATTGTTACAGGGAAAAGAAGCAGCAATGGTATGTGTTTTCTAATGGGGCAAGTCTTCTATACAAAGTGGGAAATTTCATGCTTTAAGAGGCAAAAAAATCCAATATCAACCTCATGGCTCCATTCATCTCCAAGCTTTAAGAGGCAAAAAATCCAATATCAACCTCATGGCTCCATTCATCTCCAAGCTTCAAGAAGCATAGCACATGAGCATTAAGCCACAAGGGCAGGCTTAAAACATTTTCCAACTGGTAGGAGTGAAAAAAAATCTAAGGCCTAACAGCACAATTCAGCTTCTAAAGCCCTACTTAAAAAGAGAGAGGCTGTTGAAGACGTGGACGATGAAGAGCTATAATGGAAGTCAATCTGCAGAAGCCGGTGAAGATAGGGGCTAGAAATGGACCCTTTCTTCTCCTCTTCCTCTAAATACTTCAGTGGTAAGGCTGCAAGAAAGCGTTTGATGAACTCCTTACAGCACTCTTTTCCACTACAAATTAACTCCATCTTTTCCTTCTCACTTCTCATGCTACTACCACTACTGCTACTCCTGACTGCTTTCTCTTCTTTTTCATACATCAAGCTCGAATCATCGAACTTCAATACGAATGCCTCTTTGCACCCTTCAAAAAGCCTCTCCCCCAACGAGTCTACGATGTAATAAGCATCTGCTTCCACCTTCAACACGAAGAAATGATCGTTCCAGCTCACAATGTAGATCCTTGGTTCGTAATCAACCACGTCGTTGCTTATCTCGTGCCAAGCCCCATCAAACGACATGGCTCCCTTCAAGCATTCAAACTTGTCAGGGGAGAAAAACCCTGTGTATGATTTCTCTGGAACGACAACCAGAGGCCTCAGGTTGGCTTCTATGACTGTCTCAAGATCAAAATGCTTGTCTGGGAAGAGCTTCAACGAGGCGTCGTCTCTTTCACACAGCCTTCTCCATTCACAGGAACCTTCCCTGATGAGGCTATCAAATTCTGGTCTTGTCGGCATGTCTTGGTTGGAATGAAGCCAGTGGGCTACCAGAGTGACAAGTGCTGCACAAGCACTCTCGCCAGAGGCTTGTTCGCTTCGTTGGTCAAACGAAGCAAAGAACACACTGGTATTCAGCTTTGCTTGCCCATCTCTGCTCATCAGTTCCTTCCTTTGCCATTCTTCATCTGGTTTCTGCAGCAAGATGGAACAAAAAATGACCTCATACCTCTTGAAAAATACTAGTAGTGAAGTTCAAAGTAAAGAAGGTGATGTTATAGTTATATATCCTTACCCTAGTCAAAGCCTGTGGTTTCCTTGGGGCTGGTGCACTAAAACTCATTCCCTTGGCACCTTTATTCCAGGACAGGTTTGACGAATTCCTTTGGAGCGTGCCCAAACAATTCTGTGTCTCCAACTTGTTCTTTGGGTTTGACATTGCTGCGATGTTTATGATATGGCCGCTCCCACTGCTTGTGGTGCTGATGGACGATTTGGACGAGTCATCTGAGTCAAACAAGGGGAAGTCTTCTGACTCGTACGGACTCACCTCATCAATCTTCCTCCCGGTGTGTTTCTTCTCCGAGGAGACCGAATTTTCGGAGGACTTTAGCGAGTCATGAGAACCACATAGCTTCCGAAAGCTCACGGAAACCTGTTCAAAGTTTCAACCAGGGAGGGCCGGTCAAGTCAATGTTGGTATGAATATGTTGCAACTTTCCAATGGAAGTTGTGTTTACGCGATAAAATAAGGACAAAAAATCAAATACGCAACAAGAAAAGAGAAACTCCAATAAGAATTATTTCTATTAACTTAGTCAATTGTCCAATCCCGAGGTAAATACTGTATGACCGTAAATTGTGGTACATTCGACAACGTTAATTCGCACAGTCAATCTTTTAATCCTTAATTTTAAAAATAATACTGTAATTAAAAATGAAAATGAAAATTAATTTAATTTTTTTAAAAAATTTTAATATTTTTTCTCTTTAAATATATTAAATAAGTATATTTTTTAAAAATATAAAATAAATATTATCTCATATATTATAAATAATTTTATATTTAAAATTAAAATAAAATAATATATATAAAGATACACGTTGAGTACCAGGTGTAATTCAAAGTAAAATTTAAAAAATATATATATGAAAACTTTAGTATTTAAATTTTTTTTCGGTCAAAAACTCAACTACTCCTATTATTCTATTAAAATTACTCCATTTTAATGATTGAAATATAAAAATATAATCTGAAAATACACATCCGGAACTCATCCGCCGAGATGAGAGAATGATTGGCGTTATAATCCAAGGCGAATTTCCTTTAATCAAAACGGGGAAATAAAAAAACCAAAAGATGTTAAATGCCCAATTATGCCCATGTCTAAAAATTAAAATATAACTGAACAGACAAGAAAACTAACATTAAAACTGGCTTCACGCAATCTGGAGCAATTAGAACATACTGATTGTCTTAATTAATCAAGAAAAAAAAGTGGGAAATGAACTTGGAGCTGACCGAAAGGGTGGCTTCGATGGATAAACCATTGATTCTCAATTCAATTGGAAGCTTTCTTCGAATCTGAGAATTGGACTCCGTCTTCATCGGTTTCCTATCGAGCAATTCCCCCATCGTCAAGTCCATCGAAACTTTTCCGACCAACTCCATTTTAGCTCTGGGTTTTCCTTCACTTCCCTCTTCCTGCAATTTATCCAAATAACAGTCAGCAAATCATTAAAAAGGAACAAAACAATAGTAGCAATTAAGGAATAATTAAACACGAAATGGAAACATACAAAAAGGACATGAAACGTCATGTCGCAGACAGCGGGGTCGCCCTTGAGGACGACATGAAAGTCTTGGAGGTCCCGAGCGTCCCATGAGAGAGTCGGTGCCTTCCTGATGGGTCTGCGGTCGGTGGTGTAAGCGCGTCGTCGTTTGGACTTGGGATAAAAGGGAAGAGCGAGACGTAAGGTGGGGTGTGAAGAATCAGGTTTGGCAGCAATTTCGATGGCCATCGTCTCATTGCCGCGCACCCTGGCTCCGAACAAGCCCAATTCGAGCCTCAAACGGCTGAGCCTCACCTCGTACTTGTCGCTCTGCTGCCGCCTCGACAACCTCAGTTTGAAGTACGTCTTCATCTTTGGTGGTGTCATCCGTCGTTGATCTCTCCTTTCCCTCGTTCGTTTAATCAATATGTCGTTATTTGTTGATGAAGGGAAACATTAATAAGGAAGCCACGAGGAGACAGAACAGAGAAACGTAGCGATGGGAATATGACAGATAGATACAACTATATTGCATTTCATTTTTTATTTTATATCTGGTCTATGGACTTCGGAAATGAACAAGTCATACATGACATCCATGTACTCGTTTCCTTGTTTCCGAGTGAGAAGCTGCTTTTGCTTTGGTCTAGACACGCTTGACAGCCCACACGCTTGCTTTCAAATTTAAATCACGTGATTCGTTTGAGGATTAGATGATGATGTGGATGCTTAGCATTGGTTGCTGCTGATTCGCAGTGGAGCTGCCACGTCAACCTCGCTCTCTAAACGACACGAAGCGTACACGGAAGCACGTGCTCTACAAGAAGAAGCACATTACTTTGGGCTTTGCCAACCGTCGTTTTAGCCATTTTGGGTCAAACAATTTTTCTTAACAAGTTTTAAGAGTTTTATAATTTTGGGTTCAGTTGAGCACCTTGTTTAGTTGGGCTTAGTTTGGGCACTGAGCTGAAAATGGATTTATTTGGTAAGTTAGGCTCTGGAAGATACAGATGGTATATGACAAGCAATACTTGTTGAACTATGATCTTGTTTTTTTTTTTTTCCCGTTTGGATAGTCATGATCTTGGTTTTTATCTTCCATTGGATAAATATTTACGGTAATTACAACAGAACATGTTTGTAAAATAAGAAAAAAATGATAGTGTTTTACAAATCCATGTACATATATAGACACACCGATAAACTACCAAAAAAGACTGTTGACAACCACTTTTTTCCTGGACAATAACTGTTCACAACTAATTAAGTGCCTTAAGTTGCATCCTGCTACAGCTACCCTACCCCTATTACTATTACTACCACTACTATTACTATTATTATTATTATTATTATCTGTGTAAAATCTATCTTACTTTTTTAATTGCCACGTAAGGATACCTATTATCACAATAATTTTTAGACATAAAATGAAAATTTGAATTTTTTACAAATAAATTTTGTGCATTTAGAGATCAATAATAACAAATCAATAAAAAGAAACATGTCATTCCATATTATATTATATGACCTCTGCCTCTCTAATGAATAATGCGTTAATATAAAAACTTTGACATTGTTCCAAAAAATCAAAATAAAAAAAAAGAAAAAAAAGTCATTATATAAATCACAAATGAAACTTGTGCTTTGAATTTATAAATATTACGTGTCACACATACACACCTTCAAAACAAGTATTGTTTCCGTCGACGGAAAGAATGAGAGAATTCTTGTGGCGGCAAAGAGAAATATAGAATAGATTAAAGAGAGTGCTCGATCGGATAGAATTGGGGGGTGAGAATGAATTTGACTAGGTCTATTTCAAGGCTGTCACATACTTTTACAAGTTAGTTTGATTAAACAAACATGAATGAGTTAATCATGCGATGGATGGAAGCATCAAACCAAAATGTTGACCCATATATATATATATATATATTATATGGATTTCATGATGATGATGATTTAATTAATTAGCGTGGGAAGGAAAGCCAACGATGGTTGAACCTGAAATGCATGTAACATTACCTAATATACATAAATCTTTAAAGTGCCTAATTACCATTCTTTATGAAAGAAGGTTATGATCGAGCTGATGAATGCCTTTCAAACACTCCCACCACGGTTATAGTGTTTGAAATGCCATCTTTTTCCATACCTAACCCGATTTCTCTTCCTTCTCATTACTCCTTGCATTCACATTTAATCATATATATATATATATATTAGATAATCATAATATATAATAATTAAGGAATCTGCGTCTCCCATAACCTTAAAAGTGTATCCTTTAGCCATTCACAACTTTCAACGCCACGTCCTTTTTTTTCTCTATTAAATTATGACGTCAGTAGCCATACCTTGTATATGGAGAATATATTAATCTCATTCCCATATATCGATTGGGAAAAATAATGAGGGACGTATTGTTTTTTGTTTTTAAGACATTCTCACATGGTCATATCCGGAGCACTCATCAGAACATGAAACTCCCAGCGGATCATATAGAATAAATATCCATGTGAAAGTAATAAAGTAATTGATAATTAATGCTGGTGTTCAAATTGCCTTTAAATTAATTATAAATTGATATACTTTAGTTGTCAATCCTTGAGGTTGATGATGAGTGGGGTGATATTATATATAAATAAACTTGACAACAACATCTTCTATCGGTAATTTTGTCAGTGCACAGTGTCATACAGTAACATTCACATATATCATTATTCAGAATTCAAAGAAGCACACTGCTAAAGCCAATGATCACTTCATAAAATGCAAGCGCACAGCCTGTATTACAACCAAGAGAGATTCGCGCTATCCTTATGAATAATCTTTTTTAATCACTCTTGGTTGATAATGAATATAACTCAAGGAAAACAAACTCTCCGTAAATTATCTCTGAATGAGTGAATGATTAGTGTAATATAGTACGTGGATGTGTGTGAGAAAATTACAAGAAAAGAGGATCTTGTCTCAGTTGGTGAGAACAAAGATGGTTGCCGTAGTACAAATTTAGGATACTCATCATTTTCCAGGCTGCTTGCTTACTATATAAACGATACTAATATACCTATAATGCAGCTTATTTTAGAGGCAGATTCTGCAAATATCGTCCTTAATTAAAAGTTCTACAGCCAAGTTTTGGTTAGCGCTTCGTCGGTCATAAGGTAAGCATTCATTTAAAGATTAAGATATGTAGAATTTGGTTTTGAAAATAAAGAAGAGTCTTTAAGCCTTTTGGAAAAAGAGGTAACTTTTTCCCTGTGGATTGTGACCCAAATCTTAATTTTACCTCTATTATGTTAAACTAATGAAGAAATCAGCAAGTCGCGCCGCTTAACTTTGTATTTACTTTAATTTAATTTAATGGCGCCTCTGGCCTCTCTATTGGATTAGCGACTTTCTTTTTCAATATCGTCCATCCCATGTATAACAATTAATTATTAATGCCAACCAACAAATTTGTTGAACACCCAAAAGGTTCATTTCTTCTAAGCTAAAGCCAAAATGCCTATAGAAGTTAATTTATAATATTTTTGCACTCACATCGGACAGTATAATTCAAATCCTAATCCTAATACTAGCATTTTCGATTTCTTAAATGCCAAGGATTCTAGACGGTATTTTCTAAGTCAATGTAATCTTTTTTCATTCAATTTTATTTGATAAAATATTAAAAATTGAAAATATAGTTTTCATATGTATATTTGCAGAGTGAAAATAATGAACTAATAAATGAAAAAAAAACTTTGTAATAGATCAAATTATCCTTAAAATATATAATTAATTATTATTTAAATATTACCACACTTTTATACACAATTTCATGAAGTGTTTCTTTTCATCGAACCATCTGAGGAATCATCATTCATTCTTATCAACGAACAGGTCTTTTTCTGTGATGAAGAACAATATTCACGTATACCAAATGCGTGAATTAATGTCTTATTTTTCTCCCTTTTTCCTTGAAGTTATTTATGTCAAGCTGGGTAATTTGTATTATAGTAGTAACAAATACTAAGTCATTAGATCAAAGTAATACGAGTAACAAACACGGAATTAGAATCTTCTGTAAAGTTTGATTTAAAAAAAAAAAAAAGGATCTTCTGTAAAGTAGTAAAGTACAATATGAACTAAGTAAAATCTATTAATAACTAGTATTCTTAACCCGTGTGTTGCACGGTCAGTTTAATGTTTAAAAGAATATCTTATAATAGGAGATGTATAAAGTTTTCAAATAATAGGTAGAATAATGTATCTTAAATTTGGAACAATAATTTCATTTTTAACATGTATAAAGACTTGTCATTTTTGTATGTTAAGAACACTTCTCATTTAATTCTTTGCATATAATTATAGATAACAAACATGATATAAGAGTAGAAACTAAGTTTTGCAAATAACAGAAGTCAGTTAAAAAAAAAGCAACTTGACAATAATATTTTTCTTTTTACAAAGTATTTGTACTTGAACTCCTGCAGTGGTACCATATTTCAATAATCTCAATTTCTAATTATTGGAATCTTCATATTATAGTACAATCTGGCAATAAAGCTGTAAAATAAAAATAAAATGAATTAAAATAATAACAACAATACAATGTGATTAAGAAAAGAACAAATATATGTAAAAGTGTAAGTTGTAGACAAATAGCTATAAAAATTTAAAGGTGGCAACTTATTTCAATAATCTCAATTTCTAATTATTGGAATCTTCATATTATAGGACAATATGGCAATAAAGCTGTAAAATAAAAATAAAATGAATTAAAATAATAACAACAATACAATATGATTAAGAAAAGAACAAATATATGTAAAAGTGTAAGTTGTAGACAAATGACTGTAAAAATTTAAAGGTGGCAACTTTGTGTCAATTATAATAATACTATAGTTTAAAGAATTTAAATTAGACAAACAGGGAGACTCATTAGTAATGCAACAATCTCTTTAAATCCGCCTCACAAATGTATAATTATAAAATGAATGATCATACATTTTACGTGATATGAATAAACACGTTTTGCAATAATGGAGAAAGAGAAAAATAAGATTGGTGAATTCAATAATCTGTAAATAAAAATTGATAATGATAGGAAAAGATAATGATCAATAAACCTTTGTAATTTGGCATCAGTAGGAAAAGGTAATAAATAAAACATTAATAATGTAATAGAAAATATTCTATACCATGATATGGATTGAGATTACAATTCGCAAGCTAAGAGAAGGTGGTTGGAAGTACTACAGTGATTCTTGGATAAGAGGAAGAAACACTGCAAGAAAATATGTATGAAAGTTCATTACTTTTTTTTTTTCAGAATAAGGAATTAAATTTTTATATTGATAATTAAGGGAAGAAAATATAGCTCTTGCAAATGTTGCACTTAAGGTGTTTGTGGATTGAAAAGAACTTGTGTTGTTGTCCACAAATTTGATAGTTGGACTTCATTTGCATAAATACAAGGATAAGAAAGATTAATAACAGAAATTAAATCCACAAACATGAACCAATTTGATAAGTAAGTAAAGAAGGAGCAAATTTGATTCTTGCCGACTGGAGAACAACAATAATTGGCTGGTTAAGATCTTGTGGGCAATCCTCATGAGTGTTCAATGCACATTCTCCATCATTAAGATAACACAAATTTGAAGAAGACATTTTCAATTAAAATGAAAGTTGGATAGATATAAATATTAATCTCACCAACTATCAGCAATTGACAAGCAAAGACAGTGCTTAAATGATCCATGAAATTTAAAATCTTCCAGAGTACCAATATTCTTCAAAACACCAAGAACATTTAAAAAGGGTAAATTTAATATTATATAAAGAATATTAAATATATAGAAATATAGCAATAAAATATAGGATTGTAATGCTAATATTGTTTAGCAGTCTATGTTTGAATTAAAGAAATAAAGTAATACAAATAGTAATCACAATAATAATCCCATCTATGAGATGGTCCCTGCAGCTTCATTTTGTTTAAAAATATCAACAATGGGTGAAAAAACAAAAGAAGATAAAGGAAGCGAAGCATTAGATTGTTCAAAATGAGTCGAGAAATTGAATGCAATTCTAAACTAATTAGTTGTGGGCTTATAATATCATCCGTGATTTATGTTCGGCTTTGAAGTTTTCAAAGATATAATATTCACACTCAACAATGCCTAAAAGATATTTTGAGAATATTTCTCTTTTAAAAAGCAAAGCTTGTATTTAGTTTCCCTAAAAAAAAGGAAATAATTATAGCTATCATAATGTAACTAAAAAAAAAAGCTATCAAAATTAGGAGAAAATAGTAGTTGCATTAAGTTGTTACTTGTTGATCTATGAAAACCATACTAATGCAAGTAATATCATAAGGAGGAATTTCTACTTTCCTAATCTAGAATCTTACAACTCGTGTGCGAATTCTCTAGGTCTCTTTATCAGTATATAATTTAGAAATCAAATGAATCTTAATCGATCCCATTGTCTGAGGTTAAAAAAGATGAAACAAAATAAATAAAGTTTACTGGAAATATATTGCATTTATGAAGAAAAAAACTAATGGACTAAGAAAGAAAGGGGAAGTTGACAAAAACCTAAGATGAAGAGAAGTAGTGGAAAAGAAGGAAAGGAAAGATTAAATTAGATCAAACAATGGCTAAGCTAAATATGGAGTCCAAAATAAGGAAGGAAGGCAGTTATCAAAAGATGGAAGAGGCCTGGGTTAAGGTATGGAGGTGGAGTGCTGAATATATTCAATTGCTCTAATTATCTTTTCTTTCACTGTCAATTGTGGAAGTAAGAATGAGAAAAGAACAAAGAAGAGCGAAGAGAGAACAAAAAGGAAAAGAGAATTCGAGAGGTGGGTATCGATACTTGGTATTTATGTGAATGTAATGTAATTACTTATTATATATTATAATTATGATTTTATAATTGTAATTATAAGTATGAATTATGTGAATACCCCATTTTGTCCGAACATTTTTATAAAAGGTATGAAAAATGAGAAAAAAGTAAAACAAAGTTCTCTTTTAAGCAGGAAAATTAATAACTGTAATTTAATTTCAAGACTCAAATTTATCTTTCTAGAATTTGACATCTGGAATTAAAAAAAATAATAATAATTAAAAAAAAGGAAAAAAGAAAACGAGATAAAAATTTTTAAAAAAAATAAAAAAAAACTGAAACACTAGGAAAAAAGAAAGAAAAAAAAACTCAATAAATTAAAAAAAAAAAAGGGCTGAAGCGTTTCAGCCCAATTTGGGCTGAAATGCTTCAGCCCGCGTCACGAGCCCCAAATGAGGGCCCGTAAAGGAGAGTTAAGGGCGTAGCCCTAAGGAGAGGAGGGAGCACGCCAGAGAGAGCAGTCGTGCCGCGAGGAAAGAAAAGGGGGAGGGAGGAGATTGCGAGGATGGAGCCGCGAAGCGAGGTGGCGGAAAGAGACTGAGAGAGGAGCAGAGGGAGGTGACCGAGAGAGGAGGCCGAGAGGAGACGGAGAGGAATAGAGAGAGAGGGAGATCTGGAGGAGGAGAGAGCCGCGGTCGAAGTTTAAAGAAAAAGAAAAAAATAGAGGGAGGCCGCAGGGGGAAAAGAAGAACCGAGGGAGGCCGCGGATGAGAGCCGAGAGAGATCTGAAACCGAGGGGTCCGCGGTGCAGCTGAGGGGAGACTGCCAAGGGGGAGCGACCGAGAGCAGAGGAAAGAAAAAAGGACCGAGAGAAAGAAGGACTCGGCCGCGAGAGGGAGCCACTGAGAGGAAAGCACAGAGGGAACTCAGCCGAAAAAAAAAACAGAGGGGCTCGGACCAGAGAGCAGCCATGGCTGAGGAAAGAAGGTGGGAGACCGAGGAGGAGCAGAGGACCGCGGGCAGAGGACCGAGGGAGCCTGAACCACCGAAGGAAACCAAAGGGAGCTCGGGTACGAGAGAGAAGGAGAGAGAGAGCCGAGAAATAAAAGGAAAAGGAGGCAAGAGGAGCCGAGTGTGGGACTGAATGAGGAGCTCAGAGAAAAGCTGAGGGTCTTTGGAAACCTAAGAGGGAGCTAGGGTCTGAGGCACGATGGAGGCCGAAGAAAAGTCAGAGGAAGACGTGCGCGAGAGGAAGGTTGGAGGGAGTCCACGTACGGAGCAAAGACAGAGGAAAAGACGCGAAGTCACAGGCAAGAGGCACAAGCGTTGACTAATGAAGAGGATGAAAAGGAAAGTAGAGGAAGCTCACGCAGAAGATTCAGACACAGGAGCCAGAAAAGCTGAAAAAGTGAGCAAAAGAGGAAGAAGATGGACGGCACACGAAAGCAGGACTGAAAAGGCGCAGAAAGCAGTCTTGCACAGTCACACACGAGAGGCCTCGTGCGTTCTGCTTCTCTCGGGAACCCTATAAAAGGAGGAGGAGCAATTGCAGGAAGGGGGGACTTCCAGGAGGTTGCATAGGAAGAATTTGGAAGACAAAGAGAAAGGAGGGAGAGAATCGGAGCAACGACATACAATCAGTGTCTATGATTTAGGGGCCTCAATCGGTAATCTTCATTTTAATCTTAGGCTTTATGTAACAGTTAGAACAGATTTAGGAATAAAATTGCTGGTTGACTGAGGTATGTGCTTGGTATTCTGTTTTGCTGCCCAGGGACTGAAACTGGGTGTTAGAATATAGTTTGCACTGTTGGCTCATCATGCATGCTATGAATGAATTTATTAGTTGAGTCTCCTTCAACGTATTTTAATTTTTTGAGAATAATGTCTCCTTTCTCTTTCATGGGTATCGAAAGTGGTTTATCTGCGCCTTATTTCTGAGCTTTGTTGTATGAAAAGGGTAACATGTTTTGTACCTGCGTGATGCTCCTAAATGGCACTCGATGCAGTATTTGGGGAGGGGATGGATTAATTGTGATTTGGATGCTGTTTGGTTTGGGAACTCAGTTTAAAATCCTCATTTTAAATGCCTGATAACTCTGCTTGTGTCTTTGGTTGTCTCCCCCTTTCCAATCTAGGTGTTCTCGTATGGTTTTTCATTGAAAACTGGATCCGGGTGACTGAAATCAGACTCGCGTGCTTTATTTGCATGGTTATTTGTTCATTAAAATAATTTGCTAAAGTTAGCCATTGTTTCCATACCTATTGGGGGTTTGGTTTGTTTGGATATTTGAATTGATGATTAGAATTCTTTGAGCCAATGAGCCACTTCTTGGATCCTTTGGAATATTAATGGGTGATGAAAATATAGGTGAGAGTTTCACTTTAATATTTTCATATATATAATGCTATCCCAAGTGTAAAAAAAAAAGGAGGGGGGGGGGGGAAAGACAAAATAAATAAAGTAAGGGATTTTTCAATCTATTCGGTTTTCTATTTTTCACAATTTTAAATAAGGAAAAATGAATAATAAAATATAAGTATTGAATGTGGTGATTTTATCTTTATCCCTTTTAAGTACCCTTTTTATAAATATAGAATAATCATGAAAGGAGGTTTTCTAAATGTATTTTCTTTTAAATAAGTATACAAACATAAAAAAAAAAGAAAATAGTAAATAAATAAGAATAATGTAGAATATATATATAAAAGTCATATTTTTAAATTTTTCCTACCGCTTTTCTTTTCATAAAACATTCATAATCATATTTATTTTTTTAAGTCTTTTTGCCTTTCACCACGAGTGGCATCACCGTGGGTATTTAAGTATTAATCAGTAACTTATGAGTGATAAAGTCACCACATATGCTGGTTATCTTTTCTCAAGATGTACTTTCTTTATTCCTTTTTTTTAAACATGTTTTCATAATAAAGAGACAAATATTTCTTTTTCTTTATTCCTTGCTAAATTCCATGCCTTTTGTCTCGAGTGACACCACCGTGGATATTTAGGTATCAATTGGTATATTGTGAGTGATAAAGTCACCACATGAGCCAATTGGTTTGGTTTTATAAAAATAAGATTATTTTCAAATATTTCTTTTTCAAATCAAAATACAATGTTCAAATCACACATAATTTTAATCCTTTTTTTTAATTGAGAAAAAACCTATGTTCTTTCTTTTTAGGAATTGATTTTGTAGAACAAAAAATAATAATAATAAATAAATGAAAAGAGTAAATAATGGAAATTAATCTATCTTTTACAAATTAAAACACACCAACTAATGCTAAAAAATGTTTTCTTTGTGGAAAGACAAATTATTTTCTATAAACCTCTCTTTTCAAAAATATATATAATAAAAAATACCAACTCAGTGACACGCTTTTTTAGCCCGAACTACGTCGACTTTGATCCCTATCGCAGGGTGCGTAGGCCCCAGACTCTCATTCTGGGTCAAGTCCGCTTTTGTAAATAAATAATATTTTTTCTTTTATTTTATTTTCTCAACTTCGCGTTTTATTCTCATTTACATAAGTTTACTTTTGTAAATAAATAACATTTTTCACTTAATTTATTTTTCCCAACTTCTCATATTTTCATTTCATTCCTTATTTTTTATTTTCACATTTTTCTTATTTTTACATTTATTTTTGCATATGAATGGTAAAAGGGCAATCAAAATAATTTTTAAAAGCCATAAAAATTGCATGATCAATCTAAGGTAACCGTTCCTAGGAACGGGTGTTGTGGAGGTGCCTAACACATTCCCTACTCACAATCGTACTCCCGAACCCAACTCTGATTTGCAGACCATTCTTGTCCCTTTTTTTGTTTTTATTCGGTTTTCCAAAATTTCCCTTAAAATTTTGGTTGCAACTCCCCTTGAAATCGGTCTTCCATCAGGACCAATTTCCCTCTTTTTCTTTCATTTCTGCGCCATCCGCGTCGCATCTCTGGGTGTGACAAATTATATTATAGCATTTGAAAATTTAAAAAAATTCATAACGCTAGTTTTTATTCCTACCGGTGGTTTTATTTAAATATAATAAGATATAATTATGATCATTAATGATAATTCAAAATGTTTAGGAACTAAATTCAATTTAAATAGAATGAGATTTTATTTACTAAAATTCCAATTTGAAATATTATATAGATTTGAAATTTGTAGTGACAGAAATTTTTTAATTGAAAGAATTAAGATAGTGGAATGAAGTTAGTTAACATAATGAGTGATTTTTAAATATTTATTATTTACAATCATGGGTTCTTATATTTTTAATTTTCTAATAAACAATATAATTATTATTATATTATAATGTTAAAAAAATTAACAAATTATAATTCACAATTTTTTATATTTAAAGAATTAAAATAATGAAATGCAGTTAGTTAACATTAGTATTGTTAGAATCAGACCGGACATTGAACTAGGTAGGATATTGGTTCAGGGGTTAATGGTTCAACCATTTTTTAACTAAAGTTGGGTTTGTAGTGATTAAAATAGTATATTTTAAACAAAGAATACAAGTTTAAACAAAATTTATGATTTAATTAAAATTTCAAACTAAATAATACTGAATTATT
Source organism: Adenanthera pavonina (assembly GCA_026686845.1). Taxonomy (NCBI): domain Eukaryota; kingdom Viridiplantae; phylum Streptophyta; class Magnoliopsida; order Fabales; family Fabaceae; genus Adenanthera; species Adenanthera pavonina. The sequence goes on from JAIVEN010000003.1 coordinate 7,819,731, forward strand.
AATCTATTATCCACTACAAATAAATTATTAATAGGTTTCATAACTTAATTTTTAAATATAAACAAGTTAATATTTGTCCATAATCACATTTTGAGTTTAAAATAGTCAACTAATAATCTATTATTATATTATTTATTAAGTAAATTTATAATTTTCAATAATTATATATAATAATAATACTCATATAATATTATAATATAAAAAGAAAAAATATTTTGTATTAAAAATGATGTTATTTTATTTTAAAAACTTTAAAAAATAAAAAAATTAAAAAACTAGAACCGGTTCACAACTTGCTTGATTAGTTCATGATCGATTTGTACCGGTTCCTAAAACTAGCAATTGAACTCTACAATTGGATCATACCTACTGCTTGTTCCGGACAAACCAATTGGTTCAATTCGATTATAACAACACTAGCTAAGATAATGAGTGGTTTTTAAATATTTATTATTTTAAGAACAAAAATTGTACTGTTCAGAGTTGTTTTTAAGGAGAGTTATGAACTGTGCTTTTTAATGAGAAATATTAATACAAGGGGATATCCAATGAAAAATTGCTTTAGGAAGACATGTCTCGTAAGGGAGGCATCATGTGTGGACTCTTTCTCTCGATCGATTAGCCGAAATCCCTCCTTCGCCTTTTACTTGATAAAATACTGATAGAGTCAGGGGGAAGATCTACTTGGGATGGGACCCAGCACTTCAACTCTGGCAGCAGAAAAATGGACCATGTCTTCACATATGTCCAGCTCTCATGTATTTTAATGTACCCATCCAAGTGGCCTTCAATCAATTCCCACCTTCCCCCTACCTATATCCCATTAAATGATCACAACTCAACCCATCTCAAAATTCAACGCCGTTCTTCTTCTAATTATTATTTTATTATTTATCATTATATTAATACCAAGAATTCCATCACTAACTCATATATATCTATTCAATTCCTGTAATTGGGTTCATCATAGGATTCTGAAGCTTATTAAACCTTTCAAACTTTTTTCTGAATGAAATAGTTGCTTGAAAAATAAACTTTTTCCTGAATGAAATAGCAGGCTGTGTTATATTATACACCCTCCATTTTGCTATGTAAGGCATTTTTTTTTGGAGAAATTAATTTTTTACAATATAAAATATTATATGAATTACATGATGTATTTAATTTTTTTATTCAAAATGTCCGCAAAAAATAATAAAATTTAATTAATATTAAGGAATTGAATTTATAGGTCAACTGAATTAAATGAGAATAGTTTAAAAAATGGTGAAAAATTTTAGTTATTAATTAATTTTTTCTTTTTTTTTTTAATATAAGGGATAATTGAGAGAGTTTTCATATTTTAAAATATAAGGAATACCTATAATTTATATGGTGTATTTAATAATTTTTTTCTAAAATACACCTAATTAATATGACAATTTTATCAAAAACTAGTAATACAATTTATTTATATTAATTACATAATATAAAAGTTATTAACATTAAATAAAAATATTTTATAAATTATTCTATATTTCAGACAAAATTATTATTTTTTTAGTCATGTAATTTTATCTCTTTATCACTTATATTAAGAAATGAAAAAAGTATTACTCTTGTTTTATATATAATAGTTAAAAATAACTTATAAATTAGAATAAATGAGGTGAGTAATATATATATATATATATAGAGAGAGAGAGAGAGAGCAGTGATGCAAAAATACCTAGAAATAATTTGGCGTAAGGATTCAAGTTTTTAGGTAGAAAAGGAGTTATTAGATGAGAAAAAGACAATTTGGTACCTATAATTAGAAATATTCTCTTATAAAGACTTAATTTAAAAATTTAGTAATTCTATAAATTGAATTTTTAATTCGAATTAACTAAATTTTTAAATTTTTAATTAATATTATTTATTTATAAATATTTTTCAATACATGTCCTAAAATATTTTTTTCCCTTATTGGATCCTTCAAAACCATCGTCAACCCAACCCACAAACCGAAAATCGTCTTGTTTTACGGTCCCACTGCCCTCGAGAAAAAGGCCGCCCCAGATCCCTCTCGTCCATATTCTACCCTTATGCCAGAAGCACAGCACAAACACATTTTAGGAAAAAGCCAACGACTCTAGTGACAGTACTCGTGTCCGCAAATCAACTTGCTTCTTCCACCTCTTATCAAACTTCAAGATGAGATCTTTATGCTCTCTATCTTCCTCCTTCTATACTTCATTAACTGCCAAGTTACTTTGAACACCATTCTCATTTCCATTCATTATGTTTCTCGTCCTTCCCTCCTTGCTCTGTCCATTTCCTGGCTACATGAAGACTACCCTTCAGCTTTGCTCCTGGACCCTTCCACTTTTGTTATCTTTGTCGATTTTTCATATGGCCCTGCTCCAATTCATGTCCACCGTTCTTCAGGTCGTTCCTCAGTTGTGAAATCAGAATTAACAAGATTCCGCCGTGAGGGAGGTTTACATTTTTGCGCATGTCAATTTTCCTTTGTTTGTCTTCATATTTGCCCGTATCAAGTGTCAACTGTCCCTTTCACAGTTGGTGATAGACACAATTTCGTTTTCTTCGAGGTACACTTCAAGTTCCAATTTGCAGCAAAAGTAAGCGAAATTCGCCCTCAAAACTTTTTTTTCTTCTTCTTCCGTAGTGCTCTGGTCGTATGTTTCATACGCTCAGTTTAAGTTCTGATTGGTTCGGTTCCGAAAATCTGACTCGTGAATCATCTGGGTAAAAGGTATTTATTCTTCAACCATCCGGATCTTGTTTTCTCTCCTCAGTTTATGACTTCCAGAATTTTATTCCTTCTTTGTGACATTAAACTTACCAAAATATAGTAACGGGTTTTCTGACACTGATAAGAGCCATGGAAAAATCCTGGTCTTTCATCCACGTCATGGGCATCCTGGTTTTGTCTACTCTCCTCTGGTCCGAAATCTGTCTGGCTGGTATTCAGAGAGTTGGCGAGATCCCTCCTGGGTTGCAAGGATCTCAAATGGATTGGATTGACAAAAACGGCATGTTTCTCGTGTCGAAGAACGGAGAATTTGCGTTTGGCTTCATGACTAGTCCGAACGACAATACATTATATCTTCTAGTAATCGTCCACAGCGAAACTAACAAAGTTGTTTGGACAGCAAACAGAGACGTCCCTGTTAGTAATTCTGATAATTTCGTGTTTGATGAAACCGGTAATGCCTTTTTAAAGAAAGGAAGCACCGTGGTTTGGTCTACAGATACGGAGGGTCAAGGAGTTTCTTCAATGGAATTACAGGAGACGGGAAATTTGGCTTTGCTTGCTAACAATAGTAGTATAATTTGGCAGAGTTTCAGCCATCCAACTGATACCTTATTACCAATGCAGGAATTCAGGGAGGGGATGAAAGTAATCAGTGATCCAAGCCCAAATAACTTGACCTACGTTCTCGAGATCAAATCTGGTGATGTAATTCTCTCTGCTGCTTTTCAAAATCCACAGCCTTATTGGTCAATTCAGAAAGATAACCGCAAAGTCATCAATGAAGATGGTAACGCGGTGGCTTCAGCTTCCATTAGTTCAAATTCCTGGAGGTTCTATGATAAAAGTAAATCCTTATTATGGCAGTTCATTTTTGCTCCAGATTCATCAGGCACAAATTCCACTTGGATTGCTGTTCTGGGAAGCGATGGTTTCATCACTTTCTCCAATCTCAATAGTGGAGGTTCAATTAGTACCTCCACAACAAAAATCCCAGAAGATTCTTGCAGCACACCTGAACCTTGTGATCCTTATTACATGTGCACAGGTGATAACACGTGTCGTTGCCCTTCTGTTCTTAGCTCTCGTCCCAATTGCAAACCAGGGGTTGCCTCTCCTTGTGACGACTCAATAGGATCCGTAGAGCTTGTCGAAGGTGATGATGGACTTGGTTACTTCGCGCTTGGATTCCGTTCACCTTCTTCCAAGACCGATTTGAATGGCTGCAAATCTTCCTGCCTAGGAAATTGCTCCTGCCTTGCCATGTTCTTCCACGACAATTCTGGAAACTGTTTTCTGTTGGATAGTATAGGAAGCTTCGAGAAATCCAATGCAAATTCTGGTTTTGTTTCTTACATTAAGGTCTCGAGTAATGGAGGCACAAGCTCTGCTGGGGGCAGTGGAAACAGCAATAAGCACACTGTGGTTGTTGTGGTTATTGTCATAACAACTTTGCTTGTCATTCTGGGTTTGCTCTATGTGGGATTTCGATGCTGCAGAAGAAAGCAAAAATTGCCTGAGTCCCCCAAAGGGAGTTCAGAAGAGGACAATTTCTTGGAGAATTTAACTGGAATGCCCGTCCGTTTCAGCTACAAAGATCTGCAAACTGCGACTAAGAACTTCTCCGACAAGCTTGGACATGGGGGTTTTGGCTCAGTTTATAAAGGAGTTCTACCAGATGGGACTGTTCTAGCTGTGAAGAAGCTGGAAAGCATAGGCCAAGGGAAGAAAGAGTTCAGGGCTGAAGTTAGCATCATTGGCAGCATTCATCATCTTCATTTGGTTAGGCTTAAAGGATTCTGTGCTGAAGGAACTCACCGCCTTCTGGCTTATGAGTTTATGGGAAATGGTTCATTGGACAAATGGATATTCAAGAAACACAAGGGAGAATTCTTGTTGGATTGGGATACGAGGTTCAACATAGCATTGGGAACAGCAAAAGGGCTTGCATACCTGCATGAGGATTGTGATTCCAAGATTGTTCATTGTGACATCAAACCAGAAAATGTGCTTCTTGATGATAATTTCCTTGCCAAAGTTTCAGATTTTGGTTTGGCTAAACTCATGTCTCGCGAGCAAAGCCATGTTTTCACTACACTGAGGGGAACCAGGGGATATCTGGCCCCAGAGTGGATCACAAACTACGCTATATCAGAGAAAAGCGATGTATATAGCTATGGCATGGTGTTGCTGGAGATCATTGGCGGAAGGAAAAGCTATGATCCTAATGAGTCTTCAGAGAAATCCCACTTCCCAACCTTGGCTTTCAAGATGATGGAAGAAGGGAAGTTGAAAGATCTTGTTGATTCAAGGTTGAGAATAGATGAAAATGATGAAAGGTTTCATATTGCCATCAAAGTTGCATTGTGGTGCATCCAGGAAGATATGTCTCTGAGACCTTCCATGACCAAAGTTGTTCAGATGCTCGAGGGTCTCTGTACTGTTCCTAAACCACCAGCATCTTCCCCCATGGGCTCTCGCCTTTACGCGTCTTTCTTCAAATCTATGAGCGAAGGGGGCACCTCTTCAGGACCATCAGACTGTAATAGTGATGCATATCTTTCTGCAGTTAGGCTTTCAGGACCAAGATAACAATAACTGTACCTTCTTTTCCGGTTTTGTTGTGGGACATCACGTGGGTAGCTATTCTTGTATAGGGTTTCTTACACTATTTTTATATACTTTGATTAGTTACTCAAATTTTGTAATGTGAATTGCCATCCATTACACACTATTCCTTTGTGAGCTGTGTTGAAACTTGAAATTTAAGATACATGCTCGTTCAGTTCCATGGTACTGGTGTTGCGTGGAAAATCTTAGACCTCCTTGGTTCGTGAAAGCATTGGAGATTGATTGAAATAGAATAAAATCTTATAAATTAAAATTTTATTTGATTTATCATGAAAAAGACATAGGTAACAATTTAAATTTTTTTGGTTAAATATAAAAAACAAGGGAATAGAATGTGAATAATGTGCTGAAAGTCAAAATTATTGCTAAATAAATATTTAACCCAACATTAATCGCTCCAATACTGTATTCGTAATGTGACTTTTTTTTTATTTTTTTTAAGTTACAAACGGATAACTTCTTATTTTTTTAGACAATAACTTTATATTTTAAGTTTTTACATATTTTTATTTTTATTAAATAAAAAATATTTAAATATAAATTGTAATATAAAAAGTAGAAATAAAACTTACGTATATTTCAATTCTTATTATTTTTATTTTAAATTTTTTAAATTAAATATTTTTAGAGAAAAAACATATGGAAAAAAATACACTAAATAACTTGTAGGAACTAATGAAGAATTTTCAAGAGGAAATGAAGTACATAATCTGTGAAGTAAAAGATATTTTAAAAATGATATTTCATAAGGTTATTTCTGTCATTTGATATCCATTTTCAATGGTAGGAATAAATAAAGTCAAGGTCTAAGGTAGGAAAGCTAATTTTCAAATTTCTAGCCATCTTCATTCTCATGGGAGTTCAGATTCCCACTTCCATATCCCCAATCAAACAGTACAAATGTGAGAATAAAATCATGATTTTCATTCTATGGACATCTAGGAAATGAACCAAACGAGTCCTTAAAAAATTTACTCATTTCTACCATATTATGCTATGTTTTTGTATAAAAAGTTTGTAGTCCAAAATATAGCGCGTTTGATATTTTTCTTTTTATTTTATCCCTGTCTTTAATTTTTTTTATTATTCATTTATAATCTACAATGATAATAGAAATGAGATATTTAATAATATTAATATGAGAAATATTAGTATTTTTTGTATTGATTTTAGGTAAAAAATGATTTATTTAATATATATATAATTAATATGAAATATTTTATAATGTGAATAGGAAGGAAGGAAGGAGTAAGGTTTAAGCAACTTTTATTTTTTTTTAAGATATCACGGCAAATTGAACTGCTGAGTTTTGACTCAATGATTTGTTGAATTTATGCCTAATTTCATTTTGGACTTTTCTTATCAGTCCCTTGTGCAAAGAACGCTGCTGAGACTGCACTATCTTAATATTCAACTACATCCTAATCTGTGCTCTTCATTCATGTCCGACTGTTAGGCATGTAAAATAAGAAAAGAAAGGAAATATATATATATATATATATTAAAACATATGTAAACAGAAGTGCCTTCTAAAACGTCATTGAGTTTGGAAACTTGAATATTCTCGTTAGTTGTTTGAGAAAGGTTTAGAAGTATGAATTTTCCAGGCGCCAAATATTCAAAATCTCTGTGGCTAGTCCATTTCTAATGGTTCTCTTGTTTGTTGTCATTATGTTCTTGATTTTTTCAACAAGCTCAGAGTGCTATAAAATGCCAGTGATTAGTTACTTTTAGCGAACATGTATAAATTAATATCTGGCCATAAGAAAGAATGCATAAATTGATCTTCAAAAACTATATGTTTTGTATTGTTTGATTTTAGAAATTAAAAATTGTAAAATGACCGAGTTCATGCAAGTTACAAATCAACGCACACTCTAAACCATCGTCACTTGCAGAAACACAGTTTTACTCGGTTTTTGTATAATTATTTTTAATGAAACAATTTTAGTTATTTATTCTCTTTTAAAATTCGAGTTAAGAAAAATATTTCGTAAAGACTGGGACATTTTAAATGTGTAACTATGGAATTGCCTCGTGCCGGAGTGAATTGGATTAACAAATAAGAACTCATCGAGAAGGCGCTCAGCGTTCCGAGGGGCAATTCATTCTCTACCGTCAATTGGTGATATGACTTCGATTCTCCCCATCTCTCGCCATTCTCTGCTTGGCTCAACTGTTTCCTCTTCCTTTTCCCAAATCAATTTTCCCGCCAAATCACAACGGCCGTCTTCGTCGACGCCCAAATTTCGCTCACATAGGGCCAACGAGTTCGTTGCAGGTGAAGTAATCTCTCTGAGCCTCTGGCTTATTATTTCAGGATTCGAATATCTCTGGGGTGTGTTGCGTTTACAATTTACATGGCCGTATAGCAGGTCATATCAGCTTATCTGCTTCAACTGGCGGAAGGAGAGGGCTACTGTTTATAGCCACACTTCCATGTCTTCTTCCTTTAACTCAAATCATGGATTCTCATGGAGCAAACGCGATCGAGTAAGTTGAGCTTTCTGTCGATAGTTTTTCTTTCTTGGCTTTAATTTCTTGTTCGTGGTAAGAAAATGCCTTGCGGTCGTCCACCCTCACAGTAAATGAATACGATTTGGCCTATGGAAGACTTTTGCTTTCAGTAAGGGTTGCATGTTTATCCCGAATTATAGACGTAAAATAAATTAAAGCAGTAACTCATCTATACACCTAATTGGAATGTTTCTTGAATTCGGCTTTATTCCCGTAGCTAAGGCTTTGATCACTGCTTTGTGGCTGTATAATGGTAAGACGACCATTGATGCATTAAATCTAGCACATATGTCCATATGGTTAAAATAATTAATTGTAAGTTCCGTCCAGCTAAGTTTATATCTTGCATTATCATGCTGGATGTGTGCTCATTGCTGTGCTACTTTTCTACCCTAATTTAAGGTCAGGTACAGAGGAAATTCTTCTCATAAAAGAAGAGGTCCGCAAGATATTGTCGAAGGGAAAGGCAGCGGGTGTGCTTCGTCTGGTTTTCCATGATGCTGGCACCTTTGAAATGGGTGACAATACAGGTATACATCCGAGGGACATTTCTCAAAATAACTTTTCTTGTCTCATGCTTATTATTTTTTAGATATAAATAATTCATATTTCTTGTCATTGCAGGTGGCATGAATGGTTCTATTGCCTATGAACTTGATAGACCTGAAAATTCTGGACTAAAAAAATCTATAAAGGCATGTTACTATCTATTTGTTGTTGTGAGCCTGGGTGCCCGGGTTGCACGTGGGGGCCCCTCTTTTGGCTTGAACATGATTATTGTGCATTCTATATATAAAGTCAATTCCTCATGCACGAATACAGATTAGTCTTTTATTTTATATGCTGGCTAATGCCATGGTGGATATATTGTTTAGATTCTGCTGAAAGCAAAGACTCAAATAGATGCTATAAAACCAGGTCACTATTGTTTTCTCTGTTAACAGCTGCTAAAATGTCTCAGCAGTAATTATTGATTTGATCTAGGCCAACAAATTTTATTTCTGGTTTTCTCTATCAGTATCCTGGGCAGACATGATTGCTGTGGCTGGAGCTGAAGCAGTTGCTTTATGTGGAGGACCGAAGATCCAAATTTCACTTGGCAGGCTAGATTCATTGTAAGAGCCAAGTATATAGTTAGTATGCTTGATGTAACTACCAATTCGTTTTTTCCCTTAGGATATAAAAAATGATCTATTATATGTCAACTTGATAAAATGAAATTCGATGCTTCATAAAATTGATGTTCAAGCCTATTTTTTGTATCATGTTCAGGTTTTTATTGAAAAATAATCCTTTTTTTAATTAAAAAATGATCATCCTTCTTTACAGGAAATGAAAACGGTTGGTTGGAATTTAATTAATGGATTGTTACTTGCAAATAAGAACCAGATAGAGTGCCTTCTGCCAATAATATTGCCATCTTTTTATGGATAGGGAGCCTGATCCAGAAGGGAAGCTTCCTGAAGAATCTCTCAATGCTTCTGGTTTGAAGAAATGTTTCCAGAGAAAAGGCTTTTCGTGAGTAGGAAGTCCCTTTTATTTTGGCATTTGCAGTGTGTCAGGGTGATTGATTGCTTGTAGTTTCCCTTTTATGTGATCTTGCAGGACAATAAAATGAGTTGATGCTAAGTCCCCATTTTTGCCCTGTTACATACTAAAAGCAGTGTTTTGATTGTCTATTATTTATCATGGATTTTTAGTGTGTGAATCTGACATCATCTTTAATTCTTAACCAGAGTAACAAAGGAAGTTTATAATTAATTTACCTTGCTCGTGCATTATTAATGAATGATGGGACTTTTCTTTCCCAGAACACAAGAACTTGTAGCATTGTCTGGAGCCCACACGCTTGGAAGTAAAGGTTTTGGAAACCCAACTTCTTTTGACAATTCATATTACAAGGTTCTTCTGGAGAAGCCATGGATGTCTTCAGGTAAATTAAGAAATTCATTAAATTAATTTGAAAGATTGTTTTGGTATTTTGAGAGAAGTTGCTACAAGCTACATATTCCAAGTCCTGAAAATAAAGAAAAGGAAAGGAGGCATCAAGGACACATTGAGCCTTTGGGCTTCAGCAAATTTCTTACTACAGCATCCATGTCTAGCCTGCTCTGGATCATAGTATTCCAATCAAACTTTAAAATGGAGATAAATTCTTCTCCATAAAAGAGAGGGGGGGGGGGAGAGATCGATCCCTTTGATCACACGCTCATTTTCTAAGTGCTATTGTTAATAATTGTTATCGTTATGATGTTCTTCTGCTGTTCTCTTTTTTACAGGCAGTATGTCCAGGATGATTGGCCTTCCTTCAGATCAGGCACTTGTTGAGGATGATGAATGTTTAAGGTTCTTCATTTTAACACTGCTCTGAACTGCCTATATTATGTAATAATTACCCAGTTCATTTGCTGCTAAGAATTACAATTACAATATGAAAAGGTAAAGTTCTTAGTAACAAGATTCAAGAGTAAAGTTCACAAACTGGTCAGAAGTTAAAAAAAATGAAAATTGAGAAGCGTTTTTCTCCTTTACTTTCACTCTTTAGTAAATGTCCATTTGTGCAGATTTTCCATTAGTTAAGCACAGCATCTGTAAGGGGTACTTGAACTGGTGTGCAAGTGCTTCAACTGGAATAGTCTATTCCCAATCCTCCTCATTTAGTTATTTCGTAGTTCAAATTGAAAATTTCATTTTTTGGCTCCATGGTACACAGCCCACGTCTAACCTGTTCAAATGCTTGTACAATTGTTGGTTGTTGGGTTTGGGGTTATTCATTAAAGAACGAATGTGATGCCGAAAAGAATCCTTGTGTCTACTGATAAAAGAGTGGAAGTCAGTTGCACATGGCAATCTAATGTCCTCATGCACCTCATGCATATGTCTCTGCTAATTATCTGTTTATTTTAACATATGCATATCTTCAGAGACCTGCATTTATTGCACAGGTGGATTAAAAAATATGCGGACAATGAGAATATGTTCTTCGAAGACTTCAAGAATGCGTATGTCAAGCTGGTGAATTCTGGTGTGAGGTGGAAAAGCTTATAAATTCAGGAATTTGGGTGTTCCATAAAAATTGTTATGCTTGATTTGGAGCCAGTGAAATGCAGAGCAGGCATAATGATTTTGGTGCTGTACTGATATGTTCTGGAGTGACGGAATGCCTAAGATCTTATTTGAGTTTAGGGACCACGGTCTTCTTTACCCCACCTGTACTCGACGGCTCCTCAATACATCCCCTAATGGGTCTACATAATTTTGTTCTCTTCTTTGGAATCCGAAATACAAAACAATGAAAGAAGCCAAAAAGTCATCTCTAACAAAAGCATTTTCTCATCGCATCGCTTTCGTCTTTAAGAGGTAAGCTTGGTGCGTATCAGCTTTTCCGTCTATCAATTAAAGCATTTCCTTCTTGGGGTTGATGCTTTTTTGAAAAGGCCATAAAGTTGGGTTTGGGTTCTCTACGGTAAGGTTGGTCGTTGTCGTACCTTGCGTTGTCTCTGTATACCCAGGATCATTAATGACCCGTTTGGTTGGATTACATTAAGGGGTATGTGATGTATTGGAGATTACATTACCTCACTGAATTCGTTTGGTTGCACACATCACACTGTGATCATGATTACATATGTAATGGGAATCACCTCCAAAACTGTAATCATCTTCACCTCCAAAAATCAATGTAATCCCCTTCACATGACTGTAATGGGATAATAAATGTTGGATTTACCCTTCACAAAACTGAAAATTACAATAGAACTTTCCCCAATAATCCATGGCTCATCGTCGGCATTCCACTTTCATTTTCAACCCATAATGGTCATTTTTATTTTTATTTTTATTTTAATAAAAATAAATATCATTCATATATCTCAAATATCATACCAAATAAATACATATGTAATTATTATCATATTACATCTCTTCACACTCTTCACATCACATTACCACCATTCATGTAATTGAACCAAACGGGCTAATATATAATCATTATCACATTACATCCCTTCACATCACATTACCTAACCATTCATGTAATTGAACCAAACGGGCTATAAGCTGATGTGCAAGAACTTATTTAGATGAAGCCCCATTTTTATTAAAGAAAAAACCACCGTTTCTACTGATATGCCACATAACTTGTCATTTATAGAGAGTTGGATGTGCGTCGGAAACTTTAAACAAATGTTTCAATTTTGTGGGTTGATGATTAGGTGGATTCAACAGCTGGGGCTCGAGCAACTGTGTCAAAGCCCAACCTTGCATCACTGCTGCACTATTTAGATTTTTTTAACAAGTTCAATTGTGGAAGAAACATAGGCAGAGATCGACGGTATAACAAATTGCAATAAATGACATTACGTACAAGTTTATTAATAGAAGTGGGAAGTTGCCGTCTTGTTACACACACCATGGCGTGAGTTACACGCCTGACACGAGATACCCCACTTCTCGGGGAGTGGTGCTCCCGATGGACAAGAAGATGGAATCTTCTTCCTTATGCGTATAAATTACTAATAAACATCTCCAAAATAGCTGTTTGATTGCATCTTTCTCTGCATTTATTTGACTGAGAAAGTAATTATCCGTGGGACATGAACCTTGTAAATGTGGTCGGGTAAGAATACCCTGTATGATGATGCATTATTGAGCCAATAAATGACGACCCATTAAACGTCTGTAATCAATAGCCCTGCTGGTGGGGAATACCCAGAGATCACTGGTTAGAGAGAGATGAGATGACATCTTAAATAAATTATGGATGGGAACAGTATCGTCTGGAACTGGAATTAACTTCAAAAGGTCAGTGTTACTATAAGTTAGCAATCTTGCTCTTGGCATGGCCTTCTTGTCTGCGCGCCTCATGAATCTTGTTTTTTTTTTCTTTAATGAAAGAGAGAAATTTCATTCAAGGCGAAAAAACACAAAAAATCAAAGGTCACAAAGGACAGGCCTAGCAAAATAGCCTACCATATACACCAAAACGACTAAAATGAAAACAAGAGAGGGAGGCTTACTAGTAAAATTGAATCACCCTCTCAGCTCTAGTGGTATGATCAACTAACTGCGAACTACTATAAGTATAGTATACCCTCAGGAGAAAGATTCTTTTTAATAGAAGATTGGGATTGAGAGAAAGTGTCTTCAAATTTAAGAAAAATGAATGCACCAAGTTAATACCTTAGGCTACATCTCGAACAAGTGATTCAGCAATTTTTAAAATAAAAACAAATGAGAGATAGAGAGATGGCAAGGACCTAAATCATGTTTACCTCCTGAGCAAGAATGGTCGTGGACAGCAAAAAGAATCAATGCAACATACCTCGTGTTAATAATGAGTGAACGCCAACCTCTTTATACTGGAAGAGAACCCAAACCCCCTCTCCGTAGCTCGTCCTTCCCCAGAATCTGGAGTTTATAAAGTTAGCAACTACTATAAATTTCCAAAATCTAGTGCTTTTATTGGATCTAAGCTTGAAAAACTCAACTCCTAAGTTATTAATTTCGGCATGGATCTAGTAAGTATCATTTGGATAGAGGGGGAAAAGGAATTTGTATCTTGTTCATGACCTTCTTGTTCTTCCATTAATGGGATGTTGTTGAAGGTTTCAATTCCACATTTACATGTCCTCGACTACAGAATGGCACACACACAAAACAACTTAGGAATCTTGTTATTGTGAAAGAAATGGATAAAGTTGATGTTTGCTCTCCTACTTTTCATTTTGACTATTGCTTTTACTAGCGAGTAGGAAACAATTATTATTTCAACCAACAAAAGAAAGAAAAATATTACATTGTGAACAGATTAGACTTGGATTTAATTTGGTGAAATTCATCACAAAAGATTGGTAAGAGTAATTCATACATCATTATATATCTTTTAATAACAACTTTTGTAGCGACTGCTTCCCAAATAATGGTTCAGATAAATCAAATCCAGAGTCGAAGGTTTTAGTGGAAGTCAATAATGATGCATTGGGCATTAATAAACAGCAAGCTATTAAAAATCGGACCGGTCATTGAATCGAATGAGGCAACGGTTCAAGGTTCAGTGGTCGGACCGGGGTTGAACCGGTTGTGAATAAATTAATATATTTTTAATAATATAGTCAATTGATATTCTATTTTCATATTATTTGTTAAGTAAATTTATCATTATTAATCATTATATATCATAATAATACTTATAACATATTATAATATAGAAAAAAAAATTTATACTAAAAATAATGCTACTTAGTACTAAAAATAATGCTATTTTATTTTAAAAAATATTTAAAAAAAAAAGAAATTGGGACCAGTTCAACCAGTTTCTTATCGGTTCTTGACCGATTCGCACCGGTTCCGAAACCACCCGATTCTTATCTGAGACCAGACCAGACCAGGGCCCAGTTCCCGGTCGGTCTGGTCCGGTTTTTATTACAATGATAAATAGATTTCTTCTGATAAAGACAGAGAAATGAATGCCTAGGAAATTGATATATTATTATATGTATCCATAAGTAGCCGGTCTTCTTCATTGCCACACAAAAATTTAAAAATCCACAAACTCATACAAATTAAGAATTATTTAAAATCAAAAAATAGAAAGATTTTTTTATATATATTTACTGGCAGAGTTAAATTTAAAAATAGAAAGATTTTTAATTTTTATATATGAAGCAAATCTAATTAGGAGAAATATGTCATTTATCCTCAATATCTAAGCAAGATTAGTCCTAATACTATGGAGATACTTCATATCCACAAGAATATAATCAGAAAATAAAAATACTAAAAAAATGATCATTTTCTAAACAAAATAAACCCCAACCCCCGGGTGGGGGCCCGTCGGCCGCTGGGAGGACCCTGCTTTCATAATGAAAAAAAAAAAAAATCTCTTTGGACCTTTTTGAAAGATGCAACAAGCATGGCAAAGAATTTCACCAACCCCACAAGTCAAGAAATTTGCCACATCATCCATTAATTGCCACATTTGAAGGATTAAATTTAAAACCTTAGATAACATACATAGGGATTTAACCTTGACAAGTTTGTAAATTGTGGAGAGCAGTCTCTTCTTTTTTAGCCAACGTTGTAGAGCAGTCTCAAAAAACTTCAACTATATATGGATTGAATTAAATATGAAGGTAAACATATCGGGATTAAAAAGATAAAGTTTTCCTAAATTTTTAAAATTCATACGATTTGAAAGTTGAAACCATTTCATCACGTCATCACTGTGGGCACACGAAATATTGTAATTATTTTTTTTTATATTTTTCTATTTTCTATTATAAATCATTTTTAATCATTTTATATATATTTAAAAATAATTAAAATTCTTGAACTTTCCAAAATTTACCATAACCTTTTATTATTACCTTTATTAAATTATACTTATTTTAATTATCTCTTTCTTAATTTCTCTCTATCATAATTATTAACTGAAGGATAAACATAGAAATAAATATTTAATATCTATAAAATGACTTATATTTTACATGTTTAAATTCTTGTAAAACATGACTTATAATAGGAAATAAAGAGAGTATTCAATTTATTTAATCAATTTCTTAATTTTATATATTTTTTTTATCTAGCATAGTAAATGAAGATTTGTTGTTTGGTTAAAATAAATGGTAAGATTAATGGAGGCACTCAATTCGTTTTCCGTACTACTTTTGTTTTTTATAATTTTGTAGCTGATAATGTTATAATACTCCCTTTACTTTATAATATAAAAGTTATGTTTCACAAAAAATTATTTTTATCTAAAATATAAATTATATTTAGGTATTATACGGTGCATTAATGATTTTTTTATTTTGTTTTGTCTTGCTTCAGTTTCCATCATAATTAATGCTATATTAGAATTTAATGCATTTAATAGGAGTAATAATGGAAAAATGTGTAGTTTTTTTACAAATTCAATGAGTTAATAAACTTTTAACTTGGCATGCGTAAAAATTTCTGAAACATGACTTATATTATGTATCAAATGAAGCAACTTCCTTTTTTCACCTACCAACTCTCATTTTCCCTTGATATATGTTTTAATTGATATAATTTTTAAGTTCAAGTTAATAATTATCAATATATTGATAACAAAATATATGACCAAAAATACATATAATAAAATTGCTGAAACTATACTGTTTATTAATTATGAATAAGAAGATCATGCGATTCACTCCAAATTCTATTATATGCCATACATGAATTAATTTCTAGTTATATAATCATGTTTATAATTATAATTTTTCAGTTATAAAATTTTGCACTCAATTTCGACTAAATAGTAGCTCACATATGCTGGTTGTCCTGCAAAGATTGAAGTTTTCAAAGTTTAATTTTAATTTAATGCTCCTCTCTTACCCAAAACTGCAATATTTTTAATTTTAATTTAATTAGGAGGATAGGTTCTATGTACTTGTGTGACATTCAAAATGCGTCACATTTTTTACAATTTTTTAACAATGTGATTCTTTACCCTTTTTATATTTTATAAATTGATTAATGATTGATGATATTGATACCACTATTTAAATATAGAAAAATAAAAATGTCCATACAAAATGCTGCAAGATTTTTTTTACAATGCATATGATGGTATGGTTGTATATTCTTTAAACAATTAATAAGGTAAAACAAGCAAAGGAAGGAAACAAAATACTTCTGATTTTATTTATAAGAAATTTTTTTTTATGATTCTATTTATAAAAAAAATAAAATTAATATTACGTTAATTTCTTTTTATCAAAATTATCCTTATTTATTAACACTATTAAAAATCATGAACATTTTTTAAAAAAATTAAGAAAAATAAATTAATTAAATAGAAATAAATTAAAAAAATAAAAAATATAAGATAAATTAATTATTTTAATTTCCTTTCATAATACCGATAAAATAATTTTTTTTTATAAATAAAACATAAAAAAAGTAAATAATAGTAAAGACAAATGCATGGACGGACAATGAATTTATAGGGAAGGGGCGGTGTTTGGACAGCGTGGCAAACTGGCAATTTAGTAATTTATATTTCACCGAGAGCGCATTTTCGTAAAGCTGTAAAAATTTATTTCAATTACTATAAAAAAAATTAGTATTATAAAATTCTATCTCTCTCTCTCTCACTGGGATTTGCCATTTACAGAGAGGGGCCTTAACTTGGAATTGGACTTGAAAACCGCTGGTATATAAGACCTCCTCCCTTCACTCCCTTCATTCACTCATTTCAAATATTTCTGTATTTTTTAAAGAAAAAGGATAAATTTATCAGAAACATCTCAGTTCAATCTTTCGGATCTCCTCCTCGGGCTCGGATCCTCCGATCCTTGAATCCATCGTCATTGTCGTCGTCGGTACATTAGCTCGTCATCCTCGGGCAGATCTCTCAAGTACTCTGCAAGTCCCGGCTTTATTCGAAGCTATTCCCCCTTTTTATATGGCATTTTGACTATCGTCAGCTTTACGAGGTAAGAAGGACAGTGTTGAGTTTTGCTTGTTAACTGTTGGGTTTGTGGCGCAACTGTTCTGAACTGAAAGATGGAACGATATTTCAATTTCTTTTTTAATCTGGGTTCTGTGTCCGAGTGAGATTGTAATAATCCATCGATTTGCTTGTTATTTTTTTTACTGCTATCCTCTCGGTTTTTTCGTGGCATTGTTTTCGTATGCGGAGATCAATGCTTGTAGAAGAAAGTTTTAAATTTAGAAATGCGAGTCTGGGAATCGAAGCACTATTGAGTTTGCTGGTCTTGCTTATCTCTCATTTTGTAATTTTGTTACCCCTGATTTGCTCAGCTGCCTAGTTATAGACTTCCTATTTTGAGGCTATTAGTTCATGTCAGGTGATTTTGTACTTGATGGCGCGTGCTTCATTTGGTAGCTGAGAAAATGTGGTCGAAGGGAGTGATTTGGTGCTATAAATTAGCTATCTGCATAGTGAATCCCGTTGAAACTCTTTCCTTTCATTAAAATATCTTTTCCCTCTTCCCAATTTATTCCCGTTGCTTTTTCTTCACGCCCTTGGCAGCCAGAGCCGAGATCATATGCATATTTCTATCTTAGGAAATTCCTGTGCATTACTGATCAATGTCCTTGTGATTTGAATGCTCCATTTGTATCCTCATATCGTATTGATACTGATCAATGTGATGCTCTTTCCCTTTTCATCTGTATATAAATGCGCTTGACAGTCTATTATCTTGTTATTTTGTTCTTTGGCTAATAAAAGAAGAATTATTTGAGTTTGATAACGGCAATACAATGAAAATTGGAGAATTGGTCTAGATGCCTTTTGAAACTATCCCTGTGAAACGTGGAAGATGAGGTTTATATGTAAACGCCTGATGCATGGTAATATATGTCTTGTAAGAATATAATTCATGCTCTATGCCTCTTTGTCTGTTTGTCTTGAATTTTCTTCAAGTAACTGATTTGCTATTGCAGGTGATTTGAAGTTGTGAATGATGGATCCAAGTAATCATTCACCTGTTGATTGCCTTGAAGCGGTTTACCAAAATGGTGTTCACGAAGAACCTTTTCACTGCAGAAAGGGTGGTGTTGTCTCAAATGATATCGACCCCAATATTGCTGAAATTACCGATACTGTTGCTTTAAATGGGAACTTTGAAAATGTTGTGCAGTTGGATAATACTGCTGCCAACGACACATCTGTGGATGAGATCAAAGACGGACCAGTTGACAATGTGGGCAGCAGCAATGAGACTATTTTTAAGGTGACTTACATTTTCCGTTTAAATTAAACTCAGATGCAGTTTCTGATATCTTCGTTCCCCAATTCAAATATAGCAATGGTATGATTTTCTCATTGAAACATGACAAGTATACAATTTAATTGAAAAACCATACACTGGTTTGCAAAAACTTCACACTTGTCATTTTTTGATTGAATAATTTAATAGCAAAGATAAAGAACTGCATACAAAATTTTTCCTTGAGCCGGTTTTATTAAGTTCTCAACTCTATTATTTGAACCTCATTTATTTGTTTGCATTCTAGGAAGAGAAGGAGAAGATCAATGATCAAACAAAACAATTAAGAGCCTCAAAAGTTCCTGTTAAGCAGAAGAATGGAAAGCCCCCAAGTCCTAAAGGCATTCATGCCAGTTGGCCAAAAAAAAGCAAAGACGGAAAAGATGAAGAGGCACTATCTGGTGTTCCAAATGGTAATCTAGCCTTAAACACTCGCTCAAGATCAATTAAAAGTAGTTCATTCAATGAGAAGCAGACTCAAATGTCCAAGGTAAACACAGTTCTTACTTTTAGGTTAATACCAAATCTACTGAAGAACTCAGAACATTTTGCTAATGCTTCCCTTATTTTTTTTCTTCTATCTTCTTTGTTTTTGGTACTGAGAATTATATCTTCACTGACCTGGATAGCTTTGGCACTTTGTTTCTCTCAGCACTCTGGAAAGTCTGATGCAGCATCTTCCAAAGCACCCTCGTATGTAATGCTTGCAATTATTTGTTATTGTTTCCTGATTCATCAAATTGTGATGATTCTGACTTGTGAGATGTTATTTATTGAAATCAGGGAGAAGAAGATACCAAATCTGTTAAATGAAGGACCCCTTGATGAAGTTAAAGGAGAAACAGAATCTTCATTGTATCCTTTTTCTCTTTGTTGAGTCATGTGTCCTTTCTTGCTTGTGAGATTGGGTGGATGTGGGGAATTACTTGTAATATGGTTATTTAGTTTGTTAATTTTTTTTGTGGTTCTTTTTATCATTTTTTGTCCTTAATCCACTTCCTAGAAGTAATGTTGCAGAAGATGCCAAACCCCGTAGGGTAGGAACACTTCCTAGTTATGGATTTAGTTTCAGGTGTGATGAACGAGCTGCAAGAAGAAAAGAAGTAACTGCTTGATACTTGAGCTTCCACCTAATGTGTTATTGTGCAGGTTTCTATTGCAATAAGTTTATATACTAAAAGGAAGTGGTTTTTTGCTGGGCAGTTCTACTCTAAACTTGAGGAAAAAATTCATGCAAAGGAAGTAGAGAAGAATAATTTGCAAGCAAAGACAAAGGTGATGATTTTAATATCTGAGCAAAAATTGTAATTTGTAGATTTTGCCTCTCAATTACATAAACCTTTCACTAATTTTATTTATAGGAGACCCAAGAGGCTGAGATTAAGATGCTTAGGAAGAGTCTAACATTTAAAGCAACTCCAATGCCAAGTTTCTACCAGGAGCCTCCTCCTCCTAAGGTGGAGTTAAAGAAGGTAAGGCTCTGCAATTGTGTCAGTCCATTCCCCTGTTTGTACATTGTATTAATTGTTTGCTTTTAAGACATACGTGTATCTGTGCATTTCTTTGTCTTTATACTGCGATGCAAACACACTAATCCACATGTGCATACACTGGCTTCAGAGAATCACAACACACAACCGTTTGCTGAACTTATCGGGACTACTCCTTGTTTATGAAAGTTTTCATTATACTGTCAACTTTACATCAGTTAAGTTCCAACTAAATGCGTAGCTTGCTTTTGCAGACCCTTGATCAAGGAATGACCATGTCTCTTTTAGCTTGTCCTAAATAAATTCATATTTGCTATGGCTATTAATCACTTGCCTATGTGTGGTTCTTTTTCTATGTATGTACTGTTTACTGGTGCAATCATAAGGTGCCCTGCTGGTGATGAAAATGGATGAAAAAGTTTGAACTTAAGGAGGTTTGGGGGTTGGGCAACATTTAGAGTTAAATAAAGGATAAGCTTTCCATATAAAATAGGATGTGTTTTCAAATACTACTTGTATTGAAGCTCGTTAATTCTGATTTCTGTTGGTATGTCTGATGGTTCACTGGACATAATTAAGGACGGTCAGAATATTGCACCTTCTTTTGTATTTACCTGCCTTCACCATGGGAACTTAATTTAAATTTGGCATGTGACTTGTATATCTTGTGGTTTTCAAAATATAGTTGGTTTTGTCGACTTCTATTGAAAGGAACCAAACTTTGTCCACAGAATTCAAGGTTCTTTTAGTTTCATTGCAAGTATTTGTAGTTCTTAATTTATTCCTAGATGGTCTGTTCAATTAAATTGATTTATGGGTATACAAGCTAACTGGATTTCGATCTACACTGATTTTACTTAGAGTTGGATAACTTTTGGAAACTGATGCTCATACCAATAGATGTTTAAGTGGGGATCCTCAATATTGTTGAGCTCATATCTCTCAGACCAGTGCACCAGTGCAACGTGTCTAACTTGAAAGTGATGCTAAAATCTGTTTATCTTTTTCTATCAGTGCTATAAATCGGAATTATTTTCCTTGCTTTGCTATTTGAAGGCTCTCATTTTGCACTAGGATAAGTCTGATCCTGTTTGGAAACTTGTTATCTGGACCATTAGTCTTTTTCTTGATCTTGTTGGACATTATTAATGTAGATACCAACTACAAGAGCAAAATCTCCCAAGCTGGGTCGAAAGAAGAGTTCAATCAATTCAGAGTCAGAAGGAAACACTGCCAGCAGTGGTCGACAAGGTCGTTTAAGTCTAGATGAGAACCCCATTAAAGTTGTTACGCCTGTTTATCAAAAGAAGCCACAGAGGAAATCTCTTCCTCCTCGACTGCATTCTGAAAGGACCAGTTCATCCATCTCAAAAACTGCAAGCACATCTTCTAAGGCAATGCATGACAGCAAGACCACCTCACCCTGTGTAACAAATAAAGATAGCACCTTGTCCAATGCAACCATTGAAGAGAAAACTGAAATTGCTGCTGCAAATGAAGAGAACTGTACCTTATCCAGTGAGATTGATGAAGCTGCATCTCACATTGAAGAGCCAACTGCAAGCCTCTTAGACAAGCTTAGTGAAGCAGAGTCTCATGTGAATGGTGACATAGTGCTTGAAGAGCAACCACAGCTTTCCTCAGTGAAAGAACCCATAGTGGCAGAACATTGAGTAAAGAACGGGAACAAAACCGGATGTTAACTTTCACAGTTCTCGATTCATCTCATGAATATTAGAGGCACATGGGGTAGATTATTTGACATGAAGGGTTGAAGATTTGCATTATAGTTTTGTTATGTCATCTTGTCTATAGCAGCATTGTTTCCTTAAATTCCTACGCTCAAGGGTGCTGATTTTGTCCTTATGGTTCTCTCTCCTTGCAACAATGTATGTAACTATTTGCCAGGTTACTCTTGTTTGTTATTCTAGTATGCAGCAGTTGCCTGGTTAGTGAAAAGATTTAGGGGAAATTTTGAGAAGTTTTAAATCACATTTCGTTAATTGGCATTGTCACATGAAACAAGCAGTTTGTGTTGTGGAATCCCATCTGCCAAGTTATGTGGGCTTGTCTTGCTGATTTTCTCCGTGTTTCAATATCCACTGTAACCTGGATATACTCTTGCATGTTTGAGTCCCCGTGCTTCCTTTAATGCAAGTAAATAGATACAATTTTTATTTTTTCTGCCCACTTTTGTGCAGTGAAACGGGATTTTGTAAGCTGTAAGTTAAAAATTTTCTATCCCGTTTGCCATTTCTCCTAAAAGGCTGAGGTCATTTCTTCTTCCTTGCCCAATTTAACTTGTTTTAAATATAAGATATACTATACCTGAAGAGTTCAGTACAATTGCACCTTTGCCATTCGTAGACAACACTAGTAGGTTTTAGTTTTGGCAGATGATGCTGATAGGATTTGATAGGTTTATGCTTTCTTTGGTTCAATCAGGAAGAGGAAGGGGAGACATTTTAATGAAAGGAAATGAAAGAGAGGGAAAAAAAAAGGAAATTTTGGGAAAAAAAATAAGTTTTAATGGAAGGATTTAATTGTCGCCTTGTTTGGTTTAAGAGAAAAAAATAATTATAATTAGACAATTATACCCTTAACATATTTAAGTTAATTTTTTTTCTCTTTTCTTCCCTTCTATTTTTTTTCTTTTATATGAATTTATAATTACATATTAATTTTTGACACTATAAATACAGATTATTTTACATATTTTTTGTCACGATAATTACTATTTTAGTGGTGACTAGAGCAGAGCTCGTTAACCGCAATAGTCTAGCAGCGTATAGTAAAGTGGGATCAATAGTGAGAGCAAAAAACGTTTGCTTTAAAACGAGGGTTGTGTTGATAAAAAGAGGCAGTGTAAATGTAGAAATGTTTAGAAACAATTTGGTCGGAATAAGATAAAGTATATTTTACCTTCAAATTATCCCAATTTAGAGGGAAGTGAGGGGTAATTCTAACAAAATTTTTCCTCCCTTCCAATTTTTATTTTACCAAACAAGGGATTTTAATAAAATCCCTCCCTCCCCTCCAGATAACCCTGCATTTCTCTCCAATCAAACATGTAACATAACAGTTCCACTTCAGAATCGTTTCCTACAACATTGTCCGTTATCAATAGCCCAGAGATGTCTCTTTCGGTGGCAAATAGCGAAATTTCTGTAGCAAATATATTTACATTTGTGAATATGGTGCCCGTTTCAAGTCCAACTGCAATAAAATAGCAGTGTCTTGTCAGAGAGGGTGAGTCTACAGTCTACACGCTTTTATGCTTAAGAAATGCAATGCAATGCATTCATCCAAGTATCCGTGGATAAGAGGGCAGCAACTACTGACTTTATTGGAGAGGCCAAATTCAGTACGGAGCCATCACGAGAGAAGACCTCTGTCATATTCCCTCCTAAAATAAATAATAAATCTCAGCTCAACTCAATCTTCCTTGACATTAGGATCAAGTCCTGAGAAGGCTAATTTTGACCATATTCAATGTTAATTAACTGATGGAAACAAAAATCTGGACTATGAAAGAGGAATGCCATGGTGACCACAAAATCTATCTGCCGTCATTCCAACGCTAGAAAAATGAACTATCATCAATATCAAACATGAAAAATACAGTATGACTCATTTTAGTAGGTTCCTGCAATCTATCAAAAATGTTGCCGATGATGATGGACATGGATCCAATGGGTGGGTTGCCCAGGGCCCTAGCATCTTTTGGACTGGACGAACCATATCCACTACAAATTTTTCACTAAAACTCGTCAACACGTAGGATCAATCTTTGAATTCTCTTACATTCATGACTGGCTCAACAATCTGCTTGTTCATTAGCTAATATTGGGATAGATTTCCTGGCAATTTACTAGGTGGCGGGGCTTGTCTTCCACAATACTTCCAAGATAAACCTACTGTACTTTGCCCTTGTTAGAAGGATGCTTCGTGTGTATATTCTCGTATGGCCTTTCCAAATGGTGCATCAATAATTGCTCAAGGGAAAGCTCATGTGAAGTGCACGTGCCATTCTAAAATCATACAATGTTTCTCCTTCCTCCTAAACCACCAGCTCTTGATAGACTTAGTTTGCTCGATGAAACAGAAAAATAAGCAAGGTAGCAAACAGAGTACATATAAGATCTCGAGAACAGGTCAGGTTACAAAGAGACTATAATTTTATTCATAACTTGATCATGGGATAGCATACATCACAGAGGGCAGACATTGGAATTCATTACATTGTCAAATGAGTTACAGTTGACAGTTAATTATATTATAAAAAGATGCCAAAGAAAAAACTAGGGCTCGGCGAAAAAAAACAACCCTTCCCTCTAAGGGGTGAGGGCTGTAATGGCAGACACGTATAACTAACTAGCTGCCATGGCCAAAGCCCTTGAAGACAAAGGCATATCATAAACTCGGAACTGACAAACAGCAACCACAGACAAGATAACCTGCCCTCGGAGTAAAACTTAGGCCCAAACCATCACGATTTGGTAAACAACACTGAACGAGACTCTGGATACAGATCAACTGTAAAAAGTTACAAGAGGAAACTTGACAAACAAGGTGGCAAAACCGACGAGTCAAAGCTAAAAACATCAGATGCCGACACCACTAAAAGATTCCTAACTCCAGAACCCCGTAACTATGTTCTCACAGAAATACAGCCATTTAGAAGATGACATCCCATCAATGGGAGGCAAAAACTTCGAACAGACTTCCTATTAAAGGAAGGAAACCTGCAAAAAAACATGACTGCATGCTCTGGAAAAAGAGAACAGAGTACCTGGAGGACAAGACCCATATAATGGACCCAAAAACTACTATGAAACAGTAAAATAAAAGCTGTCTGAAAAACCTACAACTTAGTTCAACCCACGGCACTAGTGCCCTTATCTGCAGAGAGAGATCCATTTTTCTTCCTCAAGCAAGGATGTCACACCTCCAAAGCAGTTCCACAAGCTTCCCAATTGAGCGGCTGTTGATTGCTTTGCAGTTCCGGATATTTAATCCCAAAAGGGTCTCGCCCAAATTTCGCAAAGCAGGCAGACTCTTGTTTGAAACCTTAGAGCAACCTGACAAGGAAAGGACCTGCAAATGGAGCATGCCACCACGTGCCAGGGCTGTGACACCAGCATCAGTAATTGCACACTGGGAAACATCTAGATCCCAGATCAATGGGCAGTTTCCAGCAATTGCCATCAAGCTAACATCACTGATTTTTTCACAACCATCAAGATTTAAGACCTCAAGAGTCAAGCCATGCGGATTTGCGATGGAGGAAACTACTTTATCCGTCAAATTCAAGCAATGACTGAGATTAACTTTAACCAGACCAGCCTCAGAGTTTGAAAGCACTTGGAGGAACCCAGCGTCAGTCACCCCCTCAAGTCTACTCAATTCAACATACTGCAGCTGAGGGCAAAGCTTTCCCAGTAAAGCCATTGTAGTGTCACCAAATCCGGGACAATTACAAATTGATAAAGACTGCAGTGATTGGCAAGGAGATACAGAAGGCAATACCAGATTCTGATCTTTAATCCCAAAGCAGCTTATAAGTGCAAGAGCCTTCAATTTGGCACAACAATTGAAAAGGACACCAAAAAACCCAAGTTGGGTGATTCTGTGGCACTCCTCCAATTTTAGGCTCTCAAGTGATAAAGCAGCTTTAGAAAACGCAGCCAACCCAGAGTCTGATAGAAATGCACTTTTACAGAGATACAAGTGCTTGAGATTGGGACAACCCCCGCCTAAAGCATCAAGCCCAACATCTGTTACTCCTTGACAGGATACAATTGAGAGTGAATTTAGCTTCTGCAGCCCATGGCCGTTACCCATAAGCCAGAACCCTTTCTCACTAACATTAGGGAGGCATTCAAGGGCAAGATCTGTAACTGCCTTGCCATAATGTCCAATAACAGCCAAAGAGAGATCAGAAATAGTCAGTGCCTCAAGCTTCACCTTTGTCAGAACAAAAGAAGCTGAAGAAAACAGGCTAGCAATTCCCTGATCACCAACACAGGTGCAATTCTTGATTGATAAGGACCTTAGGCCAGTGCTACACTGCCCAATAGCTTGGAGAGCTTCATTACCAATTTTAGGACATGATTCAATTGATAACTCAGTCAGATTGGGGCAGTTCTTGGCAACAGCAATCAAAGCCTTATCGGATATTGTGGGACAATAGCAAAGGTCAAGCTTCTTTAACTTGGGACATCCACTAGCAATCTCAATTAGCCCTTCATCATCTATGGTAGTAACATTCCAAAGAGAGAGAGCCTTTAAAGAAGGGCAACCATGGGCAACTGCCTTGAGACCAAGATTAGTCACTGCACAACCTGTGTTGCCTCCACGGATTGAAAGCTTTCCCAATCCACCACGGGAGGCAGTTCCAACAGCAATAGCAGCAAGTCTAACATCTGTTGCCTTCTTTCCTTCCAAGTCTCTGGAGAGGTATCCATCGCCCCCAAATTCCTCAACATCAGCCTCCTCTCCACTAACATCATTCTCATAACTTGTGTTTTTGTTGCTGCAGATTTCATCCTTGCAAATATTGCTCAGAAGCCAAAGCCAGCGCTTGGAAACACAAGCACATGAGCTCCTCTCTTGACCTCCAGGTAACCTTCTAAAGATCTCAAAAAGGCACACATCTGGCAAATCTTCAATGGATGTTTGCAGCTTCTTCTCGGCCTCAAACCATTCTCCACTGAAGAGAAATGGATCATCAATGTGTGATCTCTTCAATGGAGCACTGATACGGGATCTCTTCTGAGGAGGAAAGTACACATCAACATGACGGCCAAGAGACAACAAGAGACTGGGCTCCTTGGGGTTAGCATATATTGACCCCCCCGGGAAAAAATCATCAACTCCTGAGAACACAAACCGTATGCCAAGTCAGAGAAAGAATCTAATGCGTAAAAACTACGAGAAGACATGTAAATTAAACTAGCGCATATCACGACAAGAAATATCTATACAAAGTCAATTTTCTGCAAAAACCACAAAAGTTATGTATACTGATTGACTCCCATATTCAAAACCAATCACATACCATATTATCCAAAGAAATTCAATTCCGAATCCATGGTTATACCTCATCAGATCCACAAACGCAAAGGAAGACAAAAAAAAAAGGGACTTGGTGTTGAAACCCCAAAAAAATAATATCGGACCAATCGACAAAAGTATTCAAAAACAGAACACCAACATAACACACAACTCCAAAGATCAATTCTCGTGAAGAGCGGTTACAAGTACAACTGATAATATTCACATCCTCTGCGAACAGATCTAAAGAGACTTAAACCCTTCTTGAAAAAATAAACACTGGAAATGAATGAAAGCATCTCGGTCAACGATTCACCCACATGATCAACTACCAGGTTTAGGAAAATTAAGAATTTTAAGAGTCTCAAAGCAAAGCCAGGCTATTGAAGAAAACTTTAACCTACCAAGACAACTAAGTTGACGAATTATATATTATCTGACCAACTATGGGTAAAGCTAAGCAGATTCAAGCAAACTCATAAAAATAACATCTGAACACACGATTTCGGAACAACAACAAAAATACTATGAATCCGAAACTCACCAGTAAAGCCGAGGACTTTTGACATGGGTAAAACTCCAGAAAACCGGGGAGGTCAAATCTGCGCTGTTCTCCACCAAAGAACCCTCGAAAGAGAGCTAAAAAGATAGAGCAGAAGAGGATTGAAGCGTTGATGGCGATGAACAACTGTTGAGAGCAAGAATGCATGAGAGAGAGCAGAACTACAAGGTGATGAAAACCCTATTGATAGGGCAAAAAAAAGGGGTAGGGGTAGGAGGAGGCCGCGGTAGACGAGAGAGGGCGAGACTGAAAAAAAATGAAGAACGGATGACAGTGAAGGGAAACTTTTATTGCAAGGGGGAATGCATAACTGTAGGCGACGACACCCACATACATTGCATCTGTGCACGTAGTGGGGTTGCTTTATTCTCCCACTACATAAAAAAACCATTTATATCTAGAGTTATTATTATATCATTATTATTGGAACAGAAAACATGTTCAACTCTACTTTTCTATATTTTTACTTCCTTAATGAAAGTTATATATATTTTTTCAATTAATGTACAGGAGATATAATGATGTAAAAATTTTTAAAGATTATATTTATCATTTAAAGCTTATTTAAATATGTAAGAAATATTAAATATAAAAATAAGATTTCATGATTCAATGAAATAGATGAAAAAAGTTACACAAGCAAAAAAAAAATTCATAAATAATACGTCTCCCTATAAATTTTATAGTGAATATTTGATATCATTAATATATTTTTTCAAAGATAACTATATAATTTAAAATACCAACTGGCTGGTTATTTCAAGAAAAAAAAAAGTCTGGCTTCACCTAGTTGGGTGATTGGTGTTTGTGTGGATGAAAAAGGGTTCACTCCAGTTGCAAAAAAAATATTGAATCACTCCAAAAGAATTGGTAAAAAAAAACTTTACACCAGAAAAAGAAAGAATCACTGAGTGCGGCTTGACAATAAATGTACATAAATTGCTAATTAAAGTTGTTCCTGTTAGCAAACATGTGTACATTACAAAGACCCACAAATCTTACTGCCAATTTTGACAATGGATAATCTATAACTACTTCGATTGATTTAGTTGTTTAATTTTTTAAATGAATATTTCTATTTAGCATTATGTTTTTTATATCTAAATAATTACATGTTAGAAAATCAAACGTAAAAAAAATGCATAAGTATACATGAGAAATATTTTTATACTCTTTATATAACAATAATAAAAATAATTATTATCAAATAATATATATATATATATATACACACACACCTTCCATTCCATTTTCCACAAAATTCTTTTACATTGACTATGCTATACTCAACAATTTAGCGTCCGTCTGAAAAAATGGCTGACTATACCGACAAGGCATAAAGGCATCAGCAGCGAGACACACAAAAAGTGGGGAAGTCGTGTTTTCCAGTGTTGCGTGTAATATGAGGCAGAGAAGAAAACCAAAAATTCAAATATTGTTGTTTGGATTAAATTAAACTATCAAAGAAACCTTCACAAATATTACCTAATTATGTAGTCTAAAATATAAATAGTGTCCCTCATTGTGATGCTGAATTATTTTACTCAAGTCAGGCTTCACCAACTTGCCAAATAATAATGATTTAAAAAAGGGGTTATTTTTCTGGACGAGTGCTTTCGGGTTCCCAAGTTCATGCACCTCTCCTTTCCAACTTGATTGTTTTCTAATGTTTTACCTTCAACATTACTTCAGTCTTTTTTAGCCTTTGCCTTCTTATTTCCAACACCAATCTTAGGTCCTGTTTGGTTTTAAGTAAGGAAAAATTTTAATGAAACAGAGATAAAAATTAAAAAAATAGTATTTGTAAGAAAAGAAAAATATTTTACTATGTATTATTTTCAGAAATATCATTGAGTTATGTATATTATAAAAATACCTGTTACAATTTCTTTTACGGAATAAGTATTTTTTCTAAAAGAAAATATTCATATTGTGATATTCAAAACAAGATCAGCATCATAATTCATAATAAAATTAATTTAATGGAAAATTAAAGAATGTAAAAAAAAAAAATTAATAAAATGGGTGTATGCCAAACGTGCCTTGCAATTAATTAATTAAATTTTAAGATTAGGAAGAGAGTGTACGAGAAGTATATGGGATTCATTACTTAAAGTTAACGATGAGGATTAGTTTTGACCACCGTCACGAGACCACATCCATAACCTTTTGCTTTTATACCCACCCAAAGGAAAAAAAAAAAAAAAAGGATAATGTGAAGAGCGTATCCTACTCAACTAATTTTGACTGACCCTAACGTTATGCAATGCTTTTCCTCACTTTTAGAGCCATTGATTCATTGTATTTGGGCTCAGCGGATTCTCCTTTCTCCCAAGCATGTCATGTTCTCGTGGGGTCCAAACTAGCTGCTGCTGCTACACAAGCTTAGTTTTTTCTAAATAAATCTAGAATGTTCTCATTACTAGCAGAAATTAATCTTTTTTAAAATATATGAAAATAAATGATAGAAAAAATTGAAAATAGAATCTCCACCGCTTATTTTTATGCCAATCTGGACTGGACTGCTATTTAAATTTTGTCACCGAATCTATCTGATTTTAGGCTGATGTTTAAATAATCAATCCCTACTGCTACTAAGTATTAATACATATTTACAATTTAAGACGCGTCACAGTCACATTAAGAAAACGAGCATAATGTGAAGTTGGGATTTTTGGGAACCATAGAGGTTGGCTCAAACGCGATGCAATGGGGTCGGGTTTAGGCGACAAGAAAAAGATGTAAGAGAAGTGGGTGTATTGGGGAGGCTGTTGTATGAGTTCCACAAGAACCATAAAATGGGAATGCATCATTCAAATGGACAGATCAACCACAGCCATAATAATCCTTTATGTACTCTCCTTGTTTGGTCTTTCATTGCATAGTGAAATTGAAATCGGCAAGAGGTTCATAATGGCAATGGGGCCCCTACCCTTTCTTGTCATTTGAACTGGCACTGACCCCACCAACTACTTTTCTTCTCAGAGCCACAGCGAAAATGACACCCTTGTGTTGGATTCAATGGATCCAACCCCTCCCACATTCACACCATCCAACGACATCATCTTTTTCTTTTTTTATTGTTTATTTCCAAAGAAGAAAGAAAACATGCATGGCATTTGGTCTTCGCCTCCTTATTTTATTTTGATCTAATCAAATGTAAATTTACAGGCAGCGCGTGAAGCACAATGCGTCGTCGTTTTGACTTCGGACCGGAAATCTGCGTTGAAGTCCAATTCGGAGGCCACACCTACTTTCGCGGTTCTCTCTTCAGTCTTCACTTCCAACTTCCAAGTTTACGTATGTCTATACTAGCGTTTATTTTGTCTTGTTCGTCTCTCCTCTTCCTTTTTGACTGCACCCGCCCTCTCTTGCTGTTCTAATACAAGGGACCCAACAAATTTGCATCAAGTAGTATATTTATCTTAATAATAAAATTATATGTATGTGTGTGTAGTTTTGTACATATCTTGTGAGTTTTTTTTACCACATTATGTATCTTAGCTCATTTTTCACTCAAGCCTGTGTTTACACTTGTTGATGGCAGCGAAAGATTTCTTTCTAATTAACGAAAACAAACCCACAAAAATAGTAAAAGGGTGTCAGACCAACCCACGGAATTGAAATTTCCATCTGGTGTTGTTCATCATAGAGAGCCTGATCTGGCTTGTTTTTTCTTTCGTTTTGCACTTGTGATTGATTGGATTTAAGCATACAAGCTGATATTATTTTAGAATAACAATTGACAGAGGAAAAACGACATCTTCTTGTTTCATAAATCTTTTTGTTTTGTTGGAGTCTTGCTGCAAACAAATCTTTTTTTTTTTTTGGCCGCAGTAGAGAGACTTGTTTTGGTTTGTTCAGTCATACAGACCCTCCTCATCCCAAACATCGACAAGAAAGTCAACCATTTCCTGCGAATGTAAAATTTTAAAATCAATTAACGATATTCAATCCATTACATTTTACAAATTAGAACAATAGAAACAGATGAACAAGAAGCAGGTGGAGAAGAATTTACTCCCAGAGGAATGGGTTGAAGGAAAGGCTTGTCGCTCCCAAGAAGACTCTCGTAGGTGGCATCCCCACTGTGGACGACAAAAGCTCAGAATTAGAGCTCAGCAAACACCTTAAAATGAAAAGTTAAGTCTACTTTTGCCTTCATAGCATGCTATATTATATTGTGTTTAACATTTTAGACACTTTAAAGACGATTCAATTCAGTGCAGAAAGCTTGTGTATGTCATTCACCTTATTCTGGGTTCTTTAACTTGTGTCCCATTCTTGGACGTTTTATTTTGACGCCATTGCTCCCTCATCTGGTTCCATAGAACAAGACCTGCATCCACTAAACTTTTCTGATGTTTCGAAGAACTAGCTTGATAGGCATGAATAATGGAAGAGCGCAAAGTTACAAAATTACGAGCAAACTTATGATTAAATACAAGATACCAAACAAAAGAACCAACAGATTAGAGGTATATTTATAACAACAAACTTGCCATGATTGACAAAATCAGGATGATCTTTGTGAGGATCAGAGCTAGTTTGAGGAAGAGATGGTTGGCTTGATGTGCCAATTGATGAGATGCTTTTCTGGGACTGAGCTGCACTCTGATCCATTTCATAAGTGCTGCAGCAGCTCGACAAGTCTGATCTCTTGTCTTCTTTTACTGTTTGACCTTTAAGTGCCCCATCCATCAATGTATTTGCTTGAGGTATTGTGGAGCATCCAATACAGCCTCTGCTCTGTTACAAAGTGGGTTCAACGCACAAGCATGATTACCACTAGCTTTTTATAATAAATGTCCAATCTACTAGCTTGAAATAACAAACAAGAAGATGATGATGAAACGCAGTCTAGCAACAGAATTTCATTCTGTCTTTACCATCCTCTCATTCAACACAGGTGATACATGCAACTTAAAAGAGCAAGCTGCAAGCGATTCTTTATTAGAATGAAACTCAGTAAATAATAAATCTCCCTTACTCTGAACAATCTTTTGCATACAAGCTCTAACTTTTCCATGATAGAAAACACAAAAGCACGAAAAAAATCGCCACTGAACATTAAAATGAACAGTAGGGTTTCTTCCCAAAACTTCATTTAGTCAGTTGTACCAACAAGCAACACCTGGAATGCGTTCTTGCTTTATTTGAAATGCTATAGAGGAATGGAAACTCTGCCTATCTTATTTGCAGCTTCCCAAGGATGCAAGGAAAGAATGCAAAATCTTTTTTACCAGGTCATACTTGCTTAATAAACAAGAAACTGCAAGAACCAGATTCCTAGGTAACACTAAAAATGTGCTAAAATTTCCAAACTTTCCCAGAAAGCTAGGAGAAGGCGAAGGAAGATTAAGATTTAAAATTTCTTGTTTCTTGAGAATCCAGAAATATAAAGCATACATATCTGCGCATGTATAATAAATCCAAGACTTATTACGAATACCTGGCGCAAGGCAATTAATTAGTTCTACATGATCTCATTTAAGCCCCAGTGATTTTGTATCACTCACTATTCAATTTGTCAGTTCATTTTCTTCTATTACCTTCTATCTAAATAAAAGTTCAAATCTCACTTCGCTTCTTTGTCACTAGCTCAGGAAGTCGATGAAACTAATTCAACACTAAACTAGATATCTACTGAAACTGAAGTGATCTTCTTAGCCAGATAATTTAGAGGCGATATTCAAATTGAAGAATTCAAACTTCTCTTTCTGTGGGAGGAAAACGAAACAAGAAGAAAGAGACCGAGAACTCACCCCATGCATGCCAGAATCCGATGGACCCAAGGTGGAGCGTATCTACAGAATTGCATTTGTGTTTTAACGAAGTCAAATTAGAGATCCGTGACGTAAAATTTCGAGTCCAGCAAGGAGAGAATTCGATACCATGCATTCACGATAAAAAGAGGTTGGGAACCGCTTAGGATTCAATAAAGAAAGAAAAAGGGGGGCAAAAGCGAATAATAATATTCTAGCTGTTTGGTTGTCGAGAAAAAAAAGGTGGAACGTATAACAAAATCAACTCAAGAAGCAAACTGCAACTGCAAGTTACGCAAAAAATAGATGAACAAAAAAACGCACACAGTTCGGCTGCTGAGAAATTAGAAGCGAATGTTTTGCGTTGCTTTCCTTGGAGCTTTCATGAAATAATACTAAAACAAGGACACCACTTTTTTTTTTTTGGTAAAAGGAGACTACATATCATAAACACGGATAACTGGAGTTTTTAATTTCTTAGACGACAAGATATTTTTAAAGTTTAGAATATATGATTGGATTTGGTAAATGAGAAGACATTATTGGGCTATATAAAAAATAACTCTTCAAATATAAATTATTCCTAAAAAAATCTCAAGTTATAGTGCTTCTTAAATGTTTTTCTTGATCTTTTTTTATATTTTTTCATAAAATTAAATATGATCTGATCAATTCTCATATTTTTTTAAAAAATGCAAATTATATTTTTATAATTTTCAACTTCACTATGAATAATAGATTGAGTAAAGTGAATTGGATACCATTTGGGTCAACTACATTACCATTAAATTATACTCCCTGAGATACCCTTAATATAAGGGTTAAAATATAAAATTATATAAATTAAAAAATAATAATAAATTTATTTGAAATATAAAATAGTTTTTAAAAATATCCTTATTTAGTGTTAATAGGTTTTACATCTTACAATTAATACAAATAAATTATACTGCTAATTTTTTAAAAATATATTATCTTAATTAAGAATATTTTTAAACAAATTATTAAATATACCAAATAAAATCATGTGTCTTTTATATTTTGAAATATAAAAACTTCATCAATTATTATCAAGTGAGTAAATCATCAAGTTAATTTCGTAAATCATCAAGTTAATTTCCCTGTGGTTTTGAAATGCTATCCATTTAACAATGTTTTGGAAATAGATTTGTGCTGGTTAAAGTAGTATTTGAGAGGGTAGAAGTATCCCTTACACGTTACATGGAGCAATAATGGATTGACTTGAAATCCAAAGTTGGCGAAGAAAACAAAAACTCAAATTGAAATGAAAACCGGGGACTAACAACAGCAAATAAGATGGAAAAAATATAAATTTTGGGATAAGAAAATGAAATATGTTGTGAAATAAAATAGAGAATAGATAGAATAAAGTAGAGAATATAGAAAATTTGAGAGAAAAGAAATATGAGAAGTGAATAATAAGTGTTTATTATTCAGTCATGAGGTGGTATTTATAAAAGAGCCATAACCCTAGAAAAAATAATGATTCTTTAATTAATTAAATAAAATATAAAGAAAAAAATGAGTCAACTCTAGGTAAAGAATCTTCTAGGTAAATATTCAAAATCTTCATAACACTCTACTCTTGATGTATATTATCAAAGAATGTACCTCATTACAAAATTTACTAGGAAAAACCATGTGGGACAAAAACCTGGTAAAAAAAAAGTACATTATTATTTGTATACGTCATCAAATACTGTCTTGTTGAAAATCTTACCAAAAAGATTCAATGGAAAAAACCATGATTAAGGAAAAAAAGTACAGTGCGTATATCAATTAAGATCCTTAAGTCGATGAAATCTAATATACACGAGCCTTCCAAATAATACAGTAAAAAGTACCTTGGTAAGTATGTTTGGATTAAAATTAGAAAGTACCTAAATGATTCACATGGTGGGTGAATTGACCCACAAATGTCGCCTTATATACATTTCACAAGGACTATTAGTTCACTCCCAATTTTTATTGGTGATAATCGAATAATCAATTTTCTTTGTAAATAAGAGGCATATGAAAAACTATTAAATTGAAAAATCTGCTAACTCTTTAATTTAAGTTCACACAAAATATTTAATTAATTTTAACATCATAATTGATCAGGATGACCTGACCGGTCATGCTAAACATATTATGATTTGCAAACTTATGGTCTACAATAATATATGATTCAATTATATTAATATATATATATAGTACAAACTGGAGGAAAATACAGATAATCTTTTTTATACACTTTTTTCATTTGAAATAATCCTTGTAATATAAAGACACTTAGTATTTCTTTCATTTGTTGTCTTGATATAATATCAATTTATGCGAATATATTTAAAACTTAATAAGTTTCTATAAGAGCTAGAAGAATATAATAATGCATTGTCACTTTGCAATTTTTGTTTCCCTTAATAACATTAAATTGACTCTTCTAAAGTAGTATTCAATTATTTTTGTATTACTGAATAAGATACTAATACAATTTTATATTATCAAGTAAAATATATCAAATTAAATATGTCATATAATATGAATTTTCCATAGAATGCAATCAATGCATAGAACCTTTAAATGAATAAAAAGATAAAATATAATCAATAATACATGTCAAGTAATTTATATTTTCAAATTAAATCAATTAGATACTAAAAGTTCTATCAATCATTAAGATATTATAAAACTTACAAATAAAGGCATGAATCAGATAATGTATAATGCCTTAATACTCATCCTTTATAAAATTAAAATTAGTATAAACAATAAAATAATAACTAATATATGAAACTAAATAAATATAAAAGTTTAACAGTACTAAAAGTCTAAATGTATCCACTTAACCAATAATTGAGATAATAATTCAATATTTTTTTATAAAGACCTTAATCAATTCAATTAAACTCAAATTTTCTCATTTTCATAATTATAATCAGGAGAAATTAACATAAAAAGAGACTACTTAATATTCCATTATATTTAGAGTAAAATAATACAAAATGGTAGAATTTCATGATCATGAGAATTTAATCAACAATATTAATCAAAAGAGCATAATTTCTATAATAACAAGTATCAACTTCCCTTTGCCAATGCATTATAGAAGCAATAAATTAAATTAAATAGAAATAATTATCAATGTAAAATTTGGGATTAATGATAAAATTTCTTTATAATTTCAAATGAAATATTTAACCTCAAATATTTTCTATTAAATATTATGTGTTAAATGTCAAATAATTTCTCAAACAAATTAAATAGTACCGAATAATAATTTATTTATATCTGTATCTATTAAAATTTATTAAAAATAAAATCACACTATAAACAACGCTTTTATAATATAGACAAGTTTATATCTAATAAATAATTTTATCTAAATGAAAATTTATTCATCTAACTAATCAAATTAAATATATGTTATTAATGGATGAAAACAAATCACTCCTACTGTTAATATTAATTTGATTTCTAAAATTTGATTTAATACAATTTTTTATAAATTTGGGAATAGACTTCAAAATAATTTTACAATATTATAAATGCTGCAAATGATCTAAAACTACATATAAAAATCATATGTAAATATTATGTTAATATTATGATTAAGAATCCTATACAAATATATTAATTTAAAATTACAATTAGGGACCAAGGTTATAAGATCATTAAGGTATATTAATTGTTAAAATTATGATTAAGTACCAAAAACTAAAATTATGATTAAAAACCCAAAGCTAATAAACCTAACCAAGCCCCAAACCATCAACATATTTATTGATTGTTAAAATTATGATTAAGACCCAGGCTAAATCATTGGCTTATCCTAAATGAGGATAAAGCATCAACAATTCAAACTTATAAGTGAAAACATAACCGAGTTCGGATACAACCTTGAATAAATAGAAATCATACTTCAAATACATACATAATCCAAAATTCCAGATAAAGTATTAAATATAACGAAAAAGACAAAATAAATTATAGATAACTTCATGATCTAATTTGTATTATGTGTGGATAACTTTAAAATCCATTTAATAGCAAAATTAAATTGTGTCCATATATCTTAGATGTGGCATCTCAATTAAATAATTTTGAGTATAAATAAGTTCATGATCTATATTATATTCCATGTGAATAACTTCAGTGTAGATAACTTTAGGATTTACTTTATACTCCATGTGAATAACTTCATAATTCATTTAATATTTTGTGAGGATAGTTTCAATATCCACTTAATAGTTAAATTAAATTGTACTCAAACTTTTAGATATGACATCTTATTTAAATTGTCTCATTATTCAGGATGTGGCATAAATTTTATTTACTCAAAAGTTAGCTTGAAATTACTAAAAATAATTTTTTCACAGAAAGAGAACACTAAGAAGAAGTAGGCTTCTCATATGTTCTTTTCATATAGTAAGTGAAAAGAACATACTTAACATCTTTAAGTGAGCTCGTGCTAATAAGATATTGTAAAATAAAATAGAGAATAAAGAGAATGGAATAGAGAATAGAAAAAATTGGAGAAAAAATATGAGAAATCAAGAGTAAGTGTTTATTATTTAACCATTAAGGAGGTATTTATACAAGAGTTCTAATTCTAAAAAAAAAAATAATCCTTTAATTAATTAAATAAAATATAAAAGAAAAAATGATTCTACTCTAGGTAGAGAATCTTCTAAATAAACATCCAAAATTTTTATAACAAAATCAATATTTTGTTCTGGAAAATTAATTTAGGCTTGGGCTAAGGTCAAAGCTTTCCATTCTTCTTAACCCAGATTGGGCCTTGGGCCCGTTGCTGGGGGCAAAGAAAAAAAGCCTAGAAAACAATTCACATATTAAGAATACATTTCATTTCTTGTCTGTGTAGCATACTAAAATATGATGTCCAAAAAAAAAAATATATATATATATATATATATATGTACTTTTCTATCTCTTTTTTATTAGCTGGTTTTTTCTTGTTACCAAATAGGGTGTAACTACGGGGGGAAAGTTGTAACCCTTCACAATAGAAAATAAAAAATAAGTTCACTACATTAAATAGAAAACAAATTAACAAGAAATACTAATAGCAGAGAATACACAAAGGCAAGCGAAGCTTGAAAAAGACAAACAAAATGTGGTTACTCCACAAGTTCAAGTCATTCAGAATCTAGAAAGTTGAAACCATTAATATTGCCCACTTCATGCGCAGTTGGAGCCAAAAAGTCAGCACACTTCAGATTTTCTCTCCTTGAGTGATGTAGTTCAACATCCCAATTCTGACAAATCAAAGACCTAACCTCCTCAATCTCAGTTCTAAGCAAGTAATTAGTGCCTACTTCTATCCAGATGAGACTCAAAGCTTCCAAAGAATCAGTATATATATAATCTGATTTTGTTGAAGCCACCTTGTTTGCAAATTTCCAAAAAACCGAATGTATATATTGCAGCAATTTCAGCTGCACTAATAGGCATGAAACTTAGGTTCTCCCTGAAGCCAAAAACCCGTCTCCCTTGCAAATCTTTGATTATTCCTCGTCAAGCCGCATGTTATTGAGCATCGATGGATCCATCATCATCTATTTCTAAGGGTTCTCTCTGTCAATCTGTTGATAACCCATTGCAAAAAGTAGAATGTTCGATTCACCTGAAGGGAGTTGACACTGTTTATCAATTAATTATTAGGTGTTCATTCCTTTCTGCATATATAGGTGATGAGGAATTCCTCTAGTGGTGACCATAAGTCCCACCAAAACTTGGTGTTCTATTCTGCCCATCCACCACTTTCCTTCCTACTTCTTTGATGAACTTATCCCAAACCTTAGCAATATTGTTCCATGCACGCGAGGCAACTCTTTTCCTCAGCCAGCTTGATTGTCATTTCATGGCAAGTTTGCATTAATTCATCGATCTATCCCATTGAGAAGGGATATGTGACCCACTAATAAATTGACAGACCAAAAGCTCCAATGAGGAAGAATATCATATGGCTGTCATGATTTGTAAGGGGTCCAAATGAATGATGAATCGTCAACAACATTCGAGTGTCTACGCCATATGAAGAAGAGATAGCCAAGTCTGTGTTCTAAAACCATGTTTCTTCTTTTTTTCCCTACAAAAAACATGTTTCTGTTTCAATTAATAAATTGAACTCACTCTGTAAATTATACATATCTTCCTTTTAATTTAATTACATATATCATGGTAAGTAAATATTGTGAGATGACACTAAGATTTATCATCGTCAATCAATTATCTAAATATAAAAGCAAGATGAATTTGACACTGTTCAAAGTATCAATCAATTATCTAAGTATAAAAGCAAGATGAATTTTACACTGTGCAACATTATCTAATCAATTAAAAATATAGTCAACTAAATCAATGAAATCATCCAATGATATATTTAAATTCAAATTTCTAACAGCAGAAAAAAAAGGGGAAGGAAGTTTAAATTTGAAAATGATCTACTAATAAAATATAAATATAGGTGAAATTGTAAATATAAAAGCAAGATGAATTTTACACTGTTCAAAGTACTATGTAACATTATCTAATCAATTAAAAATATAGTCAACTAAATCAATGAAATCATCCAATGCTCATCTTACTTTAAAGAGGTATCAGATTTCGAATTATCATGCAGCTCTTCAAAGAATTTCACAAGCATATTTAAGTCTACGTTTTACTTTTTCTGAGCTGTGTGTTTATTCTCTTTTTATGCAGTACGAGAACTCGAAATAAGTGAATATGCTTTGAATGGCAATGAATAAGTGAATATCCAAAAATACACACTTCACCATCCAATATTAGGACTTTCAACCTACAAGTCACAGAATTCCAATCATAGAGACAACATAATCCTCTTAGTACTTCAAAGAATCACCCAACCTATATTTGACAATGATTCATGGTATTGAAATATGTTCAATTAGCAAAATCAAGACATCATAGATCCAAAATCAACCAGCCAATCAAAAGAAAAACAAAATTGAAACCAAAAGATGAAAAATGAACAAGAAATTGAAAGAGAAAGAGAAAACCAAAATTGCACAAGCCCTAACCACGCAAAAGAAGAAAAAGAAAAGAACGAGCAAGAAAACCGTACCATGCAGAGATGATGGGGTGATGATGATGACCGAAGATCACTAAGAAGCTGTGAGAAAGTGATGAGCAACAAAGGATAGAAGAAATGATGGGGAAGAATGCAACAACAGAGCAAAGAAATGGAAAGAGCTAGTTATACTGCCAAAGTAAAAGGGAACAAATATGTTGACACATTTGATGTACAAAAGTGAAGACCCAAATATTTCGTAAGAATCAGAACGAACACTCTTCCTTCCAAGAGATAGATTGGTCGGACTAGCAAGTGCGAGAGACAGTGAGAGAGAGTGAGAACGACGAGATCATGCATGGTGTGGTGGAGGAAGCAGGCGGCAGAGGAGGAAGAGTGCAAAATGAGAAAGCAATGAGAGAGACAGAAGGAAACATGACTAGGGATAAATTTGTCATTTCCATTGAATAATTCCATTATAATACATACATACCAAATTGGAATTGGAGCAAATTTTGTAATCTTTTGAAATTATCTCCTCTCTTTGATATTTATTTGGAATTTTTTCTGTAACAAACAATAAAACTTA
Source organism: Adenanthera pavonina (assembly GCA_026686845.1). Lineage (NCBI taxonomy): Eukaryota > Viridiplantae > Streptophyta > Magnoliopsida > Fabales > Fabaceae > Adenanthera > Adenanthera pavonina. The sequence continues at coordinate 7,860,901 of JAIVEN010000003.1, forward strand.
CCAGAAGAAACGTAACTCCCCAAACATATTTTTCAAAGCCTACTTCCATTCCTTCTGTTCCAGTTCCATCAAAAAGCAAACAAAACATTAATCCTGTTATTTCTATTTTACACTGTCAAGAGCCCTTCCTCACGCCATGAATCAAAGCCTTTCCCTCCTCCATCGTTCTTTGCCCTCCCTTAGTCACTCCACACCATTATTGAGAACATTAGGGGATCCTCACCGTGGCTGAGAACGCCTAACCGCTGCTCACCATTGCTGTTTGACCTTTGTTAACCCAATTGTGTCAAGCCATCTAGTTACAATATATATATACTCTTTCCGTCTCATATTATAAGGCAACATATAGAGATTTTTTTAGTTTATAATATGAGACAACATGTAGTGATTTGTCATTTTTGCCCCTCATTTATTGTATTATTAGTGTTGTAACGTATGTTATATTTAACAAGATGAGTGAAATTAATAAGAGTAAAATTAGAAATTTTAGTTTTTTTTAGAAGTTTAATGATGTAATAAATATTATTATACTAATAATATAATAAATAAGAAGCAAAAATGACAAATTACTGCTCCCTCTGTCCTATATTATAAGACAATACGAGAGATTTTTCTTGTTCCATAATATAAAATAACATGTAGTAATTTGTCATTTTAGCCTATCATTTATTATATTATTAGTATGGTAACTTGTGTTATACTCCCTTCGTCCATATTATAAGGTAATAAGAGGAGTTAACATATTAAGAAACATTTATTACATTTTTAAACTTCTAAAAATGACTCAAAATTTTTCATTTTATCACTATTAATTTTACCTATTTCATTAAATTTAAAATAAGCTACAATACCAAATATACAATAAATGAGGGGCAAAAATGAGAAATCAATACATATTGTCATTTTGGGATAAGAAAAACCCTTCTGTTGCCTTATAATATAGGACGAAGGGAATTAATAGGGGTAAAGTTTAAAATTTTGATTTTTTTTAGAAGTTTAAGAATGTAATAAATATTTTTTACTTTACGTAAAATCCTTCCCATTATTTTATAATATCAGACGGAGAGTATATATATATATATGTTCCGTTGAGATGCTACTCTGTCTCTCTTATCTTAAATATAGAATTTTTTATTTTGATCTTAAATATAAAATTCTTTTCAAAATATGAGGTAGTATTTATTATATATTTTTAAAAAATATCCATATTTAATCCATTATAAAGAGAGAAAAAAAGATTAAATAGAAATAATTTTAAAAAAATTTAATTTTTTAAAAATTAAAATAATTAATTAACTAGCTTTTAACTCATATTCTTAATAGTTAGAATATGTTATATTAAGGAGAATATTAAGTACATGAGGGAGGACAACTTATTTTCACATTACCCAAGCATCCATGAAATTCAACAGTGAGATACGTTAATTAATTTCACAATTGACATTTGTAAAAGAAACCGTACTTTGAACATGCATGTGTGGAAGCAATTTGCTTTGCTTTCATGTGCATGGAGTAATAATAATTCACAGTAATAATGCAAGTAGGGACAGAAGGTCCGCTGGGCTGGTGCTCATTTATTTGAGTTGATAAACAAAGCAAGGCATAGAGATTTAATATATCAAGATGAAGCAGGTGAAACTTTTATTGCACACACTGTTTCCTTTCCTCTATTTCCAACCCATTCACCGACAATTTATTCACAGCTCACAGACTCACTATGCCTCATTTCATATCACTGTTTATTGTACCCTCAACTCACTATTAATTCCCCTTTTGCTGCTCTGAACCCTTCCTAACTCTCCCTCTCCCTCTCCCTCTCCCTCTCTCTCTCTCTCCCACAAAAGGATATGGCAAAAGCAAATAAGTTCAGAGGAGTGAGGCAGCGCCAGTGGGGCTCCTGGGTGTCAGAAATTCGCCATCCGTTACTGTAATCACCTTAACTAGCACAAACCTACTAATGCTCATACATATATAAAATCTCACCCTTCTCTTCTCTCTCTTTAATTTCTACCCCTTACATAAACTTGTAGTTGTTCATTGTTCTTGTCTTGTGTGTGTGCAGGAAGAGAAGGGTATGGCTAGGCACTTTTGAGACGGCAGAAGCAGCTGCTAGGGCATACGACCAAGCAGCCATCTTGATGAATGGTCAAAATGCCAAGACCAATTTTCCTACATCCATAAACCAACCCCTAGACCACACTACTTGCTTATCTCCCAAGGCTCTTTCTGACCTCCTAAGCGTGAAGCTCAGAAAGTGTTGCAAAGCTCCATCCCCCTCGCTCACTTGTCTCAGGCTTGACGCTGACAATTCCCACATTGGTGTATGGCAGAAACGAGCAGGACCACGTTCTGACTCTAACTGGGTCGTCAGGGTAGAGCTCGGAAAGATCAAGGAGGCCAAGGGTGAGTCTGATTCGGCGGCAAGGTCGACCACGATGCCGGAGATTGGTGCACAAGCAGGAAATCCGGTGGTGGATGAAGAAGACAGGGTTGCGATGCAGATGATTGAAGAGCTACTCAACTGGAACTATCCTTGTTCTTCGAGCGCTTGTCATGAATAGGAAAGCAAGCCCTCCATGTCAGAGATCTTCAATATAGGACTAGGATATATATGTGTGTATATTTTCTGTAACCTTTTTCACTTGTGTTTTTTGTCGTGTTAAGAATATTTGGCTTAACTATAATTTTTTTTGCCCTGGCTTATCTATTTAAGACTATATTGAAATAAGTAAGTCAAGGGACTCCTTGTTATAATCAAGCAGAAATGTTATTTAATGCTTGATTATAATGGCTGTAGTGTGATGACTGTATATATATCTGGAAGCATCTGTAGATTGATGATGTACGTAGAGCAACTTAATGTACCTTAATTTTGGTAAATGTTGGATTTACGTCATTTAGCTTATAGCTATTAGTAAAAAGACAGTTTGGAGATGTGGTGATCATCTTTTCAACTGGACTCTTTATGTTTGATTTCTAGGAAGCGGTGATTGGCGTCCTTTTTCTTCTGGACCTGAAAGGCAATGTGTATGCTGCTTGAATTTTCTTCTTAATTGGCATCCTTCTTTTTGGGACCTGAAGTGGGATCCAAATTTCAAACAAAAGAAAAAAAATAATGGAGATGCATGCAGCAATTGTAGACGACCTTTAATTTTACCCACAGATGTCAAAAGTTGGGGCTTAAAAGTTTGACCCTCTGGTATATATAATGGCATTTAATCTTCTAGACTTTCTCTTGTAAATATGCTTTCTTTACCCATATAAATAAACACACACACACACATCCTTGAATGAGAAGGAGAGTATTCTTGTTAGAAATACAATAGAAGATCGACCGATGAACCTCTATTTTAAACACACGATCAATCTTTTAAGATCTTCTCAAAATTTTCTTCTTTGTAGTAATAAAGATGGCATTAATTAGATTCCAAGTTCTCATTACCATTAGATACCTTTTCATGTTATGGTAACTGCAAAATTTGTCATTAACAAATTCGAACAAAACTTAAGAGCGGGGCAACTATAAGTAATTGACTACGCAAAATTAAAGAAACTCAGACCACTGTACATTATTAAGATGGATCGATATCACATGGCTGAGCGAGCTAAACTCCTTTTTTTTTCTCTTAATTAAGATAAGTCCTATAATTTCAGAGAGAGAGACGCTAAAAGGAATGGCTGTAGTCGAACGAAAGTGAACGGAAGCAATGGGACTTCTTACCATCCATGTCCCTGTGGGATACTTTTTTCTTTCTAAAGTCCGAATTGGAGGCCTTTCATTAAAAAATACATCTCCCTCATCAGTTAAATCAAATATTTGGTAATTTTTGTGATCTACATTGAATACCAATATAAAACATTTAGCTGCCCTTTGCCCCTATCGGCTTCTGCAATAGAAGAAATTGACATGTAGGGTGATATTACTCAAAGTGGTTGTCTTTTTATTTTTTTAAACTGAAAAGTGGTTGGGTTGATATTTAAATACTCCATTCATGGAGGAAATGGAGCAAGAGTGGTACAAAATAATTATTGCCATCAATGATATAAGGAACTATTCCGTCTGGTCCTAAACATTGAATTTTTCAGTATAGGGCATTTTTTTAAATATGATATAGTATTGTTATAAATTACCAAATGTGTTTCTATTTATTTTATCCCAAATTACTTCATAAAATAGAGTCAATCCACCTTTTTTACCACTTATTATTATGATTATTTATTTTCAATAAAAGTAGTTTTGGAAAGACAATACTCTATGATAAAAAAAAAATATAAGTCATATTTTATTTTTTTTAAAATATAAATTTTATTTGATAATTTTTAAAATATTAAATATTTTTTTCCTTATTGTATCATTATTTGTAATTAAACATAAGAGAAATAGTAAATTTTAGATGTAATATATTAAATAGAGATATTATTGAAAAATAATATATTTTTGAACAAATTCAATGAGTAAAATTATCTTTCCTGTATAATTAGTTAAACTTGACTTATATTTTGAACAAGAAAAAGTATTATCTTTTAAAGAATTAATGTTATTAATTTTAACCCGATTTTAATTTATTTAACTTTTTTAATTGTTTAAATTTAAAAATAAAGAGCGTAAGTGACAAGAAAATGATGAGGACGTTCCAACTTCAAGCCAGAGATCGAAGTAAGTTTAGTCCCGCACGTCATCAATGTCTGTGTGTAAGTACACATGTGGGGAAACCCTTGTTACAAGGTAATGAAGACTCGTATGTCCCCATTAACTTCGTGGGGTAAGTCCATTAACTTCGTGGGGTAAGTGATTTGTGGTGTTTTAATCCCTCTTCTCAATGAAAGACTGAGGAGCTGTATTGATTGCTTTGTTGGGTCAGAAAGGATGTAGATAATTAGGATTGCTCCATACATAAACTGAGAATTGAAGTCTCAGCTATTTATTTAAGAAATTTTTTTTTTACTATTTATGCTAATATTTGAGTTTAAAATATGATTATAAATAAATATTAATTTATAAAAATTATTAATAATATTTTTTTAAAAATATGTAATATATAATTAAAATATTTTACTTTTATTATTGCATGAATTCGACATAAATTTTAAAATAGGAGTAATTCTTTCAACATAATTTTTTTATTTACAATAATAGAATTTGAAGTCTTACTTAATAGATTGAGTCCTAGTCCAGATTATTTGAATTCCAAATTTTAAATTTTATACTTTTGGTTTATGATATATTTTTAGAAATACCATTAAGTCCTTAATCAATTTTTTCAATAAAAAGAATTATCTTCACTGCTCCTTCAGTTTCAAATATAAATTATTTTTAACATGATAAAAAAGTTGCTAAATTCATTAAATTTGTCATAAATTTAATTTATTTGCCAGATTTATTCCTTGGTTAAATGCTATATCTTTTTAATCATAAATTATTTTTATCCAACATACCTAATGAGGAGTATTGAGGGGAAAACTTCATTTATTGATCCGACTTATATTTTAAACCATAAAATATCTTCTTTCATCAGCTAATATTTGAAACTAGAGAGAGTAAAATATAATGTATCAATTATATATTTATAAACACGTTTCAAAACTTAATTCATGTTGAGAGAACTCAGCAACTGAATTCAAGTTTGGAAAATTTTGCAGAGTATCTATATGGCAACTAAGGTGTCAATTACATTATTATTTAATAAGGGGTATATATAAGCTGATTTGTTATTGATTCATTGCTTTAATTTGGAAAAAAATTATATTAAATAATTAATCAGTGCATTAATTATGAAATATTTTCAAGTTCCATCTAGCTTGCCATGTCATAAATTTCAAACCAAATAAATCAAATGAATGAATATTTAATTTCTTTTTGACCAAATGACTATTTAATTTTAAATCAAGTGACAGGTCGTGAAATATAAATTTTGAATTTCTGATTGATTTCTAAGCAATGTTTGTGTCACAAAGGAAGGACCTGGCTAATATTTTGTTATCATATTGATTCAACACACCATTAAAATTGCTAGTGCTATGGACACAAAAAAAAAGTTATTATCGCATAGGAGACTTAGGGAGTGTTTGGTAGGAGGGATGAGAAGGGGAGGAAGGGGAGGGATTTTAATGGAGGGAAGGAGAAATGAGATATGGAGGGAAGGGGAGGGAAGGGGAGGAATTTTTTTTTTTTTTGATAAAAGACGAACCCAAGACTAGCCTAGCCTATATCCAAACTGATCCCACTACAATCCTTACGTAAAACCTCATGCAAATTATTTAAAGGCTGAAAAAGAAAGTAAAACCCAAGCATGGCCCTAAGACCCTCTTTCGCCATCAAGTCAGCAGCACCATTCACACGTCGGCCAATATATTTAACACGAACCTCCCATTCCCTCTGAAGCATCTCTTTAGCCTCCCTAATCACATAAAAATCACCATGCTCTTTACTACACTCATGAAGTAAAAGTTCCACAGCTTCCATGGAGTCTGATTCTAACTCAACTCGTCTATACCCTCTATCCCAAGCCAACTTCAATCCATGCACACACGCCCAAAGCTCTGTAGTTAGAGGATCTCCCTCCATCAATCTGCACATAAATCCCGATAAATAACCTCCATTACCATCTCTTATAAGACCCCCATAAGCAATACTGTTACTCAAATGAGAATATGCACCATCTACATTGACCTTCACAAAATCCTGCACAGGAGGCTGCCATGAAGCCACATAACCCCCAATACTAACACCGTGCCTTCCACGATGGAACTTTTGTTGAGCTTCTCTCATACTATTAATAATAACCCGAGAGCTTAAAATCACCTCTTCATTCCTAATTCTACAATTCTCAAAAACAAAAAAGTTCCTTCGCTTCCACAACCACCAGCAAATAACAGCAAATAAATCCTCCCACCCCACCGCATTTTGACCATTCTGGTTTGTTAAATTCCATCGCAACCAGTCAATCAAATCATCAGTGAAGAACCTACAATGTGCATCAGATTGAACAACACCCTTCCACAGATTTCGAGTATATTCACAATCTCTAAGCACATGCAAAATGGTTTCCACTCCTTTCTTATAGCAAGGGCAAATATCATCAGTACTCAAGCGTCTTTTCCTTCTCGCAGCGTTAGTCAGTAGAACCTTACGAGTTGCTAACCAAAGAAAAGATTTACAACGTTGAGGGATATTCAACTTCCACATCCTGCTCCAAAAAGGATCCTCATCAGCACTACAAGCAAGGTGGTTGTAGGCAGACTTTACCGTAAAAAACCTATTTTTCTCCCATATCCATCGAGCCTCACTACCATCATAACTCACTTCAATTCCCTCCTTGACGTCCACCCAAGTTTTCTTAATCCCTGCCCACACATTAGATCCCGGCCGCTTCAAATCAATACTGGGGATTAAATCTGCCCCACATTTATATTTGTCTCAAACAACACGAACCCAAAAATCATCACGTCTCTTAACCAAATTCCAGCCCAACTTCATAAGGAAAGATTTATTTTGAACATGTGCGTGTCTTAAGCCAAGTCCTCCATGACGTTTAGGCTGACAAACAGCCTCCCAAGCAACTAAAGGAACCCTCCGTCTATCTTCCGTGCTACCCCACAAAAATCTACGGTTACATTTATCCAACTCCTCACAAGTACTACCAGGTAACGAGGAAGTTTGCATCACATATCCCGGAATGGCACTAGTGACTGAGGAAATGAGAGTGGTACGACCTGCTAGTGAAATAGAATTAACCCTCCAGCTAGAAAGTTTCTTCTTAACTTTACCGATCACCTCATTAAATGAATTCTTTGTAACACGTTGATGGTGTAATGGAACCCCCAGATACTTCCCAAGGTCCCCAGTTTGAGTAAACCCCAAGGCTTCACTTATCTCAGTACGTCTGGTGTGACCCACATTGCTAGAGAAGAAGATTCTGGTTTTAGAAACATTCACCTTGAGTCCAGAACTACAACAAAAAGCATTTATACAATCAACAATCACATTCGCCTGTTGGAGAGAAGCCTCCAAAAAAATCATAATATCATCTGCAAAAAATAAATGCGAAATTGGCGGTCCATTTTTTGTAAGCCTGATGGCCTTCTAATCTCCAGAGTCAATTTTCATTTGGATCAAATGAGCCAATTTTTCCATGCAAATAACAAAAAGATATGGCGAGAGAGGATCTCCTTGCCGAACTCCTCTAGACGAATGAAAAACTTCCTCTTTCTCCCCATTCCAAAGTAATTGCATATTAGCAGTAGAAACACAATAAGAAATTAAGTCAATAAGCTGCTGTGGTAACCGCAATTCCTCCAAACAATGGATTAGAAACCTCCAATTAATTCTATCATAAGCTTTTTCAAGGTCAATCTTGATAGCCATGAAACTTTTCCTCCCCTTCATATTTCGCATAGAGTGTATCACTTTCTGAGCCACAATAATATTATTTGAACTATGCCTTCCAGGGACAAAGCTACACTGATTAGGTGAAATAATTGAAGGAAGGAACTTCTTCACTCTATTAGCAACTATTTTAGTAACAATCTTATAGATCACATTACAGAGACTTATTGGTCTTAAATCTCTGAACGTTTCAGGAGGTTCCTTCTTAGGAATAAGAACAATCAAGGTATCATTAACCTCTTTAATCATATAAGGATTAGCAAAAACATGCTTAATGAAATTAACAACCGAGGTTCTTACCGTACTCCATTGGTTTTGAAAAAATAGAGCATTAAAACCATCTGGCCCAGGCGCTTTAAGTGAACCCATACCAAACAAAGCACCTTTAATCTCCTCTTCATCCACCTCCTTGGCACAATCACGTAAATAAACTTCTTCCACCATCGGGAAATTGACCGAGCAATCAAGCATCTCTCTCACTGCTAGCTCCTCTGTAAAGAGGTGAGCAAAAAATTTAGTGGCCTCTTTTTTAATCTTTTCCGCATCATAAAGCCAAGAGCCATCCTCATCACAAATAGCCTCAATTTTATTCATCTTTCTACGTTTATTAGCATAAGCATGAAATAATCTGGTATTATGATCTCCAGTCACATTCCACTCCATCCTAGCCTTCTGGGCCCAAATTAAAGAATCTTGCAGCATTACATCTTCAAACTCCTTCCATAGCTTCAATTGCAAGTCCTCATACTTTCTTGCATCTTGTCCCCTAGCAATAGCTCTACAAATGCCATCCATCCTTCTCAAAAGTTGCCACTTTCTCACCTCAGTGTGACCAAAGGTATTACTGTTCCAATGCAAGCAAGCCTCTGTAAATTTACCAATATTCGTATTCCAATCCACTTGGTCGTTCCACTCTCTTTGTACGAAATTTTCAAACTCGCCATGCAGCACCCATGAAGCAATGAAACGAAAAGGACGATGCCTCTTAGCATGTGAGTCACTATTCTTCAGTTTTAAGAGAAGGGGTCTATGATCAGACTTGAAGAAAGGTAAATGCGTAACAGTTGCATCAGGAAAAGCTTGCTCCCACTGATCATTACAAAGCACTCGATCTAGCCTTGCTTCAGAGCTTCCCCGTTTCCAAGTAAACCCTGGTCCTCTAAATCCCATATCATGCAAATTGAGAGAGTCATACCACTCAAAGAACAGTTTATCACACGAGAGCCTGTTACGTGCTAGAGACTTCCTTTCACATTCAAACAAAGTTGCATTAAAATCACCTCCAAGAACCCAAGGACCTTGAATGGAGCTACTCAATCTAAATAATTCAGGCCAAAGTTGTCGTCTAACACTGCCATTTGGACATGCATAAACAATAGTGAAAAACCAAGAAATACCCCTATCAGCATCCACACTCAAGTGAATGAACTGAGAGTGACTTTCGAGGACATTAATACTCCAACCATAAGCATTCCAAAGGCACCATATCCCACCACTATATCCTTCCGCATCAACTACGGTACTATGCTGAAAGCCTATATTTTCAATTCTTTGTTTCGTATTTTGCTTATCACACCGAGTTTCTAGAATTGCAACAAAATCCACATTATAATGTTTTTTCACTTCTTGGATCAGGGACGGAAAACTCTTCACCCCTGTTCCTCTTGCATTCCAAAGAATGCAATTCATAAAGATACATTCTGATCAAGACGACTAGTATGGTCAACCACCATGACTTCGTCCATACTAATACCATTATCCTCGGTCACTAGATGATTTACATCAATATGCTCATCCATGGCATTCTGAAACTCATCACGTTCACGTGAAGAAGATGATGAATTTGGTCTTCTAAGGTCAGCTCTAGCCACTTGTTTAACTTCACCCCTTTCTGTATCCATTTCACTACCTATAAACCCATCATCCATGCCCTTTAACTCACCATTGGCTACCCTGTCCGAAAGTCCATTTTGTAGAATAGAAAAATGGTTGTGAGTATAAATGGGTTTATCTTTAATACCCAACGTGGCTGTCCTTTCCTCTTTATCTAGAGTAGGTGCTTTATTTTCTTTTCCTATTAGACTAGGCTTGCTGGACTTCTTTCTTTTTGATTCAACTGGGGCCCACTGGAAGGGGAGGAATTTTAATAATTTATTATTTTGTTCAAAAAGGGAGGGAAGTTAATAATAATTTGATTATTTTACCCTTGAAATTAAAGAAATTTTCTATTATTTTTTTGAGTATAAAAAATTTCAATGTTGAGTATAAAATTATACTTAAATATTTTATACTGATACTCATAATTTTATATTTAATATTGAAATTTTTTATATTAACTTTTTGAGATATGAGACTTGAATATAATTTTTTTTTTACATTAGTAACCTTCAGGTAAATATTTTTATATATTTTTTTATTTTTAAATAATTTTTTTATTTATAAAAAAAGAAAAAATAAATAAATAACAAACAAACAAAAATTTATCAGTTCTCCTGGGGATCAATTTGAGGGGGAGACTATCCTCCCCTCCCCCTTAAAATGCCTATCCAAATAGGGGCTTGGCGTAGAACTAGTGTGGAGCCCATGATAATGCATGGTCATGTTGTTTTTATTTAATATCTAGATTTTTTATGAAGAAATGATAGAATTAGATTAACTTTAATGTTACGTAGATTAACTAAATAGCCCGTGCTGACATCTATAGTCATTTGTTTGCTTTCTCTTTGTTTTCGGGCTCCCCAAGTCGTTATTCCCTATTTGCTTATTTGTGAGATTGGGCTTGTACTTGCCGTTTAAAAAATAGAAAGAATAAAGTTAAAAATAGATGTGATTAGAAAGAGAAGAAAATATGATAAGTCAAGAGCAAGTATTTATTATTCAGTTATTAAAAAAAATATTTATATAGAGATAATGAGCCTTAACATTAGAGTAGGCCTTAACCCCAAATAGGATAATAATCAATTAAATAAGATAAATAGTGATTATAAAAAAATAAGATAAATAAAAAATATGACTAAGCTCTAGATAGAAAATATTCTATATAGATATCCAAAATCTTTATAACACTCCCCCTAGGATGTCCATTATCAAATAATATGTCTCATTAAAAAACTTACTAGGAAAAATCATGTGAAATAAAAACTAGTGAAGAAAAGGAGTACATCATTCTTTATATACGCCATCAAATATTGTCTTATTAAAAACTTTATCAGAAAAACCCCATGGGAAAAACTACGGTTGAGGAAAAAATAATACAGTGCATATATCAATTAAAATTTTTAAGTTGACGAAGCCCAATATTATGCATGAGCTTCTCAAATAATACAGTAGGAAGCGTCTTAGTAAATAAGTCTGCTAGGTTGTCATATGAACGAATTTACTGAATGTCTATGTCACCATTCTTTTAAAGATCATGAGTGAAGAAGAATTTTGGTGAAATGTGTTTTATTCTATCTCCTTTTATATATCCCTCTTTTATTTGAACAATGCATGCAATATTATTTTCATATAAGATTGTTAAGATTTCCTAAAGATAAACTCTCTTCTATGTATTGAATCAAAGTTCTCAACCAAACATATTCTCGATCAGTTTCATGCAAGGCCAAAATTTTGGCATGATTAGGTGATGTGGCTGACATTGTATGTTTCATAGATTGCCATGAAATGGCGGTGTCATTGAATGTAAATATATAGTTAATTTGTGATCAACCATTATGAGGGTCAGACAAATATTCCACATCTGCATAACTAATCAATTTTGACTCGGATTTATTCGAATAAAGTAAACACATATCCATTGTACCTTTATAATAGCAAAATATATGCTTAACTCTAGTCCAATGTCTTCATGTAGGTGAAGAACTATACCGTACTAATAAATTAATGACAAATGATATATCTAGTCATATATGATTAGCAAGATATAATAGTGTTTCAATTGCACTAAAATATGGTACTTTAGAATCAAATAATTCTTTATCATTTTCTCAAGGACAAAAAGAATCTTTGTTCATATTTATTGCCCTTACAACCATTATGGTGCATAATGAATGGGACTTGTCCATATAAAACCATTTTAACACATTTGTTATATAGGCCTCTTGATACATCAAAATCTCATTATTTATATACTTAATCTGTAAACTTAGGAAAAATTTAGTTCTTCCTAAATCTTTTATTTCGAATTCTTTCTTTAAGTAATCCATAACTTTTGAGAGCTTTTCAGGGGTTTCAATAATATTTAAATCATAGACATAAATAGCATAGCAAACTCATTTCCAGATCTTTTCATGAAGATACATAGGCAAATAAAATCACTTTTATACCTTTTATTCAACAAATATTCACTAAAACGATTATATCACATGCGTCCATATTACTTTAATCCATAAAGGGATTTATTCGGATTGATGGAATAGTTCACTCGTGAACCTGAATTGCATGTTTCTAGTAAGTTAAATCCTTCAGGGAGTTTCACATAGATATCATTATTAAGTAAGTCATATAAATAGGTTGTAACAATATCCATTAGACACAAATCAAGTTTTTCCCATATTGCCAGACTAATTAGATAACAAAAAGTAATTGCATCCATCACATGAGAGTAGGTCTCTTCAAAATCAATGCCAGGTCTTTAAGAAAATTCTTAAGCAACAAGTCATACTTTATATCTCACTATTTCACCATCCTCATTTTGTTTTTGCATAAAGACCCATTTATATCCAACTAGCTTCACACCTTCAGGCGTGCAGACTACATGCCTTAAAATTTTTCATTTTATAAATGCATTTAGTTTTGCCTCAATTGCATATTTCTAGTTTAGCCAATCATCTCTTTGTTTACATTCCTTAACAGAATTTTGTTCGTGATCCTCATTGTCATATGTTACATCATGCATTACATTATATGTAAAATTATTGTCAATGTTAACTTCATTTCAATTCCATCGTATTCTGTTCATAACATAATTTATTAAGATCTCATTATTTTCATGAATCTCAGGTATCTGAGTTTTTTTTTAATAGAAACTTTTATTATGTCTAAAGGTTCTTCTGGAGTTACCTTTGAGTACTCTTTGGAGGTACCAAATCCTCAATTGGATCATCCTGTTTTTTAGCTCCTTTTCTTTTTCCAAGACTTTTATTTTTGGAATCGATTGGTTTACTACACTTTATGCATGCTTCAAACTTTAATTGTTCGACAGGGACATCAATTTTTTCTGGAGCATTAGTGGCTGGTAAATATGATTTAATCACACCTTTTGGATCAGTAAACATGTTTGACAATTAATTTGCTAAACTTTGCAATTGAATTATCCTTTAAATTTCTTGTTCACATTATTTTGTACAAGGATCAAGATGAGATAATGATAGTTCATTTCAACAAATTTTTTTTTTTCTAATTGCTTATTCTCTCCCCCCAATTTGGGAAAAACTGATTTGTCAAAAGGACAATTTACAAATTATGCTATAAATAAATCTCCTGTTGATTGCTCAACATATCTTATTATTGATGAAAATTTATATCTAACATATATTCTTAATCTTCTTTGAGATCCCATCTTAGTGCGTTGTGATGCAGCCATTAGAACATAAACCGCACACCCAAAAATTCTTAAATGGGAAATATTAGGTTCAAAACCTAAAACCATTTGCAAAGTAGTGTATTTATAATCACTTGTTCGCTTGATACAAATCAATGCTGCAACATACATGATTGCATGCTCCCAAGTAGAAATTAGGAGTTTTGATCTCATAAGCAAAGATCTTGCAATTAGTTTTAAACATTTAACAAATGATTCTGCAAGTCCATTTTGTATATGAACATGTGCTACAAAATGTTCAACCTCACTTTTAATAGATATACAATAATCATTGAAAGCCTGAGATGTACATTCACCAATATTGTCAAGGCATATTTTCTTAATTGAATAGTTAGGAAAATGTGCTCTTAGTTGAATTAATTGAGCAAGTAATCTCGCAAACGTCTGGTGATGAGTTGATAATAAATAAACATGCAACCATCTAGTTGATACATCAATTAAAATCATAAAATATTTAAATAGTCCACATGGTGGGTGAATTGACCCACAAATATCACCTTGTATACGTTTCAAAAAAATAATTAATTCATTTCCAATTTTTGTTAGTGATGGTTGAATAATCAATTTCCTTTGGGAACAAGCAGTACATAGAAAACTATTAGATTGAAGAATCTGTTGGTTCCTCAAGTCATGTCCATATGAATTTTCAATTACCTTTCACATCATCATTGATCCTGGATGACTCAACCAGCTATGCCAAACAAGAAAAATGTTATAATTTGTAAACTTTTAGTTTACAGTGACATGTAATTCAATTGTATTAATATATGTGTTGCACAAACCAGAGGAAAGTGCATGTAATCTGTCCAATATATATTTTTCATTCAAAATAATTTTTGTAATTTAAATATATTCAACATTTCCTTCATTTGTTTTCTTGATATCATATTCATTTATACATATGTCTCTGAAACTTAATAAATTTTTATGGGACTTAGAGGAATATAATACATTATCAATTTGCAATTTTGTTCCTCTTGGTAACATTATATTAGCTCTTCCGGAGCCTTCAATTATTTTTGTACTACCAAATATAGTATTGACATAAGATTTTTGCATCACTCAATTTGAAAAATAATTTGTATTCTTTAAAATTGTATAAGTCGTAGCACAATCCGCAAAACACATATCCTCATAATTAATGTTGGTGCAAACCGAAAGAGTATCCATTTTTCAAAAGTATTAACAATAATCATTAGAAAAATGTTAGTAATGTGCTTAAAAATTTGAAAAAAAAAACAAAGTATAAATTCAAATGAAAATAGATAAAATTTTAATATTCTAGGAAGAAAATGCATAAGATATAAAATTCAATAACACCAACATAATTTATTTCTAGATTATTTCATCACCAATCAAATGTTCAATCTTTCCACCTGGGTCAGCAAAGAAATGAGCAACATTCAAGCGGGAGACATCAATATTTCCATAATCAGAATTACTATCATAAGCTGCAAAATTTGTCTCCATTTTTTTCTCCCTTTTAAGGGATTCTTGGTAAAGGTCAACAAGGTGTTTTAGTGTACGGCAGCTATGCGACCAATGACCTGTTCCACCACATTGAAAACATTTGTTTTCAATAATTGTGTTATTTTGCCCACTCTTCACCTTGTTATTTTTCTCAATTATTTTTTGCTTTGGGTGGGAAAATGTAATCTGAAAATTACCTTGATGCTGTTCACATCTATGACCACAACTACGACCATAACCACAACCATGATTAAAACCATGACCACAAGATTGCTTGTAACTACGGTGTTCTTGTGTTGCAACATTCACTTCAAGGAATGGAGCAATGCCAGTAGGATGTGACTCATGGTTTTTCATCAAAAGCTCATTATTTTACTCAGCAACCAAGAGACAAGATATTAACTCAAAATATTTCTTGAATATTTTTTCTCGATATTATTGCTATAGAACCACATTGGATGCATGAAAAGTGGAAAATGTTTTTTTCTAACATATCTTTATCATTGATTTTCTCTCCACACAATTTAAGTTTAGAACTAATTCAGAACATAATAAAATTATACTCACTTACAGTTTTAAAATCCTGTAAGCACAAATGCATCTATTCATAATGAGATTTTGGAAGAATAACAATTTTTTTGTGATCATACCTTTCCTTTAGACTATTTCAAAAAATAAGTGGGTCTTTTACCGTAAGATATTCATCCTTTAACCTTTCATGGAGGTGGTGACGCAAGAAAAATATTATTTTAGCCTTATCTTATTTGGATGCTTGATTTTGGTTTTTAATAGTTTCACTAAAATTATTTACATCTAAATGGATTTCAACATCTAATACTCAAGATAAATAATTTCTCCCAGTTATGTCCAGTGCTCCGAATTCAAGTTTGACTGGTTTGACATGTTTGAGCTGTAATAAGATATAAAATAAATTAGATAATAATTACTAATCACTAAGAATAAATTTAAAATTCATTAAAATAAATTTATTAGCATTCAATATATAAATAAGTAGAAAATAAAATGCGTTTTTTTTTCTAGTTTGCTACAAATGCTATAGAGTATAAATGGTCTAAAAACTACATACAAAAATCATATAATGCCAAAATTACAATTAAAAACCCAAATACAAATATATTAATTATTAAAATTATAATTAAGGACGCAAAGTTAGAGTTATAGATGTCCATTTAGTCAACATATAATAATGGTTAAATTTACAATTAAGGATCCAAAACTAAAATTACGATTAAAAAATCAAAAAAGCTATTAGCCTAGTGCCCCATAGTCAACATAATTGAGATAAGGCAGGAACAGTTAAAATATAAATAATTGAGATAAAACATCAACAGTTTAAAATCTAAATGAGATAAAGCATCAATAGTTTAAAATTATAAGTGAAAAACAATCAAGATGCAAACTTTGAATAAATAGTAATCATACTTTAAACACATATATAATCCAAAACTTTAAATAAAGTAGTAAATATAACAAATAAAAAGGTAAAATAAATTATAGATAACTTCATGATCTATTTTGTATTTTTATGTAGATAATTTCAAGATCCACTTAATAGTGAAATTAAATTATTCCTATACTTTTAGATGTGACATCTCAATTAAATAATTTTGAGTGTAGATAATTTCAGGATTTACTTTATATTCCATGTGAATAATTTTAGTGTAAATAATTTAGGATCTACTTTACACTCCATGTAAATAACTTCAAGATTCGCATTATATTTTATAAGGATAACTCTAAGATCAAATTAGTCTAGAAATTAAATTATACCCGTACTTCTGGATGTGGTATTTTAATTAAATTACTTCATACTTCGGGATGTGGCATAATTTTTCATTACTAAAAAAAACTAATTAACTCAAAGTCACTAAAAATAATTATTTTAGAAAAAGAAGAAGGAGAAGATGAAGAGCTTGATAATAGATATCATATAGTATGTAAAGAAAACATATCTCAGATCTCTAAGTGAAATAGTGTTAATAATGTGTTATGAAATAAATAAAGAATAGAAAGAATGAAATAGAGAATAAAGAGAATTAGAGATAGGATAAAATACGAGAAGTCCAGAGTAAGTGTTTCTTATTCAACCACCAAAAAGATATTTATATCAGAGATAATGGACCTTAACACTAAAATAGATTTTAACCCTAGAGAAGATAATAATCAATTAAATAAGATAAATAGAAAATATGATTCAGTGATAACTCAACCTTGGGTAAAAATATTCTGCATGGACATTCAAAACCTTCGTAACAAAATGCAGTTTTTAATATTAAATTTTATTATGAATTTTACTCTACTTTTTATTTGCGTTATATTGTTTGAACTTTATTCTTAATATTAAATTCAAACTTCTAATTTTTTTTTGTTGTAATATAGTTGCTTGAGTTGATTTCATAGATATATTATTGTTATTAAGATTTATAGGAAGCTACAATATTTATAGGTTATTAATAATGTGAAGCATACAACCTACGCCAAATTATTTTAGTAAGAGAGTGTTTAGTGTCTCAAAAATAAATTATATTATTTTTTGTGGATGTTTATATTATTATTTTCTATTACTAGACAGCGACCCGTGCGAATTCGACACAGACATTTCAGGTAATTTTCCTCCCATAAGTTATTCAAAATAGTTTTAAATGTGAAAAATTACCATTTGATGGTTACAGATATTTACATTTTCTAATATGTTTACAAATATTTTGTTCGTCACTTTCCATATACTAATTTTTGAAACACTTTAGAATGATTGAATACTGAATCTAGAGTTGTTCTTATAATGTTCCCATCAAATAGTTTACAAATGTTACATCATTGTATCTCCATGAATCACTTTATTAATATCAAAACTCAAAAGTCCTTTAATCACATTTTTTGCTACTGTCCTTCAATCATTAATTTCTAATTTTATGTCAATATAGAGCGGCATTAGCCATTGTTATAGTTACAGATAGGGGGCATGTAAATCATCAATAAATGATAAAGTAATACAACATAACAGATACATTGCAATAGCATTATTGGTCCCTCGAATATGCTAAACTCTTGAGCTCAGCTCAAGAATCTTCAATACATTCCTACAAATTTCAAAGATAAACATTCATAACTTGGGATTAATGATGAGATGCAAACATAATTTCAACCACATTATATGAAAAAGAATATGCTAAAATGCAATGCAAGGTCAAGCTCAATGATGAACTGTGTCGTTTGAGTTATACAATTTAAAAATAAGTTAGATGTAAAAAAACAAGTATATAGTGATAAGTGCAATTTATGTTATCTCTCGAGGAAGAATAAGTAAATAGAATAATGTATAAGTATGTAATCTCAAGTTAAAATGATGGACCTAAATAATTTTAAAAAAATATAAATATTAAAATTAGAACTAACAGGAAATACAATAATAAAAAATACAAAAATTCTAACAGAGCAAAACTAATTCTAAATAAAATGAAATGTAAAATCAAACTACCTAAGTGAAATTAATCTAATTAAATAACTAATGCAACCCAAAATGGAATTAGCTATTAATTAACTAAATAAAATGCTAAAAACAAAAACCAATGCAAATACAACTATATATATATATTTATCAAATGAGATGCAGTGCAAACTACTTCTATATATAAATGCTAATTATAACTAATATTTTGGAGAGAGGTGGTTTTGCTTTGTAAACAATTAAAGTGAAAACAAAAACAAGAAAATTTAAAATTAAATTTAAATTAAAGAAAATTAAGATAAACAATTAATTAAGACAAATTAAACATTAATTAAGATTTAAAAATGAAACTAGAAATTAATTATAGAAAGGTGTCAACTATGGGTTTCACAAAGGGTATTTAGACTTTTCCTAACTTAATCTAAATAATTAATTATATTTGGGATGTAATTAATTAAATTAAACAATTAATTTAAAAACTTACTAACTAAGCTAAATTTAAGTGATTAATTAACTGTAGCTTATCCTATTGTTAAGTAAACCACCTCAACCTGTTTAAATTAATTAATTAACTCAATTAAAATGTTGATTAAGCACCTTAACCAAACCTGGAAAATTAGGAAAATTGTACTTAATTACAGCTAATTAAGCAAACTAATCACACATGAACTTCCAGCTAACTTGATATTACTTAGATTATATCATATACTAATGAGTTCATCAAAATAATATCAAGAAGGCAATAAATTCCAGATATTCCAGATTTGTACAACCAACAATGCAAGCTCAAATCAACATTTAATTAATCCAAATTGATAATTACAATGTTAATCCAAAAAATCCACAATCCAACATCAAATAAAGAGTTGAAATCATCCCAAACATCAATTAAAGTCCATTAAGCTCCAAGCTCTTGTACCCCTTTTTTCTACACCATAGTTGACCACCAAGCTCTCTGGCCTTGCATTTGAACGAGAGTCACCATATAAGAATTAAGAGAAGGTTCGGCCATGGGAAACCCAATGGAAAT
Source organism: Adenanthera pavonina (assembly GCA_026686845.1). Classification (NCBI taxonomy): domain Eukaryota; kingdom Viridiplantae; phylum Streptophyta; class Magnoliopsida; order Fabales; family Fabaceae; genus Adenanthera; species Adenanthera pavonina. The sequence goes on from JAIVEN010000003.1 coordinate 7,880,858, forward strand.
ATCACGAGCCAAGCACTTGAATATGATGGAAATAGTTGCAGCAAGCTTGGATTCAAGCTTTCCCTTCTTTCTCCTTGGAAGCTCCTTTTCGGTCAAAGCAAGTTGGGATGAGAAATGGTAGATTGATGGTAAAATGAAGATGAAGGAAGGTAGAGAAGGTGGAGAGGAGGTTAATAATGGTGAGGAAATGTCTGAAACTTGAAGAAATTTGAGAAGAGATGGTGGAGGCGGTGGAGGTCATTGAGAGACGATGATGAGTACGAAGAAGGGTGAGAGAAATTGAGAGGGAAATGGAAGGTTGTGGCGGCTTGTGTAACCATTAAACGAAGGTTTCGAGAGTAAAGGAAGGAAATGACAAGGGGCGTGTTTGGATGCAATAAAATAGGGGAAGAAAATTTTATAAAAATCAATTAAAATAATGATAGATACAATTGGACAGTTAAAGATAAGAAAAAATGGATAAGTTAGTACTATAAACTTTTCATAAAATTTCTCCTATCTAATGACCAAAATACTCCTTTAAAATTTTAATTTCTATAGATCATGACCTGCAAGAAAATATTATATTAAATAGATCATGTTTCTAATTAAATAAATACAGATTAAATTTTGATATAAGAAAATTAAATCAATCACAGGATAAAGTTTAAACTTAATTTTCGAGAAAAATTATGAGTCAAAATGATAAAAATAAAAGAAATAAAATACTAAAAGAGATTTTCAAAACTCTTTGACAATTTAACTCATAAATGGTTCAATTCTGAATCATTTCCTTATCACAATTAAACATAAATAACTCATAATCACATTAAGAATTATTAAATAAAATAAAATGGAAGAATTACATTTTTTGAATAATTTGGAAAGCAAAAATAATCAAAATTAAAGTTTAATTTTAAAAAATTATTTCAAAATTCTCATTTATTATAAATTAAAGCTAATTATCTAAATATCATTTAAATCATACAAAATTAGCTAAAATTCAATATTAAAAATGCTTAAATAAGAGGAATAAAAATAATAAAAATTCATTATTATCACTCAACGATGGGAGGGAGTTCATGACCATTGATAAATCTCAACAGATTGATAGTAGCAATGAACATCAAATCACCTCTCCAATTGATTGGAAGATCTAATATTAAAGTATACAAAATAAAGGAGCCTTATGAAGAAACTAATTAACACTTCTGCACCATGGCTTTTAAAACTAAAGTAAAAGAGAACCTTTGGAGTACCAACAATTGACAATTGCATGGTTTTCAAAAGAAGTATTCATAGGCACATGCAATCACTGATCAACAGTTTCACCATGTCCAAGTTGTCCATTTGCCCCTTCCTTAAGAGTATACATTATGTCTATCAATAAAGAACTTCAACTTCTTATATTGTAATTGTAATTGTAATTCCTAGTAGCAAATGAATTGGATAAATATCACATATTATGGGTAGTCTAGAACAATATTTAAATGAAGACTATTAACCCCTACCCAATTTCCTTCATAAAATCATCCAAAGAAATGAGTTCCCTTATATCTGCAAATATTCCAATGTAATTTGAAGCAGTTAAGCTATTACAACTATAACAGTTCACTCAAACGAAATAATATGATAATCACAAAGAAAGTAGGAACTACAATTATTTAAACTTGACATTACTTGGTAAAGATGAATCTTCTTCACCATAACACCTACCTTACAAACAACAACAACAACTAACACTTCCAAAATAGCATCGGCTCCAAGTTGACATCAAAAGATTTTGAAAACCCAATAAAACTTAAGTAGAAGGTCAATAAAACTTAGAAATAAGCTGCCATCATCTTAATAATCAAAATAGAACACAAAGCAATACCTTCTGCTTGCACCATCCCCACTCATTCATTGTTCCATCAAGTTGTTGTACCATGTAATTGTCAATTTGAGCCTACTTGGTCGATCCTACAAATGCATAAAAGAATAGCAATTAATCATTGAAGTCTAATGAGATAAGCAACAAGCAGTAACAGAAAACATTGCATACTACCTTGCCAACCAAAGCAACATTTGTGATCAGATCAAGTTCACCCATGAAATATCCCACCCACTCCCCCCAACCATATTGACACACAAAGAAAAGTTAGAAGAATGCATGTTAAAAGGAAAAAAATGGATTGGGGAGGATAAAGGGGGAATGCTTTTCTAAATGCATATAAGAGAGATATCAAAAGATTTTAAAGCAATAGTATAAGATAGTTGCAAAAGATTCTCCATGGAAATGCTTATCTGCCAAAAAAAGCAATTTCTACAATCATCAAAGAAAAAGATTATCACGTACCTTTGAAACACCTTTTTAAAGATAGTTTGACTGTATCCCTCAATTTTAGAGTTTCACAGATACCTTCATAGAAAGGCAACCAAATTAGGACTTACTACTCTTGAGATTACCTAGCCATACATTAATATAATAGGCAAAAAAGATGCACAATGGCTATATTTATATATAAACGAATATCATTTCACATTGTGGAAATGTTATTCATGAAGCAGAAGCAAAATTCTGACATTAACTCTAACCAGAATAAGTTAATAGCTTCATAAACAAGGGAAAAAATAAATGTAGGAAATCCATTCACCCTTGAAACCAGGCAATGAAGTAATATTGTTTTATATCAAAGCCACTACACAACCAAGGATGACTAAGAGAATTGTAAAAGAAAATATATATGCATATTTGCAAAATCAGTAGTGTGATTTTTCTTTTTTTCTTTTATATATCAAACCATTTCATCCACTAAGTTTCATGTATAAAAGATAATATTTTTGTTAGCCCTACCGAGCATTTGTTTTCATTCTTTCTTTTCTTCCACTTCTTTATTTGAATCTCTACCTCTTATGGGAATATGAAATAAGAAAAAAGATGCAATCATGGAAAAATAATTATTAATGTATTGAATTAAAGAATCATGAAATAAACAAATTATTATTATATTAAGTCACTTTATAATATATAATTAAACTAAAGTCTCTTTCTTCATAGTATTAAACGCCTATGATATTTGACCCCTACTTCTAGAGGCAATTTTCATTCAACCCATTATGTAATTTAACTAAACTTCTAATAACTTCCTCAAAATAGTTAAACCAATTTGCATTTTTTTTCACTCAATTCTAAGAAGTGTTTGACAAGTGTCACAAGACCTTTTGATCTAAGTGTTACAAGACTACAAAAGCCATAAGTATCACTTTCAATGGTTAAGTTTTCCTGCATAACTATTCAATGTATTAAAATTATATGAAGGCCAAAATATTTGGCATTCGTTTTACTTTGCTTAAAAGAGAAATCAATAATTAACTAATTAAAATCTTTATCTTCCCATCCTGTATCAATAAATTAATTTGTTTAGCCATTTGACAAGGTTAACATTAGGCAACTCTTTTCACTTCATATTTGCTTTTGATCCCACACTTCAATTTTTAACTATGAGACTATATTTAGGATAACTGTATGATAGTTTGAATTTATCACTTCTTTTAGAATATTCCATTGTGACAATTCTTGACATTAATTAAACATGCAAAGTCTTGAAGGGAATTGCTGGATCTCATATGCAAGAAATTGTTGATGCTTTGATTAATGACTCTCAAAATTCAATATATTGAAAATTGAATCACATCAATTGGCAAAGTGAAATTTAAGTTGAAAATTAAATCTCTTAGAAGCAAGCACATTCATCTTGCAAAAACTTTTAAGATATCATAAAATGATTAACCTATCCACCACACCAAGTTTTTTAGTTGGTAAATTGCATTTGACAAGATTAGGAAGTAAGTTTTAAATCTTAGTATGAAATATCTGTTCATGAAGCCATTTTACAAATTCTTTAAAAACATCATTAATGATTGTACATGGCTTCTTTGAATTTGACACATCTCCATTTGCAACACTGTTATGCTAATTCTTTGGACCAACACTATATTAATAAAATGTTAAGAATTCCAAATTACCGAAAAAAGTGATTTATGCATCAAAACTTGCAACTTAACATAAATCTAATTAGTCCAATAGTTAAATGTTAAAGGCATCATGCTTGTTTTACCAACTATCAAAGCAAGGATCTTACAACTTTTCTCTTATATGAATCAATTCCTTCTCAAAAGCAATCTGAAAGATGGACAATATTGTTAATCTTACATTTGAATAATTTTAAAGTATATGAGATATGCTAAAGATGATAAGAAAAAAAGACACCATCTTAGTTATGGGTAATTAAATCTTATTTTTATTCAAATTCTAAAAATTATGAGGTAAAAAAAAATTATGGTAACAGAGAATTGACACTCCTTCTCTTACAAGTGTAGTGGAAGTGTTAATAGAGTGATAGCAACACATTTTTTATTTATAAACTGATACATGCATTGCTATAGCTTTCAACCAATATTAGTAGTTTTGAGGCATGGAAAATTGGAAAGAATAAATTTTTAATTTATTAGTTCTGATATAATATGAATACTTAAAAATGACTATATTGTGAAGCAAAGTATGTCCATCACTAGTAAGAGCAAGATATTACTCCTTTCAAAAGGAACTTGTAAGAGGTTAATTTGATCAAATATCATAATTATGATTTCATCATTGCTTAAACAAATGTTGAAATTTATCTTGAGAAGAAATTATCAAGAACTCAGACAATAGGATGGAAGAAAAACTCAAACAAATAGCTGAAAATATTTTAATTACTTAACCTAAGAAAGGTCGATAGGCACTCATCATCTGCAAGGGACTTATCATGAAACAGTATTTCTCTTCTAGGGTTTGTTGCAAAAGGAATAAAATAAAAGGTTATGTAATATGCAATCGCTAGTTATAATGCATGAGGAAACAAAAGGCCAATTATTCAAATTACTAGTAAGCATTTCATCTATATATTAAGGTCAGAACTTATTCCAATGTCTCATCTTTATGTATATCACGTAAAATACAAACAAACACATGTACATAAGTATGACTATCATACTAGAATGAACTTGAAATTTCAAAGCCATAGGATAGTAAAATCAGAAAACATTTGTCAATTTAATTCAAGTAAAATCATTTTACAAAGTTAATAAGAAGAAATAAATTTTTAAAAAATGAATTTCTTAAATAAAAAAATTACATCATCCAACAATTGTGGTCTTTGAATTTATGATCATAATTCGTAACATCTTAAAAGTTGAAAGCTTGTGGTTGAGATCAGTCTAATGCCCATATACGTCTTCCATAGGAAATCCCTCCCTATAACCTTAAAAGTGGCTGTCGCACCCGGAAAAATACGACTGAAGGAAAAAAGAGAATAAATCTTGTTTTCGAATGAAAACCGACTTGTGAGGAGTCGCCACCAAAATTTTGAGAAAAAATTTTGGGAAACCGAATTAAAGAGGAAAGGATGGTCTGCGTAACCAGAGTTGGATTCGGGAGTTGATTGTGTGTGGGGAAGGGGTTAGGCACCCCACAACACCCGTTCCTAGGAACGGTTACCTTACATTGATTGTGTAAATTAATATGGCTTAAAAATATATTTTGGTTTTCCTTTTGTAAATCACATGTGAGAAAACGGGTAGAGAAAAAAGAAATTAAGAAAGTTTGGAAAACTAAATAAAGAAAATAAATTAAATTAAAATTAAGGATGTTTAAGCAAAATGAGGAAAATGAATTAAGAAAATAAATTGGGAAAACATTTATTAAACTAAGAGAAAAAACACCAAATAAATCAGAAAATATTTATTTATTTACAAAGGCGGACTTGACCCAGGATCAGAGCCTGGGGCCTACGTACCCCGCGATAGGAATCAAAGCCCACGTAGTTCGAGACTAGAAATGCGTGTCAGTTGGTTGACATTTTTTTTTATTTTAATTTTTGTAAAATTTTGTAATAAGAGAAAGTTAATGGAAAATAATTTACTTTTTTGCAACCAAAACAATTTTCTGAGGTTGAGTTGGTGTGTTTTAATTTGCAAAAGATAATTTAATTTCGCTTACTTACTCTTATTTTATTTTGTTTGAAAATATTTTTGTTTCTCTTTGGTTTTTGTCTTAAAATGATATATTTTTGTAATTTTGGAAAACCATCACATTTTTTTTTATTCTTTTGAAAATTCCCCCCCCTTTTTTTATATTTTATAAAAATGAAAACCAATTTATCTAACGCAGACTCGTGGTCATGCCTGATAAACTGATCCCTGAACTACCTGTGAAGGTTCTGAAACCTCGCGGCATAAAGGTTTTATTAACTTTTAAAGCAAAACTTTAGAATATACTACTATATTTTTTTCAAAAAGAAAATTTTATTATGTATTTTTGGATAAAATTGAAAAAAAACCTGTTAAGATATCATAATTTGTTTTTTGAAATATAATTATTTTCAAGAGTCATTTAACTAATATATCTATGTGGGTTCACAATCTCACGCGATAGCTCAGTAAACTTAAATACCTGCGTGGGTTCCGAAAACTTACGTGGTGTAGCTACTAAGTCGGTTATTTCTATTATATAAGAAAAATTTGAACATCAACAAATATTATTCGTATAAAATATTTCAAGATACATATTATATTGCAAAATCATATAGCGTAAAGCTCGTTTATTATTTACACAGACATGCAGACTTACATGACAACATGAATAATGGAGACACCCGCGTGGGCTCGGAAAACCTCAAGGGGGCGTAGTCACGTAGGCAATTATTCATTCACTTTGTTACCTTTTATTTATTTATTAAGAAAACAAACTTTAAGGGCTAAAAATTGTTGGGACTTACTAAATGTAATCCCTTGCAATGTACACATGCTCCCCTATGGGCTTCTGGTGTCAGGCCTACAAAAACAGAAACAACAAGAAGCAAAACAAAAAACAAAAGCAAAAATTTCATAGCAGGCCTCTCCACGTCAGGTTCATTCCAGAATTCATAAGGCCCAACTCGTAAAAGAGAGGGGATGGAATATCTACCACATACGGCCCAGCCCATAAAAAATCGTATATTCGTAACAAATACATGGCCCAGATTAGAGTTCACGCGACCAAATAGAAGACAGAACCAGAAAAGCAAACGCAGCATTCAGAATCAGAAAAGGAAACGGATCCTTCACAGCATAATCTTTCAACTTATACTAAATTCTAATAGTTAATGGTATAATGAGCCACTTCACACTCTAACAGCAATACTCAATTTAGCCACAATTCGTTCAAATCAACACGATTTTGACAGCACAGTAGCAAGCCAAGAATTCATACTAGAAACACCAATCACCGTCACGACCTTCATTGACCAGCAAAATTCCATGACAGCATACCAAAATCTCTAAACAAAAACTACCACTTAGCATGCATTAAAATTTCTTAAATCAATCAACAGAAGACCCCATCAAAGAATCCAGGCGTAAACTACAAACTCCTTTGTGAAATTCATACCGAAAATGAGAAAAAAAATAGTTGTAATTAGTAGAATGAACTGACCCAGATGACAATTATTCTTCACCTATGCTTCGGATCCCTTGCTCCTCTTCCAATTCCTAAATTCCAGTTCCCTCGGCCTCTGGAACTTCAACCTCTAGTGATTTTAGTCCCCAAATCTCCTCAGCTTTCTCAATGGCTCTCGGTGTCTTCCGTGGTTGCAGGCTCTCGGCTACTTGGCTTTGGGTTCACAGTTACAGACTCTCAGTTTCGGGTTCGGGAGCAGGGTTACGAACTCTCGGTTTCGGGTTCGGGTGCACGGTTGCAGGTTTTCGGACTCGGGTTCCCGGTTGTCCCCTCTCGGCCTCTCTCGGTTGTTCCCTCTCCTGCTCAGCCTTCACCGTGGCTCTGAAATCTCTCCCTCGGATTATTGGTCCTAGAAATTTTTAGGGCTTCCTTCCTCGTACTCTCTCAATCCAACCCCCCCACCGAAGATCTCTCTGTTTCTTCGGTCCCTTAGCCCAGGAACTCACGGTCTCTCTCTGCTCGCCCCGCGGCTCCCTTTGGCTCCCTTTCTTCCTCCTCCCCACAAATTCCTCCTTCCCTTTTATAGAGTTCTCTGTGGTTGAATAGAGGAGAAATCTCGAGCGTGGTCCCCTTCTTCGTGTCTCTATCTTGCTTTTCCTGTCTTCGCCATCGCATCCGGCTCCCTCTGCTCCCTCTGTAATTTCAGTCGTGCACGCCTCCCTCTATTTCGTCCTTTCGTGCTCCTCGGTCTCATTCTCTTCTCTGGTCGTGTCAGGGTCTTGCGCATTTAGTCCCTCTCAGATCTGCTTTTCAGCTTACCCGCAGCTCCCCCCATTCCTTGCTCAGACTGCATATGGCTCCCTCGGTCAACCCCTTGTCCACGGTTCCCTCGGTTTTCTCTGATGCCTTTTCTCTGCTCCTTCCTCAATGTCTCTGCTCTTCTCTGGCTGCGTCTCCAGCTTTTCTTCCTCGCGGCCATCCCCCCTGCTTCCTTTCTTTTCGTTCCCTGCTTTTCTCAGTCTACACCGCCCCTTTCTTTTTCTTTTTCCAGTATCAGCTGCTCCCTCTGTGTGCTCTTCTTTTCGGTGGCTCTCTCCCTCTCATTTCTTTTAGGGCTACGCCCTTGGTGGCCCAGGTCCACGAGCCCTCAATTGGGCTCGTGGCATCCTGGGCCCGAAATTACCCCCTCCCCCTCTCTTTTTTTTTATATGCCTTTTTTATTTTTTTTTGCTTGCTTTTTTCATTTTTTGTTGTTATTATTTTTTGTGTTTTTTCTGTTTTTTTTATATATATATATATTATTATTTATTATTTATTTTATTTTATTTCACTTTCTATTTTTGTTTTGTTTTTTGTTATTATTATTTTTTTATTATATATATATTTTTTGTTATGTATTTGTATATTAATTTTATTTATTTAATTCTTGCAACTTTCTTCTTATTATTTTATTTTTTTTTGTTGTTTTTTTTATTCAGATATTATTATTTATTATTAACCTTATTTTACTTTATTATTATTTTTTTTGTTCTCTTTTTGAAATACCCGGATAAAATGGGGTGTTCATAGTCAACATTGTCAATGTTGATGGAAATAGCACTATAGTATCCCACTGGATAATCAACATCACAAAATTTAGTAAATAATTAACAAAAACCACATATCAATTTTCATATGGGAGAAAATTGTGCGCTTTATAAAGTTCATGGAGTGTGACTCATATCAATTTTCATAAAGATATACATACCCATTTTAATTGCTTTTTTTTAAAAAAAATATGTACACTATTGATTAAATTTACATTCACTTAAAAAAATAAGGAAAAAAAACCACCAACTGATGTCTTTTGTACAATTTTTTTTTTCTCACGGACATCTTCTATACAAATTTTTAATCTTTCGTTTGTCCATTTCATTTTTGAGAAAATTCTATTTAAATATCAAGAAAAGAAAATATTTCCAAAATAATACTCTAAGTCAAGTAATTCTAAAAAAAGATTTTATTTACAAGTGAAAATAGTATATTTATAAGTGAATAGAAAAATTTAAATAGAAAATAAATATACTATTTTCACTTATAAAATGAGGTTTTTTTTTGGAATTACGTGAATTGATGTATATTTTTAGAAATATCTTGATTCTTTAGTATTTAAGTGAAAATTTCCCTTCATTTTCACCCCCACCAATGCTTTTTTTTCCCTTTCTTTATTTGTGGAAGCCCTTCCATCGTTTATTTAAATATAGTCATTGCTAATAAGTAATACTATTTGGATGTTTGAGGCTTGGTTAGTTATAGTCAAGTTTCAAAAAATAGGACCAAATATTAAATCAGTAAGTTACTGATTTAATATTCAATAATTCAACTGTAGTTTAATCAGAATTAAAACAATGGTAATATATTTAATAATTTTTTAATTTTATATATTATATAAAAAATTAAAAAATATTATTAAAAACTTTTACAACCTAATATCAAAATCTAAACAAGTTAATATTCATCTATAATCATATTTTGAATTTAAAATAATCAATTAATATTCTTTTTTATATTATTTATTAAATTTATCATTATTAATAATTATATATTATAATAATTCTTATCAAATATTATAATATAGAAAGAAAAAACTTACATAAAAAATAATGATATTTAGTATTAAAAATAATATTATTTTATTTAAAAAGTTAAAAAATTAAACTTGTTCAATTGGTTTTATACCAATTCAACACCAGTTCATGATTGGTTTTCCATCAATTCTAAAAATAGCCAATCGAGATCTATAATTGAATCGGGCCTGGCACGAGTTAAATCGACTGATTTGGTCTATTTTTTTAAACATTGATTATACCTTGGAAAAGGCCACTTTATTGCACAAAATTGGTTGTATGTATATTATATTTATATTATAAAGGTAATATGTTTTTATTTTTTTTATTATTTTGTATTTAAGGATAAAAACATGTTTTTAGTGGCAAAACAACATATTTTTTAACTAAATAATAATTTGTAATTTCATTTTCTTGACAATGATAATTAGGAGGGATTTGGCTGCTTTCCACGCTTGAGTAACATAATCTAGAATATTTTGATATGATTTTGATGTTTTATAGCATTTTGTTTTTTTGCCAACGATGTTTTATAGAGCATTTGTGAACGAGTAAAATTGAACACAATAATAGGGGGGAGAGGAAACCTATACAGATGATCCATGCCTCAGCCGAAAAATGGAGCGAAGTATATTCCACATTTCCTATCCTACGAATATTCTAATTTCGAGATTTGAAAACCTTTTTATATATAGCGTCAATTAATTTCGAGGGGCATTTCTCTCCACTTTTCCAAGGGGCATATCAATATCATCATTCTGATTCTTAACCCTCGTCGTTTTCCCGGCATATTTGATCTCCGACCCGGACGGATCATGAAGTTCTGGAAGATCCTCAGCAACCTGATCGAGCGGACTTTACCCGATTGGCGGGATAAGTTCTTGTCCTACAAAGATTTGAAGAAACAGCTGAAGCTTATATGCCCCAAGGACGGCGACGTTCCACCCACCAAACGCCCCAAATTGGACGGCGAGGCTGAACTCACCAAAGAGGTCAATGACTTCCTCGTGCTTCTGGAGGTCGAGATAGACAAGTTTAACTCCTTTTTTGTTGAGAAGGAAGAAGAATATGTCATCAAATTGAAGGTAACAATTTTTTATTTCCGGTATCTCCTATCTTGGGTTTTCCGGATTACCTTGGTTTGAATTCCGTCGCCAACTTCTGCTGTGATCTCGTCTGGAACCTGGAAGTCGAGGAATTGAACTTTGTATTGTATTTTTCTCAGAATTTTGTCGAAATTAAAGAGAATTTTGAAGTTGAATTGTTTTAACTTTGGGAAAGCTACAAAAATTTAAAAGTGAATGATATTGGTCAACTTTCCCCTGCTTTAAGGCGTGACATGCTCAACAGCTAGAGTTATCCTGTTTCTATGTAGAATTTCTTGAACAATTGCATCACTAGCAACATGCACGTAACACATGTACTTGCAAAAATAACACAAGTGGCCCAAAAAAAAACACATGTAAATCCAATCAGCTTAATATTGTTACATTAAGTATAAATATCCTTTAAGGCGCAGCCTAATCTAGACTCTGACACACTGATTTCATCTCTATCTTCATATCATGCTGCGCTGCCCATATAATTATTAAGACTTAGTTTCTATACAATACATCATCCATATTAATAAGGTATTAACAAATAACCTTTCGAGGCTAATGATATTGAATACCTTCTTAAGTGTCCACTATGGCTTAATCGTATATCAATTAACCCTTTGCGTTGCTCTATATCTCAGCGGTTGCTGGCAAAAAGTAAATATGTCTCTATAGTTGTATATAGGCTGAGTAAAAAGTTTCTAAGCTTCGGTGGCCATTTGACCTCTGGTTTATGCTTGTAAATAATGCAGGAGTTGCAAGATAGAGTTTCTAGGGCTAAGGATTCAAATGAAGAATTGGTGACAGTAGGGACGGAAATTGTGGATTTTCATGGAGAGATGGTTTTGTTAGAGAACTACAGTGCACTTAACTACACAGGTAATTTTAAGGGGCTGTGCATTAGATTTAAGTGATGGATTCTATTTTGGGAATAGGATGGTGAAGTCTTGTGATAACGTGAAATCATTTGTATGGATATTAAGCGCAGTTAAGATACATAGCCAGATTATTGATAAGGAAAGGTGGATTATACTTTCAAATTTTCATTTCTTAGAATATTCTATTGGAGAGTTGTGTGTTACCGTGTTTGTAAGGCTACTGAGCATATTTGAGAAAGTAAATGAATAATTTAGTCCAAATATTATCATATTTGAATAATTGGCAGTTTCTTTTGTAAATTCTTTTTAAGAAAACAAAACTTCGGATTGGGAGTGAGGGGTTGATGATGAATGTTTGGAAAATATTTGTCTTTATACTCTCTCATCTCTTTTCCTTCTAGCAGGTCTGGTGAAGATAATAAAGAAATATGATAAGCGAACTGGGGCATTAGTTCGCTTGCCCTTTATCCAAGAGGTCTTGAACCAGCCCTTCTTCAAAATTGATGTGCTTAACAAGCTTGTAAAGGAGTGTGAGGTGATGCTAAGTAATATTTTCCCCAAAAGTGGGGCTCCAGGCCAATCCTCTTCCTTCAGTGAGGAAGATGGGTGTGGTTCCATGACTGGGAGTGGGAACGAAAATAAAGAGACACTGGAGCAGCTTCCTAAGGAACTTGCTGAAATTGAGCACATGGAGAACATGTACACAAAGCTAACTTTACAAGCACTCCGTACTTTAGATGAGATTCGTGGTGGGAGTTCTACTGTGAGCATCTTCTCATTGCCTCCTCTACACATAAAGTTCTTGGAAGAGGATTGGAAGAAAATAACTGCTCTAGAACAAGAAGCCAAGTAAATGTTTGTGAATGATATGGAATTCTAGCTGGCTCTTTAAGTCTTAGCTTTTCTGTTAATGCATTCATCAACGTAGTTTTCGATACCCCCAGAATGAAATCTGGATGGACAGGCATTGTTCCTGCAATCAAGAGGTTAACATATCTTCCTGTTGCGGATTCCAGTTGAAATTGTTAGTTTGTAATACATGTTTTGGACTTTTTGTAATGCTTACTAATCTATGGCATTGTCCTTATCTGGAGACGGTTGTTAAATATCCTTGTTTACTTAAAAATAAATAAAAATATGGATTCGCTCATATTTCATTTCATATATGGTTTGTCAATTAGTATGGGGGCACAGTAGCGTAGCGGAATTTTATGAAGAACATGCTTGGTGCAAGGGGACTAGCAGTCCCATCTAGTATTATCTTTAAGATTGTCTGTAATGGCAGATAGGATAAACATTATCGTTATTGATTTAGGTTTTGTTTAAAATGGGAAGAAAATAGAGGGAAATGAATATTATGATGAAAAAGAAGAAGATACCTGAGCAAGTGGATGTTTAGATTTTTTTTTCTTAATTTTTTGTTTCCAGTTTTTCCCCATTCAAACGAGGGCCACTGTTTATTACATTTGGTCTGATATAGGTATATGTGTATGTGTAGTTTTTATAACAATATAGGTATATTATTTTTTTGATACAGGTATATTATTGTTTCGCAGCCCTGTGGGTTGAGCATCTGGTTATGCATAAAATGCAGGAAGACTGACTTCCACTTTTGCGAGGTTATTATTGCTGTTAAGCCTCTTTAATTATAACTTTTCTTTTTCGGGTGAAAAAGTAAAACTAACTTCATGGAAGAAGTGAAGAACCATGCTACCTCAGAGTCTAACTTCGGCTGAAAAAAAAAAAATCTCAGTCTCAACTCTCTCTCTCTGGTCAAATCTCTCGTTTCACTCTGTTAATTTCTGTGGCACTTTCTGCCCTAGGAATCGCCCCTGGCTCTACAGAATCATCCAACAAATACTTGTCGTAAGATATTGATGACTGCTAGTGAACTAAGAATCTTCAACTACGAAATATATATAGAATAAAAGTATTTGCATCCCCTACTGGTGAGTTTGATTTCTGCAAACTCACCCAACTTTCTTATGGCTACAAGAATCATATCGAGGTAATCCCTGGATTTCTATTGATCATAAGTGCTCAAGAATCCACCAATAAAACCAGCTCCATTGCAATTTCCACATAGCATCTCCTTTCTGCCCCTGGAATTTTGGTAATCAAATGAGGGAATAACATAAGTCTCGGATTAGGAAAATACTAATGTTTTATTACAATCGAATGCAGTACTCTGATGTCTGAACTTAATCTTAAAATGCTACTAAAATGGGAGAGGTCTTAGTGCATCAGAGAAGAACATAAACATTTTAAAAAGAAAAAGAAAAAGAATAGAATGGTCACCCGCAAAGCCAACACGAATCACCTACTTTGAACAGTCCATTAAAAAGATCAACAGAGTTCACCCCACTGCCTTTGCATTGAGAGCAGAGAACAGCGCCTGATCATTACATTAGAAAAATCACATGATTGCTGCTAGACCTGGTTATCTCAATTTATGTTTAAAATCCATTTACTGGCATCTATCTATTTGCCATGTAAATTGAGGTTCATCCTACCATTTCCATCACAATCTGCACAGACCACACTGTTGGGTTTTGTATTTCGGTCACTATTGGCCGCCTGCATGAATACAGACAAAGCAATATTTTAAGAAAACTAACTCCCTTGGGAATTATTCACACATCAATACTTTGAAAATGAAAAATGGGCATGAAGTAAATAAGCCTAACCTTTGTAATGAGAGAGAAAGGTTTAGAAGTAGGGGTGCCTTGAAACACAGAATTGACTCGGATATGCTTTGGATTTGGAGGAGATTGAATATCAATACCAATGCCTAAGCATTCAAGATATGGAATTTGAACACGCAAAAGCAAATATGTGAGTTGAGCATCCAATCTGGAACAACATATAAGTAAAGAAGACAGAAAGAGAGGAAGCAACCTGGTTGAGTTGTTGTTGGAAGAGATGCTAGGAATAAGGGTAGGGCCATCGATAGAATTGGATATAAGGCAAACCGATCCACTTATGGGTGTGACGAAGAAGGACTACTCGAGCAGTTGCGACTTGCGAGGGGGATAGATATTTTAAATAGGATTAGAGATGATATTGGGAAGATTTTTTTCTTCCCTTCTAAAAATCTTAGAAGTTATTACCCACGAGGTCCCATTTTGAAATTTTGATTAGGCCCACTTGGCCCCTTACGTAAATAACGTCTCTTATGCAATAATTGCTCTTGGCCCATCAGTACGACTTTTAAGATATGTGAGAGTTCAGGGACAACGATGGCACGATGGCAACACCCCCTAGAATGACCCTTTCTAGTTTCTATTAGACCCTTCTAATATGTGTGTGTGTGTGTATATATATATATATATATATATTTTTTTTTTTGTAAAATCCAAAAGTTTTAGACACGGCCTATTGTTTGTTCACTGGTAGCCTACCATCTTTAAGCCCCTGTTTGGTACAGGGGAGGGGAGGGGATTTGCTCTCCTCCCCCTGTTTGGTTAAGCATTTTAAGGGGAGGGGAGGAGCTCGCCTCCCCTCCCCCTCAAATTGATCCCCCCGATTTGCTCTCCTCCCCTCCCCCTCAAATTGATCCCCCCGAAATCAGGGGGATCGTTTTATTTTTTTTATTCGTTTTTTATTTTTTTAAATAAATAAAAAATTATTTAAAAATAAAAAAAATTATTAAAAAAATTTAAAAGCATAAAAATATTTACTTAAAGGTTCCTAATGTCAAAAAATATTACATTTAAGTTTCATATCTCAAAAAGTTAATATAAAAAATTTTAAAATTTTAATATTCAGTATAAAATTATGAGTATCAGTATAAAATATTAAAGTATAATTTTATACTTAACATTGAAATTTTTTATGCTAAAAAAAATAATAAATTTTTTTTTTAATTTCAAGAGTAAAATGATCAAATTATTATTAACTTTCCTCCCCTCCTGAACCAAACTCCCTAACATAAAATTCCTCCCCTCCCCTTCCTTTCCCTTCCCTTTCCTCCATATCTCATCTCTCCTTCCCTCCCCTTCCCTCCATTAAAATCCCTCCCCTCCCTCCCATTCTCATCCCTCCTACCAAACACTCCCTAATTCGTTGGACTCGATTACAATAGATATAGTGAGACATTAAGAGGGACAAAAGCTTCAGTACACCATAAAAGGCAACAAATGAATCTAGTCACCTTGGTATTTATTGATATCGCCACCAGTGACAATAATCCACAATGCAGAGCAGCAACTAACAGCTTCCGTTGGTTTTTTTGAGCAATATATAATAAAAAAATACATAATATGCTAAAATGTAACATGTTAAAAATTATTTATCATAATATAATATTCAAAGTTAAATCGCATCAATTCGCTTTATTATTTACATAGAAATTGAATAACTGCATATCGATTTCTATGTTAAATTATTTTTTTAAAAATTTTTATAAGACTAGGTGGTAGGCATAACTTGCCATCCTACCCCACTCAACCCATTCCCCCTTCCCTCTTCCCCCGTGGAACTACGGACTCCCCCTCCTCCTCTTATAATATTATAATTATTTATAATAATTAAAATATATTTAAATTATATTATAAATATATAAATAAATGTCATTTATATTTTTATATAAATAATATATTATATATTTATTTTTATTAAAATAAGTATATATTTTAAAGTTACAAATACATCATATAAAAATAATTAAATATATCTCAAGAGACTTTTTATATGTATGTACTTTTTCTTATATTATTTGTACTCATCAAAATAAATAAAATATAAATTATATCTAGTTGATAAAAGATATATTATAAATTACAATAAGATATGGTAAAGTGCTTTGAGCATCTAGAATTTTTTTAAATGTTAGCAAACAACAGAGTAAGTTGCATCAGTATAATGATGAGAACTGAAATAGAAATATAACTTAGGAAAAACTAACTTCACAAGTTTGAGTATTCTTGAATCTTATGTATTAGTTAAGATGACAAACATTATTAGTTTTGATGATATTAAATAGTAAAGTAAAAAATTTGTGTGATATATGTGTTTAATATCCAGGAAAAAAAGAAGCATGATATAAATAATATAATGAATACTAAACATATATATCTCGCAAATTTTTTACTTCATCATTTAACATCATCAAAACTAATTATGTAGGTCATCTAAACTAACACATAAGATTCAAGAGTACTTAGACTTGTGAAATTAGTTTATCCTAAGTTACATTTTTATTTCAGTTCTCATTATTGTACTGATGCGATTTACTTTATTATTTGCTAACACTTAAGGAAATTCTATATACTCAGAACACTTTACCATGTCTTATTGTAATTTATAATATATCTTTTATCAATTAGATATAATTTATTTTTTATTTAATTTGATGAGTACAAATAATACAAGTAAAGCACATACATATAAAAGTCTCTTGAGATATATTTAATTGTTTTTATATAATGTATTTGTAACTTTAAAATATATACTTATTTTAATAAAAATAAATATATAATATATTATTTATATAAATGAATTAAAAAATATATATTATATTATTTTATATAAAAATATAAATGACATTTATTTATATATTTATAATATAATTTAAATATATTTTAATTATTATAAATAATTATAATATTAGAAGAGGGGAGGGGGATTCAGGGTTCCACGGGGAAAGAGGGGAGGGGAGGGGGAATGGGTTGAGCGAGGTAGGATGGCAGGTTATACCTGCCACCTAGTTTTATAAAAATTAAAGAAAAATTAATTTAATATAGAAATTAATTTGTAGTTATTTGATTTATGTGTAAATAATAAAGTGAATTGGTATGACTCAATTTTAAGTGTTATATTGGGATAAATAATTTTTGACATGTTATATTTTGATATATTATTTATTTTTTTATTATATATTGTTCAAAAGACCGCTCCCATTACTTATTGCGACTGGGTAGATTTGGCGAGTTTTGTTTGCTTGCTTATCTGCTAGAGATTTATTAGCTAGGTTTTTTACTTGGTTAAATGTCACCAATCTTCTGTATTTTTATATTTAATTTATTTTTGTTTTCTCTAACTTCTCAAACTTTAAAAACAAAATTGTCCAGGAAAAAAAATTATATGTTTTATGGGTTGACCAACTCATCTGATTTACGTAAGTCGGTCTGCCAAATATATTATTGGTAAAACATGATTGAATTACCAATGTAATTTTTTTTCATGATAATCTTCAAAATTAAACTCCAATATTTTGCATATGCACCTGGCATTTTAGGCATATTTCATTTCAATATGAGGATTTATTAAGTTTAAACTAATTTAGATCAAATCAAACATAATCTAAAATGATCAAATTTAACTATTATTTTTCTTATAAAACTCACAAAATAAAACACACTTATTCATTACATTTGATTTCATTTCATTTCACATCCATTCTATTAATAATAATCATTCCATTTTATTTCATCCTAAATTCCCAAACCCACCCTTATTCTATCTTGTGAAAAATAGACAATATCCGAGCAAGTGGAGATTAAAGATTATTGAAAAAAAAAGAGCAGATTATGAGAGGAGTCTTGAACTACTCAATAATAGACTAGTGCAAATCTAAATCCAAAACCCTGTATACAGTAGAGCCCTAGGATTGGATAACCTATGGCGGCATGATTGGGGGCTGTACATAAAAGGCGTCGAAGCCCTTAACTCATTTCCCATATTGTCACCCTCTCAACCGTCATCGTTCCCTCTCCTCAGCTTCGTCTCTTTCGGTCGTCGAGGTTCCCTTTTTCAAGTTTCTTTTACCCGTTTTTCAGCTAATCAATTTCCTTTGCAGACTTTTTGAACCATAATTTGACTTTCAAATTTCTATCGGAATCTTCTCTTCTCGCCGGTATTGCCCCTTCCTCATCTAAAATCCTAGTCCTTTTCTCACTCCGGAGTTATAGGTTTAAACCCTATTATTATATATACTAATGCTTGTATCTATTTAGTTAGTTAGTATTCAAACTGTGGTTATGTTGACTATGTCTACCATCGTTGCCTTTGCAGAATCCATGGGAGAAACAAAGGACGAAGGATACGAGGAAGAGCTTCTTGACTACGAAGAGGAAGAAGACAAGGCGCCCGATTCCGTCGGCACTAAAGTTAATAGTGAAGCTGCCAATAAGTATGTTGTCCATTATTTCTTGTGATCTCGATTTACTTATTTGTATTCTGAGTCCTTTCCAGGAAGTCGTAGTTTGGTGGTGGTTTTTTTTTTGGGGGGGGGTGGGGGTGTGCTAATTTGTTGCTTGAAAATGCACAGAAAAGAAATTAGGCTATGATTTCTTTTCTGATAAACGACTTGTCATGCACGAATTACTATTAGAAAATAAGCAATCCACGTGCTACTCTGTAGGAGCAACTTTTTCCTCGCTAGTTGTCAAGGGAGTATGAAGCATAGTTAATCACAAAAGCTGCCTAAAAACATCCCTTATATAGCCACTTGCTCTTCAATGGCTGCAATCCACCAATTACATTTTAAAAGCCCAACTAGCATTACTAACTCGCCCAACTAACACCTGACATATTTATATTCTTCATAACGTTAAGAAAGCAAACTTAACCTGAGCTTTGTGTCTACCTTTCCCTTCTGATTTTTTAGCATCATCACCATAACCCCCCTCTCATCTGAAGAAACTTCCATGGATTTGGCAAAGGAACATGGAAGATTGACATAAAGATCTACCACTCCTGCAATATTATTATCAAGCTCTTTGATGTTACCCACATTTCTTTACAATGATTGACCCACCTTCCAAAACATGGTGGTAGATCATTGCATGTTGGCATAAGGGTTTTCCAAATCTTTTGAAATGCGAAAATGGAGGATGGAGGGTTTCACGAAATGCAATATTTGTAATGAGGGGAGATTATGTGGAAGCTTCATTGTCACAGGATCAAATGGATAATTAAGATTTGTTTTGGGTTAATATGAAAAAAATGGAAAAGGCAACTTGCTGCTATGTGGCTATTTCTCCTTTGCTAGATCAATTAAACGGCTTGAATAGACTAAAGATGAGGGTATCATGTTGTCGCCACAAAATGACAGGATCCAAATATGTTCTTCTTCAATTTGGCATTCACCGCTTCCTACCATTATGCTTCTTGCAGCCACATTTAAGCATACTGTCTTCTTTTTTTCTTCTCCCTTGATTTAGACCTCTTAATCCTTCATTTATTGTCCTTCTCCACAACCACAGCAATCAGAAGTACAAGATCCTCAAACAATAGTTTCTGAAACCATTGCCACGACCACCCCTCCCACAGTAATATGAAGAGAAAATTGAGGGATTGTCTAATGATGATCATGATGATGATGCTGTTGCATTCGATGAAGGGGAATTGATTTGGATATTTCAGGATTAAGGTCACATAACCTGGTATCTTGGATGTCAGGATGGGGTGACAAGGTTTGATATGATGTGGCGTGATGATCAGGTGGCATCTTGGATGATGCCTTGATATCAGATATCTGGCATAAGGGAGTTATAACTTAAAATTCTGTCATTTTCTGTCATGGAGTTGAATGAGATGAATTTTTTCGTAGTTTGCTATTCTCTTTCTGTAGTAATTAACTTGATAGCAATATTTATGTGTGAATTATAGCCATAGGCATTAAAATATGTGCATAAATTATTGAAAATATACGCTCAATCATTTCATTAAAATTTTTTTTATGAAATTGTGGATGAACTTTCAGTTTTGTTCTTTTTAAACTTTTTTGGAATCATTTTTCCATTCACAAATACTAAAATTTTTCAAGATATTATATTGAAAGGGTAGATTTGAAAACTTAAGGAGGAACATTGGATAACATGTGCAACCAAAACTTCATATCTTACAATTATTGCCATGGTATTATGAAGAAACCGCCAATTGTCGTTTCAAACATAAGTATCATGAGTACCTTTGCATCTTATATCGTGGTGTGTAAAATATTTTGGTATGTGATAATGGCACACTGAACTCCTTAGACATGAAAACTTTGTCAAACATTAATTTATATTATGGTTCAAACATTTGATTTTGTGATTTATGGGTAATTATGTTATCAGTTTTTCTCATGTGAGTTTTTGGGGTGTGTGTGTGCATGTGAAGGTTAGCATTCTTTGTATCAAATGGTTTTACTAAAATATCCCCATTCTCTTTAGCACACAAAATATGCACACAAAATATGCACAAGGTCATTTAAGTCATTTCATCATAAAGACATCATTAACATATCAAGGTATTTTCCCTCTTCACAATTGATGCAAAGTAATGAGGAAATCACTCCAAGATCGTGAATTTATTGTCTTTTGCTGGAAAAGCAAGGGTATTCTAGTGATCTCACTAGATGCAGAGGTTGTTTTGTGATTTCCTTGAAGAAAAAATTAGTTTGGTGCATTTTATTGTTTCCTACACCATGCGATGGGTTATAGCATTTTTGAGTGCTAGATGTGTGCTTTGGCTTCTTAATAAATATGGTATTAAGCTTTTACTTTTTTGGCTGGGAAATAGGCAGCTGTTTGCAACAAAGCTACGGTCTGGCACTGACTTTGTGACAATGTAAACATAATTTGAATGGAATAAACTGATTTTTGTTAAATTGTTGTTTTATGTTCCAAAAATTAATATTACTTGGATATAGTTTCTTTGTTAGTTTTGACACTGTTGCACTTGATTCTCCTCTTTGGTAGCTCAAATATGTTCCTTTGTTTTTTCTTTTGCAGGGGCTATGTTGGTATACACAGTTCAGGGTTCAGAGACTTTCTTTTGAAGCCAGAACTCCTCCGGGCTATTGTGGACTCTGGATTTGAGCATCCATCTGAAGGCAAACTATCCAATTTTCTCCATCCTTATTGAATATGATTTGTTGATCTTTTTTATTTTATTGACTTTATTTTAAGGTTTGATTGTAATTTCAGATATTGTATTGGAAGACAAAATTTCCTTTGCAATTGACTTATTAGCCTTTTCAATTAGATTTGTTTGTTTCATCCTAATTTATTGCCTTCTCTCCTTCTCAAGAAAAAAAAACGGATTTGGAAATTTCACAGAATGGTTGAATAATCTTTTTTTTTTTTTTGGTTGGGTGAGATGGTTAAATAATCAATACTTATTTTCAAGATTTCCTTACTTGTATATAAAAACTAAATATGCTTCTTCACTAATATCTGTTTTAATGATCTTGCTTTTTTTTTTTTGAGTAACAATGATGCTTATGAATGTGTTTAATTTATATATTACAGGTAATACTTCTACCATAATCTTGTTTAGGAGAACTAATATGGTTTGGTAAAGCTATCAAATTTAAAGGGTCAGAGGTTTTTTACTTACCACCGGTTCCTTCGACCCCGTTTTCTTTGGTTCACCATCAGTTCAACATGAGTGCATACCTCAAGCAATCCTCGGAATGGATGTGTTATGTCAAGCTAAATCTGGAATGGGAAAAACTGCTGTCTTTGTGCTCTCAACTTTGCAACAGATTGATCCAGTGTCTGGCCAAGTTTCTGCACTTGTTTTGTGTCATACAAGGGAATTGGCTTACCAGGTATTTGAGGAGACTCAACATATGAAAACATTGGGATTTGATCCTCATTTAGTTTCTGGTTGAGATGTGTGCATGATTTTGTTTTGTGTAGATTTGTCATGAGTTTGAGAGGTTCAGCACCTACTTGCCTGATCTCAAGGTTGCCGTCTTCTATGGCGGTGTCAACATCAAAGTTCACAAGGATCTGTTGAAAAATGAATGCCCTCATATTGTTGTTGGAACTCCCGGAAGAATACTAGCATTGACCAGGGATAAGGACCTTTCTTTGAAAAATGTTAGGCATTTCATTTTGGATGAATGTGACAAGATGCTGGAATCACTGGGTATGTTTACTTCCTGAACATTTTTTCTGTTGCATGATACTTTTGGACTTGCTGTGGTTGTCAGTTTTTGTTTTTCATTATACCCATTGTGCTTTCTGCAGACATGAGGAGAGATGTGCAAGAGATTTTCAAGATGACTCCTCATGATAAGCAAGTCATGATGTTTTCTGCAACACTCAGCAAGGAAATTTGTCCAGTCTGCAAGAAATTTATGCAAGATGTAATATCCCATAGCTAGTACTACTTGAATTAGAAGTCTCTTTTTTCATAATGTCGATTCTTGGTGAGCCTTAGATCTCTAGAATGTCATGATCCTTTCAATATTTTTTGGATAGGATTTCTATTTGTATAGTGGTTTTAGTTCGTTACTGATTTTTGTGGAAATATATGGCTGATGGGGGTGGAGTGTGTTAGTGTAGTAGGACTGTGCAAGGAACACTCCATCTGGGGCTGTATTTAGATCTTCTCGTCTCTTTGTGCTGGGTTCATTTTGGTGGCTTTTTGTTTCTAATCAGTCCTTCATCCGGGGTGTTCTCTTCTTTCTTTCATTCTGTTTACTTGAGTATTAGTATATTCTGGGGTTGTTGCTGCCAGTAAGTGGTGAGTGTCAGTGGTGCTTGCTGGGTTTGACTAGATAAGTATCTGCAAGGAGACAAAACAGATGGACCAGTGATGTGATTCAAGGGATCTGCATCCATGATTCATTTCGTTCTGGATTCCATTAGCCTTGAGGAAGGCCCCTAATGTGATTTACTGTCCAATTTGTTCCTTTCAGCCAATGGAAATTTATGTTGATGACGAGGCCAAGTTGACCCTTCATGGACTTGTGCAGGTGGGCCTTTTACAATTGGGATCCCTGATCCCTCCCCCTCTCCCTATCTGGCTATCCATTTATGTCAAAGAAGCTGTATCCCTTATTTCTATTTCAATGGTTGAAATGACAGCACTACATCAAATTGAAAGAGGAGGAGAAGAACCGCAAATTGAATGATCTTCTTGATGCACTCGACTTCAATCAAGTTGTCATCTTTGTAAAAAGTGTTAGTAGAGCAGCTGAACTGGACAAACTACTTGTGGAGTGCAACTTTCCATCTATATGCATCCATTCTGGCATGTCCCAGGAGGAAAGGTTTGTATTATCTATTTTGAGGATCTTGGTGGTGTTTCTCTTCATTCATGTTTAGCTGACGATTCCATTGTGTATGATTTGTTTACTTATTTGGTTATTTGTTGTCCTCATTCATTTGTTTGGACCGCCTGTGTTTTTAATTTTGAAAATTGTTGTTGTGCCATGTGAGAATATGAGTGCTTTAAAAATATACCCTGCTTGTGTTCTTCTGTTGGACAATGCTTGATATGATCTGTATCAATGATCAATAATGAATGTGTCCTCTAAGATAAGAGACCAAGAAAGTTGTGCAATGTGTGAGCAGTGAATAACATTTATTACTTATTATTGTGGCGAACTGTTAGATTATATAAGTAGAAAGAGGGCCTACTTTCATACTGTTTGCCTTGTATTTTGATGATAATGTTTCAATTTGATAGGTTAGCAAATGGTAATGGACAATGCAAGCTCGTGTGATTGATCTTTATTCTTGATCCTAATATTTATAGGTTAAAGCGTTATAAAGGATTTAAGGAGGGGCATACTAGGATTCTTGTTGCAACAGATCTGGTTGGAAGGGGTATTGACATTGAACGTGTTAACATAGTTATAAACTATGACATGCCTGATTCTGCAGACACATACTTGCACAGGGTATGGTTTTATGGATATTATATATTCAGCTTTGATTGGCTTTTATGCAACTAAATTCTAGTTCACAGCTGTCTGATGGTCTGACCTTGTGTGGAACTCTGTAGGTTGGCAGAGCTGGAAGGTTTGGCACCAAGGGCCTTGCAATTACTTTTGTTTCATGTGCTGCAGATGTTGATGTTCTCAACAATGTATAAAACTCATTTTTTTATTATTGATCCATTGCTGGAATATTAGCAATTCTAATTTTGTTTGTGTATATTTCAGGTTCAGTCGAGGTTTGAGGTGGATATAAAACAGCTTCCTGAGCAGATTGATACCTCTACGTATAGTATGTTCTCATCTACAGAACTTAGATCATTTGGGAACTTGAGAATATTATATCTTATTACGCCTTGTTTACTTGTTATAATGTGTTGTCTCCATGCCATAAGACTATGATACGTGCTAATATTGTTAGTGTCCCTTATCTTCTGCTTCTATGGTTTGCACAAATAAAAGCATGCTATTGTTTGTGTTAGTTTTTTTCTTTTATTTACAAGTTCCAGTCTGATTTCTATAATTGCTTTTTGTGGCATTTTGGAGGGAAAAAAAATTAAATGGAGTTCCAATAATCAAGCTTGTTTTTCTTCCTTGAGAGATTTCCTTCTTATTTGCTTTTATCTTGCGAAGATATGAAAATGTTATTTCTGTTGCTTCCTCAAATAATAAAGAATTAACTTACAAAGAAGTTGGCCAAATTTAATTAAAAAAAAAGGAAAGAAAAACTTTCAAAGAATTGGCTAGGCATGTTTGAACCTAGTGTTCGGGGGACTTTTTCAATGTCAAAGGTTTGAGCCCACTGAATAGTACTTTTTTTTGGGATGGGTGGAGGGGGTTACAAGCACGAAATGAGATTATCCTCACACTGGGTCAGGATATTTGCTGGAAACTAAAAGGAATGAACGAATTAATTAGATTTTTTTTTCCTGGTACAAATAGTGTTGCGGAAGTTTGTACCTGGAACCTGTAAACTATCCAAACCCACCTTGCCACTATAAGACAACTATTGGGTTAATGGAAAATTTTTCCAAGAGCACCCGCTGTGTTTGATGATTATGTTTGCACTATATTATATTTCATGTGCTACAATTGGCCTACCTCCTTGTATTTTGATGGGCATTCATGATTTAGTGTTGGTTTAAGTCATTAAACCATTTACTGCAACAAGTTTTTGTTTCTCAACTTTTTGGGCATTCTTTTTATGCTATTTTGAGCAACTTCCTTACCTTGTTTTCTTGACTTTTCATGCAGTGCCATCTTAGTTGAGGTATATGACGGTAATGCTTAAATTGCTCCCGACGGTATGAGTAGGAGTAGCTTTTGCAGATTAATTACTTTATCGCAGATAAGGGATGTGGGGTCTTCAGATGCATATGATCCACCATGCTGATGTCTCAAGTCCCTCCTGTTCTATAGACTGTAGATCTTGGCCTCCATGGGGTTTATCAATATTAGTAGTTGCTGGGTAGTACCATAGCTTATAAATTTATGGGATTTCGTTAGTTGTGTTATGTATTACGTAGATTCGCTCTTAGGAGCCTCTTCTTCTTTTTGTATCACGTTCGAATCATTTGGATTGGGAAGGTGAGGTCGTGGCTGAGTGAGATATACTAACATTCTGGGGAGACGAGCTCATTGGGGACCCTACACCTTGATTTATGCTGGTCTCTGGAGGACGAAATTGGGCGTTCCGAGTTGAGATTTCAGAGGCGCTAAATCTTTAATTTTTTACTGTAAGCTATGGAATCAAATTGCCATTTTGGGAGTCGAGACTCGTTACCTAATCCCAAAACGAAGCTGTTTGGGACTTTGATATTTTGAGCCGATTCGTTTTGAAATCATGATATTGTTGATTGTCGAGGTGCTTGATTTTTGTGTAGGATATGCGTGTAAGGTGGCTGTCTTGTCCAGTTTAAATTGCCATTTTCATATTTTTACCATATATTCCTAACTTAATTCTCGTTATTTACGCAATTAATCTCTGCAGATTTAATATTCATTTGAGTTGTATATGGAAATAGGCTTTATGATTATCATTTGTAAGCGAATATACTTGTTTTTATCTCATTTTACCATTATTTATAAATAAGTATTCATGCACAAGTTCGCACTTCACACTTCGGTAATCTCATAAGTTGAATAGTTTTTAGTGTATATATATAGTAATGGGTTTTGTGGTTATTATTTATAGCTGATCGTGCACGGATTTAGAATTTATCATAATTTACATTTGATCCTAAGACCCTTAGGAAGTTCATAGGATTTTTGCTGGAATTTGGCTGTCAGCGACCACATTGTCGGCTACCTTGCAAGTAAGGAAAGAGTAAGAAAAAGTTGAAGGCGGGGCATTTTGGAAAATGTCATTTTCTTTCTTGCAACTTATTGCCTGTTGATTTACTTTTTTTATAAAAGGTCTTTTAGAATAATTATAATTTATAAAAATGAAGTTTAGATAAAAGTAAAAAAATTTATTAAAAATCTGTTTGGATAAAAAAAAGAAAAATGATGATTAGAAATCATGATTTAATTTGTAAAAATGAAAATTAAATATACTCTTAATAGTGATTTTGTTATTACTGACATTAAATGACATTAAATCAGATGAATTAGTAATTCAAGACTCAATTGTTTGACATTAATTTAACCAAGGCACGACTAATGGTTAAAATAATATATTTTAAATAAAAGGCATGACTAATAATTAAAATAATATATTTTAAATAAATAAAATAAGGTTTAATGAATTTCATAACTTAATTAAGACTTTAAATTAAATAATATTAAATCATTAATCTATATCATCTAAGAGAAAAAATTATTAATAAGTTTTATAATTTAATATTTAATTTTAAATAAGTTAATATTAATTTATAATTCAAAATAACTACTTTTTCTGTTTCATTATATAGTACACTTTTAACTACTGCATACAGATTAAAACAATAATTAATAACTAACAAAATTTCCCATCTTTTCTCAAATTACTCTCATTAAATGTTTTGAGAATGAAATATTTTAATAATAAATAAATATTTGGGTCTATTAATTAAGAGCAATCTTGGAAAGAGAAAAAATTACACTATGTAATTCGTAAAATGTACTATATTATGAAACATAAATTTCTCAAAAAAATACACTATATAGCAGAACGGAGAGAGTAATTAATAATTTATTATTATATTTTTTATTAAGTAAATATATAATTTTTAAAATTATATATTATAATAATACTTACTATATAATATTATAATATAAAAAATATTTTATACTAAAAATAAAGTTATTTTATTTTAGAAACTAAAAAATTAAACCGGTTCAAATTGATCCCATTAGTTTTTTTATTGGTTCACACCAGTTTCTAAAAGTTTTAATTGTCCCCTTTATCTGAATTGAACCTAGTAATGATTCTTGGTCAAATTGGCTGATCTGATGCAATGTTTTCAACAATGCTTAAAAGAACTTGGGTTCTTATTCTTGTTTTAAAATTTGTAATAATTGTTACATTATATTACATTCTTTATGTCGTGAGTAATAAAAGAAGCCCTAAATTGAAATTTAGGATCATGAGATGTTAATAAACTTGACAACCCTACAAATAAACGAGATTTAGTTTAGTGAGGAGATTTAATCCATCTTGTGGAAGATTTTTTTTCGGCCTGACCATCTTGTGAAAGATGGACATTATCGGAGGAAGTGAAGGTTAAAGAATAAAGATTATAAGAACAGGCTTGAAATACATAAAGCCCTACGGAAATCCAAATCCAAAACCCAGGATGCAAAATATATATATAACCCTGGTATTGGGCAGGTTTGGGTCCTTTGGGAGCTACTTATAAAAGGCGTCGAAGCACTTAACCCTATTTCTATTGTTACTTACTTACACTCCCCTTCTCTCATCTCTTTCGGTCGTCGAGGTTCCCCTCTCTCCCATTTCTTTTACCCCCGATTGTTTTTCAGCTAACCAATTTCCTTTGCAGACTTTTCTAACCCTAGCTTGACTTCCAAATTTCTATCGGAATCTTCTCTTCTCGCAGGTATTTCCTCTTCCTCATCTAAGACCCTAGTCCTTTTCTTACTCCGGAGTTCTAGGTTTAAACCCTAGAATTATGTAAAGAAATTTTTTATCTATTTAGTTAGGTAGGATTTGAACTGTGATTTTGTTGACTATGTCTACCATGGTTGCCTTGGCAGAACCAATGGGAGAAACAAAGGACGAAGGATACGAAGAAGAGCTTCTTGACTATGAAGAGGAAGAAGACAAGGCGCCCGATTCCGTTGGCACTAAAGTCAACGGTGAAGCTGCCAAGAAGTAAGTTGTCCATTGTTTCTTGTAATCTTGATTAACTGTTTTGCATTCGGCGTCCTTTGCTTTAAAAAGATGGATTTTTCTTTGGAAATGGTAGTTTGGTTGTGGTTGTTGGGGCCGGGGGGGGGTGAGGTTAGTGTGCTAATTAGTTGCTTGAAAATGCACATCAAAGAAATGAGGTTCGATCGCTTCGGTGTTAAGCGACTCGTGCGCAAATTACTAGTAGAAGATATACAATCCACTTGTAGTTACTGTGTAAGAGTAACTTTTTTTTACTCGTTAGTTGCTAAAGAAGTATGAAGCATAGTTATTATTAATCCGCCCAATACCTTGTAGTCTTAGCACAGCTCTATGACATGTATAAGCTAGCAAATTTCATGCAGCATGGCTGTAGAGTAGCCGCATCACGATTAATGTTTCTATAGCTCTAGCGCACACTGTTAGTGCTAGAGCTCCAATTAGAAATTATTTTGATAGATCATAGACTGACTGCTAGACTTTTGGGTTTCCTTATTTTGAGATGGGAACATGATACCTTCATTTTTTAGTTTATTTGAGCGATTTAATCCATCATTTGAAAGAGAAGCAGCCACATCACAGCAAGTTTTCTTTTTTATTTTTTTTTTCTCAGATTAAACTACGTCAATTCTCAGGACTCTATTATACTGTGAAAATGAAGTTTCCAGGTTGCCCCTCATGCCAACATTGCATTTTGTGAATTATGTCCCCCATCCTCCATTTTCACGCTTTGGAGGATCTTGAAGCCCAAGATGAAATTTAAAGTGCATAATAATTCAAACACAGGAAAACTTTCCAGCTCCGCCCTCTGGAAACTCTGTTCATCTTTTCCATGATGAAAGAGATTTAAAAAAGAAAAAGGCATTTTAACAAGGTTATAATAAGGTTGGAAATTCTGGAAAAATCATTGTTATTTTGAAATCTATAAACTCTGTAATGAGCTATTGAGCTACTAGACTTCAGCTACAGAATCTAGTATTGTTCTATATCTTGAAACAAATTGAGAAAGCAAACTTGAACCTGAGTTCTTTGTTTCTACCTTTCCCATCTGATTTTGTAGCATCACTATAATCCCCCTCTGAAAACCTTTCATGGATTTGGCTAGAGAACAAGAAAGATTGACATAAAAATCTACCACTCCTATGATATTATTATCAAGTTCTTTGATCTTACCCACATCTCTTTACGATGATCAACCCACCTCCCAAAACATGGTGTTAGATTGGTGCATATCAGCATACTATTTTTCCAAATCTTCTGAAATGTGAAAATGGAGAGTGGAGGGCATTCACAAAATGCATTGCTTGGAAAGAGGGGAGACGATGTGGAAGCTTCATTGTCACAGGATCAATGGGATGATTAAGATTTGTCTTGTTTTAATCTGAGAAAAATGGAAAAGGCTACTTGCTGCAACATGGCTATTCTTCCTCTGCTAATTAAACTTCTTGAATAGGCTAAAGTTGAAGGTATCTTATTGTGGCCATGAAATGAGATGATCTGATCGTGTTCTAGTTTAACTCAACTGTTATGAAATATGTGTATATTGGTGGGGAATATGTATGTGTGCGATGTTTAAATGTTAGTTGTGAAGTTATAACTGTTGGAGGGGCAACGGCTATTAATGGAAGTGTAGGGGATTTTTTGGGGAGCTTTTATGATTTTGAGCAATTCAGTAGAATTTCCTTTCTCTCCGTGTTCCTTTCCCTTCTCTCACACTCCTCTACTTGTTCTATTCTCTTACTCTCTCCTTTCTTCTCTCTCCCTCTCTTCTCTTTCTATTGTCTACAATTCTCTTAACATCAACCTGCACCACTTCTTACCATGAGGCTTCTTGCAGCCACATCTAAGCATTCTCTCTTCTTCCTCTTCTCTCCTACTTTGATTCAGATACTCCGTAGACTCAAAAACTCTGTCAAACATTAATTTATTCTATAGTTCAAGTAATTGGTTTTGTGATTTATGGATGATTATGTTATCAGTTTTTCTTTTTTCTTTTTTCTTTTTTTTGTGTGTGTGTGTGTGTGTGTGAGTGAGTGAAGGTTAGCATTCTCTATATCAAATGGCTTTACCAAAATATCCCCATTCTCTTTAACTAACAATATACACAAGATCATTTGAGTAATTTCATCATAAAGACATAATTAAAGTATCAAGTTCTTTTCCTACAGCACAATTAATGCAAAGTAATGAGGAAATCACTCCAAGATCTTGTATTTATTTTGTCTATTGCTATAAATGTGAGGCTATTCTAGTGTTGTTATTAGATGTAGAGGTTGTATGGTGACTTTTTTGGTTAAGGAAAAAAGTTAATGTACTGCATTTTATTGTTTCCTGCACCATGCTATGGGCTTTAGCATTTTTGAGTGCTAGAAGTGTGCTTTGCCTTCTTATTAACTATGGCGTAAATCTTTTATGTTTTTGGTGGGGAATTGGGCTGCTGTTGGTGATAAAGCGATGGTCTGACTCTAACTTTGTAACAATGAACATAATTTGAAGAGGATAAACTGATTTTTGTTAAAATGTTGTTTAATTTTACAAAAATTGATATTACTTGGATATAGTTTTTGTTAGTTTCAATGCTGTTGCATTTGACTCTCCTCTTTGGTAGCTCAGTAATGTTTCTTTGTTCTCTCTTTTGCAGGGGCTATGTTGGCATACACAGTTCAGGATTCAGAGACTTTCTTTTGAAGCCAGAACTCCTCCGGGCTATTGTGGACTCTGGATTTGAGCATCCGTCTGAAGGCAAACTATCTAACTTTGTCCATCTTTATTGAATATGATTTATTGATCTTTTTTATTTTATTGACTTTAAGGTTTAATTGTAATATCAAATATTGTATTGGAAGACATAATTTCCTTTGCCATTTATGCTTTGTTATTCGTTTCATCAGATTTGTTTGTTTTGTCCTAATTTATCGCCTGTTGTCCTTTTAAAGAAAAAAAGGCAGTTTTGGAAATTTTACAGAATGGTTGAATAATCTATTATTTTTCTAGATTTCCTTGCCTGAATATAAAAAATAAAAATGCTTCTTCAGTGATATCTGTTTAACAGTCTTGCTTTTTTCCCTTTTTTCTTAAAATAACAATGATGCTTATGAATGTTTAATATATATTACAGGTAATACTTCTACAATAATTTTGTTTAGGAGATCTAATATGGTTTGGTAAAGCTATCAAATTTAAAGGGTCAGAGGTTTATTTTACTTACCACCGGTTCCTTCGACCCCGTTTTCTTTGGTTCACCGTCAGTTCAACATGAGTGCATACCTCAAGCAATCCTCGGAATGGATGTGTTATGTCAAGCTAAATCTGGAATGGGAAAAACTGCTGTCTTTGTGCTCTCAACTTTGCAACAGATTGATCCAGTGTCTGGCCAAGTTTCTGCACTTGTTTTGTGTCATACAAGGGAATTGGCTTACCAGGTATTTGAGGAGACTCAACATATGAAAACATTGGGATTTGATCCTCATTTAGTTTCTGGTTGAGATGTGTGCATGATTTTGTTTTGTGTAGATTTGTCATGAGTTTGAGAGGTTCAGCACCTACTTGCCTGATCTCAAGGTTGCCGTCTTCTATGGCGGTGTCAACATCAAAGTTCACAAGGATCTGTTGAAAAATGAATGCCCTCATATTGTTGTTGGAACTCCCGGAAGAATACTAGCATTGACCAGGGATAAGGACCTTTCTTTGAAAAATGTTAGGCATTTCATTTTGGATGAATGTGACAAGATGCTGGAATCACTGGGTATGTTTACTTCCTGAACATTTTTTCTGTTGCATGATACTTTTGGACTTGCTGTGGTTGTCAGTTTTTGTTTTTCATTATACCCATTGTGCTTTCTGCAGACATGAGGAGAGATGTGCAAGAGATTTTCAAGATGACTCCTCATGATAAGCAAGTCATGATGTTTTCTGCAACACTCAGCAAGGAAATTCGTCCAGTCTGCAAGAAATTTATGCAAGATGTAATATCCCATAGCTAGTACTACTTGAATTAGAAGTCTCTTTTTTCATAATATCTTTTGTTGGAGATCCTTATATTTCTAGATTTTAAAGGGCCTTTCAATATTTATTTTGATAGGATTTCTATTTGTTTAGTGCTATATCTTGTGTATTGATTTTTGTGGAAATATATAGATGAGGGGGTTGGAGTGGGTTTGTGTGGTGGATGGGGCTTGAAGGTGGTAGTGAGAATGTGGAACGAAAACTTTATTTGTGGCCGTGTTTAGATCTTCATGTCTCTTTGTGCTGGGTTCCTTTTTGTGGTTTTTGTTTCAATGATCAGTCCACAGTCCAGGATGTTCTTTCTTTCATCTTGTTTCCCTTTTCTTTTAATTTTGGTGGAGTATTAACATTCTCTGGTGTTCTTGCTACCAATAAGTGTTGAGTGTCAGTAGTGTTTGGGTATGGCTAGAAAAATTATCTGCAAGGAGACTAAAATGGTGGACCTGTGATGTGATTCGTGGGATCTGCTTCCATGATTGTTTCGTTCTAGATTCCATTAGCTTTGAGGCAGACCTCTAATATGACTTACTGTCCCATTTGTTCCGTTCAGCCAATGGAAATTTATGTTGATGACGAGGCCAAGTTGACCCTTCATGGACTAGTGCAGGTGGGCCTTTTACGATTGGGATATCTATCTCTTACGTTTATATTTGTTTACATGTGAACGAAGCTGTATCTCTTAGTGTAATTTTAATGATGGACATAACAGCACTACATCAAATTGAAAGAGGAGGAGAAGAACCGCAAATTGAATGATCTTCTTGATGCACTCGACTTCAATCAAGTTGTCATCTTTGTAAAAAGTGTTAGTAGAGCAGCTGAACTGGACAAACTACTTGTGGAGTGCAACTTTCCATCCATATGCATCCATTCTGGCATGTCCCAGGAGGAAAGGTTTGTATTATCTACTTTGAGGATCTAGGTTAGTTTGAATCTATTGCTTGGATATTGTTATTTTGTGCCCCTGACTAAATTAGTTTTTTATGGGCTGTGCTGTAATATTGTAAATAATGGTTCCTTAATTCTGTTATATTATTTGATTTCTACGAATGCACTTTGTCGAAATGTGAGATTGACGAAAATAAATAAATTTGTTTTTCTTAATGTAAATTCTTGTGCCCTTGTTCCATGGGTTACAAGTGTTTTTTTTTTTTTTAACAAAAGTCGGTATCTGATTGGAGTATTTGGGTAATCTCATTGTTGGACAGCTAGGGTTTGTAATGTACTAGAATATTAGCATGTGGGACAATTTCATGTGAACAGTAAGTAATGTTTATCACTTATTAATGTGTTGGACAGGTAGATTATATAAATAGAATAGGGCCTTCGTTCATGCTATTTGTCTTGTATTCTTATGAGTTTTTCAATTCAGTAGGTTAGCAAATTTTTATGGACAATGCTAACTTGTGTGATTGATCTTGAATCTTGATCATATTATTTATAGGTTAAAGCGTTATAAAGGATTTAAGGAGGGGCATACTAGGATTCTTGTAGCAACGGACCTTGTTGGAAGGGGCATTGACATTGAGCGTGTCAACATAGTTATAAACTATGACATGCCTGATTCTGCAGACACATACTTGCATAGGGTATGGTTTTATGGATATTATATATTCAGCTTTGATTGGCTTTTATGCAACTAAATTCTAGTTCACAGCTGTCTGATGGTCTGACCTTGTGTGTGGAACTCTAGGTTGGCAGAGCTGGGAGGTTTGGCACCAAGGGCCTTGCAATCACATTTGTTTCTTGTGCTGCAGATGTTGATGTTCTCAACAATGTATAAAAATCGTTTTTGTTATTATTGATTCTTGCTGGATTATTAGCAGTTCTAATTGTTTGTGTATATTTCAGGTTCAGTCGAGGTTTGAGGTTGATATAAAACAGCTTCCAGAGCAGATTGATACCTCTACGTATAGTATGTTCTATCAGCAGAACTTGGATTATTTGGGAATTTGAGAATATTATAGCTTATTATGCTTTATTTACTTGTTATAATGTGTTGCTCTATGCCATGTGATCATGATATGTTCTGGTATTGTTATTATTTTCTTGGCCATAATGTTCTGGTGTTGGTGTCTCTTTTCTTTTTCTTCTATGATTTGCAAATTAAAGCTTTTTTTTTTTTCCTCTTTCATGTACATGTGTTCCATTCTGATTCCTAAAAATAGATATTTTTTTTTCTGGTACATGTGGCATTGAAGCTTTTGTACCTAAAGACCTGTAAAGTATTTTAACCCACCTCGCCACTAGACAAGACAACTAGTGGGTTAAAGGAAAATTTATTCGAGATCAAATGATGTGTTTGATGTTTAAGTCTGCACTATATTATATTTTATGTGCTACAATTGGCCTGCCTCCTTGTATTTTGATGGACTTTGTGTGATTTAGTGTCGGTTCCAGTCATTAACCATTTACTCAGAAGTTTTTTTTTTTTTCCTTTAACATTTTGGGCATTACTTTTATGCTATTTTTAGTTGCTATCATCTCATTAACTTTGTTTTATGAACTTTTCATGCAGTGCCATCATAGTAGACTTATATGGCAGTAATGCTGAAATTGCTCCCAACGGTATGAGTAAGAGTAGCTTTTGCAGATTAATTACTTTATCGCAGATAAGTGATGCGAGACTTAAGATGCATATGATCCACCATGCCAATGTATCGAGTCCCTGTAATTCTATATAGCGAAGATCTTGACCTCCATTGGTTTTATCAGTATTAGTACCTCCATTGGTAGTACGATAGCTTATAAATTTATGGGATTTCTTTAGTTGTATTATGTATACTTAGATTTGCTCTTAGAAGCCTCCTTTCCTTTTTATGACGTTCGAATCACCTGGATTGTGAAGTTGACGTCGTGGCTGAATAAGATATATGGTCATGACTCACTAATATTGTGGTCGGGGGGACGAGCTTAATGTGGAGTTGTGGTCCCTACGCCTTGATTTAGCTGGTCTATGGAGTACGAAATTGGGCGGTCTGAGTTGAGATTTCGGAGGCTAAATCTTTCATTTTTGTTTTCTGTACGCTAACGATGCAAATTGCCTTTTTGGGAGTTTGAGACTCATTAATTACCCCAAGACAAAAATGTACGTGACTTGTTTGAGTTTGATTGACGAGTAGTTTGATTTTTGGGTTGGATATGAGTGTAAGACGGCTATGTTGTTAACTTTTAATGTAGCTTGCTGATGCCTGCGCTCTTTTGTTGTACCTAATGAATGGTAGGGAGGGAATGAAATAGGCTAAATGGTTTAAAAAGATTAAATTGTTGTGATATTTACAAGTGGTAGCAATTTTTTTTCCCTCCTGTCATGGATTTTCTTTTAATTTTGGTCCTTTACTCATTGAATTTTGTGTGATTTCCGGCCATAGAAATGATAGTTTTGTGTAATTTATTTTAATGTAGTTGGATTTAGATGTATATATAAATTCAATTGTCGCTTTGAATTGGTTAGAGTCGCCTTAGGTACAATATGCCCAATTCATATTTTCTGAATCGAAGTGGGAATTCATTAAACTGAAAGAAGCATATGTACAAGCTCAGAAAGAGCCAGGATAAAAGACAAAAACAGAGAAGGCTTCAGGCACTACGAAAAACGAAACACCCTCTCTGACTTAATGGTGTGGTCAACTAAAGAACTAGCTCTAGAAGAATGCCCTCTTGAGAAAAAGAGTTGTTGGAAAAAAATCTAAGATTTTTAACATTCGAAAATTTCCAGTATAAGTAACAGAAAAAGTGTCCAGTTCGTCCCTTTCTTTTTCGGTTGAATATTCTCAAGCATCCAATCCTTAACAGGGACAGGAAAGAAGGAAGATCTTTGCGAAGGAGGAATAATCATGAGCCAGGTTCTGTGAGCAAACGTACACTGCCGCAACACATGATCAATATCTTCGGTGGAGTTGCCCCAAAGTTGACACGGGGGAATGAGTCAAGTGCCTTCCTGTTCGTTCAAGGTTGGCAAGCAATTTTCCTTTAAGGGACAGCCATCAGCCACAGAAAGCTGCTCACACGTTGAATACCAGGCCATTTCCAGATAATATCCCAATTGGTTAATTTCTAGGTCCAGCCAATCATCCTGACACAAAGCATTGTAGGCAGAAGAGACGCTGAACTCACCTGTACGATAGCCAGTCCAGTAACAGGTGCTATGAACATCAGTGCAAACCTGAATTGACTTATCAATAATCTGATCAACAAAATTAGGAGGAAGAAGATGGTCAAACAGATGCCTCCTCCATGAGCCGGTAACATCAACAAAGTCTTGATCAGCAGGAGGAGGGATTTCAGCATAAGCTAGATTCTTAGAGGACCAAGCTCACTGACCCAACTATCTGCCCAAAGTCTTACATGCTTACCGTTGCCCGGGTGCCAACCAATGTGAATTTAATTTATTCCCAGACTTTACAGAGGCTCTTCCATGCCCAATTCATATTTTTGTTTAATGTAATTGCAACGTTGCTCATAGCCCTTAGGCCCAAAAAAAAGGGTCTGGATCAGTGTTTGTGTGCCCTGTTTGGACCACGAGCAAAAAAAAAAACACTGGAGGCAGTTTAGCACTTCCAGACACCATTCCAGGGGAATAATGATCCATTCCTTGCTGGTGATACAGGAATGCTGTACCTATCAAGGTTACAAAAATCAGACCAAGACAACCAATTCAATTGGTTGAATCGGGCATCTTCATAAAAATGTCGGAATCTTCATTCCTAAGAACATGGAATCAGCAGTAAAGAATTGAACCAAACATGCTGGCCATTGCAAACTTGATTCCATTTCTTATGCAGCAGTCAACATTCATGTCAACCAAACATGGCAAACATCTTTTCTTTCGTTTGCCTTGTAATTACGTAGTTCAAAAATTCATCTCCCAAATGATCATCATTTTTTTTAAAATAAAAGGCATTATATTTTGAGAAAATTTTCTTGGAGACAGCTTGAGAAAATTCCTTTGGAGTCTTATTCATTTACTATTAAAACTTTATTATTATTAAATTTAGGAAATTCATTAATTGGGAACACTTGCTCTAGACATTTTGGATTTTTTTATTATTATTTTCACTCAGTTAATTGACTTTTCTTTCATTTGTTTATAGAACGAAATTCTAAAAAAAATAGAAAGATATTTGAATTTTTGAAAATTAATTTCACTTTAACCATTGTTTAAACGAAAATCACTGGAAACTTATCTGTTACTATTTATTATTATTATTATTATTATTATTATTATTATTATTATTATTATTATTATTATTATTTTAAATTTAGTTTCTATGAGAATTTCAAAAGATCCACCCAACTTTGAACAGGAGGATATGATTTAGTCCCACACGACTCTGAACCAGAGGAGACAAGTTAGTCATACACAATTCTGAATCAAAGAAGACAACTTAGTCCCACACAGCCCTAAATGTTTATGTTATTATTATAAAAATGCTTGATCTAATTAGTTTTAAATGCCTTTTACTAATTTAATTTCAAAAGATTTATAAGCATACATTAGAACAAGAATCAGTTAGACCTGAATATAACTAGAGGAGATATTTAAAGGAGATATTATATCCCACATGGTAATTTACAAAAATAACAAAATCCTAAAGAATGGATTAACATTAAGTCCTCCCTGCCCATTTTAGTTCAAATGTATGGGGATAAAAATAAGTTGTAAATTCAACAATTTGATACCACATAAACCTGCCAAGCTTGATTACTAACAGTTTCATGAACAATAATCGAAGCATGCCACAACATTCTCCGTATCTATTTCAAAAATTGTCTACTAAATCAAGGACCGTCTCAGGGATATAAACACTGGCTCTCACTTAAAGGCTTGAACATAAAACAAGTAGGACACAAAACATCACCAGTTTATATAGGATATTACACTTATCGAACAGAAACATTGATTCTAATGGCTCAAGTTCAATATTTAATTAAGCTTCCCTCATAAGCAACAGCCACGACAGAGATGAGCCACAGAAACAGAAACACAGAGCCAACTTTCAAACACAACGATGGGCTAGATTTTAAGGCAAGTAATATTCCTCCCAGTTTAATCTACTCTAAAGTTAAAACATTTTATCAACACCAGAAAAGCAAATTCCGAAGCCACAAATGCAACACCCTTTTCTGAATGAAAAGAAACTCGATAACTTCACAGAATATACAAGGCGTAAGCGAGCAATTTGCTTTCAGCTTCACCAAAACGCACATGGTGGGTTAAATGTACAAAAAAAAAAACACAACAACACAGCACTGCCTAAAACTTCGACTAACCAGCAATAAATGAAAACAGATTACCTAATCAAATAGCAATGGCAATCAGTATTCGAACTAGCATTTCACATCCTTGAGTACAATCTAAAACTTCTCCAAACCACTGTCAGAAAACTAAGCTTTAAAATTACCAGTTGAAGATCCTTTGCACCTCGCAATTCAGCCTTTCCTCCAAACTTTCTTACTCTCCTCCTTCTTCCTCGGCTCCGTTCTTTTGGTTTCACGCTTGAACACTCTCGGCTTCTGGGAATTTCGCTCTGCAGCTTCCTCGCTCCCTCTCCTGCTTCTTCTTCACGTTCTGCCTCACTCACATTTCCTTCGGCATTCTCTCTTTCAGATTCACCTCTCCCTCCGTTTGAAGTCGTTCTGCAAATCGCTCCTCCTCTCTGTTTCGACGCAATTTTCCCCTCTTTCTCCCTTTCGGAGCTGTCTCTTTTGCTTCTTAGGTCTTTTCTCTGTCTCCAGACTTCGTCCCCTTTTATATAAGATTTCACAGGTGAAGAAGAAAAGAATCCCGAGCGCGTGATTGCTCCCGCCATCCTCGAACGTGCTCATCTCAATTGCCTTAACACCGATTGCCTTCGCCTCCACTACTCTGTTCTACCGGATACGGAGTAGTAGGGAATTTTGCTTGTCAGTTTCTGCACCTTCTGAACCCTCTCTCTGACTCGATCTCGCCCTCCCCGCTTCACCAACTCGTCCTCTCGGGAGAGCCTTTCTCAATTAGGGCCCGTGGTTATTTTGGCTGAAACGCAGACTTACCTCAGTACAGAATAAAATATCTTTTTTTTTTATTATTACTCTTATTTTTTATTTTGGGATGGAAGATCAGGGTCTCTCTCATTTTTAAAGATAGTTTTTCTATTTTTAAAAATAGAAAAATAAAAAAACTTATTTGATAAATCTGTTTTTTATAAACTGTTTTGAGAAATAGAAAAATAAAAAAATAAAAAATTTAAAATAATTTTAAGGTATTTTATAGTTTTTGTTCTAGAAAATACAAGAAAAATTGAAAAGTATCCACCTCACTAATGGTAAAGTTATAAATTTTGAATAATTCATCTATCACTCATTAGTTATGATTTTAAAAACAACTATTCAAATAGATTTTTTTATTTTCTTATTTTTAAAACTTATTCTCGCAAACAGTTTTACAAAACTATTTTGAGAATAAGAAAATAAAAAATACTGTCAAACAAGCCATAAACCACTTATTTCAGCCCAATCCCTAGTTTTTCTTACTCTCTTCTTCTCTTTCTCTCTTTTTTTATATCATAATTTATTTTATTTTATTTTATTTTGTTGTTTGTAATAAAGAGAATTTTATTCATTCTCAAAAGCAAGTTGCAGATCTTTTTGAAAGATAAGTAATTTGCCTAAATTGAAAATTTTGAAGAGAACTTTTCTATGTTTTTTTATTAATTTTCCTTTATATAAGTTTGAACATTTTAAGAGAAAAATTGACTTATTTAGATAATGATTTGGCTTCTGATTTTTTTTATGATTTATTATTTTTTTTTTTAGAACTTGCATTTATCTAGAGAATACAAGATATTTAATAATTTACTTAATTAAAAAGGAATTTTTGTTTCTTTTGTTTTTTAATTTTTAGTTAATAGTTTAAAAATATCCTGACGGTGTTTACACTTTTTCTAGGTAAAAGACGGAGACTGTTTGTTTTGTTTTCCATATAGACAATTCACGACATGTTAACGTCCAAAATGAACTTTGTGGTCGGAATGTATGGGTAATTAATTAATGTTTGACTTTGTGATTAATTTCATAAATTAAAATAAATTATAGTATATATAAATACACTAGTAATTACTTTACGTTGACTTTTTTTTTGGCCAAAATTACTTTCCATTGACTTGCACATGTAGTAATAAATAATTTTGTAACAAACTTTGCCACGTATTCCCTCCAGTCCACATTATAAGGCATATTATATTAAATTCACACATCCTAAAAAAATCATTTTTTTATCTCAAATTTATAAAAAGAATACCCACATTTCCAATTTTGCCCTTATTTTTTCATTGAAGGTTTCGAGCATTGTGTAATCATACAGCAGTAAATGAAAAAAAAGAAGCTCAAATGAGAATCTCTGGAAGGCATGTTTGACCAATTACGCACTAGTTTGTAATCCTCTTAGAACCATAATAAACCAATGGAAATGGTAGTTACTGGTGCATTTGCCAATAATTGGAAACAAATTGAAAAAAAGGTTGATTAAGAAAGCCAACCGTGGATGAGCTCCAAGTTGCCATATGAGGGTTATTGAGATAAATGATGGAGTATTTAAGTTGCCACCAAGATTAAATCATCGACGGACTCATTAGTCCTCTGTTTCAACACCAATATTTTAGCTTGTTAGTATCTTGTTTCAACACCAAGATTAACTCCGATATCACTAATTGTCATCATGCTCGACTTAAACTTGACTCCAAGCTTGACAAATGATGATGATTTAGATTTGCATGAGTGGACAGTTGCCGGTGCCAATTTTGAAGGGTCAGTCCTCTGTTATGATGATAGGTTTCCATTGACATGGGAGAACTCAAATTCACAGTCCATGTTTGATTTAAATGTTGTCCCATTTGCAGAAAACTCTCATGGACATGGTGTGGATGAGATAATGGTGATGGAAGTAAACTCAGGAAGCAATGAAAGCTCTGACCTTCAATTGGTTGAAGTTGAGAATGAGACACAGATGGTGGATAAAGAAATTGGTATGACTGGAATGCTTTATACTTCATCCTTTTCCCCCCTTATTTTAAACATCCTCACGTGATTGACAACTGGTAATTTGGGAATGAGACAAAGATGTGGGTGTTAGTCTTACCCAAAAAAAAAAAAAATAAAGATGTAGGTCTTCATGTGATGGTGCTTCTACTAACTTTGGGGTCTTCACGTACTGATAATTTGGGAGTATGTTTTAAATTGTGAATAATTTTTCTATAACTTAACATGAGTAACTTTTGGAGTATCTTGTTTTCTTTATCTAATTTATCTAATTTGGAATATGTTTTAAATTGTGAATAATTTTTGGGTCTTCACGTACTGGTATTTTGGGAGTATGTTATAAATTGTGAATAATTTTTTCTATAACTGAACATGAGTAACTTTTGGAGTATCTTGTTTTCTTTGTCTAATTGATCTAATTTGGGAGTATGTTTTAAATTGTGAATAATTTTTGGGTCTTCACTTACTGGTAATTTGGGAGTATGTTTTAAATTGTGAATAATTTTTCTATAACTGAACATGAATAATTTATCTAATTTATGATTAATTTTTTGGAGTTATTTTTTAATTAGTGAAATTTTCGTTCCTATAATATTATTCATTTTTTAGTTACTGCACGTTACTATAATGTTTTATTTATTTATTTTTTGTTCACCATTTTTTCTTACATTTTGTGAGTTTTCTTCTATTATTGATAGTCCAAGAGTATTATTACAACAGTATCTTTTTTAATTATAGTGGTTTTTTTTTTTTACTTTTCCAATTTTTAATTGCTTCTACTAATGTTTTTCTTCAATTGTGTGCTGTATTTTTAAGTTTTCTTGTATTATTGGTGGCATAGGAGAATTATTAGTACGTTGCTTTTCTTCAATTGGGGTTAAGCTAAATTTAATCATCTTGCATTAAATAAAAAGATAAGTTGGGGTTGAGCTAATTTTGGATTTTGTGTCTCAGGATCAGATGTTTTAAAATTCGTCCTATTGTGTTTTTCTTCAATTACTTACCTTGTATCTGCTGATATGGTTTTTAATAATTTTATTTTTATTAATGCTATTAGTCCTTTGACATGTCCATAATTTTTTACTGATGAATTTTTTAGTAGTTTTCTCCTTAATGTTTGTTTATATTTTTGAATAATTCTTTCCTGTAATTATGGTAATATTTTTTAAGTATGAATTTTTTTAAAATTTTCTTTTACTTTATGTGGACTATTTGCTGCTCCATTATTGATATCAATTGATTTTTCCAAATTACCAACTTATTTATCAGCATTTTTTTTCCAATCTATCAATATTTCATTTAACGTCACTTATTTTTTCTTGTATTATTGGTATGCATTGTCATGTCATGTAGAAGAACACATGATTTATCAAGGAATGAATGAAAGGAAAATTTTAAAAAGCGAAGAACAGGAAGTTGTTGCTCAAATTCTAAAGCACTCAACTCATTTATGGAGGTTGAAGGCAGGAACGATAGAGATGGTTGTTTCAATTTTCAATATTTCAAGGAGTGTCATCAATCGCATTTGGCATCAAGCTAGGGATACAAGAGACTCATCTCACCAAAAGACAAAAAATTGTGGTAGAAAGAGAATTGAATTAGGCCTACATAGGATTCGTGAAGTTCCTCTATCACAGCGAACCACGCTCCGATCATTATTGTATGCATTGAACACAAGCAAATCTTCACTAATTAGACTTTAGAAACAAGGTTCTATTTGGCGGCATTCTAGTGCGATTAAGCCATTCATGAACGATGAGAACATGGTTGCTCGAGTGAAGTTTTGCTTATCCATGTTAGATGAGAAAAGCATACCACATGATCCCAAATTTAAATCCATGCATAATATTATTCATGTGGATGAAAAATGGTTCTACATGACGAAGAAGTCCGTTAATTATTATCTTTTGCAGGATGAGGAGGAGCCACATTGGACATGCAAGAGCAAGAATTTCATTACTAGAGTTATGTTTTTAGTAGTAGTAGCAAGACCAAGATTTGATAGTGAAGGGAATGAAACTTTCTTTGGCAAAATTGGTGTTTTTCTGCTTGTCATTCAAGAACCCGCTAAAAGAAGTAGTGCTAATAGACCTGCAGGTTCACTAATCACCAAACCCATAACTTCGGGAAATAAGGATGTTAGTAGGCTTTTCCTTATTAAAAAAGTTTTACCAGCCATTAAAGAGAAATGGCCAAGAGACCATTTGGATGAAACAATTTTCA
The DNA here is from genome assembly GCA_026686845.1 of Adenanthera pavonina. NCBI lineage: Eukaryota > Viridiplantae > Streptophyta > Magnoliopsida > Fabales > Fabaceae > Adenanthera > Adenanthera pavonina. The sequence goes on from JAIVEN010000003.1 coordinate 7,925,111, forward strand.
TCCAACAGGATAATGTTCCATGTCACATAAGTGAAAATGATTATGAGTTTTGTCGGGTTGCCCTTGAAGGTGGCTTTGATATACATTTGCTTTGTCAACCTCCTAATTCACTGAATTTGAATGTCTTGAACTTAGGCTTATTCAATGCCATTCAATCATTACAACACAAAGAAGCACCAAAGACCATCGATGACCTCATTGGTGCAGTGGTCAAATCATTTGAAAATTTTTCAGCCGTGGAATCAAACAAAATCTTCCTCACACTACAGAGTTGCATGATGGAGATCATAAATAATGGAGGGTCCATTAAGTATAAGATTCCACACATGAGGAAACAAATGATCGAGAAGGAAGGATCACTCATGGAACAAATGGAGTGTAGATCAGAAGTGGTGCAAAAAACATTGGATTACTTGAGAGAAGTGAGTGAGTGATGAGAAATGGGGTCTTGTAAATGAGCACAATTTTTGGATTTCTTTCTAAGGGAAGTGAGTGAGTAATTGTATGGTACATGTGAATTGGCTATTAGTACAATTTTCTTCTCTCTCCCTTCCTTTCTTAATTTAAATATGTAAATAAAATGTTTTAAAGTTTTTTTTTTAAAAAATATTTTAAAGTTAAGTGTAATGTGAATTGGCCATAATGTGCCATCATTTGATCCACAAATGAAATGATCAATCAGCAGCTAGAGCTAATGAATGATATGGGAACTCAAGTGATTTGACTCAAGAAGATGATGCCATCTCATGGATTCAATACCCACTTGAGGGTCCATTGGAATAACAATTTAGTTTAAACATTTTATCTGAACTGCCATCCTGTGGATTTGAGTCTGACAAGCTAATAAGGCAATTCAAAGAGGGAAAGTATGTTAAATTTGGCCCCTATGGTGCCTCCCATGTGACTGCAAGTTCACAAACATCGAATATAAAACCCTTTTATGCTCAGGAATTCTTAGGAAATTCTATGCTTGCTCCAAAATTTTATTTTCTTGATTCAACCCAGAAAAACTATAGTTTTGATTGATCACAAAAAGTCCTCAATTTTTCTCAGTTTTCAGAACCCTTCAAAGTGGCTTCAACATCATCTAATTTCATTTCATTTCATACATCCTTTCCATTTCAAATAACACCAATAAAGCATACAATACTCTGATTGAATTTTGACATAATGAACAAAAAAACAGAGCATACATAAGCCAACGAAATGGTCTTCACCAAAATAACAGAGCACACTATCTAACCTTCCACATCAAGAAAAACAACATAGCATAGCATCAACAATTGTCCACCAAAAACCTTCTTCAATCAACCATAAACTAATAAAAGTCAGGAAAATAAATTTTTAACATACTCCGAATGAACTTCTTCTTTGACTTCTCTTCCCTACTGTCGTCCTCCATGTCATCCTTTAGGAACTTGTTGAGATCAAACCTGTTCACAGTTGAACTTTGCCCCTCGCTTGAATCTGGAACAACACCTTAGGTCACCTCATCATCCAGTAGCTTATTCAGATAAAAAATCTTCACAGGTGGAAATCGAACCTCACCGAACCTCCTCCCATCTTCGTCTCTCAACCTCTCCACCTCCCGGTCGTCGGTGTTTGCCTCTTCCATTGGAACCTCACCATCCACGGAATCTTCAACAACTAGCTCTTCAAGCCCTCCATCCCCAATCGCATTGCAGAAAGAAAATGGGGATCCTCCATTGGCATCACCATCCACCGAATTATGGACCACGACCAAAGCATCATCATCGACAGAATCTTCGACGACCGCCATGGCATCCTTCAGCAACTATGACTCTCCCATCAAACCCGACAGAACCTCACTGTCGATTTCAAACAACACCTCTGACCCTCCCATCGGACACTGACACTGATTTCAATCAACACCATGAATGGGAAGAGTAGAAATTGAGAGGAAGGCAAGGAACTGAGGGACATAGACGCCATGGGAAAAGAAATTGAGAGGAAGAGAGGGAAACGAGGGGATGCTGAAGGTCTGCGATCTTTGCCACATTTCAATAAAAGTCTGAGCCTACCCACAAACGAGGAGCGAGGAAAAGTTAAACAAGGGGCAAAAGAGGAAGAAAATTATTCTATACCCTATATTTTGCACAAAAAATTTATTATACAATATGTCTTATAATATGGACCGAAGGGAGTATGAAAGGTAAATAGTTAACTCCTACTTCATCAATGTCTCCTTCCTCACCTCCTCCTTCTTGTCTCTCTAACTAATCACACTTATAAACCTCTTATTCATGTTATCGTCTACATGAATTTATAGCAGTTTTCCTAATGTGATTATTTCTCCACTTAATTTAATCCACCCCTCTTTTCTCTTCTCTATTCTTTTTGTGAAAAGAATTAATATTAATAAAAAAAATTTTGCACAAATTTCTAGCTCTATTCTCAAGGAATTATCGTCAAATCTATTGATTTACTACAAATTTGTGTACGCATGCGCACAAGCATGACACTAATGCAAATTACCATATTTTCGATCTGATAAGCTTGATAAGACATGTGTTCTCTAATAAAGTTACTAAGAAGCAAAATCAAAATTCAATTAACGGTGCCGTTCTTTCAAAAGTAATACTAAATTAAAAATGGAAGTTGATAATTCTTGCATGAGACAAAAATGAAAAAACTCATATATAAATAAATAAATAAAATAATGATATAGAATTTAAAAATATTAATTAATATTTGAAGCGTTTTGAATTGAAATTTTTAATCTTATCGTACACAGAGAAATAATTTCCACATTTTTTTGCCAACTAATTTGAGCATGTTTATGGCAGAGCACAGGCAACGTGCGCAATTTCTCGAGTATGGTATTAATTACAATGAGAATTAAAATGAATGTATGTGCATGTATGTGAATGTAACATTACCAGAAGCATTAATGTGAGTAAATAGGAGAATTAATTCAGCAATTTAAAGGTTTCAGCCAATATATAAACAGTAGTCGCAGAGGCATGCATGTCCAGGCTTCAAAAGTTGTTCTACTACTACTTCAATTCATTCCTTTCAATACAGCATATGGTTAGTTCTTTTTAACTTATATTTTTCCCTCCCTCCCTCTCTCCCCCCGTCTATACGTGTTCTTTTGTTGTCTACACACACTCTCTACTTTAGATTCATATTTGAACTATGTTTTATGGATATGCATGCAGGAGTGCTCCCTTTTGATTGGGGCTTTGATCATTTCTGTTGCTTCCAGCAGCATATGGGTTGGACTTGCCCAAACTACTTTTGACGTGCTTCAATATGGTGCTAAAGGAGATGGCCAAACTGACGATTCCCCTGTGTGTGTGTGTGTGTATCTATATATTTATATTTATACAACTTCTTCTTAAACAAATATAATGTTATACCTGCATTTGTATAGACGTGTGTGTATATATATAAGTTAATTATGTGTCATTTCATTATTAAAGGCTTTCCTGAAAGCATGGGAAGCTTTTTGTGGAGCGGCTGAAGATGCACCCACACTTGCGGTTCCTGCTGCTCATTCCTTTTTATTGCGTCCTACCAATTTTAAGGGTCCCTGCCCCCTCTAGCAAACCTCATATTCAGGTACTATATCTATATCTATACTTCCCTTCCCTTTATTATTATTATTATTATTATTTACTTCGTTTGAGTTAAATTTTTTGTCTAAATTGTTATTATAGTTTTGACAAAAATATTAATTAATTATATGATTCATTGTGTATGCAGATTCTGGGGACCCTAATAGCACCCCATAAAGATGCATGGGAAGAATGTTCAGAAATGTGGTTAAGTGTTAGAGACGTTACGGGTTTGATTATCGATGGATCCGGAACAATTGACGGTCAAGGTCAAGCTTGGTGGACAGATGCCAAAGTAATAATCGTCATTATTTAATTTAATTTAATCCCATTAATTATGTTTTGGTCGGATATATTCATATTACTAGTACTAATTAACACACGGAATGCCATATTCAGGGGGTGCTTGACCAATGCGGCGCATTACCCTCGGTTAGCAAACTCGTCCCATTAACTACACCTTTCACTAATTTACTCTTCAATACTCAATTCAATGTGAAATAAATGGTATTTTATTAATTAATTTAATAAAATTTGGGAATGGTAGGGACTTGTGTTTCACCACTGTGATGGGCTTCATATAAGTGGGCTGACCCATATTAACGGGCCCGGATCACATGTAAAAGTGGGACAGAGCAACGACGTGACAATTTCGCATCTCACCATAACCGCACCCAAAGAGAGCCCCAATACGGATGGAATTGACGTTGGAAATGCTGAACGAGTTAACATCCACAACTGTATCATCGGCACGGGTAATTAAATATATACTAATAATTACTACAATATTCTTAAGTTGATTCTGTTTCTTTGTATCAGTCATTATTAATTATGGGCTTTCATTGCTAAAAAAGAAAGCACTTTATGATAAATTGAATTAATTAATATTGATTTGCTTGTTTTGATGCTAGCTATCAAGAATTTATATGGATACATGTTTGAATATAGTGTGTATATATATATAGGTGATGACTGCATTGGGATCAAAGGTGGGTCGAAATTCATCAACATTACGGAGATTCATTGTGGACCCGGTCATGGCATTAGGTTTGTGCATAATGAATATTTTTTACGTTGTTTCTTTTCAATTGGGTGATATATGTATATATTCCCTCCGGTCCCTATTATAAGATGTTTTTAACTACCGCACGTAGATTAAGAAAAATTGGTTGCAGTCTAAAATTAATGAAAAAAATTTCTGACATTCTCATTTTGTCCTTAAGGAGAGAATAAAAATACATTAAATAGGAGGAGAGAGAAATTAATTGAAACTTGTAATGAAAGCATTTAATAGGGGTAAAATTGAGACTAAAATTAAATTTATTACTTAACATCTTATATTTTGGACTAGATAAGTTTTTTAAATAACACCCTATAATAGGGACCGGAGGAAGTATATATATATAACCCTAAACCATAGATATATACTCCCTCCGTTGCTTAATATAAGGGATAATTTGCAAAGTTTCCGTGTTTAAAAATATAAGAAATATATGGGGTTTATCTGGTGTATTTAATAACTTTTTTTCAAAAATACCTCTAATTAAGATGGTATGTTCTTAATATAATTCATTTGTATTAATTGCATGATGGAAGAGTTATTAGCATTAAATAAGAGTATTTTTGAAAATTACTTTATATTCCAGACAAATTTATTACTTTCTTTAATTTGTGTGATTTTACCTTTTATTTCTTATATTAAGAAATATGAGAAATATTTAGTAATTGTCTTGGTGCAGTATGGGGAGTTTAGGGAAAGATGGACAGGAAGAGCACGTAGAAAATATAAAGGTATGGAGTTGCCACGTGGAAGGAGGTGAAAGTGCTGCTAAAATCAAGACGTGGCCGGTACGTACGTACTAGGACATGCAGTTTATATGATGATATACGCATATATATGATGGTGTATGCAAATGAATTGAATTTTGATCGATGAAGAAATGAATTAGTGAAGGGGTGGGTTAATTGTGCAGGGAGGAAGGGGATATGCGAAGGAAATCTCATTCCAACATATAACAATAAGCGAAACCAAAGTGCCCATTTTCATTGACCAACATTACAACCACAGAGGAGAAGAGGTTAGCTAGTATATATGTATGTATATAATTAGAATGGAGTATGTATGATTAATTAATTAATTAATTAATTGTGATTGGATTGGGAATTAATTGAATTAATTAATAATGGAATGCATGCAGAAGCAAGCACTGAAAGTGAGTGAGGTAAGGTTCAGTGACATAAGGGGGACGTGCGTGGATGAGAGAGCAATAGTGCTGGATTGTGCACAGTTGGGGTGTACGGACATAAGGCTGGACCAAATACACATAACGTCCCTCGATCCCAAAAGGCCTGCCAATGCCACCTGCAATCACGCTTTTGGCACTGCCCAGCAAACTTCCCCTCCCGTCCCTTGTCTCTCTCCTCCCTAGCTATATGTGTGTGTGTGTGTGTGTGTAATTGTAATGTACCCCCTTCTTATATAATTAATTCCTAATTCCTTACTTTTCTTATCTCCTCACTTGTCTCTCCATCCATATGTACAACACCCAATGCTACCTATGTTTACTTATATAATATTCAAATTCACATCTCTCCCTAGCTAATTAATTATGAGACCATTTATACTTCCAACTCAATTCAACCTTAATTACTTATCTCCTCCTGATCCTACCTTTCTATATATTTCTTCACTTAATTCCCATCTTCAACTGTTAGCTATTTACTATGTCTTTTGCAGCCTTCATTTATGTCATTATCTACTAGTTCTCACTTGCTTGGTATTTTAATTTTTATATATTCACCCAACATAAATAACACAATCTTTTTAATACACACACACACACAAACTTTTGGTCTAACCTTAAATTACATGAATGTATACGTCATGTTATTATCGGAGAATCATATATACATATATATACTTCTTGTGTTTTGATTAAACGATCTAATAATAAAGATATAAACAACTACATGCATATATAAATATAATTCTCTAATTCAATTGAAAATAATATAATTATTGTAAAAGTCCTTCATTGGTCATGTGACTAGCATCCTGCTACACCTCTTTCTCATCAATATTGAGTTTCACATTCACCCACGCCCACTCAAGGCCTCTCCACTGTGTCACACTAATCAAATGTTCATCGCATCAACATACATGTAAACCAAACTTAATTCTTCATTGATATATAATTGGTCACGAGGCACAATATGTTAGAATATAAGTGTATTTTGTGTATGTGTGTGTTAAAAGAAGTTTTACATTACTTAAATAAAAAAGGGTCTTAGTGTATAAATACTAAGGTGTGATAGTGGGCTAGTAAAAGGGTCAAGAGAAGGAATGAGCTCGAGCACACAACAATGTTGACAACAATGGGTCAACGTAATTCAAAATCTCCAATTTCCCCCTGCGCACGAGTTAAACGCGGACTGGGCATTTTTGTTTAAATATTTTTTTAGAAAATTTAAGATATTTTTAACTTGCCAGAGAACCTTAATTTTTAACAGTTTCAGATTTGATTTGATTGTTGCCCAATGTTTGAGTACCTTTTGGAGCCTATGAATACCAAGCTCTACCAAAGGGTTTGATGTACTGAGCTCACAGACAATATTCAGAGCTTCTCCTCTCTTCCTCTTTGCTCTCCTGAGCTTTTCATTATTTTATTTCTGTTGTTCTGAAGCCTTGTTCCGACAAGAAGAATCTGTTTGATCCTGGGAAGTTGCTGACTTGTGGCATAACTCTTAAGGACAGTGTCCTTGGGCATGACTCAGATTGATTTATATTGACATTTTATTTATTGCAGCCAACACAATATGAATCCCAAATGTATTTTCATAATTAATCTAACAATTTTAATTTTACTTTAATGACACGGAAATATGCGACAAAAATATTAGTTATTGTATAATTTATAACGATTGACAATATATATGAATCCAAAAATAATGACGTAACTAATACTAATGATTTTAGTTTAACCTTTATCATGCATGTAAATAGACAACAAAATTGTTAGTTATTTTGTAATTATTCAGTTTAAAAATAATTTTTTGTTCGGTTATAAACGATAATATAAATCCAAAAGTAAAGTCAAAATTAAAACTTTTCGTTGTCAACCAATCAATTTCCATTCTTTTTTTAAAAAAAGAAAAAAAGAAAAAATTAGAGTAGATACCATGCATTTGTATGCAGATCAAGATGAGTTGCATTATTCATAGCTTTGGAATAATACTATGGCTGCCTACACGATGACTGAAAATGTAAAGAAGCATTATGTAACTGAAAGAAATTCATATGACATTAATTCTTGTCCATGTCTAAAGAGCACCATAATCTAATCTTTACATAATCATATGTATAATTCTTTAGTTTTATATATCTGAGAGAAAATTAGTTTTTGGGATAAAATATGATATCGTTGAAGCTAAAATCAGTTATTTAAATTTTTATTATTAGATTATTGTAATAAAATTATAACATGCACAGAAAAATTTTTTAAATAAAAAGGGGCAATATATATCTAATTAATTGAGAAAGCAAAAATATAATGAAATGTAAAATGTGGCATAATATATAGTAAATAGTTTGAGCGTATTCACCCAACCATAATAAGTAGAGGCGTTTCTCCTTTTATACGTGCTAACGTACATTAGTGTTGGTAGGGACTCAGCGTTTCCCGGTTTTGTTAGAAGATGTTGACTTATAAGCATCGGGGAACAAACGAAACTCCATTTCGTAAATTGGCGTCAGTTGGAGAAGCCATGCATGTCATTCAATATCTTCACTCTTTTTTTTTTCCTTCTGAAACTAAATTTCTACCTTCTAATCTTTAATCTTCCTTTCAACTTCCACCCATTTCATCTTTCGTGGATGCAGTTTCCTTTAATTTTCTTAACTATATAAAAAGTTAATTTGCAAGAACATGAACTAAAATAAGCGAGTCAACTAGTTTTGGTAAGAAAGAAAAGGCACAATCAAACATTTAAAAGCTTTGATCGATGTGTGGCGGAAACGGTTGTGCGAGGGGAAAGAATCCAAAGACTCCTACAATAACTCACAAGGAAAATCCGGAGCACTAAATGCCAGTATATACAAAAAAAAAAAGTGGAAGTAACTTTTCACGCGCTTCTTATCAGATTCTTTAATAAAATTATCATAACTATATAACTCAAAATGAAATATATAGCCATGGATACTGCCGCTCTTTTGAGTTATATCTTTATCAACAGAACCAAAACCTGAACATGTATTAGCTATAGTTGTATGATCTACTACAATAATAGTTTTAGAATAGTCTGAAGAATAAGGGTTTAATTAATTATATGGAGGAGTAACAGGAAAATTAAAGAGAGTGAAGTGCAGAACACGCGATGGAGGCCGGGAGGTTTATAATTTGTGGGAATTAGCAGGTCCACCTCTGTCCCCGATCTCGTATTTTCTTACACATATCTCACATATTCCACGATACTGATGTTATGCTAATTAAATTAAGCTCCTGTTTTTCTGTGTGCTAATCTCTCTGATCGCTTAATCCCACTCACTTTCCCCAATTCTCCCTATAAATACAACATTGATGGGTCTCACTCCATTTCTGTATACCACACTCCCTTCCTGAAAGAGCAATTAATTAATAATAATATAGCATTCCTTCTATACACACCAATCATGGCCCCCATCACTACCCAAGAGCTCCACCTGTTTCACACTAAGGAACGCAACCTTCTAATCTGCCTCCTCTACACTCTGGGTCGCGACCCGACCCAGTCTCTCCTCGTCCTCGCCCTCTGGCTCTGGCTCGAACATGTCGCCCACCCCAACTTCGTCCCTCAAATCTCCGCCCTTAACCCCAACCTTATTAATGCCATGGCCAACGAGGCCCTTCTTTGCCTTAACTGCTTACAACACTCCCACGCCGACGACCCTGCCACTCACTGCAGCGCCAGCGTCCCTCTCACGGCCACCCTCACCCAGATGAACCTCACTCTTCTTATTTTCAACCGGAGACGGTTCACCATCCTCGCCGGGATTAAAAGCGTTCTCAACAATATATGTTCCAGAATCTTTACAGATATCTTGTCGCATGTCTTTCGCATCGCTGGCAGCCGTAGGGGAGCCAGCCTGCCCGGCCCACTGACGCCGGTGATGGTGCCGGGCTTCCCACACTCCTTGTACGGGCCGTTCAAGCCGTGCAGGCCGGAGTGGGACTTGAACGACGAGAGGCTATGGTGTAACTGGAGATGGAAACCGTCCAATGACGTTTCGGACGATGACAAGACCATGTTCCTGACGTTTTCTAGAGGCTTCCCGGTGACGGAGGAAGAGGTGTCGTATCTGTTCAGAACCGTGTTTGGGGAGAAAAGCGTGGTTCAGATATGTATGGGCAATCTCTTGGAGGAGGATCACCATTTGCTGCAGGAGGAGCACTCTCTGTACGCCACCATGCTGGTGGATAGCGTGGCGACGGTGGATCGGATTCTGAAGGGTAGGCGGATCGCCAAGTATCGGATCAACGGGAAGCATATATGGGCTCGTAAGTACGAGCGACGAGAGTAGAGTGGTCGACTGAAACTGACGCCACCTTCATGAATGGTGGCGCACCTAGAAAATCCCAATATTAGCTAAAAGCCAAAAGCTGAGAGAAAAAGCTAGACATAAATGCTGATCATATCCTTTTTGTTTGTTCTCTTTCTGTGTTTGATGAAGCACCTGTTTTCCTTTGCAGTATGGAGGACACTCAAATCAGTGTTTCATGGAGAGTCCTCCTGTAATACGAATATGGCCACCTTTGGCTTATCGTATTATATATGTATATAAACGTCTGTTTGTAGTAAAACCTGGAGTACTATATAGTACAACTTGTGCCTCAGAATGGGTTCTAAATCTTGTTCTGTTTGAAACTGATGCTTGGGTGATTGTCGGTTTCATTTGTGGGCTGCTTTATATACAACGCTCACATGATTCGTACGAGAATAATTGGGATCCCATTGTGAGTGTATGCAAATTTTTATACACATGCGTTGGGTACTGTTTTCTAATTACTTACTGGCTTATTTCCTTTTACAAAAAAGGAAAAGTTGTCTCTATTATTATAAATTGCATATTCAGAGAGTTGTAAATCTCAAGAATATATGGTAAGAACTAATAAACGATGTTATTTCACGTACAACCTTTTTGATTTTATATTTCACTTGAGAAAAGATAAATATATATAATTACTTAATTTGTGATATATAAATTGCAAGTTTGCGACGAGTCGGTCGTGCTGAAATCAAGTTCTATAATTTTTTTCCTCCTTTTGTCTATTTAAGAGTTTAACAATTTAGAGTTTGAGACTAGAATAAACGCAGGCATAAAAACATTAGTGACAAAAACATTTATGAATTTTAGTTTGTCTCTTTCATCATATATATTGTCCGCTAATTACTCAAAACTCTCAAAGCAACCTTCTCCATCCTTAATACTTTATCTTATCCTTAATATAAAATCCTTTTAACCGAATCACGCGGATTAAGAATTAAAATTAAAACTAATTCACTACTAGAAAAATGCAATTTAGCGATGGAAAAATCTCTCGCTAAATGCCATTTTTTCCTTGTTAAATTGAAAATAGCGAGGGATTTTATTCCTCGCTAATTTGTTCGTTAAAAATGGCGTCGCTAAATTTAGCGAGGAATGAGTTGATTCCCTCGTTAAATTAGCGAGGGATTCAATCTCTCTCTAAATTTAGCGAGGAACTCATTCCTCACTATTTCCTTGCTAAACTACAAAAAATTCAAACTTGTCATGTTACCACCAAGACCACGCCACATCACATCATTGTCATATCACCACCCATACCATATCATCGTTTATATTAAGACTTTTGCTAGTTGAACTGTAATGTATTTGCAGTTTTTATATGAAATATTAAATATATATTATTTATCTACACACTAATACACACATATATTTATAAATTAATATATTATTAAAAAATAAAAATATATTATAATTTTAATTATTAATATCATAAAATATTTTATATTTTGAATTTTGTAATAAATGAATTTTCATTTTCATTTTTTGCTAACAAGTTATAAAAATTAATCTAACTATTTTTATTAATTTAAAATAATCAACTGATAAAAATAATTTTATAATATAATTATTAAAAAAAATTTAATTCATTAAAATTAAATTTTTAATAAAATAATTTTAATCTATTAAAATTAATTTAAAAAAATTTAGCAAGGGACAAATCGCTCGTTAAATTCCTCACTATTCATAATAATTTAGCAAGAAATAAAAAATTCCTCACTAATTTAGCCAGGGAGAGGATATTCCTCGCTAATTCCCTCGCTAAATTTAATTCGTCACTAATTTTCTCGCTATTTAAATCATTTAGCAAGGGATGTGTGATCCCTCTCTAAATTTCCTTGCTAAATTTAATTTTTCTAGTAGTGATTAACTATCTCGATTCCTATAAAAATCTCAATATTTTTCCAAAACTACCTTTATTTAATCTCTTTCTTTTTCTCTTTGGATATATTAAATAGAGGCATTTTTTTGTAAATGTATAATAAATACTACCTCGTATATTGTAAAGGATTTTATATTTAGGATCAGGACAAAAGATCCTATATATAGGACAAGAGGAAGTATATACTCCTCCCGTCCTAAATATTTAGAACATTTTCTAAAATTACATTGGGTCCAAAATATTAAGAATTTTGGGATTGAAGACTATCTAGTGTATTAATTATTTTTTTATTAATTCATGCCCTAGTTCATGATTAATAGGCAGGAGATAAATATTATGGGATATGAAAGATAATATAATTAATAAGAGTATATTATGAAAAATATAGGAATTTCTTGACAAATTTAATGATACAGCTCTTTTTCTTAACATGTGTAGCGTAGTTAAAAATAACTTATAATACTTTATCCAATTTTAAATATAGGATTTTTTACTTTGATTTTAAATATATAACCATTTCGAGAATATGAAATAGTATTTTATTACGCATTACTAGAAAGTGTCTTATTTAATTTATAAGAGTGAGAAAAGGATACAAAAAATTAATAAGAATAGTTTTGGAAATATAATATTTTTTAAAATATTATGATAGTTAATTAATTTTAACTCTTATTCTTAATTCACATAATTTAGTTAAAAAGTTCTTATATTGATAATTGAAAGGAATACTTTAAAAATAGTTAAAGTGATTAAATTTGTCAAAAAAATTTCATTATCATACAAAATTGCCCTTGTAACAAACATATAGGTGGTTTATAATTTTTAGGCGTTTGTCTACTTAAGTAATCTAGCAACTCGCTTATGGATAACTGGGTGAGTTCCATATGTATTGTGTAGATATTTAACTAAGCTGGTTAAATTTTGTCACAGTGCAGACGTTTGTTATTTGTCAGTAATCAGATTAGCCAATATCTATAAAGAAGATCAATTATAATTATAAATGCCCAGAGTGAGATGCTAAAGTTTGCTGCTTGCTTTATATAAACTTTAGACTCTAATAAAGTTATTACACCTGGAAAACTTTTATACTTGATTAGTCAATCCTATATATCTACCTCAAAGTTATAATTTGAGCTATGCCAAGATGGTGTGAGTTCCTATCATCCCTCTCAAAAATATATAAAATTAGTTGCCGTCTTCTTCGATAGTTGGAACATTCCCATTTGTAACTTATTAGGCGCCTAAGGGTGAGATCGGCATTGAATTTACCATGGGAAAAAGAATCGTCTCAAACTTAACTTCATATTTGATAGTTAAAAAGAAAACCATGAGGTCGCCGGTTTGTGTAAGATTGAAAATTTTCTCCATGAACTCTTATTCGATTCACCTAATTGCTTCATTGCAATCGTAAATACTGCCATTTTTTTATTCTAATAGGAATATTACAATAATCTGCCTATTTGTTCTCAAATTATGAGAACTTTTTTACCATAGACTATATAGGAGTATCACTCACCGGTAATAGAGGCCAGGACTAATCTTTCTTGAATACTAAAAGCAAATGGTCGACTTCTCCCAACCATATATATACAAGAGTTTACTTGAGGAATAAAATCCTATATACCACTCGTGTAAATTGTTCCTAATTTGCATATTAATAATTGCTACTTATATGGCACATATAATGGAAATACATGTGGTAGATGGATCAAATAAAAAAGAAATACATGTGACACTGTCATGACCATTAGAGAGAACGCATCAAATGAGGCTATTGTGGATGCTGAGCTGGCAGGTAGTGGTGTGGAATTCCACTCAAATGAGGAGGTTGTTATGAAAGGACAGGTGGCAGAAGATTTACATGAGGAGGTACGTCCTGAGGTAGTGCTGAGACGTAGCACTAGGGCCCGAAAGAAATCTCTGAAGGTTAGAGAAAACGAACGTATATGAGCTGGGGTGTCAAAGGGAATGGGGTAGAGAAATATAAGACAAGTTTTCCCTCTGTATGTCCTCTCTCTTTTGTTTTCCCTCTTTCTGATTTCCTTTTCTGAGTCTCTTTATCTTCATTGCCTTGAATCTGTTACTCTGCAGTTTGAGACTGATATCTGTGGCTGAATAATATCTACTCAGCAGAGTTCCTTATCTGATATTGTTCTTGGAATATATATATATATATATATATTTGGACTCTACTCGCAGGTGTTCGTGACATTCTGGTGCTTTCATTGAGAGGACCCTGTCATGGCGGAAAGTGAGTGGAGAACAGAATTCCAGACTGAGATGAAAAAGCTGCAAGTACTGGGTGAGCATCGTGATTTCGTAGCATCTGAAAGAATGGATAAAATCGAAAGTAGCATAGAAGAGATTGCCTGAGCCGTGACGAACCTCTCCAACGATATAGTAGCTTGGAGACATGAGTCCGCCAGCGGGTCCTCGAACTTTGGCTCAAACACTTTTGGTCAAGCGAAGATCGCCAAGATTGATTTTCCAAAATTTAATGGCACAGACCCTTCAAACTGGATTTTCAGAGCTGAGCAATACTTTGCTTATTATGATACTCCTGATGCTCAGAAAGTCATGATTGCATCTGTGAATATGGAGGGCGATGTTGTAGCTTGGTTTCAACTGATGAAGAAGACCAACCAGGTTCCTACTTGGGCTGCTCTATCTAGGGCAATAGAGATGCATTTTGGGCCGACGGAATACGAGAACCCGAGAGCCCAACTCTTCAAACTGACGCAATATGGATCGGTGCAAGAATATCATACCTGTTTCATGGTTCTTGCAAATCGGGTGGAAGGGGTGACTAGTGAAGCTCTTCTCGATTGCTTTGTTAGCGGTCTGAAAGATGAAATCCGAAGAGAGGTGATTTCAAGAGAGCCTGCAACATTGACTAGAGCTGCTGCATTGGCAAGGCTGTTGGATGAGAAGAACACCCCAAATTAGGGCTTCTTGAGGAATCGCAGTGCACAAACAGGGACGAATACACGATTCACCGGGGGCGCGATGGTTTCAGCTCCCACGTTGGCACCGGTGAAACATGGTGGAGGTGCGATAGTTCCAGTTCCAACATCGTCAAAGGCGCCTCTGCCCCCATTGTTACCTAAGCCAACTATTAAGCCCTTGACAACCGTTAAGCGACTAACACCAGCTGAGATGCAATTGAAGCGAGATAAAGGACTATGTTATACCTGTGATGAGAAATTCACGCCCAACCATCGGTGCCAAAATCGTCAGTACTTACTGATGCAATGTGAGCCAGATGAAGAAAATAATGAAGTTGGGGAACAAACTCAAGAAGCTGATACACTTGATGAACAAGAAGAGGCGTTAGAATTACTTCACCTCTCTCTTCAAGCTTTCCAAGGGGCGCCTGGTAAATGCACTATTCTTTTTCATGGGACTCTATTTGGGACGGATGTATCTATATTTTTGGATGGGGGAAGTGATGATAACTTTATTAAGCCCCGGATTGTCAAGCATCTAAAACTGGTTGAGGAGTGAGTTCAGGGTTTCAAGGTTTTGGTTGGAGGGGGCCGAATTCTAAAAGGGAATACTATGATTAGAGATATTCCATTGATACTAGATGGCACACACATTACTATTTCTGCTCTGGTTCTGGATGCCACTAGGTATGATATTGTGTTGGGCGCTGATTGGTTAGCTACCTTGGGGGAGCATCTTGCTGACTACAGTACGTCTACTTTGAAATTTTTTCAAGAAGGGCAATGGGTCACTTTGAAAGGGGAGCGGAACAGGTTACCTGAGGTGGCTCACTTCCACCAGTTATTACGGTTTTGTGACACTGATGCTATCGAGGAAATATATACTATGGAGTGTGTTGGAGTGGATAACACTAAAGAGATTTCTCTGGCCTTATCAAAGGGTATGCCCAATGAATTACAGGAATTGCTGCTGAAATTTGAAGCTGTGTTTCAAATTCCAAAAGGGTTGCCTTCCCCCCGGTCTCATGACCATGCCATTAACCTTCAACCAGGAGTGCCGCCGGTGAAAGTCAAGCCATACCGGTACCCTTTTTATCAAAAGAATCAAATAGAGAAAATGGTGAATGAGATGTTGCAAGACGGAATTATTCGTCCTAGTAATAGTCCCTACTCAGCCCAGTGTTATTAGTAAGGAAGAAGGATGGGTCTTGGAGATTTTGCACTGACTATAGAGCTTTGAATGCTGTCACAATAAAGGATTCCTTTCCAATTCCATCAGTGGATGAGCTGTTAGATGAACTTAAGGGTGCATGTTACTTCTCTAAGCTTGACCTAAGGTCAGCCTACCATCAGATTTTGGTGAAGGATGAAGATATTGCCAAGACTGCTTTTAGAACACCGCAAGGGCATTATGAATGGCTGTTTATGCCTTTTGGGCTTACCAATGCCCCAGCCACCTTTCAATCTTTGATGAATGATGTGTTCAAGGCTTATTTGCGTCAGTTTGTACTAGTTTTCTTTGATGATATTTTAGTATACAGTAATGATTGGGCAAATCACTTGCAGCATCTGGAATTGGTTTTGACTCGGCTAGAGGAAAATAAATTGTATGCTAAGCTATCGAAATGTTCTTTTGGGCAGCTCAAAATGCATTATTTGGGGCATGTAGTCTCAGCTCAAGGAGTGGAGGTGGATCAGGACAAGGTGACAGCAGTTCTCAATTGGCCAGTGCCTACAAACGTATCACAGCTTCGTGGATTCCTTGGTTTAACAGGGTATTACCGTCGATTTATTAAGCAATATGCCTCAATTGCTTGTCCTCTGACAGCACTCTTACAGAAGAACAACTTTCTATGGAATGAAGAAGCACAAAAAGCTTTTGAGCAACTCAAGAAGGCCTTAGTGAATGCACCCCTTCTGGTTATGCCAGATTTTTCCAAGCCATTTGTAGTAGAAACAGATGCCTCTGGAGGAGGGGTGGGTGCGGTGTTGTCTCAAGAAGCACATCCAATTGCTTATTTTTCAAAGAAATTATTTCCCCGCATGCAGGCCCAATCAACTTATGTAAGGGAGTTATACGCTATCACGGAAGCTGTGGCTAAATTCAGACACTACTTGATGGGGCATTATTTTATAATCAGGACTGATCAGAAGAGTTTGAAGCATCTCTCTGAACAGACTATACAAACTCCTGAACAAGAGGCTTGGTTACCCAAGTTGTTGGGATTCAATTACTCTATTAAGTATAAGCCCGGAAGCAGTAATCAAGCTGCTGATGCTCTCTCTAGATGTTGTTATATGGCTATCACTACCCACCAAGTAGACTTAATGTCTGAAATTAGAGAAGCAGTGAAGCTCTCTAAGGAATTGCAAGAGTTAATGCTGCAAGTTGAGCAAAATTCAGATTCACTATCAGAATATACAGTGCGGAATGGCTTATTATATCGGCACAAACGAATAGTAATCCCTCATACAGCTGCTGACATTATTCGAAAATTGTTAGATGAGTTCCATTCTTCCACCCAAGGAGGCCATGCTGGTTTTACTCAAACATTGGCTAGGGTGGCAACTAATTTTTTCTGGAAGCACATGAGAAAGCATTTGAAGGCATATATCCGGCAGTGCCAAGTCTGTCAAAGAGCAAAGGTCTCACAATTACATCCTAGTGGATTATTAAGCCCCCTTCCAATACCCCAACAAGTGTGGGAGGATGTGGCTATGGATTTTATTACAGGGCTACCCAGTTCTAAAGGATATACAGTGATCATGGTAGTGGTGGATAGACTAACTAAATCTGGTCATTTTGCACCACTAAAAGCTAACTATAATGCTCTGCAAGTGGCTGAAGCTTTTGTGCAGACAGTGGTGAAGTTACATGGCATTCCGAAATCTATCGTTTCAGATCGTGACAAGGTTTTTATTAGTGCTTTTTGGCAGCAACTCTTTAAGTTACAACAGACCACATTGAAGATGAGCTCCGCTTACCATCCTCAAACAGATGGCCAAAGTGAAGCTCTAAACCGTTGCTTGGAGATGTATTTGAGGTGTTTTGTGTTTGACACTCCTAAATTGTGGGTGAACTACCTTCCTTGGGCAGAGTACTGGTATAACATATCTTATCAGTCATCTATTGGTATGACTCCATTCAAAGCTGTATTTGGGCGGGACCCTCCTTCCATTATTCGGAATATACCTTGCCAAGAGGTTCCTGCTGACTTGTTTGAGCAATTGAAGGACCGGGATGCTGTATTAGATATTTTGAAGTATAACTTGGAGAAGGCACAGCTACGAATGAAGAAGTTTGCTGATAAAAAAAGAATTGAAGTGCATTTTCAAATGGGTGACCTTGTATTTGTCAAACTCCAGCCTTATAGGCAACATTCAGTGAAGCTGAGGAAAAATCAGAAGTTGTCTCTAAGGTATTTCGGGCCTTTTGAGGTGTTAGAGAAATTTGGGACTGTTGCCTATAGGCTCAAGCTACCAGAAGAAGCTAGGATTCATCCTATATTCCATGTTTCTTATCTCAAGAAATGTGAAGGCTTTCCACAAGAAACATATTTGCCTCTGCCCTTGACTACTGTTGAAGAAGGACCGATCATAGCTCCTTTGAAAATTCTAAAAAAGAGGTTAGTACTGTGCACAGGGGGACAAGAGCAACAGTATCTGATTCAATGGGATACAAATGTTCCACCGACTTGGGAGATGCAGTCTTATCTGCAGAAACATTATCCTGGCTTAGACCTTGAGGACAAGGTCAATTTCGATGAGGAGGGTAATGTCATGACCATTAGAGAGAACGCATCAGATGAGCCTATTGTGGATGCTGAGCTGGCAGGTAGTGGTGTGGAATTCCACTCAAATGAGGAGGTTGTTATGAAAGGACAGGTGGCAGAAGATTTACATGAGGAGGTACGTCCTGAGGTAGTGCTGAGACGTAGCACTAGGGCCCGAAAGAAATCTCTGAAGGTTAGAGAAAACGAACGTATATGAGCTGGGGTGTCAAAGGGAATGGGGTAGAGAAATATAAGACAAGTTTTCCCTCTGTATGTCCTCTCTCTTTTGTTTTCCCTCTTTCTGATTCCTTTTCTGAGTCTCTTTATCTTCATTGCCTTGAATCTGTTACTCTGCAGTTTGAGACTGATATCTATGGCTGAATAATATCTACTCAGCAGAGTTCCTTATCTGATATTGTTCTTGGAATATATATATATATATATTTGGACTCTACTCGCAGGTGTTCGTGACAGACACCTATGTAGTGTCATAGCCAATTCCAAGCTCTGGTAAAAGAGAAGGATTGTGTTTGGCCCTCAACAGTCAACGTAAAAATTTGTTGAATCTTTATAATATAGATCAGGGACGTATTTGTGCTAAGATTAAGTCGTTACCTAGAAGTAAAGCAATGTATGACTCGAATGCAGTGTCAAACGAGGTAGAACCGTTACATCGGCGCTCATGTGTAATATTAAATAAGTAAGGGTTCCCATGTCATTTTGAACAGATATGGGTAAAAAAGTTAGTTCATGAGAATAAGATTCATTTTAATTCTTAGAATATAGGTACTTTAATAAGTAAATTTATGGAGGTGGTAGATGCTATGATTCGAAGAAGAATTAACATCTTGTGTTTTCAAGAAACTAAATGGATGGGAGAAAAGATTAAGAAGTTAGACATTATTGATTTTAAACTTTGGTACCTAGAGAAAGTTAGAGTAGGGAATGGAGTTGATATTATTGTAGACAAAAATTGTGAAAAGAATGTGGTAGAAGTCAGAATGATTAGAAATAAGATGTTATCCTTAAAATTGACTATTGGCTATAATACTTTCAATATTATTAATTCTTACACGCCTCAAGTAGGGTTAAAAGTACATATTAAAAAAAAATTGGAAAGATTTAGAGGACTTGGTTCGAGATATTGCATAAGAGGAAAAAGATTTTCATTGTGGGGGACCTTAATGGTCATGTGAAAAAAGAGACAAGGTAATATATGGGAGCTCATGGTGATTATATTTTTAGAGAAGTAAACAAGAAGCGGTATTTCATTCTTGATTTTTCAATGGCTTATGATCTTATAATTGTAAACACTTATTTCAAGAAACGAGAGAAGCATTTATCACTTATAAGAGTAGAGCCCAAAAGCAGCAAATTGACTTCTTTTTGGTAATGAACTCGGAGAGAATAACTTGTAAAGATTATAAAGTAGTCACTGGTGAAAGTTTAATTTCACAACATAGGATTTTGGTCCTTAATATGCTGGTTAAGAATTGTAAACTGAAAAGTTGAAAAGCTTTAAATATTAGGATCAAGTGGTGGCAACTAAAGGTGAGAAACAATTGATCTTTACAAGAAAAGTTCTAAAAAAAGGTAATTGAGACTCGCAAGGAAGTGCTTACATCTTGTGAGATGAGATGATTAAAAGGATCAGGGATACCGCTAAAGTCATATTGGATGAATCCAAAGGTTTTGGACCTATATAAAGATAAAGAATCCTGGTGGTGGAATGAGAGTATGTAGGAAAAGGTTAAACATAAGAAAAAGTGTTTCAAAACTTTGCATTTGTGCAATAATAATAAAAATTAGAAGTGTTATCGGTTAGCTAGAAAAGAAACTAAGAAAGCAGTAAATGATGTTCGATCTAAGGTTTTTAAGGAATTCTATCAGGATTTAAAAACGAATAATGATGAACGTAATATTTACAAAATTGTCAAGATAAGGGAAAAAAAAGTCAAGAGATTTGAATCAAGTAAGATGTACTAAGGATGAAGAAGTAAAAGTTTTGGTTACAGGTGATGACATCAAGGAATAATGGATTGGGTATAACTATTGATACAAAAGAATTAACAAATCATGAAAATGATCTGAATTTGAACTTCTATCATAGGATTCGGGTTGGAGAAATAAAGGAAGCTCTTAAGAGAACAAATAATGGTAAAGTTATTAGTCACAATGGTATTCCTATTAAAGTTTGGAGGTGCTTATGAGAGGAAGGAATTTTGTGGCTCACTAATTTACTTAACGAGATTTCAAAATCCAAGAAAATGTCAAAGGAATGGAAAAAGAACACTCTGGTGCCTATATACAAGAACAAGGAGGATATTTAGAATTGTGCAAATTATCAGGCGATAAAACTCATGAGTCACATTATGAAACTTTAAGGAAAAGTGATTGAGCATAAACTAAGAAAAGAGTCTGGTATTTCAAAAAATAAACTTGATTTATGCCAGAATGATCTACAAGAAAGGCTATTTATTTATTAAGGGGTTTGATTGAAAGATACCGAAGTAAAGAGAAAGACTTGCATATGATTTTCATTGATTTGGAAAAAGTGTATGATAGAGTAATAAGAGATATGTTATGGAAAATAATGGAGAAAAAAAAGTGTTCATGTAACTTATATATGAGCTATAGAGAATATGTATGAAAAGGTAACAACAAGTATGAGAACTCCTGAAGATCGAACAAAGGACTTTCCTATAAAGATAAGTTTACATCAAGGATCTTCCTTAAATCCATTTCCAGAAACGATTTAGATGTAAAAATTGGAGAGTAAACAATTGCAGAAGTGTCAAAGTTCAGATATTTGAGGTCGATTTTACAGAATAATGGTGAAATTTATGAGAATATTATGCATAGGATATAAGTTAGATGGTTAAAGTAGAGAAATATATTATGAATTATTCATGATCGCATGGTAGTTACTAAGTTTAAAAGGAAATTTTATTGAATAGTTGTAAGGCAAGCAATATTATATGGTAGTAAATATTGGGCTTTAAAAGGACAACAAGAACATAAGATAGGAGTAACAAAGATGAAAATGTTGATATAGATATGTAGTCATATAAAATTGGATAAGATATGAAATAATTGTATATGAAAGAAAATTGGAGTAACACCTATCGAGGAATAAATGGTAGAAAATCATTTAAGGTGGTTTGCACATGCACAAAAAATAAAGCAATAGGAGCCAGTAAGAAAAGTTGATCAAATGGTTTAGAACTTTATCAAAAAGTGTAAAAGAAGACTAAAAAGAACACTAAGAAAAGTTATAAGAAATAATCTCTTGGTAAATTATTTATCTAAAAAGATAATATTTGATAAAGTCAATTGGTATTGTATCATCTATATAGCCAATATCATATTATTGGGATAAGGTTAATCTTGTTGCTTTTATTGTCAATAATAACTATGTAAAAAAACCATACACTACGATCATTTCGTGGACAGAGAAGGAAGATTCTACATGGAGCGCGTTTTGCCTCTCATATATCAAGATTTTCTGCTTTGTATTCATCGCTATTCCGTAAGAGTCCTACCTTCCTGCCTATAACAGGACAAGAACTAGTATCTAGTCTGTGTCTCAAGTCCATCTCCTTTACAATATTAAAGACGAATCAAGGAACAATATAGCATTGACAAGGTAGGAACTTCGTTCACACTGTATATAATAAGGACAGGAGAAAAGGCTTGTGTTTGTGATATGAGAGTTTTTCTTCGTCCATCCACATCACACAGCACAACCATGTTGGTGCTTCTGTGTCTCTCTGCTTTACTTGTTGAAGCTTCTTCAAGCTCTATGATTGGCCTGAATACCTTCTCTTTCACATCGTTTAGCCCTGAAAGTTGCATCAAGCATGAGGTACTGTGTATGAACTGGGCGACATCAGGTGAGGGGAATCTGAGCCTCACTCCTGACCCATGGAATTCGGGATCGCCATCTTCTGCGATGAACAAGGTAGGAAGGGTATTGTACCCTGAAAGTGTTGGAGCGTGGCCGGCGTTGATCAGCACTTCATTCACCATGAGGATCACTCCAATGGATAATTCAAGCAGATCTGGTGATGGAATTGCATTCGTTTTCGCTCCAGATAGTAACCCCTCACCACCTGATAGCTACGGCTCATATCTTGGCTTATTTAATAGGTCTACACAAGGTAAATCTATAAATATAGTCTCCTCCGACACACGTGTGTGTGTGAGAGAGCGAGAGCAAAACAGATCCCTGAAAGTATCTTATTGGTGAAATTCCTAAAGTGCAGTTGTTTTGTGCAAAGGATGAGTTGTTGATATTATTCTTTTTAAAAAAACCAACAAAAATTATTATTATTGTAATTTTTTTTTATGTGAGCTACTTCAAAAACTTCACCAGCTAAAAGTTTGAGGGGATCCTTTCCCGTGAGAGATTCATCAGAGAAAAATAAAATGGACTCTAGGCATCCCAAAAAAATTATAATGTCTGTATTTGAGCAATGTCTGAAACGATTTATATATATGCAGGTGAACTTGTGCAACAAATGGCTGTAGAGTTTGACACATTCGCGAACGAGTTTGATCCATATGGAAACCACATTGGGATAGTCACAGGAAGCACCATAAGTCCAGTTGCTACGGTGAGTCTGAATCGCTCTGACGTAAGACTAAGGAGTGGACGAGACATTCGGGTTAAAATAGAGTACGATGGTTCTATTAACATGCTTTATGTCTCCATCGGATACTCTGAAAGCCAGCTAAAGAGCGTTCTTAACCACAGAATTGATCTTCCAAACATAGTGCCAAGCAAAGTTTATGTTGGTTTCACGGCTTCAACTGGAGATACTTCGCCTGAAAGCCATCAAATTCTGGATTGGATGTTCACATCAGTGCCTTTGCCCTCGCTTTCTAATAAATCCAGTAAACTTGAGACCTTTAAGACCATACTCATCATTGTCATACCCATTTTTCTGGTCATGTTGGCAAGCTCAATTCCATTTATTTGGGAAGCTCTGAGAAAAAGAAAGAAGGTCAAGAGGGGTGACAGGCAAGATGACATTGAATTCGTATCAATGACAGCTCCAGATATCCCCAAAGAGTTCACTTTCAGGCAGTTGTATATGGCTACTAGCTTCTTCAGCAAGGAGAATCTTCTAGGAAGAGGTGGATTTGGTAGTGTTTATAAAGGCCTCCTATTAAATCCCCCAAAGACCATAGCAGTCAAGAAGATTTCGGCAAACTCTCAGCAAGGTATGTGAGTCTTTCACCTGACTAGGAAACAATGGAAGAAAAGAAACTCTCACACTATAAATAAAGATAACGAAGATTTTATTTGTCACATAATATATGCTTGAAAGATATTAATGCTATGTTCTTACTAACATGTAAAAATGCTGTGTTTGATCTTGTTGTAGCTTGTTTGTCATCTTGGTCAACTGTATATTTGTGTATATTTGATTGACACTTCTTTCGGAGGTTCAGAACCTAAATGGATTTAATGTCAGTATGCAAAAAGTTGTAGAAAATCAAGACACTGAATTATGGTTTATGCAGAAGCCAAATTACACAAGCTTCGCCTTAGTCGTCAAATTCTTGACCCTTGGATTTTCTGCAACAGGGGAAAGAGAGTATTTTGCTGAAATATGTACCATAGGGCGACTTAGACACAGGAACATAGTACGGCTACTAGGGTGGTGCCACGAAGGTGAACATCTTCTCCTAGTGTATGAGTGCATGCACAATGGAAGCTTGGATCGCTTCATAGGCAAGGACACTCTGAACTGGCAAACAAGGCACAAGATTTTAACAGGACTTGCATCAGCAATACTCTACCTTCATGAGGAATGTGGAAACCCTGTTGTTCATAGGGATGTTAAACCAAACAATGTAATGTTGGACTCTGATTACAACGCTCATCTAGGAGATTTTGGCCTTGCAAGATTGCTCCAAAATGAAGAATCAGTAATTACAAATCTTGCAGGAACTCCTGGATATTTGGCTCCAGAAGTAGGCTTTACAGGGAAAGCCACCCCAGAGTCAGATGTATACAGTTTTGGGATGGTAGTGCTTGAAGTCATATGCGGAAGAAGATCAAAGATTACCATGGAAGAGAACAGTCTGGTGGACTATGTCTGGAATATGTATACTGAGAATACATTGAGCGAGTGCGTGGATAAACTACTGGAAGATCAATTTGATGAGGAAGAAGCCAAGAGGGCATTGATGGTTGGGTTGGCTTGCTTGCATCCGGATTCAGCATTTAGGCCCAGGATGAGAAAAGTGGTCCACATTTTTCAGAACCCAAACGAGCCTCTAATGGAATTACCAGCGATAAGACCTTGTGGAGTTTATATGTCAGTGTCTTCATCTACATCAACAACTAACTTCGGCTCCAGAAGTGCATATCCATATCCAGTGGTTCAATCCGGAACAACATCATTAGATGAAATTACAATTGTATATGATCAAGAGTGAACCACCTTCTAATAATTGCTACCATCATCACTTTTAATAAATAAAATTGATTCAGATTGAGTAATCTATATTATATTAAAATGAGAAGTACGCTTCACAATAACTTAGTGTGGGTAATAGCATGTGGACAAGCACTTGTAATTGAAACTATTAAGTATAATTCACATTCACTATTCTGTTAGAAGGAGAAGTATTCTTTATAAGAGTTACTACAATCATCACTTTTAATAAATAATCTATAATAAATTAGCCGTAAATAAAATTGATTCACATTAAGTAATATGTACCATATTTAAACGAAAGAACTTGGTGTGGGCAATAGTATGTAGACAAGAACTTGTAATCGAAGCCGATAAGCATGATTCACATTCACTATTTTGTTAGAAGGAGAAGTATTCTATATAAGAATTACTACCATTATCACTTTTAATAAATAATCGATAGAAATTAGCCATAAATAAAATTGATTCATATTGAGTAGTTTATACCATATTTAAACGAGAAGAACTCTTCACAAGAATAAAATTAAAAGACTTCGAGGAAGATGCAATACGAGTTGCGTTTGCCGGGAGTCGAACCCGGATCTATTGCTTGGAAGGCAATTATCCTAACCGTTGGACTACAAACGCTTGCTGCTTGTATTGCGTTGTATATTATATTTAAGGAAATTGTCTATCCTTGATCTTTGAAATTAGAATTTTGAAAATTAGCTGATGTGTTCTGTTGAAGTAATAAAGAGGGACCAAAAGAGAACGATAAAATAGTAAGGCCCACGCAGAATTGCATGTACTGTTGTCTATGCCTGGGACTGATATATACTAGTCGTTGTTACTATGAGACAGGGACAGGCGGTGATTTCCTAACAAGTGCGTCCCACACTCGGCTTGCAGTGAAGAGTCCAAATCAAAGGTGGGGAAGTGCCCCTCCTTTGAGAGCCTAATACGACAGCAACATCAAAACCACTTCTTTTTTTTTTTTCCCAATCAACGATGCCAAACTATTCCTTAAAGGGTTTGGTATATTAGAGGAAGAAACATATTCTGTGATTCCATCTTAGCCAAGTTCGTAACATGTTACCATCAAACAAACATCTTACATAGGTTCCCACAAAAAAAAAATCTTAAATAGGTTGCAACTTTAGCGCCTATGATTATGAACTTCAAGTGCCAAACGCGTCCCAGTCCACCATCCTTCACGATGTTTCAACCTTGGGTTCCAATTCTACAATGACGACCTTGCTGCGTTTTTCTTATTGGATCCGCATTTTTCATTTAATTGTTGAATTCCAGACAAGTCAAGTGTACCTAAGTAAACTCTGAGATTATTAATTGATTATTCCCATTAATTAATCGTATTTGAATAATTTAATCTCCACAGTGTCCACCGACACTTTTAGTACTATGCTAAACACACTAGCGTAAAATACAGACACTCCCAACTGTATTATTGGTTTGCTCTGTTCGATGTGCTTCATAAATGTCTTCTTACGCATGCCTGATCGATGATAAATTTATTATAAAATTAATACTAGTAAGAATAATAATTTGAATTAATTTCACGCATCAATTAGATGTCTACCTCGCTAATAATCTTGGCGAATTGCTCCCTCTATTACTAAGTTATATTCTAAAAAACTTGATATCTGGAAAATATAAGTCACTTTATTGGTATTAAATATTTATTTTTATGTTAACTCCTCATTAAATAGTTATGGCATAGAAAGATAAAAAAAATATAATAAAGATGTACTATAATTTAATAAGGATAATATTTGAAAGTTATAGAAAATTTTATAAACTTCAAGAAGTTTAATTAGTTCTAGGAAAAATCACCATTAAATTTCAAAACATGAAAATATTTATTTCCAACGCTATAAAATATTACACTCAAGTCTCATGGTTAAAATCAGTATAAAATCCTGGAAAACAAATATAAAATCATGGAAAATAAGTATAAAACACTTTAGTGTTTAGTATAAAATCATATTATAATATTTTATACTCATATTTCATGATTTTATACTCAATAATAAAATTTTTTATACTTATTTTTTGGGACATGGACTTGAATGTAATATTATTTAATATTGGAACCTCCAAATAAATATTTTTATATTTTGGAATTTTTTAGTGATTTTCCCTTAGTTTTAACTATTTTTTTTCATACATAAAATAGTTAGAAATGAATTATAATATAAAACAGAGAAAGTAAATATTAATATTTACTGTACAAAATTTACTCAAAATATAAATTATATTTGCATAGAAACTAAGAAAGTTAGTTTTACTCATTAAATTTATCAAAAAATATATTATTTTCTAATAATACTCCTATTTAATGTATTACATTTAAAATTTGTGATTTCTCTTACTTTTAATCATAGATAAAGGAAAAATAGGAAAAAAAATTAATTTCCTAAAAATTATTAAATAAAATTTGTATTTTAAAAAAAATTAAAAAAAATAACTTATATTTTTAATCGAAAAAAATATTGCACATCAACAAAGAGAGCACCGAACCAATGAATTAAATGGGGGTAACATTTATCGTGTCATAATGGATTTCATTTTAAATGATTTTAATATCAGCATTTTACCCAAAAACAAATTAATGTTGATGAGAAGAGGAATGATACTACTATGATGTGGCAAAAGTCGTAGGTGAGGCTTATTTCCCTAATAATTGTTGGCCGGGTTGCCGGCCATAAATAAATACATTTATTATTGGTGCTATGCTAAGCTCTCCAAGTCAAGGAGATTCCTTGTGCTTCCTCAGATACATTTTTAACATTATAATTTTAAATTCAGCATGTAAAATTGTGAATATACTACTATATTTGTAACATTGGCCAAAGAATTGACATATTGATGCGGTTACTTTTTTTAAAACAATTTATTTATTTCAACTGAATAAACTTAATAAATGATACGTATATATCCTTTCACATGCAGGTTTTTAGTTGTAAGATGTTGACTTGATAATTTATTTGCGTAATTGTGATATGATTAATGATGATAACTATTTTTGGGAGGTGGATAGCAAATGGGTATTTGTAATTGAAGATCTACATGGACATTTCGTGTGCCATACTTTTTTTTTTAACCAACGATTTCGCGTGCTACTTTAGGCATCAGTTTAATTGCCACTCCCTAGTATTATATTTAAATTCCTTTTAGCACATTAGACCGTTAAATCCCTTAAGTATATTATTTTGTGTTCAATTATTGATCGTATGTATAAAAAAAACTTGAGTGAAAAAAAATTTATTTTGATGATATCCATGTGTTGGGTTAAAAGAATTAGCCTACCATCAATAGTAGATCTAGAATCCTGGGTCAATGGATAGGCCAATTATTTTTTTCCAATAAATAATAGTAATTATTATCATATGAAAATAATCTAAAATCATATAAAAATTTTTTCTTATAAAATCAAATATACTATATATATTATAATTATTTTCTGTGTGATTTCATACTTTAAAATCTTTGAATAATTAACCCATTATCAATGTTACAAAAAATATTTCTTTCAAATAAATTAAAATATATTCAAAACTTAAATATAGTAGAATTAAAATATTAGGATTAATTGTATTAAAATAATAAAACTTAAAAATACTATGAGAAGTATCCCAATTTTAAGGAATCAACTGACCCCTCTCACATATAAATAGGTCTGCCATTGTCTACGGGCGTTGGTGAGGATACCTATCATACTCACCTAAAAAACAACCCCTCACAAAAATGGAAGATCTTGCTCATCACGTTAGGTTAACTTCAAATCAAAATCCAATTTTGTGCATGGTGGA
The DNA here is from genome assembly GCA_026686845.1 of Adenanthera pavonina. Lineage (NCBI taxonomy): Eukaryota > Viridiplantae > Streptophyta > Magnoliopsida > Fabales > Fabaceae > Adenanthera > Adenanthera pavonina. The sequence continues at coordinate 7,954,133 of JAIVEN010000003.1, forward strand.
AATTGGTAAACAACTCATATATAATAATTAATTGTGATTCTTATTTTACTTATCACAAAGAGCTTGAAATTTGAAAATAGTGAACTACCTGCTATATATGTTATTCATTGGCTTGTTAGTTTTTTCAAAAAAATATTTATTTGCTTCAGTTAGAGTTTGTAAATAATTTTAATCTATTAATTACGATGTTGATGCATTTGTTATGTGAAGAAATATATTGGTAATTTAAATTTAAATTGTGTTAATTATTTTTTATTTAATTATTATTTTTATGTTTCAGGCCAAAAATTTATTATTTATTTTTATAATTAAATTATCATTTTTATTTCATATTTCATTTATTTAAAATAATATTAAAATTATACCCACTTTTGATATATTATATTGAGTTTTTTTTCTTGATCAATATAGTTGAGTTGCATTATTTGCAACTTATTTAAAGAAAAAATCAAATAATGAAATTCATATATTATTTGAAACTTTAAATAAAAATAAGTTGTATTGTTCATAACTTATAAATAATATGTTTTTCATAAAAAAGTAAAAATGATTAAATATATATTTGGATATACTCCTTCCGGTCTCATTTATAAAAAAAAAACTACTTCATTTGTATTAAGAAAAGTAGTTTTAGTTAGTAAAAATTAATTAATCTATCTCACATTTTAAATTTTTTCTAAAATTACTCCTATTTAATTTAATATTAATTTAAATTATTAATATATTTAGTCTCTCTCATATAATTAATAAATGGTAACTTTTGGAAAAAAAAAATTTTTAATGCATCATTGATTTTTTTTTCTTATATTTACAACCATAATTTTTTTTTTATAAATAGAATGGGTAGATTTTAATAATATAGTGTACTGACGATAAAAATAGGAATTGTTTTGAAATTTGGATCTGAGTTTTGACATGACACGGCCAAAGTCCCGTTTCATGGAAACTTCAACAGCGTAGCGGATGCTGCGCGCACGTGACAACGGTAAACATTCAAACGTATTTATTTAGTTATAAATTAGTAATTTTTTTTGTAAAAAGTTATAAATTAATTCTATGGGGTAATTACCATTGGGATTAGGATCTTAATTTAATTATAAAATGTAAGATATTGTTCATTTAATTATAAAAATAACCAACCTTTTAAAATTAAATATAAAAATATGAAATCATCAAAATACTCTCAGATATCGCAGATATTATTTCTCTCATGACTCTCACCAATCAATGACCGCTATCGATGGTCAACGTAAGGTGACCGATCAACAGTCGCTAATGGTCGGTCAATGGCAACCAATCAATGTTTGTAAAAAAAAAATGCATTACAACTTTTTTTTAAATTTTACAATTTGTTTATTCTAAATTTACATCTTAATTTTTAAATTTTTATTTTATAATTTTTTTTTCAAAATTTGTAACTTTTTTATTCTAAATTTGTAACGTATTTTCTAAATTTTTTCTATGAATTATTTCAATACTTTTACAATTTCTTTTTTAGATTTTACAATTTATTTATGTAAATTTGTAACTTATTTTTCAAATTTTATTATAAATGGTTTCAGCATTTTACAACTTCTTTTCTTAAATTTACAATTTACTAACTCTAAATTTATAACTTATTTTTAAAATTTTTACTATGAATTTTTTTTACGCTTTTATAATTTCTTTTACATATTTTGTAACTAGAAAAAACTTTTACTAAAACAATTGATAGTAAAAATTTGAAAAGTTAGTTACAAATTAAGAGTAGATAAGTTGCAAAATATGCAAAACAAGTTGCAACAATATTGAAACAATACATAGTAAAAATTTTAAAAACAAGTTGTAAATTCAAAATAATTAAATTGTAAATTCTAGAAAGAAAGTTGTAAAACACTGAAATTACTTATAATAAAAACTTAAAAAATAAATTGTAAATTCAGAGTAAGTAAGTTGCAAAATCTGAAAAAGAAGTTGTAAAAGTACTGAATAATTCACAAAAAAAATCTAAAAAATAAGTTTCAAATTTATAGTAAAAAAATTACAAATTGTGAAAAAGAAATTGTAAAATAAAAATTTAAAAATTAAGTTGTAAATTTAGAATAAGTAAATTGTAAAATTTAAAAAAGAATTTGTAAGCTATTTTTTCCAGCAAACGTTGATCGGTTACCGGTAGCTATTGACCGGTCGCCGGTGACGAATGACCGGCCATCTGCAATCATTGGCCAGCGTTGATTGACCTTCGACAGTCATTGACCAGCCGCTAGTAGCCGTTGACCGGTGAGGGTGGGGGAGAGATGCCATCTGATATTATTTTGATAATTTCATATTTTTTATATTTAATTTTAAAAAGTTAATATTTTTTAATTAAATAAACAGTATATCATATTTTATAATTAAATTAAAATCCTGATCTCAATGCTAATTTCCCCTAATTCTATCTAAGCTGTCTCGTTGAAAAGATTATTAGGTACACCTAGTGTATTTATGCACTGACAAATAAATTCATGCCATTACAAATAAATTAAGTCTTCATAGTGTGTGTCAACTTTTAATAGCTAGATTGTGAAAACAAGTGCTTATATGGTAGAGTTGTCAAACGGAAATAGTTTTTTAATAAGCACTTATACATCAAATAAGTGATTATGGAAGAAACTAATTTTTTCAGCTTATAATAATTACTTATCCTACCATAATCATTTATTTCATTTTTCTTTCTCATTATCCACCCAATAATTACTTAAATCACAATATTCAAACACATTTATTTTCTCAAAATCACTTATAAGATAAAAATATCCAAACACAAATCACTTTTGACATAATCACTTATTCTCATAATCACTTATAAATAACCACTTATCCTCATAATCACTCATACATAATCTAATCCAAACACACGTTAATTTAAACTAGTTTTATAACCTAAAAAAAATGCCCCTTCATCCCCATCAAGCCTATTCTCTTTTTCTCCCTCCGTCTCCATTTTCGTTCCATGACTTCCACCTTCACCTTCTCTCAGCCACCACGTCTCCTAACCATCTTTTCTTCTTTCAACAAATCACTTGCAGCACAGGACGAATAAACATCTGATCTATTGCTCTTGACTTTTTCAAAGCTCCATAAATAGATAAACTGATCTAACAATATTTTGTTTGTGATTTTTGTTCTTTTTGATACAGACGAAAACACTCTTGCTCTTGAAGAGATACGAAACACGTCTCTGGTAGTTGATGGAGTTTCGCTCTCCAATTCTGACTCCCAACTCTTTCTCTTCCACCTAATATTCTTTAAGTAACCAAATCAAAACCTGCTCGATCCCCATAAATGCAAGAGCATGAAATGACTTGAATGGCTTCCATTAAAATTAGTCTCCATAATCACAAGCAAAGGCACTGCCAGCTAACTATCTTCTTCCATTTAAAATCAGTAGCCACTTTTTATCTGGTTGTTTGAGTAGCCACTCTCTGCAAATCTCTATTTCAGTGTAAACAGGAGGAAAGTTGGGGTAAGAAATTAAAAATTGGAGGGACAAGAACTAAACGATGGAGAGAGAAATTAAAGCATCTTTCTTCTATCCATGGATGAAGAGGCTCGGCCACACCTCTTCTTGCCGTCATCGATAGGCTTCGCCGTCGCTTGAAGAAGAGGGTAACGGATAAAAGGGGAGTGAGCATACTAGAGACGAAGAAGACAACAGATTGAGGGAGATGAGTGAGGGGACGCTAGAGCAAATTTTTCAGAGAGGAACTAGTAAAATCATTAAAATAATATAAATTATGTGATTGACATGTAGGATTAAAATCATGTGAGTTGGTCTATTCTTGCTGGAGACACTACAAGTCACGTGGCACTATGTAATAATTTCTCATCTCAAGGCATATATATATATACATATATATATATATACATATATATATGTATATATATTGATTGATAATTTTATATATAAATTAGTGTGACTCTTGTGTTTGAAAAATAACTAATTATGCATATCCGTGCAATGCACAGATTATTGTTTCAGTATACTAACATTAATATTAATTTGAATAAGTAAACGTTTATATTAATAAATGTGAAAATTATATAAGATAGTAATTTAAAACCTAAAAAAAAACAACTACATGCTTTCCTATTAACATATATAATATTAGAATTTGACTTATATAAATTTGAATAGATAATTATGTGCTTTCAAATTTTTTTTAAGTAAATTATTCGGTATTAGTAGCAAACAGCTACGATTAATTCGGATTCAACCCTGGTCGAGCCCTAAATAGAGGGTGAATCTCCAAAGTAAGTTTCTTCTATTCTCATCACCCCAATGATCAAACTCAGAAGGGATGATTAAGGGACTCAGACCCCTTCTATTTGAGTCAACATGCATTGGTTATATGCTTTCAAAATTTGAAATTATAAGCAGCTAATTTTGAATTTTTTTCATATAAAGAATTATCTATTTAATGTAGAAATTCTGATTTAGATCATTATTTAATACATAATTTTTTTATTTAAAACAATATTTTAATCATTGTATAATTTTTACTCATAATTGTTGTATTATTGAGGTTTTTAATTAATTATTATATAGGAATTTTTTAAGGTTTGAAATTTGAATTTTGTAAAATTTATGAAATAAATGTTTAAATCTGAATTTTTTATATTTGCATTTTAAATGTGATTCAATTAATGTAAAATTTTAAATAAAACCAATTAATTTGTGATTGATTGGTTAATAATAATAAAGGCCTCATAATAAAGGGCATTAATTTTTTTGTTTATGTGATAATGAATTATTAGGATTTATAATTTGAAAAATAAATTTAAATGTGAAATTGTAATTAACACATAAGTTGTCACGTAGACACTCTAGGTAAGAATTTCCAAACTTCAAGTGATGCTTAGTTGGTATGACAGGAATCATATTTTGATACCTATTTTTATAGGAGATCACACCATCTAGTATTCATTATTTATGAATTGTTAGAGTCTTTATATTATGTACAAATATATATATATATATGTGTGTGTGTGTATATATATATATATATATTCAATAGGAAGTGGCTTGGGAATAAAACTTGAGCTATCCTATAGCATGATCAGTTCAATTACCAGTGGAATTAGGTGATGTAATGGGAAGGGTATGAAGGAATATAAGGGAATGATGATTACATGTGGCTTTTAAATAAATTTGTTTAGTATGTCATTGGGGATGAGGAAGATAAATTTATTTTTTATATTTAATTAAATACAAATAAATAGAAAAGACTAAAATGTCCCTAAATAAAAAAAAAACTCACCTACTTTCTTTTCCATCTCATCGGCCAACAGTGCTGGAGGGTCTCACCACCTACGGCACCTCACATCTCACCACAACCAACAGTGACACCCTTCTTTTCTTCCACAAACACGACCTAATTGAAATAAAAAACAGAGATCAAGAGAGACGATAGAGATGAAGAGATCTTGAGAGAACAAAGACGAGGATGAAGACAAAGAGATCTAGAGGGAGAACATAGACAAAGGATGAAGAAGAAATTGAAAACAAAGATTGAGAGAGAGAACAAAGATGAAGGATGAAGGGATGATCTAAAAGTTGGCTGGCGATTTCTCCCTCCATCATCATAGTGGCTCGTGTTCGTCGGGAAAGGGTTTCAGATCGATGAGGAAAGGACCAAGGAGGAACTTGAAGAAGGAAGAACGAAGAAAAAGGATCAGAAGGACAGACATAGAAGAATGACTAGACAAATGAAGAAAAAGAAGAAGGCTCGAGATTTGATTTATAGACAAACAAAAAAGAAGAATGTCCGAATTTTTTTTTTTAATTGAGAGGTATAATAGTCATGTAAACTCCTTTCATGTCATTGTGAGAAGCTTCATACAGATTTTTGGAAGTGTTCAGCTTCACCTTAATTTAGATAGTTTAGATCACCTAATGTGAGGCCCATTATCTATCTGAAACACAACCAAACACACTAAGTTAAGTGATGTAATCAGGATCACCTTCACCTGACCCCCTTGTGAGCAAACCAAATGGGTTATTAGGTTGCATTCCAGGTATATCAGGAAACATCTATCTTGTTTTTTTGCCAATTGAAACATCAGTCTAGTTATATAAAATAAAAATGAATCTAAATTAAAGTGAATTTTGTGTATTTATACAAAACCTACAATAAATCCAATTATTCAATGTTTATGAACAATGCATCCAGTTTTTTGTTTTAATATTTTATATTGATAAATTGATCATTTGAAAAATGAATTATATCATTTATAATTTATAAATTATGCATTTTACTTTGAATTTTACATTCAATATGTGATTTGAAAAATTAAATATTTTTTGTTAGTGAAAAATTAAATATTTTTTGTCTACAAAATAAAATATCTTCAAATAAAAAAATTGTTGGCTCTTGAGAAATCTAAAGCAAACAAACATGATGATTAGATGTGGCAGAGATAGTAAACCTTAAAGTGATAGAAAATAACCTAACTTCTAAACGAAATATAGTGGGAACTTGGGATCCTTTTACCATAATTTCCTCAAGTGTTGAATAAAGATACAAAATGTAATAAATACATAGCTATGGTGCAAGAACTCGAAAACGGACCTAAGGAAGAATTATCTCTTGGCATCGAGTAAGCCTGGGTACATTTTGAATCTCGAAGATCCAATTATATACATCTAAACTAAAATACGATGAAAGTAACACCATGGTCGGTGGTCCTCCCCAGAGCAATGAGATAGATATTGTGAAGTGATGTTCTAGATAGGTTGATGATGCTAGAACTGTTAATTCGGGCTGGCGCGGGCCGGCCCAAATGGGCCGAGCCAAAAAGCCTGAATTGAAAACGGGCTTGGTTTTCCAAGCCCGAGCCCGCGGGATTGGGCCTACGGGCCGGCCCGCGGGCTTTTTTTTTTAATTTTTTAATATTTTTTTTATGTTTTTTTAATAAAAATTTTTATACAATAATTTAAATTAATACAACTAATTATCATCATAATTCATCAAAAACTAACATAATATTTAAATTTTACAATTTATATATCACTAATTAATAAAATAATATGTATTTTTTTATATTTTAAACAAAAAATAAAAAAAATAAAAAAGTCTCGGGCTTTCATGCCGGCCCGTGGCCCGCTCGGGCTGGCCCACCATGGGCCGGGCCTAAACGGGCCGGGCTCAAAAAGTCCGGATTATGTATTTACTCCCGAAATTGAGGCCCGAGCCCGCTCATTTTTCGGGCTTTTCGGGCCGGCCCGTCGGGCTTGGCCCATTTTGACGGCTCTAGATGATGCTATGTGTGTTCTTTTTCTTTCTTTTCTGCGACTCTGTCTGTATTTTTGTGTGTGCGTGTGTGGGTGCAGAGGCAGTCATTTACTCGTATTTTGGATATGTGTACATGTCTTTGAATGCTTCCATCGTGTCCATGTTCTCTGTCATATCCACAAGCACATCTTGATATCTCATATAGAGGTGAACATGGGCCAGGCTAGGCCGAGTTTGTCCCCTGCCCGATGCCCGGCCCGATGTTGTTCGGGCCACTATCGTGCAAGTCTCAGGCTGACCCGATACTATATATATATATATTTAAAAAAATAAAAAAATTTATTTAATAATTAAAAATATACTTATTTATACTTAAAAATAGATTTTCTTAAAACATAATCTTAGAAAAAAAATAAAATTTTTCAAAATTTATGAATATTTAACCATTATACATTATTTTACATAAATATTAAGGTAAAAAACTAATTCAAAATTTTAAAAAATTTGAAACATTAAAATTTTAAAATGTTTTTATAATATTTACATAGTAAATGTATTATATTAGATACATGAAGAATAAAAATTTTACAAAATCAATTAAGATATATAAAATAATTGAAATATATATATATAGGTCGAGCCGGGCCAGAGTTAGTGTGTCTGGCCCTAATCTCGGCCCGTCCCGAAAGCTAGCCCGGCCCAATTGGCCAGATGTGGTCGGGCCGAACCGAGCCAATTGGGCGCCGGGCCAACTTATTCACCCCTAATCTCATACGGTGGGGAGTGAGTGCTTGATGCTAAAATTTTGGTGCTTATTCAGCAAACTCTAGGCCTATTTGACTATGTTGAGTTTGGAGAAAACCTATTGGGTTTAGCAAACTATCAAAATACTGTCAACAAAAATATCAACATATATCTATGTAGTTATAGAATTTGTAGTAATAAATTGCATTTACAAATTATGCCCTTTCTTTAAAATTTTTTAAAAAGTGATTTTCAAATTATTTAAAAATATTAATTATCTACAGATTTTGTGAAGAGCTTAAATTATTTTATATCTGGTTAGAATAAAAAAAACCTTTTAGGATTATATAGGGTTCGACAAGCATATTGTGATATTTTTCAAAGGCAAAATTTGTTTTTTTTGCAATTTTATAGAACTAGATTTATCCATAAAGTGCATTCCTGGGTTTCCATTCATTTATTTCTCATTTACCACATCTACTTTTTTGTAGAAGCTATTTTTTAAAATAATAAAAAAACTGATTTTTTTAGATTCTGATTATATAAATATTCTAAAAATATTAAAAGTGTTTTTCATTAAAAAATAATTTTTATAAAGAAAAAAGTTGAAACAATTTACTTTTCAAATTTCTCAAATTGCGTGAAATCCACTTATAGCATGTTTGGATATCACCCATAAGTGATTATGAGAAGAGTTTGCCAAATACATCTTACTTTTTAATGAGCACTTATAGCCTGTTTGGATTCAAATTATAAGTGCTTATGGGATCCTATAAGTGCTTATGTGGTGGAGTTGTCAAACAGAAATAACTTTTCAATAAGCACTTATGCCTCAAATAAGTGCTTATGGAAGAAGTTGATTTTTTTAGCTTATAATAATCATTTATCCTCCCATAATCACTTACTTCATTTTTTCTTCTCATTATCTACCCAATAATCACTTAAACCCCAATATCCAAACACATTTCTTTTCTCAAAATCACTTATGAGGTAAAAATATTCAAACACAAATCACTTTTGACATAATCACTTATCCTCATAATCACTTATACATAATCTAATCTAAACACACTCTTATATCTTAAATAAGTGCTTATGGAAGAAGTTAATTTTTTCTACTTATGATAATCACTTATTCTCATATAATTACTTATTTCACTTTTTCTTCTTATTATCCACCCGATAATTATTTAAACTACTAAAATCTAAACACATCTTTTTCCTCAAAATCATTTATAGGGTAAAAATATCCAAATACAAATTACTTTTAATATAATCACTTATCTTCATAATTACTTATACATAAATCAATTCAAATACATATTTAATTGGGGCCGGTAGAAGAAATATTTTTTTATTGCATAAAAGAAATACCTAGCTGTGAGGAGTAGATTATGCCAAAATGAATGGGCATACCAAATAGATAGAAGTATTAAGTACTAAAAATATAGCTTTAAATATAAGATTCCTTTTAGAAGCATTATTTAGTTGTCTAGGGCATTAATTTATTTTTTTATTCATATCTTTAATCTATAATATATAAGAGATAAATATTATAAGAAATATGAAAAATAATATAATTAATAAAAATAAATGATAAAAATATTGAAATTTGTTTTCAAATTTAACAATTCAATTTATTTTTTTAAAATATGTGAAACAATTGAAAGTATTTTATATTTAGAATCGATATATAACAAAATAGCTAGCATGTGACACGTGTTACCTCGAAATATAATCCCCGCCTCCCCTAGCTAAGCCTCCGCCAGCCTCCACCCCACACACAAGCACACAGAGAATACATTGTATAAGAATGAAATATTCATGCTTTAAAAATTCTTAAAAAATTCACGTAAAAAAATTCTTAAGAATGATATAAACCTTTTAATTAAATTTTTATTAAAATAAATTTAAATTGAATATATCATTGATTAAATATCTTTAATCTTCTTTTATGAATTCAAATACTTTTTCAGGTCACCATATATAAAAATTTTTACATATAAAAAGGTATAATTGCTTGGGGAAGAATAGAGTAAAATGAAATAAATGAAAAAATTATTTTTTTAAAAAAATCCAAACTTGATCAATATCAATGTATATAAAAGCTTTTGAAAGCCGTATTCTTCACATGAATAATGTAGCTTTTTTTATTTAACTAAAAATAAGTCTATTTTTTTAAGCACCAAAAAACTAAAATACACCAAATAATCCAAAAAAAAAAAGGAAAAACTAAAGTGCAACAAAACCAGTTAAAAGAAAAACAATTAAGCAATACCACAACGATTCTCATTAGCACTATGCAATGAACCATCACAGGCACCTGCAACCCTTGGAAAGTACATGGACCACGTCTAATTTATCTAATTGCACTATAATATTGTAAATTATGAGATGCTAAATTTGAATTTTACGTAATTACAGTTATTGAGTCATTAAAGTGAATAAATTCAATACATTAGAATTGGCCAGGTTCTGAGTTAAAAATGTTTAACCTATCCCTCATCCAACAAAAATGTTTAACCTATCTCATTTAAGTATTTTAAAATTTTCAACCTGAATAATTGCGGGGGTTTAAATGAGTTACTTATCTAATACGCTAGGGGGGAAAGACATTTAACAAGTATCTTTGAAAATTTAAATTTAAATAATTTTTTCAAATATTTAAATTCAAATTCTTAAATTTAAAAATTTAAGATAATTTTTTTGGCCAATAAAATTTAAAATAATTTGTTAAGTTTTAATAATAAAATAATTAAGTAAAAACAATTATGGAAGTACCTTAGTTTTCAATTTTCATTTAACAAATAAATAAAGTAAATAAAGGATGAAATTATTTAATTTTTATATACAATATTTGAAATTATATCGAAATATTAATTTTTGTAGTGATAAATAATTGAAATATTAATTTAGTTATTATAATCAGGTAAAAAAATAAATCATGCTTTTAACAGTGGAAGCGGTAACTTACCGTGCCCTTTTTGAACAGTTACAGTTGTAGTTGGGTTTTTTCCCTCAGAGAGTTGAGGGGTGAGGCTCGGTTATTTTTCTTTTCTCTTTTTTGTTTTACACATTAAAAAATTCAAAGCCCATATCTATCTTTCCCTATATCTCTCCTGTTTCTCTCTTCCCTTGCTATCTCTGTGCTGGCTTAGCTCGACACACTCTCGCATACCAACACAGAGAGACACGCATCACCCTATCTCCCTCTCCGTCTCCGACAATGGGAAAAGGTGGATCTCTCACTGACGGCGTCCTCAAGAAGATCGTCCTCTCCTACACCTACGTCGCCATATGGATCTTCCTCAGCTTCACCGTCATCGTCTACAACAAGTACATCCTCGACCGCAAGATGTACAATTGGCCCTTCCCCATTTCCCTCACCATGATTCACATGTCCTTCTGCGCCTCCCTCGCCTTCCTCCTTGTCCGCGTCTTCAAGGTCGTCGAGCCCGTCTCCATGTCCCGCGAGCTCTACCTCTCCTCCGTCGTCCCCATCGGTGGCCTCTATTCCCTCTCCCTGTGGCTCTCTAATTCCGCCTACATTTACCTCTCCGTCTCGTTCATCCAAATGCTCAAGGCCCTCATGCCCGTCGCCGTTTATTCCATCGGTGTTCTCTTCAGGAAGGAAACCTTCAAGACCGATACCATGGCCAACATGGTCTCGATCTCCCTCGGTGTCGCCGTCGCCGCTTATGGGGAGGCCAAATTTGATGCCTGGGGCGTCACCCTTCAACTCGGCGCCGTCGCTTTCGAGGCCACCAGGTTGGTCATGATCCAAATCTTACTTACCTCTAAGGGGATCTCTTTGAATCCCATCACTTCTCTGTACTACGTTGCTCCTTGTTGTTTCGTCTTCTTGTCTGTGCCCTGGATCTTCGTAGAGTACCCTGTGTTGAGGGAGACTTCTAGCTTTCATTTCGATTTTGTGATCTTTGGGACCAATTCTTTGTGTGCATTCGCCTTGAATCTTGCTGTTTTCCTCCTTGTTGGAAAAACCTCTGCTTTGACCATGAATGTGGCCGGTGTGGTGAAGGATTGGTTATTGATTGCTTTTTCTTGGTCGATTATCAAGGACACCGTGACCCCCATCAACCTGTTTGGTTACGGACTTGCCTTCTTGGGCGTGGCCTATTACAACCATTCGAAATTGCAGGCACTGAAGGCGAAGGAAGCGCAGAAGAAGGCTGCCCAGGGTGATGAGGAGGCAGGCAGGTTGTTGGAGGAGCGGGATGGAGATGGAATGGGAAAGAAGAACGAGCAGCAGAATTGATTAGTTCCGTAACTTATTTAGATACAATGAAAATGCAGAAGAAAGAAAATGACACGAGGAAGATTATTGTAGAATTTGGAAGCAAAGGGAATTACGTGCTCTGCTCTTTTGGTGTCTTGTGGACAAATTTCCAATTCGGTATGTTGTTTAAAATCTTATTGTGATTATTGGTGGCCGTGGCTAGTTCGTAGTAGTATCACAGATTTTAGTATATGTTTCCCATAAAGACGAGCCAATGGTGGTAGAGTAAGAGTCTCAATTCCTTCTATTTTTGGTGTTTTGCTCCTTTGTTCGACGTTATGTTCATGTAGCAACATGATTTATGGGATTTAATTGCTTCTGTATTTATTTATGATTTATTTGCATTGGTGGACTTCAGTTTCAGGTATTATGAATTTGGGATTTATCGTACACATGATGTTGGGGCTAAGTAACAGATTGATTCTGGTGTTATTATATGCTTAGATGTGATTAGCAGTTCAATGAACTCACTCTTGGGTTACTGGAACTGAGCTCACATTCTATGGGGTCCCATTCATAATTGTATTTACTGTAGGATTGAAATGTGAAAAACTGTAATGCATCACAAAGCTATGAAAAATGCGTTGTGAAAATTTGTTCTTCCCCTTTTAAGTTCACCCAGATGTGGAATTGCACTATCGTTTGAAAAGAAACCCAGCGGCCTGATGAATCAAGTCCGTATTTTCTTTGGGACCATGTGGACAAAAAATGATAATGGAGCTCGGATTCAGTATAATTTGGTTTTCCCATTAGAGTATAGTAGTTGCAGATTCTCTGAGCGGAAACATGGCGAGATGCCCATTAGTATTCTTATAGTATCACTGGTGCTAGGATATCTTGCTTCATCCCAACAAAAAAGAAAGACTGATTTTATCAGCTTTGAATTTCTTGATCTGAGACAGAATAAAAGGTTCCCAGACTAATATAAGACTAGTGCCGCTCTGTTATAATCAGCAGAATGCAATTTTTACATGATCGTCCTAGTTCTAACTATAGTTCCCCAAACAATGTATGCAGAATTTATCTGGGAAATGAGCGACACAAATCATTTTGACTTGTAGTTGTTATCTGTGGCCGTATGAAATATGAAGAAGATAATACTTGGATTGTCCCCGTGATGAATACGAAGTGATATTTGCCTCCAATTCCATCCACTCATTATTTGTATATGATGTTGGTCTATGAAAAGGATGCATCGTCACTAATGACTAGCTGCCCTTTTCTTGGGTATACTTTTCGGAACCAAAGAAAAAGAAATTGAGACGTATTTTTTTTTGTCTTTGAAATATTAATGGTTTAGTTATCTGGCTTTTGAATTTATATGATTCAGAAACTGAAGATATCACATCCTACTCATATGGGATACTTGTCAAACCGGTGGGTCGCTCGTCCATGTGAGGATCAGGCCGAGAAAAATCCCCACTTTTCACAAGCAAAATTTATAACCTCTAAAAGCATATAACTTTTTTTTAAATAAAATATAACTAGAAGATATTAGCCCTGTATAGTAAAATGCATAACATTAAAAAAAATTGCATTTATACAGTAAATATATAATTACAACTAGTTTTTTTTTTCTTCTTTCGAGCTAACGCACTAGATTATCAAATGGCGCTCGAATTGAAGAATGCCCAACTGATACATATCCATAGCCAATTGATGTTATGAAACACTTTAGTGGCGCAAGAACGCACGGGATAACCATGTTCCAAGTCATGCACTGCACAGGGGTCAACACATACAAGTCTTAACGTGCAATTTGAGAGCAACAGTAATTACATTAACATAGTAATTTGAATTCTAATTTTATATATATTTTCTTGATTATATAGATACTTTTTTTTTTTTTTAAAAAAAAAAGAAAGCATACTGATCAATTAGCTGATCATTTAAGCCATTGTAGGTTGAGGTAGGCAATAAAGTAGCAAAAAAAAAAAAAGAAAAGAAAAGGTCCAACGAACAATTATAAATGGTAGTATTTTTTAAAATTAGTTATGAATAACACAATTATCATTTTTCAAATTTAGTAAATGTTAGGAGATACCTGGTTCAATAATGAAATTATTAATAATATGTATAATTTAGAAATGAAAATATTCGTTTAGAAGTTGAGGGCGCATTCATTCATGCTCCCACAAAAGAGGAAGAACAAAATATTAATGGCTAATGAGGCACTTAAGCAGGGAAGTTGGCAACTGTAACTATCGACTTCATTGCTGGACTGGACTATAAACCAGAATAGCCCTATGACGCTACCCACACACACACGTGCAGACAATTCCATATCACTCGATCCATGCTGTTTTGCAAAACAACATCGTCAAACCCAAACCTTAACTAAAGTTCTAAAATCCCATGTCCGGTTTCATGGCTGTCATGATTTACCACTGTTTCAGAGTTCAATCTGGACGGTGAATTACCAAGCAAGTCTACTGAGTCAAATGTTGACAGGTGCAGATGTTATTATTACATAGTTCTTTAATAACAAAAATCACAATTATCTAGTTATAAATCTCTACGTATTATTGTAAATTAATTACCAACTCACATGAATATATAAATCATGGTGGGAGATCCACTTGCGTTGTCTGGTCTCAAGCGCCAAGTAACAAAGTGGAGGAATTACTTACGAAGCCTCCATGACTTTTCCATCTTTGTATAGTTAATGTGCAGGTTATGTGATTTGGGATGTAACAGAAAAATAATAAAGCATGCTTTGTTCTCCTACCAGGCTTTGACATTACTGCAAGGCAGAAAGTAATTCTGAATTTATTACTCTCTACTCCTAGACCTAGAGAGTAAATAAAACCAAATGTGGCTCTATCAATATTGTAAGCAAGTATGGAGGATCACAGGTCATGTATGCCCATCAAAATGTTAAAGCACTATGTAAGCACAATTGAGCTATGAGTCAAGCAATGACCTCACTTTGGTAATATGTACTCCCTCTGGTCCATATTATAAGGCATATTATATGACAAGTTTTTGATCCAAAATATAGGGTATTAGATTTTTTTTTTCTTATTTTACCCATGTCTTTAATACTTTATCTCTCTTAATTTATAACTCTCTAATAATAATAAAATGGGGTATTTAATAAAGATAAACTAAAAAATATTGGTACTTCTTGTATTGATTTGAGTTGAAAAAGTAATTTTTTTAATATACGTGTAATTGATACAAAATGTCTTATAATGTGGACCGGAAGAAGTATAAGGTAAACAGAGAACTCCCCAATCAAGATTAAAGTTATAATCTTTTCATTGTTACGGGCATTTCTCCCCTTGGGAACATTATTGTTTATGATCGTGCCCACTTCATTTGAAGCTGAAGCCATACTAAAGGTGATTTGGTCGACCTGCAGGAAATGAGTCTGCGGGTCCACTATCCTATTAACTTGGTGTGAAACAGACAAAAACAATCGAGTGGCACAAATATAATGGGCGTCTATGGTTTATCTGATAACTCGGGTAAAGAAATATAATATCCCATTTACTCTCTTTGTGATGAAAGACTGGCTTTTTGATCCAGGTACAATAAACAAAAAAATAAAATACCAATATACTACACTTTCAAAATTATTTACCTAGATGCTATAAATTTGAGATATCGTAACTGAGTATCACGTTTTTCTCTGAATAAGGAAAAGTTATGTGCAGCACAAAACGTAAAAGTACAATTCAACTTCACACTATGTTTTTTTTTATTTTTTATAAAAAAAATCTGTCACATGACAGACGTAAAGTGTGTCAGTGACAGACCTTTGCAGCGCCAAGCTGAATGTGCTTGGCGCTGCACACGTAAGTTTTTTAAAAATGTAAGTTTTTTAATTAAAAAAATAATTTCATTTACTAATTTATTTAATAAATTAAATAAAAAATTTAAAAGTAAAATAAATAATTATAAATTTATAATATAATAAATAAATTTATCCTAGTAAAAACTATAACAATAAATTATATAATTGTATAAATAAATTATATAGCTCACTTAATGTAATTCTCAAGAAGTAAATTTATGAGAGTTGTGCATCATAAGAAATATATTTTTCAGAAAAATTATAAATAATTAATTTATTTAACTTTTTACTTTTAGAGAAGTTCAAATTAATTTTTTAGGTAAACATATTAATTATATTGTTAAAGATAAAAAATTTTAACACTAAGCAAAATTGAATTATCTATTTCAAATTAAAAATAATGTTTTTTCTCTAACAATATAATTAATATATTTATCTAAAAAATTAATTTGAACCTCTCAAAAAGTAAAAAGTGAAATAAATGAATTATCTATAATTTTTCTGAAAAATATATTTCTTATGATGCACACCTCTCATAAATTTACTTCTTAAGAACTACACTAGAGGGAGCTATATAATTTATTTAAACAATTATATAATTTATTACTATATTTTTTATTGGGACAAATTTATTAATTATATTATAAATCTATAATTATTTATTTTATTTTTAAATTTTTTATTTAATTTATTAAATAAATTAGTAAATGAAATTATTATTTTTAATTAAAAAACTTACTTTTTTAAAAAACTTACGTGTGCTGCGCCAAGCAATTCAGCTTGGCATTGCAAAGATACAGACTTTATGTCTGTCATGTGACAGATTTTTTTATAAAAATTAAAAAAAAAATATAGTGTGAAGTCGGATTGTCCTTTTACGTTTTGTGCTGTGCAGAACATTTTCTGATTCAGAGAAAAACGTGATGCTCAGTTACGATTTCTTAAATTTATAGCACCTGGGTAAATAGTTTTGAAAGTATAGCATATTGGTATTTTATTTTGTTGTTTATTGTATCTGGATCAAAAAGCCTGAAAGACTGGTTGATAAACTCGAGTAGTAGTTTGATTAAAGTAAATGACTCTCCGCAAATTATTATTAGAGAGGCAGGAAATCAAATTGGGTGCTGCCATATGTGACAGCCGTGAATAATGAGGCCTTTTCATTATGGTTGCGGCATTTGAAGATGAACACTTTGCCACTAAATACATGTGATAAAGGATATTCAAAGTTTTAACACTCCGAGCACTCAGCCGCTTTCTTTATATGTTTCATGTTAATGCTTTCACTAGTCACTACCGCTGTGACTATGTACACTGAACAGCGTTCTTGGAGTAATCAATTCTGTTCCGTCTAAAAGATAATCTTTTGTCTCAGAGAGAATATTTCGTCTAAAGACCGAGAATCTATTCCACCTTCTTTTTTTCAGTCCCCCGTTTACATTTATCTTTTTTCCTTTTATTCACCATCTCTTGACCGTTAAGATGTAACCGTCTTCTCCCTATAATCCCTAATTTATTGGGATATTTCATAAATTGCCATTATGGAGTATCACGCTCTTTTAGTGTGATCCCTGATTTTTCGCCCTGCAGTTATGATTCTGTGACTGTTATGATCTCATAACTGTTATTCCTAGCCGGGTGTTTTTGAGATAAAACAGCTTTTGTAGAGAAACCCGTATATGACCGAGATATTGTTCAGTCGGACGATCATTTGGCCATACAATTACTCGGCCTTATCATTCGATAACCGATGTGTTACTCGGTTCGTAGCGCTTAAGCTCGGCCTCCGAATTATAGCTCGGTGTATATGAGCCCGGAAGGCGAGGCTTCAAAAGAGCGTATATCCACCTCGGACTTGTAACCTCGGCACGTTCATTTCGATACGTACAAATTCAATTTGTGGCTGCTGCATGTTGATCGTCAAAGATCGAAATGGAGATTGCAGTGATGGTATGTGGATGCTGATTCTGCTGAGTTAAAATTTGCAAGGACCCATTGTGAATAGATAACGCCCAGTTAAATTAAATATAACTGGTAGAGAGATATTGCCAAAAGGATCATAGGTTTGGTTAACAAGGTTTTAAAAGACACAGACTGTTCCTATAATGATCCTCGTCGTCCCTCTGTTGTTTGGTTAAAGCTTCATGTTGAGTGGCTAGACTTCCACTTGTGCCTTCAATCTTCCCGGTCAAAATCCGTCAGCTACAGGAATCCTGTCTTTCGTGGCAAACTGATGCATATTTGAACATCCAAATCTGGTTATGATCTTGGAAAATTCCATTGTTTCTGATCTGATAAGTACTTTTTGCTTATCCCAATCCCATGAGCAAGTGACAGTTGATTTCTCAAATCGTGGTCACACAACTTTGTACTTTTTATTTGTAAAATACGAGCTTCTTTACTGAAACAAAATATCTAAATTAAGAGCCAAAAAGGTGAGATGCTGAGATGATTAGGAGCATTAAATTTTTGCTATGACTAATTGACATTTCTGTGATTTTCTGTCGTTACTTTGGTTTAGTATGAGGACTGGAACTGTGCAGCCTTGCTGGCAGGCACTAAGTTTCAAAACTTTGCCAAAGAGAGAGGCCAATAATTGAGTGCAGTAGAATCAATCACTTATTGTAGGTAAAGAAATATAGATTTATAGAAAGCTGAATTGTCTAATAACAGTTCGAACACATATAAGGATCTAGAAACATTGCCCTAGGGATAATTAATGATGGAACAATTTCTGGATTCTAAGTTCTTGTCACATTTCGATGCTGTTGAAACTTGGCATATTCTGCTTACTTAGTATGTGCAATTATATGCATGTATGATAGTCTTGTTAATGTTCTATGCTTCAGGCCAATGCTCATGTTTGGTTTCTACCTCACAGCATATTGGGATGTTCTTTCTTGTTCAAGCCAGTTATTAATGTGTGATATTTTCATTTTGACTGTGTCATTGACACGATGAAACCACGAAAACTGAAACGTTATGAGATGACTGATTTGGCAGCACTAAGAATCATAAATCAGATCAGATAGTCATTCTTATTAGAATGGACAACACTCAAACTTATTGAGGTTAGATCAGCCATATAAGCAAGTCCAAGCATCATATATATACTTGGTTACACGAACCTATAAGGTTTCTGTTCAGTAAATTTTCTATTATAGATTTCGTCCTAATGTTAAAGTCCAAGCATCATATACTTTATTACACAACCCTCCAAGGTTTTTGTTTAGTAAATTAATTTTCTGTTGTAGACTTCGTCCTAATGATCAAAACCAACTAGCTGCCTTGGTGTGGCTTCTGAAGGTTAAATCCTGCATGAACCTGGACGGAGTGAATTAGCTATAGTTATTGTTAAAAGTATGATAAATTATATTGTGTTAATTATTAAATCATGAACTTACCTGATGCAGAGTTTGAGGATGCTGTTGTTGAGTTCTTAGATAAAGATCTATAGGAGGAGGTAGAGTACTACAATCGACGTTGCTCCTTACGTTTGAAAGAGATGGAGGAGAGGAGATTGAGTGTTAGGATTTTAGAAGTCGTTATTGTTAGATCTTATATTAATAATTAATCGTTTATAATAGATAAAACGTAATCTTATCTTCTCCATCAAGTCAGATTTGTGATAGGATATACTGACTCTTAATGGATTGTCAGTTGAGACTTCTACCCAAATGGGCTTATATGTGTGTTATAATCTATCACAGAACACACACAACTAAACACGAGGCCCAATCTGTTTTTAGGCTTAATATTTATTGTTAGACTAATTGTCTAAATTAATAATTATCCCTTATTAATTAATTAATGTTAATCCATAT
This sequence comes from Adenanthera pavonina, assembly GCA_026686845.1. NCBI lineage: Eukaryota > Viridiplantae > Streptophyta > Magnoliopsida > Fabales > Fabaceae > Adenanthera > Adenanthera pavonina. Next base: position 7,974,053 of record JAIVEN010000003.1, read on the forward strand.
TAAAATAATTTCCAACAGTTATAACAACGATGTGGATATGCAGGTGGAAGATGAGTAAATAATTAAGGAAGGAAAGAGGTGAAATAGAGATTGAAGAAGTTACATACTGGGTATAGTCAATGCTGATATCGGCTTTAGGGAAGCGAGAGATGACTGCAAAAGCTTGTCTGGACATGAGGTTGCTGCATCAAACTACCAACCAAACAAACATCGTCGTACAACAACATATATAGAGTACGATCGATCGAGGAGTTCAAGAAATAATAACGAATTCATTGTATTTATTATTTATGTATATATGTACTACTCACGTGTGCATGGGGTTGCATTCGACGAAGCAGTGCCAACGTCCCCGACGATTACGATGGCTTGTCCGATCAGTAGGATTGAGAAGAATGCGAGGACTGAGAGACCCATCATTCCAGCCAAGTATATATATATATATTCACATAGGATGTTCGACATGGAAAATGGCCTTCACTTCACGGGAGGCGGCTATTAATTAAAATTTCCCATTTTGTTAATGATACGTGATCCCACTATGCATGCTCGTGACTTTTGAATACGTGTCTTATGCACTGTCCGTTTCCACTACCACATTTAATTAATGGAACATGAACAGGCAAAGTACCTTTCCCCTGCATTATTTCTAATGTCTATGGGTATCTGGTGGAAGATCGCACACAGTTTAATTTCTGCAAGTGCAGTTCAACGCGGCTTATTTGGTTTCCAGTTACAAGTGTGCAGTTTTGAATCTGAGGTCAGTGGTGATCTTTTGGACGCAACTGCTCCATCCCTTCAGCTCCTTGCTGTCTATGATGATGCTAAGAGGATTAATTCGACCAGGGAAACTTCTAGGTCCGATTAAAGAGACAACATAATCTCGAAGGAATGACAGAAATCCCTTTGAATATACTGGTTTCAACAATTACGTTCGAAGTGGCAAAAAGGAAAAGCAAAAACAAAAAAACAGTACATTTTTTATAACAAAAAAAGAAAAAGTAACAGTGAAAACAAATAAAATATCCTTCTTCCTGTATCTCAAAAAAAAATTATATATATATATATATATATATCATTCTTCCTATGGGCTGGGCCTATCTGCTGAAACTTTGGTGCAAGCCCGGTTGCCCATATAAAAAATGGGTTGTGCCAGGAAACCCACAAGGTGCACAAAAAATATATAGTTTTATTGAAACTACAATTTCTTTATTTTTTATCTTTAAATTAATTTTAATTTTTAACTAAAATAGCATATAAAAGTTCATTTAAAGAGTAATTTTATTTTGAAAAAATATATTTAAATTAATGGAAAGTAAAATCATATATTTTTAGCCTAAAGGTTATATATTTTTGGTACGAAAAAGACTATATATATTTTACAAAAAAAGGAGAGAAAATGTCCATATATCTTAACAAAACTAGAGAGGGGTTGTATAATTTTTGTCCAAATTGAGTGATTAATCACTGACAATTCCAACTCATAGCTTCACAAGTGAAAGCAACATGCTCTCCAGTTAATGATAGCTAATTGGAAATTAATATCGTTAATTAAATTTAAGGTATAAGTATCCCAGACAATGTTAGGTTAGGAATGAGCAACATAAGATATAGTAGTCATTTTTGTTTTTTGGGTAGAGAAGAAAAGCCCGAGAATCACGTGCTTTGGTTTGTTCAAAGACAAGACGGAATTAATGAGAAATGAATGAGGAAAGGAAACTGTGGAGGTCCACTCATAAGTTCAAACCTTATTATGGTCTCACTTCAAAATATCTTTCTCCTCTCATGTGGGCGGTTTGAAGTTTTTTTTAAAGGGCAGGGAGAGGAATCCCTCTCTACTCCGATTTTAAAACTCCCCTTACTTAGGGATTTTTTTTTTTAAATATTTATTATTCAATTCTTGTCAATCCTCTCTTCAATTATAAGGTTTAATTAAAATGCCTTAAATTTTCTCTTCTCTAATTTTGCCAACACAAAAAAATTTTAAAATCTCTCTGTTATTTTTCTCCCCAATCCCTCCATTTCATTGAACCAAACAAATCATGAGACCACACATGCAAAAGTGCCTAACCTCCACCAAACCCATTTCTACTATTAGGCTCTTAAATGTGGTTTTGGCAGCTTGGTTTGGAAATTAGAACTGCCTATCCCACTTTTATTTTTATAGTTTTACACTAAGATTTTTAATAAATGAATGATCTACATATGACTCCACGGTAACATGTATGTGTAATCATGTTCCCCAAGTTGAGTCGTTATGATTCGGATTCGGGCTCTTTGATAGGTTTATAACACACACACACACACACACATCATTCTAGAAGTTAGAATGACAATGATTATTTTATTTTGACATAATTATTGGTATTTGATGTTATTGGTTGAAATTTAAGCCTTCATAAACTCAAATAGAGATAACTCTTTTATTTTAATTTTTTTTCATAAATTTCAAACTCGAAATTTTATTTAAAAAGATACTATTTCTTATCATATAATCTAACTACCACTGGTGACAAACTAATAATACTAATTTATACTTACAACTTTTTATCTTTGTAACATGATTTTCATTGGAAGATGATATATCAATTAATATATATTTATAGCAAATTATATCTATATTATAGATCTATAAAATATATAATAAGTCAAATATTATAAATAATAAGCCTTACTTTAAACTTCCATACAAACTAGTTATTTATAAATGATCAGTAAAGCAATCTATTTTTTGCTTAAAATTGTGTACTGGTTCGACCATTAAAAATGGTTTCTCTTCTTCATTACGTAATCCTTCTACTTACTCTTAATTTTTTCATCTCAAATGGTACAATAGATTTGGACGGTCTATACTTAATATTTTATAAAAATAATATTAAATTATTAAATTAAAAAATATAAATAAATGATATATACCTATTGAAATTTAATTTGAGCAATTCATAATTGTAATAAAGGAAAAAAGAAACAAAATTACTTTATAAAGTATTAAATTTACAAACCTTTTATATATTTATTTTAAAATAATTTAATAAAAACATGATAAATATATTATCTTTAAAGAAAAGCGTAACATATAATCATGTTATTGAATTATTAATTTATTATTCAAGTTTTGGCTGTTTGCTGTGAGTCTTGATAGATTTAGGTATTTTATATTTAATTAATAATTAATAAATGTACAGTATGCATTTAAATTTAGAGGGGAAAACTCATATATAATAATAAGAAAATTTATATACTTTTCCTAATATATTTTTTCAACTGTTATTTAATTAAAATTTGACATGTAACTTTTTTTAATTCTTTTTAGAGTTTAAAAGGTTAACACTGTTAGAATATGATTAATAACTAAATTTATGATATGTAAAAAAGATTCACATGTTATTTTTTAATTAAAAAATAATCTGTCGGTTTCAGTTTATAGTGCACTTTTAACTATGACACATGTATCAAGACAATGATTAGTAATCGAAATTTTTTTCATTATTTTTCAAATTACCCTTATTTAATAATATTTCTTATATTAATAAATTGTAGTTATTCTCTCATTTATTCTTTTTTTCTAGTTCTCATGGGTCATTGGCAATTGTGGAGCAAACCTTTTGGGAGAATTCTCCTTTATTCATTTATGGTTTAACCAAACCATTAAAGAATTTTCATTAAATGCATTGGTAACTGTAGAATATATAAGTTTACTTATTATGGGCAATATTAGAAAGACAATAAAAAAAACACAATATAATACGCGCAATGCATTATATTTTGAAATATGAATTTCTCAAAATAGCGCACTATATAGCGCAACGGAGAGAGTAATACACAAAAAACTTATAAGAACAAATATATAAATTTTTTCAATATATACTTATGTTTATATATTTCTTTTTTTTATACTTTATTATCCGATATTCTGTGATTATTACCCATTCTAGACTAATCCAAATTCTCTGTGTAAAACCTTATGGCGGCTCACGGCTATTGATAAGAAGACCTCTTTGAGGCCTTAATTTCTTTAACATTACTGCACCCTTAGAAATCAAAATCTCAATTCTGAGAAATAATGATTAAATCCTTTATCACTTGATCAGATGCCCGTTAGTTATGTCTTCAGAGTTCTTTTTCTGAAATTTTTTTGGTAAGCCTTTTCTTAAATAAAATAGTAATATATAATACTGCAAAGAACCATAACACGTGCTCCACGACTCTTGCGATGTCCAACAAATGATTCTGAAAAGCTTCCCCACAATGTACGATGAATGGACACAAACAAAAACAAACAATTTCAATCTGTTTCTCCCCCCAACAAAAAAAGTTCAAAAAATATAAAAAATTCAAAGTTTAGAGTGTTCTTAACATTAGATGCTAAGTAGTTTTTTTTTTCTTAAAAAAAAATTGTTTCACCATACTACTAGGCATCCTAATAAGTAACGTCAGTATATGCTTCTTGAATTCGATTGGTAGAGCTGATGATAAATTCATTTAGTAGATCACAGTCCATGGGTTCCTCGTTTAACTCGTGAAAACAAATACAAGTTTTTATTAAAAAAAAAAAAGAAGAGTTGGTGGTAAAAAATACAATCCATTTAAAACCAGTTTTAATCAATCTAAATCATAAAACTCAGGGGCTAAACGGCATAAATCCACGGGTGATGTGAGTTGACCCCTTTTTATAATAATAGTGATGATATATTTTTCGACGATGAAGAGAAAATACTATGCTTTTGATGATAACTTTGCTGGTATATTCTCTCTGTTACTTTTTATTATAAGGTATATTTTAAAAGTTTTTTTATTTTTTTTATAAGATGTATTGTAATATTTAATAACATTATTTCTTTCTGTTTTATCCCTAATTATTTACTTTTTGACCTCATACGTTATTCTTGGAATTTTTGTATAATTGGTTAATGATAACGTTATTTAATTGACTTCACATTTTCACACTTAATATTTAGTATTATTTTATGGTGAATACGTATACCCCTTTCAATTCATATTATAAAGATTTTCAACTATTTCAGATTTATTAAGAAAAGTTGATTGCATGCCTTAGAATTCTAAAAAAAATCTAACATTTTAATTTTACTCTTATTAATTACTAATAAAAGTTGTTTTGAAAGTCCATCTTCTTTCTCTTTTTTCTAACTTATAAGATGATAATCAATAGAGATAAAAAAAAAACTCATACTAAAAATTATATAATTTCTTATATTTTAGACTAAATAAAAATTATAAAAGAACTTTTATAATATGAATTTGGGGTATTATTGATTTATTATATATTATGACGGTGTGGGTTTGTTTTAACTTATATAGTTCGATATTGATTTAGACTTTTAGTTTTATAATGGATGGAGCTTACGTGTGTATAATGGGTTGAAAAAAAAAAAAGGTTGGAATTGGATTAATGGGTTACATGGGATTAAAGTTATGTGGGATAAATTAGTTTTTTAAAAACTCATTAATTTACATTAAAAATATATATTGGTGGATTCACTCACTAATCTATCATTTATATTTATACATAATTAAAAGTAGAATTGAGTTACACTACGCTATAGGGTTGCTCCATTTATTGGACTTCGTGCCTTCTCTTTCCTTTTTTTAAATAAATTTTATTTTTTTTCTTTATTTATTTTTTTATAAGTGAAATTTATCTTTTTCCATTATTTTAAATGAGTCTCATATTTTTTATTTTTTAATTTATATTAATTTTAATTAATGTTATTAGATATCTTTTTATGTAGGGAGTTAATAATAAAATTTTTTTAATTTAATATATTTTAAAACTAAATATAATATCTTGGTGTCCATACGTGCATTTCTGTCCCTCGTACAAGAGCAGTGGAGAAAAATCGGAGTAAAATAAAAAAAAGATTAAGGACATATTTAATAGTATTTTCTATTTTTTTATTTTTAAAATAATTTTGTAAAACTATTTTTGAGAATAAGTTTTGAAAAAAAAAATAAAAAAATCTGTTTGAATGATTGTTCTCAAAATCATAAACAGTTAGTAATAAATGAATTATTTAAAATTTAAAATTTTACTATTAATAAAGTGGGTGTTTTTCACCTTTTTTTTATTTTTTATAATAAAAAGTACCAAATAACTTAAAGTTGTTCTGAGTTTTCTATTTTTTTATGTTTTAAAATAATTTATAAAAAACATATTTACTAAATACATTTTTTTATTTTTTTACGGAAGCACGAAATGAAATATGCCGTAATGGAGTGGCCGGTTCCATTGTTTGTATGATTGTATTTGAAAATTCGGAGATTTCTTAGACTCTTTGAACGATGGAATGACAATAAATGAAACGACATGGAGTCGCAGCAAAAAGGACGGCGAAGGAGTCAAACGACGTCAAAAGCACCTTCTGACATGTGTCGCCTTTGAAGGTTTTGGTGAAACAGTTTCGTGATGGTGAGCCATTCCACCTACCTAACTCCAAATTCGCAGGGAGGCTGCGAAACAAAGATTAGAATAAAATAGTGAGGAGAGGAGGGACGAGGGAGGAGGAAAGTGGATACACGCTTCGGTTTTACCTAACCCCTCCCTCCTTACTTAGGTGTCTTCTTTGGAGACTTCTGAGAACCCTTCTCTTTCATTTTTTACCGCCGCTTCTGACTCCTCCTTCTCCAACCGAGCATTGCTATGCGTCGCATTCGCGTACGGTTTAATTGATCATTCCTACTCCCAAACGAATCTAGAATATCTTGTTTTTAACTTTTTTCTGATTCAAGAGTAGAGTTATTCCTTGAAGTTTCTATTTGTTCATAGACGAATCTACGCTTCCTAAATATTCTTAAGGCGCCTGAATCCATGAGAGCAGTGGATTTGGGTGCTCAATAAACCCTAGCCGCACGCTTGTTACCAGGTTCTGATTGATGGGTGGGAAGGGAGTTCAGTTATTTGATGATAAAAGAGATGGATTTTTCTCCGCCTGCGATTTGGGGTCTCACTGGAACCTTCAAGACGGTTATTTGCATCCTGGAGGCTTATTTGCCAGCGTCAGTCAGGTGGGAATGGGGTTTGGTATTCAGCCGCAACCCCAACCCAACCCTTCCGATTCCCGGGATGGCGGCGGCGGGAAACTTCCCTATGCTGAATTGTTCGTCAAGTATGTGGAATCACCGGGGAAAGTTCGGATTGCTGGAGTTTCAGAGGAGGAAGGAATTCAAAGCAAGATGAAGGGCGGCCTTAAACTGAAAATTAAGATAAAAAATCCCTCGCTTAGGAGGTTGATTAGTGGCGCCATAGCTGGGGCAGTGTCCCGCACCACTGTGGCACCGTTGGAGACAATAAGGACTCATTTAATGGTGGGGAGTAGCGGCCATTCTGCTGTTGAAGTATTCCACAATATCATGAAGACTGATGGTTGGAAGGGATTATTTAGGGGAAATTTCGTGAATGTGATTCGGGTTGCACCTAGTAAGGCCATAGAGGTAATGATCTTGCTGTATATTTCAAAATCTTTTTGTTCTTGCTTTCATCGATTTTCTGCAATTGAAGACCTTGTTTTGGTTATCTCATCACTCTCTTGGATGCCATGTGCAGCCCTTTTATTTGATTTACCATTGAATACTTGGTTCTTGCAATTATTTTTCTCATGGATTTATTGCTGTTGACGGTATTGGTTTGGGACATTTTGTGAGGGCCATTTAGATTCTTAATGTGAAGATGAGTCTTTTAAGAGATCATTGAGGATATAAAATCATTTATGCTGATGATAAAAATTTGAATTTTCTTTTTGCTCCGTCAGATAAGATATTAAAGTGTCTGTCTTGATAACTGTCACTTTGATGGGCGATATATTGGGCTAGGCAGTGGTATAATAAGGTTTCTACTTTCTAGCTGCCGTTGATTCTAATTTTCTGACCAAAATGTTTTTGTCATTATGCTTTCGCAATAGGATTGCCGCTTTCTGAGCTGACTCATTAAAAACCTGCTCTTAATTCAACATCGCTCTTTGAAATTGTCTACCTTCAATTGTTTATGACTAGCAGTTCGCTTCCCATATAAGTTCCTCTTTTTCAATATTGTCTTTTCTAACAACTGGCTTACATCATCCTGATGTGCATGGGTTTATAACTTTTGGATAGCATTGGGTGATGTCCCATCCTCTAGAATGGTGAGCATGACGATTAGTTGAATATATTGCTGTGAGAAGTTGGAATTGTTATATCTCCCTGACTTTTTCTAATCATGTAGCAGTTGTTTTAGGGCTTTATTTGTTTTCCTTTACATTGATACACTTTCATATGGCTATGATAGTGATTTCATCTGAAGCCAGACATTTAATTAGTTTTATAGGTGCCAATGAAAAATGGCATTTGAGTTAGATAATACTCTAAGGCAAGTCAGTTTCCCCCAAATGACCTACCTTGATGGGTATTCTTAATTTGAGTTTACAATATTACACTGAACACAGACTCAAGACAAGTAGGAGCTTCCCCTTATTTGTTCTTGGTGCTTGTTAAAGCTCTGTTGCAAATTCATGCTTCAAATAGTGAAAATAATTTGGATAATGATGAAATTTATACTTGGTTGTTTTTCTGCATCTCAGAGTATTTTTTCATGTTTATGCAGCTATTTGCTTACGATACGGTGAACAAGAACCTATCACCTAAACCTGGGGAGAAGCCCAAACTCCCCATTCCTGCATCGTTAGTTGCAGGAGCATGTGCTGGAGTTAGTTCAACTATATGCACATATCCTCTTGAATTGCTCAAGACTCGACTAACTATCCAGGTAAGTTCTTTAAGCATAAAACAGATAATTCTTCACTTTACATTTGTTTGTTTAGCACCCTTTCTGAAATTTAGAAGGAAACAAATTAAGCTGAGCTATAGTAATCTTGCAGAGAGGTGCTTATGATGGTCTACTTGATGCGTTCTTGAAAATTGTTAAAGAAGAAGGCCCTGCAGAACTTTATAGAGGCCTTGCTCCCAGTCTTATAGGGGTAATTCCATATGCTGCCGCTAACTACTTTGCCTATGACACATTGAGGAAAGCATACCGAAAAGTTTTCAAGAAAGAGAAGATTGGCAACATAGAAACCCTTCTAATTGGATCAGCAGCTGGTGCCATATCAAGCAGCGCCACTTTCCCACTCGAAGTAGCTCGGAAGCAAATGCAAGTGGGAGCTCTGAGTGGAAGGCAGGTTTATAAGAACGTGGTTCATGCGCTTGCAAGCATACTTGAACAAGAAGGGATCCAGGGTTTATATAGGGGATTGGGACCTAGCTGCTTGAAGCTAGTGCCGGCTGCTGGAATATCTTTCATGTGCTATGAAGCCTGCAAGAGGATACTGGTGGAGGAAGAGGACGAGGAATAGGTGAGTCACTCTTCCTGTGCTTTTATTGGAGCTTAGGGTTGGAAATGTCCCTACTTTCCTTTTTGCATATTCTGTTAATTTATTTAGATTACTGGATTTTTTTCCCACAACACTTGACGCGAAGCAAATGAGAGTGGAATAATAATGGTTTTGATGTTTCGTTAAAATTTGTCAGCAATTTTACTCCGTGGAAGCTAGTTTTTGAACTGTTGTGTCTTAATTAGTTGTTCATTTTCATGGTCAATAAATTGTGAAATTTCTAATGGCCACATCATCATTGTATTTTGTTCTCCGTGAAAATAGATGTCACGTTTAACTATGGAGTTTGTTATTCTGATACCACACAAGAAGCTTAATTTTACGTAAACACCAAGATACTAGCTTGGGTTTTTATAGGAAACATCTCTTGAAACTGATTGGACTGAATTCTAATCATATCATGGGACAGTTTAAGATGACACATTTAAAAAGGAAAAAAGAAATCCGGGAGCAACAACATTTAACCATTAACCAAATATTATAAAACAAATATGCATAATGAATAGCACAGGAATTGTAATCTACATGAATCCTATAAAAATTGTGATCTCAGGCGGTAGCGCCAAGGCAACTGCTCGGCTCTATAAGAGATTCCCTTAACTTTGCTCGTCGTGGCCTCCGACATGATCTTCAGTTGCAGCAGGCATCACCTCATCAAGCTTGTCTCATTTCCCCAGACATTTTCCTTCTGCGAATTCGAGGTCATTGTCATGAATTCTATCGCCGGTTCAAGCTCAGATCAGATCAGACTCAAATGTTATAAAATAACTGAATATAAAAAAAATATATATATATATATATATATGTATATATTATTTTATTATTATTTGATTATTATTGTTCCACCTGACAACAAAATAAAAATACTCTTTCAGGCGATATGATCTTTGCTTGCCGCATCCCGAAGGCCAGAAACTCAAATCATTCGGCTAGTGTCCTTCGCTTTATGAAAACCTTGAACTTGAATGAGTTGTTTCATACTTTATTCCAAAATTTTTAAAAACTTCATTTAAATATTGTTGTGAGAAAAACTTGATTACTGTCCATTTGTCTTGACACATTTGTAATCAATTATTATTTTTTAAACCTCTATCTTTAATTTTTTTATTGGTGAAACATAGAAAATTATACGTCATTACAAGGTTAGCTGTAATTTCAAATGGTATTGCGATTTCTTTCTTTTTTTTCAGATTAAAATTGTTCATTTTGACAAAAAGCGGAAAATATTACAATTCCACGACCACAATGAGACCAACACATAGGCACCAAATAGCACCTTGTCTGCATTCATTAAATTATCGGTGTAAATAATTCGTAACACTTGAAAACAAAATTATCACAAGGATGCAAATAATTAGTACAGCTCCACAAAATTACTTTGCTGAAAACAATAAAGGACCTTAAGAAAAAAATAATAATAAGGATTGCAAAATAGGGCTTTCATGCAACAGAATCCCTATTCACATGAGATCCTCCAGGCAATTTCCATAGACTTGTTTAATTCCTTCTATTATACACAAATTGCAACAGAATCATCATCTTCAAGAAAACTTAGCACTTGACGCCACATTGACCATTGGAAGCAGCTTTTGTGCTGTCAGAGGTAAATGGATCAATCCTCACCCAAAGCAAAGAGAATATGGAAGCAAGAAGAATAGACCAAACAATAACAATTGTAGGGGTACGATTTTGGCGACCCAAGAGACCCTTCAAGAATGGATACAAATGGGCAATGACCCATATAGCAAAAAACAGCTTCCCAAATAGTGGACCCCATGATTGGTAGCCACTGTTAATGGCGTATGAGACACCAGCCACAATCCCTACCAAGTTCACAAGAAGGACAGTAGTGGGAGGGATCAGAAGTGATGTCCATTTGAACACATAAAGCTCTGCGAATTCCCCATCATCATCTGATGCCTTTGACGTGACAGTAAAGTTTGTGTCAATCCCAGCAAGAACTTTAAGAAGCCCTTGGAATACAGCAAAAAGATGAGCAGATGTACCACCAATAACCCAGAACTGTTCATTCCTCCACCAGTCTTCTATACTGACGCCACTCCACCTAAGTTCTAGAATTGAAGTGGCAAAAATGGAGACAAACAGAAGAATAAACCACATGCTAGCAAAGTTGCTGATCTGCATTTAGTTGGTCAGAGGTTAATCAGATTTCCAAGATGATGTAAGTTCAAGTATTGTAGACAAAAGATATGAGATGAAGAAAAGAATTACTTACTTCAGGAATAATAAACTTATTTGTGAGAAGACAAAAAGCAGGAAGGATACAGTAAGCAATCAAAGGGATCGAGGTAAGGGGGTAGACAATAGTGTTAATATAAGCCAGCCTCTGAAGAAGTTTCAGTCTCCCATTGTAGCCATACCATAAGGGACAATGCCTACTAAGAAAAATCTCAATGGATCCCAATGCCCAACGAAGCACCTGATTGAGACGGTCAGAAAGATTGATGGGAGCAGAACCTTTAAATGCTGGGCGAGGTGGCATGCAGTAGATTGAAATCCAGCCACGAGCATGCATCTTAAACCCAGTCAAGATATCTTCAGTTACAGAACCATAGATCCATCCAATCTGGTGAAGACAGAAAACGTTTAATTAATGTGTCAAACGCTTAATAGTTGCTACCCATTGATCTTATCAAATGCAGTAAAGCACAGCAATTAATTGCTGAACTCACCTCTCTGCCCCATTCTGTCTTGTCTTCATAACCACAGCTGATGACATGGATTGCTTCCTTCAGAAGAGTTGCAGGATTGGTTGAAGGTGGAATGCCACCCTGCTCCATGAAGGTGGCTGCAATGAAAACGGGGGACTGACCAAAACGCTTTTCTAGGCTCTTTTGGGTTATCAAAAGTGACATCTCTTCATCATACCCTGCAAAAGAGAAAATTCATTTATATTTTATAAAGGATGTAAACATTATGTCATCTTATTCTTATCTTTTTCAAAATTCTTGCGTATAAATCTGGCAAATAAATTATAGCCAGGGGAAACAACGAAATTGCAGCATAGTCAGCACAAGATAACACATAAAAGCAGCAGTGAATAAGGGAAGTAAGGAAAAGATTTCCATAATAGTAGACCTTCAAGACCCTCTTCTATGTCTTCCATATTGAAGATGGGAATGGTGGATTCAGTTCTTTTTGCAGCTTTCTTCTTGTCAATGTCCTTCTTATTGGCCCCCTTTCCCTTCTTTCGAGAACCCCAACAACTCTTCACAATAATGTTTGGCTCCAAATCTTCCTCAGTCAAAACTGGATCATAACCATATAGAGCTTGCCTGTTGAAACAGCAACCGGTTCCCACATAGACTGGGCCCTGGATACCATCTAGACCTTTCAAGTTGATCTGATAAATACCAAAAAAGAAGAAAAAAAAGATTTAGTCAAAGAAAGTGAGAGCAAAACATTGGGGAAAACAAATCTACTTTTTTTCAACTTCACAAAAATAAGGTGAGGCCTACATCAAAGAACACAATATTGCGATTGGCATATCGATCATGCAAGTCAATGCCATCAAATCTCTGTGGGAATTGTACATAACACGTCTTCTTTCCAAGAACAGGATCCATCAAGAAGCACATGGCCTCTTTAAGAGCTTTACTATTATTAAAGTAGTGGTCACAATCCACATTCAAAAGATATGCACCATTGGTCAAGACAGCTGAAACTCGAATCTGCATGACATAAGAAAGTCCCAAGTTAGATATGCAATCTTTCTTGGAAACATATTTATCTGGTTAAAAACAAGGACAAACAACCAATCAGTTCTAGCCAGACATGGCAAAATAAGTAGAAACTAGTATTTTTACAGAAATGAATAAGTTCATGGTGCTAGTAAATGAAAAAATATGACCATCCATGTAGTCAAATAATAACATGTCCTAAAATGGCTTCAGAAACTGTGATTCAGTCTATTAATGGGCAATATTGAATCATGGCATCAGTTTGTTAGTTGTTTTCCATTTATGTAGTTCTTAAACATGAGTTGATCATTGGTGAATAAAACATACAGCTACACAAAGCACATAAACTCAGTAAGTGCACCTTTAAAGTTGAAATATAGTTATTGAATAAACATAAGTATGCATTAGGCAAAACCATAATCCGAATTAAATAAGAAGGTTTTGCATAACAAACCAAAGCATTCATAGCTCCAGCTTTCTTGTGATGCTGGAAGCCTGGTCTCTTCTCACGAGAAACATAAACAAGTCTAGGGAGCTCATTTCCATCTGTATCAAGCCCTCCACTATGACCTAAGAAAACCTGTACAAAAATGAAAGACCTATTAATTGAAAACATAAAGGAGAGATGGCAGAAGTCATATATGCAATTGATGAATATGATAATACCTGTATCATTCCAGGATGATCCCTAGGATTATTTCCAGGCCAAGGAGTTCCATCCTGCATAGTCCAACCTTCTTCTGGCATCTTCTGAGCTTTGGCTACAAGGGCATTAATTCTCACTTTGAACTCTTCATATTCTCTCTGTCAACCAAATTGATCAATATTTAATTTTCTGTATCAATTTGCTTAAATTAGTGATCTATGAACCCAGCAAAGGGGTAAGCATAGAATATTCTCTATGCTAATTTATAAAAGAGTGCGCCATGTTATCAATGAACTTTTTCATTTTTTATGTTAAAAGCATTTGAAATTCAAACAGCTAATATGAATTGCGACAAGCAAGAATTGCTTTATGCGTTCTCAAGGATAACCTTCATTGCTCGGCGTTCCTTGACAAAAGAAGGCTGAATCTTGTCCTTAAGGTAATCTATCTTCTGGCAAAAATAAAATTCTGGGGCTCTTGGTTCAATATTGTGCTTTTTGCAAAATGGCACCCACTTCTTTGCAAACTCAGCTGTTTCTGATAGAGCTTCAAAGGTCAACATAGCTGAACCATCATCCGATACATAGCAGGAAACCTTGTCTACAGGGTAATCAACAGAAAGAATTGACAAAACAGTGTTTGCAGTAACGAGAGGAGGCTCCTTGAGGGGATCCACTGTACTAACAAATACATCGACAGGAGCTAACTGTGATGGTTCTCCTTCACAGTCATATCTAAACAACACAAACTCAGTAAGACAGCAAATCCCACCTTATGGTTGACCACAATGCACAAAAAACAATAAACATATAATGATCCATCCTAACCTCCAAGCCAGCCTGTCAATGTAAGTCTCACGATTAATGGGAGACCATTTTGGAAACTGATCCAAGAGCCAGGAAAAGGCAAACCAGATCTCACAGATAACTGATGTGAGCCACAAGGGGTATGCATCTTTCACAGGATGAGTTGTACGATATTGTAAGAAGAAGCCCAAAATAATAAGTCGGAGTATGATTACAACTCGATAAGGGGTCACATGAGAAGAAGGAATAGGCACCACATGACTCAAAGGCTGTCGAGCATCATCAACCCTGCTGTGGAGGTAAGGAAACAAAAACAAAGTTACAAACTACAAAAGTAGATGGATGCTTTTAAACTTTTTCAATGAGTTGTGAATTTGAAATAAAAACAATTATATGCTTTGAGTGGATAAGGGTGGTAAAATGATGTAATATGACAATGAATAAACCAAATCTATGATAATAGGGAGAAGAAAATGGATGTGTAAAAAAGAGAATGCAAATAACCTAGAGCGAATTGGAATGCAATCCAAAGAAAATATTTTCATCTTTATATACAATAAATACACAAAGATAGCCACAATATTTCCCAGCTTGATCATCTAGTCATTAAGCATCAATCCACATCATATAGGGGGCTCACATTTGACGTTGATCTACATTGGAACCAGTCCCTTCCATGTCTCCCTTCCCTTCAGTGTATCTACTAGTTGTTTGCGTCATATTTTTTTCCTGCTTGAGCTTCCATCCCTCAACTCTTTCTTTCCAGTCAACATTTCCCAGGCCATAAGAGTTCAGGTCTTTGGATGGGTCTACAATTCTAACTGGAACTGTAATAGCAAACATCATTGTCAACTAGGAACCCACTATAACCAGAAAACACTATAATTCAACTTCTTACCTGGCTGCCTTGGATCAATGTATGGTAGCGAGTGAAACTTTTCAGATGGACCCAAAGGACCTGATGTACTTTGAACAGATTGGGTGTCAGGTGTAGCACATAGAATCTCACCAGACAGCTGCCCATGAAATGAAACAATTAATGAATATTGTTGCAAGATGAAGAAGCAAATGCCAGCAGAACATTATTGATCAACTGGCTATACAACTAAAAATGATAATGAGGACACTACCAATGAGGTCTATGATGTCCATTAAAGCTCCATTTCTCACTTATATACTATCAGATACAGCATATATCATACACATAAATCACTTATTACAGTGAGTAAAGAAGTGCGTCATAAAATCTCTTAATTTTTTTTTGGGCATAGTCATGATATCTTTTATGGTTCGTCATCATTTCTACATTGCAGATCCATGGATGGCAATTACAGCGAGGATCTATAAGTCATTTTGATATACTACCGGCTGAACATGGGTGAGAGGGGGGATTGATTGCTGAGAATCATGTCTAGAAGATGAAGAGAGGTTAGCAGATTCTCCTTCCCACTGTTGTCCAGCCTTGGTATCTCCTTGGCCATACTTGAAT
Organism: Adenanthera pavonina; assembly: GCA_026686845.1. Classification (NCBI taxonomy): domain Eukaryota; kingdom Viridiplantae; phylum Streptophyta; class Magnoliopsida; order Fabales; family Fabaceae; genus Adenanthera; species Adenanthera pavonina. The sequence continues at coordinate 7,990,075 of JAIVEN010000003.1, forward strand.
TCATTCTCAAGATCGTCCACATCATCCTCATCATCATCTCCCTCCACTCGAGGACTCCCTGAAATGCAAATTCATGTTCATTCCAGAAATAAAATACAGGATTAGACCAAAAACTTAAAATAGATTATACATAGAAGTTAACCTTTGTGCCTTTTGTATCTAGTCTTGCACTGGGGGCAAGATTGGGTCCCATCTTTTCGCTCGTACTCATAACAAGGACTACAAACTGGGAAAGCACACTCATTGCAAGCAACAAAGACATCACCATTGGCTGTTAATCCAACAGTATCTCCACATATTTGACAGATTTGACCATTCAAGTTCTTCAAGGGTTTGGGCTGCAGAGTATAGACAATTTACAAGTTAGATTTATTCAATTACATCGGTAGACGTTAATCCAGTTTAAATCAATTATTTCCTACGAAAATATAATAAGAATGGCATGACACTTACACAGGAATTTTTTTTATCCCAGAAAAACTTAACACTGGAAAAATACAGGATAACGACAACTTCAACTAGAAAAACAGACAAAGAAAAAGAAAAAGAAAATCCCACTCATTCTTCATCTGTAACCGGATTAAAACTGCATTAGCTCAGTTATATTACGAGGCGGGAAAAAGTTGAACTTTGAGGTCAAGTTTACTCACATAAATACGCGCTCAGTGAACGAAGAGATCTAAACTCCTAAAGGAAATCAAAGAAGGAAACGAATAATAGAATTAAACTCCTAGATGCAGAACATTTTGATCTGATCATTACACGTTTCCAATTACGGAGGAAAAAACATTTTCACACTGCACACTAACACCCCAAGTTTAGCAATTGCCAAACAAGAACATTGGCACCCACAATGCGGAGAACAGAAGTTTCAAAACGGGCATGTCGGAATACTAACCCCCCTATCGGAATCGTGCCGAATTTGAACAAGCTCGTTCCTGTTATGAGAGCCAGCCACCATTCCGGCGGTAGCTTCCATCTTGGTCAAGTTTCTGTGGTTTCCCACAGAAAGTCCAGATCAACGGAGATTACGATCGAAAGGTTCGTTTGTGTTGGAGACAATGAGAGAAGGCAAAGCCATTTGAAGTCTTAGCCCACTTGTTACGCCATCGCACACTCACACTGTCGGACTCTTTACTTGAAGCGGAAGCGGTCCATGTGTTCCTCTGTGTCTGTTTTCTTCGATTCATTTTGCTTATTATTTTATTACGTTGTCATTTGTCAGGTACATTCAGGTTTGGTTCGCAAAACAGCATCTAATTATTATTTTTTATTTAAATAAATTTTTAATAAATTTTTCTATTTTTATCCAAATTTTATTTTTATAAATTGTGATTATTTTAAAAAATCTTTTTCAAAAAGATAAATCAAATGGCACTCATTCTTAATTATTAGTTTCTTATTAATTAAAAATTTCATTGTTGGCAAAAAAAGAAATTCATTTTGAGTTGTCATGGACGAATATTTTTTATTTAATTACTTATAAATTAAATTATTATCAATTAACTTAAATATCTACGCTAAATCATAAGACTGAGAACCAACTTACATTAGAGTAGAATGAAGTTAAATATGAAAAAGAAAACATAGTTTGACTTCACCTACTAACTCAGGAGCTTACATCGGAAATCTATTTTCTCATCATTTACGCTTGTAGCTCACTCAACTCTTTTTGAAACACAACACTCTCAAATTCAAAAAGAAAAAAAAATTAAATAAAAATCAGAATCAATATCCCACGGCAATATTTTATTCAGCTTCGTGGGATTTCATGTTATATACTTTGAGTGCTAAAATTCAGTGATGATAAACAGAAATTGAGGGTATTAATCCCCTGATAAAAATGTTGAAGAGTAACATATAAAATTAAAGAAATGATTTCTGTTGAGGGAGTAAATAATGGAGAAGATTGTCTCAGGGCTTTCTGTGTGTAGGTCTGAAGCAGCAAGCGTTAGTTGGTGCATCATCATTTCTTTACTGCGTTATTGAGTTTGCGTAAAATCTACAAATCTATCTGTGTACAGATAGAGAGAGTGCCATGTTCATATATAGATTCATTTCCAATCTCCATTTACAGCAAAAGAGTTAAAGATAATGAAAGACAGATGAACAAGTGAGTATCCAGGGCTGAGTAATAACGCGTCAAGCAAAAAGGGTCACCATATGGTATAGGTTTGACGAGGGCAAGAATCCTGTGTCCTCTGACTCTTCCCAAGCCCTGATCAGCTGCAAAGCCCTTCTTCTATTCTGATTATCTGTTTGCGGATTATCATTCATTCCAACCATATTTTCAAGTTGGCTCTAACTTTTTCACCTTCAGTCTTTTTTTGGATAGCGGAAGGCTTAACGCCTATACCCGAAAAGCACGTGGGAACAAAACTCCCACAACATGATTAAATAAGAGGGCGACTCATGTTTTTAAATTATTATTTCCTTAATGCTCTAGCGCATACTTAAAAAAAATTCTACATTTATTATGACTCATTTTGGATCAAATTAACGAGAATGATAGTTTAATAAAAATTTATTATTGATGAAGTTATTGAAAATATCCAATATAAATATTTAACAATCCAATAAAATTTTTTAAAGTGCAGTTTCATTGTTTTTATTAATCTCATTTAATCTTTTCATATTTTAATTTATTATTGCAATAATCGTATATATTCATAATGTTAATATTAAAAATACTCTTACTATTGACATATACTAAAATGCATCTCACAGCTGCATCATGCATTTCTTGAAAGCGCTCTTTACAATTATTTTAAGTAAAAAAATCTAAATAAACTTGACCAAACTGTTTGGAAAACTTTCTTTTTATTTTTCACGATGAGGTGCACTTAACATGTGTTTAAAAGCTAAGCCTAATTCCACTTCCATCTTCCAACCCGTCCCTAATCTCTCAATCTCACACTCTGCTTCTCCTTAATTTACTAGACTCTCAATTCTCTCATCGCCACTGTGATTTAGAAGGAGGGACTCATCGAGTCATTGCTTCCAGCGGTGTACAATTTATTTTTGCTTTTATATGCTTACGTACAAACCTTGTATACATGTGTGTAATGATGTCCTCTTCCATTTTGGGCCCATACTACCTTCTTTTCACCCCATCCCGTTCAGCTCACATTACTATTTACTAGTACAAAATCCGGAAGCTCCATAACAGGCTACCCGTTCCCCAACCCCAACCAGCAACAAAATTTCCTACTGTGAACCATAGATCCCACCTTGCCCACGACACATTCCTCACTTTAAAAACCATCCATCCATGTTAGCAAGAAGAAAAAACAAAGAAATCCGGCCATCCAAGTTGTAATTTCCTTTACAATTCTAAGCATTCTCTACATATACTTCAGCAAAATAAACCATATATAGAGCAAAACAAAACGCTTCAAACAGCTTTAGCTACAGAGCGCTTGTATGGAACACGATCCTCGGGAACACCATCCCCTGCACGCTTATCTTCAAACCATTTAACAACTCTCCTGCGAGGAAGGTTGGTCACGTGCACGATGCTACTGATCATTGCATTCTGCACGGTAATTAAATGCAGTCACATATATGGATGTTAAATTAACATGACTCCCTTCAAGGGGAAAGAGTGCAATAATTCTACCAACTACTTCATCCATTCCAGATTATAATACACTTTTAACTACCACACATGGATCAAAACAATAATTAACAATTAAAAAAAGTTCTCATATTTTCTCAAATTACCTTCATTAAATGCAATGGGAATAAAATATTTTAATAATAAACAAATATTTGGGCCACCTAATCAAAAGTAATCTTAGAAAGAAAAAAGAATTACATTGCGTAATCCAAAACATAAATTTCTAAAAAAAATGCACTGTCCAACATAACGGAGAGAGTATCAACTACTCCCGTTCAAACACAAGATATAATATTATTCAAGACTCCTCTGGTATAAGATAAAATCTTATAATATAAGGTCTAATAGGATAAGCGTGCATATGTTTGATGTTTCTGCCAAAATTAAAAATTCACGAGAGAATTGCACCAATAAGAGAAAAATGGAGTAAATCATCAAGTAGTACGTCAACGGACAATTGAATAGTTAATTATGAATGCTCCTCTATCTTGCAACGAGTGAAACAGATGCAGGCAAAATTTTACTTACAGTGGGCCGCTTTGTTCTCTTATAGATTCTTTCCAGAGTGTCAACGTGTACCCTTTTCAATCTCTTCTGAGCAGACCATCTACGTTGCATGACGTGAACAGGTACATTAGACTTTGACCCAGGCTCCACATGATCTGTGCGTATATTTTCAAGAACACTCTCAGTGGGTTTCGCTTCAGGTTCTACTACTGTTGCTGTCAGCTCATCAGGTAATGACAGACTCATCATTAAAAGATTTGGAGGAGGGTCACGAAGCAACTCAAGAACAATAGCCCTATCAAGACAAAGCTCGGCAGCAAGACTTTTGATCTGTAAAATGAGACTAATTTGAGAACAGAGTTCAGAAGGTTAATATTAGGCACCTCTGTCATAAGTCTTGCATGTTAAGCACACGTCTAAATAGAAAGGTTTTCCTTCTCGTTCCTATGTCATTTGAAACCATTAGTGCCACCTTCTAGTTTGCAACCCTATAAAGCAAAAATATGTCCAGATTAATTAGAGATCCTGCTCAATATTTATACGTGAATTACCTCTAGAACCCAAGGTCAAGCTGGAGCCAGAAACCCAACCATGCGACTAGATTAATTTTTTTCATCTAATTAACAAATTTCTATCAGTCTGGCTCTTCCTGAAGGAGCTTTTTGCTGATAACTTACCATGGAAAGGAACACTTGAGGGGAGAAAGTCAGAAGATGATTCATAATATTTACTAACAATATTCGGGAAAACAGCTTAAATAAATAGCTGCCATATTTCCAAACAGATTTCATTTTCTCAAAGTTTCATAGGACAATGATTATAGACACTTTAAGTTGAGCAGATATCAGAACCACCCAACTACTTTGTGAAAAATAAAGATAACCCCTAAATTCTTTCAGTCAATCAATCAGTGCAAGGTAAAATATAATAGCAACATTGAGAAAAGACCACACTGAGACAATAAAAAGTATGAATCTCTCCAAGGTTTTAACAATCATAAACAAATTTATGCTAAAGACTCATAAATTAAATAAACAAGACACTTACACTTGTTTTACGACGACCAGCTTTTAGAGCTTTAGCTAATTTCCGTAGTTGCCAACTTCGAAGGTTCACTTGTCTTCCATCACCTGCGTAATCATCATTGCCATCATCTTCTTCATTATTATTATCATCGCCACTATCATTTTCTGCATCATTTACAACTGAGTTTAACATTTCAGCATCATCTTCCCCCAGCGCATCCTCTAGTTCCCGTTCCAACATGGCAAGGTCTTCCTCAGTTATTTCATCATCACTATTATCCAAGGCCATATCATCATTTTTGAGATCTTCTTCCAGTTGCTTGAAGAGAAGCTCAAAAGCATCCTCCTCCTCTTCCTCCTTTTTGACATGATTTTGAGTCAAATTTTGCTGAAAAACAGAAGGCAGTATATCAGGAATGTAAATAAACTTATTTGTTCTTTTCTTTTCCTGTTGCAACCATCACTGTGAGATGTGAATGATAAATTTAGTTTAATAAGTATTAGTAATGTTCAATAAACACCCCAAATCCACCAAGACAGATATATCATAAACCACCCAAAATATAAAGTATTCACTACGCATTAAGTTGCTTGCGAACTAGTTAGTCAATTCCAAGACTTAATCATTTAGCTAAATTCATCTATGCAAGCAACTAGTATTAGCAGGTTACAGGGCCAAAGTTGAAGCTCAAATATTGATAAATCAGAAATTATAAGTATGACAGCAAAAACAGAAGAAAAGAAACAGATCTCCTATTTTTTTTTTTTGACCTCGACATAACTAAATTAAAGTACTGTCAGACGACTGATCAGTATCTAAACTTCAAAATATCATAAGAGGAAAATCTAGAGGTAGCAACTAAACATGTAAAATCTCTGACTTTCTTGAATTGTTTAATTCAGAATTTTGAAATTTGAACATTTATTTCAAGAGTTCTAGTTCACACAAATAGTATTATCTTGTTCATTAAGCTAATTAGACAAACTCTATTAATTACAGGACTTCTCTTTGTAAATGGCAACCAGTTTGGTTCACCCAAGCACAAATTTATAGCGATTTAGCTTATAATGCTAGAAGAGCCAGTCTCAAAACAGTAATAATTGGTAGTATTTAAACGATCCCCCCACTACCCAGACCAAAAAAATACAGAGGCAAATAGTTCACCTTCTTTTTCCTTTTGCGAGAAGAAGACGCTGCGGCAATTACAGAGCTTAGGTCTCGACCGCGAGAGGATGAGAGGACAGAGAAGGATAAAGGTCTACGTGGCCAGGTCAGACTACCTACACTGAGACGCTCACTTCGAGCAGATGATAAAACGGCCATCGATTTTGTGCATAACGATGGAGAAACCGCACAAGCCATCGTTTCTTCAGGCCTACCTACCGAAGAGAAACCCCAAATCGTCCACTACACTTCGAGCAGACTACGCAGAGTTTCTTTTTCACTATGCAGCTAGCGAGAGAAACCCCAAATCGTTTACCAGAGCATACTGCGCAAGCAGAGTTTCTTTTTCACGCGAGAGTGCGAGACGGGTGACTAATCTCTTTTTCTGTCCTTTTTTTCTCTTTTTTATTTTTTTGGTACAAAATATCTCGTTTTATTAATCGCAAAATGTTTCAACATTTAGATGAATTTGATTTAATTAAAAAAATTAGAAACTTGAAACTTGAGATGTAGGCCCTGATAGATAAATATAAAAAGAAAAAAATTATCTTCTTACAAATCTATGTTTATCGCATTTGTTATATATTTGTCACTGAAACTATTTAATTTATATACTCAGTTTATAATTACATGGTAAAAAAAGTTTTAAACAATAAAATATTAATTTGTATTATTATTATATTGTATAAAGTTTGAAAAATAAATTATAATGTTCACTGTTGAAAAATGATAAGTTAAAAACATGTCTCAAAATCAATAAAGTAAATATGCCAAAACTTAGATACACCTCTCAGCAGTATAGTAGTGTACTGTACAGTAGGTACTAGAATTGTAAAGTAAATCACACGATGTGCCCATTTTTCAATAAGTTAATATAATAATATAAAATATAAATTTTATAAAGAGCCCCATTAATTTTTTTTATTTCATGCAATTTTATTAGCAGGATTTAAATATTGTAAAAACAAATATAATTTTAAAAAAAAAATAAATTATTATTTATTCGCATTACAAGGGAGAAATATGAAGCTCTATGTAATGTTCTTGGTTATCTGCTTTTGCAGACCCGAAGTATCAGATTTCGTTCTTCATTGTCAAGGATCTATCCAACCTATAGCCAATATGACTCTTCCTCCGCTTATATGATGTTTGAGCAGTTGATGAAGTCAGCTTCTACCTTCGAGGTCTCAGTGATATTTATTGACTCACTGAAATACTAAATAGTCATGACAAAACTCAGAACAATTTGAACATCCTGCCCACTTAATCAGTGCTTAATTTCTCTTATAAGTAGGAAGATATATAGACAAGTATGAGGCTTAATTTCTCTTGCAAGCAGAACAGCTCATTAATTTAGTACAACGAGGATGGCAACGAAAGAAAGAGGCAGCGATCAAAGGGACAGAGGTAACCATGTATCAATTGAATTGATGTTGAAATCTCACTTGTGTTGGTAAATTCTAAGAGACAGGTTCGGGAGGCTGCTCTCTGTCTTCTGAGTTATGGCAGATTTATCTGTTATACAAGATTCCCCATCTATACATATATCTGGTATAGATACATGAATCTATGATTTTCTAACAGATATCTAGGCCCTGCAAGGATGTGAAAATACTGATTCCAAATCAAATTCTGTAAACAAATTAATCTATCACGGAACCAGGGGGTGGTGACTCTCATAGTAACCTTGCCCCAGCGGCTACAGTGGTAGGTGAAATCTTCTATTTTGCTGGTTTTTGTGAGGATCTCAAAGAGTACAGCAGAGTTCATCACAGAATTAAGTTGAAACCTTGAAGAGAGAATATTTTAGTATTCTATGAACTATAACTTCTGTCATTATTGCAATTTCTTTAATTTGCTCACTTTGAGACCAAGAATGTGTACTATCAAGTCCAAAAGGTGTTTCTAATCGTGGTTCTACTTGTTCATCGTTATAAGACATGTTTGATGAATGATGAATATGCATTAATTGGGCAACATTAATTATTCATCATGCAATTAATTATGGAATTTGGTGTAGGCTAATCCGCTAGTGTAGATTTTATTTTAGCAACTCAGGCCATATTGTTTTGATCTTTCCCTTGTGAATTTTGATTTGCAAGCAAAACAAATTAACCCACTCTTCAGTAAAGAGAGGATCAAAGTGGTATATAACATATACACACTATACAATCAGTGTTTTATGATCTTCACATCTACCAGAAACGGAACACATGCAATTCACGAAAGACTTGCCATCATGATTTTTTTTTTAGTAAATACTTGTATATACTTATCTATTATTTTGAAGTGTTGTTCAATATAAGGATGTAGGCAGTTTTTCTAGGCTTTCCAGTTATAAGACTAACCTTTTGTTGATGAGGGAAAAATATAAGAGATAGAAAATAAGAAAAAATCTAGATACTCCTTTATCTAAATTTTCCATTATTTTTCTTCTTAATTTTTCACTTCCTCTATTTTTCCTCATTCTAGACAAAGAATAAGAGATACAGTAACCGAACCTCGATAACATAAGCAAAGAGCAAGGGTCGACCAGCAGTATGAGAAGCCTAAAATTACTGAGATTTTGTATATCTGAGATGGGCACTTTCGATTCCTCCTGCCAAAATGGCTTTGTCGAGTTTCATATCCTTTCGGACATTACAATATATCAGCCACTGAAAGCCTCTCTAGGATTCCAGTAGAGGAAAGATCGATCATATTCTTGGTGAAAGTGATATCAGAAAAATTTAAATGGACGTATTTTGGTGTGGTGCATATTTTAGTGGTTATTAAAATTTCTGTTACGCGGTTAAGACCAACAAATTAGAGTTTGTGATCTAGTCTGAAATCATTTTGCTCCTGTATGGTTTGAACAGGACATTAAATCTTCTTTTTTTGGTGATTGTGCTTCTTTTTTGACCGGAGTGACTGTACTTCAATTCAATTGCTGTGATATCCTACATTTAAGTTTTAATAGGAATAATTGTGTATGTAGCCAAAAAAAAAAAAGGAAAGAGAAATAATAGCGTCAAGATTAAAATGTTCTATTGACATTTGTATTATTATATGTTTGTGTCTTTGGAACGCTATTTTGTCGCAATTAAGTAATAATTTCGACCTTGAAAAGACAACTTAATCTTAATAATTTTAAAAGATTTATTTATAAAATTATTAATAACTAGGTAAAAGGACTTATACCGCTTAAGCAAAATTTGAAAGTCAATATTTGTGAATGATGTGGAGAGTACTATTACAGAAAATGTTTAAACGCAAGTGTACGGTTCATATTAAATAATAAATAAAGTAAATAAGAGTATCATTTTTAAAAAGATTTAATACCAAAATCCCAATTAAGCTGTCATACTTTTACTTAATTTAAATAAAACATGAAATGAAATGGAAATAAATGAGAATTAAAATAATGGATATTTGGTTCTAACAACTCAATTGAGCACTAAAATTATACATTTTCTTGTAAATAGGACTAAAGTGAGAAAAAAAGAAAAGGAAAGAAGAAACTATATATAGTAATCCATGTTGAAATTTCTTTTGTGCCCACTCTTTTGCATCCCAAAGTCTCAATCTGCTTTTCTTTGAGTCCCCAAGACTCCTTTTAGGTCTAGAATGCCTCCAAATTAATCACAAAAATTCATGCGTTAGTTAATTATATGTGAGAAACTCTTTAAAAGTCACAATTAACTAAAATAGTATCTTTCTATAATTACTATTCACTATAGTGACCTGAAACTTCACTAACGCAAACTAACTTTACTATTGGTAAAGGATTATTCCAACCTTTGTATTAGCTAAGTGGTTGACACTCAGGTTTTATTACGGCAAAACTTACCTTAATTGTTTACCAAAAAAAAACTTACCTTAATTTGCTACAACGAACATTTTAAACATTAAAATCCAACTTTAAACCTTAAACTCATTCCTTCCAATATAAATTAGATACCTATTATAAAAATACATTAAATTAATGCAATATCCATTTCAAAGAACACAAAACACTCATCATACTGGCATAATTATCTCACCAACATCACAACTCATGAAATTAATCAATTTAACAAATAAATGTGCCATAAAACCACAATGATTACTCCCAGTTACACTCAGAATTACCACATCAAATAGTAAGAAATATTGGAAGCACAAAATATTCCTACTTGGGGCTTGATAGTGCTTGAATTGGAATTAGTTTATAATACAGGTATCTCACCAAAAAGTTATTAATAAATAAAATATGCTTATTGTTAATTACTTATACTTTTATGTGACTAATTATTTTAATTTATAAATAGATTTATTCCAGAAGGAAAGGACTGTAAGCTACAGATAAAACAAGAATTGAAAGTAATGGCCAAGTGACTTTGAAAATGCATCTTTATAATGTAATTTTTTTGGGGGAGATAGTGTGTTTGACCTGTAAACCAAAGCTTAATATATAAATCCATTAATTGGTTTGGAAGATAAAGAAAGGGGAAGGCTTTAAAAGCTTTAAACATGCTTGCTTGGGTTGAAGAAAGAAAAAGGGAAAGCTTTTGAAAGCAGAACTCATTTTTCGTGCATGAAATTGGATAAAAAGTTCTCTTGTTTTTGCAACCCTTGACTGTCACAGTGTTAGATTTTCAACCCTGGTTGCTTTTTTTGACAGCATTTGGGACCAAATGACATTATAAATCCTCATGATTAAAGATGTTGTTTCTCTGCTTTCATCAACATGGCTCTTTTCGTTGGTCTTGTCTTTGTTACATTGGCATGCAACCAACGAGCTCAAAAAGAAAAAGTTTTTTTCTGTTTTCAAACAAGATAATTAATTATAACTTATATATATATATAAGAAACACACCTGACTTGCTTAAATAGCTTGCCATGCTTAATTAATTATTACTTGATTTTATAATTATGATATATATAGGTTAATTACTCATGAGAACAATTTTCATTGGTGGAGCTATGGGATTGAAGCCAAGGAAAAAAATTATACATATTTTGGCTGAGTGTGGATTATGATAAAGTTCCTGAATAACGGTTTTGCTCAAACCCTAGGATTAGGCAAGAGAACTAAATTAAAATCTTAATTCTGAATCAGGCTAACATTAGCTATCTAATCATCACAAGAATTTTCTTCATTGCATATGAATGATTTATACATCAGCCCGTCTTATTACTTTCAAATTAAAGAGATTGGGGGTAAAAGAATGTAATGTAATGCAAATATAATGTAATGTAATGACTATTAGCTAATTTTGTTTGGCAACACGTGTATCAATTTATTTTTTTATTTTTGAATCAAATAAAAATAAGATAAAATGACCAAAATGTCTTTTAATGGATGACGATGATAGAGGATGATGGCAGGCGGTGATTGGTGGCAGAGGATGGTAGCCAGTGGTAAAAGGATTGTCATTTTGCTCATATTATACTAATGTAATGATAATTCATTAGGTTTTTAGAGGTAGAAGGAATTGCATAATTTGTGATAATAGATTTTGCCTATGTAACAAATGTTGAGATAACCAAACGTACAAACTGAGGTAATGTAGAAGTTTTCGTATTATATTACATCAGTTTGCATACAATCAAACAGGCTCTAAGTTTAAGTAATATTATACTTGACTTGATCTAATGCAATATGTTATTGATCCGGAATAAAATTAAACAGATAGATTTATATACTGACTTACTTGTAGTTTATAATGATTTGCTAGGTTTTAGATTAATTTACAGCACCGATGACATATAATGATATATGCATTATGAAAAGTACTGATTAATATGGGTTGTGAATGTGAATAAAGTGCTCATCAAAGAAGGAGATATGGATGCATTATAAACGTAAGTGCATGTGTGTGAGTGCAATGAGGAGGCGACCCAAAATACGAAGGGGAATCTTATGCAAAGCACTGAGTGGTGATCAGTGATAACAGAGTTCAGGGTAAAATTCTCGATCACCAAGTTGGACCCCAAACGACATGATTGAAGGGGGAGGTACTTAGCATCAACAAAAAAAAGCGCATAACGAAGTAACATAAAGCTTAGACTAAAGTGAACAACAAAGAATCGTGTTAAAAGCTATATCATGGAGTGTAGTAGCAGTCACTAATTGAGTTATATCCCTACTTTTGACCCCATAAATATTGCCGTTTAACTTATCCCTGATGGTCATTGGCACGCAGCCATGAAAAGTGTGCAATGGGTTTATTTTGTAAAAGTTTCGGAATCCTATGTCAAATGAATTAATGTTAACACAACTGTAGCTCTCGTTCTTGGTCTCCCTGATTTGAAATCTGGATCTAGGTTTAGCTGATTAAGCAAAGTGATTATTGAAACCCCCTGCGTTGATATTGACGTTGGAATAAAATTCAGGGGAAAATCCACTTTATTACCTCATATTCAATTGATTTTTAGTAAGAGTTTTCCCAGTCAAAGCTAAGCATTAATTAATCTCCTTTAAGATACTAAAAATTAGCAAATACTCCCTCCAATCTCCTTTATAAGAAAAAAAAAAAAACTTCACAAGGATTAAAAAAGTAGTTTTAGTTAGTTAAAATTAATTAAATTATCTTATATTTTAAATTTTTTTCAAAATTATCTCTAATTAATTTAATACTAATTTAAATAACTAGTGTATTTAATCTCTCTCACACATAATTAATAAAGAGTGATTTTTGAAAAAAAAAATTTAATGAACCATTAATTCCTTTTCCCCCTTATATTTAAAACCATCCAAAAAGAAAAATTTTTCCTTTATAAATAGAATCGGAATGAGTAATAGATTTTTTCCAATTAAAGTTACTCTATATATATATATATATACAAAGATATAAGGAATTGGACCCTGTTGATCAAGAGTCCCTACTATTGATGCTAATTTTTGAGTTACAATAGCTTTTAATTATTAACTAACTTGTCAAAATAAAACCTCTCAACACATATATTGCTCCGATTCCTATATGTGTGTGTGTGTGTGTGTATATATATATATATATATAATTTTCTTTTCATGTTCTATCTGATAATTATAACTGTTCTCTTTTCTTAAACTTGGAATTTCGGGATGGATGGAATGCTAATTCATTTCATTTGTATTCTAATGAATTATTTTTTCAACAATAACGATAGATTACCGCAAGGCGATTACTTTTCTTTTGTTTTGATGAAAAACTGTGGGGTATCTTTACCCTTTAACAATCAAAATTAAAATGGTAGCGCAGTAGAGTTATGTCAAACATTTATATATATATATATATATATATAATCACATCAATTGGCTTAGCAGCGATGAGTTTATTACCAATGACCCAGGGTGGTCCCTGTACAGACGTTTGAGAATATGGGCAATGCGTATAGTTTACACGTAATTTTAAGTCATTATTCGTTGGACCACTACTCCCACTTATACCAGAGAAAGAGGCTGAAACTGAAATATTATACACGTATACATTCTGGCCGGTAGTGACAATATTACTAAACAATAAAATAAATATAAAAGCACGCCTTGCAACAAACCAAATCACAAAGATGATTAGTGGAAGCTCACTTAATTTCAAAAACACATAAACACTGATATTATAAGCTTGATAACACTAGAAGTACATGGGCTGGCTGGCTAGCTGCTGAGTCATACCAGAATACTCAACACCAACACAAAACTCAAAATGAGATAATTCTTCAAAAGCTTCCTAGAAATTTTAAAAGGAGGAAAAATTAAATAGCCAGAGTAACATGTAGCGTAGGGACCAAAAAAAAAGTAACTATCGCTGCAGACTGGGTAGCCTTCTCATCAATTCTCTTCCTGTTGGACACCAAACCTAAAATTTAAAGCCATTTACATGTTAATTTGTTAGGGATATATTTATGCACAGTATACGATGTAATATTAATTAATTAATTAAATATATATAACTAATTAAATAAAACATACCATATCAGAAATTTCTACGACGAATATGGAGATCTGCTGCTGCTAGAGTCCCTTGGTGCATTGCATCGATAGCACTCCATTCTATTAGCGAAGTTATGCTCGTTGCATCCAGACCTGCCCAGTTTAAAAGCATTTCCTTGTCTAGGTAAGAAACTCCATCTCTAAGAATTTTATAAAATATGAAAAAAAAAATCTACATCAATGAAATTGTCAATTGTGTTTGAATTGAGTGTGTAATTGACGTGTTACTGTTATATTTAGGATTATTTATTTGCTTCTTATAATACTTTTTGAAACATATCCTGTTGGGATTCTTTAATGACAACATTTTTGTGTCTATTTATGCAATTATATAATATATAATTTTGTAGCAAAATTCCGCCAAAAAAAAATTGTGGAAGCATATATCACTGGTGCTAAATGCTGTAATGCATTACTGAATAATAGAGCTGTGTTTGTTTAAAGAGTTTTGAGCGGAATATAATTAAATACCAATTTATTTAATTTGAATAAATATAAAATTAGAGACAATATACTGCCAGTGTAAGGAATCTGTCAATTATGAATTAAGAAGAGAGATTGAATTCATATGAAAGTCTAAGGATTCCAGGTGAACCTCTAATTATCCGAACTATAATTAACATGACCGATATTTTTTCCTTGTGGATCACTACAGGATATAAAAGCCTCATCACCTGGTGCATATCCAGTCACCGGACTTCCAGCCAGGACGACCAGAGCCGCCAGCAGAGCCGAAGCCATAGCCTCTCATTCTGGAGATGTCAGCGTCGTAGCCGGCGGAGGAGGAGTCATCCTTGAGGGCACCGCACTTGAAGCAGCTGGAGCGGCTGGCGAAGTTGTGGGCTCCACAGTTGGCGAGGTTACAGTACCAGTCACCGGGACGAACATCCGGTCCGGTCGTGAAGCCTCTACCACCGAAGCTTCCATATTCGCCTCCAACCCTTCCTTCTCCACATCGCTGGCACGACTCTCTCCTCTGAAAGTTGAGGTGGTTGCACGACCTGCAGTTCCAATCTCCTGGTCTGCTCATCTTTGATTCCTTATAACGCTTCACTATCCATTTCCCAAAACACACGCACAGTTATATATATATACACAAAATATGGATATCATATATGGAAAATGCAAACTAGTAAGAGCATGAATATATAATATAAGACAAGCTAGGATTATAAGGACTCACCCCGAACAACTCCGATCGAGTCGAACAAGATGTTCTGTGTGTTGTGATTGTTGGTGATGAGCTTGGGGTGCCTTATATACTGCTATTAAGGCCTCGAAAAATGGGTGCGGATTTGAAGTAAAGGCAAGTTTTTTCTTTTCTTTTGCTCGTTGAACCATGATATCATCAAAAACTAAAATTAGAAAAAGGAAAAAAAGAAATTTTTGAAATGCGACTCTATACACACCAATATATATATATATATATATATTAATATATAATTAATTGAAAAGGTTATATTTGGTTACACAGCATCTTTTAGGGTTTTTGGGAGTGGCCTGGTACAAAGTGCACGTACACATCATTCCTTCTTTCATGATTCAGAATAAAGCCATGTGTGTGTGGAATAGTTGTGAAGTGTGACAAATTTATCAGCCAAGACCTGGAGTCCAAAAGAAAAGGGGCATATACTAAAATCTCTCATCATGCACGTAAAAATGATAATAGATTATGGGAAAAATGGAGTTGAATTCGTTCAACTTTGTCAAGCTGAACTTTTGTGCCCCCACATAAAAGCAGATTAGCATGCAATGTAATCTCTAATTAAATCTTGTAGTGCATAAATGATAGCAGAAATGGGTCTTGGCTGTGGATGTTGTTGACGGATAAAAAAGAAGCACAAAATGGTCCTTACCATCACTGCATGGTCTAAGTGCTTCCTTTTTTGTTTTGATCAGTGACGATTGGATAAGGAGGAACACAATTCATTGTTTATCACCAGACAAAATGAATATTCCTCACACTTCAAGGAAAAACCTTAAGAGAGGATTGACCCCACTGTCCCCCATATATTTTTCCCATTCAAATATGTGTGGATCTAAGTGTGTGTCTACATATATATATATATATATATATTACTGAGGAGGGGCCATGTCTCACTTTCAATACACTTTCAGAATGGCCGGGAGTTATAAGGGTAGCCGGCAGAAACAATATATGATGAAAATGGGTGCTGCTTTTCAATTTTGAATATTCCTCTTTTGTACTTTGGACTCAATTTTTCAGTTAAAATGGTTTAATAACACAGAATTAACAGGTGATCGTCTCTAGTTTTTATCATTTTCGCTATTTACGTGGATATATATTGAATCCGTTAAATAGGAGGAATGAAAAATTAATTAAAGTTTAACCTATATAACGTGTGACTTGATTATGCCAACTCGGTCACATTAAAATTGGTCCAGTTTTCTAAATGTTAATTTCATATACATATATAGGAATATTACGTACTCTTTCATAATATGCTCAATATAATTAGAGGTTGTACTTACGTGTGTGTATAGCTCAATCATATTAATTGTTGAGTTACCATGTGCATATGGTAAAAGAGAAGGGGATTACCATTGATGACCAAATATTGATTGGTATTGGAATGATTCAAAACTCAAAGAAAGGAGCAAAAATTGGTAGAGTTTCGATAAAGAAAGTCGAAGTTGATGGTGATGGAAAAGAGAAGTGTTCGAGGTTCAATTTTTGACCATCTTTTCTTTTCTTTTTCTCCTTCATTACTGATCTGGCTTTTTCGCTGTCATTTTCTTTTCTCCCCTCCTCATCAACGCTTATTATCTTTCTCTTTCTTTCTCCCTTTCCCTCCTATATATCTCAGTGTGCTAAAGAGGGAAAGAGGGAAAACATATAAAGATGACTGCAAAAGAGGAAAAAAGAAAATTAAAAAAAAAATCTTAAAACTGAGAGAGAGAGAGAGAGAGAGAGATCACCCACCATTTTTCTCGGGGAATGGTAAAGGCTGTGGCAAGCTGTGAAAAAGCAAAAAGAAAGAGGAGGAAGAGTACTGATTCGATTCTCTCATTGGGAAATGCTTGCATGCATATGAATATGATCAAACCCATGTACGCCTAACGTTTACATATGCTTTCTAGTTTCATCTTTATCTTTTCATTACTATTATATTAACCCCAACCAGATAAACGATTCTCATTCCCTTTGAACAAATTAATACAAAGACACGCAGGCTCCTTAAAATTTTAACCTACACAAGTATTTGCTTGCTTTCTCCCGTTTTACTTTTACCACGTCCGTGTACACGTGCATGCATGCACGCACATGTACCCCAAATTTTTATTACATTTATTATTTTATTTTTGCACCTCATGACTCCACGTCATTAGTATTCTTGGCTGCTATAGTCCCTCTCCCCCCCCCCCCCCGCCCCCAACACACACACACATATAAAGAGAAATGTGTTTGATCTTCATTATCTATGAATTATCTAATTATCTTATTTCATATGAATCAGAATATATTGTATCCAAAGCTGTTATTAATTCACAATTTTTTTTCCAGCTGTGAAACTATATTATATAACAATTTTTACGTCTGCTAAAATGTATTTTACGTAATTCGTGTCTGGGTTGCATGCACGTGAGGTGGTAGAAATTATGGGAGTGACGCCATCACAATGATTAAAGTTTTCTCTTTTCATTTACCAAAAAAACAAAGTTTTCTCTTTTCTTTTACTTTTTAGACCTCCAATATCTTTTATAATATGCTCTGGGAGTCCTCAAAGGTCCATCCACTTTGTTGATTTTACACAGTGTTCCACCCAAATCGCTTAATTATCTTCTGTGTACAAAGCATTGGAACAAAACTCTAGTCAAAAGGCTCCTGTATTCAGTAATAAAAAGGCAAAAAGAAAAAAACCTTGTGTTGAATTAATTATTGTATTGGACATTTGTCTTAAATACAACATATTAGTCCGAATTAATGCAAATTCAAAAATCTGCAGCACTGCTAAGCCACCCACTAATAGCAATATAGTAATTTCGCAATTTGCAATTTGCAACTTAACCTGACAGTCAAGATTGAGAAGACGAGGGACAGAGGAGGGAAGAAAGCGTAGATAATCCATGTCTGCAATTTTGCTGCTAACCAGAAAAAAAAACTTACTTTATTCGTCATCGTCTAATCTATGTGACTTAGTCCCTTGAGTTGAATTAAAAAGGATTAACTTTATCCGTACTTATTTATATATTTATTATTAGTTACATTCCTGATTCCAAACGTACTAAGTGTATGATTTTTCAATAATAGCATGAAAATGCATTATCTAGTTGAGAAGTCATACCGTTATCTATAAAAATCATATACTCATTAAGTTATTTTTTAAAAATACATACTTATTGTATTTTTATTTTTATTTTTATTACCAACTGATTCTTTATTCAAAAAAAGAATAAAATATAACAACTGATTTTTTTTAGTTCTAATTAATTTGTCTATGGGCCGTTTCTCATTAGCTTTTGCAGCGCAAGCCCATTGCGGGCAATATAAACGTTCCTCTCTATGAAAGAAAAGGTTGGTGAAGGAGAAATTAAAAAAAAAACACGACGTAGGTGGAGGAGGTCCGGCCCAAATTAGAGAAGAAGGCCAGTAACGCTGCTTCCCGCTCGCAATTCAAACCCCGCCCTTGGAACTTTCGGCTCTCACTCTCTTCCCCTAAATGGTAAAAGAACAGAATTAACAAAAAAAAAAAAAAAATTCCCTCAGTTTCAATCGCTGGAGGGCACAAGAGAAAAGAGATGCAGAAAGCTGAGTCTAGGGTTGATAAGGGATCCTAATGATCATGGATTCTCCAGGTGCTACAAAGAACACCTCCATTTCTATTTCCACTGCTGATGCTGATGCTGCTCCTTCTTCTGAATCTCCTCCTGTTCAAGTAAATTAACCTCCTCATTCTTCACTTTTCCTTCCTATACCTCTTCCAATTGACTTCCTAAATTTTTTAACACTTAACGTATACTAATTTTTAGACGATGTTACAGTTGTTTTTTTTTTTGTGCCATGGATCGCCTTGCAATTGTATTTTTCCCCATTTATTTTTTTTTATATTCTTTTGTTCAATTGTGATAAATTCTCAGTTAATTGGTATGGATTCAAGTGCTGGACTCTAGTTAGTCGTTTTAGTTAGGACTGAATGCTGCGCATATGCATCGCTAAACCACAGACAATCAGACATTTAACATTTTGTATCTGGCACTGAACATTCTAATTTGTCTAGAGATTTCGAAAGCATTACTTAGTTAATTAATTGTATCTTCAGACCAATCTTATTTGCACTATAGTGGATAGTGGATATCTCATGTGTTTAGCATTTTGAATTCCAGGAGTCCCCTTTTTTCAGCTATGTAAACAATTTATCTCCAATAAAGTCTGTCAAGGTTTCTCGTGTGGCTCAAGATTTCCTTGGACTCAAGTCTCCACCTATCGTCTTCACGTCTCCACGTATTAATCCTCATTGTGGATCAAAGTTTTTGGAGAGGTATACTGACTTTAAATTGTTATACAACATTTTTACATGTGTTTGCACTGTTTGTTCGTTGACAAACTTTGCGTATATCAGGCCTCAATCCTCTGAATCAGCCACTGTAGAAATTTCACAAAGTGTCAATGGAGGCCAGAGCAATCCTGTTGATTCTAACAAATCTAGCTCTTTACCGCTGGGGAAGTTTATAACTGATAATCAGAAGGATCTTGATAGCAAGAATGATTCAAGTACTCAACACTGCAGTCCTTCATTGTGTATAGAATCCGTAGATGAATATTTAGCTGATCCTCCAGATATTGATTGTATGTATTCGAGGCATTTGGTCAACCCAGACGTGAAACAATCTAATGAGACTGGTGAATCATCACTAAATGACTTGACTCACTCAAAGAAAACCATTGCAAAATCCGATGACAAGAATGGTCCTGGTGATGAACTAGGAAAAGGGGAGAAAGAAGATGTTGAATGGCTTTCTCAAGGATGTGCAAAGTTAGAGTCCACTTTGTCTGCTGACCTTGTTTTTGAGAAACAACGTTGTGATGATTCACTTGTCCAGGTAACCATTCAATGTTGTTGTTTATATCCATATAATACGTGCAGGACAGTCAGTAATATATATGACTAGCGTCATCGAGATTTTTTTTTTGGGTCTATTGATTTGCTAGATTTTGAGCTTCAGTGCGCAGGAAATGAAATGCAGGGTCGTTGTGATTGTACCTCTCCGTCGACGCTTGAGCCTTTGCTGGATTTAAAGGAATGTGAAAATGGTAACGACATGGGGCCAACCTCTTATATCAGTGAACAGAACATGTCGCAAGACAGCACCAAGGTATAGATCATCAGACTTAGTTGTTGTGTGGTATGCATTTATATAATTTTGTCTCCAAATTTCGTTCATGTAATGCCCCAGGGGCAGATTGATTTCATCCAACTTTGTTTTATGCTTTATTTTGTTCTTTCATGGTTAATAATTTTAAACCTGGCAATTTTTCTTCTGTTTTCCCATTGTCTTGGACTTGTTCTTGTCAACTAAGAGAACGGTAATCTACTTTTGGCAATTTTTCTTCTGTTTCCCATTGTCTTGGACTTGTTCTTGTCCACTCAGAGAACGGTAATCTACTTTGTTGACTGTGGCATTTTATTAATTTCTTATGCTTCTGGGGTTCTAGTTTGTCTTTTGTAGCTTTGCGCGAAACTTGGCGGAATTTTTTTTGAAAGGGAATTAGAAGAAATTCTATACAGATGAAAAATTTCATCTCAGTCATTCATGAGGGTTACAAACTTCATTAGACTTAATTAAGCACCATATCATGGTTATGGAAATCTCTTCGGTTAAGGGGATGGGATCCTCATTCATGGTATTGTGTTATTGTTTCATTTTTAGTTTTCTTGTTAAAGGTTTGAATCGGGTGCGATGAAACAAGTGTTGCGTTATCCGTTTGGTAAATGACCAAAATATTATGAAATCCTTTTATGAAAATGGTAGCAAGCATGTTTTTAATGCATCTAAATTGCTTGTTATTAAATCCATTAAGATTTTCCTAGTACTATAGGATAACTAATATCGTCAATGTAGGCCAGTCAAAAGCACCGAGGCCTGCGCAGACGGTGCCTTCAATTTGAGGAGGCTGCATCAAGTGCTTTTGGAAGTTTGAACAGCTCCCCGCTTCCTTCCCATGTTCCAGAAGATTCAATACCATCCGCGAACTCTTCAGATTCCAAAGATTTAGAAGCAGCTCATGTTGCATTAAATGACACTTCAGGTGAAAAGAGAATGGTCAAACTGTCCAAACCTATCACCACCTTATTTTCTCCACGTTGTAGTGGAAGCTTCCCTGTGAAATGTCCCAAGCCATCAGGTATTGGGTTGCACCTAAATAGCATTATAAATGCTATGCCCCATGGTCGTGCAGCGCTTACAGGAACGAGACTAGCAGAGGGTTGTACAGGTTTACAAGGCGGGAAGTCAACGAGTTTACTAAGCTGTCCTAATGCGGAGGACTTAAAGAGGGGCTTAATTTTATCAAACATGAGCGAGCAATCATCAGCTGATAATGAATGCGAGAGGCACGAAAGAAATGATGCAATAGCTGCAGATTCTCTCTCCTCCGAGTCTCCCAGCTCTGTAGACCCACCAAATTTGTCAATTCACGTCGAGCATCCTGCAAGTGTCCATGACGAGAGAAAATTAGGCTGTAGAGGTGATAGAAAATTTGAGGATTCCAACCAAACAAGCCCCAGAAAGAAGTTAGTTCTTGGTTTTTTTTTTTTTTTGGTTTCATCTTTATGATTTTTTGTACTTCATGTGTTTATGGGATAACCAAATGCTACATCGTTCTTCAGGAAGAGAACATCAAACACCACTGATGATGGTTGTAAAAGGTGCAACTGTAAGAAGAGTAAATGCTTAAAACTGTAAGTGAATTTTATGTTTTCTGCGGTCACTTTTTTATGATATGCAGTATCCATGTATTTTGATCTATTTGTTTGCAGTTATTGTGATTGTTTCGCAGCCGGATTATTTTGTGCTGAGTCTTGTGCTTGCCAAGACTGCTTTAATAGACCAGAACATGGAGATTTAGTTCTTGAGACAAGGCAACAAATAGAAACCCGTAACCCACTTGCATTTGCCCCCAAGGTCGTGCAGCATGTTACTGATTTTCCATCAAATAATATGGTATAAAATCCATTCGGTTTACCTTTTTTTTTTTTTCCTGAAGTCTCTTGCTTTCAGAATTAATGGGTTGATTTCATATGTCCCTTACAGGAGGATACCAATATAACAACACCATCATCCGCGAGACATAAAAGAGGTTGCAATTGCAAAAAGTCAATGTGTCTGAAAAAATATTGTGAATGCTATCAGGTTGTGTTTATCATGTAATATTTATTATTCTTCAAATTTTCACTTTTTTCTCCCGCACATGCTAATTGCACTTTTTGGTTCAATTTAGAAGAGGCTAATTTTTGTTATTTGCCCTTTTTTTTTAATCTTAAAAAAAGGCTAATGTCGGATGCTCTGGTGGATGTCGATGCGAGGGATGTAAGAATGTCTTTGGTAGGAAAGAAGGTAAGATTGTATATTACAAATATTCGCTGTTAATTCTTAGTGCTCCACAAAATTTTTTTCAATTTTTGTCTGATAAGTAATTTCAGAAGTTTGGGTGTTACTCGTTGAAGTCTAAGGAGAACTCTTAAGAATAGCATAAGTTTCTGATATCCCGGTAGGACTTGAACGTAGAACTTATACCTAAAACCCCACCCACTTAACTGAGCTAAAGCCCAGGTTGCATGTTAATGAATGAATAAATACGTCGCTTCATTTTTGTTGTGGCCGTTATCATCTGCAATGCACCTTAGAAGGTGGTGAATTTATTGTGAAGAAACTTTGAAATCTCACTGCCAAGTTAAATGAAATATAACACAAAACATACTTGTCAATTTATTTTTATGTCAAAGCTGTGGGAAGAAAGATCATTAAGAATTAGACTGCTTGTTAATCTGTATCTTCATATCTCAGATTACGTTGCTATGGAACACACTGTGTGTGAAGAAAAGGTGAGAAACAGTGTAGAAGAAGGATCAAATAGCACGCTTCACGGTAAGCTGGAAATGGTGGTAAAGAAGACAGATTTGTTACACGGAGAGTTGTATGATCCGCACTGCTTTTCTCCTCTAACACCATCTCTGCAATGCTCAGAGTACGAGCCCTTCCCCAATAAATCCTTCCGGAATGTAAAAATCGTAATTTCAATACTAGTTTTCGGCATGTGTCCACTTTTATGCTCTGAATCTTGTTGCCATTTTCTTTGCATCCAGCCAAGGAAAGCAAGCTGCAAATTTCCGAGCTCCTTCTGGGAAACATCTTACAGCCACTGAGATGTTAAGAAATGCCTCTGATGATGATGGGCAACAGGATTGCAGCAACATGGAAATAATGGATCAATCATCACCAAGATGTAATTCAGTCGCCAAAGTACACCAGCTCACTCTTTCTAATTCCCAGTCAATGTCTAGTGCTTCATTCTCAACTAAAACAAGGGATCAGACACATATTCCACGTGTTCTCTCTGGATGTTCCGTTCGGTGGCGTAGTTCACCAATCACCCCAATGACTAAATTAGGTGAAATTAAATCTCAACAGTGTCTTGAACCGGATAGTAGACTTTATGACATTCTAGAAGATGAAACTCCCGATATGTTGAAGGCAAGGTCCCCTAAACAGAAGCGAGTTTCTCCACCTTAGAGTCATCTACGTGAACTTGGTTCAAGCTCTTCAGGAGGCTTGAGAAGTGGCAGGAAATTTATTTTGAAAGCTGTACCTTCTTTCCCACCATTGACCCCATGCGTTGTTTCGAAGGCCAATGATGATGAGAATTCAGAGAATAGCAAACTAGCGACGGACGATCCCAAAAGCTGAAGGGAACTCCCAATGTAAAAACATTCATTGATGCGCGAATATATTTCTTAAGCGCTCAAGTGCAGACCCTCGCTTATGTAATGTAATGTCGTAGGCCGTCTTGTCGCTGTCGGGTGCTGGTATGTTAACAAGCTCTCGTGTAATTAAACTTCTAAGCAGTCATACAAACTGCTATATGCTTGTATTTGAATTGAACTTACTCCAACCAAAATTGAATTGATGAGGATGAGGGGTCGGTCTAATAGCTATCGATCAAGGCACAAGTTTTCTTTCTTTCTTTTTTTAAATTTTTTCGCGGCACGGCATGAATTTATTAATTGGTGTAAATATCACTTCAGTGTCATCTTGTTTCGAAATTGTGATACCAAACACTTTATTGTGCGTAAACAGGTTCCCAGGTAAACAGGTTCCTAGCCAACCTGTTGGATGATCCAGACCGGATCAATGACCTTTTGGTAATGTAACGCGAAGGCTTTCACTTCGAATTTCATTCTCTCTTTCGTTCCTTCTTTTTGCTTCCTCTTCGAACAAATGCTTCTATTTTTTCTCTTTTGCCATGAAATCTACTTTGTTTCCTCAATCATGTCTGACTGATCCCTTGAGGCAGACTTGTTGAGACACGGGGAATTTGACCATTGAAACTAGGGTAAATAAAATATTAACTCTTGATGGCAAATTTAATGTTCTTCCCTTCAGCAATGACTCTGCTCGCAACAGAGTTTTTCTTTTTTTTGAATGCACAATTTGAATCGACATTCTAGTTAAGCACGAAGTTACAAGATCAGCCCTAAGATAGATTCTGTTTTACAACATGGGCTTTAATATCATGAACCAGTACCATCAGCTACCCATAGGTTATAAACAACAAAGTATATAGATATTAATATAAAAACATATTTAATTAGAGATTAATAGCAACTTTCTGTTGGTTTTAATCTATTTACTTCTGATCAAGCCCAACTGAACAGTTTTCACCAGCCTACTAGGTCTTTAGAATGATAGAGGAAATTTAATTCATCCCAGCCCAACTAACTGTTTAACTTTTTATTGCCCTCCGGCTGAGTACAACTAATTTTGAACCCCCAGGAAAAAGCACCACAACTAATAAAATTTAACCAAGATTTGACTTTATTTTGGACCAAAATACAGAAACCTGCATATCCACTGCCATAGGACATCTTGAACGAAAGAAACAAAATTTGCAGGATGTGAAGGAATTATCCATGTCCTCCCCACCAAAGCAAGAAACCTAGCGACCTTGAAAATGTTTATTCGGAAAGAAAGGTATACCCCCACACCACTATCTATTCTATAGTGTCTCTTCCATTTCCTAAAAGGATGCTTCTATGTCAGTTTCCTGATTGAACTGTTCTTCTAGTTCAGCCGAAACCCCTCAAGTCCCAAATTTGCAGTCAGCCAACTGCAAACCTCATCATTCTCTTCAGGGACTGTATAGTGACCCAGTCTGCACAGAAAAATGTTCTAGAGTTCATTAGACTGCTTTCCTGCACAAATATTATAGGCTTTGCAGAACACAGTAGAATACCCATTGAAGCTCCTAAATATAAGATTCCTGAATCCAGCTGATCTCAAGGTCTGTGCAGATTGCTCTCCATGTCTAAATGCAACCACATCATCAGCTGCAAAAGGGAATCAGTTTTGGATAACATCGAGCAGGCTCATTATATTATAGTTACAATTATCAGATCTTGTTTTAGATAACATCTTGATACTTATCTATGCCATGGGCGATATACCTTTCTATGAATTTTCGAAGGCCGTCAAGAATTTATATATTTTACACTTGTTCCACATAGAAGCTTATTAAAGAGGACAAGGAAACTGATGCACTTAACAACAATGATTTGTTCATGACAAATCATGACCATGATCAAGTTCTGGACAAATCATGACCATGGTCAACCTTATTAAATTTAAATTGACAAAAACAAGATATCCCTAAAACTAGGTTAAGTAAAGATGTTGACAAGGTATTAGAAAAAAATTCAATAAATGCAACACCATACAACAACCAGCGGGAATTCCAACAAGGGAATCTATGCTGGTGAAAACTCGGTTTTTCTCTTCCCATATTACTCTTAACCAGTGACACTCCTAGAAAGAAATCCTTTTCTTTCTTTTTCTGGTGCAAATATATGACAAAGAAACATACCCTACACACACACACGTGCATGCAGACCATCAGGAAAGGCTGTCTGTTTCAAAGCTACATAAATCATTAAATTTTCACCAGCATGCAGAATTCAGTGAGAAAGATAGATGAGGCAATCATGAGGAAAAAAAATCTCAATAAATTTAAATTTGCTAAGTATAACAAAAATTGATTAAATTTATGAATACCTAGGCCATGGCAGAGAAATAAGGGCAATGTTGCTGCACGCCTTAAGGCATCATGTGATCCTTCAATTTGATTCCTCAGGGTCCTGCATAAACAGTAGCTTGTGAGTTGATTAACTTTCTTTGAGAAAAGGAATGTGTAGGTGGGTGTGCCTTAATAGTAGTATTTTATGTATTGGCCTGTTCACATATCACAGAAATCAAACCTTGAACAAGGAAGCCAGCCACTTAAAGCAACAATTGCACTTAAGTTGACAGGATAATTATTTCCGTCTCTGTAACGCCCCAAAACATGGCATGTAGCCGAGTAAAGGGCAGTTGCAGCACCCATACTGAAGCCTCCAATGCCAAGTTTGACTGTACAGTCAAAAGTAGCAATAGCCTTCAAATCAAAATATATGCAATGCGAAACAGGAAATAACAATTTCATATACATGAACAAATTCTCAAGATTTTCTCTGCATGCTTCAAGAAAGAGTATTTTTCCCCTTCATGAAAAGTTAACCAGAATAAGGCCGAAAAAACAACTTTCTAAAATCCCTGAATTACTATTTCAGTCACTTTAGTGGAAGTAAATAAATATAAGCACCTAATGTGGAATATCATGTGAAAGTCTCATGATGGATTCTTGGGCTTTTAAACTCTTACAGTAGCTCTTTAATTTAATGCCGTATGCTGAGGAGCTGAAGGAGGGATAAATTGGAAGAGTGTAATTTTCCACAAATGCTGAAGTGTACAACTAAACAAATTCTTATAGGGTTAATAGCTTATGGTTTTCCAGCCTAGTAACAGTCAAAGATAATATAAGATGTTATGCTTATTAAAAAAAGGGCTCTCTCTCTCTATTCCCTAAATAAGCAGAGGTATAAATAGTCCGTACTCATAGCTCCAATAGGTAATGAAGGAGAACTGGAAGCAACCTTATTATATAATGATTTTTCTCAATGAGATAACCCATGTATAAAGTGGTTAATTTCTTCGATATTTTTAAAGATTTTGGTCAGTTCCTTGAGTGATTCTCCAATAATGACAAACCCTTGGCTCTTAATTACCGCCACAACTGTATATTTTATTCTTTTAAATTTTGTGAAAATTTGTTCTGATAGATTTGTCACTCTACATAACCAAGAGCAATAGATCCAATGGTCAACTACCACATCAAAAGTCTAGAGAACATTTAAGGATGCTCAAAGCCTAGAAACTGCATATTGTAAGATTTATTCCTTGTCATATAACAGATTGACAACCTCTGTTTCCCCAAGGGGAGCTTCATATAATGATTGCAATTAATTTGGTATATCACAACTAAGGAAAAGAAATAGTATTGGTTATGTTTTATATCACAGATATATAAATAATAGTTTCTCTAGGGATTATGGGACATGGAGAACCTACTATTTGGAGGCTCTGTAGACAGAAGATTGGCAACGTGTGCTGCAGAAGCATTTAAGCCCTCTATATCATCTGGTGCATCTTCTGAAATATCTCCTACATCAAACCCTGGATAGGATAACTCAATCAAATTAGACTTTGGCAGTTATGGACAAAGAGTAGGCATTATATTTCTATACTGAATGTGGATTAAGAGCCAAAGTCTTGGTATATGACACTACAATTTAGTAGCAAATTCTGCGGTCAAAGAAACATGGGAAAAGAAAGACGGTGTTGCAAAGCAAATAACATGAACTTTTCAGGCATCAAAACTTACAAGCAGTGCAAGGAAATCCGCCAAATATGGCTACAGGCCTTGTAGGAGCAGTTGGGCAAATCCATTTAATCTGTTATATAAATTTCAAGAAAAAGAATGATAAATGCCTGTTGAGAAAACAAATGCTTTCCTAATATTAAATAATTAAAGCAGATGCCAGATGTGCGGTAGCAATGGAAAAATGTAAAAAAGAAATGATTATTCTTACATTCGGAAGAGGAAGAGTTTCCAAGAGCTGGGACCAGCTACAAAACAAAGCGAATCCCTTTCATTCACTATTAGCTAATCTTGAATATTTCAACTAGGCATACAAATTTGCTAAAACATAAAAATATTAGGAATATCCAGGGATCAAGAGTTATGTCAAAAAAGGTGAAGATAGTTGTAACTATTATAAAGATTCTTTAAGCAAATACCATTAAAAGTATATCACCTCCTACCTAGTTTTGGGACCACAAATTAACAAATGGCACATATGCTATTGCATGAATATATGCACTAGGCAAACTAAGTCATAAACATGAAAACCAAGAATCAAGTACTTACGCAATGGGGCAATACATTGTGTGGTAAATAGTATATTTATGTCTGCTAAGTTTTGGTAACAACATGGCTAGTGAAGTTCTGGTCCCATGCTCCATTATATGGTACATATAAATTTAAGACTTAAGGTTTGCTGAACCGCAAATGTAAATTAAATGATAAGAATCTTCTGAAAAAGGGTATAGAGTTCCAGAACTTGAATAAAAAACAAACTCCTCCACCAGGAGACAATATGTTGACATCCCTACTCCTCCCCTTAATTTTATTAGAAGAAAACAAACCCATGATTCTCGCAGGAGGCATATTCTCAGGCAAAAGTAGAAGGCATCCACTTAAACTGAGTTTGCCAATAAAAAAGGAATAACTAGTTGACATAATAATAGTTAAAATGCCAAACATCACTAACTCATCACTATTCATCCATGCACATTGACAAGGACAGTAATTGAGCAAATTTGCCGTGGTTTGTTGCTGCAAGTAAAATGAATTTTCAACATTTGGTCTTTCACCCCATGTGCCAACCAGCACAAAAGGAAGAACACTCTTCCTTAATATATATGCAAACTAATAAGGAGAGTGAAATCTTTTAAACAATACTTGCTACTGTTAAAAATGATATACTCATGATAGCAATATACCTTGAGCCGTTGTCGCCAAGGCCATGTAGCCAAACTATAGTTGCCTGGTGGTTTGCTTTAGGTCTGACCACATGAGTCCTTCCAAACTCAAATGTCCTTCTAGCAGTTCCACTGCCTGAACATTGCAGCACAAAGTTAACAACACAAATGCCAGAAATCCTAAATAATTTAGCTGCTGGAAAACAAAATATGTTCTTCACCAAATAAATCTACATAAGCACAGCACTGAAGATGCCATGGGATAGAAACTGACCCGAACTAAAAGAGGAGCTGTTGTAGCTCATGCTTTTCTATCAAAACAGTTAATCGTCTCAGGCCAGTGTCACAGCGCTTAATATGAGTCGACTGCAATGAAGAATATGAACATTAACAATCTCTATTTATACACAAACGGGAGGGTGATAAGGAATAATAACAATGAATCTGCATCGGCTACCCCGCTTAAACTAGCTAATACTAGTTGAAACCTCCTTGAAATTTGACAGAAAGTGAAAGGCACTCAAGAAAGGAGATAGTAACTAGAGGGACCAGAAAATTAAAAAAGTAATAACCCTTTTATGAGCAGAATCCACAAGAGATTAAGCGCAAAATGTAGAAAACGAACCAACGAAAGTGTTTACTTTGTAATGCACGGAGAACAGAAGAGTAAGGGGCTGAAGAATCTAAAGCTTGTGGACAATGGGTAAAGACTAAGCAAAGCACTTGAACTAGGACAAGCAGAATATTGCCCAAATTTAAAAATATAAATTGCCGGTGGATTGCACATTTTGCAAGATTGATCACTGAAAAATTACCATTACCTATTGGTAAAATGATTTGAAAATGGTCATTACATTCGGTGGAATGAACTAGCAAGCATTTATTTTTATATAAATAAATAATACACACACACAATCAGGAGAGAATCTGAAATAAAGAAGAAATATTTATATTGAATGGTGAGGAAAAAAAGTGGGTAGAGCTATCTTTACACCAACCTGATGAGGAAACAAAACCCAATAAAAGCAATTGGTCTTTTTCCTTTTCCTCTTGACGTCCCTTTGTTCGTTCCCACGACTTTCTTCGCTCTTCGCTTTTTGTTTTTTCAATTCTCTCTCTCTTCCCACTCCCACACCTCTCTCGCAGAAACATCCCAGCAAAGCAAGCACAGAGCAAAGCTTGCTGATTGCTTACGTTTTTTTGTTGACCACAATGCCCCTTTTTACAGCTTTTATTCCTTTCTTCTACCCCATTCTAGTCTTGGTTACTTAGCTAATTCTTTTAATAATAATTCCATTCCCAATCCTTCCTTACTCATTTGATTTCCTAAACACATCATAAATTATGAGTCCATATAAATTTACGAGTTTTGGAATTATTCAGTGTATTCGAAGGGGAAAATAAAAGCAGATACAGGGTGATATATTTTTTTCATCAATTTTGTATTAATATATAGTTTTAAATTAAATCATTTTGCGGGTCCATTATATAAGGATTTATTATTTATAGCAGTGGAGGAAAAGTCCAGGTGGGACAGAATTACATCACAAAATTAGTTCACCTGAAAGAGAATTGTGTAGAGAGACATCCTAAGAATAAAAGTTTGATTTGGTTTTGTCTGTTTCTGCAATGGAAGCCCCCAATTTCAACCTGGGAAGCAAAAGCAGTGTTCACACTTAATGCCTTCCAATTTCATCTTCGTATCATGCCTTCTTTTTTTTTTTCTGTGATCTTTTTCCAAAATGTGGTCCTGTTTTGCTTCTTTACAACTTCAACTTATATTTTTATGTTTCCGGTTTTTTGGGTTCTGAATAATCATTACAACGTTGCGTTGATTCTATACTCTGTGTACAACAGATATATTCTTCAGCGTCAACCACAATTTAATAAACAGTAGAATGAGAATCCCAGTTGGTAGCAGAGGAAAGAAATTTATTTCTATTCCAAAGACTCACATTCTACAGAAACCAAAAGGAAATTATATTCCTGCCTTATGAATCGTACACATGACAGCAAATTATGTCTTTAACATATCTACATACACACAGAGAGATTGTTGAAAAAGAGAGTAAACCTGGTGTTTATAGAGGGTAACGTGGAAATAACCTAAAAGTGGACAGTATTTTAAAGAAAATGAAACGGAGTATGCCGGGCATCTTAACTTTTGAGGTCTGAAATTCTCAATCTCACGTGTCTCACTTGTGCGTGCGTGCGTGCGTGTGAGATATATATATATTCCCATGACATCGAGAGAAGTTTGTGTGGTTAATTAAATTATAAGATTGCTTTCGTATGACACAAAGTGATTAGGGGAATGTCAAGTTGTTGCTTTGCTGGTGGAATATTTGACTTTGGAGAAAACATAGTAAAATTTGGAATGCCAAAAGAAGCCCCTACCTAAAAACTGCAATGTAGGTTGACACTTGGAAATATCTGCAATGCCTTTTTTCCTGTGCTCGAGAAAATAATCGTTTGCCCCTTACATGCATACATACATATGTATCAACATATATATATATATATGTATATAAAAATAAATGACCTCGAAATTTAGAGATTTTGTGTACTGAGTATATATACACGAAGTTACAAACACATACTTGAAGCACAATAGATTGCTTATATTATATCAGGAAGAAATATATCAATATATAACCTCGCTGATGCTGAACGTCTTGTGTGGTGGCGAGCAACTCCACTTAGTTTAGAACTTATGGCTATGATGGCACAATGATAATTTGTAGTGTATCATTAATATTTACAATGAGTATTATGTCCATATATGCGATGAAATTATTCATATTAATGTGAAGAGAATTCAGTTATTCATGTGAATGTAAACTTGTTTTTGGATGTGTGATGAAACAAAAAATCAGAATATCATTAATAATTAATCTCATTAATGATATATTAATTTTTTTTAAAAAAAACAAAACATAGAAGAATTTTCGCCCCACTCTTTCTAGTTTGATGTGATGGTATCCTACCTTACTGATAGCTGCATCGTTGACAATAGGATTAAAGAAGTTTACCATAGACCAATGAAATTAATGAATTACCAGTGCTGATTAATATTCGACTGCCTTTAATTTCGCGTAATATGAAGTTAAAAAAAAATTATTAGGTCCCTGCTGTCTCATTTTCATCCATGTTTTTTTTTGGGTCAAAATGGATGAGGAATTTCAACTTTACCTAACCAATCCCAAAATGACTCAACTAGCCCAACTGGTCGACCAAAACCAATAGCTGAACCCATAGACTTAGAGCCCTTCTGCCCAACACTAAAAACTCTTTCAAATAAGGATTTTTTTTTATCAATATAGAT
The DNA here is from genome assembly GCA_026686845.1 of Adenanthera pavonina. Taxonomy (NCBI): domain Eukaryota; kingdom Viridiplantae; phylum Streptophyta; class Magnoliopsida; order Fabales; family Fabaceae; genus Adenanthera; species Adenanthera pavonina. Next base: position 8,022,805 of record JAIVEN010000003.1, read on the forward strand.
AATAAAATTTATAATAAGTTATACTAATGACCAGTCATATATAGTATAATTTTTTTAAAAATAAAAATTTAAAAAAAGTGCTTCATAATTAATTAATTTGAATTCAAATCATATCATATTGTAAACGAGAGAAGATACACAAACTCTAAACAGAGATTATTACTGTGTAGTTTCTGCAAACACCGATCTTTTTGGAATGAACCATTACCTTTGACTGTACTAAATACACTTTTAGAAGATACGGGGCCTACTTAACAAGGAGTTGTTTTGTTTTTTCATTTTTTTTCTTGGTAAACAAGGCTTTTTTTTATTATTATTATTTGAACATTTACAATGTATACATACCCACACACACTTAAATATAATATCTTGTTATTAGTAGGACTTGATCTCATGACTTCTTATTATTCAGAGAGTACATGTGCCACTAAGTCAATAGGCTATTGGCACAAGACATATTTTTTTATCCAAAAAAAGGGCATCCCTCTCTCTTTTTTTTTTTGTTTTCATTGTTTTTTCCTAAAAAGTATTTCGCCATGCAACACAGTAGAGAATCGAAAGTCTTCCTCAGACGGTACATCATTTGATTTGAGCTTTGTATTTTGACTTAAATAATTGGAGTGTTTGCAATGTAGGAGCACCAGATCACCATCTGATGGGCACTACTAGAGTTCTATTGCATGCTCTGGAACTATGCTAAAGTGCTTGGATGAACCTAGGCTATCATTTCTCACTTGACAATTGACATCCCTATGTATTCTTGAAGAACTCCACTTTCAAATACCAGAACATTTAGTTTTGATTTTACACATATATTAGTTGATAAATAGTGCTTATTTATTTATTTATTTGGTAAACAGAATGGGAATAAGGGAAGGCGCTCCCAGTTTTTGACAAAATTCGAAATTCTAATAGTTGAGTGTTCATCTTATACCTTTGACCACCACTAAAGATCTAAACACTTTAGACTTTGGGATCGAACTAGCCACCAGACTACTAGTAGGTACCGGCTTAACTGGGTTCGTGACTTACTAGAGGTGAGGCATCTCCCCACAACTCCATCATGTACCTTTAGCTGCCACTAAGAGCCCAGACACCTTAGGCTAAGTTTGGTACAAATAAAATGAGTTTCTTGAAAGAGAGAATGAAAGAGAAGTCATTGTAAAATTTGTTTGGTACACATTATTTAAACTTTCAATTAATGAAATATAGCATTTTCATAGAATTCTTCTCTCCATTTTCTTCTCCCTTTCCATTTCCTTCAAAATAGCTCATTCCTATCAAATATGCCCTTAAATTTTGGGATTAGGTCAATCACCAAACCACTAGTAGATACTAGCTTAACTAGGTTCGTGACCTACTAGGGGTAGGCATCTCTCCACGATCAGGTGCCACCAAACAAAATTTTAGAGACAAAGAGGGGTTCGAACCCACAATCCAGAGGTTGTAGAATTGGCCCTCTTACCACTTGCATCAACCTGTATTGACAAATAGTCCTTATTTATACAATAAACTATAGAGCAACCCCAAAAAAGGAAAAGTAAAAGAAAGCAAAAAAAAGATTAAAACCTAATATGCATTAAGACCTGATTAGAACAATTAGACATCTAACAAACTATTACCCTTACTAGTAAGCTGTTAATTTTCTCACTGCATGTAACCTTATTTCGTATACTCTAACGCTTTCCCTAACCAGTTCTTTTTAAAAGTCTAATTCCTACCTTCTCCCTCCTTTGCCAAGTGGTCTATTGGTTGGTTTCTTTTTCTACATTAATTGATAGTTGTCAAATTAGTAAGTTTAAGCAATTCCATTGGCTCTTCCTAACATTTTCACAATTTCTACATCTGATGTTCTCCTTTTGGTTAACTCATAACACATCGTTGATGTGGAATATATTTGTTGAAAATATATGATGCCAAAAATTAAATTTTATTCTTCATAAAATGGGTTGAAACAAGAAGGAAGCAAAAACTGAAAATTAAGCAGCAATTTTTCTCTTTAAATATTTAAGGGGATCCTTTCCACAGTATAAGCTAAATTAAGCTCAGTCATCTTGGTCATGAGCAAATAAGCTTTCTCTCGAACTCTATCAGAACCCTTCACAGAAAGATCAGCCAACACAACTAAGAACTCAGGCAACATAAGAGCCTCTTTCACACACTCTTCACTATCATCAAAAAGTCGAAGAAGGATATCAGCTGCCCCTTCTTTACTTAAGAAGGACCTTCCTTGGAGCACACGTAACATCCAAATTACTATCTGGTCGATGCTCTTCAAAGCACTAAGCCCTTCATCAAACCTAGCAAGTAGGCCAAGAACCGCAAGAGCAGTTCCAGCCAAGTCATCACTGCTGGTTCTCTTAACCACTTGAAGTAGTACAGGAATTGCCCCAACTCGCACAGCCAAAGTGCAATTCCCATGGAAGTGAACAAGCTCAGCTAGACAACTTAGAAGGTGATGGGCATCAGAGTCAAGAGAGCTTGATATGGCCTTAACCAACAATTGAACCGTACCTGCTACTCCTAATTTGGCTTTGTTTTTGTCGAGCATGGCTAAGCTGCAAATCAAGGAGGAGGCTAATTTGGAGGAGTCAGGACAAGTTGGGGAGCTAATACGGGAATTGAGGTGGTAAATGGTTTCCATATCGGCAAGAGATTGCTTCAGATCAGGGTTCAGGGAAAGATTAAAGAGGATCAATAAGGAAAGGGTTTGGATGATGGAGGAGGAAGCATTTGTTAGGGAAGCTAAAAGAGGGATTGCTCCATCTGTTTGAGCAAGAAAGGTTCTGTTTTGAGGGCTGACCCTGGTGATGGAAGCCAGCGTTTGGAGGGCTTTCTCCTGAGCTTCAGGAGAATCTGCTTTGGCCCCGGACAGGCATTCATTTATGGTTTCAATAACAGGAGCTGATAACATCTTTCTTTTCCTTCTTTTAGTGGTTTCAACTCACAACCCTGTGTTTGAACCTTAAAGTTGGGCAACTCAATGATGAAATCAGGGACGCAGGCACCAGCAGATAATTTCAACGTTGCCCTTGGCATTGGAATTAGCTCCGTTCGATGATCCCATGGACCTTTCATTTTCCTCTTTGTTTCTTCTTGTTGGCTTGGAGCAGGGAGCCATGGTACGGCTCGCTCAGGACGCGTTAGCCCACAAAATGAAACATATCATACGGTGTTATTAAAGTGTCAAATTACTTGACGGTCTAAAAAATAAAGTGCCAAATGACTATAATTAATCAAACTTCTATTTTTTTTTTTTAACATAACGGAAGAAAACTTACTAGTACCTTATAGCCACAGCCTAAGAGCTACATGTTAACCGCCAACTTTAAATGATTTTAGACGATCCGATGCATCAGACATTTCTCTTGCGTCATTTGCCACAATTTGCGTGTGAATTCCCTTATTAAGCGGATATTTAAGAAACTAATAACCGCAGACGTGCCAGCCAGGAAAGGAATCTTACATTTGTATTTGAGTCGCTAAACGTTAACATTAAGCCACCCACCCACCTTTGTCGTTCTATATCACGTCTTTTAACGAGATGTATACTTTAACTTCGTCAGCCACAAGGGATAATTTCCAGCTCAAGGAAATATATGAATATTATCCAAAACTACTGATAATATTAAGCCAAAATTTGAAAATCCAGCTCCAACATGTAATCACTACAACATAACCTAGGTTCCCAAACTCTAGCTGCCTCCAGCAAACACCTCTAACTAATACCGCACCCTAAAAGGGACGAGTACCTAACTTATTCTAGTAGAATCGTTTAAACAAGCCATCGCATATTAGCAGGGGAAAAATCAATCCAAGCAGGTGCAAATTCAGAAATTGGACCCTCCAGCTCATGAGGTGACGGTTTAACAAGAACCTCAGGGATGCATTCACCTTTGGTCTGAATATGGTGAACCATCTCCATATGAGACCAAGCCTTTCTTTCCATCAGGGCTTTGGGAGGATGACCTTGATCTGTCTTTACTTGCCCTTCGAGGAGACTCTGATTCAACAGAAGACTTGGATTGTGATGGACTGCGGCTCCGAGAAGACAACTTGCGCTTCTCCACGTGAGGAGAAGCATGAGATCTATATGGCTCAATTGGGGAATGACTACGAACTGGGCTTCGGCTTCGACTTCTGCTTCGGCTGAAGCGGCGAGTACGGTACCGAGGGCTGCGTGATACAGAGGGCGTCCTACTTCTTCTGCCCCGATACCTAAATATAGGATATAGGAGTTCGCTTCATAATACATTATTCAACAAAAAATATTGCTAGCGTAACTAATAACAATGGGCAAGAACCAAGTATTGGCATCAGAAAAATCTATGCAGTGAACCAACTCTGGTAATGATAAAAAAAAGTTAAACCTCATAATTTTAGTAATAAATATTCCAGGAAATGCAATATATCGTATGAAAGGGATAAAAACCTGGGTGGAGTTCTTCCTCGGGGTGGTGGGCTTCTGTAACGCCTAGGGGAATACCTTCTGTGACTAGAATACCTGATGACAGAAAAGTGTAAGATTATTTGGTTACATTCAGTTACACTGGAATATCAACATTCATTACACTAAATACCACCTTAATATAATCACTAGCCAAGAAAAGTATACAGTTTTACCTGTCTCGGTCACTTCTTCCATTGTACCGATAAGACCTCACAGGAGATCGAGAGGGGGTTCGGTACCTTCTTGCATAAGAGTATCGTTCACTGAAACCTCTTCCCCTTCTGATACGCTTTGGGGATCCATCAGGGGAGACACTCCTAGATAACCCACGAGGGGACCTTGCCCTCCGAACAGGACTAGAACTCTTAGAATAGCTACGGCGATTTCCTCTGCTAGGTGCCCTGACAGGACTTCGGCTGATGCCTCTCCTTGAAGGGACCCTTCCAGAGCTTCTGCTCAAGCTTCTTGCAGAAGATCTAACTGGACTCCTGCTTATACTCCTCCTTGAAACCCTTACAGGGCTTCTACTGACTGATCTTCGTAATGATATTCTAGGTGAACTCCTACTCCGATGGCTACGAGATGGGGTTCTCACAGGACTCTCACTGACACTTCTACGAGAGCGAGTTTTAACAGGACTTCTACTGACACCTCTTCCCTTCCTTCCCCTCACTGGACTTCGGCTGATGCTTCTGCTTGGGCTTCTGCTGATGCTCCTGGCAGGACTTCTGCTGAAACTCCTCCTTGATGGAGCTCGAGGGCTTCTACGACCACTAGGACTTCTGCTTATCTTCCTTTCTGAACTAGCACTTGGGCTCTTGCTCTCACTTCTCCTGGGACTAATACTCATACTCTTACTCATGGTCCTCTTGGGACTCATGCTTCGACTCCTGCTCATCAACTTTCAATATAACACCAGATCTGGAAGAAATGATAAGCATAAAGAATAACTGAGGTGTGACAAGGATGGAAAGTAGACCTAGATTTGCCTGGATTATCATCCATCACATCAGGCTGCCTCTCCTCACTTCTGTCAGATCTGGAGGCAGCTCCAATACCATTGCTATGTCGTTCACCATTTTCTTTTGGGGATGCTTCCTCATTCTCTGGCATATTCACTTCTCCCCTCCTTTTATGATGCATAGGCGGTACATCTTTTTCCCCAGCTAAGGGAGACTGAACTTCAGCTGTAATAATATGCAAGAAAATTTGAGGTAACTGATTAAACAAATTACCCAAAAGAAGATAGATCCAGAGGTGGAATGGTCAGAAAATACAATGCAATGAAATGGTCCACCCCCACATGCTTCCAGTTTGTTTTGAGCTCCATTTAAATGAGTGACACTTTTTAACAGACAAATATGGACCAGATCAATCATTAACTTTGTTTAAAATTAATGGTTAATGGTCAGAAAGTTAAACATAAAGGGAAACATAATGCTACTACAGGAGTAACCAAGAGGAAAGTACTACGACATCAAGTACCCAAGAGCTTTATGGAACTTTGTTCATATGTATATTTCAAGATTTTGCTTTATTCATAGGCAAACAGAGGTCAAAGAGGAGGGGATCTATTTTGATTGTGCAATCTTAAGCAGAATATACTCTTTATAAATAGTACCATTCTTCTGAGAATGATCCCTACGCTTTTGCTCCTTCCCTTGAACATCAATACTTTCACCATCAGAGCTTCTGTCACTTTTGCTTTCACTATCTGAATCAGTACCACTACCCGATTCCCTAAAACAATACAAATTCAGAACTTCAGAGCCATGCATGACAATGTCAAAATGAAGTATCACCACTTATCATCGTATAGCAGCAATAATATGATCAACAAGTGAAGCAAACTAACGAATAAGAAGAGTGATATTCATGAGCCTGAACAGCAAGCATGAGATATAGGCAACCATTTCATAATGGAGACACAGAGCAGAGACAAAATGAACCCAAACTTGTGAGGGCACACTATCTATATGGTCATCAAAGCAAATTATCAAACAACCATGACAAAGATGTCCAGAATCTAAAATCCATGAGTTTGTAACCAAAGGTTCATCTATCATCAGTGTCAATACCTTCTAGATCTTCGCTTTGATCTTTTATCTCGTCTCCTTCGCCTCTTGTCACGACGTCTATCCCTTCTTTTTCTGCGCCTCTGTTTATCTTTCCTAGAAGATCTCTTTCTCTTTCTCCGCCTGTCATCACTGGAAGAACTTATGTAAGATGATGATGATAGATCTGAGTCAGAATCACTATCAGAGTCTGATGATTCCAAGTCTGATTCAGAAGAACTTTCTGATTGAGATGAGTAGTATCTTTTTCTCCTTTTCCTTCTGTCTCTCGAAGATTTTTTGTGCTTTCCTTTCCGGCGTGCTTCATGATTATTGGCTTCAGAAGTCAATTTATTTGTCTTCTTTCCATCTGCAAAAATATAAAAACAAATAATCAATAGAACAAATACATCTAATGACATCCCAAGCCAAGCCAGAACCATACACTGAAAGGAAGGGACACAGATCATATATTATTACCCTTTAGCATCTGGTATTGGGGATTGCAAATATTTTTTCGAATTAATTATTATCCTTTTTAATAGAAATAAAATGGCCCACGAGTTTCACCTTCGTTATATTCACCACAGTTGATGATTTTTACAGTTACAGTTGGACGCCCTTCTTCATCATCCACATCTTCAATCCTCTTCAAGACATTAAGTCCTTGAACAAGCTTCCCAAAGACCACATGCTTCCTGCACAAGATTCCACACAACAGAACAGGATTAGAAAATTATAGTTATACGCTCAACAAAATGCAATGCTTGTACACTAGGCAACCTATCTTCACACCCCAGAACAAGAGCTATAAAAACATCCAAGAGTTAACCATATAAACAAACCTGTCAAGATGGTGATCTGCTTTCAATGTGATCATAAAATGAGAACCAAGAGTATCACGATCAGTAATTGCCATGGTCAGAAGACCTGGTGCATCATGCTTAAGCCTAGGTGGCTCATCTGAAATAAATCAGAAGTACAGACACGTAAAGACTCTGTTCATCAGGATAAATAAATAAAGATTGCACACATTTTGAGCTGTATCTATTAGACAACAAACAATTCTGAATTATTGCATTCTATACAATCAGAGCTTAAAAGTATGACTCCATGATCCAGCATTCTCACCTGGGAAATTCGAACCATATATGCTTTCTCCACCAGTCCCTGCAAAAAGATAGAAAATGTGATGCAGAAGTGCTAGAGTAGAGATTACATCTAGGGATGAGAAGACAAAATTATTGACAAATATGGAAAATTATAGAAAGCTGAACATTAGACTAGATGAATCTTATACTTGCAAATAAAATTGTAATTATGAAGAACCTCTTGATTCCCAATACTTACTGAATATGATACAGTATGTAGGGGATCCTTCATAGAAGAATTAAAATACAAGTACAACAGTAAGTGATCTAGATTGAAGATTTACACGTACACTGAAATACATACATATCAACAGTAACAACCAGTTTCACTAACGATTTCCCAACAGATACACTATTTAACCACTCATTTAAAAGTATATCTCAAGTGTTAACATTTTTAATTAAAAAAGAATAATAATTCAGTTAGAATCTCCCAATTGCTAAAGCTTTAAGCCAATTCAATAGTTCATCCACCCAAATGATAGGAACAAGAGGGTACAAAATTTACTTAGAACCACTATGTCAATACATATACAAAATATATAGCAAGCTGCATTATTTGCAGGTCGTGAATACTATGACTCATTCTCCAGACTTTTTGCACACTTTTTGCACAGGAAAACATGTCTAGTTCTATTTAATTGCTTCATGTAAAGACCCAAGATAATATGACAAGAAAAAAGATAACAACACATATGACAATTTGAACAACTAAAGCAGGAAGTTCAGAGAACAGTTAAGGCACAAAGAATAGCACTATCCAGAAAACCACAAAAATTTTAAAATGAATTGCTTTTATACCCTAATAAATAAAAGGCCAATTACTTCCTTGCATAGGAACATAGTTGATTATGTTCCTAATCAATTTAGAAAAAGAAATTACCATTGTCACAGGAAACATGCAAATGGAACAAGGCTTGCAACTCGGACAACTGAATAACCAAACGATAAAAACATGAAAGGAAGTGACTAAATATATTGTATCAAATTACAAGCTTCAAAAACTAGAGAAATGTGTCATCCTAAGGCCAATGCATCGATAGAATACATACCGTTTCGATTCACAAAATCACCCCCCTGCAAAAAAAAAAACCAGCAATCAATACAAACTCTTGATACCACATTGCATACAAAATGGGTTTGGACATTGTGAAGCTTATTAGCATTATAAGATGGACAACTTAGTAAGTACAACCTTAAAACTATATCACAAGAAAAGCAGTCGTGACCATCAGCCCTGTATCCTACAGCATAAACAAGGGTAATTGACTAAAGGAGAGACCACTACTAAGCCATGTTCAACCACAACATGATAGATAGATCTACAATACAGGAGAACAATCTTAGATGGAACAAGATAACAAAATAACATACCTCTACAAGGGAGCCTTTTAAAATGCGATGAAAGAAAGAACCCTTGTAGTACAGTGGCTTTCCAGTACTTGGACTGACTCCCTTTTCTCCTGGAAAAGAGAAAATTAAATGAGAAAAGGGGGAACGCATATCATAATCATAAAATCAAAATAAATTAGCATGTCCAAGGGCATGGTCAAATAGTCAGAACGTAACCGTAGAACGGGAGGGTTTTCCTGGGGGAAAAAGCAAATCAAATTATTACCTGTACATAGTGCACGGAAATTTTCTGCAGTCTTAGGAGCAATATCGTAGAATAGCTGTGGGAACAAAAGAATTCGTTAGGTTGCATTTCTACTCTCTCTCCAAGTCAAAGAAGTTGCAGAACCCAAAATTAGAAGTTGCATCAGGTATCATGACTATCATGGTAATTCAGACACATGAAAAGGAAAAAGTGTACCTCAAAAACCATCCTTTCAACAGGATCCCCGTCTATAGAGACATCCATAAAAACCAGGGGATTCTTCTTCTTTGCCATTGTCTTTCTTTTATGAATCAAAATTCAAGCCAACATAACCACTAAAATCACAAAAGTCAGTAAGGAAACAATCAATTAACAATTGATATAAAGTAATGTTGCACTAGAATCAAACACTGATAGTGGCACATATTTTATCAAAGTACAGCACTTATAAGCTTGAGAAACAAAAATTTCCTTGTGCCTTCAAAAGTGGTTCCCGCTAAGCAATGGTAACAGGAAATTATGGGCATCAGGTATCAATGCTCAAAAGTAATTGCTGAGACAAGTAATAGATTGCAGTGTGGCACATCAGTATGCCATTATACACCTCAATTTTCTTCTCGTGTTAAAAGCAACTCCTTCGGAGTACTGACAATTCAGTTAGGTAAAGCCATTGTGAAATAGGGCTTTGCCCAAAGAATCTACGTCTGAATCACGAATTATTCCACACAAAAGTCTATTGCGGTCTCACGCATCACATCCAACTTACAAAACAAGCCCTTCTCAACCGTTGCCAACAATTGAAGATGATGACCTCCAAAAAGAATAGCACTAAAGTTCACTTAAAACTTTGATGGGTTAAAAAATAGGCACACCAAATCAATCGCCAAGGAAAACGCTTGCTATGAATCAACTTATACGGAATTAACAACGCGAAATATAAATTCATCAAAAATAAGCTACAAACCTTAAACCCTAGCTACCGATTTCCGGAAAACCCCAAAGTATATAACAAGTTTCATGATTAATCCGCCGAGTTTTATATGAAACACTTAAGCATACACATCGATGGGAGTGAACACCATATTGCTTACAATCTGATATATATAACATATAATAATGTTAAAACTGAAGTGCGCCTAAATGGATGAGCAGATAGATCAGTGTTAACCATGGGTTAGTGAGAACTGCTCGATTTGTCCAAAAATCAACAGTACTAAAAACAAAACCGAAAGAACCCGACGGTTCACCTGAGAAACGCAGAGCCACGAATCGCACTTGAAGATGAGAAGCAAGAAGAACTGTGCCGTAAACCTAGGTTTGCATATAAAGGAGTCTAGCTGCTTCTACTGGAGTTCGAAGTTACCAGATTGTCCCTGGGTATGATACAGAAAGACGACCATGTCCCTTCAGCCAACCGCATGTAATCGTCTCTCTTTCATTGTCCTCACATATCATTTTCTCTAATCTTCTATTGGTGCGATATATAAAATAAATTATAATTAAGTGATTCCAGTATTTTTTTAATTAACTTACAACTTTGAAGCATGTCTGCTTAACGGGTTATTGATTAAGTTTAGTACATATATAATTTCTAATAAAAATGTATTTCTTTAAATAGAAATTCATAAATCAATAAAAATTAATCTAATTAGTATGAATGTGAGTCATACTTGATGTGTATTCAAATTTACTGTAAATTTTACATAATATAAATATAAATTCTCATCTTTTAAACAAAAGAAAAAAATTCTCTATGCAAATATCATGATAACAGTTAACCTAATTAACATATATAAGTCTGGCTACATCAATTTGGCTTGGAGAACTCACTTTTTTATCTCTTCCATAAAGTGTGTATAAATCATACTAAGAACAAAGACAGAGAACCAAAAATCTACAATACAGCAAAAGATGCCAAAAATTGAGACAAAGATAATGAACAAAGAAACAATAGACAAGAGGAAGAATCCAAAATCCATTCATCTAGTTAATACTCAATTCGACCAAAAAAAAATCTCAACATCACTCATCATACTTTCCTCATTCCACTTAAAAATAAATTTAAATAATCTAATTTCATATTAAGTTAATAAGTTCACACAGTAATAATATATGTCATTGAAAGTAATATACTAACAAGTCAATATAATAATACCATATGATTATAACATTATAAAATATCTACATAACACAATACAACTTTTTATTATTGATGATAACTTTATAACTTGTCAAATATTGGTGGATTTTAGTTACGTCAAGCATGAGTTTCCTAAAAGTCATTTGCGCTATAACAGTTAACAATGTTTTACCTTTTTTTTAGTTTTTTTCCTTATTTTCATTTTTACTTTATAATATAATGATATTTAATGGGATCAACACAAACCTAGCCGATTTTCAAAATCCTAGCTTATTTCCTGGCTCCATCTAATTCTTAACTCAAAAGCCAATTCTGAACGGTCTAACCTAATGCAACATATTAAATGGTTTGAAGTTGTAAAATGAGACTCTAGTGTCTTTGAGCGACAGTCAAACCGATTCAACCGTTCAATCCAGTCCAGTCCAGTCTCACCAGCATTGAATGAAATCTTATGAATGACTATGGATGGGAGATTAACATAGTCTAGAAATTAGTCTAGCTTATTCATAAGGTTAACTTTTTGGATTTGAGACTTGAGCTTAATCTAATTAACCTATAATGATATAATAAGTCCGGCAACATCATTTTGGCTTGGGGACCTTACTTTTTTTTTTTTTCATAAAGTGCATCTAAATCATAATGAGAAGAAGAGAGATAGAAAATAAAAAATCCATAATACAATGAAAGATACCAACAAATGAGATAAAGATAATGAACAAAGAAACAATAGGCAAGAGAAAGAATCCAAAATCCATTCATTTAGCTAGTACTCAATCCGACCAAAAAAAAAAAGGAAAAAGAATGGAGAGGAAGAACAAAAAAATCTCAACATAACTCATCCTACTTTCCTCGATCCAATTCCATTCATTAATTGTGACAAATTAGATAGATGACATTCTCGTATGTATAGCATTGCAACAACTTCATCCGGAGGAAAGTAGGAGGCTTAGTGAAAACATAGGAGAAGAAGAAGGAGAGAAAGAGACAATTGTTAGTTTGTTGTCAGAAAAGACAATGTGAGGAGTTTGTCATTCTTGCAAACGTGTTCTACACTTCTGGAAATAAAGGTGATAAGTGCGAAGAAAACTGTACTTGCCTCACTTTCTTTCTTAGGGTGTCTCCTTCTTAAAAAAAACCTTTTAAGTTAAACTAAGCTAGGTAAAACTAGTTTAGTGGGTTTCGAGAAGCTTCTTTCTTGGAATAGGACAACCTTATGTAAATTACTCTTTAATTGTGTAGATGCCACTTTTGAATCTATTATGTATAGATGGGTGAAGGAATAAAGATTAAAAGGTAGGTTAGTGTGGTAAGTTGATCATAAACAATCATAATCTTGGTGGTGGTTAAATCTACTGAAAATTCGAGATGAGCTGGTAGAAAGGAGTACAACAGCTAATTTTAAAAGATTATTGAGGTTACCCAAAAAAATGTATTCTTGTTGAGTGTTAAAAGATCTTTCACCTTACTCTCCCTAAAGTTCCCTGATATCCTATTATTTGGAGTGGGTACACTTAGCTAAAACACTCTGTGATTACTTGGCTAGCTTTAAAAAGTAGACTAGCTATAAAAGATCGATTGAAGCGCTTTAATTTACTACATGGTGATCTTTGCAATTTTTGTCACACTTACCCCAAAACACTTGATCATTTTGTTTTCTTGAATGTCTTCTCATAGAATTCTAAAATTGCATATGGCTTATGTTGATTTTGACATTGATTCTTCTAGAATTTTTGTGTGAACATATTTTTGTGCAAGCTAAAAAACAAAGATTAGCGTATAAGTTAAGGACCATTGTATTTAGCGCTGCAATTTATGTTGTTTCACATGTTAGGAATGCTTTTATTTTTAAGCAAAAATTCCCAAAGAGTGCTCATATTAGTTGTAGAATGATCAATGACTTGAAAGTCAAATGGGAATTTTTGTTCATTGGAAAGGATAAATATACAAAGATGTTAGGTATAAGATTTAACATCTTTTAGGTTGGAACTGTTTTTTGCTGTTATTTATCTTTTGGTTTTAAGGCTTTTGTAGAGGGTGTTGCCTCTCATTGTATGTCTTTTTTGAGCTGAGTGTAGCTTTTTGACTTCTTTCCAAAAAACTAATTTAATAGGTTTAAACAAATACGACTTAACTAGATATCATTATTGGACAACTTGTTTTTTTTTTCTTTTTCATTTAGGTTGACTTTATTGGATCGAGCCAAGTTGGTTAAGTTGTGTAGGTCAATGCTCATCCCTACTAGTGAAGACCTTAATACTGACATCTTTATATTTTGATTGGAAAGGGAAAAAAATAAAGGACAAGAAGAAGAAAAATGTAGTAAATGACATTAAAGTAAGGGTGATCATTAATTTAGTGGACAAAAACAATCAATCCAACCTAGGCAAGACAAATTGGGTTTGACAAGGTGAAAATACAAAAAACCATCCAACCTAAAAAAACCGGAGTCATATTACATATTAAGATGTATGGTGCCGGTGAAGTAGAATACCATGTGAGAGTAATTTTTCTTCATGGTGTCACTTAATTTTGTTACTCCTTACCATCATATAGGATTTCTTAGTTGTCGTGATTATGCCAAACATAACAAAGATTCCTATAGTTGCAATCCAAGATCATCAAAAGACTATGGGTAGCTTTCCTTTGTTGACTGAGGGGCGTTACTACAATGGCCCAAAAATCTGAGGGTAGGACTGTAGTTTTGCTTTCCAGGGAATCACTCTGATTCCATGACAATGCTTAAGGAAACCCACCCACTTTACCTTTTTAGCTTGAACCAGATTCTTTGAGATTTTAATTCAAAATCGTACTAAAGGTGCTCACATGAGGAATCTTTTTCCAATTCTTTTTCCATGGTCGTAATTCTTGAATGACGAACATACCTTACCTAATATAATCATATTTAAGTGTTTGAAATACATTTGAATAATAATAAATAATAATATGATTTTTAAAAGAATTTTATATTATTGATTTCATGAAAAAACTAAGATTAGTACAATCTCTTATTTTGATTTAATAATTGCTTTAGACTCCTTTCCCGGAGACATGTCCAAATAATATTCTTTTCTTTTTATTTTTTTGCCAACCATGTCCAAATCATATTCATACAAAGGATATTTTGAATTTTGATCGTTCCAATTCCATCTTCCTACTGGATATATAATACTTTATGTACAAATTCGGCAACCATTTACTGCAATGAATAAGTTGGGCAAAAATGTAATTCTCAAATGCTAAATTTATACCCAAAGGATTCATTTTAAAGATTTAATCTAATTTTAAAATATGAAACCACGTGTGATATTCATGTTTACTGAATATTAGGCATTTATTTTGGCCTAGCAGCTTGCCTTTGCTATTTGTCACATGGCTTTCATCCAATAATAGTTTTACATGCTTTGCAGCCCTAAATTACATAATTTTGGAAGAAAAAAAACTCAACCAAGAAAACAAAAATTTGGTAATGAGATTCAAGATCCAATTTGTTGATTCATTTTAAAAAAACAAAAAAGATCCAATTTGTTGAAGTACAAAGTCAAATTGAAGACTAAGAACATGAAAACTCCAACATCCCCTTCAAGAGATAAAAGGCAATCCAAACAGCATCATTGCTTATAAGCTAAAAATAACTCAATTTGAGCAAGAATCTCAAAAAAAGAAATCTCACATCCTCAAAATCTCATATTTTAATGATACGACCCAATACATATAATTGGCATGCACAAATACCAACAGCTTTGACATCGGCCCATAGCCCCATAGTCGCATGTCTAACAATACGCTGTCCCCCCACCCCTGGTAATGAACATATCTAAAGTCTATTCAAATGCATCATTGTCATCATCAGAAAGAGTCTGAGTAGCAGCTTGTGCAAGTTCCTGTTCATGCCTGCAAAAATCAATTCAAAAAATTAACAATTATTAACTACACAACTACCAGGACTTATTTACCAAGCACAAGATACTTAAGCAACTGCAATTCTACAGGACCCTTTCAATCATTAAAAAACAGATAAAATTGCACCCACTAGCTTAGTAGCATTTATTTACTTGAATCTATCAGAATTGAGCATGAAAGACCCACATTGAGGTATAACTGCTGATAAGACAATTCAAATGATGACATAAAACTTACTGAGCTTGTGCAGCCAAATCAGTTTGAACTTCTGGAGGAGCCAAGGCAGGAGACTCTACAACGTGCAAGTTAGGATCACTGCAAAATTGCCACATGAATTGCACATAAGCCACAATGCATTATGATCAAGACCATTGGAAATCAAAGAGGACGAAATTATCTACCATGCAAGTTTCCTAACAAGATATAGAAAAGGTTTCTCAAAATTGTAGTTGCTCTTAGCAGATATCTCGTAATACTACAAATTTTTCTTCCCGTGGAAAGTAACCTGCTTTGCCTTAACCTGTATGTTCTTCACATCAACTTTGTTACCACAAAGAACAATAAGAATGTTCCCACACACCCTACAAATCAAATATCCAACCAATACACGTAAGAAACTACAAACAACTCAAGGCTGACTGACTACTGAGATAGAAAAACTCATTCATTTACTAACCGACAAAGATCACAATGCCAAGTTGGGACATTTTTGTATGTCGGCCCAGCAGTGACATCAAACATGATAATCACACATTGTCCATGAATACTGAAATAAAGAAAATTAGGATCAGCAAATTATAAACTAAATAGATAAATAGTCAACACAAAACCACAAAGAGAAGGTATACGGAAGGAATTTCTTGTCAAAGGAAAACCACGGTAAGACATTTCTAAAGTAGATGTGTCATTTGTCATGGCAAAGTGGATAAACCATCATTCCATCAATATGATTGAGTTTCTCTAAACTCCAAGGTCTTTGAAGAAGCAAATGCTTCTCCCACTCAGAGGAAGAGATAACTTCAGTTTTAATAGTAGTTACAATGAAAATGAGTTAGGAACAATGAACCCAGTAAGCAAGCAATAAGATCACCGTTAATGCATGAAAGCAGCTTGTGCAGGTAAAAGTTTATGTAAAAGAAATGCAAACCAAAAAAACCACAGTGTCTTTGCAAACACTAGGAATTAAATGTCGATAACAAATATCTGACCCGTTATGCACTTGTGTATTACAAGTATATGACCTAAAATCTTTGCATGACAGCAACTTGCAAGAGTAAAAGTTAGCATCAAAGAAATGCAAACAAAATGTACCCAAAACTATTTGCAAACACCAAGAATTAAATGCGTACAAAATATGCACTTATGTATAAGCATTAGTACGCAAATGTGCCTCTTATCCCACAGTCGAGAGGGCTCTGCTGATGACTTACTAATATCCATCTTGAAGGTCACCAAATTTCTCTTATCCAACAGTATTCCAATAGTAGAATCGAATCTTCCTATAGTTGGTGAAAAATTCCAGCGGGTGGACTTCCATAACAATGGTTGCTGTTCGCAAAGATTCACCCAAATGAGTTCAAATTAATAGAACATGAGAACTTGAGTACCATTCTTAGTCAACCATATGCAATTATAAATCTTATGTCTTTCTCAAATTCCCCTGTAAGATGCCTTTTCATGAAAGTTGTCTTCCTTGCAATTGTTTGAAATATTTCACTCAATATAACAAAACAAGGACAACAGATAAAGTGAAACAGACATGCATCAAGCCCCAACTAACGCTGTATAGGCACAAACAGTCAAGAAAGTAAACGATGAAACGGAATACATTAAATTTTATAAACATGACATTCCCCCTTAAAAAGTCATACCAATTGAGTTCTAAACGAGAATCAATGAGGGCTTTTAACTTCAAGCTCAAAACTTCAATATCGAATGACAAATGCTTATCTAGGGATTCCAGGTTCTACTATGTTTCATTCAAATGGTGGCCCCCTATCTAATCCCCAAAACAAGCAAGAACCAAACGGATCATAAAATGAAATAAACAAGTTGGAAAAGAAAAGAACCTGTTCCACCATCCCCAACAATCACAAGCTTGAAGCTTGGATAATCAACTATTTGTTGATTCAACAAAGACTGCAAGAAGGAGGGGGAAAAATCAACCAATCTTGATCAAAACAAAACACATCAGAACAAGAGTCGAACGGCACAAAAATTCGGCCTGGGGTTGCACTGAAAATGCAAAGTAAGGATCAAAGAAAACGCACAGACCTTAAAAGAAAGGGAGAGAAATTTAGGCTTTGTTTGCTTCGGGTGTTTTTAAGGGGAGGGGAGGGGATTGGAGGGAATTGAATCCCCTCCCCTTGTTTGGCTAAAAAATTGGAGGGGATTAGGGGGAATTTAATCCCCTCCAATCCCCTTCCCCTCCCCATTTTAAAACACCTCAAATTGGGGTTTTTTTGGAAGAAATTAGGTAATTATAACTCAATCCTCTCCCATTCCCTCCTGAACCAAACAAGATTTCATTAAAATCCCTCCAATCCCCTCTCCTCCAATCCCACCAAACAAAGAAATTTTAAAATCCCTCCAATCCCCTTATTTAAAATCTCTCAAATCCCCTCCCCTCCAATTCCCTCAGCTGAACCAAACAGAGCCTTAGGGGAGCAAGTCTGAAGGCTGCGTAGCACAGATGAGGAGAGAATCAGAGAATTGAAACCCGTGGGCTCTGCAATTAAATTGAAGGGTTTCGAGTTTCAAGTTTCGAAAAGCCCTAGTTTCACGTCAAGCCGCCACAGTTACCTCTACCACTTGATTAAATCACGCGTTTGATAAATTGAGTGTCAATTAAAAAAAACGGTGAACTGAAAGACAAAGGAATTGGGCTCACCCAATTAGTAAGCCCATGGCTCAATTGAATAATTTACATGCTCAAATTTCTAATTGAATTTAAAAAAAAAAACCTAAAAATTCGACGAAAATAAAAAAACAACACCATAGGCCTGTGTTAAACCCCATCTTCTGTAACTTTTAATCCATGCTTAAACAATTTCTTTGCTTCATTCAAAGAAAAAATTAATTCTTTAATTTCCCTTTACACACTCAAGATTTTTTTGGTCCAATATACCTAAAATTATTTATTCATTAATTTAAGCTTTATATTTAAAAAAATTTAAACAAATCTTAAACATGAAGGATGGTAGTTTTATATTTTATTTATTGATTTTTTTTGGATTAAACTAGTCAATGACTTGCTCAGATGAAATTAAAAGATTGAGAATATTGTAACATTCACTTCTCAACTATGGATTTTTCTTGCTAAACTTTGGCCAGAAAGAAAGAATTTTTCTTCGTGATAGTATGTTAAACTTGATTGGAATTTGGTTAATTAAAGCCATATTTGGTAAGAATAAATTATTTTTAAAAGAATTGGAAAGGGATAAGGAGAGAGGGAAAATATTTCATAAAAATGTTATTTTTGATTTCCAAGAAGTTTGAATAATGTATGCTAAACATATTATATAAAGATTTTTTCTTGTTGTTTTTCATGAAATTTCTTTTTTTTTATAAGCATTAAAAATATCTACAACTGATTACCGAAGACTAATCCGTTGGAGGCATAGAGATTATCGAAGTGAGTTTTTCCTTTTTCAATAAAGTTTTTTTTGTACACACATCTAGAAATCAGACCTAAGATAACATATTTAAAGGACCCAATTATCTATTAAATTTGTCAAAACCTTGTTAATTGAAATTTATTTTCTTATACCTACTAAGCATAGCCTAAAAGATTTGTAGGTCTGTTTTTGAAATTGATTGCCAAGTAATTATTTAGAACAAATATTAATCTTAATCTCAAGCTAGGAGTCGAAACATGAAATCTTATTGCAAGGCACAAAAGCTATTTTTATGACAAAACTTAATTAAAATGTTTATATCAAATTTTATTTTCAGAGATAAAAAATTTTAAGAAGGAAAGAAATATAAATGATAGTTTATGAAGATATGATAAGTTCAATATCAGACCTTGATGTCATTCCAAAATACTCATTCCCAAACACATTTATCTAAAAGCCCGTTTGATTCGAATTCATGGGGGATAATATAATGTAAATGGGATTACATCACATATGTGGAAGTGTTTCGCTTGCCACATTACATCTCTATAAGATTGCACCCGAGAAGCCTATTACTCCTCTGGATGTAAATGGCAAACTTCTCCAGAAGCTATACATTGGGCATTACTTGACTGTAAATGACTAAAAAAAATCATAATGCCCTTGTATGAAAACAAAATTACAACCCACACCAGATCATCATTCACCTTTGTTATCCTCCCATTGTCCTCCCTGTCTTTGTAGATTTAGCTCATCATCGGACTTCCACCGTCAAACCTCCACCTCTGTTTAGATTGACCTCCCCATCATATCGGACTGTAGATTGACCCTCCTACCATGGATAACAGATCCACCTCTGTCCAAATCTTCGTCAGATTAGCCAGATTCAAGCACAGCTTTGAATGGATTCGAGCACACGTCTTTATCATCATAACTTTGAACTCAAACGCACTCCTTCTCTTATGAGTCATATTAGAATGCAACATGACCTTTGATTTCTTCCTTACCTTCAAACTCGTTGATCTTCAAACCCCATCCCTTCCTCAGATCTGCAAGGTATTCTATAACACCCTATATATACGGGATAGCTCACAGAGACAATTCAATTTGATAAAGAGTAAGATACAAACAAAAAACAACTAAAAGGAGACACCAAATATGAGAGAACAAGAAGGAAGACTTAGAAAATGGGGTTAAACATGAACTATGGACTTCAAACTACTGCTTGATGACATGAAAACGAAGGAGAAAATTTTCTCTTGTGGCATCGTGGCTTGGGAGTATGGAGCCGCGGCGCCATCTGTTGCTATTTTGACAGCAACTTGTTATTAAATTGAGTGAACTTTGGACATGCATAACTTCTCACCTGAACTTTTAATTGACATGATTCCAAAGTTTACGAGTCACTCTATACCTCATCTAACCATAGACATCGATCTTGTCTCAAAATTCCTTTGTATAGAGGTTTTGGACACATGTGACCAGAATGGTAACTTTTGGACCAAAACAAGCCACTAACACCTCTTAATTCTCAATCATTAATTTTTTGGTCATCTAATTTTTTCCAACAAGTCACAAATGATGCAAGAAAATTATTCAAGGATGTAACATCTCAAGAAAAATCACTTTCCTATGTTTCAACCCCCTTGAACCCTCATCTCACATATTAGGTGACATACTCTTTTTCTCCAGAACTTACCAAATTTTAGGCCCAACCTCATAAAATTACTCACACCCATCAAAACACATATGGGTCATCTATTGCTTGAGAGCCAAACTCACCTACACAACAAAAAAGGCCATTAGCCCTAACATACCAAAACAATCACTACAATATTCCTTATAAAAACACCAAGGTGGTTTAGACTATTATCTCATTCATACCCACAACCACATATACACATCATACACCTTTATACCCCAAGAAATCGTTATTTATCGTTGAGGTCATACATAAAAGGCATAGACACACAATTGGTCCTAAGGGAACACATGCACATCAATTACACATGACATCGAATCATGATCCTACACTTGGCACAATATTACAACATCACATGCATTCTCAAATAGACACATACCACAAAGGTACTTGGATATCTTGCATGCCCTCAAGGAGACTCATCTGCCTCCGCTTTATCCTTGCTATGACTAGGTCCTATTCTTGTAAATATTTTTCCGCAAGGGGTGAGACGAGTTCCAGTAACCAGGGAGCAACCAACAAACACAAACAAGGGTTTACACTAAATAGGTAAAATACATTAGTTAATCACAAGGCATAACACCCATATGAATACAAAGAATGATACAAACTCAAACATATGTCTATATATTACTATATACCAAATTATGCCATGCATGATGAAGTGCTCATGATATGCAATAGAACCCCACACCAAACACGGCCAAAACCATAAGCTAGTTACCGTCACAAAGTAACCTCAATAAATAGTCTCCTTCCAATGTCTAGTCATGACCCAGCTAAATACCGTCACAAAGAAGATTCCGAGAAAACCACTACTCTCACCTCCCACTAGTCATGACCCAGCTAAAGACTATTCCACTAATGGTTGGACCATGATTCTCCTTCCCCTGAACCACCCAAATTGGAGTTATTTAGAGAAGGTGCATCTCCAATCCACTCCACCTAAATCTCCTGGTCAAGGATAGCTATTTAGTGGCAGGGATATTATAAGCCACGTCGCCTGAACACAGAGCCTCATATGCTATTTAGTGGATTGACATATCACATGGTATTAAGGCATCATCACCCAATAATATCATGCCCCTTAAATGAACGACTCGTGATAATGCCCAATGTATGCTTACATGTCATCTCATGCCATATGTATGTGGTCATGCTAGCATTTTACCATCATCATATAGATATCTTGTGGGGATGCACTATAATCATGTATATTTATTTATCAACATATGCCATTCTCACAAGTATGCACATCTATATATACGCATTCATGGTTGGCCGATATCATTCATTTCTATTATCATCATTACTATCATCATGTGAACTAAATAAGGTTGCGCAATATTTATAATCAACACTCACTGTATTCATCATCTTATATACAAAAACACATTTGTTCATATTAGTCATTGTGAACACCTCATTTTGTCCGGTTTTTATACAAAAAAAAAAGGGTAAAAAATGTGTAACTAAAAATTGATGCAAATTTTCTTTAAAAAAAATATAAATTAAAAAAAACTAAAAATTAATTGAATTGGAGTTCTTTTAAATTGATTACAAATCCTCCAATGAAATCTTGAAAAAAAGAGCCAGAAGAAAAACAACAAAAACATGGATAAAAAATAAAATAAAATAAAAAAAATAATAGTAATGAATAAAATAAAACAATATAAATTAAGAATTAAAATAAAAAAAAAACTAAGCAAATTTCAAAGTTAAGCAAAAAAAAAAATGAAAATGAGGAAGGGCCTGAAATGCTGAGGTCCAGCATTTCAAGCCCACTATCACCTTAGCCCTAATTTGGGCTCAAGCTCACAAAGGCGAGGGAGCTACAGCTAGAAGCAGAGAGGAGCAGAGCACGCGAGCAAAAAGTAGAGGGAGCTACGTGCGTGAGACAGGGGGAGTCAGGGTGCAGCAAGAGGCTGAAGGACGATAAGGCAAAGGGAGACGTGCATGAAAGAAGGAGACAGAGGGTAGCCATGCAAGGAAGGAGGCCGAGAGAGTTAAAGGCAGAAAGCGAGGGAGGGGCAAAAAAAAAAAAAGAAAAGAAAAATGAAGGAAGGAGGCTGAGCACGAGATTGAGAGGGGGAGAGCGCGGGCACGATGCCGAATCCAAAAACAGAGGGAGAGGCGAGCAATGACGGGAAAACTGAGAAGGGACCAAAGAAAATAGGGAGGAGAGGCCGAAAAACCCTAAGAAAGAAAATTGAAGGAGGCAGAGCATGGAGGAGTAACCGAAGAGAGTGAAACAGAAAGTAAAAGCAGAGAGAGTCTGAGCCTGAGAGGGACTTGGGGATAGGCACCAGAGACAGAGTGTGCTCAAGAAAGAAAGAAGAAGCCAGGGAGAGCTCGAGAGGAAGCATTGAAAATCAGAGGGATCTTGATGAGAATAAACCTAAGGGGCCGAAGTGATTGTGCCAAGAAGAGATGAAACAGAGAAAGACTCAGGCATAAGCTGAAGCTCGGGGAAGACGAGGAAGGGGGCCGAGGAAGCCCTAGGAATTTGGGGCTGAAAATCCGAGAGAGAATTTTTAGAGTTGCGGGGAAGCCTAAGCAAGGAAAACGGAGAGAGGCACCAAGACACACCAAGAAACACCAATGCAGAAAAAAAAGCATCTTGAAGCCTCAAAGGTAATTTTTTGATCCTGAGTTTCCTTTTCATACGATTCTTTAGGTGGATTTGACCCCTCTTTCTAATGAATCATGAGACTGCTGCCTATTATTCCATTTCATGGTTCCTTGCTTTTGATTTCTTCTTCCTTTGTTCATGGTGCCCTATGTTCATGGGTTCAATCAAAGCTTGCTGTTAACTGAGATTTTAACGATAGATTAGTTAGCTCTTTGTTATCCACTAAATCGTGGTTTGTTTTGGTTCTCTTTAGTGCTTTGTTTCTAGAAATACTAGTCTCGGTTTTTTTTTAATGTTCAGCTTCCAGAAATCTTGGTCCAATCTGTTATTGGACGGTGATCTGTTTACGGTTACTGCATGCAGGATACTGTGGCTTGGGCTAAACTACCTAGTGTAGCTTATCTAGATAAGTCTTACAATCACACTGAGTCTCATAATCACACATGTATGCTAAATCTACTTGGTTACATTCTTCTGACCCTTTGGTGTGTTGATGGGAAAAGTTCAAAGTCTTGGTGTGTGATAGGATATCATTTTGGTCATAATGTTAGGCTATTTATAATGTTGTAGAGTGTCAGAAGCTTCCTAATACCATTTCGAGTTGGGAAGGGATAGAAAATATCATGAGTTTTAATTTATGTCTGAAAGATGTTTGTTATGCCTCTTGAAACATGCTTTTGGGATGATGTTATACCTCTTAGTAAATTTTAATGGTCTTACATATCATATGCCCACATTGGGTCATTTGGGCAAAGCTTGGGGTGTTGTGGCACTGATTCTCTTATCTTGCTCGAGCTTAATGAAATGCTCATTCAACTTTGGTTTTGCATGAGAAGGCATGTTTCAAATGTTGCATTAATGTTCCTGTTGCAAGCTTCCAGTCATGCCCTTTATACTTTACTTTGTTATTCTAGACTTGTCTTTGCTGTCACAAACTCATTGGTTCTACTTAGAAAGATGATCATATGACTGTTTTTTTCACATTTGATGATTGGTTGTGAGACAGTACATGTCCATTTGATTTCAGGCTTCTCAAGTGGTCATATGACCTTGTGTTTCTGGTCTAAGCATTGAGTTGGTCGTTGTGTGATTATATGTAGTTATAATGATGAGAAAGGGCCACACCTCTGTGACTCTCCATGCTCAAAAAACGTAGTTTAGTATGCTACAGGTTCATGTTCTGATTTATGCCCATAAATGAACTATTTTCCCATATTCTTTCCATTTAAAGGCTGGGTGTATTTGTTGCACCTACCATATATGTGTTGCATTCCTAAACTGGACTTTGTAGCCACAGTTTCACACACTGAAATTTCACTTTAGCCGTTAGATATTTAAGCTCCATTTTGGTGAAGAAAATATCCATATGGTTTTGGGTTAGGGTGAAAAAGCTCCCTTTTTGCTGATAGGTATTGTATATTCACACCACTTAATTCATAGAACATTCTCACTACATTTGACTTCTATATGGAACTTTAGATATCTGTGAGGAAGTATTGGGACTTTGAAGGGGGTATCTTAATTTGTTGGTCAAGAACATTATGTGCCATGTTAATTGTTTAAACCTCTTCCAAAATACTTTTGAATTTGAGTTGATGTGGAGTCACAGGAAATTTGGGCTATGTTTGTTATGCTTTCGGGCTGTAGTTTCATATAAAATTTAAATCTTAAGGATTGACAATACCTGAATTTCTAGTTGAGAAGGTTCTTCAAAGAGAATACTAACCTCTTTTTATTTCTCTATGAGTATCACGGGAGCATGGATCAAGTTAAGGAAAAATCAAGGTCATAGTCACCAAGCCAAGCAGGGGAAATGGAAGTTATCAACTACGAAGTAAAGGAGGACACTAGAGTTTGAATCTCATCATCTTATGATTGTATTTAAGCTATCTGAGTTTGCACGGTAACACACACCATTACAAAATTATGCACGTTTGTAAATATTTGGCATGATGTATATTTTTTATTTGCTTTAAAAAATTGGTCACGAAAGTTTTTAAAACTTTCGCACACCCTTAAAATAATCGCACCGTGTGAGCCTACGGGGCTACATGAGTGTATTATAAAGGTATATGTATAATAGGTCCCAATGACCTTTTCCTCCAAAATTTTATTTTCTCATAAAAAATAAATAAAATAAAATAAATAATAAAACGAATAATAGAAATAACTGATTTGGTAACCATACCACGTGAGATTTTTGGAACCCACGCAAGTATTAGGGTTTACTGAGTTATCATATGAGATTACAAATCCACGTACATATATCAGTTAAATAACGTTTTTGAGAAAACCGTTATATTTCAAAAAAAAAATATATATATATAAATAAATCAATTAATAAGTTTTGATAATATGACAAGTTTCTTTCCAATTTTATCTCAAAACGAGAGAATAATAGTATCATCTAATTTTTGCTTTACCTATGTAATAAAACCTTTATATTGTGAAGTTCAGAATCTTTGTAGGTAATTAAGGAATTGATCTATTGGACATTATAACGAGTTTGCAACAGGTGGATTGGTTTTTATTTTCTTTTAAAAGAAAAATCCCCAAAAATACAGAAATATATCAGTTTCAAAAAAAATAAAATAAATAAAAAAATATGTACGTTTTCAAATAAAATAGAATAAGAGTAAGTAAACGGAATTAAATTATCTTTTGCAAATTAAAACACATCAACTCAATCTCAGAAAATCGTTTTGATTGTAAAAAGATAAATTATTTTCAATCAACTTTCTCTTATTATAAAATTACACAAAAAAATTAAAAATAAAAAATATCAACCAACTGACACGTATTTTTAGTCCCGAACTACTTGGACTTTGATTCCCATCGCAGGGTACATAGGCCTTAAGCTCTGATCCTGGGTCAAGTTTTCCTTTGTAAATAAATAAATATTTTCCAATTTATTTTCCCATTTCCTTTTCCTTATTTTTTCTTAAATCTCCTTAATTTTTAATTCAATTTATTTTCTTTATTTTGTTTTCCAAATTTTCCAAATTTTCTTAATTTCTTTCTTCTTTATCCTTATTCTCGCATGTGAATAATAAAAGGAAAATCAAAATACTTTTAAAACCATATTAATTTACACACAATCGACTTCCGAATCAAATTCTGATTATGCAGACCATCATTTCCTCTTTAATTTGGTTTCCCAAGGTTTTCCCTCAAAATTTTGGTGACGACTTCTCACAAGTCGGTTTTCGCTAAATACCCGATTTGTTCTCTTTTTCCTTTCGTCACATTTTTCCGGGTGCGACAGTCATTCTCATCCATCATCATTATTTTATCATTATCATACTAATAAGCTCTCATATTCAATTCCTCATTATTACTATCATCACTATCATCATTGTCAAGATCATATCAACACTACATCCTTACACATAACATCAACAAATATACACAAAGACTATGGGCCAAGCCTTCCTCACTCCTTTGGGCACACACACACACACATATACACACGCTCATATAAACATGTATAACTAGTCACATCCATTTCTTATTGTAATTTCTTTCAAAAAGATATAGGGTTTAAGAAAACTTACTGGCCGTGACATAAAACACATATCATGATATAAAAAGTTTAAAATTTATTGAACAAACAAAGTTACTCCTTGTTACCTCACGTTGCTCAACTTGCACTTTAGCATGGTAGGCCATAAAGTTTCCATTACATGCACAAACACATAAAAGAAAAGCAACTCCGAGTCAAACCAACCTATTCAATACCGATCAAACACAATATTCAACAAAACTTCAATGTATCCATTAGAATTGCCTAAGACAATTTAGTGCCTATAAGGCCAATTTTCACCATTTAACAAATTAACTACTTACTAATGAGTCGATGAGTTCGCCACTTCCAAACAACTTCTAAGAGTATAAATTCCTCAACAAAGCAATCGTAATCCTACATAATGCACCACACATACAAATTACGTAAGAACATAACCTTTGGTAAAATCTAACTTGATAATCAAAGCTCAAACTCAATGAGACCGTGAATCTAACACCATATCCACTCATCAAAATACTCAAATCAACTCCCAAAATAAACCTTGAGTCTATACATTTCAAATTCCAAATATTGGAGGCTGGAGTTTGCATAAATAACAACACAAACATTCAAAATCTAACCCAAAGCTTGAAGATACCCAACAACACTTCATTGAAGCATTTAAATACAATCTAATTTGTAGAAACTCACTCAATCTCATAAATCACAATCATCACCTCAAAATATCCAAAAATAATTGGTGAAAATGGAGGAGGATATGAAGAAACCACCATACCTTGCAAGATCAAGCCTCCTGGAGCTCAAAAATCACGTCCTCTACCTCCAAGAATTGAATTCTAGCAGAGCTTCCTCCATAAACCTCAAACTCCCTTTGTTTCATTGAACTAGTTCGCATATGATTTAACCAAATTTCCTGACAGGCGCAGGGTGAAGGGTTATGGTGCAGCAGTGCCATTACTCTTTGTTTGGAGTCTACCGGCCAAAAACGTGCCCTTGCCATAACTCAAAGGTAGTTAGCCGCAACGTGGGATGCTTTTGTCTCAAAATGGGTTCGGCCCAAGTCTGAACCTTGCTGCGGCTATACCCATCACTGCCACAACATGAGGTGTTCTTGCTTCCTTTTTTCTTCTTGCTCTGTTTCTTGCATGCTCCTCCAATCCTGGCCCCTTCAACAAAACACACATATGTCCAAATAATTAAATGTGGATTGTTACATATTCAAATTTTAAACTCTTTCTTCACTTGCTTGCTATTGAGAGGACCACGGTGGTGGCCATCTCTGACGATGGTGGTGGTGATGCCAGAGGAAGGAAGAAGAAAGGGGAAGGAGTTTTTTTTTTTAATCCAAAGGTATTTTAGTACTTTCATATTTATTTAAATTTTTTTAAATATAAAAAATAAATTTATTTCTCATATATCCAATTTCATACCAAATAAACTCACATGTATTTTATTTACATCCTTCCCTTTACATCCCTTTCCATTACGTTTCCTAACCCTCCGGTAAATGAATCAAATGGGTTGTAAGTAAATTGTTGAGTACTGATGTTTTTAAAATCAGCTTAATTAATTTATTCAACAAAACAAATTATTTTAATTTTCATTACTTTTATCCACACGAAACTCAAAAGAGAAATTAAAATGTGTGTGAAGTTGTGATCATTCGAAACAATGTATTATTCATTTAAAAGATAATGGCACAAACATATGGAGCTATATATATAAAACTTATCCTCTCCCTCTCTCTCTTCACCAATTCATTAGTTTCTCCCTATCTATTTTTATTTCGGTCGTAATTTTTTTATCTTTTTCTTTTTTTGGCCAATTTCTTTATCTATTTCTATATGTGCATAAAACATTTAAATTTAATAATCCAATGCCCCCCACACCCACCCTCCCCGGCGGTTAAACAATTGAATGGTGGAGTTGTAACTATTTTCCGGACAAAATTATGGATTTATGCATTTGCTCTCAAGTGAATCGATTTATTAATATTTAAAAAAAGTAAAAAATAATCGTTTGGATTGACAACTTAACTCGTCCAAGTAAATTTGGTTTAATTTTGATGAATTGTTAACGGGTGTCATTTGGAGCCGCTATTTAGTATTTACGGAGGGAGCCCCATATTAAAAAACAAATTACATCATCAGGTGTACTATATGCTCTTAAATTTTCTGGAAGAGAAGATCTTGTCACACTTTACTCTTTCAAGGGAAAAAGTTTTGTCTTACGTTTCTTAATTTATTGATCCTCATAATTTTTCTTTTTTTGTCTGCTAGTAATCCACTTTGCAGCTCTTAAATTGATATGATCATAGTACATTCAGATCAGTATACTAGATCATCTGAAAATGCATGCATTAATATGATTAAACCTTCAGAAATATGATATATATATATATATATAAATGTATATATATGGTACGATTTCTATTAAAGTTTCATTCATACAATGGTTACGTTATATATGTTTAAGTGATGGGTTTTTTGAGAAGATAATCACTGGTGGTATGATAAAGTTATGGTGCCTTGATTTTAAAAATTGTAGTAATTGGTTCTTTTATTTTTGAAAGGTTGATCAAACTTCTGGTTGCAACATTTCTGAGTCCCTTATCCAGTTTTTCCTAGCACCTTCTTCCAGTGTTGCCACTGATTTAATTTGTAAGATTCTTTATCTATGAGATTAAATGATACATATTTTTTTATATATTTTTTCTACTTATTTATTTTCCTATCATTTGATTGGGAAACATTTTCTCAAATTTCTAATAATCGGACTTTGCTCTCTCCTGTTAGAGCATCTGCATCTAAAAATTTATCAAATCCTACTTGTATTGATGTTGATGAGATTCCTATATATTGGGTTTCACACACCTACAAATTCAATGGGGAAAATAAGAACAAATTCCAAAAGGGGTTCACCCGTGGACAACACACCAGGCTTATCTGACATTCTTACTCTTCAGCTTTCATCTGTCAAGCCGCTTAAAGCTACTGTCAAGCAGGAAAAAATGGAATAGTTTTTGAACTGTAATTATGTCTATGCATCATTATTTTGTTTTCTATGGATTATGATACTATCGCTGTGATTAAGCATCGTTGCTCATCAGCTTTTGTATATTCTGTGAACTTGATAGTTTGGCGACTCTGTTTCTAGGGGTATATGAAAATAGTCAAGTTATTCATGATGATGACTATTATCTGGTTAGATTTTTATCTGTTTGCAGATTTGTATGAATCAAACATAACCATTGATAAATTCAATTACATGCAATAGCTAAATTCATATATACACGTATTGATAAATTATAATTATGTTTTTATCAATATGCATTAATAAACAATTCAATGGAATTTTGTAGAGATTATATACGTCCCGTGCAATGCAATGCAGGGGACAGAATTCTAGCTTTTAAAGGAAATATGGGAATCACTTATTACTTATAAGAGAAAGGCTGAGAAGCCATATCTATGATGTGGTTCTTGGCTGACATTGGATTAATTCACATGCAGTTTTTGGAAGTACCCCAAATCCCTACGGCATAAGAAGACTGAGCAGCTTGACATCATCAACTACGGGCCCACATAATGAAGACAAGTCATCGCTTCTCATGGTGTAGAATGTGCTCAAGAACACTATGTGTGTTCTATAGCTAATAGCCTTGAACTTGAGGGTCGCATGCTTAAACCCACCCTTGCCTTTGGACTCATAAGCCACTCTGACTGTGTCTTCACCTGCAAACGCTTCCACGCTCAAAGACCCTTCACAGGAGTCGTTGGCGTCTCCCACTGCAAATGACAGCACGTACGTCTTCCCAGGAATGGTCCTCGCCACCTGTGCAATCACACTCTCTTTTCCTGCCACCAGCTCCACCGCTCTCCTCCCTCGTGGAACTGAGAAATGCCCAGAATCTATGTATTTCACTGCCTTCAATGACTCCACCATCCATCCCGGAAGTGGAGAATGGTCGTCCTGTATGTTGGGTGGGATAAGCACACCCCAAGATGAGTTGGGGTATACATACGGCCCTTCTTCAAAATCACCGTTCTTAAGTATATTCTCTGCAAAATGCAAATGCCATATATACATAGTCTGAATATATTGGAACCAAAAGTGGATTAACTGGATGCATGTTATCTATATATCTGATCTAAACATGAATCCAAGAGTGGGAAAGATGACGTTGATTACTGTTGGAAAGTCTAGGAGGGTAGAGAGTTGTGAGGACAATAGAATCAATGAGGGGTCCACAAGCTGGGTCGTCTTCCGCCCCAGGGTTATGAAAGACCAAGTCCACCTCAGAATAGTCAGCTTGGAAGGCCCAGGCATAGGCATCCCACCCATTGCTGCTATACAATGTTTGCATCGGTAGAATTCCCCAATCTGGACTGTCATCCTTGCGCACCGAAGGGACAGATGCTGACACGTTTAATCGTTCCTCTTGTGCGCATGTACGTGCTGCCCTAAACGTGATGGAATAGTACATTCCCTTCTCCACTTTTATTCTTTGCTTGATGGACGCCTCGTTGCCTAGCCTCACGGCATAAGATCCTTGTGGTACCACCAGCAACATGTCACCCTGTTTCTGTCCTGCTTTTATGTACTCCACGAATCCTGAGATCTCCCACTCTGGTATGGCGTTGCGGCCACCCGTTACCACCGTGCCTTTCATGTCCGATGGCTTTGGTCCCAGCTCAAAATTCGCATTCGCCACTAATCCTGCCGTCACGACGTCCATTTAGTTGGATTAAATTCTCAAGTACGCATGCAAGTGAATTTTGAGGTCAAATATTAATTAATTTAATATACAAGAGGGATCGAGTAACCCCTTGGTAATTGGATATGGACACAGATGAATTGTTGGTCAGCATATATATTCAAAATGAGAGTTGTCAAAAGAAATCCCAATAGAAATTGCAAGGGAGCTAAAGAAAGAATATATAAGAGAAAACTAATGAACAACACAGTCAATCCCTTTACAATTAAGAAAGTAGAAAGGAAAACACAATGAGAGAGGTAGCTAGTGAAGGCGGATAAATCCTATATATGATGCTGCTTGTGTAGTGTAACGAATTATTGTTTGTGGCTCACCGTCAGTGAAGGAGAAGCTGACATGGAAGATGGTGCACAATAGTACTAACAGAAATGCGATGTTTAGCATGTTAGCTGACAAACCCTGCAATTTCAGAAGGAAAATGAAGGGAACAAAAGATAGCATGTAGGAGGGAGAAGGGCTTGAGCATGGGTTCATATACATGCCAACTTGGAGAAAGCACTTTGATTTCAAATCAAATAGCTATTAAATATGCTATATTATATATTCCTGGAATTAATATCAGTCTAGCTTGGCCTCAATATTCTTATGTACATGAATTAAATTATATTATCAGAATATGAACTGATTAAATCTTGGAGATTTTCTGGTGGGGGTGGACACCAAAAGTTCATCCCCGGTCAGGTGCTCCTGCACTGTTCAGCCCAGGCTGTTCCAAATTCAATTTAACACAAATTGGAAGGCGTTTATCGCGGAGGATTAAGGGAGGTGAGAAATTAATTAGAATAAATCAGTATCACGGTTGGATATAATTAAAGGCAGTGCGCTAGTCTTTTATAAGTGACGGATGGATGCGACCTTGTTTATGTTGCTTTGCCTGCGGGAATACTCCCAAAGCACATGCTCATTCAAATGGAGGATGATAATTATCATATTTATTGACAAATAGTTGACTGCCACTTGCAAAATTGTTTTTATTTAATATAAAAGAACAGAAAATAGCTTCCTCGGATTCCTCCCACATTGTAAATTCTATCAACAGTTAGTTGCATCGTACTGGTGTGGAAAAGTTGAGGTAATTAGGAGCTACGCCATCTTCATGATGCCGCTTATAAGAATGAAATATTCCTGTTGGATTTAATTACGGTTATGAGATTATTAGAAATTATTCGTTTATGATATGATAAATCTTAAATTCAAATTAAATAGTTTAATTTTTCATGGCCAAAATTAAATAGCTTAATTAAATTACGGTTTTGAGATTATTAGAAATTATTTATTTTTAAATAATTAATATTATCATAGAATATTAGAATTGATTGATTCTAACTTTGAAATGTGAGAAAATTCTAATCTTATCTTCTAGAGATGTTGCGTCAGCTTCTTCTTTTTTTTTTTTTGGCGAATATAGAGATATTATATCAGTTGAGATAAAAAGATATTGATTTAGATGCTTGTGAACGACAAATACTAATTAGAGTTATTAATATTAATTTCAAAGCACCCCTCATATTATCTTGATATGGAAAATAATTTTTCCTAATTTAGTTAAAACCAAATATATATAGATGATGCTTGTAGTTAAACCAATCAGATAATTAAATTAAAATTATATTAACTTAGTTAATTGCATTTGAGAAATCCTACAATAACAGACCATGTGCACTCATTAGTACTCGATAGAGAGTATTTTCGGCATCTAATGTGATCGACACTCAACATCCATATGTTCCACCCACTTATTTCATTAATTGATCATTGAGTCAATTTAGCATCTAGTCATATAATATTTCCTCCAACTCATATTATAAGTATTAAAAAATCACATAGATTAGGGGTAGTTAGAGTTAGTTAAAAATATTATTTTTGTCAAAAAAATTACTATCTTCTCAAAGATGCTCATCATTAATTTGATTGACTTTTTTTTTTTAAAGGAGAGTTGGAATAATTAAAGAGTAAGTGAATTTATGAATGGTATAATTAGAAAAAATTTATAAATGTTCAACTAAATCTTAAATATAGTATTATATTATGAGATAAGAGAAATTTTGTAAAATGTTTTATAACATGAGATAGAGGGAGTATAACATTATATAATAATTAATAATCAATGGAAGAAAGTGTTTGCTTCTATGCGATTACAAAAATAGCCAGAGGTCTTTCTGTGTTTTGGACAGAACTTTAGATATCACCCTAGGAACTAAAATTACAATTTTTTTTGGGTTGTGATTCTACAGTTCCAAAAACATAATATCTTTAGTCATAACTTGATAATTACTAATTAATTATTATTAAATATAAGTTCAATAAATTTGTCAAAGCTATATCAAAACTCAAAAGGTATTTAATAACGAACAATTTGAATAATTGACAAACGATCTTCGGATTGATTCATTTTAGTGCAAGATCGAGTTACTCAATTTTACATGCATTCCTAGTACAGCTGGAGGTGGTATTGATCGATTTGACTTTTGAGGAATTTTTATTTTTTTTCTGCCTAGACTTTTCAGGATTGGTTATGGGAAAAAATTAATTCAAGAGCGTAAACTACTACCAAGCTGTTCATTTTGTAACGGTGTTTGTATGGAAAGAAAGAACAATAGTAATTTTAATCAGCGAGTTCTATTTTTTAAACAAGAACAATATTTTTCAATCAGCGATTTCATAAATTTATACTATTAGTTCAGGATGCAAGTAGAAGCTGTGGTGGCTAGAAACCATATACAATCGACTAATAGGATCGTTCTGTAGGATGATAACCTAGTCAGTTTATTTTATTAAAAGCCACGAGTGCGTCTATTGGGAGAGTTTTTGCCGCTTTTGTAATTTTATCCGATTTAACTAAATTAATTGAAATCAAATATGATTGGATTGAGTGGGTTGGTTGGAAACTTGGAATGTTAATATGACAATTGGATAGGAGTGGCTTGTAACAAGAAAATATTAAAATAAATAAAAGATATGATAACACCACTAGGTACTAATTTAAAATGTTATTTGTCACAAATTTAGAATCTCACTTTTAATATCAAAACAAAATTACTGTTCTTATAAATATTACTCCTTCCGGTCCTATATATAGAACATTTTACTCTGATCCTAAATATAAGACCCTTTAGAATATACGAGGTAATATTTATTATACATTTTTAAAAAATTCTCATATTTAATGTATCCAAAGAGAAAGAGAAAGGGATTAAATAAGAGTAGTTCTAAAAAAATATTGAGATTTTCAGAGAAATCAATGTGATTGATTAGTTTTATCTCATATTCTTAATTCATGTGATTTAATTAAAAAGGACTTATATTAAGGATCAGAACATAATAAAAAGACCATTCACATTTATAAATTTAGAGTTTCATTTTTATCAGTATTCTCAACCAACAATCAAAACAAATTCTTTTGAGATATAAAATTACCACCAATATAATGAGTAGTCAATTAATTCTTCCTGCAAGTTATAATCACTCAATTGAAACCTCTATAAAAACTTAAATATATCTTAAGGATTATGAAATCCATAGCCGCACAAGTAATTATTAGGCATTGGATAGCTCACACCCATGCAAGTCCAAAGTTTTGTTTTTTGGGAAAAAAAAAAGACAAATTTCTTTTCCCTTCTAAATTTCCCAACTTATTCTAACATCAACTTCAAAGACAACATCGATCGAATGGGGAATTTGTCTTCAAATCATTTTTATTTATGGGGAAATATATTTCAGGACACCCTAAAATTTCAGGACTCATCGAAAAGTTAATTAATTTACCTTTTTCTATTTGCTTTTTTAAGCTATAAAAATTATAGCAAAAATTCATGGAAAAATTCTAAGTAGATACCACAGAGAAAGCATATTTCCAAAATGGTGCCCAAAAGCTAGAAATCTACGTGGGTCACTTGGAAATATGTACATATACATCAATTATTTGTTATTTATGCATACTATTTTGGGAATATGTTTTTTTTATGGTACCTAGCTACTCAGAATTTCCCTGAAATTCATTTTTAATTATTTTTAATGAAACACTCTTGGGCAAATAAAATTGAAGAAATTATTGAAATTGTCATTATTACTTTTAATAGGCGCATGTCACATGGAAAGAAGATATTATAAAGTAAACTTGTGTTGGAATTTTTTATAACATGTGATAATAAATGGCAATCTTGTTCTTAACGTTTGTATTTATAAGTTGGAAACATGAAGACTGGTTCAGTTTTATCAAAATCCTAAACACGGTTATAAATACATTTAATGATTTGAACATGCTTTGATCCTGTAAAAAGACCAAAAAAAAAATTTTTAGAAGAAGAAGACATAAAAAGACAATTTTTTATTTTCTTCTCCATTTATTTGCTAACCTCAAATACATAAAAATTAAAAAGACTCGTAAAAAGACATTTCATCACTTTGTTCATTATATATTCCTATATTCCATACAACTGAAATAACAACAGAACCCCTGTTTCTCTGGAAAACCAAAAAGAAAAAATGTCATTATTTTGATATTTTCCCTGCATCGAGATAAAAGGATGAGAAGCCAAAGAGAATACAATAATTGATCAGTTCCTTAATTAATTATGGCTTACGAGGACTTAACAACTTGACATCATCAAGCATCGGCCCACAAAGCGAAGACAAGTCGTCGCTTCTCATGGTGTAGAATGTGCTCAGGAACACGATGCGTGTTCTTGGGCTAACAGCCACAAACCTGAGAGCCGCACGCTTATACCCACCTTTCCCTTTCGACTCATAAGGTACTCTGATAGTGTCCTTGCCTGCGAATGCTTCCACGCTCAAAGTCCCTTCACAAGAATCGTTGGCGTCTCCCACTGCAAATGACAGCACGTACGTCTTCCCAGGAATAGTCCTCACCACTTGTACGATCTCACTTTCCTTACCTGCCACAAGCTCCACTGCTCTTCTTCCTTGTGGAACTGAGAAATGGTCTGAGTCTATGTATTTCACTGCTTTCGGTGACTCCACCATCCATCCTGGAAGTGGGGAGTGGTCGTCTTCAATGTTTGGTGGGATAATCACACCCCATGATACGTTGGGGAGTACATATGGCCCTTCTTCAAAATCACCATTCTTTATTATATTTCCTGCAGGAAGTGCATATATCCGACAATTAGGCAGGAACATAGGTGTGTATTAAATAATGCATGCAAGAGTACTGGGAAAGACGAGGTTACTGTTGGTGACTCGAGGGGGGTAAAGAGTTCTGAGAGCAATAGAATCAATGAGGGGTCCACAAGCTGGGTCGTCTTCCGCCCCAGGGTTATGAAAGACCAAGTCCACCTCAGAATAGTCAGCTTGGAAGGCCCAGGCATAGGCATCCCACCCATTGCTGCTATACAATGTTTGCATTGGTAGAATTCCCCAATCTGGACTGTCATCCTTGCGCGCCGAAGGGACAGATGCTGACACGTTTAATCGTTCCTCTTGTGCGCATGTACGTGCGACCACAAATGTGATGGAATAGTACATTCCTTTCACCACCTTTATTCTTTGCTTGATGGACGCCTCGTTGCCTAGCCTCACTGCATAAGATCCTTGTGGTACCACCAGCAACATGTCGCCCTGTTTCTGTCCTGATTTTATGTACTCCACAAATCCCCAGGTCTCCCACTCCGGTATCGCATGTCGGCCGACCACCACCGTGCCCTTCAAGTCCGATGGCTTTGGGCCCAGCTCAAAGTTCCCATTTGCTACTAATCCTGCGTTTCTTGAATTCAATTTAGTTTAATCAAACTTAGCTGTATTCTAAATTTCTAATCTCAATCCAACTCTGCCAGTATTAAGAAAGAAATAAATGACTAACTTGAACATTACTTCCATGACAAAATATTAAGACAGACACGAGATGTATGCTTATGATGCTAGGTGTTTAGTGTATAAATCAGTGATAAACGGATTTTTGTAGCTCACCGTCAGTGAAAGAGAAGGCGAGATGGAAGGAGGTGCACAATAGCACCAACGGAAATGCAATGCTTTGCATGTTATCTCAGAGGTGAAATAGAGGGGGGGAAAGCATGTACGAAGGAGTGGGGTTGATGGAGAAGGGGCTTATAATTATGCATTCCCAGATAGGAGAAATCACTTTGATTTCTAGTTAAATAGCAAAGCTGCCATTCCTGTGTTTATGTATCTACCACATGCCTAGTTCTCACTCTTGCATATTAAAATCCAAATCTCGGATGTTTTCTGGTGCAGGCGGATGCCAAAGTTCCTCCCCAGGTTCGCCCCAAGGTGTTTCTAAATTCGCTTTGACATAAATTAGAGGGCCTTTTAGTCATTTGGCCGAGCAATGTTCATTATTTTCCGTGGAGAATAGAGGGAGCTGAGAAATTACTTAGAAAGATCAGTATCTATAAGAAGTGAAGTGACGGAATAGACCTTGTTTATGTTGCTTGTGAGTCTCCCCAAAGCACATGGCTCATTTAATTATGACAATGGAGGAGGAGGATCATGACGAATAGTTGACTGCCACTTGAAAAATTATTTTTTATATATATACATTAAAGAATAGAAAGTAGTGGGATCCTCCACGTTATAAATTTTATGAAGAATGATTTACATCGTTTTAGAGAAGGAGTCCTTCAGGAGCACCGCATGCATGCATGATTGGCCCACGAACGATACTTATGAGTACTAATTTAGTTGAGTTTTTTCAAAGAGGTACCTCTCGTATCTTGATATGTCTGGAGGAATTTTTCCTGACGACTAGTGTTAATATATATATATATATATATATATATTTGGCCAGAGACTAGTATTAATATTTAACCCAAATAGAGAGCTAGCATGGCCATGTAGTTAATTGCTTTGGAAAGATCATAAAACAGACGACCCATGTGCACTTATCACTTGCTAGAGAGGATTGCGGAATCTAATATATGAAACTCCTTTTTTTTTTAAAAAAAAAAAGATAATAATATATGAAACTCTAGCTCAACTTGTTTGTGCCCCTGCCACCCTAGTACTTCATTTAACTAGTTTGTAACCCATATGGGCCTCATCATATTGATTTTCATGTGAGCCTTTTGGGGTTCCAAAATCTCACCCATGAAGATATAAATCCAAAATTGTGGGTGGACTAGGCTCATGGCTTAATAAATTTGTGGAGTGTTCATAAGAAAATATAGATCCAGAGACAGAAGAGCCAAGTGGTTCATTTTGTGATCGTTTCATACGGTTGTGTTGTGTGTGGACAGCCTTGGCATAGCGTGACTCTCTAATCATGAGACACGAATACATTTCAATTTTTTCTTAGGTCCACACATGAGGAATGCTCTTGTACAGTTGCACCTTCCTATCTTTTACTAGTCCTTAAATATGACTTCTTATGTAGAAATTAGACTTGCCAATATTCTATATTTTCTTCTGCATTCACTTGTCCATATCAAGCACATCAAAAGAAACGCATTACATTTTGTATACCACACACTCCTATTTTTCATAAAAATGAAATCTCACCGGAACCTCTTTTATCTTTTCTTCCCTTGGAAATAAAGAAGAATATATATATAAATATCATTACTTTACTAGCATGCTGATAAACCATATATAATTTAACTTATCGAGGGGCTCACACTAATATTGGCCTAACACCGTGATTGCCTATGGTTTACGAAGACTGAGCAACTTGACATCATCAATAACCGGCCCGCACAGCGAAGAGAAGTCGTCGCTTCTCATGGTGTAGAATGTGCTCAGGAACATAACGCGTGTCCTTGTGCTCACGGCCACGAACTTGAGAGCAGCACGCTTATACCCACCTTTCCCTTTCGATTCATAAGGTACTTTGATTGTGTCTTTGCCTGCGAATGCTTCCACGATCATCGACCCTTCACAAGAATTGTTGGCGTCTCCCACTGCAAATGACAGCACGTACGTCTTCCCAGGGATGGTCCTTACCACCTGTGCAATCACACTTTCTTTACCCGCCACAAGCTCCACCGCTCTCCTCCCTTGTGGAACTGAGAAATGCTCTGAATCTATGTATTTCACTGCCTTCAATGACTCCACCATCCATCCTGGAAGTGGAGAGTGGTCGTCCTCAATGTTTGGTGGGATCAGCACACCCGACGATGAGTTGGGAAACACATATGGCCCTTCTTCAAAATCACCATTCTTAAGTATGTTCTCTGCAGAATGTGAATCCAACGACAGAAGTGTCAAAGTTCAACCGACAAGCGCTTCATTTTTATGCAGAATGTAATGCATAATGATGGAAAAGTGGTAAGGATGAGCTTACTGTTGGTTGGTCTAGGAGGGTACAGAGCTTTGAGAGCAATAGAATCAACGAGGGGTCCACAAGCAGGGTCCTCTTCCACTCCAGGGTTATGAATGACCAAGACGACCTCAGGGCACTCAGCTTGGAAGGCCCAAGCATAGGCATCCCAACCATTGCTGCTATACAGTGTCTGAATTGGTAGAACTCCCCAATCTGGAGACACCGACACATTTAATCTCTCCTCTTGTGCGCATGTGCGTGCTGCCACAAATGTGATGGAATAATACATTCCCTTCACCACCTTTATTCTTTG
The DNA here is from genome assembly GCA_026686845.1 of Adenanthera pavonina. Classification (NCBI taxonomy): domain Eukaryota; kingdom Viridiplantae; phylum Streptophyta; class Magnoliopsida; order Fabales; family Fabaceae; genus Adenanthera; species Adenanthera pavonina. The sequence goes on from JAIVEN010000003.1 coordinate 8,062,897, forward strand.
CTTGATGGAGGCCTCGTTACCCAACCTCACTGCATAAGCTCCCTCTGGTACCACCAGCAACATGTCACCCTGCTTTTGTCCTGATTTTATGTATTCTATGAATCCTGAGATCACCCACTCCGGTATGGCGTGGCTGCCGCCGACCACTACCGTGCCTTTCATGTCCGACGGCTTAGGGCCCAGCTCAAAATTCCCATTTGCCACTAATCCTGCATTCATAGAATGGAATTAGTTTAACTAAGTTGTATTCTAAATTTTCAACCTCCATATGAGAAAATTTCCATATTTTTTGTGCTGTCAGTTGGACGGTAGCGCCTAAGAGTTTGGCCATTCAAAATGTCAAGTAAGCATACAAGGCCATGTGGATTTACATGGCACTCTGCACCACCCTGCATAGCCTGATAATGTGGTCCCAAAAAATAATTTATGTCCAAGTCTGAGACAGTTAGGTTGCCATCAGATAGGCGTTTGAGCTCAAATTATAATTGAACACTTATCTAGAGCCGCTTGCTCAGAAGATGCATTTACCAAGAAGGAAATAAACTGGAGTGAGCCTTGGAAATTAGAAAATGACAATAGTGGTCACCATGTTCAAACTTGAAAGGACATCGATTAAATGATAGGTTGAAGGAATTTGACTAACTTGTCAAGACTCAAGACTCGCTGGAAATGCAAGTTATCAAATGAAAACCCATTAAGCTGCAAGGTAGCTAAAGAAAGAACGAACAAAAGAAGAAAAAAATTTCTCAGTTTCTCTATAACGCTATGAGTGGGAGTGATGAAGGATGTAGCTAGCATACAATATGATGCAACAGGTGTGTGCTATGTAGTAAAAATAGAGGAATATATGTAGCTCACCGTCGGTGAAGGAGAATGCAACATCAAAGGCGGTGAAGAATAGCACCGACATAAATGCAAAGGTTGGCATGTTTGCTGGGACCTGAGAGAGAGAGAGAGAGTCTGACTGCGATTTCAGATGAAGAAAAAAGAACGTAGGAGGGGTAGGGGTTGAGCAGGGTTTATATGGATGCCAACTTGGGAGAAAGCACTTGGATTTCTAGTGAAATAGCAAGTATGCCATTGTTGTGCTTATCTATCTTCCAGTCCAAATTATGTGGGGTAGAGATTCGGAAGCAGAGCAATTAATGAGAATAATCGGCATTAGCATGGAGAATGATAAAACTGCGAACTTTTAAAAGTGAGAAGGAGCTAGGAGAGCTTGGTAATTGTCATGCTGTTTGTGAGTGTTACTGTTACCCAAGCACATGGTTCATATTGAATGTTGATGACAAATAGTTGAGTACCCCACCTGGAAAAGTTATTTTTAATATTTAAGAAGAAAACGTAGAGCACCATAGGAATTGATATCAACCATACGTAGACACTAGACACCGATTCTCTTGCTCCTTATGTGATCTATTTTATGTGGATTTGAATGCCTGGAACTGTAAGACTATCTCCAATCTAGAACATATAGTGTCTGTTTGGATAATTCAAGGAATTCTTGGGAAGTGCTTTTATGCCATTATAATCACATTTGTAGTATTAATATGTTATTTGGGTAAATATTAAAAAATTATTGTATACCAGGATTTAACAGTTATATCGTGTTTTTATAGAAGTAAAATTTTTTTCCTTATTTGATGAAAAAATCACATTTGTCAATTTTTAATTATTTAATTAAAAGGGTTTTTCCCAAAAGTAATTTAATTTCAAATATTTTAAATTCAAAAGTGATTTTGATAACAATATCCACACAAAATCAATTATCTCAAAATCAATTTTTAGAAAAAAAAATTTTTCTAAACATAAATCACAATCAATTAAAATTACTTCTAATCAAAATTAATTTTTAAAATTACTTCTATCTAAAATCATTTTTTTTACTCTAATCCAAAGGAGCACTACTCCTCCAACTTAGAATATTGGTCATTTTTAACTATATCAAACAAGTTAAAATTAGTTAAATTATTTAATTTATAAAAATTTCCAATATTTTTTATCATTGTCATTATTAATTACATTTTTCATGTGAATCATCAACCATTTTTCTCTTATCTCTTAATTATGTATTAGAAGCATAAATGAAAGGAAAAATTAGGGAACATCTCTCCAAATAACTTATATTTTGAACTAAAATGTCCTATTAAAATATGACTTACATTTTAGATTAAAAAAATATGACAAAAAGAAAAATGCCAATGAACTATTTAGTAGACTTTAAACAAGAGGGAGTTAATCATTAAAAACATATTGCTTAAATTTTACTTCCTCCATCCCATTTTATCAATTCCTTTAAGATTTTTTACATAGATCAATAAAATTATTAAATAATTTAAATTATAATAAAATTTAATGATATTTTATCAAAATATTCTCGACTTAAATATTAAAAGATTACTTGTATTTTACGTATGATTATTTTTAATAAAAAATAAAATAGTATAAAAATAATTAATATTTTATTAATAATATAAAATGATAATTAAATTAAAATATTTAAAATATTCTAAAACAATATTATAAAATGTTGATAAAGTAAATTAGGTATATATAGAGAAATCAGTAGTAAATGTGGATTTCGGGGGTGATTGTTCCTGTAGTGCAGTGAAGTAATATTACCCCTCCCATCCCATATATAAGATATTTTGTGAAATAAATTTGTGGTTCACATTATATGATATTAGGTACATTTTTTTCAATTTTTCAATTTGTCTTTACTCTTCCATTATTCTTTATGAAAAGGCTATATCCATGGATGGAATGCAGTCCATAAATAAAGCATTTAATAAAGTTAAAAATAGGAATTTTAATTTCGTTTTCACAAATTTTAAATGTTAAAAGACTTTGTTTAATATATATTTCATCAAATTCATATTATAAAATATTTTGTAACAATTATATGTATATTAAAGAAATTATTTTTTTCACATAAAATTAATATAAAAAGTACTAATATTTTTTTATTTTATTTTTATCAAATATTTAATTTTATTATTATTATAGGATTATAAACAAAAAATAATTAAAAATATGGGTAAAATAAAAAAAAATTAATATCCTATATTTTCAAGTAAAAACTTGTCCTATAAAATATTTTATTATACAGATAGGATGAGGTTTAAACTAGAAAGAGTATCTATGATAAAATATTTTATTATTCAGATAGGATGTGGTTTGAACTAGAGAGAGTATCTATGATCAGTCTATGATCGAGGACTTTGTTGTGAAAAATGAATATTATTATAACCAGACCAAAAATTAAACAGGAAGAGATACTGATTTAAGATTTAATGATTCAATTAAGATCTAATTAAGGTTGGGCCGGTGGTAATTAAAATAATATATTTTGAGTAACACATATAAAAAATAAACACACTTAAGCTAACGTTTCTTAATTTTTTTCGTAATTAAAGTTTATAATATGTTAATGAAATAAAATAAAACTATATAATTAAAAATAATAAGTATAAAATAGAATAAATTAAAAATAAATATATTAATAAAATTATAACATAAGTTTTTTTTAGTAAATTATTCAAATACAATTTTATTAAATAAAATAATAATAACAAAATCAAATAAAAATTTCAAATAAATAATAATAGAAGAGGTAATATTATAATTTAAGGGGAAAAAAAAAGCATAACCATTATTTTATAGTTATAATATTATATATATTATAATGTACAGGCATACATAATAATATTTTATATTGTTATTGAGCATCTCCCAATAAATACTTGCAACAAGCAAAATTGAAATTACAGCATGTGCATTAATTGGCTCATTTGGCTGTCTTGGAAAAATGTAAGCTTTTTGATTTCCAAATTTCAAAATGCGTACGACGAAAACTGAAAAGGTACCGTTTGGTAACTGCCAAACACATCTCTGTGGCCTTGATGTTTTTTAGCCTGTACCAAGACACACGAGATAACCCTTCGTTTCTAGACGTCGATTCTTCGCTCTCCTTGATGCCGACGAGTTGGTCGCTATTTGGATTTGCGGAAGCTTGCTCCAGCCAGATCAAGAAGAAGCCTCTACTTTAAGTCCTAATATGGTTTTATTTTGCTCATTTTCATTTTCATTTTGATATTTCTCTCTTTTTTTTTTTTCTAATCTTCTTCCATCTTCTTTCTTTCTGTATTCTTTTTCTTCTTCTTCCTTTTCTTTTCTGTCTGCTCCTGCCCCGTCCCTTCTCTCTCTATCTCTCCGCGCAGCACACTGTACAACAGTGAGCCGCGCGCACAGGGCATGAAAAACACACCACGAGGGTCAAGGAGGGTGGGCAGCTAGCAGTGTCTGTAGAGGGACCCACCAAAAAAGTTAGGGCGGCTCTCTCCCATTTTCAGAATGTGGATACAGCTCCTCTGTTACTGAGATCAATATATTTTTAAAAATAAATTAAACATTTTTTTAAAAAAATGGAACGATCCTGATTTGAAGGCATCATATGCAATATATATATATATATATATGTATTGTTTTTTAATACGTATTTATTATGTGGAATAAAAATAAAATAAAAACAAATTTCATATTTGTATTTTAAAAGTAAAAAAGTACTGACAATGATAAACATTTCAAAACAGAGAGAAAAATAATCCGAGGTACATGGGCATTCATTACATTGACAATGTACATGTGGGCCTTTTAGGGCTGTAAAAGATGACACATGAAACCGTGGCTACTCTGACTTGAAGTATCTTCCTCAATATCCTTTTTGAGCTTCAACTCTCTAACTAGTTTAATATTTTAGGCACACTCGGGAGTTTATGAGAGAATGAAAGAGAATGATTGAGGAGAGTGAAACGCAAAGGAATATTTCATTATTTTAGAATTTTATGTCGAAAATAAATTAGTACCTATTAGTTTGAGGGGGAAAAAATCATTTTTTAAGTTATAATTAGATACCTATCCCAATAAAAGAAAATTTAATTATTAAATGAACTTGTTAACAAATATTAATTAAGAGATGAGACAAATTGGATCAAAGAAAGAAAAGAGACTATGCATAAAATAGATATGAGAAAAAAAAATCATACCTTAACATAATAGAGAAAATTTCCACAAGTTTAATACAATGGAAATAACAAGAGAAGAGAAGTTAATGTAGTAAAAAAAAGTGAAAGGAGAGTTAGAGACACAATGCATGTTTTTAACCTTTTATAGGATTGGGCATAATTTTGTAACTATGACATGAGCTTCAAACCATTACATCATTGACCTCCAATTTGGAGAATGAAAAAAAATTGGGTTATTATCGCTGAAGATGGCTTGGAAGCTATCGCTTACTATTCCAATCCCTTTTAAAAACTTCTTCTAAGCAATAGTCAGATTTCATTAGTACTTGCATACTTACTCATATCTTGGGGGGGGGGGGGGAATTGACACCACTTGGTTTGGGAAATGTACAAGTTATACCTTTATAGTTTAGCATTTTGATATCATTGACCTCAATATTTTAACTCTACTAGGTATTTGGGTACTATTATTTCTTAAAAAAATATGTTGCCCCCATTGACTTAGGGTTCATTGACCATATCACCTCATTCCATTCTATAAAAAAAAAAATCCCAACCATGCATTTAAGTAATATTATTTTTGAAATGTTTTGATATCAAATTATAATGAGGTTTCAAAATGAGCTACATGGTTGGTTACTTGCGGACAATACAATTTTTATATCAAATATTGATTAAATATATTTAAAAAACTAAAGTTAATTGAACTCAAATATAGACATAGTTAATGAGTGGCGAAAATTTTAGTATATAACTATATATATATAAATATTAAATAGCACCTTTTAAACATAAACATTGATCTATCATGAACTTTAATAATGATGTAATGTATATATAGCTTGTGATGAAGTAAGTTGGGTCAATTTTACCTTACTTTTAATTCATTTGTTTCTAATGAGCTCAGCATCATAATCATTTTCCATTTGAATATTATAAATCTCAACATGAATTATGATGACATTCGTGATGAATCTCACTTCCGTCTGTTTGATTTATATTTTTATAAATTAAATTATGACTTCTAACCATCATTTTTTTCTTTTTCATTTAAATAAATTTATGGTAAATTTTTATATTTTTATGTAAATTTTATTTTTATAAGTTGTAATTATTCTAACCACTTTTTTATAAAAAAAATAATTCAAAAGGACACTTCAAAGTATGATAACAGCAAAACGGAGAGAGAAGTAAAACTTAGTCAACGCATGGGATAATTTTTTTTTCCAAAATAAAAAAGATTGGGGATGAAATAGGTCATGTTCAACCATAGGATCCTTGACTGACTCTTCGATGATGGCGAAATAAAAAACCAGACATAAGAAGGAAAAACAAGAATGGTGATAGGGCAATTAAATTTTGAGAAGAAAATTGATTGGAGTTGGATATGAGAAAGAAGAAGATAACAACATTTGGAATAATGCGTTTTGACTTTTGATATGTACTAGGAAAGGACGTGATTAACATAATAATGACCAGGTTAAGCTTTTCATAGAACAATGCTTAATAGTAGAACCCCCCAATAACTACATAAATTAAAGGACGCCGTTGAGAGACACAGGATGAAAAATATGGTATTTGGATTTTGAAAATAAATTATTTCCATATCTCTGGGTTTTCAACTATAGAGGTAATATACAGAAAAGGTACAAATTTAACTGAGCATAAAATATTAATTGGATCAACATGAATATATAATATAAACTTTATATATAGCCACACTATTTTAGTCACACTATTTATAAATTTTGAATTATATAGTTTATTTTCCAGACTATGAACATAAAATATTATATTTAGTAAAATATAAAAAATGTGAAAATTATAAACATTGCAATTAATCTCAGATTTCATATAAAACTGATGGCAAAATTGCAAAGCAGAAAGAGCAGTAGCCACACACACACACACATTGTGTAATGTAGATAAGTAGATTTGGGGGTGAAGTGGAAAATGCTTTGGCAGTAGTTGATTCTTGAGAGAGACATACCAACAGTCGCCATTTCTATAATTTTGGAAGGAGAATTCAACATCTATAAAATTTCCACGCAGCCTGCATTTAAGGAAGCTGTCTGCTTTTGCTTCATTGACGAGAATCATGCATCTCAATTTCGGCCCATTTCCTGAAAACAAAATAAAAGAGCTTTTGGGAACCTCTTCACCAATTCCCATGCCTTGAACAATTTTTCCCCCATATATCCCAAAGCTTATCAGTACAAAACTTCCTTCTATATAATTGAATTTCACATCTATTAAAAAAAGTATATAATATTTTTAAATTTCTTTAAAAAATTTAAAAATTCTTATTTTATCCCTATAAATATTATTAATTAACACAATATATAATACTAAATATTATATTAATGAAGAGTAAAATTGATAAATAAAATTATATTATCTTATAATATAAAATAAAAAAATCTCATTGACTATCTTATAATATGAGGTAGATGGAGTATCTGATCAATTGCTAGCAATAATGAAAGTTGGAGGATATAGACTGATTATCCCACTTGCATGTGTAATGGCATGATGTAACTAACCCCACTTCTTTTTCCTGATTTGATATCGGGGACGGATCTATAACTTTATGATTGAGGGGCTAACTTGAAAGTAGAATATGGAGTGTGGGACTGAAACCTAATTTAAAATTTTTTACAAGCAAAATATATAAATTTTATCAAAGGGATACTATAGCATGGGTGCTCGCCCTCCTTCATCCGTCACTGTTTGATATCCAACTTGAAAGTAGTCTCAACGAAAAAAGGGGGGGGACAGAAAGAAATTGCTATTTCAAAAATGTTTAGTAGATATGATTTATCTTTCAAAAGAACCTATGCTATCATCAAATTAAGAAATCATGATCCTCCACCTCACCTCAGTAAAGAAAATTTCCAGCAAATTTTTTATTTTCCTTTTAGATATATATATATATATATATATGAAAAGGATGTTCGTTGTTATTACTACTTTGCTGAATGTTATTTTAACCTTTTGAATATGTGTACTGGTGGATATCAAAATAGACATTACGGTAAGGTTTCGATATTTTTAATATCAAAAAAACATTTTAAATTTATCATTTTAAAAATATGAAAGATAACATAAAAATGAAAATGATAATTTTATAAATTATAAATAATAATTTTCTTTCAAAATATTATAATTTTTGCATTTTTAAAAATATTCTTTATTTTATATAAATGTTTAAATTTCATTTCTCTTAAAAGAATATGGCCTTCTATTTTGTATTAGAATAGTGCCAATGATTTTGAAGACTCATTATGGGTATTTTAATGGGAGGTATTCTTATTATTTGGTCAATTTGGTTCCTTACTATTTATAGGACATTTTACTCTGATCCTAAATATAAGACCATTTACAATATACGAGGTAGTATTTATTATACATTTTCAAAAAAATACCCCTATTTAATGTATCCAAAGAGAAAGAGAGAGATTAAATAAGGGTAGTTTTGAAAAAATGTTGAGATTTTCGGAGAAATCAAGATAGTTAATTAGTTTTAATTGCAATTCTTAATCCGTACAATTTGATTAAAATGATCTTATATTAAGGATCGGATGGAGTATTCTTGATTGCTTTATACCAAACTTTCAATGCAAAAAAATCCTTAATCCCTTGTATCCTACCAAAAACATTTTTAACTTAAAAATAATCCTTTTAAGGAAGTTTCTTTCTTTCTCCCCCTTTTTCCTTGAAAATGATTTTATCCTACTAAACGTAACCCTAGCCACCTGACTTTTCCTTCGATTCTGATGCTTCTGTTATTGCCTCTCTCTCTCTCCCCCTCCTTCCCCTCTCTGAATGATCCTTGATTTTCGTCTAAAAGCTTTGTGCTTTCAATTATATATATATATATATATATAACTCAATCACCTTAAACCGTACTTGTACTTCCTCCTATAAATTTGATTGATGCTTTGTCATTCATTACAGCATTCTTGGCAATTGAAGCAAGCAGTGAATACCAAAAACTTAAAAGGGAGATTATTATAGGAGCACTGATAACATAAGAACAACCTTATCAGCTCATGGGTTCCCATTTCATGTTTGGTGGACAGAATTTCATGAGATATTAGCTAGTTCTCCAAACAAATAGAGATACACACACACACACACACACACACTTTATAATTAATTTAATTATATACAAATCTCAGATATCTAAATATATATCCTGACAGTGCGATCAGGAAAGTAAGAAGAGTATAGTTGTTTGTCTCAATATCTCAATTCGCAATCACAACCCCCCACACCGACGGAGGCCGGAAAAGACAGTACGGTTGACCAGCTACTCAGTTATATATCACCGACAGCAAGATTGCCCCATCCATGAGGATTCTGAGTTCACTCAATGGTATATGCTATTAATTGAATCTCAGCATTAATTCTCTTCCTCACATTTTCCATACTGCAGAAAATGGGTCATATATATTTCAAGTTTTCAACAAATTGGACCTTTTTTTTTTTTTCAAATGAGATACGATAATAACCATACCATGGTCAATTTATTTATAACGTAAGATGGGATGGTTCCCCGCTAGCTAGCTAGAGAAGAAAGGTGAAGAAGGATAAACAAAATATAGAAAGCTGTCTCTTTCCATTCATCTCTAACTAACGACACTCGCACATGATTGACAGAGTTTTCAACATATGACAGTTTTAAGGAAAAAATGAAATTGAGACACATATAGTGCACTAGGAAATAGATTATGAGCTAGCGCAATGGTTAGTTTGAATGTAAGGTACTGGAATTTTGTTCAATATAATATCTCATGCATATTCAAATTTTATGAACTAAAAAACTCAAATGAGAGAGTGATCCTCACTTCCTCATATAGGACCGACAATATTGATGAATAGACAGAATAGTGTAGACATCAAATCATTATTGAAAAATAAATAAATAAAATAGAAAGTGCACGTCAAATTGGTCCTGTGCACTTGCCTAGTTGCCTCTGTGTATTGGTCTTCTAGGTGGAGGCTGGAGTACTATGATGCGAGTAAAAGTAAACAAGATATGAGTCAACAGTTTGTGTTATAATTTAAATTGCTCTTTAATAATATTGTACAGTGATCACCATTCTAATTTCATTTTATTCATCCTAGTAAGCATCATTCTATAAACCAGAGTGGCTCTAATCTCGTTATATATATATATATATATCTTCTTTTACTATTTTAATTTCCTTTTTTGCATTACTTGAAGTTTCAAATTTAACATATATATATATATATATATGGCAGACTGCTAATAACACCTCAACAATTACCTATAATGACTTCGATCAACGCATTATACTACATGGCTGTAAATGCCTTGCTTTTGCAGTGAAAACATTCCAGAAATTTCAGTATTTCACCCATTAGCCTTGAATACTTGCGGCTTGCCGCTTAGTGTGCCACGTACTCACTTATAAAGTCGCAAGTTCGAATTGGCGGTGTTTGAAAGGAAACAAAGAATTTAATCCACTAATTAATACTATGAATTCAACGCAACGAAATTTCGTGTTTCCGAACTTGGTTTTTTTGACAGAAGAGCCCAGATGCTTCTCAACGATGGGTCGGCCCTCAATTCAACACAAACAACCAATCTCCTAATTTGTTTCGAGCTTCAAGGTCTCACGCCATCTGTCCCATTTATGTGACGTTTTAAATTTTTTATACAGGTAAATAAAAGTATTAAATAACTTAAAATTATACTAATAAAATTTAATATTATTTTATTAAAATATCCTAAACTTAAATGCTAAAGATAAGTTATACTCCCTCCGGTCATATATATATATATATATATGATCTTTTGTCTCGATCCTAAATATAAGATCTTTTATAATATATGAGTTAGTATTTATTATACATTTCCAGAAAAATGTCCCTATTTAATGTATCCAAAGAAAAAGATAAAAAGATTAAATAAGGGTAGTTTTGAAAAAAATATTAAGATTTTCAGAGAAATCAAGGTAGTTAATTAATTTTAATTCCGATTCTTAATCTGCGTGATTCGGTTAAAATGGTCTTATATTAAGGATCAGAGGGAGTACTCTACTTATCACTATTTTTAATGAATAGTAATAGTAAAAAAATAATTAATACTTCATTGATAATATAAAATGATAAATAATTTGAAATATTTGAAATTTTCTAAAATAACAAATAAAATAGAACAAAAGGAATACAAAAATATGTTCATGTCCAATTCCATTTCATATTTCCATATACAGACATCTCCCCAACAGCCAACACCCACACACACATCCATACTATCCATTAATATAAACATACATATGATACAAAATTTATGACACGCACATCCATACTATCCATTAATATAAACATACATATGATACAAAATTTATGACAAATTACATTAATTAATTATAACTTATCAAGAATATTGTTGTAAATATTATGATAATTTCTAGATGTTCATAATCTCTCAAAATGGCTTCTAAGAATTTCATTGCTCACTTAACGGCATAAACTCTAATCAATTGAATTAATTTTTTAAGGAGTTTGATTAATGTCTATAACTTTTAGGCCCCGTTTGGTATGTACACATAATGATTTTTGAGGAAATAGGAATAAAAATGGGAATGGAAATGAGAATGAAAATGCGAGTGGGATGAGTCTCAAATGTATGTTTGATATTGTTAGCTGCAATAAAGCGAATGTCAGTATAAATCATTCCAAGTCATGTCCGATGACACTGTCCTTAAGAGTTATTCCGCTATAAGTTGGTAACTCCCTAGAATCAATTAGATTTTTCTTGTCCAGAGCAAGGCAACAGAACAATAGAAAAGAAATAAAGAGAAACTCAGGAACAGAGAAGAAAGAGCTCCGAAGAATATCCGAGAGTAAGGTGTCAAGAATCCTTCGATAAGCACTGCCTTTTATAGGCAGGGAATCACCTAAATATTGGTGGTGCATTAAAGCATATGTTTTTGAACGTTGTAGACAACGAATTAAAGCAAATAAAAATCTGACATTAAACAAGCAAAACGGACCAACGTTCATCAACGAAAGATTCCAACGTTTCATAACTGAAAACTATGATAAAGATGAGTTTTTCGGTAAGCCATTGAAATGAAATCGAAACTGGAAAAAGAAAGATTTTTTAGGTAAGCTAATTTTTTGCAAAATAATTTTCGTAAAAAGGTTGCACCATCACGTTAATTGCACGTATAGGGGGGGAATCGTCGGATTACAACTGATTTGACCCGTTTTGGCTTATTGATATGCGCGTGAGACCTCTCCTTCTCTTGGCCCTTTTACTTGCTCTAATTTACCTTTTAATATATATACATTAAGGTTTCCTCCAAATTGAACAATGTGGGACTTCTTACTTTAACACACACTCACACATACTACAACAATCCCCCACATGTGTGTTAAAGTATTAGTATCATTTGAGTTACAAATATGAGTATAATCATTTCAAATCTGGTGTCTTATTAGTCCAATAATTCTAGACCAATAATTCTTTATACATAGAGATGTTAGTGAAGCTTGAGCTTATATGAACCAATAACTCTCGATTGTGTACTAGAGGTCTTATTAGTCATAGTATAACCCCACAGTTCCTGCTGTTAACGGCGATTTTACACTTTAAACGGCCGTGCGTGTGCCTGGTTTTAATGAATGCTTTAGAGATTTTGCCATAATCTCATAGAAGCGGCCCCACTTCACACTCATATAGGTGATTCCATCAAGTGTATCTGCAATAAATACACCATCCATAAAAAATATGAAATCATTAAGAGCTTTTGCCTAACCTCGCCAATAATGCATTCTAGCTTTTTTCTCATATCATAGGAAAGGAAAAAAAATAATAAAGTGCTAATAGAATTAACAAATAACTTGTTTTTACCCATATGAACCTCCTTCATGGGATTACCAATCATAGAGGTTGGGTTACCATCATTGTTAATTTTCAAATTGGCTTAAGTCACATTCTTCTCGAGATGTTTCCAAAATTTGTTTCTTCCTTAGTAGTTTAGTTAGGGGGTTTGCCAGATTTAATTCTGACCTTACAAAATTGATCGATATAACTCCATTTTTCAACAACTGTCTTATAATATTATGTATCAATTGAATGTGTCTGCTTTTGCCATTGTAGGTCTTATTTTTAACAACGGCTATTGCCAATTGACTATCATAATGTAATGACACTGGTGATGTTGGTTTTTCACCTAATGGAATATTTGCCAAGAAGTTTTTCAACCACTCAGCCTCATTACTAGCTAGCTCCAAAGCAATGAACTTTAAATCTATAGTGGATCTTGATATAATATTTTGTTGAGCTGATTTCCAGGTTACTGTACCACCACCAAGAGTGAATACATAGCCACTAGTGGATTTGCTCTCTTCTAAATCTAAGATTCAGTTAGCATCACTGTATCCTTCCAATATAATAGGAAAACCACTATAAAATATACCATAGTTTATGGTACCTTTCAAATAACTCATTAATCTGTCCAGAGCTAACCAATGTTCAGTACTTGGATAGTGAGTATATCTACTCAATCTACACATAGCATATGCTATATCAGGTCGAGTGTAATTCATTAAATGCAATAGACTCCCAATAATCTGAGCATATGTAGTTTGAGCTACCGGATCACCTTTATTTTTAACTAATTTGGTGCTTGCATCATAAGGAGTGCTCACAAGTATTTTTTCAAAGAATTCAAAATTTTTAAGGATTTTTTCAACATAATGTTCTTGAGATAGTAAAATGCCATTTTCATTCCTTATGATTTTAACACATAATATCACCTTTGCTTCACCCATATCCTTCACATCAAACTTTGAAGAAAGAAATCTTTTAGTTTTAATCATAACATTCATGCTTGTACAAAAAATGAGTATATCATTAACATATAAACAGATAATCACGCTACTATCATTCACAACTTTTATGTAAACACATCTTTCTACTTCAATAGTAGAAAAACCATCACTCGTTAAGACTTGGTCAAGTTTTTAATGTCATTGTTTAGGTGCTCGTATCAATCCATACAATGAATTAACAAGTTTACAAACTTTATTTTCTTGTCCAGGAGCAACACACCCTTCAGGTTGTACCATATAAATTTCCTTTTCTAAATCACCATTTAAGAAAACTGTTTTAACATCCATTTGATGAATAAATAATTTATAAATTGAGGTTAGAGCAATCAAAATTCTAATAGAAGAAATTTTTGTCACTAGAGAAAAAGTATCAAAATAATCAATATTTTGTTTTTGAGTAAATCCCTAAACTATTAGCCTCGCTTTATATTTATCAATGGATTCATCAAGATTATATTTCTTTCTAAAGACCCATTTACAACCAATAGGATTTGCTCCTAGAGGCAAGTTTACTAAAATCCAAGTTTTATTTTGATTAAGAGAATCAATTTTAGCTTTAATAGCTTCTATCCAAAAATGAGCATAAGAAGATGAAATAGCTTCAGAAAATTTTGATGGCTCATTTTGTACCAAATAAGTATAAAAGTCATTTCCAAAAGAAGTTTCTTTCCTTTGTCTTTTGCTTCTTCTCAAATTTTCAACAACATTTTCACTTTCATTTTGTTTAGATGAAGAAGGAAAATTTTCTGTAATTTGAGAAATATGTTGAATCTTGAATGGAAAAATATGCTCAGAAAATTCTGCATTTTTAGTTTCAATAATAGTGTTCTGATCAAGAACCTCACTTTTTAAAACCAGAAATCTATAAAATGTATTATATTTAGTATATCCAATAAACATGCAGTCAGAAGTTTTAGAACCAATTTTTCTTTTCTTAGAATCAGACAATAAAATTTTTGCAAAACACCCTCACACTTTCAAATATTTTAAATTTGGTGTATATCCTTTCCATAACTGATAATGTGTCTTATTTTTTTTCATATAAGATATTTATTTTGTTAAAAACATGCAGATAATAAAGCTCTAGCCCACAAATTATCTGGTGCAGAAGAACTTACAAACATTGCATTCATAATTTCTTTTAAGGTTCTATTTTTCCTTTCTGCTTCTCCATTTGACTCATGTGAATACGGAGGGGTTACTTCATGTATTATTCCTTCCTTTTCACAAAAATTATTAAATAAAACAAATTCTCCTCCTCTATCCGATCTAACTCTTTTAATCTTTTTATTTTGTAACTTTTATTGATGATTTTTCAAGATATAGTAAAGTATATTTATTGAGAAATAAAGATAAAGCTTTTGATAAATTTCTTTTATACAAAGCTGAGATAGAAAACAAACACATTATTCTTTGTCATTATGATTTTATCAGATTCTAATAACACCTTAACCCCATCTTTGCTCAATAGAGCTACTGAAATTAAATTAGCTCTAACATCAGGCACATGAAGAACATCATTGAGTGATAAAGTCTTTCCAGATGTGAGCTTCAGTTCAATCTTTTCTTTTCCCAAAACTTTTGTAGTTTGGGGATCAGTAAGGTAAATACGATCTTTTCTTTCCTTGATAGGACTATAAGAGGAAAATAGCTCATGATTTGCACAAATATGCCTGGTAGCCCTAGAGTCTACCACTCATTTCTTCATATCGGACACCAAGAGAGCTTAAGAAATGACCGTTGCAATGATTTCATCTTCTTCATCTCCTTGAACCAGATTAACCTTAGGAGGATTGTCATTTCTAGCCCTCTTCCTGCATTGAGCAGCATGGTGGCCTGATTTTCCACAAACAAAGCAACTACCTTTCTTTTTGAACTTGGGGTTAGAACTTTTGGGCTTGTAGTTAGGTTTTGTTTTAGAGTTATACCTTTTGTCGTGCTGCTTTGTCTCTACCAGATTTACTTTCAAGGCAATCTCATTGCCTTTTGCAGCTTGCATCTCCTTCCGGTTAGTGTCCTCAATTATGATGTGAGTGATCAGATCTGATAGTGACAATTATTTTTGTTTGTGTTTCAGCTGTTACTTGTAGTCTTTCCATGATTCTGGCAGCTTCTTGATTAGAACTCCAGCAATGAACTCATAAGGTAGGTTAATTTTTTCAGTACGCAACTCCTTTAGTAGCTTGTAATACTCATTAATTTGCAGCTTGATATCCCCGTCCTCGGTCATCTCCCATTTGTAGTAATTTTCGATGACGAACTTTTGCTTTCCAACATCCTCAACAGTATACTTTGCAATAAGTGATTCCTAAATTTTGCTTGCTTCTTTGTACACATAGTACACATCGAACAGATCATTAGATAACGTGTTAATGATTGTATTCCTACATACCTTGTTGGCATAATCTCAAGCAGTCCTTTGACTTTGGTCAGCATCTAATGAAGGGTCAGACTGAGTGAGTGCAGCAACAACTCCATGCATGTCAAGAACAGAGTAGACATGTTCTTACCACCTTCTAAAATTTTTCCCATCAAAGACATCAATTTTTGAAACATCTGGTGGTGGCCTAGATGGCGACATCAGAGGCAGTGCTAATGAAACGAAGGACGTAGCACTCACACCAGCACCGGTAGGACGATCAGAAACAGCAATGTTAATCTGTTGTGACTCCATAACTCTTAAGATTGTTTACTGCAATAAATAGAATATCAGTATAAATCAATCCAAGTCGTATCCAATGACACTGTCCTTAAGAGTTATTCCACCACAAGTCAGCAACTCCCTAGGATCAAACGAATTCTTCTTGTGCAGAGCAAGGCAGCAGAACAATAGAAAAGAAATAAAGAGAAACTCGGCAGCAGAGAAGAGAGAGCTCCAAAGAATGTCTGAGAGTTGGGTGTCAAGAATCCTTAGACAAGCACTGCCTTTTATAGGCAGGAAATCACCTGAACGTAGGTGGTGCATTAAAGCATACATTTTTTAACATTGGAGATAGCGAATTAAAGCAAATAAAAATCTGACATTAAACGAGCAAAACGGTCCAACGTTCGGTAATGGAAGATTCCAACGTTTCATAACTGAAAACTATGATAAAGATGAGTTTTCCGGTAAGCCATTGAGATGAAACCAAAACTGGAAAAAGAAAGATTTTTTAGGCAAGCTAATTTTCTGCAAAATAATTGTTCGTAAAAAGGTTACACCACCACATTAATTGCACGTGCAGAGGGGGCAAATCATCGAATTACAACTGATTTGACCCGTTTTGGCTTATTGTTGTGCGCGTAAGACCTCTCTTTCTCTTGGCCCTTTTACTTACTCTAATTTACCTTTTTATATATATATATATATATATATATTAAGGTTTCCTCCAAATTGAGCAATGGGAGACTTCTTACTTTAATATACTCACACATGCCACAATAGATATATTAGGGAAAATGTTAGAAATGACCGAAAAATAATACTAAAATAAAACAAAAAATTAGGTAAATGATTGAAATGTCCCTAATTTTTTCTTCACTATCCTCTTCATCTTCTCCATGATTCTTCCTTTGACTACCACTGTCATCCTTCTTTTCACCACCATTGTCAACATCCAAATGATAAAATAACAATTTCTAGTGTAATGAACAAATGGGTTCAAACATATTTGAACTAGTGCGATGAACTCACAAACAGATTTAGATGCAATTGAAGAATTTTG
This sequence comes from Adenanthera pavonina, assembly GCA_026686845.1. Classification (NCBI taxonomy): domain Eukaryota; kingdom Viridiplantae; phylum Streptophyta; class Magnoliopsida; order Fabales; family Fabaceae; genus Adenanthera; species Adenanthera pavonina. Next base: position 8,080,499 of record JAIVEN010000003.1, read on the forward strand.
AAGAACATCAATCAAAAATCAAATAATAGGATTCAAACAGAAATCAAACAAAAACTAGATTATAGAATAACAATTTCTTCAAATCAAACAAAAACTAGATTTAATTATAGCTCCCCACATAAAAAATCAAATAATAGGTTCTAAAGGAAGATCAAAGATGATTTGTTATGATGGGTCAAAAATTGATTTGTTTATTCCGCAGATTTGGTCTTGTCCTTCTTCTTGCCGAAGCTAAGATGGGTGAGCCATTAGCGTGACCAAGGTCCGTCTACGAGCGAGAGAGAGTGAAGCTGAACCAAAGTGTGGGAGTGGGTAGTGAAGACAGAAGTTGTGAAGTGTGAGAGAGAGCGTGAGCATCTTTGACTCTGATCTGCAGAACACGATCGCTGTCAACGATAAAGCATGGTCACCGTCGACTAGTGGGTGGAGAGCATAGTTGCCATCATTGAGAGAAGAGCTTGCTGCATCGAATCGAATGGGAGAGGAGAGGCAACAGATGAGGTAACTTGGCGTTTAAATCAGGGGTATTTTTATCTCAAAATTTCAATTTCCATCCATCATAACCCAATAACATGGTACCCCATGGGTTTCACCATTCCCACATACATGGGCTTCAATATCTCCTAGGGATCATAACTCCTTTGTACTAAACACACTGGGTTTAAGCCATTCCCTTACTCATTCTCATTCCCTCAATCCTAGTCCCGCATACTAAATGGAACCTCAAAGGTTATATATATATATATATATAAAATTACAAAAATTAATTCTCTTATGTAAATATTGTAAATCTTAGATTAATGTTTAATTGTTGGAGGTCTATAAATATAAAGCATGTACTAAATACTTGTATCCTTGAAATGAGAATAAGAAGTTGTTTGATCTTTCTTTACCAATTCTCTTGTTATTTCTAATGTTCTTGCCTTTTCATATTTCTTAATTTTATAATAAATATAATTTATTTCTCAAATTTGTTCTCATGTAGGAAAAAATGTTTCTGCATATGTTAACTTTTTTTTTTGCCTTATATCTTCAAATATAAACTTTGAAGTCAAATGGCTTAGCAACGATGGATTTTGGCATTTTGCTTAATGGCTCCCTCTTTGATTTTGTGCAATATGATAGTTCACTTAGGCTCTGTTTGGTTCAACTGAGAAGATTTGAGGAAAGAGGATTAGAGGGATTTTAATGGAGGGGATTGAAGGGGAAGTGATTGGAGGGATTTTAAAATTTTCGTGTTTGGTAAAATTGGAGGGAAAGAGATTGGAGAGATTTTAATAAAATCTTATTTGGTTCAGGAGGGGATTAGAGGGATTGAGTAATAAATACTCTCTCCCCTATAAAAAACCCCAAATTTGGAAGGAATTTATAAAGGGGTGATGGAAGAGATTAGAGAAGATTAAATTCTCTCCAATCCTCTCCAATTTTTTTAACCAAACAAAGGGAGAGGATTTAATGTCCTCTCTTCTCCTTAAAAAACCTTCAATTACCTCAAACCAAATAGAACTTTAGGGGTTGTTTGGTATATTGGGAAGTGTACTTTCTACAAATTAACTTTTTAGGAAATTTATACATGATATGCTTGGTTTATTTTTTATTTTTCAGGAAGTATAAATTATTTTTAAAATAAATATAATATGCTTGGATAACATAAATCATAAATTCCTTTTTTATTTCATAATTTTTTTTGAGAAATTAAAGGTTTTTTTTTAATTTTGGCAAACTATTACAAACTACTCAGAAAGTAGGATTTATCAAAATTTTACTTAGGAAGTTCAACTTTATGAAATAAGGTTAACTTCCTATAAAGTTTTATGATTTTTGTTAATCAAGTAAAAGGCATTTATTATCTATTTAGAAGTTTAACTACTCACTCATACTTTTCTCAGACATACGATATCATACAAGGTAGAATTTGACACTTCTTAAAATTTAAGGAAATAAACATGAAAAAATATATAATTATTTGTATAATTATTTATGTGTATAATTAATAAATTAATTTACTAAAAACTAAAATAATTTTTGAATATTTTAAAAGTTATGGCATAAATTTTAAAGCAAATTACATGTATGAATAAAATATTCATAACAATTACATAAAAGACTTTGTTGAGAGAGGTAAAATCTATTTCGGTATCTCTACACCTCAAAAGGATTAGTTTTTGACTGTTGGTTGGGGAATATGCTTAGTGCTAAAAAAAATATTCATAACAATTAGCAACAAAATCTTGGTATATAGTTAGGTTTCTTAAACATATTCTATTGGGTTTAATTCTTGGCCTATATATGAAAAAGACCTTATTAGAAGTGGTAAAATCCAATCTAGTAGTCTCTACGCTTTAAAATGATTAATACCCTTAGTACTCATAAAAAATATTTACCTTAAAAATTTAAAAGATTCTAGTCCCACCTTAAAAAAAAATTATTATAAATATCCGAAAGACACTTAAGAGCTCTACTCGTTTGTCAACAATTTAAACCTACATGTACAGATATGTGCAAAATAATATCATATCATGTGATGAATAAAATATGTATATTATATATCATATCATGTATATATTAAGGTGTATTTACTTTTTTAAAGTATAGGTTTTTTTACTTAGATTCTCTTCATATATTTGATTAATCTGATTCTTAATAAACTGTATGTTTCTATGTACATTAACTTTTGTATGACTCATTTCTGGTTATTTGAGTGACTTGGCCATTACTTTAATTTAATTTTTTCATAATTTCATCACACACATTTAAAAAAAAATCTCGTACACCACAAATAAAAGAATTTAGTTGGTTTATTGATTTTAAATAAACTAAAACAAAAAGAAAATTAGTCACTGTCAATTATTTAATGTAATTTTGAGTCTAAAAATTGGCAATGACAATGCCAATTAGAAATGAAAATAAATATAAAAAATGTGGAAAAAAACTTTTCTTGTTTGACCATAAACGAATGATCTCCTTCTAAAGTGGAGTTACCCAGAACGGAGTGAAGTGAATGAAATGACAAGATGGATGATTGCAACCATTTGAAAGATGCTTCATAATTTATTATTTATAAGCCTAACGTAAATTGATTAATGTATCAGAATTTGCAAATGATTACCTTCTAAATATTTCGTTAATTAAAGCTATAAAATCTTGAAATAACAGGGATAGTGGAACAACGTGTTACAATATTGTTATATGCTTTGAAAATCCTAAGATAGTATTTGATTTATATCTTGTTTGTGTAACAAGTGAATCACCATAAGTGGCCGGTAACTTCTCTATGCAACAGATTATTTGTACATACATATCTTTGTGTTCTTCTTTATGCAGTTATTAATATTTTCCAAAATATAAAGGATAAACGATAAATCTCTACCAACTAAATTTATTCTATATACAAAGACTAGAAATTGAGCATCAACCATTTGCTTAAAGGATAGCCATCAGTCCACATCACTTAGACCAAAACCAAATTAAATTTACAATTTTGAATCCAAAATAAATATTGCAAAAGTTTTTTGTAAAAGAAAAAAATCTTCTAACAAGTTAAGATATATTTAATGAGAGAATATTTTAGTTGCACTTGAGCCATGAAATTTGTTTGTCGAAAGTTGTGGCTGAGCTATTTTTTGTTAGTAAATTATATTAACACCTTTTAAAAAATTTATGAAATCATATTTGATTTTCATTTTTATTTAAAAATTAATCACACAAGTCTCTTGTCGTGTGTGAATGAAAATAGTTTTGTTTATAACTTCTTTAAAAAAAAAGTACTTATTTATCTTATATTGAAAATTACTCGTATACTATTTTTTTATTTTTTATTTATATATAAACTTTTGGATAACAAACACAATATAATGACACAGACATTAGATGATGATGATCGCACAAAATATATATATATATATATATATAGGGAATCATGGGAAATAGACAGACACCTTTGAAATTGGGCATCTGATGAATTTGCCAAAATCACAGGATAGGTCATGGTGCTCAACGATTAGGATCTGGATACCACAAAACATTAGGCATTAATTAAAAAGAAGAACTTATTCTAACGTCCAACTTCATTGATCAACAATTAGCTTCGCTTCATTCATGGATCCATCATTCCCTTTTCTTCCTCAAAGTGATTCTCTAATATTTATGCAGTGCACTTCCTCTTTTTGCATCGAATCACTTCATCTGCACTCATATCGTTACGCAAAAGCTTAATTAAACTACTTTTAAATTAATCATAATTAAAGTGAATATATCCAACAATTCAAATTAGTGTGAGTGACATAAGCTCATATCCCTTACACAAATGGTTTGAGATTCTATTTCCAACTTTTATGTGTGAAGCAATCTAAATTCAAAGTATCCACCTTTTATCCTTTATACCCCTAAAAGAATTAGTCTTTACTACGATTTGGTAATACTTTTGATTGTATATGGTAATAATTTGATTTAGTTGATATGGTTTTATATACTCTTTAGTTATATAATTTAAAATTAAAAGTCACATATACAAATAAAAGTGTGGATAAGTTCCCCTATTTTTCCATCTATTCATTTTCCTTTGATTTTATTGCATGCAATTAATTTGTGATTTCAAAAAATTCGAACTCATTTTTTATTTTTATTGAACTAATCTGAACCAAAGTCACATCAAGAATTTTGTTCCCTCTTTACATAAATGTATCTAAAAGTGTAATTACATATTAATAATTTGAGTTTGATTATTTAATTAATAAGACTATTTTGCATAATTTTTGGTCTTCCAATTACAAAGTTAATATATATTTTAGATTTAGTGATTAATTTAAAGAGCGTAATCAATATCATTAATATAAAATATAAAAGATTGAGCCAATTTGTTTCAACTTTTTTAATTAAAAAAATCACATTTTTATATAAAAATACTTTTAAAATTTTTTAGAATATTTATTTAAACTTTTAAAAATAATTAAAATATGAAAAAAAAATAGTTTTTTTTGTGCTTATTTTGATAAGCTTCTCTTAAAAAACCAGTTACAAACTTGCAGTAAATGACATAGAAAATGGTGAAAGAATTGGATATACATCCAACTAACTTTAAAAATTTAAAAAATAATAATATTTGGCTCTAATGAAATATTATAATATAAATTCCTGCTTTTCTCTTTCATTTTTTATCACCTACTTTAATTGCTAAACCTTTTAAAAAGTGTTTTTTTTTATTTTAATCAAATACAAAATAATTTTTATTTTTCATAAAATTTCTAAATAATTAATTACTTTTTTAAACAATCAAAAAATTATTTTTCTAAAAAAAAAAACTTAAACAAATGGCCCTAAGTAAGTGATACTATTTATAAATTATTATGTCTTATCTCAAAATTCATTCAAATGCGATAATCCATTATAATCATGAATAAAAGGTTCAATGTAATGTTAAAATAAAAGTTTCTTTTAAAGCTTTTCAAATAATAACAAAAATATTAATAACTAATTGGTTGGTGAGTAAAATTAAGTCTCTAGTCACCAATGTCAATTTTCATATGAATTGCCTGTTTAATTTTGTTAATGCTATTTTGAAAAATAGATGGGGCGGAGCGGAGGTGATAAATTTTAACGGATGGTCTAGATTACTTGTAGTATGGAAGGCTAGGATTGTACCTTACAAAATTACGTCGTTTAATTATCTCCTCCATCGTTAGATCAAACGGACGCTTCACATCACATAACAATAGACATAATGTCTGGAGACTCTCGACTCTGGAGAGAAGCCCAAGGCATGAAAATTAGCATTAAAAAAATCGAGAATCTCATGAAGGACAAGCATAAACATTTGGATATATTTGACGCGCAGAACATGGTGAAAGGAAAAAAAACAGGATAAAAATATTAATAAAAACAATTTCTTTGATTTCATTGACACCAGTAAATATAATGGATATTAGTTTACCAAAAAAATATAATAGATATTATAAATAATCCCAACAATTTAATAAATGTATATAAATAAAATCAATAGCTAGTCCTATTTTTCACCATTTATAAATTCATAAACAGTACAGTTTTTTAGATTTTATTACAACAGGTGCTTGTGTGTGTGTGTGTGTGTAATATATTGTATTTTGTTATTTTATTCTTCATAAAGTTAAATCGATCTTTATGAAAAGCAAAGATGGGATCCTTATTCCTTAAAAAAAAAAAAAACAAAGATGGGATCCTTAGAAAAGGCGTATGGGTTGGTTGGAGCCATCCATAAACTCTTACTACTACCTCTAATCTTAATATAAGATTCTTTTAATCGAATCATGTGGATTAAGAATTGAAATTAAAACTAATTAATTATCTAGATTTCTCTAAAAATTCTAATATTTTTCTAAAACTACTATTATTTAATCTCTTTTTCTTTTTCTTTAAATACATTAAATAGGGACATTTTTCTAGAAATGTATAATAAATACTACCTTATATATTATAAAGAATTTTATATTTAGGATCAGGGCAAAAGATCCTATATATAAGAATGGAGGGAGTATTAAATATGTGGTTATTTAAAAAACAAAAAGGAAATCACAATTAAGGATCAATAAAAAAAGTTAATTATAAAAAATGACTTTTTACAAATAAAGAATTGTACAATTTAGAAGACTGAGTAGTAAAATATTTTATTTTGTAATTGATTTATTATTTTCCCAACATGTGATTCAAAAAAAAAATTCAACTAGCTCTCTTAGTTTAAAATTAAATATTCACACATATATATTTTCTTGATTAATGATATTAATAATTCATCTTAGAATTTACTGATATAAATTATCATCAAGACACACAATACACTACCAAATTTTATGGAATATCTTTGTATGTAGAATTATTCCTCATTTACCAATAGGGTCAGATTAAATGACAAATAACTTAACATTAATTAAGTAAAGTTTATAGTTTGATCATTGTGAATGAAAAAAAAAAACATGTTGGGATAATTATCCATTTGAGCTCAACAGTATTCAAATTTCAGCCAATGATATTGGATACCAGGTAACTATATATATATATATATAATTATTTCTTATTTGAGATTTGACAATATTTGAATTTGAATTAATAAAACTACATATCATAAGTTAAGGAAAAATAGTACCAAATTCTCATAAGAACTTGTTCAGCAAGGTGTTGAAAGATACCATACCATGAAGTCTACCTTTTTTGGAGCTCTGTGCTATGCAAAAGATTTGAAATATAGAAAATTAAAGTTGATAAAAAAAAATCAGGCACCAAAAGAAAAAGGCAAATAGATAAGTATTAGAATCAACATTTTCTATAAAATATCATAACAGCTTTATCTTTGAAAGTTTATATTAGTATCATAAAATCAGGTCAAAAAATATTAGTATCATAAAAATTTTCAACAACAGCACAACGTTATTTATATTTATGTCAATATTATTATATTAAAATCAAATTCTTAAATAAACAAGTAAATGTGGGGATATTAAATTTGAATCGCGAAAATAAAATGTTAGTCCCTAAATATTTGTAAGCTGTAACACTCACCCTCAAATAAACAGGTTGTGGACACACTCAAATTCAAAAAAAGATAAAACTTAGCATACTCCTCCGACCCATAATAAGAGATTTTCTGATTTTATAATATAAGGTGATATGTAATGATTTATCATTTTTACTCCTAATTTATTGTATTCATTTCGGTTCAAAATATAAATTATATTTCAAAAGTTTGTTTTGATCTGAAATATAAATTACATTTAGTGATTTCTAGAACATTAAATATTATTTTTCCTATTTTTCCTTATTTGTAATTACATGTATGGGAGATAATAGATTTTAAATACAATATATTAAATAGGAGTACTATTAGAAAATAATATATTTTTTGATATATTTAATGATTAAAACTACATTTTTTGGTTCTTATGTAATTAATTAAATAAGATTTATATTTTGAACTAGATGGAGTATTATTAGTATTGTATTTGTGATATATTTAATGAAAAAAATATAATTACTAGTAGTAAAATTGAAAATTTTAGTTTTTTTAAAAAATTTAAAGATGTAATAAATGTTTATTAATATACGTGAAATTTCTTTTATTATCTTATAATATGAAATTATAATATGAAATGATGGGAGTAAATTCTTAATAAATTGATGTTTCATAGCGTTCCAAAATCCTCTTTTAAGTAATATTTTTTTTACTATATGGGTTATTTTAAAAATGTTACCTACTTTTACTTCATTTAAAAAGTAAAGGATTTAGATGGCCATCTTATCATGCATACCTAGTTCCAATTTCCCTGATTGGAGGGGAAAATTTGAATTAGCTAACGATTTTTATCTAACAAACAAGCCTTCCTTTTCATAATAATCATATATTAGCTTGGCTTTACGGGTCATTTCCAGATTAAACATTAAAATTATGATAATAGCATTAATGAGAAGGATGTTCTTAATTAATACTCCCTCCTCTTCTTTCTATAATATTTGTTAACCAACTTCACACTTATTAAGAAATTTAGCTAAATGTGATTAACTTTATTAAATTTATATAAAATTTCCATTATTTTCTAAAATTATCCTATTTAATAAAGTTTATCAACAATATTTTTTCTTTCTTTAATAGAATAACATTTAATATATCAATAACTATTGGTATAATTATCCACGTTGATATCAATTGCTAACTTCAAATAAAGTGTATTTTTGGCAAAAAATATTTAATAATTGAGACAATTCTAAAAATATCTTATATTCAAGATAAAATAAATTTAAAAAAGTATTTTATAAGAAGTACAAGAGGGAGTAGTAACTTCTTATAATTTCATTATTGAATTTTTAATTAAAATATATTAGATTAATATTTTAATCAAACAATATAGTTTAACTAAAAATTGAATAAATATTAATGAAATTTACCTAATTCTGTGAGACGATTATATTTAAAGACTTAAACTGGATAAAAAATTATATTGAAAGATTTTAAAAACATAATTATTTTTAAAATCTTCAGTATATCAATAAAATCTATAACAAATCACACTGTATATATTCACATAGTTATGATTAAATTTTAAGAGCTACTAAAATTATTTAAAGTTGCAATTGTTAAAAATTTAATATAAATAAATCTAGTTATTATCTCTTTATAGTTAAAATTGGGTTCTCATACAAACTGTTTCCTACTTATCTTGCGGTTGAATAGTGAGAGTAAGGTGTTATTATTTAAGAGGACTGGAGTGGCGAGATGGAAGAGACGTACGTATCAGAGACAGCGTCACTCCCATATTACGTAGTAGTAATACCAAAAGAGTGCATTCCATTGTGGGGTAAAAAGATAATCAACGAAGCCACGATTTGCTCTTGAAATCCAAGACAGAGGCAGAGTGAGTGACGGCGACGTTGACGGTGGTTGCTTGCCGTTGCTTAAAATGCCGGTGCGTCAAAGAATGAAGAATCTGTTTGCCCGCTCAATATTTTGCGGCAGAGGAGAGGAGCAGCAGATAGAGATAGAGCAGATTTCCAGGGACGAGAGCAGCCATTACAGCCTCGTCGGTGCTCCTCTTCCTTCTCTTGGTGCCACAGCCGCCCGCACCTATCGCAGACCCAAGCTCCGATCCTTCATCATCTCCCCCTTCAACCCTCGTTATAGGTTTCGCCTTTATTCTCTCTTTCTCTCCTTGTCGTGTTAGTGAATTTCCCCATAACTAATTCCTTCGGAATTTTTTTACCTTTGAACTGTTAACTCCTCACCCTGGAAGATTTTACAGTGTCAACTTTTGCTTTAATTAATGCATGTTGCCTTTGCGTTGTTTCTTTAATTTGATTCTCAGGTGTTAACTTGCTACTCAATGATGGTGATATTGCAGATGCTGGGAGGCGTTTCTGGTCCTTTTAGTTTTCTACACTGCATGGGTTTGCCCGTTTGAACTTGGATTCCTTGATGAATCTAAGGGCCCTCTTGCCATAACTGATAATGTTGTCAACGGGTTTTTCGCCATTGACATTGTTCTCACCTTCTTCGTTGCCTACCTCGACAAGAGTTCTTATCTGTTTATCGACAACCCCAAATTGATTGCTCTGAGATACGCCAAAACCTGGTTGGCCTTTGATATCATCTCTACCATCCCCTTTGAACTTGCTCGTAAATTATTGCCCCCTCCTCTTCAGACCTATGGCCTCTTTAACATGCTTCGCCTTTGGCGTCTCCGTAGAGTCAGTGCTTTATTTGCAAGGTATTGTGAAAAATTTCCTTTACCGTTTTATCTTAATCCAACAAATTTTGTCTCAAGCTTGAGACAGGAGATTTGTTCTGCTTTGTTTTTTCATTTTCTCTCGCCTTCTGTCTTGTACTGGGACTGATCCACACCCCCCCCCCCCCTCATTGAATCAGATTAGAAAAGGACAGGAATTTTAACTACAACTGGGTCCGCTGTTTGAAGCTTCTATGTGTGAGTATTTACTACGCTATTTGATTGCAAATTCAAATTCATGCTTGGGCTGCGACTTAGTATACATATCCAATTTCATGCATTTGCAGGTTGCTCTGTTTCAAGTGCATTTTGCTGCCTGTTTTATTAATTTTCTTAATGGGCATAAAGACATAAGAAAAACGTGGTTTGGGCTAGTTGCTGATGCCGACAAGTTGCATCTGTGGGGACACTATGTAGCATCAGTATACTGGGCCTTAGTGACTTTTTCAACCGTTGGTTATGGTGATTTGCATCCTGTAAATGTAAAGGAGATGACATTTGACATTTTCTACATTCTCTGCAATATGGGTCTCAACGCATATGTGATAGGAAATATGACCAGTATGGTTGTCCAATGCACAAGTCGAACTAGGCAATATGTGAGTACATTGTGTCTTATCGTTCTATTCTTCAAACCCAATGCTTCCGAGTTACTAAGTTTTGTTACCCAAAAAAAACACCATATAACCAAAGTCACTCTCATGCTTGTATCTATCTCAATATATTATAGGGGTCTCCTTCCCCAAAGGAAAAGTATGCTCCTAATAACATCTCGTACACTTCGATATATTTATGAATACTAGTCTTACAAGATCTGGTCTTCCTCCTTTCCCATTCATTTTAAGAGGTTTATTAAGCATAGTTTTGAATGTATTCCTCTTTTCCTGGAATATCAGAGAGACACTGTCCAAGCTGCCACAGATTTTGGACAACGGAACCAGTTGCCTGTCCGCGTGCAAGAGCAGATGTTTGCTCATTTACATATGAGGTACAGAACAGATTTAGAAGGATTGCAGCAGCAAGAGGTTATTGATTCTCTTCCAAGAGCAATTCGATCCAGCATATCACACTACCTCTTCTATTCACTTGTTGACAAAGTCTACTTATTTCATGGCGTCTCCAATGACCTACTTTGCCAACTGGTAATATTTCTGTGCACTTCAATGCTGCGGTGTTAACATGTAAACAGCACAAACCTTTCTTAGGGTGCAAAAGGATTTTAATTAAATGCATCTGATCCTATGTTTTTAGTGAATAAAAATTAAAGAAAAATGTCAAATTGTGGAAGATCGAAAATTTTGAGTGAGAAAAATGGTTCCAAAGCATTATCCTTCAAAGGAAGATCTGACTGTAATGCATATGGTTCTTTCTTTACATTTTTCTTGACCAATAAATATCATACACACGATGCAATATAACTGTAACGCAAATACTTGTAATCAACTTTTGTGCTTTTGGTTTTTGTCCTTTGGATGCTACATAGATCTTCTCATGAGCATGTCTTGAACTGTTTAAATTTGAAGGTCACGGAAATGAAAGCTGAGTATTTTCCTCCAAAGGAAGATCTGATTTTACAGAATGAAGCACCAACAGACTTCTATATATTGGTTACCGGCGCAGCTGTAAGACATTATATTCCCCTATTTTCCTTTAGCCCTTTATCTATATATGCTTTGAGTGGCGTGTAGAAAACAATTTTTGTTACTGTTTGGGTTTTGATGACTTTGTCTTAGGGGTAAATAACTACCCAGAGGCTTTTACATTGGTTTTGATTGTATATCTATTAGCTAGTGAAGTCTCTCTCTCTCTATATATATATATAAGCTAGCCATGCAAGCAAAGGATTTTACACATATTGGGTCAAATTACTCCAATTGAGAGTTGCAATTGAAACTGATGGGCACAAGTGTAATATGGTCATTATTATAGTATCGTTTTGGCTAATTTCTTTTCAATGGAGTAGATTAAGTGTGATAGTTCTCAAGTATGGTAAGTGATGCATCAGTGATGGTGCAGTTATATTGGTCTGTCAACGTGAATATCAGTCCTTGTATTTGCTCTGTAGAAGCAGGCGTCCATCAATACATAATGTGTCTTCATTTTAAATAATGCTCTTTCAGTCTTTCTCACTTCAACTGTGTTTATAGAGAAACAATTCACATCTAAACTTTAATTTTCTTGTGACCTGCAGGAACTCATCATCCAGAAGAATGGAATAGAACAGGCAAGTTCATTTGAAGTGGCGTGTCTGTGAATTTTTATTGCTTTGTTTTGGCCGAGGTATTAGGAATGATAAGGAGACTTATTACCATGACTAACAAATCATGTCTGCAATTATTGCAGGTCGTTGGTGAGGCAAAGATAGGAGATGTAGTTGGAGAGATCGGAGTGCTGTGCTACAGGCCACAGCCCTTTACAGTTCGAACCAAACGATTGAGCCAGCTTCTTCGTCTGAATCGCACTGCATTTCTAAGTCTTGTTAATTCAAATGTTGGAGATGGGACAATAATCTTGAACAATTTTCTTCAGGTATGTAATATTTGAGCTAGCCGATTCCTTTAGGAAGATATGTTTTTAATTTTTTTAATTTACATGCTATTCTACTCAAATTCTGAACAATCTTTCTTTTGATTACTTTGGATGCCATTTTAAGTTTAAGAAAAGTATACCAAGTAAGGGTGTATCATGAACGAGTGTTTATCTTTTAACTGTTTTCCAATTTTTCAACGTCTTCCATTCTTTCTTACCAGATTGAGAACTGTTATTCTGTTAGTGGGCAGTTTTACCGAAATATCATTATACTAAGAGAGTGCTTACCTGCCATCTCATTGCGTTTATTTTTGCTTAGATGATCCTCAGATTAAGTTTTAGCTAAAAGAAAAAATAATTCTCTTGCTGATTTTTGTTTCGGTGAAAATAAGAATTATAAGTGACTTCATTTTGTAAAACCCAAGTCTTTAGGACCAAACAAACAGCTGGTTTTCCCTGCTGTAGATTTTGGCCTATTATTATAGTGATTCTCTCTCTCTCTTTTTTTTTTGTCGGTGGGATCATTATAGTGATATTTGGTATAACCTGTTGCAGCATTTGAAGGAGTCAAGTGATTCAGTGATGGAAGGAGTTTTGGCAGAAACAGAGGCCATGCTGACTCGGGGCAGAATGGATTTGCGTATCAGTCCATGCTTTGCTGCAAACAGAGGCGATGATATGTTGTTGCATCAATTGCTGAAGAGGGGTTCAGATCCAAATGAAGCTGATAAGAATGGAAGAATGTCACTGGTTAGCAGATTTATTTCTTTCATCCCTATTCGTGCGGACGCATACATGCGCATGCATGCATACGCCCCAAATATCTAATGTAGAAATTTAACTTTTCTGTCTCCTTTAACAGCATATTGCCGCATCTAAAGGCAACGAACATTGTGTTGTTCTGCTTCTAGAATATGGAGCCGATCCCAACAGTAAAGGTACACTTAAGAATTAATTAGTAATACGTGGTTTCTTTTTCATCCCTAATTGTTCTTGTTTATGCAGATTTAGATGGAAGTACCCCACTATGGGAAGCAATGTTGGGAGGTCATGAATCTATCATAAAACTTCTCATAGACAATGGTGGAGACATATCTTGTGCGGATGTAGGCCATCTTGCATGCACTGCTGTTGAGCAAAACGAGTTGGAACTGCTCAAAGAAATTGTAAGATATGGTGGGGATGTGACGCAGCCCAACAGAAACGGGACGACGGCGCTTCACTCAGCAGTATGCGAAGGAAACACTGAGATGGTGAAGTTCCTTCTGCAACAAGGAGCAGATATTGACAAGCCAGATGTCCATGGATGGACTCCTCGGGCTTTGTCAGATCATCAAGGACACACAGATATCATAGAGATATTCCAGCACATTAAGGAGGGCAAAAGAAACTTAGTTATTCCGAGGTCAATGAATTATGCACCACCTCTCGGGAAGTTTCCAAGTGAACCAATAACGTCTGCTCGTCAAGACTTGACTTGGTCGGAGAATCATCCAAGACAAAGAGCCAACCATTTTCACAATTCTTTGTTTGGGATTATGTCGGCTGCTGCTAATCGCGGTATGCATTTAATTTAAATTAGTACAGTTCAATCACATTAGAAAGAAAAAGCATAAAAGATAGTGCATTTTTCATTTCATATTGATCGTCTTTACCCCCTCTTAACAAACTTTGTTCTCCATAATGAAATTTATGCAGGTCAAGCCCATGCATCAGGAGACAAGGTTATTGTTGCAGAGAACCTGAATAGACTCCCAGCCAGAGTGGCTCTGAGTTGTCCAGAGAAAGGGGAACAAGGTGGAAAGCTAGTGTTTCTGCCCACGTCCCTTCAAGAACTGATAGAAACGGGTGTGAAAAAGTTCAATTTTTTGGCCACCAAAATTTTGACACCAGAAGGAGCTGAAATTGAGGATATAAGGCTTATAAGAGATGGCGATCATCTCATTCTCGCTCGTGATAGAGCTCAAGATGAGCGATGCCCAATGAAGGAAGATAAAAGTACACGGTTTTAATTTTTTCCCCTACATTCTTGAGTCATGCCGGTAGATGTAAATAATAAGGTATTAAGAATCGGCCTGAGCCATTGAATCGGATGAAGCAACGGATCAATGTTCAATAGTTAAATCGGGGTCAGACTGGAGTTGGACCAGTTGTAAATAAATTAATATATTTTAAATAATATAAATGAAAAATACAAAAGATATTTATCCATAATCATAAAATTAACATTCAATTTAAAATAAAAAATAAATTTAATAATTTCTAATTTTATGTATCATATAGAAAATAAAAAATATTATTAATAAATTTTATAACCTAACATTCAAATTTAAATAAAATAATATTTATCTATAATTATATTTTAAATTTAATTTTAATTATAAGAGTTTCAACTTCAAAAAATAAAATTTTTTTCTTTCTCCAAAAGTTTTTGTTAACATTGTCAATAATCTTACTTGGAGCACGTGATGACATCTTACATAGGCTTAGGCATAGACAATGATGTATAGAAGGGAATAGCTTTGGATGTTTGCAGCACTACATCCTATTCACAGTAGCTAATGGGTTAGAGATTGAAAAATGTGAGCTGCATTTTCTTTCTTTTCCAAAGTCGAAATAATGCCTCTCCCGATCTCTTCATCTCCATGTGCTAACAGATGCAATTTTTAGAAAGACAGAGTCTTCTTCGACTTCTCCTTAGTCTCTTCATCTTTCATTTTCTTTGCATCTTCACCATCTGCTTTAGATGTTACTTTCGTCTTCTTTCTCACTTGAGTTCTATTCAAATAAAATTATTGTCTAGATGCTGTGATGCTTGTGCTACAGTTTGAAGTAAATAAAGACATTTGTACTTTGTCATATTTCCCTTCCATCGCCAATGCGATGATACCAACAACTTCTTTTGTGAGTCTTGCAGGTCCTTGGATGTAACATGCCTCTTTCTTCTTCATCTTCTTTTCCCCCCTTTTTCTTCCTTTTTCTTTCTTTTTGGTGCTCTGCTTCCGATGCTAATATCTTGAACTTCCTACTCCAGCTGACTTGCCGATTTTTCCTGTTTACACCGGTTTAAGCTTGGGTTAGCCGGTTCAAGGCCGGTTTCTATAGATCCCAGTTAAATCTTTATTTCGGACGGGACCAGGTACCAATTTTCGGTTAAATCAGTCAAATTGGATGGTTCAGTTCGATTTTTAATACTATAGTAAATAGGCTTTAGTGGAATTTAGAAACTGCACATGATGAGTCTTTAATGAAAAAGAACCATTTATTATTTTTCTTAAATCTATACTCCCACTGATTTGTTCTTGAATGGGATTTTGTTGGAAATACTTCTTCTGGTCTAATATATAGGAGCTTTTACACTAATCCTAAATATAAGATCCTTTACAGTATATAAGGTAATATTTATTATACATTTTCAAAAAAATGTCCCTATTTAATGTATCCAAAGAGAAAAATAGAGAGATTAAATAAGAGTAGTTTTGAAAAAATATTAAAATTTTTAGAAAAATCGAGATAGTTAATTAGTTTTAATTTCAATTCTTAATCCGCGTGATTCGGTCAAAATGATCTTATATTAAGGATAAGAGAGAATAGTAAATTAAACTTTAAAAATTCTCTTTTTACGAATATCAAAGATATTTTTGTTCAAGTATTTATATTTCTATGAGGTTTGAATTAAGAAGAATGAAATATATAGAACTGAAAAATAAAATGAGAAAAATGAAAGATAACAGGATGGATGAGAATAAATATTTAACATAATTAAAAATTGAAAGAATAAAAAAATTGATAAATCTTATTAGTAGAGCGGCTCAAGTCAAGTTTAACTTAAGCTCAATTTAATCTTTGAAGGATCACATTCAATTCAATGAACTCGCGTTAAAACGCATCAATCTCAAAGTTAGGCCTTACATCATAGATTGGCCTAATTCGCCAACTTTAATCTCTACCCAACCCATTTTGTGGCCAGCTAGCAGCAAAGCAATAACCTCGTTATCTCCACATTCTAATGCTTTTTCCAGCTAAAAGAATTCATTTTAAAAAATTCATGAGATCATTATTTTTTCCATCTCTTTTGCATTTCCTCTCTCCTTTGAGCAGTTTGCTTTTCCTACTCCTTTCATTTTCCACAGAAGATTATCTTCGGCTTTAATGGACTACACAGGAATCTTAAGTATTTCTCTCCATAGCATCATAATATTCTTATATCAAAACCAAGTCTACTGGCCACCAGCAAGCCCACGCAGAACTTTATACCTGTTCAAAGCCAAGCCATATTTCAGCTACCATTTATCATCTTCATTCCTAACATATTCATATTTGTACTAGAAATAGAAAGTTACAGTAATTAGCTGCAATGGATTTTATCATCAGTGTAATACCTAATAATGTCTGTCTTCGTTGAAGCTCTGGTTTCTGCTGTTGAAGCTGTGGTTTCCGCTGTTGAAGCTCTGGTTTCTACTGTTGAAGCTCTGGTTTCTGCTGTTGAAGCTCTGGTTTCTACTATTGAAGCTTACAGTTCTGAGTTTCACCTCTCCCCTGTTGGTTGTCATCTCATCCAATATCTCCGCATCATAGAAATCTTCAGAATCCTTATCATTATTATCATCAGGCGAAACCTTATCCTGATTTAACATTTTCAGCCCTTTGTTATACAGCTTGCATTGAAATACGTGGGTGTTTGTGTCTATATGTATGTATATGCATATGCACAGACAAAACAGAAAAACGTCTTAACATGTATGCTTAGTATTGTACGATAAAATTGGGATAAATTACTCTTTTCATAGAAATATTTAAATTTAAATTATACAATCCTTCTCTTTATTATCAAAATATACAAAATCTTCCATTAAAATCAAAACATGATTAAAATATCTTCAAGAAGAGGTCAGAGTAGCATATCATTTAACTTCAGAGAAAAAAGTATAATTTCTTCAAAAGAAAGGGAAAAGTCATCATTTGAACTCTTGCTAAGAAATAAAAGCTTAATGAGGAAGTTAACCAAAAAAAAAGTTTAATGAAGAAGGAAAACCTCACCACAAATGATATATTACGGGAAACAAGTGGATCACCAGCAATTTCCTCGTACTCAGAAGCATCTAGCTCCTGAAGATGGCTAGGATCGAATAACTTAGGAAGCAAATGCTCTCTTATGCATATGAGAAGAAAGAAAGGCAGTGGAAACAATATTCCACCTATAGGGATCCATGTCACCCCCCAGCACACCACCAAATATACAAGCTGCATCACTGTGAATGCAGCTATGCTCCTGAATGGAACTGACTCCACGAATGAAGCATGAGAACCTGCCAAGATTCTGCTCAAATCACAGAGACCACCACATTAGAACAATGAGAGAAACTGAATATACAAAAGATCAGCTTCTTAAACTAGTGAAGGGACTTACTTGTATCTCCTGCTTGGGGTGATGAAGAGAAGCAGGATCCTTTCCCAGAATTGATTCCCCGGGAGGCTATCAATGGCCATGTAAGCAAAATATCCCCACAGAACAGATGTAGGAATCCTTTTGATAATGGGAATACCAAAAATTGATGCCCCCACAAGGAGTGACTGCAAGGCATTGCTCATTCTTTGCTCGTTTACTCTGACTGGTATGTGGGCATCTATGTGTATTTCAGGATCAAATTTACCCTTTTCACCGTCCTTGTCCTCATGTTTCATTACAGCGTCCTTCAGCGTTTCCAACTCCTTATCCTAAACCATATTCAAAACTTAAATAACTCTTCAACTTCAACACATACAAACAGAGGTACCAAGTCCACGTTACTTACTGTAGGGGCTGTATCCATTTCTATGAACATCGCTTCCATCTTTCCGTATAATTCAGATTTGCTCCTTTGGTACTTTATGGATTCTTTGGCGCTCTGTACCATCTTCTTTCGGATCAACTGCACATCAAGTTAACTTTTCTAAGAAATAAATATAATTAATTACATATCGAGAAACTAAGTAGTATTAATCCAAAAGTATTATACTTGCCTGTCTCTTGAGAACTGCCAGACTTTTTGTATGCATTGGCGACTGAGGAAGGACTCCATTGGATGGAGGAAGCCCCAGAAGACCACAAGTCAGAGTCTAAAGAGCACAGAGATATATGTATCAGTCAAGTTTATGGATAGATGTAGCAGAAAAACAATAATTTTAGGACAAGGCAACATACCAGAATTCCAAGCAATAACATATCATAGTGGTAAGCAGATGGTTTTTGAAGGTTAAATTCCTTCTGTTGAGCCATCTGGGAGGCTACACTGTGATCAAAGAAGTATAATCCAGTTATCATCACTGCTGGAACGATTGCAGCAAAAATATAAAGCACAGGTACCTTCCCCATATCCTGCATTTTGTAATGAACTGTCACATCATTTCTAGGACTCGTGTCATTTTAATCACAACTTTCTACAACACGCATATATTATATATGCATGTATATACGTAACAATACCTTCACTATCGTCCAGTGGTATAAAGATGAAGATTCCCAGGGAAGGGGACAATACAGCCTTCTAGGAACTCCATCTGGAATTTTGTTTGGTACAGCATAGGATAACAAAGTCCATAACACGACCATCAGGGCAACCCCATAATCTGCAATGAAACTTCGTATCCATCCTGCATTAAATGCCACAATGAAGATATAAGTAATCAAAGTTTATTTACGTCCAACAAAGAAAAGATTTTTGTATATGGTATTATGTGGTCGGTATTTCTATAAAACTTATGTACCGGTTCCATATCGCCATGATCTTGCTCTTCTACTTTTAATGGCGGTGAGAAGTAACCCAAAAGTGAAAATGGTTGCAAGCAATCCATTTGTATACAACCATTGGAATTGAAATTCCTCTGCAGATGGATCTTCAGCCTTGGGAATACCAAACTCGCCTATTAGTCCCTGCGGTTCAATTTCAAACCATTGTGAGTTGATTTCTGTAGTGCCAAATTCAAAAATCTATTTGCTGCAACGAAAAAGTAATACCCTTATAGCTTCTTGAAAGAATAGGACAGTAATTAGCATCCCAAATAATTCCCCCGCAATTCTAGTAAACCTAGTGATAATTGTGCAAGCATTAAAAATTGCAAGTAGAATCAACATGAGTCCAGTCCAGACACAGACCCTGAAAAGCAAAAGAATATATTTAAGAGTAAAATATATGAAATCCAAGGAGTTAAGTATTGGAGAGAATGAGGAAGACAAAAAGAGAACTATGTTTAGTCTCATACCAACCAGCCCAAGCCAGAAACAAACTAGCACCCAGGTCTGGCCTCTTTTTGCAGAACTCGTATAGATAACCGTACATGATGACAGTGGGTTCAGCAACTCCCAAAATCAACAAAGGTTGTCCCCCAAATATGGAGTGAATGATTCCACAAATAGCAGTGGATGCTAATGTTTCCACTGTGCTCAACCTTCCATCTGTTTAAGAAAAATGTCATTCAAGTTTGAAACTCAGTTTTTGATACTTTTAACATAATATCTGCCAACATATTAAAGCCATTCAGAAAAGAGGATGTTTACCTGTATCCTTACTAAGTTGTTCTCCAAAGGCAATGACAGGAAGAGCAGAAGCGAAGAAGATGTAGAAAGTTGGAGCCAATATCCTGG
Source organism: Adenanthera pavonina (assembly GCA_026686845.1). NCBI lineage: Eukaryota > Viridiplantae > Streptophyta > Magnoliopsida > Fabales > Fabaceae > Adenanthera > Adenanthera pavonina. The sequence continues at coordinate 8,100,896 of JAIVEN010000003.1, forward strand.
CACAGATAACATGAAATCAAAACTATGCAAGAAGAAAAGAGATCAGTGGCATTGTGAACGAGAATTACTTGAAACCAGAACAGATTGCGCCAATCCAATCTTGCTTGTAGCATGCAGCCCTTCCTTTGACATCTTGGACAATGCCGTGGAATGGCCTATTCATGATTCCGATAGCTGATGAAAAAAAATGAAGCAGTGATTAGACAATACTGACTGAAGAGGAAGTTGGACTATTCAAGTGCATTAATTGTTAATAAAGTAAGAAAGGAATAAATAAGGCCGATGGCGTCGAAGACGGAGTTATAAAAGAAACCAGAAGGCACCAAATAGTTGGGAACATGTGATGTTGCACTCAGAATTACTCTGTCATTTACAGGGGAAGCCAGAAAAGCTAAAAAATGTGGCAAAAAAAAATGAAAATAACTTATAAATAAAGAAGAAAAGTGGAATCCAAATACTCTTTCTAGTTTTCATTCCCCATGAATTTTTTTTTTTGAAAACAAAAACCTCGGCGATTACATATAAGCAGAGCAGTCAGAAGATATGAACATGAATCCATGTGCTCAATTTCTTAGAGCATACGGATGGTGAGAAACAAGAACATAATGTCATAATAATAACAGTACAAATTACCGCGACGCTAATCACCAGAAATTATTCTGGAAGAGGAGAAAGACTGATTTCAAAGAAAGCTCTTTGTCAAACAGAAAAAGTCAAGCTTTCGGAACCTCTGAATTTTTTTTTTGTTTTTTGCGAAGGAACGAAACATGTACCAATATTCTAATATTCTAATCTAGGAGAAGAAACCGCACAGAGGAACACAAAGAGGAAGCTTGATGCAATGCAGGTACATAACCATGAAGCTGAAGGGCTACCAATGCACATTGAGCTGATAGAAAGAAGAAGATGAAATAGAAGAGATTGAGAGAAGTACTGTGGATAGTAGAGAGGTGGCTAAGGGGGGCCAGGAGGACCCTCACGCTTATAGCGAGGAACAACGAAACGCCGAATGGGATGCAGGGGAATGGGAAAGTAAGATTATATATATTATGCAGTGATGCACCGGATTCGCATATCAGCGGAAAGCGCGTGGGACCCTTGGTGGAAGAAATGTTAGGAAGCATACAATGGGATCGGCTGAATCAGAGTGTTGCAGTTTGCTTTTGAATCATTTACTGTCACATTTACAACTAGTACATTTCTGTGACCAACTTTACCCGTGATGTGATTTGATATCCCACAATGACAGCGCATATAATTAAGGATATAGGATTGATTAGGGCTTTTTTTTTTCCCCAAGGATTGATTAGGGCTTGGAGGGATAGGTAAGACAAAATATGGAAGAGAAGAGCAACATGGTTAAGGGGGAGGAAGGAAGGGCAATGAAGTGAAGAGAAGGGTAAAATGTTTTACAGAAAAGAGAAAGGCTAAAATAAGGTAAGGAGGGCGGGCTTACGTACGCGTAGGAGTCGACAGCCGCCGAACCGTGTGGAAGTCGTTTTGATTTGACGAGTTTGACTGTGGTATTGCGTTGTTGTTGTTGGGGTTGGGTTGTGAGAGAAGACAAAAAAAAACCAAAATTCATTCATTGAATCGAATTTGAATTTGAATTTGAACGGCCTCTTCGGCCAACTTTACAGTTAGTTTAGTGTAGAGAGCACTATGGACAAGCCTCCATTTCCATCATCCAACCCCACTTGTGTGCTGGATTAAACTGTCTCATGTCGTCCTGCATCAAAAGCTACATCATCATATTTACACCACTTTCTTCTTCCTTCGCTTCCTTCTTTTGCCCAGATTCATTCTCTTCCTTCCTATAGCGATGTCAAAAACATTTTTACCCCTACAATAACTTCCAATCAAATATGACATAATTTTTTCTGGAAAAAATTTTATGCATATTTCAAAAATAGGAAGGAAGTCAATATATTTGAACAAATTTTTTAAAAAATGTGCAATTTACTTGATAATTTTCATGAACTTTGTTCTAGTAAGGTAAGAAAATGAGTGAATCATGAATTTGAAATTGAAATATATATATATATATATATATGGTAATACAGTAAGTATATCTTCTTTGATTACGTGCATAAATAAATAAAAAATCTTAATGATCAGATTATACATATCAATCTTTATGTAACTTTTTCCCCAACTTCTTGAGAGAATAATTTGAGCTCTAAGCAACCAATTGGGGTTACATGGGTTGATTTCGTAAAATGTCCCATGCTCTAAAATTTGCAACGAGAGCTCAGGATGAACAAACAGTCCATCGGTATGCACCGGTCATTTCACATGCAGTGGGGGGCACATGTATTTAATTTTTTATTTTTATCATATGCAAGTTAGCTTTTTTATATAAATTTTTTTTTTAACTTACAAGACCAGCCGAATGCATAATAATTATAGACATTAGTAGGCAAAAAAATAATAACAATCAGGGATGCTGATGAAATGCGTCAGGCCGGCCTCCAACACACTGTTGGATCTCAAATAGAAAATTCTTTTGTCCTGAATTATACGTAACCATAAGCATGCATGCATCACCCGGTTGGCCAAAACTTGAAGCTTTAGCACCATCTGTACTGAAGCCTACGTCCCTATTATTACCTAACCTCGTGGGTTGCCTCACTCACATCACATGAGATTCATCTAATCTATTATTTTCTCTTTAAAACAAGCGGATCTTGTCAGTGTTGAAAGTACTGTGCTGCGGTGACATCTTTATATATGGTTTGCGTCTTGTCACATCACATCACAGTATATATATATATATATATTACTATTATTTATTTTAGGCTTCCAAATATTTGGATGCCTTTGCAACTTTCAAATACTCACAGCAGATCTGTCATTATTAGAGTTGAAAATATGGGTTAAATATGATAAATTGACCCATTTAATTTGGAAAAAATAATGGATTGAATTTAAAATTCAAGAGTTTTTATAAGAAATGGGCTTTTGAACCTGACGCTATTTGGCTCGATAAAAAAATGAGCTAGTTCCCAGACCAGCCCGAATTCCCACCTCTAGCCATCATCATTTTTGATGTAATTGGATCAGAGTAAGTTGTCACCATATCCAATTTTTCATGACCATCGTATCGTATATAACATATTAATTAGACTATATATACATATATAACTATTGTCCCTCATACAGTAGTGGCTCTAGAGTTATGCGCATATATTCACTAGCCAAGCTGCAACAAATACCATAAAGAGCTTACCATATCTCCTTTAATTTCAGGCCAACAATATATGTAGACATTGACAAACTATATACTACAAAAAAAAATTTTTCAGTGACAACTTTCGACGATGACAAAAAAAAGTCACTGCTGAAAGTACACTTTCACTTTCAGCGGTGACTAAAAAAGTCGTTGCTGAAAGTCAGTCTTTCAGCGGTAACTAAAAAAGGTTGTCGCTGAAGGTAGACTTTTTGGCGGCAACTGAAACAGTCGTTGCTGAAAGTCCATCTTTCAGCGATGGCAAAAAAAGTCATCGCTGAAAATAGCCTTCAGCTATGACTTTCATTATCACCGCCAAAAGACAAATTTTAGCTAAGATTTTTCCTTGGAGCCGCCAAAAATTATACTTTCAGCAACGATTTTTTTAGTTATCGCTGAAAGTCTTACTTTCGGCGGCGACTGTTCTTTTTAATATCGCCGCCAAAGTTAATTTTTTTAATTTTACCTATTTTCATTTTAAAAATTAATAAATAACATATTAAAATAATAATTATGTTTTATTTATACACTTTTATCATAAGTAATTAGATATTTAATATATATTTTATATTGTAAATATTATCTAGTATCTTTATTTAAAGATAAAGTATTTTACTATTTTTTCATGTAAAATATTTTGAACATTTTGAAAGTAATTTATCTCTACCGGAGATTAAAGATTTGAAATATTGAATATTAAATTCAATTCATTTTTATTTTTGTTTTTCCTTATCCTAATTAATGAAATATGTTATTCTTATTAGAATAATTTTTTTAATTCATAAAGGGATTGATAACTCTAATAAAAAAAATTAGGAAGACAAACTAAACCCTAATTATCTAATGTGATCAACCCTATATTTGGAGGAATTCTTATTAGGTTGATTTAATTTCTAATATATTTAACATATAAATTAATATTAATGTTATTTATTACCAATAATAATTTTGATGAAGTAATAATGTACTAAGGCAATTATCAATAGTTAGTCTAAGAGAATAATTTATCATACTATGATTGAGACTTTCAACCCAAACTCCTATAGGTGTTGGTAGTGTGAATATTTTCTCATAATGTAAAAGTCTAATAAAGTAATGTCGCGTAGAGAAAGAAGGATTATGAGTTATTAATATATTTTCCTGAAAAAATAAGTAATAACAATATTTAGAAAATAAATATTGGTTAATTCTCTCTTTCTCATCTTCTCACTCTTTTTAAGCATTTTTTATTATCTGAATTATAATATATTGAATTTATTGCATTTTTTTAAGTCATATGACAATCAAAATTACCATATTTATTTTAATGATTTTTTAACAATTTTCTATTATATTATATTATATATATATATTAAGCATATATATAATATAACTTATTAAATAATATAATATATGATATATATGATATATTATATGATATGAAATAACATAAAATAAAAAATATAATATAAATATTCATATAAATATAAATATATATATATAAATAAAATATTTAATGATATTAATAATTAAAAATAAAATATATATGTGTATTTTTTAATAATAATATTGATTTATAAATATATATGTTTGTATTAGTGTGTAGATAAACAATATATATTTAATATTGCATATAAAGACTGCAAGTGTATTTCCGCCCAACTGACAAGAGAATAAACACAAAGGCATTGCAAGCAAGAAGTCATGGGTTCGAACCTAGGAAAAGGCACATTTGAAACAAATATATGACATAGCGGCAGTGGTGACGTGGCTGGCGTGGTGACGTGGCGTTGATCTGATGGCAATGGTGATGTGGTGGGGTCCAGTGGCTGACATGGTGATAATGTGGCCAAACGACCTTTGGCAGCGACTAAATGTCATCGCTAAATGACGCTTTCGGTAGCGACTAAATGTTGTCGCCAAATGATAAATTTTCAGCGGCGACTAAAATGTTGTCGCCAAATGAGAAATCTTTGGCGGCAAAAATTCATATTTTCAGTGATAATTATTTTCACCACTAAATGTCTACTTTTGGCGGCGACATTTTTATCGTCACCAAACTTTTAGTAACGAGGTTTGTGACGGCGACATGGTAGCGACAAAAATGTCACCGCTGAAAATTTTTACTGGCGACATTTCATCTTTCAGCGACGACTTTTGTCCCCGCCGAAAGTCAAATTTTTTGTAGTGAATTAATGTCACCCTTAATTACAAATGAAAACGGTAATTTTAACTACTCAGCTCCCAGATATTGGTTTGACTTGTAAGAATATTATACCATACTAATTATTTACCCCATGCGTGTTTGAAACTGGATCGGAATACCAACTGCTAGAAATTAATTTCATGGACCTAACAAACTAACTTTCTTCTTCTCATGCATGGTAATCAAAGTAACAACAAAAGTTTCACCCAAAATCACTATCGGCTGAAATACAATTCCGTAACTCCCCGTACGTGCATTACACGGGGGTAATTCTAGTTTCTTACTAAACTTGTAGCATCATCACCAGAACCACAAGAGTATGCCTACTTGCAATGCATGCTCACTTAATTATGATTTGAGAATTACTAGAACGTACCTGTAAAGTTATATGATAGGCAACTCCATGAAATAGGAAGCCTAATCGATCCAACTTCATTCATATTAATTTCGTGAGTACGTATATATACAATCAGGTCATAAAGCAGCTAAATTACCATCCTTCAAATGGCAATGCACCTATATCTACTATTTATTGCATCCAGCTGAACCCAAAAAATAAGCCAAGTTGGATCATGCATATATTGTTGGTTTCATTTTATATCACAAAAAGTTCTACCTCATTCCCTACTTGACCAGCCATGCTTGTCCAATTGCTGATGATTGAAACCACACTTTCTTCATTAATTAGTTATTAAATATGCTTCAAACTGCAATCAACGGCCTAGATTTATTGAGATCGATGGCTACAATTTATTAGGTCAAAACAATGTTGTTATTTGATGTGTACATCGTGCAGCTGTTGAAGTGGCTTTTTGAGCCAAATGCTACATAAGAAAAAAAATTATATATAAAAAATAATACAAGTTAAACAGAATTGTCATGTTTCACTTGCGTGGTTTTGAAAATTTCTTAGTTTTATTCACCACCGAGAACTCGGTTTCAATGGAATCGATCTATGTTGTTACCATTTTTTTTTAACAAAATAAAATTAGGACTGCTATCACCCTCCCACCCTAAGTCCATACTAGGACTTTTGCACCCTTCTTCCTCCCTCTTTTCAGTTATGGGTGCTTAAAATTGAACAAATTCAACCACATAGAATCAAGCCAAACTATGCAGATATAAATCAATTAAAATGATTAATATTAAGGTTGGTTTGGTTTTAAATTTAACAAAATCAAGCAGTTTGGTTTAGATTTCAGTTTTAAGTCTTTAGAAGTGAACCAAATTTGATACCTATTATTTTATTATATAATTATCATGATTGTCAAAATCGAACTGGATTAGTCGGTCCGACCGGGAATAAACACCATGCCTGGTCCGATGGGCTGAAGGAATCGGGGGATTTGGGAACCGAAGTGAACCGGTTGAACTGGCGATTTAGGAGATTCAGCTAGTTCACACAAAATATAATTTTTTTAATTAAAAAGAGACACCAAACGACGCCGTTTGGTGTAGAATTTAAAGAAAAAAAAGGGGACCAAACAAGGCCGTTTGGTTTTTTTGTTTTATCATCATTCTTTCAATCTTTCCCAATTAGTTGTACAGACTTCCTTCGGCCTTCGTCTTCAGTCTCTCCTCGCGTCAGTGTGTTCTATGCTTGATTTGGAGCCCTAATGCATCCCTTCCTCCTTCCTCTACCATTAATCCTCCTTCACTGGT